>JAVANC010000016.1:38562880-41095380 GCA_033319125.1 Parnassius glacialis
CGCTGCCCAGCCGAGTTGAATCCGTCGATTGACCTCTCGGTCGAAGTTGGACTTACCTAGTCGAACTATTTGTCCCAGGTAAACATACTCGTCAGCAACTTGAGCTTAGTGCTCCCAACAACTACTGGGATAGGTGTGACATGGACGTCAAACATGATTTTTGTTTTGTCTATGTTCATCTTAATACCTATCCGTTGGGAAACACTATTGAGGTCATTGATCATACTGCTTAGGTCCTCCAGCGATTCTGCCATAAGGACTGTATCGTCGGCAAATCGAAGGTGAGTAATGTACTCGCCATGGATGTTATGCATCCTTTCCCGTCCTGTAGCTTGGAAACGTCTTCCAATGCAGCGGTGAATAGTTTCGGGAATATAACGTCATCCTGTCTTACACCTCTCTGCAGCTGGATAGGTTTCGTACTCTAATTCTGTACTCGGATAGCAATCGTAGCTCTAATGTATAAACACTTCAGAACTTCGATATACCGACAGTCAACTTGGCACCGCTGAAGGGACTGCAGCACTGCCCAAATTTCGACGAAATCAAAGGCTTTCTCATAGTCCACATACGCATGGCAAAGTGGCAGATTATATTCCTCTGTCTTCTGCACAATTTGCCGAAGGGTGTGTGTGGTCTATAAAACTGAAGCCTTTTCGGAAACCGGCTTGTTCGGGAGGCTGGAAGTCGTCAAGTCTGCGTGCGAGACGATTCGTAATGACTCTCGAAAACAGCACGTAGACGCGGGTTAGAAGGGAAATCGGTTCGTATCTCTCCAAGAGAGCGTTTTCGCCTTTTATGAAGAACAAGAGCACCGCACTTCTACTCCACGCCTCCGAATTAGTACCACCATGGAGGACGGAATTAAAGAGCTTCTGAAGGACTTTAAGTACCGGTTTTCCACCCGCTTTCAGAAGCTCCGCTATAATTCCATCCTCGCCCGGCGACTTGCCGTTTTTAAGATGCTAAAGAGCCATTCTAATCTCGCTCAGACTTACGTCCGGGATATAATGAGTGAGAACGATTCAATAGCGAGACTTATCCGTCGTTATTTCAAAGTAGTGTCGGATAAGTCTCGCTGTTGGATCGTTACTCACACTTACATGGGGCTCCAACGATGATGTGATGTGTACAGCTGGCCATCGAATCTCTCAATCTCATTTAAAATCTCAATTGTCCCTGAAACGATGCTGCCACACTCGGTCTTCAGTCTTGACAGTTGGCTCTTTCTGGCAGACAGATCTCTGGCAAAGACTTTGGAGCCTTGGTTCCGCTCGATCGCTTCTTCATTACAAGCTGTATTAAAGTTGCGTAAAACCCGCCGCATGCTATTGAAGATCTGTCTGTTCAGTTGCCTGTATGCTGTCAAATCTGTTAAAGACTGTAGCTTCATCTTCCGTCTAACAGCCATGAGATTAAGAGTGTGATCGGAGAGTTTTTATGTTCTTCTGCGGTAGGTCTTGCAGAACTTAGCTCCGACCGCTAGGACAGTTTCCACGAGCTTGTCATTCATATCGTCCACTTCATTGCGGTCTTTTTGGCACTGAAAACAGTTTTGTAACTCGAGCTGAAAGGTTTCGGGACTTTGGAATAGAGCATGAGAGGGACGGAGCGTTGACTTCATTAGATGAGACCTCTCCAACTTAACGTTTAGGTTCAGTGTGCCTCTAACCATTCGGTGATCGTTTTCACCCTCATGATCACGGAGACATCACTGAACAGTTGTCGTCTGGTCGTTATAATGAAGTCAATCTCATTTTTTGTCGAACCGTCGGAGCTCGACCAGGTCCACTTCCTGTGCAGTCGCTTCTGGAAGAAAGAGGTCGTCATAAAGAGTCCCTCTTTATCCATTAAGTCAGCCAGCTGCTGGCCCATTGGGTTCCGTTGCCCTATTCCAAATTTCCCTACTTCCAGCTCACCGTTCTCTCTTGTACCTAGTTTTGCATTGAAGTCTCCCATTAAAACCGTATATTGGGTTTTGGAGAAATGCATGGCTCTAGAGATATCCTCATACATTTCCTCCACCTCCTTATCGGGGTGGACCGAGGTTGGTGCGTAAACCTGTATGACCTTCAGCGAATACCGTTTGGTGATTCTGAGTATAAGGTACGCAACCCTCGTCGACACACTCTCAATCTTTACAACGTTGTTAACGAGAGACTTGTGGACGATAAATCCGACACCTCCCAAACCTCAAAACACAAAGCCGACCTTTAAGATCCCTTTTTGCGTCCAAATCGACTCTTGATGACGGGGGAAAAACACCGCCGATCATCCCGCGGTGTGAGGGCTCCATGTCGGATGTGCTGTTCTCATAACGCTCGGTTCGCAAAGCACTCCTCTCCCTGGTTCTTCTAGATGAGAAGTCGAGTGGGCCTGACGGAATCCCCCCAATTGTGCTGAGGACGGATGCTCCGGAGTTGGCAGCGGTCCTAATGCGTCTTTTCCGGTACTCCTTCTGCCAAGGCGTTGTCCCGAATTCATGGAAGACAGCTTTTGTCCACCCGATCCCTAAAAAAGGCGACCGCTCAGACCCGTTCAACTATAGGCATATCGCCATCACTTCCTTGTTCTCGAAAATAATGGAATCCATTATTAACTGCCAGCTCATGCGGTACCTTGAGGATCACCAGCTGATTAGTGACCGCCAATACGATTTTCGTTGGGGTCGATCAGCTGGTGATCTTCTGGTCTACCTGACTCATAGATGGGTGGAGGCAGTAGAGTCCAAGGGGGAGGCGTTGGCCGTTAGTTTGGACATTGCGAAGGCCTTTGATCGGGTTTGGCACAAAGCGCTTCTTTCGAAGCTCTCTTCCTATGGGCTTCCCAAGAAATTGTGCAATTGCATCACCAGCTTCCTTGCATATCGGAGCATCAAGGTCGTTGTAGACGGTGCATGCTCCGACTACTAGCCTATTAAAACTGGTGTTCTACAAGGCTGTGTACTATTACCAACGCTGTTTCTTGTGCATATCAATGATATGTTGCTAACTGGTAACATTCATTGCTATGCGGAATACAGCACTGGTGATGCTGTATACACCGGCCGTGCCAATATTTATCGGGAAAACGTCGCTGAGTACCGGAAGAAACTTGTGTCTGAAGTCGAGTCTTTGCTGAACAAAGTCTCGGATTGGGGGCGACTAAATCTAGTCCAGTTTAATCCTCAGAAGAAACAAGTTTGCGCATTTACCGCTAAAAGAGCCCCTTTGTCGTATCTTCTCAGTTTCAAGGCACTCCCCTTCTTGCCTCAGCCAGTATCGGAATCCTCGGAGTTGACATATCGAGTGACTTTTAGTTTCGTGGTCACTTGGAAGAGAAGGCCAAATTGGCCTCTGAAAAGCTTGGCGTGCTCAGCAGAGTGGGACAGTATTTCATGCCGGCACACCAGCTGCAACTTTACAAGGCGCAGGTTCGGCCTCACATGGAATACTGTTCCCACCTCTGAGCAGGGGCTCCCCAGTGCCAGCTTCTTCCACTTGACCGCATCCATCGCAGAGCGGCTCGAATCGTCGACGACCAAGTCCTTTCCGATCGGCTCTATTCATTGGCACTGCGAAGAGATGTTGCATCCTTTTGCATTTTCTTTCGCATTTACCAAGGGGGTGTGCTCTAAGGAATTGTTCGGATTAATCCCAGCCGCCAAATTTCCCGAACGCACACCGCGGCAGAACTTCTAATACCATCCATGCCATCTGGATGATTGGCGGTCCACCACTGTGAGATTTAGAAGATGTTTTCTTCCTCGCACGACTTCCTTGTGGAATCGATTACCATCAGCGATTTTTCCGGACCGATACGACTTAGGGACCTTCAAGAAAAGAGCCTACTCCTTTTTAAAAGGGCCGGCAACGCATCTGCAATTCTCTTGGTTCTCCTGGTGTTGCAGTTGTTCATGGGTGGCTTTTCCCGTCATGGGTTTGTGAGATCGAAATCCTTGGGGCTCTTTTAACAGTAGCTAGCATCCGTCCCGCATTCCTGGCTTTTACTCGTTTCCCTGCTGTTGATGGGCGGTGCTGTTAGCCGCACTATCCTCTCGAGATCGATCACCTTTCCTTTCTACAGTTCGCTTAGGGCAGCTGGATCGAAGATGGCCTCTTTCTCCACCGTCATAGCAGCCAGCTTCTCCACCTCAAGGGCCCACTGCTGCAGGTTTTGGTTGCACGCGGTCTTTGAGCTGCGCACGAAAGACTCCTCGCCTCCAATGCCTCAAGGAGCTGCTCGTAAGTCATTTCCTTACCGAGAGCTTCTAGAGCATCTTGACTCTCCTAGTTCTGCTACTTGATACTAAAAGACGTATTTGGTGTCGCCATGTACAAGGCATTAATTGTCGCGCGCAACACTATTAAAGTTTTGTAAGCGATGACCAAAGGTTTAAAACCTTCTGTAGGGTATTTTTTTATTCGTGGTTCATACAAATTTTCATCTATTTAAATATCTGGTTGGTTAGTGGCAATGTAAGAATATTCACTACCCTATATTGTTCCGTGGGTGTCGTAAGTGGTAACAGACGGAAACTGAAAAAGCACCTGGTGATTTTCTTAACAACAAATCATAATAATAAATAAAATTGCGGTTACCAATCCGCCTGCCAAACATGGCAACTGTGAGAAAATCTCACTTATAAGTAAATCTATGGACTAGGCCTTTTTCCAACCGTGGATTTTTATACGCTGTAATGGCTTTCAAAAAAGAAATCTAGTCTAGTCTTTAATAGTTATTTTAAATCTTGTCATTGTGTTTTATTCCTGATTATAATTTTGTTGAATATCATAACGCACTACACAGAATACAGCATTGAATATACGTAGAGATTTGTTTATTACATATTATCGAAACTAGGGCGTTTCTAAAAAAATAAGGTGAGTAGATCCGGTCCTTAATCTATCAAAGCTCGATACCACTTTCTAACCAAAGTAATTAAAACGAATTAAAAGCCGACGCTTTTGCGCCTCACAAGAAAGTCAGCAATGAATCTGCCATAACGGGCGCGTAAATTATAAATTATTAATTTTCTCTCCTAAATTATGCAAGCTAGATGTATTGGAAGAAATATTAAGACATTTTCACTATATTCCTTTTTCAAAAACAAAATCTTTGCATTCTACTTCTACTTCAAAATATTTACAAAAGATTTGTATAAATAATAAACCTAGCAAGCTAACAGCATAGCAAAGTGGCGAAGCAATCAGCTTTGTAGCGGTTTCTAACGGTTGCCGTTGAGCAATCAGTTTCAAAATAGGAGGTTCAGATGCCTGGGTGATCAGTAATCGATTGCTGAAAACAGAATTTGAAAATTCGAAACCATTCTCGAGATAAACGTGGGACAGACGGACAGAAATCGTGAAATCAAAAAGTGACTTCGCAAGCTTCGCCACTTAATAAAGAAAAAATAATCACCTGCTGTAATTGCTACTGGCCCTATAAATTATAGACATCAAGTTATAGGATGATCGTTCGCTCTAAAATCTTCAAGAACGGGAGAAAACTGATTTCAACTCCCACAGCAACAATGAGGTTGTCACTTAATATAAGTGACGATGTACTTCTTGCCCCGCGATTAAGTTAAACATCTCAAAAAATAAAAAGTGGGGCATGTAAAGTCAGATAATATTAGGCCAGTAGGGCGGACCCCTCCTTGCTCCAAAACAGTTAAGAAATAAGAGTAATGATACACTTGCATAAGATTTAAACAACTATTAACCACTTAGATACTTTCACATTTCAGTTACTATCACATTTACGTCACATAAAAATAAAAAAAAACTTTTTGTACACACACTAGTTGACACTCTGTTGAACAGGTGAAATTTAAATCTTAAAATAAACGTAAAATATACCCTGTGACGAAAACCTTAGTGCGTTTTAAATAAAGTAATTTAATTAGATATTAGTATTCCTTTTAACACTGTTTATATTAGCTTGACCTGTATTCAATTAACTTTTTATTTTTATTTTATAAAATAGGGTGACAAACCACAGTCCGCCTGATGGTAAGTGGATGTGTGTGGTGGATCTTATATTTAGTTGTCACCCCTAAGGACTGTGATGGAATGCCTCGTTTTCAGTATAAAGTGTCTCCGGTTCTCTACACTCACCATACGAAACACAGCAGCATTACGCTGCTATTTCACGCTGGTATTCTGTGAGAGCGTGGTCTTACTCTGGTCGAGCCGACCTATTTGTGCTGCAACCATAACATAGCTGCAGTGTTGCTCTACCACGCAAAAAATTCAAGTAATATTGTTAATTGTATAAATGTAATGGAATTTTGTAATTCAGGAAGCGATGACAATATACATATAATTTCACCTGGCCTTATATTTTCTCTAGAATTATAACATTTCATGATAAATATGCGTGTTGTGTAAGGTTTTTTACTGTTTTTTAGGGTTTCGTAGCCAAATGGCAAAAAACGGAACCCTTATGGATTCGTCATGTCTGTCTGTCTGTCTGTCCGTCCGTATGTCACAGCCACTTTTTTCCGAAACTATAAGAGCTATGCTGTTGAAACTTGGTAAGTAGATGTATTCTGTGAACCGCATTAAGATTTTCACACACAAATAGAAAAAAAAAACAATAAATATTGGGGGTTCCCCATACTTAGACTGAAACTTAAAAATTTTTTTTCATCAAACCCATACGTGTGGGGTATCTATGGATCATCATCATCATTACAGCCCTTCACAAGTCCACTGCTGAACATAGGCCTCCCCCAAAGAATGCCACAAAGCACGGTCCTGAGCCACCTGCATCCATCGACTTCCTGCATGTCTTACCAGGTCGTCACTCCATCTTGTGGGGGGACGCCCTACACTTCGCCTACCGGTACGAGGCTGCCACTCGAGAACCTCTCTTCCCCATCGGTTGTCGGTTCTTCGAGCTATATGGCCGGCCCACTGCCACTTCAGCTTACTAATCCGTTGGGCTATGTCGGTTACTCTGGTTCTACTGCGGATATCCTCATTCCTAAGTTTATCACGCAGTGAAACTCCGAGCATAGCCCTCTCCATAGCTCGCTGAGCGACCTTGAGCTTCCTCATACGGCCAGCAGTGAAGGACCACGTCTCAGTTCCGTAAGTCATCACTGGCAACACGCACTGGTTGTACAATTTTGTTTTAAGGTTTTGAGGTATTTCTGACGAGAAGATGTGTCGTAGCTTCCCGAACGCTGCCCAGCCGAGTTGAATCCGTCGATTGACCTCTCGGTCGAAGTTGGACTTACCTAGTCGGACTATTTGTCCCAGGTAAACATACTCGTCAACAACTTCGAGCTTAGTGCTCCCAATAACTACCGGCATAGGTGTGACATGGACATTAAACGTAATCTTTGTTTTGTCCATGTTCATCTTAAGACCTATCCGTTGGGAGATACTATTGAGGTCATTGAGCATAGTGCTTAGGTCCTCCTGCGATTCTGCCATAAGGACTATATCGTCGGCAAATCGAAGGTGAGTGATGTACTCGCCATTGATGTTGATACCGTATCCTTTCCAGTCCAGAAGCTTGAAAACGTCTTCCAATGCAGCGGTAAAGAGTTTCGGGGATATGACGTCACCCTGTCTTACACCTCTCTGCAATTGGATAGGTTTCGTACTCTGGTTCTGTACTCGGATAGCCATCGTAGCTCTACTGTACAAACACTTCAGCACTTCGATATACCGACAGTCAACTTGGCACCGCTGAAGGGAATGCAGCACCGCCCAAATTTCGACGGAATCAAAGGCTTTCTCATAGTCCACATACGCCAGACATAGTGGCAAATTGTACTCTTCGGACTTCTGTACAATTTGCCGTAGGGTATGTATGTGGTCTATGGTGCTAAAGCCCTTTCGGAAACCGGCTTGTTCGGGAGGCTGGAAGTCGTCAAGTCTGCGCGCGAGACGATTCGTAATGACTCTCGAAAACAGCATGTAGACGCGGCTCAGAAGGGAAATCGGTCTGTAGTTCTTCAAGAGAGCAATCTATGGATAGGTCTTAAAAAATGATATTGAGGTTTATTATATGTTTTTTTTTCTAAACTGAATAGTGTGCGCGAGAGTCACTTCCAAAGTGGTAAAATGTGTGTATGTCCCCCCCCCCCCCCCCCTGTTACATCTAAAATAAGAGAATGATAAAACTAAAAAATATATGATGTACATTACCATGTAAACATCCACCGAAAATTGGTTTGAAAATTAGTTTTTTTTTAATACGTCATAAATCATAAATTATGTTACTTGCTGCTACGGAACCCTTCATGGGCGAGTCCGACTCGCACTTGGCCGATTTTTTTAAATATAATAATATATTCAATTAGGAACAGTCTTATACAGCAATGTAAATCTTAAACTAATTCGTAAACAAATGAAAACATTTACTGAATACATACAACGTGATGGTCAAAATAAGTATCTTTATTAGTCAATAAACAGTTCACATATGGACATGAACCTCTCCAATAGTAGGACATTTTGGCGATTACAACACTAAATATGTCATATATATATATCTTTATGGAATTGGGGTGACAAACGAGCACACAGTCATTCTGATGGTAAGTGGTTGCTGCGACCCATAGACATCTTAGTACCAGCCCATGTGTGACAGTAGTACTCCATGCACGAACGTAAGGAAACCAAGTTATCTTGCTGCTGCTTTGGCTCTGGACTTAATGAACCGCCCATTGTTGAGGTACGGAGAAAATTCAACCCCTAATAACTAAAGGCGGTCAGTGTACTACAAGGATACATTCCGGAAAGTAGGAGCCAGGGTGAGCAGGTTTATTTTAGCGGTGAAAAGACACACTTGTGTTTTAGAGGCGTTGAATCTCGCGGATTGGAATCGCCCTATTCGAAGATTGTCAGTAGTGTAAGATTCACACGCTCAACCATAACATCTATCTTCCTTTGCGAATTAAAATGCAGATCCGATGTCAGCCGTGAGAACTAAAATATAATGCCTCTTTTCCAGTAAAATAGGTCTCCAGTTCTCTACATTCACCATACGAAACCACCATACGCTGCTATTTTACGCTGGTATTCTGTGAGAGCGTGGTCCTTCCCCGGTCGAGCCGACCCATTCGTGCTACAACTCTACTATTAATATAGCTGCAGCATGGCTCTACCACGTAATATGTAAGACGGTAGGCCGCGTTGACGGTCTGGTCTATTCACATCTTATATGTTACGAGATAGTCATATGGTTTTTGATGACATGATATTTTTTTGGCATTTCTGGTTGTTCCTTAAGACAACCATGTATCGATATTGAAAGACGAAATCTCTCAGATAAAGCTTTATGACAGTCAAAGGATGCAAGAGATGAATTAATGTTGATATATTGTAAAATATATTATAATAATAATATATGTTGTAATAATACAATATATAATAATATACATTATTGGTTATGCTGATGTATGGCTTTCCCTGACAAGCTGTATCATTTGATCATGTATCCTCATTTTGCACTCGGCTTAAATGACTTCATATTCACCAGGGAAGACACATTAGAATAGCAACATATTTAGCATAGTTTTTTCTATTTTATTTAAAAATAAGTTTCAGTTCCCACGCGACACTTATGACAGATGGCTTCATTCATCGGAAACTCTTGCTCTCTCTATACCTCTTCACCGTTCTGGTTTCATATGTTCATTTGCTGTCCAAGCCGCCTGTCTGAAAAGTTAAGGCAACCTAACCAGCAAACAAACATTTAAAATGAATGTTCGGGCTCATTTCCTGAAATTGTTTCATAACTGCTAAGCTTCGTCATCATCGTATCTTATATTTTCTTATAAAAAACACTCACGCCTGTCACCTAGAGGGGTAGGCAGAGACTATGGACTTCCATTTGGCACGATCCTGACAGACCTTTCTCGCTTCCTCCACATCCATATACCTACGCATACACGCTCGTCGGTTAAAGGTACTCTTGATTTGGCCCATTTTCAATATATCGCCAATTTGGTCGATAAACTTTCGCCTAGGGCGACCCTTCCCGAATCTGCCGTTCACATCTGCAACATAAATTTTCTTTTTCACTCTTTCCTCATTCATTCTTTCTACATGACCAAACCACCGAAGCATTCCTTTCTTAATCCTGGTCACAACATCATCTTGCAAACCACATTCTTCTCTTATTAAACAATTTCTCACTCTGTCATTCAGATTCATTATATTATTTTCTTATAATATAATATTTATATATTTGTACATATGATTATATTTATATATAATATGTACATATATACATTTATGTTCTTTGTAAACGCCTTCGTAGTTTTATCACTGCGTTATGATGGATACCCTAAGGTAGACTGGCAGAGAATGCTTTTAGCATTAAGTCCGCCTTTTGGCCCTGTACTGATGTGAGGTTCAATAAAGTTTAAATAAATAAAAATATAAATAAATAATAGTGTATAATTTTTTTCTTGGCATATTCTTCTTCTCTTTCTTCATCTTCAGCCTGTAAAAGTCTACTGCTGGATAAGAGCTACTCCTCTTCCGATTTAGGGAGGATTTTCCTTACTTGTTACGCTCGCCTTTGACGTTGCTGCACGTTGCCGGTCTGGGCATTTTTTTTCTGGCTTAAACGAGATGGTTGTACCGCCCTCTGTCTATCACCAAGATATTCTGGATTTTTTTCCATAATCATCTCTAACAACCACGAGACGCTATGGGCTGACGGTTTCACGGAGCAGTCACTACAAGGCACACCTTCTTGCCTTTTTACTTTACAGAAAATATTAAAAAAAATTATGTACATATAACACAAATCTGAAGCATATTCTTAAAATAACTTTATTCTAAAAGGTTTGCACATAAAATAGTCATTACACATTATCAGCTAAAAACTAGAGGCGATAAAGTTCGATTAACGTAATAAAACTTGCTCTATGCGGCTTTTGGTTTAATACTCTACTTGAAACTTTTGTTTTATGGTGTGAAATAATTCCTCACTGAACATTTAATAACCCATAAAAGAAACGATATCGCACAACTGATGCTATAAAATACGTAACACGAACTGTTTAACAAGCGAGCTTTTTTAAGATAAAAGATTTCTTTAGTTATGTCGTACAGAAGTTGAAGAATTTATTTTCATTGCATTTTTGTTGTATTGTTGAATCTTTTATATTTTACTCAGAATTAAATTAAATCCTAAGTAAAGTACTTATACACAGATATATATAGATAGATAGATAGCTGTTTATTCATAAAAATAATATAATAATTTATTCCTGATTAATGCAAAAAATATTATAAATAATATAATAATAATATTGTAATGAAATATTTTCCATTATTTGTGACTAGCTAACCCGTCCTGGCTTCGCCTAGCTGGGAACTATTAATGTGGCGTTATTTGAAATTGGGATAGTCAGAGATCATATTATTTTATTACCATTTTTTGAATTCCCCAAGTATTTGAGATAAAATATAGCCTAAATCACATCTGGCATTGATCTCCATCTGTTTCTGAAGTCTAGGTTTAGCAATTCAGAATATTTGCCCGGTCAGACGGACAGACACATTTAAAAAATATGTAGTTATAAATGTCTTAGTGGCATGCAAATAACCCTGCGCTCGATAAAAGGCAGTTATTTCAATATTACAGATATATACTTCAATTTTATTTATTTGTACATGTATATCTATAAATAATTACATAATTCCATTCTACATATCCAACTGTTAATTTTAAATATAAATCGTTTATAAGTATTTGAATTTTATATGTCATCATCATCATCATTATTACAGCCTTTCATAAGTCCACTGCTGAACATAGGCCTCCCCCAAGGAATGCCACAAAGCACGGTCCTGAGCCACCTGCATCCATCGACTTCCTGCATTTCTTACCAGGTCGTCACTCCATCTCGTGGGGGGTCGCCCTACACTTCGCCTACCGGTACGAGGCTGCCACTCAAGAACCTTTCTTCCCCATTGGTTGTCGGTTCTTCGAGCTATATGACCGGCCCACTGCTACTTCAGCTTACTAATCCGTTGGGCTATGTCGGTTACTGTGGTTCTACTGCGGATATCCTCATTCCTAAGTTTATCACGCAGAGAAACTCCGAGCATAGCCCTCTCCATAGCTCGCTGAGCGACCTTGAGCTTCCTCATACGGCCAGCAGTGAAGGACCACGTCTCAGATCCGTAAGTCATCACTGGCAACACGCACTGGTTGTACAATTTCGTTTTAAGGTTTTGAGGTATGTTTGACCAGAAGATGAGTCGTAGCTTTCCAAACGTTGCCCAGCCGAGTTGAATCCGTCGATTGACCTCTCGGTCGAAGTTGGTCTTACCTAGTCGGACTATTTGTCCCAGGTAAACATACTCGTCAACAACTTCGAGCTTAGTGCTCCAAACAACTACCGGCATAGGTGTGACATGGACATTAAACATAATCTTTGTTTTGTCCATGTTCATCTTAAGACCTATCCGCTGGGAGACACTATTGTGGTCATTGAGCATAGTGCTTAGGTCCTCCAGCGATTCTGCCATAAGGACTATATCGTCGGCAAATCGAAGGTGAGTGGTGTACTCGCCATTGATGTTAATACCGTATCCTTTCCAGTCCAGAAGCTTGAAAACGTCTTCCAATGCACCGGTGAAGAGTTTCGGGGATATAAGGTATTATTACCGAGAGAATCAATATATTTTAATACCACATAAAATGTTACTGAAAATATTGTCTTTATTGAAGTATAATAAATCAATCAGTAATTTCTTAAATTTTATGCGGGTGAAACACAGCCAGTGTTTAATACAATCTAATATATAAAAATTTATATTTGTTTGTTCGTATTTTATGCGCTGCCATACCGTTCATTAGATTGCGGTAAAACTTTGTCCACATATTGGATGCACTTCCGCGAAGGTTATAGGTATAGTACAATTAACTTACAGTAGGTGGCGCGTGTATCGTATTAAAATATATATATCATTCAACTTCAATGAGTGTATTATCATCTTGTAGATACCACTGTTTTTCTTGGTATTACTATTGACGCGAAACTTCAATGGGGCCACCATATATCTAAATTAGCAAGCAGACTTAGTTCTGCAGCATATGCTGTAAGAAAGATTAGAAGTCTCACAGATAATTGATAGAATCAGTCTATATATACAATCCCAGTCTCACAGATGTTAAGAGAGCTAGGTTAGTGTATTTATTATAGTTACTTTCATTGCGTAATGTCTTATGGAATTTTGCTATGGGGTAATGCGACTGATATTGAAACTATATTTGTTTTGTAAAAGAGAGCCGTACAGGCGATTTATAACCTAAATTGTAAAGAGTCCCTTAGAGAAAAATTTACAGAAATAAACTTATTAACTTTGGCATCGCAATATATTTATGAAAATGTAATGTATGTACATAAAAACATAAATATCTTTAATAAGAATAAGGGTGTTCATACCTTAAACACTAGGAATAAACATAAGCTTGTAATGCCAGTTACTAGACTCCACAGAATAAATAATTAATTTATTGGGCAATGTATACGCTTTTACAACAAAATCCTAGAATATGTGCAAAATTTTTCAAGTTTTATTAAAGAAAAACTGTACAAAAAGGGTAATTATAATATCAAGGAATACGTGAATGAAAATAACCCTTTCGATTAAGGTGATCGCCACCATGCTGGTTCTATGAAAATTCATTTAAAATTGTATAAACAAAATTATTGTTAATTGAAATTATGTTTATAAAAAGTCCCGCTGGGTTTCTTGCTGATTCTTCCCAGGACAGAGGTATTTTCCGAACCAGTGGTAAATAAAAAAACCGGCCAAGTGCGAGTCGGACTCGCGCATCGAGGATTCCGAAAAAATCCGTAGGTATATAAGTTTAAAATTATTAAAATATTTTTATTATATGATGTAACTAAAAATTTATGCTTTTAGCAATTTTTCCTTTATCTGTGCTATAATAAGTTGCTTCGTACCAAATTTTAAGATTCTGAGTTCACGGGAAGTACCCTGTAGGTTTTGATTCCCTTGCGAATGTCGAAAATTTGCGGCATAAACGGCTGTATCTTTTGATTGCGTTGGCTTAGAAGTTTGATTTTTTCACAGCTCAAAGGGACAGTAGATTTGAGTATTTGATGTGAATTTCAGCTTGATACCTCAACGCGTTCCTGAGGAAATGGGTCTTGACAGGCAGACAGACAGACAGACAGACGGACAACAAAGTGATTTTTTTATAGAATAAGGGTGACAAACGAGCACACAGTCCACCTGATGGTAAGTGGTTGCTGCGGCCCATAGACATCTACATCTATCCTCGTTTGCGAATCAAAATGCAGATGCGTTGTCACCCGTGAGGACTAAGATGGAATGACTCATTTCCAGTAAAAAGGGCCTCCGGCCACCTGCACTCACCAAGCGAAACGCAGAGGTAAACTTCTACTTCACGCTGTTATTCTGTGAGGTCGTGGTACCATCCCGGTTCGAGCCGGCCCATCCGTGCGACAGCAAAAGCTGCCGCGTGACTGTTAAGGGTTCCGTTTTTTCCTTTTGAGGTACGGAGCCCTAAAAATGACTTTCAATAAGTATTATGTAATAATCAATATTGAATAAAAATCATTCTATTCTATTCTATTCCCAATTAAACAATAATATTTCCTACGGAACCCTAAAACCACCAAATATTTCTTTGACTTTTATCAAAAAAGATTTTCATTAAATAGTTTATTTATTATGTAATAAAGGAGCAAATGTAAGTACAAAAACTATTTTTTACTTTATTAAAAAAGTATTTTAATTAAAACGTATTTTTTATATAAGGAACCTTTATATCACAAAATCTTTTTCAATAAGGGTATTAGTTTTTAAAAAAATGTTTTTTTTATATAATAAACCCTAAAAAAGAAAAACTATTTACTTGTATTAAAAAAAGTTTTAATTAAAAAAAAATGTTTTTTATGTAAGGAATCTTTATAACACAAAATCTGTTGTCATTTCTATTTAAAAAAAATGTTTTAATTAAAAAAAGTTAGTTTAGTAAGGAGCCCTAACACTTAATCTATTTTATTACAAAAATGTATAAATTAAAAAAGTTTGTTAAATAATATAAATTATCATGCAAGAAATTTATGGATGCAGGCGGCTCAGGACTGTGCGTTAAGGCATTCCTTGGGGAAAGCCTGTGTTTAGCAGTAGACTTGTGAAGGGCTGTAATGATGATGATGATGATGATGATGATGCTTATATGTATAAAGGTTATTTTGCAATAACCGACAGAGAAGGTTCAGAATAAGTAATATAGGCAAATGGCGAGGAAAAATTAATTTTTATCTTTAAATTCAAAATGTGTGGAAATGTATTATTTTAACTGATTTTACTGCGCACGCACATATTGGTAAGGGTCGAGCGGTAGGCAAAAACGTTGTTGCCCATAAATCACATTCACTTTGGAATAATTTCAAATAAAAGTAGAAGTATTTAATCGTATTTAAAAAACTGCAATAACGGTATATCACTATCTATAATAATAATAATAATGGATCGGAAACTGCCATATTATAAGTACTTGCCGGAAGCCGTGCTCGAAAATGACCGCGCCAGGCTCTACTGGGACCGGGCCATCATCACAGATAGGACTATTCTTGCGAATAAGCCTGATATTGTGCTGATGGACCGGGCACAGTCAAGGATATTTTTGGTCGACATTACCATTCCTTATGACGAGAACCTCGTGAAAGTCGAAACAGATAAGCTGACAAAATATCTGGATCTGGCTCACGAGGTGACCGACATGTGGGGTGGTCTTTTTTTTTTTTGCGGATGGAAAATCATCAAATGAGGCCTTTCGCTGTGGGTGGAGCGGAAGGGAGTGTCAGACTTTTACTGACTAAAAAATTCCGCCGCCGCCTCGTACGACCCCCCTTGTGCCAGTACCAGCGTGTCGTCAGGGTAGCAAACTACGCTGACGCCGGTAGGGAGGTCGGCGCTCAGCACCCAGTCGTAACCGATGTTCCACAGGGGCGGCCCCAGAACCGAACCCTGTGGGACACCGCACAACATCTCTCGCTGGTTCCACTCACCGTTGCGACCGGGGTAGATGACGGCCCTGTCCGTCAGATAGTCCTCGACTATACGACGGAGATAGGTCGGCACCCGGTGATACCGGAGTGCCTCCCTAATGCAGCTCCAGGGCATGGAGTTGAAGGCGTTGACGATGTCGAGAGACACCGCCAAGACAACCCCCCCCCCTGGCCACTGCATCCCCCGTCGTGAGGGCTCTCACGCGCATGATGGCGTCCACCGTAGAGCGCCTCTTGCGGAAACCAAACTGGTGTTCCGCAAGATCCGGCCCCGTCCCCGCAAGGTGCTCGGCGAGGCGGTTTGCAATTACTCTTTCAAAGAGCTTGCCCACCTCGTCGAGCAGCACCACGGGCCGGTATGCGGACGGAGAGTCCGCAGGGCGCCCCGGCTTCCGAATGAGGACCAGCTTCCCCGTCTTCCAACGAAGCGGGAATTGGCCTCTCTCCAAGCATGCGCTTAGGAGCCCCTCCAGTCGGGGCCCGAGAGCCTCCGAGGCCAGGACCCAGGCTTTGCCAGGCAAGCCATCGGGTCCTGGGGCGGTATTCCTGGCCTTGAGCCTACGTACCGCCACTCTCAGGTCTACCCCGGTCCCTTCCGGGATGTCGTCGTCGTCGTCCTGGTGGTCCGCTTCCGGCACCGCAGGTGGTGGAGCCATAGGCGGGGGCGGATGTTCTCCTCGCACAGGGAACAGAGCGCTCACCACGTCCTCCACGAGCTGAGGCCGGAGACTCTGCGTCAGCGGGGGGGCCCAGGTGCGGAGTTTATCCCGCACCATCTTGTAAGGGCGCCCCCACGGATCTCTATCGAGAGTCTCCAGCATCTCCTCACGGGCCCGTTCCCGGACCCGCAGGACAGCCTCCCGGAGGGCGGTCTTCGCCGCTCTGTATCCCTCGTACAGCTCCGCCTCAATGGCTGCCGCATTCGGTGGACGAATGCGGAGCCTGCGATGCCTGGCGTACAGGTGCCGCGCGGCGACATACGCCTCGCGCAGAGATGTTCGCCTGGAAGAAGCTTAATGGGGCCGTTATAGGCATTCCATTTCAGCTTCCTCCACGGGGCGCCCCTCTGCGGGCGTCGGTGTCGCGGCAGCGGCGGCAGCGACAGTGACAGCGGCGGCGGCAGCAGTCGCGACTGCGGCGGTGGCCACAGAGGCGGTGGCGGCGGCATGCATACCCTGTTGGTCCGGGCGTATGGTGCCTGACCTGACCTGGTCAGTAGTGCACCCCCCGGACCTGGCGACGGCGGCCACCAACTCCTCCTCCGATACCGAGTCGTCCAGACCCATGATGCGCAGGTCTGCGCATCTGACGGGCCTGGACACTCGGGCCCCGTTCGCGTCCAGGGACGCTCTGAGCTTCGCAGCCAGAGCGTCCGCGGTCGCGCCACTGGATTCCCCGGGGATCTCCAGCATACGGGCCCCGTCTGGGTCAGGCCAGGTCTGCGCGGAGCTTCTCGTTCTCCTTCTGGAGAGTCTCCATGGCTCCATTAGGCTCGGCCCCAACAAAGTTGGCCTCCGCAGCCGCCATGATGGAGGCGGAGGCCGCGGGAATGGCCTTTAACTTTGAGGAGGCCTTTTGCTTGTGGGCCACGACCTTGATCGCGGCCTCCACCTCCTTTACGAATCTGGCCTTACGCTCCACCTCGGAGCCGCCAGTCGCATCCGTCTCTTCGCCTGATACCCGAGCCGTATCGCCCGGGTGGCGCCCCTCCTCGGCATGCTTTGCCGCTTGTTCGGCCCTCTGATTGTCAGAGGGCCCCCTCCCCTTGCCTCTCAGCCCGCCCCGCCTGTTGGTGGGGATTTTCCGGGCCGAAGCCTCCTCTTCACCGGCTGACGACCCCTGGTCGCCATCCCGCCTGGACCGCTTGCGGAAGAACTTACTGGTCTCCGCGGTCTCAGGCTCCACGCGTCGGGAGCTCTCTGAGCCTCCCACGCTGCTCGATGCGGCGTCGGACTCTGTCCCCGCATCGTTCCTCCTCTCCTCTACGTTGCCGTTGCCGGCGGTTTTGGTTTTTTGTTTTTGTTTTTCTTTATTTTCCATATTTGTACCCACGAGTATGGGGGAATTAAAGGTCCACCTTGGCAGAGACCCCTTTACCAAGGTAAGCAGATTTAGAGGATTTATTACTCGCCAGGGGGTCTGCAGGTAC
The DNA here is from genome assembly GCA_033319125.1 of Parnassius glacialis. Classification (NCBI taxonomy): domain Eukaryota; kingdom Metazoa; phylum Arthropoda; class Insecta; order Lepidoptera; family Papilionidae; genus Parnassius; species Parnassius glacialis. Next base: position 38,581,066 of record JAVANC010000016.1, read on the forward strand.
CCTGGCTAGGAGCGCACTAGCGACTGATTTGTTCATAGAACCCCGTCAGCCATCCATCCCCTCGCGGTGCGTCGCCGCTTGAGATTCGGGGTAACTTTTTATAGAGGTTTTCTCCCTCGCGGTCCGGGCGGTTAAGCCAAGACCCTCGGTCCCTATCAAAGCCGCGAGACATGATCCACGACACTTCGATGGGATTACGAGACCGGCGGTGACAGCAAAGGATGAATCCTTCACTGTCTGCCCGGAGGCAGGGTAAGTGCACACCGAGCCCGCCCTCACTCCTCTGCTATGCCCTCTGCTGATCAGAGGGTCACGCAGAGGAACGCACCGTTGGTTCGAGACAGACCCCACCCATGTCAGAATAATTAGCCGCGGCAGTAACATTCCCCAAGGAATAAGAATTTCTTCTCATTTCTCGAGGAAGATCACTGCCGCGCCCAGGGTGCACCGGCCCAGTAGCTGCTCTTCCCTCCAGACGTATCGAGAGGGACCCGCAACTACCAGGCACACGTGGAGGACTTCTGACTTCGCACCCCATGTGGGGTGGTCTGCCCGCCGAAATTATTCCTGTGGTCGTTTCTGCGAACGGGTTAATCCCAGTTAGCCTCTCGGGTCATCTGAGGCGACTGGGACTCCGTGACGCACCGCTCCAAGCTCAAATGCAGAAGGCGGTGCTCCTCGATACCGCCCGCATCGTCCGCCGCTTTCTTTCCCTTTCCCCCTAACCCTCGGCCGTTTGGTCTCCCCTGCCGAGGGCTTCCATCTGGTTGGGTATTTATATATTTATGTAATTTTTATGTATTTATTCTATTTTATTGATATTTATGTATGTTTATTTCGTTTACAATTATATATTTAAAGAGCCCAACCAGATGAGAAAACTTTAAAGATAACCCCAATAATAATAATATAGGTGGCGTAGGGAAGTGACGACTCCACCGCCCGCTGACGTAACAGTTAAGTGATAAAACTGCTACGTCAGTGCAGTCAGTCAGCGCCTTGCCAAGAGGTGTGTGCGCCGTGGCTCAGCAGAATTGAGGGTGCAAAGGTCCGTCTGTGATTATGGCCGCACCATGAAAAGTGCCGGGCCTGGGCGTCTCCCGTTAATTGACGCCCATACAATGGATGATGGACAATAAAAGAGTGCGCAAAGGGCCGCTGCCTGGAGGTCGCCAGGGCGCGTCTGGAGCTGGCGCTGGACGCGACAGCATGCGGGTCGCCAGCCAAGCGCGGGGGGCTGCAAGACCACCTAATAGCCGCCCGCATCCATCATCCCCACCAGAGGGCTTGGTGTCGGCTGGGTCTTCTCGGACTCAGCAAGCGGCACCCGCCGCTGGTGGAACACGTCGCATGCGTTGGACAAAAATGATGAACGCAAACGCATTGCGAGCGTATTTTAGGGCAAAAGGGAAAGAAACTGGAATGTTGGCGTATCGGGCTCGGGTGCATCGCTTTTTCGCGGAGCTGAAGCCATCAGTTCATGTATCAGAGCAAAACCTGGCAGACCGAGTTCGGTACATCCTGCGCTCCAACATATTTGGTGACGCCGAACTCGAACGACTACGACGTGAGGCTGTTCCCTCATCGGATGAAAATGCTACAGCTGGTAATGCGACGTCACAAATTGCAGAACAATCTGCACACGTCGATGCCGCCGCGGATTTTCCAGTTGTAGTTGATTCAGACGATGATGGAATGGTCACCCAAGAACTAGAGCAGATGAGGAGTAAATTGGAGGAGGCGATTGTGGAAACGCGCAGTACGCCTCTCGAAAATCGACCGCGACTACCGCGCATTACCCCTAAGCAAGCGGAATCGGGCTGTCGTGAGGGCTCTTAACTCAATGCTGGTGACCTATTTGGAATCCAGCCAGGACCTTTGCGAGACGGACTCAATTCTTTTTGGCGCCGCACTGGCAGTTTGCCGTATTATTGGCGCCAAACTTCCCACGGCTGGACGCGCTACTAGACAAAGTAGCGCCATCCCAGCCTGGAGAAGAAGGATTAAGGACCGTATCGCAAAGGCAAGGGTCCTCATCGGCAGACTGATAATTAAGGTGATGATTAAGGTCGGGCAATCGGCCGAATATTGTGCGCACCGTCAGGATGGCGTTTGCTGGGACAAATATCAGTTTATCTCAGCCGGATATAACGCAAAAACTGACAGAGCGCATAGACGACCTGAAGCAGAGAATCGCTGCTTGGGGGAAGCGGATTCGGCGATATACCAAGAGGTCGACACGGTTCAACCAGAATCGTCTCTTCCAGAGTGATTAGAAGAGGCTCTATGAATCATTGGAGCGACCAATGGTACGTGGAACGGGCCCAGCACCGAAACAGGCCGACACTATCGCATTCTGGCGATTAGACGAGATGAGATTTTTTTGGTCAAGAAATTTCGTAAGTCTAATGTTAACTATTTTTTCCAGAATTTTAAATAGTGTGCTTAAAAGTGCAATCGGTCTATAATTACTTGCTAATTGTTTTTCTCCACTTTCGAATATCGGGGTAATAATAGCTTTCTTGAGAAGAACTGGGAAAATCCCTGTTTCCAGGCTCAGGTTATATAAATAGCATAGTGGATCAACTAGAATATCTATTGGTTGTTTTATGATCTTTGCACTTATCTTATCCCAACCCGGTGTTTTTGCATCCTTCATCTATTGTACAATTTTCTTTATCTCTAATGGGTCAGTGGGTAAAAACATCATTGAGTCGACACAGATTCTTTGTGCATACTCTTACTAGCTAGCCTCTCTTCCGTCTCACCAAGTAGCTTTAATGTTGTTTCAGCTAGTGTTTTGCCAATCGACGTAAAATATATATTCAGGTCATTAAGTGATTCTTTAGGTGACATATCACGAAAACAGATTTATTCAACGGGTGTATTGCTAACCTTTTTTAAGTTGTTTAAATTTTGAATAACGTCCCATGAACCTTTAATGTCCCCACGTCTTTTTTCTAACAAATTTCTTTAATAATTTCTTTTTTGAGTTTTTATAATATTATTGCATATGTTTCTATATTGCTTGTATTCGCTTAAAATACTCTCATCATGAGGAGATCGTTTAAGGTTTCTGTGCATTTTATCCCTTTTTCGCATACATTTTAATAATCCTACGGTTATCCATGGTTTAAGTGGTTGCTTTTTCTTAGGTACTGTCCTTATCAAAGTGTTTTTCGATATTATATTATGTATATTGCTTACCAAAAACTTTGCTACATGATTACAATCCCTTAACTTATAGTAATTTTCCCAGGAGATTTCTTGTCCCGTATCCCGATCTATTTGGCTAATATTAGAAAAATAACCCTATTTTTTATATATATTATACACGTAAAAAGCCAGCGCTTAACTACAATCCCACCAGATGGTAAGTGTTGATGTAGTCTAAGATGGTGAAGCGCACTGACTTACTAGTAACAAAAGCCTAATCACTCTTGTCTGCAAGACACCCACATTGTGATCGGATGGAAATACAGATGCTGGCAACTTATTCCACTCCTTCGCTGTACGCATCACGAACGATGTAGTAAACCGTTTGGTTCAAATGCGTGGTAAGTCAATAACGAAAGGGTGAAGACTGGCAGAACGTCTGGTTGTCCGATGGTGGAAGGGAGAGGGAGGAATTAAGTTATGCAATTCCTGCGCACAATCTCCGAAATACATTGTGTAGAAAGTTGAAAGGCTGGTTACTTTGCACCTGTGTTCGAGGCTGATAAGATTGGTTTAAACCAAATTTGGGACCCCAATAAGCTTCTTTGTAGGTCTTTCCATTAAGTTCAAAACTGCTAGATGGCATTTTGCTGCACCAGCCTCTATATGGCATCAATACTACATGCACGACCGGACTTGCGCTTTATAAAAAGTAAGCAACTGTACCCGGCGTGTAGTATCGCCGCATATTGCAAGGACTTATCTTCCTTGCAGCTGCTTTGGCCTTGGACTCAATGAACCACCCGAAGTTCAGGTTTGAGGATATTTCAACCTCCAACAACTGAAGGCGTTCGGTGTATTCCAGTGATAAATTTCGGAAATATGGAGTCAAGATGAACTGGCTCCTTTTTGCAGTGACACGCTTGTGTTTTGGAGGCGTTGAATTTCACAAGATTGGCATCGCCCCATTTGGAGACTGTCTGTAGTGTAAGATTCACACGGCTTATCTTACGGACTGGATTTGATCCCAACTGGCCCGAGGACTTGGTTGGTATCCCTCCACAACTGTGCTATCGTCTGCATACCCAGAGATACCGAACATAAGCAGATTATTAATATGCAGCAGGATGAGAGGTGTGGAGAGAACGGACCACTGCGGAACAATGGCGTTAGTCGCCATAGGATCTGATGAGCAGTCATCGACTAAAACCCGGAGAGACCGTTCACTCAGAAAGTCCTTTACCCATTCAATCAGACCAGAGGATAAGCCGTACGCTGATAGCTTACTGAAAAGGCTAGCGTGTCAAACTCTGTCAAAGGCTTTCGAGAGATCAAGGGAAACAGCAAGTGCTTCCCCGTGGTTCTCGAGTGCCTCACCCCATACGTGTGTTGCATACGCTAAAAAGTCTCCAGGTGACCGATTTCGGCGAAACCCATATTGCCGGTCACTAAGGAGTCCATTATGTTCTAGGTATGCCAATAAGCGGACATTCAATATACGCTCCATAATCTTGCAGAGTATGGAGGTAATTTATTACCTCCATACTCTTTATGGTTATAGAATGGCCGATAATTGGCAGGGTCGGTATGGCTGTCTTTTTTTCGTACAGGTTGCACGTTGGCCAGCTTCCATGATTTTGGCACTATTCCAATCCTAAATGAGAGGCAGAAGAAGCCGATAATTGGCAGGGTCGATACGGCTGTCTTTTTTTGATACAGGCTGCACGTTTGCCAGCTTCTAGGATTTCGGCACTATTCCAATCCTAAATGAGAGGCAGAAGAAGCAGATAATTGGCAGGGTCGATACGGCTGTCTTTTTTTGATACAGGCTGCACGTTGGCCAGCTTCCAGGATTTCGGCACTATTCCAATGCTAAATGAGAGGCGGAACAAACGTGTCAGCACAGGAGACAACTCAAGTGCACAAGTAATGCACAAACAAGTATACCATCTGATCCACTAGCTTTATTCCCGTCTAGACACCGAAAGGTTTTAAAAACCTCTTTATTTGTTGTACGAACCGCCGACATAGAGGTCCCGCAGTGAGGTAATTTAAGAAGAACATTGTTGCCACCGTCCAGACGCGAATTGTAGGCAAAGAGAGACGCGAACAAGTCCGCTTTCTCTTTAGCCGTATGCGTCAGTGTGCCTATCGGTTTTACTAACGGAGGCAGTGTAGGCCGACAGAAGTTTGTCTCGACCGCTTTGGCGAGAGACCAAAAAACTCTAGTGACGGATGGTATGGCAGAGAATCTTGCGCCAATATGTTTTATGCGGTCGAGACTAGCTTTCCGTAATGCTTTTCTTTAGGACTTAGCGGTCTCGTTGCTCTTTTTGAGCTAATATCCTATGTTAATATATTAGAAAATTAAGTAGGATATTTACCTTGATATATGATATATATTAAAAAGGCGTATTCGAGAAGCGTTGGAGAATTTTGTCGGCTGCTTGTGTTGCTGTTTGCGTCGTCGTCTCATGACAGAGATCTCCTCATGTTGGTCCTTTTTACATAGTTTATGTTTGAATACTTTGATTTTTTTCTTATTAAAAACAAGTGCTTGACTAACTTCTGGCTGTAATGAGTAGTAAAGGACCTAGCGGTAAATCGCATTGTCTTAGCATAATAAAATCTTGTTCACTCTTGTCTTGGAGTTACCTATATTGTAATCGGACGAAATGAACCTTACTTTTAAAAGACGAGAAGACGAGACGAGAGATTTTTGTTTTAAACACGAATCGAATATCATAAAGACATAAAATTCTGTTTATGTACTATCTTCTTATGTGTTTTTTGTATTATTCCTCGACATAATTTAAGGTCGACAGCCTCTTTAAGGCATAGGCCTTTCCAAGATATGTCTGCGTGCATAGTGCATACATTACTTGCAAAATATGCGGCGGTATATTCGTGAACAGCCATTAAGACGAATGAAAAAAGAATTAAAGCAGTGGTCAATAAATACTGCTTTTTATAATATCAAAGAATTCTTTAACCATAAATTTTGATTTTGCTTTTCATTTTTCATTGATTTTGTTCAACTAAGTTACTATAGATGCAGGATTTTGCGTGATACTTCTCAATTGAATAAAAAGTTATTTTTCTAATTTTGTTATGATACAAAGTGGTAGTTACATACTGGTCTATTATGTGTTTAATTCTAAATTTAGTTCATTTGTTCTGTACACGAAACAATTTTTTCGCATGCCACGAAAGGCAAAATATGTGGAAACAAATATTGACTCTGTATCCACAGTCTGTACCCATGTTTTTTTAGCGAAATAAATGATTTGATTTGATTTGGTTACGCGGAGCCGAGACATAGTAATAGATTTGAGTAAAGTGTTCCTATCGGAATGGTATAGAGCGTCAGTATAATTATAGGTTCATTACTTTGTTGGTTTAGTGGTCGTAAATGCGACTGCTGATCACGAGGTCCCAGATTTGAATCCCGGGTCGGGCCAAAGAAAAAAATCAGTTATTGAGTTTTCTGCAAAGTGATTTTCATTAGCTGCGCGGTGTCAGAAAGTTGGCGGAAAGCACGTAAAGACGTTGGGCCTGCACCTTGTCGTGAAGCGACAATTAAAAATAAAGAGAACCTAACCTAAGAACAGCAAAACAACAAAAGTAGACCAAGAAAATAATATATTTAAAGTTTCAGAAAAGTATTTACAATTTTATAAAAAAAATGAAATATGAAGATGACGGATGAAATGAGATTACAATTAGGTTTTTAAAAAAAAGGTAGGAGAATAGGACAACATAGTTTTATAGGGGAGCCTGGAGCCTCGCTGCTTTTGTAGAAATGGGCACACGCAGAGCTTGAGGTTTCTCAGCGGCGACGGCACGCAGCGCCTGGACTGGGCACACGCAGCGTCCGGAGCCGGCGCACGTAGCGCCTGGGGTAGGTGCGCTCAGTACTTGGAGAAGTAGTCGCCGCGCCCAGAGGTAGCGCGGGCAGTAGGTGCACTCGGCGCCTGGAGCAAGCAGTCGTAGCGTGCCCGAAGGTAGCGCGGGCAGTAGGTGCACGCAGCGCCTGGACTGGGCACACGCAGCGTCCGGAGCCGGCGCACGTAGCGCCTGGGGTAGGTGCGCTCAGTACTTGGAGAAGTAGTCGCCGCGCCCAGAGGTAGCGCGGGCAGTAGGTGCACTCGGCGCCTGGAGCAAGCAGTCGTAGCGTGCCCGAAGGTAGCGCGGGCAGTAGGTGCACTCAGCGCCTGGAGCAAGCAGTCGTAGCGTGCCCGAAGGTAGCGTGGCCCCGCACTTGAAGCAGACTGCCGACGACTTCACGTGTAGATGGAGGCTTGCAGGATCCCGGGGCAAAGCGGCCCCGGGATAAGGCCTTTAGTAGATGTTTCTCGTTTGAGAACTGAAGCGAGACTGTCCTGTATTCTCCAATTGTTCGGCTTTTATACCTTTTTAGAGAGAACGAGAAATTATTTAAATTAAAACGAAATTTATTGTAAATGACCTACAGCCAAAGAGTATTTATGTAGGAAGAACATCATACCACAGACGAATTTGAATAAAAGTTACCATAACAACGGTATAAATAGTAGTTGTCATATTTACCAATTTTTGGTTTTTGGACTGTTATTAAGAAACTATTACATTAAAGTAAGAAACGAGATATTATTCATATAGGAAAAACTGATGCGCGACAGCGCGCCAAAGCCTGAAATTGTAGAGTTACAGAGAATTCAATAAAAGACCAAAAAAAGATAAGACTCCATTGACAGCTATTTTAAAAGTACTAAATAGTGTGAAAATACGCAGTAAAATGATATGTTATTGTGTAAAAACGTTACAGGATCCTATGGAAATAAAGGTGATGCTAAATATAAATGCAGAAAATCAAAAACAGAATGGAAAAATAGTATAAAGTGATGCAAAACATGAATGCAGAATATCAAAACAGAATGAAGAAATAGTGTACAAAGAAATGTAAGTAGCATAACACTACAACCTGATCTCTCTCTACGGTCATGTCGGCTTACCGTCACATTGGAATAGAGAGTGCACCTGTGCTTGCGCATATACTTGGGCACTATAAATATGTGCTGTGCAGATGGCTAGTTTTCGCAGAGGCTGGCCGCCGCACTATGTGACCAAACGGTACATTCCATCTCAAAAATGGTTCGGAGAAAAGTCGTGTTACTGAAACCATTTTGATTGTTTTATATTTTGAAAAATCGAGCTATCCGATATAACAGTAAAAATAATAATGATCAATTTATGGTATATAAAATTACACCCAAACTTTGCACATTGATAAATTCATATTAGTTAGATTACTCATTATAGAACCCAGGTAGGTAAATTCAGGTAAGTGGATGCCGAGACCCATAGATATCTACATTCATCCTTGACTAAGAATCAAAGTGCAGATACTTTATTACTCGTGAGGTCTAAGATGGAATGCCTCGTTTCCAGTGAAATTGGTTTCCGGTTTTCTTCATTCACCATGTGATACACAATAGCTATAAGATGCTATTTCACCCTAATATTCTGTGAGTGTGGTCCTTCCCCGGTCGAGTCGACCTATTCGTGCCACAACTATAATATAGGCCAATATTGTCCCATTTTGTCAAAACGATGTGTACGTACACATCGTTTTGACAAGATGGGATGTCGCCGGATGATTACATTAGTACGTTAATTGGAAGGCTAATCTCGTAATTAGACGCCGGCATTCAGTTAGATACCTAGGCCTAGGCTAATCGATGGTTGAACGTTGAAAGCAATGTTAAATGACGACCAGCCATCTCGTTAAATAAATGTGTCTGTGTTTATACATTATATATACGTAGGTACGCGGTTTTGGGGTGACTCAAGGTCCACCCCAGCCGCGCCTTACTCTACTGTCGCCGATATTGTTAGATAGGTTCGTATTTATAACTATATTAAAAGAAGTCATAGCTATAAATTATCAACCAAATCATGAAATGGCGACGTGTCATGAAATGTTCAGGCACATAGCGATCTGCCCAAATCTATTGATCGGACTACGAGATATTTAATGACCCGTTTCCAAAGGGCCTAGCTTTTAACTAGCCAACTACTTAAACGTTGAATGATAAAAGTTCGGCCTAGATGTCTTTCTGAAAGCTGGCGTCTAATTAACTGCCTAGACTAAAACTAACAGGCTAATTTAATCTTCCAGCGACGGCATTTATGATCTGAATAAGTTAAAATTAACAATATAAAGAATATAACATCTTTACTGTTTGATGCCGTAGACGCATGAAAATAAGAGGTCTTATTTGTACTGTGGACGGATCCAAATAATTATTACTAGCGACCCGCCGCGACTTCACCTGGGTAACATCTATTAATGTGACGTCATTTATATATTTTTTAATAATCATCAATGACGATTTATTTCATTTAATTTTCGATTTTAAAAAATATGTTTCAAGTGAAATTACTAAATATTCTATATAAAGCCTAGATCACTCTTGGTATTGCTCTCTGTATTGTCATGTAATTGTATGCATTTGCATTTGTAATTTGCAAGCATTGCATGTAAAGATGTAGTAATGACATCCAAATAACCCCTGAGTTCGATAAAAAAACCGTTACTTTGATGTTACAGACATACACTTCAATTTTATTTACATGTGTATAGATAATATTATTATCGATGAACGCCAAACGACTAAAATAATCCTTAATATATAAGGTGAGCGGTAACTAACAATTCATTATTGATAAATTAACCTTCCAGTAAATATGTCTATTAATAATAACGCCTTTCACCCAGAGAAGTAGGATTTCCAGGTATGCTTATGTTGCTTACGTAGCAGTAGTATTCAATAAAATAGTGTAGTTACCTGTGCGATGATGTTCTAAGTATGAATCTTAGCCAATTTCATTATATATTTATTACATAATAATATTTATACTCAGATATGCAGGTTTCCTTACTTTTCCTTTAATGCAATGTCAATAAAATATAGTTTAATTGAAAATCTCCTCTTGTTTTGAAGTTGACTAAAAATATTTTATCGAATCCATTGTTTTTTAACGATGAATACGGATATGGAGCAATTAAAACACTAAATTGAATAATTTTCCATTTTTATTTCAACCAAAATTAAATACATCTTTACAGCAAAATTTTATTTTTAGAATTAGAATATCTATGTAGGTTACATAATAAATGTGACTATAAACTGGAAAATCCGAAGAAATTGATGTACCTACCTCATTAGATAGATATAGTGTATATCAAGTATGGTATTATGAAATATGTGTGATGAGAAGATCCAGGCGGTCAGAAGTTTGATATAATGTGTAACGTTCAGATTTATTGCAAACACATAAACTCGAAGTGCACATAATTAATGTCGTTAATAACATTGACAATGTATGAAGTTTTATTAGTAGTATTATTTTATAAATAAATGCAGACATATTTATAATACATTTCGTACACAACAACATTTATACGCCACTATAACAGCTCTTACTAAAGTTGTCGGCAATTTGTATAATCTGGTATTTAATAGAACAGCCAGGAATTTTATATGGAAAGCCTACCACGTTCAGGCAATGTACATTTATTCCATACTTTGCTTAGGAGTTTTATTCAATATTGAACGTACAGATATACAATGTGATTAATTAATTATTACAACTTTAATAGCTATGATATGAACATTAATATAGTAATAATAATCTGAATCAAAGTAGATGTAAAAAAATATATTTCGTTTAACAGTTTATTTTGCGCCAGTCAGTGATTAGAAGTGCAGCCATTAAAATGGTGTGTTTAAAATTATGTTTGTCTCAATTTATCTAAATGTGAATTAAAATTTTGGTCTAATGTTAATTAGAAATTAATATCTGAAACTTATCACCAAAATATGCTTAATTTGTGTATTATTTTATATTTTACCTGATCTCCTAAAGATATAGTTCATAATTACTAGGCATTACTTACGTTACCTAGGTTTAATATGTAATCATTTTATAAAGACAATATTTATCATACAAAGACAATAAATACGTAACATATTAGTTATAGATTAGTTATAAAATAATTAGGTATTTAACGTAGTATAAGAAGTTTATACATCCAATAACATTTTTTTTTATAAATTGATATGCAAATTTTAAAAATATGTATTCATTACAATTACTTTAAATGAGCAAATTGTAGAGCTATTTTTGGCTCATGATGATATGCATGATTTGGTTCCTTGTGATTATTTTGTGTAACTAAAATACATAGAAATATTATTTACGGCCTGATTACAGTAAGTAGATGCACTATGAATTTTGTTGGATAAGATACGTGAATACTGCATAAAAATGAAAATAATCGTATAAACTGTAATATTAAATTGATTGACAATATATTTTAAAACAAATTAAAAGATATTATAAAAGAAAATAATATCATTAAAACTTCTTTGTTGCCAAAAAAAAATATATGTATATTTAGATGACGACTTACGCACGTGACTTAAGACGTGATTTAAGCGTCTCCCACACACACAAGCGGCTTGCGGTGGCGGCTAACCGCGAGCCGCGTCTCCAGCCGCTACAACAACACACCAACGCGGTCGCAACGGCAGCCTGATGCACCAATCGCTGTGGTGTCTGTACTACAATTAGACGTTAGTAAACATGCCTAACCGTGATGAAGTTATATTATATTCAGCAGTATTATCGTATATTTTGTTTTTAACCCTAATGCTTTTGTAATCACGATGCGAATTATCATAAAGTACTGAATAATTTTGCTCTGTTTCTATTACGATCTCTGAATTTAGAACCATTTTTACGTAGTACACGCGGCCTGTTGTAAATATTTGGCGCGTGACCGCGCTGCGGCCACCGACTGGCCGCGTACTCGCTAACACACACGCGTGGCGAAAAAGGCGGAGCATGCGGCCGCGGCCAGCCGCTTGCAGATCGTGACCTGGCCGCACGGGTTTGCAGACTCTCTTACATTGCAAGCGAATACAACTGGCCGCCACCGCGGCCGCCACCGCAAGCCGCATCTGTGTGGGAGACGCTTAACCCTCCCTCTCTATCACCACTTACAACTAGGTAAGATTGTCTCATAATAGCGATCTTTGGCTAATAATAATAGACTTAATCCTGTTTAAAATTAACACACATTAATTTTGTGTATTACCATCGATAGCCTGCGGCAACCTGTTGCTAATCATGAGCATTACAAGAAATGCTTTTGTACCAAATGCCGTCAAATATGTTACAAAACTAAATGAAAGAAAAATATCAAGAACGCAATATTTAAATAAATTTATCTTGCGTCAGATCTTAACTTTTTAACTACAGCACAAAATTTTGCGTAATACATTACGAACACCACATTTATATTAACATCGACAAAAGCACAGGATTTGAAGAACATTTAAAACGATTAACAAACACAGTAGCATAGTAAAATTTCCTTAATTAGTCAGGTTTATTCGACTCTGATTGTTATGAAAGAGCGACAATTCTCTTAACGAGCAATTGATAATGCAATTTCTTTAATTTTAGTTCCTAATTTTCGAATACAATGTTTTTTCTAATATTGTATTTTCATGTGTAAACGTGTGTAAAGTGAATATTAAGTCTGATTTACAATTGATTCAATATTCAATCTCGCGTCCAACACACGTCTCACAATAATTTGAATAGCCCCAAAATACATGTTGTTACATTTTATAACAATAAGTGAGACTACATGTTATACGTGCATTTATATATTTAACAAAATAAGTAGTTTTTGGCGGTGATATTTAGTCAAAAATGACATACAAAATATAGTAGCGAATAAAGTTGGTTAACTTCAAAAAAATTATAATTAAAATATAACAACAATATGCTTATACTATGACTTAATCAGACTAAGGGATATGTTTCTTGTTTCAATTATATCACTTGCGTAAGTTGACTTTACAGCGCACATGTGTACATTATATGAAGGTCCGTTAAAGTCATCACTAAGGGTTCCTTGTACAAAATCTCTTTAAATTTTATGTTATTTATGTATTATATCAGAATATCTATAATTTAAATTTCACATTTCAATGAAATTATTTAGAGTATTTAAATGCATTTAGTAGCAAATCTTTATTATTATAAAGAATGCTGCGCAAGACTGATTTTAAACCCGAGTGATTCTACTGTTCAAAACATAAAAATAAAAGATCGTTTTAATACTGTTAATTACAAAACATTAGAAGAAAAATAAAACAAATTGAGTGAAACTAAGTAGCAATTAAAACAAATTACAGCAAATGAAGTTTAAAGTCACATTTATTACTAAGCTATATCAATATAGATACATTAATAAAATCTATAGCAAATTTAACGAAATTTTATATAGCTATGCAATTAGTAGCAGTTAAGTTATAAAGATTTAAATGACAAAAAATATACATAAAGAAAAGCGCAAAATTATATAAAGGACCTTAAAATTATTATATAATAAATTTTAATGATAGTAAAGTAATTTTGTAAATAAGAATAAATATTTCTGTATCAAATAATCAAAGTCAATTGCAGAATATCCTAAAATACAACGTATTAACAGCACATCTTAATTTAATAATGTAATCTAACACTTAATGAACTACATCTAATCTACAAGAAATCGAACATTCAGGGGCTCTAATTAATAACAATGAGATTTTGTATGATAAAGCTAAACAATAACATACTAAACAAGAGGTAGCAATATTAGAGGGGATTAATGATAAACCCTATAATACTTTAAAAGTCGATTTAAATACAATCATGTAAATATGTCTCGAAGCCCACGTGCTTACAGTTATAGAATTATATAATTGTAAATATTGTAATAGTCAACATGGTAAATGCGCAAAAAGCTTAAATAGGACATACATATAGGTATAAATACATTGTAAAGGTAAGGAGTAAATGATAAAAAAATATTAATGTTTTGTTTTACATTTAAGGTAAAATTTAAATGACAGAATAATTGTGCTAAACGTTGTGAAAAAGATTTTGTCTTAGCAAGTTTCAGACGCTTGTTTTTAGTTCTATTTTTCCAAGATGTAATTAAATGCCTCCCTAGAGCTACAAGTAGCGTTTCCTTTTATACTCTTTGGTATTCAGATACGTTACACTACAGTAAGGCATACCTATTGTAAAAGATTTTAAATTTATGTAGTGTATAACACTATCTTACGCGAACGTTTTAATAAACCGTTTCCATTTTTACTTATCACAAGTTATACGCTCCCAATTATTACTAATTTTTTGTTCTACTCAGCCCAAAATTGATATGTATCGTAGTTTATTGCACAAATTCATCACGTTACTAAGTTTAAAAAAATATAAATGCGAAGACGTCTCATCTAGCTATCCGGCCACAGCTAGCTTAGTATGGACGCTTCGGACTAAATGAAAAGGGTTAACTAAAATCATTATTGATTATAAATTTATAGTTTTATACTCTAGAGCCATCTTGCTGCGACGATTATAAAGGTATTTGTCGCTAACATCGGGCAAGTATGAGCCGCGGTAGATGTACGCCCATATGCTGGTTTCCGTTTGCAATTCATCTTCTCAAGTGGCATCTTCGCGACGCTATACTCACGATGCTCACTGACCATAGTGCAAACAGTTCGTTTCTTTTGCATCATCTCGTCGTCTCGGTCTCTCAAGCCAGCTAACCATGATTCATACCACGCCAGTTCACAATCGCAGATTAATGGATTATCTAAAACAGAATGTTACTTAAGTTGTTGCTCTATGAAATTATTTTTTGTTATTGCTTACGCTATTTTAATTTGGTCCTTAAATCGGATAAACTTTCCTCTTCCATCATCTTTCATAATTGCACAGATCTACTCCCTGCTGTCGTTACTTTTCGCTCTTTAAGGTATAAGTGAAAAGGTGAGAAAAACCATCCACCATCTCAGGCGACAACGTTACAGATTTCAGGTAATGTCGTTAGATAAGTCACCTAATCTTCAACAAAAAGAATAAAAAGTGACTCTCGTTCTTGCTTAGTTACAATTTTATAAAATTTTATATTTTAGTAGAACATCCACAAATATTATTATTACATTTCATACATAAAATAAAAAACATCAATTAACTTACCCATTATATCCACAACGCGAAGTGTATCCAATATTGGTTCCATTATTTCTTCTGGAATATGTTGTAGTTTGTTATTTTGCAGATTAATAGTTTCCAAAGAGTTGAGGTTATCAAAACCCATAGTTGGTAACTGGTGAATCCTGGTGAAAATTGATGAATATAAGATTGATGTACATGCGAAAACATTATTGTCAATTACTCTCATTAGTACCTACTTCGCGCTTTTAACTAATCATATTACTTCACTTTCAGGTTTACTAAACATTTAATATTTATCGCAATATTTAATAATTATAAAGCGTAAAGTATTCATCGGACAAGTTTTATATTCCAATATTTGATCTATTTATTCTTTAAAATAATAACGTAGTAAAATTTTACGTGCCGAATAAAACGCGAACGTAATTGTATTAATAATAAAAAAGGTACTATCCGGAGTTGGGACAAATAGTAGTAAGCAGTAAATTTAGTTTTTTTTTTAAATTATTGCGATATATATTATAGATTAATATCTTATTAGCTACATGGGCGCATTAGAGTAGTGTGGACATATTTTAATGTATTTTTATTTTAAAGTTTTTTTAAAGTACCTTATGTTTTGCAAATGCGTCTTTATTTAAATGCAAACATAAATATCATATTCAAGTATTATTATAGATCTTTGCGTCCCACGTAAATATCTAATACATTAATGTGGCTTATTATATCATAGGGCGTTGGGGAGTTGGGTATAATAGGGGGTCGGGGGTGAGGGCAGTAGGTCAGGGTGTGAACCATTCGTCTAAGTTACACACCAAGTACGAATAGTGAAGATAGTCACAATTATATTAAAATATGCACGTGGTTTAAGTTCATATAATGTAAAAAAATATTGTAATAAACTGAAATAACATTAAAATAACCTCGCGGAATCACTTCTCAAGCTCAACTTATTTGAATCAAAAAAATAATGCAGTCAATATAAAGAAATGAAACTGTTACTATATATAAATATATATTATATATTTATATATTAATAATAAATGTATATATAAATATACATTTATTATTAATATAAATGTTTATATAAATATACGTTTATTATTAATATAAGTATTTATATACAAATTTTTTTTATAGAAGAGTGGGTTGCAAGCACTTGTAACAAGTAACAAGTGTTGGTAACAAACATGCGGCTCACCTGATGGTAAGTGACTACCGCCGCCCAAGAACAACCGCAACACCAGTGAGATCCCAGATGCGTTGCCGGTCTTTTAGAAAGGTGTATGCTCTTTTCTTGAAGGTCCCTAAGTTGTATCGGTCCGGAAAAATCGCCGGTGGCAAACAATTCCACAGAGAAGTTGTACGAGGAAGAAAACTCCTAGTAAAATGCACAGTCGTGGACCGACAAGCATCCAGATGGTGAGGGTGATATCGTGAATTTCGACGCAATGTGAATTTGTGAAATTTGGCTGCTGGAATTAATCCGAACCATTCCTCAGAGCACTCCCCGTGGTAGATTCGATAGAAAATGCAAAGGAATGCAACACGGTCGTCGACGATTCGAACCGCTCTGCGCTGAATGCGGTCAAGTGAAAGGAGCTGGCACTGGGGTGCCCTGGCACTGAGATGAGAACAGTATTCCACGTCAGGCCGAACTTGCGCTTTGTATAGTTGCAAGCGATGTGCCGGCATGAAATACTGTCTCGCTCTGCTGAGCACGCCAAGCTTTTTAGAGGTCAATTTGGCCTTCCCTTCCAAGTGACCACGAAACTGCACACTATTCGATATGTCGACGCCGAGGATTCCGATGCTAGCTGAGGCTGCAAGGGGAGTGCCTTGAAACTGAGGAGATACGACAAAGGGGCTCTTTTTAGCGGTAAACGCGCAAACTTGTGTCTTCTGGGGATTCAACTTGACTAGATTTAGTCGCCCCCAATCCGAGACTTTGTTCAGCTAAGACTCGACTTCAGACATAAGTTTGTCCCGGTACTCGGTGACATTTTCCCTAGAAACATTGGCACAGCCGGTACATAAGGCATCACCAGTGCTGTCGTCTGCACAGCAATGAATGTTACCAGTTTGTAACATATCATTGATATGCAGGAGAAACAGCGTTGGTGATAGCACGCGGCCTTGTGGAACACCAGCGTTGATAGGCTTGAAATCAGAGCATGCACCATCTACTACGACCTTGATGCTTCGATCAGCAAGGAAACTGGTAACCATTTGCACAATTTCTCGGGAAGCCCATAGGAAACCCAAGCAGCGCTTTGTGTCAGACCCGATTGAAGGCCTTCGCTATGTCCAAACTAACGGCCAATGCCTCCCCCTTTGACTCTACTGCCTCCACCTATCTATGAGTCAGGTAGACCAGAAGATCACCAGCTGATTGACCCCGACGAAAACCGTATTGGCGGTCACTAATGAGCTGGTGATCCTCAAGGTACCTATACTTATTATATGTTGAAAAAATGTATTGTGTAAGATTTGCCAGTTCTAAAATAAAAATAATGATTTATCTGTCGTAATTGTTATTCCAATGAATAATTTTTCTACTGTATCGTTCAATATAGTAAACGCTACGCCATGTGTTTATAAAATGTGTCATAGTTTAAATTTAAACAAAAAATATCATATTAATGTGTTATATTAAATACTTTTGTCTCACAAAAAATGTCCAATAAATGCTGCTTATTATTATTTTCATTATAGATTACAGTAATACTTATTGAAAGTAATTTTTTACTTTTACCACTGGTTCTTAAAAATCCTCTGTCCTGGAAAGAACCAGTAAGAAAATCAGCGGGACTTTTTTTTAATAATATCATTTTACCATATATTATTATATACAATTGGTTATTATTAATAATGAACTTTTTAGTAGAATAATAACCCATACTAAACAATTTTTGCTTAATAATATTTTTAAACTTTTTGATAGATGAGGCCTGCAGGTTTTCGGGGATTTAGTTGTAAAAAAGTTGCTCGTCGCGACCCTTGCCAGTCCTTTGCAGGGCTGCAATTCTACACAGCTGCGAACCCATGCCAACGAGTGTTAGGGCGTCCCCCCAAGGCGACGCACACCAGCTCGTCCCCGTTGGTGTGGAATGCAGCGCGCAAAGCGGCGATGGGGACCGCCACCCATCACGCACAGCCCGACACGGCGGAAGGTGGAGGACAGAGTGCAGAGTTGGCACGTGGAATGTTAGAGGAGGCATGAGAGATAAGACGAATGAATTGATCGAAATAATGAAAGAAAGAAAATTAGATGTCGTGTGTATGTCGGAGACCAAACGGAAGGGCAGTGGTACTGAAGAGCTCCCTGGCGGGGCGTTAGCTCTATGGTTCGGAGTCTCGGACAGCGAGAACACCTGCCAGGGAGTGGGGGTGCTGCTGTCGTCTCGGTTGGTCGATGTTATGATTGAATATAAGGTTGTGAACTCAGGACTTCTCTGGGTTTGCTTTAAATTAGGACTGACGAAGTTATTCCTTTTGGCTGTTTATGCTCCGGTAGATTCGTCGTCCAGGGCTGAGCTGGAGGAGTTTTGGGAGAATGTAAGAGGAGTTCTAGATTTGGCTAGGTGAAATGAAAGAATTGTTGTATGTGGTGATTTGAATGGATGGGTTGGTACCGCTCGACCAGGGTACGAGTCGGTGCTTGGAAAGTTTGGCGATAAAAGGGTTAATGATGTTGGCAAGCTTATACTGGCTGTATGCAAGGAAAAGGGTCTTCTTGTGACAAACACTATGTTTAATCATAAGAAAATCCAAATGTATACTAGAGAAAGAAAGAATGAGAGAAGTATGATCGATTTGTTCCTGGTGGATGACCGACTGCGAAAACAGGTGATGGATATGCGAGTGTTCAGAGGTGCTGACCTGGGAACGGATCACTATCTAGTGATTACTAGATTTAGGGGTCTGTTCGCGGGTTGACGCTACCGGACGGCAGTGACAGAACCACAGTCGGTCTGTCGCATCCGAAGCTGGAAGCTTCAGGAAGCGGATAATAGGGACAAATATCATGCGAGGGTAGCCGAAAAGCTTGACACCATCGATGGCAGAAAAGAATGTGTGGAAAGAACATGGCAGAACCTTAGGGATGGAATGGTAAGTGCAGCGGAAGAAGTGTGTGGAACAATAAAAAGAGGCAGTAGTAAAAGAAGAAATACATGGTGGAATGACGAAGTGAAAGAAGCTGTAAAGAAGAAGAAGAAAGCATGGTTAGACTACTTGGCCTCTAGTAATGATAAAGATATGAGAGAGAAGATGAAAGAAAGATATAAGCTGCAGAAAGTTCACACGAAAGCATTGATTGAGGAAGTGCGTGAAAGGTGTAGAATGGAAGCGGACGAAAGGTTTTCGCAAAACTTTAAGGAGAACTCCAAACTCTTCTGGAAAGAGGTTGGAAGGACCTGAAGTGGTGCGACGGCCTTAAGAATGAACAAAGTGCTTTCGAGAACCAATGACGTCCTCTCAGAAAAATCGGACGTCATGCAGCGATGGAGCGAATTTTATAGAGAAATGTATGCGTGTGATGATCTTATTGAGGGATCCGGGGATGACGCCGTGACTGGTACGCCAGACCCGGACCTCGATGACTCTGAGGTCATCAGTATGAAAGAGATTGAACATGCGATTCGAAGTTTGAAATGTGGTAAGGCTGCGGGACTAGACAGAGTTACTGCTGAAATAATCAAGTATGGTGGGCCTCGCGTCTGGGACAGCTTTCATCTGCTGTGCAATTTGTGCTGGCGGACGGGAGATGTCCCGGATGGTTGGCGATCCGCAGTCATTGTGCCTTTATATAAAGGTAAAGGTTCACATTTTGACTGCGAGTGCTATCGGGCGATCAGCTTGACCAGTTTAACAAGTAAAGTTTACTCGAAGGTTTTGACACGTAGGATGCAAGAGAAATCGGAAAGATTTCTATGGGAGGCACAATGCGGATTTAGACCTGGAAGAGGATGCACGGATCAAATGTTTTCTCTCCGCATGATCAGGAAAAGCTTCTGACTGCTAACCAGAAGATTTTCTGTGCTTTTGCGGATCTTGAGAAAGCATTTGATAAGGTTGTAAGGAAGAAAATGTGAGAACTGTTGCCGGGGTACGGTGTGGATGGTCGATTACTAAGGGATGTGCAGTCACTTTAATGTGACTGTAAAGCCTGTGTGCGGGTAGGGCATGACCTGTCACCTATGTTTAGCGTCCAAACGGGCGTAAAAGAGGGTTGTGTCATGTCTTCCTGACTGTTCATACTGTATCTCGACAGCTGTTTACAGAAGCTGAAAGATAGCTGTTTGGGTGTGAAATTGGGTGACATTAAAGTAAATTGTCTGCTGTGTGCTGATGATGCATTGCTTATTGCACCATCAGAGGCAGAACTGCAGGCATTAGCCACGTGTATGAAAGAGGAATGTGAAATTAACTAGTCTCCGTTTGAATGCTAATAAAACTAAGGTTCTGGTATTTGAAAGGGACGAAGAGAGAACGAAGTGTGAAATATGGGTAAATCAGGAATGTCTAGAACAGGTAAATGAAATTGTATACTTGGGGAGTGCTTTTAGCCGGGATGGAAGATGTGATTTAGATGTGGACAGGTGTATCGCTGCCGGGAACAAAGTCAATGGTGCCCTGACTGCGTTAGTCAAAAGGCAAGGCGTAGTGAAGAGTGCACGCCTTGCAATACATAACGCAGTGTTGGTACCGACTTTGTTGTATGGCAGTGAAACCTGAGTATGCCAGAAGAAGCATAAAAGCAAGTTGAATGCAGTGGAGATGCGATCTCTTCGTAAAATGTGCGGCGTTACCATGGCCGACCGAAAGCGAAACGAAAAGATTCGCAATATGGCAGGTTTGAAAGATGACCTTATCACAAAAATTGATAAGGGCGTGCTTCGATGATTTGGGCACGTTGAGCGAATGAGTGAAGACCAAATGGTGAAGAAAATATATATCGCGAAAGTTAATATTAAAAGGTGTCGAGGTAGACCAAGACTAACTTTCGAAGACCATGTGAGCAAATTGCTCGAAGAGGGGAGGGTCAAGAGTACTCGGATACCTAGACGTGCATGTATGAAGAAGATAATGAAACTGAAAGAAGCGAAAGAGGTATGTAAGGATCTCGACACTTGGCGATCTGTTCTCTCTGGCTACCCCATCAGGGATTGTGCGTGAAGGTACTCGTAAGTAAGTAAGTAAGTAGTTGTAAAAAAGTATACATAGCCACATTATGGAATTACTGACTCTTTGGATTCGAGTAACTGGTATAACTAACTTGTGCTTATTCCTAGTATTTACAGAATATAAGGTATCATACCCATATTATAGAATATAATGGTGAGGACTGGAATGAGGGGAGCAGGTAAAAGTTTTCCGATCGTCTTAAATTTCATACTAAGCAAGAAACCCGACTTTGATTCATAGATCAATGAAATGTTTATAGTAGTTTGAAATGCTGATTTAGCGCACGCTCAAAGGTAAAGGAAAACATCGTGAGAAACCTATGCGAATCAAAGAAATTTAATAATAAGGACATCTGAAGTCCGCTAACATGCTCTCACAGAATACCAGCGTAAAATAGCAGTTTAACACTGCTGTGTTTCGTATGGTGAGTGTAGAGAACAGGAGACCCTTTTTACTGGAAAAGAGGCATTTCAGCTTAGTCCTAACGGGTGAAAACACATCTGCATTTTGATTCGCAAACGAGGATAAATGTAGATGTCTATGGGCCACAGCAACCACTTACCATCAGGTGGACTGTGTGCTCGTTTGTCACCCAATTCCTATAAAAAAACATGCAATAAGGGAGCGCTACTGACTATACTCTGCTTCAAAAAACCCTCCCAGCTAATAGAGGAGGCCTGTGCCCAGATGTGATTTATAGAATAAAAATAATATAAAATATTCATGTTACAACTCTGTACACTTTGTGATATAAATTAATTACAAAAGGATATTGCCCACATTTCCCTAAAAACGCGAATATATGTAGCCTCTTATTCACGTAAAACTTGTTAATGGTTTAAATTAAAACCGTGTAGGGGCGGTGTAATATCCACTACCTGGGGTAATATCATCCTCGTAAGATTGAAAGAATGAGGTGATTTATAGATGCATGAATATATTTCAGCCAATTAGCTTAATTAACCTTTCACTTAACAGCCTCTAGACATTACATACCATGGTACCCTATTGATTTCATTCAAAGAGACGGTCGCTGGTCTGTCCTAATCAGCACTATTTGATTTATTATATAAATGAAGGCGGCTTTATTGTGGACAAAGAGCCACTCCATCCGCACCTTAAGAGGCGTATTACAAAAAAACGCGAAATTACAAGGTTTCCTCGTTGAAATTTTATGTTTATCGTTCATTTCTTGAAATAACAATTACTTGGTAAAAATAGTTCGTTTTCTCTCCTCAAATAAGCTCGGAATGGATTTTAGATAACTTATTTATTTAATCAGTAATAATCATTCTCCCGATGCATGTTTAGGCAAAAACTCTCGAAGACATGATTTGGGAGCTCTAATTTGTAGATTCTATTGAATATCGACCATCAAAAAAAATATTTTTATCTTCCAAATATCCTACACTTTAATAATAATGGAATACATTTTCGTTATATGCTTTTCACACTAGGAAAAAAATTCGACATAATTCAAAAAACGACCAAAAAAGCTTCGATGCAAGCCTCTATATTTCCGAAGTTCTACATCACTTAGACGTAAAATTTATACCAAAATAATCATCAACATTTGCTTAAACTATGCTATTATTTTTACTTTTAAAATCGTTACTATTATATTATAATTAATTAAATAAAAGTACTATATATTTAACTGCGCCGGCCATCTGAGATCATTAACGCGCGAGCGCTTGCTGGGGGTGGACCTGCGTCAGTTTATTTCGGGCGCTGCATGGTTTCGATACTACTGTAGTGTGCGTCGATTGCCTGCATACTAGAACATTGTCAACTACGACCGCAATTTTTGATCGATCGGTTTAAAACTATTTTATATAGTTATAATTTAGATCACGTCTCTTCCATTAAACATGGTAGGGACAACGAGTCTGCAGCATGTGCACAATTGAGCAAAAAAAAATATTATTATAGAAAAATGTGGTCTATTCATTGACCTAGATCATTGTTATTTGAGGGCTTCACCTAATGGTTTATACAGCAACGGTCTTATTGAAGTTAAATATCCTATTTCAGCTTTCGGAATAGATTTTGATACGGCCTTTCGACAAAAAAATAGTTAAAGGTTATAAATTCAGTGATTCAAGTGTAACATTAAATCAAAATAATGACTGGTTTTAGCAAATCCAAGGCCAGATTCATTTAGCAAATAAAAATGTCTGAATACTTGCCATAATATGTATTGGCCCAGATTAATGCAGGAAAAGTACTAAAAATTTACAAATACGACCAATTTTAGATTTTCAATATATTACCCAAGTTACAAGCTTTTTATGAAAAGTGTGTACTGCCTGAAATTATCGAATCGAGAAAAGTTCGGTCAATGCCGTCGCAGCAAATATTTTTCTTATAAAAAATATAGTAATTGACTGTAAGTACCGATTAAAAAAATATTAGTTACATTTGGTTGTTATATTTATTAAAACAGGTTGCAACCGTTTATTTATTTATACCACTATTCTACCGGTAGTAGACATAATCGATTATTAACATTCGATTACAGCGTAACAATTAAAATATTTATGTGTACTTATTTTGACACTAAATTTCATAAAAAATGAATAATATATCAAAATGGTATATAATAATAAATAATAAATTACATAATAATAAATTAATAAGATAACATTAAAATGACACACCAAAAAATATTCCATCCACTGAAGTCCATCCTAAGAAAACTTTGTATTATGGAAGATCAAGATCGTTTAATCGCCATACTCACAGTATTATAGTGCGAGCGAGTGAAGTGATATGAAAGAAAGTATCGGTGGCGTAGCTTGCCGCCCGCTCGGTGCGTAAAATACCTAAATTTGCGAAACGCCGAAATGTAAGAGGGCTCTTAACCTACTATCGCTGATATTACAAGATATATGTAAAGTTGTATAAGACGCATCGGCTGAATATCATTCAGGCCGCTGGTTGAACGGCGCCGTTTTTTAAAAAGGCTAGGCTTTTAACTGAAACGCTAATTAAACTAGTTGGCTACACTATACGAATTAAGAAAAATTTACTTACATGTTTTTCTGCAAATTGAGGAAAGTTATCGAGTCTCCATAGCCTGTAAATGCGTCCTCACTAATATAGGTTATGTTGTTCGAACGCAGGTCGAGATGGCGCAGGCGATGCAGTGGACGTAAAGCCTCTGAAGGGATTTCGTGCAGCCGATTATCACCTAGACGCAAATACTGTAGATTCTCTGTGAATAAAGTTATTCTTTAAATAAGACATTTTTAAAAGCTATGTGTTCGTTCTGTTTATAAGATTTTAATCAAGTTTGTTAATATAGTTATGCATATTTAATTTGAACAGTTATTTTATGCGTGCTTACTATATGTTTTCTTCGTCTTCCCATTCTCATTTTGTAATAGGTTATGCCAGTATTGGCTTTTCTAATAAATTATTTCTAGTTTATTGACTTTACGTGAGACGGACAGCCATATCATACGGTCTACTAAATTCATATGAGGACAGTCATATCATTCACATTGAATGAGAATACGTGACTGACAAATGTTCTAATTTATTCTGTGGTTTAGGCTTGATACGTTTTTAAGTATATTACAGCCTATTATGTGATTTGTCACCTAGTTGCGCTCCCCTCTGGATGAAGTTGATTATTTATGTGATATTTATCGAAACATAGACACGGTGTACCCTGTTGATGTCTGATCTAGCTTTCGCAATAACTAATGTTTTTTTCGATTATTATAAATTAAGCATTTCTGAATCCAAATCTTCTAACTAATAAAATACATGCGTTATACTAGAAATATAAACGCAGCGTCAAAGACATTACCAACACTACTAGACCTTTCAATCTGGGTTCAACTAGTAGCGTAACCTATACTTATCGTGCGCTAGTCAATAAAAACTTTATTAAGGATATGCGTACCTTCAAGACCAGCGAATGCTTTGTCGTCAATTCTTTGTATTTGATTGCCTTCTAATTCCAATGAGTTGAGGAATGTCAAGTGTGAGAATACTTGTGATGGTACTTCGCGAAGTTGATTGTGTGCAAGTCCTAAGGAATCCAAGTTTCTCAATCCTGCAAATATATGGCGTCTTTAAAATTGCGTCCTGCAAATTTTTAATATATATCTCTTTATAATATTTTTAAACCAATTTAATAATTCAGTTTTTAAACTGGCAGGTACCATGTGACTGAATCCGTTACCCCATCCCTTCCGTTGCTTTCGTAAGAAGGCGAAAGTCAGTAAAATCTTATAGACTCTCAACGTTCCGCGATTTTAAATGTAAAATACTCAGAACATTGAAAAGTAACATCGTTAAAGATGTGAGACACACTACGATTAAATTCTCCATACTACGGGATAAACTGATGTCCAGTAATGTACTGATTACAAGCTAATATAGGACAGAAGATAAGAATAAAAAAAAGAAAACAATAAAGACAAGTGAGTACCTACCTGCAAAGTCACCTTCCGTAATAGTAGTAATCCTGTTTTCTTGCATTTCTAGCTTTTTCAAGTTTTCGAGGAGAGCTAAAGCTTTTTGCGGTACTGCTGTAAATTCATTGCCGCCTATATTCAGCCTTTTTAGTTTTCTGAAAGAAAAATTTTAATGAATTACATGGAACAATCGTAGAAAATTTTGACGTTTTTACTCATATTAAATGTCGAAAAGAGGGTTTGAAACAGATGTAAGAGTGAGAAAATACAAAAAAAAAACTTTATTTTTATTCTGACCAATTATAAACAAAGAAGACTACGGATACCATGTCACCTCTAAAGACTAAGATAAATTGCCTTACAACCATTGACAATTATATTGACTCTCTTACATTTTTACCTGGAACAAAGCAGTTGAAAGGCAATGCGCTTATTCGGACATGTGAATAGATACGAGTAAAAGTAAAAAGAGCTTACAAAAGTAAACGTAAAATAACTCACTCCAATCCTTAACATTCAAGGATCTTTGATTTTCTTTTTTTTATTGCTTTTTGATATAATCAGGTACTTACTTTTCCAAGCCTTTGAAAGCTTCCGCATCTACAACCGATATTTTGTTTTCATAAAGAGTTAAAATCTCCAATGTATCAAGACCTACAAAAGCCCTATTATGTACTGCAGTCACCTGGAAATTATTAACCATATTAGTTGTAAGGTACCGCGTAATACTATCATATGAACTGATTCGTTTTTATGATCATCGCAAGAGAAAATGTGTTTTGAAGAAATAATATAGTTATTCACCGACTTGTAATATAATTAATATAAAATTCATACTATTTCTTGTGTTACTGCAGTGATTGACATCAACTCAAACCTTACCTTATTGTGATTCATGTTCAAAATCAGTAAATGGTTGAGGTGCGTAAAAGATGACGTCGGTATTGTTGCCAAACTATTCTGAGAGACATCGAGCTGTGTTAACTTGTTTCCTGTGAAAGATAGCTTTGCTTCAATATATTGTTAGTTACAATATTAATTTTGTGTAAAAAAGCAGCTTTTTCGCCTAAAATTAACAACTACTTTTATGCATTTTACAATTACAGGCTCAAATAATTCAAACACACAGCAAACATCCGGATGTGTGTTTGCTATGAAATGTTGAAAACTATCTTTTTTTAAATATTAAAGTCAATGTACTACAATGAAATGTTTACAGTCTGTACTGATAAAGAATGGGATTATAAATGGCGGCTCATCGAGCCCGTACCGTCAACATGTACAGTATCAATAAGAAAACCCGCTAATAACGGTATATGGTTATAACGTTATATTGTTCGGTCAACTGGAAATTTTCAATTAACGGCAAAATATTTAAAAAAAAATTGTATACACAAATAGGTAAATTAATTTTAAAATAACATTTACAACTAGCGGGCCGCTCTAACTTCACCTGGGTAGGATCTATTAATGTGGCGTTATTTAGACTTAAGATAATCATAAAAAACATTTTTTTTTATCTTATCAATATTTCTATTTTAATAAAATATCTAAATTTTTTCGGATAAAATTTAGTCTAGATCACTCCTAGTACTTACTTTCTATTTGTACGTGAAGTTTTATTACAATCGATTTAGCCATTCAGAAGATTAGCTCGGACAGACAGACAAACGAAAATTTAAAAAACTGGTTACTTATGTCCCAATGGCATGTAAATATTTTATACAAAAATATTAACAAAATAATCAACAATAATTATGAAGAAAACTCTCAGAACGCGTCGTAGCTCACAAATTAGCGAAACAGGACTGATTTTTTTTTAGTATGGCATTTTGTTATCACCGATTCCAAAGACAAATTGAATTGAAGTTATAGAACTTAGTTCGTTGATTTTCCGACTAAAAGTCAATTATTGAAATATGACGAAGTGAATAAAGCTATATCAAAATAGTACACTGGTATAACGTCAATAATTTGCTTATGAACGGTAATAAAACGAAATGTATTAAATTCTCTACACCTAATGTTAAAAAGGTAAATGCCAGTGTGCTTTTAAATGGGCAGTGCTGGGCCTTGTTCAATCCACTGTTTTTCTCGGTATTACAGTTGACGCGAAGCTTCTATAGGGCCATCATATATCTAAACTAGCTAGCAAACATTGTTCTGCAGCATATGCTGCAAAAAAAGATTAGATGCCTTACATGTGTTGATACAGCTAGATTAGTTTGTTTTAGTTATTTCCGTAGCATAATGTTATATGGAATCTTGCTATGAGGTAATGCGACTGACATTAAAACTATCTTTGCTTTGCAAAAGAGACCCATAAGAGCAATATATAACCTAAGTCCGAAGGAACCTCTTAGAGAAAAATTTAAAGAAATAAATATATTAACTTTGGCCTCTCAATATATTTACGAGAATTTAATGTATGTACACAAAAACAAAAATAGTTTTATTAAAATAGTGATTTACATTCTGTAAATACTAGGAACAAGCACAAGTTATTTATACCAGTTACTCGGCTTCAAAGAGTCAGCAATTCCTTCATGGGGCAATGTATAAGCTTTTACAACAAAGTCCCAGAAAATATGCAGACATTTTTTATCAGAAGGTTTAAATTATTTATTAAGCAAAACTTGTCTAGTAAGGGTTAACTACTATAGAGTACATGACTGATAATAACCCCTGGGGAATGAGGTGATCGCTACCATGCTGTTTCCAAATGTTTTCATAACAATTGTTTAAAATATTATATTGTAAATTAGGCTTTTAAAAAAAGTCCCGCTTGGCTTCTTGCTGGTTCTTCCCAGGACAGAGGTTTTATTGCGAAGCAGTGGTAAAAGTAAAAAATGACTTTTAATCAGTATTATATACTTTAAGAAACTATTCTATTATGTACTGTAATCTATATTGAATAAAAATGATTGTATTCCATTCCATGAAAAAGGCATATAGCATCGTACTTTTTTTGTAGTCATTACCGCCGGGTGTGAGTATAGATAGCGACAGTATGCGAGTAAGAGGTGAATAGAGGCGACGCTATTTTCAATCCCATTCTTTAACCGCACGGGTAGTAAGTGACAAACGATCTCACAGTCTACCTATCGACTTAAAACTATTACAGAAATTGATTATATTTTCAATCAAAACGAATATTTACCAATAGAGCTCAGCGAAGAATCTTCAATAACGGCCAAGCTGCTGTTGTGAACTGTAAGATGACGTATGTCAAGACCCAAGAAAATGTACGACGGAAGCTTGGCTAAGTTGTTGTGGCGAAGTTTCAAATAGAATATTATCATCGGCTTCGATCGCAGTGTGTTCATAGCCTAAAAATGTAAGACGGAATATGCAAAAAGTTTACCACACAAAATAAATAAAATATCTCCCATAACATGCTCTATTTTCTTTATTATAATAAGCTAAATAATTACGTTAAAATACAAGACAATGCGTTCTTAGCACTGGTTGAGGATAGTAATAGTTCTGATTAAATACATGATATTTCTAAACTTTGTTAAGCTTACCATAGCATCGATAGTAAACATTTACCTTTTGTATATGTTGTTGCTCTGTAAATTCACATAGTATATCAAGACCGTTCTTTTTAACAGTACAAGTGCAGGGAGTAATTGTGTTAGGTGCCGGGCATTGCTGGGCTCCTTGTGGGTGTACCGGTTTCGCGCACAGTACCACGCAGCAAAGAAGAAGCCAACGCAGAACCATTGTGGCAATCTATACATATTAAAAAGAAATAGTAACTGTATTTACTTTAAAATATTGAGATCATACTTTTATACTAATATTAATTTATAATCGAAATCTCTTAAACCAAAACGCTAAAGCTCGGGGTTAGGATGTAAGTAGAAATTATTTTACAAATAATCAAAATTGCGTGAATAATATAATCATGACAAATAAAATTATCATTTTATTTTTATCATGATCGTTATAAAATAATCTTAAGAAATGAATACAATATATGTGTATATATAATAATTAAACGCCCGCAGGCGCAAACGTAAGCACGGTCGATTAACCAAACACCTAACATATTACGACGTGATGTCGATTAGACGGAGGCGGGCAATTTGCTATCGCCTTTGAAACCGCGTACTCTAATTCGCAGCAAATAACGAAAAAAATATCGGTCTAATATGCTATACGGATTAAATTAATACATTATACGGTAAAGTATAAAGGTCGTATTTTTTTAAAGAATACGGTTGACAAATGAGCACACAGTCCATCTGATGGTAAGTGGTTGCTGTGGCCCATAGACATCTACATCTATCTTCGTTTGCGAATTAAAATGCAGATGCGTTGTCACCCGTGAAGACTAAAATAGAATGCCTCTTTTTCCAGTAAAAAGGGTCTACGGTTCTCTACACTCACCATACGAAACATAGCAGCATTAAACTGCTATTTTACGCTGGTATTCTGTGAGAGCGTGGTCCTTCCTCGGTCGAGCCGACCTATTCGTGCTACAATTATATTATTAATATAGCTGCAGCATGCCTCTACCACAAATATAATTTGTAATTGTAAGTGTTCTATATTGTGATTTCTTATATTTACGCGAACACTACACATTTAAATAAAACTAAGTTTACGGATTTTATCACGTATATTAACATATTTTATATTCCCGAATACTAAATTACTAATAATTTTAAATGACGAATACTAATATTAACTTATTTTATATTTCGATAAATCCTCGCTAAAGAACACCGATTCTTTCCAAGGATGATTCGCGAGGCTATTGAAATCAAAAAACATCCTAATTTCAATAGAGAAGATGGCTGGGTGCTACCATCTGCTTGGGATCCCATAATTAATAAAATTTAATCCCAACCCAAGCATACAACTGCAAGACTCCAAGGTACTGTAAGTTCATACTACGTAGATCGGAACAAAAATTAATAATTTTTAATCTGGAGGTAGCCGTTGTTAACTATGACATTGGGACGTCATACACCTCAGTCCCCCCCGTAGGAGTAAAGTATTCTGTGCCCCCGTGACCTTGGGTGCTGTAAAGTGCTCGAAACGTCGGGAATTTAAAATAAGTTAATATACGCGATAAAATCCGTAAAATTAGTTTTATTAAAATGTTCTATATTGGTTGTGCTCAGAAATATTATTAATTTGAAAACTACGTTTTAAAAATATATTTTAGATAATGACAATATCTTTTAAAGACTACGATAATTATGTGACAAGTGAAAATAAAATGTTACTGAAATTCACTTTTTATTTTGATTAAGTGAAAGATATATAGTTCAAAGAACTGATAACCGATGAGGAAGAAAGTTTCTCGATTAATCGCCTCGTACCGGTAATCGAAATGTAGGGTGGTTCCCCACAAGATGGAGCGACGACCAGATAAGGCGTGCTGAGGACCGTTATTTGTGGCATTTTTGGGGAAGACCTATGTTCAGAAGTAGACTTATGAAGAGCTGTAACGATATGATGATGAGAAATAGGCTTTCCTACTCGGGTAATGAAAAACATAGTACAATCAATATTAAGTAAGACCACCGTATTAAATCACTTACTTTATTCTGCCCTTGTCGAATTTGTGCGACGTTGCTACAGTATTGTAGCGGAAGTCAGGCCGTTGTTGTGAACACTACGTCATGTTCGTAGCCACGTGTCAGTGACAGCCCTGTTAAAGAATATATTCTTTAAGACTTTGGGATAGTTAGTATAACTTAAAACATTAATTTTAATGCGCTTTTATTAAATTTCTCTTGTTCTTCGGCCTATAAATATTCTCCTGCTGAACGCGGTAAAACGCTACGGGGAACGCTACGCTACGAAGAGCAGTGTCACACGTGTAAAGCGTCTGAGACTGCGATAAGCATTACAGCAAATCTAAAATAGTAAACATGTCTAACAGTGAACTGATACGCTCTGATGTTTTTTTTTTTTTATAAAACTGATATGACAAAAGATGATGTCAATGGGTTCTAGCAGCCAACTTCAAAAAAAAAACTACAGATATGTTGCCAATTCCGAGGACTAAGATTCTGGTTCTCTTATATACTAGAGACAGCTCCGTGGCGCAGTGGCTTAGCAATGAGTTGTTGCGCTGGGAGCCGCGGGTTCGAATCCCGCACGGAACAAGTATTTGAATGGCCTACAAATAATTGTTCCGGGTCTGGATGTTTGACCTCGTGCAATTTATGTTTGTAAACTGCCTCCACGACACAGAAGAAAATCCTAGTGTGGGAGTTACGTTTTTTTTTTTAAATAAAATAAAAACAGGAACACCGCAGGGAAGCTACTGCTGTTTGGCGGTTGATGGTGATATTGTTGATAAGTTATTAATACTGGTTATTTACGTATGAATTTGTACCAGCAGTATAGTGGTTGTGTAAGAATATCCACTACCCCATATTATCGCTGTGACACCCTCGGGATCATATGGGGAATTCTATAGAGCTAGAGATCTAAGAGGCGACAGAGCGTTAAACAACTAAAAAAAACTGCATTTGCCAACCAGCTTACAAGCGTGGCAACTATCGCAAATATCCCCGATATGAGGACATCCACCAATTTTTGCGCCACTTTAAAACGAGGAAAAATGTTTGACAGATTTCATAACGGGGACGATAATTTCTTAGAAAAACGTAAACTTTAATGTTTCGTCCATATTATTAGATATATTTTATATTAATTACATTAGAAATGAATAAACCTAACTATGATTATAACTAAAATTAGAAAAAGGAGTTATAAAAAACAGAAAAAATTTAAAATCAAACCTCTGACGCATTGTGTTGTGTATTAATATAATACTCTAGATAATAATAAAATATTATTTAAAAATATTTTCTCACTTAACTGACATCGTATAGCAAAAAACTTTTCCTCAGTCACAACTCGCGACATCTGACGAGTGGAATATTATTAGTCCTCATTAATAGCAAATACTATTAATATAATTAAATATTAAGTTTTTACTTATGAAGACTTCGTTTTGTGTAGGAAAATTGAAATAAAATGTCTAAACAAAGACTAAATATTTGTCGAAACAATTTACACATTTTATGGACATGGTGCTCTTGCTATAGAAGATTGCTGCACGAAAATCGATGAACTCTTAAAAAAAGTTCTTTACTGCTTCATCAATCAAATCTTTTCATCAAAAAAAAAAAGAAAAAAAAAAATAATAGAAAAAAAAAATAAAAAAAAAGAAAAGAAAAAGAAAAGAATTTTTGCCCGTCAAAAGGTTATTCAAATTTAAAAAAAAAAAACAGAAATTCTGTTGGAACAAGAATATAGTGGATGGGTAAGGCTTTTATAACTCTTCTAATTGTGTTAGAACGGCGGTTATTAGATAATTTCCCTTAGTTTAAGAATTAAAATGAATAGATAATTCTACCAAAAATAGATTACAATCTCATCTACACGTCTACACCGCATTCGACTTTTTTTTTAAAGGAAAATTGACTTATTTAATTCGGTAGAAGTTATTGGTTTAGAAACAAATCGAGACAGAGAGTACTTTCCTTTCTTCGAGGAAATTTGAAATAACTTGATTTGATTATTTGCGTGAATCAATGTCTCAGAAACTCACTGAATTTAAGAGACCGGGAGAGTACTTAACGAAAAATTAGGTACGTTTGATGTTTAAAAGGAAATTTCATTCCTCCTTTTGAATTAATTTAATTTAATTAAACAAAATGAATTTGTAAGACAAGGAGCAACCACTTACCTTATTTATTATTCAGTTATCAATAAAAACGTAAACAGTGAAGTAAAGTGAAAAGTTATACAAAATAAGCAGTATATATTCCACTACTGGCCTCCTTCTCTTATTTATGAAAGGATTTTTGGAGCATAGTCCTATGACTATAGTCATAGGACTATGCT
Source organism: Parnassius glacialis (assembly GCA_033319125.1). Lineage (NCBI taxonomy): Eukaryota > Metazoa > Arthropoda > Insecta > Lepidoptera > Papilionidae > Parnassius > Parnassius glacialis. Next base: position 38,614,794 of record JAVANC010000016.1, read on the forward strand.
CCAAAAAAAAAGTATAAAAAATAGTAGTCATAGTCATAGTCATTTATTCCATAGAACAATATTACATTGTATTGGAAATTTATTACATGGATAAAGACCAACATTTACATAAATAGATAAAATTTAAACATCATTTAACAAATTAATTAAATACTTTTCATGTCATAATATATTACAAATTATACAGTACATAAAAATTAACATTCATTAAGTTTATTTTTGTCATTTAGGTAATCGTCAACTGAGTAGTAGCTTTTTTAATTAATAATAATTTTAATTTATTTTGAAATTTGTGGTGGCAATAAATAGTTTTAAATAAGGTAGGCAAAGAATTAAATAGTCCAATGGCTTGATATCTTGTGCTGTGACGTACAACATTCAATGTTGGTATGATAGAAATTTTTAAATCTTTTCGGCGGGTCATTTCTCTCTTTTTCCTTTCTTCATTGTGAAAGTTCTTTGCTAAATAAGTAAGTGAAACTAAGATATACAGAGAGGGGACCATTAATATGCCAAGATTTTGGAAATGTTCCTTACACGACTCAATTTGTTAAACACGTAACATGGTACGGATCACCCTTTTTTGTAGTACAAACGCTGCCTTAATATTATACTTATAACTATTGCCCCAGAATAGTATGCTATAACGTAGTTTAGATTCTACTAGAGCAAAATAAACCATTTTCTAACGTAACTTTTTTTCGTAAACTTCTTAAAGCATAGCATACTGAACTGATAGTGGATTCTAGTGCTTTAATTTCTTTTTTCCAATTTAAATACATGTCAATGTAAATTCCTAGAAATTTGACTGATTCAACAGAGTCAATATTTATACCGTTAATGTTAACGTCTATTGATTCTTTTTGTCTTGCTGTAGATTTAAGAAGCATTGCGTATGTTTTATTTGTATTTAATAAAAGATCGTTTAAAGTAAACTAACTTTTAAAGTCGTACAATGATTTTTTCATTTAATATTTAATTCGTCTACCGAGCTAGCAGATACAATCGCGTTGGTATCATCCTTATATATAGTTAGTTTTACATCATGCTGTTCGGTACGAGTGTAAGCAGTTAAGTCATTAATGAATATTATAAATAATATGGGTCCCAAAATGGAGCCTTGTGGAACGCTCTAATAATGGTTGTCAATTTAGATTTGTATACCGTTTCTTCACCATCTATTATTGTTTTAATCTCAACAAATTGTTTCCTATTTCAAAAGTAGGATTCCAATATCTTTTAAATTGAGCCCCTAATCCCGTAATGTTCCAATTTCAGTAGGAGTATATCATGATTAATCGTGTCAAATGCCGAACTTAAGTCTAAAAATAAACCTCCTGCCTTATATTTATCATTGAGTCTACATACTACATCATCGACTAGCGTATTTATAGCATCTATAATAGTACCCACATATGGTTGATACCCAAATTGCCTCTCATTTAATACGAAGTTTTGTCGTAAATGTGCTACTAATCTTACCTTAATCAGCTTTTCATAAATTTTTGATAATATATGTAGTAAGGTATAGGTAGCAAGGTATAGGTAGCAATCGGCCTATAGTTTTTGGTTTTCATTTTACTTCCCTTTTTATGCCACTCACGCTCCCTTCGCGGTTGCGTTCTGCAGGTTGCCGCCGTGTTTGGCATTACAGGTCAGCGGATTGGGACGGAATGCGGTCTTTCTTTGCATCCTACCCATATACACATATAGGTTTGCTTCTCGCCGGATGATCCCAGCGCTGTTGCTGACTCTGTCACTGATGTGGTGCTACAGGGAATGGAACTATTTATTCCATCCCATCGGAGGCAGATCTCGGCCTTGGTTTGGTCGCTCCTGCATAACTGCATTACGCAGTAAGCAGGAGTGTTATCAAGCCTGGGCTGCGGCTTCGGCGACTCGGGATGTAAACACCAGCATACTTAAAAAGAAGTATAACTTCGCCTCTAGGTCCTACAAAAGAGTTATTGCCAAGGCAAAGTCAGAGCACATAGGCAGAATTGGCGAGAAACTAGTTCGTCTTCCTTCGGGAACCCGTGCATTCTGGTCTCTCGCCAAGGCTGTCCAAGGAAATTTCTGTAAGCCATCACTACCATCTCTGCACAGGTAGGACGACTCACTGGCCCATGACGCAAAAGACAAAGCCGACCTTTTAGGCTCCCTTTTTGCGTCCAACTCGACTCTTGATGACGGGGGGAAAACACCGCCGACCATCCCGCGGTGTGAGTGCTCCATGCCGGATGTGCTGTTCTCACAGCGCTCGGTTCGCAAAGCACTTCTCTCCCTGGACATCCAGAAGTCGAGTGGGCCTGACGGAATCCCCCCAATTGTGCTGAGGACGTGTGCTCCGGAGTTGGCCCCGGTCCTAACACGTCTTTTCCGGTACAGGAGTACCGGAAAAGACGTGACGTGTGACTCCCAAGGCGTAGTCCCGAATTCATGGAAGACAGCTTTTGTCCACCCGATCCCTAAAAAAGAAGACCGCTCAGACCCGTCCAACTATAGGCCTATCGCGATCACCTCCTTGTTCTCCAAAATAATGGAATCCATTATCAACTGCCAGCTCATCCGGTACCTTGAGGATCACCAGCTGATTAGTGACCGCCAATACAGTTTTCGTCGGGGTCGATCAGCTGGTGATCTTCTGGTCTACCTGACCCATAGATGGGCGGAGGCAGTAGAGGCCAAGGGGGAGGCGTTGGCCGTTAGTCTGGACATTGCGAAGGCCTTCGATTGGGTTTGGCACAAAGCGCTTCTTTCGAAGCTCCCTTCCTATGGGCTTCCCGAGAAATTGTGCAATTGGATCACCAGCTTCCTTGCAGATCGGAGCATCAAGGTCGTTGTAGACGGTACATGTTCTTACTACAAGCCTATTAACGCTGGTGTTCCACAAGGCTGTGTGCTATCACCAACGTTGTTTCTTCTGCATATCAATGATATGTTGCTAACTGGTAACATTCATAGCTATGCGGATGACAGCACTGGTGATGCTCTATACACCGGCCGTGCCAATATTTCTCGGAAAACGTCTCCGAGTACCGGAACAAACTTGTGTCTGAAGTCGAGTCTTTGCTGGACAAAGTTTATGACTGGGGGCGACTAAATCTAGTCCAGTTTAATCCTCAGAAGACACAAGTTTGCGCGTTTACCGCTAAAAAGAACCCCTTTGTCGTATCTCCTCAGTTTCAAGGCACTCCCCTGGTTGCCACAGCCAGTATCGGAATCCTCGGCGTCGACATATCGAGTGACGTGCAGTTTCGTGGTCACTTGGAAGAGAAGGCCAAATTGGCCTCTAAAAAGCTTGGCGTGCTCAGCAGAGCGGGACAGTATTTCATGCCGGCACACCGCCTGCAACTTTACAAGGCGCAGGTTCGGCCTCACATGGAATACTGTTCTCATCTCTGGGCAGGGGCTCCTCAGTGCCAGCTCCTTCCACTTGACCGCATCCAGCGCAGAGCGGTCCGAATCGTCGACGACCGAGTTCTTTCCGATCGGCTTGACTCACTGGCATTGCGTAGAGATGTTGCATCCCTTTGCATTTTCTTTCGCATCTACCGTGGGGAGTGCTCTGAGGAATTGTTCGGATTAATCCCAGCCGCCAAATTTCACGAACGCAAATCGCGGCAGAACTCCCGGTACTATCCACACCATCTGGATGATTGGTGGTCCACCACTGTGCGATTTAGAAGATGTTTTCTTCCTCGCACGACTTCCTTGTGGAATCGATTACCATCAGCGATTTTTCCGGACCGATACGACTTAGGGACCTTCAAGAAAAGAGCGTACTCCTTTTTAAAAGGCCGGCAACGCATCTGAAATTCCCTCCCTGGTGTTGCAGTTGTTCATGGGCGGCGGTAGTCGTTTACCATCAGGTGAGCCTCATGCTCGTTTGCCCCCTCTCTCTCGCATTCGACCGCCTTAGCGTACGGACGTGCCAGTGCAATCTCCGTGTTTTTAAATTCATTAAGGGTGTCCCAAGTTAACCCTCGGCCGGAATTTCTATTTTATAGTGTTCGTGCCATGTGTGGTTTTAATTTGTGATATATTTTATTGAGTTTATATTTGTTTTAGTGTATTTTTAAAGGATTTTACGGAATAATTGTTCAGTGCATCGTGGTATTACTTGGATTATCCCTGTACTGAGCTAAGTATTTCTTAGTTTTAGCATTTCTTTTTAGTTATTTTAATTTATAAGTAATATTTTCATAGTAATATTACATCTTTAATTTTATTTTATTACGTTTAACATTAAGGTTATTTCGTAAGCACGTGGTGAGCACGCGGTTTTCAGTTGTCAGTTTCAATTGACATTTGCTGCTGTCAGATTCAATTGACGTTTGGCGTTTGACGTTTGACGCCTGACGTTTGACGTCTGACGTTTGGCAGCTGTCGGTGTCATTGTCACTGTCATTGTTACTTTATTGCCAGATATAAATTCTTAATTTCCCCCTTTTATTTCTATTTTAATTTTTTTTTCATATTTAGTTTGTATTCATATTTTAGTACTTATTTAATTTTAAATGGAAGAGGAGGATACGGGTGGTACTGAACGGCAGCTCATCGAGGATGAGCTAGCCAGGAAACAGGCGGAACTAGAGGAACTGGAACAGATGTGGCGAGAGGCCGGTTTTACACCACGTTCCTCGCTGCGTCGCACCCCCCCGCAAGGGTTCAGCACACCCCCGGTCCCAGTAAGCATCCCTGCTGCAGCATCCATCTCGACGGCGAAAAGGCCGTTAACCTCACCTGAGGATGTGCAGGTGACCGTCAGGCGCCGCGTTGCGGAGAAAAAGTCGGGTATTCCGCCTGTTAGTGGCATATTGAGCAGGCCCATCTCTGACACGTCCTCAGGTTCAGGTTCCGGTAATCCAATGCAGTCCACTTGTACTGACAGCTCCAGCGGCATTTCAGCGCTGGACAAGGTTGCGCTTATGGAGAGGGTACATGCGGCTCTGAAAGGAATCGCGACCGTCGCCAATGTGAGCAACAAGCTAAACTTGACTGATAAGACAACCATCGGCAGCCTTAGCCAGGACATCCTAGCGTACGTGGCAACGCTAGAGATTAGGCTCGGAGAAAAGGAGCAAGAGGTAACAGCCTGTAAGCTTAAGTGCGCGCAGCTGGAGTTCTCAGTAGCCCAAGCCCAAACCCTTCCTGCCCCTTCTTTCCCCTATGTGGCCTCATCCGTTCCTTCTGCTGACAGCTATGCTGCCAGGCTGAAGCTGCCTAAGGGTAAGCCGCCACTTTGTGTCCAGTTCAAGGGCCCAGCAGTCATTGTTTATCCAAATAATGACTCCATAAAGTCGTCGGACGATACAAAGACTGAGTTGCAGAAGGCAGTTCAGCCTGGCACCCAGGGAATTAAAATTCATAGTGTGCGGAAAGTGGGAAACTCCGGCATTGTGGTACAGACGGCAACTGTTGAGGCTGCCCAGAAATTGAAGGCAGCGGTTCCGCCTTCCTTGAAGGTCTCTGACCCAAAAAGTAGGCGGCCACTGGTGGCAGTGCGCAATTTGCGCTCGGACCCGCCAGCCACTGAATTTCTCGAGGATCTGTACAGGATCAATCTGAGTGATGATCCTGACTGGCCAAGAGATAAGTTTGGCGAATCATGCAGAGTTGCCTTCAAGAAGGGCCGGAAAGATGTACCACGCACCACAGTAGTGATGGAGTGCACATCTGCGCTGCGGGATAAATTGATCGGCCTCGGCAGCGTCTTCATTGGTTGGGACGAAGCTGAAGTCTGCGATTTTGTACGAGTGACATGCTGCACTAAATGTCAGCAGTATGGCCATCCGCAGAAGCATTGCAGGGCGGCAGCGATGGTCTGCGGCAAATGTGGCGAGACCGGTCATCGTGCCGCAGAGTGCCAGTCGGCTACACAGTGCTGCGCCACATGCAAGCGCTTCAAGCGGAAAGATGCTGACCAACATGCCACTGCCGCTCTCAACTGTCCTGCACGTTTGCACGCGGAACAGCAGTCGGTCAACATGACCCAGTATGGATAGGACGACTACTTTTCGCGTAGGTCAGCTCATCTTGCAAGGCTCGTAGACGGCTACCACTGAGATTCCTGTCATAGCCGGAGAACTGGGGTTGGATCTAGTACTAGTTCAGGAGCAATATCAGCATCCTCAAATACTTGGGTGCGGCACCAACCCTAAGGCCGGTCTATTACCAGTAAGTTCACGATTTGTAGTCACGCTTCTACATGACTTATGCAACGGACACTGTGTTGTAGGTCATGTCAGCTGCCAGAGCTTTAGCATATACGTCGTATCGTTATACTGCCAGTACAGTCATGACATCTCTTGTCACCTGCAACATCTCACCCACGTGATGGATCAGCTTTCTGGTCACCCAATCCTTATTGGTGTGGATAGTAACGCTCACTCTCCAAAGTGGCACGGCGAGCGCAGGCATATGTAGGACGCGGCCCCGACACAGAATACCGCAAACTCCAGATGGAGGGATTCATCCTCGGACGGAATTTGCTGGTACATAATGTGGAGGGTCAACCGCCAACCTTTCATAGCCCAAATGGCTCGTCCAATATGGATATTACCATCTCCACACGTAGTGTGAGGGTTTCTGACTGGAAGGTGCATGAGGGTGTCAGTGTGAGTGACCACCAGTTGATAACGTTTGGCGTTATCCTTGGTGACTCACAGAGGTACGATGGCACAGAATTTTCAGATAACGTATGTTACTTTCGTGAACGTGGTGTGAACTGGGGAGGATTTTGTTCGACTCTGCACGCCCGCATGTCCCAGCTGAGGCTAACGCGGCCAGCTAATGATATTTGCGAGCAGTACTCTGCAATACTTCTACGTACCGCGAGAGAACGATTAGGTACACGTGCGAAAAAGGAGAAAGAAGGGTACGAGTGGTGGTCTCCGGCTCTTGACCGTATGCGTAACGAGGTCTATTGTGCACGTCGTAAGTGGCAGGCCTCACGTCGCATAGGAGGCGACAGGGAGAAGGCTCTTCACGATTATCTCCGTCAAACAAGGATACGCTACAAGCTAGCTATGAAGGAAGCTGAACTTGCCTTCTTCCGCTCTGTCGCGGAATCAGGTAACGCCGATCCGTCGGGCCTGGCTTACCGAACAGCCAGTGGACGACTTCGTCCACCTCTCAACGTGCTAAATGGAGTGAGATTAGCCGACGGCTATACTAGAACGACTGGAGACACCATGCTTGGCCTCGTCAATGCCTTATGCCCAGACGATAATCTAGCCAGGGACACTGTATACCATCGACAAGTGCGGATCGCTGCTGCATGTGCTCCATCTGGAATTGACGCTACACCACCGACCAAAGAACAAGTTGGACTCATCATTCGAGAACTGCCGGACACTGCACCCGGCATTGACGGTATCACAGCTAAGATTGTTAGACAGGCATGGCGGGTAACTGGTGACGAGATCTGGCACATGTTTAGGGCGTGCATAGTCGAGGGCGTTTTTCCGGATCTGTGGAAGATGGGCAAACTCGTTGTTCTGCCAAAGGGTGGCGACAGGCCGCTCACTGACCCTAAAGCCTACCGCCCGATAACTTTGCTGCCCATATTGGGAAAAATACTGGAGCGTGTAATAATCTCCTGCACTCCATGTCTCTACCACGGAATCTCCGATACACAACATGGCTTCACGCGTGGCCGATCCACAGTGACCGCCCTTAGTACCATCAACCGAATTACCAACGGATCAACCGAGAAGTACGTGCAACTGATCCTTCTGGACATATCTGGAGCCTTTGACAATGCCTGGTGGCCAATGGTCCTACTCAAGGCAAAGCAATGTGGCGTTCCACCTAACATTTACCGTATTTTAACGAGTTACTTTATAAATCGCCGTGTAGGACTGTTTGCTGGAAACCGGTTAGTGTGGAAGGTCTCCACGATGAGCTGTCCTCGGGGATCGGTGCTGGGACCAACCCTATGGAACCTCCTACTCGATGACCTCCTGAAGCTGCCAAAACCCGAAGGAGTACACTTCGTTGCTTACGCCGACGATGTGACGATCGTGGTCGAAGCATCGTCTCGTTCCGCAATAGAGCGCAAAGCGGCAGCTACGATTGCTGCCGTGTCCGAGTGGGGTATTCGCAACAGACTAGGGTTTTCTACCGGGAAGTCACAAACGATGACCTATAAGGGCAAGTTTAAACGTGGACCAATTATAAAGATGGACGGTGCAACGATCACGAGTGTTTCACAGGCAAGAGCCCTAGGAATAATTTTGGACGAGGCTAGGTCCTATGTGCAGCATGCATTATATATCGGCGAGAAGGCCGCTGCTTGCTTCGGGAAGATGTCGCGACGAGAAGTGAAATGTAGAGAAAAGGGACGGAACAGAGAGATTTGTAGGGAGTCAAGTAAGCGCACGTGGGAAAGAGCCACGAGCAAGTACCGTGTGCGTCTCCCGTGATTCGGTCCGTATGCCGCAAGGCGGGAAGGACCATGGGATGGTGGAGGGAATGCCCCCTCTCCTATAAAAAAAATGCCATCCGTCCGTACGTCTCTATGTCTCTCCGTGTCTGTTCGTATGTCTCTCTCCTTACCAATTACACAGCTGTTTTGGTAATGTGAAAAATATGCACGATAGTACTATGTTTATTCAAGTTAAAAGGTAAAGTAACACAGCTAAGTAGGCTTTACAAGTTAACGAGTAATAGTCGACAAAATTATAAAATGCACTTCCATTAGAAAAAAAAATCGTTACCATTGCACAGAAAACTACCTAAATCTAGCTTCATTATAACTGTGTAACGTTATTGTAAACAGTAAAAGAATTATATACTATTGGTAAATGCGCCAATTGCGCATGCCAAAAAAATTACGTATAACATGATTATACGGAAATTGTTTAAAGTAGTTTAAATACTCACAAGTTTTCTCTTATAACCTTATTATACTTCGATTTTTCCAATAATTTTATGTCAAACTTCAATTTTAAAAAAAGTTTGGAAAACCCAAAAGTGCACGACTCACAATGCTCATAATATGATCATCATATCATCATTCAGATCACTCCATAAAGTCCAAGACGTATTTAAGTATAAATATATACATCCTACTTAATTTTAGTATGTACTACTATTATTATTCTGTGCTTTAAAAATATTGTAATAAAAATCTCTGATGATCTCTGGTTTTTGTAATATCTTGTATTTGTACAGCAATTTTTTTGATCCGCTCCAAACAACCGATATAATATCCACTCACGACGGCGGTTTACGCCAAAGTGAGTGAGTGAAGCAGTCTATTTAGTAAAATAAATTAATACGAGGCTGCTAAAACACGAAAAGAAGGTTGGCCAAATCGTACCAGACGATGAAACAATGGCATCACTATATGCCATATTTATGAAAAATATCCTTATTTTTTAAGGTCTTATAAACACAAGAAATACCTCTCTAAGTAGCTAAAAATAAGTTATCCTTTTATTTTTGTTTTTGTAACTGTTCCGAAATTATTTAAAATAATGGTTTCTGAACGCACTGGAACGCACCTAATGACGATTCATTTCACGTATGAAAGGACTTTGTATTCACGTTTTTTTGAATAGTTGTTAATAGTAATTCAATTCAATTAGTGTGTAGGCATCAAATCATCTACTATATTGATTTATTATGTACTGGAGTCATGTCATAAAAATGATTATGTAGCTTCATAGTAAGCTAAGCGTTTTGTTCAATTACGTACAACGGAACATCATTTGTCATCGTCAAGTTACATAATCTGTGGTCATCGATAGACATTGATTATCACCCGGCAATTATCTACATATATATCTTATTTGCTTCACTCGTTGTTGTGGATTGTGATGCGTACTGTACCTACTATTTTAGATTTCCTTCTGTTGTTTTGACCTCGGCATTGTTTTACGGACTGATAACTACCACTTGTAATGATTATTCTGTGCTTTTGATTTCTGGACACCAATGTTGCATGTTGCATATTTGTGAGAGACATCATTCAGACTATAGCTACACAACAACGACAACTAGCCCTGCGATTGCTATGTGTTAATTGTAACATACGCATTGATACACTTCGCCGACATCTCGTGTTTGAGGCTTGATACCAAAGTAATTTCTAAGATCCGCGAGTGGATATCTTCAATAATAGTACATATTTACATACCTAGTCATTTTATTACACTAATATAATAACTAAACAAAACAAAATTAAGCTGCCATTTACATTTCATGGCTTCCCACATAATAGATGAAGAGATTAAAAAATAGATTGAGTTAAACAATTTATATTTTCAAAAGTTATCGTGTTCACCACTCCATGCGGACTTGATTAATGTACACCATAAACCACTAACACCAATTTTTATGTAAAATAGCAGTTAATCGATTTAAAAGAAATACTAATAAGTTCAACAATCATTTATCTTTCTGACAATGTGCTTTTATATAATTTATATGTTCAATATGATTATTAGATACGATCTTAATGCGACAAAACGTTGGAATCTTGATTTCTGTGCGCTAGTAGAATATACATACGCGCTTTGCGCTTAAGGCATGCAATTTACTTTTTTTTTTGAAGAAAATGAATTTTTCTTTGCAGAGTAGACAGAGTGGATCGATCGCCAAGACAAGATGATTTGATGTAGATTGTATTATTTTCAAAATCGCAAAGTTTTCTTAATCTTTTTTGACATCTTTTCTAACTAGTACCGCCCTTTTAGCTATTTATAAGTTATATATTTATTGATAAGGCAGTGGTTAGGCGCCGCTCACATCCCACCTTTAAGATGCCGCGCGCGAGGACAAATCTGCTCAGGTTTGCACCTATGTCGCGGGCTTTAAAGTTATTGAATATTATTTCCGAAGAAACGGACACTTACCACTGCAGTCTCATGCTGCACATCATGCACAAAGCTGTACATATGGCGGACTTAATGCCATAGGGCATTCTTTACCAGTCAATCATTAGGCTAAACAGAGATAGACAAACAAGAGGCGATCGCCCTACACTTCGCCTACCGGTACGAGGCTGCCACTCGAGAATCTTTCTTCCCCATCGGTTGTGGGTTCTTCGAGCTATATAGCCGGCCCACTGGCACTTCAGCTTACTAATCCGTTGGGCTATGTCGGTTACTCTGGTTCTACTGCGGATATCCTGATTTCTAAGTTTATCACGCAGAGAAACCCCGAGCATAGTACTCTCCATAGCTCGCTGAGCGACCTTGAGCATCCTCATACGGCCAGCACTGAAGGACCACGTCTCAGATCCGTAAGTCATCACTGGCAACACGCACTGGTTATACAGTTTTGTTTTCAGGTTTTGACTAACGAGAAGATGTGTCCTAGTTTCTGGAACGCTGCCCAGCCGAGTTGAATCCGTCGATTGACCTCTCGGTCGAAGTTGGACTTACCTAGTCGGAGTATTGGTCCCAGGTAAACATACTCGTCAACAACTTCGAGGTTAGTGTTCCCAACAACTACCGGCATAGGTGTGACATGATTTTTGTTTTGTCTATTTTCATGTTAAGACCTATCCGTTGGGAGACACTATTGAGGTCATTGAGCATAGCGCTTAGGTCCTCCAGCGATTCTACCATAAGGACTTTATCATCAGCAAATCGAAGGTGAGTGATGTACTCGCCATTGATGTTCATACCGCATACTTTCCAGTCCAGTGGCTTGAAAACGTCTTCAATTGCAGCGGTGAAGAATTTCGGGGATATAACGTCACCCTGTCTTAGTCCACATACGCCAGACATAGTGGCAAATTGTACTCCTCGGACTTCTGTACAATTTGCCGAAGGGTGTTTATGTGGTCCATGGTACTAAAATCTTTTCGAAAACTATCTTGTTCGGGAGGCTGGAAGTCGTCGTTGTGAAAAGATGATTTTTTTCCTCGGGATCAAATTTATGTGTGACCGATGTGCTAAGTTGTAGTACCTACTATCATCTGTCTTCGTTTTTGGGAGCGTTGAACAAACACCCAGTATTAATCTCCCAAACGCTGCCCAGCCGAGTTGAATCCATCGATTGGCCTCTCGTTAGAATTTGGACTTACCTAGTCGGACTATTTGTCCCAGGTAAACATTCTTGTCAATAACTTCGAGCTTAGTGCTCCCAATAACTTAGCGCATAGGTGAAACATGGACGTTATACATGATCTTTGTTTTGTCCATCTTAAGACCTATCCGTTGGGAGGTCACGTATTGAGGTTATTGAGTATAGTGCTTAGGCCCTCCAACGATTCTGCCATAAGGACTATAACGCGGGCAAATCGAAAGTGAGTGAGGTAATCGTCATGGCTTTTAATATTGTATCTTTTCTAGTCCAGTAGCTTGAAAACTTCTTCGAAAGAGTTTCGGGGAATTAACAATCACCCTGTCTTACACCTCTCCGCAGTTAAATAGATTTCGTACTCTGATTCTGCCATCGCCAGACATCGTAGCACTACAATATCAACAATTCAGCACCTCGATATACTGACAATCAACAAGGCACCGCTGAAGGGACTGCAGCACCGCCCAAACTTCGACGGAATCAAATGTTTTTTATAGTCCACATACACAAGAAAAAGTAGCAGATTGTACTCTTCGGTCTTGTGTACGATTTTCCGAAGATTATGTATGTGATCTATGGTGTTTAAGCCTTTTCGGAAATCGGGTTGTTCAGGAGGCTGGAAGTCGTTGACCCTGCTTGCGAGATGATTTGTAACGACTCTAGAAAACAGCCGCAGACGTGACTCAGAAGAGAAATCGGTCTGTAGTTCTTCAAGAGAGCGTTGTCACCTTTCTTAAAGATTAAGTCCACCGCACACTCCAAGCCTCCGAAGTAGTGCCGCCATGGAGGACGGAATTAACACACTCCAAGCCTTCGAAGTAGTGCCGCTATGAAGGACGGAATTAAAGGACTTTATCATTATCATCATCATCATCATCATTATTACAGCCCTTCACAAGTCCATTGCTGAACAAAGGCCTCCCCCAAAGAATGCCACAAAGCACGGTCCTAAGCCAGTGTGTATGTGGACTATAAAAAACATTTGATTCCGTCGAAGTTTGGGCGGTGCTGCAGTCCCTTCAGCGGTGCCTAGTTGATTGTCAGTATATCGAGGTGCTGAATTGTTGACATTGTAGGGCTTCGATGGCTGGCGATGGCAGAATCAGAGTACGAAATCTATTCAACTGCGGAGAGGTGTAAGACAGGGTGATTGTTAATTCCCCGAAACTCTTTCGAAGAAGTTTTCAAGCTACTGGACTAGAAAAGATACAATATTAAAAGCCATGGCGATTACCTCACTCAATTTCGATTTGCCCGCGTTATAGTCCTTATGGCAGAATCACTGGAGGGCCTAAGCACTATACTCAATAACCTCAATACGTGACCTACCAGCAGATAGGTCTTAAGATGGACAAAACAAAGATCAAGTATAACGTCCATGTTTCACCTATGCGCTAAGTTATTGGGAGCACTAAGCTCGAAGTTATTGACAAGAATGTTTACCTGGGACAAATAGTCCGACTAGGTAAGTCCAAATTCTAAAGAGAGGCCTATCGATGGATTCAACTCGGCTGGGCAGCGTTTGGGAGATTAATACTGGGTGTTTGTTAAACGCTCCCAAAAACGAAGACAGATGATAGTAGGTATTACAACTTAGCACATCGGCCACACATAAATTTGACCCCGAGGAAAAAAATCATCTTTTCACAACGTTATATTAACTTTATTCACGATCCATCATGTTAGTACAGCTAAATGAAACGATAATTTCATGAAAAGTATCATGAAAATACTTAAAGAGAAAGCCAGCAGTGAAACTTAAAGATAACATCAGCTGACAATAGGTTTAGTATCCTCGCGGGTGCCGAACTCTTACAGGTCCCGTCACGTAAAAACATTGGCCTCAAACCTGGGCACTGAGTGATTTATCGATCAAATTGATGTTACGAAGTTCCATTTTTTAGTTTCATTTTTCATTTCTATTTTCTTGTACAAAATCAAAGATAACGATGAAATAGTGTTTATAATTGTGTGAATACTGAGTACCCAATTAGGTACGTTTAATATTTTTAATAATTTTTTGTAGTAAAGAACTGCTTGTGGCGTCAGGGTACAATTGATTGTGTGATTGTATTAAAAATGACATAAATTTTAAATTCCATGGGAAGACTAGTCGTAGGGCTAAAACTTATAAATTAAATAAACTTTGGCGATGTTTTAACATACATAACGCTTTAACGGTGTGCGGAAGGTTCCAGTGCTTCAAGGAAGTTACATTGTGCGCATTTGTTTTAGAGTGTTTGATTAATAATTTTAGTTTTTGAGACAGTTCCGTGTTGACTATCAAAAGAGACAGTTCAATTGTTTTGTTTATTAAACTATTGTCGTTACTACTTGTTATTTATTACTTAATGTAATTATTCTTGTTGTTACGTTTTAAGTTTCTTGTTTTGTTTTTATAATGTCTAACGCGTACGTTTATAGTGCTCGTGAATACGGCAACATGTTAATGTGCCTTGGAGTAGCTCGCGGGAATGCTTCGCATGCATTGCGAATTTACCGAGAGAAATTCCCGACCGCTCGACATCCAGCTGACTCTCGTCTGATAACAGCAGCATTTCAGCGAGTGTTGGAAAATCGGCCCATTGCTCTGGTAGTAGCAGGAGGTGAAAGTTAAGTGGCTGTTCACTCAGAGGAGCGCATTTTAGATGTCGGTCGCCGAAATCTGAACCTAGGTACACGAAGTATCGCTAAATTTTTAAGGCGTCAGAATGGAACAAGTGTGTCATACTATACAGTTCACAAAGTGTAAAAGCGTAACCGAATACGCCTATACAAAGTGTACAAAGTGCAGGCTTTAGTTACCGGCGATCACGACCGCCGGCGAGTTTTCTGCCGTTGGTTATTAGACCAGCAATAACCTGGTTTCATTGAGCACGTCACCACGGAGGATTTAGAGTGGTAAGCTGTATCATACCTAATTTTTTTTAAATAACTTAGTACTGGATAGTATACATAACTGAATACATCGAATAATAAACATACCGACACGATCAATAAAAACACATGACTCGAACCTTGGTTACATTTTATTTAAGTATTATTTCATTAGCGGGGAATCGAACCAGTTATTTCGGTTTTTTAACCTGTGAATTGGAAATAAAGTGGCTACGTGAAGACAAGCAGAGTGGCAAAATAGTAGGATAAGTTGATAAGTTAGGTATTTAGACAAGTGTTCTAAATTATTAGGTATTGTGGTATGGCCCACTAGGCTAGTTCATAGTTCGCGCGTAGATTCACCCCTAGTCAGCTGATTGTAATTCAGTAATTCCACTGCTGGTTTATGTTTAAGTAATTTCATTATTTTTTTAATGAAATTATCGTTTCATAAAAAAAAAGAAGAGATGCGTGGTGGAATAATGAAGTGAAAGAAGCTGTAAAGAAGAAGAAGAAAGCATGGTTAGACTACTTGGCTTCTAGTAATGATAAGGATATGAGAGAGAAGATGAAAGAAAGGTACAAGCTACAGAAAGTTCACACGAAAGCATTGATTGAGGAAGTGCGTGAAAGGTGTAGAATGGAAGCGGACAAAAGGTTGTCGCACAACTTTAAAACTCTTCTGGAAAGAGGTTGGAAGGACCAGAAGTGGTGCGACGGCCTTAAGAATGAACAAAGTGCTTTCGAGAACCAATGACGTTCTCTCAGAAAAAATAGGACGTCATGCAGCGATGGAGCGAATTTTATAGAGAAATGTATGCGTATGATGATCTTAGTGAGGGATCCGGGGATGACGCCGTGACTGGTACGCCAGACCCGGACCTCGATGACACTGAGGTCATCAGTATGAAAGAGATTGAACGTGCGAATCGAAGTTTGAAATGTGGTAAGGCTGTGGGACTAGACAGAGTTACGGCTGAAATGGTCAAGTATGGTATGTGGATCTGGGACAGCTTTCATCTGCTGTGCAATTTGTGCTGGCTGACTGGGGATGTCCAGGATGATTGGCGATCCGCAGTCATTGTGCCTTTATATAAAGGTAAAGCTTCACATTTTGACTGTGGGTGCTATCGGGCGATCAGCTTGACCAGTTTAGCAAGTAAAGTTTACTCGAAGGTTTTGACACGTAGGATGCAAGAGAAATCGGAAAGATTTCTATGGGAGGTACAATGCGGATTTAGACCTGGAAGAGGATGCACGGATCAAATGTTTTATCTCCGCATGATCGCGGAGAAGCTTCTGGCTACTAACCAGAAGATTTTCTGTGCTTTTTTGGATCTTGAGAAAGCATTTGATAAGGTTGTAAGGAAGAAAATGTGGGAACTGTTGCCGGGGTATGGTGTGGATGGTCGATTGCTAAGGGCTGTGCAGTCACTTTACTGTGAGTAAAGCCTGTGTGCGGGTAGGGCATTACCTGTCACCCATGTTTAGCGTTTGGACGCTAAACATGGGTGACAGGTCATGCCCTACCCATGGCGTAAAACATGGTTGTGTCATGTCTTCCTGGCTGTTCATACTGTATCTCGACAGCTGTTTACAGAAGCTGAAAGATAGCTGTTTGGGTGTGAAATTGGGTGACATTAAAGTAAATTGTCTGCTGTATGCTGATGATGCAGTGCTTATTGCACCCTCAGAGATAGAACTGCAGGCATTAGTGACGTGTAGGAAAGAGGAATGTGAAATTAACTGGTCTCTGTTTGAATGCTAATAAAACTAAGGTTCTGGTATTTGAAAGGGACAAAGAGAGAACGAAGTGTGAAATAAAGGTAAATCAGGAATGTCTAGAACAGGTAAATGAAATTGTATACTTGGGGAGTGCTTTTAGCCGGGATGGAAGATGTGATTTAGATGTGGACAGGCGCGTCGCTACCGGGAACAAAGTCAATGGTGCCCTGACTGCGTTAGTCAAAAGACAAGGCGTAGTGAAGAGTGCACGCCTTGCAATACATAACGCAGTGTTGATACCGACTTTGTTATATGGCAGCGAAACCTAAGTATGCCAGAAGAAGCATAAAAGCAAGTTGAATGCAGTGGAGATGCGATCTCTTCGTAAAATGTGCGGCGTTACCATGGCCGACCGAAAGCAAAACGAAAAGATTCGCGATGTGGCAGGTTTGAAAGATGACCTTATCACAAAAATTGATAAGGGCGTGCTTCGATGGTTTGGGCACGTTGAGCGAATGAGGGAAGGTCGAATGGTGAAGAAAATATATAGCGCGAAAGTTAATATTAAAAGGTGTCGAGGTAGACCGAGACTAACTTTCGAAGACCATGTGAGCAAATTGCTCGAAGAGGGGAGTGTCAAGAGTACTCAGATACTAAGACGTGCATGTATGAAGAAGATAATGAAACTGAAAGAAGCGAAAGAGGTATGTAAGGATCGTGACACTTGGCGATCTGTTCTCTCTAGCTACCCGATCAGGGATTGTGCGTGAAGATCAGTAACTAAGTAAGTAAATTATCGTTTCATTTAGCTGTACTAACATGATATAGAATGAATAAAGCTAATAAAACTTGGTGAAAAGATGATTTTTTTTTTCATCAGGATCGATTTTATATTTCATTCATCATTAAAGGTATAGTTGGTACTGTCGTCTGTTTTCGTTTTCGGGAGCGTTTCAAAAATGCCCCGTATACATATTCTCGTCAGGTATACCTCAAAACTTGAAAATGAGATTTTACAACCAGTGCGTGTTGCCATTGATAACTTATGAATCTGGGCGTGGTCCTTCAAACTGGCTCTATGAGGAAGCTCAAGGTGGCTCAGTGTGCTATGGAGAGGGATGTGATCTATTTCTCTGCGTGATAAACTCAGAAATGAGGATATCTGCAGTAGAACCAGAGTAACCGACATAGCCCAACGGATTAGTAAGCTGAAGTGGCAATGGGCCAGTCATATAGCTCGAAGAACCTACAAGCCATGGAAAAGCAAGGTCCTTGAGTGGCAGTCTCGTAACAGCAGGTGAAGTGTAGGCCCTCCACTAGATGTAGTGATGACCTGGTATGACATGCAGGAAGTCGATGGATGCAAGCAGCTCAGGATCGTGCTTTGTGGCATTCTTTGGGGGAGGCCTATGTTCAACAATGGACTTGGGAAGAGCTGTAATGAAAAAAATGAAGCAATGAATAATAATGAGATATAAGAGAATCGATAACTCCATCTGTCTTAGTAATTCTGGTTGAAGCGTGCAAGCGTTAGGTTGATCCTGCCTATAAGGTAGAGCCATGCCGCAGCTATATTAGTAGTATAGTTGTAGCACGATTGGGTCGGCTCGACCGGGGGAAGACCACACTCTCACAGAATACCAAAGTAAAATGGCAGCTTTACTCTGCTGTGTTTCGTATGGTGAGTGGGGAGAACCGGAGACCTATTTGACTGGAAAAGAGGCATTCCATCTTAGTCCTCACAGGTGACGACGCATCTGCATTTTGATTCTTTATTGAGGATAAATGTACATGTTTATGGGCCACAGCAACCACTTATCATCAGGTGGACTGTGTGCTCGTTTCGTCGTTCGTAGAATTTTTTTTTTTATAGGATAAGGGTGACAAACGAGCACACAGTCCACCTGATGGTAAGTGGTTGCTGCGGCCCATAGACATCTACATCTATCATCTATTACAAATCTAAATGTAGATGCGTTGTCACCCGTGAGGACTAAGATGGAATGCCTCATTTCCAGTAAAAAGGGCCTCCGGCCACCTGCACTCACCAAGCGAAACGCAGAGGTAAACCTCTACTTTACGCTGGTTTTCTGTGAGGTCGTGGTACCACCCCGGTTCGAGCCGGCCCATCCGTGCGACAGCAAAAGCTGCCGCGTGGCTCTACCACTGTTGAAAAAATGAATACAGAAATAAAGAGATGATGTATCGATTCACAACAAATCGATTTCTGAAATATAGATATTTTTTCACAGACTGGCTCATTGAATATTCTTAGCGAAGAAAAATAAAAATAGCGCATAAAGATGTTTTCGAAGAATTAAAGCAATGCAATATGTGTATAAAATTTATTAATAAATTATGTCAAAAAACCGAATTGATTGACCCCGACTCCACCTGGTACGAGTCTGTCCTACCCCTAGAGTGTTTTTATAGAGCCGGAGGCGCGTAGGGGGAGCAACCTCCGTCTGCTGTAACAAATCGTATGCCTGCGATTTGTTACGCAAAGGCGTAGAGGCTGCTCTTCCCGCAGCGCCGGAGACGTTGCAGTCTCAAAATAAAAACAGAGGGTGACACAGGTAGCGCGAAGGGCTGCACACTGTCCGCAAGTACGATAAAGCGCCGAAGACGTCTAAACATGACTATTTTTCAACGTTTACCGTTTCTTAGCGGTAAAACGTAAGACTTACTGAGTGAATGCTTGTAAAAGTCCGAAATAAACGATTACCATAGAACACTTCGGACTTTTACCTTATGGACTTGGTAAATCTTAGGTTTTACTGCAAAATCTTAGAATTTACCGTAGGTCTAGCTTTTACAGTAACATATATATATACATATATATATATATATATATATATATATATATATATATATATATATATATATATATATATATATATATATATATATTGATAGCAAAGCACCTTGTTCTTTTTTATATGAACTATACTCAAATCTTAGATCTTAAATTATACGTGTTGCAGCCATATTGGTAGTATAGTTGTAGCACGAATGGGTCGGCTCGACCGGGGAAGGACCACGCTCTTAAGAGAATACCAGCGTAAAATTGCAACTTAACACAGCTGTGTTTCCTATGATGAGTGCAGAGAGCCGGATACCTTTTTTACTTGAAAAGAGGCATTCCATCTTAGTCTTCACGGGTGATATTGTGCTTCTTTATTGAGGATAGATGTAGATGTCTATGGGTCACAGCAACTACTTACCATCAGGTGGACTGTGTGCTCGTTTGTCACCCAATCCTATTAAATATCTTTAATGCTCATTTAACAGGTGCTTAGTAGCTAAGGAAAACATGGTGAGGAAACCTGCATGTCTGAGACACTAAAAAAATATTTAAAAGACATGTGAAATCCGCTAACACGCACTAGCGCAGCACGGCGGACATTTACTTGCCCTAAAACCCTTTCAGAAATAAAAGAAGATCTGTGCTCAGCTTTGGAGCGTAATAGGCTGTAACTTTTTTTATAAAGTCGCTGTTGATAGTAGATACTTTCGTATTTTTTACAATGTAAACAGAAGTCATAGTTTTAAATTATTTTTGGCCAGATCAGTAATAATAAAATAATAATTAAAAGCTTAAATAAAAAATAAATGTTAATAAATATTACAACGTTCACATTTGCACATGTAAATATTATATATCTCTAAAAAATATTACTCTCCCTCTATGATTCAAGCCCTGGTACAAGCTGTTACGCTGGCGGGCAGTTATAACTCACTCACTTATACTCGTAACCTTTCCCATTTAATTTGTATCATGGATTACAAAATGTTCTTCATTCGTTAGAAACAAACTCTTCTATCTATTCATGTTTAAAGGAGTCATTTAGTGCGCATTAGTGCAAATGACTTTGACCTTATTAAGTGGCGAAGCTTGCGAAGTCACTTATTGATTTCACCATTTTTTGTCCGTCTGTCCGTCTGTCCGTCTGTCCGTCTGTCCGTCCGTCTGTCCGTCTGTCCCACGATTATCTCGAGAACGGTTTCGAATTTTCAAATTCTGTTTTCAGCAATCGATTACTGATCATCCAGGCATCTGAACCTCCTATTTTGAAACTGATTGCTCAACGGCAACCGCTACAAAGCTGATTGCTTCGCCACTTTGCTATGCTGTTAGCTTGCTAGGTTTATTATATTATAATATTGTTAATGATCTCTATCGAGTAAATGTAAAAATAAGAAAAAGTTTGAAAATCCAAATTAATATAAAGTTCCTTAAACTGATTTATGATTTTGTAACAATGTTACAATTTATTGTTCTAAGAAATACTTTAATTTTTACGATTTTTCATGAAAAATATGACATTACATCAGTGGTGGTTCGCGATATTTTATTTTTTTAAACTCTGAATATTGTCGACTCAGCTATCTTAGCACGCTTAAATAAACGGATCAGTAGCTAGTTACTGGCAGTAATAGTTTAAATTCAGTTTTAAGCTGGCGTGATATTTAAACACAATGTGTTATTACTTATTATACTATATATTAAGGTGGAGTTCGTCTTTTGTCACATGTTACAAATGCCATGCACGAGCAAATCAACATCTTAGATTGACATTGTCATGGAGTAGTTTTTCTTTATCACTAATCCATTGCTGAATATAGGTCACCTTCATCCTTCGACATCCAACATATTTCATCAGGTCATCACTACATCTTTCGTACTTCCCACTACTGTCGCTTGACATTGTGCTTGCCAGTATGAGGCTGCCACACGAGCACTTTTTCTCTCCAGCGGTTATAAGTTCTTCGATCTATATATAACTGGCCCATTGTCATTCACTGATCCACTGGGATGTCAGTTATTCTCGCTCTTCTGCGGATATCCTCGTTAGAATAATCATCATCAATACATCAACGTTAACTTAGTGAAAATGCCGCACAGAATCTACAGATTCGCTATCAAAATAGGGCTCACACTATTTCACTATCGCATGCATATTTCAACAACTTGCAACGTGCATCTTGCAACTTGAAAAGTCTTAAGTTATATTCGGAGAAAAATGTGACGACCACATCTCATAGCGAAATTCCAAAACAAACAATGAAATTTTTACCTTCACTTCATTTGCTTTTTCAGTATAAAATTATGTTATTGCATCGTCATTGCTTTGTTTTAATTATAAAAAATAACGTTGGGCAACAGTCTTTGTAAAGCGGTCAAACAAATAAAGGGTGTAATTTAATTCCCCGCCAACATCACGACGTAACATGATGAATATTTTGTACCATTTTATCAAGTTCGGTATGAAATTTTAACATTATTCAATTACTGAGTGAAACTTAATGATCGTCAGCATCATCAAAGGTAAGAAAAATCTCTTGAAGCAGCCTTGGCAAATGAAAATGATGTGCTTGTAAGAAATCAGAAGACAGTGGGTAAAAGTAGAAGACGGAATGCTGTGTTTATTTATCTGAAACAACTATAAGTAATGCTAATAATCAGCCATGTACTCAAGATTTTTTAATATAAAATAAGGATGCCAAACGAGCACATAGTCCACCCGATTATAAGTGGATCTCGTGACCGATAGACTTCTACATCTATCCTCACTAAAGAATCAAAACGCAGATGCGTTGTTACTTCAAGGACTAAGATGGATTGTCTCGTTTCCAGTAAAAATGGATTTGCTGTTAAGACGATAAACAGAAAAGTTTGGATTCGTACATAAGATTTATTACAGGTTTATTATAGTATAGGCATATTCAGCCTTTTCTTATCAACGAAAAATGCTTACGGGCCACGGCTGCCACTCAAAGTCAAATGAATTGTAGGCTCACGTTTAAAATAGTATAATATGTTTTTATGATCGCTTATCTTAGTTGCAGTGAACAGAAAATTAATTCTGCTATACTCGGAGCCAACATTTGTCCAAAAATAACAATTATTATTATTTTCAACTTCAACTCAACTTGTATCGATTGTCGTCGTGCTTTCTCATTGCACTACTACATCGGTTACGGGTGATTTAAAATGACTTGCCGATTATTTTTTTTATTTTTAATTAGAGTTTAGTTACTTTTGGATAGTTGATAGTTTTCAATTATTTTTAAGTTATCGCTTTAATCGCAGTTCGTCCACACATACAGACTCATAAAATATGATATAATTCGATTGACTAGGATTTTATTTTAACCAATAACGTAAATTTTAAGAAGAAATATGTCGCAGTTTATAGAAACAAATTATAAAACTTACAAGCAAATTATAGTTACATAGTTACGTTTTTGCTTTGTACTAAACTTAAAGACGTAGGTGTACTTACCTTTAAAGCATATGTTGTAGCTTCAAACAAAAATTTGTAAATAATCGATAAAGTTTTGATTATTAGGATAAGTCACACACCTCAAATTGGTCACATAACATGTAACTTGATACAACACTGATATATTTGTATATTTTATATTACCACTCACGACCATTAAATATCATACTAGTATCTTTTATTGTCTCTATTCACCGATTACTATGTTTAAGATATTACATTTGTAACGTATTTAAGTCAATATATCAACGGATAACTTCTGCGCATATCATCGCTCGACTGTCCAGGCCCCTTCGGTTGTTCATCCATTATCATTTGATGGCCCATCTCCGTTTAGCTCCGTGTGTCATTGTGCGAACGAGAGAGTTATCGTATCGTTTACCGACGAATAACTGTCGGTTCACGTCTCATCTGCGAACGGTCACCGATTATGTAGATGAGTCGCTGAACTGAACTGAACTTGTCCATGTCTAACTAATAGTTTGTAGATAATTTTTGAGGCATATTTGTTATGATTTTATTATTTGAAATCTTACTTTAATAAACTCTTTTTCCATTATTGCTAAGTATTATTTTTCAATTGATTAGGAGCAACTTATGTCAATAAAATAATTTCCAATAAATCTTACAACATTATAGGTAAATAAAATTAGATTTCGGGTTTTCTTAATAATATTTTATATTTATTTTATATATTAAGTATTTATTAAAAGCTGTTAGATTTGGTTAATTTCTTGGTGTAATGCTTTTTCCGTTGTACAAAAAAGAGAATAAAAACTACTTTTACTCTTTAAGACTTAGCTTAGCAATGAGTTTCAGCGCCGGGTGCTGCGGATTCGAATCCCGCACGGAGCAAGTATTTGTATGGCCAACAAATAATTGTTCCGGGTCTGGATGTATGTCCTTGTGCAATTTAAATTTGTAAACTGCCTCCACGATATAGGAGAAAATCCTAGTGTAGGCTAACGTTTTCCTTTAAAAAAAGCTTTAAACAGCGCATTTAAGTTTTATATTGATACGGTATTTGATTCATTAAAAAGAAGCGATAAAAGATGCTTTCCACGCTATAGTCGTTAAATTTTCATTAAAGTTGCCACGATAATCAAATGATTCCTTTTATTAAAATTAATTAAATAAATTTATTATAAAATTATATCATTCTCCTACTATAAAAATAAATCTTAAACTGCGAGTGTCTAGAAGCGATTATGGCAAAAGCAAAAAAAGATCTAGCCTCTGATAGATGTCAGTATACTATTTCGAATGAAATAGATGCGAACCGCGCAGTGATGGTATTCATGATAAAACATGAACCTTTCTACATTTTAACCATCTCTTACGGCTGGCGCCCAGACCAGCGACGGGGCACACTTTCAAACATGAAGCTTATACACATATCTGATACTGCGTTTGCAATAGAATGGAAAATGCCATCCAAAAACCCATGCCCGTCAGCGAAATGTTATGCATTAGCTTTTTCCATGTTTCCTGTTTTCTGTAGAAGCTTTGACATTTAACATGACGTGCAAAAATTTTTAATTAAAATTCAGGCTTTTAAAATTTTTAATTAGCCTGAGATTTACTTATTTTTTAAACTGGCTTACCCGTGAAGTCTTGGCGGTTGGATATCTTTGTACAAACATTGTTGAAGTTCTGTACACTACTTAATGAATATAAATATATTTTCAAGGTTTTCGGTCGAAGAATTTATATGTGATGATGATGTGAAGTGTGATGATAGTAAGTTTACCCCATCTTAATATAAATATTCAGTAAGTGAAACAATGGTATCCATTCCACAAAGATTATTTGCGTGCCGTATCTAACCTTGACTGTCAATCTAACGTGCAAGAGCCCTTTAAATAAAAATATTAAGTATTGATATTTTTTATTATATGAGAGATTCAAAAGAGCATGCGGCTCATCTGATGGTAAGTGATCACCGCTGCCCATGAATAACTGCAACACCAGGGAAATTGCCGGCCTTTAAAAAGAGTACGCTCTTTTTTAAAGGTCTCTAAGTCGCATCGGTCCGAAAATATCACTGGTGGTAGTTGATTCCACAAATAATTTGCGTGAGGAAGAAAACTTTTTGTAAATCGCAGTGGTGGACCGTCAACCATCCAGATGGTGTGGATGATATCGCGACTTTTGTCGCGATTTGTGGTGGTGAAATTGAGCAGCTAGAATTAGTCCGAATAATTCCTCTAAAGACTACCCGTGGTAGATGAGATAGAGATAGAAGTCCTCTTCGCAGACCAGTGAGTAAAGTCGATCACAAAGAACTCGGTCGTCGATGAATCGAACCGCTTTGCGCTGGATGCGATCAAATGGAAGGAGCTGGCCCAAATATGACAACAGTATTCCATGTGAGGCCGAAATTGCGCATTGTAAAGTTGCAAGCGGTGTGCCAGCATGAAGTACTGTCTCGCTCTACAAAGCCGCGAAGTTTTTAGAGGCCTATTTGGCCTTCTCCTCCAAGTGAGTGCAGAACTGAACGTCATTTGATATGTCGACGCCGAGGAATCCCATGCTAGCTGAGGCAACAAAACTGAGGACATACGACAAAGGGGACTTTTTAGCGGTAAACTTGTGTTTTTGTAGATTAAATTGGACTAGTTAGAGTCGCCCCCGATCTGATACTTTCTTCAACAAAGACTCGACTTCAGACACAAGTTTATTCCGACACTCGACTACGTGTTCCCGAGAAATATTAGTACGGTTGGAGTATAAGGCATCGCCGGTACTGTTATCTGCATAATATTAAATGTTAATGGTTGTAACATATAGTTGATGTGCAAAGGGAACAGGGTAAGCGATGACACGCAGCCTTGTTTCACAGGCTTGGAGTCGGAGCATGCACCTACGACTTTAACGATCCAATCTGAAAGTAAACTGGTGATCCAGTTGCATAATTTCGCGGGAAGCCCACAAGATGGAAGTTTCGAAAATGTGCTTTCTGTTTCACCCGATCAAAGGCCTTCGCTATGTCCAAACTCACCACCGAGGCATCCCCATTGAACTTGATCACCTGCGCCCATCGGTGATAAAGGTAAACAAAAATATAACTAGCTGGGCAACTTTAACAGAAGCCGTACTTGCAGTCACTACTCAGTTGGTACTCTTTAAAGTATCGCATGAGCTGTTAGTTAATAATGGATTCCACTACTTTTGAGAAGAAGGAGGTGATGGCGATAGGCTTGTCGTTAGACGAATCGGAGCGGTTACCTTTTTATAGTATAGGGTGACAAACGAGCACAAAGTCCACCTGATGGTAAGTGGCTGCTGTGGCCCATAGACATCTACATTTATCCTCGTTTGCGAATCAAAATGCAGATGCGTAGCCACCCGTGAGGACTAAGATGGAATGCCTCATTTCCAGTAAAAAGGGTCTCCGGTTCTCTACACTCACCATACTAAATAGAGCAGTGTTAAGCTGCTATTTGATGCTGGTATTCTGTGAGAGCGTGGTCCTTCCCCGGTCGTTCCCCATTTGTGCTACAACTATACTACTAATATAGCTGCAGCATGGCTCTACCTTTTTACAGATCGGGTTCACGAAATTTGTCTTCTGTGAATTTTGGACTACGCTTAGGGAGTAGGAGGGCCGGAAAAATAAAAAAAAATAAAAAATAAACGTCTTAGAATCAGTGCCAACTCTGGTACTCACGTCCTCAGCAACACTTAGGAGGACTCCACCAGCCCACTCGAGTTGTGGATGTCCAGGGAGAGAAGTGTTTTACGTAATGAGCACTGTGTGAATCGCACATCAGACATAGATCACTTATACCGCGGGATGGTCGGTGTGTTCCCCCTGTCATCGATAATCGGGTTGGATGCAAAAAGGGAGCCTAAAAGGTCGGATTTACCTTTTTCGGCGTGGGCCAGTGAGTTGTCCTCCCTGTTTAGAGATGGAAGTGATGGCTTATAGAATTCCCTTGGAATTTCTAGAAGCTATTGAATTCCCTTGGAATCTCTATAAGCCATTACTTGGACTGCACGGGTTCCCGAAGTAAGGCGAACTAATTTCTCGCCGATTCATACTCATACTTTGCCTTAACAATAACTCTTTTGAAGGACCTGGAGGGAGAGTTACACTTATTTTTAGGATACTGGTGTTTATATCCCGAGCCGCCAAAGCATCAGTCCAGGCCAATATGAAAATACTCCTATTTATTGCGTAATTGTGCTTATTGTGTGTGCAATATCCAGGGATACACAGAATGACACAATAAGACAACATGGTAGAGCCACGCTACAGTTGTATATTAACGAATGAGTCGGCTAGAACGGGGAAGGACCACGCTCCTACAGATTTACAATCAGATGGACGGTCTTCCTGTTTGTCACCGTTATTCTATAAAAGGAGTCTTAAGCAATTATTAACCCTCTCTCCCATTTCACTTTCTAACTAAATTTTGCATTACATTGTTCATAGTATATTTACATAAGAACTTTTGAAGTTTTTCTAGTAAATAATATTATTGCTAATACATTAAGTTGAAAACAATACGTACTGAAACATGCGCAGTAGGTTGACCTATATGTGAACTGCATGACTGCATCCATGCCTGATGGATTATGTGCTACGATAAGTCTTACGTTAGTCTTACTTTATTTGTGACCACACTCAGCCATGTGGAGAAACTATAGCTTTAATTTAATATATTATGTTACGAACGAGCAATTTCAACAGTGAAATATCTGCTAACACACATACGTTGTAGAGCCAAGCTGCAGCTATATTTATAATATAGTTGTAGCACGAATGGGTCGGCTCGACCGGGGAAGGACCACGCTCTCACAGAATACTTTAAAAAAAAAATACCAGCGTAAAATAACAGCTTAATGCTGCTGTGTTTCGTATGGTGAGTGTAGAGAAACGGAGACCCTTTTTACTGGAAAAGAGGCATTCCATCTTAGTCCTCTAGGCTGACAACGCATCTGCATTTTGATTCGCAAACGAGGATAAATGTAGATGTCTATGGGCCACAGCAACTACTCACCATCAGGTGGACTTTGTGCTCGTTTGTCACCCTATTTCAATAAAAAAACACCTGAGCAGCCTAGACGTTGCGGCAAAATGAAAGTAGCGACTCAAATTTAACTTCTCTGAATATTATTGATATTCTCTCGCGAATTAAGAGCTTAATAATCGCGTTATGGGGTCTCGGTCTAATAATTACTATGCCAAATTAAAATAATCCACGTGAAACACTCACAGAAAAAAAATCCTCAGTGGCAAACAGACAGCGAGGTAAAAACACTAAAAAAGCTAGTTAGTAATTCATACAGGCCTCCCTTAAATTTCAACTTTCGTAACTTCAAAGGGTATCGAAAAAGATAAGGCTACGCAGGTCGACTGCGAGAATAAGCAGGGCTAATTAATTATACGTACTCAAAAAATCTTTTAATCTTTTTTATATTTGGGTTTTCTTGATTTGTTTTAATTCGTGGAACTATAACTTAGATTGGCTTTTAGCACAGTTTTAGCTTAAAATCAATGTATGCACTAGTATAATAATTGATATTATATTACGTTTATATTAATGACAAAAAGAGTTGAATTTTGACTAAAAGTTATGATTCAAGTGTAACTTTTCACGCTAGCTTAGTTACTATAGATGTGCAAAGATTTTTATTTATATTTTAGTTGTTATTACATTTGTTTTCCGTAAACAGAAGCAAACCTGGACGAAAGAAATGCATTATATTAAAAAAACTCTGATAAAAATGAATATTTTATTCAATTTTGGTTTGGAGATATATTTTCACGTTAAATTTAAAGATAAAGTTCTATGACACCAACATTTTTAACCAAATGCTCTCCAATTTTATAAACATAACAATCTTAGCGTAACGTGGTACGCCATGTTGGTAGAGCCATGCTGTAGCTATATTAATAGTATAGTTGTAGCACGAATGCGTCGGCTCGACCGGGGAAGGACCACGCTCTCACAGAATACCAGCGTAAAATAGCAGTTTAACGCTGCCGTGTTTCGTATGGTGAGTGTAGAGAACCGGATACCCTTTTTACTGGAAATGAGGCATTCCATCTTAGTCCTCAAGAGTGACAACGCATCTGCATTTTGATTTGTAATAGAGGATAGATGGAGATGTCTATGGGCTGCAGCAACCACTTACCATCAGGTGGACTGTGTGCTCGTTTGTCACCCTTATTCTACAAAAAAAAATTGTTGAGACTTCGAAAGAAATATTTGGAGGAAATAAGGGCTAAAGTTAAATTAATAACGTAAGCACGAAACAATCCCCTTGCATACTAAAACAAGAAATTTGTGAGAAAGAACACTTCTTGAAATTATTAAAAAAGTTTTAATAGCCTCTCGCCTTAAAGGCATTTAATTTGTTAATTTAATATCAAGTTCAGTGGCGCCACCAAAATACTTACGGCTCAATTTCTGTTGTAGCTTTATGAATGAGGGCATCCACGAATTTTTCTGCCATCAGGGCGGCGCCACTTTAGAGTGAGGTAAAATATTTGACAGATTTCATAGCGGGGACGATAATTTCTCAGGAAAATGTAATCTTTAAGATTTCTTTCTGTATTATTAGTTATATTTTATATTAATTACATTAGAAATGAATAAAGCAAACTATTAATATAAGTGAAAAACGACTTTTTAAAAAAAACTATTATTTAAAACTAATTTCTCAATTAACTGACACTGTGTAACAAAAAATTTTACCTTAGTCACAACGAGCGACATCTGGTGAGTGGAAGATTATTAGCCCTCATTGTATAGATGTAAAATCATTGTAAAAATGTAAAAAAAAACATAATATTCTTCTTCTTCTTTCTTTCTTCTGTCAACCCGTAAAAGTCCACTGCTGGACATGCGAATTCCTCTTCGTAGAGGTAATTTTCCTTTACCGTCTCATTTGGCAAGCGCATTGACAATGATACCAGAAATCATTGATTACACAATAAATACAAGGCCACAAGTCTCTCATCTTTAAGGTTGCTCCTTGGCACCAGTCTGATTTGACGCCTGGTGTGAAGGAGACAATTTCTTTTCGTATTGAGAATGGGCTCACCGCCGTTAGCAGGCGTAACTTAATGAAACACAGGTCGATTTATTCCTTATAACCAATAGTAATATTAGTTTAACCGTATCTAACGGGAATACTGAGAAATTAACAATTAAAATATGGAAATCACAATAACCTAAAATCAAACTAAAAGCGATTGTCTAGTAGTTTTCACCGGTATTATAAGTTAAAATAGGGAACTGGTCAATAATTAATAGTATAAAAAAGTTGTAGGTACATTCAGCATTTATATAGGTACTTTAAGGTTGATGGAAACATTTTTTAGTAGTTTGTTCTTTTTTAAACGCATATCTTTTTCATATTACTTTAGCCAATTTACGAATATCTTTTTTTTTCAGATTTTATGATTCCAATTACATTTTCGTAAAACCTTTAGGTCGTTTATTATAATAAATTGTTATCCTTTTTATGTGTAATAAAATTAAGT
The DNA here is from genome assembly GCA_033319125.1 of Parnassius glacialis. Taxonomy (NCBI): domain Eukaryota; kingdom Metazoa; phylum Arthropoda; class Insecta; order Lepidoptera; family Papilionidae; genus Parnassius; species Parnassius glacialis. Next base: position 38,645,223 of record JAVANC010000016.1, read on the forward strand.
TACGTTAAAGTTTCTAGTGGTCCCAAAAACGATTGTCTACTTTAAATGGTTATATCGAAATTTATCGGAAACATATAATTTAAAATAATATCTTTCTGGCTTTTCTTCGTCGTTGTCGTCGACGAATAAAAAAGAATAGAATAAAGTATACTGGTATTTAACATAATAACATGAAATGGAATAGAATAGAAATAAATGGAATTGGATAGGATAGGATAAGTTAGGATAGAATAGGATAGGATGAGATAGATTGGGTTTGCATGTGATAAGATTGGATATGATAGTATAGAATAGAATGTAAAAGTAATGGAATTTAATATAATAGAATAGAATGAAATATTTTTTCATACAATATAGATTATAAATAATTCTTACATATTAAAAGTAATTTTTACTTTTGCCACTAATTCGGAAAACCTATCTCCTGGGAAGAACTAGCAAAAATCTCAACGGGATTTTTTCTTCGACAGTAACATTATACAAAGTAAAATAGGTCGTATATTTATTTACAACATTCATATAACTTGTACAATTAAAAAAAACCGCTTGAAAGCGATAACCTTATTCCCAAGGGTTATTATCAAGCCAAATGGCTGATGGTGGATGCTCTCACGCCGTGAATTCTTAATCTAGTATTCCGAAACGGGCTTATTTTTAAGTTTTTTTGTATGCACGAATTGAGTTTGATCCCCACCAGGACTAATGAAATTGTCAATTGCAATTTTAGGTGATGGCTTACAAAACAATGTGAGATCGTGGAGTAACCTAGACGTTTGTGGAATTATAATCATCACGAGAAATTATAAAAATCCGTTGACATGCTTTGGAGCAGCGCGGTGGATTCTTTTATGCCCTAAAAAGAGTCTCATAAATGAATAAAGGCAAATGGAGGTTTTTTAGATGGTTAAAAATACGACTTGACCAATTGGGGTCATTTCCACACATCACAATATTTGTTTTGTCGAAATGATGTTTCATATATAGGTTCCGATAGGTGGCGTTGTAGTCAAATGAGTAACAAATTGTATGTTAATGGACCAAAATGACTCATATTCAAAATATATTTTGCAACAACACTATGCAACTACACACTTACTCAATACACAACCAATACTGCCACAAATTTTCTTTATTTAAAGAATAATTTTAATCTAAATTTGTTACTCTCTCTGATCAATTTTTTGAAAAATTTACCTAGTAGAACTAAGTGAAATGGAGCCTCAATGCCAGATAATTTATAAAATGGATGAAGATATAGTTGACGAACTTGATCAAATTTCTGTATCTGAATCTGCCATATGTGAAATTGAGAAAACTAAACTAATGCTACACGACCAACCGAAAAGCCTCATCATTCTTAATCAAAATATTCGCAGTATTAATAAGAATTTTGACAATTTCAGAGTATTGTTACGAGATTGGGGTTTGAGACAATTAAAAACTGCCGATTAAATTACCAAAATTGACACTTTAATTAAACAACACTAATTACAATCAAAAACCACACTAATAATAAAACACAGTTCGCCGTTATTTCGCTTCGAAGTATTCTCTTGTATCGCCAATTCAATACTGCCCCGGTCGTGGTCTATACCGGCCTTATATAGGGCCTCATATAGTTTCCAGAACATTCTACTGTAGCGACATCTAGAATGTTCGAGTATATATCGGTCCCGAAATTTCTGAAAGGATCTTGACTCTCCTAGTTCTGCTACTCGACACTAGAGGGCGCTAGTGTAACTAGTGTTGCCATGTACAAGACATTAATAGTGGCGCGCAACACTGCCCCCTTCTAAGACATGCTCGTCCCGAGCATTATTGGCCCCATAATAACGCGCCAGTCGATCCACATGGACAATCTTAGGAGTACCTCTGGCACCTTTCTGTATCCGGTAGGATACGTCATTGATTCTTGTCACAATCCGGTACGGTCCGTCCCATTTAGCTTGAAGCTTAGGAGATTTCCCTTTGCTGCGAGCTGGATTGTGTAACCACACTAGTGAACCTTCGTCAAACCCTTTGTTGTTCATTTTGCGGACATACCGTGTTTTCATCTTCTGAGACGTTTGCTGGCCCGACTGTCTGATGTGCTCATAAATGTTATTCATTTTGTTCCGCAAGTCATTTGCATAATCGGTTATACTGCGTGGGGCATCAGGTGGTATTCTGGTGATCAGGCCTGCAGGCAGCCGTAATTCTCTCCCAAAGTTTGCGAAAGCTGGCATCACTGATGTACTTTCGTGAACAGCGCTTCGATATGACAACAAAAACGGTTATATGTGCCTGTCCCAGTCTCGTTGCCGTTTTTCCACTTTTTTTGCCAGGTACCATTCCAATGTCTGATTAAATCGTTCTGCCATTCCGTCAGATTATGGGTGGTAAGAAGTTGTTCGTGTTTTATGAGTACCCACAACTCTGCAAGTTTCCTAGAATATTTGAGACTCAAAATTACTTCCTTGATCGCTGTGAATCTCTAAGGGTACTCCAAAACAACTGTAGACTTCCTGAACTAGCTTATCTGCAACTGTTGAAGCTTCTTGATTTGGAATGGCGAAGACTTCTGGCCAGTTAGTGAAGTAATCCATCACAACCATGAAATACTTGTTACAACTTTCACTTTCTGAAAACAGCCCCGCAACATCAATGGCTATCCTCTTCCATGGTGCACCAACATTGTACAATTTCAATGCGCCCCTACTACGAATTTGAGGTCCCTTTACAGCCGCACAACTTGTAAATTTGCGGCACCAGTCCTCGACATCGTCACGACAGTGGACCCAGTAAAACCGTTCTCGGATCTTCAGTAGAGTTCGTTTAACTCCCAGGTGGCCTCCTGAACAACCACTATGGTACAGCTGTAGAACATCCGGTACTTTAGCCTTAGGAACAACCATTTGCAAATGACATCTGTCTCCCTGAACATTTTCCCATTTACGGCACAGGACTCCATCCTGAATCAGCAAGCTGTCCCATTGGGCACAATAGCTTTTCGTGGTCGAACTTATTGCTGAGACGTCGCTCCCTTGGGCTTAGGAGCACTGGCCTTCATCCATTCCAGAATCGGCTTAATGTCCAAATCTTCCTGTTGTGCATGTTGTAGGCTGTCCTTCCACTCATTGCTGAGCTGGTCTGTCCTGAGCATCCTCACAGATACCACTTCCTTACCCTCTTGCCTAGTACAATACTTGCAATCTTCAGGGCAAGGTCTTCTTGACAATGCATCTGCATTGCCATGAGATTTCCCGCTGCGATGTTCGATCACAAAGTCGTATTTCTGCAGTAGTTCAATCCATCTAGCAACTTGTCCTTTCGGATTTTTGAACTGCAATAGCCATTTCAGTGCAGCATAGTCAGTTCGTAAGTGGAGTTTCCGCCCCAGAAGATATTTGCTAAAATGCTGCAAGGACTTTACCGCAGCAAGCAATTCCCGTCTTCTGACACAATAGTTCCTTTCGGTTTTGACAACGACTTGCTGAAGTACGCTATCACAATATCTTGATCACCATTCCGTTGAGACAACACACCGCCAAGTCCTATATCACTTGCGTCTGTGTCAACTATGAATTCCTTGCCCGCATCAGGGTACCCCAAAATAAGTGTTTTGCACAGACAGTTCTTGAGCTCCTGGAATGCAATATCGCAACTTTCATCCCAGCAGAAATATCACTTCTCCTCGATTAGCTTGTGCAGAGGTTTGGCTATATATGCAAAGTTCTTCACAAATCGCCGATAATAAGAGCACAAACCCAAAAATGCTCTAATCTGTGTCTTGTCTTTTGGAACCGGCCACTCCTTGACAGCGGCAATTTTCTCTGGATCCGTGCGGATACCTTCTTCCGATACTACATACCCCATGTAGTGTTATGCTACTTACTTATCATTTTACATTAATTTAAATCCATTTTTCCATTCTGTTTCGATTTTCTGCATTCACTTCAAAACTGGATATTTTACATCACCTTTATTTCCATAGGATCCTGTAACGATTTTAAACCATAAGAATACAATCACAAATCATTTCTACTTCGTATTTTCACATTATCAGCACTTTTAAATTGGTGTCAATGAAGTCTACCTTTCTTCGATCTTTTAGTTAGTTTTCCTTAACTCTACAATTTCGGGCTTTGTGTGGGTAGTTGCGCTACCTTTTTTCCTATTTCAATAATATCTCCTTTTCCACTTAAATCTTGCCGTTTTCTTATTACAAGCCTAAAACTAAAATTTGACATGTTTTGTTATTGTTGTTTATTTGGTCTCCATGGAAATTATATTCAAATTTGCTACCGGTCTGTTGTTTCTATTTCGATAATTCCACATAAATACTCTTTCCTCTTGACCATTTACAAAAAATTTGCGTTTAATTTAAATTATTTTTCCGTTCTCTCTAGAAAGATATAAAAGCCGAACAATCGGTGAAGAAAGGCAGTCTTGCTTCAGTTCTCGAATTGGAAGCATCTTCTAAAGGCCTTATCCCGGGGCCGCTCTGCCCCGGGATCCTGCAAGCCTCTGTCCTACCTGAAGCCATTGGACTCTACGAACCTCTGCTCTATCTGAAGTCGCTGGACTCTACAAACCGTTGCTCTGTCTGAAGTCGCCGGGTTCCTACAAGTCTCTGTTCTACCTGGAGTCGCCGGAACCTGCAAACCTCGGTTCCGCCTGAAGTCACCGGAACCTGCAAACCTCTGTCCCGCCTGCAGTCACCGGATCCTGCAGGCTTCTGTGATGTCTGAAGCCGCCGAGGATCCTGCAAGCCCCTGTCTGGCCTGAAATCGCCGGATCCCGCAATTACCACATTCACCGGAGGTCGTCGCCTAGAGACGCCCACGCCTTCTCACCTACGCCGTGCGTGCTCGTTCCAGGCGCTGAGAGCACACCTTGGATTTTCCGACTCAGCTTCGGCACTAATCTCTTTTTTTTATTACTTTTTTAAAATAATCTGTAAATCGCATCATCCATCCTCATATTCATACTCCATTTTTGTTATATAAAATTGTAAATATTTTTGAATTTTAAATATATTATTTGTTTTGTTGTATTTTTGTTGTTTTGTTGCTCTTAGGTTAGATTCTTTTTGTCCTTAATTGTCTCTACACGACAGTTTTTTGGTTCTTTAAATTGTTTGTCTCTGTCTAGGAATTTTTCATAGTTTTTGCAAGTAGCCAAAAGAGAGTCGATAGAGTCAATGTCTTTTAGAGCTACGAAGACAGAATAACATGGGCGAATATTCCTCAAAATAATCTCCAATTGTTATGTTTCAGAAAGTTTCTTCGAAAGACGAGAAAACATTCCAGACATGATGGAAATATAGATGACAATAGGTTCATCTCGACCTTGAGTTCGATTCCTAATCGCTTCTAAAAGTTTGTGATCATAATCAAAACCACCAAAGTCTTTGATTAATAATGAAGAAAGTTCGTTCCACGTTAAGTTTGGATTCTGATTATATTTAAATCTGAACCAATGAAGAGCATTGTCAGTGAAAATTTCAAACGCTTGTGAAATCAACAAGTCTTTGGACAAGCCACGAGCTATACAGTATTCTTCCAGTTTTTGAAGAAAGGATCTTGGACAGCTTTTACCATTGAAGGTGTGTCTTTTCAGATCTTTGAAGACGTTGGTTGGAGAAAAAGATTGAGGTGGTGGTGGAGGATACGGGGTATGGACCTGAATAGAAGTTTGAGAAACAAGAGGGAGTTCCGTGACAGTCGGGTCAACCGTAACAGTCGGGTCAACAGGAGGGTCAAGTGATGGAACGTCATTTTCAGTTGAAGGTGGAGTCAAGGATTCGAATTGTTTAGCCATAGCGTCATATTTCATCTTCAAAGTCTCGAAATTAGCTTTAAAGTCTGGATATAAGTCAGTATCTATTCGCTCTAATCTGTAAAAAACATGGTTAATAAAAGTTTCTATTAGTCGTAAATATTTGGTTTCACCTTGTAAAAATTTTTTAATTTTACAGTCCAGATAGGTCAATGTAGAATCAATTTGAGACAAGTCATCCTCGATCGGAATTGGAGAAGTCAGAATATCTTCAGGGTGAGAATTCGCAACTAAACGTAAAACTTGTTTTTTTAGAAGCAAAACAGTATTAGCTGGTTCCTCACATCTAATCTTCACTTCGTATTCAAGTTCGGCCTTGTTAAGGAATTCGTACTTAATAACCCTTTTCATTGTTATAATTACGTGTAAAGTTTACTTTACTTACTTTTACTTATCGTCACGCACAATCCCTGACGGGGTAGCCAGAGAGAACAGATCGCCAAGTGTCACGATCCTTACATACCTCTTTCGCTTCTTTCAGATTCATCATCTTCTTCATACATGCACGTCTAGGTATCCGAGTACTCTTGACCCTCCCCTCTTCGAGCAATTTGCTCACATGGTCTTCGAAAGTTAGTCTCGGTCTACCTCGACACCTTTTAATATTAACTTTCGCGCTATATATTTTCTTCACCATTCGGTCTTCACTCATTCGCTCAACGTGCCCAAACCATCGAAGCACGCCCTTATCAATTTTTGTGATAAGGTCATCTTTCAAACCTGCCATATTGCGAATCTCTTCGTTTCGCTTTCGGTCATCCATGGTGACGCCGCACATTTTACGAAGAGATCGCATCTCCACTGCATTCAACTTGCTTTTATGCTTCTTCTGGCATACCCAGGTTTCGCTGCCATATAACAAAGTCGGTACCAACACTGCGTTATGTATTGCAAGGCGTGCACTCTTCACTACGCCTTGCCTTTTGACTAACGCAGTCAGGGCACCATTGACTTTGTTCCCGGCAGCGACACGCCTGTCCACATCTAAATCACATCTTCCATCCCGGCTAAAAGCACTCCCCAAGTATACAATTTCATTTACCTGTTCTAGACATTCCTGATTTACCCATATTTCACACTTCGTTCTCTCTTCGTCCCTTTCAAATACCAGAACCTTAGTTTTATTAGCATTCAAGCGGAGACCTTTAATTTCACATTCCTCTAGTAAAGTTAAGTTTAAGAAATAAAAATATTATTAAAAATCGTACCTCTAAGTTATCTAGAATAAAAAATATTATAGTGATGAATGTAACTTAGAGTGATGAATGTAAATGAAGTGTTATATGTAGGCCTAAATACAATCCAGATAAGTTGAAAAACTAGAAGAAGTTTTGTTTTAGAATTTTGAAGATATGAAAAGGATGTGTAAATGAATGATGAATAATAAGTTAAGAACGAAAGGGAAAGCAATTAAATCAAAAGGGACTAGACAAGGCGCAGTAAAGGTGAAGAATTAAGAGAGAAAGAGGACTTTTACGTTGGGCGCCAAACTGTCGTGTAGAGACAATTAAGGACAAAAAGAATCTAACCTAAGAGCAACAAAACAACAAAAATACAACAAAACAAATAATATATTTAAAATTCAAAAATATTTACAATTTTATATAACAAAAATGGAGTATGAATATGAGGATGGATGATGCGATTTACAGATTATTTTAAAAAAGTAATAAAAAAAAGAGATTAGTGCCGAAGCTGAGTCGGAAAATCCAAGGTGTGCTCTCAGCGCCTGGAACGAGCACGCACGGCGTAGGTGAGAAGGCGTGGGCGTCTCTAGGCGACGACCTCCGGTGAATGTGGTAATTGCGGGATCCGGCGATTTCAGGCCAGACAGGGGCTTGCAGGATCCTCGGCGGCTTCAGACATCACAGAAGCCTGCAGGATCCGGTGACTGCAGGCGGGACAGAGGTTTGCAGGTTCCGGTGACTTCAGGCGGAACCGAGGTTTGCAGGTTCCGGCGACTCCAGGTAGAACAGAGACTTGTAGGAACCCGGCGACTTCAGGCAGAGCAACGGTTTGTAGAGTCCAGCGACTTCAGATAGAGCAGAGGTTCGTAGAGTCCAGTGGCTTCAGGTAGGACAGAGGCTTGCAGGATCCCGGGGCAGAGCGGCCCCGGGATAAGGCCTTTAGAAGATGCTTCCAATTCGAGAACTGAAGCAAGACTGCCTTTCTTCACCGATTGTTCGGCTTTTATATCTTTCTAGAGAGAACGGAAAAATAATTTAAATTAAACGCAAATTTTTTGTAAATGGTCAAGAGGAAAGAGTATTTATGTGGAATTATCGAAATAGAAACAACAGACCGGTAGCAAATTTGAATATAATTTCCATGGAGACCAAATAAACAACAATAACAAAACATGTCAAATTTTAGTTTTAGGCTTGTAATAAGAAAACGGCAAGATTTAAGTGGAAAAGGAGATATTATTGAAATAGGAAAAAAGGTAGCGCAGCTACCCACACAAAGCCCGAAATTGTAGAGTTAAGGAAAACTAACTAAAAGATCGAAAAAAGGTAGACTTCATTGACACCAATTTAAAAGTGCTGATAATGTGAAAATACGAAGTAGAAATGATTTGTGATTGTGTTCTTATGGTTTAAAATCGTTACAGGATCCTATGGAAATAAAGGTAATGTAAAATATCCAGTTTTGAAGTGAATGCAGAAAATCGAAACAGAATGGAAAAATGGATTTAAATTAATGTAAAATGATAAGTAAGTAGCATAACACTACACCCAAAAGGCTAACTTGCCGTTTGAATAATGAGCACTTCTTCGGACTCAACTTGAGGTTGGCACTCTGGATCTTCATGAGCACGCGTTCCAGGTTTTGAAGGTGTTCCTCAAACGTACGGCCTACGATGATGATGTCATCCAAGTAGACCAGACAGGCATCTCCAATTAGCCTGGTAAGTACAAGCTCCATCAATCTTTCAAACGTTGCTGGAGCATTGCACAATCCAAACGGCATGACTTTAAATTGCCACAGACCCTTTCCTGTGAAGAATGCAGTTTTCTCTTTGTTCTTAAGGTCAATTTCAACCTGCCAGTAGCCACTTTTCAGGTCCAGCGTACTAAACCACTTTACGCCTGTGATCATATCCAGCGTGACATCAATTCTAGGCAAGGGATAGCTGTCCTTCTTCGTAACGTCGTTCAGGCGGCGTTAGTCACCACAAAACCGCATGCTGCCGTCCTTATTCTTTACCAGCACCACAGATGAACACCATGGACTAGATGAAGATTCAATAACACCATCCTTCACCATTCCCTCAATCATGGTTTCCATTTCCTTTTCACGGGCTACAGGCAATCTTCTTGGCCGCTGATGAATAGGCAATTTTTCCCCTGTGTTTATTTTGTGTTCAACTAAGCCAGTCCCTTCTATGTCAGCTTCGTTTGACGAAAAAACATTGGCGTACTTGAGTAACAACTTCTTCGCCTTGACCATTTAATTCGGGGAGAGAACGCTGCGACAGTCTTCTAAAAGTGTGGTCACTCTCGTTTGTCCATCCTTGCTAGGGCTCCCAGTCGATAGATATTGGCACCGACGCAACCAATCCACTTCCTCAGTAGTACCAACCAATGTGCCTTTTTTACAATCTGTTCCTGATCACAAAGGTTCAGCACACGTACTCCTGAGATGTCGGCTGTTCTGACCAAGGTTCGAGCCACTATCCATGGAAGGTCTACCCTTTCCACGAGCACACAACGAAGAGTTTACCCAGAATCCCGAGGAAGTCTAACCGGCACAATCGTTTCCGATCTCGGCGGAAGAACAATCTTCTTAAGGCTATACACATTCCCTGGTAACGCCCCTTCCACAAAAAATTCCTCTTGTCCACATTTCAAAACACCTTACTTAACGTCGATCTCACAACAATTCTTCCTCATAAAGTCTAGGCCCAGGATGCATTATATCAGCCACGATGACATTATGCAGGTAGATTATGTTGCCTAGCTTCAACTCCATCTCCTTCTCTCCACGGATGCGCTGGCTGGTGGCTGTCACCAAATTAATGCGTTCTCGGTTGTATGCGGATTCCCGAAGGAACCGACTTATAAGTTGGAAGTGACAACCGTGCGAGAGGCTCCAGTGTCAATAGTCAGTTTACACGGCGTTCCGTTGATTTCGCCATTGATTAGACTGTTTCCATCATGGGTTTGTGAGATCGAAATCCTTAGAGCTCTTTTAACATCAGCCAGCACCCGCCCCGCAGTCCTGGCTTTTACTCGTTTCCCTGCTGCTGCTGGGCGGTGCTATTAGCCGCACTACCCTCTCGAGATCGATCACCTTCGTTTCTACAGTTTGCTTAGGGTAGTTGGATCGAAGATAGCCCCTTTCCCCACAGCCGTAGCACCTAGGGCTGTAGCCGTTATTGCGGTCCCAAACTGTAGCTGCTGCAACCTTCCTGACGCGGTAGGAACGATGATCATGCCGCACGGCTTCCACCTCCAGTGCATGGGTCAAGGCGTCCTTAAGCGTCTCGTGGTGCCCGAGTCTCACAGCGGCTCTGACTTCAAGGTCGCGGATGCTGTCGATGAATGTCTGCACCAGGTTCCCTACAATGAGCGCAGGTACAGACTGGTACGCTTGTCGAACCGGCTTCTCCACCTCAAGGGCCCACTGCTGCAGGTTTTCGTTACTGCGTTGCACGCGATCTTTGAGCTGCGCACGAAAGACGTGTTCCAGGTGAGTGTCGCCATATCTCGCCTCCAATGCCTCAAGGAGCTACTCGTAAGGCACTTCCTTACCGAGAGCTTCCAGAACAGTTAAGGCCTGGTCGCGCAGGCCTAGGGTGAGAGCAGTCATGGCCTGACTTTTATTCCAGCCGTTCGCTTTCATGACAGCTTCGAACTGGATTTTGTAGGCCAACCAGGAAGAAGTCCCGTCGAACGGTGGCACTTTGAATCCACGTAGCGAAGGTGTTGTAGCTACCACGGGAGCTATAACTCCATCCCCAATTTTGAGGCCGTCCAGCGTTTTCTTCACGTCAACCATCACGTTGTCAACCCGATTGTTCACTTGGTCGATTCGGGTTTCCGCTTCCGACAGGCGGTTGTCATGTTGAGCAACCCTATCCTTCACCTCGCTTATCTCTTTCCCGAAGCTAGCGTGAAGGTCCTTCATGAGAAGCATTTGCTCTTCCTTATCGCGTTTGAGCTGCTTTTCCAAGCAACGGGCCTGGTCCTCCTGTCCGCGCTGCAGCTGCTCTTCCAACCGACGGACTTGTTTCTCCTGTCCGCGCTGCAGCTGCTCTTCCAACTGACGGGCCTGTTCCTGCAGCATCATCACCAGAGCAAGTCAGGTGCTGCAGATGAAGGAGCTGCCGACGGGCCGGCCTTCGTGGTTAGCAGCTGGCCCTCCGACGTTTGCGGCGTTGCATCACCAAATCGTCTCTGGTCCGTCTCGTGTTGGCGTTGACTTCGGGTACGGATACCCTCCGTGTCGCCTTTAGGTAAAATCGGCATATTTGATCCCACTTCTGATACCAATTGTTACGAGCTTGGGGTTCGAAACTGCCGATTAAATTACCAAAATTGACACTTTAATTACACAATACTAATTACAATATAAAACCACACTAATAATAAAACACAGTTCGCCGTTATTTCGCTTCGAAGTATTCTCTTGTATCGCCAATTCAATACCGCCCCGGTCGTGGTCTATACCGGCCTTATATAGGGCCTCATATAGTTTCCAGAACCTTCTACTGTAGCGACATCTAGAATATTCGAGTACATATCGGTCCCGAAATTTCTGAAAGGATCTTGACTCTCCTAGTTCTGCCACTCGACACTAGAGGGCGCTAGTTTAACTAGTGTTGCCATGTACAAGACATTAATAGTGGCGCGCAACAATATTAATGAAGAGACTTAAGGTTGACTGTGACATTATTATTCTTACAGAAAGCTGGCTTGGTTCTTATTCCTTTTTGCCTATTATAAATGGATATAGGAGTCATGCAACAACAAAAAATGCATTGCAATATGATGGAATCGTGGTATATATCAAATCTGATATCAAAATTACTTTTCAGCTACCTCTTTTATTTAGCTTTAAAGAACATTTAGATGTATTAACGTCCCGAGTTCGAAAAGTAATATACGTCTAAAAATCTGAGACATGTAGCTAAACCTGAACTAGTGAAACAAATATACACTGCTCTGAGTCAATCCATTTTAACTTACGGTATAACAATATGGGGCCGCGGAACTTCAAAAACTACATTAATTCCCCTAGAAAGAGCTCAGAGAGCGGTTTTAAAGGTTTGTACTTTTCGATCCATTCTTTATCCGGCTTATGAACTATATAAAACCTGTGAAGTATTAACAGTCCGACAATTATTCATTTATCTTATAATTTTAAAACAACACATGCTAGTAAATTTTACCTCATCTCATTTAACAAAGAGAAGATTGGAAAAAGTGTGCCATACTGTTACCTTTAAACATTCCTATGCACATAAATATTTTTGTTTTCTTGGTCCATTCATGTACAATAAAATAAATAAGCAACTAAACTTATACACTTTGAATAAAAATCAATGTAAAAAACTCTATTGAAATGGCTTCAAAAACTAAATTATGGTGAAACCGAAGACTTATTAAAATTAAAATCTCTAAATAATTGAATTACTTTTTATAATGTGTTATTAATACACCATTAATTGATGTTTTCTTATTATAATTATTACTGTGATGAATACAGAATACAATACTAATTGAATACACCTTCTCCCTCGCATAGACACATACACGCACGCGCACACACACACACACACACACGCGCGCACACACACACACACACACACATGTACACACACACACATATATATATATATATATGTGTGTGTGTGTGTGTGTCAAGAGGTACAATTGACACTCCACGCTTAAAAATTAACAAATATTTAGGTTTAATTTCACACTTCAAAGCAATATTGTTGATATGTTTACGTAAGTTTCTAAATCAGAAAGATTTTTGTAAAATTATTTTTATTCCATAAGAAAGAGCACTGTCGCCTGAGATACAAGCTCAATGCTTAGTTCAGGCGCAGATGCAAATGTATGTTTTTGAAAAATTTTCCTGATAAAAAAATTATTATTATTATTATCTGGGTTATCTATAAAGTTTTCTCATCTGAGTGGGCTGTATAATTATATAATTGTAAAGAAAAATGATAAACATACATAAATATTAACAAAATAAAATAAATACATAAAAAATACATAAAGAAATAAAAACCCAACCAGATGGAAGCCCTCGGCAGGGGAGACCAAACGGCCGAGGGTTAGGGAAAAGGGAAAGAAACCGGCGGACGATGCGGGCGGTATCGAGGAGCACCGCCTTCTGCATTCTGCATTTTATTATATGTTGGTTTAATGTAAAAGAAGAAAATTATTATTATATCTTATTATTATATCTAGGTACGAAAGGTGGTTCTGTGGTCGAGTTAATAGTAAATTTTATATTTACGCTATATACATCCAGAATGAATTCTGAGTGGATCTCATCGCGTCATTTACCAGAAAGGACAGCGCACCGTCTGCGCGGCCAGCTATTACTGTATCCATCCATTCATTACTATAAAAGTCCTCTGCTAAACATAGGGCTCCCGCATTAAGTGCCTTATAGGAAATTTTGCTACCATTGTTACGCTTGGCAGGTGGGTCGGTAACTGCAGTTTTTAGTGTTCCGTACTAGAAGGGTAACCAATGGGTTTATACGTGGTAGAGCCATGCTGCAGCTATATTAGTAGTATAGCTGTAGCACGAATGGGTCGGCTCGACCGGGGAGGGACCACGCTCTCACAGAATACCAGCGTAAAATGGCAGCTTAACGCTACTGTGTTTCTTAAGGTGAGTGTAAAGAACCGGAGACCCTTTTTATTGCAAAAGAGACATTCTATCTTAGTCCTCACGGCTGACAACGCATCTTCATTTTAATTTGCAAACGAAGATAGATGTAGATGTCTATGGATCACAGCAAACACATCAGGTGGACTGTGTGCTCGTCTGTCACCCTATACTATAAAAAAAACCCTATTACTAAGCCTCCGCTGTCCGTCCGTACGTCTGTCCTTCTGTCTGTCAGCGGGCTGTATCTCATGATCTGTAATAGGTAGACAGTTGAAATTTTCACATAATGTGTATTTCTGTTTCTGTTATAACAACAAATAATAATAATAAAAATAAATTAAAATTTAAGGGGGGCGTCCGCTTCCCTACTAGAAACGTGTTTTTTGCATACATAGTATAAAATCTTGTACAGTGGTACGGAACCCTTCATGCGCTTATCCGACTCGCACTAGGTCGGTTTTTTATTATTTTGAGTTATTATTAGGAATATTATGCTGCTGCTCCTATTTCAGTTTTCCCTGGTCGCTTCTTACGACACTCACGGATCGGTATGGGAAAGTGGATACTCATACACCGCCGCTACACGGTTATTACTGTATAATATATTAAAAAAAGAGATATATATATATATATATATATATATATATATATATATATATATATATATATAACCGAATGTGTTATTTATCTATAATTATATGAATTACGATACTATTAAAGATACCAACTGCGAGTGGTACAGTGCTACAGTGCTGCAAGTTAAGGCTCAAATACAAAATCGCTCCCTTTTTCCCGATCTTAATGTGTCTATAGTAGTTGAGTAAGGATCATGTCAGTAACAGTGACAGAAACAATACATCAATTGATTAAAAATAATAATATTGACATTCAATATCATTAATGTGGGTTGCCTGGTAGCTTGCTTAATCGAGAATCTAAGCAACGCGGCAGGCAGCAACCCGATGCGTGAAACTGAAGATGGGGGTGACTGGAGCGCCTTGAAAGAGTCCAACAAAGGAATGCCTGAGACAGAGGAATGATAATGTTAATGATGAAGCCACGCAGTTAGTACATTCGCGTCAATTTATTCGGTACATTAAGTTTTAAACAATTAAAAAGTTATTTTATATAAAAGGTTTGAATTTCATATGAAGTTTGCAGCAATTTTTAATTTCATAACAAAATATCAAAATATTGTGCACACAGGCTTCATACTGCCACGTCTACAACGAGATAATATCATATTCAAACAAGGCGCATTTTAAAAATGGAACATTTTGCATAAATTTCTTTGTTGTTGTGTAAAGTGCGCAACATGAATGAAGTTAAAATTCTCTTTTGTTAAATAAACACATAAACACGTTATAGGGATATTTTAATAACAATTTTAAGAAAAAGTCTTTGTGAGCTCGTTTCTTTGAATGCAAAGATTATTAAATATTTTTATTTTGGTATCATATTAATGAAGATAATATATCAATATATTATGTATAAAATTTTGTTGGTGATCGTGTAACTTCTAATGACTTGACCGAATATGGTCATTTTCACTTAATATCGTGTCTTCGTCATCATAATCAATTTCTCTAATCTATTATAAAGCCGACACAAAAAAAGGATATTTCTATATCCAAAAAAATAATATTTAGGATTAATAAAAAATTTAGTATTATAATTATATTACGCAATAAAATAATAAATTGAAATAAATTAAATTAAATTAAGAAAATGTTTGACGGTATTCCATCTTTGTTAATAGAATACAAACAATAGTCATTTACGGTGTGACTTAAACTTAAAAATTTCCTCGCGCACTCCCGATGACTTACCCAATTTAACTTTTATATAATATAAGTTGTACCAATTAGATAGTAGTAGTCCTATAGATAAATGTAATCCGCCAATTCAAATTTCATTTAAATATATTCTTGTCACAAATTACGACGTAAGAATATTACGACTTAGTACGTTTTACAAAATTATCCCCAGTATTTAGTTGTGTTATAATTGGGATGTTGATTGTAATTTTCCAGCTCGGAGCGGTCCGTCGCAAAATCCAAGTTATCTGAGATAACTTGAGAGACTGGCCGTGATTTGCCTGTTCACAGAAGCGACTACAGGAATAATTTCGGTCGGCAGACGAATCCACATGCCGGTTATCTCGTGAGCCAGGTCTAGATATTTTGTTCGCTAATCTTTCACAAGGTAGCGTCAATCAAAAATATTCTTGACTGTTCCCGGTCTTCAGCACAATATTAGGCTTATTCGAAAACTAGTCCTGTCTGTGATGATGGCTCGGCATTGCCTGGCACGAGCACGGCTTCTGGCAAGTACTTATAATAAGGCAATTTCCGATCTCCGAGACCGTATTTCAGAGCCATCTCCTAGTGTAGACTTCTGGCTGCGATGAAGTGCCGAAAAATCATAGATGTGACATGTCTGACTCATCGAGATGGCGATAAGCTAGACAGATGTTGACGGGTCTAAACCTTAGGATGTATTTCCAATAGTTTTTGATGTTAATAACACACGTTTGAATTGCACAGACAAAACCCTCGATTTTCCCAAAGAGGTCACCGAAAAATAGCCCGTGACAGGAGGCAACTTTATCTACGAAATGCTCATGTAGAGCCTTGTAGAATCTCCTGTGCTTCTTCTCCTACCATACTGCATACCGGTGGGATATGCTTACCATTGTTCATTAGTTAAGGATAGAGAGGTAGAGGGAGGTTTTATCACACGAAATTTTATCCTTTTATCACCTTTACCAGACGTCCATGTAGATTGGATCATCTGATATCATCAGGAAGTAATTAAAGAGGCTGCACAGTTTGCGATTATGCATGGTGAAAGCGCTTAAAAAGCCACACTTCTGCGACAAGTGACAGAAAGAAAGAAAATAAGTTTATTTAGTAACACATTTTAGAACTTTGCTAACCATAATAACATATTATGATAAATGGTTACTAAAAAGGTACCCAACTCAGCATAGTCTTGGTACTAACAAAGTACTTCGACACTGATTTTCCGTGGGTGCTAATAAAATTTAACAACCAATTTTAGTAACCATTTATCATAATATGTTATTATGGTTAGCAAACTTCTAAAATGTGTTACTAAATAAACTTATTTTCTTTCTTTCTTTCTTCCTTACAAGTGCAGCCTTTTTAATGACGATCTTGAATGATGCATTCTATGAGACTTTTCTATCCAAGGCTTTAAGTTCAGTTTAAGTCCACCTAAGTATACTAAAGGTAATGTATACCATTAGGACAGACATGACGTAACCATTATATGCTTGTACACGGCAATTAATATATATTCGTATATAAAAAAATGGTATGCAACTTTATAATAAAAAAGAAAGTTATAATATCACTGAACAAATGAAGGCTTAAAAACATTCACCTACCCGTTTTTAATTAAGTCATACAATGACGTCATTCAAAAGTCCATAGTCCACACTAGAAGAGCGCTTTATGCAAGCTTAACACGTCCACTCAGGTAACAAAGTTTTTCACGTGATCTTTATCTCAAACATTTCATATTTTTTAAACTATTTAGTGGAGAGTGTGCCATGTTTTAAAAATTAATTAATGAATAGGGTACAGTGTATTAAATTTAAAAAACTCGTTATTTTCAACGTAAGATATTATAAATCCGATTGTCAAATGTCAACTTTTATTTATTTAATTATCTTTATTGCATTCCTTCAAACAAAACAATACAAAGGGCGGACTTAACGTCTTGAGGCATTTTATATCAGTCAACCCATAGAGTGGTGAGAATTTGATGTAGAATAAAAATCAAAATAAAAATGATAATTACCTCCGTAATATTTACATTTTACTAATATAAAAAATACAAATACAACTTATATATACATATATACATATATAATTAGTACATACAAATAACTGTGAATATATACGTCTGCTTAGCAATACATATGACATGAATGAATCATGTAAGATGTGCTGTGAACATGTTTTTTTAAGTATATTTATTTATTTTAACTTTACACATAATAGCGTACAGAAAAAGCGAAATAAATGTCACAGGACTTTCTCTCCTAGTCTGCCTCCATGTCAAACAGAAAATACGTAAAACTAGCAAAGTACAAAAATGTTATAAATATGTTTGATAATATGAATTGAGTACAAGATATTAAAATTTTATTCAGGGATTTTAACATGATGATACACAATATATAAATACATAAATAAGCACATAAATACACATTATTCTATAAATACATAACTTGAAATATGCTTATATACACAAATAAATATATTCACTTCTCGGATTTATAGTATTAGAGCAACTTAAATAGGTGCAGAGATCTATACTGCAGTGTTAGACTTCGGTCAAACTGAGACGAATCCCGCACAGGACGCGGGACGCGAATCTGCGCGATTCGCTCGCTCGCTTAGCCTCCCAAACTAAATCGAATCCCGCACGTCATTATTTTTGGTTTCTGAACATGAAAACATGTCTCTTGATATCGAAGCTGAGGTTTTGTTGTTATTAGCATAAACTGAAGATGATTCTCAAGACGTTTTTATTAAAGGATAATGGTGACAAACGAGCACACAGTTCACCTGATCGTAGTTGGTTGCTGTGGCCCACAGATATCTATATCTATCCTCAATTTAGAATCAAAATGCAGATGCGTTGTCACCCTTGAGGACTAAGATGGAACGTCTCGATTCGAGTAAAAAGTGTCTCCGATTCTTTACACTCCCCATACGAAACATAGCAACGTAAAGCTGCTAGTTTACGCTGGTATTCTGTGAGAGTGTGGTGCTTTCTCGGTCGAGACGACCCATTTTTGATACAACTATGTCACTAATATACCTGCAGCGTTTTAATACGTACAACGATGTGATGTCCGAGATGTGAGGACGAAAAGAAGAAAATAGTTCATAAGCTTAGTACTCACCGCATAGAATTTGGAGGGTTTCACACTTTGATCCCACATTACGATATTAAAAAAAAAGATTTTATATATATTTTCGTATGCCAGAATAATGCTTATTATAATAAGGAAGTTTTATCAAGAATCGAAAGAAATTTTTTTTTCCTATTATTTTTATAGTCGTCGTGGCTGAGGTCGTATAGAATCTTGTTTTCTTTAATTTTAGTAAAAACTAGCTGTTCCCCGCGACTTCACCCGCGTGTAATTTGTTACAATTGGATTTCATGGGTTTTAATTTTTTTGCACGTAACCCTAATTCTTTTTCTAAAATAAAAGTAGCCTAAGTTACTCCTTATAATACCAGATATCTGCCAGTGAAAGTCCCGTCAAACTCGGTCCAGGCATTTTGAAGATTAGCCGGAACAAACAGACAGAGATACCGACAGACAGACAGACAAACATTTTATAAATTGTGTTTTTGTTATAAGTACCGTATATACTTTCATATGCATTTAGTAAAAAGCTATTATTTTGTCATTACAAACAGACACTTCAATATTATTTATTTGTATAGATAATTCAAGGTTCAACGGCATTTCGAAAAATCAGGAACTATCCCACGTATATTTCGCTGCAGCAATAGTCGCACGCTATTCGCGCCAATGTGAAAGTTAACTGACGTAATCGGCGTGAGCGAATGATGTCCCGCATCCCGCGCGGGATTCGCCTCAGTTTGGCCGAAGTTTTTAGAAGTGATTCCAAAGCAGGCGTTTAATAACGGGTTGTGGACTAAAAGAGCGGTATAGAAATGGCATTATGGCATTTTTTTTAAATAAAAACATGCAATAAAAAGGCAAAGGCATGGTTAATGGCTACCCATGAACATCTGCAACTAACTTCAAACAAAGAAGGCTACAAATGTTATGTCACCTCTGAAGTGTAAGATGAAATGCCTCACAGCCTGCAATTATAAAGGCTCTCTTTTTCCTTCTTCTTCTTAATAACTGCCTTTACGGCTCTGGGATCTAGCCCTTCTGAGCCTGAAGTTACAATATATTATAATAATTATCCTTCATAGTATACTGCTTCACAATATGTTGATGCATCACATTGTGCAGCCCTTGGGAGATTTTGACGGCAACTTGAGCCAGCAGACGGCTGACAGTTGGCGATGGTATCTCAAGGCGCCTAAGAAGACAGACACCTTATTATGAGAATCACATCACCATCAGAGCATTTGTTTTACAGTTTCCACTAATAGTTCACATGCGCAGACACTTAATACCACAAAATCGCATCACTTTTACATATCAAAGTCCACTTCAAACCATTATTTAAACAATAATACAGGAGCATCAAACCGCCGCCGGTCAATTTCCCGCCAAAACTCCGCTCTATTTTTCCCCTCAGACTGGAACACAGACTAGTAATATGTTTTCTGACGTTATTAATATTAAGACAGCGGTGTTATATGACCCGTATCAGCACAGAAACAGAATCTAACAACACGTCTGTGTATTCTAGAAATAATGAAGCTAAACGCTTTTGCACGTTAAGAATTCAAGGATTAAAATCTGTCCATATACTTTAGTCATTCGATGGAAAACTGGGATATTTGGTAGGATTTTGTTTTCTTTAAGTAAGGCTTGGCAGACAAGTTAATAATTGCAGTATCAGATATTTTCCGTTCGTCGCGATCCCAGTCCCTGTCTAGATAATTTTATATTTAAAGTTGGTAAAAATTACCTTGCGTACTTGATAAAATAATATGATGTGTCTCGCCTAGTTTTGAAGAGCACCTCCCGCCCTTCCTAAATGCATGCTCTATCACCGTCACTACTAATCTCAACACCACTACTAGTAACTCCATTATACTAGGAAAGACATATCATTGACGACAATACGACACGTGTTTCCCCTCTACATGAGGCAGGTCTTCAGGTGATGTAGACTCTGCGGTGGCTGACCGCTAAGTGAGTGTCGAGTCAAAAAAATTGCTATTTATACAACCTGCTGACGCAAGCACTCCGTACTTAAGTAGCGAGCGACCGCGTCATGCGATAAAACATGCAACCAAACACGTACCTGTTTGTAAAATTAAAAACAAACCACCGCGCAACGCCCGCCTACCCTTCAAGCACGCAACTAATCGCAATCACCGTGAGGGTGACAAATGACCATATTGCGAGGCTGTCTGTTATTAAAGTGCAGGCTGAAAGATATTTAAGAGAGGTGTTTTAGAAACATTTGTTTGTTCATTCAGCCGTGCAACGTTATTATTATTATTATATTGTACTCTAATTGTTCCAGCACACACACAGATGCAACATCCCTACGCACGTAGGGATGTTGCATCTCTTTACATTTTCTATCGCATATACCACGGGGAGTGCTCTGAAGAATTGTTCGGATTAATTCCAGCCGAAAAATTTCACGAACGCACATCGCGTCAAAATTCACGATACCATCCACATCATACGGATGCTTGGCGATCCACCACTGTGCGTTTTACTAAGAGTTTTCTTCCTCGTACAACTTCTCTGTGGAATTGTTTACAACTGGCGATTTTTCCGGACGGGCGGATTTTTCTAAAAGGCCGGCAACGCACCTGCAATTCATTGGCGATGGTAGTCACTTACCATCAGGTGAGCTGCATGCTGGTTTGCAACCTCTTCTATTAAAAAAAAACAAGACAATGGCCAGTTATTTAGATTTAAGATTATTAAGGTTAATATTGAGGGTTTAGGTAGGTTAGGGTATAAGTTCAGTCTCACTAAAATATTCGTAGATAGTAAAAATCAGCTATACAATATCTAATAAAAACCCTGTGGTTCCCGTTAAGTACGTTATCAGGATCATTATTGGAACGTATAAAAATAACTTTTTTTTAAACTCGAACAATATTATTTTTAATTTTATTTCAAAAAATATTGTATGCAAATTGTATGTGGTTTTATTACCTCTGCATTGTCTGGGGAGTAAGAGGATTGTCAGAGACCCCGCTTTACTTAGTTTTAGCATCGGCTAGTGTCAGTAAGAGGTAATAAAACCACATAAAATTAAAAAAATATGAATAGAATATTTCCACTCCAACGGTTGTTGCTTTTACGACAAATGAGAATCGATTTCCAACTTCGAATTATAAATGATAGATTTTTTAAATTTTTAGATTAAAAGAAATCAATTCTTTATCGTCAACCCCTAGTCCATTAAAGGACATGAGCTTCTGTCGTAATAGCAAGGATTTGCTTTAACCGCCTTGCTTGGTAGGCGGATTGACGTTTGCTAGCCTTTGTCGCTACTCCCCGTGGCCGCGCCGGTCCGAATCGATTAGTAACTTATATAAAGCGTCAAAATGTGTATAAAATGAAATTTTACATAACATCAAAAATTGTCAAACACTCTTCAGAGATCAAACATGTTTTACATTTTCTTTATTCCACAAAACAAAGTTTGTATCTCAGTCCATCAGACAAAGAAAATTGAACTATGTCAAGTACGTCTTTCTTTTGTCATTATCCTTTTGACTTTTCCCTTTTGAAATCAAAGCTTCAGAAAGACGCAAAATTTGTCGAAGTTGAACATAAAATTGTTATTTCGTAAATATAATCTAATTTAATTTATTATATTTATGTCAACATCCTGAACCGGAATTCTGTATGTAAAAAAATACAAATATTCACTCCGAGGACATGATGTGAAATTTGCCAATACAGCAGTCAGCGTAGAGTAAATGATTGCCGTGTAATGTTGGCGTAAAATATGAATTGAAACTTCCAAAAAGATCGCATGGCATCCGAAAGATGGTGGTATAACGCATGCCAAGGGTGACTATTATCGTAAATCCTCCCTTTAAGGCGCGGTACCTAGTCAAACTAGGCTTCACAAAACAGTTTTTTAACAAAATATATACATTTTAGAGCGGAAAAAAAAATATATGTTAATCTTGATCACATTTGTGGGTTGACCATTGTTTTCAAAACACGTTTTCGGTAAATTTTCTCGATAGAAAAAAATCATAAAATAGCCACTGAAATTGAATTTCCAGCAATTTTAACTGTATTATTTATAAGCAAATCTTAATAAAATTAATAATAGTGATGTAATATATAATAATAAGGGGAACTGTTGTTTTTATATATCGATTGAAATGAAATATTTGTAAGTATTAATATATTTAATGAAAAATAACTCGAACGAATCGATGTTTCGCATCGCGCCATCGTGGCGTCTTTTCGCTTCTCTTTCATTTCTACGCGGAGCGACAGTGATCGTTGAGGCACGCTGCTAGACGGACCTGTACCAATTTGTTTTGCTCGCCGTTCAAAAATCATTTACGTATTTGTTTGTTCTTAAGGACGCATTTCCAAAATTAATAGGTATAGAATCGAACTATTACATTGACACGGGTCACACACACAAGTGTACGCACGGTTAGCTGCGGGAATCGTAATCAAGTAAAACATTTTGATACTTTGAAAGATTGATTTTTTTTACAACTACAAAAATATACTTAGATCCGAAATTCGAATATCTACCTGTGTGACCTGAAAGCGTACTTCGGTGACTGCTGCTGAAACTCTGAACTCCTGGACGAGTGGAATAAGGTGTGTCGAGTTTAGGCTCGTTTTGTTAGTTATGATGAGACCTTACCTCCGGACTTGATGATGTAACCTGAAGGTGTACATCGGTGACTGCTACTGGAACTCCTCGACGAGTAGAACTAGATGTGCCGAGTTTGGGCTCGATTTGTTAGTTATGATAAGACGTTACATCCGGGATTGATAGAGAGACCTGATGGTGTACTTCAGTGACTTGCTACTGGAACTCCTTGACGATTAGAAATAGGTGTGCCGAGTTTGGGCTTGATTTGTTAGTTATGATGAGACCTTACCTCCGAACTTGATGGAGAGACCTGATGGTGTACTTCAGTGCCTGCTACTCTGTAACTCCTCGACGAGTAGAACTAGATATGCCGGGTTTGGGCTCGATTTGCTAGTTATGATGAGACCTTACCTCCAGACTTAATGGAGAGACCAGATGGTGTACTTCAGTGACTGCTACTGGGACTCCTGAACGAGTAGAACTAAGTGTGCAGAGTTTGTGCTCGTTTTGTTAGTTATGATGAGACCTTACCTCCGGACTTGATGGAGAGACCTGATGGTGTACTTCGGTGACTGCTACTGGATCTCCAGGACGAGTAGAACTAAGTATGCCGAGCTTGGAATCGTTTTGTTAGTTATGATAAGACCTTACCTCCGAATTTGATGCAGAGGCCTGAATGTGGACTTTGGTGACGGCGGCAGCAGCTATGCGTAAGCGTGATGCAGCGATACCTGAAAGAACATTGAGCAAAGATGGCATACCTCTAATAGACATAAATGCTGACGGCTGTTGGTCATCGCGATCCTACGGAAATAATTATAAGGCATTGTCATTGAATCGTACCGTTCAAAAAGTTGAATGCCGATACCATGTGTTGCGCAATATTTGCAATAAGTTGAGAGCTGTAACCAAAGACACAAAATATGCCTTGGTGCACAGAAAAATGCTTACTGAATTATTTTTCTTTCCACAATTTATATAATTAAATTTCCCTCCGTATGCGTAAATACATCAAAATAATAAAATAAAATTAAAATAATTAGCTTGTTTAATTTTTATGTATTCTTCAAACAACCCACAAATCCAAAAAAAATTATGCAAAAAGGTTATTCAGTCAGGAAAAAATTTATGAAACGGCTGTTTTTTTTTTCGATTTTAGGGCTAGCGCTATTGTAAAATTTGCTCATAATAGTTTACTTTACTCTTGATTCTGAAGAAAAATGTCTATAGGAATAAAAATTATTGTTGTTATAAATTCACAATTTTGACAACTTGCCGTGTCGAGAATAGGCCATTTCTATGATTGACCATTTTGGTCCGAAGCCATTTTATTTAAGCATTAATTTATTATTCATTTAATGAATCTGATACAAAAGTTCTCGATACCCTTTTCTAGAAAATAACAATTATTGATTATTTTAAAATTAAGAAAATAGAATATATTGGAGGGTAGGTGATTTGAGTAGTACACATTTTTGACATCTTAGATTTAAATATATTTTAAAAATAGTTACAGTTTGAATTTCATGTTAATTATTTACATGTAATAAATAACTACCCACCAGCACTTATTTCCAAATATTTTCTCTAACATCACTGCACTGCACAATTATTTTCACCATGGAAGCACTGAAAGGTTCACTAATTGAGATGTCAAAGTCATTCCAAAGTCAAATGGATGACTTTCAACGGGAACTGCAACATTCTGGTTCTGCTGCCTCAACTGCATCTTCCCTACCTGGTGATTTTACTGCATTTAGAAAATTCATCTTGGCTGCTTTAACATCTTTGCATAACCAAGTAGATCTTCTGGGAAGAGAGCTAGATCGTAGTGAAATGCGTCGCCGCAGGAAGATGATCCTATTCCATGGAGTTCCTGAAGAAAAATCTGAGGAAACTGCCACCGTCATAAGTACACTGATCAGCACGAAACTACAAGTGTCAGGTTTCAGTAAAACATCCATAAGCCGCTGTCATCGTCTGGGACGCCCTTCCGATAAATCTTCCAGGCCTGTGGTTGTCAAATTCAGCGATACTGTGATGCGAGACAAGGTTTGGTTCTCCAAAACCAAACTTAAGGGCACAGGTATAACTCAGTCGGAGTTTCTTACAAGGAGACGCCACAGTGTTTTTCTTGAAGCTAGGCGTAGGTTTGGCGTAACCAAATGTTGGACCAGGGATGGAGTTATTAATATTTTAACTCCTGATGGCACAATGCATCAGCTTGAGACCTTGTCTGAGCTTGACACAATATGCAACGGGTCAACTTCTGCCACACCAGCTTATCCAATGGTGGTTGAGGCAAATAAGGCTCCTGAAGATAAAAGTGCACCACAGCGTTCTAAGAGAGTCGGTAAAAAGTGAACTTTCTTATTTAACATCATCATTTTATTAATTTTGTAATCCTTATTGCTATAACTTTACTTTTATTTTTCTTGTTTGCTTTCTATCATCATTATTTGTCATTGTTAATCGTTAATCAGATAGTAAAATGTAATGATTAATAATCTCTCTTTAGAATGTTCATCATTTTTTTTTTCTGTAAGGTATGTTATTCTTAGTATAATGTTTCATTAGAATGTTTATTATTATAATTTTTGCAAGGTATTGGTAATACGTATTGTCACTTTTTGACATTTTGACTCATCTGACATTGACACCTCTCACTTTTTGTGTCTATGGTACGTTAACGTTCCGTTTCTTCATTTATTGTTAAGTTAATTATGGATTTCTTTCAATACTGCTGGCAGGTAGTTTACTGATGACTTATTTATTTTTGAATTTATTTATTTTATATATACATATACATATTTCATATATATATATATATATATATATATATATATATATATATATATACATATATACATACATTTAGTAATCAGGTATAATTTAATATGATTTCTTCAGATGATAGTGTTCGCAGTTCCAATTCCTTCGCCTTTGATTCTGCTTCTGATGGATTAAGCAGCATTGATAGCTTTGAAAGCATTGCACCCTTAAATATTATGTTAGATTCAATTTTTACTGAATGTAGCAAAAACTTTAATGCTATTCACATAAATGCTCAAAGTATTCCTGCTCATTACCCCGACATGTTGTCAAGTTTTAATAGCAAAAATATACACGCTATCCTTGTTTCGGAGTCATGGTTAAAACCATGTCTTCCATCAACATCCTACTCGCTTCCAGGTTTTCATTTGATTCGTAATGATCGTACCGATCGGGGCGGTGGCGGTGTTGCTATTTATCTACGTTCTCATATACCGTATTCAGTAATTCAGGTTTCAACTGGTTCTCAGACTGGAGGCGAAGCTGAATTTCTCTTTATCGAAGTTCTTCTCGGTCATAATAAATTACTTCTCGGAGTCTTTTACAGCCCCTCTCTCACTGTTGACTACTTCACCACTTTAGAAAACATTCTTGAAAATCTTACACCTATCTATTGTCATAGTATAATTATGGGTGATTTTAATACTTGTCTTTTAAAAACCAACACCAGATCAATAAAACTAAAATCTGTTATCGAAGCAGCAAATTTAAAACTTCTTTCTACTTCTGCCACACACTTTTTCCCAAACTGTGCCCCTTCTCTTCTCGACATAATGTTTGTGTCTTCACTTGACCTTGTTCATAAATTTGGGCAATATGCTGCTGATTCTTTTTCCTATCATGACCTTTTATACTTGTCTTACAAAATCCGTCCCCCTAAAGCTAAGTCAAGGATCCTACTTCAGCGTAACTTTAGTGACTTGGACTTGAAGCAGCTTTTAAATGACGCTCGAAATATTGATTGGAGTGTAGTCGTCAATGCTTCCACTGTTGATGAACAGGTAGCTTTGTTCAACTCTTTGTTAATTCAGCTTTATGACGTTCATGCTCCTGTTCGTCCAGTGCGTGTAAAGCATCCTCCCTCTCCTTGGCTGACTGATGATATAAAAAAAATCATCCACATTAAAAATTGTGCCAAAGCGAAATACAAGTCAGTTCCTAGCGACCGGAATCGAGAGAAGTATAGATTAGTACGGAATCGTTGCAACAATCTGTGTAGAAAAGCACAACGACGCCATATCCATGAATCAGTACAAGATCCTGACCCTGCTAGGGTCTGGAAATTTCTTAAGTCTTTAGGAGTTGGGAAATTACGGCAAAATTTCACTCATCTTAACTTTGATCTCAATAAACTTAATTTGCATTTCTCATCTTCGTCTTGCATTAACGATAAAGCAAAACACAATACTTTGGATTCTCTTTCAAAAGCTCCCGCTCCGGACACCTCTGCTTTTAATTTTAGTCAATTTAACAGTTGTGATGTTATGAAAGCCATAATGTCCATCCATTCAAATTCAATTGGTAGTGACTGCATTAGTCGGAAAATGGTCATCCCTCTCATTGATCTCCTTTCACCTGTAATCACTTCCATCCTGAATAATTCACTGAATTCTTCTATTTTCCCTTCAGCTTGGAAAGATGCATTTGTAGTTCCTCTTCCGAAAAAGTCGAATCCGTCTAGTTTTTCTGATTATAGACCTATCTCTATCTTGCCTTTCCTTTCCAAAGTTCTTGAACGTCTTGTGCACAATCAATTAAGCATCTATCTTTTAAAGCATAATCTTTTAAATCCTTTGCAATCCGGTTTCCGTCCTGGCCATAGTACGACTACTGCACTTTTACAAATCACTGATGATATTCGGTATGGAATGGAGAAACAAAAGCTTACCATTCTTACGTTACTTGATTTTAGTAATGCATTTAATACAGTAGATTTTGATATCTTGTTG
Source organism: Parnassius glacialis (assembly GCA_033319125.1). NCBI lineage: Eukaryota > Metazoa > Arthropoda > Insecta > Lepidoptera > Papilionidae > Parnassius > Parnassius glacialis. The sequence continues at coordinate 38,673,206 of JAVANC010000016.1, forward strand.
GGCATCCTGCGCTTTCTCAACATATCTCCAACTGTAGTTGACTGGTTTCGAAGTTACTTGTTTGGTCGCCGACAGCGCATTCAGGTGCAAGATGTTTTTTCCACCTGGACTACTACAGCAGCTGGCGTACCACAAGGTGGCGTGTTGTCTCCTCTACTGTTTGCAATTTTCATTAACGCTATAAGTCATAATCTGTCCTCTTCCTACCACTTGTATGCTGATGATCTCCAAATCTATACTCAATCGTCTCTTGAAGATTTGTCTAAATCAGTTGACACTATTAACGCTGATCTGACTTGTATTTCGAATTGGAGTAAACGTTATGGTTTAATGATTAATCCTAAGAAAACTCAGGCGATTATTATCGGTAGTTCCAGATTAATTGGAAAAATTGACTGGTCTTCCCTACCTCCTATTTTTCTAGACTGCACTCTAATCCCTTACAGCAACAAGGTTAAAAATCTGGGGTTGTATCTCGACTCTTGTATGTCTTGGACCTCACAGATTAATGAGGTTAGTAGAAAAATGTTTGCTGCTTTAAGCTCTTTACGTAGACTACGTAATTTTCTTCCCACAGTAACTAAAGTTATGCTCGCCCAGTCTCTACTTCTACCTATCCTTGACTATGCTGACATATGCTATCTTGACATTACCGAGGAGCAGCTTAATAAGCTTAAGCGCATTCAAAATTTATGTATTAGATTCATATTTGGGCTTCGCAAATATGATCATATCTCTGAATTTCGCAATCAGCTCAAATGGCTCCCGATCCGCCTTCGCAGGAATACTCACATTCTCTCCACTTTATATAGCGTGCTGTTTAATCCTTCCACTCCTCATTATTTAAAAGACCGTTTCCAGTATCTTTCCCTTACCCATAATCGGTTCCTTCGATCCTCTGTCAATCTTTCTCTCTCTACTCCTTCGCACTCTTCCTCCTTTTTTAAGAAATCCTTTACTGTAACTGCTGTACGTTTGTGGAACTCTTTACCTCTCCACATTCGTCGTGCTCAATCTCTTCATTCTTTCAAAAGTCTTGTTAAATCTTATTACTTAGAACGCTATTAGATAAATCATTTTTCCTTTTTTTGTACTCTTTTCATTTAATCTATTATATAATATCATACATAATCTTCACTTGCCTTTATTTGTATGTATTTTCATATTTTTTATTTTTATTTTTTTTTTGTACGCCCTCCTCTATTTTTAACTATTGTTTACATCAGTTCTCTACACTAAGGTTGTCTGGAAGAAATCACTTTCAGAGTGATAAGACCGCCTTTTGTACATTTTTCTAATTTAGATTTAATTGTATTCGTTTTTGTTTTGTTTTCTGGTGTACAATAAAGAGTAAATAAATAAATAAATAAATAAAATAAAATATGTACATATTTTAAAAATAACAACACGAAAATATGTAGGTACATAATATTTTTAGAATAACTAAACAAAAATATGTACATATTTTAGATACAAAAATAAACGTAGAAACATTTTAAAAATACGAATAATATATATATATATATATATATATATATATATATATATATATATATATATATATATCTGATGGGATTCGAACCACCTGACATCGCGGAAACGCGGTGCGAAGGCGGACGGCGGCGCGCCGTACCAATTGTACATTTTACGTCGAGCGTCGGCGAGATTCACGCGGTGCACCCCGCAGTGGGCGGGACTACTCGTCCCTTACTCGTCTGCTTCACCCCCTCAAATTCATAAAAGTCGTCTATACACCTCGCCTTAACAGAAGGGGCCGAAATTCAACAGTGGACTTCTACGAACTGATAAAGAAGAAGAAAAATATTTATTTTATTGGATGAAAAAATAATTTTAAAGGAATTAAAAATAAACTAAATATATGACGCTATGCACAATTATAGTTACGTCCGCCATTTTGAAATGTTGATTCAAAAACTTTGAAGTGACATTCCAAGCGAATATCACAGAAAAATTGTTAACTGCCCTTTTCTTGAACGAACATAAATTGATAATATTATATATTCTAGACTATAATACTATGTGATTGCAAATCATTTTTCTTTTTTCTTCTTTAGTATGCTAGTCCACACGGCTATAAAGTTAGGCAAAAATAAATTATTATAGACTAATAAAACGTTTCGCTAGCGGAGAACGTACATTTTTATGACATGCTATGCATAAAACAAGCTTTGGTCGAAAAATGTTTAATAACAGTATTCTTACAGAAATTCATAAAAGATATTTAATGAGACGTTTTAATATTTTTTAATAATAAAATTAAAATATGTGAAACGTACATATTTTTTGGTTTTTCGGAAGCGGCTCTAACAAACTTTGCACTTAAATAATTTTAGGTACTCCTGTAATATACGAAAAATATGGTGTGGTCAAATGCTTGGTACTTTGTTTTTGTTATAGGAAATAATAATACTGTGATTATACATTTGTTTACATAAAATTAAAACATGTGATATTTATTACCATAGTAAAAACACGTCAACAAAAAACAGTCATGCTCCCTGAGGCATAAGAACGCTGGTTGCGTTTCCTCGCTGAATGGCTATACTCGGCCTTTGTACGAAAAAAACCAGCCCTCTTATCATCAACGTGACGTAAAGTCGCGGATACAGTTCCACTAAGAGCTTCACCAAACGAGTTATCGCAATATTACTTGAAAGTAAATAGTAGTACAGCGCGTTACTACTGACTAGATTCCTCGACTCCACTCTAGAATTTTTGAATAATATGTATCCGATTTTAGTCGCTATGAAAATTATGAAACATATATTTCTGCACACTCCGTACCAACGGAATATGCCACTGTTTTTGTTGGTTAATTTCCAGTGGAACATTCTCGCTGGGACAGAGTTATTGCCATGTCCATCTTGTGACCGGAGCATAGCACAGGTCTAATTTATTATTTAAAATTTTGTTACTGACACTATGCACGGAAGCTAGGTAACTGGGCAATGAGTCGCTAGAAAGATTTGTTACACCTATACCTCTAAAGAATAGTGTTATAAATAAATAGAAGGCTATACTAATAAAATTATACGAAAACTTTTAATGACACCACATAATTTTAGAGAAAACATTTTTCTTATCTTTTCTCTTATCTTTTCTCTTGTTTTTTATTGAGTTAGTTAAAACTACCGAGCACTTAATTTGATTACTTTAAAACTTTAGAAGACTATACTTACTACTTCTAGACTAGACTAAAGGTTGATGAAAATTACGTGCTATTAACTTAGTCTTAGACCATTCTGAACTTTGCGATAATAATAATGAAATAAAATTCAGATATCGACTAAATTAACCTCTTTAGGTGGTAAAACTATTTTTCTGCTTAGAAGACGTCTAAAAATTTCTGAAACTGTATACAGAGCCAATATAATTGCCAACAAAACTTGTTTCCATTTTCGGCGGCAACATCAAAGGAATACGCTCATTGCCAACATTTGTTCCCTCAGTGGAGACGCTGTTTCGAAACAGTTGGATACGCGGCTTAAGATTCCTTGGAGGTGGCAACGTATCCGTATCATTTTTTTATTTGAATTTAGTTGCAGATGTCCATTTGCTGCAGCAGCCACTTACCATCTGATGGACTGTAATCTCGTTTGTCACTTTAAAAAAAAAAACCAAACTCCCTTCCTAAGAGATTAGGGAAGTCATTGCAAGTATTTACACTATGGCTATGTCGAGTTGGGAGTAAAAACTAAACAAATAATTTCGTTAATAAGGATCATCTTGATCCCGTAAAATTTATGGCCTTTTATACACGATTAGAATTTATTGCAATCAACAATTGTCCCTTTTTCTAATAATAGTTTATAATTCATTTATTATTATCATCATTATTTTTTTTAATATTTATATTTCAAAATAAAAATATATTCCATCAAGGTTTGCTTATTATTTTTGTGCATTGATTGAAACGTCTTTATTTATCTTGATGTTGAAACTGAAGTGTTGAAAGCTTAAAATTATTTTATTCCAAATATTTTTTGTATAGCATGGCATTTTATATTTTTCCGTAATATTTAAAATTTTGATATTATATGTTATTTCAAAGAAAATTCGTCAAATAAAAAGAATGGACTGAAAAGTCAGGACTTCTTCTTTACACTATGGCTAAGAACAGGCTGAGTGGACTAAGGGATGTAACAAGCTGATAGTAACAACTGGTGTCGTCAAAATAGTTATATTATTATATTGCAAGCCCTATTTTCCTATCCATTTTTTTTTCTTCAAGTTTATATGGGACTACCCCTTAAGTATAACCTATTTAATAAAATACAGAATCATCCCAATAGGTTCACAATTAACGCAGATATCGCGTAACATAGAAAAAAATACATAGTCGAATTGGAAAGCTCCTCCTTCATTTGAAATCAGCTAAAAGCTCAGAATTAGATGAGAATGTAATAAACTGTTAGCCGTATAGTCTCGAGCGTAAGAGAATCCATTACCTCATATTATCCTGTGGGTGGTGGTGACAGAGAAAAACTTAAACAGGAAATGGACAAAATCTTTCTGGTAGTGACTCAAAATATAAATAAAAACTGCAGTTACCAATGCACCTGCCACGCTTGCCATCTGTGGCAAATGTCGCCCCTATGAGGCAATCTATTGGGGAGATCAATCTCCAGTAGTAGACTTTGATAGATTGTTAAGATGAAATTCTTACTACCTCTATCATTTGAGCATGGGGAAAGAAGGTTCTCAAGTAGCCATACTGTTAGGCCCGGCGTCTACTGGACGGACGACACGCGGATCCTTAGTCATCCCTACATTCAAGGGCACAGTGACGTTTACTAAGTCGATTTATATAAATGATGGAACTATATCCATCTACCTCGCACTTTTCTTATCATTCCGTGAAAGAAATATTATTTTAAATGACGCTTCATTTCAATAGATGCTAGTAATTCATTTATTTGTATTTGTCTATCTTTAAGCATGCCATTAGCGCGAGTAGAGTAGAGTTAGCGATTTTCAGAACACTTGTAACGTTGCAGCTAATAAACTAGTAAATATGTGTGTATTTAAAATATTACATTGGGATCAAGTCTTGCTAAAAAGAAGAGAAAAATATTCAACAATACAGAAGATTTTCAATAATTTGGAAGTAAAGATACAAAGCGGGGGTATCTGCCCCGGCATCCCAAAGCCTGCTGAAACATCTTGAGGCTTGCCTAGGTATTCCATAGGCTGCCAACATGGTTTACCACAAAGTTTATTTTTTATAACTGCGACCATTATCATTATTTCAAGCTTACAGGCCACTTGTTGGTAAAGTGACTGCTGAAGCCCATGAAAGCAGCCAACTACTTCAAAGTAATTAGTTAAAGTTCACCTGTACTAATGGGTGTCCCTCAGGGCTCTATTCTCGGCCCATTCCTATTTCTAGTGTATATTAATGACTTACCTTCTATTGTAGAGGATAATCATGCTGATGATACTTCTTTGATTTTTAAACTTAAACGTCAATCATTTAAATGTGACGAAGTGAATAATGCTATATCAAAATTAGTGCATTGGTTTAACGTTAATAATTTACATTTAAACGAAAATAAAACTAAATGTATTAAATTTACAACAACGAACGTTAAAAATCTGAGTACCAATGTGTTTTTAAGTGGGGAAGAACTGAGCCCTATTGAATCCACTGTTTTTCTTGGCATCACTCTCGACGCAAAGCTTCAGTGGGGCCCCCATATATCCAAACTAGCAAGCAGACTGCAAGTTCTGCAGCCTATGCTGTAAAAAAGATTAGAGGTCTAAGCTAAATAAGCTAGATTAGTTTATTTCAGTTATTTCCATAGCATAATGTCATATGGGATTTTGCTATGGGGAAATGCGGCTGATTCAGAAACTATTTTTGTTTTACAGAAGAGGGCCATTAGAGCTATTTGAAACCTAAAGCCGAGAGAGTCTCTTAGAGATAAATTTAAAGAAATAAATATATTAACTTTGGCCTCTCAGTATATTTACGAAAATTTAATGTATGTTCACAAAAACAAAGGTAGTTTTAGTAAAAAAAGTGATGTGCATTCTGTAAACACTAGGAACAAACACAAGCTAGTGATACCAGTTTCTCGACTCCACAGAGTCAGTAATTCATTCTTGGGGCAGTATACGCTATTACAACAAGGTCCCGGAAAGTGTACAGGCTCTCTCTATTAGCAAGTTTAAATGTTTTGTTAAGTTGAAACTGTATAAAAAGGGTTATTATAGTATAAATGAATACATTGTTGATAATAACCCCTGGGAATGAGGTGATCGCTTCCAAGCTGTTTCTAAAATAAATTTTGTACTTATATAGTTTGTACAACCATTATTGTAAAATTTGCTTTAAAAAAAAGTCCCGCTGGGTTTCTTGCTGGTTCTTCCCAGGAAAGAGGTTTTTTTTTTCGAACCAGTGGTAAAGTAAAAAATGACTTTCAATAAGAATTACACATGTGATCTATATTGAATAAAAAATTATTCTATTCTATTCTATTCTATTCTAAGATTAATAAACACTGTTTACTTCACAAACAGTATTTATGAATGTAAATTTAGGATAAATTACTACGCTGGCTAAAATGCAATTTCGTATAGTAGTGCATGAGCTGTGATTTATCGGTACTTTAATTTAATCTACGTTTACGTGGCAAACATTAAAGTAATGAATATTTTTTTTTAATTAAGATTTTGATTAACAGATATTTATTGCACTTTTAGTAAATAATTAACAATTATTACTTAATTAGGCCAGCTATTTTATATGACGTCATTATATCGATACTCACGCACTGCGGCAGTTCAACTACCTGTTTCTAAAGTCAGAGTTTCGTTTCAGAGTCCTTTCGATGCGTTTTTATTGGAAGTAATTGGAAGTAAAGACTTTAGAAATTAGTTGAGGGGTGATTCGAACTTTAGGCCTAGTCAGTTTGAATAGTCTATTACGTAGAGGATGTCATAGGGGTCATGGTTGAAAAGGGGCAAAAAGTTCTCATTACACTCACAAAATGGCCAAAAACCAAAAAATAAAAAAATCTTATTTCGGCTATAACTCCGCCTCCTTCGGAGGTTCTGCCACAGTCTTTACTTCCCGCATCCCACTTGTTTATTTAGGAAAAAACACTGATCACTGTGATCACTTTACGATACTAAATAAAATTAAGTGAACAAAGATATTATTTTTGATAAAATATTCATTTCCAGATCTCTAGACCTCAAAATGTACATTATTCATTATTAATTACTTCAAATGAGGTGCGTGGAAAACAAAATCATCGATAGCAGATGGTAAAATTTACATAGGCCTACATAATTAACTTGGATTGTATAAGGCTTTTAGGCAAACGGCACTGTAAGCTGGTGATTATGTGTATTATAAGATATTGTATTAGTAGATAACGTGATTATTTTATTGCATAATATCCTAGTAAATTACCTTCAGATGGAGGTCACACTTGGACATTTTTTATAATATTTTAATGATGTAACAAGTGAAATAACAAATCAGTTTTTTCGTACTTTCGACTCTTTAAGTAGTAGAGCCACATAGCAGCTTTTGCTATTGGACTAATACAAGCTGCCAAGACAAGGCAAGTCACGGCTTCACAGAAGAAAAAATTGAATTTACCTCTACATTTATTGTAACCGTGTACAGTCGTTGTTTTTATTATTCCATCTCATCCCGCAGGTGTCGTAAAAATCGACCTAAGGGACGTGACGGGGATCCGGCTGGCTTTGAGTATTTAGTGGCAGGATAGATATGAACTGTATGTCATTCTGTCTTAGTCCTTAGGATTGTAAGTGCGTAATACAAAAGTCTGCTCAAGACAATAAATTTCACTGAAAATTTTTAACAGAAAGACTCAATAACTGATTTTGGCCCGACCTGGGATACTTTTTTATATATTTAAACAAAGCTAGGTATATTATTATTGAAATTATCTCACCAAACCGCAATCAGTTTGTCGAATACGCTCTTAAAACTTTATATTATTATGCACCGTCACCTACAATACAAAAAAAAATATAAAAAATAATAATCAAAGGCTAACAATCAATTACAAAATATTTAAAAACAATTAATTCAGTAGCCTAATGGCATTAGTCGAGGGATACTCATCCCAATTTACCTGTCCGGTAGTTGTGGTATGGTATACGGGTATGCGACCCCGGCTTCCCTAGCTATTACTGTCCTATCCCTTGCCCTCATGGACGGTAATATCCTACATTTCCTATTTCCTACCCTAACTTACCTTACTCTTCCTTTTCACACCACCTATCCTTCCCGTTTTCCTATTCCTACCCTCCGCCAATCCAACGTCGGCCGCGCGGATGGATGCATGGCTAGGGGCGAGCCTAGTCGTTAGCGTGCTACACTGCCCTGGGACCGGGCGACCCCAGAATTAGGCTAGCCTTACCCTGGCATGCGGGGCTCTGCTGGGGGGGACAAACCTTTCCTTTGCTATTCGTGGGAACGCAATGGATAACCAAAAAATTTACCAAAATGGCGGCGATGTGGTTCGCCACCCATCACGTCTCGTTTCTCGCGGGGGCGAAAAGCGGCCCACTGAGAGCCGCTTCGCTACGTTGAATGTAAGAGGAGGAATGAATGGTAAGGTAGATGAAGTATGTCAGATGATGGATGAACGTTGCCTTGATATTCTGTGCGTGAACGAAACCAAGAGGAAAGGATGTGACACCACGGTTCATGGCCCCTACACGGCATACTGGTCGGGAGTCCCCCAAACCAGCCGAGGCTGTCAGGGAGTTGGTGTCATTCTTTCATCTCGAATGGTTGAATGTGTGATGGAGCATGAATGTGTAAGCCCAAGACTCCTCTGGATTAGGTTAAAAGTCGGACTCACTCGCCTATTTATCCTTGGGGTCTATGCACCGACGGATCTGCGTGGAGGTGGGTCACTAAAATCACAACAAGAGAGAGAGGAATTTTGGGATAGCATGAGAGAAGTCTTGAATAAATGCGGAGAAAATGAACGGATCGTGATGTTAGGGGACTTTAATGGATGGGTTGGAGTAAAGCGTGATGGGTATGAAGGAGTTCTGGGTATGTTTGGGGACGAGAGAGTGAATGACAATGGGAGAAGACTGCTTGAAGTATGCTTGGAATGGAATCTGTGCGTGGCCAACACAATGTTTGACCACAAAAAGATCCATTTGTATACAAGAGATGAGGGTGAGTCTAGAAGTATGATTGATTTTGTAATTGTGGATGAAAGACTGAGGAAGAAAGTGCTAGACACTCGGGCATACCGCGGTGTAGGCCTCGACACAGACCACTTCCTGGTCATAGCCCGAATGCGTGGCCTCTTTAAACGGTGGCGACACCGAGGGGCCGAGCCTACGAGTGTTTTGGACAGAGTAAAAGTGGAAAATCTACAAGATAAAGAAAAGAAAGACGAGTATGTAGAGAAATTGAAAGAAAGTTTTAAAGGGATAGAAGAGATAGGAGTGATTGAAGATTTGTGGGAGACATTTAAGAAAGGGGTTGTAAATGTTGCGGTTGAGGTATGCGGGATAGCTAAAAGAAGGAAAGGGAGAAAGAATGATAACGTGTGGATGGATAAAGATGTACAAAGGGTTGTGCAAGAAAAGAAGAAAGCGTGGTTGGATTGGTTAGCAACAAAAGCTAACCAAAAAGTTCAAAAGGCAACGGATGACGAGATAAAGGAAGCAAGAACGAAGTATAAAAGATTGAAAACAGCAGCGAAAGAAATTGTGTCTAGAAAGAAAGAAGAACGAAAAGATGATTTCGATAGGAGGCTCACTGAAGATTTCCAGTCAAACATTAAGTTTTTCTGGAAAACCATCAAAACAGCCAGAGGAAATACTTCTACCTCGGAGCTGAGTACAATCAGGAGTCAAGATGGTAGCATTATAAAAGGAGAAGAATGTGTGTTAAAGAGATGGAAGGAGTATTTTGAAAGTTTGTTTGAAAGAGAGGAAGTGCAGGTACAGCATCTGCCACCTTACACGGAAACTAACATAAATGTTGATGAAAATGAGATAAGCATGGATGAAATAGTGAAAGCGTTGAAAAGTATGAGATTAGGTAAGGCTGCAGGGTATGACAGGATTACCGTCGAGATGCTAAGGGCTGGACAGGGCCTGGTGGCTAGTCAGCTGTACCGCCTTTTCAATCTGTGCTGGCGAAATGGGCAAGTACCGGGAGACTGGTGCAAAGCCGTTATCGTGCCATTGTATAAGGGAAAAGGGTCACGGCAGGACTGCATAAATTACCGTGGTATAAGCCTTCTTAGCGTTGTCGGTAAATTGTATGCGAAAGTGTTGATTGAAAGGGTTGTGAATGAAACAGACGAGAAAGTATGGGATGCACAAGCGGGATTTAGAAAGGGAATGGGATGTACGGATCAGGTCTTTTCCTTGCGGTGCATAGCCGAAAAGTGTTTGGCTAAAAACAGGAAAGTCTACTGCGCCTTCGTAGATCTAGAAAAGGCCTATGATAGAGTGGTGAGGAATGAATTGTGGTCAGCACTGTCCGTGAACGGTGTGAGCAGTATCCTCATACGAGCATTGCAATCTCTTTATAGGGATTCTAGTGCTTGTGTAAGGATAAACGGGGCATACACTGAATGGTTTAATATCGAAAAAGGTGTTAGACAGGGATGTGTAGCGTCACCGTGGCTGTTTAATCTGTTCATGGACAATTGTTTGACAGATTTAAAAGAGAATGAAAGTGGGTTGAGAATGAATGAGTTACTCGTCAAATGTTTTCTCTATGCTGATGACCAAGTATTACTTGCGTCTTCGGCCGAGGAGTTGCAGGAGATGGTAACTGCTATGAGTGGAGCTTTTGTTAGAAAGGGAATGAAGATGAATGTAAGGAAGACGAAAGTGATGGTGTTTGAAAAAGATGAGGCAGTGACAGACTGCAATATCGTGATTGAAGATGAACAAATTGAACAGGTGAAAGAGTTTGTGTATCTGGGGTCAAAGTTTACAAGAGATGGAAAGTGTGAGAGTGATATCGAAAGAAGAGTGAATGCAGGAAACATGGTGAATGGAGCTTTGCACTCCTTTATGAGCAGTCGGAAGGTGTCTAACAAGGCTCGTTTGGCTGTGCATGAGGGGGTGTTGGTTCCAACACTCATGTACGGAAGTGAAAGTTGGGTATGGCAGAAGAAACATGAAAGCAGAATAAATGCAGTTGAGATGAGAGCATTAAGAAGTATGATAGGAGTTAAACTGAGTGACAGGATAAGAAATAGTGAGATAAGGAAAAGTTGTGGTCTGAAAGAAGATGTAGTGACAAAAATTGAGAAAGGTATGCTGAGATGGTTTGGCCACGTCGAGAGAATGAATGAAGAACGATTGACGAAAAAAGTGTATAAGGCGAGTGTGAATGAAAGTGTTGGAAGGGGTAGACCTAGGCGGACATTTCTAGACCAAATTGGGGACGTCTTGAAAAAAGGCCAGGTTAAGAGTACCCTAAACCGTAGAGCATGTATGAAGGGAATAATGAAAGTGGACGAAGCGAAACAAGTATGTAAGGATCGTAGCAAGTGGAAAGAAGTGGTCTCTGCCTACCCCTACGGGAAAGAGGCGTGATTATATGTATGTATGTATGTAATGGCAGGGCGCGGACCGCGAACTCGAAATGTCCTGGGTTCGAATCCGCCATTCGACTACTGTCGTGAACCACTTCTAACACAAGCATTTTAAGCTTACCAGAAGTGGTTAAAGGGAATATTAGTAAGGTTTAATAGCATTACTAGTATTTAAAAAAAAAGAAAATTAAAAATAAAATTAAAAATTAAAAAATATTAACAAAGCATTCAATGTATGTATACTTAATGCAATAATGTATAGTTATGGCTTAGTTAATAATGACTTTTTTTAAAGAGGATTTTAACACTACTTTTTCATTTAGTTTTATTTAGAGGTTATTTCGTTATTAATTCTGGGTTCAATGAATTTATTCAAACGCTGTCCATAGTAATTAGGCTCTTCTAGTTTTTTTTTTCGATACCTTACGCGTGCTATAACTGTTAATAACAGGTACTTTATATTCCCTCCTATAATTATGTTCTATGACTTTTAAATATTTAACTCGTGTTACAACTGTGAGTACTCGTATTTTACACATGGGGAATACTTTTTCATATTACTTTTTACAACTTCTATTTCTATCTTTAGAATTTAATAAAAAAAAATATAATGCGTCTTTGTTGGCATTCCACCTGTTTTAAATAAGAACTAAATATGCCATAATTAATTAAAGATTCAATTGATACACCATTACCATACTTACACCATACACCAATAATGAACATGTTTACTTAATTTGATAGAATGTGCCTCTTTTTCTTAAAACTTATCTTTTTTATTAAAACAACTATCTACCAACAATCCTAAATATTTGTAACTACTTATAAATTCCATTTTGTCACGCTGACATGATAATTATTCGTACTCAGAACCTCACGATCAGCAACCTAGTTTACGACCACCAGGCCAACGAGACTGTTATGTACACAGTCCACCTGATGGTGATTGGATGCTGAAGCTGAATTAATATTGAAATTTAATGAAATGTAAGAGATAATCTGCACAACAGAATCCTATGCCGCGTGACTAAACAAGTAGATTGCAGTTTTTATTCTTATATTGGGCTTGTATTCCAAAACACTTTAATCTATCCTCGATTAAGCATAAAAATGTAGATGCATTGTTAATCCAGAGTAATAAGATGGAATGTTTCCTTACCGATAAAAAGTGTCTCCGGTTCTCTACACTCTTCATACAAAACACATCAAGCTGCTAACAAGGCAATCTTAAGGCAATCCAAACTGGAGGAAACGCCCAAATCGGTTCGTTCCAGGTTATACAGAAGAAGAAGTTTTTACACGTGTGGTCACTCCATCTCGAAACCTCGGAAGATGCGATAAGGGAACACGTGAAAAAAATTTGTGGTTCTGAGGATATCAAAATTGAAAAGATTGTTCCAAAAATCAAGAGAGACTATTTGTCATTCAGGATTGGTGTTCCAGAATCAACGTTTGAAAAAGTTAACTGCAGAGATATTTGGCCAATACATACCCGATTTAATGAATGGGTGTGGTTTCGAAACACCCGTAAACCAGCAACAGGTAATGAAAACTGTTATAAGGGCATTAATGTCTACTAACAGAATGTTAGAGGACTTAGAACAAAATTATCGACTTTTTATTTGAATATTTTGGAGTCACCGTACGACTTATTTGCAATTACGGAATCAAGTCTTCATAGATCCATACATGACGATGAACTGATCCCTCCTGGTTTCCAAATACTGTGATGCGATCGTAAGATGACGTAAGATGTAAGCTGTCTAGACTTAACAAAACTCGAGTAACAAAAAACGGTCTAGAGTTAAGTGAGTCGTCGAGTGCGCAATGTTTCGCGTCTTATTTCCAATCTGTGTATAGTGAGATGCAGCTGGCGCTGGACCCGGAGGCGGCGGAGCATACAGAGAGCGCGCGTGCTGGCGCAGCTCGTGTGCACATCGGTTAGCTGAGCGTACGCGACATCCGCACCGCTCTCGCACGCCTCAAGCCTAAGCGCTCTGTAGGCCCTGACGGTATACCACCTTACATAGTCAAAGACTGTCGCTCTGTTTTAAAAAAGCCTCTGCTTCACGTTTTTAACCTGTGTTTCTGAGAAGGCTACTATCCCGAAGAATGGAAATTGACAAGAATAATACCGGTGCCTAAAGGAGGTTCGAATTCAGATGTGAGCGGATACCGACCTGTGGCGGTGCTGTCTGCGTTCGCCAAGGTATTTGAATCCGCATTACAAAAATGTATTTATACGCAGGTCAGTTAGCAGCTGCCCGACGTTCAGCATAGATTTCGGCCGGGTCGAAGTACAGCGAGTAATTTGCTGTCATTTATGACATACCTGACGCCAGCTATCGACGCTGGTGGACAGGTGGATGCCACTTACTTCGACTTTCGGAAAGCTTTTGATACCGTGGAAAACGACATCATTTTAGAAAAATTTGCGGCGGTGGGTTTCACTCCGCATCTTTTAATTTTAAATTTTTCGCGAGTTACTTTGGTGAACGCCGGCAGTACGTCGAGTTCGCGGGGTATGAATCCGAACCTTACTTCACGTTTTCGGGTGTGAGCCAGGGGAGTAAATTGGGCCCCATGGAGTTCATATAATTGATAAATGATCTCACAGAAGTCATTAAGGTCTTGAAATGTCTCCTATTTGCAGACGACTTAAAACTGTTTTTATCGGTAGCGGACGTTTCGGATTGTGAGCAGCTTCAGCGAGATATAGATAGGGTCGTGCAGTGGAGTGCAATTAATAAGTTATATTTTAACACGTCGAAGTGTGAAGTGATAAGTTACGAGCGTAGACAGGCGCCGCTGCAATACCGGTACGAGGTTGACGGAACGGTAATGCCGCGCGTTACTTTCGTACATGACTTGGGTGTGCTGGTAGCGGAGTTGACGTTTCGTAAGCACGTTGAAGATACCTGCGGTAAGGCATTCCAAAACTTAGGTTTTATCCTAAGGAATTGCAGGGATTTTCTTAGTACGGCGATTATTAAAGTTTTATACAATGCACTTGTTCGCAGCCACTGGAAACGAGTGCAGTTAATTCACTCGATTCACTCAAGATAAATTCACGCGGTTCCTTTATTTAAAGGAGTACGGCGTCTATCCTTTCTACCCGCTGATGTACCCGAGCTTGTTCGTGATCGGCATGGTTGGGTACAGCCAGCTTGGTGTGAGGCGTGACGTCGCACTCTGCAAGTACGTGTGGCGAGTCTTGCATGGCCAGCTATACCATCCTGAGGTACTGGAGGCGTTGCAGCTGTTTGTGCCTGATAAGGCGGTGGTTAGGCGTCGCCCACATCCCACCTTTAAGGTGCCTCGCACGCGAGGACAAATCTGCTCAGGTTTGCACCTATGTCACGGGCTTTAAAGTTATTGAATATTATTTCCGAAGAAACGGACATTTACCACTGCAGCCTGGCAAAGTTCACAGAAGCGGCGCACAGGGTCTGTGAGATTTTTTCATATTTTTTTTTTATTTATATTTTTTTTTCTTAATTATAATAGTATTAAAAGCATATATTTTATGTCAGTAGTTATATTTATCACTTATTATTTGTTTTTTGTACAGCATCGTCTTGGTTCTGTACTGTTATGATGCTGTTACTGTTTTTGTAATAAATAAATAAATAATAATTGAGATTATATTCTGCGAAAGCATAGTTTTTTCCCCAATTTAGCCGACCCATTCATACTGTGACTACAATATAGTAAGTAATACTACTTTGTGCATAATGCAACAAATAATCTGTGAACATTTGGGAAAATTTATTACTGAATATGTGCTTTAGAAATTTAATATTGAAACATTACTATGACTTTCCCTTTTCTAGCGAATTAATTTATGTTCTACTTACTGTGCTTAAATATAATTCATTAAAAGTATTAATTTCTTGTTTATGTCATGAAAATCTGTGCCGCGCGTCCAAATACGTATATCGCAGTTTTGCTTGTTTATATTTGGTTTAAATTCATAATTCCTTATTGTGTACTCTTACAGCAACTAACACTGAGTATGAGCTAGGAGTGGCTTATCAACAATAAAGATAGTTTGCCATTATGCGTTTAATGTGAAATCAATTTTACAAAGCAGTCAAAATTTGACGACTCCGTGACGCACTGAGCCCTGAGCCGCGCGTTTAAATCTCGCACGAAACAAGGATTTGTATGATCTACAAATAATTCTTCCGATTCTGTATATTTGTCCTGTTGCATTTGTGAACTGTCTCGACGATACGGGAGAAAATCCTAGAGTTACGTATTCTTAAAAAGTATGTAGTGGGCACTTTTTATAAATAAAAATAATAGATAACTTCCTTTATTAAAAGAATATAAACGCCAACTAAAACTTTCAAACAACACTTTTCAACTGACAACTCACAAAGGAGCACAGGTGTAATAACAGCATTTCTCTATTTCCCAGCTCGTTCCTAAATCCATTCGTTTTACGTTATAAAACGTGGCTAGACTGAAAACAAAGTTATCAGGGACATCACAGTGTCTGGAATGCAACATTGCTGCAATATATGAGAAAAGTTTATATTGTCATATATGACACTAAAGTTTTAGTTTTATTGCTAACTTGTATAAGGCGATTTATTTATAATTAAGCGGGATTACAACGTAGATTGAAAACGTATCAGTAAAAACTGAAAATAATTCACTGTAGTATATATGAACGAGCTCAGTAATTGAATTATAAACAGGACGATACTCGGAGTTATTTAACAGTGGTTCCGTAATATACTTAAAAACAACAATGATTATGTTACGATAATTGCAAACGCTAATGTGAAATTTCATAAAAATTTAGTACTGTTTTCCGGATTTATCGCTAGCGGTTTCAAAGTTTGAATTTTATTTAAAATGAAACATTTCTAAACAACGCTTTATAAGATTAAAAACACCTTTAAGATGATGTGAAAAATAGCGAAGTTCCTAGCTAATTAGCTTCGTTCATAATATTATAAATCCGTTTGTTAAGCGTACAGCAAACACTGTACGACCCTCTCGTCCGGTCATGCAATATTTATTACACATCCTTTTCCTTCTAAAGGCTATAATGTAGGTTGAGGTTAAATTTGGTACAAACGAGATTTACATAATCAAGTCGAGATAGATAAAACTTTAAGTTAAACGGCATGACTGAACTAAGGTTGCTTAAGCGACCGCAAAACCTACATGGAAATGACTATAAATGTGTTTCATTTTTAGAAATAGTAAATCATTGTTTAGATTTGTAGTGGTGATGTAAGAATATACATTACCCTATTTCATCACATGGATGTCGTAAGAGGCGACACAGGAAAACTAATACAGGAGATCCGCAGATGCATTTTCTTGATAACAGGTCAAAATAGTAAAAAACTGCGGTTACTAATCCACCTGCCAACCTTGCCATTGTTGCCACTCTGTAGTAAATAATTCACTGTGAATATCTATATAATATATTCATTCTTTAGATATTTTAACCAAGTAGTCCCCTTCCCATGCGCAAGCAACCACGAACGTCTTTTATATATTTTTTTTCTAACTACGCCACCAAAATCAACTGGAGTTGATTTTGGTGGGATAGTTAGAAACAATTACCTGGAAAGATATATTTTTCTACGCTTTTCCACCATTCTCACCAATACTTAAATGTATTTATAAGATAATAAATAATGAAGCGTGTGGTGTACTCCATGGCCTGCACAACCATGGTTTTGAGAATTAATCGCTTTTGAAATATATATTGTTGCCCGCCACAATGAATACCACTCGCGCTCTCCAGTATCGAGTAGCAGAACTAGGAGAGTCAAAAACCTTAGCAGAGTACCGGATAGCCTTTTTACTGGAAACGAGGCATTCCATCTTAGTCCTCAGGGTTGACAACGCATCTGCATTTTGATTCTTCATCGCTGACAGATGTAGATGTCAATAGGCTGCAGCATTCACTTACCATCAGGTGGACTGTGTGACAATTTGTCACCCATATTCCATAAAACAATCAATTTACTTTAAGCAATATTTAAATAATTTATCACGTGTTTGGCGGTAAAGGAAAACATCGTGTGGAAACATGATTTCTTAAAATATGAAAAAGAAATATATTTCGAAGACATGTGAATTTCGCCAACACGCATTTGGGCAGCGGGGCAGACATTTCCTTGCCCTGAAACCCTCTACAAAATAGACCTGTGCCCGGCAGTGGAACGTATATATGCTTTTACTTTACTTTACTTTAATATTTAAATAAAACGTCTACGCTATTCTCGCAAAAATAATTAGTGATATATATTATTTATTATTCTGAGTTTCATCAAACGTACTCAATTTTTCAACGTGTTGTGGGAAGGTCGTGGATTTATTATGCAAATAAAGCTGTCAAAGCGCCTTATCAGTACAACGCTATACGAAGTTATAAAGAGATTTAGAACTCACCTAAAAGTTTGTCCGTAAGCTTTAGCAACATAGTTAATTTTAGTAACTCTTACTCTATTAAATAAGATGCCACTATCATTTTGTATTTTAGAACATTTTAAATAACCTTTAATGGTAATATTAGCTTACCGTGTCTTAGCATCTTAGGAGAATCTATATTCTGAGATGTTAGTGCTGTTAGTCCTATTGGCTCACAACATTTTATTACAGGGCTCACTTCATTATCCTAGGGACCTTCAAGAAAAGAGCTTACAGCTTTCTAAAAGGCCGGCAACGCATCTGCAATTCCCCTGGTGTTGTGGTTGTTCATGTGCGGCGGTAGTCACTTACCATCAGGTGAGCCGCATAATCGTTTGCCCCCTCTTCTATAAAAAAATCCATCATATATATGTGCCTTATTTAGTCCCCCGAATGACGTATGTATTAACTCATGGTTAATCTAGAAAATCTTGTTGCTTCCGTTAGTTGGCATTAAAGCCAACTAACGGAAGCAACAAGATTTTCTATTAACATCAGCATAAAATTCCCAGACCAGCAATGGCGGGTAACGTCAAAGTGTTTGCGTTATTCGATCGTTAAAGCACCTGCCAAGAGTGAAGATTAAGGCGAATCGTCCCTACTAGGGCAAAGGTCTTCGTTCGAAGAATCTAAGGGCTGAATAAGGTAATAATAGCAGGAGTTTTATATGCATATACTTATAACATAAGTAAGTAAGTTACATTCTTTATATATTCCAATTCTGGGAAAAGGCGTCTTCGAATTTCTAAGAGCGTTCTGAAGGAATCAGTTTGCCGCGTTACTTAAATACGTGTTAGTGGGCTTCACGTACCTTAAAGTATATAATATTGTACATGCAACAAGTGGTAAGATTAAAAATTTTGTACAACCGACTTCAATATAACAACTTTGACAGAAACGAGTGTGTACCGTGGCATACTGAACACATCAGAGAGTATCTTTAAAGGGTACAGGCATGATGTTACGTTGAGTGATTGCGTAAACAATGCGTAGTTATGCGTTAGCAGCAATCGCGGTTATTTGCTGAAGAGTTCCGTTATCTGTCTCCGAAAATCATCACCAGATCTTTACGGAATTTAAATGGTATTCGGAATATACCTCTTTCGAACAAAAATATAATTTTGCCTGACGGAGTTATTCCCGAACATGCATTAAAAATATATTAACACCCGAATGGCGAACGTCCTCCGTATTTGAAGTCCGTTAATAATACCAGGTTTTTTTTTTATAAAACCAATGTCCAAATCAAACCCTCCTGGTGGTGAGCTACTGCAACCAATGGATGCTAAGATAAAAGGACGTACAGCCTGTAATTATTCTGTTTCTATACCCATCAGCCCAGAACATAGCACGGTTTTAGAAACATATGTGTGCGTACAGCAATGAAACTTTGCAGAATGATAAAGAAACAAAAAAGAAAGATGTGTGTGTAGACGCGTGCCAACAAGTTGAGCATGTTCTCGGCATCACGTATCATTGATCTGAGTATGTAGCAAAATTTGGGCTTGCTTAACAGTATTTCTATTACTTTAAGCTTATTTCGAAATCAACCAGTTAAGGTATGATTGTAAGCTGTTTAAAAAAAAGTCCCCCTGGGTTTCTAGCTGGTTCTTCCCGGGACAAATTTTTTTTGGAACCAGTGGTAATTAAAGAAAAAAGTGCCTTTCAATAAGTATTATATATAATCTATATTGAATAACAAAGTTTCTGTTTCTGTTAAGGCATTTTAACTTAAGCCAAATATTAATATTCTTACTAGTCAACACGATAATGGAATATTTTATTGGCTTCAGTGTTCAAAAAGTTTTTGCTTTATATTAGCATTTGCTTTAAATAATTTCGTTTCAAATTTGTTCGTAAAATGTGAGATCATTTATTTCAATCAAAACATTTCAATAAAAGCAAAGCTATTTATATTTTCTTAAACCTTTTCTTTTTTGCTTTCTGCAAGTTTTTAAATAATAAAGATATTTTTTCCTAAAAATTACTAAAGAGATTCACCTTTACTTTCGGCTCACACATGATCGCTTTTATAGGTAAGGCTTTGTTGATTTATAAGCGGATGCGATAGACTTTACCATCTAACACCTATATCTGATATATCAAGTACCTCTTTTGTTGAAAGAGATCAATGTTATAATGTTAGTCTTGGATTTCTACTCTAAGAAGTGCTTGAAATCTTCGCCTATATATGTTTTTCACATATTATAATTATAATACATAAGTGTAAATGTCATCATCATCATCATCATAATCATCAATACAACCTTTAATAAGTCCACTGCTGAACATAGGCCTCCCCCAAGGAATGCCACAAAGCACGGTCCTGAGCCACCTGCATCCATCGACTTCCTGCATGTCTTACCAGGTCGTCACTTCAATGGTTCTACTGCGAATATCCTCATTTCTAAGTTTATCACGCAGAGAAACCCCAAACATAGTCCTCTCCATAGCTCGCTGAGCGACCTTGAGCTTCCTCATACGGCCAGTAGTGAAGGACCACGTCTCAGATCCGTAAGTCATCACTGGCACGCAACACGCACTGGTTGTACAATTTCGTTTTTAAGTTTTGAGGTATGTCTAACGAGAAGATGTGTCGCAGTTTCCCGAACGCTGCCCAGCCGAGTTGAATCCGTCGATTGACCTCTCGGTCGAAGTTGGACTTACCTAGTCGGACTATTTGTCCCAGGTAAACATACTCGTCAACAACTTCGAGCTTAGTGTTGCCAACAAGTACCAGCATAGGTTTGACACGGACGCTAAACATGATTTTTGTTTTGTCCGTGTTCATCTTAAGACCTATCCGTTGGGATAGTGCTTAGGTCCTCCAGCGATTCTGCCATAAGGACTATATCGTCGGCAAATCGAAGGTGAGTGATTTACTCGCCATTGATATTAATACCGCATCCTTTCCAGTCCAGTAGCTTGAAAACTGTCTTCCAGTGCAGCGGTGAAGAGTTTCGCGGATATAACGTCACCCTGTCTTACACCTCTCTGCAATTGGATAGGTTTCGTGCTCTGATTCTGTACTCGGATAGCCATCGTAGCTCTAGTGTACATGTATATTTTCTTAATTTATGCTTATAACTTTTTGTCACTTTGTGAAACTTCTTCATCATTATTTTTGTGATGTTGAGTAATGCACGTACTTAAACTTACGCTTACGCGGGTACTAATAGTAAATAATTATTAACTATGTAAATAAGTAATGAGAAAAACTAAGTTTTGTTCCAATCACTATGCCCTGATGCGCTGCCGTGAGGCGAAACCGAAGCCAAAAGAAGGTTTTATATTGTTAATAAATTAAAATATTATTAAAATAAGTTCATATTATTATCAATTAATGTATATATTTTTCTTTGCAATTCTTAACGAATATGTTTTGGTTTGTTTTAAAAAATTCTATACGTATTTGATATTTTTTGGTAAAGGAATGACAATGTGAACAGTTATTAAATGAGACAGTAACCAAGAAGGTACCTAGATAACTTTATAAACTGAATCCTTATTTATCTTATGACCCTGTAACAAAGAAGCGTAATCACGGGAGAAAACTAATAACATTATAAAGGAAAAGCCAATAAGTACAAATTGGATTCGCACGCTTACGTTCCGAAAATATCCCAATTTAAGGATAAACAAGTCTTTATTTGATTTTCTTTGTGTGTATAACATGTAATCTGAATTAACTTTTAGAATTTGAAACATCTGGCATGTACGAGTACTATAGTATATTATTGCAATACCTTGTGGACTCCGTATGCCAGGCAAAAGATTTTATTATGTCACGAAATTTGTTGCTTTATATAAATAATTAAACTTTATTTTTCAATTTTAGTGTTTGCTATTTTTTAGAGATAGCAATTATTTACTAAAAATTACAGTTATTTTTGAGTTCATGCTTTCCGCTCTAAGAGTTTGTTTAATATTTTGCTGATGAATTTCCGCATTTTATTAAGAAAAGAGAGGGACTCTTTATGATGAACTCTTTCTTCCAAAAAAGGTACCGAAGAAAGTGGACTTGGTCGAGCCCCGACAGTTCGACAAAAAATTAAATTGACTTCATTATGACAACCAGACGACAACTGTTCAGTGATGTCTCAGTGATCGCGAGGGTGAAAACTGGCAGCGATCACCGAATGGTGAGAGGCACACTGAACCTAAACGTTAAGTTGGAGTTTTTTGAAGTGAATGCTCCGTCCCCCTCGTGCTCTAATCCAAAGAATCGTTTTCAGTGCCCAGAAGACTGCAATAAAGTGGAAGATATAAATGACAAGCTTGTGGAAACTGTCTATGCGATCGGAGGTAAGCTCAGTAAGACCCGTTGCAGAAGAACACAAAAATCGGAGTGTCACACTCTTAAAAGCAAGTCACGAATTATAGCGGAGCTTCTGTAAGCCTTGGTAGCTCAGATGGTTAGCGCTCACTGTAAATTTCACAGTACGCGAGCAACCCGGATTCGAGCCCCGCCGGCACCAAGGAAATTGTTTATTGCAATTTTAAGTGCCGATTTACCACGTGCTCAGCCGTGAAGGAAAACATCGTGAGAAAACCTACATGTCTGGGAAATAAGAAAAATATTTCGAATACATGTAAATATCGCAAACACGCATTGGGGCAGCGTAGCGGACATTTTCTTGCCCTAAAACCCTCTCAGAAATGAGGGGAGGCCTGTGCCTAGCAGTGGGGCGTATATAGACTGTAACTTTACTAACTTTACTTTTTATAAGCGGGTGGAAAACCGATAATTAAAGTCCTTCAGAAGTTCTTTGATTCCGTCCTCCATAGCCGCGTCTACGCGCTATTTTCGAGAGTCATTACAATCGCCACGCACGCAGATTCGACGACTTCCAGCCTCCCGAACAAGTTGGTTTCCGAAAAGGCTTTACCACCCTTCGGCAAATTGTACATTAGATCGAAGAGTATAATCCACCACTTTATCTTGCATATGTTGACTATGAGAAAGCCTTTGATTTCGCTGAAATTCGGGCGGTGCTGCAATCCCTTCAGCGGTGCCAAGTTGACTGTCGGAATATCGAAGTGCTGAAGTATTTGTACAGTAGGACTACGATACGAAACCTATCCAACTGCAGAGAGGTGTAAGACGGGGTAACGTAATATCCCCGAAACTCTTCACCGCTGCATTGGAAGACGTTTTCAAGCTACTGGGCTGGAAACGACACGGTATTAACGTCAATAGAGAGTACATCACTCACCTTCGATTTGCGGACGATATAGTCCTTATAGCAAAATCGCTGGAGGGCCTAAGTACTATGCTCAACGACCACAATAGTGTCTCCTAACGGATAAAAGGTCTTAAGATGAACATGGAACAAAAGTCATGTGCAACGTCCATGTCACACCTATGCCGGTAGTTGTTGGAAGCACTAAGCTAGAAGTTGTTTACGGGTATGTTTACCTTGGACAAATGGTCAATCGACGGATTCAACTCGGCTGTGAAGCGTTCAGGAGATTACGACACATCTTATCGTCAGGCATACCAGAAAACCTCAAAATTATATTGTACTAACATTGCGTGTTGCCTGTGATTACCTTATGGTCCTTCACTGCAAACCGTATGAGGAAGCTTAAAATCGCTGTCTGTCTCTGTGTCTATGCCTCTACATAGCCCTCTGGATATGCTCGTGGTTTCTCTGCGTGTTTGACTTAAAAACTAGGATATCCGCAGTAGAACCAGAGTAATCGATATAGCCCAACAGCTTAGTAATCTGAAATGGCAAGGGGCTGACCATATAGCTCGAAGAACCGACCACCGATGGGTAAGAAAGTTTCTCGAGTGGCAGCCTCATTCCGGCAGGCGAAGTGTAAGCCCCCCCCCCCCTGATGGAGTGACGACCTTGTAAGTCATGCAGGAAGTCACTGTTTTTTACGTGGTAGAGCCATGCTGCAGCTATATTAGTAATATAGTTATACCACTTTAACAGTGGTAGAGCTAAGCGGTAGCTTTTGCTGTCGCACGGATGGGCCAGCTCGAACACCGGGGTGGTACCACGACCTCACAGAATACCAGCGTGAAGTAGAGGTTTACCTCTGCGTTGCGCTTGGTGAGTGCACGTGGCCGGAGGCCCAATTCCCCCCCCCCCCATCATGAAGGTAGTGGAATTAAATAAAAGACTACTCCAGGAGGGTACAAGCACCACTGGAGAATCCCTCGCTGAGCATTCACGACTTTGGTCTCACGCTCCGGAGTGAAGTAGTTTGCTACTTCACTCCGGAGCGTGAGTGCTCAGGCTGCCCCGCGTATTCGGGGAGGGGGGGGGGTCATAATTCCGCTCGCGACTAATGCTCGGGGCAAGCGGAACAATACAACCAAGGCGACCCCTGTCACTCTATTCGTGAATTTTTTCAACATCAGGGGACTTCATTCCAACCTTAACGCTGTCCATTACCATCTAGAGACAGCGAAGCCGACCTTGCTCTTTTTAACCGAAAATCAGGTGTCCTCTCCGGGTGATACTTCATATCTCTCCTACCCGGGGTACAAATTGGAACTATCCTTTGTGCCCCGGGCTGGAGTTTGCGTATACGTCAGAGAGGACATCTGTTTTCGACGCCTCGGCAGTCTTGAAGGTATGGACCTGCCCAGCCTATGGCTGCGCGTAGACAGCGACGACCATCCCCGCGTCTACGGGTGCCTCTATAGGTCCCATAGCGGTAATGCCGACACAGACCGACTCATCGACCACGTCCAAATGGCTGCAGACTTCGTGCTATAATAGGTCCCATCCGCAGAGATCGTGATACTCGGTGACTTTAACGCCCACCACGCTGAATGGCTTGGTTCTCGTTTAACCGATCATGCGGGTAGATCTGTCTATGACTTTGCTTTGGCATATGGTCTAACATTGGTTACTTCGCCTACGTGGATCCCAGATGTGGAAGACCTTCCCTGTTGGACCTTCTGCTGACCTCTCATCCGAACGGATACCAGGTCTCCGTCGATGCCCCTCTGGGCTCTTCGTACCATTGTCTGATCCGGAGTACGGTGCCACTCACGCTCCAATCGCAGTTGCGATCTGTAGCTTGCCGCCGTGTTTGGCACTATAGATCAGCTGATTGGGACGGGATGCGGTCTTTTTTGCATCCCTGTGGTGCCCATCGGAGGCAGATCCCACCCATGGTTTGGTCGCTCCTGTAAAATAGCATCACGCTATAAGCAGGAGTGCTACCGGGCCTGGGCTGACGCATGTACGTCTCGGAATGTAAACACCAGCGCACTTAAAAAGAAGTATAATTCCGCCTCCAGGTCCTTCAAAAGCGTCATTGCCAAGGCAAGGTCTGAGCACATCGGCAGAATTGGCGAGAAGCTAGTTCGCCTTCCTTCGGGAACCCGTGCATTCTGGTCTCTCGCCAAGGCTGTCCAAGGAAACTTCTGTCAGCCATCTCTTATATCTCTGCACAGAGAGGACGACTCACTGGCCCATGCCGCAAAAGAGAAAGCCGACCTTTTACACACACACACCGCCTACCATCCCGCGGTGTGAGTACTCCATTCCAGATGTGCGGTTCTCACAGCGCTCGGTTCGCAGAGTACTCCTCTCCCTGGACATCCACAAGTCGAGTGGGCCTGACGGAATACCCCCAATTGTGCTGAGGACGTGTGTTCCGGAGTTGGCACCGGTTCTAACGTGTCTTTTACGGTACTCCTACTCCCTAGGCGTAGTCCCGAAATCATGGAAGACAGCTATTGTCCACCCGATCCCTAAAAAAGGCGACCGCTCAGACCCGTCCAACTACAGGCCTATCGCCATCACCCCCTTGTTCTCCAAAATAATGGAATCCGTTATAAACTGCCAGCTCATGAGGTACCTTGAGGATCACCAGCTGATTAGTGATCGCCAATACGGTTTTCGTCGGGGTCGATCAGCTGGTGATCTTCTGGTCTACTTAACTCATAGATGGGCGGAGGCAGTGGAGTCCAAGGGGGAGGCATTGGCCGTTAGTTTGGACATTGCGAAGGCCTTCGATCGGGTTTGGCACAAAGCGCTTCTTTCGAAGCTCCCTTCCTATGGGCTTCCCGAAAAATTATGCAATTGGATCACTAGCTTTCTTGCAGATCGGAGCATCAAGGTCGTTGTAGACGGTGCATGCTCCGACTACAAGCATATCAACGCTGGTGTTCCACAAGGCTGCATGCTATCACCAACGCTGTTTCTCCTGCATATCAATGATATGTTGCTAACTGGTAGCATTCATTGCTATGCAGACGACAGCACTGGTGATGCCTTATATACCGGCCGTGCCAATATTTCTCTGGAAAACGTCGAAGAGTACTGGAACAAACTTGTGTCTGAAGTCGAGTCTTTGCTTAACAAAGTCTCGGATTAGGTCCGACTAAATCTAGTCCAGTTCAATCCCCAGAAGACACAAGTTTGCGCATTTACCGCTAAAAGGAACCCCTTTGTCATATCTCCTCAGTTTCAAGGCACTCCCCTTGCTGCCTCAGCTAGTATCGGAATTCTTGGCATCGACAAATCGAATAATGTGCAGTTTCGTGGTCACTTGGAAGGGAAGGCCAAATTGGCCTCTAAAAAGCTTGGCGTGCTCAGCAGAGCGAGACAGTATTTCATGCCGGCACATCGCTTGCAACTTTACAAATTGCAAGTTCGGCCTCACATGGAATACTGTTCTCATCTCTGGGCCGGTGCACCCCAGTGCCAGCTCCTTCCACTTGACCTCATCCAGCGCAGAGCGGTTCGAATCGTTGACGACTGAGTTCTTTCTGATCGGCTCGATACACTGGCACTGCGTAGAGATGTTGCATCCCTTTGCGTATGTTATTGTATCTATCACGGGGAGTGCTCTGAGGAATTGTTCGGACTAATTCCAGCCGCTCAATTTCACCATCGCACATCGTGACAAAACTCGCGTTACCATCCATACCATCTGGATGACTAGCGGTCCACCACTGTGCGATTTAGAAGAAGTTTTCTCTCTCGCACAACTTCCTTGTGGAATCAATTACCACCAGCGAATTTTCCGCACCGATACGACTTAGGAACCTTCAAGAAATGAGCTTACACCTTTCTAAAAGGCCGGCAACGCATTTGCAATTCCCTGGTGTTGCGGTTGTTCATGGGCGGCGTTAGTCATTTACCATCAGGTGAGCCGCATGCTCGTTTATCCCTTCTTCTATAAAAAAAAGCACGAATGGGTCGGGGAAGGATCACGCGATCATCATCATCATCACAGAATACCAGCTTGAAGGGGCAGCTTAAAACTGCTGTGTTTCGTATGGTGAGTGTAGAGAACCGGAGACCCTTTTTACTAGAAAAGAGGCATTTCATCTTAGTCCTCACGGGTGAACACGCATTTTTATTCGCAAACGAGTATAGATATAATTGTCTATGGGCCACAGCAACCACTTACCATCAGGTGGACTGTGTGCTCGTTTGTCAACCTACCCTATAAAAAACAATGCAGGTGGCTCAGGACTGTGCTTTGTGTCGTTCCTTGGGGGAGGTCTATGTTCAGCAGTGGACTTACGAAGGGCTGTAATGATGAATTTCCGCTTTACCCCAGTTTTTTAATAAAATGGCAGCTCCAGGGAAATATTGAGACCAATGCCTATCGATTTGATCATCATAAATTTGATTACTTACTTCAATCAATAATTCAATAAAACGAATTAGTTTTATGTTGCCAAGGACTACAGTGGCATTGGACCATCAACAATGAAATAATGCAGCAGCATGCAGCATGCAGTTTGCGTTGCAACTATACACTCTAGCAAAGAATAACGTACGAAGTAACGACATGTTAAGCTTTTATAGTATTACAGTTCTGAGAGACGGCATTTAGAAAGGTTTGCCACCCGCGCTCCATCACTGAATACCCCTGCCGGCTGCTCTTTCAACAGTTGACGACAGATATAAGATAATCTTAGTATTTTTTCTATGGTAAAGCCACGTTGCTGCTATATTATGGTTGCAGCTATATTACGGTTGCAGTACGAGCGAGTTGTCTCGACCGTGGAGGGGCCACGCTCTCACAGAATCAGCTCTACACCAAGTCGTAAGTCGAATTGAAAATTCCCTCACCCAAAAAGCAATTTGTCTTAGAACATTTATAGATTTAAAGACCAGTTTCAACATCATAGAAAAGTTCAACTCCACGATGATGATGATGAGAGGGCTTATTTTATGAAAGCGGAACTCCAAAAGGTTCCTATAAGATTTTGAATGACTATCATAGAATAATATTATTGCATTATTTGCCCTCATGATGGAAAAATTTAAATAAAAAATCTTATGTTTAAATAATATTTTAAAGTTGAAGAATTGAAGCGAAGGTTGGATTGTACAAGAGGTCGGAAACATTTCCCTCGTTTAATTTTGAACGTTATAAATATTTACCCACTTCCACGAATTTTCTTTCGTTTCAAAAACTTGTAGCGAGGAGAAAATTTCTAAAATTATACAGTATTTTGTACAATACTCTTAAATTTGATTTCGTAACCTAATTCATAATATGTGAATCAAGTTTGTACCTCAAAAGAAAAATATTACCTGCCCTCCTTATTTTACTTCGTCATTTCAACACACGAGTATTACTCATTCTTCCATATAACATCTCTCTTCAACGCAAAATTACGAGTTAATTTTCTCAATTGCCACCCACAGTTTTTTAAATGTTTGGGATATTACAGATGTTTTATATATTATTCAATATTCTCAATTACATATTATAATGTTAGCTTCATAAAAATTACTTCAGCACTTCCTCTTAATTAGGCCTCTTATTAATTTCGATAATTGAAGATAAAGTTAGCATACACATTGTTACTACTCTGCTGATGCTGCAATTCATCACAAATTCCAGATTGATTACCGTTATTCATCCATCTATCAAATGTTACAATTTTTTTTAATAAGACAAGGACAAAAAGCTCATGAATTTTGGCAAACAATTGAGATAAATAATTAACAATTAAACTTTACGTACTTTATACTTCGCTGAATGAATTTGCATAAATTAGCTGTACCCCTCGACTTCGACTTTATATGTGTAAATGACGCTTCATTTTAACAAACGCTAGTAATACATTTATTTGTATTTGTTAATCAAAAATTTAATACATTTATCAATAATAATATACTACGAAAAGAACTTCGTTCAGACCGAGTGTTCCGCGATACTCACGCATGTTTTTTTTTATATTTATATACAAATTCGCAAATCCAGACTCAAACGTTTCATGATTTATTGTCATTTTTATAAATCAAAAGCAAAACAGCAGCGTTAAAGGCTGAACATGTAACGCAAACAGACTACCTGTTGCGACAACTTCTGTCTTATACAAACAAAAGACTCGAAGCTATCAGCCTGTTTAAAAACAGATACAAAACACAAGTCAGCTACAGTTTACTTTAATCGTAGCTTATTTCTTTGACTGATTTATTTCGTTTTAGCGAGAAAAAATTAAACAAGGAAACTACATTTATAAGAGTGGAATTAGTAGAGCTCTTTATTCCAATAATATTATTTATGTTCGTCAAATGATCCCATATGTATATGATGATGATACTTCAGTAGTAAATAAATAACTTACTATTTCTTCAAAAATGAGGCCGGATTTCGCGTTACAGTCAATGGAGATCGTAACAGCACCACGGTTAATATTTTTTTGTTAGAAAATATGAGTATCATTGATTCGTATGAGTAGTTGTTTCAACAGGATGGTGCTACGTGTATGGCGACTGCAACCATCAGTTATGAATTTATATTGAAAATTTAATGTTACAATAAGTCAATTGGCCTCCAAGATCAAACGATTTGACATTTCTCGTTTATTATTTTTGTGAGGTTACATGACTCACTGGTTTATGCTGCTAAACCTGCAACAATTACAACCCTGAGAGCTAATTGAACACTAGCAACATTGTTTGTGTTACTCGTAACATACGGCCAGCATTGTTCGAAAAAGTGGAGAATCTGGGGGCACGGCAGTGCCCCCGCCAAGTCGAGCAAAAAAGCGGCACGGCCGTACCATCCTTTTCTCGAAGCAGTTCAGGCCATTTCCGAAACCCTATAACTTCGTTATGGATAAAACTAGAAGCCTGAATTTTTATTAACCATGTAGGCATTGTATAAACTCGGTATATTTCAAATTTAATTAACTTTAAACCAGTAGTTTAAGAATTATAACTAGTCAAAGTTTCTTAATTTTGTCACTCACTGACTGACCGAATCATCAAAACTCTGAGGCACTTCTAGCAAACATAGAAACTTCAAATTTGGAATACAATTATTGTTTAATATATAAATCAAGGAAAAATTAAAATATTTTACAATTTCAGTCCAGTTTTCGAGGTACACCAACTGCATAAATAACTTTGTAATCCCATATAAACATATAGTACTACAAAGTTACATTTGCAGTGAATGAATTAGTGTACCTATATATGTTTAACGGAATAATAGGTGTAGATAAGTACCTAGATATAACTATCTACAAAAATAAATGAGATGCTATCAAAAACATAACTTGTAAAAAAAGCCAAGTCTCGCAACTCAGTTCTTCTACAGTAAAAAGTTGTGAGATCCATGTAATACCAAGTCGGTTAATTTATTCAGTCCATAGATTGATACATAGATTGACTTGGCAATCGCACTAAACAATCTAATTTAATATAATATGTATTACTTGTGAGATATATTGTGTTTGCATGCGATTGCCAAGTCAATTTATGTATCAATCTATGGACTGAATAAATTAACCGACTTGGTATTACATGGATTTCACAACTTTTTACTGTAGAAGAACTGAGTTGCGAGACTTGGCTTTTTTTACAAGTTATGTTTTTGATAGCATCCGCTTTGTCACGAACATCTGCAGTGACTATAATTTACGTAGTATTATCATGCACGTATATGATAATGGCTGAAATAATTTTAAAAGGTTAATATTATGTATTGATCTTTCGAATAAGTAAAACAATTTGGTTAAAAATTATTATTTTGTTTTATATTTTACAATTTCAATTTTTACAGGCATCAAAAATATTAAATAAACTAAAGGTGTGCTTACAAATAAAATTATAACTGAGCACATATACTCTGTACGGATAGCAAGAGATTGCTGCAGTCCATAGATGCCTACAACCGACTTAAAACAATAAAGGCAACAGATATGTTGCCACCTCTAAAGAATATAATAATGAAATGTCCGTTATTACATTGGCTCACTACACCTTTCTACCAGATTACAACATTGCACGTAAAATTGATGTATTTTTCATATATACCAAAACTAATATATACATGTAATATGTAAAAAATAATGTTTCCTACTTTATGCGCTGCCATAATGTTTCATCAGATTGCGGTCAACTTAGTCAACTTATTGCTTGAACTATAAATATATATATATAATATTACAGCTTATTAAGGTCCACTGCTGAACACAGTTCTCCCCTTAGGTTATCTCATATTTGCAACATTTGGCAGGCGAATTAGCGTCGCAACTGCATGCCTTAAGCACAAAGCGCGTAGGTATATTCTACTAGTGCATAAAAATCAAAATACCAACGTTTTGTCGCATGATATCATATCTAACAGTCATATTAAACATATAAGTGATATAAAAAGCACATTGTCAGAAAGATAAATTATTGTTGAACTTATTTATTTTAAATCGATCAATTGCTGTTTTTATATAAAAAGAAAACGGTTTTAGTGGCATAAGGTGCAGATTTATCAAATCCGCATGGTGGCGTATATACGATAACTTTTGAAAATATCAATTGTTCAACTCAATTTTTTCAAACTCTTCATCTATCTAGAGGGAAGCCATGGAATTTAAATGTCAGTTTAATTGTTTTGTTTAGTTATAATAAATTTTTTTCGATTGAGAAATTGTGAAATTTTCGGTATTTTGAGTAGCCTTGTATTAACTTATTTTACTAAATACACTTTGTCTCACTCCCGGCCACTGACGACTTTTTTACTCCGGGCTCAGCCGCCGTCGTGAGTGCTCGTTTGTTTACAGCGATTCGTGTTAAAAATACCGTCCGCTTTACAAATACAAAATATTCCAAATTGACCAAGGTAAGATATTATTATATTATTTTTATAATCACAGATTTTTATTACAATATTTTGTTTCGCTAAAAGTACGCAGGATTTATGTGTATATATAAATACACTCTTGGATTTTATGGAGACCTGAAGGTGTACTTCGATATATGCTACTGGAACTCCTCGACGAGTACAACTAGGTGTACCGAGATTGTGCTCGTTATATTAGTTATGATGAGACCTTACACCGACTTGAAGGTGTACTTCCGTGAATGCTACTGGAACTCCTCAAAGTGTAGAACTAAGTGTGCCGAGTTTGAGTTCGTTTTGTTAGTTATGATGAGACCTTACCTCCAGACTTGATATAGTGACTTGAAGGTGGACTTTGATGACTGCTACTGGAACTCTTCGACGAGTAGAACTAGGTGTGCAGAGTTTGGGCTCGTTTTGTTAGTTATGAATAGACCTTACTACTGGACTTGATAGAGTGACTGGAATGTGTAAATCGATGACTGCAACTCTATAACGAATAGAACTGCAATTTACATTTTTTAAAATTTTTCACTATCATGTGAGCATTATTGAGTCGTGCATTTTTGGATTTTCCAAACTTTTTGTATTTGAAGTTTGACATAACATTATAGAAAAATTGAGAGTATAGTAATAAGGTTAATAGTAAAAACTTGTGTGTGTTTAAACTACTTTAAAAATTAGGTATAATCATGTTATACGTAATTTTTTAATGCGCTTAAGGTATGCACAATTGGATTTACCAATAGTTTTTTTATCTGGTTGTTTTTATAAAGACGCTGCTATCCATATCCTAGTTTACTGCCCTCTCACACCTCGTACAACACAGAAGTGAATATTCTTACACAGCTACTACACGGTCCACGGAATAATTAACAAAATTAAAATTTTGTTTTTAATTACCCTGTGTTCCTGTGTTCTAAACTGTGTTCTTCATTTAAATAAAAGTTAATTGTCAAATTAAAAATTGAAGATCTGCCCTAAGCTCGCCTGCACATGGTGCACTAGTACCAATTTTAAAAACAACTCGTACCCGGACCAACTTTTCATCTTTCTGATTGATGGTGTGATATTTTGAGATTATAAATGGATTTATTTTGAGCTTCGTCACGGCCCTTAAGCTTTGTTGGAGCAAACTTCTAAAAAGCTTTTTAATTGTGTTGTTCTTTACGGTACCTGGTACATTATAAAATTTAATTTATGCAAATTCATTCAGCGAAGTATAAAGTACGTAAAGTTTAATTGTTAATTATTTATCTCAATTGTTTGCCAAAATTCATGAGCTTTTTGTCCTTGTCTTATTAAAAAAAATTGTAACATTTGATAGATGGATGAATAACGGTAATCAATCTGGAATTTGTGATGAATTGCAGCATCAGCAGAGTAGTAACAATGTGTATGCTAACTTTATCTTCAATTATCGAAATTAATAAGAGGCCTAATTAAGAGGAAGTGCTGAAGTAATTTTTATGAAGCTAACATTATAATATGTAATTGAGAATATTGAATAATATATAAAACATCTGTAATATCCCAAACATTTAAAAAACTGTGGGTGGCAATTGAGAAAATTAACTCGTAATTTTGCGTTGAAGAGAGATGTTATATGGAAGAATGAGTAATACTCGTGTGTTGAAATGACGAAGTAAAATAAGGAGGGCAGGTAATATTTTTCTTTTGAGGTACAAACTTGATTCACATATTATGAATTAGGTTACGAAATCAAATTTAAGAGTATTGTACAAAATACTGTATAATTTTAGAAATTTTCTCCTCGCTACAAGTTTTTGAAACGAAAGAAAATTCGTGGAAGTGGGTAAATATTTATAACGTTCAAAATTAAACGAGGGAAATGTTTCCGACCTCTTGTACAATCCAACCTTCGCTTCAATTCTTCAACTTTAAAATATTATTTAAACATAAGATTTTTTATTTAAATTTTTCCATCATGAGGGCAAATAATGCAATAATATTATTCTATGATAGTCATTCAAAATCTTATAGGAACCTTTTGGAGTTCCGCTTTCATAAAATAAGCCCTCTCATCATCATCATCGTGGAGTTGAACTTTACGTACTTTATACTTCGCTGAATGAATTTGCATAAATTAAATTTTATAATGTACCAGGTACCGTAAAGAACAACACAATTAAAAAGCTTTTTAGAAGTTTGCTCCAACAAAGCTTAAGGGCCGTGACGAAGCTCAAAATAAATCCATTTATAATCTCAAAATATCACACCATCAATCAGAAAGATGAAAAGTTGGTCCGGGTACGAGTTGTTTTTAAAATTGGTACTAGTGCACCATGTGCAGGCGAGCTTAGGGCAGATCTTCAATTTTTAATTTGACAATTAACTTTTATTTAAATGAAGAACACAGTTTAGAACACAGGAACACAGGGTAATTAAAAACAAAATTTTAATTTTGTTAATTATTCCGTGGACCGTGTAGTAGCTGTGTAAGAATATTCACTTCTGTGTTGTACGAGGTGTGAGAGGGCAGTAAACTAGGATATGGATAGCAGCGTCTTTATAAAAACAACCAGATAAAAAAACTATTGGTAAATCCAATTGTGCATACCTTAAGCGCATTAAAAAATTACGTATAACATGATTATACCTAATTTTTAAAGTAGTTTAAACACACACAAGTTTTTACTATTAACCTTATTACTATACTCTCAATTTTTCTATAATGTTATGTCAAACTTCAAATACAAAAAGTTTGGAAAATCCAAAAATGCACGACTCAATAATGCTCACATGATAGTGAAAAATTTTAAAAAATGTAAATTGCAGTTCTATTCGTTATAGAGTTGCAGTCATCGATTTACACATTCCAGTCACTCTATCAAGTCCAGTAGTAAGGTCTATTCATAACTAACAAAACGAGCCCAAACTCTGCACACCTAGTTCTACTCGTCGAAGAGTTCCAGTAGCAGTCATCAAAGTCCACCTTCAAGTCACTATATCAAGTCTGGAGGTAAGGTCTCATCATAACTAACAAAACGAACTCAAACTCGGCACACTTAGTTCTACACTTTGAGGAGTTCCAGTAGCATTCACGGAAGTACACCTTCAAGTCGGTGTAAGGTCTCATCATAACTAATATAACGAGCACAATCTCGGTACACCTAGTTGTACTCGTCGAGGAGTTCCAGTAGCATATATCGAAGTACACCTTCAGGTCTCCATAAAATCCAAGAGTGTATTTATATATACACATAAATCCTGCGTACTTTTAGCGAAACAAAATATTGTAATAAAAATCTGTGATTATAAAAATAATATAATAATATCTTACCTTGGTCAATTTGGAATATTTTGTATTTGTAAAGCGGACGGTATTTTTAACACGAATCGCTGTAAACAAACGAGCACTCACGACGGCGGCTGAGCCCGGAGTAAAAAAGTCGTCAGTGGCCGGGAGTGAGACAAAGTGTATTTAGTAAAATAAGTTAATACAAGGCTACTCAAAATACCGAAAATTTCACAATTTCTCAATCGAAAAAAATTTATTATAACTAAACAAAACAATTAAACTGACATTTAAATTCCATGGCTTCCCTCTAGATAGATGAAGAGTTTGAAAAAATTGAGTTGAACAATTGATATTTTCAAAAGTTATCGTATATACGCCACCATGCGGATTTGATAAATCTGCACCTTATGCCACTAAAACCGTTTTCTTTTTATATAAAAACAGCAATTGATCGATTTAAAATAAATAAGTTCAACAATAATTTATCTTTCTGACAATGTGCTTTTTATATCACTTATATGTTTAATATGACTGTTAGATATGATATCATGCGACAAAACGTTGGTATTTTGATTTTTATGCACTAGTAGAATATACCTACGCGCTTTGTGCTTAAGGCATGCAGTTGCGACGCTAATTCGCCTGCCAAATGTTGCAAATATGAGATAACCTAAGGGGAGAACTGTGTTCAGCAGTGGACCTTAATAAGCTGTAATATTATATATATATATTTATAGTTCAAGCAATAAGTTGACTAAGTTGACCGCAATCTGATGAAACATTATGGCAGCGCATAAAGTAGGAAACATTATTTTTTACATATTACATGTATATATTAGTTTTGGTATATATGAAAAATACATCAATTTTACGTGCAATGTTGTAATCTGGTAGAAAGGTGTAGTGAGCCAATGTAATAACGGACATTTCATTATTATATTCTTTAGAGGTGGCAACATATCTGTTGCCTTTATTGTTTTAAGTCGGTTGTAGGCATCTATGGACTGCAGCAATCTCTTGCTATCCGTACAGAGTATATGTGCTCAGTTATAATTTTATTTGTAAGCACACCTTTAGTTTATTTAATATTTTTGATGCCTGTAAAAATTGAAATTGTAAAATATAAAACAAAATAATAATTTTTAACCAAATTGTTTTACTTATTCGAAAGATCAATACATAATATTAACCTTTTAAAATTATTTCAGCCATTATCATATACGTGCATGATAATACTACGTAAATTATAGTCACTGCAGATGTTCGTGACAAAGCGGATGCTATCAAAAACATAACTTGTAAAAAAAGCCAAGTCTCGCAACTCAGTTCTTCTACAGTAAAAAGTTGTGAAATCCATGTAATACCAAGTCGGTTAATTTATTCAGTCCATAGATTGATACATAAATTGACTTGGCAATCGCATGCAAACACAATATATCTCACAAGTAATACATATTATATTAAATTAGATTGTTTAGTGCGATTGCCAAGTCAATCTATGTATCAATCTATGGACTGAATAAATTAACCGACTTGGTATTACATGGATCTCACAACTTTTTACTGTAGAAGAACTGAGTTGCGAGACTTGGCTTTTTTTACAAGTTATGTTTTTGATAGCATCTCATTTATTTTTGTAGATAGTTATATCTAGGTACTTATCTACACCTATTATTCCGTTAAACATATATAGGTACACTAATTCATTCACTGCAAATGTAACTTTGTATTACTATATGTTTATATGGGATTACAAAGTTATTTATGCAGTTGGTGTACCTCGAAAACTGGACTGAAATTGTAAAATATTTTAATTTTTCCTTGATTTATATATTAAACAATAATTGTATTCCAAATTTGAAGTTTCTATGTTTGCTAGAAGTGCCTCAGAGTTTTGATGATTCGGTCAGTCAGTGAGTGACAAAATTAAGAAACTTTGACTAGTTATAATTCTTAAACTACTGGTTTAAAGTTAATTAAATTTGAAATATACCGAGTTTATACAATGCCTACATGGTTAATAAAAATTCAGGCTTCTAGTTTTATCCATAACGAAGTTATAGGGTTTCGGAAATGGCCTGAACTGCTTCGAGAAAAGGATGGTACGGCCGTGCCGCTTTTTTGCTCGACTTGGCGGGGGCACTGCCGTGCCCCCAGATTCTCCACTTTTTCGAACAATGCTGGCCGTATGTTACGAGTAACACAAACAATGTTGCTAGTGTTCAATTAGCTCTCAGGGTTGTAATTGTTGCAGGTTTAGCAGCATAAACCAGTGAGTCATGTAACCTCACAAAAATAATAAACGAGAAATGTCAAATCGTTTGATCTTGGAGGCCAATTGACTTATTGTAACATTAAATTTTCAATATAAATTCATAACTGATGGTTGCAGTCGCCATACACGTAGCACCATCCTGTTGAAACAACTACTCATACGAATCAATGATACTCATATTTTCTAACAAAAAAATATTAACCGTGGTGCTGTTACGATCTCCATTGACTGTAACGCGAAATCCGGCCTCATTTTTGAAGAAATAGTAAGTTATTTATTTACTACTGAAGTATCATCATCATATACATATGGGATCATTTGACGAACATAAATAATATTATTGGAATAAAGAGCTCTACTAATTCCACTCTTATAAATGTAGTTTCCTTGTTTAATTTTTTCTCGCTAAAACGAAATAAATCAGTCAAAGAAATAAGCTACGATTAAAGTAAACTGTAGCTGACTTGTGTTTTGTATCTGTTTTTAAACAGGCTGATAGCTTCGAGTCTTTTGTTTGTATAAGACAGAAGTTGTCGCAACAGGTAGTCTGTTTGCGTTACATGTTCAGCCTTTAACGCTGCTGTTTTGCTTTTGATTTATAAAAATGACAATAAATCATGAAACGTTTGAGTCTGGATTTGCGAATTTGTATATAAATATAAAAAAAAACATGCGTGAGTATCGCGGAACACTCGGTCTGAACGAAGTTCTTTTCGTAGTATATTATTATTGATAAATGTATTAAATTTTTGATTAACAAATACAAATAAATGTATTACTAGCGTTTGTTAAAATGAAGCGTCATTTACACATATAAAGTTGAAGTCGAGGGGTACAGCTAGTTTAAAATAATATTTCTTTCATGGGAAGATAAGAAAGGGTACGACGAAGATGGATATTATCGCGTCTCGCTCGCACTATAGAAAACGGGTCGTGACGGAAAAAATCTTAGGAATCCATCGAATACGTACCGTACGATTAGGAACCAAGTTCCAAAAATAAAGTTGCACTGCTGCTTGATGCCAGAAATGGTTAACGTTAGGTACCAATTTAGACGTCTAGAGAGAAAAGGAGCACTATATTGAATAAGAAATCTCTGTGAAACTGTTACTGACTCAAGGGCAGCTGAATTGGTGATCTTATGTACAGGACAGAGGTATTTTCCGAACCAATGGTAAAAAAAAAACTTTCAATAAGTATTATGTCATTATTTTATTCGACCACAGAATTTTTACTAAACGGCGCTTTTACCGGCGGCACCCTCCCGATAATTGTGTTAATACAAAATATAGGAACTTTAACTTTTTTAGAAAATTTAGGACAATTCAGCCTTTCTACGTGATTTCATCTTCATCTTCATATATTTTCACATCTAAATCAATGTATATACGGTACTTATAACAAAAGCACAATTTTTAAAATTTTTGTCTGTCTGTTTGTTCCACCTAATCTCCAAACAGCTGGACCGATTTCGACAGGGTTTTCACTGGCAGATAGCTGGTATTCTAAGAAGTAACTTAGGCTACTTATATTTGAGAAAAAGAATTAGGGTTCTGAGCAATATAATTAAAACCCTAAATTACACGCGGGCGAAGTTGCGTGGGACAGCTAGTATATTATAATTTTACCATTACCGTTACTATTATATACCATTATGATTATTATTTATCGGGTAATGGCGGTATAGGAATATCCACTACCCTATATCATCCAGTGAGGTGGGCAGCAGCGTACCGCACATCGCAACAAAACTCGCGTTACCATCCATATCATCTGGATGATTGGCGGTCCACCACTGTGCGATTTAGAAGTTTTCTCCCTCGCACAACTTTCTTGTGAAATCCATTACTACCAGCGATTTTTCCGGACCGATACGACTTAGGAACCTTCAAGAAAAGAGCTTACACCTTTTTAAAAGGCCGGCAACGCATCTGCAATTCCCCTGGGGTTGCGGTTGTTCATGGGCGGCGGTAGTCACGTACCACATGCTCGTTTGCCCCCTCTTCTATAAAAAGCGTCTTCTTAATAACGACAAAAATAAAAACTGCGGTTGGCAACCCGCTTGCCAAGCGTACTATGGCAAATATCTCCTCTATGAGGCAATCTATGGGGGAGGCCTATATTCAGCAGTGGACTTTAATAGGCTGTAACGACATTAGTATTATAGCCTACCAAATTAATACTGCTGGAACAAGGATATTTATAGATTCCCCCATAGATTACCTCATAGATGGGATATTTGCCATATTTGTTACGCTTGGTCGGTCTATTTGCAACCGCAGTTTGTTATAATTGTTCAGTTGATATCAGAAAGATGCTACTGTCCATATCATGGTTCGGTTTCCTTCTATGGCCTCTTACGACGTGCACACCTACAAAATAATATTGAGTAGTGAATATTCTTAATATTATAAAATATTAAAGTAGCAAAATCGGAAGCTATCATCTTTGTAGGAGATATTACTCGTATAACAGTGCTACAAGTATAAGTTACAGAGGAAATGCCTCGACATAATCTACGTTTTTATATAAAACTAAGTGTGACAAACGAGCACATATTTTACCATCTAGTAAGCGGATTCTTAAGAAATATGTAAGACGCCACCTACTGTAAGAACGTAGTATTTTTTCAACATCAATAAACTATTTTATGGAAATACACACAGCGTACAACGATAAATGTATTTTATATTAGTGTATATATTAGTTGCATTATATTAGAATTATGTATTCTCATATATTATCTAATTATGAAATTTTATAATTAATTATAATATATTAAAAATGAAGCATTGAAAATTGTGAGTTTAAAAGATACCTACTCACTATATGTAAATAGATAGATAGCTTGCCTTTTGTACAAATATTTGATGCAATAAAGAATAAATAAATAAATAGGATGTTTCGCAGAGTGAGAGTAATATAGAATGAGAGTCGTGGAGGCAGTTTACAAACACAAATTGCACAAGGACAAAAATCCAGACCCGGAACAATTATTGTATAATTATTAATACTTTATTGTTTTAATTGGCTTTATTACCATTT
Source organism: Parnassius glacialis (assembly GCA_033319125.1). NCBI lineage: Eukaryota > Metazoa > Arthropoda > Insecta > Lepidoptera > Papilionidae > Parnassius > Parnassius glacialis. Next base: position 38,713,890 of record JAVANC010000016.1, read on the forward strand.
TTATTGCTGACACGGGCTGCCAAAAGCTTCGAGATTTTATATTACTATTATTTTATAATTAATTAGTTTGTGATTATTAATTTTTGTTGTTATGGATGGATACAATTTTTGAAATAAAATTTTTTGCAAGTAAAATTTAACCATATGCGCGTGTTGGATTTTCTGTAAGCCACAAGCGTATGAATTAAATAAATAAATAAATAAAATTTGTAGGCCATACAAATACTTGTTCCGTGCGGGATTCGAACCCGCGGCCCCCAGCGCAACAACTGATTGCTAAGCCACTACGCCACGGAGCCGTCAGCAGGTATATATATAGCTAAAGTGACCATACGTCCCGTTTTGAACGGGACTGTCCCTTTTCTCGGTCACCTGTACCATTGTCCCCAAACAAAGCTCCGGGACACAAAATTGTCCCATAACTCGTTGGATGGAAGTATTCAAAGTCAACAATCTTCAACATAATTTTTTTTAATCGAATATATTTTATGTCTAACTGGTACAAATGCTCCAGTAGAAAGAGTATTTTTTTATTTTGAATAAATTGTGGACGTCTCAAAGAAACACTTACGGTTCCAGTTCTAAAGGCGATGTTGTTAACAAAGGTGACAATAAAAAAACTTGAGCAGAATTTTATACTTATTTAAAATCATCACCAACTTTATTAAAGCAAATTTAATCCACTGACAAATGTAATTAATAATAAAAAAAAATGTTGCATTTAATAATTACCGTCTATACCGAATATAATTTTATAGTGAACACCCATTGTATAAAGTTATAGTTTTTAGAGTATAAATAAACCCATGTCCTGTTTTGAATTAAAAAATAAATGGTCACCTTAGTTTTTTTTTAGTTAAATATAGTTTTAAAAAATTTTAGAGTAAAAAGTAGGTATATTAATATCTACTTAGATACTTTTTACCGAATTAGGGTGGAAGCCCCTAATACCAGTCATGCCCCTAATTCCAGTCTTTTCGCCTTTTTACTCCATAAATAAGATTTCTAGTAGTCTTAACTACAAATATTGTCATCCAAAAATTTATTTGTACCTAGAGGAAAGTATATTTATTCAAATATTACCTCGCAGTTTTAAACCTAACAGTGTTAAAATCAAAACAGGTACGCAACGAAAAACGATCATTTTCCTAATTATTTGGCAAGTTATGATCCCGGTAAAATTATGCTTACTTTACATTATCTCATATATAGACTTTTTGATTTGTATGAATATGACGAGGCTCTGGCGACCGACCAATGGCGGTATAACCATATGCATCCAACACAGTGATTGGAAAAGGCAAGCAGCGGCCTTGAGGTACAAGTAACCTCTAAAATGTCTGGTGCAGAAGGCAAGGGGAAACCACTGCACTATTTTTCCCTAGTTATCGTCAGCTTTATGGAAAAGTCTATAGAAGAAATGGCCCCGAGTCCCTGGCGTCCCTTGGATGAGACAGGGGTGCTAAGAATCCCCAGTTGGAAAAAACAACAAATGAAGATAGGAACGTGGAACGTCAGAAGTTTTAAAAGTCCTGAAAAAGTCTACAATGTTTGCAAAGAAATGCAACGAATGAAGATTAACATCATGGGACTAAGTGATATCAGATGGATAGGTAAAGGTAAACATCAGATAGACAATAACTACACCATGTATTACTCTGGTTCTGACGATAGCTCCAACAAGTATGGAGTGGGAATAATCATAAACACAAAATGCGTTAATACGCATGTGAACTTAGTACCAAAATCAAACCGAACCATGTTACTTCAAATAGAAGCCAAACCGAGAAACATTAACATCATACAAGTGTATGCTCCCACTACAGATGGGTCGGATCAAGAAGTTCGAGACTTTTATAAGGAAATAGAAGACCTGCTCCAAATGACAAAAAATCACGAAATAAATCTAGTGATTGGCGATTTTAATGCTAAAGTGGGGAAAGAAGAAGTACCAAGAGTAGCCGGGAAGTTCAGGCTTGGGGAAAGGAATGAGAGAGGTGATTCCCTTGTACAATTCTGCCAAGAGTGTGATTTTGCTATAATAAACACTTATTTTCAATTACCACCAAGGAGGTTGTACACATGGACGTCACCTAAGCATACCCCTCAGCAAATTGTAAGAAATCAGATAGATTACATTATGATTAATAATCGCTTTCGTAATTGCATCAAAAGTGCTAAGACCTATCCTGGGGCTGATATAAGATCTGACCATAATCCAGTTGTAGCAATAATATCATGTAGACTTAAACAACTAAAGAAGAGAACACAGTACCACGCAACAGATGTGAGAACACTCAAAATGCTTAACATCCAAGACGAAGTGGCGAAAGAAATAAATGAGTGGGCAGCAGATAAGAAACCAGGGGCAATGCTTACGGTGGAGGAAGAGTGGTGTTCTATGAAGAATAAAATATTAAACATCAATAAGACACATTTGAAAAGAGATTGGAATCCTAAGCAGAGTTGGATGACAGAAAAATATACAATCTTATGGAAGAAAGGAGAATCTACAAGAATTCTGACAAACGCAAGTATACTGAGATTGATAAGCTAATTCGGCGTGAAGTGCGCTATGCTCGAGAGGCTTGGTATCAGTGCAAATGTGATTTTGTGGAGGACCTTTATGCTAAACATGATGCATTTAACCTGCATAAGGAAATAAAATCTTTGGTAGGGCACAAAAAGACCACTCATCAACTAACGGATGAAAATAATATTCCCATATTAGATATATCAGGAAAAAAACACCTATGGGAACAATACATCTCATCAATGTTTGCTGACGATTTTCGAAGCATAGCGGTAAATTGTGACACAAATGAGGGGTATTCTATCCTAAAGAATGAAGTCACAAACGCTCTTAGAAAAGCTAAAACGGGAAAATCAACCGGGCCGGATAATGTTCACATAGAGGTACTTAAACTTATTAAAGAAGAAAATATTGACTTCCTGGTTAAATTTTTTAATTTAATATACGATTCTGGCCACTTACCCAAAGACTGGCTAACCTCAACTTGTTACACTTCCTAAGAAGACCAACGCAAAAAGGTGCGAAGAGTTTCGAACGATTAGCCTTATGAGTCAAGTATTGAAATTATTTCTTTATTTATATATTATATATTATTTCCACGGGCGAATAAGAGCTAAATGTGACGAACAACTCACAGACAACCAGTTTGGCTTTAGGACAGGAGTGAGTACGAGAGAGGCTCTTTTTGCAGTGCAGGTTCTGGTACAAAAATGCAGAGACATGCAACAAGACTTTTTTCTTTGTTTCATCGATTATGAAAAAGCCTTCGACAGAGTACTGCATGACCTTCTAATTTCAATATTACATGATATCGGCTTAGACGACAAAGATGTACGTATTGTCCAGAATCTGTATTGGAACCAGAAAGCTACTGTACGAGTTGGCAATGAGGAGACTGATGAGGTCGAAATAAAGAGAGGAGTTCGACAGGGCTGTATATTATCCCCTACGCTATATAATTTGTACTCGGAAAAAATAATAGCAGAAGCAATTGAAGACCTGGAATGTGGAGTCAAAATAAATGGCCGGTATATTAACAACATCAGATACGCTGACGATACAGTCCTAATAGCATCATCTCCTGAAGATTTACAACTGATTGTGGATCGTGTTAATGAGTGCAGTGAAAACGCTGGCCTGCGGATAAACACATCAAAAACGAAGATCATGGTATTATATCTAAGCATAGTTTCGATGACATTGATATCATTGTAGCGGGTCAAAATATTGAAAGGGTGCGCAAGTACAAATATCTAGGGACATGGCTTAATGACACCTGGAGCTGTGAACAGGAGGTAAAGACTCGCATAGAAATAGCTCGAAGTGCCTTCTGCACGTTAAAAAAAGTACTCTGCAATCGCAGACTTAAGATCCCTGTGCGCGTACGACTCCTACATTGCTACGTCTGGCCTATACTTCTTTACGGATGCGAGGCGTGGACAATTAAAGAAGACCTCACGAAACGTATAGAAGCTTTCGAAATGTGGGCATATAGACGTATGTTGGCCATTACTTGGACTCAAAAAATCTCGAACATAGAAGTTCTGCGACGCGTCAACCAGAAACGGCAACTTTTGGAGACTGTCAAGAAAAGAAAAGTTGCATATCTCGGACACGTGTTTAGGCATGAAACATATGAACTTTTGCAACTCATTATGATGGGAAAGGTTGCCGGAAGGAGAGCTGTTGGTCGCAGAAAAAAGTCTTGGCTGCGCAACATCCGAGAATGGACGGGAATCTGGAGTGCTGCCGAGCTCTTTCGCCTCGCGAAGAACAAGAAGGAGTATTCAAAGCTTTTTTTTTATGATAAGGGTGACAAACGAGCACACAGTCCACCTGATGGTAAGTGGTTGCTGCGGCCCATAGACATCTACATCTATCCTCTATTACAAATCAAAATGTAGATGCGTTGTCACCCCTGAGGACTAAGATGGAATGCCTCATTTCCAGTAAAAAGGGCCTCCGGCCACCTGCACTCACCAAGCGAAACGCAGAGGTGAAAGCTGCCGCGTGGCTCTACCACTGTTTAAAAGAGCTGACTGCCAACCTTCGCTAGTCGGAGAGGCACTCGAAGAAGAAGAAGAAGAAGATGAATATAGACATAATGCAGTTATTTTTGTTGAATTTACAAGTTATTTATTTTCTTTTAGTGGAAATTAATTGGGCTGTAATTAGATATAAGAAATGTATGGAGTGCATAGTGTCAGCCGCCCGGCTGTTATTTGGTTTGACGTATCTAATAAGAAGTACCTAATTTCAGCCACATAATATAAATCAGGGCTGCCATAAACTGGAATAAATACCATTAATTAGATCATAACTTATTTTATAGCTAAGGGAGTTATGATCAATTCGTCTGTTTTAAAATTGGTTTTAGATTTTAAAGTTTAGCAAAAGATGTACTAGGTTTGCTCTCTGACATTCGGTGTATAGAACACCTTATGTACTCAATTATTTTTTGAAAGAGAAGAAAAAAACAAGCATTAAATAATATACTATATTTTAGCAAAAAAACTATAACTTAGTAATACTAATTATAACTTAGAACATAAATGAAAAACTCATAACTGACTTTTTAGCCCGACCCCGGGATACGAACCCGGGACCTCATGATCAGCAGTTGCTCTACTACAACCACTAGACCAACGAGGCAGTACTATACCTGATAAGATATTGTGGTTGGGTATTACGATTATTTTTAACTGTATACTGTACTGATAATATTGAATTAGCCTTTTATAGTGTATATTATAATATTTGTCGAAATGTTAATTATGGATTCGAACCTTACATGCTAATGGTGCTTCATTTTTTTATTAGCATTTACTTCAAAGAAAGTACACGCAAAAATCTTCATCGCGCAGTAAAAAACACAACAAATATATTATGTATAACTAATGCGAAAAATTATACCCAAAACATACAAATAATACTACCTATAAATAACCTAATAAGTAATAAAATTATCGACTGATAAGATGACGTGAGCGTGTGCGCTGGCAGACGCTCTAACGACACGGGTATCACGTCCAAGAGCTCAGCGCTCAATGACCGTGGGCAGTGAATACGCCCAGATTTTAAAATAATTTCTTAGTAAAATCAAATTTTGGTCTTTTGAAAAAAAATTTACAAATAAATTGCCTATCCATTGGTATAAATCGCAAAATAAAATAATACTTACTTTACGAGGAGATGCATGTTATCAATAATAATTTCACATTTATGTGGTTTCGTTGTAAGGAGATTATATTAATATTTATTCCTTTAAAAAAAATTGGATATAGATCTTATGAAATCAAGATTATGTAGAAATATAATGTGTTTTTTATTTGTTGATATATATTTTAAATAAAAAGTAGATAGCTCCTAAAAACCGCACAAATAACGCCTAGCGCGACATTTTGCTCAACCTGGCCTTAACAGATTTACATAAATTCTGATGTTATGTATAACTAAAGTCCGTTCGCGTTAAGAAAATAGTGAGTCATCAGTGTAACTACAGGGTAAAAGTGTATTCACAGTGGAGTAAAAATTCTTTTTTTTTCAACATTTAATTAAGTTTAATGGAAACAAATTTTCTTAAAATTACTTAAATCACTAATCAGTATCGCTAGATTCTCCAGTTACATTAATTATGAAAAAATTTTGTTCTGCAAGTTCCATGATGTCATCCAAATTCCACATGGTATTTTCTTCGCGTATCACGTGGTCGCAGCACTTCTTCCAACGATTAGCGTCTATTAATGCTATTGCGTCATCTAATAATTTTTTTATGTCACTAATTTTGAACGTGGAGTTATTGGCACCAACATAATTTTTTATTTGGGCCCAAACCAATTCAATTGGATTAAGTTTGCAATGGTAAGGCAGTAGGCGAAGAATTGTAATCCCATTACTTTTGGCAGTCTCATCTATTAAATATTCATTATATTGTGGGGCGATTTCGGCAACTTTCATTAATAATTATTTTATTATTCTGTTATTTATTTACTACTAAAGTATCATCATCATATCATACATATGGGATCATTTGACGAAGATAAATAATATTATTGGAATAAAGAGCTCTACTAATTCCACTCTTATAAATGTAGTTTCCTTGTTTAATTTTTTCTCGTTAAAACGAAATAAATCAGTCAAAGAAATAAGCCACGATTAAAGTAAACTGTAGCTGACTTGTGTTTTGTATCTGTTTTTAAACAGGCTGATAGCTTCGAGTCTTTTGTTTGTATAAGACAGAAGTTGTCGCAACAGGTAGTCTGTTTGCGTTACATGTTCAGCCTTTAACGCTGCTGTTTTGCTTTTGATTTATAAAAATGACAATAAATCATGAAACGTTTGAGTCTGGATTTGCGAATTTGTATATAAATTTAAAAAAAAAAACATGCGTGAGTATCGCGGAACACTCGGTCTGAACGAAGTTCTTTTCGTAGTATATTATTATTGATAAATGTATTAAATTTTTGATTAACAAATACAAATAAATGTATTACTAGCGTTTATTAAAATGAAGCGTCATTTACACATATAAAGTCGAAGTCGAGGGGTACAGCTAGTTTAAAATAATATTTCTTTCATGGGAAGATAAGAAAGGGTACGACGAAGATGGATATTATCGCGTCTCGCTCGCACTATAGAAAACGGGTCGTGACGGAAAAAATCTTAGGAATCCATCAAATACGTACCGTTCGATTAGGAACTAAGTTCTAAAAATAAAGGTGCACTGCTGCTTGATGCCAGAAATGATTAACGTTAGGTACCAATTTAGACGTCTAGAAAGAAAAGGAGCACTATATTGAATAAGAAATTTCTGTGAAACTGTTACTGACTCAAGGGCAGCTGAATTGGTGATCTTATGTACAGGACAGAGGTATTTTCCGAACCAGTGGTAAAAAAAAAACTTTCAATAAGTATTATGTAATAATCTTTATTCAACCACAGAATTTTTTATTAGACGCCGCTTTTACCGGCGGCACCCTCCCGATAATTGTGTTAATACAGAATATAGGAACTTTAACTTTTTTAGAAAATTTAGGACAGTTCAGCCTTTATACGTGATTTCATCTTCATCTTCATATATTTTCACATCTATATCAATGTGTATACGGTACTTATAACAAAAACATAATTTTTAATTTTTTTGTCTGTCTGTCTGTATGTTTGTTCCAGCTGATCTCCGAAACGGCTGGACCGATTTCGATGGGACTTTCGCTGGCAGATAGCCGATATTCTAAGGCGTAACTTAGGCTACTTATATTTGAGAAAAAGAATTAGGGATCTGAGAAATATAATTAAAACCCTAAATTACACGCAGGCGAGGTCGCGGGGAACAGCTAGTATATTATAATTTTACCATTACCGTTACTATTATATACCATTATGATTATTATTTATCGGGTAGTGGCGGTATAGGAATATCCACTACCCTATACCATCCAGTGAGGTGTCATAGAGGCGACATAGGGAAATAAATCAGGAGATGGGCAGCAGCGTACCGCACATCGCAACAAAACTCGCGTTACCATCCATATCATCTGCATGATTGGCGGTCCACCACTGTGCGATTTAGAAGTTTTCTCCCTCGCACAACTTCCTTGTGGAATCCATTACTACCAGCGATTTTTCCGGACCGATACGACTTAGGAACCTTCAAGAAAAGAGCTTACACCTTTCTAAAAGGCCGGCAACGCATCTGCAATTCCCCTGTTGTTGCGGTTGTTCATGGGCGGCGGTAGTCACTTACCATCAGGTGAGCCACATGCTCGTTTGCCCCATGTCCTATAAAAAAGCGTCTTCTTAATAACGACAAAAATAAAAACTGCGGTTGGCAACACGCTTGCCAATCCCTATGAGGCAATCTATGGGGGAGGCCTATATTCAGCGGTGGACTTTAATAGGCTCTAACGACATTAGTATTACAGCCTATCAAATTTCCACTGCTGGAACAAGGATATTTATAGATTCCACCATAGATTACCTCATAGATGGGATATTTGCCATATTTGCTACGCTTGGTCGGTCTATTTGCAACCGCAGTTTGTTATAATTGTTCAGTTGATATCAGAAAGATGCTACTGTCCATATCATGGTTCGGTTTCCTTCGATGGCCTCTTACGACGTGCACACCTACAAAATAATATTGAGTAGTGAATATTCTTAATATTATAAAATATTAAAGTAGCAAAATCGGAAGCTATCATCTTTGTAGGAGATATTACTCGTATAACAGTGCTACAAGTATAAGTTACAGAGGAAATGCCTCGACATAATCTACGTTTTTATATAAAACTAAGTGTGACAAACGAGCACATATTTTACCATCTGGTAAGCGGATTCTGCGGTAAAAATACGATATATAAAAATGCAGATGCGTAGTCACCCCTAAAGAACTAAGATTAAATATATCGTTATCAGTTAAAAATGTTTTCGGTTGCATACACACACCATATACATATTGATATTTCATTTTGTAAATTGAATTTTAGCAGAGTTGGCAAGGGTCACACTACACGGAAGTTTATCGACCAAATTGGTGATATATTGAAGTTGGGCAAAATTAAGGATATTCTTAACCGACGAGCATGTATGCGTAAGTATATGAATATGAAAGGAGCGACAAAGGTATTTCAGGATTGTGCCCAATGGAAGTCTATAGTCTCTGCCTACCCCTCTGAGTAACGGGTAGGCATCAGAGTATACAACATGATGTAAATTTATAAATTTTTGGTAATATTTTAAAGATTGGACATTAAAATGGAAAGTGACTAAATAAAAGATGAAAAGGTACCTTGTAATAAATTGTTACGGTATCTAAAAAAGGGGCTGTCGTATTAAAGAGACAAATGGTGAAATTAAATGTTATATTAGAGCTTTCTTTTTTCGTTGGAAATGCCTAATTTAACAATGTTATTTAAATATTTTTTCAACTGTGCCCTCTGAGATGTGAGCAATTATGTTATGATTCTCAAAAATGTATACAACTGACCATAGAACTATTCTCATTTCGACTGACTGACTATTTACATTCATTCGTGGAAGAAAATCTCTTTGTTCATTAAACATCTTACTGATTTTGAACTGGCAGAAAATAGATAAGCCATCTAATATTATAGGTAAAAGCTTAATACATTTAAGTATAATAGATTGAATTTCATATATAATTTGTTAAAACAAAAGTCATATTATATAGTAAGTGCGTGATCTTAAGATCATTAAATTAGCACGAATCATTATGAATGATGAGTAGTATCAGAGCTCGCTTTTTGACTATTTTTATGTACACGCAGTATCCAAATGGTGTTGTTTTTAAATTTTACGTTTTTATACTTATTATTGGGGCGGACCATAGATGTTCTGGAAACTCGTAAGAACTACCAGGGGACATTCAAAACAGCCTAGAATGAATGCTATACGAGACCAGAATGGCTGTATTCTGAATGACGAAGTTTTGAGTTTAAGGAGATGAAAGGAATACTTTGAAAGCGTATTTATGAGTGATGAGACGTTTGAATTAAATGAAATAGAAATTCTGAAAGAAGAGGAAATAGATAGAGATATAAGTATAGATGAAATAACGAAAGCAATGAAAAGTATGAATGCAGGTAAGGCAGCCGGTTATGATAGAGTATCTCTCGAAATGCTAAGGGCTGGAGAAGGAGTGGTGGCAGACCTGCTGTACACCTTGTTTGAATTATGTTGGGAAATTAAGCGGGTACCGGGAGACTGGTGCAACACCGTGATAGTCCCAATATATAAAGGAAAAGGATCACAGCAGGACTGTAAAAACTACCGTGGTATCAGCCTTCTTAGCATTGTGGGAAAACTGTATGCTAAGGTACTAATTGAAAGAGTTATGAAAGAAACTGATGGAAAAATTTGGGATGTGCAAGCGGGATTTAGAAAGGGACTGGGACTGTACGGATCAGGTCTTTTCCATGCGCATGATCGCGGAGAAGTTTTTGGTCAAATACCAAAAAGATTTTTGTGCGTTCATAGACTTGGAAAAGGCTTATGACAAAGTGGACAGGGATGTGTTATGGCAAACACTGAACTCATTTGAGTTGAGCGCTGGCTTGATACAGGCATTGAAGTCTCTATATAGGGACTCTAGTGCTTGTGTCAGGATCAACGGGGCCTACTCGGACTGGTTTGTCATACATAAAGGTGTCAGACAGGGCTGTGTGGCTTTTTAGTGGATGTTCAACCTATTTATGAACAGTTGTTTGGAATATTTGAAAGTAGAAGAATGCGGGTTAAGAATGGGTGAGTTAACCGTCAAATGCCTTTTGTACGCTGATGATCAAGTCATACTTGCGTCGTCGGCAGCCGAGTTGCAAATGATGGTTACATTAATGAACAGGGCATTAAAAGAAAAGGGAATGAAAGTGAACGCAAGTAAGACGAAAGTTATGGTTTTTGAAAGAGAAGAAAGTAAAACGATATGTGAAATAAAAATAGAAGGCGAGCTGGTAGAGAAAGTAGATGAGTTTGTGTACTTGGGATGTGTGTTTAGCAGGGATGGTAGATATGATAAGGATATAGAACGACGAGTGAATGCAGGAAATAGAGTGAATTGGGCTCTACACTCTATTGTGAAAAGTCAGAATGTGTCCAAAAAGGCACGTATGGCACTTCACAATGCTGTGTTAGTACCTACTTTAATGTATGGTAGTGAAAGTTGGGAATGGCAGAAGAAGCACTAGAATAGAATAAATGCGGTAAAAATGCGGTCATTAAGGAGTATGTTAGGGATGAATCTGAATGACAGAGTGAGAAATTATTTAATAAAAGAGTGTGGTTTGCAAGATGATGTTGTGACCAGGATTAAGAAAGGAATGCTTCGGTGGTTTGGTCATGTAGAAAGAATGAATGAGGAAAGAGTGACAAAGCAAATTTATTTTGCTGAGGTGAACGGCAGAGTCGGGAAGGGTCGCCCTAGGCGAAAGTTTATCGACCAAATTGGCGATATATTAAAAATGGGCCAAATCAATAGTACCTTTAACCGACGAGTGTGTATGCGTAGGTATATGGATGTGGAGGAAGCGAGAGAGGTGTGTCAGGATCGTGCCCTCTGGGTGACAGGCGTGAGTGTTTATGTATATGTTTGTATATTACAAATATACAAACATATACATAAACATGGGCGGACCATAGCCTAACTCTTTTATCCCTGACTTCGATGCAGTTTTTATTGCTTTATATATAATATTATATTAGTTGCGATAGAACGTAACACAGATAAACTATGTAGTGTGAACAGAGTTAAAGGTAACGGGAATATTCTTCTGCTATTACTCCAAGTAAGCTTAAACTAGGAGTGGGTACGAAGACTTTTGAGTTCGTAGTCCGCAATTGTAGCCATTTGGCTTATGTCGCTTTATAAGTTTCCGCTTTGTAAATCCTTTAAGCTGAATATCTTATTAATTTTATGGTATGTTTACATTCGTACGAAAATATATATATATATATATATATATATCTACATTTTATACGTGGTAGAGCCATGCTGTAGATATATTATTGATATAGTTGTAGCACGAATGGGTCGGCTCGACCGGGAAAGGATAACGCTCTCACAGAATACCAGCGTAAAATAGCAGCTTAACACTGCTGTGTTTCGTATGGTGAGTGTAGAGAACCGGAGACCCTTTTTACTGGATAAGAGGCATTCCATCTTAGTCCTCACGAGTGACAACGCATCTGCATTTTGATTCGCAAACTTTATTAATTTTTTATTAAACTTTTCACTTACCATCAGGGGGACTGTGTGCTCGTTTGTCACTAGATCCTATAAAAAAAATATCTATAACTTATTCTTTTTTTTATGTAACGAGAGACACGAATTTTCAGTCAATCTGATAATAAGTAGCTATTGCAGTACATGGATACTTGCTACTAATTTGAAAATAAAGAAGGCCATAGATGCGTCGTCACCTTTGAGGTATAAAATGGTATATCACACAGCAATCGATCACTAATATAAAACTAGATACATAATCAGTGACAAAAAATGTCCTTACCGAAAAAGCGCCCACTCGAACATTTGTGTGCGCGTTTAATTTGTACGTAACTTTGTGAATACAACTTTAGACAATGTATTTAAGGTTGAAATAACATTAATGTATATGTAGAAAGGGTAATTGAGTATAGTACAGAGACTAATTTTGTAGTTAGGAGTAATAAATAATTCGTTTACACGAATTAATTATCCAACGAGTCAAGGATAAACTAGTAACGGAGTACGACAAGCGCACCTTTCCACGTCAGAGCCAATACTGTCTTAACGGCGGCCGCTCCGTCCGTTTTATACAAGCAAAACGAGTGCCACCGCAGATGCAATGGCGCAGGTGTGCTGTGCACGTATTGTTTACAAGAATTTTGCCTAGCTACACCGACGCCGCCGCACGTGCAATGGTGCACATGCCGTCATATATTTATTTCAACTAGAATTATGTCAAAACAATTGACGACAGTTTTTAGAGAACTTTTGTATGGGATTGTGTATCTAGTTTTTTATTAGTGATCGATGCTCACAGCCTGTAAATACACTGGCTCTCTATAACTTTCAGAATGCTGTACAGTTGTGCAAGCACTGCTGCTTGACGGTATAATTAGTTAAGAAGGTGGTACCTCCAGGCACGACGGACTTCTAGGCAGAAAAGAAAATTATTTATTGCATTCCTTAAAACAAAAGAATACAAAGAACGGACTGTTTTGTGTGAAAAATAAAAAATACCGAAACATTACTGTGTTCCGGTCTGGTTATAAAGAGACAGTATAATTACAGGCTGTGAGGATCGACGACTGAAAGGCATTCTATCTCATTTATGTCGTGTAGGTAGTAGAGCCACGCTATAGCTACATTCGTTGTAGCACGAATGGGCTGGCTCAACCGGAGTAGGACCATACTCTCAAAGAATACCAGCGTAAAATAGCAACTTAAGGCTGCTGTGTTTCGTGTGGTGAGTGTAGAGAACCAGAGACCCTTTTAACTGGAAACCTGGCTTTCCATCTTAGTCCTCACGGGTGACAACGCATCTGCATTTTGATTCTTAATCGAGGATAAACGTAGATGTCTATGGGCCGCAGCATCCACTTACCATCAGGTGGACTGCGTGCTAGTTTATCACCTTTATTCTAAAAAAATTCTCAGAGTTGACAACACATCTGTATCCGTCTGTCCTTTGTTTTAAGGTGGAGTGTAAGTTTATTTGTCACTCCAGTTTCAAATGAAAAAAAAAACATATTTATTTAATCTTATGTCGTTGCTCTTTCCGAAATGAGAGCTATACTTTAAAACTGTCTAATCTTAAATAGTGTTTTAGAACACTGTTCACTACAATAGTCCCTTCAAACTACTCGCAAAGTTGTTAACCAAAGTAGAGACCGTAGAAGGGTTCTTCGTGCTACCTTGCCTGGCCTCGGTCGACTTCCATCTCGTGTAGGTTTTGCGCCGCGTCGATTTAAGCGATCTTATAGCACAAAATAAACCTACCAAGCTAACAGCATAGCAAAGTGGCGAAGCAATCAGCTTTGTAGCGGTTTCTAATGGTTGCCGTTGAGCAATCAGTTTCAAAATAGGAGTTTCAGATGCCTGGGTGATCAGTAAACGATTGCTGAAAACAGAATTTGAAAATTCGAAACCGTTCTCGAGATAATCGTGGGACAGACGGACGGACAGACGGACAGACATCGTGAAATCAATAAGTGACTTCGCAAGCTTCGCCACTTAATAATTCACTACACTCACGTAGTACTTTAATTCACATCTTTACGTTCTACATACTGCACTCGCGACACAATATTATATAGAAAGAAGTCACTCGTATCAAAATCTTAATGTTCTTTTCATACTGTATAGAACATAGATTTAGTAACTACCTAAGGTTATAATATATCTATGGTATGCCGGTAGTTGTTGGGAGCACTAAGCTCGAAGTTGTTGACGAGTATGTTTACCTGGGACAAATAGTCCGACTAGGTAAGTCCAACTCCCCCCCCGAACGGGTTCCCGCCTTGTCGTGGCGGGGGGGCTTAGTAGCCGTGGCTTGGTCAACCGCGGTGAACGAAGAGGAACCCCTTGGCTGGCCCGAGGTGTAGGGCCGGCCCGAGGTGGCCACTCCGAGTGGGCTTGGGAAGTCCACTTCGGATGTGTGTTGGTGGGCTGCGGTGAGAGGGGTGTCCTCCCCACCCCTACCTCTGCAGCCGGGGTGGAGTCGCGGAGGAAGAGGAGTGTTGGTATGGCGACGCGCCACTCGCCCTATCCTCCGCGACTCAAACGGGGCCGCACCGTTGATGCGGTGGTGGTGGGGCTGCGGGGGGAGAGGAGTGCCGGTATTGCGAGGCGCCGCTCTCCCTATCCTCCGCAGCCGAATTTTGGTTGGCGGCGGAGCCATAGACCAGATCCGCCGCTGGGGTCAGGAAGGCTGGTGCTACTGAGTGCTAGTTTTTCCTGGCCCCATGGCCTTCGCGCATCGGACACGGGGGCGTCCGTTGCGCATGTGAAATTGGAGGCCGAGGAGGAGGGCGCGCCATGTGTTCTGGTGCGCCTTGCCGGAGAAGGAGATGGGGGAGGAGTGTTCCTCTCCCGAGGAGGGGCCGCCATGGGGCGGCCAGCGCAGGTGGGGCCGCGGAAGTGTGCGAAAGCGTTCCCGTGGCCCTGCCAATATGCGACTAGGGTGGAACACCATGGGGTTTTAGTCGGTGCGAGTCCGACATAACCCGTCCTTGCCCCCGCGAGGCGGGTATGCGTAGGCATTTCCCCATGTAAAAAAAAAAAAAAAAAAAAAGGTAAGTCCAACTTCGACCGAGAGGTCAATCGACGGATTCAACTCGGCTGGGCAGCGTTCGGGAAGCTACGACACATCTTCTCGTCAGAAATACCTCAAAACCTTAAAACAAAATTGTACAACCAGTGCGTGTTGCCAGTGATGACTTACGGAACTGAGACGTGGTCCTTCACTTCTGGCCGTATGAGGAAGCTCAAGGTCGCTCAGCGAGCTATGGAGGGGGCTATGCTCGGAGTTTCACTGCGTGATAAACTTAGGAATGAGGATATCCGCAGTAGAACCAGAGTAACCGACATAGCCCAACGGATTAGTAAGCTGAAGTGGCAGTGGGCCGGCCATATAGCTCGAAGAACCGAAAACCGATGGGGAAGAAAGGTTCTCGAGTGGCAGCCTCGTACCGGTAGGCGAAGTGTAGGGCGTCCCCCCACAAGATGGAGTGACGACCTGGTAAGACATGCAGGAAGTCGATGGATGCAGGTGGCTCAGGACCGTGCTTTGTGGCATTCTTTGGGGGAGGCCTATGTTCAGCAGTGGACTTGTGAAGGGCTGTAATGATGATAGGATAAGATGAGTGATTGTCTCTGTTTATCATTAACGACACTACCACATGCCCTGTATTTAAGGCGGTTCCAGCAGTTGAAAATTGTCGGCTAATATATTTCTACTCCCGTTCATCATTTCGATTCCCTCTATAGATAACGAAATAAGTTGGATATTATCCGTTGTTGCCACGCTTGGCAGGCGGGTTGCCAACTGCATCTTTTTATTATTTTGAGTTGTAATCAGAAAGACGCTGCTGCCCATCTTCTCTATATTTTCACTCCCGTTCATGAATATAATCCCTGTCACACTTCATCATGAATAGAACTACATTTATGAAATTTTTACTTTAATTGAAGTAGTTTTAATGATATTTCTAAATTGAAGCCAATGCGAGCGAAGCCGCGGGTAAAAAGCTAGTAGAATATAAATTTATTAATTGGTCAAAAGGAATATCAAATGGAATGTTATCCACAATCGTTTCTTAATTTTAGCTTTAAGGCTGTTTTGTAGGACGGTGTGAAAGTATAAAAACGTTATCTCACTTCCTCCATTCCCGAGTGAATTGGTACTAAAGCTAGGAGAATTTTAGAGCAAATATTGTATTTTGAACCTCAAAGATATCTCGGCGGGCACTGGCGTGGGCGGGTGAGTGCTCAAACACTTTGAATTTGTTTATGTTTTCGTTTGATAAAAAAAAGAACGAATTTATAAAACGTGTTTTCAACATAATCATAAAATAATAAACCTTTTCATTTGATATAACTTTTATAAAGTTTAAACTTAATGTATGGCTGGCATAGAATATGGCAGGATACACGTTTTTAGTGTCATTTTTATGATTTTTTTCTATCGAGTCTATTATTAAGTGGCGAAGCTTGCGAAGTCACTTATTGATTTCACGATGTCTGTCCGTCTGTCCGTCTGTCCGTTTGTCCGTCTGTCCGTCTGTCCGTCTGTCCGTCCGTCTGTCCGTCTGTCCCACGATTATCTCGAGAACGGTTTCGAATTTTCAAATTCTGTTTTCAGCAATCGATTACTGATCACCCAGGCATCTGAACCTCCTATTTTAAAACTGATTGCTCAACGGCAACCGTTAGAAACCGCTACAAAGCTGATTGCTTCGCCACTTTGCTATGCTGTTAGCTTGCTAGGTTTATTATGATTCGTATCTGTCTTCACCCTCAAGTATATATTCAAGTTTTATTAATTTAGCTTCAACAAAGATATAAAGTAATATACAAAAGAAATCCAACCTTCGATACGATCTTAATTGGGTAACATAATATAGGTCTTCCAAAATTCTGCAAATTAAGAGTGGAGCTATGTAGCCATAAAATGCCCTCGAGGGATTCTCAGGTGTGCTTGTTAGCCCATGTTTCACTAATGCGCATAAAGGAAAGGGTTTCGCATCTAGTATGGGAGCAATGGCTTTAGAGTTCAGAAATAATTCAAGAGCCTGTTAAGTTCTAGCTTACGTCATTTATAATAGGTTTTGAGGTTATACTCGTAATAAACGTGATTTTATTGACTAATTAATAAGAAAATTCTGCAAATAGTTATTTCTAGTACTGAATTGAAAAAGTAAATTCAATCCAGGTATAGTTGCTGAAATACTTTCAAGTTTTAAAAACTTTTTAATACTATAACTTTCACCATTAATTTTTTTTAATTTTCTGCCTGGTTAGTTACCACCGTTTTGCCTATTTCTGCCGTCAAACAGTAAAATTTATCACTTCATTTTAATTAAAAAAATGTAGATAAATATTACTGCGCAACATCTTTTTTTTAATCAAACACTCGTTGTAGTCCATGCCCTAACATGTGAGACTTTAATTTCAAATAAGGATTTGCCGTAGTGAACACACTCGGCAGCCGAATTAACGATCACACTACCAGATATCTTGTACCTTTGACGTTGTTCCCGTCACCGGTCTGGATATTTTACATCTGATATATTGAACGAACAAAATAGTTTACGTCTGACACAATGACAGATCAATAATACTATACCGCTATGTACTGAGGACAATTAGCGGTTTTTGGCCTTGGTCGTATTTTTCGAGACCTATGGTATGAAATGAGATGATGATCTACTCTTTTACGCTGCCACGTCACAACTTCATATTATACCAAATGTATATCAAATTGCGATTAAATATGAGACCAAGCTATAGTTAAAACTTTTGGAGTGGTAACGTAAACATGTAACCTCAACATACCCACAAAACGGAAACTACGTTCGACTAAGGAGGCAAATTCTTTCTTTCGTTCGAAAAAATTTCCACGCTTCATTCTGTAAAAGTAAATTCTCAACATCAACCCCTTCCATCAAAGATAAATTTTGCCATCATCGGCACGGTGGGCAGGTAAATTGGCTATCGCAATATCGAACACCTCGCCTCGGTGGAATCCAACGAGTGGATTAGCTACCTCTCGCTAATGTGACACCATACATCTAGAATAAACGAAATTCAAGGATGTAAAGAATAGTTTCACTTCGTCCATAATTACTTTAGGAAAAAGTTTAAAAAAATCAGACTACTAAAAAATTCTGCAGCGAATGTGTTTTTGCGAGCGTCAGTAAAAACACTAGGTAAAAATATTATAATAAGATTAAATTAAATTAAGACTCTAACATAAAAGCACATAACTATTTGTTCAAATATTCCAACTACGCGCCTGTTCAACACAAATATTTGCCTTGCTTACACAGGTTATAATAACGATTTCGTGTTGGAAACATAAATTGCAACATCCTGTTGAAGTGAAGTTAAATTCTTTTTTAACATTTATTGCGAGCATTTTTTTCTATTTTAGTATGGGAAAGTTTTAACTTTAAAGTATTCAAAAATCGTTATAAGCTAAGCGATTTTCCAGTCAGTTTGATGTTTCATCAGTACTTTAAATTTGCTGATATTTCTTGATTTTCACATATTATATTAAAGTTCCGTTTTAAGATATGTTTCGAAATTATTCGTAACTTGTTTATCCAAATAAAATATTGTGTGGAAAGGTCTAATGAAAATATTATAGATTTTTATCTTTTCTATTTTCTACTCCACGATACAGGAGAAAGTCATAGTAAGGAAACGTTTAAAAATTAAAAACCTAAAAATAAACTTCACGCTGGTATTCTGTGAGAGCATGGTCCTTCCCCGGTCGAGCCGACCCATTCCTGCTACATATGTGTGCCATAATATAGCTGCAGCGTAGCCCTACCAAATTCTTAAGCGTAGCCTTATCAAATTCTTTAAGAGATAAATGAAAAACAACATATGTATATACATTTCATGAGTAAAAAACAAACTAAGCCATGAATAATTAATCGCTAGATTTAACACAACCGTTTACGGTCAGTGCTCACTTTACTGTGGAACAATACTCGCTGTGCTAGTCTAGCAGCCTAGGGAACGTGCTTGCTGCTCGTTAACAAGTGTTGTGCAGCTTTGAATAAAGAGAATGTAGATTGGTTGTTAGGTGTTCTGAAGTCAAAGGAAATTACTTTTTAAAAATAAAAATCCACATATACTGAAATTACATATTTCGAATTTTCCGAGAAAAATAAAATAATTTGACAGCTTGATTAAAATCCACGTAATACTACAAAAAGGTGAAAGACGTTTTTGATTAGAAATATAGATTAAATATTTAGATTTTTATATTATATCGCTTTATGATTGAACCGAACGAGGATAACGTTAATGAGTTCAAAATTATTATTTTTAAATTATAAATAAAAATTGATGGCAGTTGTGGTTTAGTTAACTCCATCCGTCAACTACTTTTTTGTTCCATTAAAGTACGAGTAAACTAAAGTAGCCTCATGTCATCTCTGATTATCATGATATGACAGTGATTATCTTAATTACGAAAATATTGGCAAAATCTTATTATTTCCAAAATAGGGCAGAATGATCACTTTTGAGATTTCCAACGACATATTGATATTACTAACTATCTTAAGCAGCAACTAGGTCATGTAGAGAAACTAAAGCATATAACTGGCAACCGCTGGGCGTCTGAGCAGAATGTGATTACCTGTATGAAAAGGAAGACAGGAGGTAATTTCAGCACAATCTGGCGTTCATATTATTCTGCGTAACCTTCGCCTTGAGCGCATCCAGGAATTTTTTATGACAAATGAAATAATTTCACTATCGAAAAGTTTTCTAAGGATTTGCAACTTTTATGTAAAACATTCAGACGCAACTATAAATAGTATAAATAATTATAAGTAATTATATAAAGAGATAAAATTAAGAACAAAAATAGTATTAATTAAAATACATGTTCTAATTTACAGTAAAAATTGATATAATATTTGTTCAAAAAAATGTTTATAAATATCTGAAGGGTATAAAAAACAAACGTTATGTGTAATATACACCGCCATACAAATGGTTTTGAATTAATGTTTGCCCTTTCGATTGCTTTACAAGATAGTAGAAAATAAAGCGAGCTTTGATCACGTTCGCTGTTGTTGATTTTTAAATCGTGATATAGAATTTCAACCATGCGAGGTTTAAATTGCATTATCATCTACACTCTTTTTAGGTCTACTGCTGGACTATCTGTAAATTATTTAAATAAAATATATTTGTCCGACATTATTATAATTGTTTTATCAAATTGAAATTTATACAAATATGACTTTAAGAGTTATATTGGCATATATAAATCATTATTACGTTGATTGTGGTTGATTATTTTATATAATTATTACCAATCCCTTTTGGATTTGAACCCATGGTTCAATCCATTACTACCAGAAAAAGACCAAGCTCATACTATGAGAGCATACGGCGTAAAACAGCAGCATAAGACTGCTGTGATCAATCGAAAACCCTGTTTACAGGTAACGTAAAATATTATGTCAAAGCATCCTCTCAGCATCAAGTAGCCTGTATATTTGTTCATATCCTTTATCATATATAAAAAATATTTTCTTTGTATTGTGCTACTAAACGTCACACAGTTTACGTTGTACATTATGTAATCCAGAACAGCTGTAAATCTATGTAGGACGAAGCATCCGTTTATCAACAGGAATGGTGCTCGTTTGTCGTCCATATTATTTAAAAAAAAATACAATTCCAATATCAAGTGTGAGATAAACGTGGAAATGACTGCAACTGAATCGAAAGCCGAAAGCAATCCACCCGATCTTCCCGGTTACCGCATCACTGCATCTCGATTTCCAAATAGCTCGTTTCCTACGTATATTTCAGAAATATTTAAGCTTGATTTTATAATTAAATTTAAAATAAAAAATATATATTTTACGTGAGCCATGCTTCAGCTATATTAAAGTTGAAAAAAGAAATAGTTGATCTGAGTGGTAGAGAACTACGCTCTCAAAGAATACCAGCATAAAAGTGCAGTATATTACGCGATAAAATCTGTAAAACTAGTTTTATTTAAATGTGTAGTGTTCGAGTAAACATACAAAATTATTATTTAAATCAGTACGGACTGGTAATTGCAAATAAAATTCGCCGATTAGAAGATATCATGACAAAGCGCGTAAGATATCAGCCTTAAATTTGTTGAAGAGATGCCGAGACCATAATCTCATTCCTACGTGTGTCAAAATATCAACCAAAAAGGATATTCGAGGAAGTGCTAAGATCTTAAATCATGCGAGTAAAAGTTGTTACGAACGGTAATCCAACAAAGACGTTCCAATCTACATGACATAAACAAATCTATAGACACGTCATCCAGTGAGTTAAAGGCAGTGTTAATGACATTTTATTATAATGTTTGCATTGAAACGTTAAATAAACGAGAAATTAGTAATTATAACTACAATATGCAAAAACAAACATATAGTAAAATATCAAAAATTAACGACCAAATTAAATGTCTAACATCTGTGTCAACGTGAGAACGAAACGCAACCGTTGACCAAACCAAGACCAAACACGGATCATAGATTATACGCAGTCTATAATCTGTCAAAACAAACTCTGGATGATACAACAATTAGAGTATTATCGAAGGGCTTTAATTTCGCCATAACACCGCGTAGACTACCGTATGAAGAATTTATCTGCAGCGTCGAGGACTGTTTATTTAAAAACAATTTGCGAAAGAAAGATTTGGAAGCAATACGTCAAGACATTTTGTCTATGTTATGCCGAAGTTCAGCGCCGAAACCGAATCTACCCCAAGACGAATTTAGAGCGTTGAATAACCTACGCAATAAACCACAACTCACGGTTCTCCGCGCAGATAAGGGAAACGCCACGGTAGTCATGGATGCGTCAGATTATAATTCTAAAATATAAGAACTTTTGTTTGATACCACACTTAAAACGATTAATGACCTCATTTAGAAACTCCGAAAAATTTAATCTGGAAGTAAAATCGTTAGAATAGAATAATTTTTGTTAGATTAAAATAATACCTGTGCCAAAACAACGAATTTATGTACATATATCCATATATATGTACATAATATATTTTTGGTAACCCTTTACCGAAAATACACAAGCCCAACGCTCCACTATGTCCCATAGTGAGCCAAATTGATTCAACAACTTACAGATTGGCTCAACACTTAGCGAAAATATTCTCACCGCTCAGGGGTCATACAAGAGCACACACAAAGTATTCTTACCATTTTATCAGCAAGATTCTGACCTACATCTGGCAGACAATGAAACTATGGTCAATTTTGATGTGAAGTCTCTGTTCACATGCTTACCTGTTGAATACTGCATCTTAATTGTAACTAGAAGGCTGTAGGTAAACAACATGCCTGTAGAATATGCAGTATTACTCAGACACTGCCTTACATCTGGCTACCTATTGTGGAAGGAAGAATTCTACAAGCAAGTAGATGGTGTGGCGATTGGCTCATCTGTATCTCCCACTGTTGCCGATATATTCATAGATGACTCTGGGGAGAAAGCCCTGCTTACTTCTCCCATAAATCCAAGTTTTAACTAGCGGTACGTAGACGACACTTTCACAATTCTACATTTAGATAAAGTAACTGCATTTTATACCGTCTTAACTTCATAGATTCTAAAATTCCGTTCACAATAGAGTTAGAGGCAAACAATTCTTTAGCTTTTCTAGATGTGTTAGTAATTCGGAATCCTGATAACACCTTGAGCCACACTGTGTAAAGAAGACCCATACAGATAGATCATTAAACAATAATTTTCATCACCATCCTTCACAGTTAGCTACCGTGGGTAAAACTTTGTTTCAGAGACTACGAGGGATCTGTGACAGTAAACACCTGGTCACGTTGCTCCAACACGTCAAACAAGTTTTGCACGACAACTAGATTCGGGTCCCGCGCCTACGTCACAGTGAACGAGTGAAGCCGGTCACAGTCGAGCTAGTGCCTGCTATACAGACATATTATGTCGGAGGTATCACTGAGAAGTTTCGCTACATCGTGAAGCGTTCTTCCATTAAACATACTTCAAGACCGCCGAAAAAGATTAGTCAGTTTTACCATCAGTCAAGTATAATATCCCTCTGCAAGATGCAGGAGTGTTCAAGCTTGACTGTGAATGTGGTCTCTCTTATATAGGACAAATTAAAAGATCTATAAAAACCCGCATTAAGAAATACATAGCTGATGTGAAGAATCGAAACTCCGGGAAGTCTGCAGTCTGTGAGCACGTACAGGATCGCCCCCGTCACTACATCAGATTTGAGCACCGATTCCTTCCAAAGATGATTCGCGAGGCTATTGAAATCAATAAACATCCTAATTTCAATAGAAAAGATGGATGGGGGCTACCATCTGCTTGGGATCCTATAATTAATAAAATTAAATCCTAACCCAAACATACAACTGCAAGATTTCAAGATACTGTAAGTTCATACTGCGTAGATCGGAACAAAAATTAATTTTAATCTGGGGGCCCTGGGTGACCGTGGGTTCTGAAAGGTACATAAAACGTCGGGTATATAAAATCCGTAAAACACGTTTTATTTGTGTGTTTATGTGTAGTGTTTGCGTAAACATAAGAAATCATACTAGTTTAGCTTTTATCGAAAATTTGAATTACACTACCTACGTTGAATACAAATCTACGTAAAACAATTTCTGGGATAAATGGAATAATTTCTGTCTGTAACAGTCAAATAAAAAATACGAAGCAGAAGTTTATGAATAATTTCATTTGTTTTATATTTAACCAGAATCTTTAGTAGTTATATTTATTACGTGGTAAAGCTACGGTACACCTGCGTTATAGTAGAAATCATCAATATTTCTATTGATTGCGGAATGCTGACAATTCTGCCATGGTTCTTATGGTTAGAAACACTTTTCTGGTAACGGGCAGGCATTAAACCTTGGTCACAATAACGCATCTTAATTTTGATACTTTTTATCGAGGGTGTCTTCTAGCCTTTGTGTCCATTTACTATAAACTGGACCATGGGTTCATTTATCACAATCACTAGTAGATATATACAAATGTACCAAAATAGATGAAGAGCACGTTTATCTGTCTGAAACGACATTGGAGCCGAAACACATCGGATAACCTAGTTTGTGCCTCACTTGCGACAGACCCACTAGCGAATTGCTTTAAATCATCATCATCGTCATCACAGCCCTTCACAACTTCACACTATTGAGGTCATTGAGCATAGTGCTTAGGTCCTCCAGAGATTCTGCCATAAGGATTATATTGTCGGCAAATCGAAGGTGAGTGATGTACTCGCCATTGATGTTAATACCGTTTTCTTTCCAGTCCAGTAGCTCGAAAACGTCTTCCAATGCAGCGGTGAAGAGTTTCGGAGATATAACATCACCCTGTCTTACACCTCTCTGCAGTTAGATAGGCACTCTGATTCTGTACTCGGATAGCCATCGCAGCCCTACTATACAAACACTTCAGCACTTCGATGTACCGACAGTCAACTTGACACCGCTGAAGGGACTGTAGCACCGCCCAAATTTCGACGGAATCAAAGGCTTTCTCATAGTCCACATACGCAAGGCAATGTGGCAGATTGTACTCTTCTGTCTTCTGTACAATTTTCCGAAGATTGTGTATGTGGTACACATACTAAAGTCTAAATATGATAAATATTTAATTAGGGAAGCTTTACTTAATTAAAAACAAACACCCATGTATATACATGATAAATTTAAATGAACTGGTTAGTTCTTAATATCCTCAATATATAAAGCGACCGTATAGTTTAATGATTAAGAGCACGGACTGCGAACTTAAAAACTCATAGATTCGAATCAGTCTTGCTACCACTGTGCTGAACCACTCCTAACGCAGGTATTTTAGTTTACTTTAGGTACAATTCCGTGGCCGACCGCAGACAGCAGTAGCAGGCGACGTGTCGTCGCGACATGTCGCTGCGACATTTCGTCGCGTCATGTCGCTGCAGTCATTATTCCGAACCCGACTGCAGGCGGCAGCAGCCCGTGTTCCAATCTGTTCCGAATGTTCTGTCGGTACTCTATTTATATAAACAAAATAGAACCTAAACAAAATATATACCTATTTACTGCTTTTATTTAACTCCTTTCCTATATTTTTTCAAATATTATCTTTTGTCACACTATTTAAATAATTATTGTGAGATGCATCGTACAGTGCGGGCCATTGGGCCTCCTGGTTTATCAGTTTCTCTTCCACGGAATCGGTGAAACTCATTTTTGAGAAAAATATAACGTGTCGCTCGGACGTTGGCGGCATTACTGATCTGCGGTCGGGCGACATGTCGTCTACCGCTCCGGCAAACGACGTGTCGCTAGCTACGGAAGGTATTTCATAGAACTACATAGAAACCAGTAGTGTCGCGACGACACGTCGCCTGCTGCTGCTGTCTGCGGTCAGCTACGGAATGGTACCTCTAGAGTGGTTTACAGGAGTATTAGTAATGTTAATTAGCATTTCTAGTTTATGTATTTTTAAAATAAATATTACACTATTATTAGAAAAATAAATAGCTGTTTTTTGTAGTGAGCAGCGAGAACTTTTTTTTTCTGGTAAAGAGACATACCATATTAGTTCTCTATCGAGAATAAATATTGATGTATATATAACGTCAAAGCGTTCCATCAAGTGACCTGTATGTTTGTTTATTTCGCTTTTCCTTTATATGTGTAAAAAATGATTGAATGAAATTGCTGTATGACTAAGTTTGAAAAGCCCTACAGAATGTAAATTAAAGGCTAATAAGATGTTTTTACAAACTAACACTGATAATTCTCAACTTAAAAACTATTTAGGGACCAATATTCACAAATTAATTAACATCGTTATCGTTACCGTTGCAGCCTGTTAAATTCTGCTACTAAATATAGGCGTTCCACATAGATTGACAAATAGGGAGATATCCTCCATAGTTACCACGCTTGGGAAGTGGTCGGGGAACCGCAGTTTTTTATTTTTAGTCGTCATTAAGATAACGTTGCTGCCTATCTCCTGATTTATTTCCCTCTGTCGCCTCTTGCGAAACCCACGGGATGATGTAGGGTGGTGGATATTCTTATACCGCTGCTACACTACACTACACTACACTAGACTATACTACACTAAATTAATTCATCGGTAGTATAATATTAACATTGTAACTATAGTTAAACTACTTTTGTATTAACAATTTCAAACATTGTTATTCATGCTGTTTCATGTATCCAATTACTGTCGAATATTTCTTCCCTCGACGGCTAATTTTATTTACGACATTATTAGCTACCAATTCGTAAGTAATGAAATTATTTAAAGAGAAGTTTATATAACATGTTAGGAATTATTATTACGTGCCATTTAGGGCGGATTTCCGATTTTTTTCAGCACATATTTTTAACATTTCTTTTAGAACTCCTTAGCCGACTCCAAAACTGGTGTTCTTACATCCGACTGTATGTTTTTTGTGTATGTTGGTACGTGATATCTGTTATACGATAATAGATGACATACTAGTTGCTACCTTGAACTTGTGATTTTCTTTAGTCCACTCAAAAGAATAAAAAAAAATTAAATAATATTGCTAAATCCAATTGGGCATACCTTAAGCGCATTAAAAAAATTACGTATAACATGATTATACGGAATTTTTAAAGTAGTTTAAATACATTTTGACAGCACTATCGGCTTCAACACCCTCGAAAACCATGAAAATGACACCCATGATGAAAAAATTGATACTTATTGCAACCGCCATCTTTTTTTTTTTGCGGATGGTAAATCATCTAATGACGCCTTTCGCTCTGGGTGGAGCGGAAGGGAGTGTCAGACTTTTACTGACTAAAAACCATCCGTGTTCCTTCAGTGCCCTTACGTTCCGGAGCCGCGGTATCTCTTTCGAACAGCCCGCAGCCCCGGCAGGCGTCGGCCCTTGCGGGCCCCTTCACGCTGCTGACAGCTCTTTGAGGCGCGCGTGGAACAAAACGCGCCGTCGACACGGCCTGTCGTCGTTAGACGGACGGACGGCGAGCTACCCATTGCTCGCCGTCCACAGGCCCGCGCCTACGGTGGCCGGGGGCCACGACGTAGCCCCCGACGCCCGGGGCGTCTCCCGCGGCGGCCGGGAAGGAAAGCTGCTGCTCTCTCCTTCTCCCGCTCCGCCACCTCCTTCGCTAGCATCACTGCTTCGCAGAAGGTGGTGACGGCATCCCATTCCGTCTCGCTCCGGACCATGGCTTCGACCAGGGCCGGACGCGAGAGGTCGCCGCCGCCTACCGCCGCTACGAGGAGGGGTGAGGACCTGCGTCAGGCAGAAGGTGAGGATGCCGTGGCGTCTCTCAAGCCACTCCTCAAAGAGGGGTCTTATCGCCGCTATAGTGGCGTGCCCAGCACGGGGTTGCGACAGTCGCTCTCTCCATGTCGCCATGAGATCATGCCGGAAGTCTGTCCGCTGCGCGACAACTTGCCGTGGCAGCGGGGTTTCCCCCCGGCATGGTGCCTCCGCGCGCCATTCGTGCAGGCGCGCGAGGACTATCGCCTCCAGATCCCATGGCGGCAATCCGGCAAGGAGGCTCGCCGCCTCGCGGGAGATCGTGCGGTAGCCGCGAACCATTTTCACGGCGACCACCCTTTGGGGCGCGTTCAGGTGGTGGACGGCAAGCCGCGCCAAACCACGCGCCCACATCGGGGCCCCGTAAAGGGCCATGGACCGCACGATCCCCGCGTAGAGCCTCCGGCAGGAGGCGTTTGGCCCCCCAGGTTCGGCAGGAACCGCCTGAAGGCAGCCCCGGTCCTTTCCAGTTTGGGAGCCAAACGTCGGAAGTGCTCAACGAAGTTCCATCGGCCGGTACTTCAACGTCGACTCGACGCCGATGGATACCCCTCCTACCATCACTGAGGATCCCGGTGGTGACTTGTTCCGAGGACCATGGAAGTGCATGGCCTCGGACTTGTGCAGAGCCACCTCGAGACCCAGTTGCCGGTTCCTCTCAACGACTATCGCAAACCCGCGTGTCATAGTTTCAGCCGCCGCCTCGTACGACCCCCCTTGTGCCAGTACCAGCGTGTCGTCAGCGTAGCAAACTACGCTGACGGCGGTAGGGAGGTCGGCGCGCAGCACCCAGTCGTAACCGATGTTCCACAGGGGCGGCCCCAGAACCGAACCCTGTGGGACACCGCACGACATCTCTCGCCGGTTCCACTCACCGTTGCGACCGGGGTAGATGACGGCCCTGTCCGTCAGATAGTCCCCGACTATACGACGGAGATAGGTCGGCACCCGGTGACACCGGAGTGCCTCCCTAATGCGGCTCTAGGGCATGGAGTTGAAGGCGTTGGCGATGTCGAGAGACACCGCCAAGACAACCTCCCCCCCTCTGGCCACTGCATCCCCCGTCGTGAGGGCTCTCACGCGCATGATGGCGTCCACCGTAGAGCGCCTCTTGCGGAAACCAAACTGGTGTTCCGCAAGATCCGGCCTCATCCCCTCAAGGTGCTCGGCGAGGCGGTTTGCAATTACTCTTTCAAAGAGCTTGCCCACCTCGTCAAGCAGCATCACCGGCCGGTATGCGGACGGAGAGTCCGCAGGGCTCCCCGGCTTCAGAATGAGGACCAGCTTCCTCGTCTTCCAACGAAGCGGGAATTGGCCTCTCTCCAAGTATGCGCCTAGGAGCCCCTCCAGTCGGGGCCCGAGAGCCTCCGAGGCCAGGACCCAGGCTTTGCCAGGCAAGCCATCGGGTCCTGGGGCGGTATTCCTGGCCTTGAGCCTACGTACCGCCACTCTCAGGTCTACCCCGGTCCCTTCCGAGATGTCGTCGTCGTCGTCCTGGTGGTCCGCTTCCGGCACCGCAGGTGGCGGAGCCATAGGCGGGGGCGGATGTTCCCCTCGCGCAGGGAAAAGAGCGCTCACCACGTTCTCCACGAGCTGAGGCCGGAGACTCTGCGTCAGCGGGGGGGCCCAGGTGCGGAGTTTATCCCGCACCATCTTGTAAGGGCACCCCCACGGATCTCTGTCGAGAGTCTCCAGCATCTCCTCACGGCCCCGATCCCGGGCCCGCAGGACAGCCTCCCGGAGGGCGGTCTTCGCCGTTCTGTATCCCTCGTACAGCTCCGCCTCAATGGCTGCCGCATTCGGTGGACGAATGCGGAGCCTGCGATGCCTGGCGTACAGGTGCCGGGCGGCGACACACGCCTCGCGCAGAGACGTCAGCTCACGCGACCACCAACACACCTGACGCCGGGCGCTTCCTGGCCGGACGCGGGGCATTGCCACGTCACATATCTCGGACATGGCCTCCTGGAACCACCCTGCCTCATCATTGACGTCTTGGATTTATTTATTTTTTATTTACATTTCGACAGCACTATCGGCTTCAACACTCTCGAAAACCATGAAAATGACACCCCAGATAAAAAAATTGGTACCTACTTCAGCCGCCATCTTGGGTTTATATTTTGAAAGCGCTATCGGAATCAACACCCTCGAAAACCATGAAAATGAGACCCAAGATAAAAAACTTGATATCTATTGCAGCCGCCACCTTGGATTTACATTTCGACAGCACTATCGGCATCAGCACCCCCGAAAACCATGAAAATGACACCAATAATGAAAAGTTTATATCTTTTGCAGCCTCCATCTTGGATTAACATTTCGATAGCACTATCGGCTTCAACACCCTCGAAAACCATTAAAATTACACCCATGATGAAAAAATTTGTACCTACTTCAGCCGCCATCTTGGATTTACATTTCGACAGCTTTATCAGCTTCAACACCCTCAAAACCCATGAAAATGACACCCATGATTAAAAAATTGATACCCATTGCAGCCGCCACCTTGGATTTATATTTCGACAACCCTATCGGCTTTAACTCTCTCGAAAACCATGAAAATGACATCCATGATGAAAAAAATGATACCTATTGCAGCCGCCATCTTGGATTTATATTTAGACAACCCTATCTGCTTTGACTCTCTCGAAAACCATGAAAATGACATCCATGATAAAAAAATGATACCTATTGCAGCCGCCATCTTGGATTTATATTTTGACAGCTCTATCGGATTCAACACCCTCGAAAACCATGAAAATGACACCCAAGATAAAAAAACTTGATATCTATTGCAGCCGCCACCTTGGATTTACATTTCGACAGCACTATCGGCATCAGCACCCCTGAAAACCATGAAAATAACACCAATGATGAAAAAATTTATATCTATTGCAGCCGCCATCTTGGATTTATATTTCGACAGCACTTTCGGCTTCAATACCCTCGAAAACCATGAAAATGACACCCATGATGAAAAAATTGATACCTATTGGAGCCGCCATCTTGGATTTACTTTTCGACAGCACTATCGGCTTCAACACCCTCGAAAACCATGAAAATGCCACCCATGATGAAAAAATTGATACCTATTTCGGCCGCCATCTTAGATTTACATTTCGACAACCCTATCGGTTTCAACACCCTCGAAAACCATGAAAATGTCACCCATGACAAAAAAATATACTACTTACTTTTAGCACGTACTGCTATTTTTTATTCTGTGCTTTTAAATATTGTAATAAAAAAATCTCTTATTATTATTATAATCAAGTATTTAAGAAATTTGGTTATTCGAATATTGTGTATTTGTACAGCGATCTTTTTGAGCCGCTGCAAACAACCGAAACAATGTCCACTCACGACGGCGACTGAAGCCAAAGCCGAACTAAACTACTCTGTGGCTGTAGCTTCCCATTTACAGAAATAATTTATATACGAGGCTACCAAATCAACGAAAATTTCGCCATTTTGGAGCCGAAAAAAATTAATTATAGCAAAACAAAACAAAATTACACTGCCATTTACATTCAGTGGCTTCCCACATGATAGATGAAGAATTAAAAATAGATTGAGTTAAACAATTGATATCTTCAAAAGTTATCGTGTTTACAAGACACAGGGACATGATAAATCCACACCATAAGCCACTAAAACCCTTTTTTTATTTAAAAATAGTAATTTATCGATTTAAAAAAGTTATTAATAAGTTCAACAATCATTTATCTTTCTAACAATGTGTTTTTTATATCATTTATTTGTATAATATGATTGCTAGATACGATTTTATTCGATAAAATGTTGGAATCTCAATTTTTAGGCGATAGTAGAACATACCTTGCGCTTTCGCTTAAGGTATGCAATAGATTGTATTAACAATGTAAAAACCGATTTAAATAATGATTCAATTAAAATACTCTTTAAACTACTCGTAATAATACTCTCAAATTAGCAATAAATGTACAACATAGTCACATTAATACTATACTCTCTAACTACTCTCTTTCTCTCTCACACACACACACACACAAAAGGATAAAAAAATTACACTTTTAATACGAAGCGACATCAAGCAATTCAATTAAAATACTTACTCTTTCTAACATTTTGATATACGAGTATATGCACTATATTGAAAACGGACAGTAAATATAATCGTGGAATACTTTCTGTTTTTCAAACTTCCAAGATTGTTTTGATTGAACTCGGCGGGCTTCTGAATACAAATGTTTGTTATACGTGCCACGAACTAAAACAAATTTTCTCACTTCGCTTTCCTTTATTAATTTGATTGTTCAATGTTATCGTTCTTAATGCTTAATTTTATTTTTTAATTGTAATAGTGTTATAATGTTTCCTCTGTCACTACTATACTACTAATACCGTATGTGTAATAAATTTTATCACACATATGCTACTACTACAGCCCATGACAAGTCGACAACTGAACATAGTCCTCCCCAAAGTAGGTATGTTCGATGATCATCGATGTTAAAAATTAAAACATCGATGTTTTAACATTGATGTTCTAATGTCACATGTCAAACATCGAAACATCGACGTCAATGAAGCCATAATCGATAATTGGGAACTTGCGAACAATGCAAACCCGCGGAATCAATATCAACTAAATCTTGCATCTCCTCTGAAGATTTAAAATTTTGAATAATTCAGAACTCCTGAACGCATCGCTAACCTAAAAACATATCATTATTGTGTGTCAAACTTAATTGTCAAGTGTCACCTGCAATGTCACAGTGGTCACTGCTTTCGCTTTATTTTGTAGAGTCGTTGTCGGTTGTCGCATAATAATTA
The DNA here is from genome assembly GCA_033319125.1 of Parnassius glacialis. NCBI lineage: Eukaryota > Metazoa > Arthropoda > Insecta > Lepidoptera > Papilionidae > Parnassius > Parnassius glacialis. Next base: position 38,746,314 of record JAVANC010000016.1, read on the forward strand.
TTCAAGTTAACTGTTACTTTTTCCCTTGCTGCTTCCCACATAATTTTGAAACAATATGTAAGTATCTACACATATACAAAAAACATCGATAATGGTCAACATCGATGTTTTGATTAGGCTAATCATCGAACATCGATGTTGAGCTATCGATGCCAACGTCGATGTCATCATCGACGTTTCTGCAACATCGATCATCCCTACCCCATAGATTGCGCTGCACTTGCCAGTATGAGACTGTCATTCGAGCCTTAGTTCGCCATTGGCTATCGGTTCTTTAAGGTACACATTACCACTTTACCTTACTGGTCCACTGGGCTTCATGATTCCATCAACCATATATTTGAATTGGAGTTACTTCGTAGCCAGTGAAAGGAAAAGGGAAGATCTCCCGCCGGGCAAGGTGTTCTGCCCGGGGAGCGGCCAACGCTCCGTAAGGTAGTTCGCAGCTATTCTATATATAATGTTTTAACTTCGGAACTTTGTTAGTGCGATTAATTAATTAGCGCGTTAGACGAAGAACGTAACGACAGCGCCGCCACATCACCCCCTGCTCAGACCGGAGGTCAATAGTGCAGTCCGATTGCCGGTCCTTAATGCCGGTGGGGAATGCGTGCTGTGTGCGAAAGGGAAAGTGACGCCGGTGCGAACGCTATGCCTGTGTGTAATGCATGTCGTACTATGCACTTGCAAGTGATGCCGGTGAGAACGATGAGCCGGAGCAAGTGCCAGGGATTGCCTTGTAGTCTGCGGTGAGTCGAAAAGAAGGCAAGTAATCTGCGAGAGTGTCGTGAAGCAGAGGCGAGCAGTAAGCCTCAGAACCGTGCGGAAATCTGTAGCTTGAAGACACAATTGACACAATTTCACACACAAATTACAATCGGAGTAGCTTGAAGGAACAGGAAGCATTATTATTCCAGTGCTGCGATGAACTTTTATAAAGCTAGATGGCTTTGCAGAATGTGAAGATTGCAGATAATATTTTATCGGGAGCGAATGAATGGGGTACTTGAGGACGATGACGAAGGTTTTGAAGTTGTAGTTTCCGAAAGTTGTTGGTTGCGTGTTCATATCACGTCGGTTGATCACCACTGTGGTGAGTGGAAGGAAAAGAGGAGATATCGCGCCGGGCAAGGTGTTCTGCCCGGGGAGCGGCCAACACTCCGATTGGTAGCTCGGAGCTTTTCTATATATACTGTTTTAACTTCGGAACTTTGTTAGTGCGATTTAGGCTTCGAAGTGTTTCGCTTGTGGCGCGACGACAGCGCCGCCACAACTTTAATACAACTAACAGACTTAATAATTAGTCTTATTTAACAAAATAATTAAAAAACACGACACTGATAATCACATTTTAATTATAATAATGAATGATAGAAAATTTAAACACTCAATGGAAAAGAAGCACTTATTGGAAACCAAAATTCTATTAACGAAATAAAACTTGTAAAACTCGTTTTACATAGCAAAACTACATACTATTTTTTTACCTTTACTTCTTTTAAGATTTTGTTTTTGTTTTGTAACATAATTTTGGTTCCAAAAATTATGTTACATATTTATTCTATTTATTGTCTTTCTAGCGAGTACAAACAATCCATTTGACATTTTTTTATTGGTGCTATGTCTTCATATCCACTCCTGGTCTATTCCATTCCAGACATTTTAGTCATATGTACGATGAATAAACCCAATTTCATTAAAAAGCTTTTTATTATAGATTGCAGAATGACACAGACCGTCCGCCTGCCGGTTAGTGGAAATTGTGACCCATAGACACTTACAACGGATAAAAATAAAAATGCAGTGTGTTGTCACTCTTAAAAACTAAGTTGGAATGCCTTATTACCAGTAACTCACTATAAGAAACACAACAGATTAAGCTGGTAATCTGTGTGTGTATGAGAGAGTAGTTCTTCCCCGGTTGAGCCGACCCATTCGTTTTACAAACTGCATATATATACTACTACTACTACATATAGCTGCAGCTAGGCTCTCCCATGTAGAAAATGACAAGAGTGAGATAACGACATTCAGTGTTATATTAGACTACAAACATATTATTTCTGATTACTATGCAAACGAAATCACGGGCAAAACTAATATAATGGTAAACATAGCCTGTGATTTTTCGAAATTATGTCGTTTTCCGACATATTCGTATTGCCGACCTCTACGCAGGCGAAAGCGTGGGCAAAACATGCTATAACAAATAATTGAAATTTCGTACATTAAATTTATCAGCACAGATGACGTGAAACGGTCTGGCTGCTCGTATTTAAATGTAAGTAGGTTTACAACAACCTTAAGCAAACACAAATCTAAACTAAGACTCACCTGAGTCACAAGAATTGCGGCTGACGCCGTCTCAACTTAACGTAAGAGATCGATACTCGTAGAACATGTATCTACTTATAGATATGTACTACAAAAGTCAAGGTCTTATGTTTAAACTCCTGTTATATGATGCGCGAAATGAAAAACGTTTGTTTTAACCGGTTAACGTCGGTACATTAATCATTAACATTAATCCGGTAGCGGTAATCTTTTTTTATTGATTTATGGAGTACCGTTGTCAAACAACGCTCTGTGTCTTCCTCTAATTACATACATAAAGGTGTCTTCATGTGTTAGAGTATGATAACATAATATATAGCTTTTGTCGAAATTAGATAGAAATTTAGAAATCAATTTCTCTTAAATTCTCAAATTCCTCATTTTTATAAACGATTAAAATGATATCTTATATTATAATATAAGATAATGTTATGAATAGATGATCTGCAAACGAAAACCGTTTGTCTCCGTGGGATATGCCAGGTGTACTATATAATTACTATGGATTTTGAACTGAAAATTTCTATGGGCGCGTTTTTTCTGAACAGTGAACAAAAGTGAACCGTCATGCTCGGGTCGATGACGCACTGAATCGTGTATACTCGGCTCCAGTCGTCATCAGCCACGTTTACTGTCTAACAAGGAGTGCATCATTCCAATAATTACGTTTTTATTATTACGTAGTATAAAAATAAAATAACATTATAATAATTATGTATGTGTCGGAGAAATAATATAAGCATTTATTTTCACTTATATCGTATGATCATTAGCATATACCCATTTTTTTATTAGTCCTGGTAAACCTGGTAAAGACATACGTTGTCGGACTGCCAACTATCGAGATCGAGATTGCATTTAGAGTTCAAAGTTAAATCCAACAGCTGGCTAGTGTCAATCCGAACACTTCTTCGGAGCACTTTCATATTGCATGTCAAACGTGACTTCGCAAAGCCATTGGATTAAGCCGATCGGAATGAACTTGGTCGTTGACAATTTGAGCCGCCCTCGGATTAGAAAGAGCTGATACTGTGTCACCCAGGTCCAAGGATGATTATTTATTACATATTCCGAGTGAGGGCGAACCTGCAACTTATTTGCAAGGGGTATAGATTTATTTTTATTCAATATTGATTACATTTAATTCTTATTGAAGGTTTTTTAACTTTTACCACTGGTTCGGAAAAACCTCGGTCCTGGGAAGAAACCAGCAAGAAACCCAGCGGGACTTTTTTTTAAAGTATAACTTACAATATAATATTTATACAATCGTTTTGAAAACATTTAGAACCAGCATGGTAGCGATCACCACATTCTCAGAGGTTATTATCAGTCATGTACTCTTTAGAATTATAATAACCGTTACTAAACAATTTTCGCTTAGTAAATATTTTTAAACGACTTGAAAAAAGGAGTTTCTCAGTTTGACTTGTATGTATGTATGATTGTTAGCGATTATCTCGCGTTTGGCTGAACCGATTTTGATGCGGTTTTCAGAAAAGTATTTGTCACATTCTGAAAAAGGTTTTGGTATGTAATAAATGGATAGTCCGTGACATTATCCGCATGGATCCGTTATTAAGCGATAATTAGTTCAACTCGACCGATTTCGTTGATGCGGCTTAATAGCAATTTGAAGTCGGTTTTCAATTTTTGTTAAAGTTATATTTAACGCTCTGATACATAAGGTCTGCATTGTAACATGCGCACTAAGATTTTCTATGATATCCTGGAGGCGTTTTGCGTATATAATTCAAAATTAAAATTTTGTACAATCGACTTCAATATATTATAAAAAATAACTCAAAAACGATTAGTCAAACCTTAATCAAATTTATATGAGAACACATGTGAAGCATCAGCTTTCAAATGAAAAGAGAATTATTTAAATCGGTACACCCAGTAAAAAGTTATGTGGTAACACACATAAAAAACATACAGCCGAATTGAGTAGCGTCTCCTTTTTGAAGTAGGTAGAAAAGTTACATAATATGGTCAGACATACATACCCGGAATAACATAGCCACTGCCCAACCGAACTGTACAGTAATGTACACATTTGGGTATAATAATATGAATAACCTTTTTCTCCCATTCGTCTTTGGATAATTCCTGAATCATTTTTTTTTATTAATTAAAATAATTAAGGCTGAAGATTATGGATGCAGCACGAATAAGCTGGGAAAGGACCACGCTCCTATTGTATACCGACGTAAAATTACAACTAATGCTTCTAAGTTTCATTGGATGATACTTACTTGATGATACTACCGACAAGGCTATCCATCTCAGTCCCCAAGGATGGGAGCATATCTGCATTTTAAATTATAAGTCAAAGATTTGTGTATATAAACTACATCATCCATTCATTCCATCAGATGGAACTGTGTGCTCGTTCGTCATTCTTACTTCATCATCATCATTATCATAATCATTACAGCCCTTCACAAGTCCACTGCTGAACATAGGCCTCCCCCAAGGAATGCCACAGAGCACGGTCCTGACCCACCTGCATCCATCGAATTCCTGCATATCTTACCAGGTCATCACACCATCTAGTGGGGGGACGCCCTACACTTCGTCTGGCGGTACGAGGCCGCCACTCGAGAACCTTTTTTCCCCATCGGTTGTCGGTACTTCGAGCTATATGGCCGGCCCATTGCCACTTCAGCTTACTAATCCGTTGGGCTATGTCGGTCACTCTGGTTCTACTGCGGATATCCTCATTTATAAGTTTATCACGCAAAGAAGCTTTGCGTGATAAACTTGGCCTTGAGCTTCCTCATCCGGCCAGCAGTGAAGGACCACGTCTCAGTTCCATAGGTCATCACTGGCAACACGCACTGGTTGTACAGTCTCGTTTTCAAGTTTTGAGGTATACCTGACGAGAAGATGTGCCGTAATTTTCCGAAAGCTGCCCAACGAGTTAAATCCGTCGATTGATCTCTCGGTCGTAGTTTGACATACCTAGTCGGACTATTTGTTCCAGGTAAACATACTCGTCAACAACTTCGAGCTTAGTGCTCTCAACAACTACCGGCATAGGTGTGACATGGACATTAAACATGATCTTTGTTTTGTCCATGTTCATCTTAAGACCTATCCGTTGGGAAACACTATTGAGGTCATTGAGCATAGTGCTTAGGTCCTCCAGCGATTCTGCCATATGGACTATATCGTTGTCAAATAGAAGGTGGATGATGTAGTCGCCACTGATGTGAATACCGTATCCTTTTCAGTCCAGAAGCTTGAAAACTTCTTCCAATGCAGCGGTGAAGAGTTTCGGGGATATAATCCACCCTGTCTTACACCTCTCTGCAATTGGGTAGGTTTAGTACTCTGGTTCTGTACTCGGATAGCCATCGCAGCCCTACTGTACAAGCACTTCAGAACTTCGATATACCGACAGTCAACTTCGCATCGCTAAAAAACTGCAGCACCGCCCAAATTTCGACGGAATCAAAGGCGTTCTCATAGTCCACACATGCCAGACATAGTGGCAAATTGTACTCCTCGGACTTCTGTACAATTTGCCGGAGAGTATGTATGTGGTCTATGGTGCTAAAGCCTTTTCGGAAACCGGCTTGCTCGGGAGGCTGCAAGTCGTCAAGTCTGCGCGCGAGACGATTCGTAATGACTCTCGAAAACAGCACGTAGACGCGGCTCAGAAGGGAAATCGGTCTGTAGTTTTTCAAGAGAGCATTGTTGCCTTTCTTGAAGAACAAGACCACCGCACTTCTGCTCCACGCCTCCAATGTAATGCCACCATGGAGGACGGAATCAAAGAGCTTCTGAAGGACGTCAAGTACCGGTTTTCTCTGCTTTTTCTCTGCTGTAATTCAATTCTCGCCTGGGGCCTTGCCGTTTTTAAGGTGCTGGAGAGCCATTCTAATTTCGCTCAGACTGACGTCCGGGATATCTTCGGAATAGTGTCGGATAAGACTCGCTCTTTGATCGTTGCTCTCACTTACGCGTGGCTCCAACGATGATGTGTACAGCTGCCCATAGAACCTCTCAATCTCTCAGGTGTCCCGGAAACGACGCTGCCAGACTCGATCTTCAGCTTTGACAGGTGGCTCTCTCTGGCAGACAGATCTCTAGAGGCGACAGAGGGAAACTTAGGCAGAGGATGGGCAGCAGCATCTTTCTGATAACAGCGAAACAATGATAAAAAACTGCGGTGGCCAACCCGCTCGCCAAGCGTGGCAACTATGGCAATATACCCCCCATGAGCAACGACATTAATAACGGCTCCCAGTCCCCGGCGGCCCCGCTAATCCTGACTACGGTGGCGACCATGGTAGCGGCGGGGCAGGGGGTGCTAAGAATCTCCGGTGGAGGTTCGGTTGCCACCTACGACGACTCGACCTGGCAACTTATAACGCACACACCCTGAGGAATGAAGAGAAGATCCTGGAGCTAATTAAGGATATCTTGAGTGACTCCAAATTGGGATGAGGCTTTGAGCACGCCTTTTCCTCCAAGTGTTGCCATATCTTGTAATCTAACGGATTCAAATCTGGACTGGAGGAGGGCCAGTCTTCGTGCCGGATGAAGTCGATTTCACGCGCCACCAGCCAGTCTTGTGTGCTCTTCGCTCTATGAGCTGGCGCCGAATAATGTTGGAATACCCAGTGCCTGTTATTGAACATGGTATGAGAAACAGGTTCCACAAGGTTCGTCAGGACTGTATTTTGATACACAACTGCATTCGTTTTCACACCTTTCTCACAAAAATGTACCTCTGTTAAGACCCAATAAGAAACTCCCAACCATACCATGAGCGAGGATGGAAAATGACCTCGTTGGACACGCGGAATACGGTTGCTCGCTTCTTCACTACTGTGTGCGTACATTTTATCATTTTGTTTGTTGTAGCTCTCTTCTACGGTAAAAATTTTTTCATCCGAAAAAAGAATTTCCCGATATTTTTTTCCCGCGTACGGCTTCAACAAAGCGCGGCATCTCTTCAGTCTCAGGTCCATTATACAAGCATTCAAACGATGTCCTGTTTTTCTTCGATATGCCCAAAGCTCTAAGTCTTCATTTAACACCCTTTTCACCGTGGTTCTGCTTAACCCCATCTGAAGGGCCAACAGTTTCTGCTTACGTTTGGGATTTCTTTGAATTCGCGCCTTCACAGCTTTTATCACTGCTGGAGTCCTAACAGACCGAGGGCGACCACTTCTTGACCTGTCATCTACACTAGAGTCTTTATTGTATCGTTCGATGGTACGATAAACGAATCTTTTGGTTATATTCAAATTTTTCAGTATGTCAAAAATTTAAATTGGCGCGTAACCGCAACGATGCAACGCAATAACTGCAACATGGTCTTCTTTAAGCATCCACTCCATATTTAAAAATGAGTAAAATTCTAAAAAGTATACAGTTTTATTTTCATGAACAATTCGAAATTTGAATTCAATAAACTTTTTTGTGGCCAGCATTATAAAAGAAAAGTTTTTACTGTGTGACAATACTTATGACCTGACTGTGTATAAGTTGACCAATTATCAGCGAATGCTTCTCAATCGCGCATATTTTTTATTTTTTATATTTTTCGCGAATGAGGTGCTAAAATTTATCAATTACCTTGAAAAACTTTAACCCTTAATAAAAATGTTTCTAACGCTGACCAATTAATAAGATCACCTGACCTTTCATGTCCAATTCTCTGACCTGACCTTTCAGATGGTATAATTGGTCAATCGAAATTCCGCACATGAGGTGCTAACATCGCGGAGCTCATGCTGTGCGTAAGCTGATTGAGGAAGATCGACATGTGACATACCTCGAAATTCAAGCAACTTTAAACAAATACAAATAATCTTGCATGAACTATTAGGTGTAAAAAAGTTGTTTTCCCGATGGATACCGCATTCGCTCTGTGAAGAGCAAAAAGCGGCTCGCGTTACTTGGTGCGTCAGAACTCTCGAAAGATTCCACGCAGGATCCTCAAATGCTGTATACAATATCGTATTAGGTGACGAATCCTGGATATACGCGTACGAACCCGAAACAAAAAACCAGTCCGAGTTTGGGTGTTCGAAAATGAGTTAAAGCCAACAAAAATTGTTCGAACACGGAGTGTTGCAAAAAAAATGGTGGCCACGTTTGTCTCCAAAACCGGCCATGTTACGACTATTCCTCTTGAGGGACAAAAAACGGTTAATGCAGAATGGTATGCTAGCATTTGTTTGCCACAGGTCGTTTCTGAACTCCGTAAAGAGAACTGCAACCGCCGCATCATCCTCCTTCACGACAATGCGAGTTCTCACACAGCACACAGAAAAAAGAGTTTTAGACCAAGAAAACATAGAATTATTAGACCATCCGCCGTACAGCCCCGACCTAAGCCCTAATGATTTCTTCTTTCTTTTTACTTTCCCTAAAATAAAGAATAAATTACGTGGACAGAGATTATCATCACCTGAAGAAGCTGTGAACGCCTACAAAACGGCCATTTTGGAGACCCCAACTTCTGAATGGAATGGTTGCTTCAATGATTGGTTCCATCGTATGGAAAAATGTGTCATATTTCTCGGAGAATACTTCGAAAAGCAATAAATACATTTTTAAATAGTAATGTTGTGTCACTTCCTTGATTCCCGAAATTTTCAGTGCCGCCCTCGTATTATGCGTTTATTTTTTTAAACACTAGATTTTATTGTAGTAGTTTTGTTTATTTTTTTAGTGTATTATCAATAATATCATTTTTAGATGGGAATATGGAAAGTATTCTGAAATTAGTTGCAAATGATAGGTTGACAGTAAATATAGAATGCACTTATACTTAGAACGGAACGTATTATTAGTGTATCTATGCAGTCTGTGGTATTATGACACGAGAGCTGTCAAAGCCAAAAGTCAAAGCACCTGTGTCTGGATACTTAGCAGTAAAAAGATTAGTAAGGTTATTGATTAATTTTTGTGGTTTTAGTCAATTGACTTATTTAGTTAAGTATATATTACTGCATATTTTTCATATCAATTGTGTTAGCTGATGTGGTAGTCATGGCTGTAGTCATGGTTACATCATAACCGCAAAAGTGACGAAACACATAAGTGTAACGTTCTATGATCCTCGGCTTTTAAATAATATATTTTCAATTTAGGATTAAGATTGTGCCCAGGGGGAACGGTTTAATCCATACACTAGTCATGTTCGCGATATTTTATAGCCAGGTCACAGCATGTGTGGGCCGTGACTGATGTTCTTTTAGTCGATTTTAGTATTGTGCAGTGTAGTTAGATTTTCATAAGTTGATATTTCGAAGTGTTCCTAATTATTAGCAAAGCTTGTTTGCTATTTTTTTCTTAATATGTATATTAGTTATAGTATACGACTTAGTATTTTTTCTCTGTCCTCCTCCTAGTTTTGGTTATATAGGGCGGCAAAGCTTAAGGTGACCATATTACCCTCATGTACCTTTGCCTTGTTTAAAATGATTGATGACAAACTAGGTTATATTATATATGTGTATGTTATATTGATTTTATGCGTTACTTACAAAGAAGTTAGCAGATTGACATCCTAATATTTATCCATACTAACTTATTTTTATTAATGGTATTTGTCACATGCTATGTTTAATGTAAAACGTGGAGCAGTCCCTGTAGTAAACTACGTAAAAAATACCAACATACATCTTCAAGTTTTGTATGTTTACGTGTAAGCACTTACGAGAGATACACTTTTGTAATCGCTACTTTTTTTTTCGGTATGAGAAATGTCATAAAATATTACATATTTGGGAGTAGTGCCACTGAAGGAAGGTCTTGCCATAAAATTCTCACATGTGTACATCATTACATGTATGGCACTTACAACTAACATATCATAAAAACCCTTATAGCATCTCTTTCGTAATATTTGAATTAGGAATGTGTTGGTTTTGCAAATTAACTCGATCACCGTAGTAAGCGAAAGAAATTTGAATTAATTGCAATCTTAAACAAGAAAAATCCAATCAGATGGTACTTCTTGTAGTTTGAATGTCGGCAAGAATAGTCCTTCTAATCGATTTTTCACCGTACAAAGTTACGTCTTCATCGTTAAAATACGCTATTATAAGTTAAAATATTTATTGTGTATAAAACAATTGGACTAATGATATTCGTCATTAAGAAAGATTAGAAATAACCTTAGTGGATTTTGTATTTGATCATTCCTTAATATATTAATGTCCTCCAGATCGAATTTCGGTCACGGCGACGTCGCAATGAAGATCACACATACATGATTTACTGCACGTTTTCGGATTATGTAAATTGTATTCCTTCCTTTTACAACTAATTTTAAATAGCATAAGACAATTTTCGGTGTTTACGTTTTAATATAATAATTAGAGATCATGATAAAGTATTATCTGCAGATGATACTTTATTGATTATTAAACTTAAACAGCAATTGGTATAAGATGAAGTGAATAATGCTATATCGAAATAAGTACTTTGGATTAGCGTTAAAATTCTACTTTTAAACGGAAATAAAACTACATTTATAAAATTTACAACACTAAAAATTAAAAATCGGATGACGTTTTTAAAAGAGTAAGAACTGAGTCTTGTTGATTCTTCTGTATTTCTTGACATTACTCTCGACGTAAAACTTCATTAGGGTCCTCATATGTCTAAACTAGCAAGCCGACTGAATTTTATTTCTTTTACAGAAGATGGTCTTAAGAGCTCTATGTGTTCTAAAACCGCAAGACTCCCTCGGAGAACATTTTAAAGAAATAAAAATTATTAAATAAGAGAGAGGGAGTGGACGCAGGCCTGCTGTATACTTTATTTAATTTATGTCAGAACCGGCCAGTGAAGCCGGTACCGGGAGACTGGTACAAAGCCATTATAGTCCCAATATGCAAGTGAAAAGAGTCACAGCAGGACTGTAAAAACTACCGTGGTATTAGCCTGCTTAGCATTGTGGGAAAACTGTATGATATGGTGTTAATTAAAATAATTATGAAAGAAACTGATGGAAAATTTGGGATATGCAAGCTGGATTTAGAAAGGGGAATGTTCGCGAAGAAGTTTTTGACTAAAAACCATAAAATTTTTTGTGCATTCATGGACTTGGAAAAGGCTTATGACAAAGTGGACAGCGATGTGTTATGGCAAACACTGAACTCAAATGAGTTCAGTGTTTGCCATAACCATTGGGTTGAGCGCTGGCTTGATACAGGCATTGAAGTCTCTTTATAAGGACTCTAGTGCTTATGTCACAATCAACGGGGCCTACTCGGATTGGTTTGGCATCCATAAACGAGTTCAACAAGGCTATGTAGCTTTCCCGTGGCTGTTTAACCTATTTATGAACAGTTGTTTGCAAACTTTAAAGTTTTAAGAATGTCGGTTAAGAATGGGCGAGTTAACCGTCTGTACGCCGATGATCAAGTCATATTTGCGTCGTCAGCAGCCGAGTTGCAAATGATTGTTACAATAATGAACAGGTAATTAAACAGGGAACGAATGTGAATGCAATTAAGACGAAAGTGATGGTTTTGAAAGAAAATAAAGTTGAAGAAGTTTGAGCAAGTGAATGAGTTTGTTTATTAGAGATGTGTATTTGGCAGGGATGGTAGATATGATAAGGATATAGAATGAGGAGTAAACGCCGGACATAAAGTAAATCGGGCTCTTTACTCTATCGTGGGAAGTCAAATATGTCAAAAAAGGCATGTATGATAATTCACAATGCTGTGTTAGTCCCTACCTTAATGTATGCGACTTCCTAGTTGGTCTAGTAGTAGTTGTAATGCGACTGCTAGTCATGAGGTCCCAGATTCGAAACCTGGGTCGGGCCAAATAAAAGAGTTATTGAAATTTTCCATCAAGAAATTCTCAGTAGCTGCCCGGAGTCAGGATGTCAGCGGTGTCTCACCCCCGTGCCTCTGAAAGCACGTAAAACCGTTGGTCCTGCACCAGATCTCTCTCCAGTCGTGTCGGTTTACCGTCCTATCGATCTAAGAGTGTGAAGGAATAGAGGGTGCACCTGTTCTTGCGCTTACACTTCGGCACTATATTCCCGTCCTGCGCCGATGGGTAGTCTCTGTTGAGGCTTGCCGCCGTGACGAGTTCGGTCTGGATGACATTATTATAATGTATGTTAGTGAAGGTTTGATGTGACAAAAAATGCACGAGAGTAAAATAAATGCTATAGAAATGCGGTTATTTAGGGAGTATGTTATGGCTAAATCTGAATGACAGGGTGGGGAAATGCGTGACAAGGGAATAGTGTGGTTTGCAAGAAGATGTTGTGACCAGGATTAAGAAAGGAATGCTTCGGTGGTTTGGTCATATCGAAGAAATGAACAAAGAAAGAGTGACAAAGTAAATATATTTCCTATATAATAACTAATATTGTCGGGTGGAGACGCGCTGGACGAACGTTTATCGACAGCATGTCTGTGTAAGGTAAATGGATGTAAGGGAGACGAGAAAGATGTGTCAGAATCGTGCCAAATGGAAGTCCATAGTCTCTGCCTACCCCTTTTTGTGACAGGCGTGAGTGTTTATGTCATGTTATGTATAAATATATTAGCTTTGGCCTCTCAGTATATTTTCGAAAACTGAATATATATGTTCACAAAAACGAAAATAGTTTTAATAAAAAAAGTGATATACACTCTGTAAACTCAAACAGTTACTCGACTCCATAGGGTCAGTAATTCATTCGATGGGCAGTGTGTACGCTTTTACAACAAAGTCATGATAAAATCCGTAATCGATCACCAAGTTTATTATTTTATTAAACTCAGACTCAAATAAAAAGCCTAATTATAATATAATTTAATTGAATACATGGTTAATGAAACTAATAAAAAAATATATTTTTTATTATAAAATCATTTCAAAGTACTCTAAATCAGCATCTGCACTTACCTATTTTCTTCAATTAAATTTTCCACTGCGAGCACGTTTCTTTCCATAAAAGCCGACAAAAGGGGACTCTCCCCATAATTTCATTTTCATCTCCCAAATTAAGTCGCTAGAGTGCTAAAGTTAGTTATACCAGCGGCACGCGGTTGTATTTATCAATAAAGGGCATTTAAAGTCTATCAGATGAAGTGACATTTGAAATTCGAAAAAAAATTGCTTTTTTATCATACCTTTTTTATTGGATAAGGGTGACAAACGAGCACAGTTCACTTGATGATAAGTGGTGGCTGTGGCCCATAGACATCTACATTTATCCTCGATTAGGAATTAAAATGCAGATGCGTTGTCACCCGTGAGGACTAAGATGGAATGTCTCGGTTTCCAGTAAAAAGGGTCTCCGGTTCTCTACACTCACCATACGAAACACAGCAGCATTAAGCTGCTATTTTACGCTGGTATTCTGTGAGAGGGTGGTCCTTCCCCGGTTAAGCCAACTACTATACCAGAAATACCAAAAATACCACGTATACCTTGATCGAATGTTCGTATTTCGACGCTACTTTCAGGAACGAAAGTCCAACATTGCCTCTTGATTCAATGACATATTAATTTAGTACGCATGCGTTTAATTGCAAGTACATTATTACTAATCTCTATTGTTTTTAAACTACATAAGTATATCATAATTGTATCATGACATATACTTATGACATCACGACTTTTAAGGCACATTCATTTCGATCAAGGTACGATAAAAAATAGTATACGCACAACGGAAGGAAAGTATGACATCGCAACCCGCGTTATTATCACAATAAATACTACGCGGGTTGCAATATCATACTTACCTCCCTAGTGGCGTAATATACTATTTTAGTTTATGTTTCTTTTTTTTATAGAATAAGGGTAGCAAGCGAGAACATCCACATCTATCCTCGATCTAGAATTAATATGCACATGCGTTGTCACCCTTATCGACGAGAACTTCGTGAAAGGCGAAACAATTATGAAAACAAAATATTTGTATCTGGCTCATGAGGTAACCGACATGTAGAGTGGTCAAAATTATTCTTCTAGTAAATTAAAAATAAGTGAAGGCCGACTTCAAACAACTGAAAATAACCAAATTATATCACATTCTGAAGTCAGTGACATCTGATCTGATACCTTTTTTTATCGTGGGCAAATCCTCATGGATACCTTCTGCTGCGGGGGTAACAGAAAGGTTATGCCAGACTCGTACCGGCCAAAACCCCACGGTGATCTCCATCAGCGTATATGAGCGGTCCCGGGATCTCCAATCGGAATGCAACCGGGGCCCCTCTTTCGCTTTGCTCTATTAAGCACGGCCCGGGGGCAGTCCTTACTACCCCCAGCACCCTCGCAATGCTATCACGGTGACCTCGAGCACCGTGAAACCACTTTTGAGTCACCGTCCTCTTCATGTGTTACATCACTAGACGCTCGGGGCCCCCGCCCCGAACGATCGTAACCCCGAGGCCCCGTTTCTGCTATGTATATATATATGAACACTATCATCAAGAGGAGGGCCGTGACGAACGCCTTGGCGGCGTCATCTCCGAGCGCGATCTGTCCTCTCCCGACACCGCTCAGCAGCCTCCTTCTGAACCATAACGGATTCACAGAAGGCGGCTACGGCCCTCCACGCGGAGTCCCTGCTGGCAGGGAGAGGTTCTGACCGATTCGGCTTACCAGGACCGTCCGCTCCCGTTCCCATACTGGGCATGTTGCCAGCGTATGGTATGCGGAGTCCTGTTCCTACCCACCGCAGTGGAAACAGTTCGCCGTCGCTTCGTGTCCAATCTTACACAATCACGGAAGCACCCGTGCCCGGTCATTATCTCTGTAAGTCTGTAGGTGAGTCTTCCTGTTATTCGATGCATCCACGCTTCAAAGTGCGGCAGGATTGCTTCAACGACGCGTGTGCGCGCATAACGCTCTTCAGAGAGGCGAGCGCGCCACGTTACGAATGCGTTAAGTCGTTCCTGCAGCTTGACTCCTTCGAACACCTCATCTGCCACCGTACCCTGTAGATTTTAGCTCTACAGCGTTGGTCAGCCTTTCCACCCAAACAGGCGCCTCGTACAAGGCTACAGACCGTATTACTCCTGCATAGAGGCGACGCACTTCTTCCCTTGGTCCCCCTAGATTGGGCAGCAGTCTATGCATAGCACTCGCTACCCTTTCAATTCGGGTGATAAAACACTCGGAGTGTTCTTCGAAGCCCTATCGACTGTCCAGTTGGAGGCCTAGGTGCTTCATGTACCACCCCACTCGGACTTCAGACCTACCTACGCGGACGCATGAGTCGAGTGGTTCCTTACCGCGTCGTAATTTATGAAACCATAGAGCCTCGGACTTGTGAGGCGCTATTTCTAATCCCAACTCGTGGATTTTGGCGACGAAGACTTCCGCCCGAAGCTCAGAAAGATCTTTGGCCCTCTCAAAGGTGACCCCACTGGCAACCACCAACATGTATTCGGCATAGCAAACGATATCTATGCCAGCGGGAAGTTCAACTCGCCGCATCATAGGCGAGGTTCCACAATAGCGGCCCCAGCACTAAGCCTTGTGGAACCCCACATCTGATCTCCCTCCGGATCTTTCTACCGTTTTGCCTCGTGTACAGAATGTACCGATCGCGCAAGTATTCCCCAATAACACCTTGTAGGTAGGGGAGCACCTGATTGTGTGCCAGTGCGCTCCTGATTGCACCCCAGGGTAGAGAATTAAAGGCATTGAAGATATCGAGACTTATCCCCAACGCCACACCACCCTGGGATATTGCTTGTTCCCACAGGGAGCGGACGCCCATGATGGCATCTACTGTAGAACGCTCCCGTCGGAATTCAAACTGGCTATCAGCCAAATCCAAGTCCCGACCGACGCGCGACAGATGCCTGTTGCGCCGAGTGGCAATTTTTATTTCGAACAATTTGCCAATCTCGTCCAAGAGGCATATGGGACGCTACTCAGAGGGAGAAACGGCAGCCCTGCCTTCCTTCTTCAAGAGGACCAACCTTACCTATTTCCATGCGGTGGAGAACTTGGCACTTCGCAGACAGTCGGTAAAAAGCTGCCTAAGCCTGTCCCCAAGGGTAGCCAGACTCAGCACTAGGGCTCGACCCGGGATACCGTCGGGTCCCGGTCCCTTAAGCAGCTAACGGTTCGGTCCAGCTCCTCCACAGTCACCGCCATCTCATCTTGTCACTCCCATGATGATGGCGGGTAGTCTGATCTGATACCTACAGTGCTGCATAATAGAACTAAAGTCTTGACTTCGAAATGTGAAATTATTTTATTCTTTGTAGTTCTTAGTAATCGGTTTTTACTATTTATTATAAGAACATTCTTTTTAACATCACGACCTTCATCTGTCCTATTTTTATAACCTTTCCTTATCTCTAGACTACAAAGTAAATTCACGTGTATAAGTCATCCAATTTCAATCAACCAAAGATATTTTATAGGTCCAGATACCGTGTTGCTAACAAACCACACCGTTCATAGTGACGCCAGTCTTTGATTCACGTGTGCGTGAGTACCACGTGACGCACATATCTTACGTACCATGGCTGCATTAATGTGCATGACTTCGGTAATAACAGTACGAATCGATTACCCAAAAAATGTGGGAGATTCTATATTTCATTCATATTGACGTACCTATTGATTCTATGTG
Organism: Parnassius glacialis; assembly: GCA_033319125.1. Taxonomy (NCBI): domain Eukaryota; kingdom Metazoa; phylum Arthropoda; class Insecta; order Lepidoptera; family Papilionidae; genus Parnassius; species Parnassius glacialis. The sequence continues at coordinate 38,763,238 of JAVANC010000016.1, forward strand.
TGTGCGAGGCGTGTGCATTTGTGTGCATGTGTGTATGGAGATGTGGTTGGTTATGTGTGTTTTATGTACGTACGAACATCACACTAAAATATTGAAGATATGTAATAAAACTTATAATTAATGTAACAGTTAAAAATAAATAAAAAGGCACAGTAGATATTTATGTACGTAACATATATTTATAATCTATTATTATTAAATATATACAGAGTACTACACTTTTGTACTGTAGAACACAAAATATTGCCGCTTGTTACGAATACATTAATTATTTTTTAATCCTAATTAAAATGACGAAAAAAAGTAAGTTTGGTTAAGCGTAAACTTCGGCCAAGAGATAGCAAATGTTTATTTTTTTTAAATTGCTGCATTCCGTTGCTGCGTCAAGGAGACAAAAACTAATAAACAAAAAATCACACTTTCACATTTATAATATTATATTAGTATGGATTGTCAAGAATGATAGATAAACTTTTGAAACCGATTTACAATCGGCTTTTTGAGGGTGGAACTATACACACGCGCTCTCTTTCTCGCTCTGGTAAATAACGGTTCTCAGTGACCAAAAAGAATAGAAGCTATAAGAATGTTCGATTCTATGCTGCTAGATGTAGTTCAACCCTAAGCCTTAAAACGGTTTAACTCTATAGGTTGGGTAAAATCTGTAAAATTAGAACGTTTATAACCCCTATACTTATAACCTTTGCGGTTGATCATGACATTAAAAATGGTAAAAACATTTCATAGACTAGGCAACACTCCAATATTATTGTACAGTATTATTACATATAGCTTTCGTATTCTTTTACAAAAAAATACACCATAAAGCTATATACTTACTTATGAAATGTGATATTCTTATCCATGTATTTTTTCCAAGAGTAATTTTTACATGATTTCACAGCACAAACGGTCATTTTGCGAAATTAAAAACACCGGTGCGTGACGTATGTTCGCAGTGAATGTCGCTGGCGTAATGATGGAACGATCGAACGAATACACCAATATTGGCACCTTTGAAATGGAAGCGTTTTAGGCGCACGTACACGGTATCTGGGTCTATAAAACATCTTTGCAATCAACTTTATTTTCAATTATTTTCAAATCATAAGCGTAGATATTTTTCTAAATTCATATGACACAATCCCTAAAGTATAACTTATTTCAAAAAAGGAATCATCAAAATCGGTTCACAATTGACGAACATATCACACATCATACCAAAAAAAAATACATACAGTTGAATTGTAAATCCTCTCTTTTATGCAGCCGGCTAGACAATTATCGTGAGAAAATGTTCCGGCGATACATTATAAACCGCGATATTTTAAGTAATCTCGTAAAAGTATGTGGAGTGAAATTTGAAATTGGAACATTCGTATTTTTCCTTTCAAGTAATCGTATTTTCAAAATAAATTATAACCGGGCCGTAACTTTGCCTTAACTCATGCAAAAATAGTTGAATGATATAGTTATCTAAGTATGTAGATAACTATCTCATAGTTTTAAATTGTTTTCTTTAAATTGGACATAAAAATAAACAAAGCTGAGCTATAAACAACTCCCACTCGAATAAACCAGTAGTTTTGATGCTTACAAATGAAAAGAAAGCACTAGACCCTTACGGTTTCTTTTGAACTTAGTTTTAGAAGATAATGTTTGCTGTTACTAAAATAACAACCGTATTTTTATACGTAGCAAGTAAGACAATCTTGTTTTTTTATTCCTGTCGTATATTTCGACTTTATCCACAAAATATTAGTAAATTATGAAATTTTATAAACCGGTCGAATATTTAGGTTTCAATACTAAATAGTCGTATATTAAAGTAAGTAATCCTAATATGTAAAATATAAAATAATTAATAAAAATTCACTTACTTTCTTTAAATGCTTCCTCTTATTTGCAGCCTGCAACACAAAGAAAAATTTCGCTTAATTTTATTATATTTCATTTTGCAGTCCAATTATAAATACTAGTGATCATTCAGCGGTCGAAATTCTACCGTTATTCATTAAATTTTAAAGTTTAAATATAAGCTGTATTTTATTTACATTTGCACAATAATAAATAATAAAATACAGATGTTTAATATACAAACTATAAAGTAAACGCTTTTTATAGGCAAATGGTGAAGAAAAATTTATTAAAAAAATCTTAAACATTCTGTCCTTTTTATCTTTTAAATTAAAAATGGTGGTAATGCATTATTTTGACTGATTATACTGCACACGCACACTTTGTATGGGTCGTTCGGTAGGCAAAAACGTTGTTGCCCATAAATACTTAACATTCAATTTGGGATCATTTCAAATAAAAGTAGAAGCCTTATTTATTCGTATTTCCAAAAACTGCTTTAACGATATATCATTATTTATATGTTTGAATTTATGTTTAAAATTTGGATACTCTTTAAAAAATAACCCTGTATAGACTACTGAAAAAAAATCTTTGCATTCACACAAAATTCACAGCTGATTTATGTAAACTCTCACTAGTTACGAGTTTGTTTGTAACATTTAAATATTTTTTGTGACATCTCTACTCTTTGCGACTACAAAATATCTATGTTATAGATTGGCTGTATAAACGTAAACATTGAATGTTTTATTTAATTATTTAATGTATTTATAACACATATAATGTATAAATTTCTGCACTCCTTTCTCTTTATTAAGGTCGGAACGGTTCTCTGACTATAGCCGTGGTAGCTCAGATGGTTAGCGCTCGCTGTAACCTTCACTGTACTCGAGCAACCCGAGTTCGACTCTCGCCGGCACCAATGAAATTGTTAATTGCAATTTTAAGTGCTGAATTACCACGTGCTCGGCGGTGAAGGAAAACATCGTGCGGAAACCTGCATGTCTGAGAAATAAGAAAAAAAATATATTTCGAAGACATGTGAAGTTAGCCAACACGCATTAGGGCAGCGCGGTGGACAATTCCTTACCCTTAAACCCTCTCAGAAATGAAAGGAGGCTTGTGCCCAGCAGTAGGACGTAAATAGGCTACAAATTTACTTTTTTTAACATTAAGGTCGGAGAAAAAGTTTGTTCGTATTTTATATACATATTCAAGACATTTTTTTCAAAGTTTATTAATAATATATATGTGCTATTTTGTTTGATTACTTGTTGCCGTCTTGTAGGAATTGAGATTATCCCGTGCCTGAAGAAATCTTGGGCTTTTAATCAAAAAATGTGACAAGTAGTTTTGACAGTCCTCTTTAGGTGTTAAGCTACACTACTCAACAAATTCTGAAGAGACCGAAACAGGTGAAAATATGAATAGAATAGAATAGAATAGAATAATTTTTTATTCAATATTGATTATTACATAATTCTTATTGAAAGTCATTTTTTATTTACCACTGGTTCGGAAAATACCTCTGTCCTGGGAAGAACCAGCAAGAAACCCAGCGGGACTTTTTTTTCAAACATATTTCACTTAACAATAATTTCATTTATACAATTTTTAAATGATTTTTAATAGAACCAGCATGGTGGCGATCACCTTATTCCCAGGGGTTATTTTCATTCCTGTATTCCTTGATGTTATAATAACCCTTTTTGTACAGTTTTTCTTTAATAAAACTTTTAAACTTGTTTATTGATAAACTTTGAATATGTTCTGGGATTTTGTTGTAAAAGCGTATACATTGCCCCATAAATGAATTACTGATTCTGTGGAGTCTAGTAACTGGTATTACAAGCTTATGTTTGTTCCTAGTGTTTAAAGAATGCACATCCTTATTCTTATTAAAGCTATTTATGTTTTTATGTACATACATTACATTTTCATAAATATATTGCGATGCCAAAGTTAATATGTTTATTTCTTTAAATTTTTGTCTGAGGGACTCTTTACAATTTAGGTTATAAATCGCCCGAACGGCTCTCTTTTGCAAAACAAATATAGCTTCAATATCAGTCGCATTTTCCATAGCAAAATTCCATAAGACATTACGCTATGAAAGTAACTAAAATACAGATTAGTGTTAGCTGTCTCAACATCTGTGAGACTTCTAATCTTTCTTACAGCATATGCTGCAGAACTAAGTCTGCTTGCTAATTTAGATATATGGGGGCCCCATTGAAGTTTCGCGTCAATAGTAATACCGAGAAAAACAGTGGTATCCACAAGACTCAACTTCTCCCCATTTAATAGCACATTGGTATTCGAATTTTGGAATTGGCGTTAAACCAATGTACTAATTTCGAAAGAGCATTATTTACATCGTCATAATTAATTAACTGCCGTTTGAGTTTGAAAATTAAAGAGGTATCGTCAGCAAATAATACTATATCGTGATTGTCCCCTACAAGATAAGGTAAGTCATTAATATAGATTTAAAACAGGAATGGGCCAAGAATCGAGCCCTGAGGAACGCCCATTGATACTACCGATCCGGAGGAACCTTTACCATTTATCACGATTTTTTGAGCTCTGTTACTTAAATATGAAGTAATAAGTCTAAGCGCCAAATTTTTTACACCGTAATGTTGTAGTTTCCTGATTAATGTTTTATGATGAACACAATCGAAAGCCTTGGAAAGATCACAGAAAACACCTAAGGCATCCTGTGAATTCTCCCAAGCATTAAAAATATATTTCATAAGCTCAACGCCGGCGTCAGACGTCGAGCGACCCCTTGTAAATCCAAATTGGTTTTTATGAAGTAATTTATTTGTATTAAAAAAAATTAACAATTGATCCAAAATAATTTTTCAAAAATTTTACTAAGAGTTGGTAGTACAGAAATAGGTCTAAAATTAGCGAGGTCCAATGTACTACCAGATTTAAAAAAAAGGTATTACTTTACTATACTTCATTAAATCAGGAAACACACCAGAATCGATACACGTACTCGTATTAAAAATAATAGCAAGATGAGGTGCAATTAAATCTATTATGGACGCAATAACTGTCACGGAAATCCCCCACAAATCTGCGGTTTTCCTTACTACAATGGTTTTGAAGTATTTTACAATATCTTGCGGTAATACTTTTTCAAATCTAAATTCTTTTAACCCTTTGCGTGCCAGCTACGAGATAACTCGTAGTGCGGGATTTCACCATGGTGCCGACTACGAATATATTCGTAGATTTTGTAGGTCCTTCTAAAACAAAAAATATTTGTTGGCACTACAGGCAAGGTCGGATTTTGAACGTTTGGCATTAGTAAAGAAAACGCATGGTAATTTCAAACTTGAAACTTTTAATGGAAAAAAGTTATGACATGACAAACATAAGGTACTGAGTAGTAGTATAAACAAACAAAAGAAGACATAATTCCGTCTTTTCAACAGTAGAAATATAATATTTAGTTGTGATAAGCTTTGAAACAATCAACTACACATAAAGCTGGAGTTTTTGAACACAATGGGCAAAAATACCTTGTTTCTTTGCGAGTCTTATTTTTGGTGCACACAACACAAGGTTTAGTTGGCTTGCTTTTCTTTTCTGTAGGTGGTATATATTCCAAATAATGTTGAAGCAATACTTGACCACTTTGATTGACCTCTTTGAACTGCCCTGGTCTTTCAGAATAGTCGATATACTTTTGGCCTAACAAGTGGATAATAACATTTTCAGTAAAATTCAGTAGAGGTATTCTCTCCGATCTGTTCAATCCAGATTGACCATTATGTATTTTTGCAGCATTATGTATAAACATTTGAAAAATGTGAATAGCAAACTTTTTGTACCAGTATTTGGCTTTTTTCATGTTCTCATAATAGGAAATCATTTGGTCAGAGTGGTCTACTCCTCCCATTCCGTTATTGTAATCAACAACAATATTAGGTTTTAGTTTAAGTTGATTCCTGCGATTTCTGATAGTTACCATTTCAGGATTGTGCATATTTGAAATGGTTAGAACATCGCGTTTGTCTTTCCATTTGCAAACAGCTACTTCCCCCTTTCTTCTCCAAATCATCTCACCTTTCTTCAGCTTTGCCGATGTCACAACTTTTGGATTACCCTTACGGGTTGATTGCAAAGTTCCGCATAAGTAAGTTTTATTTGCACTCATTTTTCTTGTCAGCTCAACGGAGTTATAGTAGTTATCTGTATATACCTTGTAACCTTTACTCAAGTAATCATCTAATAAATCTGTTACAATTTTTATAGTTTGTCCACCTTCCTGACCTTCTGATTTGCCTGTGTAAAGTTTTATCTTCAATATTACGCCGTTACTTTCACATAGTTTATATATCTTGATGCCGTATCTATGTTTTTTATTTTTTATGTAAACTCGAAAAAAAAGTCTTCCTTTCCACGACATTACAGATTCATCTATGCATAAATCTTTATTCGGGGCATAAATATCTTGCATCAATTTGTTGAAATGGTCTATCAAAAATCTTATTTTGTAAATACGGTCACTTTCATCAACTTCTTCGTTGTTTGAAAAATGGAAAAATCTGAATAGTATCTGGAATCTATTACGACTCATCAAACTTCTAAAAAGCGGAATGTCATATAACTTATGCTTACTCCAGTACAGTGGTTTTTGAGGTAATTGCAAGATACCCATATGTAAAACAATAGCAATAAATGCCTTCATCTCAGCTTTATTCGTTTCTCTCCATTCTTTCAATCTTGACGAACGTCGCAAACGACGCGTTAAAAGCACTTGGGTGGCGTAACGATTAGTTTCCGTAACTAAATTTTCCAAGAATTCGTCGTTGAAGAACAAATCAGCATACATAGAAGGAGCTGTGCTCTTATTAGTAGCTATCTTCGGACCTGGCTCAGGACCCAAAAACGGGAAGTCTGAAATTTCCCAGGGTATATCTATCCATTCATTACTCTCGTTTTCTCCTACCAAAGGGACATTTTCTTCTGAACTTGGCTGAAGTTCTGAGTTAGACGTATCTGGAGCACCACTACTATCTAATGAAGAAGAAGATTGAATAGTATTGGATCGCAATGTAATAGCTTGTTGTGTAGCTTGTGCGTTTGAACGAGACTCAGCATGTTCGCGCTCCGAAAACGAACTATCAGCGCTTGTATCAGGTTGCACATACAATTCGTCTTCATCTGTCGAAGAGAAGTCATCACCACTCTCGTCACTACTATCACAATTTGCTAAATCAAATATTTCTTGTTCACTTAATCGCTTAGCCATTTTTTATGCAGATAATTACTTGTTACTACAGCGCATCCTTTGCATTACGTAGCTAAACTGAATAATGTCACGCACACGCCACCACTCGGTCAGAAGCCATGCCCCCTAACCGGCCGAAACTAGTTGCACTGTTAGTTCGTGTCTAGCTCCCGAACACGAAGCAACCTGTCGTGTTACTTCCTGTTTTCCCGCCAAATTACGAAAGAATACCATTTTCTTTGCCGACTACGAGTATAGCCGTATACGAATATACTCGTAGTCGGCATAGTCGAATGGATTTATGTTCTACTATGCCAAGTACGATTTATCTCGTAGCTGCTTATATGTATGACGGCATATGACGGCATACAGCATAAACATACCAAAATATTCTGGCGCTGAAAGGGTTAAACAGATATTAACATTCTGTTTGAGTAATGACTCGGCGACAGTTGAAGAAGAATTCAAAGATTCTGTTGTCAAAATAGGAATATCAGTGAAATATTTCTCAAACACCGCTGCGACTTCTTGGTTTGATTTAGTCAATTCATTGTTAATTTTTAATTGATAGTTTGAGTTACGAGGTTTTTCATTACCGGTTTCGCTGTTAATTATACTCCACGTCATTTTAATTTTATTCTTAGCCGTCTTAATTTTGTTGCTAATATGTAACGATTTGGCTGTGGAGCAAACTTTTTTAAACATTTTAGAATAATTTTTGACATATTCTTTAAAAGCATCAGAAGGATTATATGATCTTTCATGGTAAAGGTCAGAGGTTGCAAGGTCAGAACTATATGGTGAATGCATTAGCACTTCCCAACCAAGCTCTCTCAATTTTATCTGAGTGGCCAAAGATGTGTGTGGTCTGGCATTATTATGATGAAAGACCACTCCTGACAGCAAGAACACAATCCACCTGATGGTCAGTGGTTGCTGTGGCCCATAGACATCTACATCTATCCTCGTTCGCGAATAAAATGTAGATGCGTTGTCAGCCGTGAGGACTAAGATGGAATGCCTCTTTTCCTGTAAAAAGGGTATCCGGTTCTCTAAATGAACGAATTTTCTAAATATAATTTAAACTTAAAAATTGTGTACAGCCGACTTCAATATAAGTTATTAAGAATAACTCAAAAACTATCCGTCTAACCTTGATCAAATTCATATGGGACTACACGAAAAGTACCAGCTTTCAAATAAAAAAGAATCATCGAATTCGATTCACCCAGTAAAAAGTTACACATAAAAAAAACATACAGTCGAATTGAGTACCGTCTCCTTTTTGGCAGTCGGCAGAAAATGAAACAAAGCAGCTTTAAGTTGCTCTATTACACTGGTATTCTGGGAGAGCGTGGTCCTTTCCCGATCAACCCGACCCATTCGTGCTACAACTGTACTATTGAGCTATAACATGGCTCTACCACGTATTCTTGCTCGAGTCTCATCAGTTGTTGGCAGTATAGATCCAAATCGATGGTTTTGCTCGATGGTAAAAGCTTATAATAAACAATGCCCTTCCAATCCCACCATACCACACAGCATTACCTTATTGCGTGCTAATCCTAATTTTGCTACAGTCTGTGGAGCTTTACAACCCCTTGGCAATGATCTTTTTCACACGTTATTGTTATAGATGATTCACTTTACACACCAGTGATCAATCTTTTCAAAAATCGTTCGGTTTTATTACGTTTCAATAGAGGATTGCAAATGAGTACACGATTCATTAGGTTTCTTTTAGTGAGCTCGTGTGGTACTCAAAAACTGACCTTTTTTTGTATAGCCCGACTTTTTCAAAAGGGTCATACTGTTTTTGGTCAATCCTCAATTCCTCGGCTATGTTGTAACTACTAATATGTTGATTATGCCCCACATTTTCAAAAATGGCATCTAATTTATCCGAATGACCAGATCCGGGCGTTCAGAGCGAGCTGTATCTTTGACTTCAAAATTTTCGGACTGAAAACGCTTGAACCAACTTTGTCCTACTCTTACTGACACTGCATTAGGTTAGGATTCCTGCCAAGGATAATACGTGAGGTTATTGAAACAAAAAAAAAAACTTCTTAATTTCAATAGAGTTGAAGGCTGGGCTGCTTGGGATCCTGTAATTAATAAAGGTAAAACTAAACCCAAGCACACCATTGCAAGGCTTCAAAACAGTAAGTTCATTCTGCGTAGATCGGACCAAAACTAATAATTAAAAAAGATATTTAGTGTTAACTGATAATAAACACAAGCTTATTTTTTTATTTGATATATTTTACACTACTTTTTAGTTGGAAATTAAATATTATTGGTAATTTTTTTTATAGAATAAGGGTAACAATCGAGCACACAGTACACCTGACGATGGTAAGTGGATGCTGTGGTCCCTCGAAGTGGTTTCAAGTTTCATTAATGAGGGCTAATAATCTTCCACTCACCAGATGTCGCTACTAGCGACTGAGGTAAAGTTTTTTGTTACACAGTGTCATTTAATTGAGAAATTAGTTTTAAATAATAGCTTATCATTATCTAGAGTATTGTATTAATATATAACACAATGCGTCAGTGGTTTAATTTTTAATTTTTTGCACATTATAACTCTTTTTTTTTAAAAGTCTTCTTTTAGTTATATTTATAGTTTGGTTTATTCATTTCTAATGTAATTAATATAAAATATAACTAATACTACAGAAAGAAACCTTAAAGATTACATTTTCCTAAGAAATTATCGTCCCCGCTATGAAATCTGTCAAATATTTTACCTCACTCGAAAGTGGCGCCGCCCTGGTGGCAGAAAAAGTCGTGGATGCCCTCATTTCTTACAACCCGTCAAAGTCCACTGCTGAACGTAATATAGATTATTATATATATAATTTATAATCCCTACAGATTGCCTCATTGGGTGTCACTCATGGCAAGCGTGATGGCAACCGCAGTATTTTTAATTTCTCTCGTGTCTATTAGGAAGATGCTGCTGGCCATCTCCTCGTTCGGTTTCCTCCTTCGCTTTTTACGACACCCCCGGGATAATAGGCCCTATTTACTGGAAATGAGGCATTCCATCTTAGTCCTCACGGGTGACAACGCACCTGCATTTTGATTCACAAACGAGGATAGATGTAGATGTCTATGGGCCGCAGCAACCACTTACCATCAGGTGGACTGTGTGCTCGTTTGTCACCCTTATCCTATAAAAAAAAATATATGCGGTTGTTGATCAATTAGTGTACTAAAATGTTGATTTGAGAAATAAATTCAGTTTTATACACATAAACCTGATTTTTGTAAAACGAAAAGATATTATATACAAAAATTTAAGAATTTTTCTATATTACAGTCATTTTTATTGCTGCTTTAGACTGTAAAGTCTAGCTCTCACGAAAGATCGAGTTAAACTAAACTATAAAATAAATAGCACAAGCTCGTAAAACCGTGAAAGTTATCCTTGGAAGTAACGGTGGCGGTAAGATCGTGAGGAAAACCTGTCATAGAAATCTATACAAATAAATAAAATTGATGTCTGTTTGTAATGTCAAAATAACAGCTTTTTATTTAATGCATATGAAGGTATATACTTTCATCATCATCATCATCATTACAGCCCTTCACAAGTCCACTGTTGAACATAGGCCTCCCCCACAGAATGCCACAAAGCACGGTCCTGAGCCACCTGCATCCATCGACTTCCTGAATGTCTTACCAGGTCGTCACTCCATCTTGTGGGGGGACGCCCTACACTTCGCCTACCGGTACGAGGCTGCCACTCGAGAACCTTTCTTCCCCATCGGTTGTCAGTTCTTCGAGCTATATGGCCGGCCCACTGCCACTTCAGCTTACTAATCCGTTGGGCTATGTCGGTTACTCTGGTTCTACTGCGGATATCCTCATTCCTAAGTTTATCACGCAGTGAAACTCCGAGCATAGCCCTCTCCATAGCTCGCTGAGCGACCTTGAGCTTCCTCATACGGCCAGCAGTGAAGGACCACGTCTCAGTTCCGTAAGTCATCACTGGCAACACGCACTGGTTGTACAATTTTGTTTTAAGGTTTTGAGGTATTTCTGACGAGAAGATGTGTCGTAGCTTCCCGAACGCTGCCCAGCCGAGTTGAATCCGTCGATTGACCTCTCGGTCGAAGTTGGACTTACCTAGTCGGACTATTTGTCCCAGGTAAACATACTCGTCAACAACTTCGAGCTTAGTGCTCCCAACAACTACCGGCATAGGTGTGACATGGACATTAAACATAATCTTTGTTTTGTCCATGTTCATCTTAAGACCTATCCGTTGGGAGACACTATTGAGGTCATTGAGCATAGTGCTTAGTTCCTCCAGCGATTCTGCCATGAGGACTATATCGTCTATTTTACTCTACAATTTAGTTGGAAATGAAATATTATAGGTAATTTTTTTATAGAATAAGGGTAACAAACGAGCACACAGTACACCTGATGGTAAGTGGATGCTATGGTCCCTCGAAGTGGTTTCAAGTTTCATTAATTTCTTACAACCCGTCAAAGTCCACTGCTGAACGTAATATAGATTATTATAATTATATATATATATATATATATATATATATATATATATATATATAATTTATAATCCCTACAGATTGCGTCATTAGGTGTCACTCATGGCAAGCGGGATGGCAACCGCAGTATTTTTAATTTCTCTCGTGTCTATTACGTATTATATACTTTACTTACAACAAAAACACAATTATTAACACTTTTGTCTGTCTGTCTGTCTGACAGTATAGACGGCTCCGTGGCGCAGTGGCTTAGCAATGAGTTGTTGCGCTGGGTGCCGCAGGTTCGAATCCCGCACGGAACAAGTATTCGTATGGCCTATAAATAATTATTCCGCGTCTGGATGTTCATCCTCGTGCAATTTATGTTTGTAAACTGTCTCCGGAGAAAATCCTAGTGTGGTGATAACGCTTTTAAAAACAAGACCAAAAATGGCTGGACGAATTTAGACAGGATTCTCACTGGCCGATAGAAGATAATTTTAGAATAAGAATTAGAGTTCCGCGCAAAATAATTAAAACTTTTAACTACACGCGGGCGAAGTCACGGGGAACAGCTAGTTAAAAATATAAATGTAAAATCCACTTTTATTTGAAATATGTTTTTATTTGCCAAGACACTCTTTCTACCTAAAATCAAAGTTCAGAAATAAAGGGAGGATTGGACCTAGTAGAACGTAAGTTATTATATTATATAAGTATGCAAAATGGGAGTTTAACAAAATAAGAATGCGGTAGAAACTATTTGGAACTTAAAAAAGTAATTCTGGCTGGTAAATCGTGGAATATATGTATGGTACCTGAAAAAATATATCTTTTATCTAATTAATTATATATAAACTGAATATCTTTTCTTTTCAAAAATAGAATTTATCTGTTACTCAAATGGAAAACATTGCCTAGGCCAAAGAGATTTAAAATATATACTACTACTACTACTTAAATGTCTTTGGCCTAGGCGCTGCTATAAAGTGCCCGAAACATGTGTCTACAGAAAAAGTCAATCAAAATTTACGTAATACCACATAATAAAAATAATAGGAAGTTAAAAGAAGTAATACACTACAGTCAGTGAACCACCGTCTTTTAAAGTTGATACGTAAAATTTAAACGTGGAAGATCATCCATTGCTCGGGGACGCCCTACAACAGCAATGACCGAAGAAAAGTAAGAAAAGTCGAAAAATTGTCATGTAAGAGTACATTTTATTGCTGAATAAATGAAGATTTCAACAGAAGTACTCATAATATTGGACATGAACGCTTACGCTGAAAAAAGGTATCCGCGGGTTAAGTACCCAAAATATTTACAGATGCGCAGAAACAAACCAGACTGAATGTTTGCGGAGACTTATTGGAACTGCAACTAGATCCTTAATTATTAAGTGGCGAAGCTTGCGAAGTCACTTATTGATTTCACGATGTCTGTCCGTCTGTCCGTCTGTCCGTCCGTCTGTCCGTTTGTCCCACGATTATCTCGAGAACGGTTTCGAATTTTCAAATTCTGTTTTCAGCAATCGATTACTGATCATCCAGGCATCTGAACCTCCTATTTTGAAACTGATTGCTCAACGGCAACCGTTAGAAACCGCTACAAAGCTGATTGCTTCGCCACTTTGCTATGCTGTTAGCTTGCTAGGTTTATTGATTTCACGATGTCTGTCCATCTGTCCGTCTGTTCGTCTGTCCGTCTGTCCCACAATTATCTCGAGAACGGTTTCGAATTTTCAAATTCTGTTTTTAGCAATCGATTACTGATTACCCAGGCATCTGAACCTCCTATTTTGAAACTGAGTGCTCAACGGCAATCTTTAGAAACCGCTACAAAGCTGATTGCTTCGCCACTTTGCTATGCTGTTAGCTTGCTAGGTTTATTTTTTGCTCAATATAATTTATAATTGTATTTTATTTAAGCGGTAGTATATTATAAAACATGTTGCTCTTTGACAAATTAAATTTGAATTTATTACATAAAAAAATAATGTGCTTTTATTTCATTTTTTCACCACTGAAGAAAAATAAATTATGTAATTTATAAACAAAACCAATATATATATATATATATATATATATATATATATATATATATATATCTTTATGTAAAATAAAGTTCGATTGTCAAATACGCGCAATTAAAAAAACAAATTGAATACAATTATCATTAATGACCACGTAGGACGACTCTAAAGCATTCAACGTGCTATTATTTGTGATTTATTGGGGTATAATTACTATGGTAAAGTTTGTAACAGGGATATTCAAAGTAGAACAAAACTAATTGACATAGCCAAATAAATCATTAAGCTGACGTGGATATATAGATTATATAATCTTTAATTTGTAGAGATAGCCTCAACTAGATGCGTTGAAAACCTAATGAAACATACAGGAGAGTTATGAAGGCAAGTGGCTCAGAATCGTGCTTTGTAGGAATATTTTGGGAAAGTATTTATTCACTATACTTGCTGGCTGTAATAATAGTATCATAATTGTAAGATTAATATATTGGTATTAAAAAGTTTTCAAGCTACTGTGCTGAAAATGATGCGGTATTAAAATCAATGGCAAGTAAATCACTCACTTTTGATTTGCCGACAACAAAGTCAATATGGCAGAATCGCTATAGGACGTCAACACTATGCTATTTTACAAGAACGGATAGCTATTGTAGAAAAACACGCACAAAATAAAGATGTGTATGCAGATAATTGTTGAGAATATAATACTCAGTTGTTGACGAGTATGTTTACATAGGACAGAAACAAATCTTCCGACTAGGTAAGTCCGGCTCCGATATAGAGATTAACCGACGGATTCAACCTAGATAGGCAATGTTCGAGAGATTACGACACATCTCGTCACGCATTTTTCATAATGATTATTATTCATTCTTATGAACAATCAGTGCCTGTTGTCAGAGCTGACAAAGCATAAGATCGCTCAGCGGGCTGTGGAGAGGGCTTATATATGATTATGAAATCTATATAATGATAGATCTTTTAGTAAGGTTATATCTTTTGATCATTATTACTAGTCTGATGAATCATTGAATTCCTAAAGAAAAGTTATTGTCATATTGGTCATTCTAGTAACTCAAGTCTCTCTCAAATACTATATTTAAGTGACTAACAACTGAAGGCTATACGTGTGAAGACTTTTGTCCCTATACAAAAAAGGAATAACCTCCAGGAACTCCAGTTATGTGTTTTCTGCTGTCATTATCTGCTACTCGATCCATCACGATACCGTCGTCAATATCCCGAGAGTCTGGTTGGGATTAACCATATAAACTAACCACGTTCCACAAAAACCAACCTCGTTTGCAGCAACAAAACGCGATATAATTTCGCCCGGCAGACTACTCTACGCATCAGTCACATGGTGAGCCAGGTCTTTTTATGTTATGTAGTGACGTGTATTGAAACTATTATTATTCTTCTTTAAACAAGCTCTATCGCCATGTATTAAATATCATCAACAAGATGGAAGTATTTCTACTATATTACTTCTAAACCTCTCATTTTTTGGGTCAAACACAACTTATTCATTTTTCTCTTTTTGTGTATGTATGACAATTATACTAACTGTCCACAGTGATACGAACTTCAATTTTGAATTATTAATTTATGCAAGGACTTAACATCTGTAAAATGTTATCCATACGGGTCGCATTAGACCTAGCAATATCTGTTGGTTTTTAGAATAAATTAAAAAGTTTGTATGATTTAAACAAAGATCTAAATTTAATAGTAATGGAAGAAGTTTCTAGGGGCCTGATATTAAAGTCTCCACATACATACACAGACTTGAAGGGATGTAATATGTGGTGATCACTATGCACCAAGACGTGAGCTCCTGGCCAAAAATAAATAAAGATCTTGGGATTGTTTAGTAAACATTTTTTTATATGATAAGGATGACAAATGAGCACAAAATCCACCTGATGGTAAGTGGTTACTGTGCCAATAGACATCTATCCTCGGTTACGAAAAAATGCAGATGTGTTGTCACCCGTGAGGACTAAGATGGAATGCCTCTTCATCAGTAAAAAGGCTCTGCGGTTCTCTACATTCACAGTGTTGTACTACATATCAGTGTTGCGCTGCTATTTTACACTGGCATTCTGTGAGAACGCTTCCCGGTCGAGCCGACCCATTCGTGCTACAACTATACCACAAATATAGCTGCAGCATGGCTCTATCACGTAATCATTAGTTATTGTTATAACATATTTCTCGAATTGAACCAAATATTTGTATCCACATTATTAAAGCAATATAATATTCCATTTAAATTGCAATAAGCTTAATTTGCTATGGGCCATTTGAGAGTTAATATTACAGCTGTTTCATTCATCGGTTTCAGCTGATAAAGCTTATCACAACGTTTGAGCTGTCACTTCTGCAATATCATATTTGAATTAACAATAACGTTTTGTCAGCTACATTATATGTTTATCTACAGTTTCCACAGTAAAATACAGATTAAACAATGGCTATATAAAAAGCCGAAACCGAATCGAACTACCTGTAAATAGGGTCGTGTTTTAAAGTCTAAATATAAAGGACAAGATCCATACTCACAGAGTTGGTAACCTTTACGGTTTTATTTGTGTTCGGGTGGCTTTACACAGCGTGTTATATTGCGGATGATACGATGGTCGGCTGACGATCACGGATAACCACCAAGGCTGCACTGCACCAAGACTCTTGTGCGTGTGGGTCTGCGCGAAACGGAGTTTCGAAACCATTTTATCATTCCAAAATGCAATTCATGAAATTTCTAGAAGGCGCTAGTGGTAACTAGTGTCGCCATGTACCATGTATTAATAGTGTATACAAGTAGTATTTTTTTTTATAGGAGAGGGGGCAAACGAGCATGCGGCTCACCTGATGGTAAGTGACAACCGCCACCCATGAACAACTGCAACACCAGGGAGGGAATTGCAGATGCGTTGCCGGCCTTTTAAAAAGGAGTACTCTCTTTTCTTAAAGGTCCCTAAGTCGTATCGGTCCGGCAAAATCGCTGATGGTAATCAATTCCACAAGGAAGCCGTGCCAGGAAGGACACATCTTCTAAATCGCACAGTGGTGGACTGCCAATCATCCAGATGGTGTGGATGGTATCGAGAGTTCTGCCGCGATATGCGATAGTGAAATTTGGCGGCTGGGATTAATCCGAACAATTCCTCAGAGCACTCCCCGTGGTAGATGCGAAAGAAAATGCAACATCTCTTTGCAGTGCCAATTAATCAAGTTGATCGGAAAGGACTCGGTCTTCGACGATTCGAGCCGCTCTGCGCTGGATGCGGTCAAGTGGAAGGAGCTGGCACTGGGGAGCCCCTGCCCAGAAAGGGGAACAGTATTCCATGTGAGACCGAACCTGCGCCTTGTAAAGTTGCAGGCGGTGTGCCGGCATGAAATACTGTCCCGCCCTGCAGAGCACGCCAAGCTTTTTAGAGGCCAATTTGGCCTTCTATTCCAAGTGACCACGAAACTGCACGTCACTCGATATGTCGACTCCGAGGATTTCGATACTGGCTGAGGCAAGAAGGGGTAAATGCGCAAACTTGTGGCTTCTGAGTATTAAACTGGACTAGATTTAGTCACCCCCATTCCGAGACTTTGTTCAGCAAAGACTCGACTTCAGACACAAGTTTGTTCCGGTACTCGGCGACGTTTTCCCGAGAAATATTGGCACGGCCGGTGTATAGAGCATGACCAGTTCTGTCATCCGCATAGCAATAAATGTTATCAGTTAGCAACATATCATTGATATGCAGAAGAAACAGCGTTGGTGATAGCACACAGCCTTGTGGAACACCAGCGTTAATAGGCTTGCAGTCAGAACATGCACCGTCTACAACGACCTTGATGCTCCGATCTGCAAGGAAGCTGGTGATCCAATTGCACAATTTCTCGGGAAGCCCATAGGAAGGGAGCTTCGAAAGAAGCGCTTTGTGCCAAACCCGATCGAAGGCCTTCGCAATGTCCAGACTAACGGCCAACGCCTCTCCCTTGGACTCTACTGCCTCCGCCCATCTATGGGTCAGGTAGACCAGAAGATCACCAGCTGATCGACCCCGACGAAAACCGTATTGGCGGTCACCAATTAGCTGGTGATCGTCAAGGTACCGGATGAGCTGGCAGTTGATAATGGATTCCATTATTTTGGAGAACAAGGAGGTGATCGCGATAGGCCTATAGTTGGACGGGTCTGAGCGGTCGCCTTTTTTAGGGATCGGGTGGACAAAAGCTGTCTTCCATGAATTCGGGACTATGCCTTGGGAGTAGGAGTACCGGAAAAGACGCGTTAGGACCGGTGCCAACTCCGGAGCACACGTCCTCAGCACAATTGGGGGGATTCCGTCAGGCCCACTCGACTTCTGGATGTCCAGGGAGAGAAGTGCTTTGCGAACTGAGCGCTGTGAGAACAGCACATCCGGCATGGAGCACTCACACCGCGGGATGGTCGGCAGTGTTTTCCCCCGTCATGAAGAGTCAAGTTGGACGCAAAAAGAGATTTTAAAAGGTCAGCTTTGCAGAGATGGTAGTGTTGGCTATACAGAAATTCCCTTGGACAGCCTTGGCGAGAGACCAGAATGAACGCGTTCCCGAAGGAAGGCGAACTAGTTTCTCGCCAATTCTGCCTATGTGCTCTGACTTTGCCTTGGCAATAACTCTTTTGAAGGACCTGGAGGGGAAGTTATACTTTTTTTTAAGTGTGCTGGTGTTTACATCCCGATTCGCCGAAGCCGCAGCCCAGGCTTGATAACACTTCTGCTTACTGCGTAATGCAGTCTTACAGGAGCGACTAAACCAAGGCTGAGATCTGCCTCCAATGGGTACCACAGATAATGGAATAAATAGTTCCATTATATAAATATTTTTTATTTAATAGAACAGCTTATTTATAACCTCCTTCGCTTTCTATTACTTGCTGTCACTGCTCTGGAAGATTAATAACGCTTATGGTTTACTAGTTTACTGGTTTACCAGTCTTTTCTGCCTAGGAGTCCGTTTGGATACAAACTACCTAGTTAGCTATTTCTACCGCCAAATTGCAGTGGATGCAGTGCTGTGTTCCCGTTCGAAAGGCATAGGGAGCCAGTATAATTACACGCTATGAGACATTCCATCTTAGATTTCAGAGGTGACAACGCATCTGTAGACTATTGTATTTGTAGTTGGTTGCAGGTGTTCGTGGGCTGTAAGTGCCACTCACCGTCTAGTAAGCTGTAAGTACATTTACCACTTCAATGTTATTAAAAAAACGTTTATGAACTCTTTATATTATAAAGAGTCCTTATTTCTCCATGAAGTCGGCCAGCTGCTGGCCCCTTGGGTTCCGTAGCCTATTCCTAATTGCCTTACTTTCAGCTTACCTTCCTCTCTTGTCCCTAGTTTTGCGTTAAAGTCTCCTATTAACACCGTAATGGTGGGTTTTTGAGGAATGCATGGCTCTAGACATATCCTCATACATTACCTCCACCTCCTCATCGGGACGTGCCGCGGTTGGTGCGTTAACCCGTATGACCTTCGGCGAATACCGTTTGGTGATTCTGAGTATAAGGTACGCAAGCCTCGGCGACACACTCTCAATCTTGTTACCGAGATAACGTTGTTAACGAGAGACTTGAGGACGATAAATTCAACACCTCCTTAAGACAGATGGTCACCCTCCCGGTGATAGAACAAGTTGCCGGATTCGAGGATTACCATGTCCTCCCCCTCTCTTCGGACCTCGGATAATCCTATAATATTCCAGCGCAACTTGTCTATCTCTCCTTCCAGCTCCAGGATCTTCTCGTCAGTTCTCAGGGTGCGTGCGATATAAGTTGCCAGGTCGAGTCGTCTTAGGTGGCAACCGAACCTCCACCGGAGATTCTCAGCACCCCTGCCCTGCCGTTACTATCTCTTCGTAATTTTCATAATGCCAACTTTCAATATATCACATATTGCCATAGTTGCCACGCTTGGCGAGCGAGTTGGCAACCGCAGGTTTTTATTTTTAGTTAAGACGCTGCTGCCCATCTTCTGCCTCAGTTTCCCTCTGTCGCCTCTTATGACACCCACGGGACGATATGGCGTAGTGGGTATTCTTGTCCACCACTACACGGGGTAACTTTGTGTCATTTGTTCACAGCTTATGTTGCGAACAAATGACACAAAGTTATGAACTAACTTGATAGTTTATCTCTTCTATAAAGTTACTACTGTACTAAGTTTTCATTATACAATATCTTAGTATTCTGTTATTTGAAGTGAACTTACTCGAACATTGTCTAGCATATTCCTGGTTTTAAATTTATGCTGAATTATCTACGAGTATTAGAAAGCAAAAAATGCGGTTGACCCTTTTGGCCTTCCCTGAACCCTTCCGCTAATTTTAAATGCAAAGCGCTCTAAATTATACCTGTTATGACCTGTAATTTTTGCATCAATACGATCAGAGAAGAAATTTCTTTGAAGAAAGTTATTTGAAAAAAAAATACTTTTTTCGAAACTTTTCTTTAATGTTTTCTCTCCAACGCATCAACCGATTTTGGAACTGATATTAAAATCTGTTTAAAAGTTATTTCAAATAAATATTTTTTGAAAATTTTATTTTTCAGATTTCTTAACTGGTCGCAATCGGTTGAAATGGCATATAAAATCGAAATTTAGTAGTAAAACAACGAGAACTCGAACGTCAAAGTTTCTTCCCAGCGATTACGTTATATTCTTTTATCTTGATAAAAAAATATAAACTAATTTAAAAATCCTAATCAAAAGGATTTTATACTTTATAAAATTTAAATCTATGAAAAAAGGTTCTCGAGTGGAGTCTCGTACCAGTAGACGAAGGGTAGGGTGACCGCCCATTAGGTGGAGTGACGACCTGGTAAGACATGCAGGAAGTCGATGGATGCAGGTGGCTCAGACCTCCTAAATCCTATGTTCAGCAGTGGACTTGTGAAGGGCTGTAATGAAGATGATGATGAAAATTTAATTGAGTATTTCATGTATGTGCATATTTTTTCCGTGTATCTGTCTAAAATACGAAATTTTTGTCCAGCCTCGCCTTAACAACTCGACCACATTTCTTGGCCAGATTTTGTGATTTTTCTTCTTTATATAGAAATGTTTAATAACTTGACTATAGCACCGACATTCGGATCCCAGTTTATGTATAAACCAGACAAAACAGATATATCGTGTGAATATGATCTCAATCGGGAATCCGATGTCAGTTGTTCAGAAGTTACACGATCACTTGCAGATGCACCACAAATTTTATAATAAATATTGTAAAGAATATATAATTGAAACATATGGGAAAGCGGCAAACAATATGCAATCATTTATATAAAATCTAAGTGATAAGTAATGAACTGATAGCCCACTTGATGGTAAGTGACTGCTGCAGACCGTCCAACTTCAAACAAAGACGGCTACAGATGAGTTATCACATTTGAGGACTAAGATTGAATGCCTAACAGTCTGTAACTATACGGGCTCTCTAACCCCAAACGAGCAAAAAAACAGCAGTGCAAGTTCCACTGCTTGGTGCGAATTGCAAATCAGAGTACATTTTCTACCGACTTCAAAAAGGAGGAGGTACTCAATTTCAACTGTATGTTTTTTTATGTGTGTTACCTCATAAATTTTTACTGGGTGAACCGATTTCGATGATTCTTTTTTGTTTGAAAGCTGGTAAATTTTCGTGTGGTCCCATATGAATTTGATCAAGGTCAGACCAACAGTTTTTGAGTTATTCTTAATAATTTATATTGAAGTCAGCCGTACAAAATTTTTAATTTTTAATTATTTAACTAAAATTGCGTATTGCTTTGTAATTCTACGGCAAAAAAGTAATATTAAAGATATAAATAAACAACACAAAAACAACGATTTGTTGTTTGTTGCTATAATGTTTATCCCAGTGTCAATAACCGCAACCTATTTTATTGAGTAAGCATTACATTAGCTGAGGAAGGTGAGGAAAATTAACCATCTTTATACTACGCGATAATATTTATAGATATTTATGCTTAGTGATATTTAATAGATTATTTTCCGCAATAAGTTGGCCTTCAAAACTGTCTCCATAAATAAGTAGAAGATAACGTAACCTAGAAGCAAAACACACTGCATGCAATGAAGTTATATTTCATTTCTATCTTTGAATGAGTGTGGTGGTTAAGCGTAAGAGAATCCATCGCCCCCATTTCGTCAAGAAAGTGTCATAAGAGGCGACTATAGGAAATGCCAGAAATTTTTGGGGCTTCGGATTAATTAACTTGCTAATACCAGACTCGAGGCAGCAGCGTCAAAAATTCGAGAAATCTGGCCTGTACTGCGACTTTAACTAGCTCAAGAGTTTTTGTTAAAGAAGAAGTTATTACGTAAGTATAATAATTTTACCGCCTGAATGCTTAGCGGTCCACCACTGCGAGATTGACTACGAGTTTTCCCCGCATGAGAGCTTTGTGAAATCGACTACCACCTTAGCAATTTGGGGACCTTTAAGAAAAGGGTCTACTCCTTTTTAAAAAGCCTGCAACGCACCTACGATTCCCTTGGTGTTTTCATTATTTATTTAATAATCTCTAATTCTTTTCCTTTCTCACTATCGCCATTGAAATATAGTTGAACGTTATCTTACAATAAGTTTGAAAATTAATTAACCGTATTCTGTTGATTCATATTCGCTTTATGAAAATGAGCTTCTGTAGTCTGTGCTTGACTTGGAAAAATTGCCTATGTTATCTTTTATTTTAGTTATAATTTTGTACCTGGTTGAAACTGAATCATTTTTATTTCACTTTATCAACGTGTAGCTACGTTTATAATAGTTATTTATTTATATTACAAACCATAATTAAATAAACACTTACTGGCTATAACTTGACTGACTAAAATAACATGAAGAGAACTTGTTTGGTCATCTGAAGTTAAATTAGGAAGGAAAATCATCCTCTATTTTGGCTACAATGTTGATTTTGGCTACGATGTTGAAAAACCTCCCCTAACATACTTTAAATAAATACCAAAAATACAAGAGTACAATAACATTACAAAAATAAAAATAAAGAAATAACGAACAAAAAAGATATATAGTGTGCGTTGGTGTGGGTACGTGCGAGGATGCGCGCGATTCCAATTTCTGTTTTATCATAGTCAAGTAAAAATAAAAAGCCTTTAATTCTTTTGTACATTTATATTTATAAAGTTTCACAATTATAAAGTTTCTACCAGTTTTATTATAATCAAAGCTACCCAGAAAGCCATAAAAACGTTTAGCTAAAGTGGTTCGGAAACTACGGATTTGTTTACAGACAATATTTTTTCTAGGTCTTTGCATACTTGACGGATCATTAAGAGTTTAGGCGTGTTTTTTTTTTTAAATCATAGCCAGCACTGAAGCTTTCTGACGCCTAACTCACAGAAATAATATAATTTAATAAGTTAATCATATAAGTATAGGTTTGAAAGTACATACCTTTAGAATTGCACATATTATAATATTTGTTAACATAGCTATGCGCTTAATTAAAATTGGATCAGCGGATTCCTCTGAATCCGATGCGCGAAGGCCATGGGGCGAGGAATAAAATGCACTCAAAATCAGATCTGGTCTATAGCTCCACCGCCAACCAAGATTCGACTGCGAAGGGTAGGTACCGTCACTCCTCTCACACCGCAACCCAACCGGTGGTGGTTAACTGGTGGGTATATCAACGGTGAAGCCCCGTCAGAATCGCAGAGGATAGGGTGAGTGGCCCATCGTCATACCAACACTCCTCTTCCCCCGCGACTCCACCTCGACTGCAATGGTTGAGAGGAGGGAACTCCTCTCATCGGAGCCCACCAACAAACGGCCTAGTGACCACCTCGGGCCGGACCTTCACCTCGGACCAGCCTCTTAGTTAACCGTGGTTGACCACGGCACAACTACTAAGCCCCCTCGTCATGTCAAGACGAGAACTCGTTTGGGGGACTGCCGTCCCTGAGAATTAAGATGGAGTACTTATTTTGTAACGTAAATTGGTTAAGTATGAAAATTCATATTTCTATTACATTTGTTTAATCTCTCCTCGAAAACGAGTAAAAATGATTTAGTCCAGTATTGAAGCAAAAGTTATATTATTACGCACGTCGTAATTTGCGCTAATGATCGCCCACATTCGTTACAGTTATTAAATTTAATACAGTTGCTGAAGTTTTAATTGTGTTTTATATGTTTAAAGTAGACCTGGTCGAGCCCCGACGGTTCCACAAAAAGATTAACTTCAATATGACGACTGGACGGCAACTGATCAGTGATGTATCTGGGTAAAAACTGACAGCGATCCCCGAATAGTGAGAGCCACACTGAACTATAACGTTAAGTTGGAGAAATCATATCTAAAGAAGTCAACACTCCATAGCCCCGAAATCTATCAGGTCGAGTTACAAAATCGTTTTCAGTTCCTAGACTGCAATGCTGTAAACGATATGAATCCCAAGCTCGTGGAAACTGCGCTCCATGCGTTTGGAGGTAAGTTCAGTTGTAGAAGGACACAAAAACTTTTTGATCACACTCTTAATCTTATGGCTATTAGACGAGAAATGAAGCTGCAGTCTTCAGCAGATTTGACAGCATATAGCCTGACTGAACAAGAACAAACTGAACAGATATATCTCCAAATTAATGCGACGGGACTTACTCAACTTTAATATAGCTCGTATTGAAGAAACGATCGCGTGGAACCAGGGCTCCCAACTGGCAAAGCTGAAGACCGAATGTAGCAGCATTGTTTCCGGGACACCAGAGATATTGAGTGAGATTAAGAGATTCTTTGGGCAGCTGTACATGTCATCGTAGGAGCCACACGCAAGTGTGAGTAACGGTCCAAGAGCAAGTCTTATCCAACACTATTCCGATGATATCCCGGACGTCAGTCTGAGCGTAATTAGAATAACTCTCCAGCACCTTAAAAACGGCAAAGTCCTGGCTGAAGATGGAATTACAACGTAACTTCTAAAAGCGGATGGAAAACAAGTAATTAAAGTCATTCACGCGAGCCTCCCGATGTGCGTCGCTTAGTTCGTGAGATACTCATTTCTAAATCTTCTTTGTTTTACCGATTTGGCGCAAATCTCTATTATTGTTTTGACGCCTATATTAAAAGCCAGCGCTAGCTCCACCATAATTCGAGACGGATCCGATACCAGTAACGGCTTCAGTGCGTTATTATAATGATTTTCAATAAATCAACCTTCTTCTCCCACTCTTCGTGGACGCCCACGAAGTTTTTTTGTTAGGTGAAATTTAAAAAAAATAATGCACATGTCAATGATATTGAGTTCCGTATGGGATGAATTATTTCTATGGTTAATAAATATAGCGCGATATTAAAGAAACAAAAGAATAACTGATTTTGAAAAAGGAATGAAAATCGTAAAAAATTAAATTTATTTGAATTAAGAATTCCATGTAAAGCCTTTACAGTTAGTATTTACATTCGGTATAAAACCATACATATTTATTTTACCATAAAATATTTAAACGTAACCTAGAAATTAGACATGTTACACGTAGCAAAGTCTGCTGCAGCGCGAATGGGGCGTCTTGACCGAGGAAGGACAAAGCTCTCACAAAATGATCTTTGTAAAATAGCTCTATAAAACTTTTATGTTTTATGTAATGAGAGCCCGAGACCTTTCTACTAGTAACGAGAAACTATAACTTTTTATGTTTTCGAACCGAATAAGATAAAAATTGAGAAGGATCCTTTTTTCGAATATGGTCTTTTTAAGGCATTTTTACAAATTAGGCGTAGTTTTAGACATATTTGCCTTAAAGTTTATTTTATAGAATAAGGGTGACATACGAGCACACAGTTCACCTGATGATAAGTGGATGCTGAGGGCCATAGATATCTATCCTCCATCAAGAATCAAAATGGAATTGTCGAATGTGAAGATGCGTTTTCACCCCTGGACTAAAATGGTATAACTCGTTTTCAAGAAAAATGGTATCCGGATCTCTGCACTCAAGTTACGAAACACAGCATTAAGCTGCTTTTTTCCTCCTCTGATCGCGAACAACCAAAAGCCAAAGCCGTTTTCCCTCTAACATAACTTATGTTTTACTACGATGCAATCAAAAATCTAAAAAATAGCCTTTACCATACAATTTCAAATAAAACTATGAGAAATACTGAAGCATTGATTGAAAAATATTAGAGACTGTAGAAGCTATCAGGGTCTAACTGTTACCCACTCGCTACCCTGCGCTGGGCGTATATTAAATTTAGTAATAATTCAGTATTGTATGTCATATTCCACGCTACCGACTTCTATGCCAAATTTCCTTAGGGTTGTCTAGCTGTTTGAGCTGAATTGAAAGACAAACTAATAAAGATACATAGTTTTACAATTAAAATATTAGTAAGTAGTAATTTATACATGGTAGAGCCGCTTTGAAGCTACTTTATGGCTGTAGCACGAATGGATTGGCTCGACCGGGGTGGAACCACGCTATCACAGAATACCAACGTGAAATAGCAGCTAACGTGACATTCCATCTTAGTCCTCAGGAGTAACTACGCATCTGCATTTTGATTCTTAACTAAAGACAAATGTAAATGTCTATGGGCCACAGCATCCACTTACCATCAGGTGCACTGGTTGTTCGTTTTTCAACCTTTATCTATAAATAATTTAAAATTAAATTTTTTGTACAAGCGATATCAATATAAACTATAAAGAATAACTCAAAAACTATTGGTCAGACCTTGATTACCAACACCATGAAGCACCAGCTTTCAAGTAAAAACAGAATAATCGTAATCAGTTCACCCAGAAAGAAGTTATGAGGAAACACACATAAAAACACAGGCGAATTGAGTACCTCCTCCTATTAAAAGTCGGTAGAAAAATGTTAACTTGCACAGGCGAACTTGCTTTGCGCATGCTCCAACATGCACTTGGTACTCTTTTAAACATTCATTCATTAAAGCTTATCAAAAGTCAACTGCTGAATATATTATGTCTTCCCCATAGATTTCTTCATGATATTTGCCACAGTTGCCTTGCTTGGCAGGTGGTTGAGTAACCGCAGGTTTTTTTATTTTGAATCGTTTTCATAAGGATGCTGCTACTCATCTCCTTCTATTTCCTTGGGATGCTTCTTACGATATCCTACGGAGGATATGGGACAGTGGATTCTCTTAAGCCACCACTATAGGTCGTTATAAACATGATACCTTAAAAGCACATTTTAATATCCGATGCTTGTCTTGATCTTATCATTCTCACTACATCCCATCACAAGTTTACTGCTCAAATTAGGCGACCCCTAAATACCACAAAGCACGCTGATGAGCCACCAGCATCCATTGACTTATCGTACAGTAGTTATATAAATATTTGTAAAAAAATCATATTCGAGCAACGATATACAAATATCGATATGTTACAACAAAGAGAGCCGCACTGCAGCTATATATTGGTTCTTACAAGAATGAGTCGACTGGACCGGAGAAGGATCCTCCTCTCACAGAAGATCACCGTGAAATAGTAGCTTAATTGTGCTCTGTTTCGTATGGTGAGTGTAGAGAACCGGAGACCCTTTTCAATGGAAACGAGGCATTCCATCTTATTTCTTTTTTTTTATAGGATAAGGGTGAAAAACGAGCACACAGTCCACCTGATGGTAAGTGGTTGCTGCGGCCCATAGACATCTACATCTATCCTCTGTTACAGATCAAAATGCAGATGCGTTTTCACCCGTGAGGACTAGGATGGAATGCCTCATTTCCAGTAAAAAGGGCCTCCGGCCACTTGCACTCACCAAGCGAAACGCAGAGGTAAACCTCTACTTCACACTGGTATTCTGTGAGGTAGTGGTACCACCCAGTTCGAGCCGGCCCATCCATGCAACAGCAAAAGCTGCCGCCTGGCTCTACCACTGTTTCGCAGTAGTAACCACAATGTAAATGCCTATGGACCACAGCATCTGCTTACTACCAGGGGGTCTGTGTGCTCGTTCGTCACCCTTATACTATAAAATAAAATACATGTAAAAGCTATTATTTAACCTCTAAATTCTCTTTGCAAACTTCTAAAGTGAACGTTATTGATGCTGATACCAGTTGTTAACTACGGTTTATTTCTACGGAAGTTAGTTGTGAACTCGTTATCAGCTCTCAGTTTCCTACGTTTAAAATAAGAACGCTACTCTAACGGCTTAGGAAGTTACACTGGTCATTTTCAACTCGATAATAGTGCTTGATATACCTAACAGTGGATTAAGAACATAAATTTTAAAACTTTAGTGGTAGAGTCACACTACAGCTCATTATAGCTACAGCACGTATGGGTCGGTTCGACCGTTGAAAAACTACGGTCGCAAAGTTTATTACCACTGTGACTCTGGCTGGCTGAATTGGTAACCCCTTTTATGAAACTTAATAAACTTAGTAAACTTTGACTTTGTGGCATTTTATCATGTGTCCCTTAAAAAATAACTCATTCTGTAAAAGTTAATGATAATATGAGATATAAATGGACGGATGAAATGATTATATCTATCGATTCGGAGACTAAGGGAAGCAAACGTTGAGCGTTAATGATGATACAAGTTTTATTATTACGTTTTTTGCAGCCTATCAAATGTCTACTGCTAAATACTTATAAGACTTCCTAATAGATTAGCTCAAAGGAAAGTATTTGCCAAAGTTACCAAGCTTGGCCGGCGGGTTGGCAAACTCAATTTAGAGTTTTTATCAGGGAGATTCTGCTGCCAATGAGAATAAGTAAGCTTAATTACTGTCTACAATTATGCTATTAAGTAATTAAACCAATGAATTATGTGCATGTTAAGTTAAGTTAAACGTTAAGTTCTGTGCTGTAATTTAAGAAAAAAAAATATAATTCAGTCTTATACAAATTAAATACTGATTGAAACATAACGCTACTACAAATTAAAAAAGTAATCATTTTCAGCACACATTGCTGAGTAAATTTTATTACGTCGAGTGACTTGACTAACGAAAACATTGCGTGTACGGAAATAAAAGCCGGCGAAGTGCGAGTCGGACTTGCACATGAAGAATTCCGTACCATCGCGCAAGATTTAACACTACGTATGCAAAAAAATTGTGTTTCTGGAAGGGGAGCCCGCTTTAACTTTTAATTTATTTTTATTTTTATTACTTTTTGTAATAACGGCAACAGAATTAAAAATTCTGTGAAAATTTTAACTGTGTACCTATTACAGGCACTGGCTTATAATAAGTAAAAGACAAAAAACGGACAGTCGGTGAGACGGACAGCGGAGGCTTAGTAATACAGTCCCGTTGATTTCCCTTCTGGTACGAAACCCTAAAAAGAAAGGAATTAGTTGATTCATCCTAACTGATATAAATATTTAAACGTTTTAGAGCTTAATTTGTTGTCTTTGAGAGATTAAAATGCGATTACACAACCTAGAAACACGTAGAGGATACCTTTTAGCTCAGAGATCCGATTTTAATAACCATTTACCATCTGGTAGACTGATGGTTAAATGAAGTTAAAGTAACAGCCTATATACGTCTCACCGCTTGGCACAGGTCTCCTCTAATTTCTGAGAGGGTTTTTGGGCAAGGAAATGTCCGGCGCGCTGTCCCAATGCGTGTTGGCGAAATTCATATTTTTTCCAAATTTTTATTTTTTACTTCTTAGATTTGCAGGTTTTCTCACCATGTTTTCCTTCACCGCCGAGCACGTGGTAAATCTGCACTTAAAATTTCAATTAACAATTTCACTGGTGTCGGCGGCGATCGAACCCGGGTTGCTTGCGTACTGTGAAATTTACAGCGAGCGCTTAGCCCCTGAGCTACACGACTCTAAAGATAAATTCAGACTTTGGCTAAACTCAAGTATTGTTGAAACTGTTGTTTAATTGCTTTTAAACGAGCTTTTAAAGGTCGTATCGTTTTATACAATGACCATTGTATAAAACGTGTGTGTATCGTGATATTCGGTTAGTCTCCAGTACTTTAATTATATTTTATCGTATTATCAAACAACATTTGTAATTTCCATGTTTCGAATAACTCTATGCTTGGTAAATAATTGGTGAATCCCAGAAATTGACTATATTTTCGTATCATTATCAGCCCTTATTTGAAACAATTATTTTGCGTAAAATCATCATAATGAACCTTCCTCCAATGATAGCGCTCATTTCCAACAGATACTTCTCCGGACTAATGAATAATTTAAAATAGGTAATAATATTTAAACAAATCTATTAGATTTTTGTAAAAGGTTATAGTAATGCCAATGTTTGTTATGGAATGACATCTAAGATTTTACTTCTATAATGAGAAAGGGATACGATGAAATTTTCCCTTAAATAAATTATCGCGAGATTCTTAACCTTCGCTTCATTATATAGGTACATTTCGTTTAGATACTGAGAGGGTCATATTAAATTGTACCTCAATAATAAATTATTCTGTACCTGTTTATGAAGAAAAAATAAATATAAATCCTATTGTGTTCTATACTGACACTCAGAGCGACATTGTCGTTAATATTTCTATTTCAGATTTGCCACTTTTGGAATATGGTAATTGTATGCGTCGTTAGGTGCAAAGTTTTACCCAAAAATTTAAACTGTAAATACATAATATCCGTGATTTTATTTCGCCATTATTCAAGTTGCGGTAGCAGGAGTATGCAAGCTTAATTTTGAATGTGATCTGTCTTATATAGAACAAACAAAAGATCAATAAAACGCACATAGAAGAATATTTAGCTGACGTAAAATACCGAAGCTCCGCGAAATCTGCGGTCTATTAACATGTTCAGATCATTCCCGCTATTACATCAGATTTAATAATGAACAGATCTTCGCTAAAGAACACTCACTCCTACGAAGGATGATTCGCTATTTATATTAAAAACCAAATATGCATGCGCTGGAAACCCATTCCTGCAAAAGCTATGCATTTACATGCTGGAAACTATGCTAGCTGGCATAGTTGCAACGAGATTCCAGCATGTAAATGTGGATATATAATTAATGTATTTTATTTGTTTTTTGATGCAATAACGACTCACATATTATACTACAATTACTTTTTAAATACAAGATAATTTATCGATGTTATCTTGAAATTGTAATATAAAACAATTTTATGTTATTTAAAGTATTATGTTGGTTCCCATCTATTCTTATCGTCGTTTGTTTTTTGTATAATGTGTTTTTTCTGTCTTAATATTATTTATTATTTTTATAATATAAATTTTATAAATTCATGCTGTGGCTACCTGTAATTAAGGTTTTTACTTAGTCGTAAGCAAAATCTATGTACTGATGGTACTGATATTTCTGGTGGTCTTAAATAAATAGATATACTGAAGTTATTTGGGGAGGCTATGGACTTTTATAGGTTGTGACGGTAGCAGTATAAGGTGCGTGTTTTTTAAGCTTTATTTTTGTTAATGCGTGTCAATCTTGATAGATGTACTTATGTATCGCGGGCTATTTTAGAACTCTTATAAAGGAACAATTCAACCATAAAATATTTTAATATACGTTTAGAACTACAAGCTGTGAGGTATTTCACCTAAGTCCTCAGAGGTGACGACACAAGTGTAGCAGGTGTTCATAGACTGCGTTACCCACTTACCATCAGGTAGACTATGAGTTCGTTAGTCAGTTCAACGTTATAAAATAATTAAAAAGTTTCATTAAAGATATCTAAATACACTTCTACTTAAGTATTAATATCAGTAGAGTGTTTTTAGTCTTGCTACGATTGTCAATATTACATTATTTACGTTTAAAATAAAAAATAAAATATCGTATTTGAATACATTTAAAGTAAAGTAAAGTAAAGTTGCAGCCTATTTACGTCCCACTGCTGGACACAGGCCTCCTTTCATTTGTGAGAGGGTTTTAGGGCAAGGAATTGTCCACCGCGCTACCCTAATGCGTGTTGGCGAACTTCACATGTCTTTGAAATATTTTTTTTTCTTATTTCTTAGACATGCAGGTTTCCTCACAATGTTTTCCTTAACCGCCGAGCACGTGGTACATCAGCACTTAAAATTGCAATTAACAATTTCATTGGTGCCGGCGGGGATCGAACCTGGGTTGCTCGAGTACTGCGAAGCTTACAGCGAGCTAACCATCTGAGCTACCACGGCTCTATTTGAGTACATTTCTTTATCAAAAATATAAAATAAGCCAAAAACATATTTTATTTTAATATTATATTTTACTTTTAATATGTTATTTGCTCGTAACAGCTTTATGCCGTAGCCAACACATGTTTGCTTTTGAGGAAATTGCAAGGGGCGGGGATATTAAAGTGCAACGATGCAGTCACTGGCATGCTGGATGAATTGCTCTCTACTTCCAATTTAGTAGCTGCCAGGTTCATGTTTATTCCTACACTCAATGTGGTATTAAAATATTTTGGTTTTTACCGCATCTTGTTTTACATAGCCTAACATAAAATTGTCCATGCGAAAAATTGCATTTCCTTGAATCTATCTCCACGTGCTTAAAAGTCAAATCCTGTGATTTAAAATTACTCATCGGGTGGCTAGTGTTATGCGTCGTTCGCGTAACGAGCCCAGTGATTATGTAATTTTTTTATTATCTCTTAAAATATGCGTCCATATAACATGCTATAAAAAGCAAAGTTTATCTTCATAAAATTGTCTTGATGATTGGTAACGCCAGTTAACAATCTAATTTATAAATCTAATACAATACTTGGTACGCTAATTTAACCCCCCCTTCCCTTCTCCTTTATGCACGCACGGCCGTTGAAGGCGACACAATCGCCACGCAGCGGCAGTCCAGTTCCAATGATGAAGTAACTTTGGTTCCTAAATATTAATATGCCGTGCCTTATTATAACGCTCAATAATCACTTTTCAATTTTCAATGTCTTTTTTTGTTCAAGTAATACCTTATTGTAGCTTACGTATAAGAAATAGGCGTATAGTATCGCCGACTTTTTTTAGATGAATCAAAGACCAATATTTTTATAGAACATTGTTTTTACGTATCACCAACCATTACGCCAGCGCACGCGGATAAAGCAGTTCGGGTCCGTTTTTTCTTCTGACTTGCTTTACAAAATCAATATTTAAGGCTTGTTTAAAAGTGAATATTTAGGCATTCAATAACGACTAACTAACGTTTTGCAATATAAGGGAAACCTACGCCATCTATGGTAATATCAGCGAATTAAAATATACTTGAGAAACTTTATCAATTGATTGTAATATAGGTTACTAAGAAAAGTACAAAATTACAACAGAGGGCGCCATAAATAAGTAACAAAAATAAGAAAAGTATAGAAAAATTTAAAACTAAAGAAATAAATAATGGAAGATCTTCAAAAAAATTTACTAAAATTAAATAATGAATTTGAAAAAAAAAATAATTTCATGGAGTCAAATATCAAAAATGGAAAACCAAATTACTACAAAAATATCAAAACAATTGGATGAAAAATTTCATACAGTTGAGAAAAAATTAGGAAACATTCGAATAAAAGCGGAAGAGCAAGAAAATAGTATAGATGTGCTAGAAAAGAACAATGTGCAGAGAAACCTCGAAGTTTTTGGAGACGAAGAGACAGAAAATTTTTAATATGATCTTCAAGAAAAAATTACTGAAATAATAAAAAAAAACACATTAAATTTGAAACACAAGAAAGTGAACTAAAAGCCTTAAGAAGATTGGGAATAAAAGGACATAAAACGAGACCTATCTCTGCGATGTTTACTACATTAGAAAATAAAATTAGTTTTTATTAAATAAAAATATATTGAAAAAAACAAGCGTATACATAAAACACGAATTCCCTGCAAACATTTTGAAAATAAGAGAGGAACTAAAAATTCAACAACAAAAAGGAAATGAAAAAGGGAATATAGCCTACATCAAATACGATAAGCTTGTTGTTAACGAGAAATATAAAGATACAAGTAATAACAAGAGGCAATTATCTATATCTCCCCCAAAAACGTCACAAAATACTTCTACTCAGAGGCGCCTACAATGAATAACAAAAGCAAATACAAATAAATAAATATTACAAAGTAAAATAAAAATTTAAAAATAAAAAACAAGAACACAATGACGTCTTATATAACCAGAAACGAAGATTTATAGCTCTATGAAGCACGCTCCAACAGCATTCACGAAAATAGTAATAATAACTTAAATAATTTAAACACTCCCTCAGTACGGGTGGTTGCTGCGAGAATGTTAGACCAAAATCTCAAACTCGTTTCAAAAATATATTTAAAAAAATATATATTAATCTGCAACTCCTCACATACAATGTAAGATCGCTTGTGGATATCACGAGGCTATCTACCACAACTAGAACACAGTTTAGAGAAATATAAAATGGGATGTTATAAGACTATCAGAAATAAAAAAAGTTGCTCAACAGATAGAAGAACATGAAAACTATGTACTCCTCTACTGTGGCGAACAAAGCGGAAGAAATTGTGTCGGTTTCTTAATACAAAATCACTTGAAAAAAATATATTGAAAACTTTAGTTTTATACACACAGGATAGTCCGTATCGACATGAAATTTAACAATAATTATATAACCTTCATACAAATGTATCCACCAGCAGAAAAGTCACCAGAATCAGAAATACAAAACTTCTATAATGACTTAAGAAAGGCAATAGCTATGTCTGTACTAGTGCGCTTTCAATATTGCTTTTATGTTTATTTTGTGTTTCAACCTTCAGTTCGTCTTGCGTCAAGCGCTGTACCACAAGACGCATGTATGTAGCTTATCGTATACCCGTGCGCTTGTCGCCTGCAACTCGTCTATACCTCACGAGCCTCGGTTAGGTTTGGTTAGAGATGGACGTGCCACTAGCAGCTATGAGTGCAGCATACTTTGGGTTAAGTGCAGGGAAAAAACGCAAGAAAAAGAGAATCTGGATGAAAGATTATTTGTAAAAAACGGAACAATACAATATTGAAATATATAGAACTAAACGATGACATTATTTTTTTTATTTTCAGACGTATGACTAAAGCCACTTTCTACAAGCTTTTGAAAATAGTGGAGCCAAAATTACGAAACGTAACACTCATTATCTAGTGTTTTAACTTTGTATTCCGGCATTTTGTATACTAAAATTCACAAAATATTGCATGCGAACCCACTGGTGACGGATCAGCGTCCACTAAAGGCATGCGCTGTTGTCGAACTAGTTTTAGCGCATGCGCTATTGCATCCACTATGATTGCTCAGGTATGCGTTTGAGGAAGCCGCAAGATGAACAGGAAAGCGTACTGGTGTAAACATAGCTAATGAAAGATACCAAAAAGGATACGTTTTTCGAAGGTAATTTTAACGCTAAGATTGGTTTGTCAAGAAAAGAAAAAAACATAGTGACAGGAATGTTTGGATATGGGAGTAGAAACAGTAGAGAACAACGATTAATAGAATTCTGCTACGAGAATAAATTGATAATAACAAACACACAATTTAGAAAGAACGCAAAGAATAAATGGACCTGGCAATATCCTGACGAGAACACAGGAAACAAATTTGACTACATATTAGCTAAAAATATAAGAATAGTTAGCGATATTGAAGTACTGAACATACCATTTTCATCTGACATCTGAGTAGGAAAAAATTCGACAACAAGAGAAAAACCTTCACGGCAACCGAGCAAGACTCATTTAAAAACGTCGCTGAAAGATGAAGATAATGTAATAGGCGGAACAGTGTAGACATGACAAATGAAAACATTATTAACACAGTTGACAAATGTGTAAAAAAAAACTACCAAATTTATATAAAATAGAAAAGAAACATGTAGATACCAGTAAAGAAAAATATGTTATGGAACTTATAGAGAAAGGGAAACAACTAAAAAAAATCAAACATAGAACATTTAAGCAAAGGAAACTATTAAGATTACTACATAAAAAGATAAGACAAAAAGTTAAAGATAAACCAAAAACTCATAGGCTTAAGATCATAAAAGACGAATAAGAGCTGTCAGGGTCTAATAAAGACGTTACAATAAAATAAATAATACGAAAAATTGGATCATTAAATTAAAAGAAAAAATAACAAAATAGTATCATCTAGCAGAGGTCTGTTAGAAATAGCAACCGATTTTTTTAAGGAATTATGCAAAAATAATAAAGACACTATACAAAATAGTCCAAATAAAAATCAAAGTGAGGAAAATCTCCCGTTTTTACAATTTATGTATGTGAACCTCTTAGAAGATGAAAGTATGATATAGAGGCAGTAGCGGGAAACCTGTGGACACGTACTGTAAAAGATAGAAACAAATGGCACGAGATGGAGGAGGCATTCATCCAACAATAGATAGTCGTTGAATAGAAGATGGTAACCTATTGAACTAACACACAAATGCTAGCATATTCACACAAAAACACACACACACACGCACATACATACAAATACACACAGACACAGTCACATACACCAGGCAGATAAACACGCATGCACGCACACACTCCCACACACACGCGCACACAAACACAGTTAAAGTTGTTAAAAGAGGGAATAAAGGCTTTTAGATTTAGAAAAATTGAGGACTAATGCTATACTACTACGCCTCCTGAATTTGGATATCATATACAAAAATCATTCTTCAAATCGGAATAGTTGCAGAGATTAGCATATTTCATTTCATTTTAATGCTACTAATAATAATATTAATGCCTAAGACGTAATATTAATTATACAATACATTTATAAAGATTTAGACAACTCCTAACAGTAACAAGTCATAATAAAAATCAATCCTTTTACTTTTACATATTTGAAAATTATAATGTCTATTATATTGCTATTTATTCTGAAACAAAGTAAATTGTTATTGAATTTAACTTTTAAGATATAGTATGATATACAAACTTAACAAAAAACACAAATATAACAATGGAGTAAGGCTGATTGTAGTGAAATTGTACGGTATGGAAACAACGAGACTCAGTGAAGCTGTTATACGAAGCACCGGATGGGACGCTTTCCGTTTCCAATTTAGTTTGCGTTAGCTTCATGTTTATTATTACGCTCTCTCTTAGGTATCTCAGGTTTTTTGATTCACATCTGATATCGTATTTTTTATTGAATGATCTATAACTTTTTTAATAGGATAGAAAATGAATGGCATAAAATTAGAGCTTTTAATGGGATTCTTATTTTTACTTATGTATGTACTTTGTTTAACTTAATAATTTTGGACACGATAGTATAAACTTAGCATTTCCATTACACTCATGGACATTACATAAGACGTTTTCTTTAAGTTTGTAGTAATGGTGATTGAATAATTAGTTAGTAGCAAACATTTTTTTTTGTTATGATGTTTCAGTGTTCATAATGACACAACTAGTTCTTTCAAACATTATACTATTGCTACTGCATTACACATTTTCATTGACCCACTAATTGAAATACACTGAGTAGGTACTTAGTACGCTGAACAAGGCTAAGGATAAAAGTTTATACCCATTATATAAAAGTAGGTTAACGCAAAAAGTAACTTGCACATAGTTTTCACAAAGGGTATATAAAAATGTTTATTACTATAGTTAAATGAATGAATTCTCTCGTGCTCAGAAAGGTAACCAAAATTAGCTTCGTGATTATTTCTTTTTACTTTTTAACCCACATTGGTGTTATAGGTGCTCTTCCATTATCCATATGAAATGTCATTGTTTGTTTATTCATAATTTATTGATTTGAGTTGATAATTGGAATAATGTGAAACATATTATTTTCGTAATACGTAATATTTCTTTATATTAAATACTTTTTTTTGAGAAGGGGCAAACGAGCATGTGGCTCACATGATGGTAAGTGACTACCACCACCCATGAGCAACTGCATCATCAAAGGAATTGCAGATGCATTGCCAGCCTTTTAAAAAAGAGAAGAATCTTTTTTTGAGGGTCCGCAAGTCGCCGGTCCGGAAAAATTATTGGTGATAGTCAACTCCACAAGAAAAATGTACGAGGATGAAAACTTCTTGTAAATCGCACAGTGATGGACCGCCAGCCATCTAGATAGTGTGGTAGGTATCTCGAGTTTTGCCGCTATGTGCGATGGCGAAATTTTGCGGCTGAAATTATTCCTAATAAATTCTTTGAGCACTCCTCGTGGTAGATACGATAGAACACGCAAAGAGATGCAACATCTCTTCGCAGCACCAGTGAGTCAAACTGATCTAAACGAGCTCGATCGCCGACGATTCGAACCGCTCTGCGCTGGATGTGATTAGATGGAATGAGCTTGCACTGGGGAGTTCCTTGTAAATTTGCGGGTGGTGTGCCGGTATGAAATACTGTCCCGCCATGCTGAGCATGCCAAAATTTTTAAGAGGCCAATTTCACATTCTTTTACAAATGACCAAGAAACTGCACGTCATTCGGCCGAGGATGCCGATACTGGCTGAGGCAACAAGGGGAGTGCTCTAAAACTGAGAAGATACGATATATATATATATATATATATATATATATATATATATATATATATGTATATATATATATATATATATATATATATATATATATCGTCTATAAAATACAGGTTGGATCTAGGTGGAAGTGAGGGTATATTGAGAAACTCCCACTTGTTTGTGCAGTATAAAGTTCACTGTAGGTGCCGTGCGCGAGATATTCCGCTTAAGACATTCAACAAGTGTGGTCATTCTATTAGTGCTTAGATAGTGGCGTTGTTCTAATCGTTGTTGTAATTCTTCTAGTGCAGGCAAGGAGGATTAGTGTTGCTGAAAGGCTGCCCTGTGTTACATTGTGATAAGTAGTGTTGCTGTTGGTTTACATATTTTGGTGTTATCATGTAATTACGTACCTCACGTCACACTGGTGTGTGATTGTGGCGGAGACGTGTTACGGTGTGGTCGAACTGTAATTTCCTTATACTGAATGTATAGTGCGTTACGTTGTCTTATTACCGATAATGATCATTTGCGTAAGCAAGAGAGCAAGTTGAACATCCGCTCTCACACTTTTATTACTTGTAACAATTAAAGCTTTCCTGATGTATTTCCGAGATCAAAATCGGGATCCTCTGTTGAATTCTCCAACATATATATGAATAATATAAACGAATATTTAAGTCTATTTATTTTTTTGTTGTAAACATTCAATCAACCTCACCGGAAGCTACGTTTGAAGTTTAGGAGACATTACAATCCTCTGTTCTTCATCGGAAAGGGAGTTAGAACAAATTACTCCAATTAGCCTTTCCCTGGCTTTGTTACGGTAGAAAGGGCCAACTTTTCAAATCATTATGTCTTTTCTACTGTCTTTGAATGTAAGTTCTTAATAACAGCCACTTTTTATAGAATCTAACCGAATAATTAAAAAAAAATATTTACATCTGTGATACTTCGTATTTCGAGTTGTAATTTTTTTACACTATATAATATACCTTTATAATACGACATAATTTGCCGTGTAGTGGCGGTTAAGAATATCCACTACCCCATATCTTCCCGTGGGTGTCGTAAAAGGCGACAAAGGGACACAGGCAGGAGATGGGCAGCAGCATCTTCCTGGTAACGGCAAAATACAATAAAAAACTGCGGTTGCCAACCCGCTCGCCAAGCGTGGCAACTATGGCAATATACCCCCCATAATGAAAGTTACGAAGAGACGGCCCCCAGTCCCCGGCGGCCCCGCTATTCCTGGCTACGGTGGCGACCATGGTAACGGCGGGGCAGGGGGTGCTAAGAATCTCCGGTGGAGGTTCGGTTGCCACCTACAACGACTTGACCTGGCAACATACAACGCACGGACCCTGAGGACTGACGAGAAGATTGTGGAGCTGGAAGAAGAGATAGACAAGTTACGCTGGCATATTATAGGATTATCCGAAGTCCGAAGAGAGGGGGAGGACACGGTAATCCTCGAATCCGGCAACTTGTTCTATCACCGGGAGGGCGACCATCTGTCCCAAGGAGGTGTCGGATTTATCGTCCACAAGTCTCTCGTTAACAACGTTGTAAAGATTGAGAGTGTGTCGAGGAGGGTTGCGTACCTTATACTCAGAATCACCAAACGGTATTCGCTGAAGGTCATACAGGTTCACGCACCAACCTCGGCACACCCCGATGAGGAGGTGGAGGAAATGTATGAGGATATCTCTAGAGCCATGCATTCCTCCAAAACCCAATATACGGTGTTAATGGGAGACTTCAATGCAAAACTAGGCACAAGAGAGAACGGTGAGCTGAAAGTGGGGAAATTTGGAATAGCGCAACGGAACCCAAGGGGCCAGCAGCTGGCCGACTTCATGGAGAAAGAGGGACTCTTTATGATGAACTCTTTCTTCCAGAAGCGGCCCCACAGGAAGTGGACCTGGTCGAGCCCCGACGGTTCGACAAAAAATGAGATTGACTTCATTATGACGACCAAACGACAACTGTTCAGTGATGTCTCAGTGATCGCGAGGGTGAAAACCGGCAGCGATCACCGAATGGTTAGAGGCACACTGAACCTAAACGTTAAGTTGGAGAGGTCTCGTCTCATGAAGTCAACGCTCCGTCCCCCTCGTGCTCTAATCCAAAGTCCCGAAACCTTTCAGCTCGAGTTACAAAACCGTTTTCAGTGCCTAGAAGACTGCAATAAAGTGGACGATTTGAATGACAAGCTCGTGGAAACTGTCCATGCGGTCGGAGCTAAGTTCTGCAAGACCCGCCGCAGAAGAACACAAAAACTCTCCGATCACACTCTTAATCTCATGGCTGTTAGACGGGAGATGAAGCTACATTCTTCAACAGATTTGACAGCATACAGGCAACTGAACAGACAGATCTCCAAATGCATGCGGCGGGACTTACGCAACTTCAATACAGCTCGTATTGAAGAAGCGATCGAGCGGAACCAAGGCTCCAAAGTCTTTGCCAGAGATCTGTCTGCCAGAAAGAGCCAACTGTCAAAGCTGAAGACCGAATGTGGCAGCATCGTTTCCGGGGCACCTGAGATTTTGAGTGAGATTGAGAGGTTCTATGGGCAGCTGTACACGTCATCGTTGGAGCCACACGCAAGTGTGAGTAACGATCCAAGAGCGAGTCTTATCCGACATTATTCCGATGATATCCCGGACGTCAGTCTGAGCGAGATTAGAATGGCTCTCCAGCACCTTAAAAACGGCAAGGCCCCAGGCGAGGATGGAATTACAGCGGAGCTTCTGAAAGCGGGTGGAAAACCGGTACTTGAAGTCCTTCAGAAGCTCTTTAATTCCGTCCTCCATGGTGGCATTACACCGGAGGCGTGGAGCAGAAGTGCGGTGGTCTTGTTCTTCAAGAAAGGCGACAACGCTCTCTTGAAGAACTACAGACCGATTTCCCTTCTGAGCCGCGTCTACGTGCTGTTTTCGAGAGTCATTACGAATCGTCTCGCGCGCAGACTTGATGACGTCCAGCCTCCCGAACAAGCCGGTTTCCGAAAGGGCTTTAGCACCATAGACCACATACATACCCTACGGCAAATTGTACAGAAGTCCGAGGAGTACAATTTGCCACTATGTCTGGCGTATGTGGACTATGAGAAAGCCTTTGATTCCGTCGAAATTTGGGCGGTGCTGCAGTCCCTTCAGCGGTGCCAAGTTGACTCTCGGTATATCGAAGTGTTGAAGTGCTTGTACAGTAGGGCTACAATGGCTATCCGAGTACAGAACCAGAGTACGAAACCTATCCAATTGCAGAGAGGTGTAAGACAGGGTGACGTCATATCCCCGAAACTCTTCACCGCTGCATTGGAAGACGTTTTCAAGCTTCTGGACTGGAAAGGATACGGTATCAACATCAATGGCGAGTACATCACTCACCTTCGATTTGCCGACGATATAGTCCTTATGGCAGAATCGCTGGAGGACCTAAGCACTATGCTCAATGACCTCAATAGTGTTTCCCAACGGATAGGTCTTAAGATGAACATGGACAAAACAAAGATCATGTTTAATGTCCATGTCACACCTATGCCGGTAGTTGTTGGGAATACTAAGCTCGAAGTTGTTGACGAGTATGTTTACCTGGGACAAATAGTCCGACTAGGTAAGTCCAACTTCGACCGAGAGGTCAATCGACGGATTCAACTCGGCTGGGCAGCGTTCGGGAATCTACGACACATCTTCTCGTCAGACATACCTCAAAACCTTAAAACGAAATTGTACAACCAGTGCGTGTTGCCAGTGATGACTTACGGAACTGAGACGTGGTCCTTCACTGCTGGCCGTATGAGGAAGCTCAAGGTCGCTCAGCGAGCTATGGAGAGGGCTATGCTCGGAGTTTCTCTGCGTGATAAACTCAGAAATGAGGATATCCGCAGTAGAACCAGAGTGACCGACATAGCCCAACGGATTAGTAAGCTGAAGTGGCAATGGGCCGGCCATATAGCTCGAAGAACCGACAACCGATGGGGAACAAAGGTTCTCGAGTGGCAGCCTCGTACCGGCAAGCGAAGTGTAGGGCGTCCCCCCACTAGATGGAGTGACGACCTGGTAAGATATGCAGGAAGTCGATGGATGCAGGTGGCTCAGGACCGTGCTTTGTGGCATTCTTTGGGGGAGGCCTATGTTCAGCAGTGGACTTGTGAAGGGCTGTAATGATGATGATGATACCTTTAATACACTATATTGTCATTGATAACTCTTTATTGTCACCAAAACGTAACATGAACGAAAGAAAAATAAAAAATGATTTTCCTGCTATGCTCGTAGTCATCGCTAAAAGGGATTTTTTCCAGTCTATCTTTAAATGGACAGGCTGTCAAAAAGCAGTGACGCGTAAACAAAATATTTATGAAACATATCGCAATAATATGAAAAAGTAACTATCATTATAAAACAATAATATTTAATAAAAAACTTAAAAAAACAAACGCGAATAGAAATCATAGTCTCTTAGTTCAGTTGTCTTAATAGTGCATTAGGGAAACACTATGATTTTTAACGACTAGTTAGTTTATTTTTTAATTTCATGAATCTAAATGCATAACTTTTGCAGTATTGTGCGCTTTCACCAAAGAACATATCAACAGTAATGTCGTGATGTTTTTTTAATATTCGGATCCGTTTACTGGTCGGGGAAAAGTTTCTTCGTATTTTATATACAAATTCAAGACATTTTTTTAAAGGTATAATTACATTTGTAGCCGGTGGAAGGAAAAGGGGAGATATCCCGCCGGACAAGGTGTTCTGCCCGGGAAGTGGCCAACGCTCCAAGTTAGCTCCGGAGCTATTCTATATATACTGTTTTTAACTTTGGAACTTTGTTAGCGCGATTTAGGCTTCGATATGTTTCGCTTGTGGCGCGACGACAGCGCCGCCACACATTTAATTATAATACATATGTGCCATTTTGTTCGATAACTTGTTGCCATTTGTAGGTAGTGAAAGAATCCCGTTGCTGTAGGAATGTTAAGATTTTTGATCAAAAAAAAGTTTATACAACCATTCATGTAAAATTAACTTTAAAAAAAGATCCGCTGGGTTTCTAGCTTGTTCTTGCCAGGATAGAGTTTTTTTCATTCGAACCAATGATAAAGTAAAAAATGACTTTCAATACAAATTACACACTCTATATCTAATAAATAATATTATATTCTATTCGATGTTAACCTAACACGAATTTTGAAGAGACCGAAACAGGTGAAAATCTGAGTGTGCAAAGTCAGGACTAACTGGTGGATGCATTAACACTTCCCATCTAAGCTCTCTCAATTTTTGCTGATTGGCTAAAGATGTGTGTGGTCTGACGTTATCATGATGAAAGACCACTCCTTTTCTGTTGATCAATTCTTGCTGTTCTTTATCAATTTCTTGCTTGAGTCTCATTAGTTCAGTTATTGGCTATAGAGATCCGAATCGATGGTTTTGCTCGGTGGTAAAATCTCATAATAAACGATGCCCTTCCAATTCCACCATACACATAGCATCACTTTATTGCGTATTAATCCAGGTATCGCTACAGTCTGTGGAGCTTGACTACCCTTTGACCATGATCTTTGACCATGACCTTGTACGCCGTATGAGGGCGACCATAGTATGCTGCATCTTTTACATCAAAATTTCCGGACTGAAAATGCTTGAACAACTTTGTGCTACTCTTACTGACACTGCGTTAGTTTCATAAACGTCACAAAACTTTTTCGCGGCTTGAGTCACATGTTTTTCCTTTTTTGTAATAAGACTTCAGAATGTATCGAATTTCGTCGTCAAATTCACTCATTTTGGCGGAGAGAAAATCAAATTAAAAATGACTTGTAATTGTTTTAACTTTTTCTTTTCCTTTTTATTAATGTCCTATGTGTTTTGATATTAAAACCAGCCAGACCCATCAGTACAACCAAATAGATTTTACTTTTCTATTTTATACAAACAAATTACGAAGAAACATTTTCCCCGACCCATTATTTAGTTTTTATTCATTAGTAAACTATGGTGTATATCATATGCAACACGTTGCCAAAATATTAGTAACCTAAGGCTTCAAAAAGGATTTACGTACTAAAATACGAGTAATAGTCACATTACAGAAGTTCCCGGAAAAGCGAGCGTATTTCCGCTAATTTGTCTCCAACATTTACTTCCTTTTTACGTGCTCTGCAGTAAATGGAACAAATTAGAACAGTTGCTATATGATTACTGCTCACAGCAAATTAAACGCATCCCATGCACAAATGTTTAACACTAATGAAGAAGGTTTGTCACTGCCTTAATAAAGTAAAGTAACTAATGACACGACTGCCTCGTTGGTACTAGCTAAACTTTAGTCTTAAACGTAACTGCTCATCATGTTATATTGCCAAAATTAGTTATTAGGTTTTCCTGGCAGGAACAGAAGAAGCCCGGAGTCTGGAAATGAAGGGTAAACTTCTCCAACAGATTATCTTTTTTTTTATAGGAGAGGGGGCAAACGAGCATGCTGCTCACCTGATGGTAAGTGACTACCGCCGCCCATGAACAACTGCAACACCAGAGAGGGAATTACAGATGCGTTGCCGGCCTTTTAAAAAGGAGTACGCTCTTTTCTTGAAGGTCCCTAAGTCGTATCGGTCCGGAAAATTCGCTGATGGTAATCGATTCCACAAGGAAGTCGTGCGAGGAAGAAAACATCTTCTAAATCGCACAGTGGTGGACCGCCAATCATCCAGATGGTGTGGATGGTATTGGGAGTTCTGCCGGGATGTGCGTTCGCGAAATTTGGCG
Source organism: Parnassius glacialis (assembly GCA_033319125.1). Classification (NCBI taxonomy): domain Eukaryota; kingdom Metazoa; phylum Arthropoda; class Insecta; order Lepidoptera; family Papilionidae; genus Parnassius; species Parnassius glacialis. The sequence goes on from JAVANC010000016.1 coordinate 38,808,121, forward strand.
GCTGGGATTAATCCGAACAATTCCTCAGAGCACTCCTCATGGTAGATGCGAAAGAAAACGCAAAGGGATGCAAAACATCTCTTCGCAGTGCCAATGAATCGAGCCGATCGGAAAGAGCTCGGTCGTCGACGATTCGAGCCGCTCTGCGCTGGATGCGGTCAAGTGGAAGGAGCTGGCACTGGGGAGCCCCTGCCCAGAGATAGGAACAGTATTCCATGTGAGGCTGAACCTGCGCCTTGTAAAGTTGCAGGTAGTGTGCCGGCATGAAATACTGTCCCGCTCAGCTTTTTAGGGGTCAATTTGGCCTTCTCTTCCAAGTGACCACGAAACTGCACGTCACTCGATATGTCGACGCCGAGGATTCCGATACTGGCTGAGGCAACTAGGGGAATGCCTTGAAACTGAGGAGATACGACAAAGAGGTTCTTTTTAGCGATAAACGCGCAAACTTGTGTCTTCTGAGGATTAAACTGGACTAGATTTAGTCGCCCCCAGTCCGAGTCTTTGTCCAGCAAAGACTCGACTTCGTACACAAGTTTGTTCCGGTACTCGGAGACGTTTTCCCGAGAAATATTAGCACGGCCGGTGTATAGAGCATCACCAGTGCTGTCATCCGCATAGCAATGAATGTTACCACTTAGCAACATATCATTGATATGCAGAAGAAACAGCGTTGGTGATAGCACACAGCCTTGTGGAACACCAGCGTTAATAGGCTTGTAGTCAGAACATGCACCGTCTACAACGACCCTGATGCTCCGATCTGCAAGGAAGCTGGTGATCCAATTGCACAATTTCTCGGGAAGCACAAAGGAAGGGAGCTTCGAAAGAAGCGCTTTGTGCCAAACCCGATCGAAGGCCTTCGCAATGTACAGACTAACGGCCAACGCCTCCCCCTTGGACTCTACTGCCTCCGCCCATCTATGGGTCAGGTAGACCAGAAGATCACCAGCTGATCGATCCCGACGAAAACTGTATTGGCGGTCACTAATCAGCTGGTGATCCTCAAGGTACCGGATGAGCTGGCAGTTATTATCTCATAGATATGGCAAATTTCTCCTTCAAGTTGCCATATTTGCCAAGCGGATTGGCAACCGCAGTATTTTATTTTGTTGTAATTAGGAAGGTTGCTAAATATCTCCTGGTTTGCTTTTTTTTATAGGATAATGGTGACAAACGAGCACACAGTCCACCTGATGGTAAGTGGTTGCTGCGGCCCAAAGACATCTACATCTATCCTCGTTTCCGAATCAAAATGCAGATCCGTTGTCACCCGTGAGGACTAAGATAGAATGCCTCATTTACAGTCAAAATGGCCTCCGGCCATCTGCACTCACCAAGCGAAACGCAGAGGTAAACCTCTACTTCACGATGGTATTCTGTGAGGTCATGGTACCACCCCGGTTCGAGCCAGCCCATCCGTGCCACAGCAAAAGCTGCCACGTGGTTCTACCACTGTTAACTGCAGCTTCCCTATATCGCCTCTTAAAAATGGAGTTAATGCATGATAGAGTAATTGACGCTCTTATCTCGTACGGTGGGAAGTCAGAATATGTCAATAAAAGCACGTATGTCAATATACAATGCTACATTATTTTAATACGTGGTAGAGTAATGCTGCAGCTATATTAATGGTAGGATAGATGAAGATGTCTATGGGCCACAGCAACCGCTTACCATCAGGTGGACTGTGTGCTCGCTTGTGACCCGTATCCCATTAAAAAAACATTAGTCTTTACCTTAATGTAAGGTAGTGAAAATAGTAGCAAAAAAGGCATGAGAGTATAATTAATGCTGTAGACGTGCGGTTGTTAAGTATCATGTTACACGTGACTCATAGGATAGCAATCATAGGGTGAGAAATAGTATGATAAAAGCAAAATGGAAAAAGGAATGCTTCGGTGGTTTGGATACGTAGGAAAATAAATGAGTTAAAAGTGACAAAGAAATTTTATGATGCAAAAGTGAGTCGTAGAGTCAGCAAGTCAATGTTCTGAGATTTACACTCCATCAGTTACTTTCATAACTTATTTAATCAACGCCTTGACAATGCTAAGCAGGGTGAGTCCGCGTTAGAATTTGCAGTCCTGCTGTAACCCTTTTAAATTTTACGTTTATTATATCTTCTAATCACCTTAAATATCATCGTTACAGCCAACCAAATTCCGCGGCTAATTGTAACATTTGCCCCCTCGTTAGGTTTTCTGTTTTCGCTTGAAATTCTTACCCGAACGGGGCTATTACAGTGTCTTGTGTCGAGATTAAGTGAATAAATAATCTTTAATTTATACTTAATATATTAACATTGCTTACATTGTTTTATCTCGACAAGTCGAATTTTCAAGAAATTTCTTAGCATAATAATGAAACCCTGGTTGAAAACGTAAACTTGTTAAGTTATTACGGAACCTAATTTAGTTTACAAATGATTACTACCTTAATTACGTAATAAACGATAAGCTGGATTTCATAATTACGCACCTTGCGCGGCACTTGAAGTAATTTAAAATAGAAATCCATTTTTTTAACTCAATCACCTAAAATGCTTTATTTACTCGTAATGCATATATTTTAGTTAGAGACTACAACAATATCATCGTAGTTATTGATTTTTTTATAGAATATGGGTGACAAATGTGCACACAGTACACCTGATGGTAAGTGGATGCTGAGGCCCATGGACATCTATATTTTCTTCTATTAAGAATCAAAATACAGATGCGCTGTCACCCCTGAGGACCTAAATGGAATGCCTTGTTTCCAGTAAAAAGATTCACCAGTTCTCTACACTCACCATACGATACACAGCAGCATTAAGCTGCTATTTTACGCTGGCATTCTGTGAGAGCATGGTCCTTCTCCGCTAAAGCCGACTCATTCGTGTTACAACCATAATGTGGCTTCAGCATGGCTCAACCACGTTGAAAAATAATATCGTAACAATACTCTAATGAATACAAAACTCATATTTTTTGTATTGCTGATATAATATGTTATTGCAGTTTAAAAATAAAATTGCAGCTATTATGTATCACACAGTTAAGGAAACGACTACATTTGAATCTGACAGGTTATGGAGTAGTTTAGAAGAACATGTATGTGAATTATTTGTTAAAACAAAGGTGCAGCTTATTTCAGCCGCGCCACCAAAGTGTCAGCCTGACCAGGAAAGGACAACGATCAGCAACATAGCAATTTTACCCTGGTATTCTATAGATAATAGAAGCTATGTTTTGTATGTGGAGTGCAGAGACTGAAGGCCCGTTTCACTGGTGGGGAGGTAAGGGTGAAGCTTGTAAGCAACATTGTTTGAATCATAATTATGTGACTTACTCTCATCTTCAGTAACAGGTAGCACGGTAAAATACAAGTACACCTGGTATCGGGCGTTGGGGTAGAAAAGGTTAAATTAATCATAACGTAAAACTAGCAACGCTAGTTTCAAGTGTGCTCTTGTTTACTATTTATTTTTATTACGCTGTACCGAACTTCAGAGAAGCTTATCATAATTTTGAAATGTTTTTGCTGTAAACATATTTAATAATAAATACAACGTTATCTAGTATATTTTTTATAGTGTTATTATGGCTACCTTTGAAATAATCTAAGACCAACGGTAATATTTGTTGTCTCTAAAAATCAAACGACTACTGTACCTTTATAGATGATAATAATCTTTTTCTGGTTTATTTTGTTCAAAGCCAGAATCCCAAATATATTTTAAAGCATATTTTCACAGACGCTCTCACTTGTCTCCTCCCTTATCAAAACGCTTCGTAAGTTATAATCAGTAGCCGAGACAAGGGGCCAATCACTTCACAACCTAACCTGAAAACCAAGGCTTGGTTTTAACCCGGTACCGTTGTTGTTTCAAACAGGTAACAGGCTACGCCAGCAACACGAATCAAATAATTATTTCTGAATTATGCAAATGTTTTATTATACAACTTGTAAGAAAAATCCTGTGGTTCGCGCTTAGTGCAAGTACAACGCATGGTAGTTTAGTTTAGTTTACGACGGGCTGTTTTCCGCAACTCCACGTCTATGCGCGTATTTTGCGTGTGGGCAGGAATAATGTGATTATTCGAGCCATGAGATCTCTCCGAAGAAGCTCAACAGGCCCTTGATGTTGCATGCAACTTCGGGGAGTGATCCCGGCGTGCCGAGATGTTTAGCCCTGTATGTAGCGACCTCCGGACATTTCAGTAGCACGTGGGCCGCCGTTTCTTCCTCCCCCATACATGCCCTGCACAGGGGACTATCTGTAACACCTATAGTGAATAAATGTTTGTTAAAGGTGCCGTGTCCTGTGATAGCACTTGTTACTATCCTAATCTGCGGCTTGTTCAGTCTCATTAAAACTTTTGTTAAGCGACTGTTTATTTCAGGCAGGGCATCCCTAGCTTGTCTACAGTCTACTAAATTTTTCCAAAGCTGAGCGTGTTGATTAGTGAAGTGTTTACGTACCAGTGAACGAACGTTACCAAAGGGGATTGGTATAATTGGTTCCGGCCCTATAGTGGCCAGAGCCGATCCTCTTCTGGCCAGTTCGTCTGCTGCATCGTTGCCTCTGGATCCACTGTGTCCCTTTATCCATTGCAGGGTCACATTGTTGTTTTTACATACCTCATTTAAACGTTGATGGCATTCATATATTAGTCCCGAGTTCACCACATTGCATCTCAGGGCTTGGAGTACCACCCTACTGTCGGTCAGTATTCTGATGGGGAAGTCATTAACCTTCCTAGCATCTATTGCTATGGCCGCTTGAATGATACCCATACATTCCGCCTGAAAGACCGTGTTATAGGTACCCAGCGGTGTGCATATGTGAATATTGAGGTCTTCAGAGAAAGCTCCAGAACCTACACCTTCATTTGTTTTAGAACCATCGGTGAAAATTCTAAGCTCTTTTGGGCTTAATCCTTCCGGCTGGCTGTTTTCATTTAACTGTATCTTGTATTTCTTATCGAAAACAAATTGTTTAGGAATCCTATCGTATTTGGCTTGTAGGATAGGAATTTTTGAGTGAATTCTATCAATTATGCCTGTATGAGGGACACTATTCTTACTCCAAAGATTTAGGGTCTTGAATCTGATGGCAGCTAAAGTAGCTTCTTGTTGTATATGTAGATGAAGCGGAGTTAGCTCCAGCATCGCTTCTAAGGCTGCTGTTGGCGTAGTTCTCATGCAGCCTGTGGCAGCCATACATGCCAGTCTCTGGTAGCGCTGAAGCTTCTTAATTGTGGTGGCTTCATTTGTCTTGGTCCACCATACCAGAGCGCCGTATGTGATCATGGGCCGAATTACAGTTTTGTAAAGCCACAGTATGATTTTTGGCGTCAATCCCCATCTTTTGCCAATCATGTTTCTGCATTGCCAGAAAGTTATACTAGCTTTGTTGATTTTGTTTTCTATGTGTTTATTCCAGTTAAGTTTGCTGTCCAAGGTAAGACCTAAATAATTTACCTCAGAGGATAGCTGGAGTTTTGTGCTAAAAAGACTTGGAGGATGGTAGTTATTCAGCTTTCGTTTTTGTGTGAACATAACTAAAACCGTTTTGTTTGGATTGACGGTTAAGTCGTATTCCCTGCACCATCTCTCCACTATACGGAGAGCCGCTTGGGTCAGGTCGCACACTATGCTTGCTGTCTTTCCAGAGACCAGTATTGTCAGGTCGTCAGCATAACCTACTGTATAGAAGTGATTGTCATTTAATTTGCTGATGAGTTCATTAATGACCATATTCCACAGGAGAGGTGAGAGAACCCCACCCTGCGGGCAGCCTTTCTTAATTTGGATTGGTTGAGATTCACCAGCAATCTTTATTATTCGTGTACTGAGCATGTAAACTATCCAGTCGATCAGTGCCGGTTCAACTTTATGTCTACTGAGTGCACCTTTTATGCTGGAGAAGTTCGTTCGGTCAAAAGCACCTTCTATATCTATGAAGGAACCTAGACATATTTCTTTGTTTTGGATGGCCTCTTCAATCTTTGTAATTACCTGATGAAGGGCCGATTCTGTTGATTTGCCTAGACTGTAGGCGTGTTGCTTGTCGTGTAGTGGTAAGTTCATTAGCGCCGACCCCCTTAATTCCCTTTCACACATCCTCTCCATCGTCTTTAGGAGAAAGGATGTGAGGCTAATGGGCCTGTAGGATTTAGGGTCAGTGTAGTCGCTCTTACCTGGTTTGGGTATGAATGTAACTTTCACTTCCCTCCATCCCCTAGGAACATATTTAAGAGCCAGACAGGCTCGCATTATGGCAGCAAGTCTGACTATTAGGGCTTTACCCCCCCACTGCAGGAGTGCCGGGAATATGCCGTCGGGTCCTGCCGCAACAACGCAACAACGCATGGTAAGAACTGACTAATCTTCTTCGGCGGCTTGAAGAATGTTCTAATAGCAGCTCGCTTCAAGATGTAGCCAATCTTGTCTGTGACAACTCTGACATATGGTAGTACAGCAGGCACACGCTCGACTGTGGCCGGCTTCACTCGGTCACTGTGATTGACTGTTCTTACCATCCGTCAAGTGCAATATTCCTCTAAAATATGCAGGGGTGTACAAGCTTGACTGTGAGTGTAATTTCTCATATATAGGGCAAACAAAACTATCAATAAAAACTCGCGTAAAAGAACACATAGCTGACGTGAAACACCAACGTTCCGGGAAGTCTGCAGTTTGCGATCATATCCTAGACGGCCCCCGCCATTACATTAGATTTGATAAACTACAAATTCTCGCGAAAGAACATCGATTCCTGCCAAGCATGATACGTGAGGCTATTGATATTAAAAAATATCCTAATTTCAATTGAGAGGGAGGCTGGGTACTACCACCTGCTTGGGATCCTGTAATTCATAAAATTAAAACTAAGCCCAAGCATACCACTGCAAGACTTCAAGACACAGTAAGTTCATTCTGCGTAGATCAGACTAAAATTAATAATTAAAAGAGCTGAAGGTACTCCGGGTTAACTCGGACATCGGGACGTCAATCACCTCACTCCCCCGTGACCATGGTTGCTGGAAAGCAACTGAAACGTCGGAAATATAAAATAAGATAATTAAACGCGATAAAATCCGTAAAAGTAGTTTTATTCAAAGTATTCATGAAATATCTTTTGACACATAAATTATATATTATTTTGATAATTCCTATTAACAGTAGTAAGTCAAGATCAAAAACAATCCTGCTACTCTTATATTTTTAAGCTCAATTGAAAGACAAACAAATAAACAAGCATAGTTTTACATTTAAAATATTAGTAAGAAGAAATTTATACGTGGTAGAGCCGCGCTGCAGTTACATTATGGTTTAAGCACGAATGGATTGGCTCGACCGGGGTGGGACCACGCTATCACAGAATACCAACGTGAAATAGCAGCTAACGAGGCATTCCATCAGTGTCCTCAGGAGTAACTACGCATATGCATTTTGATTCTTAACTAAGGACAAATGTGGTGGACAAATCAGGTGGTCTGTGTGCTCGTTCGTCACCCTTATATTATAAAATAAAACACATGTAAAAGCTGTTACATAACCTCCAGAATACATAAATTCTCTTTGCAAACTTCTAAAGTGAACGTTATTGATGCTGGTACCAGTTGTTAACTACGGTCTATTTCTACGGAAGTTAGTTGTGAACTTGTTATCAGCTCTCAGTTTCCTACGTTTAAAATAAGAACGCTTGTTAACGGCTTAGGAAGTTATACTAGTACTGGTCATTTTCTACTCGATAATGGTGCTTGATATACCTAAGAGTAGATTAAGAACATAAATTTTTAAACTTTAGTGGTAAAGTCACACTACAGCGCATTATGGCTGCTGCACGTATGCGTCGGTTCGACCGGAGAAAAACTACGGTCGCACAGCTTATTGCTACTGTGATACTGGCTGGCTGAATTGATAACACCGTCTACATTGTAATTCTTTAACAAGAGTAGATTTAGGTGTCAGATTCAGCATACTTATGATATGCATCAGGTAAACTTTGATTTTGTGGCGTTTTATCACGTGTCCCTTAAAAATAAATCATTCTATAAAAGTTAATGATTATATGAGATATAAATGGACAGATGAAATAATTATATCTATCGATTCGGAGACTAAGGGAGGCAAACGTTGTGTGTTCATGATGAATGGCAGTGATGATAATAATGATGATGATACAAGTTTTATTTTTAAATTTTTTGCAGCGTAACAAATGTCTACTGCTGAATACGTATAAGACGTCCTAATAGATTACCTCAAAGAGGGATATTTGCCAAAGCTGCCACGCTTGGCCGGCGGGTTGGCAAACTCAGTTTTTTTATTATTTAAAGTTTTTATCAGGAAGATTTTGCTGCCAATGAGAATAGATTTGCTTAATTATTGTCTACAGTTATGCTATTAAGTAATTAAACTAATGAATTGTGTGCACCGTTCAAGTTCTGTGTGTGTATTATACAAATTAAATACTGGTTGAAACATAACGCTACTAAAAATGAAAAGTAATCATTTTCAGAGCACATTGCTGGGTATATTTTATTACGTCGAGTGATTTGATTAACGAAAACATTGCGTGTATGGGAAATAAAAACCGGCCAAGTGCGAGTCGGACTTGAACATGAAGGGTTCCATACCATCGCGCAAGATTTAACACTATGTATGCAAAAAAAATGTGTTTCTAGAAGGGGAGCCCGCTTTAATTTTTAGTTTATTTCTATTAGTTGTTGTTAGAACGGCAACAGAATTAAACATGCGGTGAAAATTTCAACTGTCTACCTATTACGTGTCGTGAGATACAGCCCGCTGACAGACAAACGGACGGACGGAGGGACGGACAGCGGAGGTTTAGTAATACGGCCCCGTTGATTTCCCTTCTAGTACGAAACCCTAAAATGAAAGGAAGTAATTGATTCATCCTAACTGATAGAAATATTAAAAAAGTTGTAAAGCTTAATTTGTTGTTTCGATTGATTATACAAATCTTATATTTAAAATTTTTAGCCGCCGCCTTAACAAGTGAGATTAACTGCGATTATGCAACCTAGAAAAGCGTAGAGGATTCCTTTTAGCTTAGATATCCGATTTAAATAGCCATTTACCATCTGATAGACTGATAGACTGACAGATACGGCCTAGATCATAATAACTCCTGGCAATAAGGTGATCGCTACCAAGCTATTTCTAATTTGTTGTGTTGTTAATTCGTGTAACATACATGATTGTAAGTTGTTATTTTTAAAAAAAGTCCCGCTGGGTTTCTTGCTGGTTCTTCCCAGGACAGAGGTTTTTTTCGAACCAGTGGTAATTAAACAAAAGTGTGAATTTCAATAACTATTATTTATAATCTATATTGAATAAAAAAGTTTCTGTTTCTGTTTCTGCCTCACTATATACGTCTCAATGCTGGGGCTGTGCCTCATCTAATTTCTGAGAGGGTTTTTGGTCAAGGAAATGTCCGGCGCGCTGCCCCAATGCGTGTTGGCGAACTTCATATTTCTTCGAAATATTTTTTCTTACTTCTTAGATTTGCAGGTTTTCTCACGATATTTTCCTTCAACGCCGAGTACATGGTAAATCAGCGCTTAAAATTGCAATTAACAATTTCACTGATGCCGGCGGGGATGGAACCCGGATTGCTCGCGTACTGTGAAATATACAGCGAGTGCGTAGCCCTTGAGCTTCCACGGCTCTGATGATAAATGCATGCTTTAGCCATTGTTACCCTTACCGAGTTAAAAAAATATTAAGTCAAGTTTTATTGAAACCGTTGTCTAATTGCTTTTTAACGAGCTTTTAAACGTCGTATCGTTACAATTATATTTTATCGTATTATCAAACAACGTTTGTAATAACCATTCACTATCGTGTTTCATATAACTCTATGTTTGTAAAATAAATGGTGAATCCCGGAAATTGACTGTATTTTCGTATTATCATCAGCCTTTGTAACAATTATTTTGCGTAAAATCATCATAATGAACCTTCCTCCAACAGGTACTGCCTCCTCATTTCCAACGGATACTGCTCCGGACTAATAAATAATTTTGAAATAGGTAATAACATTTAAATAAATCTATTAGATTTTTGTTTTTTATTCAATTTGTTTTTGATTTGATTTGATTAACTTAACAAAAAATACACAGAACCCCAATACGGTTGGTCACCGTGGAGTGATAGACCAATACCCCCTAAAGCTTACAGCAGAAACATTCAGCGATACACTACCTTTTTTTTATAGGATAAGGGTGAAAAACGAGCACACAGTCCACCTGATGGTAAGTGGTTGCTGCGGCCCATAGACATCTACATCTATCCTGTATTACAAATCAAAATGCAGATGCGTTGTCACCCGTGAGGACTAAGATGGAATGCCTCATTTCCAGTAAAAAGGGCCTCCGGCCACCTGCACTCACCAAGTGAAACGCAGAGGTAAACCTGTACTTCACGCTGGTATTCTGTGAGGTCGTGGTACCACCCCGGTTCGAGTCGGCCCATCCTTGCGACAGCGAAAGCTGCCGCCTGCCTCTACCACTGTTACAAACTAAAATAAATGATGTAACACACTGTGTAAGAAAACTAAAATGAAAGTGGGAAGGTCATATGATGAGAAGTAGAGACCTTTGCGAAAACGCAAGACAATCACAAAATCGGTGTCTAATTATAAATGTATATATTTAAGTTCAATTAAGTTATTATTACCTCATATATTTTTTTTATTACTTATAGTGTTTTCATACGCATATTTTGTAAGATTGTTAAATAAAGGCTATTATTATTATAATTATTAGATTTTTGTAAAATGTTTGTGTTTTTATGAAATGACATCTAAGATTTTACTTCTAAAATAAGAAAGGGATACAATAAAATTTTCCCTTAAATAAATTATCGCGGCATTCTTAACCTTCGCTATTTTGTGTAGGTACATTTCGTTCAGATACTGAGAGGGTCATATTATATTGTACCTCAAACATCAATTATTCTGTACCTGTTAGTGACGAAAAAATAAATATAAATCCTATTCTATTCAATGTAAATACATACATAATATCCGTGATTTTATTTCGCCACTTCGAGTAACAGTAGCAGAAGTGTGCAAGCTTTACCACCACAATTAATAAAATTAAGCCTTAGAAAAAAAGCTTTATAAAAAGTAATAGCACAAATATTTAAAATTATATATATATATGTTTGTGCGCGATGGACTCCTAAACTATTCAACTGATTTTAGTGAAATTTTGCACACCGTGTGCATTTTAGTCCAACTTGAGAGATAGGATAGTTTTATCCCGCTAAATGACCCTCAAAATTTTTTATTGCAAATTTAAGGATTTTTATAGGAAGGGTCCTTGGAGAGGGCAGGACAACGTCTGCCTGGTGAGCCAGTACATATATATATATATATATATATATATATATATATATATATATAACCTGAAGTATAATCTGCCACTTTGCCGTTCGTATGTGGACTATGAGAAAGCCTATGATTCCGACAAAATTTGGGTGGTGCTGCAGTCCCTGCAGCGGTGCCAAGTTGACTGTGGGTATATCGAGGTGCTAAAGTGCTTGTACAGTAGGGCTACGATGGCTATCCGAGTACAGAACCAGAGTACGAAACCTATCCAACTACAGAGAGATGTAAGACAGGGTGACGTTATATCCTCAAAACGTTTCACCGCTGTATTGAAAGACGTTTCAAGCTACTGAACTAGAAAGGATACGCTATTAACATCAACCGCGAGTACATCACTCATCTTCGATTTACCGATGATATAATCCTTATGGCAGAATCGCTGGAGGACCTAAGCACTCACTGACCTCAATAGTGCCTCCCAACGGATAGGTCTTAAGATGAACATGGATAAAACAAAGATAATGTGTAACGTCAATGTCACACCTATGCCGGTAGTAGTTGGGAGCACTAAGCTCGAAATAGTTGACGAGAACAGTTATTTGGGACAAATAATCCGACTAGGTAAGTCCAACTACGACTGAGAGGTCAATCGACGTGTTCAACTCGGCTGGGCAGCGTTCGAGAAATTACGACACATCTTCTCGTCAAGTATACCTCAAAACTTGAAAACAAGACTGTACAACCGTTGCGTTTTACCAGTGATGACTTATGGAACTGAGACGTGGTCTTTCACTGCTGGTCGTCTGGGGAAGCTCAAGGTCACTGAGCGAGCTATGGAAAGGGCTCATGCCCCGAGCATTGAAATGATTATATGAATGAGCTTAGAAATAAGGATATCCGCAGTAGAACCGGAGTGACTGATATAGCCCAACAGATTAGTAAGCTGAAGTGGCAATGGGCTGACCATATAGCTCGAAGAACCGACAACCGTTGGGGAAAAAAGGTTCTCGAGTGGCGGCCTGGTACCGGCGGACGAAGTGTAGGGCGTCCCCCTACTAGATTGAGTGACGACCTGTTTAAACATGCAGGAAATCGATGGATGCAGGTGGCTCAGGACCGTGCTGTTAGGCATTATTTGGGGTAGGCCTATGTTCAGCAGTGGACTTGCGAAGGATTGTAACGAAAATGATGATTACTATTCAATCCAGCGCTAATGACGACTCTCCTGCAATATTACCTTCTAAATCATTTAATAATATGGATATTACAAGCAGTAAGACACATTTAAGTTTTGCTGAATTTGAAGTTATTTTTATTACATAGATAATGCATCTAGATTTTCAGGAGTGGTGATCATCGTTTTCAATAAGATTATATTTTATTATAATTCTGTAAGTACGTTTATCGGTAGTTTTTATCACGTTACACGAGAAAATCTTGTTTTTTTTAATGGAATAAAGGTGAAAAAAGGTGAAAAAAGGTTAAAAAAAAGAAAAGAAACAAACGAGTACATGCTAGCTAATGAATAGCTTTTGCCATTATTTTATACTTAGCATTCATTTAACACAAAAAACTGATTAGAATACATTTTAAACAACATATAATCAATAAACGATGATCGCGTATAGTTATTAAAATTTCGAGCTAAATTACTATATGTAAACATTTCTGAATTGTCGTAATGATACATTTTTTCTAAAAAAAATATTTTTACAATTAGTTTGATGTACAATAACATTGGAAATAACGTATAAAAACTGAATATTTATCACATTTTTTGGTCGAATTTTTCACACTTTAACAGCCCACAAACAAAAATGGCTAAATATAATTTTAACTTCTTTTTTAATATTTAGTTACCATACTATACAGATAAAGTTCACTCTCACAGATGACAAATTTATAATAGCACCATCTATAATTTTTTACTGTATTAATAACAGCTATCTTTTTCACTGTACACGTTTAAACCGAAAGATGTCGTTTGGTGACTATAGTCACCATGTACAGGTGAGGCAATAAGTTTTTGGGGACTGTAGTCACTGTGGACGGTTGAGTTTATACAAGTAATAACAAAAGGCAATTATCTATAGCTCCCCGAAAAACGTCACGTAATACTTCTACTACAGAGGCGCCAACAATGAATAACAAAAATCAACAACAAGTCAACAAGAACACAATCACGTCTTATATAACCAGAAACGAAGATTTATAACTCTATGAAACACCCTCCAACAGCATTCTAGAAAATAGTAATAATAACTTATATAATTAAAACATTCTCTCAGTACGGATGGTCGCCGCGAGGTAGTTAGACCAAAACTCTCCATCTCAACCTCAAAAATATATTTAAAAAATATTTATTTATCTGCACCTCCTCACATACAATGTTAAATCGCTTGTGAATAGCACGAGGCTACCATAACTAGAACACAGTATATAAAATGGGATGTTATAGGGCTGTCAGAGATAAAAAAGCTGCTCAATAGATAGAAGAACATGAAAACTATATACTCCTCTACTGTGGCGAACAAAGCGGCAGAAATGATGTCGGTTTCTTAACACAAAATTACTTAATAAAATACATTGCTAACTTAGTTTTTATACAGACAGGATTGTCCGTCCAGACAACAACAGACAGAACAGAAATTTAACAATAATTATATAATCTTCAGGTTATTATTATGCACCAACAGAAAAAGCACCAGAATCAGATACAAAAAACTTCTATAATAACATAAGAAAGGCAATGAAAGAGACCCAGAAGGATACGTTTTTCGAAGGTGATTTTAACGCTAAGATTGGTTTGTCAAGAAAAGAAGAAAACATAGTGAAAGGAATGTTTGGATATGGGAGTAGAAACAGTAGAGAACAACGATTAATAGAATTCTGCTACGAGAAGAAATTGATAATAACAAACACAAAATTTAGAAAGAACACAAAGGATAAATGGACCTGGCAATCTCCTGACGAGAACACAAGAAACGAAACTGACTACATGTTAGCTAAAAATATAAGAATAGTTAGCAATACTGAAGTACTGAACATACTATTTTCATCTGACCATAGGGCTGTAATGTGTACTATAAAGCTAAATGGAGTTTTCAAACAAAGTAGGAAAAAGTTCAACAACAAGAGAAAAACTTCACGCCAATCGAGCAAGACTCATTAAAATCGTCACTAAAAGATGAATATAGTGTAATAGGTGAAACACAATAATGTTTTCATATGTAATGTCTACACATATGAAAACATTATTAACACAATTGACAAATGCGTAAAAAACTTCCAAATTCATATAAAATAGAAAAGAAAAATGTAGATATCAGTAAAGAAAAATATATTGTGGGACTTATAGAGGATAGGGAACAACTAAAAAAAAATCGAAAATAGAACATTTAAGCAAAGGAAACTATTATCATTACTTCACAAAAAGATAAAACAAAAGTTACAGATAAACCAAAAACTCATAGGCTTAAGATCATACAATACGAATAAGAGCTATCAGGGTCTAATAAAGACGTTACAATAAAATAAATAATACGAAAAATTGGATAATTAAATTAAAAGAAAAAAATAACAAAATAGTGTCATCTAGCAGAGGTCTGTAAGAAATAGCAACCGATTTTTTTAAAGAATTATACAAAGAACATAAAACACTATACAAAATAGTCAAATAAAACAATAACTCAATATCAAAGTGAGGAAGTTCTCCCGTTCTAACAATCGGAAATAAGAAATGGTATTTATAAGATGAAGATAAACAAAAGTCCCGGTGAAGATGGCATAACATGTGATGTAATTAAAGCATTTGATAATTCGATTATTCCTTTATTAACAGCCTTATATAACCACGCCGATAAATGGAAAAACTGCGTAATCACTCTTCTGTATAAAAAAAGAGATCCAAAAAGTATGAGTAACTATAGACAGATAAGTTTGTTTTCGGTCATATACAAACTTTTACATTCGTACTTTTAAATAAAATATCTATGAATATCATAGAAGAGAACAGGAAAACTTCTCAACTATCAAACTATCGATCACATAAATACAATTACACAGATAATAGAAAGATTTATAGAATTTAAAAAGAATATACATACTATTTATTGATTATAGCAAAGCATTTGATTCCGTGAAACGTAATGCCATCAAAAACATAGCTTGTAAAAAAAGCCAAGTCTCGCAACTCAGTTCTTCTACCGTAAAAAGTTGTGAGATCCATGTAATACCAAATCGGTTAATTTATTCAGTCCATAGATTGATACATAGATTGACTTGGCAATCGCACTAAACAATCTTATTTAATACAATATGTATTACTTGTGATATATATTGTGATCTCACAACTTTTTACGGTAGAAGAACTGAGTTGCGAGACTTGGCTTTTTTTACAAGTTATGTTTTTGATGGCATCTCATTTCTTTTTGTAGATAGTTATATCTAGGTAAACTATTTACACCTATTATTCCATTATACATATGTAGGTACACTGATTCATTCACTGCAAATGTAACTTTGTAATACTATATGTTTATATAGGATTACAAAGTTATTTATACAGTTGGTGTATCTCAAAAACTGGACCGAAATTGTAAAATATTTTAATTTTTCCTTGATTTATATATTAAACAATAATTGTATTCCAAATTTGAAGTTTCTATGTCTGCTAGAAGTGCCTTAGAGTTTTGATGATCGGTCAGTCAGAGAGTGACAAAATTAAGAAACTTTGCCTAGTTATAATTCTTAAATTACTGGTTCAAATTCAATGAAATTTGAAATATACCGAGTTTATACAATGCCTACTTGGTTAGTAAAAACTCAAGATTCTAGTTTTATTCATAACGAAGTTATAGGGTTTCGGAAATGGCCTGAACTGCTTCGAGAAAAGGATGGTACGGCCGTGCCGCTTTTTTGCTCGACTTGGCGGGGGCACTGCCATGCCCCCAGATAAACTTTGGGAAGCTTTAGTCGAGATAGAGCGAGTAGAGACTTACTGCAAAGGGAAAGTGAAATTAAACAAGCTAGGAAAAGAATTATTCATATAGAAAGGTGTCCGCTAAGGAGACACAATCTCACCAAAACTGTTTATAGCTGTACTTGAGCACATTCGCAGAAAACTGAAGTGGAGCAAAGAAGGCATAAATATTAATATTAATGGAGAGTACCTATCAAATCTTTGTTTTGCAGACGATATTGTTATCATCTCTGAGACTCAAGAACAGTTACAAAAAATGGTTTATGATCTAAATGCAGAAAGTTCAAAATGTGGCTTAGGAATAAAACAAAAATCATAACTAATGAAGAAAAATACCTGTGCTTCTAGAAAATAAGAGCATCGAATATGTGGAAAAATGGGTGGGACATGTCATAAGATCCATTGACGGTAGATGGAGCGAGCGCGTCCTACATTGGTTCCCTCGTAATGGCTAGAGAGATCGTGGTCGACCTCTTAGAAGATGGAAGGATGATATAGAGGCAGTAGCAGGATACCCACTGCAAGAGATGTGGACACGTACTGCAAAAGATAGAGACAAATGGCACGAGATGGAGAAGGCCAACTAAAAAAGAAACACACATATACAGACGCACAAACACAAACACAAACACACACACACACACACACACACACACACACACACACACACACAGTTAAAGTTGTTAAAAGATTGAATAAAGGCTTTTAGATTTAGAAAAAGTGACGCCTAATGCTATGCTACGCCTCATGGATTTGGATATCATATACAAAAATCATGCCTAAGACGTAATATCAATTATATATATATATATATATATATATATATATATATATATATATATATATATATATATATATATATATTTATAAAGATTTAGATAATTCCTATTAACAGTAACAAGTCATAATCAAAATCAGTCCTGGTACTCTTACATATTTGAAAGTTATAATGTCCATTTTATTGCAGTTTATTCTGAAACATAGTAAAGTTGTTATTGAAAAGAGAAGATATAGTATGATATACAAACTTCACAAAAAGCACAAATATAACAATGGACTAAGGCTGACTGTAATGAAATTATGAGGTATGGAAACAATGGAACTCAGTGAAGCTGTTATCGAAGCACCGGATGGGACGCTTTCCGTTTCCAATTTAGTTTGTGTTAGCTTCATGTTTACTATTATACTCCCTCCTAGGTATCTCAGATTTTTTGCTTCACATTTGATATTTTGGTATTTTTTATTTAATCCGATTCATTTCGATCAATAACTTTTTTTAAATAGAATAGAAAGTTAACGGCATAAAATTAGAGCTTTTAATGGGATTCTTATTTTTACTTATGTATGTACTTTGTTAAGTGTTTAATAATTTTGGGCACGGCGGTATAAACTTGGCATTTCCATTACACTCATGGACTTTACATAACACGTTTGCTTCAAGTTTATAGTAACGGTGATTGATTAATTAGTTTAGTAAACTTTTTGATTTTCTTTATTATCATGTTTCAGTGTTCATATTGACACAACAATTTCTTTCAAGCATTATACTATTGCTACTGCATTACACATTTTCATTGACCCACTAATTGAAATATACTGAGTTACCTACTCAGCTCAGTTACCTACTTAGTGCGCTGAACAAGGCTAAGGATAAAACTTTATACCCATTATATTATGAAAGAAGTTAACGCAAAAAGGAACTTGCACATAGTTTCACAAAGGGTATATAAAAATGTTTATTACTATAGTTAAATGAATGAATTCTCTCGCGCTCAGAAAGGTAACCAAGATTAGCTTCGTGATTATTCCTTCTAACTTTTTACACACATTGGTGTTATGGGTGCTCTTCCATTATCCATATAAAATGTTATTGTTCTTGTTTATTGAGAATTTATTGATTTGAGTTGATAATTGGAATAATGTGGAATATCATGTCATTTTCGTAATATGTAATATTTTTATATAATATACATTTTTTAGAGAAGTGGCAAACGAGCATGCGGCTGACCTGATGGTAAGTGACTACCGCCACTCATGATGAATTGCAGATGCGTTGCCGGCCTTTTAAAAAATAGATTAATGTTTTTGAAGGTCCTCACGTCATATCGATCCATAAAAATCGCTGATGATAATCAATTTTAAAAAAGAGAAAGAGAGAAGAGAATTCCACAAGAAAAATGTAAGAGGATGAAAACTTCTTGTAAATTTCACAGTGGTGGACCGCCAGCCATCCAGATTGAGTTTTGTCGCGATGTGCGATGGTGACATTTAGCGGCTTGAATTATTCCGAATAATTTCTCTAAACACTCCACGTGGTAGATACGATAGAAAACGAAAAGAGATGCAACATCTCTTTGCAGCGCCAGTGAGTCAAGCTGATCTAAACAAGCTCGATCGCCAACGATTCGAACTGCTCTGCGCTGGATGAGATGGCACTGGGAAGTTCCGGCCCAGAGATGGGAATAGTATTACATATGAGGCCGAACCCACGCCTTGTAAAGTTGCAGGTGGTGTGCCGGCATGAAATACTGTCCCGCTCCGCTGAGCATGCCAAACTTTTTAGAGGCCAATTTGATCTTCTCTTTCAAGTGACCACAAAACTGCACGTCATTCGATATGTCCACGCCGAGGATTTCGATACTGGCTGAGGCAACAAGGCAGTGCCACAAAAGTAATAAAATACGACAAAGGGGTTATTTTCAGCGAAAAACGTGCAAACTTGTGTCTTCTGGGGATTTAGTCACCCTCAAGCCGAGACTTTAAAGTCACCAAAGTCTACTAATATGTTATATCTATCTCTAATTAAGCACAAATTATACAGACCAGTGAAGGTCAGGTATTACGATCTCCTATCCGAGGCCTAGTGATAATTGTAAATTCTAATTCATAAGAAAACTAAAATTGAATACAAACTTCAAGTCGGAAGTGCCAAATTGAAAAACCAGGAACATGAAATATCAAATTAGAAATACCATTAATTTTTTAAATTGTAATAAAAATCACTTTCACCATAATATTCATAACCTGCGTGTGTAATTAGTACAGATTATAAATTACAAAAGTCGATTAGTTGGCTTTAGTTAATTTATTCATAACAAAACCTGCTAGTTTCAAAATGGACACACAAATTTGATAAAAAGAACTTAATCAAGTAATAGTTACATAATTGTGAATCGAATGTAAGCATTTCAACGTCGATATCATTATTTTGTTCTCGATATGTACCAAGCAAAAATTACATGTGTACAAGTATACATACAAATACATTGACATCCTTCTGAAGCTGTAGCACCTGATCCTAGATACCTTGAAACGTAGAGATATGTTGAAATTACAATAATTATAATAAACCGCTCTATCTGCTCTGGTTTCTTTTAAAAATATCATAATTCAATAATAATGTGAATCATGGATAAAATATTATAAAATAGTCTTATTTACGTGGCAGAGCCATGCTCCAGTTATATTATCGTTGTAGCACTAATATACATGAGCAACGCTCTCATACAGTACCAGCGTAAAATAGAAGCTTAATGATGCCATGTTTTGTATGAATAGTGTAGAAAACCGCAGACACTTTTACTGGAAACTAGGCAAGCTATCTAAGTCCTTAGATATGACAACCTTTCTGCCTTTTGATTCTTGTTGGAGAGCGACAAACGAGCACACATTCTATAGACTGATAACTTTAAGCCACATGAGGACACTCAAGGTCGCTCAACGCGCTATGGAGAGGGCTATGCTCGGAGTTTCTCTGCGTGATAAAGAAATGAGCATATCCGCAGTAGAATCAGAGTAACCGACATAGCCCAACGGATTAGTAAGCTAAAGTGGCAATGGGCCAGCCATATAGCTCGAAGTACCGACAAGCGATGGGGAAAAAAGGTTCTCAAGTGGCAGCCTCGTACCGGTAGGTGAAGTGTAGGGCAACCCCCCACTAGATGGAGTGACGACCTGGTGAGACATGCAGGAAGTCGATGGATGCAGGTGGCTCAGGACCGTGCTTTGTGCCATTCCATGGGGGTGGCCTATGTTCAGCTGTTGATGATAGGCCACACAGTATCCACTTAACATTAAGTACACACGTTTGTGTGTACTTAATGTTAAGTATATATATATATAAATAATATAAAAGAATATTTTAGTCTATTTATCTTTTTGTTGTAAACATTCAAGCAACCTTATCGGAAGCTTCCCTTTGAAGCTTATGAGACATTACAATCCTCTTTTCTTCATCAGAAGGGGAGTTAGAACAAATGACAGCAATTAGCCTTTCTCTAGCTTTGTTACGCTAGAAAGGGCCAACTTTTCAAAGCATTGTCTTTTCTACTGTCTTTTAATGTAACCATCCTTTTTTATAGAATCTAACCGAATAATCTTTATATATAAAAAGTACGTGTCACGTTGTTTGTCCGTGATGGACTCCTAAACTACTGAACTGATTTCAATGAAATTTTGGTCAATGTGCAGTTTGGTCCAACTTAAAAGATAGGATAGCTTACATCTCAATTTATAGTTGCAATACAATATTATTTTACTGAAAATTATTTGTCTATTATTTGACAGTCACAATTATCTGTTAGCTCCAAACGATTCTGTCAGATGACGATATCTGTTGACTGGATTGAGTAAATATTTAATAGATGGTGCTATGTTAAAAATGCAAACGTTTAATGTAAGCTACAATTTAGTAGTATATCCACCACGTGTTGCTGTAAGTATTCAACAAATAGAACCGATTTCAAAAAAAATTTTGCAGACTGTGTGCAGTTTGGTATTTTTATTGCTAATTTCAGGAGTTTTTTTGGGAAAGCAAATGGTCGTTCGGAAAGGGCAGAAGAACTTCTGCCTGGTCAGCTAGTCAAAAAATATATTTACATCTGTGATACTTTTATTGTACACATGGGATACAACCACAGGTTCCGCAGATAGATAGATAGATAACTCTTTATTGTCACCGAAACGTAACATCAACTAAAAAAGAAGAAAAAAAGATTTCTTGCTATGCTCGTAGTCATCGCTAAAAGAGATTTCTTCCAGACTATCTTTAAATGGACAGTGTGTCAAAAAGCAGTGATGCGTAAACAAAATATTTATAAACGTATCCTAATAATATGTACAAATAACTATCATTATAAAAGAATAGCATTTTATAAAAAATAGTTTAAAAAAGGCGAATAGAAATCATAGTCTCTCAGTTCTGTTGTCTTAATGGTACATTAGGAAAACACTATTATTTTTTAACGACTATGAGTTTGTTTTTTAATTCAATGAATTTAAATGCATATATTTTGCAGTATTGTGTGCTTTCACCAAAGAAGATATTAACAGTTATGTGACTTTTTTATATTTGGATCCCTTTATTGGTCGGGGGAAAAGTTTCTTCGTATTTTATATACAAATACAAGATTTTTTTTTCAAAGTTAAATTACATTTAATTATAATATATATGTGCTATTTTATTCGATAACTTGTTGCCATCTTCCAGGTGGTGATAGAATCCCGTTGCTGTAGCAATCTTAGAATTTTTTATCGAAACAATTAGACAATTAGTTTTGACAGTCCTCTCTTGATGTTAGTTTGTACAACCATTCATGTAAAAATTACTTTAAAAAAAAGTTCCGCTGGGTTTCTAGCTGGTTCTTCCCAGGAAAGTTTTTTTCGAACCAGTGATAAAGCAAAAATGAGTTTCAATACGAATTACACATGTGTAATTTGTATTGAAAGCCATTTTTTATTTAGCTATATTGAATAAAAAAATATTCTATTCTATGTTAACCTAACACGAATTTTGAAGAGACCGAAACAGGTGAAAATCTGAGTGTGCAAAGTCAGGACTAAATGGTGGATACATTAACAGTTCCCATCTTAGTTCTCTCAAGTTTTGCTGAGTGGCTAAAGATGTGAGTGGTCTGGCGTTATCATGATGAAAGACCACTCCTTTTGTATTGATCAATTCTTGCCGTTTTTTCTATTTCCTGCTTGAGTCTCATTAGTTTAGTTATTGGCAATAGTGATCCGAATCGATGGTTTTGTCCGGCGGTAAAAGCTCATAATAAACGATGCCCGTACTATCCCATCATACACACAACATCACCTTATTGCGTGTTAATCTGGGTTTCGCTACAGTCTGTGGAGCTTGACTACCCTTTGACCATGATCTTTGACCATGACCTCGTACTCCGTATGAGCGCGACCATCGAAAGCTGCACCTTTTACGTCAAAAATTTCCGGACTGAAAACGCTTGAACCATAGAATTATTACGTATAGAATACTAGTACGCGCACCAAAAGTGAAGCAACTAAAGCAACGCGTCAGTGCGCATCGTCATGTCTTACGGAGAAGAGCTCGCGAAATATTGTAAAAATGACCGTTTGTGTTGTAAAATATTGTCACAGCAGTGATGATAATCATAAAAAGTGATTTTATTACATTTCACATATAAGTTCATATATATAATTCATTATAAATACGTAAAACTAAAAAAATACTTACCTAAGCTATCATAATACAAATGTTGCTAGTTGTGAGGAAAAAATCACAATTTTCTTTTAAAAATATTTATTTTCTATTTGTGTTTACAACGTTTAATAGTAACGCTCTGTGTAAAACTCATATGTTTATAAATAGATACCCACTTCTATGTATTAACATAATATTAACCATGGGTGCCTATTTAAAATTGATACGGAGTGATCAGCTAATGGCGATCCGTCGACGCCATTTTCTGCCGACTTCCAAAAAGGAGACGGTACTCAATTCGACTGGGTTATTTTTGTTTTTTATGTGTGTTACCTCATAACTTTTTACTGGGTGATCCTATTTCGATGACTCTTTTTTATATGAAAACTGATACTTCTCGTGTGGTCCCATATGAATTTGATAGTCAGACCAATAGTTTTTGAGTCATTCTTAATAACTTATATTGAAGTCGGCTATAATTTTTTTTTAATTTTAAACTATAACGCAACTATTAATATTATTTGCTTTGTTTATTAACTAAGTCGACGTTTTAGAGTATAGAATACAAACTTTTTTATTTACAACATCCAGATATTATTAATAAGAACGCCTTTACTAACCAAATGTCATTTTACACCAAAACATTAACCAGATGTTACTTTACACTCAAACATAGTCTATTTTAATCGACTCCCAAAAAGGAGAGGTTATCAATTATGTATGTACACTGATTTTTAAGACGATTCTAGATCAATTCGTATATACATGCTGAAATTTTAGTGATTGTTTTCCCGCAGCCAAATTGTACTGTCTCGATAGTAGAGTCAATTTATTAAAATAAAAAATATTACAATTAAAAAAGGGCAGATTTACAATAGTAATACCTATATAGTAATGCAGCTAGTCAGGCGTCCAGACTTTGTTTATGTCGTATCACTACGCTTGAGACTTCATGCTCTGAACATTTATTAGTGGGACTTCACTGTGTATGCAGCACGCGGTAGCGCGTGCGATAGACGTAACACTGCGTTACGTCCAGCGAATTATTTTTTCAGACTTTATTATACTAATACGACATAAGACAGCCTGCACGTCCGACCTACTTGCGAGATATTGTTATTGATTTCAGATCGCATTCGAGTTTTGTTTGTCTCGATTGTAAATCTGCCATTTTTGCATCCTAATAATTTTTACTTGAATAAATATATTGTACTACCAAGACAAAATCATTTTACTTCGGGATCTATGTGTATATCCTTTGAAATAAAAAAATCTAGATCGGTTTAGAAATTATAAAATTCTGAGGTAAAAAAAATTAAAAACATACACAGAATTGGGAAACTCCTCCTTTTTTGGAGTCGGTTAAAATTAAACATTACACGATGTGCTTATTGTATTCGAGCAAATTCATTGTGTTTAATAATATTCTTAAATTTTATTACTTCTGCATTTTTGTACCATTAAAATATGTATAATAAAGCTATATTGGTACCATCATTATCGTGTTTATTTTATTCCATTTTATGTTCTCACAAAATAGTTATATTGGTACCATCATTATCGTGTTTATTTTATTCCATTTTATGTTCTCACAAAATACGTCTTCGTACGTAATACGTAATCTTTATTATATCGATTATTTAAAATTAATTAATAAAATAGTGATTTTCACAATTTGATTGCAAACGTCAGAAACTGGTATCACTGAATGACGTGTACGTATGCGTGTGACGAGCGTAGGCACATTCGACTCGCGCCCACTAACATAATGACCCTGCGTCACTTTAACGCTCGTGTTTTGTACTAGACTGCGTTTCTACTGGGTAATAATTCTATGGCTTGAACTAACTCTATGCTACTCTTACTGACACTGCGTTAGTTCCACAAACGTCACAAAATTTTTTCGCGGCATGAGTCACATTTTTTTCCTTTTTTGTAATAATACTTCACAATGTTTCGAAATTCGCCGTTAAATCCACTCATTTTGGCGGATACAATAACAAATGAAAAATGTCTTGTAATTGTTTTTTACTTTTTCTTTTTCGTAATGTCCTATGTGTTTTGATATTAAAACCAGCCAGACACAAACAGTACAACTAAATAGATTTTTCTTCAATTTTATACTAACAAATTAAGAAGAAACATTTTCACCGACCCATTATTTAGTTTTTATTAATTAGTAAACTATGATGTATATCATATGCAACACGTTGCCAAAATATTAGTAACCTAAGGCTTTAAAAAGGATTTACGTACTAAAATAACAGTCACATTACAGAAGTTCCCGGAGAAGCGAGCGTATTTCCGCTAATTTCTCTCCAACATTTACTTCCTCTTTACGTGCTCTGCAGTAAATGGAACAAATTAGAACAGTTGCTATACGATTACTGCTCACAGCAAATTAACCGCATCCCCATGCACAAATTTCTAACACTAATGAAGAAGGTTTGTCACTGCCTTAATAAAGTAATTTATGAAATGACTGCTTCGTTGGCTAGAAGTCTTAAACATATTAACTTTGGCATCGTAATATATTTATGAAAATTGTAATGTATGTACATAAAAACATAAATACCTTTAATAAGAATAAGGATATTCATACCTTAAACACTAAGAACAAACATAAGCTTGTAATGCCAGTTCCTAGACTCCACAGAATCAATAATTCATTTATGGGGCAATGTATACGCTTTTACAACAAAATTCCAGAACATGTTCAAAGTTTGTCAATAAACAAGTTTAAAAGTTATATTAAAGAAAAATTGTACCAAAAGGGTTATTATAATATCAAGGAATACATGAATGAAAATAACCCCTGGGAATAAGGTGATCGCCACCATGCTGGTTCTATGAAAATTCGTTTAAAAATTGTATAAACAAAATTATTTTTAAGTTAAAAATGTTTGAAAAAACGTCCCGCTAGGTTTCTTGCTGGTTCTTCCCAGGCCAGAGGTATTTTCCGATTATACGTGGTAGTGTCATGCTGCAGCTATATTTCTGGTATAGATGTAACAAGAATGGGTCGGCTCGACCGGGGTAGGACCACGCTCTCACACAATACCAGCGTAAAATAGCAGCTTAATGCTGCTGTGTTTCGTATGGTGAGTGTAGAGAACCGGACACCCTTTTTACTGGAAACGAGGCATTCCATCTTAGTCCTCATGGTGACAATGCATCTGCATTTTGATTCGTAATAGAGGATAAATGTAGATGCCTATGGGCCACAGCAAACACTTACCATCAGGTGGACTGTGTGCTCGTTTGTCACCTTTATCCTATAAAAAAACCAGTAGTAAATAAAAAATGACTTATAATAAGTATTATGTAATAATCAATATTGAATAAAAAAATGCGACTGCTCATCATGTTAAATTGTCAAAATTAGTTATTGGTATTTCTGGCAGGAACAGAAGTGGCCCAAAGTCAGGAAGTGGTGGGTAAACTTCCCCAACAGGTTGTCTCATAGATATGGAAAATTTCTCCTTTAAAGTTGCCATGTTTGCCAAGCGGGTCGGCAACAACAGTATTTATTCTGTTGTAATTAGGAAGACTCTGCTGATTATCTCCTGGTTTGTTTCCCTATATCGCCTGTTAAAAATGGAGTTAATGCATGACAGAGTATGTAGTGTTATGCAACTTACATTTCATTGTACACTAATTCTCCATTCTGCTTTGATATTCTGCATTCATGTTTTGCATCACTTTATACTATTTTTTTCATTCTGTTTTTGATTCTCTGCATTTATATTTTGCATCACCTTTATTTATATAGGATCCTGTAAGGTTTTTACACAATAACATATCATTTTACTGCGTATTTTCACACTATTTAGTACTTTTAAACTAGCTGTCAACGAAGTCTTACCTTTTTTTTGGTCTTTTATTGAATTCTCTGTAACTCTACAATTTCAGACTTAGTGTACGTTGTCGTGCATTAGTTTTTCCTATGTGATTTTTATCTCGTTTCTTACTTAAATGTAATAGTTTCTTAATAACAGTCCTAAAACTAAAAATTCCTCAATTTGACAACCATTGTTTTTGTGGTTGTTATGGTAACTTTTATTTAAATTCGTCTCTGGTATGATGTTCTTTCTACATAAATACTTTTTGGCTGTAGGTCATTTACAATAAATTTCGTTTTAATTTAAATAATTTCTCGTTCTCTCTAAAAAGGTATAAAAGCCAAACAATTGGAGAATACAGGACAGTCTCGCTTCAGTTCTCAAACGAGAAACATCTACTAAAGGCCTTATCCCGGGGCCGCTCTGCCCCGGGATCCTGCAAGCCTCCATCTACATCCGGCGCATCCTGAAGTCGTCGGCGCATCCTGCAAACCAGGCGCCGGGATCCTGCAAGCCTCCATCTACACGTGAAGTCGTCGGTGAATTCTAATTCAAGTGCGGGGCCACACTACTCCGCGCGCTACGACTGCTTGATCCAGGCGCTGAGTGCAGCCTACTGCCCGCGCTACCTTCAGGCGCGCTTCGACTGCTGGCTCCAGGCGCTGCGTCCCTACTGCCCGCGCTACCTCTGGGCGCGGCGACTACTTCTCCAAGAACTGAGCGCACCTACCCCAGGCGCTACGTGCGCCGGCTCCGGACGCTTCGTGTGCCCAGTCCAGGCGCTGCGTGCCGTCGCCGCTGAGAAACCTCAAGCTCTCCGTGTCCCTACTACTACAAAAGCAGCGAGGCTCTAGGGCTCCACTATCATAATAATTCTCCTATTCTCCTATCCTTTTTTTTTAATATAATTGTAATCTCATTTCATCCATCACCTTCATATTTCATTTTTTTTATAAGATTGTAAATACCTTTTTAAAAAATTATAATATATTATTTTCTTGGTCTATTTTGTTGTTTTGCTGTTCTTAGGTTAGGTTCTTTCTCTTTTAATTGTCGCTTCACGACAAGTAAATGAGGCTCTTCACTGTATGGTGAGAAGTCAGAATATGTCAATAAAAGCACGTATGTCAATATACAAAGCTACATTATTTTAATGCGTGGTAGAGCCATGCTACAGCTATTTTAATTGTATAGTTGTAGCACGACTGGGTCGGCTCGACCGGGGAAGGACCACGTTCTCGCAGAACACCAGCGTAAATTAGCAGATTAATGCTGCTTTGTTTCGAATGATAAGTGTAGAGAACCAGAGACCCATTTTACTCGAAAAGAGACATTTCATCTTAGTCCTCACAACTGATAACGCATATACATTTTGATTCGCAAACGATGATAAGATGTAGATGTCTATGGGCTACAGCAACCACTTACCATCAGGTGGACTGAGTGCTCGCTTGTCACCCTTATCTTATTACTTAGTGTAAGGTAGTGAAAATATTAGCAGGAAAGGCATGAGTGTAAAATTAATGCTGTAGACATGCGTTTGTTAAGAAAAATGTAAGACGTGACTCTGTATCATAGGGTAAGAAATAGTACGATAAAAGACAAATGTAAAAAAGAATACCTCGGTGGTTTGGATACTTAGGAAAATAAATGAGGAAAGAATGAAAAAGCATATTTATGATGCAGAAATGAGTGGTAGAATCAGAAAAGTGAATATTCTGAGATGTTCACTCCATCAGTTACTTTCATAACTTATTTAATCAACACCTTGACAATTATAAGTAGGCTGATTCCACGTTAGAATTTGCAGTCCTGCTGTGATCCTTTTATATTTAACGTTTATTATATCTTCTAATCACCTTAAATATTATCGTTACAGCCAACCAAATTCCACGGCTAATTGTAACATTTGCCCTCTCAATAGGTTTCATGGGTTCGAAAATCGCTTGAAATTCTTACCCGAGCTGGGCTACCACACTGCCTTGTGTCGAGATTAAGTAAGTAAGGCATCTTTCATTTATACTTACTTTATTAATATTGCTTACAGAGTATTAATTCGACAATTCGAAGTTTTAAGAAATTGCTTAGCATAATAATGAAACCCTTGTTGAAAACGTAAACTTGTTAAGTAATTACGGAACCTAATTTAGCTTACAAATGATTACTACGTTAATTACGTAATTAACATTAAGCTGGGTTTCTTAATTATGCTCCTTGCGCGGCACTTGAAGTAATTTGAAATAAAAATCAATGTACAAACTCAATCATCTTAAATGCTTTATTTTATGCATACATTTTAGTCAGAGACTACGAACACATCATCGTTGTTATTGATTTTTTTATAGAATATGGGTGACATACGAGCACACAATCCACCTGATGGTAAGTGGACGCTGAGGCTCATAGACATCTACATTTATCCTCGATTAAAAATGCAAAATGCAAATGCGTTGTCAATCCTGAGGACCAAGATGTAATGACTCGTTTCCAGTAAAAAGGGTCTCCAGTTCTCTACACTCAACATACGAAACACAACAGCATTAAGTGCTATTTGGCGCTGGTACTCTGTGAGAGCGTGGTCTTTCTCCGATCGAGCTGAACTATTCGTAGTACAACCAAAACATAGCTGCGGCTCTATCACGTACTTGCCTTATAAATAAAATATGTCCAATATTTTATTACTTAGGCAGGTTCTAACGATGTTTGCCTTTGTTACCAAGCACACGGTATATCAGCACTAAAATTTCTACCATTTATTGAACCTTTTATTTGTTTATGTACTCGTCAGTGAGACCACATTCATAATCAAGGTTGTAGACTCTTGAATCTTGTAGCAGGTATCTACCTCCAGCACGTCAAGCAAGTATTGCACGACAACATGCGTGCTTACGTCTTAGTGGACATGTGAATCTAGCTCGTCGAGCAGGTGTTGGCAATACTACACTTTAGAAGAACATGTATGTGCATTATCTGTTAGAGCAACGGCTTATTTCAGCTGTGGCACAAACGTGTCAGCTCGACCGTGAAAGGAAAACGATCAGCAACATAGCTATTTCACGCTGGTACTTTATAGATAATAGCTGCTTTGTTTCATTTGTGGAGTGTGGAGACCGAAGACCCGTTTTACTGGTAAGGAGGTAAGTTTTAAGTTTGTAAGCAAAATTGTTTGAGACATAATTAAGTGACTTACTTTCATCCAAATATATTTACAACGTTTATAGTATATTTTTTTAAAGTGTTATTATGGCTACCTTTGAAATAATCTAAGACCATCGGAAATATTTTGTTCTCTCTAGAAATTAAACGACTGCTGTACCTTTATAGATGATAATGATGTTTTCCTAGTTTATTTTGTTCAAAGCGAGAAATCCAAATATAATGCAAATTCAAAGCATATTTTCACAGATGCTCTCACTTGTCTCTTCCCTTATCAAATCGCTTCGTAAGTTATGATACAGTATCCGAGACACAGGGCCAATCACTTCACAACCAAAACTGAAAACCAAGGCTGAGTTTTAACCCAGTACCCTTATTTTTACAAACAGGTAACCCCAGCAGTACCAATCAAATCATAAAGAACATCGGTCACGGCCTATACATGCTGTGACCTGGCTATAAATATCGCGAACATGACTAGTGTATGGATTAATCCGTTCCCCCTGGGCACAATCTAAATCCTAAATTGAAAATATATTATTTAAAAGCCGAGGATGATAGAACGTTACACTTATGTATTTCGTCATTTTTGGGGCTATGATGTAGCCATGACGGCAACCATGACTACAACCTTAGCTGAAACAATTGATATGAAAACTATGCAGTAATATATACTTAATTAAATAAGTCAAGTCAATGGCTAAAAGCACAAAAATTAATCAATAACCTTTCTAATATTTTCACTGATAAGTATCTAAGACTTTTTGGACACAAGGTGCTTTGACTTTTGCTCACGCTTTGACAGCTCTCGTGTCATAGTGCCACATACTGCATAGAGACACTCATTAATACGTTCCGTTCTAAGTATTAGTGCATTATATATTTCATGTTAACCTATCATTTGCAACTTATTTCAAAATATTTTCCATATCCCCATCTAAAAATGATATTATTGATAATACACTACAAAAGTAAATAAACAATCTAAAATCTAGTATTTCAAAAAAGTAAAGGCATCATGGTAGTTGTTACGGCCGGCAGCTGCCTATCCCAGGAGTAGAATCCTTCGCGGCCCATAGACGAAGAAGCTACAGGCAGATGCTGGTCGGGCGTCCTGACGCCAAGGGTTAAAGTCTAATTACACTAAACAATCCGGGGGGAGCGTTACATTTATTGAACAGAGCTTACTTACCTCTATTCAAGGCGACTGGTCCCTCAGGATTCGGTCAGGTCTCTTGTGGATGTATTGTGCTAGGAAAGTAAGGGTCAGTGATGTGTATCTGGGTGTGGCTGGTAGTGTTATTGACCTTATTTGACCGTTCCCCCTGCAGCAGTTCAGCCCTCAGCTTCTCTCCAAACTAAGGTCTCCTTCCGCAGTCACTTTCTTCCTTTGTTACGATTGACTCGCGAAAATGAACACAGAACGTACGGATCAAAGGTCACCGTTATTTCTAGAATATTAACTACCGCACTAGTAACTAATACAGTCGAATCCACTTATACAGATTCTGCGTTAAACCTAAAGTCCCGGGTAGAACTCTCAACACGCGCTACCATTCCCAGTGGTATATTTACTATACGCGCCTAACATAAAATTTGATCTAAGAGCTCCCAAACAAAACGGACCGCCTTCTATCTCGACACGCAGAAGACTTCTAATCTTTCGCTCTCGACTCCCACCGTTCAGCAAGTTCGGACGTTCAACACGCACGAACGTCATCCCGGATAGGCCGAGCCGAGCGCCATCTAACGTCGATGCCTGACACTAACGCTTTTGCGTGAACAGTAGTGTTACTTTAGTATTGTGATGAAACATGTACTACAGATGAAAACGGGACGGGTTTAGATGCGTTCAAAACCTATAAAAAGTAAAGTTGCAAAGCATTATTTTATCGGCTCCAATAAAATAAGTTAGACCCCGTTATTTAATATACACCTAAGTAACTATTTTTAGACGTA
The DNA here is from genome assembly GCA_033319125.1 of Parnassius glacialis. Taxonomy (NCBI): domain Eukaryota; kingdom Metazoa; phylum Arthropoda; class Insecta; order Lepidoptera; family Papilionidae; genus Parnassius; species Parnassius glacialis. The sequence goes on from JAVANC010000016.1 coordinate 38,839,872, forward strand.
TCAATAATTGGTGGTCGTTTCATAATTTGGTCAGGTCATATTTGACCTATGTTCTTTGAAATTATGCAATTTTTTTAATTATACAACATGTAACAAAAATTCTTTGGTTTGCGATTAGTGCAAGTATAAATTTTGTAAGGCCTACAAATAATTGTTCCGGGTCTGGATGTTTGTCCTTGTGCAACTTGTGTTTGTAAACTGTCTTCACGATACAGAACAAATTCAAAGTGTGTGTGGGTAACATTTTTAAAAAAATTAATGAAAAAATACCTCCTCATTCTTTGAAGTTGACTAAAAAGTATTAATGAAATAACTTTCGACACTTAAATTATATGCACACAACACACAAACACTCACGCCTGTGACTCAGAGGGGTAGGCAGAGACTACGGACTTCCATTTGGCGCGATCCTGACACACTTTTCTCGCCTCTATTACATCCATATATCTACGCATACACGCTCGTTGGTTAAGGGTACTCCTAATCTGGCCCATTTTCAATGTATCGCCGATTTTAAATTATATATTAATTTTATTAAATTAATATTAATTTTAAATTATATGTTATTTAGATAATTCATATTAACAGTAATAAGTCAAACAATCCTGCTACTCTTACATTTTTTAAGATATAGTGTGATATACAAACTTCACAAAAATACAAAAAATATAACAATGGAGTAAGGCTGATTGTAATGAAATTATGGAGGTATGGAAACAATAAGACCAGTTACCGAAGCGCCGGATGGGAGCTTTCCGTTTCCAATTTAGTTTGCGTCAGCCTCTTGTAGTACACTCCCTCCCTATAGTCCATATGTCAGATTTACTACCTCACATTCGATATCGTATTTTTTTTAATTGAATCCGATTCATTCCGATTAATTACCTTTTTTTAAAAAAAAGAATAGAAAATTAATGGGATAAAATTAGAGATTTTAATGGCATTCTTATGCTTACTTATGTAATATATGCACTTTGTTAAGTATATTTAATTATTTTGGGCACGATGGTATAAATTTGGCATTTCCATTACACTCATGTACGCTACCTAAAACATTTGCTTTAAGTTTGTAATAATGGTGATTTATTAAATAGTTTAGTAATTTATTTTTTATATTATTTTTTTACAATAATCATGTGTCAAGGCTCATATCGGCAAAACCAAAAAAAAAGTTCTTTCAAACGTACACAAACACATTTTCATTGATCCAGTAACTTAATTACACTGAGTACTTAGTGCGCTGGATAAGGATAAAATAAAGCTTAGGGTAAAGTAACTTGCATATAGTTTTCACAAAAGGTTAATAAAAATGTTTATTACTGTGGTTAAAGTAATGAACACACTAATGTTCAGAAAGATAACCATCGTCGCGTCGTGATTCTTCTTAATAACTTTTATCGTATTTCGTGAAAATTTTAATACCATTGGTGTTATAGATGCCCTTCCACCATACATATTAAATGTCATTTTTTATAGAATAAGAGTGACAAGCGAGCACACAGTCCATTGATTGTAAGGGGATGCTGTGGCCGATAGACATCTACATCTATCCTCGATTAAGAATGAAAACGCAGATGCATTGCCACCCCTGAGGACTAAGATGGAATATCTCATATCCAGAAAGAGTCTTCGATTACCGATACCCACCATACGAAACACAACAGCATTAAACTGTTATTTTACGCTAGTATTCTGTGAGAGCGGGGTCCTACCCCGGTCGAGGCGAGCCATTCATGCTACAACTATGTATAATATAGCTGCAGCGTGCCCAACTACGTAAAATTACCTCTTTCTTTTCATTTACCTCCTCTTACGACGCACACGGAATGATTTGGGATATTGGGTTTACTTATACCGCCACTACACGGAGAGTAAAAGAAATCCAAGTTTATAGTAATCGCAAAAATATGTCATATGCGATATAATTACAAATTAACAACTAACATATAACATAAGAAATATAGTACATACAGAAATATAGTGAAATACTTTTAGAAATTGAGCCACCCTTTTGTTATCTAATTACTGGCGGCAAAGGTTTCTATGACTTTTCTCTACCCGCAATGCAACTTAAAATGGTTTTCTCCTTATCCTTTTTAATATCCTAAATATTTAGCAAAATGAACAGGTCATTTATGTTGCATTTAATAATATTCGCGATTCCTTTATAATCCTCTTTCCAGAGACATTTTTGTATTGTAATTTAACTGACTTTCTTAGTAATTGTATTCATTTTCCTGAGTTTAATTTACTTAGAGCAACAGCAAGTTTTAATTATTTCCATTTTTGTAACCATTTCATTTTATCGAGATGTGCAAGACAAAAACTACAATTCGTACAAGAACACGTACAAACACACAAACATCCTTCTAAAGCTATAGCACCGTACAGCTTTCTGATCCTAGATACTTTGAAAGGTACGTTAAAATAACAATAATTAAAGTTAGCTGCTGTAATTGCCCTGGTTTGTTTTAAAAATATCATCTTTTAATGAATTGTTGACTATGATTGAATAAATAACTATAAAATAAATTTATATTCTACACAATCCATAAAATATTATAGAACTGTTAGTCTTATTTACGTGACAGAGCCATGTTCCAGCTATCTCATTGTTGTACTCATGAATCAGCTCGACCGGGGAAGGAAAACGCTCTCATAGAATACCAGCGTAAAATGGAAGCTTAATGCTACTGTGGTTCGTATGATTAGTGTGGAAAACCGGAGACACAATGTATTGGAAATTAGGCATGCTATATTAGTCCTTAGAGATGACAACCTTTCTGCATTTTGATTCTTAATTGAGAGCGACAAACGAGCACACAGTCTACATTGTAGATAACTGTAGCCCACAGCATCCACTTAACATTAGGTAGACTGTGTGCAAGTTAGTCACCTTTATTCTTTAAAAAAAAATTTTCACGTCATTTCGTTTATATTAAAGTCCATTTACTTACAAGTCTTTACTTAAAGTCCATTTACCATATACTTTTGTTGTAAACAGATCCAAGCAACCTCATCGGAAGCTTCACTTTGAAGCTTTGAGACATTACAATGTTCTCTGTTCTGTCCTCTGTTCTCCATCGGAAAGGCAGTTAGAATAAATAACTGCAATTAGCCCTACCTTGGCTTTGTAACGGTAGAAAGGGCCAACTCCACAAAGCATTGTGACTATTCTAATGTCTTTGAATGTGAATTCTGAATTATTTACAGAAAAAGAAGAAAATTTACATCAGGGATATTTCGTATTTTGTTTTTGTAATTTATTTTATGTATGGGATGCAACCATACATTACAAAGATAGATAGATATATAGAAGTTTCCGCAATATCAGATATAGATAAATTCTCTCCAACATTTACATCCTTTTTACGTGTTCGATATTAAATGGAACAAAATTAGGACAGTTACTATACGATTACTGCTCACAGTAAATTAACCAAATGCATGGCTAGTACAAGTTCTTACACCAATGAAGAAGGTATGTTACTGCGTTAATAAAATAAAGTAACTTATGAAATTACTGCCTCGTTGGCTAGAAGCCTTAAACGCGACTGCTGAATATGTTAAATTGCAAAAGTTTGTTATTGGGTTTTTCTGGCGGAAACGGTCGCAGCCCCGAGTCAGGAAGTAGGTCAGTCTTATACGTGGTAGAGCCATGCTGCAGCAGCAAGTATAGTTATAGCACGAATGGGTCGGCTCGACCGGGGAGGAACCACGCTTTCACAGAATACCAGCGTAAAATGGCAGCTTGACACTGCTGTGTTTCGTATGGTGAGTGTAGAGTATCGGAGACCTACTTTGCTGGAAAAGAGGCATTCCATCCTAGTCCTCACGGGTCGTCACCCGTGAGGACTAGGACGCAATTACTCAATAAAGAATCAAAATGCAGATGCGTGACGACGCATTGATTCTTTATTGAGGATAGATGTAGATGTCTATGGGTCACAGCACTCACTTACCATCAGATGGACTGTAGGCTCGTGTGTCACCCTATCCAATAAAAAAGGAAGTGGTGGGTAAACTTCCTTCAGAGATTTCTTCATAGATATGGCAAATTTCCCTTTTATATTTGCTATCTCTGATAAGAGTATTGGCAACCGCAGTATTTCATCTTGTTTTAATTAGGAAGAGTCTGCTACCTGTCTCTTGGTTTGTTTCCATATATCACCTCGTAAAATGGATTAAATGCATGCAAAAGAGAGTAAATAGTGCTCTTCACTATATTGTGGGAAATCATAATGTGTCTATAAAGGCACGTATGTCAATATACATTAGTCCTTAACTTAATGTAAGGTAGTGAAAATAGTAGCAGAAAAGGCATGCGTGTAAAATTAATGCTGTAGACATGCGGTTATTAAGAATCATGTTACACGTGACTCATAGGGTAAGAAATAGTACGATAAAAGAAAAATGTAAAAAAGAATGCTTCTGTGGTTTGAATACGTAGGAAAATAAATGAGGAAAGAGTGAAAAAGCAAATTTAAACAAATTTAAGTAAATTTAAGTGGCAGATTCAGCAAAGTTAATATTCTGAGATGTTCACTCCATCAGTTACTTTCATAACTTATTTATTCAACACCTTGACAAGGCTAAGCAGGGTGAATCCATGTTAGAATTTGCAGACCTGCTGTGCTCCTTTTATTTTATACGTTTATTATATCTTCTAATCTTCAACTTCGACAGTTGGCTCTTTCTGGCAGACAGATCTCTGGCAGACTTTGGAACCCTGGTTCCGCTCGATAGCTTCTTCAATACGAGCTATATTGAAGTGCACTTGGAGATCTGGCTGTTCAGTTGCCAGTAAGCTGTCAAACCTGCTGAAGACTGCAGATTCATTTCCTGTTTAACAGCCATGAGATTAAGAGTGTGATCGGAGAGTTTTTGTGTTCTTCTGCGGCGGTTCTTGCAAAACTTAGCTCCGAATGCATGGACAGTTTTCAAGAGCTTGTTATTCATATCGTCCACTGTACTGTAGTCTTCTAGGCACTGAAAATGATTTCGTAACTCAAGCTGAAAGGTTTGGGAACTTTGGATTAGAGCATGAGGAGGACGGGGCGTTGACTTCATTAGACATAACCTCTCCAACTTAACGTTTAGGTTCAGTGTGCCTCTCACGGTTCGGTGATCGCTGCCGGTTTTCACCCTCGCGATCACTGAATGATTGCCGTCTAGTCGTCATAATGAAGTCAAACTCATTTTTTGTCGAACTGTCGGGGCTCGACCAGGGCCATATCCTGTACGGCCGCTTTTGGAAGAAAAATTTCATCATAAAGAGTCCTTTTTTCTCCATGAAGTTGGCCAACTGCTGGCACCTTGAGTTTTGTTGCCCTATTCCGAATTTCCTTACTATTCGAGAGTCATTACGAATCGTCTCGCACGCAGACTGCACGACTTCCAGCCTCCCGAACAAGCCGGTTGCCGAAAAGGTTTTAGCACCATAGACCACATACATATCCTTCGGCAAATTGTACAGAAGACCGAGCAGTACTATTTGCCATCATGTCTTGCGTATGTTGATTATGAGAAATCCTTTGATTCCGTCAAAATTTGGGCGTTGCTGCAATTCCATCAAGGGTGCTAATTTCACTGTCGGTATGCTGAAGTGTTTGTACAGTAGGGCTACGATGGCTATCCGAATACAGAACCAGAGTACAAAACCTATCCAACTGCAGAGGTGTAAGACAGGGTGTCGTTATATCCCCGAAATTCTGCACCGCTTCATTGGAAGACGTTTTCAAGCTACTGGACTGTAGATGATACGGTATTAACATCAATGGCGAGTACATCACTCACCTTCGAGATCTTAAGATGAAGATGGATTAAACAAAGATCATGCTTAATGTCCATATCACACCTATGCCGGTAGTTGTTGGGAGCACTAAGCTCGAAGTTGTTGACGAGTATGTTTACCTGGGATAAATAGTCCGACTAGATAAGTCCAACTTCGACCGAGAGGTCAATCGACGGATTCAACTCGGCTGGGCGGCGTTCGGGAAATTACGACACATCTTCTCGTCAGGTATACCTCAAAACTTAAAAACGAGATTGTGCAACCAGTGCGAATTGCCAGCGATGACTTGTGTATCTAAGACTTGGTCCTTCACTACTGGCCGTATGAGGAAGCTCAAGATCGCTCAGCGAGCTATGGAGCGGGAACTTAGAAATGAGGATATTCGCAGTAGAACCAGAGCAACCGACATAGCCCAACGGACTAGTAAGCTGAAGTGGCAATGTACTCGAAAAAGCGACAACCGATGGGGAAAACAGGTTACCGAGTGATACCCCCGTATTGGTAGGCAAAGTGTAGGACGACCATTCACTATATGGAATGACGACCTGGTGAGATAGGCAGGAAGTCGATGGATGCAGGTGGCTCAGGACCGTGCTTTGTGGCTTTTCTTAGGGGATGCCTATGTTCCGCAGTGGACTTGTGAAGGGCTTTAATTATATCTTATAATCTCCTGAAATATGATCATTACAGCCAATCAAACTTAAATATTATTATTACAGCCAATCAAAGACACGGCTAAACATTTGCCCCCTCGGTAGGTTTTTTGGGTTTGAAAATGGCTAGAAATTATTTTCTGAACTTGGTTACCTATTAAGGTTAAGTGAATAACTGATCTTTAATTTATATTTACTTTATTAACATTGCTCACATAGTTTTGACTCGACTAGCCAAATTTCTGCTACAATACAATATTATGCTAAAAAAAATTCTTACCATAATATTGTAACCCTTGTTGTAAACGAAAACTAGTTAAGTAATTACGCAACCTAATTTCGCTTGCTAGTGACTACTACCTTAATTACATAATTACCATTAAGCTGGGTTTCAAAATTACGCTCCTTGCTATATACTTGAAGTAATTTAAAATAAAAATCAATGTACAAACTCAATCACCTTAACTGCTTTATTATATGCGTACATTTTAGTTAGAGATTACGAAAACCTCATGGTTATTGATGTTCTTACAAAACTCTAATGAATATAAAACTCATACTCTTTGTATTGCTGCCACTGATCTCTATATGGTCAGTGATTGCTGCCTATTGCAGTTTAAAAAATAAAATTACGGTTTATATACGAGGACAGAGGGCTCCATTTGAATCTGACAAGGTTATGAACTAGTGAGTTTTCTGTGGTACTCTAATGATTCAGGCAAACTTCACTTTTCAACCGACTTTTAAAAGGGGGAGGTTCTCAATTCGTGAGTAATTTTTTGTGTGTATGTTACGTGATATCTTCGCAGATTGTGAACTAATTTAGAGTTTAGATGACCCAAATACATCTAAATCTATCATCGATTTTGAATCAAAATGCAGATGCGTTATCTACTCTGAGAAGTAAGATGGAATACCACGTTTCCACTTAAAAGGTTTTCTGATTCTCTACACTCACCATACGCAACACAGCAGCAATATATTCTGTGAGAGCGTAGTCTTTCCCAGCTCGAGCCAAGCTCTTCATGCTACAACCATAATATAGCTGCAGCGTTGCTATTCCACGTACTTGCCCTATAAATAAAATATCATATATTTTACTAGCTCGCCAGGCAGACGTTGTTCTGCCCTTTCCAACGACCCTTCCTATAAAAATCCTTAAATTCGCAATAAAAAATTTTGAGGGTCATTTAGCGGGATAAAAACTATCCTATCTCTCAAGTTGGACCAAAATGCACAGAGTGTGTGAAATTTCATTGAAATCTGTTCAGTAGTTTAGGAGTCCATTGCGGACAAACAACGTGACACGTACTTTTTATATATAAAGATTACTCAGACAGGCAGGGTCTGACGATTTTTGCCTTCGTCACCGAGTACATATATCAGCACTAAAAATTGCTACCTTTTTATTGAACTTTTATTTGTTTGTACTCATAAGTGAGCCCACATTCATAATCAAGATTATACACTCTTTAATCTTATAACAGGAACACCATAACTGCTATAAAAGCCACCATAACTATATAAATGCTAGAAAAGAACAACATGTCATGGCAAGCAAGTATTGCACGACAACATGCGCGTCGTGACTCGCGCCAAATCTTAGTGACCACGTGAATCCAGGTCGTCAAGCGGGTGCCAGCAGTACTACTATCCGTCCATCCATCCATTCATCCATTACAGCCTATAAAAGGCTGAACACAGGCCTCCCTCATACATTGCCTCATGGGGGGATTAGGCCATAGTTTCCACGCTTGGCAAGCTGATTGGCAACCGCAGTTATTTATTATTTTGAATTGTATTTAGGAAGATGCTGCTGTCCACCTTCTGTTTCATTTTCCCTATGTTGCCTCTTACGACACCCACAGTACGATATGCGGTAGTGGATATTCTTTCACCGCCACTACACGGTATTATTACTGCTATAAGTCGGAGGAATATGTATGTGAAGTACGTGATAGAACAACGGTGCAGCTATATTTTGATTGTAGCACGATTTTTTTGGCTACACCGGTCTATAGAATACCAGGGTTACATATCAAACATATTTTACCCAGGTATTATATAGGTCGTAGCAGCTATGTTCCGTATGGTGAATGAAGAGACCGGAGGCCCGTTTTACTGGTACGGAGGTAAATTTTAAGTTTGTAACCAACATTGTTTGAAACATAAGTGACTTACTTTCATCTTCAGTAACAGATAGCACGGTAAAATATAAGTACAACTGATATCGGGCGCTGGAGTAAAATAGGTTAAATTAATCATAACGTAAAAGTAGCAACGCTAGTTTCAAGTGTGCTCTTGTTTACTATTTACTTTTATTACGCTGTACCGAACTTCAGAGAAGACTATCATAATTTTGAAATGTTTTTGCTGTAACATATTTAGTAATAAATACAACATTTTTAAGTATACTCTTTTGTAAAGTGTTATTATAGCTATCTTTGAAATAATCTAAGATCATCGGTAATATTTTGTTCTCTCTAGAAATTTAAGGACTACCGTACCTTTATAGATGATACTAATGTTTTCTTGGTTTATTTGGTTCATATCATTTTTTATACAAACGAACTGTATTTGTTGTTTTTATTGTACATCTAATGTTAAAAGTTATTGTCGACAGTCCTCGATTTAGAATTAAAATGCAAATGCGTTGTCACCCTGAAAACTAAGATGGAGTGACTCTTCACCAGTTAATTAGCATATTTTCACAAACATTCTCACTTGTCTCTTCCCTTATCAAAAAGCTTTTGCGATATCATGGTAAGTTATGATTCAGAGGGCCAATCACTTCACAACCAAACCTGAAAACGCTGAAGTTTTAACCCAGTACAACAGTTGTTGTTACAAACTAGTCACACGATACCACAGCTACATGAATCAAATCAATAATTCAGAATAATGCAATTTTGCATGCCTTAAGTGCAAAGCGCGTAGGTATTTTATACTAGCGCCTAAAAGTCAAGGTTCCAACGTTTTGTCGCATAAAATCGTATCTAACAATCATATTCAACATATAAATGATATAAAAAGCACATTGTCAGAAAGATAAATGACTGTTGAACTTATAATTCTTTTTTTAAATCGATTAATTGCTATTTTTACATAAAAAAGTGGTTACACGGTAACTTTTAAAAATATCAATTGTTTCACTCAATCTATTTTTTAATCTGTTTATATATCACGTGGGAAGCTATGGAAGTAAATGGAAGTCTTTTGTTTGGTTACAATTAATTTTTTTCGGCATAGAAATCCGGAGATTTTTGGTGTTTTAGCAGTCTTGTAATAATTTATTTTACTAATTAGACCGCCTCACTTACTCACTTCGCGTTAGCCACCGTCGTGAGTGGATACTGTATTGGTTGTTTGCAGTGGCTCGGAAAGATCGCTGTATAAATACATTATATTCGAATATCCAAATTTCATACATACTTGATTATTATAATAATTAGAGATTTTAATTACAACATTTTAAAAGCACAGAATAAATAAAAGTACTACGTACTAAAAGTAAGTAGGATGTATATATTTAAGTAAATTTATACTTAAATACGTCTTGGACTTTATGGAGTGACCTAAATGATAATATGATGATCATATGTGCATTATGAGTCGTGCACTTTTGGTTTTACCAAACTTTTTTTTCTTAATGTTTGACATAAAATAAATGGATAATTGTATGTACAGTGTAAACTCTCTCAATATCGACAATAATTAAAAAATAAAAGTACTTTTGAGTTGCCAAAATTAGTAAAAACTACATATCTGTGTACGTTCTTTTGTTCTTTTGTAGCTTTATTATCCTAGCCCGTAATAAACTCGACTTTCAGCATCATACATACCAAACTCTCTAAAACGTCCGTTGTTTTGTTTACAAATTGGGATTGCTTGTACGTGTAGAGTGTTGTTAGTAGTAGAGTCATGGATTATCTATACGTTATCATATTCTTAGTAGCTCACAGACTTTCAAACTGTAAACATGGAAAGTAAGAGAAAATCACTGTGTATTGGCGAAAAAGTGTTATTGATACGCGCAATAGAGGCGGGAGATGATAAGTGATGTTTGTAGACACTTTGGATTTAGTCGCTCTACCGTGTCCACAATATGGAAAAATAAAGAAAAAATTCTACAATCAGAAGAGGATGGAAAATCTTCCAAAAAATTAAAGAAACCTAAATACGAAAATTTGGATCAAGTTGTACTATCATGGTTTCACCGACAGCGCCAAAATAATATACCTATCACGGGGCCGATCGTAAAAGCTAAGGCAGAAAAGTTTGCTGAAGAACTTGGTTTAACTTCTTTCAAATCATCAGAGGGATGGCTCAGAAAATTCAAACAACGTCATCATATCAACTATAGTTAAATTAGTGGAGAAGCACGAAGTGTTGATACAAATGTTACTCACGACTGGATTAATAGAGTGTGTTCAAAATTAACAGAAAAATACGCCCATTGACATTTCGTCCTCCAAATACGACTAGTATCTTGCAGTCAAGTATTGTCTTTGTTATCTTAGTTATTTCAACTGATTTTGCCAGTCTACCTTCCATTCTTGAATTATATATATTATAAATTACATATAAACTTATTTCATAACATTTTATGTTTTGCTATAAAAGCTTGCTTCAATATCAATTAATTGAGATTGCGATGTATCGATACAAATAAGGTATTCATTGTATTATTTTCATTTTGATTCGCTGTGTAATTTAAATAAAATATGCAATAAAATATTTTTAAAATAAAACCAAATTTATCGGATTGCTACAAACAATAAATATAAATTACGACTGCAAAATGTGTTACAAACCACTGAGACTCGTAAATTCGTGTTATCCAACTGTTAATTCTAACAAAATGATGATAGATGTTTATCGTTGGCCGAAATTTCATAAGAAATTCTTTTATAAAATTATCACATTGGAATGTTTTGAATGTTGCGGAATACAAACAAAATGAATAATTAATATCATGTTTCGTATGGTCTGTGAGAGAGCACTGGATATCCTTTTTACTGGCATTCCACCTTAATTCTCGCAACGACGCATCTGCATTTTGATTCTCACTCGAAGATACGTGTACATGTCTGTGGGCCACGTACCATTACGTGGACTGTGTATTCGTTTGTCACATTTATTCTACAAAAAAAAGTTATAATGTGTAAATGTCAGGAATACTAAACAAAAAAGGAAAATAGTTTCATTAACAAAATGTAAATTATATTAAAGTTAGAATATTGTGACTGTGTGTGTGTGTGTGTGTGTGTGTGTGTGTGTGTGTGTGTGTGTGTGTGTATTTACTATGAACGTCCCGGTATTAAGAAAGTAATAAAGCAGCGTCCTTCGCACGCGTTTTCATGTCTTGACAATGTATAATATGTCTAATTTCTAAAAAATTCAAATTTTCTTACAATCCTTTCTTTGTGGCCTAACCATTTCTAATTGTTTAGAAGGTAAATTTGCATTCAGTCCTCGCCAACTACGTATTTGTTGACTTAAGGTTTGTCTTTACTAAAGGTCCCTTCCCCTTGTTTTGTATTTAGTGCCGCTTCAAAGTCTCTATGCAGCAGTGGGTTATTAAAATATCCATGATTAATTATTTAAAAATATCTATATATGAAGGGTGTATAGGGCGGGTACAAATTAAGGTTGTGAGGCATTCCATCTTAGTCCTCTTAGGTGACAACGCAGTTTTAGCTTTATTTGCTTATTAAGTTGGATGCAGGTGTCCATGAACTGTAGAAAGCACTTAGAAGCATACTGTATGTTTGTATGTGATTTAAGTTTTCAAAAAATAAATTCTTAATGGAGACATTTTTAAGGTGCGCATTTCATTGTTTTTTTATTATAAACTAGCTGTTCCCCGCGACTTCGCCCGCGTGTAATTTAAGGTTTTAATTATGTTGCGTAGAACCCTAATTATTTTTCTAAAATATAAGTAGCCTAAGTTACTCCTTATAAGATCAGCTATCTGCTAATGAAAGTTCAGTCGAAATCGGTCCAGCGGTTTCGGAGATTAGCCGGAACAAACAGACAGACAATAATATTAACAATTGTGTTTTTGTTATAAGTACCGTATATACTTCTTATGTATTTAGTAAAAAGCTGTTATTTTGACATTACAAACAGACACTTCAATTTTATTTATTTGTGTAGAGTTTGCATAGAATAGATGCTTATGATTTTTTAAGTATATGAACAAAAAGCAACAAGTACAGAACAAGTTTAAACACCGATAACTAAGTACTGGCTGAAAGCAATGGTCTAGCAAAGTAAGAATTACGTTTGTGTACAAAGTTTGAGAGTAGAGATGGTTCACTTTAAATATATTATTGATTAAACTAATTTTGTATCATATTGTTCTAGGACTTATAGATCCCATGTTTGTGTATGACTTATAACAAAAAAAAATGTTCCAACAGTGTTACCTGTCTAGCTTGTCGTAAAATGCAACTAATAGGATATTGGGTTTAAGATTGTATAGGCGATCGGCTAGCCACCTCTCAATTTTCCATAATTTCTGGCTAAATGTAGCTGCGCTCTGGAATCTGCCTACGCACTCAGGATAACAACATAACTATTTGTATACATAAAAGACTTAGTTTGTTTAAAAAAATTAAGTTACATTTACAGCGCTTATTCATTAAACTTAATGGGCAGCAGCATACTTGAAAATATCTGAAAATAATAAAGCTGCCAACCCACCTGCCAAGCGTGGCAACTAAAGCAAATAGTCTCCTATGGTTCAATCTATTGGAGATGAGCCTATGTTCAGCAGTAGAATAAAATAGACTGTAAATAATGAATTAATAAATTTCTTTAAAAGTAATTCCTAGCCGACATCTTACCTGAGTATAACACATCATGTTAACTTAAATATTTGTTAATTACTAATTAAACGTAGCAATCTTTTAAAATTAAACTTACTGTGAAATGTTCAAAATGTTAATCAGTGTTCATAAAGATCTGTTAATTAAACAGACGTTCGTACAACGCTTACGATAAATCATTATTTATTCTACTTATTTCCCTTTGAATCGTTTTATTTAATTAAATACATCCAATTACCGTTGATTGTAAAGTCAGAGCTGTAGTTAATCGTTCCTATGTACGGACACTTATGTCAGATTGGGGTGTAATTAGTTTTTTTTATAGGATAAGGGTGACAAACGAGCACACAGTCCACCTGATGGTAAGTGGTTGCTGAGGCCCATAGACATCTACATCTATCCTCTATTATAATTCAAAATGTAGATGCGTTGTCACCCGTGAGGACTAAGATGGAATGCCACATTTCCAGTAAAAAGGGCCTCCGGCCACCTGCACTCACCAAGCGAAACGCAGAGGTGAACCTCTACTTCACGCTGGTTTTCTGTGAGATCGTGGTACCACCCCGGTTCGAGCCGGCCCATCCGTGCGACAGCAAAAGCTGCCGCGTAGCTCTACCACTGTTAAAAGTTAGTGATAATATAACCTGCTAAATGAACCAAAACTTTGCTTAAAAGCTGCCGCGTAGCTCTACCACTGTTAAAAGTTAGTGATAATATAACCTGCTAAATGAACCAAAACTTTGCTTACTATCACTTTACGTTTTTTTTTTCATATTAATTTTCATAATCATCGACCGAAAAGCAATGATTATTTTCAGTGAAATGAAATTAGTAGTTAGGTTATCTTACGGTGATCCAGACGTAGATTAGATAGTCGTAGATTATATGGCCAGCCGTAGATTTTAACCTGGTAAATTATCCTTACTTTAGTTAAATCGACTAAAATATAATCTTATACAATTTTTTATAGAAATAGGGTGACAAACGAGCACACAATCCACCTGATGGTAAGTGGTTGCTTAGGCCCATATACATCTACATCTATCCTCGTTTGCGAATCAAAATGCAGATGCGTTGTCAGCCTAAAGGACTAAGATGAAATACCTGTTTTCCAGTAAAAAGGGTCTCCGGTTCTCTACACTCAACATACGAAACACAGCAGCATTAAGCTACTATTTTACGCTGGTATTATGTGAGAGCGTGGTCCTTCCCCGGTCGAGCCGACCAGTTTTTGCTACAAATATACTATAAATATAGCTGCAACTTGGCTCTACCACTATATTAATAATCAAAAGAATATTAATCATAACTGCCTTGTTGATCCAGTGGTCGTAAACGCGATTGCTGGCCATGAGGTCCCAGGTTCTCCAAATCAGTTTTTGGGTCTTTATGTCAAAAAATTCTCAGTAGCAGCCTAGGGTCAGGATGTTGGCGGTGTTACACGCCGTCCTTCGAAAGCACGTAAAACCGTTGGCCCTGAGCCTGATCTCTCTCCGGTCGTGTCAGTTTACCATTCCATCGGACTATGAGAGTGAGGGAATAGAGAGTGCACTTGTTGAGTACACTTGGGTTTATTCTTCATCTGCGCAGGCCGTGACTGAAATTCGATCTAGAGAATAGTGTTATTATTACTCATATATGCAGGTCGGAAACGTTTTAATTTACATTTGTTTTTTCTATAATTCAAGTTTATAGAAAATCATGCATATACATGGTATTACTTGAAAAAAGGACCAGACGATATCATTTAATGGAGACATCACGTCACAAATTGTCCACTCTGTTTATTAGAAAACAAATTGCGTCACAGAGACAAAGCAAACATATCAACATAGTTCTATTGCTTTAGTTATTGTCACAGACTAACTAGTAGATTCTACCCGGTTATTGTTTTGAGGTTCTAGTTGAGACTCGACTGTCGTCTGTTATAGAATTCTAGAACAGAAGACAAATAGCGAACACAAATAGGTTACACTGTGACATGCATAAACGATATACAAAGGGTTAATGAATCCCGTTTGCTTTTCAATTGGAAAATACAATAGAATACTACGGAGCAGGCATTAAAATTTAATTCTGACATCGTTTGAAGTATCCAGACATTTATTTCTCATATTATTGTTATGACAAAACGTTAGAGATATAGTAAAATATTTTTTTTATAGGATTAGGGTGACAAACGAGGACACAGTCCACCCGATGGTAAGTGGTTGCTGCGGCCCATAGACATCTACATCTATCCTCGTTTGCGAATCAAAATGCAGATGCGTTGCCACCCGTGAGGACTAAGATGGAATGCCTCATTTCCAGTCAAAAGGGCCTCCGGCCACCTGCACTCACCAAGCGTATTAATTTGCTTAATTCCGCGTAAAGAAAGAAAATGATGTGTCCTGCCCAGTTTCAAGGGGGACCTCCCACCCTCCCTCAATCGCGCGCACTATACCCGTCGCCGTCAATCCCAACATACAATATTTTCGAGAGTGGTGTGTTCTGCCTAGTGTGGTGGTGCTGAGGATGGTAGTGCTGGGATTGACGGCGACGGGTATAGTGCGCGCGATTGAGGGAGGGTGGGAGGTCCCCCTTGAAGCTGGGCAGGACACATCATTTTCTTTATTTACGCCGGAATTAAGCAAATTAATTTATAACAACCCCATTATAATGGATTTCCGCAAAGTAACGCCTGATTCTATCAATTATAAACAAGAGGAGTTTTCTTTTCATTTAATTAATTCTGCTGTAGGAATATATTTGTTTTGTACACTCAACGTGGCCTCCGATTTATTCCCTCGGGAAAAATAACGCAATTGCAAAATCGACCGTACACTTCTGAAAGGGAATTTCTGTTTCTCATTTATTTGAATTTTAATAGCACTTTGTGTCTAGGAATTCCTTTTCAATTTCGTTTCATACCTCAAATTAAATTACAAATAGAAAATTAAGCGTTGCAACGTTATTTGTTGTATAGTTTACCCGTTTATTAAAAGTGTGATTATATCTCCAATATCTAATTCAGAGCAATTGTCTTTATGCTCAAGATTTACCGTAATTACCTACTACTCTTGGATGCCGATTAGGTATTTTTACATCAGGCATAATAAACGAGATGGTTATAACACTGTATCTGTAACTATGTAATGTTTCGGTGTCTATAGAATTTTCTTGATTTTTTTCATAATCCAGACATCACAGGCGAAATGAGACTAGGTAATGGATTCCCTTACAATGTTACCATACACCATGTGACTTTGTTTCCTAGATATGTGAATTGGCAAATCTTATCACATTATTACTTAACATAATATATTCTCACATTGATACATATGTATTAGTCTCTGAAATTGGATTTTACGGTTTAAAATATAATTCTTCACTGCTTCTTCAACAGCACGTAAAAGTCTATTGTCTAGTCTATTGCTATGATGAACATGGGTTTCATCAGCTTAAGAAGGATTGCTTGTCAGGCAGACTGGCTATCGTAGTATAAGTTCCCCTTTGTTCCTTTATATCCGAATACGGCAAAGCCAAAGGAGGGTAATTGCTTTAGTAGGCTATGTATGATCATCGATGTATGTATGTATGATCATTGGCTTCCTCAGATTATTTAAACTACTAACGTATAAACGCCCTTCTGAAATATTAGCGTAATCAGCGTCACGTAAAGCATCACGCTATGCCTTCGTTAACGTACAATAAAAACACAATACGCATTAGTTAGCAAGCAACACAGAGCTCCGCGATGTTAGCACCTCATGTGCGGAATTTCGATTGACCAATTATATCATCTGAAAGGTCAGAAATTGGTCATAAAAGATCAGTCGGTCTTATTAATTGGTCAGCGTTAGAATTTTTTTTATTAAGGTTTAAACTTTTTCAAGTTCATTGAGAAATTTTAGCAACTCATTCGCGAAATAATATAAAAAAATTCACCTATGCGCGATCGAGAAGCATTCGCTGATAACTGATCAGCTTATATAAATACTTGGTCAGTTTAATTTAATATTAAAAAAAAAATAAGTTGAGCTCCGCGATGTTAGCACCTCATGTGCGGACTTTCGATTTACCAATTATACCATCTGAAAGGTCAGAAATTGGTCATTAAAATTGGTCATAAAATTGGTCAGTTGATCCTATTAATTGGTCAGCGTTAGAAATATTTTTTAAAGGTTAAAGTTTTTCAAGGTCACTGAGAAATTTTAGCACCTCATTTACGAAAAAAATAAGAAATATGCGCGATCGAGAAGCATTCGTTGATAATTGGTCAGCTTATATAAATATTTGGTCAGTTTAATTTTATATTTAAAAAAAATAAATAAGTTGGCATTGTCGTAACGCGCATGCTTTGGGATGGTCAATTGTATCAGGACAGTGAGCACTTACGCACAGCTCTTTACTATGAGCGAGACGGAAGGGGGGGGGGGGGGGAATATTTTTTATATTTTTTGAGAAAAAAAACTTAGACATTTTCTACTATCAAATTTATAATACTCGTAGTGGAGAAAGAAATAGGATATTTTTATATACTACGTGAAGGTGAAAGTGCATGCATGGGATTTGGGGGATGATAGTTAACTAGCTTATTTTATAATAATTTTATATAAACATGATTTTTTGGGTCTGTACCTCAAAAGGAAAAACGGAACCCTTATAGGATCACTTTGTTGTCCCTCTGTCTGTCTGTCAAAACCCTTTTTCTCAGGAACGCGTGAAGGTATCAAGCTGAAATGTGCTCACTGTCCTGATACAATTAACCATGCCAAAGCATGCGCGTTACGACAATGCAAACTTATTAAAAATTTTAATATTTTTTTTTTATAGAATAAGGGTAACAAACGAGCACACAGTCCACTTGATGGTAAGTGGTTGCTGCGGCCCATAGACATCTACATCTATCCTCTATTACAAATCAAAATGTAGATGCATTGTCACCCGTGAGGACTAACATGGAATGCCTCATTTCCAGTAAAAAGGGCCTCCAGCCACCTGCACTCACCAAGCGAAACGCAGAGGTAAACCTCTACTTCACGCTGGTTTTCTGTGAGGTCGTGCGACAGCAAAAGCTGCCGCGTGGCTCTACCACTGTTATATTAAATTAAACTGACCAATTATTTATATAAGCTGACCAATTATCAGCGAATGCTTCTCGATCGCACATATTTATTATTTTTTTCGCGAATGAGGTGCTAAAATTTCTCAATGACCTTGAAAAACTTTACCCCTTAATAAAAAAAATTCTAACGCTGACCAATTAATAAGACCAACTGACCTTTTATGACCAATTTCTGACCTTTCAGATGGTATAATTGGTCAATCGAAATACCGCACATGAGTTGCTAACATCGCCGAGCTGCAACACAGTGGCTATATTTATTTGCAAAATATTTTTTCTTATTTCTTTTTGTTAGATTTTATCATAACAAGACTGATATTTAGTGTCTGAAATTACCAAATATTAGCGCTACTACAAAATCCATTACGCTACATCATCCCCTGGGAGTCTTAAGAGGCGACAGAGGAATTGAAAATTCGTACAACTCGTGCGAATTGAGTCAAACGTTAAAATATGCGATAGCTAAAAAGGCACTAAGTTTGGAACTACTACACTAAGATTGTACATCATTAGTCAATAGAATTTGTTCGAAAAGCTAGATATCATAGCTCGTTTTATGTATTCGTAAGGGAGCGCACCGCATGCGTAACCAGACAAGAAAGTGATCAGTTAATTTGTTTACAACAGCGTCCTTTGTTGTCCATACAAGGTATTGAGCAATTTTGAGATCTGTTCCCATTTATGTTCAATTTGTTTGGGACCAGTACGTTATTGTGTTTTAGAAATGTTTGTAATGTCCTCTAAAAATTGTACTAAATTCTACATTATAAGCTAAAAGTGATTCCTAAGTACCATATAATAATCACAAATTTCCCAAGGTGTGTAAGGATTGGAGGAGTTAATAAATTTTGTCAATGTAATTTGTTGTGTAATATTTTCTTTTAAGAATATCTTCCATGTTACAACTAAAAATAAAAAATGCGGTTGTTAACCCACCTTCAAGCGTGACTTCTATAGATAACATGCCCCCCCATAAGCCTCCCCTATAAATTGCCTCATAGGCAATCTATAGTCTATAGTGGAGGCCTATATTAAATCAGTGGATATTTCAGCGACTGTAATTAATGAATAATTATCTCTTAAATATTCAGTGCCGTTATTTTATTTACCAAGCCGTAAACCCACTGCCAGGCATCGGCCTGTCCAGTTGTTAGAAAGATTTGTCACGTTAGTCAAGAGAATTAGCAATCGCAGTACTATTTCTGTACGTTTTTTTACTTCAGTATAGCAAACGGGATGTTTACATTGCCATATATTAATTGCCATAATTGGCTTTTGAACACCCGCGGGATTTAATTGAGTGATGGATTCTCTAACGTCGTCACATATGTCATCTTTTTCTAAAACTATTTAGCTTCCCTACAAAGTAAATGTACAACAGTTAATACCCCATTTTTATTCAGAATTATTTTAAAGATGATCATCAAAAATACGGTTAGTGATAAAGAAAGAAAAATGATAATTCCAGCACGTAATTTGGCATTTCTTTCAATTCTGCCACTAAATTCATGAAATTTGCAAAAAAAGATGAAGTAATGTAATGTGATTTTTTACCCTTTGAAAATTTACGTTAAATTTGAAATGTTGACAAATTATAAGAAGACTAGTTGTTTTTTATTTGGAAATGAGGACTTGCCTCAAAATAATATCGTACAGCTAGGTATTGGACAAGTCTTAAAATTTATACCTGTCATGTCATGTCGTCCTGAAGAGGATTCTTCAGAAAACCTAGATAAGAAATCATTAAGAAAGATTAATATAAACATGCGACAAAATAATAAACAGGCTAGAAAAAGTATACTAACGCAAGAAATTATTGTTAACAATTCATAATCTAATGGACGAGGAATGGCATAAAACTGTAACTAAGTATTATAGCCTCGTACTCTCAACGCAAAAAAATTACTGTATTGACCTAGCTAATATTCGTAACATTATTGTTATATAATATTCATTACATACCTAACGTTAGGCGGCCCCTAGACCTACAATAACATTGTACAATACATTTTATTGTACAATAAGATTGAAAGGCGCTTTGAATCCAAACGATCGATTATATTGCACAATAATACGAACTACACAATGTTTTCGTGTTCAGTCGGAGAATAGTGTTAATTCCGTTTGCACTATGCGTAAAGCAACATGTCGGAACAAGATTCAATTGCAGCTGTAATGTTGTTGCATGTGGCTAAACGTAAACGTAAACGAACACGTCGCTGGTCGAAAGATTGGTACAAGAAAAGGTAGAAATACACTCACGAAAATCTTTTAAAAGACTTCATGTTAACTGAGGAAACCGACTCCAAAAATTTTGTACGACTGAACTTAGAACAGTTTCAAGAGCAACTAGAATTGGTCTTGCCATTGGTTGAAAAAAAAATGCAAATATGAGGGTAGAAATACCACCTTTTTAACGGCTTTCAATAACACTACGGTATCTAGCGATCGGAAATATTCTGGAAGATTTAAAGTTTCTATTTCCACACAAACTGGAAAACAGTTGTGCCAATCTAACAACAACAAAAACAAACAAAAAATGGAATTTGGAACTATAAACAAATTATTTCCGATACTTTTTGACTAAATGTATAATAGACTGATTATACATACTAGACTGCTCTCTCTGTCTAGTAGTGACTGTGAATCCGATGCGGATTCCTGATTTTGTAAAAAAATACATTTCATAATACCATAAAGTAGGTTAATATAAGTCTGTACTAGATCCGGATTTCATCGACCCGAGTTGTTTCTTGAGCTCCTTCCGGTAGTTAGTTCTCAAAGAATTGAATTAATTCTTCAAATCATCTTTACTTGCCGTGAAAACATCTCTTTGTATTTAGACAACAATATTTCGTAAGCAGCATTTTTTTACTAAGGTCATGATATTCTTTGCTCTTAATTTTCCACAAAGACGGCAATTCTCTATACAATTGGATAAATTCGACGATAAACTCCTATTCTTAACTTTTAGAATCTCTTTTTCCGCCATGTTTGCGCGCGCGCTTTATCTCCTCGTCAAGACGAAACACAGGCTAAAAAACATTGCGCAATACTGACTTTACACGATGCAATGGAAAACATGGTGCGATAAAAATTAAACTCGCTCAAAATTTCGTTCAATGATTGCGCAATATTCAATATTAACCCTATACGGTCAATAATATTGCATTTACATTCGTAATATTACGCAGTATAATTGATAGTCTAGGGGGCGCCTTAATCCTTATCTGAAATAAAAATTTGCCGTATCAACCTATCTAATATTAGTAACATAATAGTTATATAATATTCATTACATATCTAACATTAATCCTTATATTAAATACATATAAAATATTAATCACATAGTACATTTCGCAATGAACATTGTAATTTGATCAACATTGTGTAACAATGTGGGATGCAAAGCCGCCGGAGCAAAGCTCCGATTGATTGCATAGGTGACAACTAAACGTAGTGATTATATTCTCTTTGGTGACAACATTAATTACATTTCTCAGCTGACAGGTACGTCCAACTACAACTACAGACTAACTTATAGATTCTACCGAAAACTACAACAACTAATAGCCGTGTCAGATTCCTAGTATTGTTTTTTGTAAAGGCTTACCATAGACTTAGAATAGTGTGCAAGTGAGAAGAAAATTCCTTATGGCAATATAGCAAAATAGAAAAGGATAGCCAATCTCATGACCGATTTTTAATGACAGGTCGGCACAAGTTGGCACGCAATAAATAAGCTCCTATATATTTTGTAATTTTTTTAGAGTATTATTATTTTATTGAATAATTGTTTTCAAAATAGTTACTTGTTCTTTGAGTGACTGTGGTGTTAATAAAAGAAATATACCTGATAATTTCATATTTCACAGGTAAATTCTCAAGACTATCAATAATGAGAAGCGTCTATTTTTGGTTAAAATTTATGTTACGAGTATATACTGTTTAAAATATAAAATTTTCCACAAGGGGTTAAGTGGAACTTCGGATTATATTCCCAAGTCACTATGATAAAATTTAGCGTAGTTAGATATATATATTTATTTAGTAATGCTCCTGAAGCGCTGCTTGATGCCCGCGCATGAGGCTCGCGGTTCAATGTGCCAGGATAGTAAAAATTCCATAGTATTTGATACTCACAATTCATGCTTGATGGCCGACAACAGTGTGCCTAGGGCTTAAAAGCGTGGTTCATCACCTGCAGCATTAGTCGTAGAGAAGAAGAACTCGTGGTTAAGTAAAAGCTGCGCGGATCAAAAAATCTGCGGGATTAAACTGCACATGCCACGATTAGTCCATGGATGTGATGATATTTGATTAACATCATGTTAAAAGAAATTCCGAGAGAAAACTGTCCATGGCAGTAAATATTTTTTTCCAAAGGTCATAGCTCAAAAATACAATTTTCCAATCTTATTCTTGCCGTGTAGTGGCGGTCAAAAATATCCACTACGCCATATCTTCCCGTGGATGTCGTAAAAGGCGACAAAGAGAAACAGGCAGAAGATGGGCAGCAGCGCCTTCCTGATAATAGCCAAAATTACAATAAAAAGCTGCGGTTGCCAACCCACTCGCCAATCGTGGCAACTATGGCAATATACCCCCCCCCCCCCTATGAAGAGAGTAACAAAGGGACGGCCGCAGTCCCCGGCGGCCCCGCTATTCCTGGCTCCGGTGGCGACCGTGGTAACGGCGGGGCAAAGGGTGCTAAGAATTTCCGGTGGAGGTTCGGATGCCACCTTAGACGACGCGACCTGGCAACGTACAACGCACGCACCCTTAGGACTGACGAGAAGATCGTGGAGCTGGAAGAAGAGATAGACAAATTACGCGGGCATATTATAGGATTATCCGAAGTCCGAAGAGAGGGGGAGGACACGGTAATCCTCGAATCCGGTAACTTGCTCTATCACCGGGAGGGCGAACATCTGTCCCAAGGAGGTGTCGGATTTATCGTCCACAAGTCTCTCGTTAAAAACGTTGTAAAGATCGGGAGTGTGTCAACGAGGGTTGCATACCTTATACTCAGAATCACCAAACGGTATTCGTTGAAGGTCATACAGGTTTACGCACCAACCTCGGCACACCCCAATGAGGAGGTGGAGGAAATGTATGGGGATATCACTAGAGCCATTCATTCCTCCAAAACCCATTATACGATGTTAATAGGAGACTTCAATGCAAAACTAGGCACAAGAGAGCTGGCAAGCAACTAGCTGGCCGACTTCATGGAGAAAGATGGACTCTTTATGATCAACTCTTTCTTCCAGAAGCGGCCCCATAGGAAGTGGACCTGGTCGAGCCCCGACGGTTCGACAAAAATGAGATTGATTTCATTATGACGACCAGACGACAACTGTTCAGTGATGTCTCCGTGATCGCGAGGGTGAAAATTGGTAGCGATCACCGAATGGTTAGAGGCACACTGAACCTAAACGTTAAGTTGAAGAGGTCTCGTCTAATGAAGTCAACGCTCCGTCCCCCTCGTGCTCTGTTCCAGAGTCCCGAAACCTTTCAGCTCGAGTTACAAAACAGTTTTCAGTGCCTAGAAGACTGCAATGAAGTGGACGATAAAAATGACAAGCTCGTGGAAACTGTCCATGCGGTCGGAGCTAAGTTCTGCAAGAGCCGCCGCAGAAGAACACAAAATCTTTCCTATCACACTCTTAATCTCATGGCTGTTAGACGGGAGATGAAGCTTCACTCTTCAACAGATTTGACAGCATACAGGCAACTGAACAGACAGATCTCCAAATGCATACGGCGGGACTTACGCAACTTCAATACAGCATGTATTGAAGAAGCGATCGAGCTGAACCAAGGCTCCAAAGTCTTTGCCAGAGATCTGTCTGCCAGAAAGAGCCAACTGTCAAAGCTGAAGACCAAGTGTGGCAGCATCGTTTCCGGGCACCTGGGATTTTGAGTGAGATTGAGAGGTTCTATGGACAGCTGTAAACGTCATCGTTTGGGCCACACGCAAGTGTGAGTAACGATCCAAGAGCGAGTCTTATCCGACTCTATTCCGAAGATATCCCGGACGCCAGTCTGAGCAAGATTAGAATTGCTCTCCAGCATCTGAAAAACGGCCAGGCCCCAGGCGAGGATGGAACTACAGCGGAGCTTCTGAAAGCGGGTGGAAAACCGGTACTGGAAGTCCTTCAGAGACGCTTTAATTCCGTCCTCCATGGTGGCATTACACCGGAGGCGTGGAGCAGAAGTGCGGTGGTCTTGTTCTTCAAGAAAGGTGACAATGCTCTCTTGAAGAACTTCAGACCAATTTCCCTTCTGAGCCGCGTCTACGTGCTGTTTTCGAGAGTCATTACGAATCGTCTCGCACGCGGACTTGACGACTTCCAGCCTCCCGAACAAGCCAGTTTCCGAAAAGGTTTTAGTTCCATGGGCCACATACATACCCTTCGGCAAAATGTACAAAATTCCGAGGAGTACAATTTGCCACTATGTCTAGCGTATGTGGACTATGAGAAATCCTTTGATTTCGTCGAAATTTGGGCGGTGCTGCAGTCCCTTCAGCGGTGCCAAGTTGACTGTTGGTACATCAAAGTGCTGAAGTGCTTGTACAGTAGGGCTATTGTAGCCCTATCCGAGTACAGAACCAGAGTACGAAACATATCCAATTGCAGAGAGGTGTAAGACAGGGTGACGTGATATCCCCGAAATTCTTCACTCTTCTGGACTGGAAATGATACGGTATTAACATCAATGGCGAGTACATCACTCACCTTCGATTTGCCGACGATATAATCCTTATGGCAGAATCGCTGGAGGACCCAACGGATAGGTCTTAAGATGAACATGGACAAAACAAAGATTATGTTTAATGTCCAAGTCACACCTATGCCGGTAGTTGTTGGGAGTACTAAGCTCGAAGTTGTTAACAAGTATGTTTACCTGGGACAAATAGTCTGACTAGGTACGTCCAAATTCGACCGAGAGGTCAATCGACAGGTACATCTCGGCTGGGCAGCGTTCGGGAAGCTACGACACATCTTCTCGTCAGATATACCTCAAAACCTGAAAACGAAATTGTACAATCAGTGCGTGTTGTCAGTGATGACTTACGGATCTGAGACGTGGTCCTTTACTGCTTGGCCGTATGAGGAAATTCAACGTCGCTCAGCGAGCTATGGAGAGGGCTATGCTCGGGGTGTCTCTGCGTGATAAACTTACAAATAAGGATATCCGCAGTAGAACCAGAGTAACCGACATAGCCCAACGGATTAGTAAGCTGAACTGGCAGTGGGCCGGTCATATAGTTCGAAGAACCGACAACCGATGAGGAAGAAAGGTTCTTGAGTGGCAGCCTCGTACCGGTAGGCATAGTGTAGGGCGACCCCTCACGAGATGGAGTGATGACCTGGTAAGACATGCAGGAAGTCGATGAATGCAAGTGGCTCAGGATCGTGCTTTGTGGCATTCCTTGGGGGAGGCCTATGTTCAGCAGTGGACTTATGAAAGGCTGTAATGATGATGACGATGAATCTTATTCTTGGGGAAAATTGTTTAAGTTTAGTTAGATTCACTCATTTTGGTGGACAGAAAAACAATTGAAAAAATGGCAGGAAAGTGTTTTTGTGTGAACGTGTGAACTATTATGCTAACATCGACTTCAGGATCTTTGGATAATGTTGATAGATCGCACAGAACATGTATTTCTTCTTACTTTTTTGTAGCAATTAATTTTAATTTATTTTTGAATGAACTGTACACATAAATAAACACACAGACACACATACAAACACACACACACACACACACATTAAATAAATGGAAATGTAAAATAAAAACCGTTCTTTTTTATGTTATTTTTTTTTGCTACTGTGTAATTTAAATTTATGAAAGTCTTGAAAGCATACGAGTAGAGTAATAATTAATACTACACGTATATGTGCATTTATTATTGATATTTCCGAATCAGTCAAATTCCTGCCTTTAATACTCATTACTACATTATATGTACAAATAGCTACATAATACATATAAACACTGTTTAGTTTCTAACAGTGGTAGAGCCACGCGGCAGCTTTTGTTGTCGCACGGATGGGCCGGCTCGAACCGGGGTGGTACCACGACCTCACAGAAAACCAGCTTGAAGTAGTGGTTTACCTCTGCGTTTCGCTTGGTGAGTGCAGGTGGCCGGAGGTCCTTTTTACTGGAAATGAGGCATTCCATCTTAGTCCTCACGGGTGACAACGCATCTACATTTTGATTTGTAATAGAGGATAGATGTAGATGTCTATGGGCCGCAGCAACCACTTACCATCAGGTGGACTGTGTGCTCGTTTGTCACCCTTATCCTATAAAAAAATACAGTTTAATACTGTTTAATACTTGTATCGATTTCCGTTAAAGTTATTGCGTTTATAATAGATACAATCGCGCCTCATTTAGCTATTATTTTTAATACTAGTATCGAATCCGGTGTGTTTCCTGATTTAATGGAGTATAGTAAAGTAATACCTTTATTTAAATCTGGTAGTACATTGGACCTCTCTACTCGTAATTATAGACCTATTTCTGTACTACCAACTCTCAGTACAATTTTTGAAAAAATAATTTTGGATAAATTGTTAATTTTTTAATACTAATAAATTACTTCATAAAAACCAATTTGATTTTACAAGGCGTCGCTCGACGTCTCACTCCGATGTTAAGCTTATGGAGATATTTTTAATGCCTGGGAGAATTCACAAGATGCCTTAGGTATTTCCTGTGACCTTTCCAAGGCTTTCGATTGTGATCATCATGAGACATTAATCAGGAAACTACATCATTACGGTGTAAAATTTTGGCTCTTAGACTTATTACTGCATATTTAAGTAACAGAACTCAAAAAGTCGTGATCAATGGTAAAGGCTCCTTCGGATCCGTAGTATCAATGGGCGTTCCTCAGGGCTCGATTCTTGGCCCATTCCTGTTCTTAATCTATATTAATGATTTACCTTATCTTGTAGGGGACAATCACGATATAGTATTATTTGCTGACGATACCTCTTTAATTTTCAATTTCAAACGGCAGTCAATTAATTATGACGATGTAAATAATACTCTATCGAAAATAGTACATTGATTTAACGCCAACAATTTGCTCTTAAACGGCAATAAGACATAATCTATTAAATTTACAATACCTAATGTAAAACATTCGAAAACCAATGTGCTCTTAAATGGGGAGGAGTTGAGTCTTGTGGATGCCACTGTTTTTCTTGGTATTACTATTGACGCGAAGCTTCAATGGGGTCCCATATATCTAAATTTGCAAGCAGACTTAGTTCTGCAGCATATGCTGTAAGAAAGATTAGAAAACTCACAGATGTTGAGACAGCTAGGTTAGTGTATTTTAGTTACTTTCATAGCGTAATGTCCTGTGGAATTTTTTATGGGGTAATGCGACTGATATTGAAGCTATATTTGTTTTGCAAAAGAGGGCTGTACAAGCGATTTATAACCTAAATTGTAAAGAGAAAAAATTAAAGAAATAAACATATTAACTTTGTCATCGCAATATATTTATGAAAATGTAATGTATGCAATAAGAATAAGGATGTTTATACCTTAAACACTAGGAACAAACATAAGCTTGTTATGCCAGTTACTAGACTCCACGGAATTAGTCATTCATTTATGGGGCAATGTATACGCTTGTACAACAAAATCCCAGAACATGTTCAAAGTTTGTCAATAAACAAGTTTAAATGTTTTATTAAAAAAAACTGTACAATAAGGGTTATTATAATATCAAGGAATACATGAATGAAATTTTGAAATTTAAACATTGGGAATAAGGTGATAACCACCACGCTGGTTCTATGAAAATTCATTTATAATTGTATGAACAAAATTATTGTTAAGTGAAATTATGTTTAAAAAAAAGTCCCGCTGGGTTTCTTGCTGGTTCTTCCCAGGACAGACGTATTTTCCGAACCAGTGATAAATAAAAACTGACTTTCAATAAGTATTACGTAATAATCAATATTGAAGTTCTCTATAAAATGGATAATCTAATAAAATTTCGCACAGACATTTTATTTCACTAACCTTCAGTCGCGAAAAAACTTTTTCTTACTAACTTTTACTTAGTTTTTTAAATATTGTCAAATTTTGGATACAAACGGCTGTGACATTTATCATTTTCTAACTTCATATCCACTCAACCGTTCACGGTGCCTACAGTCCCCAAAAATCATTATTGCCTCACCTGTCTAGGCACCAAACGACATCTTTCGGTTTAAACGCGTACAGCGCAAAAGATAGCTGTTATTAATACAGTAAAAAATTATATATGGTGCTATATAAAATTTGTCGTCTGTGAAAATGAATTTTATCTGTATAATAGTAATAAAATATTTAGAAAAAAAAGTTAAAATTAAATTTCGCCATTTTTGTTTGTGAAATGTTAACGTGTGAGAAATTCGATCACAAATGTAATAACTTTTCTGCTTTTATGCGTTATTTCTAATGTTATTGTACATCAAACTAATTGTGATGATATTTGCTTTAGTAAATATGTATCATTACGACAATTCCCAAACGTTTACATATAATAACTTAGCTCAAAATTTTAATCACTATACGCGATCATCGTTTATTGATTATATGTTGTTTAAAATGTATTCTAATCTGTTTTTTGTGTTAAATGAATGCAAAATATAAAATAATGATTCACTATTAATACGTTCATAGCAATTTATAAACGAAATATCTCTTGAAATGTGTCTAGAAATTATTAAAACCTATTTTTTCATTTATTTACTTATTTATTCAAATTTATATTGGGTAAACATTATATACTTATGTGTATTGAGTATATAAGATGTTATTGATATTGGTGTCATTTAAAGGGAATATCATGTACTATTATAATATAAAATAATTGTCTCCAGTAAGTATTACACTTTTCTTGTAAAATTCGAAATAACAAATATTTTTTTTGACGACTTTCAAATAAAACTTTAACTTAACTTAGACTTTCACTGACGGTTTCGAGGCGCAGTGGCTTAGCAAGCGCTGAGGATCGCTGGTTCGAATCCCGCACGGAAAAAGTATTTGTATGGCCTTCAAATGATTGTACTAGGTTTGGATGTTTGTCCTTGTAAACTATAGATACTGCCTCCACAATACAAGAGAAAATCCTAGTGAATTTATTTTCCTAAAGGTATTTTAAAATAAGTTAACACATACATATTAATTATCTACATAATATGTAAATCTGTATGAGTATACGGTATATAAATTTAATTAGAAATTATCGTATTTAGAAATAATTTTTTTATCATAATATCGGTAGTAATAAAAAGCTTTGAGGAATAATTTGTGGCCATTAGTTCTGTCTCAAGTGTACCCATTTGATTGATATATCAATTCCCTAAGCATAATTTCAATGGTCATCAACTAAAAGCTTTCATAGTCAAGCTCAATCAGCGTTAAAGTAACTGTGTAAATGCCTGAGCGATAATTGGTATAGAAACGGGGCTAATATCGATTACGACAGGAATTTGACCGATTTAGTGTGCATATAGTGTTAATATTTCTTAATGGCTTTCGAGACTTAAAAAAAGTTTAAATATTAATTACAAAGTGGCATAAAAAGTTAAAATAAAAACCAACGGTTTTTTTAATTAGTTAGTATTATACATTGCCATTTTATTAATTTGTACCGGTTTATTTATGTGTATAGAATATTTCAAATATAAATGAAAATATATTGGTAAATCCAATTGGGCATACCTTAAGCGCATTAAAAAAACTACGTATAACATGATTATACGGAATTTTTAAAGTAGTTTAAATACATTTCGACAGCACTATCGGCTTCAACATCCTCGAAAACCATGAAAATGACACCCGTGATGAAAAAATTGATACCTATTGCAGCCGCCATCTTGGATTTACATTTCGACAGCACTATCGGCTTCAACTCTCTCGAAAACAATGAAAATGACACCCATGATGAAAAAATTGATACCTATTGCAGCCGCCATCTTGGATTTACATTTCGACAGCACTATCGGCTTCAACTCTCTCGAAAACCATGAAAATGACACCCAAGATGAAAAAATTGGTACCTACTTCAGCTGCCATCTTGGATTTACATTTCGACAGCACTATCGGCTTCAACATCCTCGAAACTCATGAAAATGACACCCATAATGAAAAAATTAATACCCATTGCAGCCGCCACCTTAGATTTACATTTCGACAACCCTATCGGAGTCAACTCTCTCGAAAACTATGAAATTGACACCCATGATGAAAAAATTGATACCTATTGCAGCCGCCATCTTGGATTTACATTTTGACAGCACTATCGGCTTCAACTCTCTCGAAAACCATGAAAATGACACCCAAGATGAAAAAATTGGTACCTACTTCAGCCGCCATCTTGGATTTACATTTCGACAGCACTATCGGCTTCAACACTCTCGAAAACCATGAAAATGACACCCAAGATGAAAAAATTGGCACCCACTTCAGCCGCCATCTTGTATTTACATTTCGACAACCCTATCGGAGTCAACTCTCTCGAAAACTATGAAATTGACACCCATGATGAAAAAATTGATACCTATTGCAGCCGCCATCTTGGATTTACATTTCGACAGCACTATCGGCTTCAACTCTCTCGAAAACCATGAAAATGACACCCAAGATGAAAAAATTGGTACCTACTTCAGCCGCCATCTTGGATTTACATTTCGACAGCACTATCGGCTTCAACACTCGAAAACCATGAAAATGACACCCAAGATGAAAAAATTGGTACCTACTTCAGCTGCCATCTTGGATTTACATTTCGACAGCACTATCGGCTTCAACATCCTCGAAACTCATGAAAATGACACCCATAATGAAAAAATTAATACCCATTGCAGCCGCCACCTTAGATTTACATTTCGACAACCCTATCGGCTTCAATTCTCTCGAAAACCATGAAAATGACACCCATGATGAAAAAATTGATACCTATTGCAGCCGCCATCTTGGATTTACATTTAGACAGCACTATCGGCTTCAACTCTATCGAAAACCATGAAAATGACACCCAAGATGAAAAAATTTATATCTATTGCAGCCGCCAACTTGGATTTACATTTCGACAGCACTATCGGCTTCAACACCCTCGAAAACCATGAAAATGACACCCATGATGAAAAAATTGATACCTGTTGCAGCCGCCATCTTGGATTTACATTTCGACAGCACTATCGGCTTCAACACCCTCGAAAACCATGAAAATGACACCCAAGATGAAAAAATTGATATATTTTGCAGCCGCCATCTTGGATTTATATTTCGACAACACTATCGGCTTCAACACCCTCGGAAACCATGAAAATGACACCCATGATGAAAAAATTGGTACCTAATTCAGCCGCCATCTTGTATTTACATTTCGACAGCACTATCAGCTTCAACACCCTCGAAAACCATGAAAATGACACCCATGATGAAAAAATTGGTACCTACTTCGGCCGCCATCTTGGATTTACATTTCGACAGCACTATCGGCTTCAACACTCGAAAACCATGAAAATGTCACCCATGACAAAAAAAATTATACTACTTGCTTTTAGTACGTACTACTATTATTTATTCTGTGCTTTTAAATATTGTAATAAAAAAATGTCTTATTATTATTATAATTAAATATTTAAGAAATTTGGTTATTAGAATATTGTGTATTTGTACAGCGATCTTTTTGAGCCGCTGCAAACAACCGAAACAATGTCCACTCACGAAGGCGACTGAAGCCAAACCACAGAAAAAAAAAACAAAAAACCAGCACAAACTATATAGAAACACTACCAAACCAGTGGCATACAGTCCATACTATAATTTTTCTTAGAGGTATTATTATGTCATGACAGTTTGTCCATGTTGCAGTAGATGTCGCTTTTTTAAATTTAGCCATGCTTGGCCAATTAAGAATCAAACAAATTAATGAATAGTTTAAAATCAGGGGTCTAATAACAAAGGCGGCAAAGTCCCATATAATGTCAAACGTCGATTTTAATTTTATTGGTTGTAGCAACATCTTTTTTACTAGATCACTTTGAGAGATTCGAACAAATCCGGTAAAATCCAATAGATTTCTGTGCATCAACAAAACGTTTTATAACAAATTCGGGAAAGTCCCTGACTAACATAACAAAATTAGTAATGTCCATTTCGACCAATCAGAGACGAGTTGTTTCAAAGGCTGTTTTTAACGAAATTGCATTATTTATGTCCTTATTTTCTTTAATTATAAGTGTTTAGACTATTTAATTATTAATATATATATATAAAAGTGAAGATGGACTGCCGACCTAAAGTTGTGCCTAAAAATAAAGCCAGGAAAAGAGCCGTGAATCCCGAAAACTGGAAGCAAAATAAGTCAAAAAAACTAAGGTCAGTAGCTACTTTCTTTAGGGTTGAACGCTCAAATTATTTTTTTAACTACAAAATAATAATTATAATATTTTATTAAATATATTCATATTTTTATAATATTAAATTAAATTGTTCGTCTGTAACACATTTTGAGTTTTATCCTTTATGTATAATAATATTGTACATATCATACTAATACATGTTTTACCTAAGTGCGAAAGTTTGGTGGATGTATGGATGTTTGTTACTTCTTTACAGCGTAACTACTCAGTACCCACTCGATTGAGGTGAAACTTTCCACGAATATATTTTAGACGTAGAAACAGAATTAGGAAGTCGAGTTGATAGAACTCAATAACTTTAAAGTAACTACAAATAATTATTTTTCTTTTTAGATATGAATCGTCCATGTCGCCCGAGCGAATTATTTTCACGCATAAGAAGGGATTTCAGTGCAACTCTTTGACCATGAATGATAATATCATGAAATTTAATGCAGCGTTTTACAAATCAGCTACTAAACAAGCACTACACACCCTTATTTTAAAATATGCCAAGAGTGTTTCAACAAAGCGTAAAACATCACGAACAAAAAGTGATTTAGGTGTCCTTCGTAGTGTGTGTCGCCGAGAAAAAAATGTTATGATGATTACACCACGTGAAATTTCACTGGGTGTCACAATAAATCTACAGAAGATTCATAATGTTTCTACTTTACTTGCAAAACATTATGGATCAGATTAGCAAGATATCAATGAATTGAGCTACTACAATAATATTATTATCAATCAAAATATTGGAGACATTAATAATATAGACAATGATGAAACTAGCTATTGTGAATCTCGCTTGGAAAACACAGCATTGAAAGTTTAGAAATGATTACTTTGGTATTTTTTTTTATTTGATTGGTTTAACAAAGTTAAATAAAACATTTCAATTAAATTTCATGTTTTTTTGACAACCTTGACAGCTTACTGTTTAAATTATATCCTAACAAATATGGCTAAGTCCATAACCATCCATAACAAAAACGGTAAAGTCCTTACTTTACTAACAAATGTGGCAATGTCCATCATATTATTTAAGTTTCTTAGTTATCTGACTTGTTTTAGCATTAAAATACAGCTTTAAATAAAAGGTATCAAAATACCACTTTATATAAATATATTACAACAATAATATGTAATATATTTTAAATGTTATTAGTTTTTTGTAAATGACTCAAAATTACTATAACTGGACTTTGCCGCCTTTGATATTAGACCCCTGAAATACAATCGAACCTTTCTAACTTACTATTTTGTTACAAAACAAATTTGTAATTAAATTTTTAGTATAATTTATTTATTTTACATTATTCCCTATATATAATGTACTCTGTGAGCCAAACTAAACTACTCATTACTACTCTGTGGCTGTAGCTTCCCATTTAGAGAAAGAGTTTTGGCGGGAACTCGACCGGCGGCGGCTTGCTGCTCCTGTATTATTGTTTAAATAATGGTTTGAAGTGGACTTTGATATGTAAAAGTAGTGCGATTTTGTGTATTAAGTGTCTGCGCATGTGAACTATTAATGGAAACTGTGAAACAAGTGCTCTGATGGTGATGGAATCTCAAGATAAGCTGTTTGTTTGCATAGGCGCCTTTAGATACCATCGCCAACTGTCAGCTGCCTGCTGGCTCAAGTTACCGTCAAAATCTCCCAAGGCTGCACAATGTGACGCATCAACATATTGTGAAGCAGTGAAATATGAAGGAAAATTATACATGAAGACAAGGCTGTATGGCATAGTTCCTTTGCCTGCTCTCTCGAGCGAATAATAAAAACAACAACAACAACCATTTAGAGAAATATTTTTGTATACGAGGCTAACAAATCAACGAAAATTTCGCCATTTTGGAGCCGAAAAAAATTAATTATAGTTAAACAAAACAAAACTACACTGCCATTTACATTCAGTGGCTTCCCACATGATAGATGAAGAGATTAAAAAATAGATTGAGTTAAACAATTAATATTTTCAAAAGTTATTGTGTTTACAAGCCACAGGGACATGATAAATCCACACCATAAGCCACTAAAACCCTTTTTTTTTATTTAAAAATAGCAATTAATCGATTTAAAAAAATATTAATAAGTTCAACAATCATTTATCTTTCTAACAATGTGCTTTTTATATCATTTATATGTATAATATGATTGCTAGATACGATTTTATTCGATAAAATGTTGGAATCTTAATTTTTAGGCGATAGTAGAACACACCTTGCGCTTCCGCTTAAGGTATTTTAAAATATGCCAAGAGTGTTTCAACAAAGCGTAAAACATCACGAACAAAAAGTGATTTAGGTGTCCTTCGTAGTGTGTGTCGCCGAGAAAAAAATGTTATGATGATTACACCACGTGAAATTTCACTGGGTGTCACAATAAATCTACAGAAGATTCATAATGTTTCTACTTTACTTGCAAAACATTATGGATCAGATTAGCAAGATATCAATGAATTGAGCTACTACAATAATATTATTATCAATCAAAATATTGGAGACATTAATAATATAGACAATGATGAAACTAGCTATTGTGAATCTCGCTTGGAAAACACAGCATTGAAAGTTTAGAAATGATTACTTTGGTATTTTTTTTTATTTGATTGGTTTAACAAAGTTAAATAAAACATTTCAATTAAATTTCATGTTTTTTTGACAACCTTGACAGCTTACTGTTTAAATTATATCCTAACAAATATGGCTAAGTCCATAACCATCCATAACAAAAACGGTAAAGTCCTTACTTTACTAACAAATGTGGCAATGTCCATCATATTATTTAAGTTTCTTAGTTATCTGACTTGTTTTAGCATTAAAATACAGCTTTAAATAAAAGGTATCAAAATACCACTTTATATAAATATATTACAACAATAATATGTAATATATTTTAAATGTTATTAGTTTTTTGTAAATGACTCAAAATTACTATAACTGGACTTTGCCGCCTTTGATATTAGACCCCTGAAATACAATCGAACCTTTCTAACTTACTATTTTGTTACAAAACAAATTTGTAATTAAATTTTTAGTATAATTTATTTATTTTACATTATTCCCTATATATAATGTACTCTGTGAGCCAAACTAAACTACTCATTACTACTCTGTGGCTGTAGCTTCCCATTTAGAGAAAGAGTTTTGGCGGGAACTCGACCGGCGGCGGCTTGCTGCTCCTGTATTATTGTTTAAATAATGGTTTGAAGTGGACTTTGATATGTAAAAGTAGTGCGATTTTGTGTATTAAGTGTCTGCGCATGTGAACTATTAATGGAAACTGTGAAACAAGTGCTCTGATGGTGATGGAATCTCAAGATAAGCTGTTTGTTTGCATAGGCGCCTTTAGATACCATCGCCAACTGTCAGCTGCCTGCTGGCTCAAGTTACCGTCAAAATCTCCCAAGGCTGCACAATGTGACGCATCAACATATTGTGAAGCAGTGAAATATGAAGGAAAATTATACATGAAGACAAGGCTGTATGGCATAGTTCCTTTGCCTGCTCTCTCGAGCGAATAATAAAAACAACAACAACAACCATTTAGAGAAATATTTTTGTATACGAGGCTAACAAATCAACGAAAATTTCGCCATTTTGGAGCCGAAAAAAATTAATTATAGTTAAACAAAACAAAACTACACTGCCATTTACATTCAGTGGCTTCCCACATGATAGATGAAGAGATTAAAAAATAGATTGAGTTAAACAATTAATATTTTCAAAAGTTATTGTGTTTACAAGCCACAGGGACATGATAAATCCACACCATAAGCCACTAAAACCCTTTTTTTTTATTTAAAAATAGCAATTAATCGATTTAAAAAAATATTAATAAGTTCAACAATCATTTATCTTTCTAACAATGTGCTTTTTATATCATTTATATGTATAATATGATTGCTAGATACGATTTTATTCGATAAAATGTTGGAATCTTAATTTTTAGGCGATAGTAGAACACACCTTGCGCTTCCGCTTAAGGTATGCAATAAAGTAGTTACAAAAATAGTAAAACATGTACGTTGCGCGCGATCTATCTACACACTACAAACTTTTTAATATCATGTAAATTTCATGAGGTAATAAAATAAATTATGCAATTAACCGTTGAATATAATTATCCTGGAGTTGATGTTAGCGTAATATATTCTCAAGATATGCAAATCACAATAAGTTCCCTACCGTAGGAACAATCACACTGATTCAGACACGCTCAAACACACGCACATCAAACATAGCAGTCACTGGAACTGCTTTCAAATAATAAGTTTCAAATAATAATAAAATTAAACAGTGGTAGAGCCACGCGGCAGCTTTTGCTGTCGCACGGATGGGCCGGCTCGAACCGGGGTGGTACCACGACCTCACAGAAAACCAGCGTGAAGTAGAGGTTTACCTCTGCGTTTCGCTTGGTGAGTGCAGGTGGCCGGAGGCCCTTTTTACTGGAAATGAGGCATTCCATCTTAGTCCTCACGGGGGACAACGCATCTGCATTTTGATTCGCAAACGAGGATAGATGTAGATGTCTATGGGCCGCAGCATCTACTTACCATCAGGTGGACTGTGTGCTTGTTTGTCACCCTTATCCTATATAAAAAAAAAAAAAGTCAATAAAGATTTCCATCTACTACTATACTATACTACTTTCCATTATATTACTTAGTTTCTTACATCATGTCTCACTCTGCAAAGCAATGTCCTTAATAGACTGTACTATGGAGTTTTTTTTTATAGAATAAACTTCACAAACGAGCACACAGTAAGTGGATGCTGTGCCCCATAGACATCTACACCTATCTTCGATCAGGAATCAAAATGTAAATGCGTTGCCACCCCTGATGGCTACGATAGAATGTCTCGTTACCCAGTAAAAAAAGTCTGGGGTTTTCTTCACTTACCATACGAAACACAGCAACATTGAGCTCTTATTTCGAGCTGCTATTCTGAAAGACCGTGATCCTTCCACGGTCGCTACTAGACCAACGTTGAGATATTCACAATTTGATTTTTAAAATTTTTAATTAACGTTAGTAATTCCAAAAGTATAAATAATATTGCATTATTATTCCTTTAACTTTAATTAAGAAAAATATTTGACAGTAAGCACCGTTAAATAAACAAAATATTTCACCAGGAAGCTGACACTGCTGTTAATTGTTGTAGTTGGATGTCCCCGTTAGCCGGGAAATGTAATTAATGTCGTAACCTATGCAATTAAGCGGAGCTACACATCCAGCGGCTCTGCATTCCACATTGTTTCACAATATTCTGCAAATTACAATTTTCATTGCGAAATGTATTGACTAATATTTTATCTGTCTTTACAATCATTTTTTTATGGGATAAGGTGACAAACGAGCACGCAGTCCACCTGATGGTAAGTGGTTGCTGTGACCCGTCATAGACATCTACAGCTATCCTCAATAATGAATAAACTTGCAGATGCGTTGTCACCCGTAAGGACTAAGATGGAATGCCTCTTTTCCAGTTAAAAGAGTCTCCGGTTCTCTACATTCACCATACGAAACACAGCATGTTAAGCTGCTATTTTACGCTGGTATTCTGTGAGAGCGTGGTCCTTCCCCGGTCGAGCCGAGCCCTTTGTGATACAACTATACTAGTAATATAGCTGCATCTTGCCTATATCACGTTTATAATCTATCGTTTATATTTTTCATATTTAAGATAAGTATTACCGTTAGGTAAATAATGTACAAGGTACGTGAGGGTAATATGGTCACCTTAAGCTTTGCCACCCTATAAGACCAAAACTAGGAGGTCGACAGGGACAAAAACACAATGTCATAAATTATAACTAATATATTAAGAAATAAATAGCAAACAAGCTTTGGCAGTAATTAGGAACACTTTAAAAAATCAACTCAAAAAAAGCTTACTACACTACACAATACTAAAATCGCCTACAATATTTTTTTTAAGAATTGCTACCCCCACACTAGGATTTTCTTTTGGATCGTGGAGGCAGTTTACAAACATAAATTGCATGAGGCAAACATCCAGACCCGGAACAAAACAATTATTTGAAATCCATGCAAATACTTGTTCCGAACCCGCGGCTCGAACTCATTGCTAAGCCACTGCGCCACGGAGCCGTCAATTTTTCAATATAAAATTCAAATTTACTAACATGTCTACTGTCAAAATGGCCCTTTTGACCCTTTATTATTTGATCGACTGATGTAAAGTTATCGTATCACGGAGTCATCTATGCAAAGAAGGCTGTAGATTTTGTATTATAAGAAAGTGACTATATAAACCGGATAACGATATTACCCTCACGTTCTATATTACATAATCATTATGTTAAAATCAATCAATCAATTCGATACGTTTTACGTTAGTACATACCTAATGTACTATCGTAAAACTTATCGAATTGAGTGTATTCAATACACGCCATAACACATCAAACATTTTTATTAGGGGCGCATTTGCCTATACTTGCAGCAATTAATTAGCATTTAATTCCTTGCTATTAATATTTATCGTATATCTATTATCGTCACTAATAGCGACACGTTTCGCCGGCAACGTAAATTTCAACAATTCGTTGCGGTGAAAATTTTAGAGCACCTAATTTTTAAACTTGGCACCTAAACATCTAAACTGCCCCTAATTTTGGCTTTTTTAAATGCAGATTCCTGACTTTGCATTGCTGGCTAGACACGGCTAAAATTCATGCCATTAGCCGTCACCTAAATAGTTAGTTGTTCATAATAATTGCTTGCGCTAGGAGACTTTTTCTATCCTGTCAAATATTTTGTCTAGTATTCACATATTTCTCTAAGTTAACGTTTTCTCTTCCATATTTTCCGATGGATACTTTTGATTATAGGAGTGTAGAATAACAATTGTACATTATACTCAGTGTTCAAATATGTATAAATGTACATATGATTGATATTGTATGTTATTTCATAGTCAGTCTTTAGCTCTTGGTAGAGAGTAATTGTGTTCTGTGGTAGTATAGTTTAGTATACCGCTACACGTGTAAAGTCATTGCAATATCTTTTAAAGTTTTGTATAAACATTGTAATAAAAGAGTAATACTACAGTCATGCACACTCACAAAAATATTTCGGCCCAACGCGAACATTGTCGCAACGTTAGATTAAATATTATTGTCAACTAGAATATCGTTAAAATTAAAAAATACGCATAAAATTTAGAGTAATAAAAAGAAAAGACCAATAATTATATACATTTTCATTGCAATTGGAGTAGGTACCACGTGCTCAGCAGTGAAGGAAAACATTGTGAAATAAAGAGCATATCTATTTCATTAAGAACATTTTTTAGAGAACATGTGAAGTCTTCCCTGCGCCAAAACGCTCTAAGAAATCATTGGAAGAAGTCTTGCGCCAAGCTGTGAGAGTTTATCATATTAAGTTTATGTAATTTAAAATATCAGTGTCCATGCATCGTATGCCGTTTCTTGATCTGCAATAAGCTGCATACGAATTATATTAAGCCCACTTCACACTTCTAAACAATACGTCACACGTCACCACACATAAGCCAGCCAATGAGAAGATTGATCAAACAAATACAAAGTTAATAAGACTTTGTATTTCCGTCGATTTGTTTACCACACATATTTTAACCTACCTAAAATTTACAGCAAATTATTTGTAAATTTAATTCATCTATAAATAAATTATTTTTGTTCACCTATTTCGAAATGTCCTTATTCTATCAAAAACAATTATTTATCCATATAAATACGACAGAATTGCAATTGGATTATAGGACTTAAATTAGATTATTTTATTTAATGCATAAACAACAGAATCTCGACGAATACTGTCAACAGCAGCACGAATTGACATAGTTAAACGTTTGACTTTCCAGTTCCCTGGCTAGCGGACAGCTTTCCAGTGGCCGTTAAAGGTTTAATTGTTCACTGGACATGCTGCAAACTTTGTGAAGCTCGTTTTGTATGCGCTAGATAGCGCGTTGCGTCCACAGTCTGTGGTATTCTTATTTATACTGCGGCAGTTTGTGTCAAAATTATCTTGTCAAATCTCCGACTTGTATTGTTTGAGAATCATTTATTTAAATGAAAATATAATACAAACGCATTATATTGTCTTTTTTTTAGCTTTTTACAATGGAATTTTGTATTTCATTTAAAGGAAATATTTGTTAATTTATTTTCTAAATTAATTTTGTTCCATTAGTTTTACAATCAAAAGGATATTAAAGACATTTAATATTAATTCCCTATTATCTTTTTACATAAATGTAGACATTGTCTTATTTAAAACTACATGGTCTTTCCTTGTTTTTTTTTTGTTTTTATCACTATTATCAAATTTAAAGTAAACATGCTAAAATCAACTAAAACAATAGAATGGAGGCGCACATTAAGATTTTATGATACTTAATACGTTAAATGTGATCTATACAATTTATACAAATACAATCTACCAAACAATAAAAGGAAAGCGCGTAGTTATAAATATTTAAAAAATCTCTCTTGCTGTAGTTTCCGATTCACGATCTAAAAATAAACTGCTGAAACGAAGGCGGCCACGGTACCGCCGTGCTTATTATCAGTTGAAATTTAAATAATGATAGAGTCACTCAAAAAATAACACTGATGAAAAAGTAATGATAATACTTACGTCTAAATATAAATGTTTCTTAATTACAGTCTCGGAAATATCCACTGATGAACATAGGCATCGCTTATAATATTGCCTCACAGGATATGCTATAGAAGTCATGCTTTGAAAGCGGGATGTTAACCGCAGTTTTTTTTTACTATTTTAGGTTGTTATCTAAAGATGCTGCCACCTATCTTAACAAATTTTAATTACACAACAAATTTTATTTAAAAAAAATTATTAACGGCGCCAATGCCTGCACCTTGGGAATGTTGTGATTATTAAATGTTAGTTTAGGGCGTGTAATGTGGAATTTAGTGCAATTTTTAGAGGACATTACAAACATTACTAAAAAACAATTATGTTCTGCTCGCAACCAAATACATATATATATATATATATATATATATATATATATATATATATGGTATGGACATCAAAGGACGCCATGTCGTAAGCAAACTTAAGTATACAATTTCATGTCTGGTTATACATGCTGTGTGCTCCCTTACAAATACGCAAGATGGGCTATGATATCATAGGCTACGTGCGTTTTGGAAGAAATGCCACTGACTGATGATGTACGCCATCAACAAACATCCAAAAGTGCCACATCGTATATTTTGACGTTTGATTTCAATCAAGTTACACAATTCGAACGAGTGCGATATTCAAATTTTCATTTCCTTCTGTCGCCTTTTAAGACTCCCAGGAGATGATATTAGATAGTGGATTTTGTAGTACCGCTACTATTTGGCGATTTCAGACACTAAATATCAGTCTTGTTATGATAAAATCCAACAAAAAAAAGAACAAATATTTTGCATTTAAATATAGCCACTGTATTGCTATAGCAAATGCGTAATGTATTTGTATTATACGTTAACGAAGGTATAGCGTGATGCTCTTTTTTTTATAGGATAGGGTGACAAACGAGCACACAGTCCACCTGATGGTGAGTGGTTACTGTGACCCATAGACATCTACAGCTATCCTCAATAAAGACTCAAGATGCAGATACGTTGTCACCCGTGAGAACTAAGATGGAATGCCTCTTTGCCAGTAAATGGGGTCTCCGGTTCTCTACACTCACCAAACGAAACACAGCAGCGTTAAGCTGCTATTTTACGCTGGTTTTCTATGAGAGCGTGGTCCTTCCCCAGTCGAGCCGACCCATTCGTACTACAACTATACTACTAATATAGCTGCAGCATGGATCTATCACGTAAAAAACTCACTGCTTTGCGTGACACGGATCTTAACGAGCCAACCTTTTTACTTGTCACTTCAGTTTATGGATCTAATTAATAATTAAGGATAAT
Organism: Parnassius glacialis; assembly: GCA_033319125.1. Classification (NCBI taxonomy): domain Eukaryota; kingdom Metazoa; phylum Arthropoda; class Insecta; order Lepidoptera; family Papilionidae; genus Parnassius; species Parnassius glacialis. The sequence continues at coordinate 38,882,658 of JAVANC010000016.1, forward strand.
TTATTATATTTCAGTGATATTCGTTGATTCTTTGTATGCTTTAAGAAGTTAAAAGTAAAGTAAACAACCTACGTATGACCTAGCAGAGCTGATCTTACTCACTTACTACTCTTGAACTGAGAGCAGTTTTAGAGGGTTTTTTTTTTATAGAATAAGGCCAACAAACGAGCACATCTTTTTATGTATCTATATTTATAGGTAATATTTTTGTTCGTCATTTATTTTTGTAGCACTTAAGGTTCGTAATAAGTCACCATTTTGTGTTTGAGGTCACATCACGGTGACCTCCAAAAATCATGACGCTTTTAACAACATTTTTTCATACGTGGTAGAGCCATGCTGCAGCTAAATTATGGTTGTAGCACGAATGGGTCGGCTCGACCGGGGAAGGACCACGCTCTCACAGAATACCAGCGTAAAATAGCAGCTTAACGCTGCTGTGTTTCGTATGGTGAGTGTAGAGAACCGGAGACCCTTTTTACTGGAAACGAGGCATTCCATCTTAGTCCTCACGGGTGACAACGCATCTGCATTTTGATTCGTAATACAAGATAGATGTAGACGTCTATGGGCCACAGCAACCACTTACCATCAGCTGGACTGTGTGCTCGTTTGTCACCCTTATCCTATAAATAAAAAACACTCTTTTTGTCGAAGTACGGCGATTAGTTTGACAGATCTGAAGGAACAGATGAACATACATACATATATAACCTACTAAAATCATAACCCTCCTCTAGCTTTGCCGTAATAGGATAAAAAAGAACAAATTGATTCCTGATACTGGTTTCGCCAATCCGTTTAACAAACGTAATGATTATAGCAAACCTCATTTCAATGTCCCATGACTCATTTATGAACATTTAAATTGTTTAACTGTTGTATATTCTTCACGAACGGAGTTACTAACAGCTGAAGAGAACTACTGTTATGGGGTTATGCAAAAGGTTGTGGTTTTCCTTAAATCGTTTCTTTCGTTTATTAATTTTGCTAGTGAATATTATCATTTATAAGAGAAATACTCACACTTTAAATTTATGAATATACTATACAACAAGGAACGTTGCAACGCTTAATTTTATATTTGTAATTTAATTTCAGGTATGAAACGAAATTGCAAAGGAATTCCTAGACACAAAGTGCTACTAAAATTCAAGCAAATGAAATACACAAACTTCCTTTCAGAAGCGTACGGTCGATTTTGCAATTGCGTTATTTTCCCCGAGAGAATAAATCGGAGGGAACGTTGAGTGTACGAAACAAATATATTCCTTTAGCAGAATTAATTTAATGAAAAGAAAACTCCTCTCGTCTAGTAAAAAAGACAAGTTAATTGCCAGTATTTTACCAACTTTGTTATTAGTTTTTTGGGAAATAATATATTATTGAACTAGACGCACATGTATTTGTTACAGAAATAAAGTAAAGAAAATAAACAGAAATTTGTTAAAAAATGCATAGAAAATTTACTTTTTAACTCTTTACCGTAATAATTGGACTTCAAAAATGTTTTTATGTATCTATTTTTGTAGGTAAAATTTTATTTGTGATTTTTATTTTTGGTAGCAATTAAGGTCCGCAATAAGTCGCCATGTTGTATTTTAGGTGACATCACAGTAACCTGCGGAAGATCATAACGCCTTTTCGTCAAAATACGGCGAGTAGTTTAACAAATCTAACGGATCTGATTAACATTTCATTCATAGCATACAAAAATCGAATGTCCTTTAGTTTTGCCGTAATCGGATGAAAAGGAACAAAGTGAAAACTAATACTGTAATCGCCTAACCGCGTAACAAGCATAGTGATAAAAGCAAACCTTAAACGTGGCAGTGTAAAAATATCCACTACCCCATATAATCCCGTGGGTGTCGTAAAAGGCGACAGAGGAAACAAAATCAGGAGATGGGCAGCAGCATCTTCCTAATAACGACTGAAAATAAGAAACTGCAGTTATCAACCCGCTTGCCAAGCGTGGCAACTATGGCAAATATCTTTATGAGGCAATCTTTGGAAGCCTAAGTTCAGCAGTAGACTTTAATAGACTGTAACGGTAACGGTAATATTACTGAACTCAAAGCAGGTGTATTTATTACAGAAATAAAGTGAGAAAAACTAAACAGTAATTTGTTGGAAAATGCATAGAAAATTTTATTTTGAAAATCTTTACTCAAAAACATTCTACTGTAAATAGCCATCTAGTTTCTGTGATGTTGGAGGTGTTAGCTTTTCGTTTTACAGCGTCCTCGGACACAGGGCTTCAAAAACAGCTGTACAAAAAGGGGGACGGGGACTGATGATGATCCCAAAGTTCCTTTTCAGTTAAGCTGTTCACTTACACGCAAATTTGTGTACGTATGAGTTATCTGACCGCCGAGCCGTCAGAGCCGGAGCCCGCCACCCCGTTCGGGTTGATATATAAACTCATGTCGTTTGATGTTCTGAGCGATAAGAACCGCCCAGGCACGCGGGTGTACGGTGTGTACGCGGTATGGAGGGGTATGTGTCGCTCTCGTCTACGGGCGTGACGTGTTGCCCTTGTCCCAATGGTGTATGTGACACTAGGTGAGTGTGTAGTGTCACTGTGTGTTAGTCTCGGTGGAGCCGAACGGAACCGAGGGTCCTATTAATATGCTGCGGGGTCTCCAGAGACCGGTCAAAACATTTGGAATCGGAGCGTAAGTGGCAGCTTTTACCGCTGGCGGGTTAGTGTGTGTCATGAAACGCGCTATCGAAATATAAGACATTTCCTTGAAATATTCAGAGATTGTCGGAAGTTGGGAATCCTTGTGGAGGACGGCGTTGCGCTGATATCACTGCGCTCTGGTGGCTCTGCGAATGAAAGTATTTTTGACGATTTGGAGGTGCAACAAACTATGTATGAACGTGTCCGTGAAGCCTACGCTTGCGTATTTTTAAAGAAGAAGCTTGTGTATTAAGGACAATTTGCTCTTGTTGTTTATTACAGGATGGAGGTGGCTAGCAATGAATTTGGCTTTATTACAAACATTACGATGTATTTCGTGAAGCACATGCTGTGGTCGTACGTGACATTTCGGGACTTGGCTGTCGACTGCCACGGAATAGGGCGGCCGTATAGGGCGATCTTGTCTAGCAATCTCTTCGAATTTACAATTAAGTGACGGTCTCCTTTGAAAGTGCATTTTTACACTTTTCTCAGGATTTATTTCGATTCTCTATAAGCCACACCAATCGCCTAAACGATTGATAGTTTTTTGGAGCATCTTGATGATCCTTAAATCATATATGGACACTGAAGCTTTAAAAAATATCCTTACAAGTTTTAATTTTCGAACACATATTAGGCAACCGCCGAGAGGGAACTCTGGTTTATATCAAATTGCTAGCAATGTAAAAGAGATACATTCAGAAATACTTAATTTAGGCCTTTCAGATCACGAAACTCTAACACTTATAGGAAATAAGCAAAAGTGTTATAATTCCTGGTTTGAATACAAACGAGATTATAATGTTGATAATATTAAAAGGTTCTATAATTTTATTACCAGCCTCACTTTCTCTGAAGTTTTAGAATGAAATAAATTTTATGAAGCATTTAAAAGTTTTTACGACCTTTTATGCATGTTCTATTATCTCTGTTTTCCTATTATTAAAGTTAAAGTAAATAATAGACCTCGTAAATTAGGATAGATCACTAAAAGTCTAAGGATATCAAGTAAAAAGTAGTTTTCAGTACCTTTGCTCTAGCCACGACAGAAACCTGCGTTCTTCGAACAACCTTTTACTACAAGTGGCTTCCTACATTCTTCCTTCACTGTACAGTCTGGTCTCCTCTGGAACGCACTCCCTCTTGAAATACGAACGGCTAACAATCGTTATGCATTCAAGAAGAAAGTTCGCGAACATTACTTAAGTAAACTGGTAGAATCATCTCATTCGTAGTACTTAATTATTCATATAAATATATAATTATATATTGTATGTAATTTATTATTTTTATGTACATAAGTTATATATAATACTATGCATATATTAAATTATTTTTGATTTGTAACTTCATGTATGGGTATATGTTTTATATTTATATACTTTGATTTATATTCTTGTCTTTTAGCTTTTCACACACCTACTTCATATTTTTATCTCTGCATCACCTAAATGTTGACTGGTAGAGAATGCCTCAGGCATTAAGTCCGCCTATACATCATATTGTATGAAGTTTAAATAAATAAAAATAAACGACAACTATATTTAAAATATCGATTTTTAGGGTTCCGTACCTCAAAAGGAAAAAACGGAACCCTTATAGGATTACTTTGTTGTTAGTCTGTCTGTCTGTCTGTCAAGACCCTTTTCCTCACGAACGCGTGGAGGTATCAAGCTGAAATTCATATCAGTTACTCAAGTCTGCTGTCCCTTAGAGCTGTGAAAAAATCAAACTTTTAAGCCAACGCAATCAAAAGATACAGCCGTTTATGCCGTAAATTTTCGACATTCGCAAGGGAATCAAAACCTACGGGGTACTTCCCGTGAACTCAGAATCTTCAAATTTGGTACGAAGCAACGTTTTATAGCACATATAAAGGAAAAATTGCGAAAAGCATAAATTTTTAGTTACATCATATAATAAAAATATTTTTAATAATTTTAAGCTTATATACCTACAGATTTGTTCGGAACCCTCGGTGCGCGAGTCCGACTCGCACTTTGCCGGTTTTTAAAGACTAGTAAACCAACAAATAGACTCAATATTCGTAAATATAGTAAAGTTTTAATAAACTGCACTGCACAAAAATATATAACCATAAAGTAATATTATCTGAGCAGGTAGAAGCATATTGATATCGTTAGTAACAAGCTTCATTGAATCGCTTTTGCTTTAAAAAGTACTAGGCATGTAATTTTTGATATATTTTATATCAACTGAGACAGCTCTCGCCGCGTGCCGTGGTATCATCGGTGCTTAACTATGGGATATTGCTTTGGGGTAACTTTGTAGAGGTAGAAAGAGGATTTTTAGCTCAAAAACGATGCATCCGTGCCTTAAACAACATTTATTATTTAGGTAGTTTTAAACCTTACTTTAAAAATATTATATTCTTCCATTACCTTGTTTTTATATCAAAGAAGCCTGTCTTTTTGTCAAATCATTCCCCAAGTATTTTAAAACCCGCCAAGATACTACAACAAGGCATTTAAGAAGTAAATATGCAGACCTAATATTATATCAACCTCCCTGTCATTAAGATATGTTTAAGAGAAATTTATATAACAAGAGCATATTATTATATAACACATTACCTAAAAATTTAAAAGAAAAAGAATAACCCTTTTTAAAATATAATTTAACGAAATGGTTACTGGAAAATTGTTTCTATAGCCTATAATTTAATATTAAAAAATTTTGTACAGCTGACTTCAATATAAGCGACTTCAATATAGGTTATTTAAGAATAACTCAATAACCATTAGTCTGACCTTGATAAAATTCATATAGGACCACATGAGAACTATCAGCTTTCATATAAAAAAAGAATCATCGAAAACGGTTTGCTCAGTACAAAGTTATGAGGTAACACACATAAAAAAAAAACATACACTCGAATTGAGTACCGTCTTCTTTTTGGAAGTCGGCAGAAAAGAATATTTAGAATGGAAAAATTAGTTTGATAATTTGTCATCATCATCATCATCATCACTACAGCCCTTCACAAGTCCACTGCTGAACATAGGCCTCCCCCAAGGAATGCCACAAGGCACGGTCCTGAGCCACCTGCATCTATCGACTTCCTGAATATCTTACCAGGTCGTCACTCCATCTAGTAGGGGACGCCCTACACTTCGTCCGCCATTACCAGGCCGCCACTCGAGAACCTTTTTTCCCCAACGGTTGTCGGTTCTTCGAGCTATATGGTCGGCCCATTGCCACTTCAGCTTACTAATCTGTTGGGCTATGTCAGTCACTCTGGTTCTACTGTGGATATCCTCATTTCTTAGTTTATTACGCAGAAAAACTGGGAGCATAGCCCTCTCCATAGCTTGCTGAGCGACCTTGAGCTTCCTCATCCGGCCAGCAGTGAGGTACCACGTCTCAGTACCACAGGTCATCACTGGCAATACGCACTGGTTGTACAGTCTTGTTTTCAAGTTTTGAGGTATACCTGACGAGAAGATGTGCTGTAATTTCCCGAACACTGCCCAACCGAGTTGAATCCGTCGATTGACCTCTCGGTCGAAATTGGATTTACCTAGTCGGAATATTTGTCCCAGGTAAACATACTCGTCAACAACTTCGAGCTTAGTGCTCCCAACAACTACCGGCATAGGTGTGACATGGACATTAAACATGATCTTTGTTTTGTTGATGTTCATCTTAAGACCTATCCGTTGGGAAACACTATTAAGGTCATTGAGCATAGTGCTTAGGTCCTCCAGCGATTCTGCCATAAGGACTATATCGCCGGCAAATCGAAGGTGAGTGATGTACTCACCATTGATGTTGATACCGTATCCTTTCCAGTCCAGAAGCTTGAAAACGTCTTCCAATGCAGCGATGAAGAGTTTTGGGGATATGACGTCACCCTGTCTTACACCTCTCTGCCATTGGATAGGTTTCGTACTCTGGTTCTGTACTCGGATAGCCATCGTAGCCCTACTGTACAAGCACTTTAGCACTTCGATATATCGACAGTCAACTTGGCACCGCTGAAGGGACTGCAGCACCGCCCAAATTTCAACGGAATCAAAGGCTTTCTCATAGTCCACATACGCCAGACATAGTGGCAAATTGTACTCATTGGACTTCTGAACAATTTGCCGAAGGGTATGTATGTGGTCTATGGTGCTAAAGCCTTTTCGGAAACCGGCTTGTTCGGGAGGCTGGAAGTCGTCAAGTCTGCGCGCGAGACGATTCGTAATGACTCTCGAAAACAGCACGTAGACGCGGCTCAGAAGAGAAATCGGTCTGTAGTACTTCAAGAGAGCGTTGTCACCTTTCTTTAAGAATAAGACCACCGCACTTCTGCTCCACGCCTCCGGTGTAGTGCCACCATGGAGGACGGAATTAAAGAGCTTCTGAAGGACTTCCAGTACCGGTTTTCCACTCGCTTTCAGAAGCTCCGCTGTAATTCCATCCTCGCCTGGGGCCTTGCCGTTTTTAAGGTGCTGGAGAGCCATTCTAATCTCGTTCAGACTGACGTCTGGGATATCATCGGAATAGAGTCAGATAAGACTCGCTCTTGGATCGCTACTCACACTTACGTGTGGCTCCAACTATGATGTGTACAGCTGCCCATAGAACCTCTCAATCTCACTCAAAATCTCAGGTGTCCTGGAAACGACGCTGCCACACTTGGTCTTTAGCTTCGACAGTTGGCTCTTTCTGGCAGACAGATCTCTAGCACAGACTTTGGATCCCTGGTTTCGCTCGATCGCTTCTTTAATACGAGCAGTATTAAAGTTGCGTAAGTCCCGCCGCATGCATTTGGAGATCTATCTGTTCAGTTGCCTGTATGCTGTCAGATGTACTGAAGACTGCAGCTTGATCTCCCGTCTAACAGCCATGAGATTCAGAGTGTGATCAGAGAGTTTTTGTGTTCTTTTGCGGCGGGACTTGCAAAACTTAGCTCCATCCGCATGGACAATTTCCACAAGCTTGTCATTCATATCTTCCACAGCATTGCAATCTTCTAGGCACTGAAAGCGGTTTTGTAGCTCGAGCTGAAAGGTTTCGGGACTTTAGATTAGAGCACGAGGGGGACGGAGCGTTGGCTTCATTAGACGTGACCTCTCCAAATTAACGTTAAGGTTCAGTGTGCCTCTCACCATTCAGTGATCGCTGCCGGTTTTCACCCTTGCGTTCACTGAGACATCACTGAACAGTTGTCGTTTGTTTGTCATAATGAAGTCAATCTCATTTTTTATCGAACCGTCGGGGCTTGACCAGGTCAACTTCCTGTGGGGCCGCTTCTGGAAGAAAGAGTTCATCATAAAGAGTCAGCCACCATGAAATCAGCCAGCTGCTGCCCCCTGGGGTTCCGTTGCGTTATTCCGAAATTCCTTACTTTCAGCTCACCGTTCTCTTTTGTGCCTAGTTTTGCGTTGAAGTCTCCCATTAACACCGTATAGTGGGTTTTGGAGGAATGCATGGCTCTAGAGATATCCTCATACATTTCCTCCACCTCCTCATCGGGGTGTGCCCAGGTTGGTGCGTAAACTGTATGACCTTTAGCGAATACCGTTTGTTGATTCTGAGTTAAGGTACGCAACCCTCGTCGATACACTTTCAATCTTTACAACGTTGTTAACGAGAGACTTGTGGACGATAAATCTGACACCTCCTTGGGACAGATGGTCGCCCTCCCGAAGATAGAGCAAGTTATCGGATTCGAGGATTACCGTATCCTCCCCCTCTCTTTGGACTTCGGATAATCCCATGACATTCCAGCGCAACTTGTCTATCTCTTCTTCCAGCTTCAGGATCTTCTCGTCAGTCCTCAGGGTGCGTGCGTTATAAGTTGCCTAGTCGAGTCGTCATAGGTGGCAACCGAACCTCCACCGTAGATTCTTAGCACCCCCTGCCCCGCCGTTACTATGGTCACCACCGTAGCCAGGAATGGCGGAACCGCCGGGGACTGGGGGCCATCTCTTCGTTACTTTCATGGTGGGTATATTGCCATAGTTGCCACGCTTGGCGAGCGGGTTGGCAATCGCAGTTTTTTAATTGGTGTTTTGCTGTTATCAGAAAGAAGCTGTTGCCCATCCTCTGCCTCAGTTTCCCTTTGTCGCCTTTTACGACACCGATAATGATTTATATGCTCCACTTATAGATATTTGTTTGTTTTCCACTTGACGCCATCCAGCGCAGAGCAGTTCGAATCGTCGACTACCGAGTCCTTTCCGATCGGCTTGACTCATTGGCACTGCGTATAGATGTTGCATCTCTGCGTATTTTATCGCATCTATCACGAGGAGTGCTTTAAGGAATTGTTAGGACTAATTCCAGCCGCTCAATTTCACAATCGCGCATCGCGACAATACTCGCGATATCATCCATACCATCTAGATGATTGGCGGCCCACCACTGTGCGATTTAGAAGAAGTTTTCTTCCTCGGACAACTTTCTTGTGGAATCGATTACCACCAACGATTTTTCCGGACCGATACGACTAAGGGACTTTCAAGAAAAGAGCCTACACCTTTTTAAAAGGCCGGCAATGCATTTGCAATTCCCCTTGTGTTTCAGTTGTTCATGGGCGGCGGTTGTCACTTACCATCAGGTGAACCGCATGCTTGTTTGCTCGCTCTCTTATAAAACAAAATGTTCCCAAATATTTGCAAGTCTTCAAGCAGACTAAAGACATGTACATTATAAATATTTAACTGAAGACCCTGTCAACTGTGTTTTATGCAAATAAAGAATTTGTATTGGATATTTCTTATTATATTCAGTGACAAAGAGTTCCGTGTTATCAGCAAGGAGAGCAGTATTAACCACTGGGTTCTTTGGAATGAAACTCGTGTAAAGTTCGAAAAGCAATGGGAACAGAACGGAGCTCGGTGGAACCCTGGACCTTAAGAGGTACTTCGAAGAGTGGTTTTCCTCTAATCGAAATCAAAAGGAGCGGTTGACAAGGAAAGCTCGTATGATATACACGAGCCTGTTGGGTAAGTTTAGTTTGTTGTACTGTAAATAGTTAATACTACTACTTGGATAACGTATACTCTAAAAACCGAACATTTTCTAAAAGTCATATTTTTCACAAGTAGTTTTTTATAATAACTGATGTGATGTGTTCACCCTTGTAAATGATACAGCATCATAATGTTCTGGTTAATTAAAACAAAGCTACAGTAACAAAATATTTAAAAATATTTTTTTAATATAGAAACTAAAATCATACAATATCACTAAGTAGGAGCTTACAGCTATGAGACCTAAAATATTTTTAATGCGAGTACGGTAACAAATAAACAGTAACATTATTGAAAATTAATAATAATAATAAAGGTTTATATTTGTCTCAATTCACACATGGTTGTTAAAAGTGTACAAAAAAGATTATCACAAATTTATCTTAGAAACATACTTAGGTAACATAAAAACAATGAGACAAACTGGGCTGTGACTCAGCTATGTGGTGATTTGAGTTCACCACTGGTTTTAACTAAACATAACTAAATTATAAAAAAGTCACGCTGGGTTTCTTGCTGGTTCTTTGCAGGACAGAGGTTTTTTTCGAACCAGAGGTAATTAAACAAAAAAGTGACTTTCAATAAGTATTATTTATAATCTATATTGAATAAAAAAGTTTCTGTTTTTGTTTCAAACCCGAGCAAACATTTACGCTCATTTAACTTGCTAACAAAGAAATTGGCAATTCACCATTCGACTGGGGAAGGACCACTCTATTACAGAGTACCAACGTAAAATAACAGCTTAATTCTGCTGTGTTCCGGTTAGTGAGAGTAGAGGAACGGAGATCCTTTTTACGGAACATTCAATTTTAGTCCTCAAGGGTGAAAAGGCATCTGCATATATTGATTCTTAATTAATAATAGATATCTATGGGCCACAATATCCATTTACCATCAGGTGAACTGTGTGTTCGTTTGTCACCCTTATAATATAAACTCTATTAAACCTCTTGATCTTACTTGTAAATAAAAAAAAATCTATTATTTTTAGCAGTTAAAAAATTGTATTTTCTCTGCCTTTTATTAAGCTGAGATACGTTTACGCCCCTAGGTTGAAAACAAACTCATCAGGTTAATTATTTGGGAAGTGTTCCCTAAAATATGCGTCTCCCGGGATTGATTCCGTATTTTTTCGTGCCAAACGAGATTAGTCACGGGCGGTAGATACTTCGAGAGCCATATTGACGACCCTGAGCAGCATTTTATTATTTCATCAACAAAATTTAGACGTTGCTTTTAAAGTTTTAATTTATCTAATAAAATATTATTGAAGATAATATGTCTTTACACTCGTTTATACGAGTATATGTATATAATATATTATAATGACAATAACAGAAATTCATATTCAGTAATTAAACGAGTACTGTTCCTTATCAAAAGGATATAGACGTTAAATTAACTAATCTATTCATACCATAGACTTGAAATATAAACCTCTTCACTGTTACAAAAAAAAAAGTTCGACCGATATCCTCCTCCTTTTTTAAAGCCAAGTGATAAACAACCTTATCGATGAACGGTTTTCACCCGTTTATCTTAACTTTTTGGGTCTTTGGGAAACATTTATTATTTTCAAATGTTTAAGATTCGCTATGTAATTGATTTGTTTTTAATTTGTAGTTAAACTTTTAGTGAAACTGCTGCTATAAAACACATAATATAATTCCATGTTGTTCGAAAAGCGATACAAATAAAATCGATACCTAATTCCACAGATCTACACCGCATTTTATATATTCACAGTTGTTAAGACTATAAATTATCTTTCATAACGAAATATACGTCAATCAGTACTTACGTGTGAATTGTGTACGAGAAAAATGGTTTTCACGTTACGTTTACAAATGTCACATACATATTTATTAAACTAAATATTGTATTAACGGGGAAACTCAATAAAGTAATATTGACAATAGAAAAATATTAGGATACGAGTACCGTGTAGTGGCGATTTAAGAATATCCACTAAGCCATATAGTCCCGTGGGTGTCGTTAGAGACGACAGAGGGAAATTGAAACAGGATATGGATCGCAGTATTTTCCATATTACAACGCAAAATTATAAAAGGTGCTGTTACCAACTCGTCTGCCACTCGTAGTAACTATGGTATAACCGTATCTATGAGGCAATCCATGATGATCGAACAACTATGGATGGTTTAAATGATATTAAAACCGTTATTTTGCTAGTCAAGTTAACCACAAGAAAACGAACTCATGACCCAGTGATAAACTTATTTCATATTTTTTAGTTCAACATTTTATGACGAGTTGGACTTTAACGAATTCCGTATTTCCGGAAACGGCTTAACCATTTCTGTTCATAAATTTCGCTTCAAATTTCCGTTGCTTTTATTTTATTTTCAAATGCTTAATTTTTTTTTATTATAGTATTAACAATTTGATTTCTTTAATTCGGCATGTTTTGTACGTGGTAGAGTCATGCTGCAGCTATATTAATAGTATAGTTGTAGCATGAATGGGTCGGCTCGACTGGGGAAGTACTACGCTCTCAAAGAATACCAGCATAAAATAGCAGCTTAATGCTGCTGTGTTTCGTATGGTGAGTGTAGAGAACCGAAACCCTTTTTACTGAAAAAGAGGCATTTTATCTTAGTCCTCACGGCTGACAACGCATCTGAATTTTAATTCGCAAACGAAGATAGATGTAGATTTCTATGGGCAACAGCAATCACTTACTATTAGATGGACTGTGTACTCGTTTGTCACCCTTATTCTATACAAAAAAGTATGTGTACGTATCGAAATTTTTTATTTTTAAACCTTACTGTGCTATTAAGGGAAAGATGAGTAGAAGAAGAAGAGAGATTGCATGAAACTTAACGTTCGTTTGACCTTCAAATTATTTTCTCTTTACAACCAAACTACGCCTTAAAGTAGGGTGAATATAGTAAGGCCAATGATTTGAAAACAGAAATGATTAACTTGTCAAGATGCCAAATGCGGTTTCGTCAACAAAATACGATTAGCTTGGATTTAGTTATTTGGTTTCTAATTTAATTAATTCACAATAACCGTTGTGTTAACTATTCCTGTGCTACAAGGACTGTCTTCTTAAACACATCATTTTGTTTTATTACTTTTCTGAATTTCAAAAATTTAGAGTACTTCTTATCTTCCTAACATTTACAAGTTTAAAATGCAATCAAATACTTAATAACATACTTAAATATAAAAAGTTGTTTATCAAATGTGTTAAAATATTTAAAAATATAAATATAAAAAAAACTTCTTAAAAGGTTAGATACTAAATTGCTACGATATAAAGGATTAAAATATTTGCCAGTATTCATCACATATGTAATATCAGATAACAAAACTAAATTTAAGATCCAACTGTTCTATAGTCACGTGAAGCAAAAGTTTGTTTAGCAAAGCAAATTAACACTAATTAAACTTGTAGCTTAATCCGGACTTCTATCGAAACTATGCTAATAATAGAGATTTCGGTAGCATCAAGTTTTGGGGCGAAATTCTATCAAAATTAAGGGACTTTTTTGTTTATCAGTCCGTAACTGTGTACCACTAAACATAATATATGAGCCATCATCTCACGTTATACAGAGAATTTGCTATAATCGACATCTCACTTCGTACGCGCGCTTTCAGATTCTAATCTTTATCATTGGCTTCTCCTCACCAGTCTGAGTATTTACGTCTTTTAATATAAAATTGGAGTGACAAACCGTCTCACAGGCCAGTTGATGGTAAATGACTACCACGCCTCATGGACACATCTATACATCTATACAAATAAATAAAATTGAAGTGCCTGTTTGTAATGTCAAAATTACAGCTTTTTACTAAATGCATATGAAAGTGTGTACGGTACTTATAACAAAAACACAATTTTTAAATTTTTTGTCTGTCTGTCGGTCTATCTGTCTGTCTGTTTGTTCCGGCTAATCTCCGAAACGGCTGGACCGATTTTGACGGGACTTTCACTGGCAGATAGCTGATTTCATAAGGAGTAACTTAGGCTACTTTTAGTTTAGAAAAATAATTAGGGTTCAGCGCAAAAACATAAAAACCCTATTACGCGCGCGAAGTCGCGGGGAACAGCTAGTCTGCAATAAACTTCAAATAAATAAGGCTAACTAAGCGTGGTCACCCTTGAGGACTAAGATAGAATGCCTCACAACCTGTAATTGTACTAGCTCTATAAAATTCAGACTGAAACAAAGCAGTGGGTGCACAAGTATTAGGCGGCATAAATACGTAAGAGGGTGGTGCCTACCCCGATGGACTCCTGGGAAACGTCTGGGATTACGTGGTAGAGCCACGCTACAGTTATGTTATGGTTGTAGCACGAAAGCTTGACCGGGGTTTTCCCCGGTCGAGCCACACCACACACCACAGGAATGGGGTGAGGATTATCTTACGTCACACGCCACGGATATGTGTTATATTAATGAGGAGGCAATGAATATCAAATCAATTCCTACTACAAAAACCAAATTCAAAGAACCCCCCAAATTCTTCTCTTTATATTAAAAAATAAATAAAGCGGTCTTCTAATCGTCATCGATGGGCGTGAACATGTCATAGGTTGGAAGTCTTTGTCATTGTCTGCATTTCTTCCAGATGGATTGAATACCTTACCATATGTTTTGCAATATTCGACACGTGAGTGTATCTCGTGCGAGGCACTCAGCGGGACACCCAAGCAACCCCATGGATCTGATGATGGGACTGTGTGTGACTACGAAGAAGATAGGTTGATGGAATAGTTTTATTTTTTAATTTACAACTGGTTTTGCGAGCAACATATTGTCAATTTTAGGCTATTTTAAGTACTAAGTTGAAGCTTTTTTTATAGGATAGGGTGACAAACGAGCACACAGTCCACCTGATGGTAAGTGTTTGCTGTGCCCCATAGACATCTACATTTATCCTCGTTTACGAATTAAAATGCAGATGCGTTGTCACCCGTGAGGACTAAGATGGATGCCTCTTTTCCAGTAAAAAGGGTCTCCAGTTCTCTGCACTCACCATACGAAACACAGCAGTATTAAGCTGCTATTTGACGCTGGTATTCTGTGAGAGCGTGGTCCTTCCTCGGTCGAGCCAACCCATTCGAACTACAACTATACTACTAATATAGCTACACCATGGCCACCACCACTACCACGTAGAGAGCAAATTATAGATAATTACAAATAAAAACATGATTTTAAATTGTTGAGTAAATGATAAATGTTTTAAACATATAGGTTAACGTTTAATGGTGGATTCAACCAAACCTTACATCTTTCTAAAAGGCTGGCAACGCATTTGCAATTCCCCTGATGCTGCGGCTGTTCATGGGCGGCGGTAGTGACTTACCATCAGGTGAGCCGCATGCTCGTTTCTCCCCTCTTTCATAAAAAAAAAACCTCAATTTATATACAATTAACTATACCAGGGCTATTCTGCGATTAATCTCGAGTAAGGTCGTATATCGTTTTTCCGTGCAATTTTAAATTTATTTACGCTTGGAATAACTATACGCAAGTAGCAGAGCATATTATGAACAAATGTTTTATTAGTTTTGTTTTTGTTGTTCGTATTATTTCTTTGTATTATTCTGTGCTTAGAAATACATACAAAATGAATGAGGATAATCGCAAAATATAATAATATATCTGACGAAATGGGCTTGAACTTGACACGCACAGCAATACCAGCAAGGAAACATAAGACGCCATTAAAACTTTCTTGGAAGAACTTTGTTATTAAGTGTCTTTCGTGGTTTAATAAATATTCCCGAATGGGGTCGACATTCTTAGAATTGCAAATTTTAAAATACAAAATTGAATATTTCTCATATATATGACGATTTATTGTAATAATAAAATTTACTCTTATTTAGTCGTATCCACTCTTAAGGAGTCGGCCCACTATACCGTACCATACAATGACCGTCTTATGAACAGGCACGGAAAGCAACACGATACGCTCTACTATGCCCACTGAAACGGATTGACTGCGTTCTATGCCCGTATGTATCCCGTATGATGCCCCTATACAACCCGTACATTACCAGTATGTAACCTGTATGATGTCCATATGCAAGATCCACCAAAACTAGCAGCACGAGTTCATTCTCGCATACCTATCAGTGTTGCGTGGACGTCTTGAAGTGTTTTCAAGTTTTTAAATAATAAAACATGGCTAATACGCGGTTAAGACCAGTATACTCATCGTTTAGCAGCAGTTTGGCAACGTCGCGCGCCATGCACGGAGCGTGTCAGCACCAGCAAAATATTCTCGTAGACAATTGTTGACGCTACGTGCATAGAAAGCGACGGTATTGGTCGGTGACGGAACGTGAGAATAGTCCCATGTTTTTTAATACATAAAATATTTTATTGCCTGATACGTTCCTAGCACAGTGAAAGTGCGGTATAGTGGGCAGACTCCTTTAGACTGAAAAATATTTATGTTAAAATAAGGGGCGTCTGTCTTTCTGTCCGATTACAATCTGGGCGTCTTCGAAAAAAGACAAAATATGCTTTCGTTAGGCTAAGATAGTGCATTTACCATCTAGCGCTTCATCGCTACTGGTGGGATTCTATAGAATCACTGCCTAATAATAGGTAAAAGAAGTTGATTAGATGGTAACGTAGTACCAAAGAGTTCGCCTTCTACGCTACGGGGCCGTGGGTTGAAATTGCGCATATTACGTTTGTCTCGGTGCAATTTCTGTACGTAAAAATGGTTCCAAAATAAAGGAGCATATCCTAGTGTGGGGTTGATGTTTTTAAAAAGAAAATGTTTTCACATTAGTGCTGGTAAAGATGAGCGTAATACTTCCTTTTGCAGTACTCGAATAATACAATATTATTTAACTAACGAGATCGTCAATTACTATTTGATTTACTAACTGAACTATATCTAGTTCTTTTGTAAATAAAAGAGTAACCTTTAAGTTTATAGTTCACTGGTAAATGGTTTTTGCAGTTTGTAGACACAAGGTACCAACTTTTAGCAAATGAGGCCACAGAGTACCTTACTCGTATAATCCCATAGTACTAAGAGAAAACCCTCTCAAAAATTAGAAGAGGCCTGTGCCTAGCAGTGGGACGTACGCTGTAACTATAGCTTAACTAAGAGAGAAAGCCTCACAGCCTGTAGCTGTAGTAGTTCTCATACCCTTAAAACGACAACAGAGCAGTCGGCGTTCTGCTTCTTGCTCGCAGGCGTAGGTAAGAAAATGGTAACAACGAACAACTCCGACAGGCTTTTAGATATAAAAGAAAACTTCAAAGTGGTCATTAAATTAAATAAATTTTATCTTTATTCCTTTGACTTAGAATGTTTAATTTCGTTTTTAAATGTCATTTAGCCTTTTATATAATATGCGTGTTAACTTTATACCCTGCTATTATCGTAAAATATTAACCTTCCACATTAAAGTAGTTAACGCAAAATATATAAATGAATTTTGATAGCTACATATTTGATAGAAATTCATCAAAGCTTTATATTGAAGTTGCTCTGATTGCACGAACGAACCGTAAATTTTTGACGGTAGGATGGAGGCCTCAGTTTTAATAAGTTTGAAGGTTTTTGCAACTAACGCTAATGAAAAATAACAAAACCAAACACAAATATATTTGGTAAAAAAAAAAACTACTAACTACTCCATACCACACTCGAGAATTAGAGGGGCCTTGTACCGATTATTGAGACTTGAGACTTTGGGATTGTCAATTCATTTCTATCTGTTTTTAGGGTTCTGTACCTCAAAAGGAAAAAATTAAACCCTTTTGAGTTCCTCACTTTGTTGTCCATCGGCCTTGAGTCGGTATATCTGTCAAAATGATTTTTCCAATTTTTTCCAAGAACGGGTAGGAATGGAAAATTGTAATTAATATCAAATACCTACAAAGTTCTGCCTCTTTTAGGTGTAAAACAATTAAGCATCTCGCAAATAAAAGATGCACATATTTCGATACACGCAAACTCACACATCAGTACAATTGAAGAAATCCGGAAACCTTGAAATTTTTTCGTGTGAACTTAGGGTGGATGCCCCTATTACCAGCCTTTTAGAGCCAACTTGAACTTTAAAAATTTTTATTATTTTATTTAGAGTATAATATTTTTAAAATCTTGATTTAAGCGATAGGTTTTTTATCCAAAAATCTAATTAGCATTTATTTACAATTATATGATTTCAAGAAAACTTTCAAAAATAACTATATACAGAAAAAGGCGTAATGGCTCTAATTCCAGCCACCCTGTGCCGAATGTCATCCTTTTGTGTCTCTAATGTCAGCCTAGCATAGGGTTATGCCTTTTGAGTTTTTGGCAAGTACTTATTGTAGGTAAGTCTTAAATGCTCAATAATAACTTCGTAACAATTCGTGTCATGAGCATGTACTATAAAACTGTTTTAATGTTTTTCTACGTACACTTAGCTAGGTACCTTACTGAAATGTTTTGGTTTTAAGAAGTTAAATTTTTCTTATGACACTGAACAATTAATTAAAACAAATTGTCATAAAAATTTGTGTCGCACGTCAATTTCTTATAAATGAATTATCCAAGTTACATACATCACACCACACATGCTGTAATGATGATGTTTAGACATCATCATTAAAGCACATCCACAAGTCCACTGCTGAATATGACTGGTTGCTGCAAAAAAACGGTCCTGAGCTAATTTGCTTTTCAGGAGATTATAAGTTAAGAGCTTATAATTAAGTTATAATTATTTGCTTATTTTGCCTTCCTCAAAAAATAATTAAAATATACGGTATTCTTATTATACAACAAATAATGTCTGATAAAAAATATCAAATGCAACATTTGTTAAACTTTTATTTTTTTAAAATCTGTTTTATATCATAGACGAATTGATCTTAAATTCGTCTCAAAATAAGTTATCGTAATTAATGATATTTATTCCAGTTTATGACAACTCTGATTTATATTTCGTAGTTGAAATTAGGTATTTCTTAAGTGGTACCTCAAATCAAATAACAGCCTGACTGCTGACATTATGCACTGCATACATATCGTATATCTAATTACAGCCTCATTAATTCCCAATAAAATAAAATAATTAGCTTATAAATTTATTTAAAATAACTGCATTACTACGTCCATAGTCATATTCATGCAACTCACAACGTTTAAAGACGAGATCATGTAAAATAAGTCTAATTATCCTTGTCAAAAGAATAGGAAAGTGACTGTTTCCCGTTGCCTGAGTGTTTTAATATTAAATTTAATACTGATAGATTTATAACTGTGTGGTAATAAAAAATGGAGCAGGAACACGATGTAGGCCAATGTATCGAAAAAAGTTTTTTCCACCGCAAAGTTAAGTTTTTCGATTTATTTGACTTACCTTTTAATTAGAGCAAATATTCGATCGTAATAAATGATGTAATAACTTAACCTTAAATTATATTAAATACAAATCCCTTCCCTCTTAATTAAATAACTTAATTATTACTTAATCAATTTACCACTTTCTAACATTCTTTTCAAACATTCTTCACTTGATATTCTAAATTTAACACTAAACAATAATAAGAACACATTCAGTCTGGTTCATGGCATGAAACGACCCTGGGGAAATCTCGACTATCTAGCAAAATTTATAGATACAAAGTTATCTTGCCTCGTCTTCAACAATGGGATAATATATCTTTTGAAGAGGCCTTCAACCTCGACCCCAAGTATTTAGGCTACTTTCCACTTCAACTCACTCACCGCAATAAACAAAATAAATTTATTTTGTTGTATAAGTAGAATATAAAATACGAAAACTATAATTTACTTGTAAATAATGACTTAAAAACAATTGGATGGAAATAATTGGCATTTAATAATAATAATAACAAATAAAAGTAAGTATTTTCCAAGGTATATTCTTCTTTTCCCTTACATAATGTAATCTATTTTCTTAAACGTCACTTTTATCACATACACGCCTTCAAATGTAAATAATTTTTTCTTTTTTTTAAGTATTTAATGGCATAAAAGTATGAGGGCTGATAAATATTGTATTCCAAACTTAGTCACGCAAACGAATCTTTTGGGTCTATTAACGTAAACTTTTATAACCCCGACCTTTCTATAAAGAAATGAATAAAAGAAATGAAGGAAAAACTTACTTAGCACTTACTTTACTATTACACCTGACACTTACCAGTACCTTTTTCTGAGTAAACTTTCGCTTGTAGCAGGATTTGGACGGTTCTTCTGAGTTCAAACATTGTCATGAACATTTCAGATTATCGTACAGGATCCATTCTTCATCACAAATAAGGATACTATTCAGTCCCCGCGCTATTGTGGCGATTGAGTAATATAACGCAGCACTCAACGCGTGCTTGTTGGTGGGATTAACCCAATTCATGCGATACCCATTCTCCGTTTTTCTTAGTTCTCTGTTCTTCTCCATTTTTTTAGTTTTCCGATTTGTTTAAAGTGAAATAAAATTGCTTTGTCACTTACACCGAAACCTGCCACTAATTCTGACATGATTTACGATGATTAAGGCTTCCACGATCACTTTTAATTCATCATTGAAATCTACGGTCTCCGACCGTCCACGGGGTTTGTTCTGTACGTCAAAATGTTCATAACGAAACATTAGAGCCTAAAACGTACCGTGTTTTCTTTTACAGTAGCTTCCACACATATGTATATACACATATATATATACATAACTAGCTGTTCTCTTTAACTTCGCCCGCGTAGAACTGTTTTGCGCGGAACCCTAAAATAAAAGTAGCCTAAGTAACTCCCTATAACATCAGCTATCTGCCAGTGAAAGTCCCATCTAAATCGGCTCACAGGTTTTTGCGTGTTGCGTGTTTAGACAGATGTCATGATAGAGTTTTATTATAGTATAAGATAGATAAACCAGGCTCACGCGTCTACCATGCGTAAGCATCATATTTAGCGATGAGCGATGTTTTCCCCCACTTCGCCCGCAGTGCGCCCAACCGCCCTCCGCGCGCCGGACCGCACAATTTGATATCGTCGTAACGTTCAAAATATTTGACAAAATTACGTAGTTTAAAAGATAAAGTCTACTTCAAATATCAGAAGCGACAAAAGTATTTGTTTTTATTAAAATCAATTTGTTATTGCAAAATGTGCGTTGGAAATAAAGTATCAAATTTTATTGTATTTATGGATCACTATTTTGGTAATAATGGCTTACAAATAAAATATTAAAATATACTGTTGCGGACTTTTTTGTAGAGCTATTTAGGAGAAACAATTCCTTCATACATTATATTCGTGTTACTATTACAGTTTTTGCATCGCACGCCAAAATAGCTCGCAGATAACCGATTTTTTCCAACTTACTTAACATTTATTGTTATATTTCGACCGTTTTACAAAATGTCGTTTAAATTATAGCTTATGTGTTATTCTGATGTATGAGCTATATAATTATAAGGTTTCATTACAATCCATTAAGTAATTTTTACGTGAAAGAGTAACAAACGTCCATTTATTCTCACAAACTTTCACGTTTATAATATTAGTAGGATTAATCCTTCGAGCTATTTCTGTAGAGCCGGTGCTATGGTGAAACAAGCCGGTAAATAACGCGCTATTTTATTTTTCCATATTGTGAATAGAACCATGTCAATGAAAAATCATATGGAGCGAAAACATATGAATCACTAAATTTAAAACGCAAATACACAAGCTTAAATTTGTGTTATTCTTGTGTTATTGCAACAAGGTTTATTGTTCAATCATTTCTTTCGTCTCAAATAAACACGAACAAACATGGAGATTGCTCTTTTTTTTTTCATAACTCTTCAATTACACTTAAGAAAAAAAAATTATCCATTTATAATTTCTAAAAATACACATACTTGCAAAGATAAGTGTAAATTAAGCATAGGTTTAGAAAAGCTTGTCTACTTTACGGTATTAATTCAAAAGTTATTTAATTATTCTGCTTTTACAGCATTATTGATAAATCTAAATGCTTAAGTTACGTAAGGCTTTATTAAAGAAAATAACTTATTTTATTTACAATGAGGATGAAACATAATGAATTTTTTGAGTGGGTTTATGGAGCCATAGTCTACTCCGCAGTTTCAGTGTATGTTGGCGGACTTCACATCATCTAAAGATTTTTTACTTTATAGCTAAACACGTGGCTAATTGGAACTTAAAATAGCTGTTAATTGTTCATTGCTACTGGTGATAATCTAATCTTTGAGTTGCTTGAATTCTGTGAAATTTACGGTGAACGCCTTGCCCCCGTGCTACCTCGGCTCTAAATAATAAAATAGTAAGATCTCAATGTCCTTCACTCCCTTTTTTTATAGGATATGGGTGACAAACGAGCACACAGTCCACCTGATGGTAAGTGGTTGCTGCGGCCCATGGACATCTACATCTATCCAAAATGTAGATGCGTTGTCACCCATGAGGACTAAGATGGAATGCCTCATTTCCAGTAAAAAGGGCCTCCGGCCACCTGCACTCACCAAGCAAAACGCAGAGGTAAACCTCTACTTCACGCTGGTTTTCTGTGAGGTCGTGGTACCACCCCGGTTCGAGCCGGCCCATCCGTGTGACAGGAAAAGCTGCCGCGTGGCTCTACCACTGTTAAAACCTTGGTATTATGTACATACAAACTCTTATTCCTTTTGACCTATATTTAAATTTAACATGTCAACATACAAGGTAGTTATGCCAACATTGGGGGCAACAAATTATTCCAGACATTTCCTACGGCCGATTCTTAAGACACCTGCAGGAAATCACTACGTGATGGGTTATGAATGAAATGAATGAATAATATATACATTATTGTACACCGAAAAAAAAACAACAGATTATTTAAAGGTACCGTTGGCGGCCTTATTAGCGAACTCTACCTGGCAACCACATTGCGGGAGATTAAATGACCTGTGAGAAAGAGTAAGGGTGTACACAAGTAGTTAGAAAATACACATTACATAAATATAATTATATGTTCGATAAATATATACACTATATAATTTACAAAAATATAGAAATACATAATATACAAGAGCATAAAGGAGTAAACAAGTAAGTGAAATAAACGCCTTAACGTAAGGAAAAATAGGTAGTAATCCAATCCTACCACCATTTGGTGGTATGTTATAAGGGTGACCCTTATAACATACCAATAAGAAAATAAAATTTAAATTTATTTTTATCATGAACACAATGGAAAAATAACAAAGCATAAACATAATGCAGAAATTGTTATATATTAACACGTATAAAATAAAACAAAATATCTGAAATTTTTCGTAACTCTGAATTTATTACATTTTAATTAAATAAATTCCTCAAAACTTCTATTAAGGAAATAAACGTGAAGTAATTTTGTATTTGCTAATATTTCTGTACATTTTTCCTACAGGATAAATCTCATTATACATATTTAATTACGAAAAGAAAATATACAAGTCATATTAGTAGTCAACCGAATACAACACAATGTTACCGTTACATTTTTTTCATTAAAAATGTAATAAAAGTTAAAATATTAAATAATTACCATATATGTACTGGTTCTTTTTAGAATAAACATTTCCTTTTTAATTTTTAACTATTATAATTTGCTTCACTACTATCCTACCTGAAGGTTAGTGGTGATGCTACCAAAATTAAAAATATGTAATGGAATATTAGTTTGCGTTTTACTCATTATTTACGTGACAATTTCTTTTTAATGTTACCTGACTAGTATATTTGTTTTAATCTTCTGGAAGCTCTCAGGACCAAGGTAATTTTCTATTCAGTATTGGAACGTCAGTTTGCTGAATGTTGACAACTCTATGCAACGCAGAATGTCTCAACTTTATTAATTATTAAAGTTTAAAGTTTCGTCGCGTCGTTCTCAGACAGCTCCTATGGCACTAGTCTGTAGCTGTTTACTGGAAGTCTGACAAAGTTATTTTAGTTTCAATGCTTTCATAATAAAGCATTTGGATTTTAGGAAACTAGCGGACTTGTATTTATAAGGAAACTAGCTGTTCCTCGCGACTTCTTTCCCGGGATTATTTTGGGCCGAACGTTAAAATAAAATTAGCCTAAGTTACTCCTTATAACATCAGCTATCTGCCAGTGATCCCCTGGTGTTGCAGTTGTTCATGGGCGGCGGTAGTTACTTACCATCAGGTGAGTCGCATGCTTGTTTGCCCCCTCTCCTATAAAAAAAGTGAAAGTCCCATCCAAATCGGTTTACGGGTTTTTGCGTGATGCGTGTTCAGACAGACGTCGTGTTTTTTCCGACTTAACATTTATCGTTATATTTTGGCCAATCTACACAATATCTTTATTAATTAGAGCTAATGTGTTATTCTGTTGTATAAGCTATATAATTGTAAAGTTTAATTAAAATCCATTTATTATTATTTGCGTGAAAGGGTAACATCCTCACAAACTTTCACTTTTATAATATTAGTAGAATATATTTTATATTTTATATAAAACATACAGTCCAACTCTCTCTCTCTCTCTCTTTTGCTCTCTCTCTCTCTCCTCTCTCTCTCTCTCTTTCTGTCTCTGTCTTACAACCTGTACTTACACTGGCTCTCTATATCCTTCAGAACGGATACCCGACGTACCGAACGGACGGAGAAAATCAGTACCTGCTAAATAGTTTGTACTTTATTAATTAATACTACATACAAGTAACTATTACCTAAGGATACCAATATAGTTATCGTAAAATTATCCTGCTTCATCAGCTTATAAATGTTCATGCTGAACTCTCCTCTCCCCTTGTAATAATTCAATTACTATAGTCTCTTCCTAGAATAATCACGAGACGAAGATAATCCATCCGATTACCTTCACGTGGTTATTTCAGTACTGTCTTTTATATTTACAACTAGCTATCCGCCCCGGCTTCGCGCGGGTGATTTCTGGATCTCGACAACAGCGCCACCTACCGGGTCCAATTGTGAATCTTAACCATCCAGGCACCCACTCTAATACGCACAATTTTTTAAATTAAAATCAATTGAGCTATTTCGAGTTTCAGCGAAACTGACGGACGGCAATTGATTTTTAGATATAGATATATCAATTTACGGCATACTTAGTTTCCATAGAACAAATTTATTTTCAAGTTTTAATAAGTAGGAAATAGTTTTATTTTTATTTTCTCGCTCAATTTATATAATACTGAATTTCCTGCAATCCGTTTGACCAAAGTTTACCTATGTAATTATTTCACAATTAGCATAGAATATAATAGAATAGAATAATTTTTATTTATTAAAGATTACAAGTTTACATGTTGATATTAATTTAAGTTTTACCACTGGTTCGGAAAAATCTTCTGTCCTGGGAAGTACCAGCAAGACACCCAGCGGGACTTTGTAATTTGTAATGTAATATTAGAAGATTATACTTAATATAGATGAATTATGAGAAGACCTTTGAAAAGGCAACGTTTGTGGGATTAATCTTCCGCAGGATTTTAATTTCATATCTTGCAGGTTTTTGATCAAATTTATTTTGCTCGCGTACGATGATGTTTCAAAGCGAGCGCCGATCCCCTGAAATACCACGGCTTTGCTCTTATTCATTATTAAATTTGATTGACAAAGAAAATATGACGATATTTGGATCGAGCCGTACACAAAAATCTTTGCAAGTACCTACAGTGAATAAACAAAAAAATATGTATTTTATTTTAACTCCAGAAAACTTTTAAAAACTTTCTATTTCCTCAAGGGTTTAGGAAAATTATAAAGTTTTATATTTACCCGTAAAACATTTAAAAAAGGACGTTTTAGAAAAGCATTAAGAGACAATTACAAATTAAAATAATCTTTACCAAGGATTAAAGAATTATAGATAATGCATTACTTGTAGATAATTATAGCAACAAGACTAAAAACATATTTAACAGAATTTACCTACACGTTTTTAAAACTATATTATAACATCAAGCTATAAAAGGATTCAACCCACACTAAGATCTAATTTGAGTTAGGTATGCTAAAATATTCCTTAGTATCTATACTACCTTCACAAATAGCTCAAACACACATACAGACCGATAAAAACAAAATCACGTACAAGTCACAGACTATTGTACTGATCTAACCCTTTTAACTGAAAATGGAAATGGAATTCCATATTAGTCCTCAGGGATGTCGCCAACGCGTCTATATTTTGATCCTCATTCGAGAAAAAATGTAGATATCTATGGGTCAGAGCATCTACTTATCGTCAGGTGGACTACGTCTTTCGTCTAATTCTATTTTTACTAAAACTCGGTGATATAATGTACGGTACACTCAGACACACAGCATGACTTCATAAAAGGACAGTCCATAATATCGAATTTGTCTCACTCGTAATCCGATGGAATTGTTGAATTGGATAAAACACCATCAACTTCCTGACTCCGGACTGCTACTGAAAGTTTACTACTACTTAAGTAACTGATTTTGGCCCGACCCGAGAGTCGAACCCAAGACCTCATAAAGTCGTCCAGTGTTCCCTTCATCATTACAGCCCCTCAGAAGTCCACTGCTGAACATAGCCCCCCCCCCCATTAATGCCAAAGAACAGTCCCGAGCCACCTGCATACTGCATGTCTTACCAAGTCGCCATCTAGTGGAGGGATGCCCTACACTCCGCCTGCTGGTACGAAGCTGCCACTCGAGAACCTTTCCTCCCCATCTTTTGTCGGTTCTTCAAATTATATGGCTGGACCATTGCCATTTCAGCTTACTAATCCGTTGGGCTTATATTGATGACTCTGATTCTACTGCGGGTTTCCTCGTTTGTAAGTCTATCAAGCAAAGAAATCCCGAGCATATCCCTCTCCATAGCTCGCTGAGCGACATTGAGCTTCCTCATATGGTCTATAGGTTCACTGGCAACACGTACTAGATAAACAAACTTCTTTTGAGGTTTTGAGGTATGCCTGACGAGAAGATGTGTCGTACTCTCCCGAACGCTGCCCAGCCGATTTGAATCCGTCGATTCACCATTCAGTCGAAGTTGGACTTACATAGTCGACTAGGACTTGCCTATTTGTCCTAGGTAAACATATTCGTCAACAATTTCGAGCTTCTAGTGCTCTCAAAAACTACCGGCATACGTGTGATATGGATGTTACACATGACTTTTGTTTTCTCCATGTTCATCTTAAGACCTATCCGTTGGGAGATACTATTGAGGTCATTGAGCATAGTGCTTAGGTCCTCTTGTGATTCTGTCATAAGCAATATGTCGTCGGCGAATCAAAGGTGAATGATATACTCGCCATTGTTGTTAATACCGTATCTTTTCTAGTCCAGTATCTTGAAAACGTCTTCCAATGCAGCGGTGAAGAGTTTCGGAGATATAACATCACCCTGTCTAACACCTTTCTGCAGTTGCATAGGTTTCGTACTCTGGTTCTATACTCCGATAGCCATCGTAGCGCTACTTTATAAACACTTTAGCATTTCGATATAGTGACAGTCAGTTTAACACCGCTGAAGGGAACGCCCAAATTTCAACGGAATCATGGGCTTTCAAGGGCATAATC
This sequence comes from Parnassius glacialis, assembly GCA_033319125.1. Lineage (NCBI taxonomy): Eukaryota > Metazoa > Arthropoda > Insecta > Lepidoptera > Papilionidae > Parnassius > Parnassius glacialis. The sequence continues at coordinate 38,909,875 of JAVANC010000016.1, forward strand.
CACGATAATAATTACGAACAGTGGTAGAGCCACGCGGCAGTATTTGCTGTCGCGCGGATGGGCCGGCTCGAGCCGGGTTGGTACCATGAGCTCACAGAATACCAGCGTGAAGTAGAGGTTTACCTCTGCGTTTCTCTTGGTGAGTGCAGGTGGCTGGAGGCCCTTTTTACTGGAAACGAGGCATTCCATCTTAGTCCTCACGGGTGACAATGCATCTACATTTTGAATAGATGTAGATGTCCATGGACCGCAGCAACCACTTACCATCAGGTGGACTGTGTGGTCGTTTGTTACCCTTATCCTATAAAAAAACATATACACAAAGTGGCAGATTATACTCTTCGGTCTTCATTACAATTTGCCGAAGGGTATGTATGTGGTATATGGTGCTAAAGCCCTTACGGAAACCAGTTTGTTAGGGATGCTAGAAGTCGTTGAGTCTGCGTGTGAAACGATTCGAATGACTCCTGAAAACAGCACGTAGATGCGGCTCAAAAAGTAAATCGGTATGAAGTTCTTCAAGAGAGCGCTATCGCCTTTATTAAAAAACAAGACCACTGCACTTCTTCTCCACGTCTCCGGAGTAGTGCCACCATGGAGCACGGAATTAAAATGCTTCAGAAGGACTTCAAGTACCGGTTTTGCATCCGCTTTCAGAAACTCCGCTGTAACTACATCCTCGCCCGGGACCTTGTCATTTCTAAGGCGCTGGAGAGCCATTCTAATCTCGCTCAGACCGACGTCCGGAATATTTTCGGAAGAGTGTCGGATTATGCTCACTCTTGGATCGTTACTCACACTTGCGTGTGGCTCCAACGATGACGTGTACACCTGCCCATAGAAACTCTCAATCTCACTCAAAATCTCAGGTGTCCCGGAAACGATGCTGCCACACTCGGTCTTCAGCTTTGACCGTTGGCTCTTTCTGGTGGACAGATCTCTGGCAAAGACTTTGGGGCCTTGATTTCACTTGATCGCTTTGTCAATACAAGCTGTATTGAAGTTGCGTAAGTCCCGCCGCTTGCATTTTGAGATCTGTCTGTTCAGTGGCCTGTATGCTGTCAAAGTCGTTGAAGATTGTAGCTTCATTTCCAGTCTAACAGCCATGAGATTAAGAGTGTGATCGTGTGAACAGTCCGGGCTCGACCAGGTCCACTTACTGTGGGGCTGCTTCTGGAAAAAAATCATCATAAAAAGTCCCTCTTTCTCTATCAAATCAGCTAGCTAGTTTCCTTACCTTCAGCTCACCGTTCTCTCTTGTGCCTAGTTTTGCGTTGAAGTCTCCCATTAACTCCGTATAATGGGTTTTGGAGGAATGCGTGGCTCTAGTGATATCCTCATACATTTCCTCCACCTCCTTGTCGGGATATGCCGAAGTTAGTGCGGAAACCTGTATGACCTTCAACAAATACTGTTTGGTGATTCTAAGTATAAGGTACGCAACCCTCGTCGACATAGTCACAATCTTTACAATGTTGTTAATGAAATACTTGAGGACGATAAATCCGACACCACCTTGAGACAGGTGGTTCCCGGTGATAGAACAAGTTGCCGGATTCGAGGATTACCGTGTTCTTCCCCTCTCTTCGAACCTCATATAATCCTATAATATCCCAGCGTAAATTGTCTATCTCATCTTCCAGTTCCAGGATCTTCTCGTCAGTCCTCAGCATGCGTGCGTTGTATGTTGTCAGGTCAAGTCTTCTTAGGTGACAACCGAACCTCCACCCATCTCAAGAGATTCTTAACATCCCTGCCATGCCGTTGCCATGATCGCTATCGTAGCCAGAAATAGCGGCGCCGCCGGGACTGGGGGCTGCGTTTTGTGACTCTTGTCATGGGTGTATTACCATAGTTGCCACGTTTGGAGAGCGGGTTTCCAACGGCAGTTTTTGTTGTAAGTTGCAATTATCAGAAAGATGCTGCTACCCATCTCCTGTCTCAGTTTCCATCTGTCTCCTCTTACGACACCTATGGAAAAATATGGGGTAGTGGGTATCCTTACCCGGCATTACACGGGCACGGTGTTCCCTTATATCATGGTAAACTTAGTACTTGCCATAATTGGTAAAAATTGTGTCCTCACCAAAATTAGTAATTAAATCTTTTACTTGCTTTCACAAAAGATATTGCAGGCTTAAAAAGGACTAGACCATTAACCATTTTACATGGGTAGTAGCATTACAAATTGATATTTCTAATTTGATACTTGACACACAAGTCAAAATATATTGTAATGTATTTAAGTGTTTATTTTATTTATATATAACAACTAGCTGACCAGGCAGACGTTGTTCTGCCCTTCCCGAACAACCATTTACTTTACCAAAAAAACTCCTGAAATTAGCAATAAAAAATTGAGGGTCACTTATCGGGAAAAAAATTATCCTATCTCTCAAGTTGGACCAAACTGCACACAGTCTGCAAAATCTCATTGAAATCAGTTGTTGAATACTTACAGCAACACGTGGTGGTTATACTACTAAATTAGTGTAGCTTATATTAAACGTTTGTATTTTTAACATAGCGCCATCTATTGAATATTTACTCAATCCAATCAACAGATATCGTCATCTGACAGAATCGTTTGGAGCTAACAGAAAATTGTGAGTGTCAAATAATAGACAAATAATTTTCAATAAAATAATATTATATTGCGACTATAAAGTGAGATGTAAGCTATCCTATCTTTTAAGTTGAACCAAACTGCACACAGTGTGCAAAATTTCATTGAAATCTGTTCAGTAGTTTAGGAGTCCATCGCGGACAAACAACGTGACACGTACTTTTTATATATAAAGAAGATAATAATGTTAAATTATTCATACGCACGCACACACGCATCTATTAATGTGAACTGAGATTTTTGCAAAATTTTAAGAAAGTTAAGTAAAAATAAAAAAAAATTCAAAACAGTGAAAGCCTTATGCCAAACAATAATTATACAGAAAAGGAAGAAAATGAAAAGTGAAATTCGCACTAATTTATTACATCAATTTATATTCATGCCGGCAACACAAATGTTTCGAATGCTGTCAACTCTGTCTTACAACCTCTCCAATTCGCGACAACTTTAAATATTTATGTTCGTGGACAGTTTTCCAGCCACGGATAACGTGGGTATTTACTAGAAATGTAAAAGCTATGCTTATCTTTTGCTGTAGTATTTTTAAATCACTCTATATTTAATGATTACTAAGATATTGTTTTTATCTAAACGCTATCCTAAACATCAATTTTAATATTAAATAATGTGAACTAATGCTCTATCTAAATTGGTGAATTGGTTAATAATTTGCATTTAACTAAATGTATCAAAATGCATAACTTCAAATGTCAAACATCTAAATATCAACGTAATTGTAAATAGGGAGGAACTGAGTCTTGTCCACCATTTTTCTTGGAATCAGCCTAGACGCGAAGCTTCAATGGGACCCATATATCAAAACTAGCAAACATACTTAGTTCTGCAGCATATGCTGTAAAAATATTAGAAATCTTACCAGTGTTGACACAGCGAGACTAGTTTAGCTATTTCCATAACATAATTTCGTACGGTATTTTTCTATTGGGATCACGGTTGACACTGAAATTATATATGTTTTACAGACGAGGACCATAGGAGCAATCTATGATTTAAACCCTAAAGAGCCGCTCAGACAACAATTTAATAAAATTAATATATTAACTTTGGCCTCCCAATATATTATTGAAAATGTATTAAACGTACACAAAAATAAAAGTAGTTTACAAAAATAACTGACTTCAATATAAATTATTAAAAATACCTTAAAAAGTATTTGTCAGACCTTAATCAAATTATAGGAGACCACATATGAAGCATCAACTTTCAAATAAAAAAAGAATCATCGAAATCGGTTCACCCAGTAAAAAGTTATGAGGTAACACACAAAAAAACACAATCAAATTGAGTACCGTCTCCTTTTTGAAGTCGGTAGATAAGTGATATTCATTGTGTTAATATAATATTAGGAACTGACATAAGCTAGTAGTACCGGTTACTCGTTTCCACCGAGCCAGTAATTTCTTGGGGCGATGTATAATATGCTTTTACAACAAAATCCTAGGCAATATAAATAACCTGCTCATAGATCAAAAACTTTATTAAACAAAGTTTTTCTAAAAAGGGTTATTATACTATTAAGGATTTCATAGCTCATAATAACCCCCGGAAATGAGGTGATCGCTACCAAGCTATTTCTAATTTGTTTTGTGCTGTTAATTGTGTAACATATATGATAGTAAGCTGTTATTTAAAATAAAAAGCCTTACTGGTTACTGTTTCTTACTAGTTCTTCTCAGGACTGGGGGTTTTTTCCGAATTAGTGGTAAATCAAACAAGAGAGTGACTTTCAATAAGTATTATTTATAATCCATATTGCATAAAAAAGTTTCTGTTTCAAACAACAATAGTAAACACCTCTTCGAAGCTTACAACTAGATTGGATCATAGATCATACATCATTTATAGAAGGTTATGACAGAAATAATGCCTTATATAATAAGGCATTATTTCAGTGTATAAGCGTATTTTATATAAAGGTGACAAACGAGCACACAGTCCACCTGAACGTAAGCGGATGCTGTGGCCAGTAGATATCTACGTCTATTCTCGATTAAGAATCAAAATGCAGATGCGTTGTTACTCCTCAAGACTAAGATGAAATGCCTCGTTTCCAGTAAAAATGATCTCCAGTTCTCTACGCTCACCATATGAAACACAGCAAGCAAGCAAGCAGCATTACGCTGTCATTTTGTGAGAATGTCCGGGTCGAGCCGACCCATACGTGTTATAAACATATTATAGCTACAGCATAGCTCTACCACGTGTGAAACACGAACAAACCCGATTAGTCTTAAAGAAGCCTTGCTTGTTTTTAAAATACAAAATTATATTGATAAAGAAATCAGTGCCGCGATATTTTTTATAATACTACATTTATACAATAATAAATTCTATCATTCCCAAATAATACAGAAATTCTTTAATTGAAAATAAGTGATTGTTGAACAGTAAATGTCATATTATCTTTAACTTTATTTCTGAAAGTATCAAACAAAAATACATCTTGTTTAAATGTTATATAAATTTATAAAACTTTCGTTGATATTGAATAAAATTGTGATTTATTGATAGAGAAATCCAGGGATGTTTATGCGAATATAAAATAAATGAAATGCAACTTCATTTCAGATATAATATTAACTTTTTAAATAAATAGGAAGACATAATATTATAGTGAATAAGTTACTTCGTAGAGCCTTGAAATAACGTATAATAGGTGCAAAAATTCAACAACCTAGTTTGAGTTTACCGGGAAAGGACTGCGTTCACACAAAGAAGCAGGCACAGGCACGCAGATTTATCGCCATAAGGGTGAAAACCTTAGAATATTTTTTTCTTATAACGAGGATTTCATGTTATTTATAAGAAAGGTCTCCATGGTCTCCATTGGCTAGAGCATCAGCTTATTATAAGGACTGTGTGCTCGTTTAATACCCCTTAATTTTATAAATATGCCTCCGGTCTAGCATGCAATAGGAAAACCAAAATAACTAGTTATTTCATAAAATCATCATATGAGTGAATAAAGTGCATAACCACCAAGTAATTTCAATAGCATATTTTATATCTATATTAAATGGCAAACAAGAAGACATTATTATTTTTTTAATTCTATCAACTTCACTCCATGATTAAAAGACAAAAAATTTAAATGAGTTTTTTTTCGGAACTTATATACAGAAATAAACGCTTAATCTGTTTTTAATCTAATAGAGTTGATATCAAATTTATTTTAAGAGAGATTAACAAAAATACTGATTTTGTACAAAGTATGAATTATATTTACCTATAAAAGAAATTATAAATTTAAAATTATACTATTTTTACATGGGCAAATGCCTACGCATTCCCGTATCGCGGGAATAAGGACAGGTTATGTCGGACTCCATTAGGTAGCTGTAATAATGTGAAATTAAAATTCTTATGTTTAATTTTTGGGACTTAACCATCACATGACTTAAGAAATACTGATTAAAATGAATAAAAATTATACTAGTTAAATATCGGCCATGGATTTCAACTTTATCACAGCAAGAGTCCTTCCGACGAGAACGCTTAAGTTGAAGATGTTACTTGAGCTAGAATACTGAATAAGATAATATTAATCTTTATTAAAACTTATAAAAGTTAAAAATGTATGTCTTATATATGTGTATGTATTGATTATATATATTTGCTCTCAAAGGATTCAATTTATACTTTAGCTTCATTAAGCTTTCTTGAAAACGAAAATTGTGTCTTTGGAATAGTTTATAATAAGCTAAATCAAAATTTTATATTTTTTAAACTTTCCTATTCATCATTTCAATACTGTATAGATATTTACGCGATAGAGCCACGCTTCATCGAATTACAGGTACTGTACGAATGATTAGGCTCGGGGAAACACGGATTTCGACTCGCACAAAATATCTGCTTGAAATAGCAACGGGAATATGAAATATGTTAATAGATGCGATAAGATCCATCAAAACCAGTTTCATTTAAATATCATGTTTTTCGTTCTTAAGTTTGCCCAATATTTGAGCAACTGCTGATGCTTTAACTGTTCCATGGAGCCATTTTAAACTTAGCTCTGCCGGAACTGCTCCACTTTTATTAAATTGGGCACTTGGGTTCGGAGTTGTAAAAGTAAGTTTCAATTCATTAATACAGTTTTAAGTGACTTTAAGTGTAGGTTTTACTGGTTTCGAGATTTAAAAAACGAAGTAAAGGAAAATAACTTTTTACGGTGTATTTGTTTGAAAATAACTTGATTTTTTAAAATAGTAATAATAATATTCACTACATTATATCGTTCCGTGGGCGTCGTAAGAGGTGACAGAGGGAAACTGAAACAGGAAATGGGTAGCAGCATCTTCTTAATAACAACTAAAATTATAAAAAACTGCAGTTGCCAACCCGCCTGCCAAGCGTAGCAACTACGTAGCCAAGCAAACTCCTATGGCAAAATATGAGGCAATCTATGGGGAGGCCTATGTTCAGCAGTAAACTTTTATATGCTATATTAGATGCATAAGGTATTATTAGTGAATAAGTTAAAACATCCACTTTCTAGAGAATTAAGAATACGTTTTGAAAGTATTACAACGCATCAAAAATGCATTTCAGTACTTTTCTACCGACTTCAAAAATGAGACGGTACTCAATTCGACTGTATGTTTTTTTTTCTTTTTTTATGTGTGTTTCCCTTCGCTCAACAATACCAACTTGGTTGGTATTGTTGATCGAAGGTGTTACCTCATTATTTTCTCTGGATGAACAGATTACGATGATTCTTTTTTATTTGAAAGCTGGTGCTTCTTATGTGGTCTCATATGAATTTGATTAAGGCCTGACCAATAGTTTTTGAGTTATTCTTAATAATTTATATTGAAGTCGGTTGTACAAAATGTTTAATTTTAAATTATTTTACTTACTTTAAACCAGTGCTTGTAATAATTAAAAAAAAAAGATCAGAGTTTTACCTGGTGGTTACTTATAGTAATGTGTATTGTAATAATCTATAAAATTAACATGTACGTAAATCTCTATTTTATTTACTTCTGTAATGTTCTTCAGTATACTAATTTATTAAGGGGGATAAAATAATAAAAACTCATATTTTGCGAGATCGATGCTGCCAGTGTCACACTTGTAGTCACAATAGATTTCTAAAAAATAAAAGGAGAAATTAACACAAACGATACAATAATCGGCTAGTTCAATATTTGAGAAACAAGTAAAAAGAGCTTCATGACTAATTTTATAAATAGTTTGTTCTTCTTTATAGTATGTAGATACAAGTGATGTTTTTTTTTAAATTATGTACTAAAAACACAATGTACCACTATTTTCATATTCCTACATTGTCATCCGATTCTGAGTATTGTTTAAAATTTCAAGTATTCGATTTTAGCGGTAAGTCTTCGAAATTTGAGTTGCAAGATTCCACCTGAGACGACAGACAAACAAGAAAGTGACTTAATAAAATCATGCCTACAACTTCTAGGCAGATGAGGGTTTTAAGCATAACAGAGTCCACCGCACTGCCTCATCACAAAAGGATTTTCTTTTGCCGTTCATTCCTCGGTCAGAGCCTTTTCATAATTTGTAAACGGGATTGGTGGGCTGTACTATAGCACTAATTTTGTTTTTAGTCGGCATTGTCAGATATCACCAAACATGTAATTAGTTCCATATATTATATACTATGTATAACTGACATAGTTCAACGGATTAGATAAGCTGAAATGGCAATGGGCCGGCCGTATAGTTAGAACAACCGACCACCGACTGGGAAGAAAGGTTATCGAGTATAGAGCAGACGAAGTGTAGGACGGCCCCCTACTAGATGGAGAGAATGCAGGAAGTCGACGAACGCAGGTGGCTCGGAACCGTGCTTTGTGGCATTCTATGGGGAGGCCTATGTTCAGCAGTGGAGTGACTGCTGTAATCATAATAATGATATTGATGATGATGATGATTATACTATAAGTGTTACTTACTTAGCGATTTTCATAGTGACCAAAATAGGTGTTACAAGATTATCGCGTCAAATTAAAAAAAGGGAATAATAATTTTACAAGGAGACGAAAAAAGTATAGCAAAGTAACTGCCTATTTAAATTCCATAGGGGTGTGCCCTTGGACCGCTTTCATTTCTAAAAGGGTTTTGGAATGAGAAAAAGTTCTTGACGTTATCGTGGTTAATCAGCACTTAGAATTGCGAGCAACAATTTCAGTGGTGCCGTGGAGAATTGAACTTAAATCGCACTGTGAACTTTAGTGCGAGCGATCTGTTCTCCTATGTCACTACTGAACGTGGATTGAAATAAACTATTTCAATCCTCATTCATCTCACAAAAAAATGGAATTAATATTCTTTATATATAAAAAGTACGTGTCACGTTGTTTGTCCGCGATGGACTCCTAAACTACTGAACAGATTTAAATGAAATTTTGCACACTGTGTGCAGTTTGGTCCAACTTAAAAGATAGGATAGCTTACATCTCAATTTATAGTCGCAATATAATATTATTTTATTGAAAATTATTTGCCTATTATTTGACAGTTACAATTTTCTGTTAGCTCCAAACGATTCTGTCAGATGACGATATCTGTCTGTCGATTGGATTGAGTAAATATTTAATAGATGGCGCTATGTTAAAAATACAAACGTTTAATATAAGCTACAATTTAGTAATATAACCACCACGTGTTGCTGTAAGTATTCAACAGATAGAACCGATTTCAAAAAAATTTTGCAAACTGTGTGCAGTTTGGTCCAACTTGAGAGATAGGATAGTTTTTATCCCGATAACTGACCCTCAATTTTTTTATTGCTAATTTCATGAGTTTTTTTGGGAAAGCAAATGGTTGTTTGGAAAGGGCAGAACAACGTCTGCCTGGTCAGCTAGTATATATATATATATATATATATATATATATATATATATATATATATATATATATCTTTAAATAACAATAAATTGTTATGGAAAAATATAAAAAATATTACTTACACCAATAAATTACGAAATACTAACATTGAACTACTCAATCTGAAATCATCACCCGCCGAATCCGCAAACTTCATAAATAGCTATTTCTTAAATATAGGAATCCAACTTGCCAATAAAATCCAGAATGTCAAAGAGACCCTTAGTAGAACCGTCGATAACAATCCGGTATCATTACACTCCTTTGTTTTACTATATACGGACATAGACGAAGTTAAAAATATAATTTTAAACTTAAAATCAAACAGCGCTCCAGGCTGGGACAATATCCCCAATGACTTCTTAAAATTGGCAGTCAATGACTTGGCTCCTATTATTTCCCATTTAAGTAATCTATGTTTCGATACAGGAATATTCCCTGCACCATTAAAGCAGTCTATTATTACGCCTGTGCACAAGGGTGGGGACAGAAATGACATTAATAATTATAGACCAATTTCCGTTCTACCAGCAATATCTAAAATTCTAGAAAAGTTACTTAACATTAGATTACTCAACTACTTAAATAAATTTGATATATTAGCACCCACACAGTTTGGCTTCAGACAAGGAAGATCGACAGAAGATGCAATTCTTGAATTAAGCGCATTTGTAACAGAACAACTCGACCACAGTAAAAAATGTTTGTCAGTTTTCCTTGATCTGAAGAAAGCATTCGATACCATCTCTGTCCCTATGCTTGTGCACAAGCTTGAAAAAGTTGGAATAAGGGGGACCCCGCTTGCTCTTTTCGAAAGCTACCTGTCAGAGAGAAAACAAAAGGTAAAGCTTCCTGGGTTCACTAGTGAGAATGCGGGAGTGTCATCATATGGCGTGCCACAGGGTAGCGTTCTGGGACCAACCTTATTTTTAATTTATATCAACGACCTATGCAGTATGACTATACCAAATGCTAAAATCCTGTCGTACGCTGATGACACGGCTGTGGTTTTTGCTGGTGAATCTTGGGAGGATGTCAAGACTAGTGCTGAATGTGGTCTAGCTAGAGTCGCTCTGTGGTTGCAACAAAATCTTCTCACTCTAAATACAGCTAAAACAAATTTTATTTGTTTTAGCATTACTAACAACTAGCAACCACAGACTGACTTTTGCCTTAAAGTTCATGCATGTAATGAAGATGCTAAAAACAAAGCTTGTGACTGCCCATCAATTGAAAAAGTCTCTCACACTAAATATCTCGGCGTCATTGTAGATCAGAGGCTATCGTGGTACCCACATCTGGAGCATGTCATCAGTAGAACTCGAAAATTGATTTGGATATTCAAAACCCTAAGACACGTAATACCAGATAATACTAAACAGTCGGACTCTCCCAGATATCTTCTAAACCAAATATACATATCCCTTGCACAAACTATCATAACTTATTGCATTCCGGTGTGGGGTGGAGCTACAAAGACCCAATTTCTTAACTTGGAAAGAGCTCAGCGAATCCTTCTTAAGGTCATGTATTTTAAAAAAAAACGTTTTTTCACTGAAAAACTGTATAAAATAAGTGGTCTACTCTCAGTTAGACAATTATACGTTACTATGACAACGCTCAAAGCACACAAATCCGTGCCCTTTGACCGATACATCTTGGAAAAGCGGCGAAAAGATGTTGTGGCTGTGTCTTCTGGTTTCAAAACAGTGTTTGCTAGTAGGCAATATAGCTCCCGTTCTACATTCCTATATAATTTAATAAATAGAGAATTAAACATATATGACAAAACATACAAGGAGTGTAAAAACCTTATACTAAAATGGGTGCAGTCGAAAACATATGACGAAACTGAATCTCTAATGGAACGCATTTCATAATTCACTGTTCTTTACGATATATAACATAATAATACTTTCTCTACACACACACACACACACACACATTCACACGCACGTGCACAAACGTACATACACACACTCTTACACAAACACACACACACACGCACACACACGCACACATACACACACACACACACACACACACACACACACACACACACACACACACACACACACACACACACACTTGCAAACATGCACACATATACTTTTGTACTTTTTAATTTTAATTCTTTAAATTTTTGATTTTTAAAATTAAATTAGTTTTTGTTATTTTTGGTTTGTTAAAATAGAGTAATTTGGTTTGTCATTTTTGGTTTTGAGAAATAAAAATGTATGTTTAGATAAGGAAGAGCGGGGTTTCCAAACACAAGCATTACTTGCTTAAATGGAGACCCGAATCAACTATCTAATTAATTTAATTTTTGTGAAGAAAAAATATTTTTTTTTTTATTTATTTATATATATATATATATATATATATATATATATATATATATATTTATATATACATATATATATATATATATATATGTGTGTGTGTGTGTGTGTGTGTGTGTGTGTGTGTGTGTGTATGCTGGTATATATATATACATATGTATCGTTGGAGTCACACGCAAGTGTGAGTTCTCCACCACTATTCCGCAGATATCCCGGACGTCAGTCTGAGTGAGATTAGAATGGCTCTCCAGCACCTTAAAAACGGTAAGTCCCCGGGCGAGGATGGAATTACAGAGGAGCTTTTGAAAACGGGTGGAAAACCGGTACTTGAAGTCCTTCAGAAGCTCTTTAATTCCGTCCTCCATGGTGGCACTACTCCGGAGGCGTGGAGCAGAAGTGCGGTGGTCTTGTTTTTCAAGAAAGGCGACAACGCTCTCTTGAAGAACTACAGACCAATTTCCCTTCTGATCCGCGTCTACGTGCTGTTTTCGAAAGTGATTACGAATCGTCTAGCACGCAGACTTGACGATTTCTTGACGGCTTTAGTACCATAGACCACATACATACCCTGCGGCAGATTGTACGGAAGACAGATGAGTATAATCTGCCACTTTGCCTTGCGTATGTGGACTATGAGAAAGCCTTTGATTCCGTCGAAAGGACATTGCTCTGCGCCCATACATTGTTTGCCCTGGAACCAAGAGCATCGGAAAATTATGTATTTTATTGTTGATCGTTAGTGAATTCCTATTTGTTCTTATTTTTATAGTGGACTGGCTGCATAATAGATATATTTCAAAAAAAGTATACGATTTTGAGGTTATAATTGAACCACGAATATTACGGTTTTTCATAGATCTGAGTGATTTTTTAAGAAACTGAAACACGATGTCCTAAAACATTTAGCTATTTTTAGTACTTAACTACATAATTAGGTATACAGTTTTTGTTCTAAAACCTAAGTGAATGTAAGTGCAACGTATAAATGCATAGAATCTAGTTAACAAACCTGCTTCCTGAGCATTAGTTTTGAAATGAGAGATAACATTTGTATGTATTAACATAAAAATAAAAATGTATGTTTATAATGGCTGTTAGCATTTAGATGTTTTCATTAGCATATACGGTACGGTAAGATACCTAGTACCTAAATGTATAAGGATTTAGGATGTCAGTCACGCCGCTACACATGCCGTCGAACAGCGAGCGTATCAACCACGGTTTCAACCAAGTTTCAACAGCGCGCGCGTGAACAGCGTGAATATTATCGACTACTATCTAGTGGATTTGCAAGCGTGTGCATCTGGACGACGCCGTTCAAACGTGTGACTATGAAACCAGCCTTACCGACTTAGTACCTAATTGGTAGTATAAGTTGTTTTTACACCTACATTAATTTATTATGTTTGAATTAGAAATAAAACACAGATTAATTTCATGTTTATTGTCCATCTTCTAAATTGGAAATTAAAATATTGTCTAAAAACTGTGCAGGGATGTCGATATTATTTTGATGTATCGTAAAGCTCAAGTACCAAATAATGGTCCTAACATGGGCGCAGCAACCGATGGTTTTGCGTACGACGATGCAATTACAGCAATATTGCACGATTGCTTCTCTGTTCATCTTTCAACAATATTGTATCACCAGCAGAGCCGCAATTTACACAAAATACACAGTATGCGTAGGTCCGTGTATGAATGCGAGGTTATCGTTTGAGCGGTACACAGTTCCAAAAATTACAGCAGGTAAGTCGTTCTTGAAAGCAATCAGAGTCCGTTAAAATAGCCAAGTTGTAATGTTCAATATATAGTTCCGAAAGTCACCACAACACCGATACAATTACAAAGACAATTACAATTGCAAACGACGCCAACCAATGTAATTTTGACAGAATGAGAGATGACAGTACAAAGTAGACATGTCAATTTGAAATCGTTTAATCGATTATTTATAGTAATTCAATCAATTTTCCAGATCGATATAGATCTGAAGAATCCTTGTCCGATGTCGATACAAAAATCTCTCGAATCGGACTTATTCAAGAATTCGCTATATTTCAAACGATTCAAAAATTACTTATGCATAATTGGAACATCTGTTCCTTGTGACAGACAGAACAACTGTTCTGTTCTGGGTTCGATCCCAGGGTCGGGCAAGTTATTATTTGATTTTAATAACTTGAAGTTCCCAGTAGTAGAACGGAGTCTGGATTTGTGTCCGGTGTTTGGCAATACGCGCAGCCCCTATTAGATGGGACGTATAACATAACAGTACTACACACCTCTACCTACTCCTTCTGGGAAATACAGGCGTGATGTTATGTTTATTAATTTAATTATGTTTCTATATATGTACAGTTACTTGTATTTACGGTAAATTATCGTCAATAATGGTCTGTGTCTATATTAGGCATGTTTGAAAATGTCGCGATTGATCGAAAATAGATCTGTTGATGCTTGATTTAATCGAGAATCGATTCTAGTATATTCAATTTGAATCGATTTGGAAATCGTATTTTTTTTCATGACAGACTAACTAGTGACAAGTGACCATTTAATGACATCAAAAATAGGAACGCCAACTACGATACGATTTATGAATATTTCCTCAGATTTATTATAGACATAGGTTACAAACAGTATTAAATACATCATCTTTTGTCATACCATAATATTAATACCATAACAAGTATGACAATATCCTACTTTACTTATAATAACACGTACGTCTCTACTTCTTCCATACTTATAACAATATTAATAATAACATCTGTATATAATCTGCAATATTGCTGTTTTTAAAGAACACATTTATAATTAATGCAGTAACGATAAGTGTTTTTTTTTAAATTAATTGTCGTAAACTCGTAAGTTATCGTTTAGTAAGACGTAAAATACACTCCTTTCTAAACGATCGATATTTTTCTCTTAGATTATTTACTCTCTAGATAGAGTAACGGCGGCTCAAAAGCGTCGAAAAAAATATCAGCTAACTGTTAGCCTCTAAAGCGATCCCCGCTCTTCAGTGTCAATTGTAACGTCAAGAGATACGCATGCACGGCTAATTTTTTGAGGTAAATTATTTTGGTGAAAATAACAATTTCCGCGATCAAAATCTGCAGAAATTACAAAAGACGTTTACAAACAACTAACAAAATCTCTTACCATCGGTGAGTAACTCAAAATTTGTAGTTATTTACGAAAACAAAACTAATAATTTGATAATTTTATTTACAAAATCAACGCGTAATTTTTTGGTGTTGCTAGTTTTAGATTGCAAATTTCCCCGTATAGTTGTCTTAAAAGCTGATGTATGTTCATTTTTACCCGACTGCACCAGAAGGAGGAAATACATCATGGTGTGTGTATGTATGCATATGTGGGTATATTTCAAAAATTGTTTGGCTGAGCCTACAGCCTAAACGGATGGACCGATTGTTCTTGTTTTGCAAGCTTCCGCGCAGTCGGGTGTTTTTTTTATTCAGTCTTAAATATTTTTTTCTTTATTTTTTCTCTTTTTTATTTGTATTACTAAATAGTATTGTATAATAATTGTCAAAATCGAATGTGACCATTTGGATACATGATGTTAGGATACCTATTGATCCTATAATTAGAAGTATAATTCGAATTAGAATTATAAAAAAAATATTTTTCTTCACAAAACTTAAATTAATTAGATATTTGATTGGGGTCTCCATTTAAGCAAGTAATGCTTGTGTTATGGGTGGACATTATGAGAAAAAGCCGTGGAGAAGTGTACTGGAAATCATCCAAAACCACAGTGATATAATCTGAACATTTCCGTGAAAAAGACTTGTAGTTTAGTTGCAACTGAACACGCATGTGGTTCTCTTCACCAAGTGAATCTAATAAAGACTGGTCGCCGAAAAATATTTGACCATACTCTGTTATCATATAGCTAAATTAGATAATGTAAAAAGTGATGCAACCTCAAAACGCAAATAATTAAAAAAACAAATTCAAAAAGAGGGCCATTAAATTAGTAGTTACAAACATTTAATGTTAAATAATGATAGGTTGAAAATAGAAGAGACTACTGTGTTCCTGGGGTTGACCTTAGATGCAATGTTTCAATGGGGCACCCATATATCAACTCTTGCTGGTACAAGAATGCAGGACGGAACAATTCTTCTTAAAATAATCTATTAAATTAAAAAAAATTACGGTAAAGGGTACCTGCGGGATAAATTATTTAACTATGACGCAGACGAAATCGCCAGCCAATCTCTTGTGTTTTTATAAGTCAATATCATACTTTAAACAATAAAACATATTTTGTAATTGCGTATTTGATTTTAATTTGATTATATTTTTCTTTACAAAAATATTAGATTCTAACTCAACAGACAACTAAACACACAATTGAAAGCACCATATTAAAATATTATAATTTATGATTTTATTAACATGACAATTATACAGTTTTTCCCCATTTTATCGGGATAGATTCATTAGCCCAGATACAAATGACACTGGTGTAAGTCATAGTTATTTATTCCGTTACCATAGCAACCGCTGAGCGTGCGTGCGTGATCACGCACACACGCTTGTAAAAATTGGCCTGTTTTTGTTGCATCGCTCATTGTGTGACGCGTTATCTAGAGAGTAAATAATCTAAGATTTTTCTTCAGCATTATTCTGTCTCTGACGAATCCATAAGGGTTCCGTTTTTTGCCATTTGGCTACAGAACCCTAAAAAGATTAAAAGCTTCCAAAATAAGTATATTTCAATAGCATAATTAAGCCGTCAAGAAGTATAAAATACGTAACGAATAAAAAGCGTGGCACTCTGGTATTGCTGTGGGCAATTTGTTACCAAATATAATACATTCCCGATACTTTTAGTGCAGCCCTCGTATTAAACAATTGAGTTATGGTTTTTTCACGTTATTTGTTATCAGTTCCATTATTCTTATATTGAATGTAACAAAAGGTTAAAAGTTAAAATCTTCATAGCTCATATACGTCTGGATACAGGCCTCCTCTTATTTCTGAGATTGTTTTATGGAAGACTGTCATTACCTACTGTATTGGCAAACTTCACATGTTCTCGAAATTATCATATACAATAAGGATGACAATCGAGCAAACAGTCCACCTGAGTAAAACTAGTTCTACGGATTCCGACGTTTCGAGTACTTTACAGCACCCATGGTCACGGACTGAGGTGTATGACGTCCCAATGTCATAGTTAACCACGGCTACCTCCAGATTTAAAAAAAATTATTACTTTTTCTTCCGATCTACGCTGCTCTTTTCCGAGCTTTAATCTGGAGGTAATATTATACGTCGGGAATATAAAATAAGTTAATAAACGTGATGGAATCCGTAGAATTAGTTTTATTTTAATGTGTAATATTGGTGTAAATATAAGAAATCATTAGTCCACTTGAGGGTAAGTGGATAGTCCACCTGAGGGTAGTGGCCGTATAGACATCTACATCTATCGATTATTAAGTGAAAATGAAAACCTACTACGCCGTCGTGAATGATAAAATTCATTTAACAAGCTTTTGTACTGTAAAATTAGCTTAGAACATGTAATATACACCTTATGTCTGTGACAGTTTCAAATATTTTATTCAAAAATCAATAAACCTTTTATTACGTGTCACGTAAACAATTAAATAAGGTCGCGCAAAAATGAACATGACGCAACCCTCTTTATACTCGTACGGTGCCAAAAACGGATCTTACGTCATCCTGAACAAATGTTTACGGAAATATAAAACAAATAGCTTTAAAAATCAAGGACTTTACTTACCTTACTTTTACTTAATTTCTTATAATGATTTCTTATATTTATGCGAACACTACACATTGAATAAAACTACTTTTGCGGATTCTATCGCGAATAACTAACTTATTTTTAAATTCGCGACAATAAAAATTGCTTTCACATTATATCGTCAATAGTTTTTGAACGTAGCGAGATATTTAATTATATTTGCCATGGCTTACTTATCACTTTATACAAGACACTTATGGAAGAACGAGTTCAATTTGTAAAATATTGGATAAATTATACACACGAAAGAACAACCCATTGTATGTACCATAGAAACACTTTCTGGACTTCGCTGAAAATTATTACTGTTTGTATAACATTACTTGAACAAACAATACTAAAATGGTTGAATTTAGTTTTTTTTTTTATTATTATTTCTTCACTATCATCAACATCAGCCTGCGGCATGCCAAAGTTACGCAACTTAGAATGAGTCCAAACTAGTTGTGGTTCACCTAAAAAGAAGGCCTGCTGCCTGATGTCTCTATATTTTCATGCAAATGTTACTCATATCTATCACACTGTTTAGATTTTATATTACTTTCAACATAGTAACAATATTTGCATCTTTCTTAAAAATATTATGCCCATCATTTACTAGTTAGACATAGACTTATGTTAACCTAATTGCTACGCTTGCACGACTTTATTAACGCCTTCTACCTTTACCACTAAATATTAGTATTATCATTTGCTTGAAGCAGTCCACTGTTGAACATAAGCCACGCACAAGGTGCTCCACTGAGCCCGATCCTCACGCATCCAGTTGCTGCCAGCCGCCTCACGCAGATCATCGCTCCATCTGACCAAGGAACGTCCCACACTGCGTTTACATTACTTTATGACACGTCTACTCCAAGGATCATCACTTCTTTGACAGATGTGACCAGCCCATTGCTGCATCAGCCCATTCCAAATACGAAAGGCTATGTCGGTGACCTTGATTCTCCGTTTTATTATTTGCTTTGGTTTATTTTCAATTCTCTACGCCGCGTTTTATTTGGGGACTATTAAATCTAATCTCTTGGTTAAATTTATATAATACGCCGGCTTTTTGAATGATTGAAAATGATTTATCTATGTCTATGTGCCGTGTAGTGGCGGTTAAGAATATCCACTACCCCATATCTTCCCGTGGGTGTAGTAAAAGGCGACAAAGGGACACAGGCAGGAGATGGGCAGCAGCATCTTCCTGGTAACGGCAAAATACAATAAAAAACTGCGGTTGCCAACCCGCTCGCCAAGCGTGGCAACTATGGCAATATACCCCCCATAATGAAAGTTACGAAGAGACGGCCCCCAGTCCCCGGCGGCCCCGCTATTCCTGGCTACGGTGGCGACCATGGTAACGGCGGGGCAGGGGGTGCTAAGAATCTCCGGTGGAGGTTCGGTTGCCACCTACAACGACTTGACCTGGCAACATACAACGCACGGACCCTGAGGACTGACGAGAAGATTGTGGAGCTGGAAGAAGAGATAGACAAGTTACGCTGGCATATTATAGGATTATCCGAAGTCCGAAGAGAGGGGGAGGACACGGTAATCCTCGAATCCGGCAACTTGCTCTATTACCGGGAGGGCGACCATCTGTCCCAAGGAGGTATCGGATTTATCGTCCACAAGTCTCTCGTTAACAACGTTGTAAAGATTGAGAGTGTGTCGAGGAGGGTTGCGTACCTTATACTCAGAATCACCAAACGGTATTCGCTGAAGGTCATACAGGTTTACGCACCAACCTCGGCACACCCCGATGAGGAGGTGGAGGAAATGTATGAGGATATCTCTAGAGCCATGCATTCCTCCAAAACCCAATATACGGTGTTAATGGGAGACTTCAATGCAAAACTAGGCATAAGAGAGAACGGTGAGCTGAAAGTGGGGAAATTTGGAATAGGGCAACGGAACCCAAGGGGCCAGCAGCTGGCCGACTTCATGGAGAAAGAGGGACTCTTTATGATGAACTCTTTCTTCCAGAAGCGGCCCCACAGGAAGTGGACCTGGTTGAGCCCCGACGGTTCGACAAAAAATGAGATTGACTTCATTATGACGACCAAACGACAACTGTTCAGTGATGTCTCAGTGATCGCGAGGGTGAAAACCGGCAGCGATCACCGAATGGTTAGAGGCACACTGAACCTAAACGTTAAGTTGGAGAGGTCTCGTCTGATGAAGTCAACGCTCCGTCCCCCTCGTGCTCTAATCCAAAGTCCCGAAACCTTTCAGCTCGAGTTACAAAACCGTTTTCAGTGCCTAGTAGACTGCAATGAAGTGGACGATATGAATGACAAGCTCGTGGAAACTGTCCATGCGGTCGGAGCTAAGTTCTGCAAGACCCGCCGCAGAAGAACACAAAAACTCTCCGATCACACTCTTAATCTCATGGCTGTTAGACGGGAGATGAAGCTACTTTCTTCAACAGATTTGGCAGCATACAGGCAACTGAACAGACAGATCTCCAAATGCATGCGGCGGGACTTACGCAACTTCAATACAGCTCGTATTGAAGAAGCGATCAAGCGGAACCAAGGCTCCAAAGTCTTTGCCAGAGATCTGTCTGCCAGAAAGAGCCAACTGTCAAAGCTGAAGACCGAATGTGGCAGCATCGTTTCCGGGGCACCTAAGATTTTGAGTGAGATTGAGAGGTTCTATGGGCAGCTGTACACGTCATCGTTGGAGCCACACGCAAGTGTGAGTAACGATCCAAGAGCGAGTCTTATCCGACATTATTCCGATGATATCCCGGACGTCAGTCTGAGCGAGATTAGAATGGCTCTCCAGCACCTTAAAAACGGCAGGGCCCCAGGCGAGGATGGAATTACAGCGGAGCTTCTGAAAGCGGGTGGAAAACCGGTACTTGAAGTCCTTCAGAAGCTCTTTAATTCCGTCCTCCATGGTGGCATTACACCGGAGGCGTGGAGCAGAAGTGCGGTGGTCATGTTCTTCAAGAAAGGCGACAACGCTCTCTTGAAGAACTACAGACCGATTTCCCTTCTGAGCCGCGTCTACGTGCTGTTTTCGAGAGTCATTACGAATCGTCTCGCGCGCAGACTTGACGACTTCCAGCCTCCCGAACAAGCCGGTTTCCGAAAAGCTTTAGCACCATAGACCACATACATACCCTACGGCAAATTGTACAGAAGTCCGAGGAGTACAATTTGCCACTATGTCTGGCGTATGTGGACTATGAGAAAGCCTTTGATTCCGTCGAAATTTGGGCGGTGCTGCAGTCCCTTCAGCGGTGCCAAGTTGACTGTCGGTATATCGAAGTGTTGAAGTGCTTGTACAGTAGGGCTACGATGGCTATCCAAGTGCAGAACCAGAGTACGAAACCTATCCAATTGCAGAGAGGTGTAAGACAGGGTGACGTCATATCCCCGAAACTCTTCACCGCTGCATTGGAAGACGTTTTCAAGCTTCTGGACTGGAAAGGATACGGTATCAACATCAATGGCGAGTACATCACTCACCTTCGATTTGCCGACGATATAGTCCTTATGGCATAATCGCTGGAGGACCTAAGCACTATGCTCAATGACCTCAATAGTGTTTCCCAACGGATAGGTCTTAAGATGAACATGGACAAAACAAAGATCATGTTTAATGTCCATGTCACACCTATGCCGGTAGTTGTTGGGAACACTAAGCTCGAAGTTGTTGACGAGTATGTTTACCTGGGACAAATAGTCCGACTAGGTAAGTCCAACTTCGACCGAGAGGTCAATCGACGGATTCAACTCGGCTGGGCAGCGTTCGGGAAGCTACGACACATCTTCTCGTCAGACATACCTCAAAACCTTAAAACGAAATTGTACAACCAGTGCGTGTTGCCAGTGATGACTTACGGAACTGAGACGTGGTCCTTCACTGCTGGCCGTATGAGGAAGCTCAAGGTCGCTCAGCGAGCTATGGAGAGGGCTATGCTCGGAGTTTCTCTGCGTGATAAACTCAGAAATGAGGATATCCGCAGTAGAACCAGAGTGACCGACATAGCCCAACGGATTAGTAAGCTGAAGTGGCAATGGGCCGGCCATATAGCTCGAAGAACCGACAACCGATGGGGAAGAAAGGTTCTCGAGTGGCAGCCTCGTACCGGCAAGCGAAGTGTAGGGCGTCCCCCCACTAGATGGAGTGACGACCTGGTAAGATATGCAGGAAGTCGATGGATGCAGGTGGCTCAGGACCGTGCTTTGTGGCATTCTTTGGGGGAGGCCTATGTTCAGCAGTGGACTTGTGAAGGGCTGTAATGATGATGATGATGTCTATGTCTTTCCCAAATTGTTTAATTTTCTGTAAATATAACTCAATTGTTGAGTTGACCGACGAAGTTATTTTAAAAAAGGTAGGTCTTAAAAAAGATGAGGCAGATTTTGTGCCAATTACTTAATGCAATATTTTTAGTAGTATTTCTCTAAAGTATTTATCTTACTTGACTTTTATGATACAATTACTCATTATTTGCTCTTCCATCATGTATCAAAGCCTTTACTAATTTTTATTCTTTTTTTTAGCATGTGATACGTTTATTTTAATAGGAACGATAAATGTAATACTGGCGTTTTTTGCAAAATTAACCCCGAGATTAATGTAAGAGTTAGAATTTATGTTACGAAAAATACTACAAATTAAGAATATAAAAGTAGAACGATATACATTGAATAAAACTACTTATATGGATTTTATTCAATGTGTAGTGTTCGCGTAAATATAAGAAATCATTATAGAACGTTATACCTTTACAAAAATATGATAAGAAATAAAAAAAAGTATTACCAGTGTTTTATTACCTATAAAAGTTTAGTTTTAAGAGAACACCATCAATCTGTATTATTTCTACACTGTGAATTCAGGAGAAATGAGCTTAGGCATTTACTTTTATTTTTCTTTACGTGAATAGTTATCATAAAGTTAAAAAATATAATGTTATGTGATAATGTGTACTAAAAAAAAACATTAATTAAGTAAGACAAACTTATCGTTAACTCGTTAAAAATAAAATTTCATTTACAATATTAAATTACCATAATTTTAATCAACAGTTTGAGTTAATTTCACAGTTTTAAAAACGCGGTTTTACTATAAGCATAGTTTAATTAATTAAAAGCGCTCACCAAAGAAAATGCAAATTTTTAATTGTACATTTGTATATTTCATTATAAAATGTTAATTTTCTAATGGGAAAACGGGGTTCACAAATCTCTGCTCGGACGGAGTTAAGACACAGGTGATTTGACAATTGGTCATATATCAAATAATCATGATGATTATCATCACTATTCTCTTATAAACAGGCCTGAATCAGGTGAAGCTGTAAAAGCCAAAAAGATAACAGCATTAAAATCTCAGAGCGTAGACACAGATTAAATAATGTTACCAACTCTCTCACTTTCTCTCTTTCTCTCACACTTCTACCTCTGTCACTCTTGCTACATGCATGAAATAAATACCTATCATTGCGCGTAACCTCAGATCCATGGAATACTATAATACATACTTAAATTATACGTCAGATTTAGTGTTTTTCCACAATTTAATTTAATATCCGTTATTTTAGATGCGGTAAAAAATATGAGACATTATATTAAAGTAAAACAGTTGTAAATTAAATAAATAATTAAAATTAACTATATACCATTCGCACTGTATTTTTATTTACTCTTTGTTAATATTCCTAGGTAACCACGGAATATAGTCTGTGACGTAGGAAGCGGAAAAAATGCAAAGCCATACGAACACTCGCGCGCAGCGATAAAATTTAGTTTAGCTTGCGTGCGTGAGTTATCTAATTAATAATAATTATGGAAGCTATTAAAATGTCAAAAAGTATAGGAACGCATACGGGAAGTATGATCGTAATGTTCTGCTAAATACAAAACATCCTATATGAAATATATTAGTTAATTTATGAAAAGAGATGAGCACACCCTTCGAAAATTCACGTATACTTTTAATTACTGAATTAAAAAGGATGAAAGCGATTATTTAGGTTTCATAAGGACAATAAATGTGATTTATTGTCATTATGAAACCTAACCTGCCCTACATAAATATATGTAACCGTGTACTGCCAACCCGCTTACAAAGCAAAGCAACTATCGCAAATATCCCCCTTTGTGGCAATCTGTGGGAGAGTTTATCATTGAGCTTTAGTAACTGTGGGATAAGCTGTAATGTAACGGTAATATATTATATTAACTTTTATTGCGTTTATGTTATTTAACTATTAACTTCATAAAATAAAGCCGTACTATTATTAAAATGAAGACCGGGCACATCATTTAAAAAATATATATCAATATCCTATAAACTATTCTTTAGATTACAATGATTTAAATTCACTTTGATTTTTTTTTAATGCAAACAAAATAAGTCTACAAAAATTGCCTCGCAGAACAATCATCAATTTCAATTTTCCGCCGCTAGAGAAATCTCCGCAAAGCCGAGGATAATTTTTAACTCTGTTATTACTGATGCTTAAAGAAACCTAAAAAAACACTATAAGCAGAGATTGGTTGGATATTTGATACAAAGTAACTGTTATAATTGTGATTTCAACTGTGCTTTATGCTACTCGTTCTAAAATTAAAGATATTTAATGATTCCTTTTTTATGGTAGTAAACTAGTATAGTTGGAATATTTTTTTTATACTAGTATATTTTATAGTATAGGGTGACAAACGAGCACACAGTCCACCTGATGGTAAGTGGCTGCTGTGGCCCATAGACATCTACATTTATCCTCCTTTGCGAATCAAAATGCAGATGCGTTGCCACCCGTGAGGACTAAGATAGAATGCCTCGTTTCCAGTAAAAAGGGTCTCCGGTTCACTGCAATTACCATACGAAACGCAGCAGTGTTAAGCTGCTATTTGACGCTGGTGTTCTGTGAGAGCGTAGTCCTTCCCCGGTCGAGCCGACCCATTCGTGCTACAACTATACAACTAATATAGCTGCAGCATGGCTATACCACGTAACGATATGAATCCGATTTAATTAAAGTTTCTTGAGATACTTGAGAGTAGCAAGACCGGTGTACAAATAATCCGTCAGTAGTGCCCTAATGTGCTTTCCGTGTAACAGTAAGGTCTAACTTGAACATGGAGAGATGCTACGCAACTACGGGCTAGATTTGATTATCGCCGGCAGGCTTTGGTCACCGTTACGGTAATACTTCGAAATAAAATTCTCTCGAAAGTTCCACAATGCTTCAGGGAAATTAAATTTCTCCTTTATATCGTTAGCGTAGGTTTACCTGACTAATAAAGAATACATGAATACAATCTGGGCGCCTTCAAGACAAGAGTGAATAGGCTTTTGTTACGCTAAGACAGTGCGATTTACCATCTAGGGCTGCATCATCACTTACCATCAGGTGGCTTTGTGGTCAAGCACTGGTTGATAATAAATAAAAAAGAAACGCTAGACCAATTTATTTATTTTTTATAGGATCAGGCTGACAAGCGAGCACACAGTCCACCTAATGGTAAGTGATTGCTGTGGCCCATAGACATCTACATCTATCCGCGGTTGCAAATCAAAATGAAGATGCATTGTCACCCGTGAGGACTAATACGGAATGAGTCTTTTCCAGTAAAAAGGGTCTCTCGTTCTCTACACTCACCATACGAAGCAAAACAGTGTTAAGCTGCTATTTTACGCTGCTATTCTGTGAGAGCGTGGTCCTTCCCGGTTGAGCCGACCCATTTGCGCTATACAATTAATATGGCTGCAGGGTGGCTCTACCACGTATAAAAATACGTATTAAATGCAATATTAAAAATAATATTTATATAAATAATTCTAATATATACAATATTAAAAGACTATAATAAAAAAAACTAAAACTAATAACTTAATTATCATACAGTCCTACTCGCCGTGGTATCGAGCCAAAAACGCTGTCTGCGTTTCATCGCTGAATGTCTATACTTAGCCTTTGACCAAGAAACGAACCAACCCTCTTATCAGCAGCAGCAATGACCAGTCACGGATAGAGTTCCTTTAGGAACTTCAGGGCACGTGGACCCCACTGACCGATAGTCTCTACAGCAAATGCCACAAATATGTGGTCATCTCTCAGAGACTCATATTTGCGCCACTTACTCAGTTTAGCTGCCTCTGATGCCACCCTGGCTCTAAGCGTACCCCTGAGAGGCGAGGCCGCTAAAGTGTCAACACAAGTAGCATCCCACACTAGGGCTCTACCTCTCTTCCAAGGAACCAATGTCATAACGCCGGGTCTCTTGCCATCGCCTGTAAATATTCCACAAGGCTCTATCGAGGGAAGATTTACAGAGATACGAGCCCTTCGGATGACTTCGTCCAAAGAACCGTGCTTTGAAAACCTATCAGCACTTTTCTTACATGAAATTCCATGGAGCCCAAACACGTCGACGCTGCTACCACAGGGACACTGATGGAGTTGACAAATCGTGACTCCTAGTCGGATTCCTACGGCGATGACCAAGTTTTACAATCAAGTAATGTACCGAGATTACTTGATGGTAAAGCGTGTAAACAGTGACTAGATTCCTTAGTCGAAAGAGCTAGAAATCGTGTCTGATCATGGTCACTGCGGAAATTATGAAAAAATCTTTCTACACACTCTGCACGTTCGTATTTAAAATTACGTAACATAAATCACTGATACTATGCACCGAAGCAAGGAAAGCAGTCAATGCAACTCCAGAAAGATTTCTGACACCAATAGGTACCTCCAAATTTTATAGATATAATTAACTTGTGTCCAGGTTGTTGTATTTAAAGTTAAATTTAGAATTTTTTCTAAAGCTAAGCTTTTTTTAAGATTATTATCAATATCTAAACATTTCCAGATTAGACTCGAGCGAGTGGGGGTTTAATCAACTTGGTTTAAAAACTGACCAAAATTTTGTTTTTAAAACAGCTCTAATACTATCGAAAAACAACGGGACTCCTAGCAGGCACAGCGATTCCGTTCTGACATTTTTTATTCCTGGAGAAATATGATTGAAATTCTATATTAAAAGAATTTCAACACGTTTAATTTCTTACAACACTCTCTTCTTCATTT
The DNA here is from genome assembly GCA_033319125.1 of Parnassius glacialis. Lineage (NCBI taxonomy): Eukaryota > Metazoa > Arthropoda > Insecta > Lepidoptera > Papilionidae > Parnassius > Parnassius glacialis. The sequence goes on from JAVANC010000016.1 coordinate 38,936,589, forward strand.
TCCATTATATATTTATTACATTCTAAACGATTTTCATGTACTGGCGGTGTAAGAATCCTCTACCCGGAGAAAATAATACATTTATAACATTTCTGTGTCTTCAAAACATCAATCAAGGCAGCAAGCGTTTTAATCGATTCACTGTCGAAAGCTTCTCGAAATTATTTTTTTAAAATAATTATATAATTATTTTCATACAATAATTCGCGAAGGGGACTTTTCACATTCTGCAAAATATCTAATGTGATTTTATTGTCCTTAAACGCTCCTCCCCACATTGTAATTTAACAATCACGGTGAAAAATTATGTGTGAAATTGCGGCAAATCGATAGAAAATTATTACATAATAAAAAAAAAAAATAATTAAGAAAAAATAACTTTTTTATTATTGTAACAGTATTTACATATATCCAGACTAGTCACATTATTTAAATGACGGATACACTGGTTTTGTGAAACTAAAGTTGCTTATATATTTACATTTAAGACAGACATCCATTGTTATATTCCGGTTTGATGGGTAAGGGGGTCAGTATAATTACACACTGGAAGGCAGCCTTCCTCCTTTGAAGTTTGTTATCGGCGTCCATGGGCTGTAACAGCCACTTATCATAAAGACTGTTGGCCTCTATGTCACTTAAATTTACTCTATTTAAAACTTTAAACTTTTTTTTTATTGAAACAGACCCAGGATGTTTTGTGATATTTTTATTGGGTGCAGAACCGATATATTAATCAAATTTGAATTCGGGTTGTCCACGTACCATAAATTTTCAGCCCACCGCAGCACGCTCATTAGCCACCATCTGGCTCATTGAATGTTTCGAAATTGAGACATGTATGTTTGATATTAATTTCATTATGTAACAAGTGGAATGCGGGAAGTAGAGACTGTGTAAGAACCTCCGAAGTAGGCAGAGTTATAGCCGATAAAATAATTTATAATTTTTTGGGTTTTGGCCATTTTGATCCCCTAGGAGTGTAATGAGAACTTTTTGCCCCTATTCCACCATCATCCCCATGAAATCCTCTACATGATAGGCTATCCAAACTGACTAGACCTAAAGTTCGAGTGTACCCCCAACTCATTTTTAGTCTTTACTTCCAATTACTTCCAATAATTGGTTAATTTTATATTTATTTTGAGATTTATATGAGCAAGGAATTATTTTTGTACTGTTTATTAAAATATTTGAAACATAATAATGTAGAATATCTATAACCCCATATCCTCCCATGGTATCGTAAAAGGCAACACAGAGAAACAAATCAGGAGATGGATTCCTAAAATGCTAAAAACGACTAAAAATAAAAAAAATGCTGGTGCCAACCCTTTTGCCAGTCGTGGCAAATATCCCCCTATGAGGTAATCTATAGGGGAGGCCTATGTTCAGCTATGGATTTTACTAACGGTAATTTTGTATACATAATAATAATAACAATGTCCTCCAGACAGTTTCGGTCACGGCGGCCAGCCTCAACGGAGATAAGCCATCTGCGCAGCATGGGATTATAGTGCTCACTTTCATAGACGGACGGTAATTCGACACGACCTGGGAGAGATCAGACACAGGACCAACGGCTTTCCGAGGCACATGTGTGAAACACCGCCAACTGCCTGACTCCAGCCTGCTACTGAGAATTTCTTGGCAGTAATACTTAATAACTGATTTTTCCCGACCCGGGATTTGAACCCGGGACCTCATGATCAGCAAAAGAAGGCAGTTTGTATGTATACAATAATAATAAGGTTGCACACGCTACATGGAATATTAAACTCCGGTTATATATGTATGGTAACTCTTAATCCCTACAAGCTGATTACGAATAAGTGAGAACATCTCAATACTATCAAAAGTAATAAATTATTCAATTAGAACCAAACGACACGTACACTGGAGACTTTCCTGTCCACGCAATTCCGTATCCGATGTACCTTTTATACAAATATGGGATGAGTAAGGATCGGATTAAATAACTGAAACACGAGGTCAGTGACACATTCAGCACAGAAGGTTAGCAATTAGTTTGGGAAATTTTGTCTTCGGTTGGAAATCGTTTACAGAATAATAAAAATATGTTAGAACTATGCGTATTTCACGGTCATTGACAAATGAACGGTTATTCAAAATATTTATATCATTGCTGTGACCAAATTAAATGATAATCAACAGTAGAAAGTATTGATAAACAGAAAAAAAATTAGTGAAAGAAATATAATAAAGATATATAAAAAAGAAAGTAATTCTTCGACATTAATGATTCATGATGAACCTTCATTTCATTAAAAGTGCCACACTTTGAATAAAATTTATTTATTACATCGTAGTCGTGTTTATTTTAAATTATTTTATTTTCCCGACGTTTCGAGTGCTTGCAACATACATGTTACGGCGGATTGACTTACTACCTTCAACTTTTTAACAATAAAATATGGTCCAATCTTCACACAATGAGCTCTCTTCTAGGTGTTAGAGATAGTTGTATCGATCCGCGACTACATCGATAACGTTGGCTCAATTTATGGTCCACCTTCTTTTTATTAATCATATTTGTTAAGTTTATTTGTTCTTTAAATATACTTAAAGACATTTTTGATTTATTAAATTCAAAAATGAAATGGATGACTGAAATATACTACCTGCTCTATCCAGAATGTGTGCCACATTTCATAAAAGAGTTGTTCTTTTTCTTTTTTTTTCTGCCTACTTCCAAAACGAGACGGTACTCAATTCGACTGTATGTTTTTTTTATGTGTGTTACCTCATAACTCTTTACTGGTGAACCGATTTCGATGATTTTTTTTATTTGAAAGCTGGTACTTCCCGTGTGGTCCCATATGAATTTGATCAAGGTCAGACCAATAGTTTTTGAGTTATTCTTAATAACTTACATTGAAGTCGGCAGTACAAATTTTCTGCCGACTTCCAAAAAGGACACGGTACTCAATTCGACGCGTATGTATTTTTTTATGTATGTTACCTCATAACTTTTTACTGGGTGGACCGATTCCGATGATTTTTTTTATATGAAAGCTAATACTTCTCGTGTGGTCCCATATGAATTTGATCAAGGTCAGATCAATAGTGTTTGAGTTATTTGACTTATTCTTAATAACTTATATTGAAGTCGGCTACAAAATTTTTAATTTTAAATTATTTAATTTTAAATTATTAAATGTTCATTCTCTTCATGCAAGTTGTTAGAGTACGAAAACGATATTCCTGCGCTGGTAATACTGCTCCACAAAATCAGCCAATCGTAGCCTGTGAAATTTAGGTTCGGCAATTGCAAATAAATTTTCCTCCATAATTCGAGTCTCGGCAGAATACAGATCATACAGTTGACTTTAATATTTGATGGAAAAAATCATATATTAATACCCTTTACAACACACAATAAATACTGTGATCAAAGTCATGAATAAATGTTGATTATATAAATTTATAGGACCTTATTTCAATAATATAACTACCTAAAAATGAAATCGTGCCTAGAATTTCTTTTTTTTTTATAGAATAGGGGACAAACGAGCATGCGGCTCACCTGATGATAAGTGACTACCGCCGCCCATGAACAACCGCAACACCAGGGGAATTGCAGATGCGTTGTCGGCCTTTTAGAAAGGTGTAAGCTCTTTTCTTGCAGGTTCCTAAGTCGTATCGTTCCGGAAAATTCGCTGGTGGTAATTGATTTCACAAGGAAGTTGTGCGAGGGAGAAAACTTCTTCTAAATCGCACAGTGGTGGACCGCCAATCATCCAGATGGTATGGATAGTAACGCGAGTTTTGTCGCGATGTGCGATGGTGAAATTGAGCGGCTGGAATTAGTCCGAACAATTCCTCAGAGCACTCCCCGTGATAGATGCGATAAAATACGCAAAGAGATGCAACATCTCTACGCAGTGCCAGTGTATCGAGCCGATCAGAAAGAACTCGATCGTCGACGATTCGAACCGCTCTGCGCTGGATGCGGTCAAGTGGAAGGAGCTGGCACATATCTGGAATTTGGAATTTCTTCTTGTACAGAGCAACACTGCTTCAGAAAATACATTTATAATTGGCCTAAAGGTCTAGATACCAGGCCATAAACTCCCAAAAAATACATTTATAATTTGATATGGCTAACCACGTAGTGGATCATTATTTTCTGAAATAAAATAATAATCCTGTTGAAATAAAATGTAATTAATGCTTATTTTTCGATGCAAGAAAAAAATGTATAAAAAATATTTTTTAAATCTAATAATAAGTAAACTATGTGTATAAACACACATAGGAAGTAGATTGATTTTGAACGCAAATATTTGATCGACTCCCAAAATAACCTATGCCAATTACATGTATTTATCTACTTCACGAAAACAGAAAAGCGACTTTCCCTGCCTACACTTTAAAAATACACTACCCTCATCTCTTTTTGAACACAAAAATGTACTGGTAGTTAGCGTAGTTGAAAATCTAGTGCGTATGAGGAAAATATGAACCCGACTGAAACTTTTTGGTACATTACGTGACTAGATTGCCCTGTAATTAGTTTCCTCTTCAGGTTGTTGTTACTGTACAGAGACATGAGACTACGTTCTTTTATCTATGATATTATTATAGGCCACTGCCACATCAAAATATTTTAAAACACCTCTGTCTTTTCGTTTATACCAATTTTACTTTTTGGTTACGTCACAACAATAAATACTATTTTCATAATGTTAGACGACAAACACGCTACCTGTCCACCATATGTTAAATGATATTCTAGCTCATGGACATCTGGAAATGACTATAACCAAAAATGCCACAGAAGCGTGGTCACCTTGAAGAAGAATTGCCTCAAAGATAATGAAAAAAAAATTAATGCCCTTTCCCTTTAAACCGACATAGCAGTGAGTGTACTGCAGCTTATTGACAAAAATAAGCAAAAGACTGATACAAACCCAAAGGAATAGGCCTCACCACGCAGTGTTACATGCTCACTTCTCCTAAACTATTATAACATCTAATTATTACGATAAATAAGTCTACCGAAATATTACGAAAACATTTTATTTTCTTTATTTTTTTACTGAAGTATACAGTATGTTTTAGAATTATAATATTATTATTTAATATAATAAAGTATTATATATTATAAAATTTGATATGAAACTCTATTATGTTTCTTTAATATAATGAGATATGAGATCGATTCCACTGATTATTAAAGCATTTCTATTTATGTATGTAGATAAGTTCGTACTTTGGTGAAATTTTTTCGTCTCCAATATTATCTCGTGAATAGATGTGCATATCAACACAATTTAAAACTAACTTAAGATTTAATTTAGTTATGGGTGATACGAATAATTATTCACGGGTTACTCGAGTTTTTACGCTAACTTGTAAGAGGGTAAACTGTTTCGTCAAGCTGGAATTAAATTGTTCATCTCGTCAAATCGCTGAATTTAGAATGGTTTGGGAAGTAAGCGACTCAATACTCAATGGAGCAACGACTTGTTGAGACATACTGGGATTCGCGAAGCTAGGTCAGAGACCCAGCATGATATCGATCGATGTAGGGACCCTGTGTTTAGAAGTGGTCTTGATACTCAATTTGATGAGTCAGAACTTGGGTAGACAGGTCGTAAAATAGAGCACTATTAATACCAGCCTGCTGTCTGTCCGTCTGTCCATTCTGTCCGTTCGTATATCGTGGATCTTTAGCTCGTAGACGGAATAAGTTACAAACCTGTATTTTGGATAATTTGTGTAGAATTTTGTCCCAATTTTATACACTGTAAACTGTAAAGATCGAATTTTTTTTAATAGGATAGGGTGACAAACGAGCACACAGTCCACCTGATGGTAAATGGTTGCTGTGACCCATAGACATCCACATTTTTTATCCTCAATAAAGAATTAAAATGCAGATGCGTCGTCACCCGTAAGGACTAAGATGGAATGCCTCTTTTCCAGTAAAAAGGGTCTCCGGTTCTCTACACTCACCATACGAAACACAGCAGCGTTAAGCTGCTATTTTACGCTGGTTTTCTGTGAGAGCGTGGTCCTACCCCGTGGAGCCGACCCATTCGTGCTACAACTATACTACTAATATAGCTGCAGCATGGCTCTACCACGTGTTAAAATTTAAACCTTATTAAACAACAGAACTCCACAAAGCCAGCTATCGCAAGCATAAACAACAATATGTTTTAAATGCACGACCACCAAGATTTATAAGCGAGCTTAACATAGCCAAATGTAAGACATACTTTCATAAAAAACTGAAGTGACCACCTGATGATAAGTGGCCACTGTAGCCTACTGCACCAGGAACCAACTTCAAACAAGGCTACAGATGCGTATCATTAGTCAATTACAGTTTGTAACTTCTCATCAACCAATAAGTAAGTGTAGGCACTACTACTTGGTGACAGAAATAGATAATAGGACATCTATACGGACTCCTGTGCAGAAATGGTATCCTAATAGGTGTTTGTCAGGATCAATCCCTTCAAAAAATATTAGAATTAGTGCTAGTGATAACCGATGAAAACACAAGGTTATTCTTCACTGCTGCTCAAAGTTGCTCTACTATGAGAGGGCTGATTATCAAAGTTCCTCTACGTGAAAATTCCATAACGGGTGTATTCGCAATAAAACTATGATACTGATATACGAATAGCTCAAAAGAGATAAATGGTCAGTCATTGCAACAGCAATGACTGACCATATATCTCAAAGAACCGACAAGAGATGAGGAAAATCAAAATATGGTAAAACGCATTGACTAAGCTTAACGAAACACCCACATTGTAATTGGATGGAAAAACAAATGCTGACAAAATATTCCACCTCTTTACTGTATGCTGTTACATTAAAAAAGCGGCCAATTGCGAGTCGGACTCGCCCATAAAGGGTTCCGTAGCAGCAAGTAACATAATTTACGATTTATGACGTATATTTTTTGTATATTTTTTTTTTATTATTTTTTTTATCATTATCTTATTTTAGAAGTTACAGGGGGGGGGGGGGGGGGAGGACACACACATTTTTCCACTTTAGAAGTGTCTCTCGCGCAAACTATTCAGTTTAGAAAAAAAATGATATAAGAAACCTCAATATCATTTTTGAAGACCTAACCATGATACCCCACACGTATGGATTTGATGAAAAAATTTTTTTTGAGTTTCAGTTCTAAGTATGGGGAACCTCCAAAATTTATTGCTTTGCGATTCACAGAATACATCTATTTACCAAGTTTCAATAGCATAGTTCTTATAGTTTCGGAAAAAAGTGGCTGTGACATACGGACGGACAGACAGACAGACAGACATGACGAATCCATAAGGGTTCCGTTTTGCCATTTGGCTTCGAAACCCTAAAAAGAAATGAAAAGAGAATTGAATCAAGAACCTATTATTTTATGAAGTCAGTTAAATATAAATATATATCATGGGTATAAAACCCAAAATCATAGCAATCTATCTTCTTCTTCAACTTCATCACCTCCAATCCGTAAAAACCGACTGCTGGACATTGGTCTCTCCCATGTTAAACATATTGTGTTTATTCAAGTATTTCATTTGTAATTTCATTTGAGAAAGGTACACTGCTATTGTGTCGTCTCATTAAGTTAATGCGGAGCATTATATGGAAATTACTTAATTTATAACAATTTCTGTATATATCAAGTACAAAGATAACTTGGCCAGTGTTTGTAATAATGTTAGACAGTAATTTTGTATACAACTTACGTTTATATTATATTTAGTGTAAAATAGAGCTAGTTTTGACTGTTTATAAAATGAAAGGCTCTTTTTTTTTTGAAAATCCTAGTATGGGGGTAACCCCCATACTAGGATTTTCTCCTGTGTCGTGGAGGCAGTTTACAAACACAAATTGCACAAGGACAAACATCCAGAACCGTAACAATTATTTGTAGGCCATACAAATACTTATTCCGTGCGGGATTCGAACCCGCTGCCCCCAGCGCAACAACTGATTGCTAAGCCACTGCGCCACGGAGCCAAACCAATATAAATATGACAGCGATGGATTTAGAAGCAGATGGAAATATCATAATTAATTTTATATATGTTTATATGTATACCAAATTTTATAACATATTTATAAAAATACAAGTAAGCAATTGAACAATCTACTCTAATTTCACTGCGGAATTTCACAAAAAAGTATAAATGCCTACGTGTTCGAGTCCTACATTTATTTTTATGTTTAACGATGTCGACTGTTGAATCCTTTCAAAGCCTTTAAGCGGCTATTTCTTAACTTTCACGGCCATGATATAACATTTATATTTAATCTCCGAACCTTTACTTATTGGGTACTTATCGAAGAAATATGAATTCTACACGAAAGCAAATAAATATTAAATGCTAGTGCTTTTGATATTACGCGCTTAAGTGTAGTTTGAATAAAACAAATTTTAAGGATTTATTTATCACATTTAATGTTATTATATAAAATTTTATAACGTGTTACAAAAGTTATAGTTGCAGCCTATATAAACGTTCCACTCATTTCTGAGACGGTTTTAGGGCAAGGAAATTACCGCCACGCTGTCCCAACGCGTATTTCTAATTTAATAAAATTGTTAGTTTAAATAATTATGTATAGATCTGAATAAATATTAATATTTAATAGCTGAAGATAGCCTAAGTTAGCTATGATATAAAGATGTTTAACACTTTAGTCCCTGGGACCAAAAGTTCTGTAATACTGATTTTTCGGATTTTATTTATTGCTGTTTGTTTACGTCGAGTACAAAATAAAACTCAATAAAATCCGTAAATTTAGTTTCACTCACTTGAACAATAGGTAATTAACTAAAATAAGCATTAAGTTTATTTCGTATGTTTCACAATACTTATATCATCATCATCATCATTACAGCCTTTCATAATTCCTCTGCTGAACATAGGCCTCCCCCAAGGAATGCCACAAAGCACGGTCCTGAGCCACCTGCATCCCTCGGCTTCCTGCATGTCTTACCAGGTCGTTACTCCATCTCGTGGGGGGTCGCCCTACACTTCGCCTACCGGTACGAGGCTGCCACTGAAGAACCTTTCTTCCCCATCGGTTGTCGGTTTTTCGAGCTATATGGCCGGCCCACTGCCACTTCACCTTACTAATCCGTTGGCTATGTCGTTTACTCTGGTTCTACTGCGGATATCCTCATTTCTAAGTTTATCACGCAGAGAAACCCCGAGCATAGCCCTCTCCATAGCTCGCTGAGCGACCTTAAGCTTCCTCATACGGCCAGCAGTGAAGGACCACGTCTCAGATCCGTAAGTCATCACTGGCAATAGCCACTGGTTGTACAATTTCGTTTTAAGGTTTTTAGGTATGTCTGACGAGAAGATGTATCGTAGTTTCCCGAACGCTGCCCAGCCGTGTTGAATCCGTCGATTGACCTCTCGGTCAAAGTTGGACTTACCTAGTCGGACTATTTGTCCCAGGTATAATACACATATATTTTATCATTATCAACTGATAGCAAAAATAAATTGTTGAAACTATTTCTAAATTATTATAATGCTTGTATTTCTGCCACATCTAAGACACAATGATTAGTTCGCCACGCTTCTTCAATGCGAGATGACGGACTTAGTATTCTTAAAATATTTAATGTTCTTAGTAAAATCTCTTTAACTGTCGAGAAAACGATAAATAAGGGCATGAAATTTCAATTATGAGGCATTAACGAACTATATTGTAATCTAACTCAGGTAGTTCCCCAAAGCACATAGCCCCAGTGCTACGAAGTCTATGCTAAAGTACATAGTTCATAGCTTCGCCCTTTACCGGGATAATTAGAACACTTTCACATATTATCGCAGCTCTGAAAAAAATTTCTTCTTCATATGTGAGTGTACGGGAAACTCACCGTACGCGCCACCTCGAGGCATTTCGTATAAGACGACAAAGTATAAGGATTTGAACTCGATCGATGCCCTCATCAGGATACACTGGTCGGTAGTTGGTAATTAATATATTTTTTTGTATTAATCAAAATAATATCAATATTTAATTTTCACAAGGTGTACATTTTAAATAAATATTTAATTTTATATCAGCCCATATTTGATTCATGATACGAGGGGATGTGAATGAGGGCATCCACGACTTTTTCTGTCACCAGGGCGGCGCCACTTTAGAGTGAGATAAAATATTTGACAGATTTCATAGCGGGGACGATAATTTCTCAGGAAAATGTAATCTTTAAGGTTTCTTTCTGTATTATTAGTTATATTTTATATTAATTACATTAGAGCCGTGGTAGCTCAGATGGTTAGCGCTCGCTGTAATCTTCACAGTATTCGAGCAACCCGGGTTCGATCCCCGCCGGCACCAATGAAATTGTTAATTGCAATTTTAAGTGCCGATTTACCACGTGCTCGGCGGTGAAGGAAAACATCGTGAGGAAACCTGCATGTCTGAGAAATAAGAAAAAAAATATATTTCGAAGACATGTGAAGTTCGCCAACACGCATTGGGGCAGCGCGGCGGACACTTCCTAGCCCTAAAACCCTCTCAGAAATGAGAGGAGGCCTGTGCCCAGCAGTGGGACGTAAATAGGCTGCAACTTTAACTTAACTTTAACATTAGAAATGAATAAAACAAACTATAAAAATAACTGAAAGACGACTTTTTAAAAAAAAAGAGTTATAATGTACAAAAAATTCAAAATCAAACCACTGACGCATTGTGTTGTGTATTAATATAATACTCTAGATGTAATGATAAACTATTATTTAAAACTAATTTCTCAATTAACTGACACTGTGTAACAAAAAACTTTACCTCAGTCACAACTAGCGACATCTGGTGAGTGGAAGATTATTAGCCCTCATTGCTCCCCGAGCTTACTGACCTTTATATACTTTTTGGGTCAGGTCATCCTACTTTAACCTTTTCCCCTTATATCGAATAATTCCTGTGCACTTATTTAATAAAACAGACAGACAAGAACTTACAGTCCACCTAATTGTAAGCAGCTTATTGAGACTAGAAGAGAGTAGCGCAAGCACTGCTGTTTGGAGACAGAAATAGGTAAAAGGACGGTACCTATCCAGACAGAAAAAGAGTTCTACCACCTATTGTAGCACTTTTTTAGGATAGGGTGACAAACGAGTACACAATCCACCTGGATGTAAGTGGTTTCTGGGACCCATAGACATCTACATCTATCCTCAGTAAAAAATCAAAATGCATATGCGTTGTCACCCGTGAGGACTAAGATGGAATGCTTCTTTTGAAAAATAAAGGGTATCCGGTTGTCTACACTTACTATACGAAACAAAGCAGTGTAAATCTGCTATTTTACGCTGGTATTCTGTGAGTGCGTGGTCCTTCCCCGGTCGAGCCGACCCACGTGTGCTACAACTATACTACTAATATAGCTGCAGCATGGCTCTACACGTAAAATTACCGTGTAAGACGCCTAAGACGCAAATTATACAGAAGCGACATAAGGCGACGGTACGGCACAGGCGCAGCGTAAAAGTGAAACGGATAAAAGCGACATGCCTGTACCGCGCCTATGCCGTGCCTCTGCCTTATGCCGTTCTCTAATTTGCATCTAAGAGAATCAACTAACCCATATTATCCTCTACAGAAGCGGCATAAAGCGAACGCACGACACGGGCGCGGCGCAAGAGTGGAACGGATAAAAGCGACATGCCTGTACCGCGACTATGCCGTGCCTTCACCTTATGCCGGTTCTATAATTTGCATCTAAGAGAATCAACCAACCCATATCGTCCGCGAGTGTCGTAAGAAGCGACACGAGGAAGTTAAAACAGAAAAAAGGTCTCTACTTGCAGCGAAGGACCATGCTAATACAGAATATCAGCGTAAAATAGCAGCTTAATGTTGCTATGTTTAGTATGGTGAGTGATAGAAAATCAAATACCCTTTTATAAAGCATTTGGTCAAGTCCTCAGGGGTGACCACACATCTGCATTTTGATTATTAATCAAGAATATATATATATAGATGTCTAAGGGCCAAAATATCCACTTACCATCAGGTCGACCTTAATATGTTCGCTTATAATTCATAATTATTTATTGGCATCATGCTTGTTACCCTTATTTTACAAAAAAAGGAAGGAGCATCTTCCTAATTACCAGTCAGTAATAATAAAAACTGGGGTTGCCAACCCGCCAGCCAAGCTTGACAAATATGGCAAATATCCGCCCTGTGTGTCATCTATGGGATGACCTATGTGAAATTGCATTTAAAGTATGTTATTGCATTATAGGTAAAAAAATGACGAAAAAAAACGAAAAAGAGATACCTGCGGAGTTTCTTACGACGTTTCCTTTCCGACTTGAGAAATTTAATTTCGAAAGGGTAGTAGGTTTAGAAAAAAAAAAACATTCGAAAAACGAAATTTTAATTTCTTATGTGGAAGATTTTAATTTAAATGATATTTTATTTTATTTTAATTTTAACCATACAATGCATTCCTGTGTTTTTATTTAGATTAATTCATGGTAATATTCGAGATGATTTATTGATGAATTAATGAACGCATTCAAAACTATATTAATATTCAAAAATTATAGAGCGAAACTGCCTTAATTTGCTCAGTTATAACATCGACTTTCTATAAAAAACGAAATACGTGACTACGTTAAGTCAATGTTACTCATGCAAAAACCTCACAATAAGCGTTTTGTTCAAAAATTGACTTTTTTATGGTTGAACGTGTTACACGTCGCTGGTGAAATGTATGCCCTCCCTTTATGGCCAAGGGAAAATTGCCCATTACGGCACGGATGGACTTCGTATTACTCACACTTTAACTGCCATTAGTTACTGGCATAACGAGGGCCATCGAGTAAAAAGTAAAGTATCGTGATAAAACGAAAAGGTGGAAAGGTTCAGTTGCTTGTCTGCCATCACGAATTTAAATATAAGTGACAATTTGAACTAAAAAAGATTAGCGCTATAAAAACCTTACATAACATCCATTGATCATGAGCTGTGATGCTTCGATTGAGCACACTATGAAGTCAAGAAATTATTATATTTTTTTTTAATTCAAAATATTTAAAAGACTGATACACAAAAAATAAACTTTTTAGTCCTCCTACAGAAACCACACGTAGTTAAATTGCTGGTGTCTATCAAATATAAATTACTAATGGTGAATGTATAGATTTATTAACAAATAACTTTAATAATAAATTTATAAATTTAAGATAAATCAGTATGTCATCAATCGTGCAATATAAAGTAAATGATTTTATCATCTAATATACTATAATATATTATACTAACCTATAATATACTACACATAACATAATATACCTTTTTAATTATATTTAGGTTATTTAATTAGAAACTCTTGCAGAGTTCTTTTACCATTTTTTACATTATAAATATATTATCAGTTGTACATCTGCACGATTTCACATTCATATTCCTAAAATGTTTTAAATATAGTGAATACACCACTGTCATTTAAATTCTTATTAATCATTGACTTAGACCTGTAAGAGACGACTATTTAAAGAATGTTTATATAATTGACTTTACAGATTTTAATTGGCTGGGCTAGTTTACATAGATTTTAATGAAATTTAAATGTTATTTGTTACGTAATCAAGAGCCGAATGAAATTATTTTGGTGACGGTATCATCATTTCACTACACTAATGGACGAACGTACACACTTACAGACAGTTTTATAATAGTAGAAAACGTTAAAATATTTTCTTAATAAGTTCGAATTTCCGAAGTAAACTTATTCCACAAATCGAATCCGTTATCTGATTTGATTTCAAGGTACCAATTTTCTAACGTATGTATAATGACATCGTTCGACAAGGCAAGGCCGATAATAACACTCAACGAAAGAAGTTACATTAGCTTCGTATTACAAACGCCTCATTTCTAGCATTTTAGGAACAATAAAAAAATATCGTTAAAGAGAGTACACAGCATTTTTTCCCTTCATACATTCTCATATTCTTTAAACTTTCTTTGGTTCTTCGTTTTCAACAATCCCTAAAAAGCCTACTGCTGGATCTCCACCAATAACTTCCGTTGTACTTGACTAAACAAGGTCACTACACCTACAACGGAAGGGGCAATCATAATCTAATCAATCAAACAAAAAACAATCAACTTAAACACTTCGATCACATCCACATCATACATCAACAGCATATCAATAAAATAAAAGGACTAAAAAGTACCTAATGATGTTAAATAACTTTGCACGTATACCTCAAAACTTGAATTGTTGCACTTATTACCTAAAGAATGTTGCACTTATTGATTTTATATTTTGTATGCTTACTGGCTTAATGGATCTATGTCCCAGATCTGTAAATTAACCTATATTCACAAAATAAACAGATTTCATTTGATTTGAAATCAAAAGTACACACCCAATGAATGCTACCAGTGATGATAATATATATATATGTATCTGAGATGTAGTTTTTCACAGATAGTCGTATGAGGAAGCTCAAGGTCGCTCTGCGAGCTGTGAAGAGAGCTGATTATTCGGTTTATTATTTTGGAAATATTTTAATTTCTTGTGGAAACTCGGTGCAGTGTACTATGACTGGCGCACGAATGGCTTGTCTCCATTCTGATGAAAAAGTTAGCTCAATCGGGTAAAGAGCACGTGCGCACAGGACACTTAAGTAAAATAGCAGCATACTGCTAATGTGTCTCCTCTTGTAAATTACGGGATCCCTTCTACTGGTGCGAAATATTTCTTCTTGATCTGCATAGGTGACAAAGTAATTCCATTTTCAAAATTTAAATCAAAGTCAAATTATTTTTTATTCAACTGAGGGTACTGTGAACTAGGAAAATCTTGAAAACCTACACTGGTTCACTTAAACAAGAATTTCTCAAAAAATAATTGTGTAGAAATTCGGTTATTTGTTTTTTGTTTTTAATGGCATGTTACAATAATTTCTTTAACAATTAAATAATTCAATATACAAATAAATGTCTATTAATATTTTTTCTCTGTTGAGTTTAACAACATATCCGTTGCCAGGGAGTTGCAAATGCTAATTTTTCTAAATATTTCTTTAAATTTTATGTTAAGTTGTAGCACTAATTTTTTAGAGACTATCAACGGTATAATAAATTTTCTCAATAAATACTTTCTAATTTTCGCCAATCTAAATTTAGGGACCGCTATCACTTTAATATATTCTACAAGAAACAGTCCATTTCCAGTCACAACATTATATTACATATTTATAGATCGAGTAGTAGTAGTAAAAATATTTGCTTTCTTGAAAAGGGTTCGTAGGCGACAAATTATAGATAGCGCGTATTGTTAGCCATTTCAATCCAGATATGATACTGTGGAAATATGCTAAGTACACCAATTCAACTATTGGAAGGATTAGGAAGCTGACTGATGGAGTTTTGTTTTCTAGTAATAAAAACAGTAGCACTATATTTTGCTCTTTATGAGCACATGAAGCTTGAAATCTACAAAAAATCCAAAAAACGAAACCGAACTTACAAAGTTTAAATTATTATTTTGTTAATTACTTAATTAGTAACCATTTCCAAATAGTTGGGTCGTTCCAATACAAAGTTGTTTCCTATCTCGGACATTTGAGTACCATACGAGGAAGTTCAAAAGGGTCAAGTTTCAATCCCCTAGGGTCACCTACTCTCATCTCACGTTCCAGTGAAACTATACTGTTAAGTGCAACCTTTTGCTCTCAGCTTTAGGGATATTATGATAGGAATTTTGATTATTAAACTAGGATCAATGTAAGTCTATGGCACAAATTATACACTTCCCATTAGGTGACTAAATGTTGTGTCTCAGCTTCAGATATTTACCCCACTTTCACTCTTACAACACGTTATTTATTAAACCTTACCTACATATTTTATACGACTACTCTTATTTGTAGGACTTTTGATATAAGAGTATGTTAGAAGGTAGGTAGGTAAAAGATGGTTTACGTATTTGCACCATACGTATTTCACTTTAAAACATGTTTCTTTATCATGAAACCATGCAGAATTACCGCTTTATATAATTTATTTTACTTATGTTATAATTTCTGTTCCATAAACATACTTCAACTATATCCGTTCAGCGGAGGCACTTGAAACGTTCGCTTTTAGGATACACCTACATTAAAATAAACACTAAAATTAATTTGAGATTTTAAAGAAATACTTTTCTTTTCGTAATGTTCAATTATTTTCGTTAAGTTTTAATAATTCGTTTCTACAACATACCCATAGGTCCCTGAACTTAATAATGGAAACCAGCAATGGGATGTGTACACACTGTTAATTTACTTTAAAGTTTAAATTCTTTGGAAACGGGTTTTATTTGTGTAAAAATAAATATTAGTAGTTTTTGGATCTGGGTGTATTGTGGTTTTTCTTCTTCGACTTTATATATAAATCTACCATTGACATCATAGCTTAAATGTAAATTTTAGATAGAATAAGGAAAATGTTAGCCCAGTATTAGTTAGTAAATTTTCGGCATTGTGAAACGTATTTTCGGCATTGTGAAACATATTTTCGGCATTATGAAACGTATGTACGGCGCAGCCTGGATTGGTATTAATAAATCCTGATTGGAAAAGTTTTATCCAGGCTGCATTAGCTGCAACATGACTAATATCGGAAAAATCTCTACTTTACATTTATTTAAATAAAGCAAAGATTTTGCAAAATTATATAAATACGTAATTTCGTGAAATCTCTTTTGTGAATTATCCAGGAATATATGCATATATATACGTCGGAGCGTCTATAAAATATCACTTGGATCGAGGTGGAAAGGAAGGTATATCGAAAAACCCCAACTTGTTTCTGCAGTATAAAGTTCACTGTAGATGCTGTGCGCGGGAGATTCCGTTAATTGAATCTACGAGTGTGGTCATTCTACTAGTGCTAAGATAGTGTCGTGGTGCTGTTCGTTGTTGTAATTCTTCTAGTGCAGGCAAGGAGAATTGGTGTTGCTGAGAAGCTGCCCTGTGTTACACTGAGATAAGTAGTGTTGCTGTTGGTTTACATATTTTGGTGTTATCATGTAATTGCGTACCTCACGTTACACTGGTGTGTGATTGTGGCGGAGACGTGTTACGGTGTGGTCGAACTGTAATTTCACTATACTGAGTGTATAGTGCGTTACGTTGTCTTATTACTGATATTGATAATCGGATAATAATCATTTGTTCGTTTATGAACCGCATCCATATCATCCAAACACCGAATAAAGGGAATATGTAATAAAATATTCAAAAATATTCAAGAGTGTGCTCCATAGCCAAGTCTTTGTATTTGTGCAACAAAATTAAGACAGCGGTACGACTTTCCATTGACTTCCGTCGAATTGGGGGTTGATATTTTTTTACAGAAATGTTACATTATTATTCTCATAAAATGGATTTATATTTACATTATAAATGCAAACATAATTTTTGTGAATCGATACATCAGCTTACAATTTGAATCGATTTAAAAAAATCGAACTTTTTCGGAAAGAATCGACATCCCAGTACTGACAACGACAATACAAAATAGCGTCAGTTTTAGGGTAGCAATTGACAAATATTGCAAAAATAGTTGATTTTCAATATTTTTTTCTCAAAAGGTTTCCGAAACGTGTTTCTGAATGTTGAAATTTTGCGTGTGCTTATAATAATGTATCCTCTTTGTAAAAAGAAATATCAACTTCCGACTCGACGGACGTCAATGGAAAGTTAAGCCAAGACAGCTTCTAATAAAATGAAAATGAAGTATAATTAATAGCGAAACTCTCGAAATTTAAACTACCATTTATATTTAAACAACAAATTAACCGATTCGTTGCGGCACCGATTTTTAACAACTTTTTGTTGTGGTGGCGAACAAATATTCCGTGACACGCCTGCCGTGTCAATCACCACAGTTGATGACACGCTTATTGTGCCATCAGCCATGTGTAAAAATAATTTTCTTTTTTATGCCTTTTTCACTTTTTTAGACCTAATTAAGTTTAGTTGACATCAAACATCAGTTACAAACGGAAGAATACTTGTTTTTAGTGGGTAGCTACGTGTTTTTCTACGTGTTTTCTTTGAAATTGAGAGTGACTTTTTTATGCAGAGATTACAAACCTTTTGTACTCTTTTTTGTTTTATAAAAATTTATATTAGAAATTATTATATAAGTAGGTACAGGTAAATCACCCTGAAAACCCTTGGTTTTTATTAAATTAAATTTTCACCTAATAATAACATTTGTAAATATCAAACAATCAAGAACCTTATTTTGGAAAAAAATAAGGTTTATGATTCATTGAAATTGAAACCGTCTAATTAGTAAGAATAGCAAAACAAGTATTTTCAAAAGGAAAAAAAACGCCGGCGATGTACGGCGGCGGATTGACAAAAGACTATTTATTAGCGCACTTTTTTATGCATGAACGGTTTCGAACTATTTTAAGCAAAAATAAACCTAATATCATATCACAAGAGCACATGGTACTTCGTAGGTCTATTCGGCCTTATGATAGTAATAAGACGGCAGTTCAATCATTTTAAGTAAAATTAAACAATAAGACAAACGCATTGTTTTTTTTAACAGGAGACTTGTTTTCCAGAAACTTGTTTACAACTTGAGCTTGTGAGCGATCGCAATGAGTGCTATTATTTGTTACTTATTAGACTATTTTTCCACAACATAATTTAAAAAACCCATAAAGTAAAAAGAGTACCATATATTAGTTAAGAAAAAGTTGTCAACCCCTAAAAATTTCAAATTTTCAAAATATCCAGAAACGAAGCAGTAGGCATGAACTACTTGCAAAATAATGAATATTTAGTTCTGGATAAAACGCAATTTGAGCGAGTTATCACGATTTTAAAAAAAAAAACACGACTCGCGTGGTATACGCGATGCATACGCGAGGCATAATAATCGATGGCACGCCTGGCGTGCCATCATCACTGAACCGGTTAACTATATCAGATCAGGACGTTGCAAGGGCTTTTGAGAAATATTTTACTGATGTTTCGATCTTAACCAGTCACTGAATTCTTCTACTGCCATCGCCGAATCATTACCTAAACAAAATGTAAATGCGTGTACAAAGAATTTTACATTTCATTAAGTATCCTCAAAAGATATTGTAAAATATTTATTGATATTAAGAAAACTGCAGATCTGTGGGTTTCCGTTAAAGTTATTGCGTCTATAATAGATACAATCACGCCTCAACTAGCTATTATTTTTATTGTTAGTATCGAATCTAGTATCTTTCTTGATTTAATAAAGCATAATAAAGTAATACTTACCTTTATTTAAATAGTAATAGGTAGTACATTAGACCTCACCAATTTAAGGCCTATTTCTGTACTGCCAAAATTTTTGAAAAAAAAATATACTAAATCAAATGTTTTGTTTTTAATATAAATAATCTACTTAATAAAAATCAATTTGGTTTCACAAGGGGTAACTCGACAACTGATGCCGGTGTTGAGCTGATTAAATATATACTTAAGTCATGGGAGAATTCACAGGATTAATTATTTCATATTTAAGTAACAGAACGCCAAAAGTTGTAATTGATAGTATAAGCTCTTCCGGATTGATAGTACAAATGAGCGTGCCTCAGGGCCCAATTTTCGGCCCCTTTCTGTTTCTTTTTTTTTTTATAGGATAAGTGTGACAAACGAGCACACAGTCCACCTGATGGTAAGTGGTTCCTGCGGCCCATAGACATCTACATCTATCCTCTATTACAATTCAAAATGTAGATGCGTTGTCACCCGTGAGGACTAAGATGGAATGCCTCATTTCCAGTAAAAAGGGCCTTCGGCCACCTGCACTCACCAAGCGAAACGCAAAGGTAAATCTCTACTTCACGTTGGTTTTCTGTGAGGTCGTGGTACCACCCCGGTTCGAGCCGGCCCATCCATGCGACAGCAAAGCTGCCGCGTGGCTCTACCACTGTTAAATATGTTTTCTTGTATATATTAATGACTTTCCTTACATAGTAGGCGATAATCATGGCATAGTATTATTTGCTAATGACACTTCTTTAATTTTAAAATTAAAACGACAATTATTAAAATAGGAGGAAGTAAATAATGCTATATCTAAATTATTAAATTGGTTTAATGTTAATAATTTGTACTTAAATGACACTAAAACGAAATATATGAAATTCATGACTCTTAAATGTCAAAAACTTAAATACTAATGTAATTTTAAATGGGGAGCAAATAAGCCTTGTCGATACCACCATTTTTCTTGGAATCACACCAGATGCAAAGATTCAATACATCAAAACTAGCAAGCAGACTTAGTTCTGCAGTATATCCTGAAAAAACTATTAGAAATTACCAGTTTTGAATCACCTAAACTAATTTACTTTAAATATTTCCGTAGCATAATGTCGTATGGTATTTTGCTATGGGGACACACGACTGACATTGAAATTATGTTTGTTTTACAGGAGAGAGCCACAAGAGCAATCTTCTATTTAAAGCCTAAAAAGTCACTGCGACAAAAATTTAAGGAAATTAACATATTAACTTTGGTCTCTCAATACAATTATGAAAATATAATGTCCGTACACAAAAATAAAAGTAGTTTTACAAAAATAAGTGTTATTCATTCTGTAAATACAAGGAACAGACACAAGCTAGTAGTACCGGTTACTCGACTCAACCGAGTCAGTAATTCATTATTGGGGTAGTAATTCACACCAAAATTTGACCTGCTCAAAGTTCAAAAAATTTATTAAACTATGTTTATATAAAAGGGTTATTAAATATTAAAGAATTTATGGATGATAATAACCCCTGAGAATAAGGTGATCGCTACCAAGCTATTTCTAATTTATTTTGTGTTATTGATTGTATAACGTAGATGATAAGCTGTTATATTTTTTTAAGTCCCGTTGGGTTTCTTGCTGGTTCTTTTCAAAGACAGAGGATTTTTTTCCGAACCAGTGGTAATTAAACAAAAGAATGACTTTTAATAAGTATTATTTATAATCTATATTGAATAAAATAGTTTCTGTTTCTGTTTGAATTGAATTTTGATCAGATTCAATCGTACAACTATTGACGGACAGCTCAATGTTTATTTAACACAGACGGGTATATGCACAACTAAACCACATGAGTAAAGAAACCGTACCGTATCTTTACTCATGTGACTAAACAGTCGATGCGAGTACTATTTATTCTATAATGTTTTCTATAAAACAAACAAGCAAACAGTCCACCTGATGTTAAGTGGTACATGGATATCTACATCTATCCTCGATAAAGAACCAACATGTAGATGAGACGTTACTCCTGAGCACTAAGATGGAATGCCTTGTTTTCAGTAAAAGAGGTCTTCGGTCCTTATTTTTCATAAGATAAGGTGACAAACGAGCATACAGTCCACCTGATGGTAAGTGGTTGTTGCGGCCCATAGACAACCACATCCATCTTCGTCTGCGAATCAAAATGCAGATGCGTTGTCACCCAAGAGGACCAAGATGGAACGCGTCCTTTCCAGTAAAAAGGGTCTCCGGTACTTAACACTCCTAATACGAAACACAGCAGCATTTAGCTGCTATTTCAAGGTGGTATTTTGTGAGAGCGTGGTCCTTTCCCAGACGACTGACCCGTTCATGTAGCATGGGTCTACTACGTATAGATTATGACAGTTATAATTATTAGGTAAATTTGAATGCAGAAAAATAACGATATAGGTGAAACGAAAGAAACTAGTACCTTAATCGATAACAACTGTAGGCGCACAACCTTCGACCAAACAGTTTGAAAGTCGTGCAATCGTCACAAACGCTCGCCTAGAATTAAAAGTTTAATGGATTTAACAATTTGTATTTATGTGATAGGCTTCAGAGATCTTATAAGTGAACTTTTTCTCAAAATTCAACACCACTGACTAGCTGACGAGATAGAATGACGAGTGATAGCAGGAAGTACTTTGAAAATGCGTTACATTATTTTTACACAGACAATTGATTACCAAATACGAGGGTATCAGCCCTGCAATCTCTAACCCGGGTACATAGTGAATATGGGCTGTTTAAATACATGCCAACTAGCGCATTTTTATAAACGTTTATTCAGACATATAAAAATGCCGACGATGTAGATTTTTATTTTCATTAATGTTTATTAAAACCCATCAAATGTCCACTGCTGAACATAGAGGTCTCCATAGATTGCCTTAAAGGGGAGATATTTACCAAAGATGTCAGTTCCGGCATGCAGATAGACAACCGCAGTTATCAATATTGAGGATTTGTTTTTCACAATAAAGGTACCATTCCGTAGCCGACCGCAGACAGTAACAGCAGGCGACGTGTCGTCGTGTCGTGCCGCGACGACACGACGCGACGACATGATTCCGATCCCGACTGCAGGGGTGGGTACTCTATTTATGTAAACAATATATATATATATATATATATATATATATATATATATATATATATATATATATATATATATATATATATATATACATATTTATCGCTTTTATTTCACCCATATTTTTTCAAAAATTTTCTTTTGCCACACTGTTTAAATAATTATTGTGAGATGCCATCGTACAGTGCGGGATATTGGGCCACCTGGTTTATCAGTTTCTCTTCCACGGAATCGGTGAAACTCATTTTTTTGAGAAAAAATCAACGTGTCTCTCGGGCGTTGGCGGCACTACTGATCTGCGGTCAGGCGACATGTCGTCTGCCGCTCCGGCAAAAAGCTAACGATGTGTCGCTTACTACGGAAGGTATTTCATAGAACTACATAGAAACTAGTCGTGTCGCGACGACACGTCGCCTGCTGCTGCTGCGTGCGGTCGGCTATGGAATTGTACCTTTAAGCTGTTCATCTTCTACTTCAGTTCCCCTCTATCGCCTTTAACGAGATTCATGGGATGATACAGAGTAGTGGATTCCTTTACAGTACTCTTTCTACTATATGGTAGATGTTTTATTTGACGTCAAATTCTGTTTAAAATAAGAAAATGTACGTAAGGAATAAAATAACTAAAAATATTGGAATCAAAATTGCTAACCAAATGCATTCATTTACAGAATGATTTAAATCGTTTGAACACCTATAATTTTTACCTAAGTTACAAAGTAAACATACATTAAACCATCTACTGAATATTCATTATTACATAGGTACTAAAAATACAGAAACGGAGTGCTTAAAACACGCAATTCGTAATAATGTAAATTAGGTTAATTAACTTTGGATTGAAATTTAAATCTTGTTGTAAAATCTAAAAAATTGTTCGGAGTATAGAACCAATGCAAGGGTTTATAAAAAATGTCGACTATACCCTTTATTATGAACATTACAAAACACATTCGTGGGCAGTGCTAGCGTGCTTAAATGCAAATTTAACTTTTCAATCTGGGCTCGCCATTGTCGCTGGTTATTGCCCGGGCCTGACAACATAGTAAGATAACATAATTAACAACGTAGTTTGAATAATAGCGAAATATGATGACCACCCTGAATAAATTATCCCTGTCTATACATTGTTTCTTTGTTCTCCATCTTTATTGCGTCACGCGATTTGTGGGGTACAGAAAAGTTTTAATAAGCTCTAGTAACCTGGTCTCGGCGGTATTGGTAAGTGCCCGGATGGTATTCGGAACTGAACACGGGGTGTATAATTCATGATTTTGCTTCCGAAAGGAAGTAAGATATGTCACGTAGAATCCGATTGTCATCTTCGATGATAACGTTTCGTTTACAGGAAAATAATAACATTACTATGTCTCACATATCTCACTAGACAGATTTACAATTGTGACAAGATTTAATACAATAATATTTTTTTAACTTCGTTTGCAAAGAATAAAATTAAGGCATAAATTTACAAAATAAATACTACACTTAATTTAAAAAAAATACACTTGTCTAATTTATTTCTAAATATTTTGATCTGATGGTGATAAAGGAACGTTCGTAATTAAGTTGTATAAAATTTTCCAACCGAAGACCTGTATTAGTTAAAAAACACACACAAATAGCTCAACAAATTATTTTTTACCCATTTTCATTACCGATAATTGAAACAGCTTTATCGCTATACTTTAAGAAATTGGCTCGAGTCCGTTAAGTATACAACAAAAGAAAATTTACTTACCTTCAAATAACCGACGAAAACCCAAAAAGGCGCGGCCTTGTAAGTTCTGATTAGTATAGAGTAAGCGGTAAGAAGCGAGAGAGGGCGCAACAGGCGGCGAAACCACACGCTTTACACACAACTAATGAACTAGCATTTTTTCACACAAGATTTTGCACTGTTTTGTGGTTTAACTCTTCTGAGGGAACGGCGGCCGGAGGTCCGTCTGGCGTTCGCCCGCTTCAGTCGCGCGCTTGACTCTGGGCATCGCGCTACCCCTCGCACCTCAGTACACCCCACACACCCTACGCTTTCTGAAGCCTCCATTCGTTTAGTATTCGCGCCCTTTGTAGCACTTGAAACCATTGTTCACAAACGATCTCTTTTGATAACTTTAGCCTACAAATCACAGATGTCCGGTGGCTAAGACTTATGATTATAAAGCCTGCAGAAATTTTGACATCTTTACACTCTCGTTATTATAATATCCATAGTGATTATGAGCTTCTCATATTAGCTAAAGCGTAATTGTATTTAATAACTTCTATTAAAATAATTTTATTTTAATAGAATGTTTGACGTACTAACAGATTAATAATACACATTGAAAGTCATTTTAGCATAATTTATCACAGGTTCGGAAAATACATCTCTTACGGCAACCAGCAAGAAAACCAGAGAGTGTTTTTTTCTTTAAAAAAAAACACTCATGAATTATGTTTTATAAATAATTATACTGTTATTTTTATTATTTCTTAACATTACATTAACATATGTGTGTCAGATATAAAATATCAATACCAATGACCGGTAGCAGGGGAAAAGATGCGGGTCCTCTGGTGCTGCAATCGCCAAAGTTCCTATATATCATGGTAAAAATGACGAATTTTAACTACTATGTAAATGATCAATATACAATTTTACATAGACATGTATCCATACGATGTTCTCGTTCAACAAATATAAAAAATTGGCTTAAAATTGTGGTGAATTTCAACAGTATTCTAATGGCAGGGATCGAATTCGGTTTGCTCGCATACTCTGAAATTCAAAAGCGAATTCCAAACTGCTTAACGTTCTCCTAGACTCTTTTATACGTTTTATTTTATATTTAAATTATGTTTGTATACATTTTTGAGGATCAAACACATTCGATTGACTGAAAATGTTGTTCCTGTAAAAACAAAACGTTCGATGGAGTGTAAGACAATAGAAATAAAATAAAGAAGAGCACGTCTAGTTTTGGTGAGGTACAAAATACAATGGAACGTTATTTATTTTGTTTGTGCTTTATAAGCAATGAGGGCATCCACGACTTTTTCTGCCACCAGGGCGGTGCCACTAGAAAGTGAAATATAATATTTGACAGATTTTATAGCGGGGAAGTTAATTTTTTCGGGAAGTGTAAAAGTTATTGTTTTTTCTGCACCATTAGCTATGTTTTATATAAATAACATTAAAAATAAATAAACTAAACCACAGATATTCATAAAAGTAGAAAAATTAAAAGAAAAAGTAAAAAATGTGCAAAAAATTAAAGAGTAAACCACGCATTGTATTGTGTTTTAAGTAAATACTTCAAAAATTTATTATTAATTTAATTACATCCTGTAACAAAAAAACTTTACCTCAGTGTCAAGTAGCGACATCTGGTGAGCAGAAAACTATTAGCCCTCATTAGAGTCGTTGGATGCAATATTATTGTCTAAAGTAACATTTCTACAAGAATAACACTCCAACAACCGATTGGGGGTAAAGGTATTCGGATAGCTGTAGATGCAATAACTACGTAGTAAGACATAAAAGAAGTCGATGGATGTAGGTGGCTCAGGACCTTGTATTTTGGCATTGCGTTGGGGTAGCATATGTTCAATAATGGACTGATAAAGGGCTTTAATTATGATAATATAATAATAATAAATATTTATTTCATTTCTATTTACACATGTTTACATACAGGAACAAATATGATTACCATTAAATAAAGTAAAAATAACTCTAACAAAAATAGCATCATCATCATCATCATTACAGCCCTTCACAAGTCCACTGCTGAACATAGGCCTCCCCCAAATAATGCCAGAAAGCACGGTCCTTAGCCACCTGCATCCATCGACTTACTGCATATCTTACCAGGTCGCCACTCCATCTAGTGGGGGAACGCCCTACACTTCGCCTGCCGGTACGAGGCTGCCAGTCGAGAACCTTTCTTCCCCATCGGTTGTCGCTTCTTCGAGCTATATGGCCAGCTCACTGCCACTTCAGCTTACTAATCCGTTGGGCTATGTCGGTCACTCTGGTTCTACTGCGGATCTCCTCATTTCTGAGTTTATCACGCAGAGAAACTCCGAGCATAGCCCTCTCCATATCTCGCTGAGCGACCTTGAGCTTCCTCATCCGGCCAGCAGTGAAGGACTACGTCTCAGTTCCGTATGTCATCACTGGCAACACGCACTGGGTGTACAGTCTCGTTTTCAAGTATTGAGGTATACCTGACGAGAAGATGTGCCGTAATTTCCCGAACGCTACCCAACCGAGTTGAATCCGTCGATTGACCTCTCGGTCGAAGTTGGACTTACCTAGTCGGACTATTTGTCCCAGGTAAACATACTCATCAACAACTTCGAGCTTAGTGTTCCCAACAACTACCGGCATAGGTGTGACATGGACATTAAACATGATCTTTGTTTTGTCCATGTTCATCTTAAGACCTATCCGTTGGGAAACACTATTGAGGTTATTGAGCATAGTGCTTAGGTCCTGCAGTGATTCTGCCATAAGGACTATATCGTCGGCAAATTGAAGGTGAGCGATGTACTCGCCATTGATGTTGATACCGTATCCTTTCCAGTTCAGAAGCTTGAAAACGTCTTCCAATGCAGCGGTGAAGAGTTTCGGGGATATGACGTCACCCTGTCTTACACCTCTCTGCAGTTGGATAGGTTTCGTACTCTGGTTCTGTACTCGGATAGCCATCGTAGCTCTACTGTACAAACACTTCAGTACTTCGATATACCGACATTCAACTTGGCACCGCTGAAGGGACTCCAGCACCGCCCAAATTTCGACGGAATCAAAGGCTTTGTCATAGTCCACATACGCCAGACATAGTGGCAAATTGTACTCCTCGGACTTCTGTACAATTTGCGGAAGGGTATGTATGTAGTCTATGGTGCTAAAGCCCTTTCGGAAACCGGCTTGTTCGGGAGGCTGGAAGTCGTCAAGTCTGCGCGCGAGATGATTTGTAATGACTCTCGAAAACAGCACGTAGACGCGGCTCAGAAGGGAAATCGGTCTGTAGTTCTTCAAGAGAGCGTTGTCACCTTTCTTGAAGAACAAGACCACCGCACTTCTGCTCCACGCCTCCGGTGTCATGCCACCATGGAGGACGGAATTAAAGAGCTTCTGAAGGACTTCAAGTACCGGTCTTCCACCCGCTATCAGAAGCTCCGCTGTAATTCCATACTCGCCTGGGGCCTTACCGTTTTCAAGGTACTGGAGAGCCATTCTAATCTCGCTCAGACTGACGTCCGGGATATCTTCTGAATAGTGTCGGATGAGACTCGCTCTTGGATCGTTACTCACACTTGCGGTTGGCTCCAACGATGACGTGTACAGCTGCCCATAGAACCTCTCAATCTCACTCAAAATTTCAGGTATCCCGGAAACGATGCTGCCACACTCTGTCTTCAGCTTTGACAACAAAAATAGCATGCTATGATAAAATTATACTATATGTAGCTTAATAATGAGGAATCTACAAAAGAAAAATAGAAAAGTCAAGTTTATAATATTAGCTACCTTTCTGAATTAGGTTGAGTACCTGTGTTTCAGACATCAATTACAGAATAGATAATAGATATGATGAAATAACATTAATATTATTCCGAAAAAATTTTTCATTTTAAGGTGATCTAGAAAGTTAACGCAACTTCCTCCAGACCAAATTTCGGTCACGGCGACTAGTCTCAACGGAGATAAGTCATCTGCGCAGGACAGGATTATAATGCCGAGTGTATGTACAAGCACAGGTACACTCTCTGTTCCTTTTTTTTATAGGAGAGGGGGCAAACGATCATGCAGCTCACCTGATGGTAAGTGATTACCGCCGCCCATGAACAACTGCAACACCAGGGAGGGAATAGCAGATGCGTTGCCGGCCTTTTAAAAAGGAGTAGGCTCTTTTCTTGAAGGTCCCTAAGTCGTATCGGTCCGGAAAAATCGCTGATGGTAATCGATTCCACAAGGAAGTTGTGCGAGGAAGAAAACATCTTCTAAATCGCACAGTGGTGGACCGCCAATCATCAAGATGGTGTTGATGGTATCGGAAGTTCTGCCAATAAGGCAACACGACCGGAGAAAGATCAGGCGCAGAACCAACGGCTTTACGCGCTTTCCGAGACACGGCGACGAATCACTGCCAAATTCCTGACTCCGGGCTGATGATGAGCATATCTTGACTTTGGCCCTAAGGTAACTAACAAAACCTTTGGCTTTGTAAGCTAATGTCGCAGTTAGCTCGAACAATTTATAATCGATGTGTAAAAAAAAGTTAAGAGTGGCGGCGATAGCCGTAATGGTAACCGCAATGTTGGAAACTCATAATAATTTAAATCAAGAGATGAGGTGATGACATAAAGAACTATGTTGAAAGTCGATGGATACAAGTGATTCAGGATCGTATATTGTAGCAGTTGGTGAGAAAATCAATTATAACTCATCACCACGGCATGTTCAGCATGGGGCAAAATGCTGACGATAAATATGAACGTTTATTAAAACATTACTTCGTTTCAATTACATTTCTCATTGTGTATATAAATATAAAGTCCAAAATATAATTTTAAAAGTTAGTCCATACAAAACATATTACATACTAAATTTTATGTAAAAGCAGCCTTCTTTTCATATATCCCACACGATAATCTCAAAATATAATTTTTTGGTTGTAAGCACTAAGCCAAATTCAATCATCTACGTGAAACACATCCAGTGAAAAACATCTGCACCAGACAACTAGAGAGGTTTTCACACTGACTTGATTTCATAAGTGTTTCGATGTGCTGAATTTGGCTGGGAATACTGATTACGTGCATAGTATACTGTTATTTCAGAGGTTTATTTTGTGGTATTCATCTATAACTTGGATAATACGTGGTAAAGCCATGCTGCAGCTATGTTAATATGGTTGTAACACGAATGGGTCAAGGCCGAGGAAAGCTGCGCCCTCAAAGAATACCAGCGTAAAATAAATTCTTAATACTGATATATTTCGTACGGTGAGTGTACAGAACTGGAAATGTACACTCCACTCCTTTGCACTGAAAATGAAGCATTTCATCTTAGCCCTCAGGGGTGAAAACGCATATCCATATTGATTCTTAATTTTACGCCTTAAACGGCAATCGTTAAAATATGACGAAGTTAATGAATAATGCTATATAAAGTATTACACTGGTTTAACGTACGTACCTACAACAAAGATAAAACGAAATTTATTAAATTCACAACGCCAAATGTAAAAAAATGTGTGTAGAATCTACAATTATTCCGGGTTTTCCTTCAATGGTGATCCCAGATATCTAATATAGGCCTTATATGGAGTGTTGAAACAGCTAGATTAGTATATTTTTGTTATTTCCATATCATGTAATATGGAATCTCGAGTCCACAGAGTCAGTAATTCCTTCATGGGGAAATGTTTTCGCTTGCGGGGGGTCTGTTTTTAAATGTTAAAA
This sequence comes from Parnassius glacialis, assembly GCA_033319125.1. Lineage (NCBI taxonomy): Eukaryota > Metazoa > Arthropoda > Insecta > Lepidoptera > Papilionidae > Parnassius > Parnassius glacialis. The sequence goes on from JAVANC010000016.1 coordinate 38,966,456, forward strand.
AAGTCCAACTTGATTTCTTCCTCGTTCTTCCCAAGACAGAGATTTTTTCAGGACCAGTGGTAAAAAAATTACTCTCAGTAATTATTATTATAATCTATATTGAATAAAAAATATTTGATTTCATTCTATTATATTCTAATTGAGAATATATGTAGATGTCTATGTACCACAGCAACCACTTACTATCAAGTTGTCTGAAAAATAATTTAAACAGATATTACATAACGTTAACACAAAAATATTCTACTTGAAGGCGAATAAAAATAGTAACGAAAATAAAAAAATCCTGTCGCCAGTATAAATTTACCCTCAATTTGTAATTGAATAAAACTGTTCAAAGAAAATAATAAAATAAAGAGAGCTCGTGCCTTTTCATATATAGTTATTCACGGCTTTCCCTCGCGCCGCCGCTCCTACATTAATGTAAAAAGACACGTATTAAGCAATAGGGATACAGATAATAGGCAACCGGAGGAACACGCCGGGTATACCAATATCACTATATCTAAAAGTACTAAAAATATCCGAAGGAAATGGTCACTATTATTCTCAGTTATTACTTTCACGTTTATTCGTAATTATAATTGTTCATTCTTAGCTTAACTAGAAATAATATTACGTATGTGGTAGCGTCTATACGTAATTCTTCTCTTATATAATAATAAAAAATGTCCTTCATAATGAATATCGGTCACGGCGCGGCGGCCAGTTTCAAGACTAGCTATAAGCGTAGGATTATAGTACCCGAGTGTATGTGCAAGCACAGGTGCACTCTCATTCTCATAGTCCATAACACTAATAATCCGAAACACCGCCAACGCGGTATGAAGGTCCTTTTTTATTTGTATATAAAAAGAATAATGATTTATTGATGCTACCTGTATTAGCAAAAATCTCTATAATGACAGCTCTGAAACCTCTTTACCTATGTTTGTATTTTGCTAGTCTTCTTTCTTCCATTATCCCAAGTTTTTTGGGCATGAATATGTACGTCCAAAGAATATATTATTAAAGTATGTTGCTTTTTTAAATTATTTATAAATAAATTTCCACTTATAAAACAGTAAATTTCTAGTTAAAATTCTAATATATTATTCAACCATTGTAGTGTTATACTACTTACATTTCATTGTACACTATTTCTCCATTCTGTTCTTGATTTTCTGCATTCATGTTTTGCATCACTTTATACTATTTTTCCATTCTGTTTTTGATTTTCTGCATTTATATTTAGCATCACCTTTATTTCCATAGGATCCTGTAACGTTTTTACACAATAACATATCATTTTACTGCATATTTTCACACTATTTAGTACTTTTAAAATAGCTGTCAATGAAGTCTTACCTTTTTCGGTCTTTTATTGAATTCTCTGTAACTCTACAATTTCAGGCTTCGTGTACGCTGCCGTGCATTGGTTTTCCCTATGTGAATAATATCTCATTTCTTACTTAAATGTAATGATTTTCCAATTATATTCCTAAAAACCAAAAATTTTATATTTGACAGCCGTTATTTATTTCGTTGTCATGGCAATTTTTATTCAAATTCGTTACCGATATGATGTTTTATCTCGATATTTTCACATAAATACTCTTTTGCTCTAGGTCATTTACAATAAATTTCCTTTTAATTTAAATAATTTCTCGTTCTCTCTAAAAAGGTATAAAAGCCGAACAATCGGAGAATACAGAAACACAGTCTCGCTTCAGTTCTCAAACGAGAAACATCTACTAAAGGCCTTATCCCGGGGCCGCTTTGCCCCGGGACCCTGCAAGCCTCCATCTACATCCGGCGCATCCTGAAGTCGTCGGCGCATCCTGCAAACCAGGCGCCGGGATCCTGCAAGCCTCCATCTACACGTGAAGTCGTCGGCAGTCTGCTTCAAGCGCGGGGCCACGCTACCTTCGGGCACGCTACGACTGCTTGCTCCAGGCGCCGAGTGCACCTACTGCCCGCGCTACCTTCGGGCACGCTACGACTGCTTGCTCCAGGCGCCGAGTGCGCCTACTGCCCGCGCTACCTCTGGGCGCGGCGACTACTTCTCCAAGTACTGAGCGCACCTACCCCAGGCGCTACGTGCGCCGGCTCCGGACGCTGCGTGTGCCCAGTCCAGGCGCTGCGTGCCGTCGCCGCTGAGAAACCTCAAGCTCTGCGTGTGCCCAGTTCTACAAAAGCAGCGAGGCTCCAGGCTCCCCTATAAAACTATATTGTCCTATTCTCCTACCTTTATTTTTTTTAAAACCTAATTGTAATCTCATTTCATCCATCATCTTCATATTTCATTTTTTTTATAAAATTGTAAATACTTTTCTGAAACTTTAAATATATTATTTTCTTGGTCTACTTTTGTTGTTTTGCTGTTCTTAGGTTAGGTTCTTTCTCTTTTAATTGTCGCTTCACGACAGTTTGGCGCCCAACGTAAAAGTCCTCTTTCTCTCTTAATTCTTCACCTTTACTGCGCCTTGTCTATTCTCTTTTGATTTAATTGCTTTCCCTTTCGTTCTTAACTTATTATTCATCATTCATTTACACAACCTTTTCATATCTTCAAAATTCTAAAACAAAACTTCTTCTAGTTTTTCAACTTATCTGGATTATATTTAGACCTACATATAACACTTCATTTACATTCATCACTCTAAGTTACATTCATCACTCTAATATTTTTATTCTAGATAACTTAGAGGTACAATTTTTAATAATATTTTTATTTCTTAAACTTGACTTTACACTTATTTATAACAATGAAAAGGGTTATTAAGTACGAATTCCTTAACAAGGCCGAACTTGAATACGAAGTGTAGATTAGATGTGAGGAACCAGCTAATACTGTTTTGCTTCTAAAAAAACAAGTTTTACGTTTAGTTGCGAATTCTCACTCTGAAGATATTCTGACTTCTCCAATTCCGATCGAGGATGACTTGTCTCAAATTGATTTTACTTTGACCTATCTGGACTGTAAAATTAAAAAATTTTTACAAGGTGAAACCAAATACTTACGACTAATAGAAACTTTTATTAACCATGTTTTTTACAGATTAGAACGAATAGATACTGACTTATATCCAGACTTTAAAGCTAATTTCGATACTTTGAAGATGAAATTTGACGCTATTGCTAAACAATTCGAATCCTTGACTCCACCTTCAACTGAAAATGACTCTCCATCACTTGACCCTCCTGTTGACCCGACTGTCATGGAACCTCCTCTTGTTTCTCAAACTTCTGTTATGATCTATACCCCATATCCTTCACCACCACCTCAATCTTTTTCTCCAATTAACGTCTTCAAAGATCTGAAAAGACACACCTTCAATGGTAAAAGCTGTCCAAGATCCTTTCTTCAAAAACTTGAAGAATACTGCTTAGCTCGTGGCTTGTCCAAAGACTTGTTGATTTCTCAAGCGTTCGAAATTTTCACCGACAATGCTCTTCATTGGTTCAGATTTAAATATAATCAGAATCCAAACTTAACTTGGAACGAACTTTCCTCTTTATTAATTAAAGACTTTGGTGGTTTTGACTATGATCATAAACTTCTAGAAGCGATTAGGAATCGAACTCAAGGCCGTGATGTACCTATCGTCATCTATATTTCTATTATGTCTGGAATGTTCTCTCGTCTTTCGAAGAAACTTTCTGAAACAGAACAATTGGAGATTATTTTGAGGAATATTCGCCCATGCTATTCAGTCTTCTTAGGTTTAAAAGACATTGACTCTATCGACTCTCTTCTGGCTACTTGCCAAAACTATGAAAAGTTCCTAGACAGAGACAAACAATTTAAAGAGCCAAATGTACAACAAAATCCTCTTATTTCTGAATTCAACTACAAGCATTCCACTTCAAGTTCAGTTGACTCTACAAATTCTTCCAATAACTCACGACCTTCTCCTCCATTAATGAATAAATTCACTTCATCCTACAACTACCCTTCTAGACAAATTAATAGTCTCTCTCAAACTAAAGCCCCTCAAGAAAGCTCCTTTTGTGTTTGCTGTCGCAAACAAGGTCATACTTTGAACACTTGTACTCAACCACGATTCGTGATTTGTTTCAAATGTGGTCTTAAAGGCTTTAGAACTGCAGATTGCCCTACTTGTTCTCCCAAACCACATACTAGTTCAAAAAAACTAACTGCTGACTTGAAAAGTAACTTAAACTTTGATAAAGACGATTGGACTAGTTGGATTAAAACAATTCAAAACTTCTTTTCTTGTTACAAAATCTCTTCTACACTCTACTCCAAAGAACAAGATCTTAATCGTCCATTCGTTAATGTCAAAATTTACGACTTAACTTTATCTGGTTTACTAGATTCTGGCAGCTCAGTAACTATTCTAGGTAATAATTCTCATTTAGAAATTCTTAAACTGGGCTGTAAACTTTTCAAGTCAGATCTTATTACTGTCTCTACTGCTAATAATCAAAAAATGAACTCCTTGGGTTATTTTGACTTACCTGTTCATTTCAATAATCAAACTCATTTAATTAAAGCTTATGTTTTCCCTGAAATATTTCCTTTGCTAATACTAGGTATTGACTTTGGAGAAAATTTAATATTTTACCTAGTGTTTTATCTTCTCTTAACTTTACAGAATCTAAATGCTCTGCTATCGAAACTAAAGATATTAAAGTTTTACGTTATGAACATTTAACTCCTAATCAAAAGAACATCGCTAACGACATCATCCAACGCTTCAAGACAATTTCTTTTGAGGAAAAAGGTATCCTGGGAAGCACACATTTAATCACCCACAAGATTGATACTGGTGATTCTCTTCCAATCAAACAAAGATGTTATAGACTGTCTCCTGAAAAACAAAAGGCGTTAATTAATGAAGTTGACAAGATGCTGGGATGGAAGGTCATTGAACAATGCGAAAGTCCTTGGTTATCTCCAGTTCTCATCACTCCGAAGAAGAATGGTGAATGGCGTTTCTGTGTTGACAGCAGGAAGCTTAACTCAATAACACGTCGTGATGCTCATAAGTTGCCACTAATAAGCGAAATTTTGGACAACCTGAAGAATGCCAAATACTTATCAAGCATTGACATTGCGAAAGCATTTGGGGAAATTCCCTTGAATCCTGCGGATAAAGATAAAACTGCATTTTATGTACCTGGAAGAGGTATGTTTAGATTCAAAGTAATGCCTTTTGGCCTCACGAACTCACCTGCAACTCTACAAAGATTAATGGATATGCTATTTACTCCTGAATTTGAGAACAAGGTATTTTGCTATCTGGATGACATTGTTATTATTAGTGAGACTTTTGATGAACACATATCGTTTCTCATGAAAGTTCATGAAAAACTTTCATATGCCAATCTAACTATTAACTTTGAAAAGAGTCAATTCTTCAAGAAAGAACTGAAATACCTTGGTTTTCTAGTGGACGAGTATGGTCTACGTGCGGATCCAGATAAAATAAAAGCTATTTTAGAATATCCTGTACCTACTTGCAGAAAAGAAGTACGAAGATTCATAGGCACCTGCAGCTGGTTCAGAAGATTCATTCCAAACTTTAGCACTATTGCCTCTCCACTCAACCAACTAACCTGTTCCGGGAAGAACGCTCCTAAATTTTTATGGAATTCACAAGCTGCAGCTGCTTTCCAGAAACTTAAAGAAGCTTTGGTAACTGCTCCTGTCCTTGCTTGCCCTAACTTCGAACTACCCTTCTCTGTACATTGTGATGCATCAAATTATGGCATAGGAGCAATGCTTACTCAACATCAAGATGAGAAAGAAGTCGTGATTGCTTACATGAGTAAAGCACTAAATAAAAATCAACAGAACTATTCAACTGAAAGAGAAACATTGGCTGTAATAACTGCATTAGAACATTGGCGATGTTACCTAGACAATGGTAAAGAATTTACAATATATACTGATCATGCTGCACTTAAATGGTTTCAGAACTTATCAAATCCATCAGGAAGACTTGCTCGCTGGACTTTACGCTTATCATGCTTTAACTTTGTCCTAAAACATAAAAAAGGAAAGGATAACGTTGTTCCAGATTTATTATCAAGACATAAGAATCAAGAACGTCCTGATACACGAGAAACTTCACCTCAAGGCGTATATCCCATTTCGATTGAAGAACCACCTGATCGTAGACTTGAACACTACAACAAAATTTTTTTCGGATGCTCCAACAACCCAGACGCATATCCCAACTACACTATCAGGGATAACAAACTTTACCGCTGTATCCATTCTCCCGATCGTCTAAACGATGACTTTATTTGGAAAGAAGTTCCACTACCTCAAGATAGACAGGCACTTATTGAAGCTAACCATGGTTCCCCTTCAGAACTCCATCTTGGTATCTTCAAAACATTCAAGAAAATATCATTAAAATACTATTGGCCTGGTATGTTTAAGGACATTGCTGAATTAATCTCGACTTGTGAAACCTGCTTAACCTACAAACACCCTAATCATTCTCCCTATGGTCTTATGGGTAAACCCAAACTTTGCTCCAGACCTTTTCAAACTATATCCTTAGATCTTATGGGTCCATTGCCTATGACTCGAAGACGAAATCAGTATATTCTAGTAATTAACTGCAATTTTACTAAAAATTCTATGATTTTTCCCCTTAAACGTGCTACTTCAGCTAATATTATTAATGTTTTGGAAAATTCAGTTTTTCTAGTTCATGGCGTTCCTCAAACTATTATAATGGACAACGCTGTTCAATTTCAGTCGCGAGAATTCCACTCATTTTTAAATTCTTATAATGTTCCTTGTATTTTTCACACAGCTTTATATTGTCCTCAGGTTAATCCGACGGAGAAGTTTAATAGTACAATTATTACAGCTCTAGCATCTCTAGTAGGAGACGATCATAGATCCTGGGACAACCATCTTGCTAAGATTCAGTACGCAATGAACAGCGCTACAAACGTAGCTACTGGTTTTACTCCAAATTTTTTAGTCTTTGGTAGGGAAACAATACCTTGTGGTTCCTTCTATACTCCAACTCAGAACCTCGAATAATTGGTATTTATGCCTCGTGATATTTACGCGTCTAATGCTGGTCTCCTCTCGTCTATATTTCACAAAGTTCAAACTAAACTTCACATAGCTCACGCTAAAAATAGGGCTCGCTATGATCTTCGCCGGTCTTTTAAAGAATTTAATGTGGGAGACACTGTTTGGCGTAAAAACCATGTTTTAAGCGATGCCGGCGCATACTTTAATGCTAAACTTGCCCCTAAGTTCATCAAGTGCAAAGTGATAGCTAAACTGTCACCACTAGTCTATGTGCTTGAAGACCCTAATGGAGTTAGAGGCAAGTGGCACATCAAAGATGTAAAATCATAAATTTTCTTAACTTTTATTTACTGTTAATTTGTATATATGTATAAATATCACCACCATTTTCACCTTATTATTTTTATTTCTTTTAATTTGTTTGTTTGTTTGATGATCCAGTGTTCTTCAACACATCTTGCTTTAAGACCTCGAATGTTGGTTGGATTAATCTTCACTTTTTATGTTTGTTTCAGACACATCTCGTTGGTGATGTTGCATAAGTCATAGCGACTAATGCTTGCTTAAGATTAAGTTCTTTATCTTTATCTTCACTTGGGAGCAGCTGACTATTCTCTTAATGTTCTTTACTTTATCTTCACTTGTGAGCGGTTGACAACTCTTTAAATAAACCTGAATGTTCTTTTGAAAACACACTTTTAGAGTGGTGTCTCTTCGACTAATTTATTTTTTTTTCCACACAGGAGCGGTTGACTACTCCTTAAATAAGCCTTAATGTCGTTTTGAAAACACACTTTTAGAGTGGTAGTCATTGAATGTGAACTCCACCCTTACCTGAATGCAGATGATGAATGTAAGAGATAGTATATCTGATTTTGACTGGTGATGTCTGTTTCTGCAAAGCTGTGTTTTTATGGTTTATTTTAGAATGTACATGTCAAAATTTTTGCTGAGTCAAAAATTTTCCAGGGTCGGGGGGAAAATGTAGTGTTATACTACTTACATTTCATTGTACACTATTTCTCCATTCTGTTCTTGATTTTCTGCATTCATGTTTTGCATCACTTTATACTATTTTTCCATTCTGTTTTTGATTTTCTGCATTTATATTTAGCATCACCTTTATTTCCATAGGATCCTGTAACGTTTTTACACAATAACATATCATTTTACTGCATATTTTCACACTATTTAGTACTTTTAAAATAGCTGTCAATGAAGTCTTACCTTTTTCGGTCTTTTATTGAATTCTCTGTAACTCTACAATTTCAGGCTTCGTGTACGCTGCCGTGCATTGGTTTTTCCTATGTGAATAATATCTCATTTCTTACTTAAATGTAATGATTTTCCAATTATATTCCTAAAAACCAAAAATTTTATATTTGACAGCCGTTATTTATTTCGTTGTCATGGCAATTTTTATTCAAATTCGTTACCGATATGATGTTTTATCTCGATATTTTCACATAAATACTCTTTTGCTCTAGGTCATTTACAATAAATTTCCTTTTAATTTAAATAATTTCTCGTTCTCTCTAAAAAGGTATAAAAGCCGAACAATCGGAGAATACAGAAACACAGTCTCGCTTCAGTTCTCAAACGAGAAACATCTACTAAAGGCCTTATCCCGGGGCCGCTTTGCCCCGGGATCCTGCAAGCCTCCATCTACATCCGGCGCATCCTGAAGTCGTCGGCGCATCCTGCAAACCAGGCGCCGGGATCCTGCAAGCCTCCATCTACACGTGAAGTCGTCGGCAGTCTGCTTCAAGCGCGGGGCCACGCTACCTTCGGGCAAGCTACGACTGCTTGCTCCAGGCGCCGAGTGCACCTACTGCCCGCGCTACCTTCGGGCACGCTACGACTGCTTGCTCCAGGCGCCGAGTGCGCCTACTGCCCGCGCTACCTCTGGGCGCGGCGACTACTTCTCCAAGTACTGAGCGCACCTACCCCAGGCGCTACGTGCGCCGGCTCCGGACGCTGCGTGTGCCCAGTCCAGGCGCTGCGTGCCGTCGCCGCTGAGAAACCTCAAGCTCTGCGTGTGCCCAGTTCTACAAAAGCAGCGAGGCTCCAGTCTCCCCTATAAAACTATATTGTCCTATTCTCCTACCTTTATTTTTTTAAAACCTAATTGTAATCTCATTTCATCCATCATCTTCATATTTCATTTTTTTATAAAATTGTAAATACTTTTCTGAAACTTTAAATATATTATTTTCTTGGTCTACTTTTGTTGTTTTGCTGTTCTTAGGTTAGGTTCTTTCTCTTTTAATTGTCGCTTCACGACACCATCTTGTAGTTCTGACGCGAGAGAGCAATTGCATACATGACACCATACATAACTGTCGATGTTCTTCCGATATTGTAAACGAAACTTAAATTTTCATACTTTTCCGAAAACAATAGGATGTCGAGCAATACTGGCGCCTATCATACTTTTTAACTGTCGGTTACTCCGATAAAAATTATCTTCAACAATGCTATGTCGGTTATTCTGGTTCTGCTGAGGATAGTTGCATGTTCCATACCACTTTGTGTGCCTAATAATGTTGTGTTCATTAATTAGGCTTATTTGCAACCTGTTGTTATCAACATCATTAAAAAATATTGTTTGCCCGCTGGTAATCATTAGCATGTAGAAATGCATGGGCTGGCAGGAAGTTTTGTCACTGACAGATCCAGAACTTGTTAAGTATAAGTTCTGATCCCATGCCATTGCTGGGTTGCTCAGGCGTATGTATACTGATGCACACAGTACTGCATAGATTGCTCTATTTGAACTCGGTCTTTTATCCATTTTAGAAGCAGTAGGTTTGCTAGTAGAGTGTTGAATCAATGTCTTCATCTGAATGTTTTCTTTGGTTTCATACACTATCTGTTCATAGATGGGCTCATCTCCACAGAATTGTTTCCTAAATCTTATCTTTATACCTTACACTCATTTTTAAGTCTATCTCATAGGGAAACCCCAAGCATAGCCCTCTTGATATCTAGGTAAATGGCGTTTAGCTTCCTCATACGGCCACGTCTCAGATCTATAAGTTATCACTGGCAGCACGCACTGGTTATACAATTTTATTTTAAGTTTCGAGGTATACCTAACGAGAAGATGTATCGTAATCTCTCGATCACTGCCCAGCCGAGTTGAATCTGTTGATGGAACTCTCAGTCGAAGTTGGACTTACCTACTCAGACTATTTGTTCCAGGTAAACTTACTTGTCAACAACTTTGAGCGTTGTGCTTCCAATAACTATCGGCTTAGGTGTGACATAGACGTCAAATGACCTTTGTTTTGTCCATGTTCATCTTAAGACCTACCCGTTGGGAGACACTATTGAGGTCATTGAGTACAGAGATTAGGTCTTCCAGCGATTCTACCCTAAGGACTATATCGTCAGTAAATCAAAGTTGGATGATGTGATGTACTCGCCATTGATGTTATTTATATACGTGGTAGAGCCATTCTGCAGCTATATTAGTAGCATAGTTGTAGCATGAATAGATCGGCTCGATCGGGGAAGGTCCACGCTCTCACAGAATACCAGTGTAAAATAGCAGCTCAACACTGCTGTGGTTCGTATGGTGAGTGTAGAGAACCGGAGACCCTTTTTACTGGAAAAGAGGCATTCCATCTTAGTCCTCACGGATGACAACGCATCTTCATTTTGATGCTTTATTGAGGATAGATGTAGATATCTATGGGTCACAGCAACCACTCACCATCAGGTGGACTGTGTGCTCGTTTGTCACCCTATACTATATAAAAACATTAATACCGTACCCTTTGCAGTCTAGTAGATTTAAAACTTATTCCAATGCAGCGGGTGAAGATTTTAGGGAATATAACGTCACCCTGTCACAGAGGTGTAAAACAGGGTGCTGCAGTTGGATAGGTTTCGTACTCTGGTTCGATACTCGGATAGCTATCGTAGCCCTACTGTACAAACACTTCAGCACTTCGATATACCGACAATCAACTTCCAGACAGTCTCAGAACAACAAATCGAAATCAAAGGTTTTCTCATAATCCACATACGCAAAACAAAATGGCAGATTATACACCTCGGTCTTCTGTACAATTTGCCGAAGGGTATGTGGTTTATGATACTAAAGCTTATTCGGAAACCGGCTTGTTCGGGAAGCTGGTAGTGGTCGAGTCTGCGTATGAGACGGTTCGTAATGAAGTATAGACGTAGCTCAGAAGAAAATTGGTCGGTAATTCTTTGACAAGGCGTTGTCGCCTTTCTTGAAGAACAATAACACTTCACTTCTGCTGTAGAGCAGAAGTGAAGTGTTATTGTTCTTCAAGAATGATGGCACTACTCCGGAGGCGTAGGCCTCCGGAGTAGTGCTATCATGGAGGACGGAATTAAAGAGCCTCTAAAGTACTTAATATGTTGGTTTTTCACCCACTTTTAGAAGCCTCGTGTAATTCCGTCCCCGCCAGGTATCTTGCCGTTTTTAAGGTGCTGGAGAGCCATTACAATCTCGCTCAGACAGACGTCTGGAATGTCATTGGTATGGTGTCGGATAATACTTGTTCTTAGATCATTACTTACACTTGCGTGTGAGTCCCTCTTTCTCCATAAAGTCGGCCAGCTTCTGGCCTGGCCCCTTGGGTTCCGCTGACTTATACCGAATTTCGCTAACTTCAGCTCACCGTTCTTTCTTTAGTTTTGAATTGAAGTATCCCATTAACAACGTATAATGGGTTTTGATTATGCTCCGCATGAAAAAATAAAATCGAGTTTTTCACCTACATTGTTTCAAGAACACCAGCCTTCTTATTAAAAAACGTGGCAGCATCAGGTAATATAGAATCTATGATAGCTAACCGCTGAGAGAACCAACCTCGATTGAATCAAAAATAATGAAGAATAGTAAAAATAACACTCTTTATTAAAAAAAAATTTTAAAGGCTTTTTTTCTTTCCGTTTAAATAATTTCATGTTTGCTCATGTGGTAATAAACACGAACAAAACGAACACAAGAAGAACGTAGTCTGTTAGGAGTTTTGCTTTAATAGCTACGTACGGCTCACAGAAGTAAGTAAGCCCCAAGAGCGCTTGTGTGTTGTGTTTTTTGACGCCATAGTTTATTTTGTTTTTTTTAATTACAGTTTTAATTTTAAAAAGAAGTTGTTTTTATTTTTCAACAAACAAGCTTTAAACGATTTTATTCATCGCTCTTTAAAATGTCCATATTCATACGCAAAAATTTAGTTTCATAATCACAATTTATTAGTAATACAAAAAATAGTTTTAGTTTAGTGGCCAAAGGATAACTATTTTACTTTTACCAAAGAACAACGAAGACGATATAGGCCTGATATTAACAAAAAAAATATACATATACAATAGGCAAAGGAAGTAAATGAACCCATATATTTATTTATTATAATTTGATAAAATATATTATTTATAATTCTTATTTTATTATATAAAAAATATATGACTTACGAGTATATAACATTACTTATTCATTTCGTAAATAGGACTGTCGTTAGATTTGTTATATTTACGTGAACATCACACATTAAATTTAACTAATTTTACAGATTTTATCGCGTTTAATTTAACTTTTTAATCCCAGACGTTTCGGGTGTTTTACAGTATCCATGGTCACAGGGGGGAGGGGGCACTGAGGTGTTTGACATTCCGATGTGATAGTTATCCCGACTACATTAAGATTTAGAATATTAATATTTGGTCTGATCTACGCAGAATGAGCTCGGGGCGGGGTCGATCTTGAACATGTTTACACTGACTGCAGACTGCAAACTTCCCAGGACACCGGTGCTTCACGTAAGCTATATTTTCTTTTACGCGGAATTATAAAGATCTTTGTATATATAGTTTTTCCTATGTAAGAGAGACCAAATTCACAATCAAGATTGTACACTTCTGCATCTTGTAGAAGGATACTACACTTGACGGATGGAAAAAATTTACTAACCTTCTTCGGCGGCTTGTTTTAGTGGTAGCTTGCTTTACGATATATAACCAATGTTATCTGTGACTTCTTGGAGGTATGGTAGTGGAGCAGATACCGCTCGACCGTGGCCGGCTTCACTAGGTCACTGTGACGTAGGCGCGGGAACCGAAGCTTGTTATGTTGCAATACTTGCTTGACGTGCTGAAGCTCGGCGGCCAGATGTTTTCTGTCACAAATCCCTTGTGGTCTCTGAAATAAAGATTTTCCCACGGTAGATAACTGTGATGGATGGTGGTGAGGTCTCTTTCCTATTTACAGTGTGACCAATAGCGTTTTCAGCATTTCGGATGACTAAAACATTTAGAAAGCTGAAGAATTATGTGCGTCTAACTCCATTGAGAATTTTATTTTAGAGTTTATGGAGTTGAGGTGGTCTAAAATGCAGTTATTTTGACGGCTCCGTGGCGTAGTGGCTTAGCAATGAGTTGTTGCGCTGGGGGCGCGGGTTCTAATCCCGCACGGAAACAAGTATTTGTATGGCCTACAAATAATTGTTCCGGGTCTGGATGTGTGTTATTGTGAAATTTATGTATGTAAACTGCCTCCACGACACAGGAGAAAATCCTAGTGTGGGGGTAACGTTTTTTAAAAAAAAAGTTACTTTATAAGATGGTAAAATTGCGAAAGTCCTAGTCTTAGTTAAAATTGAAGCTACAAGATAACAACATACCTGCAGAATTTGCACTATTACTCAATCATAGCCTCACATCTGTAAAAATGTAATGAACTGATGAGCTTTTATAAACATTTAAATAAAAACTTGTTTATAAAAATGTTTTCTTACTATTAATTTACTTCTAATTTATCATATTTATTCATTTAAATAAAACTAATTTTACGGATTTTATCGGGTATATTAACTTATTTTACATTCCCGACGTTTCAAGCACTTTACATCACCCATGGTCACCATGGTCCCCCCCCCGTGACCATGGGTGCTGTAAAGTGCTTGAAACGTCGGGAATGTAAATAAGTTACGCGATAAAATCCGTAAAATTAGTTTTATTTAAATGTGTAGTGTTCGCGTAAATATAAGAAATCATTATATTTATTCATTGTAAATCGATTGAAATCCAAATAAAATCTTTCTTATACACTTAATCATAATACAAATAATAATGTGTAATGATTATAGTGCTCGAGTGGATGCGCAAGCACAGGTGCACTCTCTATTCCCTCAATCTCACAGTCCGATGGGACGGTAAATCGACACGACCGGAGAGAGATGAGGCGCAGGACAAACAGCTATACGTGTTTCCGAGGCACGGGGCTGAAACACCGACAACTTCCTGACTCCAAGCAGCTACTGAGAATTTCTTGACGGAAAAACTCAATAACTAATTTATGGCCCGGCCCGGGATTCAACCCAGGGAGCTTATGATTAGCAGTCTCGTTTGCGACCACTAGACCAACGAGGTAGTCAGTAATATTAATAGTATATATGGGCGCAAACCGCCATCTATCGGCAATAATTAGCAAATATTGATATTTATGTTTTAGTTTATCGTTTAAGTGAATATATTAGTATAGAAATATCTCAACTATTATATAAGATTTAAATTTAAATAGTTATTTATTAACATAAAATTGTTACTTATTAAGGTCTGATATTTAGTAGACACTATTTTGACTGTTGGAACATTTTGAAGACGTTTGATGCTTCATTTATTGTTAAAATACTCATTTTACTGTGTAAATGTTCAAATTAATATCTACTAGAATTAATATCATTGTCTTGTATCAAATTTTATTATTTTATGTAATAAGTCTTGTTTAATTTCACTTGAATCTTGCTTGCAGCGCCACCTCTTAACAGTATTAGAGCCCGGATTTTGACTGACTATGAAAAACTAATGTCTATTCAAATTAAATGAACAAAGATTTATATAATATAAATCATTTGTAGTTATTTAAATTCATTAAAATATTTATTATGAATAATGAGCTCTGTTTTAAGAATTATTTTGTAGTACTTAATTTTATTTGTTAGATTTAAAAGAAGTTGTATTTGCTATATCCGTGTTTGTAAGGAAACTATTGGAAACTATAAAGGCGGTTGATTTATGTAAAGACTGTTCTGTTCTGTACCAGCAATTGTGCGAAAATAAACTACTTAATATTTGGCGTGCTATTTCATTGTGATGGACTCTGAGCGTGAAAACCCCGGCGTATCGCCGACATATACAATATTAATAAGAAAATGCCTACAGAGTGATATGTAAACTCCCCGATTTAAAATTAAGTAAGGTCAGTTATAATTTATAGGATAATGATAACATTTTACAGGCAGCCATATGTAATCCGCGATGTAGAGATTTGACTGTAGCACTTTGTTTAGCGCTGCAAAGCTTGACTTTATCGGCTTGCTGTCAACAATCCGCTGAGTAATTTGCCTATCCATCAATGATCTAAACCTTCCACCTGAAATACTTTACAAGGGAGGAAGAGAATTTAAAAAGAAGAGAAATTTCCCGCTGGTAGGAGGATCGCATAAAAGAGGATTTGCACTTGATCAATATCGTTACGCTTATTAGACGATTGCAATATCAAAATATTTCGCCACTATACGGATATACTTAACGCCATTTAGCGGTCACCAACGTGTGTTTAGTTAATTAGCATCTGACTCATAAATTTAAAGATCACATTTACTTAAGTTTTTAGTTCAACGTAATTTAAATAATACCTCTCTCGTATTAAATTTAGTGCTGCTTAGAAAAACAATTAAGTTTTTAGCAATACTTACATAAAACAAATTTATAATATTTTTTTGAAAAGCCTTTGCAATCTACATAATTAATATGACAAAATAAAAAATCATAAATTATTTTACTCTCTTTATATAATCAAAATATGGTGTCATAAAATACCCAATATTAATTAGAAGAAATAGTCGTTAGTCCTTGTACTTGACTCTACGAATCTCCAGGTGGCAGTAATTTTATAATATACTGTGAATAATGTTTGTGTTTGTGTATAATGTTAAGGGTTGCAGTCGTATGAATAAATTAAAGAAATATTTTATTGTAATCTAACGTTCACCCCGGCTTCACGCAGGTGATTTCTGGATCTCAACAAAAGCGCCACCTACCGGGTCTAATTGAGTTTTTAAACCATCCAAGCATCCACTCAAATACACACAAAAAAGTTAATCAAAATCAGTCGAGCCCTTTTCGAGTTTTTGCGAGACTAGCGGACAGCAATCGAAAATGATATTATATATATATAATGATAGAATTGTCTTGTGTTTTTTTATTATTTTGTTGCTTAAGAGTATGTACATAAACAACAAAATAATAAAAGAGATGCCTCTTTTTATTTATGTGTAAGAATATCTCCTCTTTTATTAGTGATGTTGATTTATTAAATTATTTATTTTCCTTTATATGTTCATAACAGTCCACTGCTAGACATACGCCTCTCCTAATTTGAGAAGGGTTTAAAGTAGCAAGCGGATTGTCAATCTTGGTAGGTACCAAATGTTTCGCATGTCTGACACCGCTGCCCATCTTCGATTTGGGTATTTTACATATAGCCCATGTGAGATGGCATTACCGATATCTAGTGGAAACTATAATATTTTGCTAGAATTTCCAATGAACAGCAACAGTTAGTAATGAAGCGCCTACCAGTTATTTTGGTTTAACATAATGTAAAAGACCTTGTATTTTTGTGAAATATGTCACTGAGTGAATCTTTCAGAAAAAAAATCATCATTAAACTATTATAGCCTTTCAAAATCCACTGCTGAACACAGGCCTCCTCCTAGATTGTCTCATAAGGGGAATATTTCCCATAGTTGCCACGCGTGCCAATAGGGGTCGGCAACCACAATTTTTTATTTTCTAGTTGTAACTGCGAAGAAGCTGCTGCACATATCCTGCTATGTTTCTCTCTGTCGCCTCTTACGACACCCAAATAACATACGGGGTAGTTGATATTCTTACATCGCCATCGGTAATTGCATCGCAATACCACACGGTACCATCAATATCAAGAAGTAGATTTTTAGTTCTCATTTTTTTAACGTAGTAGAGCCACTCTGCAACTATAATATGGGTGCAGCACGTATATGTCGGCTGGACCGTGTAAGGACCACAATCCATCTGTTTCGTGTGACAACTGTATAGAACCGGAGTACCCGTTGCAGCTATAACAAGCATTTTCATCCTTAATTAAGATTAGAAATAGATGGACTAAGTACTCGCTTGTAACCCTTACTCCTATAAAAATATAAAAGCTGGTATGACCCTAAAAGGTAATAATATAATCGAAATCAAGCTACTATTAGACATATTAGACTAGTTTTTTACCGACTTCAAAAAGGAGACAGTACTCAATTCGACTGTATGTTTTTTTATGTGTGTTACCTCATAAGTTTTTACTGAGTGAACCGATTTCGATGATTATTTTTTTATTTGAAAGCTAGTGATTCACATGTAGTCCCATATAAATTATCCCCATATAATTATCAAGTTCTGACCAATAGTTTTTGAGTTATTCTTAATCATTTATATTGAAGTCGATCTGCCGACTTCCAAAAAGGAGACGGTACTCAATTCGAGTGTATGTTTTTTTTATGTGTGTTACCTCATAACTTTGTACTGGGCGAACCGATTTCGATGATTCTTTTTTTATATGAAAGCTAATAGTCCTCGTGTGGTCCCATATGAATTTGATCAAGGTCAGACCAATGGTTATTGAGTTATTCTTAAATAACCTATATTGAAGTCGGCTGTACAAAATTTTTAATTATAAATTATTAGCGTTATTACTACACTTATACAACATTATCAATGTCTTCCGCCTTTCCCACTAACTACATGCCCCTAAACTAACAATAGAATCTGTTTTATAACAAAATAAACGTCATATAATTGGATTGTTTTAATATTTAGTAGTAATAGAATTTAACGAGCTTCCATTATCATCGGATCTGATTGAAATGTTGATTTCTATAACAGCGCTCCTCCGATAAAATAAAAGCGTAATTTAGGTTAACTTACGTACAATTTATTATGTAACAAACATACATTATAATATATATAGCCGCAATTTGTAGTTCTTTTCCTTTATTTTTTTTAAGTTATACTTCAATTTTTATAAAAAACTTTTAAATATTTAATTTATAGAACTACTTAGAAAGAATTATGTAAATTATAACAGGCCACATTCACAAATGTTAGTGGTCAATATTTTGTTTAATAAAATTCTTACTGCATAATATTGACATAAATAAACTAAACCTAAAACAAATTTGTTTAAAAATAATTCTCGTTTTTAAAATTGAATTATATTGAATATATAATTATATAATATATTATATAATTATATTGAATTACTTTTTAAAATTTAAAATTGAAAACAGAATTGAATTGTTGAGTGCAAGTGTCGATTAATCTTTCTTCCGGTAATTTTCTATTGGACCGCTGCGCTGCTCGGATGGCATACAACCTGATCCCGTACCCCACTTCACTCGCTACGTTTATGTTATTATCTCAACCATCCATTGCAATTACTCGTGCACAGAGAGAGGAAAAATGCAAGAGGAGAATAGCAAAGATTAAAGGCTATTTCAAACTTATCTTTATGACACTGCTTAAAGTTAATATATGTATGTATACTTCAATATTTCTTACTGCATAATTAATAACATATAATATATAAATATTATGATAATTTAATTTTGTAAGCGATGTACGCTTATAAAATTAAATTGTTATATTTACGCGAACATCACACATTAAATTAAACTAATTTTGCAGATTTTATCGCGTTTAATTTAACTTTTTAATCCCCGACGTTTCGGGTGCTTTACAACATCCATGGTCACCCATGCATCTTCTATATTGTAGTGTTATGGTACTTACATATCATTTTACACTATTTTTAATTTATTTTTCCATTCTGTTTTTGATTTTCTGCATTCATATTTTGCATCACCTTTATTTCCATAGGATCCTGTAACGTTTTTACACAATAACAAATCATTTTCACATCGTATTTTCACGCTATCAGCACTTTTTAAATCGCTGTCAATGGAGTCTTACCTTTTTCGATCTTTTATTTAGTTCTCCGTAACTCAGCAATTTCGGGTTTCGTGCGCGCTGTTGCGCTATTTTTTTTCCTATATAAATAATATCTCATTTCTTACATAAAACTTGCAGTTTCTTAATAACAAGCCTAAAACCAAAAATTTACATATTTGACAATCGTTATTTATTTGATTGTCATGGCAATTTTTATTCAAATTCGTTACCGGTCTGATGTTTTATTTCAATATTTCCACATAAATACTCTTTTGCTCTGGGTCATTTACAAAAAAAAATCCTTTTAATTTCAATAATTTCCCGTTCTCTCTAAAAAGGTATAAAAGCCGAACCATCGGTGAATACAAAGAGTCTCGCTTCAGCTTCTAAACTTGAAGTATCACCTAAAGTCCCGGGGCCGCACTGCCCCGGAATCCTGCAAGCCTCCATCTACACCTGAAGTCGTTGGCGTAGTCTACTTCAAGCGCGGGGCCGCTCTGCTCCGGGATCCCGCAAGCCTCTATCTACACCTGAAGTCGTCGGCGTAGTCTACTTCAAGTGCGGGGCCGCACTACTCCGGGATCCTACAAGCCTTTACTTTCATCTGGAGTCGTCGCCTGCGCCTCCACCTGCTAGTGCCCGTGCTACCTTTGGACACTGCGACTGTTTGCTCCAGGCGCTGAGAACACCTACTCCAGACGCTACGTGTGCCGGCTCCGGACGCTGCGTGTGCCTAGACCAGGCGCTGCGTGCCACCGCCGCCAAGAAACTCCAAGCTCAGCGTGTGCCTACTCCTACTCCAAGCGCAGCGTGTGCCGCTTTGACCTTCAGGCTCCGCTACCATATTCTCCTAATTTTTATTTTCTATCTAATTGTAATTTCACGTCACCCATCACCATCATCATACTTCATTTTTTTATAAAAAATTGTAAATATCTTTTAAAAATTTTAAATATATTATTTTCTTGTTCTATTTTTCTTGTCTTGTTGTTCTTAGGTTAGGTTCTTTTTTTTTAATTGTCGCTTTACGACAATATTGAAATTAGCAAGTTTCTTTTAATTTCAATAGCCTCGCGAATCATCCTTGGTAGGAATCGATGTTATTTTTGCGAGTATTTGTGGTCTATCAAATGTATTGTAATGGGGGGGGGGGACGATCTTGAACATGTTTACACTGACTGCACTGACTTGTAAACGTACATGTTGAAAATAAAAAAATACGCAACTATTATTATGACGGCAATTTTTTTAAATAAAATTAGAGTGACAAACGAATTTAAATTTCACTTGGTGGTAAATTGTGAAAGAAGTGATAGAAAGTGAAGCCTATCGCTTACACAATCGCAAACCCAATATCCCATTAGTCGCCTCTAATGACGAGTTAGGCAAGTAAAACTGTTGGCACATTTCTTTTTGTTATTAGTCCCACATAAAAATGGGACATGTAAGTCTCACAACAACATTTTTATTTATAAAATAAGGGTGACAAACGAGCACACAGTTCACTTGATGGTAAGTGGTTACTGTGGCCCATAGACATCTACATCTATATTCGTTTGCGAATTAAAATGCAGATGCGTTGTCAGCCGTGAGGACTAAGATAGAATGTATCTTTTCCAGTAAAATGGGTCTCCGGTTCTCTACACTCACCATACGAAACACAGCAGCATCAAGCTGCTATTTTACGCTGGTATTCTGTGAGAGCGTGGTCCTTCCCCGGTCGAGCCAACCCATTCGTGCTACAACCATACTATTAATATAGCTGCAGTATGGCTCTACCAAGTTTAAAAATTGGACATATTATGTAGTATAGACTGAATTGCGAAATTATCAGATTTGCATTATTTAATTTTTACTCTTATTTATTTTACTTTTACAAAATAATGTTGAATTACTCGAGTGCCTTCAAAGTTCAAGGGTAATTGGATGGAAAGACAGACTGTGGCTCATTATTCCCCTCCTTTGCTGTTAAAGACGACGAAGCATTCCATTTCAATGCATTCTATTCAAATGCGTGTTTGTGGACAAGAGAGGAGTCGCCCCTGTTAAGTGTGCTAATTACGCGCATAATGCACCACTCTAGCGTCTACCCAGCGTTTACTATTAATTATTTGCAGAAATTATTATCTTTAACTATAGTAAGAACGCTTTTAGGCGCTTAGCTATTGAAAATCTTAAACCTAAAACCTAAATAAAATAACATAATTTATAGTCAAGTCAAAATAATAATAATATACTGCTAACCTAATGTATTACAAAGTAACGTGTGTGTATTCGTGTGTATTTATTTGTTACCGTTGAATAGTGTGTGCTGTTACTGAAATCATTAGTGTGCATGTTACATATGTTTATGAATTTGTGTATGAGACTTTTCGAACGTGCGTATTGCCCGAGGGAACAGGTGCAACAGTTTAATGATATAAGTGGAAAATTGAGTGTATAACTGATACTAATTATTACGACAGTAGTATGCTATGCCATAGTAAGTAAAGGAAACCTGTTATTGGCCTCATTATAAGAATAATATTGTTTAATGTAAACTATACAGAACGCTGTTGATTTCTTAATAAATAAATAAAAATATAACATAAAAAAAGACGACGAAGCATTCCATTTCAATGCGTTCTATTCAAATGCGTGTTTATGGACAAGAGAGGTGTGGACACTCGACGAGCGTCTAGTTGTTATATGAAGGGAGAGGGAGGAATTAAATCAAGTATTTCCTGCGCACAGTCTCTAAATATATCTTGTAAAATACCGAGAGTTTAATTGTGTTGCGCCTATGTTGCGACTGATGAAAGCAGCTTTATTGAAGTCACTAATATACTTCCAAGCACGCCTTTTCGCAGATTCAAACGTTACTTAATAGGTGGTCTGATTTAACAAGCAGAGTTAATTACTGTTTAAGAAAAAACTGGACTGAGTAAAGAAATACTAATAATTCCCATTATATATATTATGTTTATATAAGAACTTTCTTTTGAGTATCTTGTACCTCGTGAAACAGTGCCGGACCACTAAACAGCTGCTTCTCAGAACTCCTTCTCATTTCACAAGCCGATGTGGTGGATCCTTTACTGTAAGGGCGGTCAAGCTATGGAACTCACTTCCACATGACATACGTGCTAGCTCTTGTCTTGATATATTTCGGAGCAGAGTAAAGAAATATTATCTATCAACTTAGAATTACAAATATTTACATAAGTTATGTATTTATATGTATAATTGTATTTCAGTGAAATGGGTTCAGTAATTTTGGAGTCCTTCGCGGACAAACAACGTGACACGTAATTTTTATATATAAAGATATATATATATATATATATATATATGTGTTTGTGTATATAGGTATATATTTATTATCTTTATTAGTATATATGTATGTAATTCAATAAAAATAAGAAAATTAATTATACTTATATTTTATACACTTATATGTTAATTGTTAACTGTAACTTTAGCCAATTTCTATTAAGTAGTGTTAAGTTAAATATTAAGTACGCACGCTGCTACCTACTTGCTTTATATGTAAAATTATTTCTCTTTCCCAATAGGTTTGCTGGAAAAGAACTCTTATTAGGGTTAAGCTCGCCTTTGTACATTTTATTTGAATATTTAATAATTGTTACCAACTTAGAGTGTGTACAATAAATAATAAAGAACTTTATGACAACTTAATTATAAGTTTTGAAAATTTAAGCAAAAATAATCGCTTACTAACTTTAAATCGTTATAGATCCTAAATGATCATTCAAAATTAAAAAATGAGTTGAAAAACCTATATATGATTTTAAAATATCTAATAAATGATACTCCACTTGACATCATAGTTGCCGTCTTACAATTTTTCTTTTAAGCAATATGGCGTCTGGTTGTCGCAATATTGAATTACAAATACTGTCATATCTTTAGTGACACTCACAAGATTAAGACAAATCGATTGACGTAAAAATCATCAAAATCGGCCCACGCGTTCAGTTTCTAGAGCACCACAAAGGAACAAACACACATACATAAATATATGTATATATATAATGGATTTTATTTTTAAACAATACAAAAAAGAACTTTACAATAATTAACAAACAAAATATATATATTTTCTGTGTTTATCAGCCTATATATATGTCGGCTGATGTGTTTATCAGCCTACATATATATAGGCTGATAAACACATTACGCTCCACAGTCGGTTAAAAAAAACTACTTCCCCACTAATAATTTCTCCTGTATTTTGGAGGCTTTATTCATACATAAACTTCTCATAGATAAACAATCATACTACACCAGTACAACCAGTATACCCGGAACAATTATGTGTATGCACTTGTTCCGTGTAAACCTAAACCCCACAAACTGCATCACCGTAGCCACACTCGTAACCACTATGCTACGAACACGTCGGAAATTTATAATTATAGTATAGATATAGATAAAGCAGAAATATTTTAATATCTTGTGGCGGTGTTATTATCACATAAGTAGATAAACAGAACAGAGACAAAGCTTCATAAGAACGAGGAAAATTGTTATGTTTTTTTTTGGAGTTTATGGCCTGGTATCTAGAACTTTAAGCCAAGTTTTGAGTATTTTTATTCGGTTTATTATAATTTTCCCACTGTATTTTTGATGAATTTATATAGAGGCACGTAATAGGTATTTTTTAACATATCACTCAGGCGGCGGGGGGGATCTTGCACTGTCACTCGATTTTGCACTATGTCACTAATTTCACTGACAAGAATCAATCTGTCAAATGAAAAGCACTCGCATGTAAATATGAAATGTTCGATATTACCAACAGAATTATTGTAGAATGTGCAGTAGCTGCTCTCCACTATGCCCAACCGAGCCAGGTGGGCCGGGACGGTGGAGTGACCAAAACGCAGTCTGTTTATTGTAATAAAGTCCCGACTGGCCATTTTCAGTTTGTTATACCTTGGTGCTACAGGTTTATTAATGATAAGTTTACGTTTACAGTTTAAGAAACCCGTTGAAGAGTTCCCTATCATCATTACAGCCCTTCACAAGTCCACTGCTGAACATAGGCCTCCCCCAAGGAGTGCCACAAAGCACGGTCCTGAGCCACCTGCATCCATCGACTTCCTGCATGTCTTACCAGGTCGTTACTTCATCTAGTGGGCGGATGCCCTACACTTCGCCCGCCGGTACGAGGCCGCCACTCGAGAACCTTTTTTCCCCATCGGTTGTTGGTTCTTCGACCTATATGGCCGGCCCATTGCCACTTCAGCTTACTAATCCGTTGAGCTATGTCGGTCACTCTGGTTCTACTACGGACATCCTCATTTCTAAGTTTATCACGCAGAGAAACTCCGAGCATAGCCCTCTCCATAGCCCGCTGAGTGAGCTTGAGCTTCCTCATCTGGCCAGCAGTGAATGATCACGTCTCCGTTCCATAAGTCATCACTGGCAACACACACTGGTTGTACAGTCTCGTTATCAAGTTTTGAGGTATACCTGACGAGAAGATATGCCGTAATTTCCCGAACGCTGCCCAACCGAGTTTAATCCGTCGATTGACCTCTCGGTCGAAGTTGGACTTACCTAGTCGGACTATTTGTCCCAGGTAAACATACTCGTCAACAACTTCGAGCTTAGTGCTCCCAACAACTACCGGCATAGGTGTGACATGGACATTAAACATGATCTTTGTTTTGTCCATGTTCATCTTAAAACCTATCCTTTGGGAGACACTATTGAGGTCATTGAGCATAGTGCTTAGGTCCTCCAGCGATTCTGCCATAAGGACTATATCGTCGGCAAATCACAGGTAAGTGATGTACTCGCCATTGATGTTGATACCGTATCCTTTCCAGTCCAGAAGCTTGAAAACGTCTTCCAATGCAGCGGTGAAGAGTTTCGGGGATATGACGTCACCCTGTCTTACACCTCTCTGCAATTGGATAGTTTTCGTACTCTGGTTCTGTACTCTGATAGCCATCGTAGCTCTACTGTACAAACACTTCAGCACTTCGATATACCGACAGTCAACTTGGCACCGCTGAAGGGACTGCAGCACCGCCCAAATTTCGAAAGAATCAAAGGCTTTCTCATAGTCCACATACGCCAGATATAGTGGCAAATTGTACTCTTCGGACTTCTGTATAATTTGCCAAAGGGTATGTATGTGGTCTGTGGTGCTAAAGCCCTTTCGGAAACCGGCTTGTTCGGTAGGCTGGAAGTCGTCAAGTCTGCGCAATGACTCTCGAAAACAGCACGGAGACGCGGCTTAGAAGGGAAATCGGTCTGTAGTTCTTCAAGAGAGCGTTGTCACCTTTCTTGAAGAACAAGACCACTGCATTTCTACTCCACGCCTCCGGTGTAATGCCACCATGGAGGACGGAATTAAAGAGCTTCTGAAGGACTTCAAGTACTGGTTTTCCGCCCGCTTTTAGAAGCTTCGCTGTAATTCCATGCTCGCCTGGGGCCTTGCCGTTATTAAGGTTCTGAAGAGCCATTCTAATCGCGCTCAGACTTACTTCCGGGATATCATCGGAATAGTGTCGGATAAGACTCGCTCTTGGATCGTTACTCACACTTGCGTGTGGCTCCAACGATGATGTGTACAGCTACCCATAGAACCTCTCAATGTCACTCAAAATCTTAGGAGTCCCGGAAACGACGCTGCCGCACTCGGTCTTCAGCTTCGACAGTTGCCTCCTTTCGGCAGACAGATCTCTAGCAAAGACTCTGGGGCCCCGGTTCCGCTCGATTGCTTCTTCAATACGAGCAGTATTAAAATTGCGTAAGTCCCGCCGCATGCCTGTCTAAGATCTGTCTGTTCAGTTGCCTGTATGCTGTCAAATCTACTGAAGACTGCAGCTTTATATCCCGTCTAACAGCCATGAGATTAAGAATGTGAAGAGTTCTCTAGTCAGGAGACAATCCTGGCTACAGCATCAGGTTATATCAATCATATTATTGCACTGGCACTGAAGTTACGGTATACAAAATTTCAACTCAATCATACATTCGGAAGTGGTTCAAATCTTACTTGTAATATGTGAACTAAACGCTCATACCTACTACATACCAACCCACCCACTATAGGTTATACATAATATTTGTTTTATCCATGTTCATCTTAAGACCTATCCGTTGGTAGACACTATTGAGGTCATTGAGTATTGAGCATAGTAATGGTTGTTTGTTGTACTGTGTGTATGAATAATACTAGAAAAATAAAAATATATCATACTTTATCTATCCCAAGGAGTACATTAGGCATGTAATAATGCATGGATTTAGAGATAGCCTCATACATTTTTCCACCTCCTCATCGGAATATCCCGAGGTAGGTTCGTAAACCTGTATGACCTTTAACGATTACCGTTTGGTGATTCTGAGTATAAGGTACGCCTCGCCCTACACTCTCGTCGACTCACTCACAAGTTTTACAACGTTCTTAACGAGAGACTTGTGAACACCTCCTTCGACACCTCCTTGGGACAGATTGTCGCCCTCCCGGTGATAGAACAAGTTGTCTGATTCAGAGATTACCGTGTGCAGTGTACTCTCTTCGGACCTCGTATAATACGTACGCAAGAATTACGAATAAATTGTTAGTCAGGGGAGGGAAAAATCATCACTTGATGTAAAAAGTTCAATACAAAGTTTCATTCGCGTGCTGGTTAATTCAAGAGAAACAATAACATTAAATACAAGAGTTTTAGTTAGAAGAAAATAAAATAATTTAAAGGGAACGTCGGCAAAATTTCAGGCTACGGTGGATGCTAAAATAACAAGCTGAAATGTGAATGGAAAACTGAGACTAAATATACTGAAGTCAGTAGGGTCTAGCGAAATTTTCATTCATAGTTTCAATTAAGACGGGCAAACATTCCTTCATGACAACATGAATTATACATGAGACTGTAAAAACCATAATACTGTTAACGCTACCCACGCGGCCGTAGTATGATCACACCAGTTCTCTTTTGTTAGCTTTTTTACAGTTTTGGTTTGTACTTAAATCTATTATTCTGTATAAATCTAATATTCCCCAATTCCTAAAAATACATAATTATGTAAAACTGAGAATTACGCAGAGGGCTATTAATGTATATATTATGTGATAGAGGATTTAGTTCAGGGAGTTGCTGTATTATCCTGTGGCATTAGGAGGGCGGTGGGAGAAGGATATTGCTAAGGGTATGATTAGAAGAGGTGACTCTCCCCCTGTACTTCTCTCTCGCTCTCGGCGGCAAGTCACATTTATACTTTAGAAACGAAATAAATCGTATTGATGGGTGTTGAAGGATTAGTGGGAGGGGGAACAGGTATTTCCCACCAATTACTCTCGAACCTAGTGAAATCACACTGAGAAATGTTTAAAAATTTCTATTCTGATCCTTCGCTTGGCGCTGCCGCGGCAAGGCTGTTTCACTCGCTCGGCTCGCGCATAATGATCACCAATAACATTAAGCTCCTCCACGCTTCGCTCGTCTTCGCACCTAAGGTTTACTGTTACACATATCCACTTAAAATTTCCCTAGGGCGTGGATCAGATAATTATGTATTAAGACCGAAATTCACCAAATAAAATCAAGATATTTTAACACAGTTGAATAGTTTCCAAATACGACCGCCTATTTACGTAACTGGCTATTTGATGGATACGTTATTGATTCCATATTATACGTGGTAGAGCCATGCTGCAGCTATATTAATAGTATAGTTATAGAACGAATGGGTCAGCTCGACCGCGGAAGGACCACACTTTCATAGAATACCAGCGTAAAATAAGAGCTTAAAGCTGCTGTGTTGCGTATGGTGATTGTAGTGAACCGGAAACCCTTTTTACTGGAAAAGAGGCATTCCATCTTAGTTCTCACGGCTGACAACGCATCTGCATTTTGATTCTTTATTGAGGATAAATGTAGATGTCTATGGGCCACAGCTACCACTTACCATCAGGTGGACTGTGACTCGTTTAACACCCTATCCCATAAAAAAAATGTATAAAATTAAATTGACTGTTGAGAGAAATATACTTGTGAGTTTCTTACCGCTTCACTTTTCACAAGGTCTACCGCAGTAGGCACTTGTAGAAGCGATGGCGTAACTTTCTTGGTGTGTTATTAGTTGTTCTATTCTATATTACAATTTAGTTGGATATAAAACTTGCTAAGTTACAAATTCCGTAGAAAAATACGTCAATAGAAGATCGTTGTAGGAACATTACTTTAGCTGTGACTCATAGACATCTACATCCTTAATAAAGAATCAGAATGCAGATCCGTTGTCACCCGTGAGGACTTAGATGAAATGCCTCTTTTCCAGTAAAATGGGTCTTCGATTCTCTACACTCGCTGTATGAAACACAGCAGTGTTAAGCTGCTATTTTACGCTGGTATTCTGTGAGAGCGTGATCCTTCCCTGCTGAAGCCGACCCAGTCATGCTACAACCATACTACTAATATAACTGAAGCATGGCTCTATCACGTATAACTACTTAACGGTGTAACGGTAAATAGAAGGGATGGGCGCGGGAAGTCGCGCGACAAGGTACCTTACCGAGTGACCCTTACGAATGCGTGCGTGCGCAAAATAGTACGTGTCAGACATATAAGAATGACAATCAGTTAAAATAATGCATTGCCGCGCATTTTGAAATTAAAAGATAAAAATTACAGAATATTTGAGATTTCTTTAATTAATTTTTCTTCATTATTTGCTTTATATATGTACTTATATTCTTAACCTCCTCTGCAAATTTGGCCGGTTATTGCAAAATAACCTTGTGTAATTACACAAATTTTAAAAAAATAATTTTTAAAAAATATAACGTGCTTTAAATTTAAAGCACGTTATTTCTTTTTAAAAATGTGTTATTAATTTACTAGTGACACGCTGCCCAGCCGAGTTGAATCCTTTGATTGAACTCTCAGTCGAAGTTGGACTTACCTAGTCAGACTATTTGTACCAGGTAATCTTACTCCTCAACAACTTCTAGCGTTGTGCTCCCAACAACTACCGGCTTCGGTGTCACATAGAAGTCACACATGACCTTTGTTTTGTCCCTGTTCATCTTAAGACCTATCCGTTTGGAGAACTATTGAGGAGCGTAGTGCTTATGTCCTCCAGCGATTCTATCATAAGGACTTAATCGTCAGCAAATCGAAAATTAGTGATGTGATGTACTCGCCATTGATATTAATAACGTATATTTTCCAGTACAGTAGGTTGAAAACGTCTTCTAATGCAGCGGTGAAGAATTTAAGAAATATTACGTCACCCTGTCTTACACCTCTCTATAGTTGGGTAGGTTTCATACTCTCGTTCTGTACCTATATAACCACCGTAGCCCTACTGTTCAAACACTTCAGCACTTCGATATACCGACAGTAATATTGGCACCGCTGAAGGGCAGTCCCAGAACAAACAAATCGAAATCAAAGGCTTTCTCATAATTCGCATACACGAGGCAAAGTGGCAGATTGAACTTTCCGGTCTTATTTACAATTTGTCGAAGGGTGATATGTTATATGATACTAAAGCCATAGATATAACAGCACGTAGACGCGGCTAAGAAGAAAATTGGTCGGTAGTTCTTCAAAAAATTTCTTGAAGAACAAGACCACTGAACTTCTGTTCCATGCCATGCATGCTATTGAACATCGGAGGACGGAATTAAAGAGCACCTAAAGGACTTCAAGTATTGGTTTTCCGCCCGCTTTCAGAAGTTCTGCTGTAATCCAATCCTCGCCCGAGACCTTACCCTTTCTAAAGTGCAGAGTCATTACAATCTTGCTCACACTGTCGTCGGGGATATCATTGGAATAGTGTCGGATAAGAATTTCTTTTAGATCATTACTCACTCTTGCGTGCGAGTCCCTCTATCTCCGTGAAGTCTGCCAGCTGGTGGTTTCTTGGACTGTTGCCCTTTCCCGAATTTCGCTATTTTCAGCTCACTGTTCTTTCAAGTGCCTAGTTTTGCGTTGATGTCTCCTATCAACACCGTATAATGGGTTTTGGTTATGATCCGAGGCGCATTGGCTTAGTCTCTTTAGCGTTCAATAAGTTGCAGCACCAAGGGCTGCGGGTTCGAATCCCGCACGGAAAAGTATTTGTATGGCCTACAAATAATTGTTCCGGGTCTGGATGTGTGTCCTTGTGAAATTTATGTTTGTAATCTGCCTCCATAATACAGGAGAAAAACCTAGGTTGGAGGTAACGCTTTTTAAAAAGAAAAGAAAAGAAAAAATTGAGTCTTTCACCTACATTATTTCAAGAGCGTTCCTATCATTAAAAAACGTGGCAGCATTAGGTAATATAGAATCTATGATAGCTAACCGCTGAGAGAACCAACTTCGATTGAAACAATAATAATAAAAATAGTAAAAATTACACTCTTTATTAACAAAAATATTAAAGCCTTTTTTTTCTTTCCGCTTAAATAATTTCATGTTTGCTCATGCGGTAATAAAAACGAACAAAACGAACACGAGAATAACGTAGTCTGTTAGGGGTTTTGCTTTAATTGCTACCTAGGTACGAAAGGCTCACTGAAGTAAGTAAGCCCCAAGAGCGCTTGAGTGTCGTGTTTTGTGACACCATTTTTTTTTGTTTTTTTAAATTACAGTTCTAATTTTAAAATAAAATTGTTTTAATTATTCAATAAACAAGCTTTAAATGATTTATTCATTGCTTTAAATGATTGTTAAAAGCATTTCAAAAGTTTGGTTTCATATACATAATGTTTTGATATTAAAAAAAATGTTTTACTTTAGTGGCTAAAGGATATAACCTTACTATGTGCACATTGTGCTTGTCAGCTCCGACGCGCGACTGGAGGTGCGATTGTCTTAAAATATATACAATAGGCAAAGGAAGGCAATGACATATTTATTTTTAATGATTTGATAAAATATATGACATAGATTATATTATCTGATATTTAAAAATTAAGTTCGTATTTTATGCGCTGCCTTACTGTTCATCAGATTGCGCTAAAACTTTGTCAACTTATTGCTTGCACTTCCACGAAGGTTATAGAAGTACACAGTTAACTTACAGTAGGTGGCGCGCGTATCGCTCCAAAGAATTTATTTAAAAGTTATATATCATTCAACTTCAATGAATGTACTATTATTACTTATTATACCGCTCGGTAGAGAGTAATTGTGTTCTGTGTATTACACAATATAACTCTTCCAAATTTAAAACGCAATTTTCCGGCAGCAGACGCGCCGTGTACCAGCTATTTTTTTTATAGAATATGGGTAACAAACGAGCACACAGTCCACCTAATGGTAAGTGGTTGCTGTGACCCACAGACATCTACATTTATCCTCAATAAAGAATCAAAATGCAGATGCGTCGATACCCGTAAGGACTAAGATGGAATGCCTCTTATCCAGTAAAAAGGGTTTCCGGTTCTCAACGCTCACCATACGAAACACAGCAGTGTCAAGCTGCCATTTTACGCTGGTATTCTGTGAAAGCGTGGTCCTTCCCCGGTCGAGCCGACCCATTCGTGCTACAACTATACTACTAATATAGCTGCAGCTCTACCATGTACAAAAATTTTTTTAACAAACTTATTAATATTATGATTAAGTATATAAGATTTTCATATACTTAATCATAATATAAATAATAATGTTTAATAATTATAATGTTCGAGTGTATGCGCAAGCACAAGTGCACTCTATTATATCACTCTCATAGTCCGACGGGACGGTAGACCGACACGACCGGAGAGATCAGGTGCCGGTCCAACGGCTTTACGTGCTTTCCGAGGCACGGGGGTGAGACGCCGACAACTTCCTGACTCCGGACAGCTACTGAGAATTTCTTGACAAAGAAACTTAATAAATGATTTTTTGGCCGGCCCGGGATTCCACGCACCTCCACGACCTCATGATTAACAGTCGCGTTTACGACCAACGAGGTAGTCAATAATATCAATAATCTACAGTATTAATAAGAAAGTTCCTATAGAATGATATGTAAACTATCCCCATTCACAATTAATTAAGATCAGTTCTAATTTATAGGATGATGATAACATTTTACAGCAGGCAGCCATATGTAATCCGCGATGTAGAGATTTGACTGTGGCACTTTGTTTAGCGCTGCAAAGCTTGCCTTTATCGGCTTACTGTCACCAATTCGCTGAGTAATTTGCCTATACATCAATTAGCTAAACCTTCCACCTGAAATAATTTACAGGGGAGGTAGAGAATTTAAAAAGAAAAAAATATTGCAGTATATTTTTAGTAAATTGAATTTAATGTGTTAATAATAATATAAAACTAATAATAAATGTCCACAGCTGGGAGGAGGATCGGATTAGAGAGGATTTGCACATAATCAATATCGTTACCAGAATATTTCGCACCTTCGACGGTGCTTCCAATACTATATGAATATATTTATCGCCAGTTACCGATCACCAACGCATGTTTCGTTAAAATTCGTTAATTAATTAGAATTTATAGCTGCCTGGAAAAAAAATTATAGAATTTTGACATAAAACAAATTTAAAATAATTTAAAAAATATTAATAATTTAATATAATTTAAAAAATTATTTAAAAATAATTTAAAAGAAATGTAAAATAATTTTAAAAAATAAAGTCGACCTGTGCAATGCTACGGAGGCAGGGCAGACATGGCAAACGCTCTGTCCCGGTGAAAATGTTCCACTGGAAGTTAACCAACAAAAACAGTGGGATATTACGTTGGCTGGCCGAATGGCTTTGACGAAAGTCCAGAACATTTTATTATGTAGTATAGATAGAATTGAGAAATGATCAGACATTTCCGCTGAATCGAAAGTTTATGATAATATTATATTAATAATTTTCCTGTATTGTGGATTATTTATTCATACATAAATTGCTCACAGATAAACGTAATACGATAAAAAGACACCCGGAACAATGTTGTCTAAAACATTAAAACACTTGTCCCGTGCGGGAATAAAATTCACAAACTACAACACCATGGCCACACTCGTAACCACTACACTACCAACACGAAAACGAAATAATCGAAGTGCCTTTTTCATGTGACAGACAGCGTGATTAATTCGAGAACTGTGTCGTCGGCCGTTGTTCCATTTATAAATTGACAGTGTACTTGACACGAATTTACAAGAGAGGACCTACCGTCTTTTAACGTGCCTGTTGGTTTACGTATTTTGTATTTTACCGCTTAAACTGTATTTTTAGCAATGAAAATAAATTCCTATCGATACTTTATTATTTATAGCGTTCTTATATTACGACTATCACAAGGAATAAAACCTGAGACTGACACGGAGAGCGAAGGTATTGTTAAATTATTTTACATTAAATATAGACATTATATAATAAAAAAGTAAAGTAAAATTAACTGACAAACTATATACGTCCCACTACTGTAATACAGGGGTCACTGCAGAGAGGGATTTTATTAGTGCGAGTAGCTAAGTAGGTGTATTTAGACTAGTATCACTACGACCATGCGACCAGTAAGATCTATTGTGATCGATTCTATTGCTATAGTTCACTGTTAGTACACACAGTAAAATATAGACACACTGGAGCATTTCAGCAATTTTTCTGGTCTTAGTACGTAATTTGCCAGATAAGTGTGCTGAGAGTTCCAAGAACCACTTGATTTGTATAAGACACCGTCAGAATGACAACGTCGTGGCCGCGGCGTCACTGCTACAGATTTTTTCGTATACTACACGTGTGTTTAGTTTTTCTTTCTTTTTTTTTTGTAGTTTTAATTGCTTTGTATTATAAGTTATGAAGGTCCTAAAAGACGACAGAGGGAAACTAAAACAGGGGATGTGCAGCATCAGAAGTCCATTTCCGAATATAGGCTTCCCAATTTCATTATTATTTTAAGTTGTTAACAGAAAGGTGCTTCACACAATCTCTTATTTCATTGCCATAATATGTCATCTAGTACGACACTCACGGGATGTGGCAGAGTGTATGCGCAAGAACAGGTGCACTTTCATTCTCATAGTCCAGTGAGACGGTAATTAGACACACCGCAAACCCGATATGAAGGTCATTTTTTATATAAAAGAAAAATGACGTATAGACACTACCTGTATAGGGTGATAAACGAGTACGTAGTCCACCTGATGGTAATTGGTTGCTGTAACTCATAGACATCTACATCTATCCTTAATAAAGAATCAAAATGCCGATCCGTTTTCACCCGCAAGGGCTAAGATGGAATGCCTTTTTTCCAGTAAAAGGGGTCTCCGATTCTCTACACTCATCATATGAAACACAGCAGTGTTAAGCTGCTATTTTACGCTGGTATTCTGTGAGATCGTCGTCATTCCCTGCTGAAGCCGACCAAGTCGTGCTACAACCATACTACTAATATAGCTGAAGCATGTTTCTATCACATACAACTACTACTTAACGGTGTAACGGTAAATATAAGGGATGAGCGCGAGAAGTCGCGTGACAAGGTACCGTAACGGTACGTAAAATAGTACGTGACAGACATATAAGAATGAGAATCAGTTAAAATGAAAGAGATTTAAATACATAAATATACAAAAGAGTGGACATAGGGAACAATTGCATACAAAAGATTTGAGTTATAGTACGCACGCGCGGCGTAGCGTAGCTATGTTTAGCTAGAGCTAAACTTAGTAAAACTACGCTGAATATTTATTAGAAAAAAATTTCCCAGTAGGTGAAGCTAATAAATGTATGGTAAAAACCCATTTTAGGAATGTTACCGTTTCGATTTCAATGTGTCGATAATGTTGTTGAAGATTACTAAGTTTGTAATGCTTTACGATATAATAATAGGGAATATGCATGTTTTTTTATTGTATAAATCTATTATGACTCCCATAACACCAAAAAAATTAATATAAACTTTTTAAGTCATGAATAACGTCATGAATTAAATAAAATATTTAATTTTCAATAGCTGAGAATCAATTCAAACAGCAGTGTCATTGGTGGCATCTTGGATGACATCACTAGGTCCATTAGACGTTATATTTAAAATAAGAAAAATATGTTAGTTGGCCGGCGTCGAAGGCACATCGCGAAACATCAGGTCCAATAAGCGAGCGCCTCTACTTCAAATCTAACATATTTTAGAAAAGCACTGAATGTAAATCGAATTTTACATTCAGTGCTTTTCTAAAATACACGATAAATTATTATGCAAATTCACAAGTTTTAAGCGTGTTTGTCGCTTAAAAGAAAACCTTTGTCGTATCTCTTATCTCCCCAATTTCAGAGAACTTCCCTTTACGTCAACATACCGAATGACCTACAGAAGTATAGTCATTTGGAAGAGAAAGCTAAAGTGGCTTCTAAAAAGCTTGGCGCACTCAGTAGAGCGGGACAGTATTTCATGCCTACACATCGTTTGCAACTTTACAAGCGCAGGTTCGGCCTTACATGGAATACTGTCCTTACCTCTGGGTCGGAGCTCCCCAGAGCAAATTCTTTCCACTTGACCGCATAGAAAGCAGAGCGGCTCGAATCTTCGATAACTGAGTTCTCTTTGATTGGCTCGATTCACTGGCGCTGTGTAGGGATCTTGTATCCCTTTGAATTTTCTATCGTATTTACAACGGAGAGTGCTCTGAGGAATTGTTCGGATTAATTCCAGCCACCAAATTTCACCCACACACATCGAAACAAAACTTACGTTACCATCCACATCATTTGGATGCTTGGCGGCCCACTACCGTGCGATTTATTAAGAGTTTTCTAAGGAATCCTTTACAATGGGCGATTTTTATGGACCGATACGACTTAGGGCCCTTCAAGAAAAGAGCCTACTCCTTTTTAAAAGGCCGGCACTGCATCTGCAATTCCCCTGGTTCCCCTGGTGTTGCAGTTGTTCATGGGCGGCGGTAGTCACTTACCATCAGGTGAGCCGCATGCTCGTTTGCCCTCTCTCCTATAAAAAAAACCTGACGAGAAGATATATCGTAATCTCCCGAATGCTGCCCAGCCGAGTTGAATCCGTTGATTGAACTCTCAGTCGAAGTTGGACTTACCTAGTCAGACTATTTGTCCAAGGTAATCTTACTCCTCAACAACTTCTAGCGTTGTGCTCCCAACAACTACCGACTTAGGTGTCACATAGAAGTCACACATAACCTTTGTTTTGTCCATGATCAACTTAAGACATATCCGTTTGGAGATACAATTGAGGAGCATAGCCCTTATGTCCTCCAGCGATTCTGCCATAAAGACTATATCGTCAGCAAATCCGTCAAAGTTAGTGATGTGATGTACGCGCCATTGATATTAATATCGTATCCTTTCCAGTCCAGTAGCTTGAAAACGTCTTCTAATGCAGCGGTGAAGAATTTAAGGAATATTACGTCACCCTGTCTTACACCTCTCCACAGTTGGATAGGTTTCGTACTCTCGTTCTGTACCTATATAACCACCGTAGCCCTACTGTTCAAACACTTCAGCACTTCGATATACCGACAGTAATATTGGCACCGCTGAAGGGCAGTCCCAGAACAAACAAATCGAAATCAAAGGCTTTCTCATAATTCGCATACACGAGGCAAAGTGGCAGATTGAACTTTCCGGTCTTATTTACAATTTGCCGAAGGGTGATATGTTATATGATACTAAAGCCATAGATATAACAGCACGTAGACGCGGCTCAGAACAAAATTGGTCGGTAGTTCTTCAAAAAATTTCTTGAAGAACAAGACTACCGAACTTCTGTTCCATGCCTCCAGACTATTGAACACCGGAGGATGGAATTAAAGAGCACCTAAAGGACTTTAAGTATTGGTTTTCCGCCCGCTTTATAATTTAAATTAAATTATAATAATAAAGAATAGTAAAAATAACACTCTTTATTAACAAAAATATTAAAGCCATTTTTTTCTTTCCGCTTAAATAATTTCATATTTGCTCATGCCGTAATAAAAACGAAGAAAACGAACACGAGAATAACGTAGTCTGTTAGGGGTATTACTTTAATTGCTGCCTAGGTACGAAAGGTTCACTGAAGTAAGTAAGCCCCAAGACCAAGAGCGCTTGAGTGTTGTGTTTTGTAACACCATATTTTTTTGTTTCTTTAAATTACAGTTTTTTAATTTTAAAATGAAATTCTTTTCATTATTTAATAAACAAGCTTTAAATGATTTATTCATCGCTTTAAATGATTGTTAAAAGCATTTCAAACATTTGGTTTCATATACATAATATGTTGATAATAAAAAAAAATGTTTTAATTTAGTGGCTAAATGACATAAGTTTATTATGTGCAAAACATTGTGCTTGTCAGCTCCGACGCGTGACTGGAGATGTGATTGTATTAAAATATATACAATAGGCAAAGGAAGGCAATGACACCATATATTTATTTATAATGATTTGATAAAATATATGACACAAATTATATTATCTGATATTTAAAAATTAAGTTCGTATTTTATGCGCTGCCTTACTGTTCATCAGATTGCGCTAAAACTTTGTTCACTTATTGCTTGCACTTCCACGAAGGTTATAGAAGTATACAGTTAACTTATAGAAGGTGGCGCGCGTATCGCTCCAAAGAATTTATTTAAAAGTTATATATCATTCAAGTTCAATGGATGTACTATTATTACTTATTATACCGCTCGGTAGAGAGTAATTGTGTTCTGTGTATTACACAATATAACTCTTCCAAATTTAAAACGCAATCTTCCGGCAGCAGACGCGCCGTGTACCAGCTATTTTTTTATAGAATATGGGTAACAAACGAGCACACAGTCCAACTGATGGTAAGTGGTTGCTGTTACCCATAGACATTTACATTTATCCTCAATAAATAATCAAAATGCAGATGCGTCGATACCCGTGATTACTAAGATGGAATGCCTCTTTTCCAGTTAAAAGGATCTCCATTTCTCAACGCTCACCATACGAAACATAGCAGTGTCAAGCTGCCATTTTACGCTGGTATTCTGTAAGAGCGTGGTCCTTCCCCGGTCGAGCCAACCCATTCGTGCTACAACTATACTAGTAATATAGCTGCAGCATGGCTCTACCATGTACAAAAAATTTATTTCAAAAAATTTATTAATATTATGAATAAGTATATAAGATTCGTATATACTTAATCATAATATTAATAATAATGTGTAATGTTTATAATTTTCGAGTGTATACGCAAGCACAAGTGCACTCTATTATCTCACTCTCATAGTCCGACGGGACGGTAGACTGACACGACCGGAAAGATCAGGTGCGGCTTTACGTGCTTTCCGAGGCACGGGGGTGAGACGCCGACAACTTCCTGACTCCGGACAGCTACTGAGAATTTCTAGACAAAGAAACTCAATAAATGATTTTTTGGCCGACCCGGGATTCCACGCCGGGACCTCATGATTAACAGTCGCGTTTACGGCCAACGAGGTAGTCAATAATATTAATAATCTACAATATTAATAAGAAAGTTCCTATAGAATGATTTGTAAACTATCCCCATTCAGAATTAATTAAGATCAGTTCTAATTTATAGGATGATGATATCATTTTACAGCAGGCAGCCATATGTAATCCGCGATGTAGAGATTTGACTGTGGCACTTTGTTTAGCGCTGCAAAGCTTGCCTTTATCGGCTTACTGTCACCAATTCGCTGAGTAATTTGCCTATACATCAATGAGCTAAACCTTCCACCTGAAATAATTTACAGGGGAGGTAGAGAATTTAAAAAGAAAAAATATTGCAGTATATTTTTGGTAAATTGAATTTAATGTGTTAATAATAATATAAAACTAATAATAAATGTCCACAGCTGGGAGGAGGATCGGATTAGAGAGGATTTGCACATAATCAATATCGTTACCAGAATATTTCGCACCTTCGACGGTGCTTCCAATACTATATGAATATATTTATCGCCAGTTACCGATCACCAACGCTTGTTTCGTTAATTAATTCGAATTTATAGCTGCTTAGAAAAAAAGTAATAGAAATTTTTACATAAAACAACTTTAAAATAATTTAAAAAAATTATTAATTTAATATAATTCAAACAATTGTTTAAAAGAAATGTAAAATAATTTTAAATTATAAAGTATACCAGTGCTTTGCTACGGAGGTAGGGCAGATATGGAAAATGCTCAGTCCCGGTGAAAATGTTCCACTGGAAGTTAACCAACAAAAACAGTGGGATATTCCGTTAGTACAGAGCGTGCAGAAAGATTTGTTTCATAATTTCCGTAGTGGCCAAGCTAAGGCACGTCTTCTAGCTGTTTCGACTAAGGAATCTAGTCTCTAGATGCACGCTTTACCATCAAGTTATCTCGGCACATTACTTGATGGGGAAAACTTGCGCATCGCCGTAAGAATCCGACGAGGAGCGGCGAATTGTCAACCCCATCAGTGCCCCTGTGGTAGCAGCGTCGACAAGTTTGGTCTCCACGGACTTTCATGTAAGAAAACTGCTGGTAGGTTTACACGGCACGGTTCATTGAACGATGTCATACGAAGGACTCTTGTCTCTATCAATGTTCCCTCGGTTTCAGAGCATTGTGGAATATTTAGTGTCGATGGCAGGAGACCCGACGGTATGACGGTAGTCCCTTGGAGGAGAGGTAAAGCCCTAGTTTGGATGCTACTTGCGTAGACACTCTGGCGGTCTCTTATCAGGGTACCTCGTTTAGAGCCGGGGCGGCATCAGAGGCAGCTGAATGGAGTAATTGGCGCAAATATGAGTCTCTGAGAGATGACTACATATTTGTGCCATTTTCTGTAGAGACTATCGGTCCGTGGGGTTCACGTGCGGTGAAGTTCCTAAAGGAACTCCATCTGCGACTGGTAGTTGCTGCTGGTGATAAGAGGGCTAGCCCTTTTCTCGCTCAAAGGCTAAGTATAGCCATTCAGCGGGGAAACACAGCCAGCGTTCTTGGCACGATACCGCGGGGAGTAGGCTTGTATGATAATTAAGTTACTAGATTTAGTTTATTTTTAAACAAATTTATATATTTGAAAAGCCCTTGCTAGTCTTCATATTATTTAATATGCCAGAATAATATAATATAAATTATTTTACTGTCTTTAAATATTTAAAATAAGGTGTCATAAAATACCTAATATTAATAAGAAGAAATAGCCTTTAGCCGTGGTACAAATCTCCAGGTAGCAGTAATTTTATTATATACTATGAATAATTTTTGTGTATACCGAAATTGAATTTTAAATTATCTGAAACTGTATGTTGCGGTCGGTGTCGGCAGTCGTATGTAAATATAAGAAATATTTTATTATAAATGCGTAGTTTTTTTTATTTTGTTGTTTATTTAGAAGATGCCTCTTTTTATTTGTGTGTAATAAGAACATCAACTTTTTATTACTGATGATGATTTACTTAATTAATTATTTTCCTTTATACGTTCCTAACAGTTCATTTCTAGACATAAGCATCTTCTAATTTAAGAAGCGTTTGAAATGGCAAGCCGATTGACAATCTTGGTAGGTACCAAAATTTTTCGCACGTCTGACGCTGTTGACCACCAGCGATCTGGGTATTTTACATCTAGCCCATTCATGATGGCATTACGTTATCTGGTGGAAGCTATAAGATTTCCCTAATGTTTCCAAGAGTGAAACTACCAATGAACAGCAACGGTTAATAACATTTATTTATATATACCCCATCCAATTTTGTGTATATGCGAATAATAACG
This sequence comes from Parnassius glacialis, assembly GCA_033319125.1. Classification (NCBI taxonomy): domain Eukaryota; kingdom Metazoa; phylum Arthropoda; class Insecta; order Lepidoptera; family Papilionidae; genus Parnassius; species Parnassius glacialis. The sequence goes on from JAVANC010000016.1 coordinate 39,007,153, forward strand.
AAGAAAGTCACTTTCCCACTGTAATGAAGCGTCTACTAATTGTCACTTGACATATAAAAGACTACCAATTATCAATGATGTTCTAATGTCTTTTATTTTTATGTAATATGTCACTATGAGAAACTTTCAGAAAAAAATTATCATCATTAAATTAGTATAGCCTATCAAAATCCACTGCTATACATAGGCCACCCCATAGATTGTCTCATAAGGGGAATATTTCCCATAATAACCACGCTTGGCAGGCAGTTTGACAACCGCAGTTTGTTATTTTTAATTAGGTTAGTTGTAATTAGGAAGAAGAGGCCGGCCATCTCCTGGTTTGTTTCCCTCTGTCGCCTCCTACGACACCCATATAACACTGGGCAACTGATATTCTTACACCGCCATCACGCGGTATCCATACCATCAACATCAAGAAGTAGGTATTTAATTCTTATTTCTATACTTTTTTAACGGAGTAGAGCCAATGTGCAACTTTATGGTTGCAGCACGACACGACCGGGTAAGGACCACAATCTTACAGAATACTAGCAGAAATAGCAGTCTAGCTCCTCTGTGTTTCGTATAGCAAGTGTAGTACAATCTATTATGTGATAAACATACATTAAAATATATAGCCGCTATTAATCTTCCTTTTTCTTTTATGAGAATATCATCACACAGGTTTTCATACTCCTTCCATTTTGAGGATTCCGTACCTGAAGGGTAACCAACGGGACCCTATTACTAAACCTCCGCTGTCCATCCGTCCGGTCGTCCGTCTGTCGGTCAGCGGGCTGTATCTCATCATCCGTAATAGGTAGACAATTGAAATTTTCATAAAACGTGTACTTCTCTTGCCGCTATAACAATAAATAGTAAAAATAAATTAAAAATTAAATGGGGGCTCCGTTACTAGAAACGTGTTTTTACCTACTTAGTACCTAATCTTGTACGATGATACGGAACACTTCATGCACGTGTCCGACTCGCACTTGGTCACTTTTTATAAAACTTTTTAATGTTTAATTTATAAATTAACAAAAGAAGATTTACATAAATTCAAATAAAGAAAGAAAATTAATTAAAAAAAAGTTTTTGATTGACATACATAAACTGAGCTTAAAACTAAGTTCTTTAAAAATACCTCTAAGAGCATTGAATTGTTTGTTGCAAAACGTCGATTAGTCTTTCTTTCCGGTAATTTTCTATTGAACCGCTGCGCTGTTCGGATGTCATTAAAGCTAATCCCGTAGTCTGCTTTCCACGCTACGTTTATGTCATTATCTCACCCATCCATTGCAATTACTCGTGCACAGAGAGAGGATAAATGCAACGGGAGAATAGTAAAAGGTTACAGGCATTTTCAAGCATATCTATAAGATACTGCACAAAACAGTAATTTATATATGTACTTAAATATTACTTTCTGCATAATTAATAAAATATAAATGTGACAATTTAATTTTGTAAGCGTATATATTTAAAAAATACGCTTTAATTGACGCTTTAATAACTTTTACTATGACGACAAATGTTCTTTTTTTTTTAATAAAATTTAAATGAAAAACGAATTTACTGTCCACCAGATGGTAAATTGTGGTAAGAAGTAATAGGTGGCTAGCCCATCACCTACACAATCGCAAACACAATATTCCATTAATCGATTTTCACGACAAGCTAGGTAAGTAACTCTGACCTTTTTGGTTATTGGTCCCACATCAAAATGGAACCTATAATTCCTAGGCCAACATGGAACATATCATTATGAAGTATAGATTGAATTGAGAAATTATCAGACATTTCCACTGAATCAAAAGTTTATGATAATAATATATTATAATTTCTCCTGTATTGTGGATTATTTATTCATACATAAATTACTCACAGATAAACGTCCAGACACCCGAAAAAATGTTGTCTAAAACATTAAAACACTTGTCCCGTGCGGGAATAAAATCCACAAACTACAACACCATGGCCACACTCGTAACCACAACACTACCAACACCCGTATTTTTTTTTATATGATAAGGGTGACAAACGAGCACACAGTCCATCTGATGGTAAGTGGTTGCTGCGGCCCATAGACATCTACATCTATCCTCGTTTGCGAATCAAAATGCAGATGCAGGACTAAGATGGAATGCCTCATTTCCAGTAAAAAGGGCCTCCGGCCACCTGCACTCACCAAGCGAAACGCAGAGGTAAACCTCTACTTGACGCTGGTATTCTGTGAGGTCGTGGTACCACCCCGGTTCGAGCCGGCCCATCCGTGCGACAGCAAAAGCTGTCGCGTGGCTCTACCACTGTTAAAACCGTATTTTTATAATTATACTACCAATATACCCATAAATATAATTATTAAAACAAAAATATTTTAACATCGTGTGGCAGTGTTATCATTTGGTACTATATAATATATTTAGTGTTATAATTTACGAGTAAAATGTTTATATAGCAATTTATTATCTTTTGAAAGATTCTTTATAACATGTAGCACGAACGGCCACGCTTCCGCTTTAGTATGCTATACGCCACAGCATCCACTTATCATCAGGTGGACTGCGTGCTTTTTGGCACACTTATTCTATGAAAAAAAAAATATCTAACAACTCTTTAAAACCTGTCAGATAACCGAAAAAATATATCCAAATTGATGTCCGGACTATTAACACGACATTTATTGGAGTTTGAAATCTATACTTTATTTGACAAAATAAAGTATAAATTTGAAATCTGAAACCTGTACATTTATTCTAGAATAGAAAACATTATTAAAAAATAGAAATATCTCTAGCAACTAAATAATCCTTGTAATATTTTAATTTTAAGCTGAGGATTAAATACACTACTGTACGTCAAGCTGTTTACTGCACCGTTTCCGCGATTGATTAAGTCAATTACTCAGTGAGCACGGCTTTTTCCACGCAAAGGTGACATTAAGCACTAGATTGCTAGATTGTATATAAAAATAACCTTCTATGCCTTCCACATTAAGAAACAATATAAATTAAATTGAAAAATTCTAATTTACTAATTATTAGGTATGAAAGTATGTATATCTATTATATAAAGTTTATATCATAAAACAAATAAACTACCTGGATTTCAATATGCGTAAAAACTATATAACTAACAACGCTACCCACGCGCTCGTAGTTACATATTCGCATCAGTTCTCTTTTGTTAGTTTTTTTACAGTTTTGGTTTGTACTTAAATCTATTATTCTGTATAAATTTAATATTTCCCGAGTCTTAAGAAACATAATTATGTAACATTGAGAATTACGCAGAGGGCTATTAGTGCATATATGGGATAGAGGATGTAGTTCAGGGGTTGCTTTAGTATTTTGTGGCACTCTAGGGTGGTGGGAGAGGGATATTGCAGAGGGTAGGATTAGAAGAGGTGACCCTCCCCCTGTACTTCTCTACCGGCGGCAAGTCAGATTTGTACTTTAGAAACGAAATAAATCGTTTTGATGGGGGTTGAGGGATTAGTGGGAGCGGAAACGGGTATTCCCCACCAATTACTCTCGAACGTAGTGAAAACACGCTGAGAAATGTCTTAAAATTTCTATTTTGACCCTTCGCTTGGCGCTGCCGAGGCGGGGTTGTTTCACTCGCTCGGCTCGCGCGTAATGATCACCAGCAACATTAAGCTCCTCCTCACTTCGCTCGTCCTCGTACCTAATATTTATTGTTATATACACCGACTTAAAAAGTCGCTACGGTGTAGATCAGAGAATTATCGATTCAGACCGAAATTCATTAAAATAATCATGCCGCAGGATACTAAAGCCATCCCCACTTCACTTACGTTACTTATTTAATTAATAAGTTCTCAGAAGGTCAGATGTCAAATAACACATACATATGTGAAATGTAGATATGTCGTGTATTAATATGGTATCAAATAATTATAAAAGTAACTATAAACTTGTTGTTTTCGCAAATATGTAGTATGCATTTATATAATGTGCACTGAATTTCAAGCCCAACTATAAATATATAAATAAAATCAAGGTATTTTAACACATTTGAATAGTTTCCAAATACAACCGTCCATTTACGTAACTGGCTATTTGATGATTACGTTATTGATTCACTATTATGTAAAGTTAAATTGACTGCTGGGAGAAATGTAGTCTACTTATGTGCTTCTTACCGTTTTTTTCACAAGGTCTACCGCAGTAGGGATATGTTGAAGCGATGGCGTAGCTTTCTTGATGTGTTATTAGTTGTTCTATTCTATATTTCAATTTAGTTAGATATAAAACTTGCTAATTTACAAATTCCGTAGCAAAATACGTCAATAAAAGAACGTTGTAGGAACATTACTTTAGATATGATTTAAGTACTGCTGTTGAGCTTGGCACCCATTTAAATATTGGTTGTTTTATCGACAAAGCCGACAACCCCAATGTCGTTTATACCAAATACGGCCTTTTTTGCCTCTTCTCGAATTTGTGATTTTGGTGATACAATAAATACATAATAATATCGCCACCGCTACTCTTTGAAACTAAATAAGTATGTAAAACATTAACACACAATTCCATAAAACTACTGGGCAATAAAATTGCTATGTAATGGCTGCTGGTTGACTTATAAGTTCATTAGCTGTCCCGCGTCGATTACATACCTTACATAAAAGGCAATACAAAATCTTTCTTAACTACGTTTTCCCATTGATCTTTGATTTCTACATATTTTACAAGCTATAAGATAACCCAATTATTCACATGTCCTTTCCTTACTTTTTAAAATGAATAAAAGATTGCAAATACGTAAGTAATACATTAAGAGGGGTTAAAATAATAATATTGAGAGAGTGAGAGTGAAAGTGTTCAACTTGCTCCTTAACTTTCGCAATTAATCCTTATCAGCCATAGAATTATTCTATGTTATCAACAATAAAAAGCAAACCACTCTTAGCATTCAGTGTTGATCAGTTACAATTCGACCTTACTGTAAAACGTGCCGGTCATAATCATATGATACTGATGATAACCATTATACTGCACAAAACAAACAAATAGGGGATTTGAAATATACCCCCCCTTCTATTTATTTCCTTTTATCATCTACCCTCTGTCTTTGGTAGATATATTTAAAAGCCACTAAATATTAAAAACAACAGAGCTGTTTTCAGCGACTTCGCCCGCGTGTAATTTCAGGTTTTAATTTTTTTGCGCGGTACCCTTATTCTTTTCTTAAAAGTAGCCTTAGTGACTATAATATCAGCTATCTGCCAGTGAAATTCTCGTCAAAATCGCTCTAGCCAATGCAGAGATTAGCCAGAACAAACGGACAGATGAAATGGTATTACCATCTATACTAATATAATAAAGCGGAAGAGTTTGTTTGTTTGTTTAAACGCGCTAATGTCTGGAACTACCAGTCCGATTTAAAAAATTCCTTTTGTATATTACAGCCAGGTTCATGTGGAATAGTATAGGCTATCTAGCAATAAGCTATATTACTCAGCTAGCCTTATATATGGATATTTGTTAAGCAAGTCAGAAGAAAAAGCACTCCCGAAATGATTTATCCGCGTACGCTGATGTTATCGTGAGGTATACGTAAATATAATGTTCTAGAAAAATATAGATCTTTACTCTATCTAAAAAAATTCCGTGATACCATATGTCTATTTCTTACACATAAGCCATAATTAGGTATTTTGTGACAAAAAAAATTGAGAATTTAAAAGTGATTTATGAGCGTTATTATTAGGCATGGCCTATTTATCCTTACGAACGATAGTTACTTCATCATCAAGACAATTTTATGAAGATAAACTTTGTTCTTTATACCATGTTATTTGGACGCATAGTTTAAGAAATAATGTAATATTAAAATAATTCAATACTTGGCAGGGCGCGCGAACGACACATAAACCCTAGCCGCCCGGTGAGAACTGTGAGAACTGCTCAACCGGGAGGGGTACGGAAAGTGGATAAAACTTAACTTCGCTCTACATCATACATAATATGCCGACAGATTAAAGAACTCCATTAATTATGCCAATTTTTCCATCCATTGCTATCAAATAAAATATTTAATTGCAATTATAAAATGCTTGAACTAGGTCATGTCGCGCACCTCCCACACGTGATGACGCGGGTGAAACCGCGGGGCACAGCTAGTTATATGATATGAGGGTTTCACATAGTATGTATTACAAAAAACATGCGTGCGTGTCGTGGAACACTCGGTTGGCACGAAGTTCCTTTCGTACTATAATTATTATTGACAATCGTTTTACATTATTGATTAACAAATACAAATAAATGAATTACTAGCATCTATTAAAATGAAGCGGCATTTAAAATAATATTTCGTTCATGGAAAGTTAAGAGAAAGTGCGAGGCAGGTGGATATTATTCCATCCGTCAATTTCGTACCGTGCGATTAAAAAAATTCATTTCAATAACCTCTTATCGGTTATCGTCCGCAGGGAAATCTTTAATCTAAGTAATTTTCAGATTGATATTAACTTAGCGATACAATAGATACCTTACAACCAAACCAATAACTACAATCGTCATTCACGTGCTGATTGCCGCAAGTCCTCCTTCAGACGAGGTCTATGTCCAGCTGGATAGGTGTGGTAATCATGGCGGAGGTATATAATAGCCAAATGAAAATGCCTTTTGGATATCGTGTGTCGCTGGTTATTGATTAATATACTTGCCTCTTACTCATTTGAAATGTAGACCTTGTAGATAATTGTAGTCAGTTCCAAGCCGAATGTTACAGTTGCGTTGATAAGAACCATTCTTACTGAGTAACTGCCACCTCAATCTAGTGCAAATGAAAGTCATGCCGGTATTTACAGACAATCCCGTAGTTAAAACTAAACCTCACAATGTCAAATTTATGTAAATATACTTTGAAATGTTGACATTGTGAATTTTAAGTTGAAGCTCGAGATCACTGAACAAATACTCAAGAAGAGCTCAAAATTGTCTCAACACCTCCATTAAAGTTAACTAATAATATAGATTTCACGAAAATTCAAAGCACAACAAAGCTTTTCTTTAGGTTAAAGTTAAAACCTTAAAGAATACATGAGCAAGCTGTGCTTATGTATGTAGGGAACCAGCTGCTATTATACGCTGGTAATCTCTAAAAATGTGATCTTCCCCGGTCGAGCCGACCCATTCGTGTTGCAAACAAAATATAGTTGCAGCGTGGTTCTACTACATTATTGTCTGTAGTTAAGCGAGACACATGCAATATTTTTTCCTTTAAAAAAATTGAAGTGCCTTTTTCGTGTGACAGACAGCGTGATTAATTCGAGAACTGTGTCGTCGGCCGTTGTTCCATTTATAAATTGACAGTGTACTTGACACGAGTTTACAAGAGAGGACCTACCGTCTTTTAACGTACCTGTTAGTTTACGTATTTTGTATTTTACCGCTTAAACTGTATTTTTAGCAATGAAAATAAATTCCTATCGATACTTTATTATTTATAGCGTTCTTATATTACGACTATCTAAGGAATAAAACCTGAGACTGACACGGAGAGCGAAGGTATTGTTAAATTATTTTACGTAAAATATAGACATTATATAATAAAAAAGTAAAGTAAAATTAACCGACAAACTATATACGTCCCACTACTGTAATACAGGTCTCACTGCAGAGAGGGATTTTTTTAGTGCGAGTAGCTAAGTAGGTATATTTAGACTAGTATCACTACGACCATGCGACCAGTAAGATCTATTGTGATCGATTCTATTGCTATAGTTCACTGTTAGTACACACAGTAAAATATAGACACACTGGAGCATTTCAGCAATTTTTCTGGTCTTAGTACGTAATTTCCCAGATAAGTGTGCTGAGAGTTCCAAGAACCACTTGATTTGTATAAGACACCGTCAGAGTAACAACTTCGTGGCCGTGGCGTCACTGCTACAGATTGTTTTCGTATACTACACGTGTGTTCAGTTTTTCTTTGTTTTTTTTTTGTAGTTTTAATTGCTTTGTATTATAAGTTATGAAGGTCTTAAAAGACGACAGAGGGAAACTAAAACAGGGAATGTGCAGCATCAGAAGTCCATTGCAAAATATAGGCTTCCCAATTTCATTATTATTTTAAGTTGTTAACAGAAAGGTGCTTCACACAATCTCTTATTTCATTGCCATAATATGTCATCTAGTACGACACCCACGGGAAGTGCCCGAGTGTATGCGCAAGAACAGGTGCACTCTCATTGTTTTAGTCCAGTGAGACGGTAATTCGACACACCGCAAACCCGGTATGAAGGTCATTTTTTATGTAAAAGAAAAATGACGTATAGACACTACCTGTATAGGGTGACAAACGAGCACGCAGTCCACCTGATGGTAATTGGTTGCTGTAACTCATAGACATCTACATCTATCCTTAATAAAGAATCAAAATGCCGATCCGTTTTCACTCGCGAGGGCTAAGATGGAATGCCTTTTTTCCAGTAAAAGGGGTCTCCGATTCTCTTTACTCATCATATGAAACACAGCAGTGTTAAGCTGCTATTTTACGCTGGTATTCTGTGAGATCGTCGTCCTTCCCTGCTGAAGCCGACCCAGTCGTGCTACAACCATGCTACTAATATAGCTGAAGCATGTTTCTATCACATACAACTACTACTTAACGGTGTAACGGTAAATATAAGGGATGGGCTCGAGAAGTCGCGTGACAAGGTACCTTACCGAGCGACCCTTACGAATGCGTGCGTGCGTAAAATAGTACGTGACAGACATATAAGAATGACAATCAGTTAAAATGAAAGAGATTTAAATACATAAATATACTAAAGAGTAAGGACATAGGGAACAATTACATACAAAAAAATTTGAGCTCGCGCGACGTAGCGTAGCTATGTTTAGCTAGAGCTAAACATAGCAAAACTATACTATGTTAAGCGAGAGCTAAACATAGCAAAACTACGCTGAATATTTATTAGGAAAACATTTATAGCTATTTCCCAGTAGGTGAAGCTAATAAATGTATGGTAAAAACTCATTTTAGGAATGTTACCGTTTCGATTTCAATGTGTCGATAATGTTCTTGAAGATTACTAAGTTTGTAATGCTTTACGATATAATAATAGGGAATATGCATGCTTTTTTATTGTATAAATCTATTTATTATGACTCCCATCACACCAAAAAAATTCATATAAACTTTTTAAGTCATGAATAACGTCATAAATGAAATAAAATGTCATGAAATAAAATATTTAATTTTCAATAGCTAAGAATCAATTCAAACAGCAGTCACATTGGTGCCATCTTGGATGACGTCACTAGGTTTTTTTTAATAGGTTAAGGGTGACAAACGAGCACACAGTCCACCTGATGGTAAGTGGTTGCTGCGGCCCATAGACATCTACATCTATCCTCTATTAAAAATGAAAATGTAGATGCGTTGTCAACCGTGAGGACTAAGATGGAATGCCTCATTTCCAGTAAAAAGGGCCTCCGGCCACCTGCACTCACCAAGCGAAACACAGAGGTAAACCTCTACTTCACGCTGGTTTTCTGTGAGGTCGTGGTACCACCCCGGTTCGAGCCGGCCCATCCGTGCTACAGCAAAAGCTGCCGCGTGGCTCTACCACTGTTAAATCCATTAGACGTTATAATAATATGATTAAATATATATTTAATATAAGAAAAATATGTTAGGTCGGTCGGCGTCGAAGGCACATCGCGAAACATCAAGTCCAATAAGAGAGCGCCTCCATGTTTTCAAATTCGTTTCTTTTACAAAAATACATACGGGACCAGCTCGAACCGGGGTGGTACCATGACCTCACAGAATACCAGCGTGAAGTAGAGGTTTACCTCTGCGTTGCGCTTGGTGAGTGCAGGTGGCCGGAGGCCCATTCCCCCCCCCCCCCCCCATCAACATGGTAGTGGAATTAAATCAAAGACTACCCCAGGAGGGTACCAGCACCCTTGGAGAATCCCTTGCTGAGCATCCACGACCAAACTACTCCTCTCCTGGGCGTGGGTGCTCAGGCTGCCACGCGTATTCTGGGGCGGGGGGGGGGGGGCGAAATTCCGCTCAAGACAAAACCTGCTCGGGGCAAGCAGAGCAAGAAGACAAAGGCAACCCCTGCCACGCTTACCGTGGATTTCTGCAATATCAGGGGACTTATTTCAAACCTTAACGCCGTCTACTACCATCTGGAGATAGCTAAGCCGGCCTTCCTCTTTTTAACCGAGACACAGGTGTCCTCTCCGGCTGATACTTCGTATCTCTCCTGCCCGGGGTACAAATTAGAACACTCGTTTGTGCCCCGGGCTGGAGTTTGCGTGTTTGTCATAGAGGACATCTGTTTTCGACGCCTCGGCAGTCTTGAAGGTATGGACCTGTCCATCCTATGGCTGCGCGTAGACAGCGACGACCATCCCCGCGTCTACGGGTGCCTCTATAGGTCCCATAGCGGTAATGCCGACACAGACCGACTCATCGACCACGTCCAAATGGCTGCAGACTCCGTGCTACAACAGATCCCATCCGCAGAGATCGTGATACTCGGTGATATCAACGCCCATCACGCTGAATGGCTTGGTTCTCGTTTAACCGATCATGTGGGTAGATCTGTCTATGACTTTGCTTTGGCATATGGTCTAACACAACTGGTTACTTCGCCTACGCGTATCCCAGATGTGGAAGACCATGTACCTTCCCTGCTGGACCTTCTGCTGACCTCTCATCCGGACGGATATCAGGTCTCCGTCGATACTCCTCTGGGCTCTTCGGACCATTGTCTGATCCGGAGTACGGTGCCACTCACACTCCAATCGCAGTTGCGATCTGCAGCTTGCCGCCGTGTTTGGCACTATAGGTCAGCTGATTGGGAATGGATGTGGTCTTTTTTTGCTTCCTACCCTTGGGGGCGGGTTTGCTTCTCGCCGGAAGATCCCAGCGTTGTTGCCGATTCTGTAGCTGATGTGGTACTTCAGGGTATGGAACTTTTTATTCCATCCTCTGTGGTGCCCATCGGAGGCAGATCCCAGCCGTGGTTTGGTCGCTCCTGTTAAATAGCATCACGCTATAAGCAGGAGTGCTACCGGGCCTGGGCTGACGCATCAAAGTCTCGGGATGTAAACACCAGCGCACTTAAAAAGAAGTATAATTCCGCCTCCAGGTCCTTCAAAAGCGTCATTGCCAAGGCAAGGTCTGAGCACATCGGCAGAATTGGCGAGAAGCTAGTTCGCCTTCCTTCGGGAACCCGTGCATTCTGGTCTCTCGCCAAGGCTGTCCAAGGAAACTTCTGTCAGCCATCTCTTCCATCTCTGCATAGAGAGGACGACTCACTGGCCCATGCCGCAAAGGAGAAAGCCGATCTGTTGAGCTCTCTTTTTGTGTCCAACTCGACTCTAGATGACGGGGGGAACACAATGTCGACCATCCCGCGATGTGATTGCTCCATGCCGGGTGTGCGATTTACACAGCGCTCGGTTCGCAAAGCACTCTTCTCCCTGGACGTCAGCAATTCGAGTAGGCACGACGGAGTCCCTCCCATTGTGCTGAAGACGTGTGCTCCAAGCATCCAGCGCAGAGCGGTTCGAATCGTCGACGACCGAGTTCTTTCTGATCGGCTCGATACACTGGCACTGCGTAGAGATGTTGCATCTCTTTGCGTATTTTATCGCATCTTGCATCGCAAAGCACTTCTCTCCCTGGACATCCAGAAGTCGAGTGGGCCTGACGGAATCCCCCCAATTGTGCTGAGGACGTGTGCTCCGGAGTTGGCACCGGTCCTAACGCGTCTTTTCCGGTACTCCTACTCCCAAGGCGTAGTCCCGAATTCATGGAAGACAGCTTTTGTCCACCCGATCCCTAAAAAAGGCGACCGCTCAGACCCGTCCAACTATAGGCCTATCGCGATCACCTCCTTGTTCTCCAAAATAATGGAATCCATTATCAACTGCCAGCTCATCCGGTACCTTGAGGATCACCAGCTGATTAGTGACCGCCAGTACGGTTTTCGTCGGGGTCGATCAGCTGGTGATCTTCTGGTCTACCTGACCCATAGATGGGCGGAGGCAGTAGAGTCCAAGGGGGAGGCGTTGGCCGTTAGTTTGGACATTGCGAAGGCCTTCGATCGGGTTTGGCACAAAGCGCTTCTTTCCAAGCTCCCGTCCTATGGGCTTCCCGAGAAATTGTGCAATTGGGTCACCAGCTTCCTTGCAGATCGGAGCATCAAGGTCGTTGTAGACGGTGCATGTTCTGACTGCAAGCCTATTAACGCTGGTGTTCCACAAGGCTGTGTGCTATCACCAACGCTGTTTCTTCTGCATATCAATGATATGTTGCTAACTGGTAACATTAATTGCTATGCGGATGACAGCACTGGTGATGCTCTATACACCGGCCGTGCTAATATTTCTCGGGGAAAACGTCTCCGAGTACCGGAATAAACTTGTGTCTGAAGTCGAGTCTTTGCTGGACAAAGTCTCGGGCTGGGGGCGACTAAATCTAGTCCAGTTTAATCCTCAGAAGACACAAGTTTGCGCGTTTACCGCTAAAAAGAACCCCTTTGTCGTATCTCCTCAGTTTCAAGGCACTCCCCTAGTTGCCTCAGCCAGTATCGGAATCCTCGGCGTCGACATATCGAGTGACGTGCAGTTTCGTGGTCACTTGGAAGAGAAGGCCAAATTAGCCTCTAAAAAGCTTGGCGTGCTCAGCAGAGCGGGACAGTATTTCATGCCGGCACACAGCCTGCAACTTTACAAGGCGCAGGTTCGGCCTCACATGAAATACTGTTCCCATATCTGGGCAGGGGCTCCCCAGTGCCAGCTTCTTCCACTTGACCGCATCCAGCGCAGAGCGGCTCGAATCGTCGACGACCAAGCCCTTTCCGATCGGCTCGATTCATTGGCACTGCGAAGAGATGTTGCATCTTTTTGCATTTTCTTTCGCATCTACCATGGGGAGTGCTCTGAGGAATTGTTCGGATTAATCCCAGCTGCCAAATTTCACGAACGCACATCGCGACAGAACTCCCGATACCATGCACACCATCTGGATGATTGGCGGTCCACCACTGTGCGATTTAGAAGATGTTTTCTTCCTCGCCCGACTTCCTTGTGGAATCGATTACCATCAGCGATTTTTCCGGACCGATACGACTTAGGGACCTTCAAGAAAAGAGCGTACTCCTTTTTAAAAGGCCGGCAACGCATCTGCAATTCCCTCCCTGGTGTTGCAGTTGTTCATGGGCGGCGGTAGTCACTTACCATCAGGTGAGCCGCATACTCGTTTGCCCCCTCTCCTATAAAAAAAAATCTATCACGGGGAGTGCTCTGAGGAATTGTTCGGACTAATTCCAACCGCTCAATTTCACCATCGCACATCGCGACTAAACTCGCGTTACCATCCATACCATCTGGATGATTGGCGATTTAGAAGAAGTTTTCTCCCTCGCACGACTTCCTTGTGGAATCAATTACCACCAGCGAATTTTCCGGGCCGATACGACTTAGGAACCTTCAAGAAAAGAGCTTACACCTTTCTAAAAGGCCGGCAACGCATCTGCAATTCCCCTGGTGTTGCGGTTGTTCATGGGCGGCGTCAGTCACTTATCATCAGGTGAACCGCATGCTCGTTTGCCCCCTCTTCTATAAAAAAAAACATACACCTCAAATCTAACATATTTTAGAAAAACACTGAATGTAAATCGACTTTTACATTCAGTGCTTTTCTAAAATATACGATAAATTATTATGCAAATTCACAAGTTTTAAACGTGTTTGTCGCTTAAAAGAAAACCTTTGTCGTATTTACTATCTCCCCAATTTCAGAGAACTTCCCTTTTCGTCAACACACCGAATGAACTGCAGAAGTATAGTCACTTGGAAGAGAAAGCTAAAGTGGCTTCTAAAAAGCTTGGCGCACTCCGTAGAGCGGGACAGTATTTCATGCATAGTATTTCGGCCTCACATAGAATACTGTCCTCATCTTTGGGCCGGAGCTCCCCAGAGCTAGTTCTTTCCACTTGACCGCATAGAAAGCAGAGTGGCTCGAATCGTCAATGACCGAGTTCTCTTTGATTGGCTCGATTCACTGGCGCTGTGTAGGGATGTATTCCTTTGTATTTTCTATCGTATTTACAACGGAGAGTACTCTGAGGAATTGTTCGGATTAATTCCAGCCACCAAATTTCACCAACACACATCGAAACAAAACTTACGTTACCATCCATATCATTTGGATGCTTGGCGACCCACTACCGTGCGATTTATTAGGAATTTTCTAAGGAATCGTTTACAATGGGCGATTTTTATGGACCGATACGACTTATGGACCTTCAAGAAAAGAGCCTACTCCTTTTTAAAAGGCCGGCAATGCATCTGCAATTCCCCTGGTTCCGTTGGTGTTGCAGTTGTTCATGGGGATGCGGTAGTCACGTACCATCAGGTGAGCCGCATGCTCGTTTGCCCCCTCTCCTATAAAAAAAAAACCTGACGAGAAGATATGTCGTAATCTCCCGAACGCTGCCCATCCGAGTTGAATCCGTTGATTGAACTCTCAGTCGAAGTTGGACTTACCTAGTCAGACTATTTGTCCCAGGTAATCTTACTCATCAACAACTTCTAGCGTTGTGTTCCCAACAAATACCGACTTAGGTGTCACATAGAAGTCACACATGACCTTTGTTTTGTCCATGTTCATCTTAAGACCTATCCGTTTGGAGACACTATTGAGGAGCATAGTGTTTATGTCCTCCAGCGATTCTGCCATAAAGACTATATCGTCAGCAAATCGAAAGTTAGTAATGTGATGTACGCGCCATTGATATTAATATCCTTTCCAGTCCAGTAGCTTGAAAACGTCTTCTAATGCAGCGGTGAAGAATTTAAGGAATATTACGTCGCCCTGTCTCTACGCTCACCATACGAAAAACGGCAGTGTCAAGCTGCCATTTTACGCTGGTGTTTTATGAGAGCGTGGTCCTTCCCCGGTCGAGCCAACCTACATTCGTGCTACAACTATACTACTAATATAGCTGCAGCATGGCTCTACCATGTAAAAAAAATTAAAGTATACCAGTGCTTTGCTACGGAGGTAGGGCAGATATGGCAAACGCTCAGTCCCGGTGAAAATGTTCCACTGGAAGTTAACCAACAAAAACAGTGGGATATTCCGTTGGTACAGAGCGTGCAGAAAGATTTGTTTCATAATTACCGTAGTGACCAAGATAAGGCACGTCTACTTGCTGTTTCGACTAAGGAATCTAGTCTCTGGATACACGCTTTACCATCAAGTAATCTCGGCACATTACTTGATGGGGAAAACTTGCGCATCGCCGTAAGAATCCGACTAGGAGCGGCGAATTGTCAACCCCATCAGTGCCCCTGTGGTAGCAGCGTCGATAAGTTTGGTCTCCACGGACTTTCATGTAAGAAATCTGCTGGTAGGTTTACACGGAACGGTTCATTGAACGATGTCATACGAAGGGCTCTTGTCTCTATCAATGTTCCCACGGTTTCAGAGCATTGTGGAATATTTAGTGTCGATGGCAGGAGACCCGATGGTATGACGGTAGTCCCTTGGAGGAGAGGTAAATCCCTAGTTTGGATGCTACTTGCGTAGACACTCTGGCGGCCTCTTATCTCAAGGGTACCTCGTTTAGAGCCGGGGCGGCATCAGAGGCAGCTGAATGGAGTAATTGGCGCAAATATGAGTCTCTGAGAGATGACTACATATTTGTGTTAATTGCTGTAGAGACTATCGGTCCGTGGCGTTCACGTGCGGTGAAGTTCCTGAAGGAACTCCATCTGCAGCTTGTAGTTGCTGCTGGTGATAAGAGGGCTAGCCCTTTTCTCGCTTAAAGGCTAAGTATAGCCATTCAGCGGGGAAACACAGCCAGCGTTCTTGGCACGATACCGCAGGGAGTAGGCTTGTATGATAATTAAGTTACTAGTTTTCGTTTATTTTTAAACAAATTTATATATTTTTATTTGAAAAGCCCTTGCTACTCTACATATTATTTAATATGCCAGAATAATATAATATAAATTATTTTACTGTCTTTAAATATTCAAAATAAGGTGTCATAAAATACCTAATATTAATAAGAAGAAATAGCCTTTAGCCGTGGTACAAATCTCCAGGTAGCAGTAATTTTATTATATACAACATATATAATTTTTGTGTATACCGAAATTGAATTTTAAATTATCTGAAACTGTATGTTGCGGTCGGTATCAGCAGTCGTATGTAATTATAAGAAATATTTTTTAAGATAGATTTACTTAATTATTTATTTTCCTTTATACGTTCCTAACAGTTCATTTCTAGACATAAGCATCTTCTAATTTAAATAAGGGTTTGAAATGGCAAGCCGATTGACAATCTTGGTAGGTACCAAAAATTTTCGCACGTCTGACGCTGTTCACCACCAGCGATCTGGGAATTTTACATCTAGCACATTCATGATGGCATTACGTTATCTGGTGGAAGCTATAAGATTTCCCTAATGTTTCCAACAGTGAAACTACCAATGAACAGCAACGGTTAATAACATTATCTATTTATATATATATTATTATTTATGTGTATATACGAATAATAACGAAGAAAGTCACTTTCCCACTGTAGTGAAGCGTCTACTAATTGTGACTTAACATATAAAAGACTACAAATTATCAATGATTTTCTAATGTCTTTTATTTTTATGTAATATGTCACTATGAGAAACTTTAAGAAAAAAATTATCATCCTTAAATTAGTATAGCCTATCAAAATCCACTGCTATACATAGGCCACCCCATAGATTGTCTCAAAAGGGGAATATTTCCCATAATAACCACGCTTGGCAGGCGGTTTGACAACCGCAGTTTGTTATTTTTAATTAGGTTAGTTGTAGTTATGAAGAAGCGGCCGGCCATCTCCTGGTTTGTTTCCCTCTGTCGCCTCCTACGACACCCATATAACACTGGGCAACTGATATTCTTACACCGCCATCACGCGGTATCCATACCATCAACATCAAGAAGTAGGTATTTAATTCTTATTTCTTTACTTTTTAACGGAGTAGAGCCAATGTGCAACTTTATGGCTCCAGCACGGCACGACCGGGTAAGGACCACAATCTTACAGAATACTAGCAGAAATAGCAGTCAAGCTTCTCTGTGTTTCGTATAGCAAGTGTAGTACAATCTATTATGTGATAAATATACATTAAAATATATAGCCGCTATTAATCTTCTTTTTTCTTTTATGAGAATATCATCACACAGGTTTTCATACTCCTTCCATTTTTAGGATTCCGTACCTGAAGGGTAACCAACGGGACCCTATCACTAAACCTCCGCTGTCCATCCGTCCGGTCGTCCGTCTGTCGGTCAGCGGGCTGTATCTCATCATCCGTAATAGGTAGACAATTGAAATTTTCATAGAACGTGTATTTCTCTTGCCGCTATAACAATAAATAGTAAAAATAAATTAAAAATTAAATGGGGGCTCCGTTACTAGAAACGTGTTTTTACCTACTTAGTACCTAATCTTGTACGATGATACGGAACACATCATGCACGAATCCGACTCGCACTTGGTCACTTTTTATAAAAGTTTTTAATGTTTAATTTATAGGTTAACAAAAGAAGATTTACATAAATTCAAATAAAGAAAGAAAATTAATTAAAAAAAAGTTTTTGATTGACATAAATAAACTGAGCTTAAAACTAAGTTCTTTAAAAATACCTCTAAGAGCATTGAATTGTTTGTTGCAAAACGTCGATTAGTCTTTCTTCCGGTAATTTTCTATTGGACCGCTGCGCTGTTCGGATGTCATTAAAGCTAATCCCGTAGTCTGCTTTCCACGCTACGTTTATGTCATTATCTCACCCATCCATTGCAATTACTCGTGCACAGAGAGAGGATAAATGCAACGGGAGAATAGTAAAAGGTTACAGGCATTTTCAAGCATATCTATAAGATACTGCACAAAATAGTAATTTATATATGTACTTAAATATTACTTTCTGCATAATTAATAAAATATAAATGTGACAATTTAATTTTGTAAGCGTATATATTTAAAAAATACGCTTTAATTGACGCTTTAATAACTTTTACTATGACGACAAATGTTCTTTTTTTTTAATAAAATTTAAATGAAAAACGAATTTACTGTCCACCAGATGGTAAATTGTGGTAATAAGTGATAGGTGGCTAGCCCATCACCTACACATTCGCAAATACAATATTCCATTAATCGATTTTCACGACAAGCTAGGTAAGAAACTCTATTCTTGTTGGTTATTAGTCCCACATAAAATGGGACCTATAATTCCTAGGACTACATGGGTCATATCATTATGAAGTATAGATTGAATTTAGAAATTATCAGACATTTTCGCTGAATCCAATGTTTATGATAATACATGTATTATATTAATAATTTCGCTTGTATTGTAGTTTATTCATTCATACATAAATTGCTCATAGATAAACGTCCAGACACCGGAACAATTTTGTCTAGAAGATAAAAACATTTGTCCCGTGCGGGAATAAAATCCAGGAATCCACTCGTAACTACTATATTACCAACACTCGTATTTTTATAATTATACTACCAATATACCTATAGATATAAATATTAAAACAAAAATATTTTAACATCGTGTGGCATTGTTATCATTTCGTACTATATAATATATTTAGTGTTATAATTTAAAATGTTTCCGTAGCAATGGTAAAATACGAGATAACTTTTGAAAGATTCTTTATAACATGTAGCACGAACGGCCACGCTTCGGCTATATTATGCTATGCGCCACAGCATCCACTTACCATCAGGTGGACTGCGTGCCTTTTGTCACCCTTATTCTATAAAAAAAATCTAACAACACTTTAAAACCTGTCAGATAACCGAAAAAAAATATCCAAATTGATGTCCGGACTATTTACACGACATTTATTGGAGTTTCAAATTTACACTTTATTTGACAAAATATACCCATCTGTACATTTATACAAGAATAGAAAACATTATCAAAAAAAAATATTTCTAGCAACTATATAATCCTTCATCATCATCATTACAGCCCTTCACAAGTCCACTGCTGAACATAGGCCTCCCCCAAGGAATGCCACAAAGCACGGTCCTGAGCCACCTGCATCCATCGACTTCCTGCATGTCTTACCAGGTCGTCACTCCATCTTGTGGGGGGACGCCCTACACTTCGCCTACCGGTACGAGGCTGCCACTCGAGAACCTTTCTTCCCCATCGGTTGTCGGTTCTTCGAGCTATATGGCCGGCCCACTGCCACTTCAGCTTACTAATCCGTTGGGCTATGTCGGTTACTCTGGTTCTACTGCGGATATCCTTATTCCTAAGTTTATCACGCAGAGAAACTCCGAGCATAGCCCTCTCCATAGCTCGCTGAGCGACCTTGAGCTTCCTCATACGGCCAGCAGTGAAGGACCACGTCTCAGTTCCGTAAGTCATCACTGGCAACACGCACTGGTTGTACAATTTTGTTTTAAGGTTTTGAGGTATTTCTGATGAGAAGATGTGTCGTAGCTTCCCGAACGCTGCCCAGCCGAGTTGAATCCGTCGGTTGACCTCTCGGTCGAAGTTGGACTTACCTAGTCGGACTATTTGTCCCAGGTAAACATACTCGTCAACAACTTCGAGCTTAGTGCTCCCAACAACTACCGGCATAGGTGTGACATGCCTAGGACATTAAACATAATCTTTGTTTTGTCCATGTTCATCTTAAGACCTATCCGTTGGGAGACACTATTGAGGTCATTGAGCATAGTGCTTAGCTCCTCCAGCGATTCTGCCATGAGGACTATATCGTCGGCAAATCGAAGGTGAGTGATGTACTCGCCATTGATGTTAATTCCGTATCCTTTCCAGTCCAGAAGCTTGAAAACGTCTTCCAATGCAGCGGTGAAGAGTTTCGGGGATATAACGTCACCCTGTCTTACACCTCTCTGCAATTGGATAGGTTTCGTACTCTGGTTCTGTACTCGGATAGCCATCGTAGCTCTACTGTACAAACACTTCAGCACTTCGATATACCGACAGTCAACTTGGCACCGCTGAAGGGACTGCAGCACCGCCCAAATTTCGACGGAATCAAAGGCTTTCTCATAGTCCACATACGCCAGACATAGTGGCAAATTGTACTCTTCGGACTTCTGTACAATTTGCCGAAGGGTATGTATGTGGTCTATGGTGCTAAAGCCCTTTCGGAAACCGGCTTGTTCGGGAGGCTGGAAGTCGTCAAGTCTGCGCGCGAGACGATTCGTAATGACTCTCGAAAACAGCACGTAGACGCGGCTCAGAAGGGAAATCGGTCTGTAGTTCTTCAAGAGAGCGTTGTCACCTTTCTTGAAGAACAAGACCACCGCACTTCTGCTCCACGCCTCCGGTGTAATGCCACCATGGAGGACGGAATTAAAGAGCTTGTGAAGGACTTCAAGTACCGGTCTTCCACCCGCTTTCAGAAGCTCCGCTGTAATTCCATCCTCGCCTGGGGCCTTGCCGTTTTTAAGGTGCTGGAGAGCCATTCTAATCTCGCTCAGACTGACGTCCGGGATATCTTCGGAATAGTGTCGAATAAGACTCGCTCTTGGATCGTTACTCACACTTGCGTGTGGCTCCAACGATGACGTGTACAGCTGCCCATAGAACCTCTCAATCTCACTCAAAATCTCAGGTGCCCCGGAAACGATGCTGCCACATTCGGTCTTCAGCTTTGACAGTTGGCTCTTTCTGGCATACAGATCTCTGGCAAAGACTTTGGAGCCTTGGTTCCGCTCGATCGCTTCTTCAATACGAGCTGTATTGAAGTTGCGTAAGTCTCGCCGCATGAATTTGGAGATCTGTCTGTTCAGTTGCCTATATGCTGTCAAATCTGTTGAAGAATGTAGCCTCATCTCCTGTCTAACAGCCATGAGATTAAGAGTGTGATCGGAGAGTTTTTGTGTTCTTCTGCGGTGGGTCTTGCAGAACTTAGCTCCGACCGCATGGACAGTTTCCACGAGCTTGTCATTCATATCGTCCACTTCATTGCAGTCTTCTAGGCACTGAAAACGGTTTTGTAACTCGAGCTGAAAGGTTTCGGGACTTTGGATTAGAGCACGAGGGGGACGGAGCGTTGACTTCATCAGACGAGACCTCTCCAACTTAACATTTAGGTTCAGTGTGCCTCTAACCATTCGGTGATCGCTGCCGGTTTTCACCCTCGCGATCACTGAGACATCACTGAACAGTTGTCGTCTGGTCGTCATAATGAAGTCAATCTCATTTTTTGTCGAACCGTCGGGGCTCGACCAGGTCCACTTCCTGTGGGGCCGCTTCTTGAAGAAAAAGTTCATCATAAAGAGTCCCTCTTTCTCCATGAAGTCGGCCAGCTGCTGGCCCCTTGGGTTCCGTTGCCCTATTCCAAATTTCCCTACTTTCAGCTCACCGTTCTCTCTTGTGCCTAGTTTTGCATTGAAGTCTCCCATTAACACCGTATATTGGGTTTTGGAGGAATGCATGGCTCTAGAGATATCCTCATACATTTCCTCCACCTCCTCATCGGGGTGTGCCGAGGTTGGTGCGTAAACCTGTATGACCTTCAGCGAATACCGTTTTGTGATTCTGAGTATAAGGTACGCAACCCTCGTCGACACACTCCCGATCTTTACAACGTTGTTAACGAGAGACTTGTGGACGATAAATCCGACACCTCCTTGGGACAGATGGTCGCCCTCCCGGTGATAGAACAAGTTGCCGGATTCGAGGATTACCGTGTCCTCCCCCTCTCTTCGGACTTCGGATAATCCTATAATATGCCAGCGCAACTTGTCTATCTCTTCTTCCAGCTCCACGATCTTCTCGTCAGTCCTCAGGGTGCGTGCGTTGTACGTTGCCAGGTCGAGTCGTCTAAGGTGGCAACCGAACCTCCACCGGAGATTCTTAGCACCCCCTGCCCCGCCGTTACCATGCATCCTTGTAATATTTTAATTTTAAGCTGAGGATTAAATACGCTACTGTACGCCAAGCTGTTTACTGCACCGTTTCCGCGATTGATTAAGTCAATTACTCAGTGAGCACGGTTTTTTTCCACGCAAAGGTGACATTAAGCACTAGATTGCTAGATTGTATATAAAAATAACCTTCTATGCCTTCCACATTAAGAAACAATATAAATTAAATTGAAAAATTCTAATTTACTAATTATTAGGTATGAAAGTATGTATATCTATTATATGAAGTTTATATCATAAAACAAATAAACAACCTGGATTTCAATATGTGTAAAAAACTATATAACTAACAACGCTACCCACGCGCTCGTAGTTACATATTCGCATCAGTTCTCTTTTGTTAGTTGTTTTTTTACAGTTTTGGTTTGTACTTAAATCTATTATTCTGTATAAATTTAATATTTCCCGATTCTTAACAAGCATAATTATGTAACATTGAGAATTACGCAGAGGGCTATTAGTGTATATATGGGATAGAGGATATAGTTCAGGGGTTGCTTTAGTATTCTGTGGCACTCTAGGGTGGTGATAGAGGGATATTGCAGAGGGTAGGATTAGAAGAGGTGACCCTCCCCCTGTACTTCTCTACCGACGGCAAGTCAAATTTGTACTTTAGAAAGGAAATAAATCGTTTTGATGGGAGTTGAGGGATTAGTGGGAGGGGGAACGGGTGTTCCCCACCAATTCTTCTCGAACCTAGTAAAAGCACGCTGAGAAATATCTTAAAATTTCTATTCTGACCCTTCGCTTGGCGCTGCCGCGGCGGGGTTGTTTAACTCGCTCGGCTCGCGCATAATGATCACCAGCGACATTAAGCTCCTCCTCACTTCGCTCGTCCTCGTACCTAATGTTTATTGTTATATACACCCACTTAAAAAGTCGCTACGGTGTAGATCAGAGAATTATCGATTCAGACCAAAATTCATCAAAAAAATCATGCCGCAGGATACTAAAGCCATTCCCACTTCACTTACGTTACTTATTTAATTAATAAGTTCTCAGAAGGTCAGATGTCAAATAACACATACATATGTGAAGTGTAGATATGTCGTGTATTAATATCGTATCAAAGAATTATAAAAGTAACTATAAACTTGTTGTTTTCGCAAATATCTAGTATGCATTTATATAATGTGCACTGAATTTCAAGCCCAACTATAAATACTTATATAAATAAAATCAAGATATTTTAACACATTTGACTAGTTTCCAAATACAAACGTCCATTTACGTAACTGGCTATTTGATGGTTACGTTATTGATTCACTATTATGTAAAGTTAAATTGACTGCTGGGAGAAATGTAGTCTACTTATGAGTTTCTTACCGTTTTTTTCACAAGGTCTGCCGCAGTAGGGATATGTTGAAACGATGGTGTAGCTTTCTTTATGTGTTATTAGTTGTTCTATTCTAAATTACAATTTAGTTGGATATAAAACATGCTAAGTTACAAATTCCGTAGCAAAGTACCTACGTCAATAGAAAAACGTTGTAGGAACATTACTTTAGATATGATTTAAATACTGATGTAGAGCTTGGCACCCATTCAAATATTGGTTGTTTTATCGACAAAGCCAACAACCCCAATGTCGTTTATACCAAATATGGCCTTTTTTGCCTCTTCTCGAATTTGTGATTTTGGTGATACAATAAATACATGATAATATTGCCACCGTTACTCTTTGAAACTAAATATGTATGTAAAACATTAACACACAATTTCGTAAAGGGCTTTGAATTGCAATGTAATGGCCGCTGGTTGACTTATAAGTTCATTAGCTGTCATGCGTCAATTACATTTCAAATTAAAGGCAATACAAAATCTTTCTTAACTACGTTTTCCCATTGATCTTTGATTTCTACGTATTTTACAAGCTATAAGATAACCCAATTATCCACATGTCCTTTCGCATGTTACGATCCTTTTTGAAATGAATAAAAGACTGAAAATACGTAAGTAATACATTAAGAGGTGGTTATTAAAATAATAATATTGAGAAAGTGAGAGTGAAAGTGTTCAACTTGCTCCTTAGCTTTCCTTATCAGCAATAAAAAAGCGTACCGCTCTTAGCATTCAGTGTTGATCAGTTACAATTCGACCTTACTGTAAAACGTGCCGGTCATAATCACATGATACTGATGATAACCCTTATCCTACACAAAACAAACAAATAGGGGATTTGAGATATACCCTCCCTTCTATTTATTTCCTTTTATCATCTACCCTCTGTATTTGGCAGATATATTTATTTTTCAACTTATTTTGAAAAGCCACTAAATATTAAAAACTACAGAGCTGTTTTCAGCGACATAAAAGTATCCTTAGTCATATAATATCAGCTATCTACCGGTGAAATTCTCGTCAAAATCGGTCTAGCCATTGCGGAGATTAGCCGGAACAAACGGACAGACAGACAGACAAAAATTTTAAAATTGTGTATTTGTTATAAGTACCATAAATACTTTTATATTCATGTAATAAAATCTGTTATTTTGACATAACAAACAGACACTTCATTTTTTTTATTTGTATAGATTGAATAGATGAATTAACATTATGTGATATGAGGGTATCACATAGTATGTATTACAAAAAACATGCGTGCGTGTCGTGGAACACTCGGTTGGAACGAAGTTCCTTTCGTACTATAATATTATTGATAAAACAGATACAAATAAATTAATTACTAACCTCTATTAAAATGAAGCGTCATTTAAAATAATATTTCGTTCATGGAATGTTAAGAAAAAGTGCGAGGCCGGTGGATATTATTCCATCCGTCAATTTCGTACCATGCGATAAAAAAATACGTTTTAATAATCTCTTATCGGTTATCTTTCGCAGGGAAATCTTTAATCTAAGTAATTTTCAGATTGATATTAACTTAGCGAAACAATAGATACCTTACCAGCAAACCAATAACTGCAATCGTCATTCGCGTGCTGATTGCCGCAAGTTCTCCTTCAGACGAGGTCTATGTCCAGCTGGACAGGTGTGGTAATCATGGTGGAGGTATATAATAGCCTAATGAAAGTGACTTTTGGATATCGTGTGTCGCGAGTTACTGATTAATATACTTGCCTCTTACTCATTTGAAATATAGACCTTTTAGATAATTGTAGTCATTTCAAGCCACATGTTACCGTTGCGTGGAAAAGAGCCATTTAACTGAGTAACTGCCACCTCAATCTTGTGTCAAATGAAAGTTATGCCGGTATTCAGAGACAATTCCCAAGTTAAACCTAAACACTAAAATGTCAACTTTCTTGTGTAAATATTCTTTGAAATGTTGACATTGTGAATTTTGACTGTAAGCTCGAGATCACAGAACAAAAAAATATTTTGTACGCTCAAGATTGTCTCAATTCCGCCATCAAAGTTAACTAACTAATACTACGAGTATAGATATCACGCAACTTCAAAGCACAACGATACTTTTCTTCAGATTAACTTTAAAACCTTAGTAAAACTAGCGTGGTTCTACTACGTTATTGTCTGTAGTTCAGAGAGACATATGCAATATTTTTTTCTTTAAAAAAAAATAATTGTCTTTTTCATGTGACTGACAGCTTGATTAATTCCAGAACTGTGTCGTCGGCCATTGTTCCATTTATAAATTGACACAGTATACTTGACACAAGTTGACAGAGTACTTACCGTCTTTTAACGTACCACAGTTAACGGAAATATTGTTACGTATTTTGTATTTTACCGCATTTAAAGTGTATTCTTTGGCGGTGAAAATAAATTCCTATTGATACTTTATTATTTATAGCGTTCTTATTGTCGTGTTCTGTCGAAATTTCATCGGCGATATTCCTTAAATTTTATGCGTACACAAACAAGAGTCCGATCCCTGTCATTACTACTGAAGTAGTTTGTTCAATAACTGCTTGATTTGTGAAACACACCGATAAAATAACAACGTCGTTGCCGTGGCGTCACTGCTACATCATTTTTCGTATGCTACACGTGTAAAGAAAAACAATACATTTTTCTTTTTTTAATTTCTTTATATTATAAATTATAGAGTGTCATAAAAATGACATAGGCCTCCCAGTTTCATTATTATTTTAAGTTGCGAGTGTATGTGCCAGGGGGTGAAACACTGACGACTTCATGACTCCGGGCAGCTACTGAAAATTTCTTGACAAACTCTAAATATATAAACTCAGTAAATTATTTTTTGGTCGACCCGGGATTCGACCCCGGGACCTCATGATTATCAGTCGTGTTTACGACCACTAGCCTTCGAGGCAGTCGGAATTAATAATAATGTAATATATAAAAATCAATATTTGTTTGTTCATCTTTTATGCGTTGCCATACCGTTCATCATGTTACGGTAAAATTTTTGTTAGTACTTTGCAAATAAACCATTAATTATTTATTCAAGATGCTCGTTTATTCTGTTTTAATTAGGTACATCGCAGAACACAAACAACACAAGATTACAGCCATCGCAGCTTACCACAGAGTATATATCATGTTGCCAGTACAAAAATATTTAATTGTACTTAACACCTCCCCTCAATAAAATATTTTTAATAACAATCAGACTTCTTATTTACTAATCAACCTATCCCTTAATTTTCTAAACAAAGTTCCCCTCATAGCTTTGGTTAATATGTCTGCGAGTTGGTCACTGGTAATTATGTATCTCAATTCTATAATATTTATATCCAACTTTTCTTTTACAAATGAAAGCTTTATTTCTAAGTGTTTTACTCTAGAATTACCAGTGGCCATCTGTACCACCTTGATAGTGGACTTTTGATTGTCTTCAAAAATTACTATATTAGTGTCGAATCCAAAAATGTACAAAATATCTTTTAGCCAACAAGCTTCACTGCTTGCTGAACACAGAGCAATAAATTTAGCCTCTGTAGAGGACAAGGAAACAGTCGGCCGGTTTTTTGAAAACCACATTACAGAACTTCCAAAAACTTTAAAAATACAATCTGTTGTTGACTTACGATCATTACAACCACCCCAGTCACTATCAACATAGCCTAAAACCTCATCAACATTAGAATCTCTATAGTATATAAGACATAAACCAAGTGTGCCCCTTAAATATTTCAAAATGTTTAACAATAGTTTAAACAAAAGTGTGGATGCACAATTCTGATACCGACTTAGAATATTAACAACTGCACATATGTCTGGCCTAGTGCCCATTGCTGCATATATCAAGCTTCCTATCAATTTTCTACAATTATTTTCAATTACTACACTCTTTGACTCTTCCCTCTTTAGAATATGAAAATTAAAATTTCTATCAATAGGTAATGACAATGTTTTGCCATCTGACATATTATATTCTGACAAAATGTTTCTAATGTAGTCCTTTTGTGAAATTACAGTGACCCCTGAATCTAAATCTTGGTTTACATCAATACCCAAAAATTTACTTATAGCCCCCCAATTCTTTCATTTTAAATGTTTGACATAGTATGTTTCTTAGTTTACTCAGCTCAAGTTTGTTGTTTCCAAAATACAGTATATCGTCCACATACAACAATAAGAATGTTTAATTTTTCCCCTTCACATTTAAAATACAAACAATAGTCCTTATCAGACTGTTTATAACCCATAGACAACATTACATTATTAAATGTTTCATTCCAATATTTGGGAGATCTTTTCAAACCATAGATTGATTTATTTAGTTTTACAAATTTTACCTCAGTTTCCTCTGGCAGTGACAAATATAACTTCTCATCAAGCTTAGCATTTAAAAAAGCCCCGCAAACATCCATTTGACTAATATTCAAATTTTGTTTTGTAGCTACAGATACAAAAATTCTAAAAGTGTTAAGTTTTGCCACAGGTGCATATAAATCTTCTTTACAGTCCTGTTCAAAGCCTCTAGCTACCAATCTCGCCTTGTAGTCATTTCCTTTTCTTTTAAGGGTCACTTAAAGCTAATTACTTCTTTTCCTTCCAGTACTGTCTCTATCTCTGTCCATGTGTTATTTTTCTTTAGTTGGTTGAGCTCTTTTCTCATGGCCGCTTTCCAGTGTTCAGCTTCCGGTGATGCCATTGCCTCTCTGTAGTTTCTAGGTTTTACAGTAACATACAGATAGTAATCTTCTAATTTTTTTGGCTTTGTAACTTTTATTTTGCTACTTTGTCCTTAATTTTGAACTTCCGTTGCTGAATTTTGACTTTCTATTACTGTATTCAGATCCTCCATCTCATTATGATTTATCCCTTTCTCAGTCCTCTCCGGTGGTATATTTTCTGTCCTTTCCAGTGTCTTATCCTGTTCTTCCCCTTGGTCTTCATTCGTATTTATGTCATGGAACTCTTCTTCACTTTCCTCATGTTGCTCTACTACTTCGTTCTCAGATGACATGTCCAGCAAAACCATTTCCTTCATCACCTCCTTCTGGTCACATTTCGGTTCCTCCACTCTCTTGCCTTCCAAAAATACTACACCCCTTCGGGTATGGACCTCTCGTCTGTTCTCATAATACACTCTGAAACCTTTTGTGTCTTCGTTGCCAAAAAGATTGCCTCTTCTCCTTTGTCGTCCCACTTCAACCTTTTTTCTTTAGGTATGTGCACAAATACTTGTTCACCAAATACTCCTTTTAGATCATTGATGTTTACTTCACGTTTATGGAAAGATTCATAGGGAGATAGGCCTTCCTGCTTGCTCTTCGAAGTACGGTTCAATACATAGACGGTTGTATTCACCGCCTCTTCCCATAAATATATTGGCAATCTTTTTGCTTTCAGCATGGTCCTCGCCGCTTCAACAAGTGTACGCATGTCTCTTTCAGCCTTTCCATTTTGCTGAGGCGTGTTGTTGATGTTGTATACCTTTCTCCTGCACAAAGTTATGCATTTCATTGTTACGAAATTCTAGTCCATTATCCATGTGTATGATTTTCACATTTTTGTTAGTTTGCCTTTCGGGCCAAGCAACAAACCTCTTTATGCATGATACTGCCTCACTATTTTTCTTTAAAAAAATAGACCAGCCTGTAGTTTGAGTAGTTATGTTTTATTAGCAAAAAATACCTGGAGCCCCCAACACTCTCCACCTCCATAGGACCACACAGATCAGCATTCAAGAGTTCCAGAGGTGCATTAGCATGATGTTCACTTTTAGCAAAAGGTAATTTATGCATTTTACCTTCCAGACACGAAACACACTTGAAACTGTCTCCTGTGTATATGATGTTATTTTTGGTGAGCAGTCGTTTCACATGCTCAACATTTTGATGACAAAGTCTTTCATGCCAATTAGATAAAGTGGCAACCGCCGCGACACTATTGCAGACATCGTTCAACACATTTAGTATGTAGTTTTCACCTTCGCGATTGCCTACAGCACACAGTTTATTGTCTTTCAATAGTAAACACTGACCATACGTCATTTCAACTTTGTGACCTTTTTTGGTAATGGTCGACAAAAAAAATAAGCTCACTCGTAAGTCCGGCACGTGTAATGTGTTATGGAGTGTTGATTGCACATAACTGTCACCGTTATATATATTTAATTCCACTTGTCCAATCCCTGCAACACGTAAATGCCGCCCATATCCGACAATAACAAACCGATCTGACACTGACGTATAGTCCGTAAACATGTCTCGTTCACCCGTCAGGTGCACACTAGCGCCACTGTCCATCAACCATTTATTTTTGAACTGATTAACACTGAACGATTGTCTATGTCACTCGAGTCACTCAAATATTCACATCCGGTCCCAGTTATCATTCCAATCACTGTAAAAGCGTTTCCCTTCGAATGTCCGCCGCCATATTGGCAAAGCCGCTTTTCTTTACGAACAGCGCCGTGTTTTCACTCTCGTGATTTTTAGGTTTTATTCTCTCCTCCTCGACGAGAAGCCGCGCCACCAAATCATTAAAATTTTGCTTATCCGTGTCAACAGATTCCCATGCCGAAACAAAATGGCTGTATGCTTCTGGTAATGACATTAAATCTTTAGTAATTAAAATTTTTTGACACTGTTTCACCAGCTTGTTTTAGTTGACAAGCTATTTCTTGCAGCTTGGCTAAGTATACAGAAAGCTCTCCTTGTTCAAACTTGCACTGAAGAAAACGTTGTTGTAACATCAATGTACTGGTAGCCGACTTTGCCTCAAAGACACTCTGTAACTTTCTCCACATTTCAGCAGCCGTTTCACATGTTAGCACGTGAATCATGGCCTCCTCATTCAGTCTAGACACGATGATACTCTGCGCCTTGACATCTTTTTTTAACCAGGCTGTCATATCTCCAGTTTCTGGTTTCCCAAACGTTCCATCAACCACTAAAAACACATCAGCTCCTTTCAATGTAACTATCACTTGGAATTTCCACACGCTCCATTTGCGCTGGCCCTCCAGTTTGATGACTGAGTTTGGCGCCACCACCGCCATGATTCTAGGGTCTGTCTCCGACATTTAGCAACTACACCCCGTGGAAATCTGATGCCGTGATTTGCCTCGATTGCACTCCATACGACCTCCTTCAGACGCCGCTTTGAACAATAACACAGCCCTGTGTTGTTGACCAAAATTAGCCGCACACCGGTTACGCAGACTCCTCACTCGCACCAAAAACTATCTCTGCGATCTTCGCCTAAAACAGAATTATGAGCACTGGGCCCATAACCTGTTAGGACTTTGCAAATAAACCATTAATTATTTTTTCAGATGCTCGTTTATTCTGTTTTAATTAGGTACATCGCAGAACACAAACAAGATTACAGCCATCGCAGCTTACCACAGAGTATATATCATGTTGCCAGTACAAAAATATTTAATTGTACTTAACAATTTTGTCCACTTATTCCTTTCAGTTCGAAAGTTGTAGGCATAATACAATTAATTTACAGTAGGTGGCGCGCCTATCAAACCAACAAATGTATTTGAAAGTTTTATATTATTCAAATAAGTGTACTCTCATTCCGAATTAAACAATTTATTTTAACAATATAGTTACGCTACTTTAAAAATTTCAAACAACATTTCGACAGTTACTTCTTGCGCAATATTCAATGGGCCGGGTAAGAAAATGCCTACAGAATGGTATGAATACTCTCCGCATTTATAATTAAGTAAGGTTAGTTATAATTTATAGGAAAATTATAACATTTTACAGCAGGCAACATTATGTAATCCGCGGGATAGAGATTTGACAGTAGCACTTTGTTTGGCGCCGCTGCAAAGCTCGCCTTTATCGGCTTACTGTCACCGATCCGTTGAGTAATTTGCCTATACATCAATGATGATCTAATCCTTTCACACTTAAATAGTTTACACGGGAGGTAGATAATTTTGAAAGGAAAATATATTGCAATATATTTTTGGTAAATTGAAATTAATGAGTTAATAATAAAATAAAAGTAACAACAAAAATGTCCTTAGCTGGGAGGAGGATCGGATAAGATAAAACCTTCGCAATCTACATATTATAAATTATTTAACTGTTTTTAAATAATCAAAATGAAATGTCATAAAATACCCAATGGTTATTTGAAGAAATAGCCTTTAGTAATTTTACAGTATATTATAAAATGTAGTAATTTTATAATATTCTGTCAGTAATGTTTATGTAGACCGAAATTTAATTACGAAATAATATATCTAAACCGTGTTGCTGTCGGTATCGGCTGTCGTATGGATAAATATAAGAAATATTTTATTGTAAAGTGTTATGTTTTTTTTATTTCGTTGTTTATTTATAAGATACTTCGTTTTATTTGTGTGTTATACAATATCTCCTTTTTATCACTATTACTTTTTATACGTTCTTAACAGGCCATTTCTAGACATAGGCCTCTTCTAACTTAAGAAGGGTTTCAGTGGTAGAGCCACGCGGCAGCTCTTGCTGTCACACGGATGGGCCGGCTCGAACCGGGGTGGTACCACGACCTCACAGAAAACCAGCGTGAAGTAGAGGTTTACCTCTGCGTTTCGCTTGGTGAGTGCAGGTGGCCGGAGGCCCTTTTTACTGGAAATGAGGCATTCCATCTTAGTCCTCACGGGTGACAACGCATCTACATTTTGACTTGTAATTGAGGATAGATGTAGATGTCTATGGGCCGCAGCAACCACTTACCATCAGGTGGACTGTGTGCTCGTTTGTCACCCTTATCCTATAAAAAAAAATGACAAGCCGATTAGCAATCTTCGTAGGTACCAAATGTTTCGCACGTCTGACGCTGTTGACCACCAGCGATCTGGGTATTATACATCTAGCCCATCGAGATTATGATTTATTTAATTATTTATTTTCCTTTAAAAAAAACAGACCATACAAGAGGCACAACCGACATCTAGTGAAAGCTGAAAGATTTCCTTAGCGTTTCCTAGAAAGAAATTACCAATGCACGGCAACGAAGAAGGTTAACCCGTATGATGTTTTTGCTTATACAAATAATAGCGAAGGAAGTCACTTTCCCCCTGTTATGAAGCGCCTACCAGTTTTGGCTCAACATGCAAAGTACCCACAATTAGCAATGGTGTCCTAATATCCTCATATTTTCATGAAATATGTCACTACGTGAATCTTTCTCAAAAAATAGTACCATCATCAAATTATTTACTTTCTTTCAAAGTACATACAACACAGCTTATTAAAGTCCACTGAACATTGGCCACCCCGTAGATGGTCTCATAAGGAAAATATGTCCCAAAGTTGCCACGCTTGGCAAGCAGTTGGCAACCGCAGTTTTTTTATTATTACTCGATATTAGGAAAACGCTGCTGCCCATCTGCTGATTTGTTTCCCTCTGTTGCCTCATAAGACACCTACGGGTTGATATGGGGATGTGGATATTCTTTCACCACCACAACATTGTTACTATTTGAACATACTAAATTATATTCATCAAATATATAGTACAAAACAATTTTAATAGATATCTATCTAAGTACGCTTTAAAACCTATTACTCCCACAGATAATGGAAAAAATCCAAATTAATATCCGGACTGTTTACACGACATTTGTTGAAGGTTGGAAATTATACTTTACTTGACAAGTTATTACCCATCTACATTCAAAAATGCAAGATTCAGAAAACATTATCAAAAAATACAAACTAGCAACTGAATAATTATTGTAACATTTTAATTTTAAGCTGAGAATAAAATACACTGCTATACGCCAAGCTTTTGTTTACTGCACCGTTTCCGCGATTGATAAGTCAATTACTCAGTGAGCACGGCTTTTTCCACGCAAAGGTGACATTAAGCACTAGGTGGCTACATTGTATATAAAAATAACATAAGTCTTCATCGTTATGAAACAATAAACATTAAATTGAAAAATATATAATGTACTAATTGGTAGTGATGAAAGTATATGAATCTATCACTATTTAAATTATAAATCATAAAGCAAATAAACTGTTACTTACATGTCAATATGTTTAAATTAAATTATTTCATTTTTTTTTACTTCAGCCTAGTTTAGTCCAGTGCTGAAGGTAGGAAGGTAGGTAGGTAGGTATATACCATAGTTGCCACACTTGCGACGTCGGTTGGCAATCGCAGTTATTATTTTCTAGTTTTCCAGTTTTAACATTACTTGGGGGAGGCCTATGTTATGTTCAGAAGTATACTTGTGTGAAGGGTTGTTATGATAATAATGATGATGATGTTATTAGGAAGACGCTACTGCCCATCTCAAACGAAAAAAACACTCCATGAAAACCAGTATGTTATTATGCATTGCTCAATTACTTGCGGTATCTAGTCCATGCGCATTGTTGATATATGTTCTGCATCACTCATATTTTCGCTGTTACCACGAAATTTATCTTGAAAATTAATACAGGTCACTAATTTTCTCCTTTTTACAAATACATACGAAAAAATCCCGAATAAATTATTAGCCAAGGGAGGGAAAAGTAATCGCCCCATCTCCAAAAAGTTCAATAAAAAGTTTCATTTTAATTGAAACAAAACAATACAAGATTTTATACTTATAAGTAACTAAAATAATATAAAGGAATATTGGAAAAATTTCAGGCTTCGGTGGATGCTAAAATAATGAAAACTGAGACTTAATATACGTTCGAAATTTATGTTCAAAATTAATACAAGTCTTTCATTTTCCCCTTTTAACAAATACGTACGAAAGAATCACGAATAAATTTTTAGCAGTGGAGGTAAAAATAATCGCTCGATGCAAAAAGTTCAATACTAAGTTTCATTATAATTTAAATGAAACAATAGCATTAAGTACAAGAGTTTATACTTAGAAGAAAATAAAATCATATAAAGGGAACGTCGGAAAAATTCCATTCTGTGGATGCTAAAATAACAAACTGAAATGTGAATGGAAAACTGAGACTAAATATACTGAAGTCAGTAGGGTCTAGCGAAATTTTCATTCATAGTTTCACTTAAGGCGGGCAAACATTTGTTCATGACAACAAGTATTATACATGAGATCGTAAAAACAATGTCAATGTTAACGCTACTCACGTGGTCGTAGTTAGATTTTCACATCAGTTCTCTTTTGTTAGATTTTTTACAGTATTGGTTTGTAAATGTAATATTTCCTAATTCCTAAAAAAAAACAAATTATGAAAAATTGAGAATTACGGAGAGGGCTATTAGTGTAGGTATATATGGGATAGGGAATATAGTTTAGGGGTTGCTTTAGAATCCTGAAGCACTCAGAGGGTGGTGGAAGGAGAATTCGGCTTAGAGTAGGATTAAAAGACGTGAACCTCCCCCTGTACTTCTCTCCCGGCGGCAAGTCAGATCGATACTTTAGAAACGAAATAAGCCGTTTTGGTGGGGGTTGAGGGATTAGTGGGAGGGGGAACGGATGTTTCCCGCCAATTACTCTCGAACCTAGTGAAAGCACACTGAGAAATGTCTTAAAACTTCTATTCTGACACTTCGCTTGGTGCTACAGCGGCAGGGATGTTTCACTCGTTCGGCTCGCACGTAATGATCACCAGCAACAATAAGCTCTTCCTCGTTCCGCTCGTCATCGTACCTAAGGTTTATTGTTACATATATCCACTTAAAAAGTCGCTCTGGCGTGGATCTGAGAATAATCGATTCAGACCGAAATTCACCAAAAAATCGTGCCGCAAGTTAGCCATCCCCACTTCACTTACGTTACTTATCTAGTTAATGAGAAGGTAAGTCTTTAGGTTATATTATACACAGAAAAAGTAACATATGTAAAGTACTCTGAATTTCGAACACAGCTATAAATATTCTATACAAATAAATAAAATTGAAGTGTCTGAAACAGCTGGACCGATTTTGTCGGGACTTTCACTGGCAGATAGCTGATGTTATAAGGAGTATCTTAGGCTACTTATATTTTACAAATGTAATTGGGGTTTCGCGCAACAAAATTAAAACCTTAAATTACACGCGGGCGAAGTCGCGGTGAACAGCTAGTATATAAATAAAATCTAGATATTTTAACGCAGTGGAATAATTACCAAATCGGCCACATACTTACTTAACGGACTATTTGGCGGCTATGTTATTGATTCAATATTTTCTCTGCGCTGTGCTAGCGGCGTTCATACTTTTCCAAAAACTATGGAAGTTATGCGCATTTTCTTTAAAAATGAATGTAATACCTTTGCGCCCCTTTTCTATTCTTCAGTATACTTAATTTTGTCGCTATCACAAACTGTTCAAAAACAGAGATGTAAATGTATAATATTGTACTTATGAAACCAATTTATATATATATATATAAAACAAATATAAAACAAGTAAATAGGACAAAATAGGCAAGTAAATAGGCAATAGAATCTAAATGTAAATAAGCGAGTAAATTGGCATGAAAATTAGCAAATAAATGAAAAGTCAAGTGAAAAGGTATGCAATAGGCAAGTAAGTAATAATTTGTTAGTAAATAAACAAGTAAATATTCAGGTAAATAAGCAAGTAAAGAGGCAAGTAACAAGCTCATCTAAACTAAATAAGTAAATAAGCACGTTAATAGCAAAGTAATAGGCAAGTAAATTGACAAGTAAATAAGCAAGTAAATATTCTAGTGAACTTAAAGGTTGACTAAGTTGACTTAAAGGTTGACTAACTGTTCCGTAAATTACAAATTATCTTATATTACGGACAATACGAAATCTAAATGACAGGGTGAGAAATAGTGTGATAAGAGAAATGTGTGGTTTGCAAGATGATGTTGTGACTAGGATTAAGAAAGGAATGCTTCGTTGGTTTGGTCATGTAGAAAGAATGAATGAGGAAAGAGTGACAAAGCAAATTTATGTTGCAAAGGTGAATGGCAGAGTCGGGAAGGGTCGCCCAAGGCGAAAGTTTATCGACCAAATAGGCGATATATTGAAAATGGGCCAAATTAAGAGTACCTTTAACCGACGAGCGTGTATGCGTAGGTATATGGATGTGGAGGAAGCGAGAGAGGTGTGTCAGGATCGTGCCAAATGGAATTCCATAGTCTCTGCCTACCCCTCTGGGTGACAGGCGTGTGTTTATGACTATGACGAAATCTTTCTTGACTACGTTATCCCTTCGGTCATTGACCTCAACGAATTTCACAAGCCATAACCCAGCTATCCAAATATCTTTTCGCATATTACGATCTTGCTTGTTAGAATAAATAAAAGACTGAAAATATGTTGGTAAGATATTAAGAGGTTGTTTTTCAAATAATAATATTGTGAGAGCAGATGTTCAACTTGCTCTTTAGCTTTCCCAATTAATCCCTATCAGCAATAAACCAGCATACCGTACTTCACATTCAGCGATTCGCAGTTACAATTCGACCTTACCGTAATACGTGCCGGTCATAATCACACATATGTATAGTGTAACGCTATGGCCGTAATTAGATAATACTGATGATAACCCTTATACTACACAAAACAAACGAGTAGGTGTATCGATATAAGCCCTCCCTTCCATTTATCTCCTTTTATCATCTACCCTCTATCTCTGGCAGATATATTTATTTTTCAACTTATTTTGAAAGGCCACTATAAATATTATACGTGATAGAGCCATGCTGCAGCTATATTAGTAGTATAGTTGTAGCACGAATGGGTCGGCTCGACCGGGGAAGGACCACGCTCTCACAGAATACCAGCGTCAAATAGCAGCTGAACACTGCTGTGTTTCGTATGGTGAGTGTAGAGAACCGGAGACCCTTTTTACTGGAAAAGAGGCAT
Source organism: Parnassius glacialis (assembly GCA_033319125.1). Lineage (NCBI taxonomy): Eukaryota > Metazoa > Arthropoda > Insecta > Lepidoptera > Papilionidae > Parnassius > Parnassius glacialis. The sequence continues at coordinate 39,044,299 of JAVANC010000016.1, forward strand.
TCCATCTTAGTCCTCACGGGTGACAACGCATCTGCATTTTGATTCGCAAACGAGGATAAATGTAGATATCTATGGGCCACAGCTACCACTTACCATCAGGTGGACTGTGTGCTCGTTTGTCACCCTATCCTATAAAAAAATAATAATTAGGAAATGGTATTATCATTACATGATTTAAGGGTATCACATAGTATTTGTATTACAAAAACCTCTTATCGGTTATCGTTCGCAGGGAAATCTGTAATCTAAGTCATGATTAGATTGATATTAACTTAACTATAAAATAGTTACCTCACCACCAAACCAATAACTGCAATCGTGATTCGCGTGCTGATTGCCGCAAGTCCTCCTTCATACGAGTCTACGTCCAGCTAGACAGGTGTGGTAATCATGGTGGAGGTATATAATAGCCTAATGAAAACGACTTTTGGATATCGTGTGTCGCTAGTTATTGATTGATATACTTGCCTCTTACTCATTTTAAATGTAGACCTTGTAGATAATTTTAGTCAGTTTCAAGCCTAATGTTACCGTTGCGTGGAAAAGAGCCATTGTTACTGAGTAACTGGCAAATGAAAGTTGTGCCGGTAATCAGAGACAATACCAAAGTTAAACCTAAACACCACAATGTTATGTTTGTGTAAATATACTTTAAAATGTCGACATTGTAAATACATATATATAAGCTCAAGATTGTCTCAATACCTCCATTAAAGCTTACTAATAATATAGATATCACGAAAATTCAAAGCACAACTAGGTTTTTCTTTAGATTAATGTTAAAACCTTAGAGAATACATGATCAAGCTGTGGTTATGTATGTAGAGAACTAGCTGCTATATTATACGCTGGTATTCTGTAAGAGCGTGATCATTCCCCGGTCGAGCCTACCCATTCATGATGCAAACAAAATATAGCTGCTGCGTGGTTATACTAGATTATTGTCTAAAGTTAAGCGAGTTACGTGCAATATTTTTTTGCCTCTTAAAAACAATTGAAGTTCCTTTTTCATGTGACAGACAGCGTGATTAATTCGAAAACTGTGTCGTCGGCCGTTGTTCCATTTATAAATTGAGACAGTATAATGTACTCTGTGTGAGACAGTATACTTCACACGAGTTGACGAAAGAGTATCTACCGTCTTTTAACGTACCACAGTAAATGAAAATATTGTTGCGAATTTTGTATTTTATCGCCATGGACGTATAAATAAGGCGGACTGAATCTCGCTATACAACTCAGCGAGGCACCCATAATAAGTCAGCTCGCGTGTACGTACAAGGGGTCACGCATACATTCACACTAATAATAAGTCTAGCGCCCGCCATTACGCAACAAACGTCGTCCGAGAGAAGTAGTTCGCGTAAGTAAAAACAAAAATCAATATGCCGTCTTGCGTCGTTAAATTTTGTAAAAATCATAGTGGTTTTATCAAAAAATATCAAGGAATCACCTTTCGTAGGTGACTCAGTAATTATAATCACTTATGTGAGAATTTTATGTCTTAAATTAAAATGCTATTTTTGGAACACAAAACATAAGTCACGTGATCAATGTTGTTAATTATATTTATAGGGAAAATTACCCGAAATTTGGGAAATTGCTATTTTTACACACGTCGGCACGGATACGGTATATGTGTGTGTCCAAAAACTTCTTAAGGTTGTTTTATGTGTACTTTTTTGTTATAATTTTTCTGAAAAAAACCCGATCGATTATAATGCAGTTATATGCATTTTGTAGTAAGTTAATAATAGGATATCTGCCGGGTAGCATTGGTCATTATTCAACAAAATAAAACTAAATGCCAAAAATGCACCGCATTTCTTTCATAAATTAATAAATTTGAAAACTTTAGGAGGTTTACGTTTTCCATCTAACGATTTATTTAATATTTGTTGTACTTGCGAAATGGTTGTACGAAAGATTATTAAGGAAAACATTACAATGTATAACGGAAGACAACAAAAGTATATACTTACAAAAATATTAGAAAAGTTTATTACCAATAGACGGCTCCGTGGCGTAGTGGCTTAGCAATGAGTTGTAACGCTTGGGGCCGTGGGTTCGAATCTCGCACGAAACAAGTATTTGTATGGCCTACAAATAATTGTTCCGGGTCTGGATGTTTGTCCTGGTACAACATATGTTTGTAAACTGCCTCCACGATACAGGAGAAAATCCCAGTGTAGGGGTAACGTTTAAAAAAAAATAAAAAAATGACAGAGTTTTTGTAAGCTTGGAATTTGAGTACACATTTGCAGGGATAGAGCACAAGATAAGAGTTATTAAATATATAGCAGAAAAATATTCGGCGATTTGATTTCACCATATTTCTAAATTAGAGGGGATTTCAAGAACCTTCGAAAGTAAAAGACATTTGTTTAGAAAAATTATTCAACCAAAAGGTTTTTAACGTTGTTGTTTGTCATGAATATGATAAATTATGGTAATTATTTATGACTATTTGTCATAAATAATAACAAAGTTGGTAAAAAATTACCTCGCGTACATTCGCTCGATAAAATAAAATGATGTGTCTTACCTAGTTTGAAGAGCACCTCCCGCCCTCCCTCAATTACGTGCACTATCCCCGTCACTACTAATCCCAGCACCACTACTCCCAACACCCCTAAATTAGAAAAGACACACCACTGACGACAATACGACACGTGTTTCGCCTCTACACGAGGCATCTTCAGGTGATGTAGACTCTGCGGTGGCTGACCGCTTCGAAGTGATGTGTCTTTCCTATTGTGGTGGTGTTGGGAGTAGTGGTGCTGGGATTAGTGGTGACGGGAATAGTGCACGCAATTGAGGGATGGCGGGAGGTGCTCTTCAAACTAGGTAAGACACATCATTTTATTTTATCGAGCGGATGTACGCGAGATAATTTTTTACGAAATTTAATATGATTTCCGCAAAGTAACGCCTGATTCTATTAATTATCATAAATAATAACTATAATTTACACTTGCAGAAAATTTATATAAATAAATATATTAACTTTGGTCTCTCAGTATATTTATGAAAATTTAATGTATGTATTTAGTGATGTATATTCTATAAATACTAGGAACAAGCACAAGTTAGTTATACCATTTAGTCGACTCAAAAGAATCAGTAATTCCTTCATGTGTATACGCTTTCATCACAAAGTCCCAGAAAATATACAGGGCCTTATCTATGAAAGTTTAAAATTTTTTGCAAGCAAAAATTGTTTAGTAAGAATTATTAGGGTATACTACTAAAGAGTACATGACTGATAGTAACCCCTGAGAATGAGATGATTGCTACCATGCTGTTTCTAAATGTTTTCATACTAATTCTAAAATAATATATTTTAAATTAATTTTATATTAATTTTTTTGGTTATCTATAATATGTTTATTTGTTATATATTTCGTTAAAAATATTTATAATATATTTCGTTCCAATAATATAACACAATTTTTATATAATATAATGTTTGCAATAAAATTAATTTAAATGGAAATTGATTGACATAGAATAATTCGATTTCAATCAAAATCTAAATTTTTAATTCTTAGATTTTTTTAATAGTCAAAAATATTATTTTTATTAGTTACGTAATAATAAATTAGTATTACATCAAAGTTGTGTTATATTTTGACAGATTATTTTATAAAAAAATGGGGTAATTTTGTTTTACATGACAACCCTAAATAACACGCAAACATGCTTGCACCGCCGCCATTACAGTGAATCAGTCCTTTCTTAACAAAATTCTGTCCGCCTTATTTATACGTCCATGTTTATCGCATTTAAAGTGTATTTTTAGCAGTGAAAATAAATTCTAATCGATACTTTATTATTTATAGCGTTCTAATATTGCGACTAACTAAGAAATATAAACCCCTCTGACACTGAGAGTGATGGTATTGTTAAATTTTTTTACGTAAAATATAGACATTAAATGATAAAAACAAGTAAAGTACTTAACTTAACTTACAAGCTATACAAGTCCCACTACTGGCTACAGGCCACATTGAAGAGGGATTTTTCCTGTGCAAGCAGCTACGCAGGTCTAGTTAGACTGGTATCTCTGCGACCATGCCACCAGTAAGATCCATTGTGATCGCTATTATCGCTATAGTTGACTACTAAGCCCTATTTTGTGAGCATTTTAGCACTTCTTCTGGGCTTTGTATGTAGTTTCCCAGATGAGTGAGCTGAGAGGGTTATGAAGCAATTAGTTAACCGCTCTGCTCCAGTGCGTGTTTATATACTTTACATGTCCTCTAAATATGTATTACATAGACATGCAACTGTCCTCATGTTGCTTTACTCCTCCGCCAATCACTTGTTAAATCAGCACCTAAAATTTCAATTAGCAATTTTACCGGTCCCGACGGTGGGACTCTTCAAATTGTATACGTACACGAACAAAAGTCAGACCCCTGTCATGACTACTGAAATAGTTTATCCAATAACTGCTTGGTTTATATGTATAAGGCACCGTCAGAATAACAGCGTCGCCAACTACTACAGCATATACAACAGCATATCAAGTATGTGTTACAGATCTAATTATATTTCATCGGAACTTAAAATAATTTCATATATAGTTTCATATACAAGTTTTTAGCTCTGCGGTGTTATTCGCGTCTAATTTGAAACGTCCAGGCAGTCATGTAATCGTATAATACGGAGAGGTCAAACTATAACATATAAACTTTCTCATATTTCGGAATGATAATAATCAGGGATTTTAAGTTTGATAAATAGTGAAAACCAGTCTAATAATCTTTCTGTGCGTATTCCAATATTAACATCTTTTTTTCTCTTTATTAAATTATTTCCTGTTACATCGCTCTACGCGTGTGAAATGAAAAATGTACCTGTCTAAAAATAGTTTGAAAATAAATAAATATATATATGTAGGCATATCTTTTTTTAAATTGATATTTTTAAAATATATGCGATGAGCGATAGTATTCGAATCAATAATAATTACTTATGTCCTCCACACCGAATTTCAGTCACGACGGCCAACGCAGAACTGTAACTAGCTCTTTGAGCAGGACGGGCTAATAGTACTCGAGTGTATTCGTAAGCACAGGTACACTCTCTATTCACTCATTCTCATAGTCCGATGAAACAGCTATTAGACGTGACCGGAGAAAGATCAGGCGCAGGTATAACGGCTTTACGTGCTTTGTGAGGCACGGAGTTAAAACACCGCCAACTTCCTAACTGTGGGCTACAACTGAGCATTTCTTGACAGAAAACTCAATAACTGATTTGACTTGGCAGCTTGGCACCTCATCATCAGCAGCCGCGTTTAATCACTACTAGTCCAACGAGGCAGTGAACTCCTATTTAATACTCCTGTTAAAACATGTTTAACTCACAATTTCTAGAGACTACATTCATTTGTTTTTCTATGCATAAAAAAATATTTTTCATATAATCATAATTTTTGAATGATGACGGCTCCGTGGCGCAGTGGCTTAGCAATGAGTTGTTGCGCTGGGGGCCGCGGGTTCGTCCCCCCATTAGATGGAGTAACGAACAGGTAAGATGTGCAGGAAGTCGATGGATGCAGGTGGCTCAGGACCGTGCTTTGTGGAATTCCTTGTGGGAGGCCTATGTTCATCAGTGGACTTGTGAAGGGCTGTAATGATGATGATGATGAATTTATGTTTGTAAACTGCCTCCATGATACAGGGGAAAATCCTAGTGTGGGGCTAACGTTTTAAAAAAAGACAATAACAAAGACAATGACGAGTCAGAAGACATATAGCTATTCAATAACAGAAATACGAACTATTTAAATGGCAGTAGCAATTAAAAGGTACATAAGTATGCGTACAATATATGTCCCGTAATGCAGTACTTAATTTCCCAGCGTAGGAGTAATTACCGTGGATGGTGAAAATAATGACGTCGGCGTAAGTCGTAAAGTGGAATATGAGCTAGCTCACAGCTCATTTTATGAATGCGTAGGCTTTTGTCTTATACCAAATTGTAATAAGAAAACGAAGTGAGGTTCAGACAGAGGCAGAACAAGCCACTTATTGCTGATATAAGTAAAATATAAAATGCTCATATCGCTAATATGCTGTATATTATTATATCTGTCTTTATATTTTCATAGTTAAATTGATAGAAAAATTGTTAAAAACTGGCTTTTGCTAATTGAAATTATTTTGGGAAATGATTAGGTAAACATTATTATTGGTTTAATTTTTATGTTCTTTTTTAAATGCAATATATTTTTACATGTTAGAGTCACGCTGCAGCTATATTATGGTTGTAACACGAAAGGTTCGGCTTGACTGGGGAAGGACCACGCTCTTACAGAATACCAGCGTAAAATAGCAGCTTGATGCTGCTGTTTCGTATGGTGAGTGTATAGAACCGGAGACCCTTTTAACTGGAAACGAGGCATTTTATCTTAGTCATTAGGGGTGACAACGCATCTACATTTTGATACACAATGTATAAGTATTGTGAAATATCATAAAAGTAAAGGATTAATAATCTGAACAGTTAAGAATTCATTGAATGATTTGTTTGTCGTAGATAAGTCAATTTTATAAACCTCATAATACCTATTATTGCGACGTTGCCAGTTCGTTTTATTATCAGTCAATATTAGAATTGTATTTTAGTCAATACTGCTCGATTCAATTTTTTTGAAATGGCGATTTCAGTAAATGACAACTACAAAAATACTGTTACTGATTAAAATAAAAGTGAAGAACATTGCGTGACCTATTTGTCCAAGGTTCCTGTCGCTACCATAATTAAACTATGCGACACGATAAGATTTATTTCCTCAAGTTGACCTTCCTTATAAAAATAGTTTGTTTTAAATATATAGCTCTATAGATTTACATTTAAACTGATTAACAACTAAACCTTCGTCATTATCTTCATCATCATAATCATTATTGTTATCGACAGCCCTTGAAGTCTACTAATAGATATAGGCTTCTCCCATTTTAGGGAGGCGTGCGAGAATCAACAGCGCATTTCGAAAACACAAAAGCGTTCATGAAGCCCTACCCTTTTTCGTGTTAAAGGTTTTTTTTTTAGATGAGAACTTGTGTGAACTTTGCTTAAACCTTCAAAATAGAGGTTTAAATGAGTTCTTAACAGTAAATGAGTAAAAGATTAAAATAATGTTTTTTATTTTTTATCTCCTCGCATCTATAGCGTTCAACGCATATTAAATATTTCCATTGTAGTTTTCGTTGAAATAATTTTATAGTAAGCAAAAATCAAGGGAAAAATCACCCTATCATTAATACTAAATCAACCCCAGTAGCACTCAAGTTCGCTATACCCAGACCTCCATAAACCTCAAGTAATTTCACTATGTGCCTCGCACTACTTTTATAGTGGCTGTATTTTTTATTTTAATAACGACTAAGCCTAAAATAGGTAATTAATTTTACGTGGTAGAGCCATGCTGCAGATATAGTTGTAGCACGAATAGGTCGGCTCGACCGGGGAAGGACCACGCTCTCACAGAATACCAGCGTAAGCAGCATAATGCTGCTGTGTTTCGTATGGTGGGTGTAGAGAACCGGAAACCCATTTTACTGGAAAAGAGGCATTCTATCTTAGTCCTCACGGCTGACAACGCATCTGCATTTTAATTCGCAAACGAAGATAGATGTAGATATCTATGGGCCACAGCAACCACTTACCATCAGGTGGACAGTGTGCTCGTTTGTCCCCTTATTCTATATAAAAAAAATTAAATACACTTTTTTAATTTTTAGACAACACATTCATAAAATATATATTTCAGTAAGGCGACCGTTATTTCTTATTTAAGCAGGTGTCGGTGGTGTATAGAAGAGGAGCAAAAGAGTATGCAAAAACTTGCAACAACGGCATCGTAGATGAATAGTTGGCTTTTTTAAAAGGTATACTATCATCTGATGATAAGTGTCAATGTAGCCAAAGATGGTTAAGTGCGTTGGCTTAACTTAACAAAAGCCTATTTACTCTTGTTTTGTAGACATTTACGGGTTCATCAGATGAAAAGTCAAACTGGCAAAACATTCTACTGTTTTAGTATAAGCATTAAAAATGAAGCAAACTATTTGGTTCGAATGCGTAAAACGTCGGTAAGCTTCAATGCATAGTGTCTGGTTTAGAAAAATTCTCAAGTAACAGCCTACTATAAAATAGGATAGAGTTATTTTTTTCAGATAGGTTTTTATAGATTATTACATAATACTTATCTATACATATAATAAAACTGTAAATAGCAGATGTCTGTACATTTCATATTTTTGTAATAAAAGTGATTGAGGGGTACTAAAAATAAGTAATTAAATACATTTCTACCATTTTTAGAATTTTCTGTCTGTCTGTCTGTCTGTCTGTCTGTTTGTTTGTTAACGTATCACGTTTAAAGTACTAATTTATATCATAAGAATTGTTAAGGAAATTATAAAGTGTACCTTCGGGTTACGTTTAGTCTTTATTTCAATAAAATCGGTTCATTCCATCAAAAGTTATGATAAATATTCTGAAGTATGGGTAGGGAATCTGCTCAACGGTGGCTTTGTTTGAGTCATCAAGTTGATGTTAGCAGCGCCATCTCTCTTTAAATATATACATATAATAAAAATGATGATAACATGTTGTGTCTCTTTCTGTACATTGTATATATATTTTGGTGACTAAAATCATTATGAGGAACTAAAAATAATTAAATAAGTAATTTTTTATAATTTTTAGAATTGTCTGTCTGTCTGTTTGTCTGTTTTTATATGAACGCATCACGTCTAAAGTAAACATCTTTTTTTTTCAAAGAAATCGTTAAGAAAATCATAAAGCGTATGTTCGAGTTACATTTAAGCTTTGTTTTATTAAAATTGTTTAATTCTATCGAAAGTAATCATTAATATTTTGAAATGTAGATTCGAATTTGTTCTATGGCGCCATAAAATCTCAGAAATAGTAATTGTGTGTAAAAAAAAAGTTCCATAATAATTAATATATTTATACTTAAAACATAAAAAGAGATTTAAAAAAGGATGTTTTCTCAAACAAAGGACGTAATAGATGGAGTTGTACAAATTACAACCTTTTCTGATTTGCTGTGTTGAGATTTTTCGCCGATGAATCGTATTGATACTTAATGAAGAAATTTATATCTATCGAAGCCATACAACGGAACCCGACCAAAAATAACAAAATTGCAACGAAATGTCGTGATATTGTATTTATAATATACGCAAAATCAGTACTGCCATTTTAGCGCTTTGGGAACTAGATTTAGCGCTTTTTTGGAATGTATAGCGCGCATTTCGAAATTTTAGCACCTAGCACTTCATCCAGCGCTTTTTGGTGTATTTAGCACACATTTCAAAATTGTAGCGACTAGCGGGTTATTAACTCTTTTATAGCAGCACTGTTAGTTCACCTTACCGATAATAATAATAATGACCTTTATTATTTTTTTTCCACAAATAGTTCATTGCAGTTTATCTTTTTCAAACATATTTTTTCCACAAAACAAAGAGCATGGGAGACGAGTCCAAACTAGGATACCCTGTGCTATGGATCTCCCGGCTTCCCCTTTAGGATGATCAACTTGATTTTTTTACCGACGACTATAACCACTCACACGTCCATGGATACTACGGTATCCAAAATTCCAAAATAAAAGTAGCGTTGTACGTCCTGGAGACTATAGTATCCATAGCGTCAAATTTTATAAAACTGACATCTAGGGGCCATCTGCGGTTCTTTTTGTGAGTTTTGGTTATGGAATCGATAGCTGACGAACTATTTTACGTATTAAATAAGAGATGGAAGTTAACAAACTTTGACGAATGAACAAATAATTATCTCACTTCAGTGCTTCAGTCGCCTTTACACTCGGTGTTTTGTGTTTTTGTAGTGCCGTAAGTCATTTAGTTTTATTTAATATTTCTTAGATTATTATACATCATAGTAAACTAGATGATTTGGGCTTTATAATTGCGTATACATATCACAGTTCCAAGTGTAAAATCGAATCATATTTTAAATAAAAACTATAACTGTTTAAAAAAAATGGCCATTGTGAAGTCGTCAGCCCAATTTTAATTTTATTTACTTTGTTTTTCAGTATAATTATATTTAAGCAACGAGTGATAATTCGTAATAAATATAATAATGCACTTTAAGCGGGGAAATACCCTTCATTAAAGTTTTCGTTCATGGTTTTGGCAACGCATTTATTTTGCTTTATTCAGTTTCAGTCAGTTGTTTAGAGCACAGCTAAGTTAAAAGTTACTTAGAATAGTACTAACTACTGTTGACAGCAATTGCCATAATTAAAAGTCGATGTCCTGCGAAGTATTGATACATCAAAAAATATTGCCAGAAAAAAACTTAATGTTGTTTTCTTTATTATGATTATATTTTCTTGAATTATAAATTATAATAAAAAACACAAACTTTGTTTGTGGTTAATTTAGCGCGAAATCTAGGTCTTTTTTAAAGCGCTGTTTTCATGAAATCTAGCGCTTTTTATGTTGTCCTAGCGCTGAATGAGTTTTTTTGATCTGGCAGCACTGCCAAACAACCCTCCATTAAGAAGTAACTTTCCTTTCAGTTTTAAGCGCGTTCAGTTCCCATTTACAGTCAGCATGTTATGCGATGACCGTAAATAAAGCGCAAGGTCAAAATTTACGCGTTGTACGAGTGGACCTCAGTACTGACTGTTTTGCACATGGCCAACTCTATGTTGCTTTTTCCCGCGTTAGTAGTCCCGGTAACCTTTTTGTGTACACCCCGGCTAAGTCTACTTCTAACGTCATTTACACCGAAGCTCTATCATAAACTACTTAGAACTTTGATGATAATGATTTATTTTCTTACCACTTATTGATACAGTAATGATATAAATCGTTTAATATTCTCTTACCTAAACGACAAATTCTTTATGTAAAATCTATATACGCGAGCTACGCCGCGGGCACAGCTAGTTATAAATATTTTTTTTATTTACCACTGGTTCAGAATATACCTCTGCCTAGGGGAGAACCAGCAAGATATCCAGCGGATTTTTATTTAAACATATTTCACTTTACTATAATTATGCCTATGTTCAGCAGTGGACTTGTGAAGGGCTTTAATGATGATGAATGATGATTAAACGCTTTTTAATAGAACCAGCATGGTGGTGATCACCTCATTCTCAATGGTAATTTTCATTCATGTGTTCTTTAATTTTATAATAACCCTTTCTGTACAATTTTTTTTTACAAGTAGATTTACTTTTAAACTTGTTTATGACAAACCTTGTATATTTTCTGGGATTTTGTTGTAAAAGCGTATACATTTTCAACTTACTGCAGCTGCTGAGAGCTTCTAAATCACTATTTTAAAATACCTGTTCCCAGATTGAGATGTGAATTTATTCTGTAATTTCCTTTTAAAATACTTATCTCTATTCTTACTATATACTTAAATTACTACATACTCAGTGTTCAGGTGTTTATGCTGATTGCCTCGTCGGTCTAGTTGTCGTTGACCCGATTACTGATCATGAAATCCCGGACTCTAACCCTAGTTTGGGCCAAAATCAGTTATGTCAATAAATTTTCAGTAGCGGCCGGGAGTCAGCAAAAGTTAGCAATGTTTAATGCCCGTGCCTTGGAGAGCGCCAGCGCCTGATTTCTCTCCATTCATCGGTCGTGTCAGATTACTGTCCCAGTCCCATCAGACTAAGAGTGTGAAGAAATAGCCAGTGCACCTGTGTGTACGCAATACACTCGGGCACTATAATCCTTTCCTTCACAGATGACTAGTCTCCGTTAGAGCTGGCCGCTTTGACCGAAAATTCGACCTGGAGGACATAATTTATGCTAACGGACGCTTTATCTGTATACGGTGTGTATATGTAGTGCTAGTACTACTATAACTACCTTATATTTTAAGTGGACCCTTTTAGATATGGTAATGACATGATAACAGAAAAGATCTTCTTCTCTCCTCCAGTCTCCCAACCTAGATGTGTAAGAATTATTTAATTTTTATTTCCCTCTACTGAATTTTACTAGGTTTGTAAAGCGCTGCTGCCATAAAATGTTTTATTACCACAATCACTGTATTGTTCTCTATCTTTATTTTTTTATTTTATTTAATCTTTCATGCACAAAGTTGCACATATGGCGGACTTAATGCCATAGGGCATTATCTCCCAGTTAACCATTAGGCTAAACAGAGATAGACAAACAAGAGGCGGTGCAGCAGTAATTAAAATAGAGAGCGCAAAAAAAATTGTATATACATATATACATATAAATATACATATACACACACATACATAGACATAAATACTTAAATACATACAATATATACATATATAAATACATACATACACATATACATGCATACACTATATATATATACACAATACATATAAATATTATATATGTCAGAACAAATGAAATATACATATGTGTATGAAAATAAAAGCTGTGTTAGTTCAAATTTGCAACAATTTTTTCACATGCGTACGGACTTGATTTTTAAAAACGAACTTGTTGGAAGCTTTTTTAATGTCAAGAGGGATGTCGTTCCAGAGTCTGATGGCCGTGAGGGCGAAAGATTGAGATAAATAACCAGTACGGTATAAAGGAGTGAGCAACTTAACATTAGCCGAAGAACGGAGAGAACGATTATGAGAAACTCCCAGGTATTGAAATTTGGATTTCAGATACTCGGGAACAAATGGATCGTTCAGAATTGTGAAAATGATGCAGAGCATTCTGACATATCTACGCTGAAGAATAGGCAGCCAGTTTAGCTGAGCACGAAAAGAAGATACGTCGTATTTACGGAGACCATAAATGTATCTGATACAGTTGTTAAGTAGACGATCCAATGTATTAAGATGATGTTGAGACAGGTCTGAGCAACACACATCGACATAATCAATAATCGGTAGGATAAGTGACTGGACAAGTAAAATCTTAGTATTGGTGGGAAGAAAATTTTTTAATCGATATAGAGATCGCAAAGTTCCAGTAGTTTTGCGACTCACCTCCTGTATATGTTTGTTCCATGTTAAGCAACCGTCAACGTACAGACCAAGATTCTTTACATGAGGAGAGAATGGTATGACATATCTAATTATAGTTTTTCTACAACTTGTAATGTATATTTATTCTGTGCATACATATGTACGTGTTATTACAGAATACGCGATATAAATTACTTTCGTTCAATGTTTTGTATTCGTGTACATTTATTATGCATTATTACTATATTTTTTATTCAATATAGATTACATGTTATCCTTTTTTAAAGTCATTTTGTACTTTTACCACTGGTTCAGAAAAAACCTCTGTCCTGGGAAGAACCAGCAAGAAACCCAGCGGGATTTATTTTTCAAAGTAAATTATACCTTAAAAATGTTGTACAAACTGTTTACAAATATCATTTTAGAAATATCTTGGAAGCGCCACGTCATTCCTATTGGTTGTTATGAACCATGTATTCATTTATATTATAATAACCATTTTTATACACTATAAAAACACTTTTTACTACAAGTGATAAAATTAAAAATTTTGTACAGCCGACTTCAAAACAAATAAAATCAGAAGAACATCATCAATTTAGTCGAAGTCAATTAAATATGCATTATTAAGGATGATTTAAAAACGACTACTATTCTATTTATGTTATTAGGAAGACGCTGCTGCCCATCTCCTGATTTGTTTCCCTATGTCGCCTCTTTCGACACCCACGGGATTATATGGGGGTATTGTGTATTCTTACACCGTCACTACACGGTAATATACAGGCTTTAATAAATGAATGAATTAATGAACGAATAAATTATTATTTTCTAAACCTTCTCTCCTTTTTCTTTTTCTTCTTAAAGAGCTCCTAAAAGTCAACAATTGGACGTGGGTCTCTACCGTTTAAGAGAATTTGCTTTAATCGCTTGGCAGGTGGATTCAATCGCTAATCAGTGTGTTTTACTTCTAGCTTAAACGGAAGTCACGGTTCGAAAATGGAATGATATTTAAATGAATTTAATTTTACAGAAAAAAAACAAAACAGAAATCTTGCATGGTTGACATTTACACCACGACAATACAAAAACTTAAAGCAGCTTTTACATCTATCTAATCATTATTTTTTCTATCCATCTTCATCCATTAGAACCATCATTAAAAAACTTTAAAAAAAGACAAGAGAAAGAGATCTATTCAATTAACAAGAACGAAAAAAACAAGTTACAACTGCGTAAAATTTATAAGCATTTCGTTTCTTAGCATTTTCAAAACCAGTTGAACGTGTTGTAATGCTTTATAATAATTCTTCAAACGAAACATTTCCCCCTTCAAATATTTAATTTGCTAAGTACTTTACGAGTTATAATGTTAACAACATTTGAGCTATTTCGAGATTTCGAACACGGCAACCACTTCCTAATATTAACAGAACGCTCTGCTGGACTCGCCCCAACGAACTTGTGCCCGATATCAAATAGTACTTGTGTCGGATATCAAATAGTGTACTTGAAATGATATCAAACAGTGGTCGCCGCTAAAACGATGCATTTAATTAAGCAGAGCATTTCAGAAATAGCGTTCTATTACATACATACTTTACTACATATTTTCTGAAATGGAGAAATTAAAGCGTTATGTATGTAACATAACGCTTTCATGAGGTCGTGACCAGGGACGTAGCTACTGCCGTATCAGCCGTATCAATGATACGGGGCCTCCGGGCTACAGAGGCCCCGAACGTATGTAAGCAAACATTCTAAGGACTCCTATGGGACAGGATGTTGGTTTGAATTGTTTGGCTAGCTTAGTTCCTAGGAGTATTAATTGTAAGTAATAACTTATAATCTATATATTATTATTTTGATTCAACGCGAGAGTTTTTGTTCCTTTTGTGAAAAATCTTTACCCTTTATTTGAGCCCCCCGACAAATTTTGATACAGGGGACATCTAAGGCACGCAACTCCACTGGTCGTGAATTTTTCGATACATTTTGTCTTAGAAGCGATTTCAGAAGTTATTACAGTTTTTCTTCTTAAAATTTAAGTTAAAGTTACAGTCTATATACGTCCCACTGCTCGGCATAGGCCTCCTCTCATGTCTGAGAGTATTTAACTTCGTTTTAAAAGGTTTTTTTATACATAGAACTAACAAACGTGCAATCAGTACACCCGACAGTAAACGACTAGTGCAACCTTCAAACATAGATGACCGTAGGATGCTTTATCACCACTGAGAACTTAGGTAAATGACACACAGCCTGTTCTCTCATTCCTTTCACTTCAAACCAGAACATAGGCGTGGTAAAGATCGATAAACAGCCTTACCACTTAGTTGTAAATTATGTTAAGTGGTAACTCTAGCTATTACACATGAATGAAACAATAAACTGTGTTGTCACTCTTGATAATGGAAGACCTTGCTACCCTTTAGTTATCCTTCTTCATTATCCACCCGCACCAGTCCTCTATTGGACATAAGACTGTACCATTTTAGTTGGGGCTTATCGTGATCTTCACTGCTTGGGCAGAGATAAGCAATTGCAGTACCAGGCGTCTACGTACCTGCTCATGAACTAGGCATTTTAGATTTTAGATATCTTTGATAGTTACACCGCCATCTTTCGAGGGCAGTGATATTTTTCTGACATTTTTATTCAAACCCATTTCGTGGCTGGATTTCCCTAATTCACCGACACACGTGTTAAAACTACCAGCTAATTACTGCCAAAACGTAATGATTATACTGTTTTTACCTAGCTACATAAATTAAATAGTAATAACTTTGATAAATAAAAAGGTTAAAAAATGTACAATGATATGTATAAATAAAAGATGCATCAATATAAAGTACCTACAGTAGTTAATAATTACTAAGATTCTACTTTTATGAGTAATTATTATATCCATTGTGATTTGTTTTATTTATTATCTTGATTTATAAAAGTCATTCGGATCCAAACTCTAGCATTATTATAGTAGACGTGTACAAATGCGTTAGTCTGTTCAATTACTAAGAGATTGTAGCATCATGTCGACTTTCTTCTAATAGCATCACCCTCGTCTCTGATCTACTAAATTCTAGTAATTAAATCTCTTATTCCCGTAACTCATGCCAATACGTTATGTTACTTTTAAATACCGGTATTTTAAATGAAAGTGGACACTTACAACACACAAACAGCAACTAGGTTTAGCAAAGCGGTATCATGTGTACATAAGCGAATACAAACTTAAATATTCTAGTATTTCAGTTATTTTATAAAACATTGCATTCTCTAGGTACTAGTACAATTTATACTGATGCTTTTTGATTTTAATTTTGGAGAGTGCAGGGTAGTTTAGTTAATGATCGTCCGATTTGTAATTCTAGGTTTTGAATCCAAAAACATAATCAAATACTGTAAGAATTTTTACGTTAACTTAATTTGTATAATTTCGAATTATTTTTTGAAAATTTACAAATATAAAGAATCTAATAAGCTAATAAGGAATAATTTTGTCTTTGTTTTCTAACTTTACGTAAACGAAAATAAAAGCGGGTTTTTTGTCTTTGATGTTTTGGTTAGGTCACAATAGTATTGTTAGTGATAAAAAAAATATGTTTTTGGTCTATCACATCTTATCCTGAGGCTTCGATGGGAAAGGAGTTGACCGTTTTTAGGCAACAATGTGACAAAAAAAACAAAACACTACTAAATATAGAGTTATGGACAACACAATACAGAACAAACACCTTGCTATGGATTAGAGAATAAGTATAACTAAAGTTAATAATTATAGTTGAATATTATATATTTGTTACTCTCATTATTGAGGGGTATTTGCCATAGTTGCCACGCTTGGCGAGCGGGTTGGCAACCGCAGTTTTTTTATTGTAATTTTGCTGTTATCAGGAAGATGCTGCTGCCCATCTCCTGCTTGTTTCCCTTTGTCGCCTTTTACGACACCCACGGGAAGATATGGGGTAGTGGATATTCTTAACCGCCACTACACGGCGGAAAGCTCAATGTCGCTCAGCAAGCTATGGAGAGGGCTATGCTCGGGGTTTCTCTGCGTGATAAACTTAGAAATAAGGATATACGCAGTAGAACCAGAGTAACCGACATAGCCCAACGGATTAGTAAGCTGAAGTGGCAGTGGGCCGACCATATAGCTCGAAGAACCGACAACCGATGGGGAATAAAGGTTCTCGAGTGGCAGCCTCGTACCGGTAGGCGAAGTGTAGGGCGACCTCCACTAGATGGAGTGACGACCTGGTAAGACATGCAGGAAGTCGATGGATGCAGGTGGCTCGGGACCGTGCTTTGTGGCATTATAGTGTGGCCTATGTTCAGCAGTGGACTTATGAAAGGCTGTAATGATGATGATGATGATAATACATTTGAATATATTTTGAGATGATACTAATATATGGAATCAAAAAAGGATAAGCAAAAAGAAATCAACGAAAGCCAGGTTAAGGTCTACCGTAAAGTTCTTCTTCTTTTAAATTATGGCTTCTCTTGATAGAATTCTGCCAGTGTCGAGTTAGTCATGGGAGTGACAAGTAAATATTTATTACATTAAGGGCGCGTTCCGACAACACGGACCCGCTACGCGCATGCCACGCGTACGGCACGCGTACGCCACGCGTGTCAGCACCCGCGTCTAACTCGCTTTGAAATTTGTTGCATATAATTTGAGTCTTATGACAAATCAATAATTCTGAAATTGTGGTAACAAAAGACGTCACATTTTTAAATACCATCACCAAAATTGAATAGTAATTTTACAGTTTAATATTATTAGTACGAATAAAGTCACACAAAATATTTACAAAAGGTTATACACTAGGGACAACAAATACTGGAAATTTACAGGACGCGGGACGTAATTGGGCAGGATATCATAGAGAGAATGAGAGAAATTAGGACACTCAAAGAACAGATGATTTACGGATCCTTCGTCTAGCCCACATTCACAGATTGAGCTATTCCTAATCCTTAGTTTAGCCAAGTGTACCCGATTACAAGCATGTCCAAAGCGAAGGCGACAAACAGTACAAGTGATTGTTTTACTAAAGTGGCGATATTAAAAGAACCAGGGTTTTGATGGGATATTAATTTGAACTTTGAAATAGTGTTTACATTTTAAAAGTTTAGACTGATGCCAGTTACTTTGCCATGTAGACAGAAGGCTGGAACCAACCTTTGGTAGGAGTTCATATTCATAGAAGCATTGTTTGGGGAGGAAGCCAGATTTGGTGGCTTTTGTAGCTAAATGATCCGCAATTTCATTACCCTGAATACCGCAGTGGCTTGGGATCCAAGCCAGGACAATTTTCAGCCTTTTTTTATAGCAGTTGTACAGAGACTTTCTAATATTTAAAATTAGGGGGTATCTTATCTTAGAGTGAAAAGGACTGGATGCTACGCTTTGAAGGCAACTGAAGAAATCTGAGAAAATGACAGTCCTTTCCAGATTGTGAGATTCCGCGTATAAGACTGCCTCTAAGATAGCTAAAGACTCACATGTGAATACATATGAGTCGGGCGGAGAGTTAAAATTCAAAATAATCTTGTAGTTAGGGATCCACACTGCGGATCCAACTAATTCCTCGTCACTTAGCTTTGAAGCATCAGTCTACATAATTAACCAATCATGCCAATTTTGAAGGAGGAGCATATTTAACTTGTTATTTGCTTCAATCGTATTCTTATCTATTCCGAAGTTTAGAATAATGTCTGGGTTGAAAATTAGAGCCTCGATGGGATATTCAAAAGTGGATTACTACGGGATCGATAAACAGGAAAGTGAACATTGACTAATTTAATATAACTTTTTTATAATACATGGCAAATCCTTGTGGGACCAATATTGAGAGTCCCTGACCAACTGATACAAGGGACGAAGTTAGGAGAGGAGAGAATGGTGTAAATAACAAGCAGCAAGAGCAGAAATGGGAGTAGATTTCATGCCACCTGTTGTTATACGTAGACATTTTGACTGAATTATGTCCAAGGTGTTAAGGGCCATTTTGCTACAGTAGTAAAAAGAAACCATAGTAAAAAAGACTTCTAATGAGAGCATTGTATAAAAGCGTTTGGGAGTAGGGGTGGGAACTCCACCAAGCACCTGATAAGGATCGGATTACATTGAGAAATTCCTGTCATTTTGTTGTTTAGAATAACTCCTAAATATTTCACCTGATTTTCAGTGGGAATTAGTGTATTTTCAATATATATGGACACTTCTGGTATTTGCCTTCGCCTAGAGAAAACTACAGTACTGCATTTCAAAGGAGATATTGATAAGCCATGCTCAAACAGCCAGTTATTAAGAAAGTTGATAAACGGGAGGTAGCTTTGGCAATAGAGGCATCAGTTACAAATAAGTCTAGGTAATCTGTATATTACAGGACATTACCTAGGTAATTCACAGATCTGTCTATATCATGAGTGTAGAGACTGGATAACAAAGGGCTCAAGACAGCGCCTTTCGGTAGTCCCTTCCAGATAAATCTAGCTTGTAGAAAATACCGCAAAGTTGTCAAACCAAATATGCCTAGACAGATTAATGATCGCATTGCCGAATCTATACATATGTAGTATTTTGGGTACTTGGGTTTATTATCACTCAGTTATACTAAACATCTCACACGTTACAATCTTAAATGAATATTAAACTAAAACAAAGAATTGAGTGGAAAACACTGAGAGACCTCGTATATGTCTACAGATTTTGCGTCGTAATAATGTCTCTCTCAATGTTGCCAGATCTACATTACAGTGTTTAATTGAAGTGGTGCGTTCAGAAATTAACGCCGCCACACATATAATAAATCTGTAGAAAAATTGTGTGTTCACGATTCACGCAAAATCTACGGAACAAATTTCCATGAAATTTTGTATGTAAACAGTAATTAACTGTGTATTACATTTAGGAAACTTTTTACCCGCTTAGGGAAGAATAAAAAAGGGGATAATGTTTTTCTTTTTTTTAAGTTTATTGTCATTATGGTTGCTGATGGTTCTGTTAGTCCTAAAGAGGATTTAGCTATACATTATACGTATAGCTAAATCCTATAAAAAAATCTATATAAAAGTTTGTGTGTGTGTGAAAATAAAAATCATCACGCTACCAACCAGTAAGGGCAGAATAACGTCTGCTGAGCTAGCTAGTATTTTGACATTACATGGTAGCAGCGAGAGGGTAATCTATTACCCTATTTCATTCCCTGGGTGTCTTAAGAGCTGGCTATGGGGTTGCTCGAAAAGCGTACTTTATTTTCTTTATTTTACTTACTAAACTGAAGTTAAAACTAACTTACACTCCATCTAACTATAACTACTGCAGTCCATAATCACCTACTGCCAACTTCAAACGAACAAGGTTAAAGATGCGTTGCCACCCCGAGGTGACCATGAGGTACACAGGCCGCTATACTACGTGTGGTAGACAGGTTCGTGACGTATTGCATGTCGAGGTCATCGGTGACGCGAACCCATAAGTTTTTTCTCTGCTAAAATTGCTCAACGCGACTTGTTTTCACTTCAAATATATTTAGTTAGTTATCATTATAGTACTTTACAAGTCAAGACTTAGATGGAATGCCTTACAGCCTGTTAATATAATGCCTCTATATAATCTTCAGGCCACAACAGTGTAGGTAGAAATAAACACATCAACACGGTATAGTGATATTTTAACAACACATGAATCCCAAAGAGTCATATATCAATATTTTCGTAAGTATATATCAGATTAACGACGACTATTAATTCTAGCATCTCATTACGGTATTTTTCAGCCGCCATAGTGCCTTGTATCCAAACAAGGTACATTCTTAAATAATTGTACCACCTTGGTATGGATGAACTTATTGAGGGTCTTGAAGCTGGCTTGCACGACCAGAAACTTTCCAAATACGTACTCTCCTCGCATCAGGATAAAAACCAAATTGGAAATTTCGGTAAAAAGCAACAACGACCATTGATGTGTTCACCTGTTCTTGGCACTTCACGGCATCTGGCTGGAACCCGAAATGGTCTTCGAGCATGAGGGTTTCGCAAGCACCTGGTGTTTAGACTCTAGCCGTTAGACCAATTGCATCGCCGTAACATTTGGTTGCCTTCTCGCAGCAACTTGCAAAAAATGGTCTTGTCTGGGTATAGTAATGGGACTTTGTCCTGGATGGTCTCTATGCCAATCTCTAAATTACGACGTCATGTTGAAAATCACCAGCTTGCAGCATTTCCACTACTTTTATCACCTCTTCTCCAGTTGAATGTCGACGTTGCATTGCAATAAAACAAATTATCACAATCAACCCAAGTTGAATCAAAAAAATGTTTAAATAGTGGTTTTCAACAAAAATAAACAATTACTGCGTGCAAAATACGCTCCCTCTTATTTTTTCTTTTATTTAAATTTGGAATCAATCTGAAATAAATGACAAACAATTTGATATCAAACACATCTTAAAGTGGCCGTACGTTTTTAGTCGGTCAATGTCATTAAAAATATCTCTATATCTTTATCATCATCATCACTATCGTTACAGCCTTTCATAAGTCCACTGCTGAACATAGGCCTCCTCCAAGGAATGCGACAAAGCACGGTCCTGAGCCACCTGCATCCATTGACTTCCTGCATGTCTTAACAGGTCGTCACTCCATCTAGTGGGGGGTCGCCCTACACTTCGCCTACCGGTACGAGGCCGCCACTTGAGATCATTTCTTCCCCATCGGTTGTCGGTTCTTCCAGCTATATGGTCGGCCCATTCCCACTTCAGCTTACTAATCCGTTGGGCTATGTCGGTTAATCTGGTTCGTTTTTCATTCACACGATTGTTTATCTTTTGTTTAAGGAACAAAATTTTGAAGGAACTCGTAAAGAAAAAACTCCTTAATGGTTCACAAAAACGTAAAAAGCGGCTTGAACAACAAAACAAGCGTGATAAACTATTAAAGAAGGTACAAAACCTTTTCCAACGCGGATTTAGTCGCTAATCAATGGTAAATCAACCTTCTCCAAGCACATCTGCTAGCCAAACTATGTTGGCAGACCCAGCGAGTGTTCGGAACAGACTGACCAGGATCAACAAACAGCTACTTCAGCGGGTGCAGAAAAAAGTGAGGCCGAGGCTGAGGTCCATTTACTACACCAAAACGTAGTTCACCGAGAAGTAGAATACCAGAATGACATTGGTTTATGGCCAAATATTACCAACGAAATACAACATTTTTGGTATACTAGAGATCTTAAAGAATGTCAACACTTTGTGATTTTTCTACTTTAAGCCGACAATATGGTGACAGTAAAACGTTTTTTTCTCAATCTATGTTTTTTATGAAACATATTAGTGGTGGTAAAATCAAACTAGAGTGGCTCATGTATTCTCCATCTCCTGGAAAAGTATACTGCTTTACATGTGTTCTTTTTGGCGAAGATCAAATTCAATCACATTTTCAAGCTGGATTTTCTGATGGGAAAAATGCGTTGCAAAGAATTCAATCCCAAGAGAATAATGCAACGCACCGAGAATGTGTGCAGATACTGATTAGTAAACGACGTATTCACGGTCGACTAGATGCTTCTTTGGAGAAGACAATCAACAAAGAAGGGAATATTGGATAAAAGTTTTACAAAGAGTAGTATCAGTGATTAAATGTTTATCATGTCGTGGATTAGTATTTCGTGGTGATGATGAAATTCTTGGTTCTCAACATAATGGCAACTATTTGGGAATTTTAGAAATACTCACGGAGGACTATCCATACCTTTGTGCGCATATAGCCAAATATTTACCATATTTTGGGAAAAAAATACAATCATATTTGTCTTGAACGATTTGCGAGGAACTTATTCAAAAATTGGGAAGTAAGGTTTTGAAATTCATTTTTAATAAAGTTATTAACGCCAAACATTTCTTAATAAACGTCGACTTGATACCAGACATATCTCATCAGACTGTAGTGCTGAGATACGTTATGTCAAATGGAGAAGTGGCAGAACGTTTTCTTAAATATATTCCTACAGTAAGTCACAAAAAAGAAGAACTGGACACTATAATGTAAAAAAAATTAAATCAATATTCTCGCATCTTATGCGAAAGACCAGACTTAGGTCAATGCGTCAAATATGCCCTAGACATATCCTAGTTATTACATTTGCTGAACATAGGCCTCCCCCAAGGAATGCCACAAAACACGGTCCTGAGCCACCTGCGTCTATCGACTTCCTACATGTCTTACTAGGTCGTACACCTCTCTGCAGTTAAATAGATTTCATACTCTGGTTCTGTACTCGGATAGCCATCGTAGCCCTACTGTACAAACACTTCAGCACTTCTATATAGCGATAGTCAACTTGGCACCGCTGAAGACACTGTAGCACCACCCAAATTTCGACGAAATCAAAGGCTTTCTCATAGTCCACATACGCAAGGCAAAGTGGCAGATTGTACTCTTCTGTCTTCAGTACAATGTGCCAAAGGGTGTGTATATGGTCTATGGTACTAAAGCCTTTTCGGAAACCGGCTTGTTCGGGAGGCTGGAAGTCGTCAAGTCTGCGTGCGAGACGATTCGTAATGACTCTCGAAAACAGCACGTAGACGCGGCTCAGAAGCGAAATCGGACTGTATATGTAGTTCTTCAAGAAAGGTGACAATGCTCTCTTGAAGAACTACACCACCACAACCAACCACCGAACCACCGAACAAGACCACCGTACTTCTGCTCCACGCCTACAGAGTAGTACCACCATGGAGGACGGAATCAAAGAGCTTCTGAAGGACTTCAAATACCGGTTTTCCACCCGCTTTAAGAAGCTCCGCTGTAATTCCATCCTCGCCCGGGGACTTGCCGTTTTTAAGGTGGTGGAGAGCCATTCCAATCTCGCTCAGATTGACGTCCGGAATATCTTCGGAATAGTGTCGGATAAGACTTGCTCTTAGATCGTTACTCACACTTGCGTGTGGCTCCAACGATGACATGTACAGCTGCCCATAAAACCTCTCAATCTCACTCAAAATCTCAGGTATTCCGGAAACGATGCTGCTACACCCAGTCTTCAGCTTTGACAGTTGGCTCTTTCTGGCAGACAGATCTCTGGCAAAGACTTTGGAGCCTTTGTTCCGCTCGATCGCTTCTTCAATACAAGCTGTATTGAAGTTGCGTAAGTCCCGCCGCATGCATTTGGAGATCTGTCTGTTCAGTTGCCTGTATGCTGTCAAACCTATTGAAGACTGCAGCTTCATTTCCCGTCTAACAGCTATGAGATTAAGAGTGTGATCAGAGAGTTTTGTGTTTTTCTGCGGCGGGTCTTGCAGAACTTAGCTCAGACCGCATGGACAGTTTCCACGAGCTTATCTTTTATATCGTCCACTTCATTACAGTCTTCCAGGCACTAAACACGGTTTTGTTACTCGAGCTAAAAGATTTTGGGACTTTGGACTAGAACACGAGGAGAACGAAGCCTTGACTTCATTAGACGTGACCTCTCCAACTTAACGTTGAGGTTCAGTGTGCCTCTAACCATTCGGTGATCGCTGCCGGTTTTCACCCTCGCGATCACTGAAACATCACTGAACAGTTGTCGTCTGGTCGTCATAATGAAGTCAATCTCATTTTTTGTCGAACAGTCGGGGCTCGACCAAGGCCACTTCCTGTGGAGCCGCTTCTGGAAGAAAGAGTTCATCATAAAGAGTCTCTCTTTCTCCATGAAGTCGACCAGCTGCTGGCCCCTTTGGTTCTCTCTTGTGCCTAGTTTTGCGTTGAAGTCTCCCATTAACACCATATAGTGGGTTTTGGAGGAATGCATGCCTCTAGAGATATCCTCATACATTTCCCCCGCCTCTTTATCGGGGTGTGCCGAGGTTGGTGCGTAAACCTGTATAACCTTCAGCGAATACCGTTGGGTGATTCTGAGTATAAGGTACGCAAACCTCGTCGACACACTCTCAATCTATACAACGTTGTTATTGAGAAACTTGTGGACGATAAATCCGAAACGTCCTTGGGGCAGATGGTCGCCCTCCCGGTGATAGAACAAGTTGCCGGATTCGAGGATTACCGTGTCCTCCCCCTCTCTTCGGACCTCGGATAATCCTATAATATTCCAGCGCAACTTGTCTATCTATTCTTCCAGCTCCAGGATCTTCTCGTAAGTCCTCAGGGTGCGTGCGTTATAAGTTGTAAGGTCGAGTCGCCGTTGATGGCCACCGAACCTCCACCGGAGATTCTTAGCACCCCCTGCCCCGCCGTTACCATTTTCGCCACCGTAGCCAGGAATAGCGTGGCCGCCGGGGACTGGGGGCCGTCTTTGCGTAACTTTTTTCATTGGGTGGTATATTGCTATAGTTGCCACGGTTGGCGAGCGAGTTGGCAACCCAGTTTTTTTTTATTATGATATTTCTGTTATCAGGAAGATGCTGCTGCCCATCTCTTGCCGTTTTACCACTGTCGCCTTTTACAACGCCCACGGGAAGATATGGGGTAGTGGATATTATTGACCGCCACTACGCGGCAACCATGCCACGGATTTGTGCCTACTAATTGCGTCACAATTAAATGTAAGTTATACAATAAGTAAATTTTTTGAGTGTTATATTTTTCAGTGTTACTTTTTACTCGGTATTTTTACATTGATATATAGGATATTTTTATATTTTTTATTTCTTTCACCATCATTAGAAACATTTTCGTATGATATTATATATAAAATATCGATGTAGGATAAATAATTAGAGTTTATTATATATTATTTAATTATTTAAAATTTTGGAAGTGACAGTAGCTATTAAACAGCCGGTGGAAATTGAACTCTGCTTTGATCGCGTACAATGATGAATTAATTTGTTTAGGCGACCGCTTATCCCATGACCCAAGATGACACTCTACCTACAATTCTAATGATATTTATTAAAAATTCGCAAGACCTATATATACACAAACACATATGTACATATATCTATATTAGATATACCACACTAGCAGGGGGGTTGAAAATCACAGTTTTTTTATTATTTTGAGTTGTTATCGGAAAGATTCTGCAGCTCATCTCCTGTTTCATTTCCATCTGCCGATATGAGGGTAGCGAATATTCTTACACCGCCACTACACGGTGTAATGCTTTGTATTTGCTTCATGGTGTAATGTATTCATACAGCACAAACACTAGGGGACAACCACATCATGATTATCTAATATTTTCTTTAAATATTATGATATATTTATACCGACAATTACAATTATTTAAAGTTCATCATGCAAACAAGCGTTTTATAACTTTCAACAGCAAAATTTTTAAGAGCAAGAGCTCTAGACTTGAGTAATTTTCTTGGACCTTAAAATATCCTCTTACATTAAAGCACTCGGAGGACTACGTATATATAAAAAACCTCTTTGACAGCTTTAGATATCTAAGTTAGCATAAAAACCAAATTACTCTGTCTAGCATGCGAGTTTTATATCTGTAGAAAAATAAATATATACTTATTTAGTTCTATATATGGAGTGTTCTACTCTACACTCCATAGTTCTATACGACAATAGTTTACAAAACGTACCTACATATATATACAACGTGTCCCAAAATTCAACGATAAGCCAACACCGGAGGATAGACCTGCTCGGACTAATCGGGGAAAAGAAGAAAAAAAAATATATCCCAATTATATTTAAGTTATATAAAAAAAATGAAATTCTTCAGAAATTGAGACCGTTTATGATATTTTTCACTACCATGACCACAATTTTTTAAATATTTTTTCTTTTTTTTTATAGGCAACTTGAATAGTACTGCTATCTACCACAATTCTTAAAAACTCCAGAATAACTCTTGTTTTATCACGAAAATTAATGAAACTTATTTTATTCCCTAAATTTTTTGAAGACTTTTACTTTTAACCAAATTTAACTTATCGTGGTGTAAAAAAAAAGTATGAACACTAGTATGGCAACTAACCAACATTCCAAAATGGTATAATACTGTAGGAAAACAAGTTATAAAAAAATATGGGCCTATTATTTCTAAACAGGGGCCAAATTCCTTAAATTGTAATTGTCAGTAATCACTTTTACTTCATGCCCAAAATGTGTTCCTGTTACAATTTCTAGGAATTCGAATGGGGCATTAATACCTTAGATGTTAGAGAGAGATAGATAGATAGAGATATTTACGTTAAAAAGAGACAACAACAGGGCAGGTAGAGAAGCTGTTATTATTCTCAGCAAGTCGGTTCAGTACGCTCTGCTCCTTTGTTTACTGCGCACCGTTCCCAATTCAACTTACGTGGCCCTTGTACATACTATCGACTTTTGGCTTGGCTTTTTGAACTAGAATCGACCTGCAAACTTAACTGACCTGGCATTATTTGGACTGGAAGTAATCTGCAAACTGAACTGACCTGGCATTATCTTGGACTACGATTGTGTGTTTTTTGATTTAGAGTTCTGGCGCATTTTGGACTGTTTGGCGTTTAACATGCCACAACCGTACACACCACAGGAATACGCTAATATGCATTTAATCTATGGAGAATGCCGATGTAATGCTAATGCTGCTAGCAGACTGTATCGAGAAAGATACCCAAATGCTCAAAAATATCCTGATCATCGAGTGTTTATTAATGTGCATCAAGCGTTTTCGGAGGGTCGTATGCCATCCAATAGGAGAAGCGCTGGAAGACCTAGATTGGATCGTGATAAAGAAGTTCTCAATGAGATAGAAAATGACTCGACTACTTCGGTACGTGCCATAGAAGAAGCTACAGGAATCCCGAAAAGTTCTGCACATCGAATATTAAAACGTCACAAGCTTCAGCCATATCACTACAGGCGTGTGCAGACATTATTACCGCGGGACTATCCGCTACGGGTCACATTTTGCCGTGTAATGCTGCAAAGGCACAGTGAAGATCCCCACTTCCTAGACAAAATTCTATGGTCGGATGAAACAACGTGCAAGAAAGATGGGTATTTAAATCTTCACAACCTACATAGTTGGAGTAATGGAAATCCACACTTGATGAGACAAGACAAATCCCAATATCAATTCAAGGTTAACCTATGGACCGGCATATTAAATGGAAAAGTAATTGGGCCCTTTGAGTTAAAAGGAAACTTAGATGGCAACAGTTATTTAAACTTTTTCAAAATGACTTGTAAGAATTGTTAAACGACGTGCCCTTAAGTGATCTTCAAAACATGTGGTTCCAAAATGATGGTTGCCCAGCACATTATGCCCGTCCTGTGCGAGAATATTTAAATCAAGAGTATCCAGGGCGTTGGATCGGGCGACTTGGTCCTATCTTATGGCCACCCCGTTCACCCGATTTGAACCCCCTGGACTTCTTCTATTAGGGTTGTCTTAAAAACAGGGTCTACTCAAAACCCATTGTGACATTGGACGAGCTTCGTCGAAATATCACTCAGGCTGCTGATTACATTAATAGCAGAAGATATGCAAGACAAATAAAACGATCATTTTTAAGGCGATGTCGTGCATGAATTAATGCTGGTGGCAAACAGTTCGAACATTTGCTATAATGTTAATAACTTAATAAATTACACGTGAAACTGTTTGTACCATTTGTTTTGAAATATTAAACATTTTTCAAGAACTAATACTTTTATTACACCAGACCGTCATTTGGCCCCTGTTAAGAAATAATAGGCCCATATTTTTTTATAACTTGTTTTCCTAGAGTATTATACCATTTTGGAATGTTCGTTAGTTGCGTCAATTTTTAAAAAACTTGCCATACTAGTGTTCATACTTTTTTTTTACACCACGATAAGTTAAATTTGGTTAAAAGTAAAAGTCTTCAAAAAATTTAGGGAATAAAATAAGTTTCATTAATTTTCGTGATAAAACAAGAGTTATTCTGGAGTTTTTAAGAATTGTGGTAGATAGCAGTACTTTTCAGGTAGCCTATAAAAAAAAAGGAAAAAAATATTCAAAAAATTGTGGTCATGGTAGTGAAAAATATCATAAACGGTCTCAATTTCTGAAGAATTTCATTTTTTTTATATAACTTAAAATATAATTGGGATATATTTTTTTTTCTTCTTTTCCCCGATTAGTCCGGGGCAGGTCTATCCTCCGGTGTTGGCTTATCGTTGAATTTTAGGACACGTTGTATATAAACTTTCTGGTATTTGAGTCGTGTGTTGTTTTCGAAATACGAGTATCTATTGTGTAGGTATGGGTACTTAATTTTTATAATCTTTGAACTTTATCACTTAAACCGTTTCTAAATAATAACACCATATAATAACCAACATAGGAATAGTCAATACACACCGCTTTAAGTCTGTAATAATTAATCAACGTTGTAATAATAAATCAAGTGATACCTATTATCGTGATTTAAATTCGTTAGACAATTATTAATTAATGGTAATTAGCCCGTGGGGCGCAAAAAAGTTAGTTTCATCAGAAAGTCCATTAATCATTTTGAGTAATAGAACCGTTGTTTTAAAGTTTCTTTAAAAAAAGAGAAAAGCTTAGCATTTCGTTGTACAAAACGTCGTTAACGTTACAGCTTAAGTCCACTACTGAACATAGGCCTCCCCCATAGATTGCATCATAATTACAGCCTAAGAAGCCATACAGTCAGTCATCGCGTTTGACGTTATCGAAAAAGCCAACTAATCAATAAATTGTTAGAGTTGTCAGGATGAGATTTAATAAAAAAATAAAAAACTGTTATTATTTTATTTCACGTTTAAACAAATTAATGTGTATGTTGAAACTGATGAAACTAATTCCTTATCTTTAAATGAGGACGAACCACAGTTTTTTTACCGCACATGTAGTGTGAACCATTTTAATTTATTTGCGTGACAGGACAACCCTAGCGGACAGTTCCTGAGCTACTAACATCTAACAGCGTAACAGCCGGTCGGGAACTTTCCGCCCGCGTCTCGCCCCGCACCGTACCACACGATTCTTGATGATCGATTTTAGTAATAGTTAGACTGTGTCATAGGCGGAATATTTACGATAGTTGCCACGCTTTGCAAGCGGAACATTTTTAGATGTTATTAGGAAGACACCTTTTCGCATTTTACGCCACCCACGGGATGATATGGGGTAGTGAATATTCTTGCACCGCTAGTACATGGTAAGACCCTCCCACAGAATCTCTTCACATCGGTGAAGAGAGCACGTCCACAGCGATGAAGAGAGCAACGTCTTCCAATGCAGCGGCATTGGCGATATTTAGCGCCTCTTCTGCTTTAAATTTTTATCAATCTTATCACATTAAACATCAAGTGCTCTTATTATCTGAAGTCAATGAATTACAAATATATGCATAGGCGGAACCATTCAATATTAATAATTCAGTAGCATTACTAAACGAATATTTACATTATATCATTGAACGGTTCACTATGTTTGGAATTAACGTGAATCCTTCTAAATGCCAAGCGATCATTTTAGGTAACTCTAGATACTTATCCAAATTAGATATCTCCAATTTGCCGTTTATTTCGTACAAAAACAATGCTATCCCATACTCTACACATGTTAAGAATCTCGGTCTGTACGTTGATAGCTGTCTTTCATGGAACATGATGGGTCAGTTCCAGGAGGTAAGCTGCAGTTACTGCAAAATTACGATATCTTTATCGTCTGAAATTTTTCTTTCAACCGCTACAAAAAATTTGCTTGTTCATCTCTTATTGTGTCAATAATAAACAACACATACAGGTTGCTCAGATTTATCTCAACAGCATCTTAACACATTGAATCGTCTCCTCAATAACTAACATAATAACATCAGATACATTTATGGTCCTCGTGAATATGACCATGTATCTTCTTTTCGTACTCAGCTTAACTGGCTGCCTATCCGTCAGCGCAGATATGTTAGAACATTCTGCACTCTTTTCATTATTAGAATAGAATCTCTGAAAGAGCGACCAAAGGATTCGGCAAGATGTCTCGCGTATCTACATCATCATGGGGTGTACGATATCCGAGTTTAAAATTAATTTATAGAGGAGTATTTGTGTCCACGCTTACGTATGCGGCAGAGTGCTGGTACGAACGTGCAAACATCTACACAGTTCGTTGCGTACTACTGAGATCGCAGCGATCCGCTCTTGTATTGTTAACCAAGGCGTACCGATCCAGTAGCACGGTGGCCTTACCGGTGCTGGCTGGCGTTCTCCCTGCTGACCTAGAGGTCCGTGCTGGTAGGATGGGTATAGCACGTTTGACCGCGCCCAAAGAGGAGTTGAGCAGACGGAATCGCGATATCTGGACTGAGGGGATCGGCGCCTGGCAGGATAGATGGACGTGTGATACAAAAGGACGTGAGCTACATCGATTTTTCCCGGACGTGGCGTTGAGACTCAGGTATACCTGGGTCTCACCGGACTACCAAACCTCTCAGATTCTCACCAGACATGGATGCTTTCGGAAGAGACTGAGCGACATGAAACTGTGTGAAATTAGTATGTGTGGGTGCGGTATCTCAGAGGAGAATGTTCACCATGTTCTATGGGAATGTCCTCTGTATGATGACCTAAGAGTGAAAATGATGGATGGACTAGTTCGTCCGGTTCAGGGAGCAGTTTACTACTCGGATCTCGTCAGCGATGTGGTGAACTCGGACTGTTGCGCGAGTTTGCGCATAGGTGGCACGATCGCAGGACAAGGCAGGATGGAAGGCTGGTAGGAGGGCCCTACGACGTAGGCGTCAATGTGTCGTCAGCCTTAGAAGGGGGAGAATGACGTTAAACTGGGACAAGGAATAGATTAAATATTTGTAGGGAGTCAAGAAAGTGTGCGCGGGAAAGAGACACGTGCAAGTACCGCGCGCATCTCCCGAGATTCGGCCCGTATGACCTGAGGGTCGGTGGGGCCATGGGAGGTGGTTGGTTGTTCCCAGCTCTGGGTAGGGGCTCCCCGTTTAAATCGAGAGATCTATAAGTTTTCCTAGTTCGATTTGTTTTTTTTTTATGTGAATGATTTAGTAGTAATAGTGTTTGAAAAGAAAGAAAGAAAAGAACAAATTTATTTAGGCATAAAATATATAAATAAAGTCTTAAAACTATGCCTAGCATGCCTAGGAATCTATGTTATGAGGGCGCAAGCTAGCATACGTCTCACCTGATGGTATGTGACTACCGCCGCCCAGAAACAACTGCAACGCCAGAGGAATTACAGATGCGTTGCCAGTCTTTTAAAAGTGAGTAGGCTCTTTTTTTTTGAAGGGCCCTATCGGTCCGTAAAAATCACTGATGGTAGTCGATTCCATAAGTAAATTGTGGAGAAAGAAAATTTCTTGTAAATCGCACAGTAATTGACCACCAATCATCCATATTCTTTGCTTTAAGGCCTGATATTGGTCTTAAAAACCAGGATCGAAAAAAAATTTGAAAAACGGAAATCGGTAGAACGGCCTAAATTTGTGAACCTTTTTTACTCGGTAGAACCATGGTTGCAGCTATATTAGCACGATTAGGTCGGCTCGACCGAGGAAGGACCACACTCTCAGAATACCAGCATAAAATAGCAGCTTAATGCTGCTGTATTTCGTATGGTAAGTGTAGAGTACCGGAGACACTTTTTACTGGAAAAGAGGCATTCCATCTTAGTCCTCACGGGTGATAACGCATCTGCATTTTGAATCGCAAACGAGGATAGATATAGATGTCTATGGGCCGCAGCAACCACTTACCATCAGAAGGACTGTGTGCTCGTTTGTCACTCTTATACTATAAAAAAACGTGCTTATACTTATTAATATTGATTTTATTTTAATGGATACTTCAACAGTTGCGGCAACTAAAAAAACCTCTAAAAGGTACAAAAAAAGACTTGTTATTGAAATATCTTCTGATAAAAGAATCTGAAAGATAGAACACTTGGGAAATATAGTCACGTAGCAGGAAAATTTGATTACCTTGCTATATTCTTACGGGAACTTATCTCACAAATTGAATAATTTATCAAACTTTTTGACGTAACTTCTCGTATAGAGCATCATCACTAACTCTTTTAGAGTTCTAATAATGTCGCAGTAAAATAAAACATTTACAATAAATCGAATTAATTAACCTTATGTCAAAAGAATTAAATATTAAAAATTTAGCTAAAACTGTTTTGGAGTTGATATCTTGTTCTCAAGATATACGACACGAAGAACGTTCACTAAGTAACGAATGTTATTCCGACAACCATTACAACAACTTCACAAAAGCAAAGTTACTTAAAAGTCCGAAGAACCGCCGTGTGTGTGCTCGGTATTTTTACACGAAGCAAAGTCCTTTTACAGACAGGTGAAAAATAACATGTAATGTAATGTGAAAGGAGCATTTCATCAATATGGACGTAGTGCATGGAGGAACCGAACCTACTCGCATCTGTTTCCGGCGTGCCCGTGAACATAGCGTCAGTCTGTTGTGAACACGCGAAGAGAATGGAGTATCTTAAAAATCGCCGAAGACCTCGACGTTGGTGGCGTACAGTGTTGTACAGACAGAGAGCTGGTGCAGAATTAATGACTGACATGCATTTAACAGCAATGAAGTGAACGATATGAACGAAACTATCCATGCGGTCGGAGCTAAGTTCTGCAAGACCCGCTGCAGAAGAACACAAAAACTCTCCGATCACACTCTTAATTTCATGGCTGTTAGACGGGAGATGAAGCTACATTCTTCAACAGATTAGACAGCATACAGACAACTGCACAGACAGATCTCCAAATGCATGCGGCGGCACTTGCGCAACTTCAATACAGCTTGTATTGAAGAAACGATCAAGCGGAATCAAGGTTCCAATGTCTTTGCAAGAGATCTGTCTGCCAGAAAGAGCCAACTGTCAAAGCAGAAGACCGAGTGTGGCAGCATCGTTTCCGGGACACCTGAGATTTTGAGTGAAATTGAGAGGTTCTATAGGCAACTGTAAACGTCATCGGTGGAGCCACACGCAAGTGTGAGTAACGATCCAAGAGCGAGTCTTATCCGACACTATTCCGAAGATATCCCGGACGTCAGTCTGAGCGAGATTAGAATGGCTCTCCAGCACCTTAAAAATGGCAATTCCCCGGGCGAGTATTGAATTGCAGCAGAGCTTCTGAAAGCGAGTGGAAAACCAGTACTTAAACTCTTTCATAAGCTCTTTAATTCCGTCCTCTATGGTAGCACTACTCTGTAGGCGTGGAGCAGAAGTGCGATGGTCTTGTTCTTCAAGAAAGGCGACAACGCTCTCTTGAAGAACTACATATACAGACCGATTTCGCTTCGGCGCCGCGTCTACGTGCTGTTTTCGAGAGTCATTACGAATCGTCTCGCACGCAGACATGACGACTGCCAGCCGCCCGAACAAGCCGGTTTCCAAAAAGGCTTTAGTACCATGTACTACATACACACCCTTCGGAAAATTGTACGAAAGACAGAGGAGTACAATCTGCCACTTTGCCTTGCGTATGTGGACTATGAGAAAGCCTTTGATTCCGTCGAAATTTGGGCGGTGCTGCAGTCCCTTCAGCGGTGCTAAGTTGACTGTCGGTATATCGAAGTGCTGAAGTGTTTGGACAGTAGAGCTACGATGGCTATCCGAGTATAGAATCAGAGTACGAAACCTATCCAATTGCAGAGAGGTATAAGACAGGGTGACGTTATATCCTGGAAACTCTTCACCACTGCATTGAAAGACGTTTTCATGCTACTGGACTGAAAAGGATGCGGTATTAACATCAATGGCGAGTACATCACTCACCTTTCACTTGCCGATGATATAGTCCTATGGCAGAATCGCTGGAGGACCTAAGCACTATGCTCAATGACCTCAATAGTGTCTCCCAACGAATAGGTCTTAGGATGAACATGGACAAAACAAAGATCATGTTTAATGTCCATGTCACACCTATGCCGGTAGTTGTTGGGAACACTAAGCTCGAAGTTGTCGACGAGTATGTTTACCTGGGACAAATAGTCCGACTAGGTAAGTCCAAATTCGACCGAGAGCTCAATCGACGGAATCAACTCGGCTGGGCGGTGTTCGAGAAACTACGACACATGTTCTCGTTAGACATACCTCAAAACTTAAAAACGAAATTGTACAACCAGTGCGTGCTGCCCGTGATGACTTACGGATCTAAGACGTGGTCCTTCACTACTGGCCATATGAGGAAGCTCAAGGTCGCTCAGCGAGCTATGGAGAGGGCTATGCTCGGGGTTTCTCTACGTGGTAAACTTAGAAATGAGGATATCCGCAGTAGAACCAGAGTAACCGACATAGCCCAACGGATTAGTAAGCTGAAGTGGCAGTGGGCCGGCCATATAGCTCGAAGAACCGACAACCGATGGGGAAGAAAGGTCCTCGAGTGGCAGCTTCGTACCGGTAGGCAAAGTTTAGCGCGGCCCCCCACTAGATGGAGTGACGTCCTGGTAAGGTATGCAGGAAGTCAATGGATGCAAGTGGCTCAGGACCGTGCTTTGTGGCATTCCTTGGGGGAGGCCTATGTTCAGCAGTGGACTTATGAAAGGCTGTAATGATGATGATGATTATGATGCATTTAACAGTGGTAGAGCCACGCGGCAGCTTTTGCTGTCGCACGGATAGGCCGGCTCGAACCGGGGTGGTACCACGACATCACAGAATACCAGCGTGAAGTAGAGGTTTACCACTGCGTTGCTCTTGGTGAGTGCAGGTGGCCGGAGGCCCAATCCTCCCCCCCTCCCATCAACATGGCAGCGGAATTTAATAAAGGACTACTCTAGGAGGGTACCAGCACCCCTGGAGAATCCCTCGCTGAGCATCCACGACGAAACTACTCCACCCCTGAGCGTGGGTTCTCAGACTGCCCCGCGTATTCTGGGGGCGGGATGGGGTCAAAAATCCGCTCGAAACTAATACTGCTCGGAGTAATTGGAACAATAAGACCAAGGCAACCCCTGTCACGCTATACGTGAATTTTGGCAACATCAGGGGACTTCATTCCAACCTCAATGCTGTCCATTGCCATCTAGAGACATCTACAAATTAGAACACTCCTTTGTGCCCCGGGTTGGAGTTTGCGTGTACGTCAAAGAGGACATTTGTCTATCCTATGGCTGCGCGTAGACAGCGACGACCATCCTTGCGTCTACGGGTGCCTCTATAGATCTCGTAACGGTAATGCCAACACAGACCGACTCATCAACCACATCCAAATGGCTGCAGACTCCATGCTACAACATGTCCCATCCGCAGATATTGTGATACTCGGTGATTTTAACGTCCACCGTGCTGAATGGCTTGGATTCCGTTTAACCGATCACGTGGGTAGATCTGTCTATGACTTTGCCTTGGCATATGGTCTAACACAACTGATTACTTCGCCTACGCGGATCCCAGATGTGGAGAATCATGTAACTGTTGGACCTTCTGCTGACCTCCCATCCGGATGGATATCAAGTCTCCGTCGATGCCTCTCTGGATCTTTGGACCATTGTCTGATCCGGAGTACGGTGCCACTCACGCTCCTATCGCAGTTGCGATCTGCAGCTTGCCATCGTGTTTGGCACTATAGGTCGGCCGATTGGGACGGGATGCGGTCTTTTTTTGCATCCTACCCTTAGGGGCGAGTTTGCTTCTCGCCGGCAGATCCCAACGTTATTGCCGATTCTGTTGCCGATGTGGTACTTCAGGGTATGGGACTTTTTATTCCATCATCTGTGGGGCCCATCGGAGGCAGATCCCAGCCATGATTTGGTCGCTCTTGTAAAATAGCATCACGCTATAAGCAGAAGTGCTATCGGGCCTGGGCTGACGCATCAATGTCTCGGGATAAAAATACAAGCGCACTTAAAAAGAAGTATGATTTCGCCCCCAGGTCCTTCAAAAGCGTCATTGCCAAGGCAAGGTCTGAGTACATCGGCAGAATTGGCGAGAAGCTACTTCGCCTTCCTCCGGGAACCTGTGCATTCTGGTCTCTCGCCAAGGCTGTCCAAGAGAACTTCTGTCAGCCATCTCTTCCATCTCTGCACAGAGAGGACGACTCACTGGCCCATGCCGCAAAGGAGAAAGCCGATCTTTTAAGCTTCTTCTTCTAGATGACGGGGGGAACACACCGCCGACCATCCCACGGTGTGAGTGCTCTATGCCGGATATGCGATTTACGCAGCGCTCGGTTCCTAAATACTCTTCTCCCTGGACGCCAGCAAGTCGAGTGGGCCTGATGGAGTCCCTCCCATTATGTTGAATAGGTGTGCTTCAGACTTGGCACCGGTTTTAACGCGTCTTTTCCGGTACTTCCTACTCCCAAGGCGTAGTCCCGAATTCATGGAAGACAGCTTTGGTCCACCCGATCGCTAAAAAAGGCGACCGCAAAGACCCGTCCAACTACAGGCCTATCGCCATCACCTCCTTGTTCTCCAAAATAATGTAATCCATTATAAACTGCCAGCACATGAGGTACTTTGAAGATCACTAGCTGATTAGTGACCGCCAGTACGGTTTTCGTCGGGGTCGATTAGCTGATGATCTTCTGGTCTACCTGATTCATAGATGGGTGGAGGCATTAGAGTCCAAGGGGGAGGCATTGGCCGTTAGTTTGGACATAGCGAAGGCCTTCGATCGGGTCTGGCACAAAGCGCTTCTTTCGAAGCTTCCTTCTTATGGGCTTCCCTAGAAATTGTGCAATTGGATCACCAGCTTCCTTGCAGATCGGAGCATCAAGGTCGTTGTAGATGGTGCATGCTCCGACTACAAGCCTATTAACGCTGGTGTTTCACAAGGTGCGTGCTATCACCAGCGCTGTTTTTCCTGTATATCAATGATATGTTGCAAACTGGTAACATTCATTTCTATGCAGACGGCAGCACTGGTGAT
Organism: Parnassius glacialis; assembly: GCA_033319125.1. Classification (NCBI taxonomy): domain Eukaryota; kingdom Metazoa; phylum Arthropoda; class Insecta; order Lepidoptera; family Papilionidae; genus Parnassius; species Parnassius glacialis. Next base: position 39,082,131 of record JAVANC010000016.1, read on the forward strand.
GCCTTATAAACCGGTCGTGCCAATATTTCTTGGGGAAACGTCGCCGAGTACCGGGACAAACTTGTGTCTGAAGTCGAGTCGTTGCTGAACAAAGTCTCGGATCGGGGGCGACTAAATCTAGTCCAGTTTAATCCTCAGAAGACACAAGTTTGCGCGTTTACCGCTAAAAAGAACCCCTTTGTCGTATCTCCTCAGTTTCAAGGCACTCTTCTTCTTGCCTCAGCCAGTGTCGCAATCCTCGGCGTCGACATATCAAGTGGCGTGCAGTTTCGTGGTTACTTGTAAAGGAAGGTCAAATCGGTATCTAAAAAGCTTGGCGTGCTCAGCAGAGCGAGACAATATTTGATGTCGGCACTTCGCTTGCAACTTTACAAAGCGCAAGTTCGGCTTAACATGGAATACTGTTCTCATTTCTAGGCCGGGGCACCCCAGTGCCAGCTCCTTTCACTTGACTGCATCCAGCGCAGAGCCTTTCGAATCGTCGACGACCGAGTTCTTTCTGATCGGCTCGATACACTGGTACTGCGTAGGAATGTTGCATCCCTTTGCATTTTCTATTGAATTTACCACGGGGAGTGCGCTGAGGAATTGTTCGGATTAATTCCAGCCGCCAAATTTCACGAACGCACATCGCGTCAAAATTCACGATACCATCCTCAGCATCTGGATGCTTGGCGGTCCACAACTGTGCGTTTTACTAGGAGTTTTCTTCCTCGCACAACTTCTCTGTAGAATTGTTTACCACCGGCGATTTTTCCGGACCGATACGACTTAGGGACCTTCAGAAAAGAGCTTACACCTTTCTAAAAGGCCGGTAACGCATATGCAATTCCCCTTGTGTTGCGGTTGTTCATGGGCGGCGATAGTCACTTAACATCAGGTGAGCCGGATGCTCGTTTGCCCCCTCTTCTATAAAAAAAACATGAAATTTCGTGACACGTGTTCAGTTCGTGTTCGCCCGTGCCTCAACACAATCTGTCCGCAGTGGCGCTCTGAGCATACTGCGCGCCCCTTTGTATTTTCACAGGGATCACTATGCGCATGAGTTGAAATGCTTGGAGAGTGCGCACGAAATGCACGGTTCGTGCCCGTAAAGGCGTCCAAGCTATGAAAATTTGTTACAAAGTATGTTATATTGCATGTTACATTGCGCTAATGTTTACGGTAAATTCTTTCATTTCATGTTACGTTGCGTAAGTCTTTACGCGGCATGAATTGTAAAACTAAAAGAAAAATTAAAAAAGAGGGTGTTACTCTTGTAGTACAGTGTATAGGTATGAAAATGTTACCCCACTTCCCGCGTCTGCCAAAGGAATTAGTACTTTAGCTTAAAACTGTAGTGACAATGAAACAACAGAGTTCAGATGACAACTGTTTTTATTAATAAAGGCGGTTTCTTAATATACAACATTTTAAGACTACCCACAACACCTTCCCCTTAAAGAAGAAGTTTTCAACAAAAGTGATTTATTTTTTAAATAATGTTACCAAGAAAGACGTGAATAAAAACTTACTCTAGTACATTTTCTTTACCATAACCTTAACCTTTTTTTTGTGATTACAAAGGATTAATTAAACCGGTTATTTTTTGTTTTTATTTACTTTACTTCAAGTGAGTGGCGGAGAATAATTTTCATTACTTCAATATTTAACATTGTTGGTAACATATTCATCGTTCGTAGAATATTCCATTCCTCATTTTCACTACTCGTAAAAGTAGTTTATGTTGTCATTGAATTATGTTCTTTATTATTATTATTTCTTATTATTTCTCCTACCGGGCAAGGTGTTCTGCCCGGGGAGCGGCCAGCGCTCCGAGTGGTAGTTCGGAGCTATTCTATATATGCTGCTTTAACTTCGGAACTTTGTTAGTGCGATTTAGGCTTCGATGTGTTTCGCTTGTGGCGCGACGACAGCGCTGCTACAATATTAATAAACTGCTACATAAAAATCAATTCGGTTTCACAAGGTTGCTCGACAACTGACGCTGGAGTTGAGCTTATTAAACATATTTTTTGTGCATGGGAGAATTCAGAGGATGCTTTGGGTATATTTTGTGACCTTTCCAACGCCTTCAACTGTGTTCACCATGACACATTAATCAGGAAGCTACTACTACTATGGTACTATGGTGTCAAGAACACAGCGCTTAAACTTATTATTTCATATTTAAGTAATAGAAAGCAGAAGGTTATTATCAATGGTAAAGTTCTTCTGGGTCGCCTGTACTGTAGTGGGTGTACCTCAGGGCTCGATTCTCGGCCCATTCCTGTTTCTGGTGTATATTAATGACTTACCTCACCTTGTAGGCGATAGTCATGATATAGTATTATTTGCTGATGATACTTCCTTGATTTTTAAACTTAAATGTAAATCATTTAAATGTGACGAAATGAATAATGCTATATCAAAATTAGTGCATTGGTTTAACGTTAATAATCAACATTTAAACGGAAATAAAACTAAATTTACAACAACGAATGTTAAAAATCTGAGTACTAATGTGTTTTTAAATGGAAAAGAACTGAGCCCTGTTGAATCCACTGTTTTTCTTGGCATCACTCTCGACGCAAAACTTCAGTGGGCCCCATATGTCATAAGTTCTGCAAAAAAGGTTAAGAGTTCTCACTAGTGTCGAGACAGCTAGATTTTTTCAGTTATTTCCATAGCATAATGTCTTATAAGATTTTACTATGGGGAAATGCGGCTGAATTCAGAATTCTGAATTCAGAAACTATTTTTGTTTTACAGCAGAGGGACATTAGAGCTATTTACAACCTAAAACCGAGAGAGTCTCTTAGAGATAAATTTAAAGACATAAATATATTAACTTTGGCCTCTCAGTATATAAGAGATATTAGATAATTTAATGTATGTTCACAAAAACAAAAGTAGTTTTAGTAAAAAAAAGGATGTAAATTCTGTAAACACTAGGAACAAGCTCAAGCTAGTGATACCAGTTTCTCGACTCCACAAAGTCAGTAATTCATTCATGGGGCAATGTATACGCTATTACAACAGGGTCCCGGAAAGTGTACATGCTCTCTCTATTACTAAGTTTAAATGTTTTGTTAAGTTGAAACTGTATAAAAAGTATAAATGAATACATGGCTGATAATAACCCCTGGGAATGAGGTGGCCGCTTCCAAGCAGTTTCTAAAATAAATTTTGTAAATAGTTCGTAATCATTTATATTGTAAAATTTATTTAAAAAAAGTCCCGCTGGGTTTCTCGCTGTTTCTTCCCAGGACAGAGGGTTTTTTTCGAACCAGTGGTAAAGTAAAAAATGACTTTCAATAAGAATTACACATGTAATTCTATTCTATTCTAAAATAAAAAGTTATTCTATTTAATTCTTTTCTATTCTATTCTACTCTAATCTACTCTAATCTACTCTACTCTACTCTACTCTACTCTACTCTACTCTACTCTGCTCTGCTCGACTCGATTCTACTCTACTCGGCTCGGCTCGGCTCGGCTCGGCTCGGCTCGGCTCGGCTCGGCTCGGCTCGGCTCGGCTCGGCTCGGCTCGGCTCGGCTCGGCTCGGCTCGGCTCGGCTCGGCTCGGCTCGGCTCGGCTCGGCTCGGCTCGGCTCGGCTCGGCTCGGCTCGGCTCGGCTCGGCTCGGCTCGGCTCGGCTCGGCTCGGCTCGGCTCGGCTCGGCTCGGCTCGGCTCGGCTCGGCTCGGCTCGGCTCGGCTCGGCTCGGCTCGGCTCGGCTCGGCTCGGCTCGGCTCGGCTCGGCTCGGCTCGGCTCGGCTCGGCTCGGCTCGGCTCGGCTCGGCTCGGCTCGGCTCGGCTCGGCTCGGCTCGGCTCGGCTCGGCTCGGCTCGGCTCGGCTCGGCTCGGCTCGGCTCGGCTCGGCTCGGCTCGGCTCGGCTCGGCTCGGCTCGGCACCGCTCGGCACCGCTCCGCTCCGCTCCACTCCACTCCACTCCACTCCACTCTACTCTACTCTACTCTATTCTATTCTGTTCAAATAACATACTAAAGAGCAAAATTCTCTTCATAAAATTTTCTTTACGATGTACGAAGTACGATGATATATGATGTACGATGTGTTCTTACGATTTCTTTCGTTTGTAAGGATTAATATCACGTGCATATACTCTACTCTACTCTACTCTACTCTACTCTACTCTACTCTACTCTGCTCTGCTCTACTCTAATCTACTCTACTCTACTATAGACTACTCTACTCTACTCTACTCTACTCTACTCTATTCTACTCCACTCCACTCCACTCCACTCCACTCTACTCTACTCTACTCTACTCTATTCTGTTCTGTTCAAATAACATGCTATAAAGAGCAAAATTTCTCTTCATAAAATTTTCTTTACGATGTATGATGTACGATGATATATGATGTACGCTGTGTTCTTACGATTTCTTTCGTTTGTAAGGATTAATATCACGTGCATATAACATATAACGCTAATAAATCACTTTTTATTTTCAATATTTTGATCACAAATACCTTATGTATAAAAAATACACCTACGGTATTGCGGAGACGGAGAAAAGATCTATATTTTTGTAAAATATAGCATTCACTCATCACTAACCATTACGCCAGCGCACGTGGATAAATCAGTTTGGAAGCACTTTTTCTTCCGACTTGCTTCATCATTATCATTACAGCCCTTCACAAGTCCACTGCTGAACATAGGCCTCCTCTAAAGAATGCCACAAAGCACGGTCCTGAGCCACCTGCATCCATCGACTTCCTGCATGTCTTACCAGGTCGTCACTCCATCTCGTGGGGGGACGCCCTACACTTCGCCTACCGGTACGAGGCTGCCACTCGAGAACCTTTCTTCCCCATCGGTTGTCGGTTCTTCGAGCTATATGGCCGGCCCACTGCCACTTCAGCTTACTAATCCGTTGGGCTATGTCGGTTACTCTGGTTCTATTGCAGATATCCTTATTCCTAAGTTTATCACGCAGAGAAACTCCGAGCATAGCCCTCTCCATAGCTCGCTAAGCGACCTTGAGCTTCCTCATACAGCCAGCAGTGAAGGACCACGTCTCAGTTCCGTAAGTCATCACTGGCAACACGAACTGGTTCTACAATTTCGTTTTCAGGTTTTGAGGTATGTCTGACGAAAAGATGTGTCGTACCTTCCCGAACGCTGCCCAGCCGAGTTGAATCCGTCGATTGACCTCTCGGTCGAAGTTGGACTTACCTAGTCGGACTATTTGTCCCAGCTAAACATACTCGTCAACAACTTCGAGCTTAGTGCTCCCAACAACAACCGGCATAGGTGTGACATGGACATTAAACATAATCTTTGTTTTGTCCATGTTCATCTTAAGACCTATCCGTTGGGAGACACTATTGAGGTCATTGAGCATAGTGCTTAGGTCCTCCAGCGATTCTGCCATAAGGACTATATCTTCGGCAAATCGAAGGTGAGTGATGTACTCGCCATTGATGATAATAACGTATCCTTTCCAGTCCAGAAGCTTGAAAACGTCTTCCAATGCAGCGGTGAAGAGTTTCGGGGAAATAACATCACCCTGTCTTACACCTTTCTACAATTGGATAGGTTTTGTACTCTGGTTCTGTACTCGGATAGCCATCGTAGCTCTACTGTACAAACACTTCAGCACTTCGATATACCGACAGTCAACTTGGCACCGCTGAAGGGACTGCAGCACCGCCCAAATTTCGACGGAATCAAAGGCTTTCTCATAGTCCACATACGCCAGACATCATGGCAAATTGTACTTTTCGGACTTCTGTACAATTTGCCGTAGGGTATGTATGTGGTCTATGGTGCTAAAGCCCTTTCGGAAACCAGCTTGTTCGGGGGACTGGAAGTCGTCAAGTCTGCGGGTGAGACGATTCGTAATGACTCTCGAAAACAGCACGTAGACGCGGCTCAGAAGGGAAATCGGTCTGTAGTTCTTCAAGAGAGCGTTGTCACCTTTCTTGAAGAACAAGACCACCGCACTTCTGCTCCACGCCTCCGGTGTAATGCCACCATGGAGGACGGAATTAAAGAGCTTCTGAAGGACTTCAAGTACCGGTCTTCCACCCGCTTTCAGAAGCTCCGCTGTAATTCCATCCTCGCCTGGGGCCTTGCCGTTTTTAAGGTGCTGGGTGGAGAGCCATTCTAATCTCGCTCAGACTGACGTCCGGGATATCTTCAGAATAGTGTCGGATAAGACTCGCTCTTGGATCGTTACTCACACTTGCGTGTGGCTCCAACGATGACGTGTACAGCTGCCCATAGAACCTCTCAATCTCACTCAAAATCTCTGGTGCCCCCGGAAACGATGCTGCCACATTTGGTCTTCAGCTTTGACAGTTGGCTCTTTCTGGCAGACAGATCTCTGGCAAAGACTTTGGAGCCTTGGTTCCGCTCGATTGCTTCTTCAATACGAGCTGTATTGAAGTTGCGTAAGTCCCGCCGCATGCATTTGGAGATCTGTCTGTTCAGTTGCCGGTATGCTGTCAAATCTCTTGAAGAATGTAGCCTCATCTCCCGTCTAACAGCCATGAGATTAAGAGTATGATCGGAGAGTTTTTGTGTTCTTCTGCGGCGGGTCTTGCAGAACTTAGCTCCGACCGCTTGGACAGTTTCCACGAGCTTGTCATTCATATCATCCACTTCATTGCAGTCTTCTAGGCACTGAAAACGGTTTTGTAACTCGAGCTGAAAGGTTTCGGGACTTTGGATTAGAGCACGAGGGGGACGGAGCGTTGACTTCATCAGACGAGACCTCCCCAACTTAACATTTAGGTTCAGTGTGCATCTAATCATTCGGTGATCGCTGCCGGTTTTCACCCTCGCGATCACTGAGACATCACTGAACAGTTGTCGTCTGGTCGTCATAATGAAGTCAATCTCATTTTTTGTCGAACCATCGGGGCTCGACCAGGTCCACTTCCTGTGGGGCCGCTTCTTGAAGAAAGAGTTCATCATAAAGAGTCCCTCTTTCTCCATGAAGTCGGCCAGCTGCTGGCCCCTTGGGTTCCGTTGCCCTATTCCAAATTTCCCTACTTTCAGCTCATCGTTATCTCTTGTGCCTAGTTTTGCATTGAAGTCTCCCAATAACACCGTATATTGGGTTTTGGAGGAATGCATGGCTCTAGAGATATCCTCATACATTTCCTCCACCTCCTCATCGGGGTGTGCCGAGGTTGGTGCGTAGACCTGTATGACCTTCAGTGAATACCGTTTGGTGATTCTGAGTATAAGGTACGCAACCCTCGTCGACACACTCCCGATCTTTACAACGTTGTTAACGAGAGACTTGTGGACGATAAATCCGACACCTCCTTGGGACAGATGGTCGCCCTCCCGATGATAGAGCAAGTTGCCGGATTCGAGGATTACCGTGTCCTCCCCCTCTCTTTGGACTTCGCATAATTCTATAATATGCCAGCGCAACTTGTCTATTGTAACTTTGGCCATTATCAGGAAGATGCTGCTGCCCATCTCCCGCCTGTTTCCCTTTGTCGCCTTATACGACACCCACGGGAGGATATGGGGTAGTGGATATTCTTGACCGCCACTACACGGCACTTACTCCGACTTGCTTAACAAAAGTTAATATTTAAGGTTAGCTGAGAGGTGTCGCCTAATGCTAGATAGCCTATGCTATTTCTCATGAATCCGGCTATCATATACAAAAAGAATTTATGAAATCGGACTGGTAGTTCCAGAGATTAGCGTGTTTAAACAAACAAAAACCTCTTCCACTTTATTATATTAGTATAGATTCTATCTCATTATCTGCTATAGATTTATATATTTGTCTCTTTTTAGTGTCGCTTTTTCGATTCATTGTGTTTAAAGTCACAACGATGCTAAAGAAGTTTTCACTTCAAAAAATAAACGAATTTATAAAGTTTTACACGACTTAGCGTATCTTTTTCAAACAATTTGTCCCGTATGTTAAGTTTTCACAAAATTTGTTTGTTTTTGCGCAATAATTGCCTACATTTAAGTAGATTTACAGAGGTTCAAAAAGTTAAAAAGAACTGCAACTTTTCCTTATCTACGTACAGTACATTTGTTCTCCATTGTATACCTATTTCAAGCGCACAATATTGAATGTAAAATACGTTTATTAAATTATTCATATGCCAAACAAGTATATGTACAGGTTCAACCAATGTCTGGTTCTTTACACTCACCATACGAAACACAAGCAGCAAAAAATAGCAGCATTAAGCTGCTGTTTTACGGTGGTATTCTGTGAGAGCGTGGTCTTACCCCGGTCGAGCCAACCCATTCTAAAGGGAAGATTTATGAAAGAAACTGATGGAAAAATTTGGGATCTGCAAGCTGGGTTTAGAAAGGGAACAAGGAGTACGGATCAACATTTTTTTCTAAGCGCATTTTCCACAATTTTCCATCATGATCGCGGAGAATTTTTTGACCAAAAACCTGGAAGTATTTTGTGCGTTCATAGGCTTGGTTTATTGCAGAGTGGATATCGCAAACCCTGAACACATTTGGATTCAGCGCTGGGTTGATACAGGAATTAAGGTCTACTTTTGTCAAAATCAACGGCGCCTACTCGGACTGGTTTGGCATCCATAGAGGTGTCAGACAGAGCATTGTAGGTTACCCGTGATTCTTCAACCTATTTATGGACAATAGCTTGAAAACATTGAAGGTTGAAGACATTCTTCAACTTTCAAAGAGGGTTTCTTCGGTTAAGAATGGGTGAGTTAACTGTCAAATGTCTTCTGTACACTGATGGTCAAGTGAAATTTGAGTCGTCAGCGGTAGAATTGCAAATGTTGATTACATTAATGAACAGGGCATTTTAATGGCATTAAAATGCCCTGTTCATTAATGTAATCAAAGAAAGGGGAATGAAAGTGAACGCAAGGAAGAGGAAAGTGATGGTTTTTAAAAGAGAAGAAAGTAAAACGATATGTGAAATAAGAATAGAAGGGAAGTTGGTTGAGCAAGTAGATGAGTTTGCGTATTTCGGATGTGTATTTAGCATGGATGGTAGATATGATAAGGATATAGAACGACGAGTGACCACAGGAAATAGAGTTAGTGGAGCTCTACAATTTATTGTGGGAAGTCAGAATGTGTCAAAAAAATAATTAGTAATAAGTAAATAGTAATTTAATTGCTTTGTTAGTCCCTATTTTAATGTATGTTAGTACGTGAGTGTTTATGTATGTATGTATTTATCTAAAGTTAAAGTAAAGGCTATATACGCGGCACAGCTGAGCACAGGCATCTTCTCATTTCCGAGAGTGTTACATAGAGCATATATTTTTATAATAGTCCGACGCATTGGGTGGCCTTCACATGTCACGAAATATACCGTAACAAACTATATGGAACTCCACGTGATATCTTCCGAATTTACATCCATGATTCTATGCTTATAACCTTTCCTATGATATGATAAAGAAGCAGTTTATGATAATATTTCTGTCCTCTTAATACAGGCCCAGTAGGTTGATTCAACATAATCCAAGGAATAAATGTATGTTTCTTATAATTAAAAATGGTAAAAGAATAAAATCACAATTTATATAAAGAAAAATATTTGGTTGTATGTTCAATTACAAAACACAGAGGGAAAATACGGAACGAAATGTGTGCCATCATTATCATTTTATGCTATAACGTACGCCAAACCTGAGAGATTTTCCAAAAAGTTCATTTCTTTTATGTTTTTGTGAAAGGGATTTGTAAAACCGTTTGTTGTACAGATACATTCAAGTTTGTATTATTTAATTTTAAATAATACCTGGATAGTGTTGCGAAATGCAACCTTTTTATTTATGTAAGAAACATTCACTAGGGTGCATTAAGAATTCTATTAATCTAAGATGATTTTATTTCAATTAAGAACGAGATTAAATATACGAAAATGAGCTAACAATCATTATCAGTTAGATACTTTTTACGTTGCGAAATACTGCACGAATATCCCCCGCTGAGCACACCCAAATTTAGTTTTGCCGTAATGTACTGAATAGTGATCTCATACAGAATGCAAATAAGCTAGGTACAAAAGTTATAAGACCCTCAGGGATACCGTGCAATAAGCGCGTTATTAATAAACTAACGTTATACAATTTTGAAAAAAAAAACTCTACTTTAGCATGAGATTTAAGCTAAATTGTTATTTTTTATATTTTTGCGTTAAAGAGACACATCGTGAGAAAACCAATTTAACCGTGAATTACTGCTGTCTCGTATTGTGAGTATAGATAACCGTAGACCCTTTTTACTTGAAACGAGGCATTCCATGTTTGTCCTCAGGGGCAACACATCTACATTATGATTCTTAATCGAGGATATATGTGGATGTCTATGGGCCACAGCGTCCACTTACTATCAGGTAGACTGTGTGCTCATTTGTCACTCTTATTCTATAAAAAAATATTTCGAGGACTTGCAATTCCATCAATAAGTACTGTACAAGGGTACATATATGTGAACATATTGATGAAAGGAACACTAGATCAATTATTTTTATAATACTGAAAATGCCCAACAGTTCGTCACACAAGGTGATAATAATGATAAATTCCTAAGTAAACCTTACTTAAATAAAAATTATCATGGAAGTACGAGTATGTCCCTTATAACAATAGACTCTATAACACATTAATATGTCTACAGTCTACTTTTTTTACTACTTTGACTACAGAACTCTATTACGGCGGTGACGCGGCAGCCTCGTTTAGACCATTATGGTTGTAACTACCGATCGAATGGTCGAGTCAAAAACTTATTCTGTCAAGTAAGTCTCAATTGCAGCCCAGAGTAAGGAAGTTGACCGTTTTTCACCCCCATGCGTCGGAAAGCACATAAAGCCGTTGGTCCTGCATCTAATATCTCTTCAGTCGTGTCAGATTGCCATCTCATTGGACTATTGGAGTGAGTTAATAGAGAGTGCACCTATATTGCCTTTTCAATCGTGCACTATAATCGTGTCATGCGCAGATGTTTAGTGGACTGCCCGCCGTGACCGAAATATGTTCCGTGTTGAATCCTTGCACATATTTCGTTTATATGGCTTATACTATACCTAAGTGTATATATTTTAATGCAATAACACGACATTATCGAATTCCTAATAGCCTCATGTCATTATTTATTCATTACAAGTTACAAAACGTTTTACTCTCTAATGTGGTAATTATCATCGATAGTTGACTTGACATTATCGTAAAAGGCAAAATGAGCTTATCTAATTTCTAATACTGACATTTACACATTGTTTATTCAACAATGTCTGGCATCGTTTGACCTGGGAATGAATTCGTTAACCTTTAGCCTCCATAGCTAAGAAATAGACAGCACAAAGGGATGGTACTACATAATTTAAATATCGATATTCAACTGGCCTCGATTTTATTATCGATATATTTATAGAAATTTAAAACTGTTGCATCCGTAACTAAAGACTTGCAAACGCACAATTATAATGATGATACATAATGGCCCAATCAGTTTTATGGTGATTTAGGTAATAAATTAATCACTATAGAAAATAATATACAAAGTAAAGATATATTAAGGGATAAGATTAACAGTATCTTTCGAACTGAAATTACTGACTTTTTTTTATAGGAGAGGGGGCAAACGAGCATGCGGCTCACCTGATGGTAAGTGACTACCGCCGCCCATGAACAACTGCAACACCAGGGGAATCGCAGATGCGTTGCCAGCCTTTTAAAAAGGAGTAGGCTCTTTTCTTGAAGGTCCCTAAGTTGTATCGGTCCGGAAAGATCGCTGATGGTAATTGATTCCACAAGGAAATCGTGCGAGGAAGAAAACATCTTCTAAATCGCACAGTGGTGGACCGCCAATCATCCTTACGACGAATGGTTCGTAATTATCTACAGCGACTAAAAATATCATCTAACGTGCAAAATGTCGCAACTGCAGTAAATAATCTACACAGCTACACCTGCAATTGTTGTCGCACGGATGGGCCGGCTCGAACCGGGGTGGTACCACGACCTCGCAGAATACCAGCGTGAAGTAGAGGTATACCTCTGCGTTTCGCTTGGTGAGTGCAGGTGACCGGAGGCCCTTTTTACTGGAAATGAGGCATTCCATCTTAGTCCTCACGGGTGACAACGCATCTACATTTTGATTCACAAACGAGGATAGATGTAGATGTCTATGGGCTGCAGCAACCACTTACCATCAGGTGGACTGTGTGCTCGTTTGTCACCCTAATCCTATAAAAAAAAATGATATACAGGGAAAAACCAGACTGAAAATAGAATAAATGTTGGCTTAAACGGAAGAATAGGTATACAGCCCTAATCAGTGGCATAATCCTGATAAAGTTTTTAAGATGAATTACAAGATCCGCTAATCCAATTATTTACAAAAAGCATTCCACAATAGTTCTTCATAATGCAACCTATCGTAACTTTGATTTTCATTTAGAATGGATGTTAGTGTCATATTACAACTAATCACTATAAATATAATAAAATGTGAGGAATAAAAAATATATTACCGACTCGTTTGTATCAGTAAATCTTATAAATAAAATGTTTGGGATTATATTGCGCTGTAAAACTTCGAACATAGCCTTCTCAATAGCTCGCTGAGATTCTTCATCCGGCCGGCAGTTATCTCTCTGAGAGATAACTGCCGGCCTATGTTATGACATACAAATCTATAATATGATTATTTTACGTCTCACGTATACATCGTACAAAGGGTGGCAAAATGCACTGGTTGTACAATCTTATTTTAAAGTCGTGTGGATATCTTCATCCTCACGTTGTGAAACTTCGAGTATTCGAGTTGATCTACGTAGGCCAACGAATCAGCAAGCCAGTGTCAATGTTTTAACTATAAGTGTATCTAAAATTGCTGTCTCGTATTGACAAGCGGAGAGTTGAGCGCCCGCGCCCCTCCCCCATTAGATGAGGTGATGACCTGGCAAATTTTAAAAGCGAGAGGTATTGGATGATTCAAAAAATAGAATAAGATGTTAATTGGTGTAAATCTATTATATTAAAAGTAAAACAAAAATGATGTATCTTACCTATTTAAAAGAGCACCCTTTCCTCCCTCAGTTGAGTGCACTACCACGGTCGTCAATTTTCTCAACTCCACTACGCTAGGGAAGACAAACAACAGTGGATAATACGACACATGTTTTGCCTCTAAGCGAGGCATCATCAGGAGAAAATACACTCTAAGATGTAAGATGTAAGTTAGTTAAGAGTTAGTGGTCAGATTCGCAACATGTCAGGAAAGCACACAAATTACTCATAAAATGCTTCTTCTTCTTTGCCAGCAACTACCAGAAATCCTAAGACAATCCAAGAATAGGCCACTTTGATTGCTTTTATTGTGAGACTAGACACTGAATACTGGACACTTTGAGCACGGAGCTTATAATTTCATGCTGATAATGTTACCAGCCTATGTTTTTCTGGTTTGGCCTTTTTGAGTGGATTTTCCAGCATCGACCAGACCTTAGAATCTCATCCATTAAACAATGGGCTAAGCTACGAGTATGTCCTAATCACTTTTCTACCGACTTCAAAAAGGAGACGGTACTCAATTCGACTGTATGTTTATTTTTCTTTTTTTTTGGGTGAATCGATTTCGATTATTCTTTTTTATTTGAAAGCTGGTGCTTCTCATGCAGTCCCAAATAAATCAGGGTATATCAATATAGATCAAGGTCTGTCCAATAGTTTGTAAGTTATTCTTAATAATATCTTAAGTACTTTTCAATCTGGTTTTAGGCCTGGTCACAGTACAACTACTGCTCTCCTCAAGGTAACGGATGATATTCGGTGCGGTATAGACCAAAAATACTTAACGGTACTTGTGCTGCTAGATTTTAGTAGTGCCTTCAATTCTATTGATTTTGATATACTTCTTAGCATTCTTCATTCTATTAATGTGTCTCCTTCAACTATTCAGTGGTTTGATTCCTACCTTCGTGGCCACTCTCAGTGTATTCGTATCAATGAAACTTTATCTAAGTGGTGCAATCTAGCTACGGGTGTATCTCAAGGTGATGTCCTTTCTCCTTTACTATTTTCCATCTTTATTAACTGTATCACCAAAGTGATATCTTCAAACTTCCATCTCTATGCAGACGACTTGCAGCTGTATCGTCATTTTCTAGTGACTGAAGCAAATTAGCAATGTTTGAAATAAATAAAGATCTAAATAAAATCTATGAATGGTCTAGATCATATGGACTTATTATAAACCCTAAAAAACCACAAGATATAATTATAGGCACCAGGTTTACTCGTAGTTTACTTAATTTTACTTCACTTCCAACTCTGCAAATTAATGGCATTCCAATAAGCGTTTCAGAAACGGTTAAGAATCTGGGAATCATTATGGATTGCAAGTTGACATGGAATGCACATATCACAGAAATTAGCAGGAAAATCAATTATTCTTTTCATTCCTTAAAATGCCTTCAAAGTTTTCTGCCATTATCGACGAAGATTTCTCTTGTCCAAACACTTATTTTCCCGATTCTTGATTATGCTGATGTCTGTTATTTGGATGCGACTGAGGAGCAATTAAACAAACTTGAGCGCTTGCAAAACTTATGTATTCATTCTATTTTCGAGCTAAAAAAGTATGACCACGTCTCCTCCTATCGCAAACAGCTCCGACACACACAAACAATCCGACTTCGCAGGAATACCCGAATCCTATGCCTCCTCTTTAACATACTATACAATCCAACATCACCACCGTATCTACGTGATCGATTCCGCTTTGCGCATCCCCCCGACGCAGTTTGCAGATCACATTTAAAAACCCTCCTAAATTTCCCTTCCTCCAGAACTAAGTACTATTCTCACTCTTTTACAGTACATGCAGTTAGGTTATGGAATTCTCTTCCTGCTGCAATTCGTGAGCCTCAAACAGTTTCAGTGTTTAAAAGGAGAGTTAAAGAGCACTATCTTTCTTTATCGTCCCAATAATCTAATGTATGACTTGTATATACATATATGTGTATCTATGTGTATTTATTATGTATTTATATATATATATATATATATATATATATATATATATATATATATATATATATATACATATATATATATACATATATATATATATATATATATATATATATATATATATATATATATATATATATATATATATATGTATGTTTGTATGGATATATGTTTTTATTATATTTACTTTATATTAAGGCTTTAATTAGCCTGAATGACCTTGACGAAACGGCTATCGCAGAGATTTTAGCCAACGTCAACACCGTCTAGCAACTACGTTCTGTATTACTTATACAAGTGCAAAGATTAATAGACTGCAGAGATGACAATTATAAAAGTGACATACTGCCTGTTATGCTTGAGCATCACTGAGAATTATGTTGTAGTTACGCATCTTTAATCACATTATGCTGTAGCTTTGTCCGGTAGGCGTCACGAGCTATCAAGTGTTCAAGTTTCAAGTACGTAAGAGTTTTTTAAAATATATGTTAAATCGTATTTATTTGTATTGTGTTAGTAGATCTGGGTCAAAGCGTTCGCTGTAAATTTTTCCCGGGTTTAATCCCCGACAGCACGAATGCAATTTGTAATTGCAATTTTCGTCAACACGCATTGGGGCAGTTAGGCGGGCATTTCCTTGCCCTAAAACCCTCTCAGAAATAAAAAAAGAGTTCTGTGCCCAGTAGAGAGACTTGTATAGTCTTTTACTTTACTTTGTAGCAATATGTATATTATTTATATTATATTATATTATATTTATATTATATTAGATACAGAAGGGTACCTTATGCTGACAAAAATATCACGTGGAGGCGACGAAAACGTAAAACATCTTTGTACCTAGATAAAACGTTCGAAAGATTGTCAATCATGTCATACGCCACATTTACTATAGAGCGTAGAACATTGCAGATAGGGCAAAATAAAAAAATAATCCAAAATATTATGGGAACTATTTATTAATAATATATACATTTATAGGTATTTATAATAAAAATAATGAACAAGCTGCAAGGTTCAACTAATAATGTTTCTTATAAACACAATTGTAAAATTCGTGTTTTAATTTTTACCAATGGTTAATTGATGAAACGTAGTCAATATCACTTCATATAAAATATATTTAATTAAAATTGACACATGACCTATTTGGCTTTCTACTTACAACACCGCGGAAATTTGAAAAGAAGATTTTGTCTGTTCTTAATTGTCTTCTTTTTGAATCAAAAATATTTCTTTGATTGCGCATTTCTAAAACAAAATTTTACCTCTTCTCCTTCTAATAATAGCTCCTGCACCTAACACGGCGGAATAGTTATTATCTATAAGACCATTTGCAGAAACAGTTTTTGCTAACAGTTATGAGTGTAACATTTTATCAGCTGCTTTCTTTATAGTGCCTTGAGCAATACTTCGCCGGTTTCTGTACAGAAAATGATGCTGGCTTTGCAAATATGGATGGCCGCTACCATTGAATATAATACCCGCTATGTTACACTTATTTACATAGAAACTTTAAATATCATTTGCATAAAATTCTAAATAGCAATTTTACACAAAAAAGTAAACTTTTAGATCAGTCCATCTTATTTTTCACTAATTAAGTGAAAAGTAAAACAAACCAATAGGTCCGTGATTTAAAATTTCTTGCAACTTTTTATAGAAAAGCATGACCTTATCATAATATAATAGTCAATCATTTAGCCATGTGATAAAACTTTTAAGTGTGCCAGTCAAACATTAATGATGATATTCGGGTCATTATACTGGAAATAGTCTTTTAAATATTTTGTAGTACAATTGATAATCTTCAGTATGATTGACCGTGTATATGACATTTATAAGTCTATGTTATTTTTGATGAAAATTATTATTGCATATAAAAGCCCTTTCACATTTATTGTAGTCTCGAATTAAATTAATCAAAATGAAAATAAGAATCTTGGCTCTTTATAACTGATCTTTAAATGTAAAACACTGACTTGAAATTATATAATTATCGGCATTTTTTTAATTCAGTGAACTTCTTTAAGATTTTGTTGAAACTCTACTGGTAAAGAAAAAAAACAAATATATATATATATTAAAGTTCTTGATGAAAATAAAGTATGCGCGTTACATCGCATCCCACCAAGAATTTCTTATGTAATTCTTGGTCTAAAGCTAAGACGTGATAATAACTGTAAACAATAGAATAACAAAACAATGAAAATATTTGTAAATACTTGCTGTATAACCTAATAAATATTATTTAACCGTAATAAAATAAAACAAGGTAGTCTTCGGCATGAAAGTAAAAATAAATATTTTCGATTATTTTTGCAATATCTAACAGCCGGATCAGCGCGCGATTCTGATTCATCTAAAGATGCTAAATTTCAGCAAGCACTGTCAAATTCAATAGGAGTGACAGAAAAACGGTTCTTGATATAGAAGGATAAATAAATTATTTAACCTATAAAGTAAAATCACTTTATTAAAAATCAAAATAGCCCAGCTTTATTAACATGAGATATATTATTGTAAGAGTGCTTACAATACTTAACATTATTTTACTGAAATCTCAGAAAGTTTTTTTTAATAGAATAAGGGTGACAAACGAGCACACAGTTCACCTGATGTTAAGTGGTTGCTAGGTTCCATAGACATCTACATCTATTCTCGATTACGTATCAAAATGTAGATGCGTTGTTACCCGTGAGGACTAAGACGTAATGCCTCGTTTCCAGTAAAAAGGTTCTCCGGTTCTCGACACATACCATATGAAACACAGCAGGATTCAACTGCTAATTTACATGGTATTCCGTGAGGGCGTGGCCCTTCCCCTGTCGAGCCGACCCATTCGTGCTACAACTATACCTACTACTAATATAGCTGCAGCATGGCTCTACCACGTAAGAAAAAATTGACGTTGAAAATTTAAGTATTTTCAGAAGCAACTTTGCAATTATTTTCTATTGAGTGAATTTTTGTGGAATCGTGTTTCGCAAACCGCTACCTGAAATACGTACAATGTTTTTTCAATAACGATGTGAAATTACAAAACGATCCCCATGCATATCAATGTGGCTCTATTGAGCCTCTTAATATGAACATACTTCGGGATTCAGATATTTGTAAAGTTTTCACGCGTAGGTAATGGAAGATATAATATTATATTATTACTGTCCCGTGTGAGGCAACCTTTATACTTATATACATATTCTCATCATATTTTTTTGGTTGGTTAGAAAAATTATATCTAAATGCAAACGTTCACAGGGTATTTTTTTTTTACTATTTTTACCCAGCAAGTAGTAAAGCAACTACAATCCCATCGGTAAGTGGTTATGTAGCCTAAGATGGTGAATTTCACTGACTTACAAAAACCTATTCACTCTTGTCTAATAGTAATAGGTAAGTATTATTTGCGACCTATTTGTGTGTGTGTGTATGTGCATGTGTGTGTGTGTGTGTGTGTGTGTGTGTGTTTGTGTGTGTGTGCGTGCGTGCGTGCGTGCGTGTGTGTGTCCACTGTAATATTCCGTTGGGCTATGTCAGTTACTCTGGTTCTACTACGAATATCTTAATTTCTAACTTTATCACGTAGAAAACCCCTCTCCAATTTAAAATTTTTAAATTTTTTAGATGATAGTTTGTCTAACATAAAAAAAACCAAAACCCAAGAATGTCTTTATACTTAGGGAAGCACCATTTTTTTATTTATTTAAATTGTTTGATTTAATTTGATATCAGTGTACCTAAATTTAAGTATCTGTATCTATATTTCCCTCCCCAATAATATTTTATAAAGTCATACTCATAAAAAGAGCGTTTTAATGTAATACATAATTATAAAATTCAGTATCAACTAATTAATAAAAATATGCAACAATTAAATTACATAGGTATTAAAAACTATCATAATCTAAGAAACGAGAGCATGTTGGTCGTTCCACATCTAAATTATATAAAAATGCATTTTTCAATTTCACTAATCAACGTCGCCGCGAAAATTTCTTCTTCTTTGGGCACTTTAAAACTTATAAATATTTACAGTTACCAGTGTACAGATATTAACTAAATTAAGTAATTCTAGTCATAAAAATATTTATAATTGAGTATAAACTTTTAAAAAACTAATATATATTTGAACGAAGTCGCTCCAACACCGATGCACAGTCCACCCTCAACGATGTCCGAAAACGGACTGTGACAGGCTGACAGGGCGACGGAGCATGCGCGCTCGCGTAAATATATTAAATTTCAGGAAAAAATTATATATTCTCTTATAAAACGGGGAATAAAAATAAAACTCTTAATTAAAAATATTAATATTTTTAAGACCTTTTTTTTAGTGTAAGAACTATTTAAAAAGCTTGTGCCGTTTTGGAGAAATTTTACAAAATATGACAAAGATGCTCTTTGGGGATTTTTTTTCTAATAAGGGGTTGACAAAAATACAATTTTGTTCAATTAAAAGCATTTACCTAATCCTCTTCTGTTACCCTGTATTTTTTCTTTGTGGATTAAATGAACAGTTATTGAGATTTTTTTACTTAAATATCCAAGATTTAGGCATTTCAACCACTGTTAAGGCCTTAAGTATATTAATATTATAAAATTTATTATGAGAGTGCACACTAAATCTGCTTCTTTTTGAATTTGTCCAGTATCAGGCCTGCTGGAAGAAATTTCAATATGAAATAAGCAGTGCCTTTGTACAAAATATCTTTATTTTTATTTTTCATTGTAACATTATTTTGTGTGTACATAAATTGTTAAATAAATAAATAATTTATATTGAAATCGGTTGTACAAAATTTTTAATTTTATACTATATAACTTGTAACCAATGCATCGCATTATTTTTCGTTTTTTTTTTTCTAGATAAGTATGGTACTTTTTAAAGTCTTTAGTTGTCAGTAAACACCAAGGACAGGATGCTGACATGGTAATATATTTCACACATTCTTCTTCCTCAGATATTTCGTCTCAATGATTTCAACCTAGCGAAGTTCAAAATTCTATCAGTTATCAATTTTACTAGACGAAAAACACTCATTCGCCCTACACAAAGCTGGTGCAAGCCGGATGCGTTCACGTCAGCTTTGCATTGCGATACCAGTTGTTATGTATAAAAATGAGGGACATGTCATGATTATAGGCAGGTCAAGCCAAGACAGTTGCAAGAGTACGTTGTCGTACGGACGTAGGTAACTTGTGTGCAGCAGCTATATACGCTTGGATACAACTAAACAGATACGGATAATTACAATACTTTTTTAAAGAATAACAAACGAACGCATAATCCATCTGATGGTAAGTGAAAGCTATGGCCTTTTGACATCTACATTTATCCTCAATTAAGAATCAAAATGCAGGTGCGTCTTTAACCATGAGGACTAATATAATGCTTCACAACAAGTGAAGGTCTCTGGTTTTTCCACTTCCCATTAAACTATTAAAATGATTTCATATATTTAAACTAACACAAGATATTAGCTATATCATGTTCTTTTACGGGGGTTTTTATCGATCTTTTTGTTTGTTATATTTAAGAGAGACCACTTTCAATGGTGTTTGTATACTCCTGCATCTTGTAGAGCGATATTAACACTGACGGATGGAAAAATTGACTAATCTTCTTCGGCGGCTTGTATTAGGCGTTTATGGAAACTCGCTTCAATATGTAGCCAATCGTGTCTGTGATACCTCTGACATAATTATGGTATTACAACAGGCACCCTCTCAACTGTGGCCAGCTTCACTCACTCATTGTGACATTGGGGCAAAACCTTCGCTTCGCGTTAGTTGTTCGCTTCAGTTTTAGTTCGCTTCGCATTAGTTGGTATGGGTCTTACTCACATGCGAAGCATATGAGTTCGCATATGAGTAAGACCCATACCAACTAATAACTCAATGATGAATCCCACCACCACCCATCACAGTTAGCTAGCGTGGGAAAATCTTTGTTACAAAGAACACAAGGGGTGTATGTTTCAAAGAACAGATGATGTCTGGGTGCCACCGCCTGCATGGAATCCTATAATTAATTTAATTTAATCCAAACCCAAACATACCACTGCAATACTGCAAGATACTGTAACTAAGCTCGTTCTGCGCAGATTTGATCATAAAATTAATACTCAAAATCTAAAGGTAGCCCGGGCTAACTATGACATCGGGTCGTCAAACATCTCAGTCCCCCGTAACCATGCGTGCTCTAAAGCACCCTAAACTTCGGGAATTAAAAATAAGTAAAATTAATCGCAATAAAATCTGTTAAATTAGTTTTGTTTAATTTAAGTCGTTACTTCCCGTCTATGAGCATTACTCTCCTCCTGTCGAGCCGAACCATTCGTGATATATCTATAATATAACTGCAGCGTGACTTTACCATGTTTATCACAACTAGAACCGAAACCCACAATTTGTGTCTCTACTATATTGTACCCCGACTATAATTCCAATCCATAGTCCTCATTAATTTCCAGTTACTAAACTACGCAATGTAAATAAGGAAACCAAAACTCTTAATATTGTGTGCCTTTCGAAGCCTGAAGCTATGTATGGGTAAAACCAATTATTCTAACATGGTCACTGGTACCAAAGACTGTAAGATAAATAACATTGCCTACCTCGACAGTTCTAACTTTCCAAAATATTACCATAAATATTTTATAAGCACTCCTGTTTAATATATGATATAATTAACACCTCGATAAATCGAAGATGCCTTCGTCGCACGATAATTTGAACCTAACTGTTAAGTGGTAATCAAACACTTGACGTACTTCCTTAAATTAACAAAATAATAAACTCTTCACAGACATATAAGAACGCACTCCCAATCGCCGAAAAAGTGAAAGTTGGTCGAATGGCAACTTAAAACAAGTTCCCTTTCCGATGAGGCATCGAAAAAAATTACTCAATGCGCCTGTGATTGAACAATAGGTAAGATGAATTGCTAAAATGCCTGTCGTATTTAAGTAACAACATATATTTAAATAATAATTTGAAGTGTTTTTTTTTACTCTCAAACATTCAAGGTTTTATGATTGTCGTCGTCATCTTCAACATCACGTCCGTAAGCCATGAGTACATCACTGGACGTGAGCCTAACATATGGTCATAGATAATACACTAAAAACTCATGATAAAGAATATTTGTTGTGCAAGCGAATTGACGATAACAGTACCATCCGTCTTGCAACTTTTAAGCTATTCGCGTTGCAATTGGTTATATGTATACACATAGGCTATATTCCGGAATATGCGCAGGAATTACATGATTTGATTCCTCCCTCCCTTTCCTCCATGGGACAATCAGACAGTCGATAGCTATCCACCCCTTTGTTGTCGATATTGCATGCATTTGAACTTAACAGTAATGCGTACAGCAAATTAGTAGAATAATTTTCCGGCGTCTATCTTTTCGTTCGATATCAATCTGGGTATTTACAAGGCAAGAGTAAGTTTTTGTTGCGATATTGTGATTTACCATCTCCATCAGAGAGATACATACCATCAGAACTTCACGGGGTTTTAAGTAAAAATAGGCACTCAATCAACAAGATCAATTCATCATCTATCATATCATATTTATATATCAACAAATATTTTCGTCATCAAATCGCGCATTTTCTTGCCTTTGACCACTTATTCCCTTTATTTCTTTCTCCCAACACCTGCTTTCTTCAAATAATAATTTCATTATTTTGAAGAGCCATTGCAATATTTAATCCATCTAAATCCTTCACTATAGACCGTTTGTTACCTAAGGTTATAGGAAGCTGAGTTTAAATAGCTTTATTTGTAACTAGCTTTTACCCACCTTTTAAATTTTATATAATTCTTTAACCTATGAATTGCCGTTTTTTATGAAATAAATTACCGTAATGTTTTCCTATTATTTTTATTTCTATTAATCAAAGTAATCACTCGTGCCCATCGATGCCATCTCGATGCGTCTTTGCCAACGCAGTGGCATTTTATTGATGCCCTTCTTGAAGAAATGAGCTAGACGGGAGGCTACAAATTCTTCAAAAGCTATCTCTCGGATATTGAATTTTTCCCCGCCAAAAAGTTATCAAAATTTTGGATAAAATAAAAGTCAATAGGTGCAAGGTCTGGTGAATGCGGCAGATGACAGAGAGCTTTCAACCCCAGCTCTTTTGTAACTTTGAGACCGTCTGTTCTGCGGTACGAGGTCGCGCGTTGTTGTGCAGGAGCATCGGGGACATGCGATTAATTAAAGCTGCCAGCTTCTCCATTATTGTGTTCAGTTCTTCACAGTACACATCTGCAGTAATGCTCATCCCGTTTGGTAAGAAGCTGCAATGAATCACACCGGTGCTAGACCACCAAACAGTGACCAACACTTTTCTAGGGGTAAGTTTTCGTTTAGAGCATTGTTTAGGTTAAGCTTAGAGCCGTGGTAGCTCAGATGGTCAGCGCTCGCTGTAAGCTTCACAGTACTCGAGCAACCCGGGTTCGATCCCCGCCGGCACCAATGAAATTGTTAATTGCAATTTTGCTGCAAAGTGCTGATTTACCACGTGCTCGGCGGTGAAGGAAAACATCGTGAGGAACCCTGCATGTCTGAGAAATAAGAAAAAAAAATATTTCGAAGACATGTGAAGTTCACCAACAAGCATTGGGGCAGCGCGGCGTATATATCCTTGCCCTAAAATCCTCTCAGAAATGAGAGGAGGCCTGTGCCCAGCAGTGGGACGTAAATAGGCTGCAACTTTACTTTACTTTTTATTGTTTAGGTGCTGAACCAGGATCCAACCATCTTGCTGAGCACTTGCAACTGTCAAACAGAATCCATTTTTCATCGCAGGTAACAATGCGGTTTAAAATTCCTCCTTTTGTGTACCTCATGAGCAGTGCAAGGCACGTCTTGATGCGTACTTCGCGCTAGCGATCATTGGTTCCGTGGGCACCCATTCGTCAAGCTTTTTATTTTGCCAATTTGACGCAAATCGACCAATATTGTTTCGATGCTAACGTCGAAAGCTGCTGCTAATTCAGACGTAGATTTAGTATAATCAGCTTCCACAATAGCCTTCGTCCTTGTCGACCAAAGTTTTCGGACGACCACGAGCATCCATTTCTCAGGTCCAGAGATCCAGAGCAGACCATTTTCAGGTCGGAATTTTCAGAACAGAAGCGGGCAAATCAGTAACAGGTGGTGCGTTCGTTTGTAGTATTTTCTCCGTAAACGTCGTTGAGGTTACGTGCCGCTTGTGTTGCGTGCTGCCAAGACGGTAATCATATTCTATAATTACTCGAATTTTTAACGTGTCCATAATGACGAAAAATATTCAAATGCGATCAATAATTAAATGACTAATTTTGAAAAAAGAATTACATATTTTTAACATAAAATTAATTTAAAATTAGAATTCTTAGACCACCAAAAATAATTTTGGTTTGAAATGGTCAGTACTACGGAACGCCTCTCGTATTTCATATGTAAAGACTTATTCTTTGTTCTACTTTAAATTTTTCATCATCATCATTATAGCCCTTCACAAGTCCATTGCTGAACATAGGCCTCCCCCAAGGAATGCCACAAAGCACGGTCCTGAGCCACCTGCATCCATCGATTCCTGCATGTCTCACCAAGTCGTCACTCCATCTAGTGGGGGGTTGCCCTACACTTCGCCTACCGGTACGAGGCTGCCACTCGAGTACCCTTTTTCCCCATCGGTTGTCGGTTCTTCGAACTATATGGCCCGCTTATTGCCACTTCAGCATACTAATCTGTTGGGCTATGTCGGTTACTCTGGTTCTACTGCGTATATCTTCATTTCTATGTTTATCACGCAGAGAAACTCGAGCATTGCCCTCTCCATCGCTTGCTGAGTGATCTTGAACATTCTCATACGGCCAGCAGTGAAGGACCACGTCTCAAATCCATAATTCAACACAGGCAACACGCACTAATTTTACACTCTCGTTATCAAGTTTTGAAGTATAAATGACGATAAGATGTGTCGTAATTTCCCGAACACTGACCAGCCGAGTTAAATATGTCGATTGACCTCTCGGTCAAAGGTGGACTTACCTAGTCGGATTATTTGTCCCAGGTAAACATACTCGTCAACAACTTACGCAATTAAGAAGGGAAATCGGTGTATAGTTCTTCAAGAGAGCATTGTCACATTTCTTGAAGAACAAGACCACCGCACTTCTGCTCCAAGCGTTCGGTGTAGTGCCACCATGGACGTCGGAATTAAAGAGCTTCTGAAGGACTTCAAGTACCGGTTTACCATCCACTTTCAAAAGCTCCACTGTAATTTCATCCACGCCCGGGGACTTACCGTTTTTAAGGTTCTGGAGAGCCATTCTAATCTCGCTCACTGACGTCCGGAATATCATCGGAATAGTATCGTATAAGACTTGCTCTTAGATCTTTACTCCCACTTGCGTGTGGCACCAACAATGATATGTACAACTACCCATAGAATCTCTCAATCTCACTCAAAATCTCAGGTGTCCCGGAAACGATGTTGCCACACTCGGTCTTCAGCTTCGACAGTTGGTTCTTTTTGGCGGACAGATCTCTGGCAAAGACTTTGGAGCAGTGGTTTCGCTCAATCCTTTCTTCATTACGAGCTGTATTAAAGTTTTGTAAGTTCCGCCTCATGCATTTGGTGATCTCTCAGTTGCCTGTACGCTGTTAAATTTGCTGAAGACTGCAGCTTCATATTCCTTCTAACAGTCATGAGATTAAGAGTGTGATCTGAGAGTTTTTGTGTTCTTATGCGGCGGGTCTTGCGGAACTTAGCTCCAACCGCATGGATTAGGATTAATTTTAAATTAAGTATATGGAATATATAACTTTTAGTAGGTACACATCATGGCGCTGGCGCCTGTAATAAATAACAATAATTTTCTAACTAAACTTTTTAGTTTGTAATACCTATGAATATGCATATTATAAATCAAACAATGGTTACTTGGAGTAAAAACATACATTATATGTATGAAAGTCTAATAGACTACTGATAAAAATAATCATGTAGAAGTGACAATATTAGAAAGTTTTGTACTGTGTATTGTTGAGCTTTATGATGTACGTTCTTTTGCTGGATTTTGTCGGCTTGTACCGTTTCCGTCATCGATCGTGCCAATACCGTTTAATATGGTCATAACTATAGGGAAAAAAAACTCGAAACGACAATTTAACATCGTTAAGAATATCATTGGCGTTTTCTTTTTATTACTTGATAAGCGAAGTAGTATTTCCAAAAATAATAATAAAACGACGAGAAGAAGTTCTTTGTACGACTATAAGCTTTTTTCATGTTTTTAACTACAAAAGATTTTTTTTATTATCACGCTAAAGCTACGCTTTAAGTTACGCTTTAAGCACGGTCCTTTAAGCTTTTTGTTTGTAAACTAATATACTAAATTTCACAATTTTTGCATGACGTAAACTTACGCGGTGAAAGTTGTTGATATATTACGCTTTCGGTGATGTTTTTCATTCAACTTTAAGACCTGAACCGTAATTTTAGGCGGTTTTTTTATATTAAAAAAAAAATCTAAGTTATATTTACAACCGTTTCACATATATAATACATTTCAATCTATAAATATGTATATTAAATATAACAATTTATAATTGTATCAAAAATCAGTCCAGTAACAAGCTATACTAACATAATTAATGTTCCGTGCGCAGCCCTTAGTTAATAAGTCGACGTTAAGAAGCGTGATACCTACACTGATAGTTACGGCATTATTTCTACTACGGCTACGGCATAATTTTCAATATCATCTTAACACCGGGTCCAGCATCCTTTTCATTTTGCTGCAAACCCACAACATAATATATACGGCAGCGTTGAAGGGCATCGGCTTCAGATTTGCTTGGGAGAAAGATCATGCGGGCAATATTTATTTTTTATACGCGGTAGACCCATGCTGCAACTATATAAGTAGTATAGTGGTAGCACGAATGGGTCGGCTCGACAGGGGAAGGACCACGCTCTCACAGAAAACCAGCGTAAAATAGCAACTTAACACTGCTGTGTTTCGTATGGTGCGTGTAGAGAACCGGAGACCCTTTTTACTGGTAAAGAGGCATTCCATCTTAGTCCTCACGGGTGACAACGCATCTGCATTTTGATTCGCAAACGAGGATAAATATAGATGTCTATGGGCTACAGCAACCACTTACCATCGGGATGTCGTTGGTGTACAATATGTACAGGAGGGGAGCTAGTACTGATCCCTGAGGAACACCAGCTTTAATGGGGCGCTGAGAGGATAACGTGCCTTCGTGTCTAAAACGAAAGGTACGATGTTGTAAGTAGGAGGCCACGAGACGTACTAGACGATCGGAGAGTCCTATTTTATATAATTTGAATATAAGGCCTTCATGCCAGACTCGGTCGAAGGCTTTGGCAATGTCGAAAAAGACGGCGATTGTCTTTTGTCGACGTGGATAAAAACCGCTGAGGATATATTCCACAATGCGGTGGACTTGTTGGGGACATAAGTGTTTCGCACGGAAACCAAATTGGTGGGGGATGACAAGGGGGTCACCGTCTGTGGGAAACATTATGAATTACTCTTTCGTCTTTGAGCTTGCCCATGGCCTTGAGGAGGCAAATGGGACGATGACTAGATGGGAGGTTAAGAGGCTTGCCTGGCTTGGGAATACCAATGACAGTTGCCTCTTTCCACGTAGTGGGAAAGTAACTAAGACTGAAGCAGGCGTTAAAGATAATAGATAAGAGGGTTAACACCTGCTCTGGAAAGTGTTTAAGGGCTTGGTTGGATATGCCATCCGCGCCCGGAGACTTTTTGGGCTTAAGTCCTTTGATGAGGGATGAGATCTCATCATTGGACACAGTGATAGGGTCTGAGGCTGTAGGGGGTAAGTTCCGGCGGCGGACCTCATCCTCCACTTCCTGAATATGTGAGGGGTGGACAGGTAGAGAGCTAGGAGAGCATTGTGAGGCAATGCTGTCTGCAAAGCACTCAGCCTTTTCGTCGTCCTCGAAAGCAACCGTACCGTCGGGGCGGGAGAGGGGGGGAGTGTGAGTTATAGCGTCTACATGGAGGGCTCTAGCCATTGGACAGTACACTGTATGACAGGGAGATATATTCTCCACGAGTTCACTCCTTTGGAGGTCTTGAAATTCGGAGAGGCGGAAACGGAGTTCTCGTTGAAGACGATTTGCCGTATGCCTATATTCGGGGGTGGGATATTTTGCTGCTTTCCGGAAAGCAGCTTTTTTAGCTTTTAATAGGTTGCTAATATATTGGGGAAGCCTACTATTATTAGCAACCGGGACGACGCTTTCATTCTCCTTAAGGGAGGATTTAATTAGGGTTGAAAGTGAATCGACCGCGGTGTTGATTTTTTCGGGACTATCTAAGTCTAAGTCCGACGATAGGTAGTTAGGGGAGTCCTGTGAGTCCATAGCTTTAGCTAGGGACTCCTTGAAACCCTTCCAGTTAGTGAAGGTTTTCGTGGTTATAATAGGGGGTGGCTGATGGCCAAGAATAAGGGAGACCGGTCGGTGATAGGATCCTATATCGTCTAGTGTCTCAATTGACCTGAGGTTGAGTGAACGACGATTTTCGCCGCCTTACCAGGCTCTTTACCAACGAACGTGTGTCGTACCACACTTACGCTCTTCCGGAAGAGCGTAAAGTCAGGACCGTCATTCGAGGCGTCCCATTTGAACTCTCCAACGAGGACATCCTTGATGACCTTAAGTCACAAGGATTCCCCGTTGAAGCTGTTCATAAAATGCACAGTAGGACCGGGTTGAGATACCCGATAGTTTTAGTCATTCTAGCTAACGTTCCGGAGGCGAAAGCTATCTTCCGGCAAGTACGCACTGTGTGCGGCTTACCGGGAGTTAAAGCTGAGCCACCGCATAGGCGCGATTTCCCGGCGCAGTGCCACAGCTGCCAACTTTATGGTCACGCGGCGGCCAACTGCTCTGCCCCACCCAGGTGCGTTAAGTGCCTAGACCCACATAACACTAAAGAGTAACCCCGGCCTAAATATGCCGTATCCCCGCCCGCGTGCATCCTGTGCCAGCAGACAGGCCACCCGGCAAGCTACAGAGGATGCCCGTGCGCTCCTCGTCCTCGCATAAATAGGCAAGTCCCACCGCCGGTCAATGACCGTACATTCCCGGCATTATACGTTAGGAAGCCCCGTCAGGGCTTATCCCAACCATCTCAGGGCTTCGCACGACCCCCTCAGGGTCCTATGAAACCACCTCAGGCACGTATTAGGCCACCTTCGGGCTTCTCAAAGCCTTCGCAGGCCCCAGTATTTCACTGGGGCCCCAAAAAGGTTGAACCACCGCAGGCAACCTCTGCTCCGCAGCAGAAACAGCCGTCAATCGCCGATGACCTTAACACGGTTTACTCCGCGATAAGGAATATCGACGTCAATGAAATTTCGGTATTAGCGAGCAAATTGCGCGCTGCTCGGTCCCCTCAGGACCGTCTTCTGGCTCTCGTAGAGCATAATAATCTTTCGCGTTCATTGTAAGTTAAGTTAACTTCATTAACTTAACAATGACAGAGCCTTCTGCTCTGTCTATCAGTCGCGGTCGTATAAAGCCTAAAGGGTTATCGCTTGTTTCATTTAACATTCGCGGGTTGCGAATTAACCTCCCAGAGCTTAAGCTCTTCCTTAAACATCGTGAAGACGATTTTCTCCTCTTACATGAAACCAACCTTAAATCCAAAGACACTAAAGGCTTATCCATTAGTAATTATTCCATTTTTCGTAATGACAGGCCCGATCGCCTAGGCGGCGGCACGGCCATTTATTACAAGAAGACATTGCATTGCTCACATATTAATACTCCGCAGCTTACCAATATGGAAGCTACGATATGCAGGTTAGCTATGACGGGATATCAGTCTTTAGTCATAGCCTCCTGTTACATTCCCTCTGGAATCCTACCCCTCAAAGAAGATTTTGAAGCCATCTTATCTCTAGGCAATTCAGTCATTATGTTTGGAGATTTTAACTCTAAGCATACTGAATGGACATGCCGTACTATCACCCGTAGTGGCAGGATACTGCTTGATATCACGCAGTCTCTTGACCTTACTGTTCACAGTCCTCTCGGTGCAACTCACTATCCAGATGCCACCGATTACAACCCCGATGTACTAGATTTTGCGTTACTCAAAGGAGTTTCACTCAACCTCAGGTCAATTAAGACACTAGACGATATAGGATCCGATCACCGACCGGTCTCCCTTATTCTTGGCCATCAGCCACCCCCTATTATAACCACGAAAACCTTCACTAACTGGAAGGGTTTCAAGGAGTCCCTAGCTAAAGCTATGGACTCACAGGACTCCCCTAACTACCTATCGTCGGACTTAGACTTAGATAGTCCCGAAAAAATCAACACCGCGGTCGATTCACTTTCAACCCTAATTAAATCCTCCCTTAAGGAGAATGAAAGCGTCGTCCCGGTTGCTAATAATAGTAGGCTTCCCCAATATATTAGCAACCTATTAAAAGCTAAAAAAGCTGCTTTCCGGAAAGCAGCAAAATATCCCACCCCCGAATATAGGCATACGGCAAATCGTCTTCAACGAGAACTCCGTTTCCGCCTCTCCGAATTTCAAGACCTCCAAAGGAGTGAACTCGTGGAGAATATATCTCCCTGTCATACAGTGTACTGTCCAATGGCTAGAGCCCTCCATGTAGACGCTATAACTCACACTCCCCCCCTCTCCCGCCCCGACGGTACGGTTGCTTTCGAGGACGACGAAAAGGCTGAGTGCTTTGCAGACAGCATTGCCTCAAAATGCTCTCCTAGCTCTCAACCTGTGGACCCCTCACATATTCAGGAAGTGGAGGATGAGGTCCGCCGCCGGAACTCACCCCCTACGGCCTCAGACCCTATCACTGTGTCCAATGATGAGATCTCATCCCTCATCAAAGGACTTAAGCCCAAAAAGTCTCCGGGCGCGGATGGCATATCCAACCAAGCCCTTAAACACTTTCCTGAGCAGGTGTTAATCTTTTTATCTATTATCTTCAACGCCTGCTTCAACCTTAGTTACTTTCCCACTAAGTAGAAAGAGGCAACTGTCATTGGTATTCCCAAGCCAGGCAAACCTCTTAACTGAGAAAAATGAGGCGCCATCTGTTTCCCACAGACGGTGACCCCCTTGTCATCCCCACCAATTTGGTTCCTGTGCGAAACACTCATGTCCCCAACATGTCCATCGCATTGTGGAATACTGGAGCCCAATGACTTCGTCAATCTTACTTAGCGGTACTGTTGAGAATTGATCAATTGATAGCTGACCTGACCTAACCCAACCTTGGTCCTATCCTATTTCACACTTTACTTTTTTTATATATATAGCGTCAAAGTTGGCAGTAATGTATTCTCATATTTTGTCTAATTAAGTTGGCAAGCGACAAGCCTACCTTTTGATAACTTCATGTAACAGTGGCAAAGCGAAATTGAATAGCGAAAGGAAAACGTGGTCGAAATTTGCAATCCTAAAAGTATAAAGTACTGGACAACAATCGGTCGATTGTTTGTCAAGAGTTTTGTTCAACAAAGCAAGTATTGTCAAAAGGTACCTTTTGAAACTCTGTTCAATAAACGAACATTTGTCAACTTTGGACTTCATCATTTGTCAACAAAAGAACCCAAACCCACTGATTAAACAACAGGTTATGGGCCCAGGACAGCAGTGAAAGGGTTTTGTTTTGGAAGTCAGGTCAGGAAAGCAACGGAAAGTCGAGAAAAGCAGTCCAAAGTGTCAGAACCGGCGCGGCCGACATAACCTACAAATTAGCGACACCGGAGCAGCCATTACACAGCAAGGTAACTTTGAGAAACGTACACGCAAGTCGCTTTAAGTCATAAAATCGCCACGAAAGTTTATAAATTCATTTTGTCTATTTAAAATAAAAAAAATTGTCAGAAGTCAGTTAAATTGTAAAATTTAAAGCAAAATGGATACTGTAAAGTCTCAATTGGAAATGTTAAGTGAAGATAGTCAGGGAAATGTAAATTTCATTTCATGGCGTTTTAAATTAAACCTAGCACTTAAGAATAAGGACTTGTACGAAATTGTTACAGGTACAAAGCCCAGATCAGCTGCTGCTTCGTCAGAAGCAAACGTTTCAGCTTGGATAAAGAAAGATGTCGAAGCTTAAACGTTGATAGGTTTAATGTAAACAGTAAGATTGCGAACGAAATTGCAAATTGTAGAAATGCCAAAGATATGATTGATAAATTAACTAGTTTATATGGTACAAAGACTGATGTAACTTTAGAAACTTCCCGAATCAAATTCTTTACCTTTGAGTATGATGAAAACAAGTCAGCAGTAGAGAACTGTATGGAGATTTTGGACTTGGCTGAAGAAGTGTCAACTGAGAATGATCCAATGAAGGAAAGTTGGATCATGACGAGAATATTGAGTGTGCTACCGCCAAAATTGGTGCATTTCAGAACATCCTGGAACAACGTGACCGGACCAACAAAGAACATTGAAACTCTCATCGAACGTCTGAGACTTGAGGACGAGCAACTCAAAGAAACGACGACAAATGCAGAGGGCAGCACCAACAACGCTCTCATGGCAAGACGTGAGAAACAGGGACAGTCGTCAAACAGCAAGCAGGACAAGTCAGCGCTAGCGTGTTACAAATGTGGGAAGAAAGGTCACATGATCAAGGAGTTCAAAGGAAAACCGTGTCAGAAATACATTGAATATTGCAAGAAGAAATACTCATGTAACATTTGCAAGAAGAAAGGACACTTCGCAAAGGATTGTGAATCCCGAGAAGAAGCAAATAAGTCAGGAAATGGGAAACAAAAAAGGGTGGCATTTTTGACCACGGCACTCTCGACAGTGGACAAAGACATCTCGAAGGATAGGGCAACCTCATGGTATCAAGACAGTGGAGCCAGCCAACACATGACGTATCATCGAGAATGGTTTGTGCAGCTTGAGTAGCTGGACGAGCCAATTCCAATTGTGAATGGAGACTCAACTAGGCTAGATGGCGTTGCAGTCGGAAACATCGAGATGGAGGCTTTTGATGGTGAAAAATGGTATACAGTGGTACTTGAGGATGTGATTTACGTACTAAATCTCAACTTTAATCTTTTCTCAGTAAGTCAGATGTTGGACAGGGGAGATGTACAGAAGGCAAACGGAAAAGAGTCGACATTTTATAGTCTAGATGGCAGGGAAATTGTGGCAATTGCAAGGCGCAAAGGAAGTATTTACAAGATGATGCTCAGGAGAGAAGAAGAGACATGTTTGGTGGTCCAGTCGATCAAAATTTGGCACGAACGACTCGCCCATCAAAATGTGAAGTATGTGAGGGACATATTGAAAAGAAAAGGAATAAAATATGTTGATGACTGGAATGATTACGTGTGCACGGGTGCGCACAGGGCAAGCAACATCGATCCTCACACCCAAACAATCCCAAGACAGCTCAGCAGCCATTAGATCTTGTTCATGTCGACACTGGAGAGATGAACATCCCATCAATGGGAGGAGCCAAGTATTGGCTCATGTTTAAGGACGACTTCACCCACTACCGAAGCTGTTACTTCATGAAGACGAAAAGTGAGGCCCCTGAGAAGATTGCAAGCTACCTGAGACTGGTAGAAAATCAACTAGGGAGGAGAGTGAAGAGTCTGAGATCTGATAATG
This sequence comes from Parnassius glacialis, assembly GCA_033319125.1. Lineage (NCBI taxonomy): Eukaryota > Metazoa > Arthropoda > Insecta > Lepidoptera > Papilionidae > Parnassius > Parnassius glacialis. The sequence continues at coordinate 39,115,804 of JAVANC010000016.1, forward strand.
GCACCGAACTGAAGAACACAAAAACCAAAGAGATGATGGACAAGTTGGGAATTTTCCACACATTTACAAATGTACACACGCCAGAGCAAAACGGAAGGATTGAGAGAGAAATGAGAACGATTGTCGAGGCAGCCAGAGCAGCAATACATGCAGACGAATTGGACGAGAGACTGTGGGCAGAAGCAATGAACCATGCGATCTTCACGATCAATCAGACAGGAACCAGCAACGTACCAGGGAAAAGTCCGGCAGAACTGTGGTTTGGAAGGAAAATGAAGATTGAGAAACTGCGACCATTTGGATGTGAATGTTATGTGCTGAAACATGCACAAAATAGAGGCAAGATTGATAGCAAATCAGAAAAGGGAATTCTGGTTGGCTATGACATTGATTCACCATGCTACAGGATTTATATGAAAGAAAAGAGAGAAGTTGTTAGCTCAGACAATGTAATCTTCGATGAGGATAAGATAAGACAGAGGCAAGGCACTGAAATTGAGACACCGACACCAGAGGGCATACCTGAGAAGCAAGAAGAAAGCAGCAGTGAGTCAGAGGAAGAAGAAGAGAACTACAGGACTGGAGAAAGTGCTAAGGAGACAAGTGACAACGAAAGTGGGACACGACAGCAAGCCGAAGAGTCAGGAAGGAGAATCTTGCGAGATCGTCGAACTTTGCAACCACCACCAAAAATGAGAGATTGCATAACTGATTTTAGACGTGGAGGAAAGAGCGCAAAAGTAGCCATGATTGGTGAAACTCAAGATATCCCGGTGAGTGAGGCACTCAAAGATGAAAAGTGGAAACAAGCGATGCAGGAGGAGTACGACTCGCTAATGGAAATGAAAACTTGGACGCTGGTGGACTGTCCAGAAGGAGTGAAGCCAATCACTTGTCGTTGGGTACTTCGAGAAAAGGCAGACGGCAGTCTCAAGGCCAGACTCGTGGCTAGGGGATTTGAACAGAAGGGAGGAGTAGACTACGCCGAAACTTTTAGCCCAGTAGCTCACCATGCATCGATTCGACTACTTTTAAGTCACGCAGCGTCAGAGAAAATGAAGTTGGTATCGTTCGATGTAAAAACGGCATTCTTGTATGGAAATCTGGAGCAGGTCATCTATATGAAGCAGCCTGAAGGATTCGAAGACGGATCAGGGAAAGTTTGCAAGTTGGACAAGAGTCTCTATGGGCTCAAACAAGCTCCAAGGATGTGGAACGAGAGGGTTACCACATACTTTGAAAAGAAGATAGGCCTGATCAACACAGTTGACGACCCGTGTATATACTATAACAAGGACAAAATAATTATGCTCTCACTGTTTGTGGATGATGGATTGATAGCTAGGAAAAACGAAGCTGAAATATACAGACTCTTGGGCGAGATAAACAAGGAATTTCAGATCACATTCAGCAAGAAGGCACAGGACAAGTTGACGTATTTGGGCATGGAAATCAAGATCGACCAGGATGGCATCTTCGTGAACCAGCCTCGATACACGGAGAAGATCTTGAGAAAGATGAAACTCGAGCAGTGCAACCCAGCATCCACACCCATCGAGCAAGGAATGGTCAACAAGAAGGAAGACTTCAAGAACAATGAGCTACTCCCGGCGAACAACAACTATCGCGAGGCGATAGGGAGTTTATTGTACTTAGCTACAATCACCCGGCCAGATATCAGCTTCGCCGTGAACTATCTCAGTCGATTCTGCAACAAGCCCATGAAAAGCCATCAGGCGATGGTGAAACGTGTGTTCCAGTACTTGAGAGGGACAGTGACAGCAGGAATCCACTTCGGAGGAGACAAAGAACTCGTGGCCTACACTGATTCAGACTTTGCAGGAGATTCTGAGACAGGACAGTCGACGAGTGGAGTGTTAGTGATGAGAGGAGGACCAGTAGTCTAGTACTCACAAAAGCAGAGTCTGGTAGCGACTTCAACTGCAGAAGCCGAGTACAGAGCTGCGGTGTCAGTGATTAACGATGTATGTTGGATCAAACGAATCGCACTGGAACTTGGTATCCTGGAAAGTGATCAGCCAATCACCCTGAAGGTCGACAACATGTCAGCCATACACATGTTACAGAATGCACACGAAGAAAAGACGACCAGAGGAAAGAAACACATTGAGATACCACGAAAGCACATCCAGCAACACGTCGGCACAACTGTGACACTGCAACATGTTGAGAGCAGCAAGCAGATTGCAGACATTCTCACCAAGCCACTCAACAGAAGAGTCTTTGAAATGCTCCGTTGTAAATTGATCAAGGAGAATTGTTGAGAATTGATCAATTGATAGCTGACCTGACCTAACCCAACCTTGGTCCTATCCTATTTCACACTTTACTTTTTTTTTATATAGCGTCAAAGTTGGCAGTAATGTATTCTCATATTTTGTCTAATTAAGTTGGCAAGCGACAAGCCTACCTTTTGATAAATTCATGTAACAGTGGCAAAGCGAAATTGAATAGCGAAAGGAAAACGTGGTCGAAATTTGCAATCCTAAAAGTATAAAGTACTGGACAACAATCCGTCGATTGTTTGTCAAGAGTTTTGTTCAACAAAGCAAGTATTGTCAAAAGGTACCTTTTGAAACTCTGTTCAATAAACGAACATTTGTCAACTTTGGACTTGATCATTTGTCAACAAAAGAACCCAAACCTACTGATTAAACAACAGGTACCATGTAGCGACATCTATGGAAATGTTTTAAATAAAGAACGTTGTATTTAGCGCGTCAAATTTTCATATCGATATACATCGCAACCGCTTCCGTAGATAGATAATAGATGGCGCTAGAGTAGTCAAGTGAGCTCGGCCACGGTCCTTATTGCTTTGTAAGAGAGATATCCTCAGCGGTTTTTATCCACGTCGACAAAAGACAATCGCTGTCTTTTTCGACATTGCCAAAGGCTTCGGCCGAGTCTGGCATGAAGGCCTTATATTCAAATTATATAAAATAGAACTCTCCGATCGTCTAGTACGTCTCGTGGCCTCTTACTTACAACATCGTACCTTTCGTTTTAGACACGAAGGCACGTTATCCTCTCAGCACCCCATTAAAGCTGGTGTTCCTCCGGGATCAGTACTAGCTCCCCTCCTGTACATCTTGTACACCAACGACATTCCAATCCCGTCGAATGCATATGCTATCTTCAGCAAGGAACAAGATCCAAAAGTCAGTCGATGACCTAGGAGATTGGTTCCAAAAATGGCGTATCGATGTGAACCCGGAGAAGAGCTCCGCAGTTCAATTCAATATTAAAAGACGCCGTATCAAGAACAAGAAAAATATCCCACCAATACGTATGTTAAGGACCCCTGTTCCCTGGCATACGTCAGCTAAATATTTAGGTGTCACCCTTGACAATAGGCTCACTTTCGAGCCCCATGTCAAAAGAGTAACACGTCTAGCTCGTTTCTATCTAGGTAGGCTTAACAGTATGTTGGACCGACATAGTAAAATGTCCTTAAGAAATACGCGAACCCTTTATAAGGTTTGTATACGACCGGTAATGTCTTGCGCGGCCCCCATATTTGCACACGCTGACCCTAAAATTATTATCGAACTCCAAGTAGTTCAAAACCTCTTCTGTCGTCGAGCTGCGAACGCACCTTGGTACGTCCGCAATGCCGACCTTCATCGGGACTTAGAAATATCCCAACAATTCAACAATTTATTAAAAAACTCTCCGAAAACTTCTTCAAAGTCTCAGAGTCGCATACTAACACACTCATTCGTGAGGCAGCTACTTATGCAGCCCCACTCCCCTCCCGCTATAGCGTCCGCAGGCCGAGAAACACTCTCTCGGACCCGCCTAATAAATTGTCAAACGACCTGAACTGCCTCCTGGCGGCTCAGGCTAATTCTAATTAAATTAAATTATTCAAAATTAAATTGCCTTCGTAGGCACTCCCTAAGCGGCTTGTAGCCGCCTGCGCCCTCTTTTTCCCAAAAGAGAGTCGCTTTAGATACGGCATAAGAAGCTTTAAACAGCTGGTTGCCAGTCCCCAAAGGTGATTTTTAGGGGGTATCACTTAGGTTCCCCTTGTAGGCAGTGAGTCCCCCATAACCACGATAGACCGGCTATCGTGGTATGCGTAATGCATTTTCCGCCTCCCTACGGGGTAGCCCTTTTCCAATTGCTTCGGGCGCAAAAAAAAAAGTATGGTCGGCAGTCACTCTCCAGCCACCGAAAAGGCAACAGCAAGAAAAAGTACAAGTTCCTCCTCGCCGCCGCTTACCTCCTATTTAAGCAAGACCAACGCGTTTCATTCATTTTTCGAACGACGTTACGGCGATCCGTAACAATACAGGCAAAATAAAAACAGTCGAATTGTTATACTCCTCCTTTTTTGAGTCGAAGAAGAACAGTGCAACTTTACAACTTCGAAAAATGTTGGAGATTATCTCTCTATTAACAATCTCCACAGCGATATTTCTCGATAATTATTTTGGTAGTTAGTGTTTTAAGAATTTTTAAACTTTGAAACATTAATTTATTTTTTTTAGCTATGCACACAATAAAGTAAATTAACCTGTTGCAGAAAATCGGTGAACTAAAATGTTAATTTGAAATTTGACATTTCTCGTCAAATTTTGCTAAGACCGTGGCGCCGCGGCTAAGGGACTTTTGTCATGAATAAGACTTAATTGACGAATTTTGTGCTTTTATTTGATACAAAATAACCATATATTTATCATATCCCAATATAATCTACCTCTAAATTTGCGTGGGTTAAGTCACGTTACGTCAAGCAGTTTTAGTTAATAGCGTCTGTGAGGAAAAACCGATACAAATTCATTAAGTGCCCCGATTTGGCACGGAACGTTTAAAAATACAATTTTATTACGTAATATAGTATCAGTAAAACTTTTTTTTCAATAATCAATGTCAACAGTCCCAATAAATTGGTCACCGATCTATTTATATACGCTTTCACCATTTGGACAGTTGCCTAAAACTGTTACAACTATGTGAAGTTTTATTTTTATCGAAACAAGAGCATAAATATCACACTGTTTGTCATTATCGTGCAAGTTCAAAATTCTTTAATGATATGAAATTTGGTTTCATGGAAAACAAATAAATAGGTATAAGAAATATTTACATTTGTTTATTCTGCGTATAAACAATTTATCTACATTACATAGATTTTACATAAATCCATTTAACATGGTGATATCTTTTAATTTAATGACTAAAAATACTAAAAACCTTTTCAGAGGACGTAGGTATATACTTAACGAAACTGAGCAAATAGTTAATAAAATATTCTGCATTAGATCATAAAAAATATACATTCATTAGGCTCATTTCATTCGACTTGTATAAATGACACATTGACAAAAATATATCAAAGAAACAACATTAATTGAGACACCGAGGATGTTTAATTAATTTTAAGATGGCTACTTTTAATTAGTAGAGCCATCAAAAAACGTTTTATAATGTAACACCTGCAATGACACACAAATATATACAAAACAGCATACAACATATTACAAATCTAATAAACATTGAGCAATCAAAGGGAACACCACTGGTAACTTCTTTTACTCACTTTATTATGTCTAAAAGTTAAATTAAAAAGTACTCTGGGCCGACATACGAGCCGCACTTCGGGAAATCCACTGGGGCTTGCACAAAATCACTTTCATCACCAACTTTCAATACGAAATCGAGACCTCTAGTCCAGTGCGCGGATCGTTCGTCCCTCATCATCCAGTAACCAGGGTTGTCAGCTTGGAAGCGTAAAGCAACAACACCGAATTTCGGTATTACTATAGTATCTTTTACGACGGGATCTATAAGATTTTTGGAAGCAAAAAGCGTTCCCTCCTCGTACATCTCTTTTAGTTGATTACTATCTACGCTTGTATTGAACTCTCTCATACCAACCACGTAAAAACTGTAACCGTGGAGATGAAAAATATGGTCTGATTCGCCACCTGCAAAAAAAAGAAAATTTGGCTTAAAAATTTCATATTTGATACACGCTGTCAACTATTATATATTTTTTTGTTTTAAAAATGTATCATCCCATTTCATGTGGATGTCGTAAAAGGCGACTTGTCCGGAAAATTTCGTGTGCGTGACTCACTAGATGCTAAGATACCTACGGACATTTCTGTGTTAATCTGAAGGGTAGAGAGAGCAACATTCAACGTCCACAACAACTGATTTGAAGTTAGCTACAGATGTGTATGGGCATTGGCCACTTACCCTCAGATTAACTGTAACTTCGTTTGTTCCTACAATTTTATAAAAATAAAACAACTAAATAATATCCAATTGGCGACAAAAAGAACTAGTAGTTTCAAAGTTACGAGACGTCTGATACTGCGAATATATTATCTCTCACCTACTAATTTATTCTTGTGTTAAAATCATAGGAAGCGTCAAGGATGTAGCACAACTGTAATACATATTTAACTCCGACTGGAAAACAATATTTAAATACTTATTATAATAATATACTAATATTAAATTTGGAAGAATCAGCCTTTAAAAATATGTAAACAAAAATCCAAAACAAGAAATATAAAACAAAAGCATAAAACACAAACTCTAAAGCAAAACAACAAAAACAAAACAATTATATAACGCGTTAGTAACAAAAGGAATTATCCTATGTCATTTTACAAACTAACTTAACCTACTTTCGGGCCACAAAATAAAACCCTTGACCTAACCTCCCTATTGCCGCCAATGTGTGCACCATACCAGCACCTTCAGAAAGAACCATCCAGCTTATCAGCCAACCTCCTGAGAGAGGTGTTGATGCTGCTCACTAGCCAGCTACAACACAGATGCGGAACGTTTGAGCATGACTCTACAGAATCAGTAATTCATATATGGGGCAATGTATACGCTTTTACAACAAAATCCCAGAACATATTCAAAGTTTGTTAATAAACAAGTTTGAAAGTTTTATTAAAGAAAAAACTGTACAAAAAGGGTTATTATAATATCAAGGAATAAATGAATGAAAATAACCCCTGGGAATAAGGTGATCGCCACCATGCTGGTTCTATGAAAAATCATTCAAAAATTGTATAAACGAAGTTATTGTTAAGTAAAATATGTTTGAAAAAAAAAGTCCCGCTGGGTTTCTTGCTGTTTCTTCCCAGGGTTGGGGTGTTTTCCGAACCAGTGGTAAATAAAAAATGACTTTCAATAAGTATTATGTAATAATCAATATTGAATAAAAAATTATTCTATTCTATTCATGATCGCGTAGAAATCATCGATACGAGCATGGATCCGTAAACAGCACCGCATATCACTCACTCAGATGCACTCTCTATTCCCTCACTCTCATAGCTTGATTGAACAACACTCCGACACAACCGGAGTGAAATCAAGAACAAAACCAGCCGCTTAACGTGCTTTTCGAAGCCCGCTGGTAAAACACCGCCAACTTCGTAACTCCAAACTGCTACTGCTTAGAAAATAGAAAATGGTGAGTGAAGAGAACCACAGATCCATTTTACTGGTAACAAGGCATTTCATCTTAGTCTTCAGGGGTGACAACGCATCTGCGTTTTAAAATTTTTTGAATCGAGAATAGATGTAGATGTTTATGGACCATATTATCCACTCACAATGAGGTGGAAAGTGTGCTCCCATGTCCTCTTATTCTATAAAAAAAATACACCCACATACAGAAGGGATCCAAAGGCATTATATTTCTTTTGATCAGTTGGCCTACTTTGATTTGTTAGTAATGTAATACAAGAATTGCGAGAGCGCTCGAAAAATATTACATAAGTTTATCAGACGTCGAAATCTATTATTCACGTACATATTATTATTTATGTAACGGTAATTTATAGGCTGCTACTTGTGTACTGCCTTGAGAGAGTTGCGGAAGCGTGTATTTTTATATAATGTATTGTGCCGATAATAGAACAGCTGTATCCCGGGCGTCCGTGAATAAATCCGAATGAATCTGAATATTTAACCAAGCTCTCTGCATTTCTGTTTGTTCCGTTTCCGCATTTGCTGATTCATTTTATTTGATTTATAAACTTAATTAGCAATTGTTGTCATTTAGTTTTTTATAACAATATATTTTAGTAAATACCAACGTAACTAGACCAGATCTCTCACTCCCAAGATTGAGGTTGTCTCATAAGCGTTACATTGTATACGGGTCGGTACGGGCGATTGAGTAAGTCTCTATGGTTCTGCATTCACTTAGAGCACTATATTATGTCCTGCACTGTTTAACTTTTCTTAACACTTTCACTGTCCGGTTTGCAGACACAATAGTAAGACAATAGCAATGACCTATATGTAGTGCACGGGACAGCAAAAGGGTTAATATTTGGAAATTGTCACCAATGTTGTAATTATCTAGGAGAGTATCATAAAATGATTTGCAAACTTTATGATTGCAGTGTGGTGGCGTCGTAGGAAAATCCTTCACTCCATTTCATTCTCTGTGTGTCGTAATTTGAAACTATGGTAAATTCATTAAAGATCGGCTTCCTATATTTCTACTTCATGTAGATCTCCTTTACGCTAGACGTAAATATCCCAAACCGATGGTAAGTAGGGTAACAATGATGCAAGAAACTGCTATCGCTAATAAATCTGCCAAACATGGCGATTACGGGGAATCGTCCCTGCGACGCGACGGTAGAAGCCCATGTTTTTTTTTATAGGATAAGGGTGACAAACGAGCACACAGTCCACCTGATAGTAAGTGGTTGCTGCGGCCCATAGACATCTACATCTATCCCCTAGTACAAATCAAAATGCAGATGCGTTGTCACCCGTGAGGACTAAGATGGAATGCCTCATTTCCAGTAAAAAGGGCCTACGGCCACCTGCACTCACCAAGCGAAATGCAGAGGTAAACCTCTACTTCACGCTGGTATTCTGTGAGGTAGTGGTACCACCCCGGTTCGAGCCGGCCCATCCGTGCGACAGCAAAAGCTGCTGCGTGGCTCTACCACTGTTATGTTCAGCATGTTTTCTAAGAGCTGATAAAGAAGATACAACAGACCCACATAATACGTTGCTGTAATCTAGAAATCTTTTAACTGTATGTAACAAAGCGTATTAAGTTGTTGTTAAGTAACAAATTAAAAATGAAAGGCTGCATACGAATGTGTGAGTGAGATCGTTTAAAATTGCATTCTGTACTTAGATTTTTTTATAGAATAAGGGTGAGAAACGATCATACAATCCACCTGATGTTAAGTGGATGCTGTAGCCCATAGACATCTACATTTATCTCCGATTAAGAATCAAAATGCAGATGGGTTGTCACTCCTGAGGATTACGATGGAATGCCTCGTTTTCAGTAAAAAGGTTCTCCGGTTTTCTACACTCACCATAGAAAACACAGCAGCATCAAGCTGCTATTTTACGCTGCTATTCTGTGAGAGCGTGGTCTACCCCGGTCGAGCCGACCCGTTCGTGCTTAACCACAATACGAGTATAGCTTCAGCGTGGCTCTACCACTTCAAAATATCTACACAAATCTGCAAATCCACGGATTTAGCGATGTATTTAGATAAGTTTTTGACATATTTGGGCATATTTATGACAACATGTGCAACAATATGCCAAATTATGTCGGTTTTTGGCTAATATCAAAGCGTTCACTAATATCAACCGTTGATACATATAATCTCCTATACAATAGCAGCGTCAAAGATTACATAATATATGGGCAATTCTACCCACTTATATAAATTTATTGAGATTCTACAAAGTAATATTTCTTCACTGCAGACCGTATGAAGAAACTCAAGGTCACTCAGCGGGCTATGCTCGGAGTTTCCCTGCGTGATAAACTTTGTAATGAATATATCCGCAGTAAAACCAGAATAACCGCTTAAAGGATCAGTTCTCTGCATTGCCAATGGACCCCCATATAGCTCAAAAATTCGACAACCGATGGTGAAGCGAGGCTGCCATTCGAAAACAGCCTCGTACCAATAAACGGAATGTAGGCGGCCCACACTAGATGAGTGAGGTCCTGGTAAGATATGCAGGAAGTCGATGGATGCAAGTAGCTTAGTACCGTGTTTTTTAACATTCCTTGGGTAAGGCCTATAATCAGCAGTGAACTTGTGATGGGATATCATGTTGTTGATATATAATATAATAACATTGCATACTAATAAGTGAAATAATATGTGTATGAATCTAATTTTTTATATATATATATAACTAGCTAGCCACTTTGTTCTGCCTTTTCCGATGAACCTTTATCATTTAAAAATTCTTTAAAATTGCAATAAAAATATTGAGGGTTATTTATAGGGATAAAAACTATCCTATCTCTCAAGTTGGGTCAATCAATATACATTTACATTTCATTAAAATCGGTTAAGTGGTTTCGGAGTTCATCGCGGACAAACAATGAGACACGTAATTTTTATATTTATATATATAAAGATAAGATGTATATATCTACATACATTATAATATAGCCGAAATAAAATACGTGCTAAAGACAAATTCAAACAAAATCTATACAAATGTTTGTAAAGTGTAAGTATTGCTTGTTTGTTGACCTTTATTCATTCACCTTCAATCCGGAATTTAGGAAACGCAAATACTCCAATTTATCACACAATGCCCGCAAGGTTTGCGCTAAATAACAAGCATTTACTTGAACTTTAGAAACGTAGGTAGGTAGCTACATAAAATAATATTGTGCTTCAATTAAATTTAAAAAGTCATTTAGAATAGAATAGAATAATTTTTTGTTGGAATAAGCAATATAAAGAAAGCAAAAAATCAGAAAGTGCTTATAAGTTGCGAAACAGAAGACGACAGAAAGATTCTACATGAGAAACTGAAAAATACCACAAACAAACTGACTGTACAGAAACTTCCCACCAAAAATCCTCTGTTGAGACTAATCGGAGTAGCAATGGACCTAAGCAATAATAAAATTGAAGAAGGGTCATCAAAAACACAAATAAGGGATGCATACAGGGCTCTATTTGCGGACCACTAATGTGGAATGTTCTTCTAGATTCCTTACTACAAGAAACCGAAAAATGGAATGTGCATGTACAGGCATACGCCGACGACATTATAGAGATAGGTTCAGGTAAAGATGCAAAACAAATAGAGGAGAAAATTAACTTGGCTCTAGAATACATCTCAAACTGGGGGAAATCAAGAAAGATGAATTTCGCTGCACACAAAACACAAGCCATCCTTATTACTAAGAAGACCAAGTTTGAGATACCGAATCTGAATCTAAATAACACCAAAATCAATTTTACTGAAGACCTAAAAATCCTCGGATTAATTGTGGATAGGAGACTGAACTTTGTCAAACATGTAGATGACACAACAAAAAAAGCTATAGCACTTTATAAAAAAAGTCTCCAGAACAGCGAGAGCTCAATGGGGATTAAACTCAGAAATTTTGAGAACAATTTACCTCGCTGTTGTAGAGCCAACAATTTTATACGCTGCCGCATGCTGGGGCTCAGTTGCAAATAAAGTTCAGATACGCAAAAAACTTGACAGAATAACTAGAATGTTCAGCATCATGATCTGCAAAGCACATCGTACATCCTCATTGATCTCTAGCACAGCCTTAGCAAGAATTATACCTCTAGATCTAAGAGCACAAGAACAAAAAGAGCTATACCTTATAAAAAGAGGTAAATCACTAACCCATCTACCTGGCAGAATGTTAGCAAAACCCATAAGTCCCTTTACACTTCCACACCCTGCAGAACGCGTCCGAGAAGCATATGACCTAATATGCACCCAATAAGATGTTAACATGATACAAAACAACTGGCCTACAATATATACAGACGGTAGCAAGATTTCCGGAATGGTTGGAGCTGCAGTAAGCTGCTGGAAGGAACGAAAAAAGGTCTACAAGACAAAGCTAAAATTAAGCAATTACTGCAGTGTTTATCAGGCAGAACTTGCTGCCATCCTCAAAGCACTAAGTTTTATAAGAAGCAAAAGTGAATTTAATAAAGCGAACATACTAAGCGACTCTCGATCGGCTCTAGAATGCCTTTCTAATCCAAGCACCGTCCATCCCTTAGCAGCAGAAATATTGACCAAAATCAATGAAATTCGAAAAAATCAGGGCGATGTAAAACTGCATTGGATTAAGGCCCATTGTGGCATCTCGGGAAATGAAAGGGCAGATGAATTGGCTAAGTCAGCAGCAGAAACGTCCAAACAAGCACCAGTCTATGATTGCTTCCCGCTGTCCTACGCAAAGCGCCAACTCAGGGACAACACTATAAATACATGGCAAGAACGATATACGAAGGCCGAAACAGGAGCCGTGACAAGAAAATTCTTTCCGGATGTAACAGAAGCATACAAAACAATTGGAAAAATTAATGTTAATAACTTAATATCACAAATATTGACAGGTCATGGAGGTTTTAAAGCCTAATTATTTAGATTTAAATTGGCGAATAGCCCCTACTGCAGTTGCGATAACCAGACTTCACAAACAATCGAACACATTCTTATAGACTGTCCTAAATTTCAATTAGCAAGACTGGAATGTGAACTGCGTATGGGCTTTGTGCTACAAGAAGAATCTCTAAACAGAGCTATTAATAACAATGACAGCCGAACTCACTTTCTTAAATTCGCAATAAGTAGTGTAGAAAAAATTGTTAAAGAAAATAAGACATAATAAATGTTAGAATTAGTATGTTTAAGAAGTTAATTATAGTAGATAAGGAACATTTAACCTAAGGTAAATAGGGTAGAAGTAGTAGTGTCAACATTAAACTTATAAGTAGTCATGTAGCAATTTCTTAAAACATTGTTAAAGAAAAGAAGACATAATAAATATTAAAATAAGTACGCTTAAGAAGTTAGTCACTGTAGATAAGTAACATTTAACCTAGGGCAAATTAAGACAATAAATATTAGAATGAATATGCTTAAGAAGTTAGTCATAGTTAATAGTGTAGAAGTAGTACTGTCATCATTAAAGATATAAGTATTCACAATGTGTTACAATAAGTAGAGAAATACTAGGGCATATACATAGGCATTGAAATATATAAGTGTAAATGTAATGTAACGGAATACAAAAAAAAAGCATCAAACAAAAGATAAAACTTATAAAGAAATAAAGGATGCTATAAAATAAAAAACAGCAGGACTAAAAGCAACAAAAAAAAACCCCTCCCCCCGGAGCAAGAAAACAAACATAGAATACTTAAGCTTTTTAACGAACAACGGTTAAAAACAACAAAAAATTATGAGTTTTTTTTTTCAGTATAAGACGTGTTATTAACATACCACAAACAACATTGCACATTGAAAACTAGTTTTATTTATATCCAAGGTTTGTTTTGATCGAGAAGTGACAGAGAATATTGTTTATAAATGACTTTTTCAAATTTTGAGAATTTATTATTAAGTTAATAAGATGTCTTTGTGCATATGGGTCCTGATTATAATTTTTGATTTGATTGAAACAATAAATGGGATCTAATTGTGTTTTTTTTATATGTTCTCCAAGTGATGACCATCGAGACTCACGCTTTGGATCTAGCACGCATGTTTTGAAAGAGCGTGTTTCAGAAAGAAGAATTTATAAGAAGAAAGTTTAGTTTCGTCATAGTGCAGGGATTGGATTTTAAGTATCCGAGTAAAAGATTCACACGGAGGAAATAAAACAAAGAACTGTCCTTACGTTTAGTTTAACAATATGGCCTTTAAAAATTTGGATAAATAAGAAACATTGTTAAAGTGTATAATAAAGGAAATGCAATTTTTTATATAAATTAAAGTGACCAATGAACTATGGGGAAATGCGTGTGATTTATAAACTAATTTTGTTTCAGTAAAAGGGGCCATAAGAGTTTTTTAGAACCTAAAACCGAGAGCCTCTCAGAGAAAAATTTCAAGAAATAAATATATTAATATTGGCCGCTAAGTATATTTACGAAAATTTAATGTATGTTTACAAAAGCAAAAGTAGTTTTATAGTAAAAAAAGTAAAACCTATACACTCTGTAACCACTAGGAATATACACAAGCTAGTGATACCAGTTTCTCGACTCCACTGAGTCAGTAATTCATTCTTGTGGCAATGTATACGCTATTACATCAAAGTCCCAGAAAATATATAAGGTCTCTCTAGTACCAAGCTTGAATATTTTATTAAACAAAAACTGTATTAAAAGGGGTTATTATAATTTATATTAATACATGGTTGATAATAACGCCTGGGAATAAGCTGGTCGCTTCCAAGCTGTTTCCAAAATAAATGTTGTAATCAGTTTATGATAATCACAGAACACAATTACCCTCTACCGAGAGATGATAATATATGAAAGTTTATATCATATTGCATCATCATCATCATCATTACAGCCCTTCACAAGTCCACTGCTGAACATAGGCCTCCCCCAAGGAATGCCACAAAGCACGGTCCTAAGCCACCTGCATCCATCGACTTCCTCCTTGTTGTTTCTTTCTGCATGTCTTACCAAGTCGTCACTCCATCTAGTGGGGGGACGCCCTACACTTCGTCCGCAGGTACGAGGTTACCACTCGAGAACCTTTTTTCCCCATCGGTTGTCGGTTCTTCGAGCTATATAGCCAGCTCACTGCCACTTCAGCTTACTAATCCGTTGGGCTATATCGGTAACTCTGATTCTACTGCGGCTATCCTCATTTCTAAGTTTATCACGCAGAGAAACCCCGAGCATAGCCCTCTCCATAGCTCGCTGACCGACCTTGAGCTTCCTCAACGGTCAGCAGTGAAGGACCATGATTCAGTTTCATAGGTCATCACTGGCAACACGCACTGGTTGTTCAGTCTCGTTTTTAAGTTTTGAGGTACACCTGACGAGAAGATATGCCTAATTACCCGAACGCTGCCCAGCCGAGTTGAATCCGTCGATTGACCTCTCGGTCGAAGTTGGACTTACCTAGTTGGACTATTTGTCCCAGGTAAACATACTCGTCAACAACTTTGAGCTTAGTATCCCTAACAACTACCGGATAGATGTGACATGGACGTTACACATGACTTTTGTTTGGTCATTGAGCATACTGCTTAGGTCCTCCAGCAATTCTACCATAAGGACTATATCGTCGGCAAATCGAAGGTGAGTGATGTACTCGCCATTGAGGTTAATAACGTATCCTTTCCAGTCCAGTAGCTTGAAAACGTCTTCCAATGAAGCGGTGAAGAGTTTTGGGGAAATAAAGTCACCTTGTCTTACATCTCCCTGTAGTTAGATAGGTTTCGTAATCTGGTTCTGTACTCGGATAGTCATCTTAGCCCTACTGTACGAACACTTCAGCACTTCGATATACCGACAGCCAACTTGGCACCGCTGAAGGGACTGCACCCAAATTACCGCCGCCCAAATTTCGGGGGAATCAAAGGCTTTCTCATAGTCCACATACGCAAGACATAGTGGCAAATTGCTCTCCTCGGACTTCTGTACAAATTTTTTATTTGGGATAGGGTGACAACCGAGCACACAGTCCACCTGATGGTAAGTAGTTGCTGTGACCCATAAACATCCACATCTATCGGCAATAAAGAATCAAAATGCAGATGCATTGTCACCCGTGAGGACTAAGATGGAATGCCTCTTTTCCAGTGAAAAGGGTCTCCGGTTCTCTACACTCACCATACGAAGCACATCATTGTTAAGCTGCTATTTTACGCTAGTATTCTGTGAGAGTGTGGTCCTTCCCCGGTCGAGCCGACCCATTCGTGCTACAACTATACTACTAATATAGTTGCAGCATGGCTCTACCACGTAAAAAAATTTTGGCGAAGGGAATGTAACGGGTGTTTTTTTAGGGGTATAGAACTTTGAAATGGAATAAAACAAACATGATTTTTTTTATTGACATGAAATTTACTTTATTCGAAAGACAATTTTCTGGCATTATAGTTTAAATATGACTTCTGGCATATGACCGCCACGGCTGGTTCGGACGTAGTCTAATCTGGAGGTCCAATTTTCAATGACTTTTTCCAACATTTGTGGCCGTATATCGGCAATAACGCGACGAATGTTGTCCTCCAAGTGGTCGATCGTTTCGGGCTTATCGGCGTAGACTTGCATCTTCACATATTCTCACAGAAAATAGTCAAGCGGCGTTAAATCGCACGATCTTGGAGGCCAATTCACGGGTCCGAAACGTGAAACTATGCGGTTACCAAAAGTTTCCTTCAATAAATCAATTGTAGCACGAGCTGTGTGACATTTAGCGCCGTCTTGTTGAAACCACAACTCCTACACATCATGGTTGTTCAATTGATAAACAAAAAGTCAGTAATCATTGCTCTATAGCGGTTACCATTGAGTGTAACGTTCTGGCCAGCATCGTTTTTAAAGAAGTACGGACCAATTATTCCACCAGCCCATAAAGCACACCACACAGTCAGTTTTTCTGCATGTAACGGTGTCTCAACATACACTTGAGGATTATCATCACTCCAAATACGGCAGTTTTGTTTATTGACACATCCATTCAACCAAAAGTGAAATGCTAAACAAAATTCGCTTATGAAAATCGGGATCGTTGGCAATCTTATTTTGGGCCCATTCACCGAATCTACGCCTTGCTAGGTGATCGCGAGGCTTCTATTCTTGCACGAGTTGGATTTTGTAAGCATGCAAACCAAGATCTTTCCGCAAAATCTTCCATAAAGTGGATGGACTCATATCTAATTCCTGTGCACGATGGCGGATAGACTGATTCGGGTCTTCCTCTACGCTACGCTCTACAGCAGCAATGACTTCTTCTATACGCACTGTACGACATCTCTCTGGATGTGTATTATCATTTAGAGTAAACGTGGCGCGAAAACGTCCCATAGTTAATCGAATTAATTGCTCTGATGGACGATTATGTTGACCGTAAATGGACGTAATGCGCGATACGTATTTCGAACAGAACCATGATTTTCAAAATAAATTTGCATAATTTGGAAGCGTTGTTCAGGCGTCAGTCTATTCATGTTGAAATGCCAAACCAAACTAAACATAAATCACTTGACAGCTGACAAAATGGCCGCCAGTTAAAAAAGAGTTGCCAACTTAAAGTTCTATACCTCTAAAAAAAACACACTTTATGTGGTCTATGGTGCTAAAGCCTTTTCGGAAACCGGCTTGTTCGGGAGGCTGGAAGACGTCAAGTCGTATTGTAACTATCATATTGCATAATTTTATATAATTTACTTTTTTTAGAAAGTCCCTCTGGGTTTCTTGCTGGTTCTTCAAAAGACAGAGGTTTTTTTCCGAAATACATGTAATAAAAAAATATTCTCAAGGCACTCCCCTAGTTGCCTCAGCCAGTATCGGAATCCTTGGCGTCGACATATCGAGTGACGTGCAGTTTCGTGGTCACTTGGAAGAGAAGGCCAAATTAGCCTCTAAAAAGCTTGGCGTGCTCAGCAGAGCGGGACAGTATTTCATGCCGGCACACCGCCTGCAACTTTACAAGGCGCAGGTTAGGCCTCACATGGAATACTGTTCCCATCTCTGGGCAGGGGCTCCCCAGTGCCAGCTCCTTCCACTTGACCGCATCCAGCGCAGAGCGGCTCGAATCGTCAACGACCGAGCCCTTTCCGATCGGCTCGATTCATTGGCACTGCAAAGAGATGTTGCATCTCTTTGCATTTTCTTTCACATCTACCATGGGGAGTGCTCTGAGGAATTGTTCGGATTAATCCCAGCCGCCAAATTTCACGAACGCACATCGCGGCAGAACTCCCGATACCATCCACACCATCTGGATGATTGGCGGTCCACCACTGTGCGATTTAGAAGATGTTTTCTTCCTCGCACGACTTCCTTGTGGAATCGATTACCATCAGCGATTTTTCCGGACCGATACGACTTAGGGACCTTCAAGAAAAGAGCGTACTCCTTTTTAAAAGGCCGGCAACGCATCTGCAATTCCCTCCCTGGTGTTGCAGTTGTTCATGGGCGGCGGTAGTCACTTACCATCAGGTGAGTCGCATGCTCGTTTGCCCCCTCTCCTATAATAAATAATAATAATAATAAATATTCTATTCTGTTCTATTCTTGCAATCCACCTGATTGTAAATGGCTATTGCAGTCCATGGACACCTGCAAACAACTTTAGACGTAGACGCCTACACAACAAATGCGTTATCACCCCCGAGGACTCAGACGGAATGCCCTACAGATATTATAGCCATTGTACTGACTCTCTTTAACCTATAAACCGGTACACAGCAATGGGAGCGTTGCGTCTTGGATACAGAAACATGTAAGAGGGTGATTCCGACCCAGGCGGATCCCTGAACAGGAAAGGAGACCTAGCACCTAGACCTAGTGTTACTTACGATATTAACATTATAAGATACCAAGGTAGCCACTCAACACACTAACTTAAAAAGCTAGTTTTAGGCGACAGTAGTAGTGGATCCAAATACACATTTTAACTATCGCGATCCATACTTTTTACAACCAGACTACATTAAAGCTGTTAAAAATTAATTAGCTTATATCCATAAAAAATATTTGATGATGATGAATTCACTAGGAAAAACACCGTCAATCGGTAATACGACACGTGTTTCGCCTTTACACGAGGCATCCTCAGGTGAAGTAGAAGTAGACTCTACGGTGATTGACCGCTAAGTCTTAGTATAGTGATGCTGATGTTGATGCTGATGTTAGGGGTGACGGGGATAGTGCATGCAATTGAGGGAGGGTGGGAGGTGCTCTTCAAAGTAATAAAGACACATCATTTTATTTCATTACGCGGATAGAGGGAAATTATGTTTAACAATTAATCAATTAATTAATTAATTTGCCGGCGTCTATCTTTCCGTCCGAATACAACCGAATACAATGGGATTGTGGTCAATCACTGGCTTATAATAAGTAAAACAAAAAAAAATAATATAATGGATTTCCACACCGTAACGCCTGATTCTATTAATGAACTAAACTAAACTTTTTCGTACCCTGTTTGGTTCAACCTAGACAAAGTAAAGATTGTATATGATTTTAAATCATTAAATCTACTCTTTACAACATTCTTAACAGTAACTCAAACCGTGAAAGTTATCTAAGTAGGTACATATCTTGTTTCACAAGATTATTTATGCATGATAATAAAGTGAAGGCTATGTTCACGAAAAGTTAGTTCGCGCGCGTTTCCACATAAATTCTAATTTAAATGAGAATTACTTTAAATTTAATTATAACTTGGATAGGAAAATTTGGCAAAGAGACTCCTTTGGAAAAGGTATATGTGTATCGTAGATGAAAATAATGACAAATACGGTTCTAAAATTTTTCGTTAACAATATGGTAACTCGTACGCATTTATAATTTTTTTATGTAATTTAACGTAATTGGATATAAGTACATAATTAAAGACAGGCGGGTATACTGACCACTATACTATCAAATATACCTACAAGAGACCATGTAGTGGTGGTGTAAGGATATCGATTACTTCATATCGTTCCATATTATACGTACTAGAGCCATGCTGCAGCTATATTAGTAGTATAGTTGTAGCACGAATGGGTCGGCTCGACCGGAGAAGGACCACGCTCTCACAGAACACCAGCGTAAAATAGCAGCTTAACACTGCTGTGTTTCGTATGGTGAGTGTACAGAACCAGTGACCCGTTTTACTGGAAAAGAGGCATTTCATCTTAGTCATCACGGGTGACAACGCATATGCATTACATTCGCAAACGACGATATAATCAGGTGGACTGTGTGCTCGTTTGTCACTCTATCTAATAAAAAAATGTTTTTAAATAAAAAAAATTGAATTTGTTTGAAGTGTCTCTTATGGAGACACTTTAAACAAATTCAACCGCCTTCAAAGAGGTTAAATTTGTTTGAGTTAAATTCGTTTTACAAAAGGTCGTTTACATACAAAGAGCATTTTAAGGCTACACTTAAACCCAATGCCTAACTTAGAACTTATATTTTAAAATTTTGAATCAAAAACGAAAGCCTAAACTTCGGATTTATATAAACACAATCCATAAATTACGTTTGGTACGCTCGCTTAGGTGGATTATAATCTGTCTCAACAATGTAAGACAACTGCTGAAACATTAGTTGAGAGAAATTTGAAAAATAATTAACCAAATATTTAAACTTGACAATGACTTACGAGTGTAAATTTAATTTGGTTTAAAAATTTTCGTCTGAACCGAATCTATTATTTTTAACATGATGGCAGCTGCACCTTAGTACACCAAGGGTCCTCGCCTTAAATTTCATATTATGCGAGCAATTCGATTCCATTCGGTACACAGGATTTGTTAAAAGCTACTTCAGAACGACGTGGCTGCCCCCCCCCCCCCCTCACTAGAAAATGCTCTCAGAAATAAGAAGAAGCCTGTGCTCAGCAATGGTATTTATTTTACTTTAATTTCTTTAGCGAAAAATGTTGTTTAAGCCATGTAGCGGTGACGAAAGAAAAAACATCACCCAAATACGCTTCATATATGTTATGTTCAAATATGTGGAGTCATGGGACAGATGGTGAAGGAAATAATCATTACAAATGCCAAACATAAAATATTCCAAAACCATGTGCCAAAAACGTATATAAGTATCTAAGGTGCAAGGTACCCCACCCCATATCGTTCTATGGGTGTCGTAAGAGGCAACAGAGGGAAACCAACCATAAGATGGGCAGCAACAGCGTCATCGTAATAACAGCTAAAAATAAAAATTAGCAGACCTCCTACCAAGCGTGGCAACTATATCAAATATGGGGTGCTCTATGAGGGGAGGCCTATCTTCAGCAGTGGGCTTTTGATACAATGGATGGTTTATTTCATAGCATAAGGGTGACTAACGAGCACACAGTCCACCTGATAATAAGTGGTTGATGTGACCCATAGACATCTACATCTATCCTCGACTACGAATCAAAATGCAGATGCGTTGTCACCCGTGAGGACTAAGATGAAATGCCTTGTTTCCAGTAAAAAGGTTCTCCGGTTCTCTACACTCACCATACGAAACACAGCAGCGTTAAGCTGCTATTTTACGCGGGTGTTTTGTGAAAGCGTGGTCTCTCCCCGGTCGAGCTGACCTATTCGTGCTACAACTATACCAGTAATATATGGCTCTACCACGTAAATACGGTGAAGGATATCTAACTTATATTGAACTTATTTACATCAATTAATTTAAACGGATTTAATAAACTTTTTTTTTTTCTTAATTTAACTGGTAGGCTACTTAGAGTGTACAGAAATGAGAAACATAGAACTACAAAGCTTAACGCTCAGAAGGTTAGCGCTCATTGTAAACTTCACAGTACGCGAGCAACCCGGGTTCGATCTCCGCCGACACCAATGAAATTGTTAATTGCAATTTTAAGTGCTGATTTACCACGTGCTCGGCGGGGAAGGAAAACATCGTATCGAAACTTGTATGTCTGAAAAATAATAATAAATATTTCGATAACATCTGAAGTCCGCCAAGACACTTTTTTGCCCAAAAACCTCTCAGAAGTTAAAGAAGCCCTTGTGCCCAGCTGTGGGTCGTTTTTTTTATAGTATAGGGTGACAAACGAGTACAAAGTCCACCTGATGGTAAGTGGCTGCTGTGGCCCATAGACATCTACATTTATCCTCGTTTACGAAATCGAATCAAAATGCAGATGCGTTGCCACCCGTGAGGACTAAGATAGAATGCCTCGTTTGCAGTAAAAAGAGTCTCCGGTTCTCTACACTCACCATACGAAACACAGTAGTGTTAAGCTGCTATTTGACGCTGGTATTCTGTGAGAGCGTGGTCCTTCCCCGGTCGAGCCGACCCATTCGAGCTACAACTATACCACTAATATATTTGCAGCATGGCTCTACAACGTAAAAACGTACGTATATAGCTGTAACTTTAAGTGCAATATCACTTGAACATTATCTTCATATTCCACATATTATGTCATACGTGGCTGTCTTCAACGCAAAAGTAAGTAAAAGCTTTTATTAAAATAAATCTGTGCGCTCTACTATCTTCGTCTTAGGTGTGGGATAGTTGTTAAGCACTGGCCAATCAAACGACACAACCGTTGTAGCAACCTGCGAGCTCATATTGAGAAAGTTAACATTCAAGTACTCGAAGAGGCACAGGTCATAACGAAATACCTACAACAAGTCTGGAAAAGGTCGTACGATAATTATACGTAGAAAGATACATAGCTAACACAGCACATGTCTGTTCGCTGTACGTCTGTTAAACGATGTTATTTCTCAGTCACGTACCATCCCCACAAAGTTTAGATTGCAGTCCCGTGAGCGGACTGAAAATCTTAGCAATCCAGAGTCAGCTTTTTCATCTAAAATTTACATTTTAATATTGAGTTCATTTAATTTGTCACAGTGTCCTTTTTAAGTTTTATATTGCAATCAAATTATCTTTTGCCGGTTGTATCTATACACTTTTAACTACAAATTTAAATTTATATTGTTTTATTCATTATATTATAGAATGTCTAGCCCTCAAACCTTCCTCCTGCGCTTGATATCCAAGTAGTAACAACCTGATAAACAAGGTAACAGGTCGATGCTGACTTACGATCGTGGCAGATCTGTCACAATACGATCCTTAGTCAGCTAGTTGTAGGCCTGTGTGTATTATGTTCAACAGTGGACTCGACACGGCTGCGATATATATCATATCATATAAATTCTAATCTTATTAATACAATGTTTTCATATATATTTTATCATAAACCTATCGTTATTGGAAATACATAAATAAATACCTTTGATCTTGGAAATTGATAACAGCAATAAATCTTTAAATAAAAATGTATATTAGATAAAACTCATTTGAATGAGAATTGCTCTACCAAGGAAATTGTTCATATTTTACCGGAAAGAAGTTAAATCTACAATTTGGAAATATATTTTGTTGTCTTTTCTAGATAAGCATGAATTATTAGTTACACCATTTTATTGATGTGAGTTTTTAGTCTATCAAATTATTTATTTTGCTATGCATATAGTGCGCATAGGCCTTTTACAGGTAAAGTTACAGCCTCTATACGTCCCACTGCTGGGCACAGGCCTCTTCTAATTTCTGAGAGGATTTTAGGGCAAGGAAATATCCACCGCGCTGCCCCGATGCGTGTTCGCGAAATTCACATGTCTTCGAAATATTTTTTTTATTATATCTCATGTGCATGACGTTTCCTTTTCATATATTTTAATCTTATTCTAAACATTTAACAATCTACTTGATATAAACAAATACCGGAATTATTGTAATAGATTATTAAATACCATTTCGGAAGTAACGGATTGTACCTACGTCACTTGTATATTTTCTGTTAAGAATTGTAAATGGTGTAAGCCTTACAAAAGTGCCAGCAATGCTTATTGTTAATTACATAGTCAAATAAAGCTATATTTTGTACGAAATTATACTTTAATAAGTAACGTGTGCCTTTTTTAAAGTCCTAACTATCTAGTAAAAAAATAAAAGACAAATATATTTTTAAATCCCAAATTCATATTTGAAACTATTTTCTTAAAATAAATGTAAGCAGACATAAATGATTTAATTAAATACCTACGTACGTCGGGATGGCCGGGATGTCGGGAACCATAAATTAATCGTGATGATAGAGAACAATAACAAAAAGAATTCCTTAAATGTTTTAAGTATATTCATATTACCCGACGTCTTCGTCGGAAATTTGCAAAAGTTGAGGTAATCATAAACAACCGAGGCGGACGCTACATTTGCTAATAGTCATGGTTACACAAGTTCCCAATGTAGCAAAGCGAATATTGACAATTCAAAACATCTTCCGTCAGTTAAAGTGCTAAGAAAACAAATGTTGCTTAGAACTTTCAAAGGAAAGCTGTCAAAACCTTTTATCTTTATACTTACACATTTCTAGAAACCTTTAAAAACCTTTGTAAAGTCTAATTAATTTATTATTCAATACTTCTATCGAAATATATTATATAAATGAGAGGCTTAAATCTATTTTATATCCAATTTTCATTAGAAAATTTTCAAGGTAAACTCTTTAGTTCGGGCACTCCCTGAACTTTCGTTTATTTCATCTTTTCACGCAATAATTATTCAAATGGAACAATAATACTAAATTATGCTATCATTATTGCTTAAAATCCTTAATAGCAACCACAAAATATATTTTATCTCTTTTACCGACCCCTGATCTCTTTGAGGAGATAAAAAAATGCCAAATAAATTGTGTATAAATAACCCGGGTTGCCCGCGTACTGTGAAATTTACAACGAACGCTAACCATCTGAGCTACCACGGCTCTCGTACAGTGCATAGGGTAATATGGAGCAAAAAGCAAAGCAAAAAAAACTCCTATGGATCAAAGACATATCACATCGAAGCCTTCGTATGAACTTATTAAGTCTGTTGAGTATGCCAAAACATAAAACAACGCGGTACAGAGGATATTTTAAATTTACTGCAGCAAGAATGTGGAACGCTTTAACCCGTACTCTAGGAAATAAAATGAGTACAGCAAGCTTCAAAGCCAAATACAAATCAGCATTGCTGAAGCGACAAATTGCTGCAAAAAATTTTAAACATGCCTACTGGAAATATATAAGCTTAAGAGACTCTTTTATCATTTTAGTATAATATTACACACACACACACACACACACACACACACACACACACACACACACACACACACACACACACACACTCGCGCGCAATAATGCAAGATTTATTAATAAATAATTATAAAATTTCACAATCATTTGTAAAATTCTAGTATTAGATGAGTGAATGATAGAGGAGATTGGAGAACTCGCAATTCTCACGACACCCATCTAACATCTGAGGGAGGAAGGAGTGCCTGAAAACCAACGTTTCGTGGGATCTTAGTCCCATGTAAGCATAAACTGAGTCACCTCCGATTGCCTAAATTTAATTAAGATTAAGTACTTAGTTTATATGTAAATATGTTTTTCGAATGTGGAAATAAAATTATATTTATTATTTTACTAGCTGACCAGGCAGACGTTGTTCTGCCCTTTTCGAACGACCTTTTGCTTTCCCAAAAAAACTCCTGAAATTAGCAATAAAAAAATTGGCGGTCACTTATCGGGATAAAAACTATCCTATCTCTCAAGTTGGACCAAACTGCACACAGTTTGCAATTTTTTTTTGAAATCGGTTCTATCTGTTGAATACTTACAGCAACACGTGGTGGTTATACTACTAAATTGTAGCTTATATTAAACGTTTGTATTTTTAACATAGCGCCATCTATTAAATATTTACTCAATCCAGTCAACAGATATCGTCATCTGACAGAATCGTTTGGAGCTAACAGATAATTGTGACTGTCAAATAATAGAGAAATAATTTTCAATATAATAATATTGTATTGCGACTATAAATTGAGATGTAAGCTATCCTATCTTTTAAGTTGGACCAAACTGCACATTGACCAAAAATTTCATTGAAATCAGTTCAGTAGTTTAGGAGTCCATCGCGGACAAACAACGTGACACGTACTTTTTATATATAAAGATTATTATGTTGTGCTTACATAATTAACATGCACGATAACATATTAAATTCGTTATATCCGGAAGTTATTAATATATAGCCAATGTGCACCAAAAGCATTGTAATAAATAACTCTGAATGGTTACGCCGCATAGTGCAGGAGTAAACAGCACAATAAAAACTTGAGGTGTGATGAATAATATTATGTAAGAAGTTAGGACGATACAAGATGTTACTACTTTCTCGTTCCCGTTTTATTCTGGCATAATTATTACTCAGCATAAAACGGGAACGAGAAGCTACGGTACCTAATTCATAAACTTCATGCATGATCATGAGATCAGCTCTCCATGTTATGAAGGATTATGCTTGCCGGTACAAAATTCAAGAATCTTCCTTTACCATCAGTTGTCGGTTTCAAGCTATATAGTCAGCGTGTATTGATACTTCCGCCTACAAATCCGTTTAGCAAATCAGTCTGATCATATCCTTCACGACCCCTGGTATTACATAAGATTTGATAGACCACAACTCTTCACGAGGGAATATCGATTTCTACTCAGGTTGATTCGTAAGCCTATTGAAATTAACAAATATCCTAATTTCAATAGCGAAAGCGGCTGAGTACTGCTACTTGCTCGGGATAGGATAACTAATAAAATTAAATCCAATCCAGCATACCACTGCATGACTGCATGATACAGTCAGCTCATTCTGCGTAATTAGTACCAAAATTAATTAATTAAAGCTGAAATTACTTTGGATTGACTATGACATCAAGAAGTCTAATCCCTTCCACCATGGATCCGGTAAGGTACCCAAAAAATAGCTTAATGATTTCTTATATTTACAAGAATGCTACACATGTTTTAACAGTGGTAGAGCCACGCGGTAGCTTTTGCTGTCGCACGGATGGGCCGGCTCGAACCGGGGTGATACCACGACCTCACAGAAAACCAGCGTGAAGTAGAGGTTTACCTCTGCGTTTCGCTTGGTGAGTGCAGGTGGCCGGAGGCCCTTTTTGCTGGAAATGAGGCATTCCATCTTAGTCCTCACGGGTGACAACGCATCTACATTTTGATTCGCTAACAAGGATAGATGTCGATGTCTATGGGCCGCAGCAACCACTTACCATCAGGTGGACTGTGTCCTCGCTTGTCACCCTTATCCTATAAAAAAAACATGGGATAAAAGTAATTTTACGGATTTTATCGCATTTAATTTTAACTTTTTAATTCTTGACATTTCGGGCACTTTATAACACCCGTGGTCACGGCGGGACAAAGGTATTTGACGACCTGATGTCATAGTTAACGAAGGCTACCTTCAACTTTTAATTATTAATTTGTGGTCCGATCTACGCAGAGTGAGCTTATAGTATATTTGAAGTCATAAGCTTCTAAATCTATAGCTGTTGCAGAAGAAAAAATATTTTCGTCTGCGCCGTCCCATGTTTGCTCTTAAGTTTGTATCATGTATTGGAAAAAAATCGATTTCTTTGTCACAAATAGAATGTCAGTGGTACAATTAAGAACTTAGATTTGTATGGCCAAATTTTTGGATTCATCTAAGATTTAAACTTGACCAAAAACTTATACGCGTGATCCAGGCGACCGTCGTAAATATTCAATACTATTAATATACACGAGGAAACGTCTATGAACGAATTAATTACAAGTGTACGCCACTTGTAGGTAGTTAATATATATGTATGTATGTTAATAACGTTTCGTGAAACTGTGGCATGTTCGTGACATTTACGAGTATAAGTCGGAAGCCTTTAATGTCACATTATCGGAAATAACAAAACGGAACCGCGACAAGAATCGCAGCTTTTATGTTTATGTAATATTATATAATTCTGATCTTGTGGCCTCATGAATTATTAATGAGCTGACGACTCTAGGCCATATTTTTTTCGCTATATTAACCTTGTAGTTTTGTTATGTTTCATATAATGATTAACAATGATCGCCAATATTTATAAAGATACTATGCATACGTCTTAATAACCGTATTTCCATATTTCAGTTTTAATTAAATTAATCGTTATCCCGCCTGTCAAGCATGACCATTAAGACAAATTTTTCCTTCAACTGGAGAGGCTTATGACCAACGATGGACTTTTACTAACTGATAAAGAAAATATAAAAATACTTGCTTTTGTATGTAATATTAATGAAAACATGTGGTTTGTATTCCATCGTATTACGGCTTTCAATGTTTAAAATTTATATTATTATTAAGCTTTGATTTAAATAAATGTATACTACAAACTATATTAAATATTTTAACATGTTGACTAATTACCTTTGTCCTAATTTCCCGTTCGTTGTCTCCATGACGAGTCCATTTAGTACTAATATACAAACAATATTAAACAAATATTGCTCACCTTGATCAAACATCACAAGCTCGACAGTAGAATGCAGAGGAATGTTCTTGACGTGAACACACTCATCACCGTCGTTTGATCCTTTGAGACACATCGCTTCAGGGGCCACGTCACCGCCTTGCGTCAGCAACGGAGACGCCGGGTACGTGAAACGGAAGCCGTCGGTTTGACCCCAGCTCTCTGTATAAGGAAACATTATCTTATTTAAACGATAAGATTTTAAAAAAATCAGAAATCTTTATAACAGCATAATGGCGTGAAAGTTAAAAAGGAGACACGACAAACGTTCATCATAGTAGAAAACAATGAACATCTCACAATAATGAACGTTAAACAACGGCTTTTAATATTGCTGTTATAGGTTAAGATGTAGATAGTAATAAATGGCTGGTTCGAAACAATAAGCTTTCCAACGAAAATAAAATACGAAATGTAGTCAGCCAAACTGAGTTCTTTTTCTTTCAGCTGACTACTGTAATTGTAAAACGCAATTTTAAGACTGATTTACAATAGTGAAATAAAATAATATTTCGAAATCAACATACCCCAGCCAATAATTTAATAACGTAGTTAAAACCTATCCGCTCTATAATCGCTTTCTCCTATTTGGGACGTATCGTAATAATGCAGTTTGTTAATTTATTTTCATTCTAAATCAATAAGTTACAGCAACTAACTTTAAGCAAAGAAGGCCACAAATTGCATTATCACACCAGAGGACTGAGATGAAATGCCTCATACCTCGCCTAACTCCTTAATCATTTAGTACAAAATTAGTTCTAATGATGATTTCTTATACTACACATTAAATGAAACTAATTTTACGGATTTTTTCGAGTTTTATTCTAACTTCCAAACTCCCGACGTTTCGGGTACTTTACAGGTCATGGGAGGAACTGAGATGATTTAATTAGTTGTTATAACTTTTACTGCAATTGTAGTGTATATTCTATCTTAGTCCTCCCGTCGTACAACGCATCTGTGTTTTAATTCGTAACCGAAGATAGATGTAGATGTCTATCGGCCACAGTAACCACTCATCATCGGGTGGACTGTGTGCTCGTTTGTCACCCTTATTCTATAAAAAAAATTACATTCTAAATTTCTTAATATCGTATATTTTAATGTCATACATATAAATGAAATTGAAATGTCCGTTTGTAGGTTAAATAACTGACTTTTAAAATTGATAAAATAAATGGTCTTTGATTATCTTAAATCTAAACAAGTAGGATACGGGAAGTAAAGACTGTGTAAGAACCTCCGAAGGAGGCGGAGTTATACCCAAAATAATTTTTTTTTGTTTTTAGCGATTTTGACCCCCTAGGAGTGTAATGAGAACTTTTTGCCCCTAATCAACCATGACCTCCATGACATCCTCTACATGATAGGCTATTCATACTGAGCATGCCTAAAGTTCGAGCCACCCCCAATTTTTGGTTTTCGGTCATTTTTAACCCCTAGGAGTATAATGAGAACTTTTGCCCCTATTCAACCATGACCCCCATGACATACTCTACATGATAGGCTATTCAAACTGACTAGGCCTAAAGTACGAGTCACCCCCTAACTTATTTCTAGTCTTTACTTCCAATTAAATCACATTAATAGATCCTATCCAGGCGAAGCCGGGGCAGGTAACTAGTTCTTATTATAGCAATAGTTCATAAATATGTACTGAAATGTACTTGAATAATATTTCTTTTTAATGTTTAAACATTGAAATCAAATGATCCTCTAGTCCGCAGACGGTGCTTTCGACTACATACATACATGACTCAAAACGGCCCTCGTAAAATAGCTTTTATTGTCTTCCTTAAATTTGAATTAATCACACGGTATTTATTCATGACATCGCACGACGCTATGAATAAATAAGTAGCTTAAGCATTGCTTATGTGTATTAAAAAGAACTTCAACGTATTTATTAATCTACTGGTCATACATAAAGAATATTTTTTTTATAGTATAGGGTGACAAACGAGCTCACAGTCCACCTGATCGTAAGTGGCTGCTGTGGCCCATAGACATCTACATTTAACTTCGTTTGCGAATCAAAATGCAGATGCGTTGCCACCCGTGAGGACTAAGATAGAATGCCTGGTTTCCAGTAAAAAGGGTCTCCGGTTCTCTACACTCACCAGACGTAACACAGCAGTGTTAAGCTGCTATTTGACCCTGGTATTCTGTGAGAGACATAAAGAATATATTACATACTTTGTAAGTACTTTATAACTTTACTAAAAAAATTATGTAGAAAATGAAAAAATCTATCTATACTAATAATTAACGTAACTTTTTATATAATAACGGTGTCAAACGAGCACACAATCTACCTAATGGTAATTTTGATGTTGTGGCCCAGAGACGTTCCCGATTAAGAATCAAAATACAAATGTGTTGTTATCCCTGAGGACTAAGATGGAATGCCTCGTTTCCAGTAAAAGGTCTCTACACTCACATGAGTGCGTGGTCCTTCTCCGGTTGTTCTCCGGTTGGGCCGACTTTTTCGTGCAACAGCCATAATAAAACTGCAGGATGGCTTTACCACGTATGAATTACTATATATGTAGTTGGTCAACATGGGGAAAATAAGTTCTCAAGTGGGGGCCTCGTACCGGCGGACGAAGATGCAGGAAGCCGATGGATGCGGATGGTTCAGGACCGTGCCTTGTGGCATTCCTTGGGGAGGCCTATGTTTAGCAGTGGACTTGTGTAGGGCTGTAATGATAATGATGATGTTCAATATACTGTTCAGACAGTGGAGGTGGCGTTATAGAATCCCCACCACCCAAATTATCCCTTGGAAGTCGTAAGATCAAAGACAAGACAAACAAGAGATGGGCAGCGGCATCTTCGTGATAATAACTGATAAAAATAACTTTAACATTTTTTATTACATTTACTTTTTAGTAAATACCGAAAAAAACCAAAGGTGCTAAGTATATCATAAGTATAGTGTATAATATAAGAATCAAAGCCGTGGCTTCTGAATGTGAAATTTACTTATTCTTTTTAATTCATTGAAGTCGGCTTTTTTATTAACCGTTTTAAGTTGACTGAGGAATGTTACACCAATATTAATGAATACTACCGTGAAGTGACAGTGTAAGAATATCCACTACTCCTGATCGTCTCGGGGCAGTCGTAGAAGGCGACAGAGAGTCATATACACTAGGCAATGGGCAGCAGCATCTTCCGAATAACAACTAAAAAATAAAAAAACTACGGTTGCCAACCCGCCATTTGAGATAATCTAAGGCGTATGTTCAATAGTGGTATTTTGATAGGCCGTAACGGTAAGAAATATTACAATTTCAATGTCGTCAAAATAGCTACATTAAAAACTTCATCACCGATAGATAACTTATTTAATAAATAATAACCGGATATTCGGACTCACGCATAAAGGGTTTCTTTACGCGTGTGTACGTTTCTAGTAGGGAAGCCTCATATAATTTTTAATTTATTTTTATTTTTATTATTTGTTATAGCGACAAAAGAAATACACATTCTGTGAAAATTTCAACTGTCCACATATTACGGTTCATGAGATACAGTCCGCTGATAGACAGACGGAAGGACAGCGGAGGCTTAGTAATAGGGCCCCGTTGATAACCCTTTGGGCACGGAACTCTAAAAAAGGTCATAAAAATTGGTTCACAATTAACGAAAATATCTCATACGAATTGAATGTCTCCTCCATTCAAATAATAAAAAAGTGCGGTTGCCAACCCGTGTGCTAAAACAAAGGAGTGGAATAAGCTACCAGCATCTTTCTTACCATCAGATTACAATGTTGGTGTCTTCAAAGCAAGAGTGAATAGGCTTTTGTTAAGTAAGTACGCTCTACCATCTTTGGCTGCATCACCACTTACCATCAAATGAGATAATAGTCAAGCACTAGTTTGAAATAGAAAACAAGGACCTGAAACACCTCAGTTCACCGTGACTTGTATGTGTTAAACGTACTCCAAGCAGACGAAACATCGCACCTTAAAAATAAGTTAAAATTAAACGCAATGAAATCCTTAAAATTACGTTTATTTACTGTAGTTTTCGCATTAAAATATAAATCATTATTTAAATTATTTAAATAATTTCTAGAGAAATGGAACGCCGCTATTATGTTTGCTAGTATGTTCAAGAAAGTTAATTGCGAATTTACGACCCCTCACGTTCTAGACTGTCGTGCAGCGAGTTTATAGATAAAGGTTTTATTTCTAATTTTACTGTCACTTTCTTCAGCGAATCAGTTACGCTGGTAATAAACTGCTGGTATGGATTTATTGAATAGCCACTCGCCTCGTCTCTACATTCTCTACATTTCGTTGTCTAAAGTGCGTTCAGATATTCATATTTAACACAGTTAACAATGTATAATTTATTGTTAAAATGTTTATCTATCACTACTAAATTAAAAAATGAAGACAAAATGTTTAACTGCACTTGTGGTCATTTTTATGAAATATTAACGAATGGGATGCGGGAAGGAAAGACTGTGTAAGAACCTCCGGAGGAGGCGGAGTTATAACCGAATAATTTTATATAGGAATGTTATGAAATGTGTGCTCGTTTGACACCGTTATTATATAAAAAAATGACGTTAATTATTAGTATAGATAGATTTTTGCATTTTCTACATAATTCTTTTAGTAAAGTTATAAAGTACTTACAAAGTATGTAATATATTCTATATGTCTCTCACAGAATACCAGCGTCAAATAGCAGCTTAACACTGCTGTGTTTCGTATGGTGAGTGTTCTCTACACTCACCATACGAAAGACCGGAGACCCTTTTTACAGGAAACCAGGCATTCTATCTTAGTTCTCACGGGTGGCAACGCATCTGACCATGGCCCCCATGATATTCTCTACATGATAGGCTATTCAAACTGACTATTTCTAAAATTCGAGTCACCCCCCAACTCATTTCTAGTCTTAACTTCAAATTACTTCCAATAACTAACAGTTACTTTAAGGTATTTGTTTCGTTAATAGACTATATAAAACACAAACACAGCAGTTTAATTCAAGAAAAATTTTGAAGTAAACATTTAACGTCATTAAGGAAATACTCAAAGGAACGTAAATACAACCTGTTCTACAGAACACTATTACTCTCTATCGACACACCTGTTCCTAGAAGTGAGAGACTCCGAGATTTTCTTGAAATAATGAATGGGCACAGAATGTATAAAATCCTGCTGTCGTATGTCAGTAATCGCCAGTGTTAAAATTGAAATATAAAGCATTTATTCACGTACACAACTAAGATACTACATAATTAAACCTATTATCTAACCATATATATATATATATATATATATATATATATATTCATAATACAAAATGAGTACATGACTAATCAGACTGAATAAAAACTCATTAAACACAATTTTGGACATTCAATCATAGCAAAAAGAGCCACATTACTGTTATTATTCATTTACAATTATGAAAATCTCACATTTTATGTACAAATATATATTGTAAAGTTACAGCCTATATACGTCCCACTGCTGGGCACAGCCCTCCCCCCATTTTTGAGAGCGTTTTAGGGCAAGGAAGTGTTTGCCGCATTGCTCCAATGTGCTGCGTGCTGGCGAACTTCACATGTCTTCGAAACAGATACAGAAAAACATTAAACCAATATACTAATTTAAATATAGCATTATTTACTTCGTCATATTTTAATAATTGTTCTTTTAATTTGAAAATTAATGAAATGTCATCAGCAAATAATACTATATTATGATTATCCCCTACTATGTAAGGTAAGTGATTAACAAGAAACAGAAAGGGGCCGAGAATCGAGTGAGGCCCATTTGCACAAATCGACCCGGAAGAGCTCAAACTATTAATGACAACATTTTGCGTTCTGTTACTTGAATATGAAATAATTAATTTAAGAGGATTACTTCCTACACCGTCGTGTTATATATGTAGTTTCCTGATTAATGTTTCATGGTGAACACAATCGAAGGCTTTGGATAGGTCACTGAATATACCCAAAGCATCCTGTGAATTCTCCCATGCATTGAAAATATATTTAATCAGCTCAACACCAGCATCAGTTGTCGAGCGGCCCCTTGATTTTTACGAAGTAAATTATTTACATTAGAAAAATGAACATTTGATAACAAATAATTTTTTCAAAAACTTACTAATAATTGGCAGTACAGTAATTGATCTAAAATTGGCGGGGTCTAATTTACTACCAGATTTAAATAAAGGTACTTTACTATGCTTCATTAAATCAGGAAACACACCATATTCGATACTAGTATTAAAAATAATAGGTAGATGAGTCGCGATTATATCTATTATAGACGCAATAACTTTAACGGAATCCCCCACAGATATGCAGTTTTCTTAATATCAATAGTTTTAAAATATTTTATAATATCTTTTGATGATATTTTATGAAATGAACGTTTTAGAGCAAAGAAGAGTTCACCGCGCTGCCCCAATGCATGTTGGCGAACTTCATATGTCTTCGAATTTTTTATTATTATTTCTCAGACATGCAGGTTTCCACGCGATGTTTTCCTTCACCGCCGAGCACGTGGTAAATCAGCACTTAAAATTGCAATTAACAATTTCATTGGTGCCGGCGGGGATCGAACCCGGTTTGCTCGCATACTGTGAAATTTACAGTGAGCGCTAACCATTTAAACTACCACGCCTCCTTTGTTATAGTAAATTAAGCAAATTTTTAAAATATTTCAGTCAGAATATTTCCGTACAAATTCTCCTATAATTTTTGTTTTACCTGACATTTTACTAAGCCTTGTTACTAACTAAATGTCCCATATATTTTAATCTAGACCAAAAAGGTGGTCCAATGTTACTCTTGTATGAATATCAGCGTATTTCACAATAAAATTCCTCATTTTATATGGGGTAGCATAGTACGGAGTAATCAAGCTTTAACCTTATTCTAAGGTTAAAGCTTGATTACTCTGTACGTAGCTCAACGAATTAAAATAAAACTTGGCTATATATTTTGACCGCGATCATAAGCTATGACATTATTAGATTACGAATATACTTCTAGTAAGGAATTAAATGATATCGTTTCCTCTATTTTACGTTTTACGTGTACGAACAATACACACAGCAAGTTTTTTGTCTTTTTTGCTTTACAAAAAATATGTTTTGTATAACTATAGTAGGTAGGTAGTGCTTCATTACGATCTCACTTAATAATTATTGGTATATGATGATGCAGTTTTGAATGGTAAAATGCACTAGCTTAGTAATAATAGCCTATACGCTCTTCTCTTGAAAACACCCATTTGAATGGTAAAACAGGTATATAAACAAATTATTCCAATTTTCTGGACAGAAAAGGGTCCCTGCCGGCTTTAAACCTAAATAATAAAGTATAAACCGAGCTTACAGATGATGCGTTTTACATCCTCATTTGTAACACGTAAGAGATCATACGTGGTAGGGCCATGCTGCAAATATATTAGTAGTATAGTTGTAGCACGAATGTGTCGGCTCGACCGGGGAAGGACCACGCTCTCATAGAATTTCAGCGTAAAATAGAAGCTTAACGCTGCTGTATTTCGTATGGTGAGTGTAGAGAACCGAAGACCTTTTTTACTAGAAACGAGGCATTCTATCTTAGTCCTCATGGGTGACAACGCATCTGCATTTTGATTCGTAATCGAGGATAGATGTCGTAGATGTCTATGGGCCACAGCAACCACTTACCATCAGGTGGACTGTGTGCTCGTTTGTCACCCTATCCTATAAAAAAAATATTTTTAGTTCCGTGAATGTTGGAGGAGACAAACATGAAAAATACCAGAAAGATTTTACGGCTAGCGAGTAGTGATGACATAAAATACGTAAGATCGATGTCGTGAAGCAGCGTCAAAAGTGCGAAACATCTAATGCGCTTTGTAATCCACTTATTTTTATAGTAGTGGGGGCAAACGAGTGTGCGGCTCACCTGATAAAATAAATCTGATAAGCCTGATACCTGATAAGATAATTGAAATCTATCTAGTAGCTTTTCCGTGATGCGCGCACGGCTGCAAACCTCTATCATTTTATTTTTAAAGCTTGCCACTAGCACATTTAAATAGGTATCGCGTAATATGAAGTTACGTGTAATAAGCGATTTATCAGGCTCTAGGTAGCCATGGCTTTTATAAAAGCATTTTCTAGAAATACATTTGCAGTTAATAAAAATAATATGCTAGAAAATAAAAAAGTGACATTCGAACTAACAGTTCACCTGATGGTAGTGGCTACAGCAGCGCATGCACCTGTAACTAAACTTCGAATACATTTAAAGCCTTCTAGACCACGGATGATTTGTTTTCTTAGAGGACTCGCATCAAACACCTGAGGTGTATATATATATACAGGTGTGTATATATATATACACCTTAAATAATACTAAAATACTTATATATATATATATATAAGTATTTTTTAACGTTATTTCAATGTATTCCAACATATTTCTAGCACAACTTAAAAGTATTATGCTAATGGTTTGAAAATAATTGGCGTATTAATTATACCTGTTTTATTAACACATACATAGGTACCATACGAGTACAGACACGCTCGTGCCTGTTAACCTGAAGGGTAGTCAGAAACTACGGACTTCTCTTGGTACGATCTTTACACACCGATATTGGACGATAAACTTCAATTTAGGGCATCCCTTCCTGACTCTGCATCTCACTTCTGCAGGATAAATTTGCTTGGAAGTGATTTTTTTCCTCCGATTACTTACACACTTTTTCTTATCTGTTTATGTCGTAAAACAGAGCCAGTATAATTTCCTGACGTGAGGTGTTTGATGCGAGTTCTCTAAGAAAACAAATCATCCGTGGTCTAGAAGGCTTTAAATGTATTCGAAGTTTAGTTACAGGTGTACATGCGCTGCTGTAACCACTACTATCAGGTTAACTTTTAGTTCGAATGTCATTTCTTTTATTTTCTAGTATATTAGTTTTCTTAACTGCAAATTTATTTTTAGAAAATGCTTTTATAAAAGCCATGGCGACCTAGAGCCTGATAAATCGCTTATTACACGAAACTTCATATTACGCGATACCTATTTAAATTTGTTAGTGGCAATCTTTAAAAATAAAATGATAGAGGTTTACAGCCGTGCGCGCATCACGGAAAAGCTACTAGATAGATTTCAATTAGGTTTTCTATGTTTTATTTCATAGACACTCGGCCCTTATCTAAAAAAAATTAATGCGATATCTTCCTTTAATATAAAGTTATTAAAGTTTTAAGAAACATCGATTTTTATTAGCACTACGTGTTCAGTGAACATTATATGCAAAGAATAACATTGTTTATTTGCATATTTATTGTATATTTTTGCTTGCGATCTTGTTGATGTTTTTTCCGTCGCACATACGAAAACCTTGTTAATATGTCAAGCAACGCGGACAAGTCATGGGTATTAGCAAGTTTAAAATAAATTTGAATCTGAGATATTATTATCGGCAACGTCAACATCATAATAATAATCATTTATTGCGTGGATCATAGGTATTACATAGATGTTAGATACATTATTATATAATCAAGTTCAACTATGTCCTACCCTGTGGGCATACGAAATACAATATTTTTGGAAATCATTTAAAGTAAATAAAAATAACAAAAAATGGAACGTATACAAAACATTAGTGGGTATAGAATTTGAGAAAAGAGTTAAGTAGGTATGTTAGAAATCTAATTATGACATAAATATATTGAATAATAACTATATTTTATTATGTACATTTTTAAATAATGACCTAACAATATTTCAAACAAATAAATAGTGACACATTTCTTTGTTTTTTATTCACGTAAATTTTAAAATTAATTAATAAATAGTATCAAATATGATGTAATGACTTTTATATTTATGTTAACATAATTATGTAAAGCAAATTATTTATCCAATGGCAATCATCGCCATCGTTATATGTTATAGTCTACTTTACTGTTTTATATCGCACTATAAGAGATTTATTTTAAGGCTTGTGGGCATTGCAACATAATAACTACTTAACGTTATCGAAAGGTAAAAAACGCCAGAAGTTACGTACACTGCGAGATACTCGCGCCTCCACGTAGCGACTGCAATCAAGTAACATTATTTGCGGTTGACGGACGTGATTATCTTCTAGAGCAATCGCTTTACTTTCCTCGCATACGTTGTAACGCAGCGTGACATTAAACATAAACCGCTTTAAATAGGCATAAGTTTATTCCAGTGAAAACATGTATAGGATACAAAAATGCGGTTACTAAATAATAGCGACCTACTAACGTGTTTTGTAACCCAGTTTAGTTGTTATGTAATTGCTGACGTATAGCCGCGTGTAAATTATATACTATAGCTATAGATGGTACCGTGGCGCACTGGCTTAGCAGTGAGCTGCAGCGCTAAGGACCGCGGGTTAGAATCTCGCACGGAACAAGTAATACTCGTATATTTGTACAGCCTACAAATAATTTGTTTCGGGTCTGGATGTTTGTCCTTGTGAAATTTATGGATGTAAACTGCCCCCGCGATACAGGAGAAAATCCTAGTGTGGAGGTATTATTATTATTATTTAAATTAAAAAAGGCTTATAATAAAAACTGTAATATCAAAAATAATTGAAAAATAAACGCAAAACTTTTTTAAACGGTTCAGTCTGTCACACAATCATTCTGTTCTCTAATCTAATCTTCAATCATATTGGTCTATGTTTTGATATAATGATGTTGTCTAATTATATTTAGGATTCTGTCTGATATTAAATGTATTATAATATAGGAGTATGATAATATATAGACATATATAATAGTATTATAATATGGACTCTACACACACGGTGACGTCTGTATTTCGTCACACTCTTGAACACTAACCACGTTACATATTTGATTCCATTGTCTTTCGTGGCATACAACCCTGAAAGATGCTCTCTGACTCACCACTCTAGACAACTTAGCTAGTAAGTATAGAGCAGATGAACTTATATTTAGACAGATTAAATAGAATTGCCAAACATTAACAGTCGCCATTATTGTCGATCGCCAGACCTTCGCTTGTGTAACTAACAAGATTTGTCACGTGAGGGTGAGATTAACATGTATTAATTTCTTATTTTTTTTATAGAATAGGGGTAACAAAGGAGCATACAATCCATCTGATGGTAACTGAACTTCCGTCGCCCATAGACATCTACACATATCGTCGATTAATAATCAAAATACAGATGCGTTGGGTCTAGGCAGGGGTCGGCAACCTGCGGCTCGCGAGCCAAATGCGACTCTGGATGTGAAGCTGCGGCTCTTTAGTTTCATACATTTATTTTTATATATTTAAAAATCGATCCACACTGAGCCATTTGGAATTGATACTGGATCTCTAGAAATGCAATTGATCGATTTGCAAGAAATCGGTTGGCAAGAAAAAATATTGTGGCTCTTTAAAAACTTTGAAATTTTGTAAATTGTAATTTTTGACAAGCACAAAACAAAAGGTTGCTGACCCCTGGTTTAGGGTATCCGGTTCTCTACACTCATTATACGAATATCTATTCATTTAAAGTTTCATTTCAATCGCCAACGCAGCAAATGCTTTCACCAACTTTACATTACACGAACGCAAATTGAGTGTTGCAGTAATTAAAAGATACTATCATAAAGTATTCTGTGGTGACGACAACATGAGTGGATCTTTTTACACATGTTAAACGAATGCAATTAGGTTTTCGACTAAGGATCCCAGTCACTGATTACACGCTTTACCTTCAAATAATCTCGGCACATTATTTGATGGCAAAAGCTTGCGCAACGCCGTAGGAATCCGACTAGGAGCAGCGATTTGTCAACCTCATCAATGTCCCTGTAGTAGCAGCGTCGACAAGTTTGGGCTCCACGGACTTTCATGTAAAAAAAGTGCTGGTGGGTTTTCACGGCACGGTTCTTTGAACGATGTCATCCAAAGAGCTCTTGTCTGTATAAATGTTCCCTCGGTTTTAAAGCCTTGTGGAATATTTAGAGACGATGGCAGGAGACCCGGCGGTATGACATTGGTCCCTTGGGAGAGGGGTAAAGGCCTAATTTTGGATGCTACTTGCGTAGACACTTTGGCGGCCTCTCATCTTAGGTGTACCTCATTTAGAGCCGGGGCGGCATCAGAGGCAGTTGAACTGAATAAGTGGCGCAGATATAAGTCTCTGAGAGATGACTACATATTTTTGCCATTTTCTGTAGAGACTATCGGTCCGTGGGGTCCACGTGCGTTGAAGTTTCTAAAGGAACTCCATCCGCTGGTGGTGATAAGAGGGCTGGTTTTTTCTCGCTTAAAGGCTAAGTATAACCATTCAGCGGGGAAACGCAGCCGTCGTTCTTGGCACGATACCGCGGGGAGTAGGTCTGTATGATAATTAAGTTACTAGCTTTAGTTTTCTTTTTAATTATAGTTTTTAATATTGTATATAATAAAATATTGTACATTATGTTTTGTAAATAAATCTAATAAAATTTATATTTAAATAAAGAAAAAAGAAATTAAAGTTTATCAAAATATGATTTTATATGACGTAATAGCTAGTTCCATCATCCATAAATTTACTATATTTTTTTTTGCTTACTGTGAATTGTAATAATTTTCTCAAATTTCCACGGTCAATATATATCAAATAGTCATATCTACGAGTACATCAACTGCCAACGTACCTGTCAAGTGGGTTAGTATTGAAACTATCCCAAAACTGCTCGTTAGCATAGTGGCTAAGCGTTTGACGCGTCGCTTTGGCCACATGTTCGAATCACACACTTTATACGTGGTAGAGCCATGCTGCAGCTATATTAGTAGTATAGTTGTAGCACGAATGGGTCGGCTCGACCGGGGAAGGCGTGGTCCTTGGTAGTCTCACAGAAAACAAGCGTCAAATAGCAGTTTAACGCTGCTGTGTTTCATATGGTGAGTGTAGAAAACCGGAGACCCTTTTTACTGGAAAGGAAATGAAATGAAATGAGGCAATCCATCTTAGTCCTCACGGGTGACAACGCATCTGCATTTTGATTTGTAATAGAGGATAGATGTAAATCTCTATGGGTCCCAGCAACCACTTACCATCAGGTGGACTGTGAGCTCATTTGTCACCCATATCCTATAAGAAAAAACACACCGAAGGACTATTTGCCTCTGAGCCTGAATGTTTGTCAATATGCAATTTATGTATATAAATCCCCTTCACGATACAAGAAAAATATGTGAGAGGCACCTTTATAAGCGAAAGAAATAGATAAATCAATAATAGTTTCTTTAATTTACCGTTTATTTAATGTCCCGACGCTCCGGGCAGGCTGCAGTATGTCAACATATTCAAGATCATTTCAACTATAATATCAGATTTGATAGACCACTAATCCTCACAAAAGAACACCGATTCCAACCAAGGATGATTCGCGAGGCTATTAAAATTAAAAAAGATAAAATTAAATCCGATAAAATCCGTAAAAATAGTTTTATTCAATAGATAAATCAGTGATAGAACTGATGACGATAATGTAACCCGTAAGCCTATTCCCGCTATTGGTCATAGAAAATTCTATAAATTATAGTCAGTAAACATTGCTTAAAAAATGTATCCCCACTCACAATGCTGGGTAAGCGGTATACGCAGACACCAAAACCCTCGCGATGTACGTTTTATACTGTTTATCGTCATCAGTCTGTGAAATTTGGGTTCAGAATTTTTGGATGGGTTTTTCACTATCAGTCGATCAGGTAGGGTTTGATTGTTTTTGGAATGAAATTCTGTAAAATTTAAATACAAAATGCCTATAAAAAATCTAATTAGTTTTCCTTTTTTATTATTGACTTATAAGTTTCTATATGAGACTCCTCCCGCGAAACATAAAATTATTTATGCTTATTTCCCGTTTTACGCAGTAACTTTCATTTTTTTTCATATTAAAATGTATGCAATGTGCTTATCTAGGACATGGCTTACCCTTATGCTAAATTTTATCAGTCTTTATAATTTAGTTGAGCTATGTGGTAGCGTCGTAGAGGCTCCATCACTAGCACTAGGAATAAGTATCTGAAATACCATAAAAATCCAATAACTTCGGATAGATGGCAGTGTAACATCTCATTTACGCCAGACGGCGGGCAGCAGCGTTAAAAGCGCTAGACGTCTGACGACTGCAGTCGTCACTCTGCTTATCATCTTACAACGGGTGAGAACAATGTTCGGCAGTAGATTTTACGACCTGATGATGATGAAGAAGATTGATTCTTTACGTGGTAGACCCACGCTGCAGCTATATTAGTACATAGTATAGTTGTAGTCAACTCGACCGAGGGAGGACCACGCTCTCACAGAATACCAGCGTAAAATAGCAGATAGACGCTGCTGTGTTCCGTATGGTGAGTGTAGAGAACCGGAGACCCTTTTTACTAGAATAGAGGCATTCTTATTATTCCATCTTAGTCCGTACAGGTGTCAACGCATCTACATTTTCATTCGTACGGGAGGATAGATGTAGATGTCTATCGACCACAGTAACCACTTACCATCAGGTGGACTCTGTGGTCGTTTGTCATCCTTACCGTATAAAAAAAAGAAGAATAATAATTTAGTTGTTCATGCGTAATTGAATGCTAGTACTTCAGAAATTGTTACATTTAGAACTGGCTTTCGCGTGGAAGTAGGTACACTATTTTTGTTGCAACAAGCTACAACCAAACATTAAATGTCATCGTTTCAAGAAAATAATTAAACAAATTTCGCAGAAAGAGGTAATTATAAAATTACACTCCAGATCTATCTTGAAGAAAACATATATATTTCCAAAATAATAATTTAATGTCACTCCGGCCCATAAACTATCTCCGCTTTCATATCGATCCGCTGTTCCGTTGCTACGTGAGGAACCAACAAACTCTTGTTAAAGAGTAATTGTGTTCTGTGCCAACAAACACACTTTCGTATTTATATATAGCATATGTTGGAATATAGTTAATTTCATACAGATAAATAATGATGCATAGAGAAAAATAAAATAAAATTCACCTTCTATCATCCTTTTATATCTCTGTTTTGTCTAATGGTTGAACTGGGAGGGAATGTCCTATGGCATTAATTCCGCCATATTATGTAATACTTTTCGCATGAAAGTATAAATAAATAAATAAAAATCGGCGTACAATAAACTACTAAACAATAATATTAACATCCCACGGGTGTTATTAGATACGAAATGGAACATGAAATGGACAGTATAGCATGTTCCTGATAAAAACCCAAAGTAATACAAAAACTACGGTAAACACATTAAAGTACTGTCAAATATTTTAAGACCATTTATTAAAAGCTCTCGGTAAAGAGTAATTGTATTCTGTGTATAAAATATTTTGGTTTATCATAAAATTTCCAAACACCGTATTTACATAAAACTGCCAAAAATATTACTGAATTTCACATTCCAAAGGACTATGAAATTAAGACGAATGCAGAGAACAATGCGTAATACATGTAGGGTAGGCTCTTGATGTAAATAAACCATATCTCATCGCCTTTATGACACAACTGAGGGCAACATTAC
Organism: Parnassius glacialis; assembly: GCA_033319125.1. Lineage (NCBI taxonomy): Eukaryota > Metazoa > Arthropoda > Insecta > Lepidoptera > Papilionidae > Parnassius > Parnassius glacialis. Next base: position 39,159,298 of record JAVANC010000016.1, read on the forward strand.
ATATTTTTCAATAATTTATTTTACAAGATAAAAGATATAATTGAGTACATTGACTCTTGTTGGTATGAGTCATATAATTGGTTGTAGTTAACTCTTAACAATGCAAGAAGAATAAAAATCCATCTGTATTTTGTGAAGACTTTTTACATTTTTACGTTTAAGTCAAAAAAAGTCGTAAACCAATAGAGTACGTGAGGGTAATATGGTCACTTTCTTATAACTCAAAAACTACAGCCTCATTTGCATAGATGGCTTTGTGATACGATAGCTCTTCATCAGTAATTCAAATAATAAGGGTCGAAAGGCCGCCGCTTTATCGACGCCATTTTGACAGGGGATATTATAGTAAGCACATGAGGGTAATATGGTCACCTTAAGCTTTATCGCCCTATAAAACCAAAATTAGGAGGAGAACAGAAACAAAAACACAAAGCCGTATACTATAATTAATACATTAAGAAAAAAAAAGCAAACAAGCTTTGGAAATAATTAAGAACACTTCAAAAAATCTAATTAAAAAACTAACTACAATACACAATACAAAAATCGACTAAAATATTTACTATAATTTCAACTGTCAAAATGGCGTCGAAAAAGCAGCGCCTTTTTGACCCTTTATTATATGATAGACTAATCAAGAGCTATCGTATCACAGAGCGTTCTATGCAAACGATGCTGTAGTTTTTGAGTTATAAGAAAGTGACCATATTAACCGGATGACCATATTACCCTCACGAACTATAGTCAGTTTTTTTAAGTTGATTTTTCGAAGTGTTGCTAGTTATTGCCAAGGCTTGTGTGTTATTTTTTTCTTTATTAGTTATATTATACGACATTGTGTATTTGTCTCTGTCCTCCTCCTAGTTTTGGTTTTATAAGGCAGCATGGCTTAAGGTGACGATATTACCCTCACGTACCTTATACGACATTGATCTTTTTATTCTAGGGTGAGGGTGACACTGCAACTTGGTGGAAGAAATAGGTATGAGGGAGGTACTAGACGAGTTCCTAACCAGGAAAGAAGTCCAACCACCTATTTCATCAAAAGTAGCTTCCATTTAAATTAAAACTAATTATAGTACGTTTTAAAATTCACTGCGCAAGTCCATTAACGGATAACAGTAAAGAATGATCCACTTACTTATGACATGAACCTCATTTGTACTAATGGTTACTGTTCCAATTCAGATACTTAATTGTAACTGAGAATAACCCAACTAAGTAGAATAAGCTAGTCATTGTGTATAATTATGACCGTATGATGCATTCAATAACGTAGCAAAAAACAAAACGTTGTCGTAGGTTGGGCAAGTATAAGTTTTTTTTTATTCTTTTACTGTTTATAGTTTAAGAAATTTATTCCTCAAAATAATACAATTCACTTATCATGAGAAATAACAAGTTAATCTTAGATAGTAAATACATGAACTTATGAAGAACTTCAGGTAAGTACGTGTAAATGATCTATTATTTACCAGGATATGCACAAACTTCTTGCAATGTTGAGGGTAACAAGAAAAGTAAGTGTACAATTACATATCGTTATTGAAAGCAAGTTTATAGCCATTACATAATTGCAAGCAATTTATAATTTTATAGAATAAGGGTGACAAATGAGCACACAGTCCACCTGATGTTAAGTGGATACTGTTTCCCATAGACATTTATATCTATCCTCGATTAAGAATCAAAATTCAGATGTGTTGTCACCCCTGAGGACTAAGATGGAATGTCTCGTTTCCAGTAAAAAGGATCTCCAGTTCTCTACACCAGGAATTCCCAAACTTTTAATGTACATTACTTTAAAAGTATGGGAACTCCTGAACTCCTGAATACATATCAAATCTTTTTTTTTATGATAAGGGTGACAAACGAGCACACAGTCCACCTGATGGTAAGTGGTTGCTGCGGCCCATAGACATCTACATCTATCCTCTATTACAAATCAAAATGTAGATGCGTTATCACCCGTGAGGACTAAGATGGAATGCCTCATTTCCAGTAAAAAGGGCCTCCGGCCACCCGCACTCACCAAGCGAAACGCAGAGGTAAACCTCTACTTCACGCTGGCTTTCTGTGAGGTCATGGTACCACCCCGGTTTGAGCCGGCCCATCCGTGCGACAGCAAAAGCTGCCGCGTGGCTCTACCACTGTTAAAAAATCTCTTTTATTTTAGTGAACCCCACATTTAATGATCATATCATAGACAGTTCAATTGAAATATTATGATATAATTCTCGCTAACTACCTACGTATCTATATAACAGTAATGAGTTCTTCTCATCACATATTTTGCTCTAATTCATAATAATATTTGTACCAAAGTGTGAAATTACTTAAGTAATAATAAGTAATGTTGCGAAACCCTGGTGACTTTTCCAAAGAACCCTTAGGTTCCACGGAACCCTCTTTAAAATCTCTGCTCTACACTCACCATACGAAATACAGCCTTGAGCTCCTATTTTACGCTGGTATTCTGTGAGTGTGAGTCGTGTTACAACCATAGTATAACTGCAGCATGACTCTACCACGTAAAAGTGAGCAGATTTACACACTCTTACATGTTAATAATATTATCGCGAAATATTACAATAAATATAAAATTAAATAGTATATACTACTTTTACTGGTATATACTATTGAAAATATAACGAATAATAATTGTTAGTAATAGAATTTAACAGCTCAATGATGTACCATTATAGAAAATAGATATTTATTATCTTTTTTATTATATATATTAGGACTTATGCTCCTTTCTTATATAATATTATTCCTTTTTATATCTGTTTCAGTAAAACCTAAATTAACGAAACCAGACTCATTCCTTAATCTGTTTCCGTATGATCGTGATATGAAACACTAATTTAATTTTTTTTCCAGATATTAGTAGATAATCTACTGCAATAAAGAAAAGAAAAAATACTTTTATGTTACTATATTACACTTTCCTAGAAATTACATTCAGAGAAAAACTAAAAATATGCGCAAGACTCCAACTTCGGTCCCTTGGGACATAGGCAAAGCCCTAGTGTGAAATACTACGTGCGTAGACATTTTGGCAACCTCTTATCTCAGTACCTTGTTTAAAGCCGAGTCAGCATCAGAGACGGCTTAACTGAGTAAGTGGCGCAAGTATGAATCTATGACATATAATAATAATAATGTTTATTGACAAAACAAAATATGGTACACACCTATTATCTTATCCTTAAGATTAAAGTTTCGGGTAGTACAATTTTTTTTTAATCAATAGATACTTGGATAAATAAGATGTTGTTTCATTCGAACAAAAAACAAGTTTCACTACTAAGACTGTGAACATTCATTTGAATGTAATTTATGTTGTGTATTTAATTATACAGGTAATTGAAATTTTATTTAATAAAATTTTAATATATGGTAAATTGGAACGAAAAGTGTACACTAAAAGATAAGAATTGCTAGCATTTAAACTAGGCCAAGCCTGTGTCTTAAATGCTAGTTTCTTCCTTAAAGTAAATTAACATAGGATATATACTTAAATGCTTTACAAATTACCACTCTTTGATATCGTGCTAATATGGTGCTTATAATTATTTAAAAGTGTTTTATTTTAATTTAAGTTTTAATTTTAGAACTCAGCTCATTTTATTATTGTAAATAGATCTTCAATGTCATCATAGGTTTGTGATTTAAGCCAAACATATGACTACATATTTGTGCCATTTGTTGTTGCAGCCATTCAACGAGCTTTAAGCAGCCAACGTTCTTGTCTCTATACCGCGGGGAATAGAATTGTATGATAATATAAGTTCTAAGTTTTGGTTTTTTATTATGTGAATATTTTAATATTAACCGTAATACAAATTTCCTATGAAAATATTAGTTATGAAGTTGTGAAATAATTATTAAATAATAAATACAAACGTAATTTTAGTGTATATTATATCATTTAAAAATATCATTTGGCTAATTCAGTTTCACCTATACCGTTAGTCTAGCCTCTAACTTTGAAAACCGTGAACAAAAGAACATCTTTTAAAAATAACAATAAGAGACTAATGGATTTTTCTTAGAGTATAATTTGTAATAAAATATCTACTTACCGACGCGTCGTGTTGAAATCTGTTTGGTAGAATAGTTGAACGGCACATAAATGACTTCGTCAATAGCTGCCGCAAGCTTTAACGGAAGTTTATCAGCTGAATGGACCTCATCTAAACACAACACATTGTCATCACGGCACTTGTCACTGTTCACTGTTGTAAATTCACGGTTCACTGCTGAGTTAACGTGTTCAATAGTTTTAAGCAGAGCATCAGAATTTTTGTACATTAACTCGGCTACCCCTTCTAGATTATTTTGACAAGATTTCTCAGCAATAACCTTAATCTTGTAAACTCCAATCTCTCTATTAGCTTCTAGGATAAAATCAACACGTTCTCCTCTGGCGAATGTAATTGTATTTACATTTTCAGCTTGGATTCCAAATCCATCTAAAGCCACAATTTTCAGAACATGTTCATCTACTGAAAATTTAACAGGACAACTTTTAAACCCTCCGCCATATAGAAGGCGGAATCTATATCTTTTTCCATATTCAACTACGAATTTTGCTAGCGGGGCATCTGAAAATTCAGAAGATCGCCCTTTTCCATTTATAAGTAATGACTCCGCATCTGGCACATTAGATGTCATTCCAGCGAGTGGTCCCATTGAATGTCCCCATTCTGCTACAAAAATAGTGTGTTCAGTAGCGTCGATGTCATATAGTTTTCTCAGAGGATCAAGCCTAGGAGATTGTCGAACAATTAACGCTCCCGCAAGACCGTCGGCCGCATCTGCTGCGGAATGCGCGTGATACATATGAGTACCAACTGCTGCAGCACGGAACTTGTACTGGAACGTTGTATAAGCAGGTTGTGGACATTGGGTCAACATCGGCGCTCCATCCATAAACGGAGTTTCTTTTTGGGGCTGCCCTCGCCAGTGTATCGACAGCGTGTGAGCGGGTGCTCGATGTACAACGTCCACTACTAAGATGTCATTCTGACATACATGCAGAGACGGCGCAGGTAACTCCCTGTTAGCAGTCAGAACGCCGCGTTCTCGACCATCTGCTGTTATGCACGTTGATGGACATTCACTATCGTGCGCTTCTGCACAATTATTACATGACCTGTAGAAAATAAATAATTTAGTCATTTTAATTTAAATCGAAATAAAACAGAAGTAGAATTATAGAGTGTTCATACTTACTTGCTATAAGTTTTATATACTTCTATGACTAGTTTCACACGACAAATCATGGGCCAATCCAATTCATGGCATTCACGATCACAATTTTCAAAATATTCCTCTGAAAGTAATAAGATCATTAAAGCTTATGTTTTTAAAGAAATAAAAGTGAAAAATGAGCACATAGCCCACCTAAGTGTAGGTGGATTCGGTGTACCAATAACACCTACAACTGTCCATGATTAAGAATCAAAATGTAGGTGAACTGTCTACACTTAGAACTAAGCTGGTATGGCTCATCACCCAGTAAAAATAGTTTCCAGTTTTCGTCACACACTATTCTATATACACAGCAACATTTTGTTCCTATTTCACGCTGATATTCTGTGCGTGCTTGAGCCATAATATGATTTTTATCGGTAACGAACCACGTTATATTATATTTGTAGCATGAATAGATGGGATTGACCTGGGTAGGACCAGGCTCTCACAGAATACCAGCGTAAGTTAGTAGCTTTAGCGTGGCTGTAGCGTTTAGTTTGGCGATTGTAAAGAACCGGAGACCCCTTCACTGGCGATGAGGCATTATTTTTTTTTAAAAACTTGGAATTTCTCCTGTATTGTGGAGGCAGTTTACAAACACAAAATGCACAAGGACAAACATCCATACCCGGAACAATTATTTGTAGGCCATACAAATACTTGTTCCGTGCGGGATTCGAACCCGCGCCCCCCAGCGCAGCAACTCATTGCCAAGCCACTGCGCCACGGAGCCGTCTATTATTCGTCTTCAAGGGTGTCAACACATCTAGATTCTAGATTTTTTATTGAGATGGACTCTGTGTTTGTTTGTCATCCATATTATATAAAAACGAGCATTAGGTGATTAATAAATAGTGGTACATAAATTTACATAAAATTACGGCTATGTGGCACAAAGGCTTAGTAAAGAGTTCCGGTGCCGAGCGCCGACGAGTAAGGCCCGCTGATTCAAATCCCGCAAGGAACAAGTATTTGTATGACTTACAAGCAATTTTTCCGGGTTTGGTTGTTTGTACATGATAGATGAGTAATTGCTAGGGTAGGAGTTACTTTAGAAAAAAATATTGAACTTAGCTCCAACAGACTGGTGATGGAGAACATCAGTACCATCGTAGGTCTACTCAACGTGATGAGTATGAACAAATTTTTCAAATAATGCATAGGTATCGGTTGTGTATGAGGATAGATTAAAGAGGCATGCAGGAAGGAAGAGAAATTACACATTCTAAATCATCTGAATCCACATCCACTTCCCACTATATCACTTGACTGACTTAAAAATACAATCACATCAAACAAAACATTATGACAACGAATTAATGTAAACAAAAAAATCATAACCCTCCTTTTTGCTTCGCCGTAGTCGGGTAAAAAGGAATGAAATAGTTCTGCATTTTAAGAAACTTGTTTAACCATTTTATTACTACTCTAATTTACTCTTTCTGTTCAATTAATATTCCGAGCATTGTAAGAGGAAATCTATTAAAAAATACAATCAGTAAGGGATAAAAATTAAAGCAGTCCTTACCTGGCATAGGTGTGTAATATACAACAACGATTACACCGGCCAATATAACGAACAACACAAGTATCCTCTGCAAGGACATAAGCATGTAGTTAGGCTTTTGAATCACTGTATGTGGATCCACAATATCCTTCTCCATATTTGAAAAATTTGTCGCACTTTTTACTGTTGAAATATACTCTATTGCTAAGTAACTCAACCGCGCAATCACTTACGACCACTTACGACATTTTAAAGTAACAAGCCGCTTTGTTTACAAGATTTTGTATCATTCGAACGTGGCACGCCACGACCACGCGAGTCGAACATTAAGTGGCGACTGGCTACAACCTATCCACTGTTTATTGCAACAGCGGAGTGCAACAGACAGACCTCGAGCCTCCGTCGCGTCGGCACATTAACAGGGCTCCAATTCGGAAGTAAATTGGCAAACCGAGGACGTGGAGTAAACTCTCACTCTGCATAATCATGCAACTTAAGGTTGTGTAACATTTATTAATATTAAACTCGGCTAAGAGTAAATTGAACATTAAATGTAGTTCATATTAATCGATTAAATTAAGCTTTTTTTTAATTAATAAGTTATTTATCTTAGAAATTATTTTCTTTTACTCTTAAAACCATGGACGTATAAATAAGAACAACATTTCACTTGGACTTCCTCGTCTATCGTGGAAGCATTTTACATGCATAAAATTTTTATAGGTCAAGCCTCCTATTCTATGTAAACTTAAACATAAGTATTATAAGATGTATATTATAACATATATATTACATATATATTATAAAATACCAGTAATGTAGTGTTATTGAAGATTCGACGCTAATTTCTTAAATATATTTAGATTAATAAAAGTAAAAGTTTACACAACATAAATTCGCATTACATTTTGAATAATCATATTACGTAATATATTTTTATAATATAATATCCTTCGGATTGACAGGCTACTCGTTATAGCGTACATACTGAGTACTCAGTTCCAGCCTCTATCTAAACTAACGAATATATTTTTTCACTTGTTTTCCGATTATAATCCGATACACCTATGCTGCATATAATTGAAACATCGTAGTACGTCCTAATTCAAACAAAGTGCTCAATAAATAATTGTATGAAGAGACTTGATAATTTGTTGTCGACATAATAATATATAATACTGACCTTTATTGTATGGCTCAATGTTTATAATTTTTTCTGATTTTTCTAAATGATTTTTGGTGGTTGGTACATGATCCTTCCTTTATATTGTTACAGTAAGGCCTCTACTAAGGCTTTGTTCGTCATTGAAAATTATTTTTTTCATATCTCATTTGTCGCATAAATCAATATTTAGCATTGTATAGATAACTTCTTGAATTTGGCCGTTACACTCCAACCTGCGCGCAGTCTCAAGTTTTAGAGAACACCGTAGTATACACCTCCGTCAGATAAGTGTTCAGCACTTAAAGACCCAATCAAAAGTGTGACCCACTTTTGACACAAATTACTAAAAGTTAGTTTTTCATTAAATCAGGAGTGGGAATCATTACACATGCTTAAAAGCCGTAATAACTTACACAACCTCTACAATTACGTCCACAACCCAAAAGAAACCCTTGTTCTTACCTTCCCTTTAGGCCCCAATACATCCCTCAGCCCTCGACAATTCGAACTAATCAGTATTTCTCTACAAGGTTTTTCAATAGGTACATATGTTTTCTCTCTCTATTATTAAAAAATATGTATATTTGAATGCATGACAGAATCAAATCCCGCGTGGAACAAATAGATATTTGTATGGCTCCCGACCGATTATTTTAAATTAAACTGCGCATCTTTAAATTAAGCTAGAGTTCGATTAGAGTGAGTTTCCAGACCCTCTCTCTCGTCATCCTGTAAACCTAGATATCTAGACCCGGGCCTCTACCACCGCAGCTCTTTTCAGGTGGCTTAGTGGTCGCATTATCTGACGACTCGCACCGTTGAAATGAAATGTCATTCGTTATTTCATCACCACAAGTCCGCTATCGCAAGTCTATTGCTGGACGTAGGCCTTTCTAAAAATGCTCTTGCTGGCAAGTACCGCTATGAGATAGCACCCTCTTGGCTATTTCTGCCTCCAATCAGCTGTGCTCCGTGTATAGAATCAAAGCGTGAGTTGAGGCGTTTTAAGTTACGCACAATCATGGCCTACATAGTCAGATTGTTATGGTCTGTTTAACTCGACAGACAGATTAGAGTACGTGAGGGTAATATTGTCATCCGGTTATTATGGTCACTTTCTTATAATTCAAAAACTACAACGTCGTTTGTATAGAACTAGAACATAGAACTGTCTGCATGGAACTCACGTACTATAGTTAGTTTTGTTAAGTTGATTTTTCGAAGGGTTGCTAATTATTGCCAAGGCTTGTTAGTAATTTCTTTTTCTATATTAGTTATCCTAATTTTGGTTTTATAAGGCGGCAAAGCTTAAGGTGACCATATTACCCTCATGTACCTTAGTGAAACCAGACCCGGTACCCTCACACTGGTATTGAGTAGCTACGGCATTTTTGAATGGACTACTAGGCATTATTTAGTCGTCAACGCCTCATCGGAGGTCCTCGTAGGTCAGCAGAATACATACACCGCACCGCACCGAAAATTGCATTTGGGGAAAATGCCACCCCATACACTCTCAGCTAAATGCATTTAATCTCTATATCAATTTTAAACAAATACATGTAATATCTACATTGTAGGTAAGAAAGAAAATTTAAATTTTAAATTAATTAATTAATTAAATTTTAAATTTAAATTTTATAAACAAACCACCGGCTACATAACAATATATATTATGTTAGTTCCTAAAAAAAACGATAAATCTATAATACTGTTTCAGGTATGAAAAAAAAGGTTATGGTCTAATGGCATCGATTTTATTAATATTAAGTTAGATATATTAGGCTATATTAAGCTAGACATAAATAATATATAACTGCGATGTCATTTTATCCAGTGGCCACACAAATATTTCTTTGCTAACGAGTTTGACCGACAGTGCCCCGTCCTTGGCACGTTTGACTTATGTAATGCTCATTTTGAATAATTTATACACTTTTGCAAGCATATATAGCATAACCTGAATTTAAATCAAATACATGTTATTATAGAATAATACCCAACGTGTAGGAGTAATTATAAAAGTAAAATGTCAAAAATTTTAACTTGGAGCATTCGGTTATTAGGTAGTTAAGTAAGATTTGAACTATTTTTTGGTTGCATGTCCGTTTATTTGTCCGTTTTATGCATTCTTTATAAATAACAATAAAAATATTTACAAATTTTTATTTATGTTTTCTTTTAGATTGATATAAATACTAAATATACATTATTTACTATAGGTATTTGGTATATATGATACTTTTGTAATACAGAAGTTATTGAAATGTGTGCATTTAAATGTTTTCCTTGCGACAATATAGGTAAAACATTTAATTAGTAATAAAAAAATAAAAGAACGTTTAATTAATTTCTATATTACGTTCTTTAGGAGGGTGTTAGATTAATGTTGGAGAAGTAAATGGATGATACATATAGAGAAAGTTTCAATAAAAATGGTTGTAAACATTTATGTTGTTATTATTACAATATTTAAAAATAATGAAATATAGGCATTATTTAATTTTAATAAGCAGTAATTTATAAATATAATAATTTAATAATCAGATCAGCCATTCCGAAGTTTAGCCCGGAGCCCGGGCACAAAGACTGATATTTTTTTTTATATTGTGGTTAGTCAAGTCTTAGCTCTACTCTCTATCTCTAACTCTTCATCATCATCATCATTACAGCCCTTCACAAGTCCACTGCTGAACATAGGCCTCCCCCAAAGAATGCCACAAAGCACGGTCCTGAGCCACCTGCATCCATCGACTTCCTGCATGTCTTACCAGGTCGTCACTCCATCTTGTGGGGGGACGCCCTACACTTCGCCTACCGGTACGAGGCTGCCACTCGAGAACCTTTCTTCCCCATCGGTTGTCGGTTCTTCGAGCTATATGGCCGGCCCACTGCCACTTCAGCTTACTAATCCGTTGGGCTATGTCGGTTACTCTGGTTCTACTGCGGATATCCTCATTCCTAAGTTTATCACGCAGTGAAACTCCGAGCATAGCCCTCTCCATAGCTCGCTGAGCGACCTTGAGCTTCCTCATACGGCCAGCAGTGAAGGACCACGTCTCAGTTCCGTAAGTCATCACTGACAACACGCACTGGTTGTACAATTTTGTTTTAAGGTTTTGAGGTATTTCTGACGAGAAGATGTGTCGTAGCTTCCCGAACGCTGCCCAGCCGAGTTGAATCCGTCGATTGACCTCTCGGTCGAAGTTGGACTTACCTAGTCGGACTATTTGTCCCAGGTAAACATACTCGTCAACAACTTCGAGCTTAGTGCTCCCAACAACTACCGGCATAGGTGTGACATGGACATTAAACATAATCTTTGTTTTGTCCATGTTCATCTTAAGACCTATCCGTTGGGAGACACTATTGAGGTCATTGAGCATAGTGCTTAGTTCCTCCAGCGATTCTGCCATGAGGACTATATCGTCGGCAAATCGAAGGTGAGTGATGTACTCGCCATTGATGTTAATTCCGTATCCTTTCCAGTCCAGAAGCTTGAAAACGTCTTCCAATGCAGCGGTGAAGAGTTTCGGGGATATAACGTCACCCTGTCTTACACCTCTCTGCAATTGGATAGGTTTCGTACTCTGGTTCTGTACTCGGATAGCCATCGTAGCTCTACTGTACAAACACTTCAGCACTTCGATATACCGACAGTCAACTTGGCACCGCTGAAGGGACTGCAGCACCGCCCAAATTTCGACGGAATCAAAGGCTTTCTCATAGTCCACATACGCCAGACATAGTGGCAAATTGTACTCTTCGGACTTCTGTACAATTTGCCGTAGGGTATGTATGTGGTCTATGGTGCTAAAGCCCTTTCGGAAACCGGCTTGTTCGGGAGGCTGGAAGTCGTCAAGTCTGCGCGCGAGACGATTCGTAATGACTCTCGAAAACAGCACGTAGATGCGGCTCAGAAGGGAAATCGGTCTGTAGTTCTTCAAGAGAGCGTTGTCACCTTTCTTGAAGAACAAGACCACCGCACTTCTGCTCCACGCCTCCGGTGTAATGCCACCATGGAGGACGGAATTAAAGAGCTTCTGAAGGACTTCAAGTACCGGTCTTCCACCCGCTTTCAGAAGCTCCGCTGTAATTCCATCCTCGCCTGGGGCCTTGCCGTTTTTAAGGTCCTGGAGAGCCATTCTAATCTCGCTCAGACTGACGTCCGGGATATCTTCGGAATAGTGTCGGATAAGACTCGCTCTTGGATCGTTACTCACACTTGCGTGTGGCTCCAACGATGACGTGTACAGCTGCCCATAGAACCTCTCAATCTCACTCAAAATCTCAGGTGCCCCGGAAACGATGCTGCCACATTCGGTCTTCAGCTTTGACAGTTGGCTCTTTCTGGCAGACAGATCTCTGGCAAAGACTTTGGAGCCTTGGTTCCGCTCGATCGCTTCTTCAATACGAGCTGTATTGAAGTTGCGTAAGTCTTGCCGCATGCATTTAGAGATCTGTCTGTTCAGTTGCCTGTATGCTGTCAAATCTGTTGAAGAATGTAGCCTCATCTCCCGTCTAACAGCCATGAGATTAAGAGTGTGATCGGAGAGTTTTTGTGTTCTTCTGCGGCGGGTCTTGCAGAACTTAGCTCCGACCGCATGGACAGTTTCCACGAGCTTGTCATTCATATCGTCCACTTCATTGCAGTCTTCTAGGCACTGAAAACGGTTTTGTAACTCGAGCTGAAAGGTTTCGGGACTTTGGATTAGAGCACGAGGGGGACGGAGCGTTGACTTCATCAGACGAGACCTCTCCAACTTAACATGTAGGTACAGTGTGCCTCTAACCATTCGGTGATCGCTGCCGGTTTTCACCCTCGCGATCACTGAGACATCACTGAACAGTTGTCGTCTGGTCGTCATAATGAAGTCAATCTCATTTTTTGTCGAACCGTCGGGGCTCGACCAGGTCCACTTCCTGTGGGGCCGCTTCTTGAAGAAAGAGTTCATCATAAAGAGTCCCTCTTTCTCCATGAAGTCGGCCAGCTGCTGGCCCCTTGGGTTCCGTTGCCCTATTCCAAATTTCCCTACTTTCAGCTCACCGTTCTCTCTTGTGCCTAGTTTTGCATTGAAGTCTCCCATTAACACCATATATTGGGTTTTGGAGGAATGCATGGCTCTAGAGATATCCTCATACATTTCCTCCACCTCCTCATCGGGGTGTGCCGAGGTTGGTGCGTAAACCTGTATGACCTTCAGCGAATACCGTTTGGTGATTCTGAGTATAAGGTACGCAACCCTCGTCGACACACTCCCGATCTTTACAACGTTGTTAACTAGAGACTTGTGGACGATAAATCCGACACCTCCTTGGGACAGATGGTCGCCCTCCCGGTGATAGAGCAAGTTGCCGGATTCGAGGATTACCGTGTCCTCCCCCTCTCTTCGGACTTCGGATAATCCTATAATATGCCAGCGCAACTTGTCTATCTCTTCTTCCAGCTCCACGATCTTCTCGTCAGTCCTCAGGGTGCGTGCGTTGTACGTTGCCAGGTCGAGTCGTCGTAGGTGGCAACCGAACCTCCACCGGAGATTCTTAGCACCCCCTGCCCCGCTGTTACCATGGTCGCCACCGTAGCCAGGAATAGCGGGGCCGCCGGGGACTGGGGGCCGTCTCTTTGTTACTCTCGTCATTTGGGGGGTATTTGCCATAGTTGCCACGCTTGGCGAGCGGGTTGGCAACCGCAGTTTTTTTATTGTACTTTTGGCTATTATCAGGAAGATGCTGCTGCCCATCTCCCGCCTGTTTCCCTTTGTCGCCTTTTACGACATCCACGGGAGGATATGGGGTAGTGGATATTCTTGACCGCCACTACACGGCATCTCTAACTCTATAGCATGAAAAATACCCCGAAACCTTATAGCAGCCAGTTATTTCGATATTACAGAGAGACACTTCAATTATATATATATATATATATATATATATATATATAACATTTCTCGCCGCTTTTCAGATGACAGCGAGTTTAGTCTCCACTACAATTGCATGCCTCTTCAAAGTAGACGAACCTTAATTGATATGTCCTTTCTACATGGTATATGTAATAACTACATAGACTGTTGTGAATTAGCGTTACAAATTTTAAGTTTTTGTGTTCCAAATACACGAACTAGACATACTAAACTTTTTGCTACTGCCCTTAAAAAAACTAACTATGCTCAAAATTCGATTGTCAATAGGCTTCACAGAATTTATAATAAAACATTTAATACAATTGATATCTTTCACTCTAGTAAAACTTCATTCAAACGTGAAGTTGCCAAGGTACTTTGTAAGAATATGTCAGATTATAACCTAATCTATAAATTTAAATAGTAAATAGCAGTAATAATATAAATGCAAGAAAGTTTTTATAGCAGGTACTAATTGGATACATAAATATACACTATAATTTACATACATCATGTTTATATTTATTACATTTATCTATTTATTTTAAAATTTCGTTCTTTAATTAAACCTTGTATTACGTTCACACACACACACACACGCACGCACACACACACACACACACACACACACACACACACACACACACACACACACACACACACACACACACACACACACACACACACACACACACACACACACACACACACACACACATACACAAACTCACATTCACTCACTCTCACATACACACACAAACATACACACTCTTCCGCACTTAAACAAATTTCGAGCGCTTTGTTTACCTTTAAATATTTTTATATTTCATACTTCTATTTTTATGTAAGGTGGTGAATACTTTGTGACGTTATATGTTGATTTTTAGCTTAATAAGTATATTGTAAATCCGTAATTGGCTTCAAGACCTACTTTATAAATTTTGAGTGTAAATAGATTGTTACAAGCTGTGGATTTTGTGAATAAATAAAATAAAAAAAATAAAAAAAAAAAAAACATCTATCCTCGTTTGCGAATCAAAATGCAGATGCGTTGTCAGCCTTGAGGACTAAGATGGAATGCCTCTTTTCCAGTAAATAGAGTCTCCGGTTCTCTACACTCACCATACGAAACACAGCAGCATTAAGCTGCTATTTTACGCTGGTATCCTGTGAGAGCGTGGTCCTTCTCCGGTCGAGTCGACCCATTCGTGCTACAACTGTACTATAAATATAGCTGCAGCTTGGCTCTACCACGTAAAAATTTTGAGTTGTGCCTGATTTAGAGTTCCGACAACCCTAGGCTAACTATGAATATACAGATGGTGTGGATGGTACCGTGAATTATGTCCCAATGTGCGTTGGTGAAATTTTTTCTGCTGGAATTATTACGAACAATTTGTATAAGTCTCCCTATGGAAAAAAGCGTAAATTTTGATAGCACTCAGCCTTGTAAAACGCTAGCACTAATAAGCTGGTAGTCGGAGTATGCACCGTCTACTACGACCTTGATGCTCCGATCTGGAAGAAAACTGATGATGCAATTGCACAATTCGTCGGGAAGCCTATAGGAAGAATGCTTCTAAAGAAGCACTTAGAACCAAAGACGTCGAATTACTTATATTTTCCGGAAAGTAACGACCAAATTGTCCCTCTCCGACTCTACTGCTTCTGCTCATTTATGAGTCAGGTAAATTAAAAGATTAGAATTAGAACCAGCTGATTAGTGACCGTATTTTTTTTTTTATAGGATTATTGTGAAAATCGAGCACACAGTCCACCTGATGGTAAGTGGTTGCTGCGGCCCATAGACATCTACATCTATCCTCTGTTACAGATCAAAATGCAGATGCGTTTTCACCCGTGAGGACTAGGATGGAATGCCTCATTTCCAGTAAAAAGGGCCTCCGGCCACCTGCACTCACCAAGCGAAACGCAGAGGTAAACCTCTACTTCACGCTGGTATTCTGTGAGGTCGTGGTACCACTCCGGTTCGAGCCGGCCCATCCATGCGACAGCAGAAGCTGCCGCCTGGCTCTACCACTGTTAAATTATTGTATTGGCGCTTACTTAGCTAGTAGGTAGGTCCTTATGAGTTGGCAGCTTATAATGTATTCTATTATTTTAGAAAACAATAAGGCGATAATAATAAGCCTGTAGTTGGAGTCCGAGCGGTCACTATTTTAGTGATCTGGTCCTCTAAAGTTGTTACGCCTAGGGATTAGGAGGCAAGGGCGTAGCTATCGCCGTATCAGCCGTATCAATGATACGAGGCTCCAAACATATGTAAGCAAAAATTCAAAGTTCTTCTATGGGACAATATGTTGGTTTAAATTGTTTGGCTAGCTTAGTTCCTAGGAGTAATCATTGTAAGTAATAACTTATAATCAATATATAATTATTTTAATTCAATGCGAGATTTTTTGTTCCTTTTGTGAAAAATCTTTACCCTTCATTTGTGCCCACCGACAAATTTTGATACAGGGATACTCTAAGGCACGCTACTCCACTCCTACTAGGAGGTCACCTGCCGTCGTTATGGGAGTGGCAAGATTAGATGGGGTGACCGTTAAAGAGCTGGCCCGAGCCGTTAGCAGCTATAAAGCCCGGATCACAGCACCGGAGCCCGACGGAATACCAATGCGGACCCTATTGCTGAGTCGGGCTGCCCTGGGGACAGACTTAGGCATCTATTTACCAGGTGTCTGCAGTATGCCACGTTCCCCACAGCCTGGAAAAAGGCAAGGTTGGTCCTCTTGAAGAAGGAGGGCAGGGCTTCTGACTATCCCTCTGCGTACCAACCCATATGCCTGTTGGGCCACATTATTCAAGAGGATAGTTACCACTCGGCTCAATAGGCATCTATCGTGTGTCGGCCCCGAGTAATAAGTAAAATAAGTGATATTATTTATTGGAAATATTAAACCATATTGTGTACATAAGTGGTGCTTGCAAAGACAAGCTCGGCGCCCCCTCAAACCAAGCGCCCTTTTTTTTACAAGGGGAAATGCCTGCGCAAACCCGCCTCGTGAGGGGAAAGGACGGGTTAGTCAGACTTGCATTGACTAAACCTCATGGTGTTTCACCTTCGACACCTCCTCGGAGGAGGACCTCTCCTCCCCATTCCTCTTCTCAGGTAAGGCGCACCAGGAACACAAGACACGCCCCCCCAAGGCCCCCAACTCCAGCTGCGTAACCCCTAGAGTCCGAAACGCGAAGACCATGGGGCCAGGAAATTCGAGCGCCCAGTAGTACCCGCTTTCCCGACCGCAGCGGCGGAGAGTAGGGAGAGCGGCACCACACAATATTGACACTCCTCTCCCACCGCGGCGCCACCGCCACCGCATTAACGGTGCAACCCCGTCAGAGTCGCGGAGGATAGGGCGAGTGGTGCATCCCATACCAACACTCCTCTTAAGAATATAATGGTGTTACTTATAATATATTTTTATTAGAAAACCATTACAGAAATATTATCACCATATTACAAAATTAAATTTAGTCTATTAGCTTTCTTTGCAGCGAACAAATCAATTACCTCCTCGGTGTCGATGTCAATTCTACGGTGGATTGACATTAACGCCAAACCATTTAGTCTTTCCTGGCCTGTGAATTTTCTCAAATAAATTTTGAGGCGCTTCAGAGAAGTGAAAGTCCTCTCAGGAGAACATGTAGAAACAGGCAGTGTTACCAAGATCTTTAAAAGTTTGTGAATGTTTGGAAATAAAGCTTGGTTGCGTTTTCCGAGAGCTTCAATAACACATATTGGTCGATCTAGTTCAGATTCTTCCACCCATTTTATCCGCTACATGTCTAATTCAGCTTTTACAAAGTCCCATTCCAAATATTTTTTATAGAGCTCAAAGTAGTTTTCTTGATAATATTGATTAATTTGTTATTTGCAACACACAGACGGAATTAAAATGTTGAGAGATTATAATGTGGCTTTATGATTTTGGAATCTCTGGACTGAAGCTGATTAATGAAATCATCCAAAAGTGGAATCATTGTAATAATTCTAAAATAAGTTTCAGGATCTTTTGTGTTGTAGTTTGCCCTATGCTCTTGGCGCGACGTTATTCGCGGAATTTTCAATTCCTCATTTACAGTACTGAGCAAATGCTGTGCATTCTTGATAAGTTCAGCAAATTTTGAATCAATATTTTGTCGAACATCTTCAGTAGTCTTTATAATTAAATCAACATGTTGTAAAGCTTCTGCCAAATCGCATAGGAGAGATTGAAGTATTCTGCATAGTATCAGTGTATACTTTTTATAAACGTTTTATAAAATCACTTGACATGACTGATCTCAGAAAACAATTAGCCATTGACGATGTTTCAGAATCTATGTAAGAGTATCAACAATAGCTTTATAAATTTCCTTAAATCTTAACAACCCTTCATGATTTCCTACCCAGCGGGTCTCGCACATTGCCGTAAGATTTTTCCATTGTGTTTCAGGGAAGTTTATTTCGATATTATCTTTTAAGCACTTGGTTCGTTTTGCCGAGGACTTGATAAAATTTCCAACGGATTTTATAATTCCAATAGTATTTCGAATAGGCTGAACCTGGCAAGAATGACCCAGAGCTTAATTCAATGAATGTGAGCTGCAACCCAAGGGGCCAGCAGCTGGCCGACTTCATGGAGAAAGAGGGACTCTTTATGATGAACTCTTTCTTCAAGAAGCGGCCCCACAGGAAGTGGACCTGGTCGAGCCCCGACGGTTCGACAAAAAATGAGATTGACTTCATTATGACGACCAGACGACAACTGTTCAGTGATGTCTCAGTGATCGCGAGGGTGAAAACCGGCAGCGATCACCGAATGGTTAGAGGCACACTGAACCTAAATGTTAAGTTGGAGAGGTCTCGTCTGATGAAGTCAACGCTCCGTCCCCCTCGTGCTCTAATCCAAAGTCCCGAAACCTTTCAGCTCGAGTTACAAAACCGTTTTCAGTACCTAGAAGACTGCAATGAAGTGGACGATATGAATGACAAGCTCGTGGAAACTGTCCATGCGGCCGGAGCTAAGTTCTGCAAGACCCGCCGCAGAAGAACACAAAAACTCTCCGATCACACTCTTAATCTTATGGCTGTTAGACGGGAGATGAGGCTACATTCTTCAACAGATTTGACAGCATACATGCAACTGAACAGACGGATCTCTAAATGCATGCGACGAGACTTACGCAACTTCAATACAACTCGTATTGAAGAAGCGATAGAGCGGAACCAAGGCTCCAAAGTCTTTGCCAGAGATCTGTCTGCCAGAAAGAGCCAACTGTCAAAGCTGAAGACTGAATGTGGCAGCATCGTTTCCGGGGCACCTGAGATTTTGAGTGAGATTGAGAGCTTCTATGGGCAGCTGTACACGTCATCGTTGGAGCCACACGAAAGTGTGAGTAACGATCCAAGAGCGAGTCTTATTCGACACTATTCCGAAGATATCCCGGACGTCAGTCTGAGCGAGATTAGAATGGCTCTCCAGGACCTTAAAAACGGCAAGGCCCCAGGCGAGGATGGAATTACAGCGGAGCTTCTGAAAGCGGGTGGAAGACCGGTACTTGAAGTCCTTCAGAAGCTCTTTAATTCCGTCCTCCATGGTGGCATTACACCGGAGGCGTGGAGCAGAAGTGCGGTGGTCTTGTTCTTCAAGAAAGGTGACAACGCTCTCTTGAAGAACTACAGACCGATTTCCCTTCTGAGCCGCGTCTACGTGCTGTTTTCGAGAGTCATTACGAATCGTCTTGCGCGCAGACTTGACGACTTCCAGCCTCCCGAACAAGCCGGTTTCCGAAAGGGCTTTAGCACCATAGACCACATACATACCCTACGGCAAATTGTACAGAAGTCCGAAGAGTACAATTTGCCACTATGTCTGGCGTATGTGGACTATGAGAAAGCCTTTGATTCCGTCGAAATTTGGGCGGTGCTGCAGTCCCTTCAGCGGTGCCAAGTTGACTGTCGGTATATCGAAGTGCTGAAGTGTTTGTACAGTAGAGCTACGATGGCTATCCGAATACAGAACCAGAGTACGAAACCTATCCAATTGCAGAGAGGAGTAAGACAGGGTGACGTTATATCCCCGAAACTCTTCACCGCTGCATTGGAAGACGTTTTCAAGCTTCTGGACTGGAAAGGATACGGAATTAACATCAATGGCGAGTACATCACTCACCTTCGATTTGCCGACGATATAGTCCTCATGGCAGAATCGCTGGAGGAACTAAGCACTATGCTCAATGACCTCAATAGTGTCTCCCAACGAATAGGTCTTAAGATGAACATGGACAAAACAAAGATTATGTTTAATGTCCATGTCACACCTATGCCGGTAGTTGTTGGGAGCACTAAGCTCGAAGTTGTTGACGAGTATGTTTACCTGGGACAAATAGTCCGACTAGGTAAGTCCAACTTCGACTGAGAGGTCAATCGACGGATTCAACTCGGCTGGGCAGCGTTCGGGAAACTACGACAAATCTTCTCGTCAGAAATACCTCAAAACCTTAAAACAAAATTGTACAACCAGTGCGTGTTGCCAGTGATGACTTACGGAACTGAGACGTGGTCCTTCACTGCTGGCCGTATGAGGAAGCTCAAGGTCGCTCAGCGAGCTATGGAGAGGGCTATGCTCGGTGTTTCTCTGCGTGATAAACTTAGGAATGAGGATATCCGCAGTAGAACCAGAGTAACGGACATAGCCCAACGGATTAGTAAGCTGAAGTGGCAGTGGACCGGCCATATAGCTCGAAGAACCGACAACCGATGGGGAAGAAAGGTTCTCGAGTGGCAGCCTCGTACCGGTAGGCGAAGTGTAGGGCGTCCCCCCACAAGATGGAGTGACGACCTGGTAAGACATGCAGGAAGTCGATGGATGCAGGTGGCTCAGGACCGTGCTTTGTGGCATTCTTTGGGGGAGGCCTATGTTCAGCAGTGGACTTGTGAAGGGCTGTAATGATGATGAATGATGAGCTGCAATGAACGTATAAGGCTTCTGGGTATGACTCGCGAATTACTGCCTGGACACCTTTAAAACTTCCTTTCATCGAAAAAGCTCCATCATATCCTTGTCCGACCAAATATTCGCAATCTACTCCCAAAGATTTTAATTCAGATAAAATTTCATTAGCTAAATATCTTCCTTTTGTATTCTCAAGTGTTACAAAAGTTAAAAAATCTTCGCGCAAGATAAACCCACTATCTTTTGGATCGGTATATCTTAGACAAATGGACACCTGTTCTTGTCGTGAAACATCAGTAGTTTCGTCGACAAAGATTGAAAAAAAAATTCGCAGAATCTATGCACAATTTTTTTCTGGATTATTTCACCACAAATTGCAATAAGTTCATTTTGTATGGTCTGGCTTAGGTAGGTAGCGTTCAACGTCATATTTTCTGCGTGCTTTATTAGATTTGAGTCTCCATATCTGGTTCTGATCTATAAGATAGCACGAAAGTTTCCATTATTTGTTTCTGGCTCAGCATCATTGATTTTTATTGGACCTGAATCGCACGTACCTCTCAGTGCCAATTCCTGACGTCCACATAATTTATTTGTTTCAGTAATAGGAATGAGCCGTTTCCGATTTTCAACTATTTGTGCTAGGTATCCGCTATCAATCTGAGTTATTATATTTGGTTGAGATTTATTATACACCTTCATAAAATTTTCAGCCAATAATACAGAGGATTTGTGGTACTTGCTTTCACTTTGATGTTTGAAATCATGTACAACATCTTTCCAGTTAGACTTCAACTGCTGATGAACTGAGAGCCTTTACCTACGCAATCTCAAGCAAATAATACACATAATTGCATAAAGCACCTTGTTGCCCTGTACTCGTGTACACCACGAGAACCGTCCAAACCATTGCATTTGAAATTTTAGCTTTCTCTTATCGTCACTTACTGGAAACTTGAATGTCTTTTCTGGCATCCAAGGAGATTTCAAAAATCTGTACTTTAAATCATTATCAACTGTGGTGTTTGATCCCGTATAATAGCCCACATCTAAAACATGCTGAGAAAATTCATCCGCAGCCCCAGGATCAGCAGCAGAAGTACCAGAACTACCTGTAGCAGTATCACTGTTGAAAACACTTGAACACTGATTTTCAGTAAAACCTTTTTTTTATAGGATAAGGGTGACAAACCAACACACAGTCCACCTGATGGTAAGTGGTTGTTGCGGCCCATAGATATCTACATCTATCCTCTATTACAAATCAAAATCCAGATGCGTTTTCACCCGTGAGGACTAAGAGACCCTTTTTACTAGAAATGAGGCATTCCAGTCTCATTTCCAGTAAAAAGGGTCTCCGGTTCTCTACACTCACCATACGAAACACAGCAGCGTTAAACTGCTATTTTACGCTTGTATACTATGAGAGCGTGGTCCTTCACTGGTGTAGCCGAGTCATTCGTGCTACAACTTATACTACTAATATAGCTGCAGCATGTTTCTACCACGTATAATATAAGAACCTTCACTACCAGTACCAGGTTCACATTTTTTAAATAAATATTTGAATAATGTATTTTCTTGCGTCCTTTTTGGCATTTCAAATGTTGAACCGACCTGTAACAATTAAAAAACAGCCAAGTATTAATTCTATTTGTACACAAATATTTACTTCGATAAAGATTTAAAAGAAAATGAATACGAGTAGGTTCCTTTTAATTTTAATTTCAAAAATTATAACACCATTTACTTCAATACTAATTCATAACACTATTATTTCACACACTGCACTATTACTTCGCTTGATAAAACATCTTTGCTTCGCTTATATCGCCTTAGTCGCATTGGATCACTTTCTAAGGCCCGGCGCCCACCTACGTAACGTAACACATGATCTGACGCGTGATTTGACGCGTAACTTGTCACTCGCCTCAACATTCAAAGGGAATGTATGTAGTACGCCCATTTGCGTGGCGTGACGCCGCATGATCTGACGTGCCATTCAGCTTGCTAATAGTGACGCATTGAAGTGGCACGTAACACGAAACTTGTAGTTTTAATATTAAATTCATTGATTTAGTTCATGAAAAACCATGTTTATATGATTATCCTAGACACGATTACAATAACAGGAACTCGCAAGATGCTTCTTGCAACTTGTAGGGCAAATCTATGAGAAATGTAATTCTAATTCCTTCATAAAATTGAAAGTACCACCACTTTTCAAATTTTTTCCCTTAGGGATGTACTCAAAATCTTCAGCTGGCACTTTGAATGTTTGAAATCTGTAGCAAAACAAGGGCATGTTTATCCTCTTCAGGCGAGATTTTGGCCCAAAATGAACTTTGCGACATGCTATTGTTGCACAGGTTGGTGCAAGCAGTGTCACTCGTGGTCACGTCAGAGCATCGTCAGAATCATGCTACAAGCCATGTCGAAATCATGTAGCTTAGGTGGGCGCCGTGGCTAAGACAGAACTGCCACTACGTGCTCGATGGCTCGCTTATACAACACGTAACATAATTAACGCACATCCTGAAAGTAGTTTGTTCAGAATCGTTTACTGAATCGATTTCTATCATGTTTAATAAAGGTGATATTTTATCCCACAACTAATTGAAACACCATAGTTTCAATTATTTTTGGGGTTATTTTTGGGGATTTTTGGAATTGGGGATATTTGCAGATCTAGGGGCACGGCAGTGCCCCCGCCAAGTCGAGCAAAAAAGCGGCACGGCCGGTACGGCTTTTTCTCGAAGCGGTTCAGGCCATTTTCGAAACCCTATAACTTCGTTTTGGATAAAATTAGAAGCCTGAATTTTCAGTAGCCAAGTAGGCATTGCATAAACTCGGTATATTTCAAATTTCATTAAATTTGAATTAGTAGTTTAAGAATTATAACTAGTCAAAGTTTCTTAATTTTGTCACTCACTGACTGACCGATCATCAAAACTCTAAGGCACTTCTAGCAGACATAGAAGCTTCAAATTTGGAATACAATTATTGTTTAGTATATCAATCAAGGAAAAATTAAAATATTTTTGCAATTTCAGTCCAATTTTTGAAATACATCAACTGCATAAATAACTTTGCAATCTCATATAAATATATAGAATTACAAAGTTATATTTGCAGTGTCAGTGTCATCAATCAGTGTACCTATATATCTATAATATAATGGAATAATAGGTGTAGATAGGTACGTAGATATAACTATCTATAAATCTATAAAATATATCTATAATATAATATATCTATAAAAAGAGATGAGATGCCATCGAAAACATAACTTGTAAAAAAAACCAAGTCTCGCAACTCAGTTCGTCTACCGTAAAAAGTTGTGAGATCCATGTAATACCAAGTTGGTTAATTTATTCAGTCCAAGTCAATCTATTTATTTAAAATATAAAAGATTTTTAGTATTGATGTGGTCACTATAAGATGTTGTTAAGTTAGCTAATTACGTAATAAATTAAGACAGAAGGACCCTTAGAAGTAGGGACTGAATAAATTAACCCACATGGTATTACATGGATCTCACAACTTTTTACGGTAGACGAACTGAGTTGCGAGACTTGTTTTTTTTTACAAGTTATGTTTTTGATGGCATTACGACTTAACTAGGCAATACTTTTTGCTCTGGTAACATTATTCTAGACGACATTTTATTTGTCTGCCTCTGAAGCGAGGTTTCAGGTAGCTAGTCTCAATGGTGCGCGTGCAAAGTTAACTTTTCGGTGGAAACAGCTTTTTTCAACTCTTTTCGGTTTTTTGGAATTACCCCGCGTTCATTATCTTATAATGATTGTTTGATTTTATAATAGATAATCGTTTTTAAAGTTTTATTTTATAGGTTAGGAGGTTAGGATTAGCCAGCTATTGTTTTTGTGTTTTTTCTTCGGAAATACCCCACAGGGTTAATTACGAATTAATGAACTATCGAACTACTTTTCCATCGAGGTTTCCAGTGGCTGTCAATCTTTCGTCAGCATAAATTGTTATTATGGATAAGTTTAACACTCACGTATTAGTACTACTACTATTACTACTCCTTTTTAAAAGGCCGGCAACGGATCTGCAATTCCTCTGGTTCTCCTGGTGTTGCAGTTGTTCATGGGCGGCGGTAGTCATTTACCATCATGCTCGTTTGCCCCCTCTACTATAAAAAAAATAACCAACGAGAGTGGGCAAGGCGTACCTACCGCAATGCCAAATATATAGACATAGTCCAGGAGAAATAGGCGCATGAGTACCGAAAACTATTCCACATCATTTTTTTCAAATTGTCCTAATGATGATATAAATGCATGTTGCCATGGGGCAACTCGGTGCCATAAGTATTGTTTAAACTTGAATTGTTATTTTCAAACGGGACTATTTTTTATATTCTTTGATGAAATACGAATAGAAATGTCCCGTGACTTTTACGATAAAGTTAATATCTTCAAAGCTATGAATTGTTAAAGGCTTGAAACATTCCAATTTCGGATACTTTTGACCCATTAAAAATGCGTAAAGAAAAATAATATATAAGCAATATTTTTTTTATATTTCTTGACAAAATATAAATAGAAAAGTTCCTATGACGTTTTACGATAAAGTTAATATTTTCGGAGTTGTGAGTTTTTAAAAGTTTGAAAAAATCCCGAATTCGGATACTTATTCTTGCTTACCTGTTATAAAAGTTTGAAGAAACCTCTTTAACTAGCCTAATAACTGTCCAACTACGGAAACGCACGGCGCGCTGCCGTGGTGATGCCTTAAATGTTTAGAACCACTGAACTTTATGTGGGGTAATTCCGAAAATTCAAGTGAGCAAAATATAGTTAAATTAGATACATAACGGTGGTAGACGCCTCGGCAGTCTTGAAGGTTCGGACCTGTCCATCCTTTGGCTACGCGTAGACAGCGACGACCATCCGCGCGTCTACGGGTGCCTCTATAGGTCCCATAGCGGTAATGCCGAAACAGACCAACTCATCGACCACGTCCAAATGGCTACAGATTCCTTGCTACAACAGGTCTCATCCGCAGAGATCGTGATCCTTGGCGATTTTAACGCCCACCACGCCGAATGGCTCGGTTCACGTTTAACCGATCATGCGGGGAGATCTGTTTATGACTTTGCTTTGGCATATGGTCTGACACAACTGGTTACTTCGCCTACACGGATTCCAGATGTGGAGGATCATAAACCTTCTCTGTTGGACCTTCTGCTGACCTCTCATCCGGACGGATATCAGGTGTCCGTCGATGCCCCTCTCGCCTCTTCGGACCATTGTCTGATCCGGAGTGTGGTGCCACTTACGATCCCCCTGCAGGTTGCCGCCGTGTTTGGATTTTTTTTTTTTGATTGGGACGGAATGCGGTCTTTCTTTGCATCCTACCCATGGGGTCGGGTTTGCTTCTCGCCGGATGATCCCAGCGCTGTTGCTGACTCTGTCACTGATGTGGTGCTACAGGGAATGTAACTATTTATTCCATCATCTGTGGTACCCATCGGAGGCAGATCTCAGCCTTGGTTTGGTTGCTCCTGTAAGACTGCATTACGCAGTAAGCAGGAGTGTTATCAAGCCTGGGCTGCGGCTACGGCGACTCGGAATGTAAACACCAGCACACTTAAAAAGAAGTATAACTTCGCCTCCAGGTCCTTCAAAAGAGTTATTGCCAAGGCAACGTCAGAGCACATAGGCAGAATTGGCGAGAAACTAGTTCGCCTTCCTTCGGGAACCCGTGAATTCTGGTCTCTCGCCAAGGCTTTCCAAGGGAATTTCTGTAAGCCATCACTACCATCTCTGCACAGGGAGGACGACTCACTGGCCCAAGACGCAAAAGACAAAGCCGACCTTTTAGGCTCCCTTTTTGCATCCAACTCGACTCTTGATGACGGGGGGAAAACACCGCTGACCATCCCGCGGTGTGAGTGCTCCATGCCGGATGTGCTGTTCTCACAGCGATCGGTTCGCAAAGCACTCCTCTCTCTGGACATCCAGAAGTCGAGTGGGCCTGACGGAATCCCCCCAATTGTGCTGAGGACGTGTGCTCCGGAATTGGCACCGGTCCTAACGCGTCTTTTCCGGTACTCCTACTCCCAAGGCGTAGTTCCGAATTCATGGAAGACAGCTTTTGTCCACCCGATCCCTAAAAAAGGCGACCGCTCAGACCCGTCCAACTATAGGCCTATCGCGGTCACCTCCTTGTTCTTTAAAATAATGAAATCTATTATTAACTGTCAGCTCATGCGGTACCTTGAGGATCACCAGCTGATTAGTGACCGCCAATACAGCTTTCGTTGGGGTCGATGAGCTGGTGATCTTCTGGTCTACCTGACCCATAGATGGGCGGAGGCAGTAGAGTCCAAGGGGGAGGCGTTGGCCGTTAGTTTGGACATTGCGAAGGCCTTCGATCGGGTTTGGCACAAAGCGCTTCTTTCGAAGCTCCCTTCCTATGGGCTTCCCAAGAAATTGTGCGATTGAATCACCAGCTTCCTTGCAGATCGGAGCATCAAGGTCGTTGTAGACGGTGCATGCTCCGACTACAAGCCTATTAACGCTGGTGTCCCAGAAGGCTGTGTGCTATCACCAACGCTGTTTCTTCAGTATATCAATGATATATTGCTAACTGGTAACATTCATTGCTACGAGGATGACAGCACTGGTGATGCTCTATACACCGGCCGTGCCAATATTTTTCAGGAAAACTTCGCCGAGTACCGGAACAAACTTGTGTCTATAGTCGAGTCTTTGCTGAACAAAGTCTCGGATTGGGGGCGATTAAATCTAGTCCAGTTTAATCCTCAGAAGACACAAGTTTGCGCGTTTACCGCTAAAAAGAACCCCTTTGCCGTATCTCCTCAGTTTCAAGGCACTCCCCTGCTTGCCTCAGCCAGTATCGGAATCCTCGGTGTCGACATATCGAGTGACGTGCAGTTTCGTGGTCACTTGGAATAGAAGGCCAAATTGGTCTATAAAAAGCTTGGCGTGTTCAGCAGGGCGGGACAGGTTTTATGCCGGCACACCGCCTGCAACTTTACAAGGCGCAGGTTCGGCCTCACATGAAATACTGTTCCCATCTCTGGGCAGGGGCTCCCCAGTACCAGCTCCTTCCACTTGACCGCATCCAGCGCAGAGCGGCTCGAATCGTCGACGACCGAGTCCTTTCCGATCGGCTCGATTCATTGGCACTGCGAAGAGATGTTGCATCCCTTTGCATTTTTTTTTACATCTACCACAGGGAATGCTCTGAGGAATTGTTCGGATTAATCCCAGCCGCCAAATTTCACGAACGCACATCGCGGCAGAACTTCCGATACCATCCACACCAGCTGGATGATTGGCGGTCCACCACTGTGCGATTTAGAAGATGTGTTCTTCCTCGCACGGCTTCCTTGTGGAATCGATTGCCATCAGCGATTTTTCCGAACCGATACGACTTAGGTACCTTCAAGAAAAGAGCGTACTCCTTTTTAAAAGGCCGGCAACGCATCTGTAATTCCCTCCTTGGTGTTGCAGTTGTTCATGGGCGGCGGTAGTCACTTACCATCAGGTGAGCCGCATGCTCGTTTGCCCCCCCTCCTATAAAAAATGTATATATATGCTTTTTGTAGAGGGGTATAGACGAACGAATATAGTCGAATAATAAATAAAGAATATAGTCGCTGCGCCGCTATTTAAGCATCGTCGTGCGAATACAGAGCGAGCATAAAGTCATACATAATAAAAATAACAGTAGGTAGAGAATTTTGTTTGTAGCGATTAACTATTATGTTGTGTAATATATTTTTTTTATTTCGGGGGGGGGGGATCAATCTCCTTGATCCCCCCCTGGCTACGGCTTTGGAGAACCCGTTCGGGGGGAAACCATGCGCCCTAGGCTAACTAGGCTATAGTTAGCCTGTGGGTAATCAAATCAGGCAAAAAAAATCAGGCCCTGTTACAGCCTATTAAAAAGCTTTGTTAAACATAGACCTCCCACAAAGACTGCCTGTGTCACTGCCTGTGACTGTAGAATATTTTTTTTAATATTATTTTTATATAGGTATTATGTAGGAGGTACATGCTGTAATAAACCTATTACCTATATATTGTGTATATACTGTTGTTCTAAAAGACGGTGCAAAATGTTTTTTTAAATAAATTGTTTTAGAAAGTTAAACAGGTTTTATTAATTTTCTCAAAACAAATCCTATCTGACAATGATCTTTCTTCCCCTGAACGCTTCAATTGTGAAGATAATATTTTTATAAATTTGATCTTCTTGGAAAGAAAAAAGATAAATTTAATATACTTATTATAACCGGAACAATTAGAAAATATCTCATCGATACTCACATTTTATACCCAAACGACTTTGTAGCGCAGTTTCTGCAAGTGTTTCGTTGCAGCGCGATGAACTCTGGGTTTGAATGTCGAAATTTGTGTGGTCAAGCAATTCGACAAAGCCTTGTGATGTCGTAAGAGTTGATTATGGACAAAGCCAGAAAGATCTTATGGTCTCTGATAGATAGCGGTATAACCATCTATAATATAAATCGGGTATATAATATTAAGACCGGTGACGTGACCGCCGCCGCTCCTCGGCATGTAAACCCTCAACTCCACCATGTGTCGATAGCCTCCACCCAAGTCACAATGACCGTGCCCGGAACAGTGATAAGTGAACAGTGAATGTGAACATTGGCATTCCAACTTTAGTGACTCTGTGACGGTTGACATCAAATACCCAGGCTAAATCGCTGGATTATATTAAATTAAGGTATAGTACAAATAACAGTAACACTCGTTTATAAACTAGTTTGTATATACGAAAAAAATGATTAACATTTAAACACCACTTCTGATGCCTTTGCAATTTGTATCGACTCAGTGAGAATGGCAGCTTTGTTATTTTGTATCATATGTACGTAATTGTAGGTATCTCGTATTGAGATTTCCCAGAAGATGATCCCGGTTTTATGCTGAATAAAGTACAACATTTCAGATTAAATTTATTTATACTGTTTATAATGTCGGCGAGGATAGTATAGTTCTATAGTGGAATAAGCTGTTTACACTAGTATTGCTGAAAGGTTTTTTATAACTGAGGAATCTATGTGGAAGCACCCAGTTGCTGTTCTGTGATAATCTAGTGATTGGACGATCGATCTAGTGGCGTGTTCTTAAACTGTAAATTAATATATTCTTAATTTCCAAAGAAACAATTGTAAGTATTAAGTAGGTTTTTTATAGGATAGGGTGACAAACGAGCATACAGTACACCCGATGGTAAGTAGATGCTGTGGCCCATAGACATCAACATTTATCCTCGTTTGCGAATCAAAATTCACCCGTGAGGACTCAGATGGAACGCCTCTTTTCCAGTAAAAAGGGTCGCCGGTTCTCTACACTCACCATACGAAACACAGCAGTGTTAAGCTGCCATTTTACGCTAGTATTCTGTGAGAGCGTGGTCTTTCCCCGGTCGAGCCGACCCATTCGTGCTACAACTATACTACTGATATAGCTGCAACATGGCTCTACCACGTATAAAAATAAAGGTTTTTTTATATGATATGGGTGACAAACGAGCACACAGTCCACCTGATGGTCAGTGGTTGCTGCGGCCCATAGACATCTACATCTATCCTCTATTACAAATCAAAATGTAGATGCGTTGTCACCCGTGAGGACTAAGATGGAATGCCTCATTTCCAGTAAAAAGGGCCTCCGGCCACCTGCACTCACCAAGCGAAACGTAGAGGTAAACCTCTACTTCACGCTGGTATTCTGTGAGGTCGTGGTACCACCTCGGTTCGAGCCGGCCCATCCGTGCGACAGCAAAAGCTGCCGCGTGGCTCTACCACTGTTAAAAAGGTATTTAAATGATGTTGACTCGAGTGCAATCCTTTTGAATCTAAATTGTACTTTTGATGTAAAGATTTCAGACCTCGTTCTTTATTTGTGTATCCTGATTTTCGTCATAACACGCGTAATATTGTACGCGTGTTACGCGTGTATTTAATTAGAATTTTTATGATATGTTCTCTGTTCTTTGAAGTGCCTCTTCTCATCCAGTATGCTTAATTTCCTTGTAAGATATTGTAAATGGTCCGCTTCTACTTAAAAATTACGTCTTTTCTTTTTCTTTAATTACAATAATCAATTTTTATCACCTCAAAATATCCATTCAGCATTACTTTTTCACTCAAGGATCTGTTTATAAGCCTGTTGAGTTTTTTTTATAGCATAAGGGTTACAAATTAGCACACAGTCCACTTGACGATAAGTTTATTCTGTGGTCCGTTTACATCTACATAATATATCCTCAAATAAGAATAAAAATGATGCATTGTCACCCCTAAGGGCTCAGAGAGCTGAAAAGAGCATTTGATTCTATACACTCACTATACAAAGCACAGCAACATTAGCTGAAATTTTACGCTGATATTCTGTGGGAGTATGGTCCTTATCCGGTCGAGCCGACCTATTCATGCTACATCCATAATATATCTGCAGACGTATCACGTAAACATCACGACATCACGTAAAAAAATTCCAAAAACACTACCATCAAGCATCGCAGGTATTATGATAGCGTTAACGGCTGGGCTCTTAAAAATACATTCTTATAATAGTAAAAGGTATGTAATACTTTAAGTCTTCTAACAACCTTATTGATAGTGAGCATTAATAACCAATAAAAATGTCTAGCATTTTTACATTTATGTAAGCTATAATATATGGTAGCACTCTTATAATCTTAAGAAACTGTCGTCAACAGTTTTCTTATTAACTTGTCATCTTTCGCAATGTAATGCATCAGTATATTATGTAAAGAATTTTGTGAACAAAATACAGTTCAGACTAGGCTGTATGGTCTAAGACCGTTATCTTTTGACAGTTGACAGTTGAAGTGTCAACGGACAAAAAGCAGCAGCTTGCAGGAGCAGTGTTGCCAACTTAGTAGATTTTCCATTAAAAATGTGGTTTTGATCCCATGTTAGTGGAAGAATATTGTTTTTAGTGGCTGGTGGTTTTTCTAGTGGTTCAGTAGAATTCAGTTCCAATTAGTGGAAAGATGATCACTCAACCATTATGCCACGTACACGTTTCAAATTATATTTGTACTTCATTTAAGGATAATTATCTTTTTCCGAATACATACGGTACATATATATATATTGCGTATACGCAGCACTGATTCATCAAACATAATGTGACGAGAGGCGATCCATCCTGGTGGTATTACGCCATTTACTGGGATTCTTCGTAGAATATTCTAGTAGTAGCTTACTAAACTCAATGTCGTATTCTTTCACGAGTTCATACGTCACTATGTCGAAACCACAGTATAAACAAAAGTTTCGGGATTCTTGGATTTAACATCCACATTTGAAAAATTGTTTCCAAGTTATTAAAAGAACTGCTGGTCAAGTAGCGAAATGCAGATTTTGTCGTACAATACAAATAGTCTGCAATACGTAAGCATGATGATGGAAACCGATTATGATGGTGGCGACAAAAATGATTCAACTAAAGTAGACTATTCAATTTAAAGTTAATTAAATAATATGCTCTTGATGTTGACTTGTTGATTTACTAGTATGTTGATTTATTGATTATTTACATAAAAATTTAATGTTTTGTTACACGTCATGTAAAAATTAAAGGAAACAAATACTATATTAGTAATTGTTTACCTATTTTTTTCTTTCGTAAAAAACTAAAACTTGGTTTCAACTTCTAAAACCACCAGATAACCTGGAGAGCTAGTTTAGTTAATGGCAACACTGTGCCTGACCATAGATAATATACTATGATAAGGGCAGCAGTGTGACCATATGTGGCAGGTTCCTGTCATTTTGGCAGGATTGGCCTCTTATTTAAACCTCTGGCTTGATCGGTTGATGTTTTATAAAACTTGGCAGTATTCGGGTATTAAAAATAGATTTCATTATGTCAACTTAAAATGCCGAAAATGGCAACCCTATGTACTTCGCCGGCATGTGGGGGATTTCCCTATACTTCTAGTGTTATGTTTATAACACATTCAATTAACAACTTTAAAAGTATGGGTGCAAAGTTGATAATCTTAAAACGAGTATTCGTAAATACGAGTTAATGGTTAATATTTCAATCAGTCATAGAAGAGACGTACTTTAGTTTGGTATTGCATTAGATTTCGTGGTGTCAATATCTTGTTAGCGATATCTTGTTAATGATATCTCGTGGACGATAGTAATTATTGGTGGTGATGATTAAGCGAAAATATGAAAGGCCGTATAGAGCGGAGTAGAGCAAGGTCCTTTACTTTCATCTAAAGCTAAAGATAATCAAATCCAAATTGGCATCCCGGCTGTCTGCTTTAAAGGAGCATGCCGCTGCTAGTAAACATAAAATAAACATCCGTGAGTGTCGTGGAAAACTCGATTGGAACGAAATTCCTTTCGTCGTGTATTATTATTAATAAACGTATTATATTAGTGATTAACAAATACAAATAAATGAATTATTA
Source organism: Parnassius glacialis (assembly GCA_033319125.1). NCBI lineage: Eukaryota > Metazoa > Arthropoda > Insecta > Lepidoptera > Papilionidae > Parnassius > Parnassius glacialis. The sequence goes on from JAVANC010000016.1 coordinate 39,192,586, forward strand.
GCATCTAAAAATGAAGTGTCATTTAAAATAAAATAATATTTCTTTTAGGGCAAAATAATAAAAAGTGCGAGGGAGATGGATATTATTTCATCTTCCTTTCTCGCAAGGCCGTCTACACTACGTCAGAAGGGGTTGTGACTAAAAAGATCTTACACTTTTTCTCGCCTAGTCCCCATTCGCCAAATTCGTACTGTCCCATAAGGAACTTCGTTGCCAAAATACTTTTGGATTCAATATGCGAAAGAATATTCTGTCACATAAATCTAATTAAGACAAAAACACGAAACAGATTTAGATATAAACAAATACGTAGCGTCTTTTTTGCACGTTAAACAAGGCATTGGTGAGCATGGCAATTGAATTGCATTCAAACCAACGAAAGATGTTTAATTCTAAAATAATAAAAATATAGCATTTAAATGTGTATTTTAATTTTTTTTACTTTAATACAATTAGACAATAGTAAATAAAGTTGGCAGTATTTAGGTATTTTTCACTACAGACTTTGGCAGGATTTATCAGATTTTTAACCAAAGTAAGGCAGGATCTGTATTTTAAGGATGGTCACACTGAAGCTGAAGGGCAAGGGCAGTGTAACAGTGTTGATGTTTACTTTACTTTGACAATTCGAATTTGTTGTAGTAATACCTACGTATAAATCTTTATTCATTTTATGATTTATGAGTATATTCAATACAAATCTGTTTTTTTAAAAAAGCTAATGTTGAGTTGAAGTAATGGAAATAACAAGAAAAAACTTTGCTGAAGAATTTGAAAATATAACTAACAATTTGAAACGTTCTTGTTTTGTCGGTTTCGATGCTGAATTTACTGCTTTACTGTCGGGGGAAAATTTTAAATACAGGTAAATAAAAAATGATACGACGAAGAACTGAATAAACATCGTACTTTATGTCAGCGTATTTGTATTTTAAATAATAGGTTATCTTTGGTTTTTACGTGATAGAACCATGCTACAAATATATTGTAGTTGTAGCACGAATTTGTCGGCTTGACCAACGAAGGGGATAAAATTTCCAATATGGACCATCGATTTAAATGCCCATATTCTTTTTGAGAAAAAAATTATGGAAAATCAGTTATTTTTGCAAATTTATGTCAATGGTACGACTTTCAATTGCTGCAATTCCGTCGAGTTGGCGGTTCATACGTACTTTTACAGAAAAGTTACACTATTATAAGCACACACACAAAGTTACAACATGCGGAAGCGCGTAATTTTTGAGAAAAAAGTTATTGAAAATCAATTATTCTTGCATTGTTTATGTCTAATCCTACAATAAAATTAACGCCATTTTTATTATTATTGTCAGTAGCGATGTCGATTCTTTCCGAAAAAGATTGATTTTTTAAATAGATTTGAATTGTAAGCTGATGTATCGATTCTCAAAAAATCGATTCCTAAAATACCTATATTTTTTCATGTTTGCATTTATAATATCCATTTATAATATATCCATTTTATGAGAAAAAAAATCCCCTTCATCATAAAATATAGGGGGACTGATTCAGAAGGATTTCTGTATCTATTTTGAGACTGCTACGTCTCCGGCGCTGCGGGAAGAGCAGCCTCTACGCCTTAGCGTAACAAATCGCAGGCATCCCTCCTCGCCTCCGCAGCTTCAGCTTGTTGGTCGCCTTCGGCGACCAGCCTCAGCCGCTCCGCCTCATCCGATGCCTACGATTTGTTACAGCAGGCGGAGGCTGCTCCCCCTATGTGCCTCCGGCTCTTTATAACCACTCTAGGGGTAGGACAGACTCGTACCAGGTGGAGTCGGGGTCAATCAATTCGATTCTTTGACATAAGGTGAACCTAACCTATTTTATTTGTTATCTGCCCTAGCAAAAATAAATAAATTAAAATAAAACAAATTTCAATAAGAGAGTATTTACTATGGTATCTTTCTGGATTTTCATAAAATGTATTTATATTTACATTATAAATGCAAACATGAAAAAATATTGATATTTTAGAAATAGATTTTTTTGTGAATCGATACATCAGCTTACGATTCAAATCGATCTTTTTCGGAAAGAATCGACATCCCTACCGACGATGACAAAGGTAATACAAAATAGTGTCAGTTTTACCGTAGTAATTGACATAAATATTGCAAAAATAATTGATTTACAATAATTTTTTTCTCAAAAAGTATGCGTTTCCGCACATTGAAACTTTGCAAAACGCTTTCTTTTAGTGAGTACTATCTACAAAAAAAATATGGGCATTTAAATCGATGGTCCATATTGGAAATTTTATCCCCCTTATACTATAAAACTAATATTGGGTTCATATTCTTATGGTACAAAGGGTTAGGTAAGGTGTATCAAATATCAAAATAGCCATCCATGGTAGATTATTGTACCAAAAAAATGTCAAATGACAAATTTATTCATTTTATAAATTTAAATAACTCAAATATGGGTACGACTTTTTATTGACCCCGTCAAGTTGGGAGTTGATACATATTTTTACAGAAAAGTTACACTATTATAAGCACACACACAAAGTTACAACATGCAAAAGCGTGTAATTTTTGATAAAAAAGTTATTGAAAATCAATTATTCTTGCATTGTTTATGTCTAATCCTACAATAAAACTCTGGCACCTCTGTCAAGCACTACCTGAAGTACTGCCAGACTACTTCCTGCTGTTCATTAAAATAACTATTTCCAAGACATTTTGTATCAAAGGTATATTAAAATCATATATTAATGGAAACTTTATTAAATAAGCTATCAGATTATGTATAACTTGAATATAGGTTTACTTCGAAAGTGATACTAATTCGAAAGTGAAAGTAAGAAAAGTGATTTCCCTAATTTTCTGCATTAAAGGTGTAATAATTATAAATAAAAGCCTTTATTCCAAGTACTATTTGTTTTACTTGTATGTCAAAAGCATATTTAACAATAAATAATTAAAACAAAGAAACTTCTTCATACATTTTTTGTTCACGACAAGGTCGAGAACAATGGGCCTCTTCTTCTTCTTCTTCTTCTTCTTCCTCCTTTATGGCGGTTACGATGAATTCGCCAATGACATGTTATCATATATAAAATCACATAAAATATATACAAAAGAGGTATTTGTGAAGATTAGAAGGGAGTTAAAGTCTATGGGACGAGGGATGTCAGGGGGCAGATAATCGTAAAGAGATGATGACAATTTGGTGCAGTTAAAAAAATATGGTTAGTGTTTCCCTCATCTAAACCACATTCGCACAGAGAACTATCCCTAATCCTGAGTTTAGCTAGGTACACATAGGTACAGGCACGTCCAATTCTCAACCGGCAGACAATAGAAGTAGCACATTTGTTTGCTTTATTAAATAAGAAAAACCAAGGTCTTGATGGAATATTATCTTGTATAGCAGCATAGTGCTTGCCTTTTAGTATTTGTGATGCTTTCCATATCTCATTCCATGTGTTAACAAGCTTTTTCCTAGCAAGGGGAAGTAAGTCATGGGAATAGGCAATATTTAGTGGGGTGCCATTTCTAGTAGCCTCTTTGGCACACATATCTGCTTTTTCATTTTCACAGATACCACTATGACTAGGTATCCAGGCTAAACAGACAGAAATCCCTTTAAGATGACACCTATAGAGAATGTTTTTAATATCGAGAATTAGGGGAAATTTATATTTACTTTGGAATTGGTTAGCCAAAATAGCAGATAAACAGCTCTTAGAATCACTAAAAATCACTGTCTTGTCTAGGCTATGTGATTCAACATATAGCAGAGCTTCATGGATTGCAATTGTCTCAGCAGTAAAAATGGAACATAATGAAGGGCACTTAAAGCTAAGGATTATTTTAAACCTGGGGATCCAGACAGCTGCACCAGTACAGCCATCATCAGTAATTTTGGATGCATCTGTATACATGGTCATCCAATCTTTCCAATATTCCCCATGGCTTCTTTTAATTTTAATTCTGCCCCAGGGGAACCTTTTCTGATATCTAGGTTGAGGTGAATGTTAGCTTGATATGTAATAGCTTCAAAAGGAGTATTAAAGAGTTGACTTGTATTGAATGAGATAATGGGCCCAGGAATTTGGAGAAATGTTACTAAGCTATTAATTAAATGTGGACAATCTTTATGGAGCCAGTACCTACTTGAAGATAAGAATTCTGAGAGGAGGTGCAGCCTGGGAATTAGGGGATGAGAAGAGAGTTGACAGACCTTAAAGAAGAATCTGTCTGAAAGATATTGTCTTCTTATGTTGAGAGGAGGATCAACACACTCTACCTGAAGGGCATTAATCGGGGAAGATTTCATTGCACCAATTATAATGCGGAGACATTTATACTGTATCTTGTCTAAACTTTTAAGTGATGATTTATTGCATGGCTCTAAAAGAAAGCATCCATAATCTAAATGACTACGAATTACAGCATTATATAATAGCTTTTGTGAAAAGGGGTGAGATCCCCACCATACTCCTGAAAGGGAACGAAGAATATTTACATTCTTCTCACACTTTTTGGAAATGTATTCTATGTGGTGTGTAAAGGATAATTTATTATCTAGTACCATACCTAAAAATTTTACCTTGTCCCGAATAGGAATAGGTAAGCCTTTATATGAAACTGGAATATTAGGGACATTATTATGGCGAGTAAAGATCACTATACTGCTTTTGGAAACAGATAGAGATAGACCATGATCAGTTAACCAGCATTGTAAATATTCCATAGTAGAATTTAACCGGGAAGTAACTGTAGTTAAGTGGTCTGTAGAAACATATAGGGCTAAATCATCTGCAGCAGCCTGCAGCTGTAGGACATTATAAAATGAATTGACCGCAAGATCTAAATCGAAAGTGTATATAGTATAGAGAATAGGACTGAGGACTGAACCTTGTGGGAGACCTTTCCAAATATGTCGGGGGGGGGGGAAGGGGGGGGGGGAGAGTAGTGAGTTTTGGAAATTTATTAAAATAGACCGAGAAGAGAAAAAAGTTTGATATATAGTTTACTATCTTCACTGGTATACTCAGCTTCAGCATTTTCTGCCTGAGTACAGGAAGAAGTACATTGTCGTATGCCGACGAAACATCGAGAAAGACTTCAACAAGATATTCATTTTTCGAAAAAGAAATACGAATGTCAGTTACCAGTGTACTGAGGCTATCCATAGTGCTTAAGCCTTTTCGAAAGCCAAATTGGCTTTTTGGTAAAACATCCTTACTCTCTAGGAACCATTCTAACCGATTTTTTACCAGATGTTCTAATATCTTTGCCATTGTACACGACAGTGCAATGGGTCTGTAACTTGAAAAGTCCTCACTGGCTTTACCCGGTTTGAGGATAGGAAGTATTATTTGGGTCTTCCATTCTTTGGGAGGAATTCCTGAGTCAAATATGTGGTTCAGAATGTCAAGAAATGCAGTTTTAGTTGTTTTACTGCTATTAATGATCAATGAGTATGGAATTCCATCTACTCCTGGAGAGGAGTCCTTAAGACCCTGAAGAACTGTAAATAGTTCCTCATAAGAAAAGGGGACATCAAATCAAGCCAAATTGAAGGGTCATTGGAAGATACATTTTGTTCCAGCGATATCGTTAAATATTTTTCCAGACTAGAGAAGAAGGTGTGGAAGGAGATAAGTTAGAACAAAACCTATGCCAGCCGGATTTTTTCTTCTGAGATAACAATTTTACCGTTTCAGCTGCTATTTGTTTATAGGAAATATAGTTTTCCATGTTCATTGATGAAGAGTATTTTTGTTCAGCTTCTTTCCTTTTTTTGCAAGCAGATGTGCAATCCTGGTCCCACCAAGGGGGAGAGGCCAAATTGTTTCTGTAGGGTTGTTTTAAAGGAATAGTCTTATTGGCGGAAGATAATAATGCATTTTTGAATTCTGTATAGACAGAATGTATATTTTCATCATGCAAAGAAGAAATTGTTGATATCGCTTGATCTAAGATAGAAGAATAATGATGCCAGTCTGCCTTTGACAAATTATATTTTAACCTGGAGTTGAATTCAGAATTTGCTCTTGTAGAGTCAACAGATGTGATAAAAATTGGATAGTGATCACTACCATGTGAATTTGGTAATGTTTTCCATTATAGAAAGGAAACTAAGCCAGGAGAACAGAGTCAAGTCCACCGCGCTTCTTATATTCTGAGATGGTGAAACACGACGGGTAGGAGAACCATCATTAAGGATACAAAGATTTAAGTTGTCTATCATATCTAGAAACACAGATGATAGTGAGTCGCAGTGATGTGAGCCCCATGAAGTATGGTGAATATTAAAGTCTCCCATGATAACAACAGGGGGAGTTAGAGAAGAAATAAGATTACAAAGTTCATTTAAGATGGTAACATTAGGATTAGGAATGTATACAGACAGAAAAGATATGTTGAGAGCTTTGACTGCAACAGCATTAATTGAGGAGCTGTGGGTAGGAAGAGGTAAAGAAGAATATGTGATTTTTTTGAGATCAGAATGGAGGAACCAGCATGTCCATCACTCCTATCATACCGAAGACATGAATAACCTGAGATCCTAAATTAGGAGTCAGGTCTAAGCCACATCTCCTGGATGGCAAGAACAATTGGACTAAATTTGTTAATAAGAAAGATAAGTTCATTCTTTTTATGTTTGATACTCCGACAATTCCATTGTAGAATTGTGAATGTTCCTAGTTATTGAAGTAAGCTGAGTAAGTTTTTGACGTAGACTAAGGGGAAGTTCTGCGTCACTAAAACGGGAAATCATGTTAAATATTATAAGTTCACAGAAGTTATCGTTATTAAAAATGTTGTCATTCCCCAGTAAAGCACACCCATTTGTAAGGGACAAAGTAGGATTCTCAACAATTTCCTGATGGGCTGCCTTATCATATCCAGAATTTAATGATTGTCTGTAAGTACGTTGAGGAATAAAGATTGTTTTTTTATAGATTGTGTAGGCTGAGCCGTAGGAGTTGGAAAGACTGTCATTTGTGAGATAAGGGGTCTGTTGAGAAGTATTACGAGGCGGGCTTCTTGTTGTGTCAGCAAAAGATCTACTTACGAAAGGGAATCTAGCTGCAGCTTCTAAATATGCTATATATTCTTGGAACATAACTAGCTTAATAGATTTTTGTCTTAGATGTTCAATGCAGGTAGGGTCTTTTGCTGTGTGGGGTCCTGAACAGAATAGACAAGTAGGAGTTTGCCTAGTACATGATAAGCCTTCGTGATTCTGTGCACATACAAAGCAGCGCGGGGATTATCGGCACTGGGAAGTAACATGGTCAAATCTGCAACATTTATGACACTGAATGAGTGGCAAAACATATTTTTCTACTGGCATAGAGGTGTAAAAACAGTAAATGTGGGATGGAAGTTTTTGTCCAGAAAAAGTTAGAACTACTGTCTGAGTTGGAATCCATGAAATGTTATTGCTGTCACTCACTGATCTTCTATTTAGTCGGCGAGCTTTAATTATAGCACCATATCCAGAGGGAATTTCTATAGCTGCTATTAATTCTTCTAATGTCCACTCTATGGGAACTTGTCTGACTAGCCCCATACGAGTGATACTATATTAGGGGATAGTTGCTTCATACTTAGAAGTCTGAAGAGCTGGGTGATCAATAAAAGTGTTTGCATCCGCTGCTGTTTTAAACTCAACCGATATCCTGTTTCGTCTAACTTTTTTGACTCCGTCACTAACTATATTTTTAATATTATTATGATACAGAAAGTGACCGAATTTGATTGGTTTCAAAGTTACTCCGGATACTTGATAATTTGACATTTTACTTACGTGAACTAGAAAAGCCGCGGTATCATCTTGCGAGTACTTTACTTTTTTATTAATAAAGTCAGGATGGGTATATCATGATTGTATTGAAGGAAACTGTTGGTTTGGATCAGTAATAATTATTTTTTGTGGATGAGCAGACACATTACTTACTTGGGCGCGTTTACGGTTAATAGGATCTACATTATCAATGGGTAAGGAAAAGGAGTCATTGCGAAACCTTTCGGGATCGGGAGGTTCGTCCTCCATTATATTTCTACAACTAAAACTTACATATAAACGGCACAACTAAAAACACTTACTAATCTACAGATGTTAAAACCAACACCAAGACAAAAAAATACTATAGTAACTCAACAGCACTTAATAAAACAATTAATTTAAGCGAAAAAACTACGGCACTTGTATATCTCACTTAACCTCAAAGCAAAGTCCCAACAATGGGCCTCACTTAGAATCTCTCAAAATCGGACAAAAAATTGGGATGTTTATAATTCAATCCCGTATTGTGACCTTTAGACTGGACTTTTATTACATCCTTGTTCTGTTCTCTTAATTACAGTAAAGTTAGAGAGAGATAGGATTAGTGAACCGATATACATTGATCTCTAAAGCTTCGCGGTAAAACGACGCCAGATTATGGCGTTTGACAGATGCGCATATTATTTGACACGTCAGAATATGGCGTTTGGACACAGGAGCGGATGTCAGTACTCTGTTTATATATAGGATATCAAAAACAATCATTTAGATGCAGTTTGAAAGTCACTAAAGCAGGCTGCTAATTAAATAAGTGTATGAAATCTATTTGATTTAATTTTATTAATTCCCCATCATATTTGTAGGTTCAAAAAAAGGTTTGGAGGGAGCTTCCCTCCATCCATCTAATCCTCTAAATCTAAATTGTTTGCTACCTCTCTCCGTAATTTCTGCTTTGATTTAACAGATTTCTTAGAGATGGCCTAAAATTTTTTTTCCTCAAAATTTATGATCTTTGATTCCCATGCATTCCAGGAAAAATTGGATAATGGATTCTCTTACACTGCCACTACATATCAACATTTCTAACACCTAAATAAAATTAAACTCTGCTGCTAACATAAATAAGTAGTTAGTTATTGTGATGTCGGCAGGTGTTAATGAAAGAGAAGACGTGTTCCTGAGACTAATCCTTTAATTATACTGATTAATAAACTTAAGTACTAGTAGGGTGGAGGCACATATACTACACCTCCCCCGATATTTAAGAAAAAAAGAAATTTTCTCTATTTACTTTTTTTTACATATTATTTTCTTGATAGATATAATAAAAAAATGATTTATGGTTACATGTAAATTACATTGTGAATTGAAATATTTAATTATAATATGACATGAACCCTGAATCTTATTACATAAAAATAAATTTAATATTGAAATTTAAAATAAAATACAATGTTACTTAGCCATTAAATTTATATAATTTCTAAATTGAGTAAAATAAAACAGTTAAATGAAATATAAAATAATTTAAAAAAAGATTATAATCCCATGATCATGATCAGGTTACAACGACATGTTAACATATTTAAGTAGGTAGGTATATAGGTGGGAAACAATAATAATGCGTTTTGCAATTAACTTGACATCATATTATATGTACTTTTTATCCTTTCTAAAACCCTGATGTCTACGAAAAGTTCTCATTGACTTTTTAGCATTTCCATAATACTCCTTTGCGCACCCGACTATCACTTAAATAGCTAATTATCTACCAGATCTTGCGCTTTACCTATTAACATTCCAACATATTTTCATTACTGAAATAAGTTAATATGTCAATTTACTTTAATCAATGTGTATAAAACACTCACTGAATTTATTTTTATCAGTTAAATTTCGCAATAAATTATACAATCCATGCCATTCAACACAAAACTTTAAGTATCTTAACCCGTCTTATCACATTAGTGAAATAAAAGAAAAAAAACTTGCCAAGGAATTATTACAAGTGTATGAAATAAGTTATATTATGATCTACCTAGATGGGCATATAATATTAAAATATTCGAATCAAAATGCGAAACTCATCTATATTTTTTTTTAATAGATCTCGACCGATGATACCATTCGTATCTCATAAAACATAAAACTTGTGCTAAATAATTAGATCGCTTGTGTTCAATTGTTGAAATACAACATACATATTTGACATAATTAGGCAATATAATAAATATAAAATATATTCTTTTTTACTATTTACAGGCATTACAAATTTATATTATACCGTCTCGTATAATATTTAGATATATCGTTGTCAGTCAGGGATTGAGGCTCACAATATTCTGGTCACAAAAAAAATGTAAATTGATTAATTGCAAATATAGTATAATGAGTTTCAAAATCGTATTAAATAAAGTAATTATTTTCATAATCCATACAAGTAAGTTGGCATCACTCTACTATTATCCCAGTAAATAATAAATTGTAATAGATAAAAGTTTATGATTTGAAAGTTCAATCAATATTATACCTACCGAAAATAATTGATTACATTTCGTATTTAGATATCCAGAACAAAGAAGGCAATGCAAAGAAACGTACCTAATCAATTTTGTTAACATAACAACAGACAGATCAAAATACATGTTGTGATCCCATCTGCGTAAACGATTTATGACACCTTTGTTTTAAATTCCAAAGTACACGTATATGGAAACGTTTGAGATTACATCGTATGATGGTACCTACTTTCAACAATACAATAAAATGATACCGTGAATAAAATAATTTACACAGTTTAGGTAGTAACATTTCATTGTGATAATAGGTTTACATACATTATCAAGTATTCATTATTTTTTAAGTTATAATAGTCGAAAACACATTACTACTTTTTTTATTTTATGACTTTTATGGAATATGTTTACCGTGATTGAGACAGAACTTTAAAATATACACTATTACACCCCTAAATTTGTTTAAACAAAATATTTATTAACATTAAAAGAGACATTTTTTTTAAAGCAGATAAACATAATTTTATGTTTCGTTGTCCATAATAAAAAATACTATTGTGTTATGAAGCTTATAATAATAGAGTAGAATACATTTTGGACTTGTTTTTAGTAACTAATATACAAAATTTTGTTTAAAATTGTACAAATTTTACATTAACAAAAAAAAACAAAACATAAAAGAGAAATTTAGGGTAGAGTTATTGAAAATATGAAAAAGTTTTGCAAATTCGTATATAATATATCTAAGCGAAAACGTATTTATCATATTTAATTTTTTTTTAAGTGTGGTTGTTTTTTGCTTTGGGCGGTGATCTATTATATTACCTCATTTTAATTGTTCTCATGTCCCCGCATGTTAATTATTTCATACTAACACATCTTATTACATTCCTTTTTGATTGTCAGGCCTACTTTATTTCTTTTAGTATTCTCTCTCCTTAATATTTATTTGTTAACTAGATACCGGGAATCGGAGTATTAATTCACTTCATTTATATTTTATTTCGTGATATTTATCACGCGGGTACTTTATAAATATAGGCCCCCCCATTTACTTGGGTATTATATTACTTTTTCATAACATTCATTTCATTTTATTGGTACATAATTTTTTTTTTATCATATTATATCAAGGTAAAACTGTACCTTGGGTTGTGCGCACAACCTCGAGGTCAACGTTTAAGTAATTTTAAAAGACTCCAACAATTGTCACGGAGGAAAACGAAGTTCACACTATGATCCAACGAAGGATGTGACCTCTATGTACCATTATTAAGAGTAACAAATTTAAGACTGCTCTGGTCCCCAAAACACTACTAATATGAGTAAACCCGTTCACATCTCACTTGTAGTGAAGGTATTGTTCCCTAGTACCCGTTACTTCCGATTTTATCATCCAATCATGGAAACATACCCTGCTTGAGGACTATATGCTTTACCAGTGATGGACGTTCCCGTATCTCTCCATGATTTATTTATCAAGGTCATCTTTTATTTTATTTTGATTTTCTTCGTAAATTTTTATTTCTTTCTTTAATCTTTATAGTACCTGCTGTTATCTACTTGACTGTATTGGTAACTTTTATATACTTTCATACTCCATTTCCATTACTAACTTTCATAATTCTCGCTCATAATGGTTTCAATATTGTCACCATTCGTCAATATTGACGAAACTTTGCAATTCCATCATTCGTATCCACACATTTGAACATTCCTTCTCTCATTCCTCACGCCTTTTAAATATATACTTTTTAATATCGTACAAAAAATGAGGTAATATATGTCAACTTTTCATGTCCGTGTTTAACTTTGTTAAGAAACATTATTATTAAAACCTCTTTTATTTTCCTTATCACATTAAAATGATAGTTTTAAATATTTTCTGACACAAAAGTTTATAGTATAATTACATCGCATCGCTTAAAATTATATTACTTTTACTTATATCGAAAAATATATTAGCATTAGTTATGCATTTATTTTATATATAAATATTTAGGATTGCTAGAAATTTAAGAAACCGTATAACCCACAGAAAATATTTGGTAATTACTATTACAGCTAAGTTTACATTAAACAAAACATTAATTTATTTCCAATTTTGATTTTAAAGCAGATTATAATGTTAACTTTAATGTCACACATACACATATTAAAGACTATATATTAATTTATATAGTTACTTCAAGGTTTTAATGTCTTTAGAAAAGAAGAAAAATAATTATAACTTATAATAATAGCGATTTTTTTTTATAAAACCCTTTTCAAAATTGTATACTTACATTTAAATAAAATTTGTTACGGAAAAAAAATTTGGCTGAATTTAAAAATATATTTACTTTAATACGAATCTTGTCATTGTAAAATGTAACTTAATATATTGTATTTTTTATAAAAAATACCTAATAAAATATTATAAATATTATATAGTGCCACCAACTTATCTGTTCAGTTGACAGCGTCGCTAGTGGAGTGCTTACTATTGCCATTTAAGAAATTTACCGAGGAAATATGTAACTACATATTCATTACACATAATATAAAATAAAACAAATTTCGTGTTAATATATTAAAATTAGTTAGAATTAGTGTTATTATATATATTATTTATATTTTATAAAAATAATTTTGGTCGTGATCTCTAGAGTCCAAGCGGCCGAATTTCAGGAATTTCTGTTTTGAAAAATGTACCCGCGTTAGCTACTAGTTCCAATAATTCATCTCCTGAGTCACTGGAATCGCTTTCACTATCGCTCTGACACTCTATAATAAAAGGTTCATTTAAATACCCGTCTTTTAGTCTGTATTTATTTTCAATTTTTTTTACATGATTACAAATGTTTCTCCACTGAACCGGTGTAATTTCATGAAATGAATCTTCAATTAATTAGGGCATTAGAACATTAGCAACACAAACTACAAAGTTAGGTACTTTAGATGAATTGCAGTAAATTGTGATATTTTTTTTACTGTTTCACAAGTACATTATTTGATGATTTTATTTTTCCATATCTAGCAATACTAACTTGTCACGGCAGCAACGCTTTCATACAGGTTTTCAAATGGTATAGTTGGGTTGTACTTGTACACGTTTCTCTTCTTTGATAAAAGATAAAACTTTTAGGATAATCTATCGCGCATCACTTTTAAGATTTATTTACACTTTTTAAAAACACTCTCCTGATTGCTCAGAATAAATAATAGCTGACAGCGAAATGTTATTTACAAAATGGCGGTTTTAGTTCCAATTTTGTCCACCTGAACAGATAAGTTGGTGGCACTATAAAATGCTAAATATGACAAATATTTTCAAGTTATTTGCAAATACCGTGCATTTAATATTTAATGCATTACTTATTTTATAATATAAAACATAATAAAAAATAATTAAAATTAAATGTTAAAAATTACGCTGATGCGATGTTACCTCTTATATCTTCTTTTTCCTTTTCGGTTTAATTTTCATATCTTACTGGACAAAGCTCGCTAAAGTACAACTGCTCCTTTCCTTATTAAATTAATTTGCTGTTTCTTGAGTTTTGGTCTTTAAAGATAAATATATTATATTACTTTATATACGTTATAATTTTTAAATTTTCAGTCAATTATTATTGTGGCCTCTTCTTGTATTCATATTTATTAATTTTTCGTCACATCCGGTATTGCGTCCATTCCGTTATAATATTTCTTTTATCTGTCATTTTATTTCATTATTTAATTTAAATTTCTTATAATATTTTTTTTTATGTAGTAGGCCCCGGTGGTGCGCATGCATTGTCGCAGCGCACCGCCTGGCAGGGTCGCCATGTGATGTCAGCAGGTGTTAATGAAAGAGAAGACGTATTGCTGAGACTAATCCTTTAATTATACTGATTAATAAACTTAAGTACTAGTAGGGTGGAGGCACATACACTACATTATTAACTAGTGGTCTGCCCCGGCTTGGCACGGGTGGTTTCTGGATCTCGACAAAAGCGCCACCTACCGGGTCCACTTGTGAATCTAAACAAATCAACTCAAACTCGAATCAACTTAATCACACACAAAATTTCATCAAAATCGGTCCAGCCGTTTAGGAGTTCAGTCACATACACATGGACAGAAGAATTTTATATATAAATGTATAATAATTGGAAACTGTTACACTCTACAGTGTCTTTATTTTTATGCGTTTAAACCATTTTTGAGCCCATATTTTTTCAATAATCCTACTGATCATTTCTATTCTCCAACCTTAGGATAGTTTTTGATACTCATAGGTTATAGGTTTCAGCAGAATTTCTATGACACTAGGTAAATCAGATCACGCCAAAGACAGACATGGGATTCTTCAATTAGAAAGATTCGCCTTAATCACAATTAGTTCTTCGCAAGGATCAATACCATGATTCTATTTTTTTATATTTTATTGGGAACATATAATATTGTATATATTAAAAATACTTGAAGGGAAGGCCAAATTGGCCTCTAAAAAGCTTGGCGTGCTCAGCAGAGCAAGACAGTATTTCATGCCGGCACATCGCTTGCAACTTTACAAAGCGCAATTTCGGCCCCACATGGAATACTGTTCTCATCTCTAGGCCGGGGCACCCCAGTGCCAGCTCCTTCCACTTGACCGCATCCAGCGCAGAGCGGTTCGAATCGTCGACGACCGAGTTATTTCTGATCGGCTCGATACACTGGCACTGCGTAGAGATGTTGCATCTCTTTGCGTATTTTATCGCATTTATCACGGGGAGTGCTCTGAGGAATTGTTCGGACTAATTCCAGCCGCTCAATTTCACCATCGCACATCGCGACAAAACTCGCGTTACCATCCATACCATCTGGATGATTGGCGGTCCACGACTGTGCGATTTAGAAGAAGTTTTCTCCCTCGCACGACTTCCTTGTGGAATCAATTACCACCAGCGAATTTTCCGGACCGATACGACTTAGGAACCTTCAAGAAAAGAGCTTACACCTTTCTAAAAGGTCAGCAACGCATCTGCAATTCCCCTGGTGTTGCGGTTGTTCATGGGCGGCGGTAGTCACTTACCATCAGGTGAGCCGCATGCTCGTTTGCCCCCTATTCTATATAAAAAAAAAATATTTTCTTATGCAAACCAATGTTCTCTGTATTTCAGATTGTTTGACACAAATGAAGAAAGATATGATAAAATTAAAAGTGAAGTGAGCAAAATGATAATGACCCAAGTAGGCCTCACCATGTTCCAGTATGACAGAGAACATGACAGCTACCTTGCTGTTGGCTATACATTTCACTTGTGCCCACAGAAGCTTGGAGACATTGACCAGTCATTCATATTTCAAGCATCTACACTTAAGTTTCTGTGTAAACATAATTTTAACTTCAACAAGGTAATTTTTTTATTGTTACTTTAATTTACTTTTTACTGGAGTATCAAATAAGACCCATAATAAATTAAATATTGAAAAAATTGTAGTTATACTCATACTTGTTCCGTGTAGGAATCAAACCTACAACTCGTAACACCTCTGCCAAACAATAATAATAATGAACTCCAGACCGATTTTTTTTTTATAGAATAAGGGTAACAAATGGGCACACAGTCCACCTGATGGTAAGTGGTTGCTGTGACCCATAGACATCTACATTTATCCTCAATAAAGAATCAAAATGCAGATGCATTGTTACCTGTGAGGACTAAGATGGAATGCCTCTTTTCCAGTAAAAAGGGTCTCCCGTTCTCTACACTCACCATATGAAACACAGCAGTGTCAAGCTGCCATTTTACGCTGGTATTCTGTGAGAGCGTGGTCCTTCCCCGGTCGAGCCGACCCATTCGTGCTACAATTATACTACTAATAAAGCTGCAGCATGTCTACCACGTTCAAAATTTCGGTCATGCCAGTCTCAGCAAACCGACACGATCAGGCACAGGTCCCAGCACTATGTGCTTTCCAAGGCACAGGAATGAAACACCACAAACTTCCTGACTCCGGGCTGCTACTGAGAATTTCTTGACAGAAAAATCTAATAATTGATTTTGGGCCGACCCAGGATCGAACCAAGGTACTCATGATTAACAATCACGTTTACGACCACTAGACGAACAAGAAAGCTAAACACTTAACCACTGTACTACCAAAAAATCATTTTTGTTTTAAATTAAATTATAATGAGAAATCTGTTACACCTACTTCTATCTTTCTATTCCTCAGTTCACATATGAGGGTATTCCATATCTCTGCACGGCAGAAGAAAGCAAGGTCCGTGAACATATGAAAAATAAAACACTTCACAGTTACTTAACTCCTTCCCTAGAAATAGAAGAAGAAAAACAAATACAGCATTATTGCTCTGAAGTTTGCAAGTAAGTATCTCTAAAGGTATAATAAAATAAAATGTTGTCACAGCCTACACACACCCTACAAATTTTTAGACATGCCAGTTTCATCAAGATGTGATCTTTCAACATCAACAAAAGCATGATAACTTTAGACCAAGAGTACAATTTACTTTGCTTCTTTCTTGAGGAGAGTTCCTTTTTTTATTAAAACTTTTGTGTTGCCAACAGTGGTAGAGCCACGCGGCAGCTTTTGCTGTCGCACGGATGAGCCGGCTCGAACCGGGGTGGTACCACAACCTCACAGAAAACCAGCGTGAAGTACAGGTTTACCTCTGCGTTTCGCTTGGTGAATGCAGGTGACCGGAGGCCCTTTTTACTGGAAATGAGGCATTCCATCTTAGTCCTCACGGGTGACAACGCATCTACACTTTGATTAGTAATAGAGGATAGATGTAGATGTCTATGGGCCGCAGCAACCACTTACCAACAGGTGGACTGTGTGCTCGTTTGTCACCCTTAACCTATAAAAAGAAAAGGTTAATTAATGGCCGTGCATAATAATGTCTACATAGTTTGACTTTTCATCTGCCTGTTGTTCATCCTAAGGCTGATCAAAAACGTACTTTTGTTACAGTTTTTAAGTTATTGCCATTTTATTATACTAAATGTTTATGTTTTAATTTGATAACCTTATCTATTCGTTTTTCTATATATTTTCAAATAGCTACCAGAAACCACATACAAATTTTGAGTAGTAAAACTATTTAATCACTCCTGGTATAAAGTAACTAATTATTGTGAATTTTGGGATAATAACAAAACTGGCAACAACTTAAAAATTATTTGCAGGACAATACGTATGTTCTGTAGATAATTTAATTTTTGATAAGTTCAGTTTACAATTCATGTATAATATAATGACCTATAGGTATATTATAAAATCTAGATGTACATACATATGTTTATATTATTATTATTTATACATAAACACACGGCTGTCACCCAGAGGGTGACAGAGGTAGAGAGGTAGAGGTGTAGGCAGAGACCACCGACTTCCATTTGGCACGATCCTGACACACCTCTCTCACCTCTTTTACATCCATGTATTATACCTACGCATACATGTTCGTCAGTTAAGGGTACTTTTAATTTGGCCCATTTTCAAAATAGCGTCTATTTGGTCGACAACCTTTCGCCTAGGGCGTTCCTTCCCGACTGCCGTCTTCTATTAGATGTCTTAGACTTTTTCAGAACATTTAATTTATAACATAACTTTCATCATGTGTGTATAATCTTATGAGTCACAATAGTATAAAAAACTGCTTTTTACAGATGGCTTAGTGACAGCGAAGAAGGCACTATGTATATTGATATGCAAAACCCCATCCTACGATACTTAATACATAGTGAAATTCGAATGAGGTTTCCCAATGTACTTACAACTGATAGCTTAGGTAATAGTAATAAGGTAATTCTTGTAGCTTAAAATATTAATTGTTTTTTTTATTGTATGTGAAATAAAATAACATTAAAGGTAAGACAGAGTGCAGCATCTTTGAGAATAAGTATTTGTAAGAATTAGTACTATATTGAGTTAGTCATTTAGTAAATTAGCATTCACTAATTTCTTTGTCATTTCACAAAATCAAATAATTGGCTAAACGAGACAGAGGCACATAAATGCAGAGATTTATTTTTAATCATACGTCTCATCAGTCTGTAACAATCCATTGCCAGGGGGCCTTTCGCCATTGAAAAGTGGATTTGCTTCAATGAAAATGCAAGCAGTTTGCAGTACCTCTACTTGACGATACTTTCCATCGGTGGTGTGATTAATTCACATCGGCTATTAATTTATTTATTTATTTATTTATTTATTCATTTATTGCATTTACAATAATGAAATGGTCATATGACTATCTATTGGTGACTATTACATCTTTCCTGCAGCTGTACACCCACAGAACTGCCTCGTTGGTCTAGTGGTTGTAGTAGTGCGACTGCTGATCATGAGGTCCCGGGTTCGATTCCCGGGTCGGGCCAAAAAATCAATTATTGAGTTTTTCCATCAAGAAATTCTCAGTAGCTGCCCGGAGTCAAGAAGTTGGCCGTGTTTCACCCCCGTGCCTCGGAAAGCACGTAAAGCCGTTGGTCCTGCGCCTGATCACTCTCCGGTCGTGTCGGTCTACCGTCCCATCGGGCTATGAGAGTGAGGGAATAGAGAGTGCACCTGTGATTACGCATACACCTGGGCACTATAATCCTGTCCTGCGCCGATGGCTAGTCTCCGTTGAGACTGGCCGCCGTGGCCGAAATTCGGTCTGGAGGACATTATTATTATTATTACACCCACAGGACAAAAACGGGTGTTGTATTCTCTTACATCGCAACTTTACGCAACTTTGCAGTGCTTATGATTACGAGGGGATAGTTAAGTTAATTAAAAGCTGAAAGTGGGCTTCAACTTTTATTAATGTATTTAAACATAGTGATTTATATAATCTTTGGATATCTTTCTACCTATTTAATGGAACTTGTCATGGCTCAGTACTTGAGTAGTCTAACCACTAACCACGAAATCTCTACAACAATTCTCTACCATCGAAACAGATAGAAGCCTCGAGTCAAAATTATGTTTTGTGTGTATTCTATTATAAGTTGACACATAAAAGATAAGCATAAAATTAATTACGAATGACCAGCAAAAATACGAAATAACCATCATTTTAACTGAAAGGTGACAAAGGAACACACAGTTCACTTGATGGTAAGTGGATGCTGTGCCCACTGACTTCTCCATTTATCCTTTTTTTTATTCGGACAAAAAAACAGTTACACATTAATGTTATACAAGACAATTAATTTATAAACGAGTACTTAACGTGTAACTCACACCAATGCACACAAAGTAATATTATATGCTTAGTCTTATGTTTAATTCTTGATTAAGAATCAAAATGCGGATGCGTTGTCACCCGTGAGGACTTAGATGGAATACCTCGTTTCCAGTAAAAGAATCTCCGGTTCTCTACACTCAGTTTACGAAAAACAGTAGCATTAAGCTGCTATTTTATGCAGGTAAACTGTGAGAGCGGGGCGCTTCTCCGGTCGAGGCGTCCCATTCGTGCTACAACCATATTAATATAGATATATATATATTAAAAATAGATAAATAAATACATATATTAAAAATTTTTGGTAATTAATTCTTATTTTTGTGGTTCAGTATATTGAGTTTAGGAAAGTATAATTACTGTTTATATACAAGTCATAAATTAATTGTGGTTTTCCTTTTTTTTTCTAGATTTTAATATATCGAGATAAATACATAGAAGGTGCTAACAGTGCTCCAGTGGCAATACTTGAAGAGAACTTGATGAAAGATTTATTAGGCTTTTCGCAAATAATTAAATTGTTAGCTCATTACAGGAAACCCCTAATAGGTCATAACATATTTCTGGATATGATACTCCTTCACAATCAGTTCATAAGTCCATTGCCTAGAAGTTATTCTAATTTCAAAAAAAATATTAATAGTATGTTACCAATTATTTTTGATACAAAATATATATCACATGAAATGAGCAAGAAATTATCTTTCGATGAAGTATGGAAATCCAATGCACTTCAAGAGTAAGGGTATTTATAGTCATGTATTTATTTTTTGTTCTTATAATCTCCTTGTAAATATTTTAACGGTTTTATTTTTTATTACAGCCTGTATGAGTTCTTTGCGGAAGGTAAATGCAAGAAATTACAAAATGGAGTCAACTTCGTTAAACTCAGTACACCATTTAATGTTAATCAATCATACCATGAGGCGGGGTGGGACTCATATTGCACAGGTATTTTTAGAGGGAAAAAAAATTAATACTTATTTTTAATTTTAATACTTAACCTAAATTTTATTTTAAATTCGTTATTTAAAGGATAATTCAAATGTATAATTTTGAAACTATCGGGAGTAAAATTATAAAATATGTTTCACCATTTTTAGCTAATTTATAATTCTTATATATAAAAAATCTTACTGACGTTTAGAATTAAAACCGTTTATATTGAAAAAAAGTCGATGATTCGTCGGGGAAAGTCTTGCAAAATAATATCATTTGGATAAGATATAGGTATCAAGATATAGATATAGTACAAGTAGCTCATTTATACTTGTTAATTTTAATTATTTTTTTAATAATAGAACTTTTGTTGATAGACTTGAAAACTTTTTAAAGCTTATTTAATAAGTTTCCTTTTTTTTAAAAACTACATGTATCTAGTACTAGATTTGTCTAAAGTATACAGTCCATAGGGATAAAGAATGGGATTAAAAATGGTGGCTCATCGAGCCAGTACCGTCAACATGCGCAGTACCAATAGCGAAAACACGGTATATCGTTATAACGTTATTTTATTCGGTTAATTGGAAATTTTCTAATAATGGGAAAATATTTGAAAATAACTGTGTTCGCAAGTAGGTATTCATTTCAAAAATAACATTTATAACTAGCGTCCTGCTCTGGCTTCGCCTGGCCCACCCATCTATTAAAGTAGCGTTACTTAGACTTAAGATAATCATTAAAGACCACTTATTTTCTCTTATCAATAGAAATATAATATATGTTAATAGTCTCTAAATTTTTCGCATGAAAGGAGACAATAGTTTTTGGACTCACTAGAAATTTTAACGTAACTTAATTTTATTACACATAAAAAAGATACCAATTTATTATAGTTAACGGTCTTAAGATTTTATGAAAATCTAACCGGAATCATGAAATCTGAAAAAGAAAAGAGTTGTTTTGATGCTCTGGCTAATGTAATATGAAAAAAATGCGTGTAATGGGTATGAAAGTTCTCAATAGCTTGCTTTTACGTTGATACTAGTGCCATCTCATAAGCACCAAGAGCACTACACAGTTTTTACACATTTTTTTTCTAGAGATGGCGCCACTACCGGCATTTATATAAGTAATTTATTCTTTAACACAATAAATAAAAAATGGTTATTATGTTGGACATCAGGTATAGCCAGGGGTATAAAGTCCTTAGTTTTATATCCCTGGCTATACCTGAGTTGTAACTGGCTTTTACGTTGATAGAGATACTAGCGCCATCTCACACTCATTAAAAGTACTATTTTCCCCAATATTTCTACACATTTTATTAAAAAGATAGCCTTTCGTTATTTATACCGAAACCTAAATAATTTCATATTTTAGTTTGTAATTTCTCAGTATTACCGTTAGATGCGATAAAACTAATACTACTTTTGTAATCTATAGGTTGTAAGGAATAAATCGACATGTATTTCATTAAGTTACGGCACAATTTGTGGTGGGCCCATTCTCCACACAAAAATAAATTGTCTCCTTTAGTCTAGATCACTTCTGGTATTACTCTTTATTGTTCGTGAAGTTTCATCACAATCGGTTCAGGTTTCAAATAGACAAATGAAAATTTAAGAATATTTACTCATGTCTCAATAGCATATTAAATATTCTATACAAAAATATAGAAACCATCTTGATTTTTTTTTTTGTACTTTATGCCACAGCATTTTGTTATTATTGATTCTAATGACAAGTTGTTCTGAAGTTATAGAAGGTACGAAAAACGCATATCGCAACGTTTTTTTTTTTTGCAGTCTTTACCGGCAGGTGTGAGTATAGATAGTAACAGTGTGTGAGTGAGAGTTGAATAGAGACGACGCCACTTTCAATCCCATTCTTTAACCGCACGGGTAGTATGTACTTTATTTCTTCTTCATTGGCTTTGAAAGTGCACAGCTGAACATTTACCTCTTCCAAGGATTTATCTTCATGCTTACCAGACGTTTCAGTTTTGACTTTGCGCGAGGAGAGCCCGTCGCCGTTCTAAGTATTGCAACTGGTGTAAATGAGATAATTATATCGCCATAGGCAAGGAGCCGTAAGATCTTTCTGGAATTTTTTTTTATAGAATATGGGTGACAAACGAGCACACAGTCCACCTGATGGTAAGTGGTTGCTGCGGCCCATAGACATCTACATCTATCCTCTAGTACAAATCAAAATGTAGATGCGTTGTCACCCGTGAGGACTAAGATGGAATGCCTCATTTCCAGTAATAAGGGCCTCCGGCCACCTGCACTCACCAAGCGAAACGCATAGGTAAACCTCTACTTCACGCTGGTTTTCTGTGAGGTCGTGGTACCACCCCGGTTCGAGCCGGCCCATCCGTGCAACAGCAAAAGCTGCCGCGTGGCTCTACCACTGTTATTTGAATTTCTCATAGTCGGCTCTTACGACACCTACGAGACGAAATGTTATGATGGATTGACTCTTAAGTTGTAATTTGTACTAAATATACTTTTCGCAATATTTTTTGATTTGTGTCGTGGTAAATAAGCACTGGTACGAGATAGGCTAGGTCCTAAATCTTGGGCTATTGAGGTCTGAAAAGTAAAGAGCCCAGTGTTCAGTAATAGGATAGTCTGTTACTTTTACCGTCTACAACGGGTGCTGGTGAACGTCTACAACGGGTGCTGGTGAACTACTAAAAAGTTTAGAACTCGTATTCGTCACGTGGGCCCTCGCCGCAATTTCGCATATTTCACATCATGTCCATAAATATATAAATACAAATTAAGTTATACACCGCCATCTATCGAGAACCCTAAGACTTTGTCAGACTTTTGTCAGTCAAAACGAAAACAAAGTCGAAAAAATCTTACGAGACTCACTGGACGAAATGGGGTGATTGATTCTTCTGTGCTGCTGCCAAAAATTTATGGTTTAATAATTTCTTTCTTAAAGAAAAATGCAATATTAAACATGAGCGTGGGTAGCTCAGAGGATTGACGCTCGCTATTATTACACAGTCCGGTCATAAGTATTGTCACACAGTAAAAACTTTTCTTTTAGAATGCTGGCCACAAAAAAGTTTATTGAATTCTAATTTCGAATTGTTCATGAAAATAAAACTGTATACTTTTTAGAATTTTACTCATTTTTAAATATGGAGTGGACGCTTAAAGAATACCGTGTTGCAGTTATTGCGTTGCATCGTTGCGGTTACGCGCAAATTCAAATTTTTGACATACTGAAAAATTTGAATATAACCAAAAGATTCGTTTATCGTACCATCAAACGATATAATGAAGACTCTAGTGTAGATGACAGGTCAAGAAGTGGTCGCCCTCGGTCTGTTAGGACTCCAGCAGTTATAAAAGCTGTGAAGGCGCGAATTCAAAGAAATCCCAAACGTAAGCAGAAACTGTTGTCCCTTCAGATGGGGGCAGAACCACGGTGAAAAGGGTGTTAAATGAAGACTTAGGGCTTCGGGCATATCGAAGGAAAACAGGACATCGTTTGAATGCTCGTCTAATGGACCAGAGACTGAAGAGATGCCGCGCTTTGTTGAAGCGGTACGCGGGAAAAAAATATCGGGATATTCTTTTTTCGGATGAAAAAATTTTTACCGTAGAAGAGAGATACAACAAACAAAATGATAAGGTGTACGCACACAGTAGTGAAGAAGCGAGCAACCGTATTCCGCGTGTCCAACGAGGTAATTTTCCATCCTCGCTCATGGTATGGTTGGGAGTTTCTTATTGGGGCTTAACAGAGGTACATTTTTGTGAGAAAGGTGTAAAAACGTATTCAGTTGTGTATCAAAATACAGTCCTGACGAACCTTGTGGAACCTGTTTCTCATACCATGCTCAATAACAGGCACTGGGTATTCCAACAAGATTCGGCGCCAGCTCATAGTGGGAAGAGCACACAAGACTGGCTGGCGGCGCGTGAAATCGACTTCATCCGGCACGAAGACTCGCCCTCCTCCAGTCCAGATTTGAATCCGTTAGAGTACAAGATATGGCAACACTTGGAGGAAAAGACGTGCTCAAAGCCTCATCCCAATTTGGAGTCACTCAAGACATTCTTGATTAAGGCAGCCGCCGATATTGACATGGACCTCGTTCGTGCTGCGATAGACGACTGGCCGCGCAGATTGAAGGCCTGTATTCAAAATCACGGAGGTAATTTTCAATAAACTTTAGTGTCATAAGAATCTATGTTTTGTTAAGTTCATTTTGGTATATAAATGGTTAGATAATGAATAAACTTGTTTCAATTATTTTATATTAAACATGTGACAGAATTTATGACCTGACTAGGTATTTATTACCATGTTTTTAATAAGTCACTTTCTTGTTTGCCTCTCGTTCCGGGTGGAATTTAATAATTGATTTTAGACTAATGTCCCGATGAGCTGGAAACTTGAAATTTTGGATATAGCTCAAATTCGGATGACAATGTAAGAATGTGATAAGAACGTGATATTTTTTTAATTTAAAAAATCATTTGTTTTCACAAATACGCGAGCAACCCGGGTCCAATTCCCGTCGGTACCAATGATATTGTTAATTGCAATTTTGAGTGCTGATTTACCACGTGCTCGGCGGTAAAGGAAAACATCGCGAGGAGACTGCATGTCTGAGAAATTATAGAGAAATATTTCGAAGATATATGACGTCCGTCAACACGCATTAGGGCAGCGCGGCGGACATTTCCTTGCTCTAAATTCTCTCAGAAATTAGAAAAGGCATGTGTCCAGTGGGTCGTACATATTTTTTTTGATAGGATATGGTGACAAACGTGCATACAGTCCACCTGATGGTAAGTGGTTGCTGTGGCCCATAGACATCTACATCTATCCTCGATTACGAATCAAAATGCAGATGCGTTGTCACCCGTGACGAATGAGATGGAATGCCTCGTTTCCAGTAAAAAAGGGTCTGCGGTTCTCTACACTCACCATATGAAACACAGCAGCGTTATGCTGCTATTTTACGCTGGTATTCTATGAGAGCGTGGTCCTTCCCCGGTCGAGCCGACGCATTCGTGCTACAACTATACCAGTAATATAGCTGCAGCATGGCTATACTACGTAAAAAAATACATGAATATTGGTAGCTATCTCGAAGTGTAGGGCGGCCGCCCCTTAGATGGAGTGACGACCTAGTAATATAGTATACTAATAATATAATATTATATACTAATACTAGCTGACCAGGCAGACGTTGTTCTGCCCTTTCCGAACGACCATTTGCTTTCCCAAAAAAACTCCTGAAATTAGCAATAAAAAAATTGAGGGTCACTTATCAGGATAAAAACCTATCCTATCTCTCAAGTTGGACCAAACTGCACACAGTCTGTAAATTTTTTTTGAAATCGGTTCTATCTGTTGAATTCATACTTACAGCAACACGTGATGGTTATACTACTAAATTGTAGCTTATATTAAACGTTTGTATTTTTAATATAGCGCCATCTATTACATATTTACTCAATCCAGTCAACAGATATCGTCGTCTGACAGAATCGTTTGGAGCTAACAGATAATTGTGACTGTCAAAAAATAGACAAATAATTTTCAATAAAATAATATTGTATTGCGACTATAAATTGAGATGTAAGCTATCCTATCTTTTAAGTTGGACCAAACTGCACATTGACCAAAAATTTCATTGAAATCAGTTCAGTAGTTTGGGAGTCCATCGCGGACAAACAACGTGACACGTACTTTTTATATATAAAGATAATATAGATATAGACTGTAATGGATGGATGAATACCCATATTGTAACTATGAAATAACAGAAAAACTTATTGTGTACTGCTCATATGATATTTAGTAAGATTACCGCATATATTTTATACGTGGTAGAGCCTTGCTGCAGCTATATTAGTAGTATAGTTATAGCACGAATGCGTCGGCTCGACCGGGGAAGGACCACGCTCTCAAAGAATACCAGCGTAAAATAGCAGCATAACGCTGCTGTGTTTCATATGGTGAGTGTAGAGAACTGGAGACCCGTTTTTACTGGAAACGAGGCATTCCATCTCATTCCTCACGGGTGACAACGCATCTGCATTTTGATTCGTAATCAAGGATAGATGTAGATGTCTATGGACCACAGCAACTACTTACCATCAGGTGGACTGTGTGCTCGTTTGTCACCCTAATTCTATAAAAAAAATTACATATTTCAGGTAGCACCATTAAATTTGATTCTATGTACATTTTATCTGTTGATATGACACAATTGTAAGTTACTGAATGTTTTAAATAACATACGTTATATTACAGATTACATTTGTTTCTAATATTTAGGCTACTGCTTCATCAGGCTAGCCCATTGGGCAGCATGTGACAATAGAGGGAAATATCGGCCGGTAGGGCCAACTGAGAAGCTCGCAGCTATGGCCCCTTACTGCAACAAGGTGAATGTAATTCGTGGCGCTATAGCTTATATGGTATGTTTATAAACATTTATTATTTTAATGATTTCTTGTATTTACGCGAACACTACACATTTAAATAAAACTAATTTTACGGATTTTATCGCGTATATTAACTTATTTTACATTCCCGACGTTTCAAGCACTTTACAACACCCATGGTCACGGGGGGGACTGAGGTGTATAACGTCCCGATGTCATAGTTAACCACGGCTACCTCCAGATTAAAAATTATTAATTTTCGTTCCGATCTACGCTTTTTATAGGATAGGGTGACAAACGAGCACACAGTCCACCTGATGGTAAGTGGTTGCTGCGGCTCATAGACATCTACATCTATCCTCGTTTGCGAATCAAAATGCAGATGCGTTGTCACCCGTGAGGACTAAGATGGAATGCCTCATTTAGTACAGTAAAAAGGGCCTCCGGCCACCTGCACTCACCAAGCGAAACGCAGAAGCAAACCTCTACTTCACGCTGGTATTCTGTGAGGTCGTGGTACCACCCCGGTTCGAGCCGGCCCATCCGTGCGACAGAAAAAGCTGCCGCGTGGCTCTACCTATATAAGAATAGACGCTCCGGGAAGTCTATCTATCGGCTGGGTGACGATAAATCCGACACCTCCTTGGGACAGATGGTCGCCCTCCCGGTGATAGAACAAGTTGCCGAACGCGTTGCTGCTCTCTTCGGACCACAGATAGTCCTATAATATTCCAACACAACTTGTCTATCTCTTCTTCCAGCTCCAGGATCTTCTCGTCAGTCCTCAGGGTGCGTGCGTTATAAGTTACCAAGTCGAGTCGTCGTAGGTGGCAACCGAACCTCCACCGGAGATTCTTAGGACCCCCTGCCCCGCCGTTACCATGGTCGCCACCGTAGCCAGGAATAGCGGGGCCGCCGGGGACTGGGGGCCATCTCTTAGTAACTTTATCCATTTGGGGGGCATATTGCCATAATTGTGCCATGGCAACCGCAGTTTTTTATTGTAATAATGCTGTTATCAGGAAGATGCTGCTGCCCATCTCCTGACTGTTTCCCACTGTCGCCTTTTACGACACCCACGGGAAGATATGGAGTAGTGGATATTCTTAACCGCCACTACACGGCAGGTTTTTAGTATATTTATTTTCCTTTAATTACATAAAAAACAAACAAAACACCCATTGTTTTGGCCTGCAAATCATTTTACGATTATAATATTAGTTCGGTTGGTGTCAATTCGATTTTTTTATTATCCGCATTTTTTCAATTGTTTTTCTGTCCTCCAAAATGAGTAAAGTGCGATTCGAGACTCGAAAAAAATTGTGACGTTTATGGACCTAATGCAGTGTCAGTAAGAGTAGCACAAAGTTGGATCAAGCGTTTTTCGTCCGGGAATTTTGATGTCAAAATTGCAGAACCCTAATGAATCGTATACTTATTTGCGATTGAGGGAAACGTAATGAAACCGAACCATTTTTGAAAAGATTGATCACTCTGGTGATGAAAAGTGGATCACCTACGATAAAAACGTGCGAAAAAGATCATGGTCAAAAGATAGGCAAGCTCCACAGACTGTAGCGATACCTGGATTAACACGCAATAAGGTGACATTGGTGACATGTTGTGTGTATGGTGGGATTGGAAGGGCATCGTTTATTATGAGCTTACCCTTTACCGGTGGTAAGCTGGTCAAAACCATCGATTCGGATCTCTACTGCCAACAGCTAATGAGACTCAAGCAAGAAATTGAAAAAAACAACGGCCGGAATTGATCAACAGAAAAGGAGTGGTCTTTCATCATGATAACGCCTGACCACACACATCTTTGGCCACTCGAAAAAAATTGAGAGAGCTTGTGGTTGGGAAGTGTTAATACACTCAGATTTTCAGCTGTTTCGGTCTCTTCAGAAGTCCTTGGCTAGTGTTAGGTTAACATCAAGAGACGACTGTCAAAACTACTTGTCGCGGCCTTTTAATCAAAAATCCTAAGATTTCTACAGCAACCTGATTATGTTACTACTTACAAGATGGCAACTAGTTATCGAGCAAAATGGCACATATATATTATAATTAAATGTAATTAAACTTTGAAAAAAAAATGTCTTGAATTTGTATATAAAATACCACGAAACTTTTTCCCCGGTACCTTAAACTTAAGATGGCCCAAATTAAGATTACCCTCAACCTATGAGTATGTTTGCGTATGTATATAGATGTGAAAGAAACGAAAGAGGTGCGTCAGGATCGTGCTAAATGGAAGTCAGTAGTCTCTACCTACCCCTCTGGGCAACAGGCGTGAGAGTTAATGTATGTATGTATAGAAATGGCCTACAGTAGCCGCTATCCCTAATCCCAGCCGCCAAATTTCACGAACGCAAATCGCGGCATAACTCCCGATACCATCCACACCATCTGGATGATTGGCGGTCCACCAATGTGCGATTTAGAAGATGTTTTCTTTCTCGCACAACTTCCTTGTGGAATCGATTACCATCAGCGATTTTTCCGGACCGATACTACTTAGGGACCTTCAAGAAAAGAGTCTACTCCTTTTTAAAAGGCCGGCAACGCATCTGCAATTCCCCTGGTTCCCCTGGTGTTGCAATTGTTCATGGGCGGCGGTAGTCACTTACTATCAGATGAGCCGCATGCTCAATTGCCCCCTCTCCTATAAAATAAAACTATCATACAATTCGTTTTCCTAAAAAACCAATTTCACGTGCACGAAGAGTGCAGAAAAAATATTTCTAAAATGAACAACTGCTTCAACAACTTAAAACGATTTTTTTTATTATGTCAATCCGTACTAAGTTGTCGAAAGAATAGTTTATTATAGAAGCGATTTTACGCCACGCTTTACTATAGTAAAACTAATTGTAATGGAGAACGAAACGATTCTTTAATATATATATGCAGGAACTACTCATAACTGATAAATACCTAAAACGATAATTGTGTTTTGTCAGTGTGTACAAATTTGAAAAGTTAAAAACAGTATTCCACGTGAGGCCAAATCTGCGCTTTGTAAAGTTGCAAGCTGTGTCGGCATGAAATACTGTCCCGCTCTGCTGAGCACGCCAAGCTTTTTAGAGGCCAATTTAGCCTTCTCGAAGTGACCACGAAACTGCACATCACTCGATATATCGACGCCGAGGATTCCGATGCTGGCTGAGGCAACAGGGGAAAGTGCCCTGAAACTGAGGAGATACAACAAAGGGGTTCCTTTTAGCGGTAAACGCACAAACTTGTGTTCTGGTGATTGAGCTGGACTAGATTTAGTCGTCGAACAAAGACTAGATTTTAAACAAGTTGGTTCCGGTACTCGATGTGTTCCCGAGAAATATTGGCTCGGCCGGTGTAAAACGCATCACCAGTGCTGTGGCCCGAATAGCAATGAATGTTACTGGCTTGCAACATAACAAATACTCACTTTGAAATATGTCATCGAAATATTTAATAATTTTTTACACATGCAGGTTTCCTCACGATGTTTTCCGTCGAGCACGTGGTAAATCCGCATTAAAAATTGCATGTAACTTGGTTCGGTGCCGAGAGGGGTCGAACTCAGATTGCTCGCATACTGTGAAATTTAGGACTAGCGTGGATTAAGGACCGCGGTAGGTACTAACCGTCTTGCACCTTTAACACTCCTTCCAGTCAACGTCCAGACTTCATCGACGGCCCACTTAAAAAGTTAATATTTTGTTAATTGACAACAAACCGATTATGTTAGTATCTCGCACAGTGCCATGTGAATAAATTATCAATTATATTTCAGAACTTAGCTGAAAATGATCCGCCGAAACATCGTCCCAACCTGTTGCACATCAAATCTATAAAGGAGCGCATTATAAATATCGAAAAGGTACGATGCAATTATATTAACAGATATAAAACAAAGATATTTTCCAGATATCATAATGATTTCCCCGCGAGCGCCTAATAATAGTGCACACAAAACGGTGGCAAACGGTCGCTGTGCGACCTTCGTGAAACATATTGCCCAATAACTATCACAAAGTTTACACTGAACCTGGCAGGATAAAGACATTGCATAAGGAGCTCGAGACGATACTATTTTCGTATTACGCTGTAAACACGTTCCGTCCGCGTTGTCTCAATCCTCTGAGCCAAATTTAGCGGCCATATGTAAGGGAACGAGTATGGTAATAATAATTGTCAACATTGGTGTGCCGTACCGTGGAAGCGCATTCCAACTGTGCGCACAGATAAAGACAATGTTTAGGTTGATTTGAAATCGGAACACAACACACCGACACCGTGTTTGACAAACATTACCCGTTGGAAATTCGGCTGACATTTGGCGTGCCGCCAGAAAGCCATCTAACGCACACAATCGTGAACCGCACACCCACACAAATGCCATTACACATATTTCCCGTTGCTAGTTAAAACAGATTGATAATGCCCAAGTGTCACACGGGAAAAACTTTATTTTCGCTCTAGGCCGTCGTTTTAAAAACTCCATCGGGTGTTTGATTACTGAAACGCACGGCCAGTCATTTTTCATGCCACTGTCAAGGTTGATTTAAGGTTACGTTATAAATACCATCTCAAAACGAATGTCAACGTGCCGTGGCTCCTAGGTATAGAGACGTCTGTCGCTTAGGTTATAGATAGAATTTGCAATGGCATTGTTAGCCCAGGGGTGGCTCGATTATATTTGTGCTGATTGTTGTACAGGTGGCGTCCGCGCTGGCCGCTTTTGGATCTGTCGACGTAAAACCTTACGGCAGCCGCACCGCACTTATAGCGACTGGCACGCAATTCACGTAAGTCTCTGACGTAACATATCGTGATAAAATCAATTTCGATATAATGCTTTGACGCAAATGAATTCAAAAATTATATAAGACAATTTCCACAGCCGTCGTTAGCTTGACTACCAAATGAAGGATCATTTTATCAATGATCGAAAAGCTTAAGGAGCGAAACACTTTTAAAGATGAATAAGTCATAAACTGTGTTTAAAGTCATTAACTGTATGTTCAAATTGCTTAAGATTAGATAAAGAAAAATTTGAAAATTTTAGTTTTTATGATCCACTAAATTTGAGATTCATACCATACAAGGTATCATATTATAAATTAAATGTATAATTTTAAGACTCTGATGTGTGGACAATTAATATTTTTAACTCTGTTTACCAAATCAGATGTTAAAATATTCTAAACCAATCAAACTCAAAAAGGTCCTATTTAACTTTACAGAAATATTATATAATAATTTTGAGATGAATTAGGGCATTTTAATTATAATAAATAAATATACATTTTAATTCCAAGACATAATTCAAAAGTTAATAAACTTTTAACTTATTCTTACTTATTTTACATTTATGTTAGGGTTGTGAGGGTATGGAGATGGAATGTATTTACAGGCTGCTACGGTATTCGGTCTTAGTCCTCAAAGATGATAAAGCACCTGAAACTTTTGTGTTAGAGTCCTTTAGTAGTGTTTTACTTAGTTGTTATATGTTCTGAAATGTTAGTGCTGTCAGCCTTTTGGCTTTTACAGCTTCAACTGACTCAGGGCTGCGGGCTGTATGTCTAATATGTCTTCAAGAACCCGAGTTGCGATAACCAGTTTAAGTGTAAGCTCGTCACTCCAATGTTGTAAACTCACCTCCTGAGAGTCGTAATCAAATATACTAAAATGATTGTGACTTCCGACAGCTTGGATAAATTTATATACAGCTGCTGTAGCCTGGTTACTACCTTCAATAATGTGATATAAGATTAAATATTAAAAAAAAATTATAGATTTACGTAAAACCTTAGTTTTACTAAAAGTATGTTTGCATTTAGTTTTTCATGAGTAAAGCTTCTTTTAGCAGTAATTGCCTTTAATATATATTTTTACAATAACAAAGTTTCAACGGATTACAAATGTCGAAACCTACCGAATGACAGATGGTTATTGCTGCCGACGAACACCTTGACCAACTTCTAACAAATAATGTTGTAAGTGCGTTGTCAAATCTGATATCTAAGATGAGAATGTTTTACAATCTGTAGTTATTATGGCTATCCATATCTTTTAAACTAAAAAAAACAGCAGTGAGTAGTTATTACGGGATTGTAGTAATTTAAATGGTTGTCATTTAAATAGTAGTCATTTAAAAAATAAAACAGATTCACATTAGTTTAAATTTATGGTATGTAATTTACATAACATTGTTTCAGAGCGGACAAAATCTTGAAGCAGTTCCGGGATAGCCGAGATTACAGAATATCGACGTATAACGCGTTCAGACATTCCGCGGCTGGTCGCATCGCAATCTGGTACTTAATTTCTTATAATTTATATTTATGTTTGTCACACCTTTCCTATTTTATAACTGTTTTTAAACAATTATAAGTGACGGAAGCAAAAACCATAAGCAAACCATAACCAAACCATAAGCAAGATTAATTAATTTTTTTAGTAATAGAGGTTTTTCGTATGGTGAGTGTAAAGAACCAGGGACCCCTTTTACCAAAAAATAGACATTCCATCGTAGTCCTAAGGCGTCACAATGCATCTGCATTTTGATTCTTAATTGAGGATAAATCAGATGAACTGTGTGCTCGTATGTCACCCTATTCTATAAAAAAAAAGAATTAAATTTAATGAAAACTCAATCAGGTGTGAAATTGTTTTTCAGTCTTGTATTCGATAACAGAGGGTAGAGCTATATTGATAAAAACTCACGCATGTACGAACACACGAATACATATACACATACAAGCGTGTGCGCGCCCGCACGAATAAATCGAACCGAAAATTAATTAAAATCTTAGAATATATGTGATTTACAAAATATATATGTAAATGCTAATGGAAAAAAATATTTATGAATTCAAGTATTTGACATTGGCACGATACAATGCTATAAATTTAAACAAAATCTACCATGCCTTAGAATAATAAAACTTTAGTATAGAAAAGTACTATAAAAAAACTATAAAAAAAATTGGATGACAGCTGTAAATTACTCCATGAACAATGTCATTGCTTTTAGGGTTCAACTGTAATATAAGGAACCCTTTTAATTTCTTTCCGTCCATCTGATCTTATGTATCACAGGGAATAACTTGTAGATTTTTGACCGAATTAAATAAAATATTAAGGCGTAAAGTATATTCTTTTATTTTATTTTATTTTATCAGCTTGCCCTGTAAGTAAACAGAGTAAACAAATGTTTTAAATAATGCTGAAATTCATCACATGTGCAAAGCCATCTTAACTAACATGTAATACAACAGAAAATCTGAAAATAACTTCTAAGTACTGAGTACTTCTTACGATTGAAATTTTAACGAAGACTAAAATTTGAAGGTAGGAGATAATTTTCACTTCGGAACCCTACCTTACGCGTGTACCAACATGCACTTGCCTTTTTTTTTATATTTCACGGTTTAATAGAAATATTCACTTACTCCCACACAAAGTTCAATTGCTGCTGGCAAACAAACTCAACATTTTGGTTGCATCACTCGTACTATGAACGACCCAGTCACCCTTTCAGTTATAATTTGATAAAATTTTATTTTTGGGACTTCATAAAAAACTTCAAACCGTTTTGACAATTTTTATAAATCTTTTTAAACTATGTAGTAGAAAACAAAATTCAATTAAAATTTTTCATTGAGAAACATCCGTAATGGTATTCCGTAATTTATTCATAACAAAATGTCGTGAGATAAATTATAATGGCTCTATAATAATAAATTACATATTAAACCAATTTACTTGATAACACGTGGTAGCGTTGGTAGGTAACAGTTTGGTAGTTAACGTCAAAAATATTCAGTTATTAGTTATTACGTTGGGTTTTCTGGGCTTGAATTACAGCCAAGGCGAACATTTTTATAAAATCGCGCGTTATTAGTTTTCGCGTCTGGTTGTGTGGCATTGTCTCTGACACGAAATCGCAGCCTACCAGCGAATTTATTAAATAAGCGTTTCATCGTTTAGAACGTGTGAGTGCGCCTCTGTTGGTGTGCAGACATGTCCTTTGTAAAAGGGGTGTTAATATAATTGGATAATTGACAATTTAAAAGAATTTTGTAATTTAAATTTTTGCTATAAATAAAAAGAATAAGGTTCCTTTCGCAATTTGAAACCGTAAACTAGTTTAAGATTTCGCAATGAAAATATCCTGGTATGATAGCAGCCCGTAAACAATAATTTGCTACATGCATCTCTCCTGTAGTAGAGGGCATTCACACAAATGAAAGTACGAACTTTTTAACCCCAACAATTTACTATACGCTATTGACCCTAAATGTACCCCGGCTGCTGGCACCAGATTTGCCCTCCAATTGTTCCACGTTTCGTCACTGCTTGCGGATTTGATTGCCAGACATCTCAAACCTTTTTTACGTTGCTCCGTCGCTGGTTCGGGTTTTTATACACCTGGAAAACACATATTTGAGATGTTTCAACCGCCATCTGTCGGATATCCGAAGATATTTCTTGTATTTTTCTTAGTCGACTTAGGCTATATTAGTAGTATTGTTGTAGCACGAATGACGCTCTCGTAAAATACCAGCGTAAAATAGCAGCTTCATGCTGCTGTGTTTCGTATGGTGAGTGTAGAGAACCGGAGACCCTTTTTACTGGTCATGACGCATTACTATATTAGTCCTCACGGGTGACAACGCATCTGCAATTTTGATTTGTATACGAGGATAGATGTAGATGTCTATGAGCCACAGCAACCACTTACTATCAGGTGGACTGTATGTTCGTTTTGTCACCCTTATATTATAAAAACAAATATTGGGGGCTCTAAAGAGTCCGTAAGAGCAAGTGAACATTATGATACAATAATGTATCCGTCACAGTTATTTCTTCTTTTTTTCAACACCAACCCATAAAACTCGTTGCAGGGAGGGTTTGCCTTAATGGTAAGTGGATTGACGATATCGACGACACGTCTCGCACTTTAGACTGCTCGGTAGATGTAGGATTTTACGTTTGGCGTAAACAAGACGTCATCTTAATACAAACCATAACATTTCTGACATTTACCAAAGTTGCCTCTTACGACACCCACTTTACAGTTATTCGTTTATCGCTTATCGCAATCATTTTAAGGTTTACTTACAAAGGGCGAACATAATGCGGCATTTTTTAACAGTGTATATCAGTTGTTAGCCGTCGAAAAATTGTCGCGATGGTCAAAATCACTTTCATGTTCATGTTTCAGGGGCGGTGCCTTCATTACTGGAAGTCTGTTGTTACTACTAATACATAAGAAGGTGAAGTCGTGAACACAAGCAGAGTTTGTTAGAACATCCGTAAAAAGCAACAAAGTGAAACGTTTAAAAAACTTCCGCGAACTGTCATCGTATTATAATTTTGTTATAGTCCCACCAACTTATCTGTGAACTGACAGCTGCGGCAAAATTGTGAACTACAGCCGCCATTTAATCAAATGTCACTCGATACGTCATTGTTTTGAGAGTTTATAGAAAAATAAAAAATGCCGAAAACCATTAAAAGTAATGTTTGAAACATTATTTTAAAAGTATTAAACTTTTGTGAGCAAGAAGCTCGAGGGCAAGCACCGATAATGCCTTTCAATCAGGTCTATAAAAGAGTATCAGAGATTCAGTATTGCTATGTTTTGTTCCTTCCTTTCGTATTTCCGATAAATGGATTGGTTAATGCAATTCATTTCTTTTTCAGGTGTTAGTCAAGGATTCATTTCCAAAATAGTTAAAGAACCGGAAACCGCATAAACCACAGGAATGCAAATTACAACGCCCGGTAAAAAAGGCATAAAGGCATATTATTTCATTAAAGTTTAATTTGTTCAATTATTATGTTTTTGTTTCTTCTTGTTCTTGGACATATATCTGTTAAATCTGTGTTCTAGTCTTTTTATTTCGTGACTTATTTATTACCCTAGTATGTGGACTCTATGTAGGAATATAAGACCTTTAGATGGGAATATTCCCGAACTGGCAACACTTCAGCGCAGAAGCGCCAAGCTGTCAGTTCACAGATAAGTTGGTGGCACTATAATGCTGTGTAGTTACTTTACAAATGTATAATTACATAGTTAGAATATTATGATACATAAGAGAACTTGAAACAATAGTATATATAAGGAACATAAAAAACAAATCAATTGTTACTACCTCAGAATAAATATTTTGTTAAAGAACTTATAATTTTTTCATTTTATCATCATTATCATCATTACAGCCTTTCAAAAATCCACTGTATGTTTCTTTAA
Source organism: Parnassius glacialis (assembly GCA_033319125.1). Taxonomy (NCBI): domain Eukaryota; kingdom Metazoa; phylum Arthropoda; class Insecta; order Lepidoptera; family Papilionidae; genus Parnassius; species Parnassius glacialis. The sequence continues at coordinate 39,229,705 of JAVANC010000016.1, forward strand.
TAATTGTAAAACAAGATACCTATTTCAATGTTCTCGGTTTGCATAGTTAACTTTTTGTAAATAAGTAAGCATGATTGGGAAGCACACGTTCCTCGGGATGGTAAGTTGATGTTGTAGCCCATAGACACCTCTATACTCGATTAGGAATCAAAATAAAAATAGTTGTCTACCCCTGATCCCAAACACTGTATTTTAATTAGTCAACACGTACTATTTTTTTTATAGTATAGGGTGACAAACGAGCACACAGTCCACCTGATAGTAAGTGGTTGCTGTGGCCCGTAGACACCTACATTTATCCTCGTTTGCGAATCAAAATGCAGGTGCGTTGCCACCCGTGAGGATGGAACTAAGATGGAATGCCTCGTTTCCAGTAAAAAGGGTCTCCGGTTCTCTACACTCACCATACGAAACACAGCAGTGTTAAGCTGCTATTTGACGCTGGTATTCTGTGAGAGCGTGATCCTTCCCCGGTCGAGCCGACCCATTCGTGCTACAACTATACTAGTAATATAGCTGCAGCATGGCTCTACCACGTCTAAAAATACTAGAAGCTAAGAGCTGTTTTTTTTTAAGTGAAAACCTTCAGCCGCGTTGAGTTACTTTTGGTAGGGGATTCATTTATGATCTCTACATACTCTACTAGTAGTCGCAATTGGCTGCCTCTATTTTTTTTTACCGACGGAGTGTACTTTCACAGTGATCCCATTTATTTATTTTTATTTCAACCATATCCGATGAGTTTTTTTTTTAAATTATTATTAGCTGCCAGTGATTGACTTCAGTTCCACCTGGTGATAAGCGGTGCTGGATCCCTCGACAGCGAATCTCATTCACACTAAATTTGCGGTAAAACACTGTTTGACGGCCTCATTTAAAGATAAGGAATTAAAGTTTCATCCGTTTCCACATGCACAGGAATTTGCTTAAACGTGAAATAAAATAATTTTTATTACTTCCCGTTCTGACAACCCTAGCAATTTATTGTTTTGTCGGCTTTTCCGACAACATCAAACGCGATGACTGACTATGTTCTTCTTAGGCTGTGACCTTGAAGACTCTTGATTGTAATCGGATGGAAAGACAGAAACCGACCAATTATTTAACGTCATTGCTGTTGCTCCGATCCTCAGACCAGGGGATAAGCCGTACGGTGAAAGCTTGCTTTTGGGCTAGCGTACCAAATCCTCAAAGGCCATTGAGATCATAATCTTACAGAGTATGGAGTTAATTGAATTTAGCCGGTAGTTGGCAGGGTCGGCACGGCTGCTTTTCTTGGGCACAGGCATGCAAATTGGCTAGCTTCCAAGATTTTGGGCTCTATCCAGTCCTAAATGAAAGGCGGGACAAGCGTATCAATATAAAAGACAACTCAGGCGCACCAGCCTATATGACTATAACAACTTTAGCTGCCACCTGCCACTCGAGAACCTTTCTTCTCCATCGGTTGCCGGTTCTCGAGCTATATAGCCGTCCCATTGCCACTTCAACTTACTGGTTCGTAAGTAAACTAATTTTGAAGAATTCATTATTATAATTGTTTTTGACCGTGTAGTCGCGGGATGAGAATATACACTACCCTATATCGTATTTTTGGGTGTCGTAACAGGTGACAGAGAGAAACAAAGGAGGTGGCCAAAAGCGTCCTACTAAAAAAAAACTGCGATAGCCAACATGCCTGCCAAGTGTCTATGTTCAGCACTCAGCACACGTGGATGCCTATGTTCAGCATTGGACTTTTAATAGGCTGGAAAGGTAAACGGTATTGCATTTATTTATCTTTTATTTTTATAATTAATTTTCTTTCACAGTTGTTATTAGAAAGACGCTGCTGCCCATCTCCTGATTTGTCTCCCTCTGTCGCCTCTTACGACACCCACGAAATGATATGGGCTGGTAGGATATTCTTACACCGCCATTACACGGTCTTTAATTAGTTACTAAAATGACTACTATTAAAAAAAACTTGAATCACTTCAGAGGTAAGTTTTTTTTTAAATAGAATATGAGTGACAAACAAGAACACAGTCCATTTAATGGTAAGTGGATGCTGTGGCCCATAGACATCTAAGTACATTTATCCTAGATCTAAGGTCTAAGGTCTTAGATCTAAGGGATCTAAGATCTATGGACTAACATGAAATGCCTCGTTTCCAGTAAAAAGGATCTCTGGTTCTCTACACGCACCATACGAAACACAGCAGCCTGAAGCTGCAATTTTACGCAGGTATTCTGTGAGAGCATGGTCCTATTTCGGTCAAGCCGACCAATTCATGCTACAACCATAATATAGCTTCAGGGTGGCTCTACCATGTATAATTTTTTTTTTATAAATTTTTCGCAATCAATCTTTCAACGGAACCCGAGAAATAAAATTCACGCTAAATGTTCCCATTCCTCGGTGTCGGTCAAACAATGAGTAAATAAAACATACATTATTACGGCCGAAATATTCTCTGTTTATTTTGGCTCAAGAATTTCAGCTTCAAACTATATGAAATTCATAAGCGTATGTGTTTCATTCACCAAAGTGCAGCAAGTAATGAAGTAATCAGCAGGAAGTTGCACGGTCGCCGGTTTAGAATTGTTCTACGAGTGAACGGTAAATCACCATACATCACGCATGTCAAAATGTTTGCCCGGCTTAATACCGCGGCGGGGGCGGGTGGCGCTGCATAGGAAAAGTAGAATCGTTTCCAGTTGGTTAATAAACGCAATTGATTCCATTCCAACACAAATGGATTTTATGCAACATTAAATCGGCTTCTCTCTTCGTTTTAGATTGTCAGTTTGATACCTTGATTTACGGTTTGAGGTATCTTCATTTTATACTCTATTTATACTATGAAACCTTGATTCTATTATACGAATACGTTTTCCTATTTTGATAAATCGTAGAGAACCCATGACGCCTTGTCTTGAGGTAAATACCAGAAATATCTAGTGACTTTCGATAGACAGCGGATTATTACACGCTAGTTTAAATCCACCATCAAAATTATAGCAATCCGTCCAACATAAAAAGACTGGACCAGCTGTAAATTTTTCAGGCTGACGATGATAACTGTCTATTTATATCTTGAATGTAGTACTAATAAATGCTACTCAACGACCACGGCAGTCCATGCACGCCTGCAGCGAACTCCAAAGAAGGTGAGTTTTTCCTACAGAATCGTTACTCCTAAGAACTAAAATGGAATACTATAATTATCATTTATATATTTCTTTTTTTAAAAACGTTACTCTAGAATATTCTCCCGTATCTTGAAGATGTTTACGTACATAAATTACACTTATACAAATACCAGAATTGGAACCCACGGCTCTCAACGCTCAATGCCGCAAATCAATGCTTAGCCATTAATTAAACTGGCTACCGTACCCTAAAAACTGATTTTCTATATACATATAAAAAGAGCTATATGGTCGTTTGCCTTATCCGGCTTCCCTCGCCCACAAACTAATAATACGTAGTACTATTATTTAGTCTGTGCTAATAAGAAGTACTAGAGTACCACCGCCCATAAACATCTGCAATACCAGATCAATGCTATAATTGAATTGTTGCGTGGCAAAAAAGGTAAGGGGGTATCACGTAACCAGACAGGTTCCTAGGCAGAAAACAAGCTCTTTCACTTAATAAAAAATGGAACACTACAGGAAGGTATAAAGTACCTATCCGTGACATTTGGAATACACCCAATCACGTTGAGCGTAAATAAAATCATTTACTACGGGAGTACACTGAGTAATAAATTTAATGTACGGGTCGTTAAAAACAATGTAATTGGTCCACGGCACGATGAATAGTCTAATAACACGCCGCTCATTTACTGTTGGCCCATAATTATAAAACCACCACATCCGAAGTTATAACTTTATTATTAACGAGATATTGTCGGCCTTTTATCTTTAAACCAACCTAGCCATCCCAACATCTTAATTGGCCATGCTTGCAGTAGCATTAGAAATCGCACTGCGAGACGCCAGTCCTAGTAGACTGCTCGTGACGTCACCGGTCCAACTATTTTAGGTTTTACCTGTCATAAGATATAATAAACCAGTAAAACTGTTCTAGATTAAAACTTGTCCCAGTTGTGAAATTTCAGTTTTTGTGTTGCTAGAAAAATATTGGTTAATTGATTTTTTTTTATATAGAATAAGGATGACAAACGAGCACGCAGTCCACCTGATGGTAAGTGGTTGCTGTGGCCCATAGACATCTACATCTATCCTCGTTTGCGAATCAAAATGCAGATGCGTTGTCACCCGTGAGGACTAAGATGGAATGCCTCTTTCCAGTAAAATGGGTCTCCGGTTCTCTACTCTCACCATACGAAACACAGCAGCGTTAAGCTGCTATTTTACGCTGGTATTCTGTGAGAGCGTGGTCTTTCCCCGGTCGAGCTGACCCATTCGTGCTACAACTATACTATTAATATAGCTGCAGAATGGCTCTACCACGTGGTAAAAATACAGCTATTATTACCCGAAAAGAGGGTATAAATATAAGGGTCTTTTTGGGTATTTGTGTACATAACTCGTTTGTCACCTGTAGCCTAAAGAAATCAACATATTTTGAATTGTTACGTATCCTGGCTCGTCTTGATCTCATATTATTACATTGTCATCGTAATTTTGAAAGTATTAATTACCGTAATTACCGCACCATAATAACTTCATGACTGTGACCTAGTATTCTCACTGTACAATCATTACAGCTCATGGTCATTGCGTGTTATATATTTTTTTCTACCGACTTCAAAAAGGAGGAGATACTCAATTCGACTGTATGTTTTTTTATGTGTTACCTCATAACTTTTTTCTGGGTGAACCGATTTCAATGATTTTTTTTTATTTGAAAGCTGGTACATCATATGTGTTTTTATACATCCATCCAGTCCCATATAAATTTGATCAAGGTCTGACCAATAGTTTTTGAGTTATTCTTAATAATTTATATTGAAGTCGGTTGTACAAAATTTTTAATTTTAAATTAGATTATTTTAACTCTAATAATATCACCTTCGACTTCTGTCTACATTTTCCTCCAAATTCATGTCTTATGCTTTACATCGGGAATACTTGTTAATATCGTAAGATGAAAAAGTTAAATGAGATGAGAAAGGTGTGTGCATACACTTCCGACTGTGATAACCGCAGCAAATAATTTCCGATGAAATTTGAAGATCGCTGCCGCTCTTGAATTCCACATCCACTAGGCTTAACAAATATATAATTATGTCCTCGATATTATTTTTAAATAACCAACCGTGTAGTGGCGTTGCAAAAATACTCTACTACCCCATTTAGTCCCATGGGGGTGGATGCTGTGAGAGGGAAACTTAAACAGGAGATGAAGAACAGTGTCCTCATGATAACTACTCAAATAATAAAAAACTGCAGTTGCAACTATGACAAAATCCCTTCTATGATGCAATCTATGGGGCAGGCCCAGTGGCGGGTTACCCTTAAGGCAAACTAAGCACGTGCCTAGGTAGGTGCGCACGGTTGAAAAGGTGTGCTTGTGGAAGTTTTTAAACGAAAAAAATTATCTATTTCATTACTCCTACATCGCCCTCACTCTCTTATCACATTTTTCAGTCACGCCTAAATGTTAAGAGTATTCGTGTCCTAATTATTTTGCTACAATTCGGTTACTCTCAAACTTTATTATAAACTATAATATACACTAATGGGCAAATTTAGAGGGACGCAAAAAAGTGTGTATAGAACAAAATATCATGGAAATTTGTGATAATTAAGTTTATTAATTTGGATTGTATGCGTATTATTCGTTAATTGTAATATTGCAAACGTCGAAATAAACCGATCAAACGACAAAAATCAACCAAATTAAGAAAAGAGAAACATTTTTGTAATTAAGAAATACAACTATTGTCGCAGTATGGGGGCGTGCATTATCTTGCATAAAAACAAATTTATCTTCTATAAAAGAAGCATATTATCGTGCCGCTATAAGTGATTCTTAATGACGCGGAATTCTGTACGTGCACCCTTACAAATAACTCCCCATACCATAACCTGTGCCTCCTGTGATGAGTGATTTAAGTTGAGTTGTACCCTTTTTGTGATTTTGACATGGGCATTATCAGAAAATAATTACGATTTTTTTGCTCTAACTCACGTTCTTGTATCTGCTATTGTTTCGGAGATAATTTTGTGCAAAGTGATATAACTGTCCAGAATTTTGGCAAAAAATTCGTGAATATTGATATTTGTCAAGATGTAACCTCCATAAATAATCACTCAATGCACTATTTTTCGTACTTCGTGATTTAAATGCGATTGTATTCAATTTCACATTTGATTTTTCAGTACAATTATCGTGAATATTGATGTGTCTAGAGTAATATCCTTTTGAACCGATTCTTTTCGATATGCCTAGGGTAAAAATCGACATATACCTACCGATCCGAATGTGAATTTATGATTTTTTTCTGAAAAGTGATACATCGTGAGATAAATCTTTTTACACAAATCTGTGTTTATGTGTAAACAGATAAAAATGTAATTGTATCTAAAAGTCAAACTAATTCTAAAAATATTTATGTAGAATTATTATGTGCTAAATGATACGAGTTTAGGTAGTGTGGGTGGACGGAGGTGAAGCGCTGCGTGATCGGGGATGCGCGGGACCTGGAGCCGTAATTTTTAGTTTTGCTCGTGCCAAAGCACTCCTCTCCCTGGACATCCAGAAGTCGAGTGGGCCTGACGGAATCCCCCCAATTGTGCAGAAGACGTGTGCTCCGGAGTTGGCACCGGTTTTAACGCGTCTTTTCCGGTACTCCTACTCCCAAGGCGTAGTCCCGAATTCATGGAAGACAGCTTTGGTCCACCTGATCCCTAAAAAAGGCAACCGCTCAGACCCGTCCAAGTACAGGCCTATCGCTATCACCTCCTTGTTCTCCAAAATATTGGAATCCATTATAAACTGCCAGCTCATGAGGTACCTTGAGGATCACCAGCTGATTAGTGACCGCCAGTACGGTTTTCGTCGGGGTCAATCAGCTGGTGGTCTTCTAGTCTACTTAACTCATAGATGGGCGGAGGCCGTAGAGTCCAAGGGGGAAGCAATTGCCGTTAGTTTGGACATAGCGAAGGCCTTCGATCGGGTTTGGCACTAAGCGCTTCTTTCGAAACTTCCTTCCTATGGGCTTCCCAAGAAATTGTGCAAATGGATCACCAGTTTCCTTGCTGATCGGAGCATCAAGGTGGTAGTAGACGGTGCATGCTCTGATTTCAAGCCTATCAACACTGATGTTCCACAAGGCTGCGTGCTATCACCAACGCTGTTTCTCCTGCATATCAATGATATGTTGCTAACTGGTAGCATTCATTGCTATGCAGAGTGATGCCTTATATACCGACCGTGCCAATATTTCTCGGGAAAACGTCGCCGATTACCGGGACAAACTTGTGTCTGAAGTCGAGTCTTTGCTTAAGAAAGTCTGGGATTGGGGCCGACTAAATCTAGTCCACTTCAATCCCCAGAAGACACAAGTTTGCGCGTTTACCGCTAAAAAGAACCCCTTTGCCGTATCTCCTCAGTTTCAAGGCACTCCCCTTGCTGCCTCAGCCACTATCGGAATCCTTGGCGTCGACGTATCGAAAAGTGTGCAGTTTCGTGGTCACTTGGAAGGGAAGGCCAAATTGGCCTCTAAAAAGCTTGGCGTGCTCAGCAGAACGAGACAGTATTTCATGCCGGCACATCGCTTGCAACTTTACAAAGCGCAAGTTCGGCCCCACATTGAATACTGATCTCATCTCTGGGCCGGGGCACGCCAGTGCCAGCTCCTTCCACTTGACCGCATCCAGCGCAGAGCGGTTCGAATCGTCGACGACCGAGTTGTTTCTGATCGGCTCGTTACACTGGCACTGCGTAGAGATGTTGCATCTCTTTGCGTATTTTATCGCATCTATCACGGGGAGTGCTCTGAGGAATTGTTCGGACTAATTCCAGCCGCTCAATTTCACCATCGTACATCGCGACAAAACTCGCGTTACAACCCATACCATCTGGATAATTGTGCAAACACTGTGCGATTTAGGAGATGTTTTCTCCCTCGCACAACTTCCTTGTAGAATCAATTACCACCAGCGAATTTTCCGGACCGATACGTCTTAGGAACCTTCAAGAAAAGAGCCTACTCATTTCTAAAAGGCCGGCAACGCATCTGCAATGCCCCTGGTGTTGCGGTTGTTCGTGGGCGGCGGTAGTCACTTACCATCAGGTGAGCCGCATGCTCGTTTGCCCCCTAATCGATAAAAAAATTATTTGCTATGCGGATGACAGCTCTGGTGATGCTCTTTACACCGGCCGTGCCAATATTTCTCGTGAAAACGTCGCCGAGTACCGGAACAAACTTGTGTCTGAAGTCGAGTCTTTGCTGAACAAAGTCTCGGATTGGGGGCGACTAAATCTAGTCCAGTTTAATCCTCAGAATACACAAGTTTGCGCATTTAGCGCTTAAAAGAACCCCTTTATCGTATCTCCTCAGTTTCAAGGCACTCCCCTTTTTGCCTCAGCCAGTATCGGAATCCTCGGAGTCGACATATCGAGTGACGTGCAGTTTCGTGGTTACTTGGAAGAGAAGGCCAAATTGGCCTCTAAAAATCTTGGCGTGCTCAGTAGAGCGGGACAGTATTTCATGCCGGCACACCGCCTGCAACTTTATAAGGCGCAGGTTTGGCCTCACATGGAATACTGTTCCCATCTCTGGGCAGGGGCTCCCCAGTGCCAGCTTCTTCCACTTGACCGCATCCAGCGCAGAGCGGCTCGAATCGTCAACGACCGAGTTCTTTCCGATCGGCTCGATTCTTTGGCACTGCGAAGAGATGTTGCATCCCTTTGTATTTTCTTTCGCATCTACCACGGGGAGTGCTCTGAAGAATTGTTCGGATTAATCCCAGCCGCCAAATTTCACGAACGCACATCGCGGCTGAACTCCCGATACCATCCACACGATCTGGATGATTGGCGGTCCACCACTGTGCGATTTAGAAGATGTTTTCTTCCTCGCACGACTTCCTTGTGGAATCGATTACCATTAGCGATTTTTCCGGACCGATACGACTTAGGAACCTTCAAGAAAAGAGCCTACTCCTTTGTAAAAGGCCGGCAATGCTTCTGCATTTCTCCTGGTTGCCCTGGTGTTGCAGTTGTTCATGGGCGGCGGTAGTCACTTACCATCAGGTGAGCCGCATGCTCGCTTGCCCTCTCTCCTATAAAAAAAAAGAAGAAAGATCTATTAAATTTCTTATGTTTTATTCATGAGAGCGTTCATGAGTTTTACAGAAGTCTGAGTTACAAAAATGATGTCAAAGACAGTCCAGTGAATAAGTTCTGGTTTATATAACATAGCTCGAAAGACTTTGTTATTTTTTATTGCTTTGTTAACGTTAGTCTACATACAGGTGACATATTATAATAATTCAAAAAGGTTCAATTCTGATTTGAGTATAAGTATTTTTTAGTTAACATTATAATCATTTAAGACGAGTTATCCATTTCATATAGTGGAATTTATTATCTATCTCTATGGAACACCTGTTAAAGTTTGAAGTGTTAGAATTTTGTTTGTTTGTTATTTTCCTAGATTTTTAGATTAAGACATGATTGTGATACTTTGTATTGTAGTTAGTAGGTAAATATTGCTTATCGTGATACCTAGATAGATCTGTGCCATTTCGTTGATTTTAAGTTTAAAATAACTTGCAAACTTTTGTACAAATGATAAGTTCCTATTGAGAATAGTTAAGCTACATTCATATTGTTAAATCGTGATTATTTGATCTCAATTTACTTCTTTTAAGAATTTTGATAAATTTGTGCCTTGAATTTGAGTGAATTATTCAATTTGAAAAAGTTTAATAAACGTTGATTATTTTTCTAAAACTTGTATTTATTTACACAATCCATATCTCTTTTGCTGATGGGTATATCTCGACTTTTATCATTTAACATATATTCTAAAATACTAGAATTTTATTATTCTGATACAATTCAGGTAAATATTGTAAATAGGCGACTGATAAGTAAAAAAAAATGAAATCTAAACGGTTATATCTTTATCTATGTTTGAAGAACATTTTGCTAGGATCATTATTCTGATGAGTTATTATATGTTTTAACATCGTGTATATCAGTTTACACAACGACAACTTATAGTTGCAACGTAATTTAACTGTACAAGTATCATTTATCGCATAATTTTAGCATAAAATAAACATAATAAACGGTACAACTCACAGGTTTCATGATTTACTTTAAAAATTAAATATATTTACTAAAAACTAAAATATATAGCGAAAGAGAATATTTTACTCTACAAAAGAAGATACTCAAATTTAACCTAGCCCACTTAGTTCACGAACAAGAATTTTTTAAATCTTGTTTTTGCGCTCTTGTAAAATGATGATTTTTCACTTGTATCACCTATCACAGGAGGCACAAAACTGAGCCCCTCCATATGCCTCTTTTTCAAATATATTGCTCTGAGCGTACCTCTCTCTAGGAAGTCTCCATGCTTTAATCCTTTCGTCTTTTGAATTCAGGCAAAATCCAAACTCTGTGAATACAACTTGACTCCAAACTTCGTCATTCCAGTTTTCGTCACCGCGAGCAAAATTTAAATGACTAAGCTAATCAATGGGATATGGCAAAAAGGGACGTCTGGCAGGCTAGTGTGAATTTATTCCGGCCCATTTCAGTTTTTTTTTCTTACAGTTTTTGTACTTACTGTACGTAATGAATCTACAAGAAATTCGAAGGGTTACCCTTCGAATTTCTTGTAGATTCATTTTCACCTCATAAAAGTTAAAGTCCTGTTTCGAAGCACGTAGGTAGCGATGAACCGTTCATCTCTGGTCTTCTTGATAGAATGTTGTACCACAGATTTTGATACTCGTAACACCACATATTTGTAGGTGTGCCCAGTTTCAATAAAGGAAACAGCTCTAGCAACTTGAGTGGCGTTTAGATCTGACATTCTCAATTTTTTTAAAGCATTTATTAATGCTTGTAGCCAGTACGCACAGTAATTACAACAGGAAAAATCAAACCTTTTTTTTCGTTCCTCTAAATTTGTCCATGAGTGTAGTTTATTTTCAAAATGAGTTACATGTCCGCTAGACGGGCGCCAATGATGTGCTAGCATAGGGCGCTATCGACATTTCATCCGAAATTAAAAAGATACTATATATTCTAGATACTTGTTTATCTAATATTCATGCATATTTCACGAAGTAACATTATTTAATCTGTGCCACTTCTACATATGTATAAATGAAAATTATCTTCACCAATGTTTGCCTGGAAGAAATCGCTATTTAACGATAAGGAGTTAGCTATAGACGTCCGGTACTTGATTTTAATTATGTTTTCAGTTTAGGAGGCTTGTTAGGGTTAAGCTTGAAGCTTTTACACTGTTTTTGGATGTCGGAAATGCGTTTTGAATTAATTACGATAAAAATAAATTTCACTAAAAATTGCGTATAACGAAACGCAAATGTGTCAATTTGATCAAGTACCTATTATGAAGTAACGTTGAGTACTTGATTTTAATTATGTTTTCATTTTAGAAGGTTTGTCAGGGTTAAGCCAGAACCTTTTATACTGTTTTCGAATTACGTAAATGTATTTTGAATTAATTACGATAAAAATAAATTTCACTTAAATTGCATATAGAGAAAACGGGTCACCCATAAAAAATTTATTTACTCGGACCCAGACAATCCATTTGTAGCTGAGGATGGGACTCACACAACGAATTGAGTCGCAGTGGAGAGCAGTCAAAGAGGTTTTTCAGAAAACAAGATTATACCATTTCACATTACATTGTTTCATTTACCACTATCATAGCAGAGTTTAGAGCAACCTGACTTTATAGATACGATAGGTCGAATCTGTACTAGAACCGAATCAGAACGCCCCGACTCCACGTAGTCTTGTCTGCCCTACCCCTAGTGGTTTTGTAAAGCCGTAGGCGCGGAGGGAGAGCAGCCCCCGCCCGTTGTAGCAAATTGCCGGCACCCGTGCGAGCTGTAGCGGCTGAAGCTGCGGAGGTGAGCATGGATGCCTATGATTTGCTACGCAAAAGCGAAGGGACTGCACTTCCCGCAGCGCCGAAGCCGTTGCAGAAGTAACTGTGTAAAAAAGTAAGGTTATGATTTTACAAAAAAGTCACTCATAAACTTTCCGTAACGGTGAGACTTCCCTTGAACCCTCCCCCTCCCCCCATGCTCTTGCCACTACCGTACGCGAGTACCGGATGTCTATAGTTTTACCGCAACCGCGATAAGACGACCTAATTGTTCATAAATTTATATGTTGCCTGTGTACTGTGTATTGTCATATATTGTGCGCAAAAAAGAGTATAAATAAAATAAAATAAAAATATAATAATATAGCCCTACATAAGTTTTCAATTAACAGATAAATATCATGTATGACGTATTTATTCGCCATAGATTTATCGATTTATATTATCTTACCACATTCTTCATAAAAATAAACACTTAGGCAGTAAACAGGTCAGGTTGAAGTGAGCACTTTCGCGCGTTAATGTCTGCCGACGTTTCTGCAAATAGTTTCTACACATTCAGAGTTATAACCTCTCTTATTACTGCATTCTTCTCATTCAAGCGCTAAATCCTGGAAATGTTTATTTAGGTTTTCACACATCTTGTATTGAAAGTTATGAAAATAATATATGTATATTATATTTAACAATAATAAACTTTATTTTTGAAGTAAGTACTGCTTATACGGAAAGATTTTAAACATTCATATTTACTGGTCTTCTGTGACTATGGGTGTTCCAAAGCGTTCGAAACGTCGGGAATTAAAAATAATTGAAATTAAAAGCGATAAAATTCGTAAAAACAGTTTTATTCAGTTAAGATTGCTTTCATTAACAGTAATTTATAATTTTAATTTTATTGCTTTCCATAAGAAAGCATATCAAACGCGGACATATTGCCTTTAAATATTCTATGCCAGCCAGCCTATCAATTACATCCGATTCCCAAAAGAAAAATCCTGTTTACGCCACCAAGCAAAACGGTACCCAAAATAATATACGCCAAATCGCCACGCTTTCACATTTCTACTGATAGCGGAATCTTAACACGTTAACACGTTATACGTGGTAAAGCATGGCTGCAGATCTATTTGTAGTATAGTTGTAGCACGAATGGATCGGCTCGACCGGGGTAGGACCACGTTCTCACATAATACCCGCGTAAAATAGCAGCTAACACTACTGTTTCGTATGGTGAGTGTCCGGAGTCCCTTTTTACTTGAAAAGAGGCATTCCATCTTGGTCTTCACGGGTGACAACGCGTCTGCATTTTGTTTCTTTATTGATGATAAATGTAGATGTCTATGGGTCAAAGCAATCACTTACCATCAGGTGGACTATGTGCTCGTTTGTCACCCTGTCCTATAAAAAAAGTTTAGAATTTCTCTACGTCTCCAATTCCCGATTTTGCACTCCTGTAAAACGCTTCAGTTAATGACTCCTATCCATGCCACGGTTTATTACGGCAACTTATTCACGGTGCAGGCCATTAAACAGTGGAATATCTTCCTATTCCAATCCGCCATGGAAAATCCCTGCCAACTTTCAAAACCTTAGTTACTGAACACTATCTATCATTGCCATCTATGTCGTCTTAGTTATTATATGTTATATTTATTTTTGTATTTTTTTTATAGAATAAATGTGACAAACGAGCACACAGTCCGCCTGATGGTAAAGATCTATCCTCAATTAAGAATCAAATGCTGATGCTTGATGAGATGATGATGATGAGATGCTTTGTCACCCTTGATGACTGAGATGGAATGCCTCGTTTCCGGTAAAAATATACCGGAATACCACAATGCACGCTCCTGAGCCACCTACATCCATCGACTTTCTGCATGTCTTACCAGGTCGTCACTCCAACATATTAGTGTACAAAATAGTTATAAATATTTTTTATTAGAAAAAAGACCATCATCAGCATTTACAAAATAAACTTTTAAAACAGGTGAAACCTTGACCTATTTTAGAATGTTATCAAAGAAAAATTTAAATCGACCATTCGCAATAAGTATGTCAGAACAGATACACGTCCAAGAAATAATATAAACATATTTCGAAGACATATGAAGTCCGTTAACATACTTAGAGAGACGTAGCAGACTTCCCGCTCCATTGCCCTTTCTAATGAAAGAACGCCTGAGCTCAGCAGGGCGACAAAGGCCTTTACATCACTTTGCTTTCAAAACCAATCAACAGAATTATACGTTGTTGATTTTCTAAAGGAGACGTAAAACTTCTATAAAACGAGATAAGCTTCAAAAATTTTACAGTTTCATTTTGCTCTGGAGTGACCGTATCGTGAGATACCTCGTAACTGTATTTTAGAGTAAAAAGGTCAAACACTCAATTATAGCAATAAAATTTCAATAAAATTCATGGATTTTTAAGCAAATATCAATATAGCTAACATTGCTCGTGAAGTGATAGTGCAAATGAAAGGAGAATCCACTTTTTCATATCATCCCGTGGTTGTTGTAAAAAGCGACAGAAGGAAACTCGTAACAGGAGATGGACAGAAGCGTCTTCCTAATAACAACAACAATAAACTGTCAGTCGTAGGAGTGCACGTCAGAAGTGAAAACTTCTTAGCCTTACAAACTTGTAAACATTATTTTTGGGTTGTTAAGAAATATTTTTAGCAAGTATTTTTTGTTAGAAATTATTTTTATCAACGTACTACTAGTATCGTAATAAAATTTTGTATTTATTGCGTTGTTTTACATTAAAAAGAATGATTATTATCTATATAATATAAATACGCATCAATTTTATAAAATTTAATTTATATATCACGGCGTGAAACGGTCACGCTTCAGTGCTTTTTCACTATCCCAAAATGCCCAACGTGCTTAGAAGTATTGTCAAAAAGTCATAAATCTGGGGTTGCCAACCCGCTACGGTAACGGTAATTATAATTAAATCGAAATATTTACATTATAGTAACTGGAATTGCACAAATAAAACGCAATTATTGACCCTATACACATATTTATTAATACTTTACTGATTATACAATTATTAAATGGCAGTTAACGATCAAGGGTACCTACATACTTCAAACATCACAACGTGTGTCCTTCCCTTGGCTCGAACTATAGTATGTCCACACAAAGATGTTTGAGTAGAAAAATCTGCTCTATTTAATTTCTTTGGCAACATTGCCGCCAAGTATATTTTGATTTGGTTAGGCCGCTGCGTGGGTAGGGTTTTTTTCAATAAAGCAGGAGACTGACGTCGATTTTTATTGCCAGCACATTTAAATATCAACCTATTGTTTTATTGGTTTTTCTATGGGTTATATTGACGTGGTACTTATTTTTGCGGCCAATTCCGTAAAGTATCGTTTATATATTCCAATAAAATATAGAAGTACATGTGTAACAGCTTTAAAATGCCACGGGAACTCAACAAAGCACTCATGCAATAAATATTTTATAATAGCCTTTACTTGAGTATCTACATTTAGAGCACACTATTTTTATTTTCCAATGTCTGTTTCAGCAGACGAATACGTAAAACCTACTCCCAAGTCTTTTTACCGTCGTTATTGGTGAAGTATTGTTACCTATAATGTTATCATCAACGGTGATTTATACTTTTTAATTTGATTGCACAACATCATCATTATCATTTATTATCATTACAGCCTATCAAAAGTTCACTGCTGAACATAGGCCTCCCCCACAGATTGCCTCATAGATGGGACAACTAAGTATTTGCCATAGTACCTACCACGCTCAGCAGGCGGGTTAACAACCGCTGTTTTTTATTTTCCAGATTTACAAGAAATACCCTACTGCTCATCTTCTGGTTTTTTACCGATGTCGCTTCTTACGACTCCCACGGGAAGATATGGGGTAGTGAATAGTCTTACTCTTACAACATATTTTTATTAAAAATTTATCTACGCTATCATTTAAAAACAAAACGTATATATTTATGTAAATAAACAGATAAAATGTTTATCTATAGAATCAACTTTATGAATTAAATATTGTAGTATGATAAAATTATAAATATTAAAAAAATGCGTAAGTGTCGTGGAACACTCGGTTGGAACGAAGTTCCTTGCGTAGTATATTATTATTGATAAACGTAGGTATTATATTATTGATTAACAAATACAAATAAATGAATTATTAGCGTCTATTAAAATGACGCGTCATTTGAAATAAAATAATATTGCTTTCATGGCAAGATAAGAAAAAGTGCGAGGGAAATGCTCACTTCCTTATTTCGCCGCCAAGGCCGTCTACACTATGACACAAGGGGCAGTGATGAAAAATTTTTACACTTTTTGTCGTCTAGCTCCCATCCGCCTAACCCGTACCGTCCTTTAAGGAATTTCGTTCCAATAAAAATGTAAATATGTAGATATTTTCTTTAGATATTTGATTAGAGATTAGAGTTAGGAAGAAAATAAAAATGTTACAATCAAGTTATTAAAGTTTTTATCTACGAATAAAAATGAACGCAACAAATAGTGTCAAAGCAAAGGAGTAAGCACGGTACGATCTGTGTTTCCAATGGCGATGTGCGGGCGGGCGGTGGTTTATATTGAGCAGAGCACGCAGCCGAAACCTGACATCGCATCACAGCCGACGTGCGACAATGACCATGATACATCTGGCATAACTCTCCCCACGTCCGATTGCGGGACTAAAATAACACAACCTTCGTTTTTGACGAGTTATAAGTTTTACTATTTTTAACAAAACCTTGGTTTAAATAAGGCACATGGTGTTATCACTTTGTTTATATTTTACATTTTCGAGTGTTGACATAACATAAATTTCAAGTAACAGTTTATTTTATTGTTTATTATATATAGCTAATTCATAAATAAATAGATATTCGTGGTAGAGCCACGCTGAGTAGGATCACGCTCTCTCGCAAAATAGCAGCTTAATGCTGCTGTGTTTCGTATGGTGAGGGTAGAGAACCGAAGACCATTTTGACTGGAAACTTAGTCCGTAGGGGTGACAACGCATCTGCATTTTCATTCTTAATCGAGGATAAATGTGAATATGTTTGGACCATCCACTTACCATCAGGCGGACGGTGATCTCGTTTGTCACTCTTATTCTATAAAAAAAACTAAAGTACACATATTTAAATACTTACATAAACCGTGGTAGATCAAAAAAAACCCAAATAGAAATTTTATAAATATATAACAACCACGGAAATTTTATCAAGAAAGATAATCGAATTTTTACATATAAGTAAATACATTTTCATTTATAGTTCCTCTTGACCGAATTAGTTCATGGCGATATATACTGATCATACTATGTTTCCTAAATTAGATGCATAATAGTCAACCAGCAAGCGTCGCAATTACCCCAACTTTTTCTCCAAAGGATAGACCCAAATCTAGCAGTATATTTTTAGGGATCCCAACAAATCGTCGGGAAGATAATTTTGGTCGATCGCGTAAGATAATGCTTAATAGAGTTCTGATTTAGGACTATAGACATGACAATAGTCTTCGCGACTTTAATTAAAATTAATAAATATCAGTAACTACAACATACCATCATTTTTTGCCGCGAAAAGCACGAAGGCGGAGGCGTCTGTATACTGATAAAAAATACTCATGGATACAACGAACGGCGGGAATATGAAGTTATTATCTGTAGAATAAATATTCAAAATATGTGCAATAGAAATACCTAAGATTAATGTATTATTAATTAATATATGTTGGCCTTATGGTAACAGAGAAACCGATGTATTTCAATTGCTTGGAAAATGTGTTATAATTAATTTCTATAAAAGATAAAAATAAGCGCATAATAATGGGAGGAGATTTAAACGTAGACTTTTTAACGAACAAAAACCCAAAAGTAACTTCACAACAATGCTAACGTTTAAATTACATCAAAGCGTAAAAGAAGCTACTAGAATCACACATAATAGTTCAAGATGTATCAACTTTATTTTTTTTAAATAAAAATAGTCAAGTGGCTGTGCAAGATCTAAGTTTGTCCGACCATCAAGGGGTATTCTCAAAAACATCATTAGGTATGAACCCCCAACCCAATCAATTTATAATAGAAAGACGACTCTTTAATAAAAAGAATACAAATATTTTTAAAGCCGAGCTACAAAAGATATCATGGAATTATATACTAAACTCCAAAAATAGTGTAAATGAAAATTACAATATATGTATTTATGCAAACTTTGCATAACCTACTAGACAAATGTAAACCATTAAGAACTTTAAACATTAAAGCAGTAATGAAAAAGGCTTAAATTGTTTTATCTTTTTTTCTTTCTCTTGCAAAGGGATTAAAACTACCATGTCGCAATAATAGATCGTTAAGTTTACTTGCGACGCAATCAAAAATTATATACTAAAAATCATTTTAAAAGGTAAAGTCAATTATTAAAGAAAACAGTATATTCATATAATCATATACAAATAAAAGCAGATTTCAAAAAAAACAGGCAACAAAACTCAATTCATGTGCCAAATAATAAAAAATGGAAGTAATAAAATGGACAATAAAAAATCTAAAAATAAAATCGAGAAAGCACACCCTCAGTGAAACGAAGTCTGTAGCAGATTACTTAAACGGTTTTTGTGCATCAATAGGAAATTCCCGTACTCATTAAAAAAATATTCACAGCATTGCAAACAATACATTTTCTAAGTCCCGTGTAAACTTATGAGGTACATACACTATATTGAATTTAAAAAATAAAAGAAGTTTGGGATTTATGGAATTCTAATAAAGAATTGTGCACTTGAATTAACTACGAGTATACCGTACAAGTTCTTAATAAATCAATCGTTCACTGAGGGTACTTTCCCAGATGCATTAAAAATGTCTTCAGTAAAATCTGTCCATAAAAAGGGCGACACAACCGATTCCAACAATTATCAGCAAAAAAAAAGTGCAATGGTCAAAAATATTTACTCTATGAGAAATATAACATATTTCATGATAGCCAAAATGGTTTTCGAAAACAAAGATCTACTATTTTGGCCTTATACAAATATATGCAAAAAGCTCTTGACATAGTTAATAGTAATCAATATGCTGTAGGTATGCCTAGAAATGAGTAACGCGTATGACCGAGTAAATTAAAAAATACTTTTAGATAAACTTTACGCTACAGGAATCCGTGGAATTGCTCATAAATGGTTTAAATCGTATTTGGAAAATCGATCACAAATTGTTGAAATTCAGAATATAAACTTAAAAACAGGAGAAATCCAAAACGTCTGATCAGACAAAATCCCGATCACAGGATCGATTCCTCAAGGTAGTGTCTTAGGTTGTATTCTATTCTTTATATATGTTACTGTCAAAACTCATAACTGGTCAAAACCACTTTTGAATGGGCATAATTGGGCAAAAGTAGTTTTGAAATGAGGATGTTTGTCAATACCACTTTTAACTGATTTTTGTCAATTAAAAGTATTTGTGACTACCATGGACGTAACGTCCATGGTGACTACAAAAGAACGTTGATCAAAACTTTACTGACTTATACTTTTGAATTTCTGAAATTAAAAAGTTCAATTCCTTCAATAATATATTTTATATCATTATAATGTACACGTCTTTAGGGTGACTCAAGGCAATCACCAAAAATTAATATTAAAAAAACTGAAGGTAGCCGGGCTAACTGTGACATCGGGACGTCATACATCGCAGTCCCCCCCGTAACCATGGGTTGCTGTAAAGCACCCATGTCAGGAATTAAAATAGTAAATTAAACGCGATAAAATCCGTAAAAATAATTTTACTCAATGTTAGTTGGTATTTATTATTTAAAATAAAAACTACCCTCTTATAAAATGCTATTCTCCTACAGAGCGTCACTTGATGTGTAATGTATTTCTTGTGACATGCAAATTATAACAAATAAATAAATAGTATGAACTAACATTATCCAGCAGCAATCCGTTAGCTAATTATTGATACATTTGCTATAGTTAGATTACATTGACAAAACACTGAAAGTAAATATTATTTTTAATGACCCAACGTCCGCCAATGATGGCCCTTGGGACAATAATTAATCAGTTGTTCTAACGGCCACCACTGGTGCCTGTTTTAGTGGTGGCCGTTAGGAGTATACCGTATTGTACACCTCTTATGTACGCAAAAGTTGTATAGAAATCACCTGTATAGAAATCTCTTTCTCAGACATGTAGGCTTCTTCACGACATTGTCCTTTACCAATCGTTTTAAGGTTAACGCGACTTAAGCTTTAGCAACCACAGTTCATGGCTCGTACATACGAAAACACAGAGATACCTAGTCTTCCTTTACATTCCCCTATTGTATGTAACGTAACTTTTGAAACAGAATTGGAATAAGATTCGGATGAGGATGCTGTTTCTTTTTTTGTTTC
Organism: Parnassius glacialis; assembly: GCA_033319125.1. Lineage (NCBI taxonomy): Eukaryota > Metazoa > Arthropoda > Insecta > Lepidoptera > Papilionidae > Parnassius > Parnassius glacialis. Next base: position 39,250,194 of record JAVANC010000016.1, read on the forward strand.
TCTATTCCAAGCTAGCACTTAAACTATACCACCTGATGGTAAATGGTGATGCAGCAGAGATGGTGCAGCGCACAGATTTTCTGACTTACTCTTTTTTATCATGTCAGAGTTTCTTTAAATTTAATTTTTGTATTCGCTCTTAGATACTTTGATAGGTACCAGCCTTTTTACGTAGTAGAGCCATGCTGCAGCTATATTAATAGTATGGTTGTAGCTCGAGGTCGACTTTACCGGGGAAGGCCACGCTCTCACAGAATACCGGCGTAATATAGCAGCTTAATGCTGCTGTGTTTCGTACGGTGAGTATATAAAACCGGAGACCTATTTTACTGAAAAAGAGGCATTTCGTCTATAGTCCTTACGGCTGACAACGCATCTGTATTTTAATTCGCAAACGAAGATAGATGTAGATGTCTATTGGCCGCAGCAACCACTTACCATCAGGTGGACTGTGTGCTCGTTTATCACCCTAATTCTATAGAAAAAAAAGCCTTCGGAAAAATCCTTATTACGTCCTGCCTTATTCGAACACTTACATTGCTCCATTACTATCTTTAAAAGGTGAACAGCTTAGATATTAATGTATACTTTACTTTTAACGTTATATCATACTCAAATCGACTATGTATATTACTGAACAAAGATATTTTTATATTATATTCTTACCTATTATTGGGATATTTTCCTCGTTGTCGCTGCCAAACAATGGGCGTATATCGTGACACGAGCAACACGTGCGAGTGTTGCGACAGGCTGGGTTATAGATGGTAGACAGGTGTGGTGTTGATACGAATCTTCAGGGTCGATCAAATGCTGCGAAGCATCAATGTGTCTGATTCCGTATCTTTGAAGGTCTTTGTAATTGTATTTATATTCATAAATCACTGATCAGTTACAGACTTGATTTATAGTCTACATGTATTCAAAATTTAAAAGAAAACATTTGAATTTGAGTAATTCATAAAAGACTTGAATATTATACCGTTACCGTTACAGACCACTGCTGAACATAGGCCATATTTGTGAGTAATATATTATATCTAAATATTCTAAGTATTTTATATAAATTGCACTTGCCTGGTTTTCGAATGTTTTTCAAACAATGTACAAATCGACGTAAAAAATCATTCCTTTACGGCAGCTTGTATATATAGTGTACATTAATCCACTGCAGGACATAAAATGTAGTACGAAGACTATCGTAGTCGTCACGCTAGGCAAGCGGATTGGTGGTTGTAAGTAGCAGGTGTCAATAACCTATAATACTGCTTCCCGTCACAGTACATCTCACGGACCCGTCACTTTTTTTATCGACCTGTAAAATACCAAGACATAGACCTCTCCCATTGAAGGGAGAGTTTTCTTTAATCTTCACGCTTGGCTGACGTGGCGGTCGCATACGTCTCGCAATGTATGTACGTAGAACGAAGGGACGTAGGAGTCCCGCAGCTTTAATGCTGCAGCCCGTCTGGGTAATTTACGTCTGATTTAAACAAGATGGCTAAACGCCATATATCAAAGGCTATGAGATTTTTTGGGATTTCCTCTAGTCGCCTCCATGAGACGAAATCACTTACACTGCCAAACGATATTAAATAAATTTAATCGAAATAGAAAGAAACTAAGTTTCATCCTATTTTAAAAGTGTCATTAAGTTTTAGGCAAATTTTAAAGTTGAAGGTAACATTAATACGCATATTTTTTAGTTGATATGTAAATTTTTTAAATTTTTTATTTAACTTGCAATGTATGCTTGTCAGGGTCAAATCTTGCAACTGAATTTTAAATCAGTAATCTTCAACCGATTGAGCCGAAATTTAGGATGACAATGCATGGTTAGCTAAGTGACGTTATACTAAGTCCAACATGGCGGATGACTGTGCCAAGATGGCGTTCCAGTTATCTCTCCCATGATATGGGTATTAAATGAAACAGTTTCCTATGGAGAATACAAAAATAAAATGATGCCTTTCTAAATCCAATATGACGGACTTCCAAAGATAGTGGAATACCCCCATGATATGGATATCAAATGAAAGGGTTCACTGAGAAGAATACGAATAAAAAGACGCCCGCGTTTAGCTCTTCGAAGAGATGGTGTACTATAACCAGACTAAACGGTAAGACTTAGCGGGGTCGCGTCTTAACTAATATTGGCCTACACCCTGGGCAAATTCTAGCGATGGTGAAAAAAAACAAAATGGCGGAAAACATGATGGCCGCCATACCAATTTTAAAGAATTATAATTTGGCCAAGGTTTGGGGCAGTTTGATGCTGCTCGAACAAATGTAGAGACCGACAGGGGTCAACTTTTGGAGATAAAAAAAATTGAAGATGGAAGGATGGATGGATGAAATGGATGGTGATAAAAAGAAAAAATGACGCATTATAAATTAAATTAACAGACTTAAAAGCATATCCAGCAATAACTAAAAAATAAATTAATATAAAAAAACATTATTAAACAAGCTTTTATTGAAATGCTCTAAAAAGAAAAAAAATAAACTTTTAATTAAAACGAACCGACCAATTTATTAAATTACACAATTTATATGATTAAGGTTGTCGCGAGATTTACCTGAGTACATAAACAAGAATACAATAAGTAACTTGATATTGACATAAGTAGGTAATTTTAAGAAAAAAATAATGATTTTGTAAAATAGATAAATCTTGCAACAAGCTTTTATATCAAATAAATTATGTAATGTAATGAATTGATGGACTTCATTTAATTTAGAGTTTATTTTCTTCTTTTTAGAGCGTTTCAATAAAAGCTTGGCTTGAAAAATGTTTTTACTATCTATTAATTTATTTATTAAAAGATAAAAGTAGAGTTCCGAACCACTAACTACGAACTATCACCTCCGTATATATAAAAAATAGCGCCGGTAAAATATTTCCCCTGCTTTTTTATGCACCAGTAAAAGTAATATTGTCAGCGAGGACGGTCATCTTCTCTCAGCAACGTCGCCCGCTGCTAATGACTTAATATTTCGGGCACCAACGCACCAGTCGCCGCCAAGGACGCGTCACCGTCCGTTCTCGCTCTATTTCTGATCACGTCTATTCCTGAATGCTTACATTGTTTTATTTCGAGCATGCGGGAAACTGTCATTGGAAAGCTTTCCTCTAGCGATCTGTCTTAGCTTGCTCATTTTAAAATTTCTTAATTAACTAACTCTACGACAATTCATCTTTGTTAATCTTACACAACATTGTACAGCTACCATTAAATCTTATAATAATAGCCTTATGCGTCAATCCACTGTTGTATATTGTTTTTTTTTTTATTTGAGTATATGTCTTTAAAAGCAAAGCTGGCTTTTTTCATAATATTAATCTGTAAATATTTATCAAAATAATTTTCCCTGGTACTTTTGAAAATCCAATGATAAGAATATTGGAGTGCAAGGTCCAAGGCTCGGCTTTGCTTCCATGAACTTTACTTTTCCAACGCCATTAGCATTCCATACCAGTTATCGAAAAACAGCATTTTTAGGATCTTCTCGTTGTTTGTCAGTGTATCTATCTGTCACAAACGTTACTCTCAGAGACTATTTAAAAGAAAAAAGAAACAATTACTGCACACACCGTAATTAGGCACATAACTAAAATTTGTTAACAAAACAACCTAAAATGAATTTTAATACAACTTGAACAGGTATAATTTACAATTGACATTTAAAATACATCCCTATTAAGTGTGTTTTGACCTCACTTGACATTTTGATTTTGAACTCATGTAGCTTGTTATTGCCGAAACCACAGCGCTGGTTTTCAGTGCGCCCGCCCGAATGGCGAGTAACGTAGACGTTTACGAGCGGATACATATTATTACACATAAATAATTGAACTACATCGTTATATTTATGCAGTGACGCTTTTTTTTTATAGGATAAGGGTGATAAACGAGCACACAGTCCACCTGATGGTAAGTGGTTGCTGCGGCCCATAGACATCTACATCTATCCTCAATTACAAGTCAAAATGTAGATGCGTTGTCACCCGTGAGGACTAAGATGGAATGCCTCATTTCCAGTAAAAAGGGCCTCCGGCCACCTGCACTCACCAAGCAAAACGCAGAGGTAAACCTCTACTTCACTCTGGTTTTCTGTGAGGTCGTGGTACCACCCCGGTTCGAGCCGGCCCATCCGTGTGACAGCAAGAGCTGCCGCGTGGCTCTACCACTGTTAAAACGCTAATACGGATATAAAGTTTACAATTCAAATTTTCGATTTAAAGTTAGTTTTGAGGAGTTAAATTATAAACTATTTTGCATACCTTAAGCGAAAGCGCAAGGTAATGTTCTACTATCGCCTAAAAATTAAAATTCCAACATTTTATCGAATAAAATCGTATCTAGCAATCATATTATACATATAAATGATATAAAAAGCACATTGTTAGAAAGATAAATGATTGTTGAACTTATTAATAATTTTTTTAAATCGAGTAATTGCTATTTTTAAATAAAAAAAAGGGTTTTAGTGGCTTATGGTGTGGATTTATCATGTCCCTGTGGCTTGTAAACACTATAACTTTTGAAAATATCAATTGTTTAACTCAATCTATTTTTTAACCTCTTCATCTATCATGTGGGAAGCCACTGAATGTAAATGGCAGTGTAATTTTGTTTTGTTTAGCTATAATTAATTTTTTTGCGGCTCCAAAATGGCGAAATTTTCGTTGATTTGGTTGCCTCGTATATAAATTGTTTCTGTAAATGGGGATCTACAGCCACAGAGTAGTTTAGTTCACAGAGTACCTTTGTATTAAGTTTAGTTCGGCTCAGTTCGGCTTCAATCGCCGTCGTGAGTGGACATTGTTTCGGTTGTTTTCAGCGGCTCAAAAAGATCGCTGTACAAATACACAATATTCGAATAACCTAATTTCTTAAATACTTAATTATAATTATTACGGCCGGCAGCTGCCTATCCCAGGAGTAGAATCCTTCGCGGCCCATAGACGAAGAAGCTACAGGCAGATGCTGGTCGGGCGTCCTCACGCCACGGGTTAAAAGTCTAATTACACTAAACAATCCGGGGGGAGCGTTACAATTATTGAACAGAGCTTACTTACCTCTATTCAAGGCGACTGGTCCCTCAGGATTCGGTCAGGTCTCGTGTGGATGTGTTGTGCTAGAAAGTAAAGGTCAGTGATGTGTATTTGGGTGTGGCTGGTAGTGTTATTGACCTTATTTGACCGTTCCCCCTGCAGCAGTTCGGCCCTCAGCTCCTCTCCAAGCTAAGGTCGCCTTCCGCAGTCACTTTCTTCCTTTGTTACGATTGACTCGCGAAAATGAACACAGAACGTACGGGTCAAAGGTCACCGTTATTTCTAGAATATTAACTACCGCACTAGTAACTAATACAGTCGAATCCACTTATACAGATTCTGCGTTAAACCTAAAGTCCCGGGTAAACTCTCAACACGCGCGACCATTCCCAGTGGTATATTTACTATACGCGCCTAACATAAAATTAGATCTAAGAGCTCCCAAACAAAAGGACTGCCTTCTCTTTTGACGCGAAGAAGACATCTAATCTTTCGCTCTCGACTCCCACCGTTCAGCAAGTTCGGACGTTCAACACGCACGAACGTCATCCCGGATAGGCCGAGCCGAGCACCATCTAACGTCGATGCCTGACACTAACGCTTTTGCGTGAACAAACCCCCGTCCCGGACATAAGGATTTAGGTCCGCGAGCAAACCGGTCAGCGTGACAGGGTCGCGACGGCAAGTTGCAAGATCGAATCTACAACCAAACTAGGCTACCTTACGCACCCAATCAGATCTTGCAACCCTGACCAACGCCTCAAAATTACAGCCCCAACGTGGGCTAGCCGGAGAGTCGAACTGCATGCCCTTCCTGGACATCGCAGCACATAAATAAGTCCTATTCCTAGACAGAAGTCAGACGACCTACTTCAAACACCTATCTGTGCTCCTATGATTAGTTCCGCAATTCGACCGGATCAGGTCTGCAAACAGCGACGCGACACGAAGCGGCCCAGAGGGACCTTCAAGCTTCAGTGCAGAGAGCACCCCCAAATTCCCCATGAACGTCGTCTGTGGAGAGCTGAACGAAACGCACAGATGGTCCCTAGCAGGTGATCCTATGCTCATATTTCAACTAATTTTTCAAAAGCATCAATGTTCAATTACAGAATTAATTAAACAAGTAATCACCGATGCACATAGGTCAACTTGGCAAAGTAAACAAAACAATAAACGTAAGGGACAGCCCTATTTCTTATTTCAAATAAATATCTTAGACAGTGCCAACAAAATCTAAACCAAAAGAGAATTGACTCCTATTTCCTTCGGCAACCACAGGGTTATCTAATTTCAACCTTCCTTATCACAAAGCAAAATGATTAAACACTATCACAAGCATTAAAAAAGGGCACACAATTTTAATCTCAATTTTCCGTGCAACAATAAACGCAGTGATCAAATGTATTTACAAAAAATATGCAGCAGCATTTAAAGGAGTATTTTAAATTCAATTCTCTTAATCATAACCGCTACAATATGAATTTCGCGGAAAACCCAAAAGCATTTTAATTTAAATTTAAAGAATTTTTAACTAAGTGCTCAACCAAACCAAATCCAATACCCCTTGAGAGCGTGATTCAACTCTCCAGGGGGCCCTAATCTTCCCACCACCAAGTGGAGGCCACACCGCGTGAACCCGATACTAACAGAGCGCAACCGCTAACAGTCGCCACTCGGGTTGTACGCCCTCACTGAGGCCGTCGGCAACAGAACAGATTGATAAGTGGACTGTTGACGGCTTAAGGCTCAGTAGAGGCAGCCATGGTGGGAGCTAAGGCGGCAGCTAGCTAGGGCCGCCTCCATCAAATGGGGTACAGTGGTCCACCAGTCGCGGCCACTCAGCTAACGGGAGTGAGAAGGGTCCAGCGGACTGATGAGTGGCCGTGAAGTTCCTCTCCGCACGCTGAGGGGGGGTGATGACACCCCCGCCCCTGGGGGAATTACCCCCGGACTGGTCGGGGGAGGGACCCCTTTCAAACCTAGGGGCCTGGTGGCTGGCCGGCGGGCGCCGAGCGTCGCCCGTCAAAGTGCATGACGGAGCGCCCCCGCCCGTGGGGGTCGAGGGCCTGGCAGCGCCCCGAGAGGAGACGCCATTCGCACCCAGGCACAGTACGACATGGTGATTGCCCTGGCAATGCAGACAGGGCCGCTGGTGCGGACAGTCTCGCTGGAGGTGCCCTTCCAAACAGGAGTAGCACCAGCGGCGCTCCTTGGCGATAGTTCGCCTCGCCGGAACCGGCTTACTTAATAATTTTGGGCAAGACGTTACCCGGTGATCTGATGCTCGACAATAGGAGCAGGGGGGGGGGGGTTGACGACGACCTGCCCGGCGGATTTCGCCTCTCACTGGGCACGGCTCGTAAGTCGTCGACGGTGCCCGCCGGGTGCTCGATCTGTCGGCACTGCTCCTCCAAAAACCGCAGCAGGTCATAGAAGGGCGGAATATAGGAGGCCTCGTCCCCGCCGTACCTCTCCTCAAAATGCATTTGAAGGTCGAGAGGTAGACGGGACAGCACGATGCGGAGCAACAAGAAGGCCCATTCGCCTACTGGTAAATCCAGCCGCCTCAACATATTACAGGCCACCAAGACTGGATCCAACAGGTCCGGACGTAGTCTGGCCCGGTCACTAAGCAGCGGAAGGCTTAGAAGCTGCTTAACATGTTCGTCGGCAATTCGCCGGACGTTGGCGTATCTTCTGGCTAGGAGGTCCCGAGCAGTCTGGTAGGCGTCGTCCGACAATCTCAAATGGCTGACAACGCCCAGGGCCTCCCCCTCCAGTGAGGCCAGGAGGTACGCTATCTTCTGGCTCGGGGTCAAGTCACTCCGGGCGTCCACTAGGCCGTCGAAAAGACCAATGAAGGTCAGCCATTCGGAAAGGACCCCGGAGAACCTTGGCAAGTCCAGAGTTGGGAGTCGTCCCAACAGCTCCGGCTGAGGCTGCTTCTGAAAGGACTCGGGCAGGCCACTTGTCCGAGCTTCACGCGCCTCCTCAGCATACCTGCCTTCAGCCTCGATCAACTCGTCCGTGAGCGAAAAGAACTGCTCGTAGTCTGCGAAGCAGGAGTCCAGGACTCCCTTTTCCACATCCGAATCCTCGAGCTCAGCGTAAGCCTCCTCCACTGCAGCCCTTCGAGCATCAACCTGCTCGAACCGCTTCATCAAATTATGGACCCTATCCGGTCGACCTATCAAAGCATGGGCGCTGGTGGCCCAGCGTAACTCAGTCCGCAGGCAACGGATTAGCATCTTGGGCGAGGACATCACTACTAAATACAAATTACGACGCCGCTCGAGCACAATTACAAAAATAACAAATAAAAAATACAAAAAAAATTAACAGCTAACTAATGCAGTTCCTATCAAATCGAGTTGAATAGAATGTACACAAATAAGAACCGCTATTTATCAAATCAAACACAAGTTAGTACAAAAGAAAAGGTAAATCTAATTAACAATAACAAATGCTAGTGCGATCAAATCAAGTTAAATTCAAATTACGTAAATACAAATTACCACTCTTTAGTTCAAATACAAATTACAATACGAAAGATACATAACGAAAATACACATCAACAAAAAATGCCTTGCTCGGAAATCGACCCTTCGATAAGTAATACACCACAACTATCCGCAACGATAATTAACCGATTACGCAAAAATAACCATCTACCTACATGACGCAAACTCCCGCTTGCGCGCGAACCAGGCGTGGCTTTTCAAATTTACCCGCAAACAACAAAGCAAGCCAACAAAGAAAGGAATTTTATTATTACGTATATAATAAAAAAAAATATTTTTACGTATTACGGACGGGCGTGATTGTAGACACAAAATTAAACCAATCAACCCAACGCTCCCTGCCACCAAAATTATTTAATTTTTATCAAATACTATGGTCGGTGGATCGACCGGGAATCGATCCCAGCACCGCGTTCTGCTACCAAATATTACGGCCGGCAGCTGCCTATCCCAGGAGTAGAATCCTTCGTGGCCCATAGACGAAGAAGCTACAGGCAGATGCTGGTCGGGCGTCCTCACGCCACGGGTTAAAAGTCTAATTACACTAAACAATCCGGGGGGAGCGTTACAATTATTGAACAGAGCTTACTTACCTCTATTCAAGGCGACTGGTCCCTCAGGATTCGGTCAGGTCTCGTGTGGATGTATTGTGCTAGAAAGTAAAGGTCAGTGATGTGTATTTGGGTGTGGCTGGTAGTGTTATTGACCTTATTTGACCGTTCCCCCTGCAGCAGTTCGGCCCTCAGCTCCTCTCCAAGCTAAGGTCGCCTTCCGCAGTCACTTTCTTCCTTTGTTACGATTGACTCGCGAAAATGAACACAGAACGTACGGGTCAAAGGTCACCGTTATTTCTAGAATATTAACTACCGCACTAGTAACTAATACAGTCGAATCCACTTATACAGATTCTGCGTTAAACCTAAAGTCCCGGGTAAACTCTCAACACGCGCGACCATTCCCAGTGGTATATTTACTATACGCGCCTAACATAAAATTAGATCTAAGAGCTCCCAAACAAAAGGACTGCCTTCTCTTTTGACGCGAAGAAGACATCTAATCTTTCGCTCTCGACTCCCACCGTTCAGCAAGTTCGGACGTTCAACACGCACGAACGTCATCCCGGATAGGCCGAGCCGAGCACCATCTAACGTCGATGCCTGACACTAACGCTTTTGCGTGAACAATAATAATAATAAGAGATTTTTTTATTACAATATTTAAAAGCACAGAATAAATAATAGTAGTACGTACTAATAGTAAGTAGTATAATTTTTTTTATGGGTGACATATTCATGCTTTTCGAAACCGATAGGGTTGTCGAAATGTAAATCCAAGATGGCGGCCGAAATAGGTATAAATTTTTTCATCATGGGTGTCATTTTCATGGTTTTCGAGGGTGCTGAAGCCGATAGTGCTGTCGAAATGTAAATCCAAAGTGGAGGCTGCAATAGGTATAAAATTTTTCATCATAGGTGTCATTTTCATGGTTTTCGAGGGTGTTGAAGCTGATAGTGCTGTCGAAATGTAAATCCAAGATGGCGGCTGAATTAGGTACCAATTTATTCATCATGGGTGTCATTTTCATGGTTTTCGAGGGTGTTGAAGTCGATAGTGCTGTCAAAATGTAAATCCAAGATGGCGGCTGCAAAATATATCAATTTTTTCATCTTGGGTGTCATTTTCATGGTTTTCGAGGGTGTTGAAACCGATAGTGCTGTCGAAATGTAAATCCAAGATGGCGGCTGCAATAGGTATCAATTTTTTCATCATGGGTGTCATTTTCATGGTTTTCGAGAGAGTTGAAGCCGATAGTGCTGTCGAAATGTAAATCCAAGATGGCGGCTGCAATAGGTATCAATTTTTTCATCATGGGTGTCATTTTCATAGTATTCGAGGGTGTTGAAGCCGATAGTGCTGTCGAAATGTATTTAAACTACTTTAATAATTCCGTATAATCATGTTATACGTAATTTTTTTAATGCGCTTAAGGTATGCCCAATTGGATTTACCAATATATTTTTAAGATAATTGTGTAGGATATTAAAAAAAATATTTAAGCACCATATCAAGACGGGCACAGGCCTCTCATTATTAAGTGTTTTTCATGTCACACCCCACTTCCATTTCCTGCCGGACGTGCTTAGTTTTTTTTTATAAATTTTAAAAAATCTCATTTTGAGGTTATGTTTTCGTAATGTTTTTGACAATATAAACCTGATTTGTGGGGGCAGAGAGTTGGGGGAGGGTAGCCCAACGCCACTCAATTTGGCGCATCCGAGGGAAGCTCGGTCGACAGTCCTATTTCTAGATGGTTTATAAAAAAATAACCACGAAGGGGATGGAGGGGTCTGTTCGCTCGCTCACTCGATCCCGCCATCCCCTTCTAACCTAACCTGTCCGAGTCGGTATACCCCAAATCCCGAGCTCGCTTCGCTCGCTCTTGCACCAAATAAAACACCAAGATGTTAACTTTTATAATTACTTTAATAAGTAAACATATTTAATAACTTCCACCATTTCCAAAAACGTTGTAAAATAGCAAGCAATCTGTCTGCAGAGGGGTAGCGAAGTCGGCCAAAAACAGGAGGCAGATAATAACAATAATGAGCACATTTACGTAAACTCGAAAGCAACGGAATGACGCTTATAACGCGAGTCGCGAAGTCAAGTATAAATGTAGTGATTATATTCTCTATTCAAATTCAAATTCATTTAATTTCAGACAACAAAGATCCATGGGTCAGTATAACATTATCGCTTATAAACTAAGTGTTAGTGCTTATAAAAAAAAAATTAATTACATTCTATGGTCGAGTATATCTGTTACTGATTACTGTCAATGTCAAAGTTCCGTTCACAGAGTACATTATATATTACCGACAGTTCCGTTTCAGGTAATAATTAGTGATTTATGAATATTTTTAGAAAATTATATTAAATATTTCGACGCAGCTCCGGCAGCTAAATTTTTTTTTTTTAGGATAAGGGTGACAAACGAGCACACAGTCCACCTGATGGTAAGTGGTTGCTGCGGCCCATAGACATCTACATCTATCCTCTATTACAATTCAAAATGTAGATGCGTTGTCACCCGTGAGGACTAAGATGGAATGCCTCATTTCCAGTAAAAAGGGCCTCCGGCCACCTGCACTCACCAAGCGAAACGCAAAGATAAACCTCTACTTCACGCTGGTATTCTGTGAGGTCGTGGTACCACCCCGGTTCGAGCCGGCCCATCCGTGCGACAGCAAACGCTGCCGCGTGGCTCTACCACTGTTAGAAAAAAGAAAAATTGCATGGGGACGCTTGAGATAAGCCCCCTTGACCTCCCCACAGTGACATACTCCTCAAATTCAGGCGACTTGATTCTAAACCCAACCCATAGATTGCTTCAAAGAAGGAAATCTTTTATATATTTTATATCAATCAGGGCTTCCACGACTTTTTCTGCCACCAGGGTAGCACCACTAGAAAGTGAGGTATAATATTTGACAAATTTCATAGTGGGAAGTTCATTTGTACGGAAAATGTAAAGGTTAATGTTTCATTCTGTACTTCTGTATTACATTTTACATTAATTAGATTAAAAATAAATAAACCAAGCCAAAGACATTCATAAAAGTAGAAAAATTAAAAAAGAGTTAAAAATATTCAAAAAATTAAAGAGCAAACCATTGAGGCATTGCTTTTTATATTAATATAATACTCTAGAAACTGATAAACTTTTATTTAGAACTGAATTCTCAATTAAATTATATTGTGTAACAAAAACTTTGCCTGAGCGACATCTGGTGAGCATAAAATTATTAGCCCTCATTCCAATAACACGGATAGTATATGTCATATCATATTATATATATATATATATATATATTAATAAAGCTATAGATATATAGTATATATCTATAGATTTATTAATATCAATAATCACAAGAATATTCTGAAAATGTTTAATGTTTTTTATACGTCTCTTGTTAAATCTTTATTATGAAACACCTTAAAGTAAGGGTTATAGTAAACGTAGTGATTATATTCTCTTTGGGTTATAGGGCGGACTTATGTCATTCTCTGCCAATCAACGAAGGGAAATAAAGAAATAAAAGTTGTCAGTTGTTAAAAATCTGTTAAAAGCAAGGAGGTTATACAATCTCCTTGGTTAAAAGTGTCTAAAACAGTCAACATCTTTTCCGATTGCCAATAAAGAGGTATTAAATAATAACCTTTTAAAATCAGAGTACCTAATGTTTAAAATAATATGTGTTTTTTTTCATTTAGCCATTCAAAATACAAAGAAAACATCTTATGTCAGCTATACAACATTAACTCTATCTTCTTTAATCAGTCACATTAAACTGAAACCGGAAAGATAAAACTAACGTTGATAGCTTGTCCCAGGCCACTTGTTGTAATAAATATTTTAAAATATTGGCTCACCCCGGCAGGCCTTTTAATAGGTGAACTTATTTTTAAAGAAAAATAATTTTACGTATCAGATCGCGATGTGCATTCCATCCATTACAGCCCTTCACAAGTCCACTGCTGAACATAGGCCTCCCCCAAGGAATGCCACAAAGCACGGTCCTGAGCCACCTGCATCCATCGACTTCCTGCATATCTTACCAGGTCGTCACTCCATCTAGTGGGGGGACGCCCAACACTTCGCCTGCCGGTACGAGGCTGCCTCTCGAGAACCTTTTTTCCCCATCGGTTGTCGGTTCTTCGAGCTATATGGCCGGCCCATTGCCATTTCAGCTTACTAATCCGTTGGGTTATGTCGGTCACTCTGGTTCTGTTGCGGATATCCTCATTTCTGAGTTTATCACGCAGAGAAACCCCAAGGATAGCCCTCTCCATAGCTCGCTGAGCGACCTTGAGCTTCCTCATCCGGCCAGCAGTGAAGGACCACGTCTCAGTTCCGTATGTCATCACTGGCAACACGCACTGGTTGTACAGTCTCGTTTTCAATTTTTGAGGTATAGCTGACGAGAAGATGTGCCGTAATTTCCCGAACGCTACCCAACCGAGTTGAATTCGTCGATTGTCCGATGTGCATTAATACTTTTTATATACCTATAGGTAGGTATTAAAATTATAAAGTATAAATATATAAACAAAAATAGGTAATTCTAGAAATCCCGAATCCATAATGCAATATAAATTGGTTAATTGAACCTTAGCGCAACTAAATAAAACTGTTATGGGCTGTAGCAATTGTGCTAATAATTATTTGTTTTAAAAAAAGGTGAGGACCTTAGGAAAGAACAAATTTTATTGTTGCTATTAGCAACAATAAAATTTGTTACCCGCTACTACACGGGGTTAATTATTACCCCATGTAGTGGCGGGTAAGAATACCCACTACCCCATATCTTCCCGTGGGTGTCGTAAGAGGCGACAGAGGGAAACTGAGGCAGAAGATGGGCAGCAGTATCTTTCTGATAACAGCAAAACAACGCTCGCCAATTGTGGCAATATACCTCCCATGATGAAAGTTACGAAGAGACGGCCCCCAGTCCCCGGCGGCCCCGCTATTCTTGGCTACAGTGGCGACCATGGTAACGACGAGGCAGGGGCTGCTAAGAATCTCCGGTGGAGGTTTAGTTGCCACCTAAGACGACTCGATCTGGTAATATATAACTCACGCACCCTGAGGACTGACGAAAAGATCCTGGAGCTGGAAGAAGAGATAGCCAAGTTGCTCTGGAATAATATAGGATTATCCGAGGTTCGAAAAGAGGGGGAGGACATGGTAATCCTCGAATCCGGCAACTTGTTCTATAACCGGGAAAGGGGCCATCTGTCCCAATGGGGTGTCGGATTTATCGTTCACAAGTCTTTCGTTAACAACATTGTAAAAATTGAGTGTGTCGACGAGGGTTGCGTACCTTATTATAGTCAGAATCACTGAAGTGTATAGTAGTGGAAGTGAAATGGTATTCGCTGAAGGCCATACAGGTTTACGCACCAACCTCGGCAGATCCCGATGAGGAGGTGGAGGAAATGTATGAGGATATATCTAGAACCATGCATTCCTCCAAAACCCACTATACGCAGCTAATGGGAGACTTCAACGTAAAACTAGGCACAAAACAGAACGATGAGCTGAAGGTAGGGCAATTTGAAATAGGGCAATGGAACACAAGGGACCAGCAGCTGGCTGACTTCATGGAGAAAGAGGGACTCTTTATGATGAACTATTTCTTCCAGAAGCAGCCCCACAGGAAGTGAACCTGGTCAAGCCCCGACGGTTCGACAAAAAATGAGATTGACTTCATTATAACGACCACACGACAACTGTCAACAGTGATGACTCAGTGATCGCGATATAGATGATATCTGAATGGTTAGAGGCACACTGAACCTAAACGTTAATTTGGAGAGGTCTCGTCTAATGAAGTCAACGCCCCATCCCCCTCGTGCTCTAATCCAAAGTCCCAAAACCTTTGAGCTAGAGCTACGAAACCCTTTTCAGTGCCTAGAAGAGTGGCACCATGGCTCCATAGTCTTTGCTAGAGATCTGTCTGCCAGACAGAACAACTGTCGAGCTGAAAACCGAGTGTGGCAGTGTTGTTTCCGGGACACTTGAGATTTTGAGTGAGATTGAGAGGTTCTACGGGCAGCTAAACACATCATCGTTGGAGCCACATGCAAGTCTGAGTAACGATCCAAGAGCAAGTCTTACCCGATACTATTCCGATGATATTCCGGACGTCAGTCTGAGCGAGATTAGAATGGCTCTCCAGCACCTTAAAAACGGCAAGGCCCCAGGCGAGGATGGAATTACAGCCAGCTTCTGAAAGCGGGGGAAAAACCGGTACTTAAAGTCCTTCAGAAGCTCTTTTATTTCGTCTTCCATGGTGGTACTACACCGGAGGCATGGAGCAGAAGTGCAATGGCCTTGTTCTTCAAGAAATGTGACAACGCTCTCTGGAAGAACTATAGACCGATTTCCGTTCTGAGTCGCGTCTACGTGCAGTTTTCGAGAGTCATTACGAATCGTCTCGCACGCAGACCTGACGACTTTCAACCTCCCGAACAAGACGGTTTCCGAAAAGGCTTTAGCACCATAGACCACATACGTACCATTCGGAAAATTGTACAGAAGTCCAAGTAGTACAATTTGCCATTATGTCTGGCGTATGTGGACTATAGGAAAGTCTTTGATTCCATCGAATTATGGGTCTCTTCAGTGCTGCCAAGTTGAATGTCGGTATATCGAAGTGCTGAAGTGTTTGTACAGTAGGGCTACGATGGCTATCCGGGTACCAGTAGAACCAGATTACGAAACTATCTAACTATCCAATTGCAGAAAGGTGTAAGACAGGGTGACGTTATTTCTCCAAAAGTCTTCACCGCTGCATTTGGAAGACGTTTTCAAGCTACTGGACTGGAAAGGATACGGCATTAACGTCAATGGTGAGGATATAACTTACCTTCGATTTACCGATGATATAATCATTATGGCAGAATCGCTGGAGGACCTAGGCACTTTGCTCAATGACCTCAATAGTATCTCCCAACGGATAGGTCTTGAGATGCACATGGACAAAACAAAAGTCATGTGTAACGTCCATGTCACACCTATGCCGGTAGTTGTCGGGGACTCTAAGTTCAAAGTTATTGACAAGTATGTTTACCTGGGACAAATAATCCGACTAGGTAAGTGCAACTTCAACCGAGAGGTCAATCGACGGATTTAACTCGGCTGGGCAGCGTTCCGGAAATTCAGGCATATCTTCTAGTCAGGTATACCTCAAAACTTAAAAACTAGAATGTACAACCAGTGCATGTTGCCAGTGATGGCCTATGGAACTGAAAGAAGGTCCTATACTGCTGGCTGTATGAGGAAGCTCAAGGTCGCTTAGTGAGCTATGAAGAGGGTTATGCTCAGGGTTTCTCTGCGTGATAAACATAGAAATGAGGATATCCGCAGTAGAACCAGAGTTACCGACATAGCCCAAAGGATTAGTAAGCTAAAGTGACAATGGACCGGCCATATAGCTGGAAGAAACGACAACCGATGGGAAAAAAAGGTTCTCGAGTTGCAGCCTCGTACCGGCGGACGAAGTGTAGGGCGTCCACTAGATAGAGTGACGACCTGGTAAGACATGCAGGAAGTCGATGGATGCTGGTGGCTCAGGGCTGTGCTTTGTGACATTCCTCTGGGGAGGCCTATTTTCAGCTGTGGACTTGTGAAGGGCTGTAATGATGATGATGATGATTAGATTGTTTGAAAATTTTAGTTTTAATTATAAACTCCATCCATCCATCCATTACAGCCTATAAAAGTCCACTGCTGGACTTGGCCTCCCTCATACATTTTCTCATGGGGGGATTTCGCCATAGTTGACACGCTCGGCAAGCGGGTTGGCGATCGCAGTTCTTTATTATTTTTGGTTGTTATCAGGAAGATGCTGCTTCCCATCACCTGTTTCATTTTCCCCGCTGTCGTCTAGTAAAATTTTCATTACAATTCCATAGAAAATGACCTAAAACTAAATGTACTATAATGCAGTTATAATGAGGGCTAATAATCTTCCACTCACCAGATGTCGTTAGTTGTGACTGAGGTAAAGTTTTTTGTTACACAGTGTCAGTTAATTGAGAAATTCGCTTGAAATAATAGTTTATCATTATCTAGAGTATTATATTAATACACAACACGATGCGTCAGTAATTTAAATATTTAACTTTTTCCACTTTATAATTATTTTTTAAAAAAATCGCCTTTTTGTTATATTTATAGTTTGGTTTATTCATTTCTAATGTAATTAATATAAAATATAACTAATAATATAACTTATAAAATATAACAGAAAGAAACCTTAAAGATTACATTTTCCTAAGAAATTATCGTCCCCGCTATGAAATCTGTCAAATATTTTACCTCACTTTAAAGTGGCGCCACCCTGGTGGCAGAAAAAGTCGTGGATGCCCTCATTTTGTTGTGTTATTTTAAAATGAAAATATAAACATTTTTGAAAAAAATGTTATGCATTACTACTACAGCTTTACGTTTTCCTTTGCGGGATGGACAAAGAGAATCGATCGCCAGGAAACGATCCTGACATACCACTTTCGCTTATCTTTTCTCAGGACAGTTTAGGGCAGTGGTGGTTTTCGGGAAGGTTCATTACCGCCATGCATATCTTAGGGTTACACTGCCGGGAACTAATGAATGGATATGAAACTATGACCATTTTTGTACGGAATAGGTATTTGAATGATTTGATGTAGATTGTACTATTTTCAAAATAGAAAAACTTTTTTAATCTTTTTTGAATACCACTCCATATATGACTGCTTGATAATTAAGTCCTCCAATTAACATCGTCCCATTTGAGCCCATTTTTATCGTTATAGCCGTCAAACCGCGAACTCAATTAATATGTTCATAGTATCAAAAACGACCCTTCTAAGTTCACGTATGGTGACGGGCAACTACGGAACCCTACGTCTACATTGTGGGTGGCCCGAAACTCACTTGGCCGTTTTTTATGTTCCATACCCAAAGGGTAACAGGACCCTATTACTAGGCCTGCGCTATACATCTGTCCGTCCGTCTGTCTGTCAGCGGGTTGTCTCATGATCCGTAATAGATAGACAGTTGAAATTTTCACAGAATGTGTATTTCACTTGCCGCTATGACAAAAAATAATAAAAATAAAAATAAATTAACACGGGTCGGCTGCACTGATCTCACTCGTCGCATCAAAACGTCCCAAACACGACCTAGGGGATTAAGGTCACGCTTCGAGCTGACCAATCCAAACAACGAATTCCTACCTCTAACACATACGCTTCCACATCGCCAGACGTCGTCCATAAAAATGGAGTTTGAGTTTTCGCCAAGAGTGGCATCACATTTGCAAAGTGTTCTCCTCGTCTTCGTAGCACTTGCCAACGTCGGTCTTCATCGTACAGTGATATCCTGGCTTCATCGCGAACAATATCTTCCCAATCTTTTAAAGTCCGTGACACACAATTTCAAGCAAAGGTAAGCTTAGAAATTCGGTGCTCACGAAGTAGTTTAAGGCAGCGGGCTGAGCGATGACTGCGTACATTGGCAGCGAAAAGCCTCCTCCTGACTGACCATAGACTAATTATCACAATTCTTATTTCTTCGCGGATGGTTTTGAGGTTCACATACGAAGATTTGTGATTTCTCATAGCTTGACTCGACTAACGTGATGTGGTAAATGGCTTTTTTTCCAAAACGTAGCAACTGTGGCATATCTTTTCTCTGTAAGACATTCTGTAAGGAAGACCTACATTCAGCAGTGAACTTCGGTAGGCTGTGATCATGATGACGGTGATGATCTGCTGTAACCGCTTACCATCAAGTGGAGTGTCAGCTTGTTTGTTACTCTATAACTACAATCTAATATATAAAAATTAATCTTTGTTTGTTTGTATTTTACGCGCTGCGATACCGTTCATCAGATTGCGGTATTTGTCAACTTATTGCTATATGCGCGAAGGTTATAGGCATAGTACAATTAATTTACAGTAGGTGGCGCGCGTATAGTACCGACACGACTTCAATAAACATATTGTCATTCGTGTAAGTATATAACTCTTTTCTACAATTATTTCTTCTGATGTAGCAACGCACCGGGTACTAGCTAATACACAATAAATAAAAAGCTCCAGTTATGTCTCCATTACTGGGATTTTTTGTTGAAAAAAGTTAGTTACAAAATTGTTTATTGAGACGACTGCACTTGTATTTATATAATGTAGATGCCACCTGGGAAATTGGCGCAGAACATCGGCTAGCAAACTACATATTTCAGTAGCATTTTAAAACAATCTCGGACCGATGCAGATGTCAGTGAAATAGGAGTCGTTAATGTTTGTGACGGCTTAAATAAATATAAAATTCTCCGAAGAAACTTTTTAAAGCATCATCTATTTTTTACGCTGCACGTATTAATAATATTTTATTTAAGGATCTATAAAATTTTAACGCGCTGCAAAATATTAATTACAGGCAAGCGCCGATCGCTATATAATTGCAGTTAATGTCGGTGGATTTTAGGATTAACATCCGTTACAATATACCGTCTAATTAATATAACAGTTTATTTTGTTTGCTATTAATTTAAGCACTGCCACTTTTGTTTTGCTACCATTTAAAAAATTATTTTTGAATATAAAGTTTATGAGTTCAAATTCCTCACAAAATATTTTATGTAAATAACAAGCTTGTTGACTTTTCCTTTGGTTCTCTACAAAGGTTCTCTACCTTAAAAGGAAAACCGAAAACCTTATGGGATTACTATTTCCCTAAGACCCTTTTTCTTAGGAATCAAGTTGAATTTAATATCAAATGCTAAATGTCTATGATCCCTTGAAGGCGTAACAAATTCAAGCTTCAGAGTCAACGCAATTAAATGATTATTAAATGGTAATTAAATAGCTAAACCCACATATTTTGATATTCGTGAACTAACTCATTAAGACCCTAAAAAAAGGAAAAAATCCAATAAATTGTTAATTTGCAGTTATATCACATAAAAAAACATTTCTTTGATACACACAAACTCACGAAACTTATAGGGTACTTCCATTTGATCTAGAATCATAAAATTTGTCAAAGTACAAGGTCTCCTAGCGCAGAGGAAAACCGACAACCGTTTGTATTTCTACTACATTTATTTGGCAATTACAAACTTACATTTGCTGATGTAGACCGAAATAAGTGAAACTTGTTTTCCACTGCAAAGCTAAGTTTGTCCTTCAGACTACCTAGCTTTTAGTTAGAGCAATGTTCGGTATTTACCTATAATATATGAATTTCAATAAATGACTTTGTTGAAAGTAGTTAAGTTATTTTGCGGCATTTGTGTAAATGAAATAAAATTTTAAAATTTTGTATAGCCGACTTCAATATAAATTATTAAGAATAACTCAAAAACTATTGATCTGACCCTGATCAAATTTATATGGGATTACATGAGAAGCACCAGCTTTCAAATAAAAAAAGAATCATCGAAATCGGTTCACCCAGTAAAAATCTATGAGGTAAAACACATAAAAAAACATACAGTTGAATTGAGTACCGCCTCTTTTTTGAAGTTGACAGAAAAATAGATGAACTATTTACGTAGCCGTGGCTTTGTCACCCACGTTGAACTAAGAGGAATCCATATGGCTGGTACAAGGTGTGGGACCGTCTCGAGGTGGCCACTTCGGATGTGTGTTGTTGGATTACGACGAGAGGGGTGCCCTCTCCACGGCGGATGTATGCGAAAGCGTTCCCGTGGCCCTGCCAATATGCGACGAAAGTGGAACACCATGGGGTTTTAGTCGGTGTGAGTCCGACATAACCCGTCCTTGCCCCCGCGAGGCAGGTATGCGTAGGCAAAGGTCAATCTCCCATCCCTCCGAACGGGTTATCGTCTTGGCATGGCGGGGTGAAGGGGATCTTAGTAGCCGTGGATTGGTTACTCGTGGTGAACTAAGAGAAACCACATAGCTGGCCTGAGGTAAAAGGGTGGCTCAAGGTGGTCACTCTGAGTGGGCTTAACTAGCCTACTTTAGATATGTGTTTGTGGACTGCTTCAAGAGGAGTGTCCTCACCCCAACCACCGCAGCCGAGGTAATCGAATGGAGTCGTGGGGGAAAAGAGCTTCAGTATTGTAAGACATCGCGCTTCCTAACCTCCGCAGCCGAAACTTGGTTGGGGCGGAGCCACAGGAAGGATGTTGTTTCTGAGTGTTCGCTTTTCCTGGCCCTATGTCTTCTGCGCAATTCTAATGAATCGGGGGGGAATCCGTTACGCAGTTGGAGTTGGAGGAGCGCCTTGTGTTCTAGTGCGCCTTACCTGATAACGAAAAGGGCGATGACTTGTCTTCTCCCGAAGAGTGGCGGCCATTGCCATTGCAGTCGCGGATATGTGCGAAATCGTTCCTGTGGCTATGTCAATATGCGGCGAACATGTAACACCATGAGGGTTTTGTCTATGCGAGTCCTTTCCACGCAAAGGAGAAATGCGCCTGTAATTCCCCATGTAAAAAGGTCAGCCTAGCAGAATAATCTAGCTATTCAGGCTAGTAGTCGGTGACGGTCCGTTCCGGACTCAGCGCTTCTAGATATCGTCCGCTAAACTCTTTACCCTTACTCTCAGACTTTATGTATCCTCGCTCCTAACGGAAACTACCATCTGGTTGGATTTTATTTCATTTTTTTACTTTGGATTGCAAAATACATATAACACAAAACGCCACTTTTCATTATACAGACTTTAAGAATTGAGATTCAATACTAAAGCCTTAACAGTAACGTAGCAAGGTGGAAAGAAAAGTCAATCTCTGCTAATTACTTTTATTATTTAATAATGCCAGTGAAAACCTTAAAATCCAAAAATTCCCTTACTGGATTCTTTTGACTTTACTGATTTTATATTTATTTAAATATTAGCGAAAATACTGGCTGAGGCTAGCGCCATTTTTGGCTCTAGAACCTCCGTTTTATCGCTAAAATGTTAATTAGAAACAAAGCTGACGTAACTTAATATCGTTTACGAAAGCTGGCTTCAAGAATAGCATTTATATGCACTTAGTTTGAAATGTATAGTATTTACTTTTACATATATACTCGTACTCTGCTTGCATACTGAAATTTATAAATTCAGTTTGCAGCCCGTCTGTCATCGAATATAAATAGACAATACGAGAGCTGAGTTCTATTTACTACTTTATAATAATTTTACTGTTTCATCGATCGTGCAAACGCCTTGACTCGAGAAAATGAAAATATATTTCGAGGGCATGTGAAATGAAGTAATTCGAACTACAAGGGCATGGTAAAGAATTTTTTTGAGCTCCATTAAGCCGCGTCTCCACCAAAGTTTTGTTACCAACTGTTGTGTTGCCAACACGTGTTGCTAAAGCCGCGTCTCCACCAAAGTTTTGTTGCCAACACATAAGTTGTCAACACGTGTTGCCAACAAATGTTTCTGTAATCACCTAATGTTGGCAACAAAACTTGAAACAATGTCGGGAATCGTGTTTCAAGTTTTGTTGCCAACACTAGGTGATTACAGAAACATTTGCTGGCAACACGTGTTGGCAACAAAACTTTAGAGGAGACGCGGCTTAATGGAGCTCAAAAAAATTCTTTAAAATTTAAATGTTTCTGTAATTACTTACTGTTGGCAACAAAACTTGAACCGTGTTTCCATTTTCGGCGGCAACATCAAAGGAATACGCTTGTTGGAAACATTTGTTCCCTCGGTGGAGACGCTTGTTGGAAACATTTATCGGCAACATCGGAAACAAATGTTGGTAACTTTTGTTGAGTTGGAAATATAAATGTTGTCAACATTTTTGGTGCATACGCGGCTTTAGTCTCTCTGAAATGAAAGTTTGCGCGTGCCCTTGAGTGAGACGCTTTTAGGCTGGTGCTTTATATAAAATAAAGTATAATAGCTTTGAATAACTATATATTTCATTCTGATATTGATGGGAAGGTTTTTTATCTCACGAATGCGCATGCGAAAAATTAAGTACCTACAAAAGGAATTAAACTTCAAAATAAATAAATTACTATCAAAAATTATATGCGAACGAAGTTGCGGGCGCAGCTATTATGAAATACATAGGTATAATGGGCATAATATAGAAATTATTACATTTGAAAGCTACTTAGAAACTAGGAGAACTACATATTTTATTTCAAAACCAGTAAAAATTAAAAAGAAGTTTTAGGAACGAAGTTCCTTATCGCACGGTACTAATTTGACGCATGCGGTGTAAGATTTTTCCGTCACGACCCCCTTTCTATAGGGCGAGATGAAATAATAACCATCTCCCTCGCACGTGTTTTATCTTTTCATTAAAGAAATATTATTTTAAATGACGCTTCATTTTAATAGACGCTAGTGATTCATTTATTTGTATTTATTAATCTATACATATATGCAAATAAATAAAATTAGAGTGTCTGTTTGTAATGTCAAAATAACAGCTTTTCACTAAAGGAATATGAAATTATATATGGTACATACTTATAACAAAAACACAATTTTTAAAATTTTTGTCTGTCTGTATGTCTGTCTGTCTGTGTGTTTGTTCCGGCTAATCTCCGAAACAGCTGGACCGATTTTGATTGGGACCTTCACTGGCAGACAGCTGATATTATAAATAGTAACTTAGGCTAGGTACTTTTAATTAAGAAAAAAATTAGGGTTCCGCGCATAAAAACTTAAATTACACGAGGGCGAAGTCGCGGGGAACAGCTAGTCAATAATATAATACGTTTATCAATAATAGTGGACTACGAATGGAACTTCGTTCCAACCGAGTGTTCCACGACACACACGCATGTTTTTTTTGATACCACTATTTTGTCATATTTAATAGTTACGGGATTAAAGGTGTCATCCTTTTATCAAAACATATATGTTTTTCAATACATTATATCTCGATGGAACTCACATATATGTTTTATAAATTTGGATTTGGCTACGTTTGACACGTTAGCTTACTTAACGTAGTCAGCTATGAAATAAATTGATAAATATCACAACCATAAGCTTTTTATTATAAATAAACACCATCCTTCCACTTGTAATGGATGTTAGTGGCTCGGGACCGTGCTTTTTTTATAGGATATGGTGACAAACGAGCACACAGTCCACCTGATGGTAAGTGGTTGCTGTGACCCATAGACATCTACATTTATCCTCAATAAAGAATCAAAACGCAGATGCGTCGTCACCCGTGAGGACTAAGATGGATTGCCTCTTTTCCACTAAAATGGGTCTCCGGTTCTTTACACGCACCATACGAAACACAGCAGTGTCAAGCTGCCATTTTACGCTGGTATTCTGTGAGAGCGTGGTCCTTCTCCTTTCGAGCCGACCCATTGGTGCTACAACTATACTACACATAAAAACAGTATCTCAAAACACTGTACTTAGGAATACTGTTCTGTGACTTGCACTCAAGTACACACACTTGAGAATCGAGTTTCGTTTATTAATCAGTGTAGCACTCAGTTGATATCGTAAATCTAAACCGCATCTTGAGATATGTTTATTGATAAGACTATAACTTCAATATTGTACTCAAATGCGTGTACTTGAGCTGAGTAATGTTTATTAATACAGGCCTAAGAAGCAGTACATTTGTCTCGCATATGACGATATTATGTAAGAGAGGCTAGTTTTGATAAGTATGTCTTAAATAAATATTTTTGACCACCTCGTTGGTCTAATGTTCGTAAGCGTGACTGCTGATTATGTGATCCAGAGGTCGAATCCTAGATTGGGCCTTTCGGGTAATTTAGCAACCCGGAGTCAGGAACTTGGTGGCATTTCAACCATGTAACGTTTAAAAAAATATATAACCGTTGGTCCTGCGCCTGATCTCTCTCGGTTATGTCGTAATATAGAGTGCATCTATGCTATACACACGCTCACAATAATCCTGTCCCGCGCAGATGGTTAGTCTCCGTTGATTCTAGTCGCCGGCATTGAAATTTGGTCTGGAGTTCATTATTATTACAAATAAAAATAACACTTTCTAATTCATTTCTAATTCGTTTCCTACTCAACACTCAGCAACTGTCAGTAACTGAATGTGTGAAACTCGAGAAGGGGCTAAGTGGCGCTGCTTGAAGAGGTGTCCTGCCGTGGACTGCTGCAAGCTGATGATGATAATAATGCAATTTTGAATGCCCAATAAGCTATTAAGTGATAATTTAGATTTAGATACTACGCATTATTTTTAAATACAGTAAGTGATCTCATCGCAAAACATGCTTACTTATTTTTCTTAAACTGAAGTTATAAACGAACTTATAGTATACTGGATGGTAAGTGGCTACTACGTTCTATACTACATCCAGACGCCTGCTACTTGCTTCAAATAAAGACGGCTACAGGTGCGTTGTCACCGCTAAATAAAATAAAATAAGATAAAAAGCATTTATTCTTGAAATAAAGTTACAGAATTAAACAAAGAACAGTAAGTTATATGAAACTATATTTTATCCTACATAACTCAAGCTATACATAGCCTGAATCTTGGGGACCACGAATACCGTTATCAGTTTTCATTACACATACACAACAATAAATTTTTACTATAATTAAGATTTTTTAGTTTTTAACTTTTTATCCCTTATAATATTACCTATGTATTTATTATTACTTGATCACATTTCTTATTTTATATTGTGTAAAAACATTATGTGTGAAAAATTAGAAAGTTACAGCCTATATACATCCCACTGCTGGCCGTTCGTATCGTTTCTGAGAGGGTTTTATGGCAATGATATGTACGCCGCGTCCCAATGTGTGTTGACGAACTTCACGTGTCTTCGAAATATTGTTTTCTTCTTATTTCTCACACATGCAGATTTCCTCACGATGTTGTCCTTCACTACCGAGCACGTAGTAAATCAGCGCTTAAAATTGCAATTAACAATGTCATTGGTGCCGGCGGGGATCGAACCCTAGTTGCTCTCGTACTGTGAAATTTACAGCGACCGCTTAGCCGCTGAGCTACAACGGCTACAGATTATGTGTGATTTGATATTATTTTAGCATTAACATTGAGGTTATAGTGTCATTATAACATGTGTCGAGATACCATTTTGCAATGTGTTTAGCTTTCGATGTGGTGCAATTTTTGATGTCACAGACTTTAAAAATTCTGTTATAAATATGTGAATGTGAGTACTGCGACAGACGTTGGCTCTGGTAGGCTCTAAGGACTAAGATGGAAAGCCTCACAGCCTGTAATTGTGCTGGCTCTCAATACTCGTGTTTAAATGCCAAATGGGCCCACGGGGTCGGCTGACACACGGGCATGCATAAACTGTCAACCCGCTGCGGGCATCATGACACGTGAGGGGATATTTGAACTTAAGTTTAAAATTTGGCTACTCTTTGAAAAATAACCCTGTATATCTCTACATTTGACACAATATGTGTGATATTCATTTAAAATCATTGCATACAAAAACTAAATTGAATTTCTGCGCTTGAAAATTAAATAATTCTAAGACTAATATATATATATATATATATATATATATATATATATATATATATATATATATATATATATATATATTTATTTATTTATTTATTTACATCCCTGCTATTTGATTGAATTTACAGCACTCATTGCCAAATAATTCACTCCATGAGTGACGACACGACTACGTTGGCATTTATATTAGACATCTAAATGCAATTGTTTGATTTGCAATCATCGAATATGTTGTTAACAAATACAAAACGTTTTCTATACTACAATCCGAAGTTTACGGATATTTGGAATCTCTACCTCTACCTCTCTTTGTTCCTCTTACAACTGTCTCAAACTAAATTCCACAATTAAATAATATGTTTACATATGATTATAATTTGATTATTTTTAACTGTTATAATAATAATAATAATAATGTCCTCCAGACCGAATTTTGGCCACGGCGGCCAGCCTCGACGGAGACTAGCCATCTGCGCAGGACAGGATTATAGTGCCCAAGTGTATGCGCAAGCACAGGTGCACTCTCTATTCCCTCACTCTCATAGCCCAATGGGACGGTAGACCGACACGACCGGAGAGTGATCAGGCGCAGGACCAACGGCTTTACGTGCTTTCCGAGGCACGGGGGTGAAACACCGCCAGCTTCCTGACTCCGGGCAGCTATTGAGAATTTCTTGATGGAAAAACTCAATAACTGATTTTTTGGCCCGACCCGGGATTCGAACCCGGGACCTCATGATCAGCAGTCGCACTACTACAACCACTAGACCAACGAGACCACTGTTAACTGTTATAAACCAGTGCTGGACTGCTATGATACCAACTGATGGTAAGTTGTAATGTAGCGGAAGATAGTAAAGCACACAGACGTAACTTAAAAGTCTATTCACTTATTTTAACTCATGTCATCGTCATCATCATCATTACAGCCTTTTTCAAGTCCACTGTTGAACATAGGCCCTCAAGGAACGCCACATAGCAAGCTCCTGAGCCACCTGCATCCATTGACTTCCTGCATGTCTTACCAGGTCGCTCCATTTAGTGGGGAGTCGTCCTACGATTCGCCTACCGGTACGAGGCTGCCACTCGAGAACCTTTTTTCCCCATCGGTTGTCGTTTCTTCGAGCTATATGGCCAGCACATTGGCACTTCAGCTTACTAATACGTTGGGCTATGTCGGTCACTCTGGTTCTATTGCGGATATCCTCATTTCTAAGTTTATCACGCAGAGAAACCCCGAGCATAGCCCTCTCCATAGCTCGCTGAGCGACCTTAAGCTTCCTCATACGGCCAGCAGTGAATAGCGACATAAAAATATGTCCATAAATATCATAACTTCGTAGATCATTGTACCTTCCATGTTATAAAAGCAATTTTTAACGCAATTTTTTTTGGTTCTGTACCCTCGTCTTATGATAAAATTTTCAGAAAATTACAAAATGCTTATTTCATTCATTTAATCTAAAAGTAATTATGCCAATTTACACCCATAAAATACAAACAAACTGTGGTTAGTACAAATACAAACAATATATAATCCTATTTTACCCTCTAAGGGTTTGAATTTTAGTAAGTATCTCTATGTAATTAAAGGAAACTATTGTCCCAATTTCATGCTTCTACGCCTAGCTATTTGGGCTGTGCGTCTAAATCCAATATTTTTTACACAATCTTTGCACCCCTATTTTAAAAGATTTTTGAAAAATTTGGGTATTTTAATTTTAGAGTATTTGACTACCTCATTGGTCTAGTGGTTGTAGTAGTGCGACTGCTGATCATGAGGTCCCGGGTTCGAATCCCGGGTCGGGCCAAAAAATCAGTTATTGAGTTTTTCCATCAAGAAATTCTCAATAGCTGCCCGGAGTCAGGAAGCTGGCGGTGTTTCACCCCCGTGCCTCGGAAAGCACGTAAAGCCGTTGGTCCTGCGCCTGATCTCTCTCCGGTCGTGTCGGTTTACCGTCCCATCGGGCTATGAGAGTGAGGGAATAGAGAGTGCACCTGTGCTTGCGCATACACTTGGGCACTATAATCCTGTCCTGCGCAGATGGCTAGTCTCCGTTGAGACTGGCCGCCGTGGCCGAAATTCAGTCTGGAGGACATTACTATTTGCAAAAGTTTTATTCGTTAAAAAAAAACATTCATTGTTTCTCTTTCATACAAAATTGAACCCACACTGACCTCCCGTAACTTATTGTTTTGAAAAATCGCGAATACACATTTACGAAAAGAAAATTTTTTGACCGATGTTTAGAAACACCCTTCCTATAATATGCCCGTGAACACTCAACGTCCCACAAAGTAGAAAAAATTTGCTATTATCGGACATCAATAATTTGGAAATCACAATAGTAAACCCTCTTCGCCAAACGTCTTACTGGTTTAATTAGCTATTACACGATTAGTGCTTTAGCTTTGTGGTATGGTTATTCTGGTAGTTTTAACGTATTGTGTTGGCACAGTCATTTTGCATTATTAGACTTTTTGGTATGACGTTTTTGGTATAGACAAGACGTACAAAAAATTTGGCTTAGCACGAATGCAATTCGGTAATGTGATTGCTTTTTTACAATATTATTTAAAAAGCCAAAAATTCTTTACTGTCCTTTTTATCACTTGGAATTTTAGGACTCCGATTGTATACTAATAATATGGTAGCCCTTACCCTTACCTTACATTAGTTAAACAGACTATAATATACTAAAACCCAGCTCGGAAGTTGTGTGAAGTTTTCGGATGATGGTTGAGATATAATACGAGTATTGTGTAACATTCTAACATTGTCTGTTAATATGTAGGTAATCGAAATTACTTTTCTTTCGGCCTTGTAGCCAACACATTCCAATAATAAATAGTATTGCATCTTCTATTTGCATATCTGATTAGGAGTGTGTACGAAAGGAAGTCGATGTGCTAAAACAATTATATTTCTCTAATCTCTACCAGTCTTACACAAAATATTCATGCATGTATCTAAGGAGCGTCACGAAACAAGTCACTCTTTCCTCAAAGGTCAGCCATGTGTTGCAAATTTTCATGCGTTGGGGAGGGGGGGGGGGGGGTGATCATTTATCATTAGGTGAGGTGTATCCTCATTTTGTTGCTATGTTTAAAAAAATACCTAAATACATATTTTAAAATTTTAAATTCATACGCAAACACAGATTAGTGACTTGTTGAAACGAAGTTCCTTATCGGACGGTACGAATTTGGCGGAATAGGGCTAGGCGAGAAAAAGTGTAAGATTTACCCGTCACGACTCCTTCTGATGTAGTGTAGACGGCCTTGGCGGCTATAAGGAAGGAGGGAGATGGAATAATATCGGCTATTAAAATGAAGCATCATTTAAAATAAAATAATATTTCTTTCATGACAAGATAAAAGAAAAAGTGCGAGTAAATAGACGCTAGTAATTCATTTATTTGTATTTATTAATAAATAATAAATATAATAATAATAAATAGTATACTACGAAAGTAACTTCATTCCAACCGAGTTCTGACGCATGTTTTTTTTTAACTATTTAGTGACTAGTATGTATCTAGAGAATTGCTGCGAATGTTATTTACGTTCACTGTGGCCTTTGTAATATATCTTATATACAAATTCAACGCTATGATTGATTATTGTACGTATTTTATTTGACATCAATCTTCGTTGACAATCTGAGATTAACTATAAGCATTTGGTACGAGAGGTAGTGTTCAGCGACATAACCGGGATAGCTACTGAGAATTTTTCTATGGACAAGTGCCAACGGTCTTCTTTCAAATTAATTATCGTTTTACGCGCATCTAAAGTTTCTATTATAATAGCATTCATATTCCACCGCTAGTGGCGGCTATTTCGGTCCCTTTGTAAATTTATGAGCGTTTGATTTGCCGTCTTAATTTTTTAGGTCGAACAAAATTATTGTCAACTTTTATTGTTTTCTAAATGTTATAACAATTAAAGTGGCGCAAATATGAGTCTCTGGGAGATGACTACATATTTGTGCAATTGCTGTATTTGGTCCGTGGGGTCCACGTGCGGTGACGTTCCTAAAGGAACTCTATCCGCGATTGGTGATAAGAGGGCTGGATCTTTTCTCGCTCAAAGGCTTAGTATAGCCATTCAGAAAGGAAACGCAGCTAGTGTTCTAGGCACGATACCACGGAGACTGTATGATAATTAAGCTATTACTTTTAGTTTTTTTTATTATAGCTTTTTAATATTATCTTTTTTTAATA
Source organism: Parnassius glacialis (assembly GCA_033319125.1). NCBI lineage: Eukaryota > Metazoa > Arthropoda > Insecta > Lepidoptera > Papilionidae > Parnassius > Parnassius glacialis. Next base: position 39,281,011 of record JAVANC010000016.1, read on the forward strand.
AAAATAAACTACATATTAAATTTATTACTTAACGTTAATACCATGAAATCACAATAGGTGTATAAAATAGTTAAATTACTATAACAATCATTGTCATCACAATCCTTCACGGTATACATAGACTTCCTCCAGGCGTCACTTCATTCAGCTGAGGCTGTGTTACCTTCTGCTAATACCTACTGGGTATACAAAATGTACTGGACAAGGAGCAGCGTTTAAGACGTGAGACTTTAGTAAGCGTTCATCAATCACCATATCGATTGTTGCAAATCATTTTCTGCCGACTTCCAAAAAGGAGACGGTACTCAATTCGAGTGTATGTTTTTTTTATGTGTGTTACCTCATACCTTTGTACTGGGCGAACCGATTTCGATGATTCTTTTTTATATGAAAGCTGATAGTTCTCGTGTGGTCCCATATGAATTTGATCATGGCCAGACCAATGGTTATTGAGTTAATCTTAAATAACCTATATTGAAGTCAGCTGTACAAAATTTTTAATTTTAAATTATTCTATAAGATATATCCTATGGCCTTTCATGTCCAGGAGTGAATGCTTATAAAGAATAAATTATTACGAAATTAAAGAGCCTCTTGAATAGTATCCATTAGCTATTATTCTCAGATTTTGCAACTTTTTAATTAAATTTTAATCATCTTGGTTTATGAAATTTATGTTGCGTCATTTTATTTTTCAAGTTTATAATGAGTTAATATAAACATATTTAATGTAAACTGGTTTAAAATGGCCACCAGCTTTATAAGTATAAGTATTATACGGAATATAACTTAACACATCAGAAAAATTAATTATTTTTTTTAATAAACTTAAATTATGCTGCCTGTAAGTTCTAAATACAAAAATTTTGATTTTTCTCATGTACAGAAAAGTGATACAATTGTTTGGTTTCGCTAGAATTTCAAAACATCACTCAATTCATGATTCGGTGTAGAAGATAAACACCAATCAAATATACAATGTCAGTGTAAGAGATAGAAATGTAAACTACTTTCAGGAAGTGTATTGTACAAAATCTACAATTCGAGATTGCGTATAGCGCAAGCATTATGATTGATATGGATAAGTGAAAAATTCGCACAATAAATTATTGTTTAACTTTTTTTGTGTTTTCATTTGAGAACGGAATTCTTTCCGTAGAACTCATATTTCACGTTCAACGTTCAGGGCCGCAATGTGAATGTTAGAATAATGATGATTACGCCGCCTCGGAAAGTATATCATCTGTTTATTTTATAAACATTCCCTTAACAAAACTTATTCGGTGTCTCGATTGAACAACTCTTTATTTATTTATACTCCCGCCAAACTACTAATACTATATAAAATATTGCCCATTGTTAGATTTTAATGGCGAAGCGCTGCTTAGTTTTATGTAGTATTTGTTTTTATATTGTTTAAATAATGCAATTTGTTTTTCTCCTTTGCAAAGTGAAAAAAGCTGATTTCTTTTACGTAAAATTATGGTAAAATAAATAAAGTTACATCTTATATACTTCCCAGCTTCCCACTACTATGCACAAGCCTCCTCTCATTTTTGAGAGTTAAGGGCAAGGGGACTTTCGCCGCACTGTCGCATTGCGTATTGACGGACTACATATGTCTTCGATTTTTTTTATTTCTCAGATATGCAGGTTTCCTCACGATATTCCCCTTCAACAATGAAAACTTCGTGAACGTGGTTCTCGTACGTAATATGACAATAATTTCCGAGGACGATGCCATGACCACATAGGTGAGTATCTACCTAACTACTACTGTACAGATCCCGTGGTGTCGAATTCCAGCCGTGGCCAATATACTCGTATTATTATAAACTTAGGGCATAACTTGTGTTAATATTTTGCCGCATTACTTAGAAGTAGTTGGGAGTATGTACAGCGGTGGACTCGTGAAAGTTTGATGATGATGGTGATGATGTATTATCATCGTCGTCATTATCTTTAACTATGTCAAAGGTGACTCAGGTCCGTGTTTTATAGCGTTCCTTGGGAGAAGCATATGTTCAGCTGTGTACTTGCAATGAGCTGTATTTTTTTACAGGATAGAGTGACAAACAAGCACACAGTCCACCTGATTGTAAGTGGTAGCTGTGACCCATAGACATTTTGATTCTTTAATGAGGATAGATGTAGTATCCTCATTAAAGAATCAAAATGCATATGCGTTGCCACTCGTGAGGATTAAGATGGTATACCTCTTTTCCAGTAAAAAAAGGTCTCCGGTTCTCAACACTCACCATATGAAAAGAGAAAAAGAAAGCCGTGATAGGTGGTGGCGTGAGAGTTCAATAAGTACCAGTCGCGGATAGAGTTCCAGCAGTGTTAAGCTGCTATAAAATAGTATTGTATTGATTAATAAGGATGATGTAAGAAACTGTTATACAACAATCTAAAGAAGGCCATAAAACCTAGCTTTAATGATTTCCTATGTTTACGCAAACACTACACATTTAAATAAAACTAGTTTTTACAGATTTTATCGCGTATATTAATTTATTTTTATGTATTCCCGACTTTTCGAATACTTTACAGCACCCATGGTCACGTGGGGGACTGAGGTCTCCCAATGTCATAGTTAACCATGGTTACCTTCACATTAAAATTATTATTTTATTTTAATCGTTCGTATCGTTCGATAAAGTTCATCTGTTTATTTTATAAACATTCCCTTAACAAAACTTATTCGGTGTCTCGATTGAACAACTCTTTATTTATTTAAACTCCCGCCAAACTACTAATACTATATAAAATATTGCCCATTGTTAGATTTTAATGGCGAAGCGCTGCTTAGTTTAATTTAGTATTTGTTTTCATATTGTATAAATAATGTAATTTGTTTTTCTCCTTTGCACTTAGCTGATTTCTTCTACGTAAAATTATGGTAAAATAAATAAAGTTACATCTTATATACTTCCCAGCTTCCCACTGCTATGCACAAGCCTCCTCTCATTTCTGAGAGTTAAGGGCAAGGGGACTTTCGCCGCACTGTCGCATTGCGTATTGACGGACTACATATGTCTTCGATTTTTTTTATTTCTCAGATATGCAGGTTTCCTCACGATATTCCCCTTCAACAATGAAAACTTCGTGAACGTGGTTCTCGTACGTAATATGACAATAATTTCCGAGGACGATGCCATGACCACATAGGTGAGTATCTACCTAACTACTACTGTACAGATCCCGTGGTGTCGAATTCCAGCCGTGGCCAATATACTCGTATTATTATAAACTTAGGGCATAACTTGTGTTAATATTTTGCCGCATTACTTAGAAGTAGTTGGGAGTATGTACAGCGGTGGACTCGTGAAAGTTTGATGATGATGGTGATGATGTATTATCATCGTCGTCATTATCTTTAACTATGTCAAAGGTGACTCAGGTCCGTGTTTTATAGCGTTCCTTGGGAGAAGCATATGTTCAGCTGTGTACTTGCAATGAGCTGTATTTTTTTACAGGATAGAGTGACAAACAAGCACACAGTCCACCTGATTGTAAGTGGTAGCTGTGACCCATAGACATTTTGATTCTTTAATGAGGATAGATGTAGTATCCTCATTAAAGAATCAAAATGCATATGCGTTGCCACTCGTGAGGATTAAGATGGTATACCTCTTTTCCAGTAAAAAAAGGTCTCCGGTTCTCAACACTCACCATATGAAAAGAGAAAAAGAAAGCCGTGATAGGTGGTGGCGTGAGAGTTCAATAAGTACCAGTCGCGGATAGAGTTCCAGCAGTGTTAAGCTGCTATAAAATAGTATTGTATTGATTAATAAGGATGATGTAAGAAACTGTTATACAACAATCTAAAGAAGGCCATAAAACCTAGCTTTAATGATTTCCTATGTTTACGCAAACACTACACATTTAAATAAAACTAGTTTTTACAGATTTTATCGCGTATATTAATTTATTTTTATGTATTCCCGACTTTTCGAACACTTTACAGCACCCATGGTCACGTGGGGGACTGAGGTCTCCCAATGTCATAGTTAACCATGGTTACCTTCACATTAAAATTATTATTTTATTTTAATCGTTCGTATCGTTCGATAAAGTTCATACTGCGTAGAGTATTAACTTATAGTATCTTGATGTCTTGCAGTTGTATGCTTGGGTTGAGATTTGATTTTATTAATTATATCCGGGTGCTACCATATATCCCAAGAATATAGTACCACCCAGCCATCTTCTCTATTAAAATTAAGATGTTTTTTGATTTCAATAGCCTCACGAATCATCTTTGGAAGAAATCTATGTTCTGTAACCAGGATTTTTGGTTTATAAAATCTGATGACGGGGGCGATCCTGTACGTTTTCACAGACTGCAGGCTTCCCGGAGACTTTTCCACAATCGCCTCTTACTTTTACGATACTCGTGACGATAGAGGGTGATTGATTCTCTCACGCCACCACCTACCACGGCTTTCTCGAATAACGGTACCAATGCTCGTGACTACCGGCATAAGACTTGACTATTAACACCAGAGAGTTAATTTAAATGATTAAAAAATCACAGCTTGAATACGTTAAGAATAAAATTGTATAAATTTGAACTAGGCCCAAAAACTAATAATAAACTGCCCCTGACCAGCTACATACAAGACGATAACAAACGAACAAATAAAAGTTTCAAATTGACACTGCGTCTCACGCTCGACCACGCGTATCCGTTCGTTACACAGACAAATAGCAATCAGAAGTATCATTTTATCTTTGTTAGTTCAATCAATTATCCAAAGCTATATTGTATGCAAAACTTGTAACATTTCAAAATGGTTTTCTTTTGATAGGAAATTTCTACAATAGTCCAGTCTCTACAAACAACTGTTGGCGCTAGAGGACTTCATTGTCCTTTAGTCGTCTGCATTGAAAATATTTCATACAATCACAAATTATTTATCAGTATTATTATAATATAATTAAATATATAATTTAATATAATATAATTAATAAATTAACATAATATAATTTAAGATTTTTTTATTCAATATAGGTTACTAAATAATACTTAATAAGTAATTTTTAGTTAACCCCTGCAGTACGACTGTGCAACTCTGGTGGGAATCGTGGTTGGCTTTGTTTTGACGTTGGATGTTTTGTTTCGTTGTATTAACAGACGTAATAACAAGTGGTAAAATTAAAAAAAATGTGCAACCGAATTCAATATAAATAAAATAAGAACGTCATCAGTGTAGTCAAAGTCAATTAAATACGCATTATTAAGAATAACTCAAAAAACTACAAGTTAGATCTTGATAAAATTTAAATCAGACCACATGAGAAGCACCAGCTTTCAAATAAACAAAAATCATCAAAATCGGTTTACCCAGTAAAAAGTTATGATATAACACAAATAAAAAATACCCGAATTGAGAACCTCCTCTTTTTTTGAAGTCGGTTGGTAACGGATGTAATGTTACACTGAAATCGTTTAAAGCACTCCAGGTCCTACAATTTTTACGCACATAAATGACAATCGGCGCCAATATTCAGTGTTAGAGCTGTCGCGCGCTGTTTACTGTCGCGCCACATACATTACGTCTGTATGTTTTCACGTCAGTTACATCAATATGTTAATATTTTATTTTGGTTAAATTGTACTCAATAAAGCAAGGTAATTGCGAAGTAAATTAAAAAAAAGGAATCGGAAGAACAGACTGCATTCGTCAAAAAGATACGTGACTCAAAAAGCTGCCTGGCAGACAATGTCGACTATCTTTTTCTTCTTCATCATCTCATTTTCATAAGAATTTAATAAAGATTATTATAGTACATTATACCAGAATTTTTAAATCGTACTATTTTCATGCAAATCCGATCAATCAGCGCACATTGATACGGCAATCAATCAGCGTTTTTTTTCCGACTTGTGCATGCGTCACCACGAGCGTGCGCGTGACGCACTTTAGAATTGACGTACCTTTTTAATTTTTAACTGATTTAAGTGAAACATACGCTCAATTTTAGCATAAGCTTATCTCAATACACTACTGATAAAAATACATCAAAAAAAATCAGCTATAGTGGGTTCATGGAGTTTAGTTTGCACAAACAGACAAAAAACTGCCTAAGATTTTATTATTTGTGTAGAAGACTAGTATTACTATTTTTTGTGAAAACTGGGGAACAATAATGATCAAACTCTACAAAACTTAATTAATTGTTCTAGTTTACACATTTACCATCACAACGTTTGTCCTTAAACTACACAATACCGTCTCTGAATTATGGACATCAGGCTAAAATTCATAATTAGTTTTTAATAAAATTCCATTAAATCAAATGATTGGTCTTTTTTTGTAGAATTAAGACTTTGATGCATTAAATATGATGTACGTGGACCAGTCAGAAATTTTTCGAAACTAAAACACTATTGTTGGCGACGCGCCCATAAAATATTTCAATTTATTAGTTAACCGATTACGAATAGCTTCTAAAATTAAATTATCAATCAAAAATTGTCTTATAAGAAAACGCTTAGTTAAATCTTAAAGAAATATCGAATTAATAATTTGAAGGTCTTGGGTTCGATTACTAGTTTATCGTTTTCTTAGTAATATTTTCTTAATAAATTCATATAGGGAGTTTTTAAGATATAATTCATGTTTCCGGGTTCAATTCCCCGGTTGAATCACCTTTCCAATGATATTGTTAATTTAAAGAAATATTAAAATAAAGCTAGAGGCCAGGATTTGTTCCCCGGTCGAAATGATCACTTTGTGTATAAGTGGAATTAATTTAAAATGTTGCATAGCATTGTCTTATATAAGTAGAGTACATTTTGTATGTAAAATAAAATGTCTATATAATAAACATGGAAATGTTTGATAGAATCAGGCGTTACTTTGCGGAAATCCATTATAATGGGGTTGTTATAAATTAATTTGCTTAATTCCGCGTAAAGAAAGAAAATGATGTGTCCTGCCCAGCTTTAAGCGGACCTCCCACCCTCCCTCAATCGCGCGCACTATACCCGTCGCCGTCAATCCCAGCACTACCATCCTCAGCACCACCACACTAGGCAGGCAGGACACACCACTCTCGAAAATAGTGCGCGCTATATATTTTCTTCACCATTCGGTTTTCACTCATTCGCTCAACGTGCCCAAACCATCGAAGCACGCCCTTATCAATTTTTGTGATAAGGTCATCTTTCAAACCTGCCATATTGCGAATCTCTTCGTTTCGCTTCCGGTCGGCCATGGTAACGCCGCACATTTTATGAAGAGATCGCATCTCCACTGCATTCAACTTGCTTTTATGCTTCTTCTGGCATACCCAGGTTTCGCTGCCATATAACAAAGTCGGTACCAACACTGCGTTATGTAATGCAAGGCGTGCACTCTTCACTACGCCTTGCCTTTTGACTAACGCAGTCAGAGCACTATTGACTTTGTTCCCGGCAGCGACACGCTTGTCCACATCTAAATCACATCTTCCATCCCGGCTAAAAGCACTCCCCAAGTATACAATTTCATTTACCTGTTCTAGACATTCCTGATTTACCCATATTTCACACTTCGTTCTCTCTTCGTCCCTTTCAAATACCAGAACCTTAGTTTTATTAGCATTCAAACGGAGACCTTTAATTTCACATTCCTCTTTCATACACGTGACTAATGCCTGCAGTTCTGCCTCTGATGATGCAATAAGCACTGCATCATCAGCATACAGCAGACAATTTACCGTTATGTCACCCAATTTCACACCCAAACAGCTATCTTTCAACTTCTGTAAACAGCTGTCGAGATACAGTATGAACAGACAGGAAGACATGACACAACCCTGTTTTACGCCCGTTTGGACGCTAAACATGGGTGACAGGTCATGCCCTACCCGCACACAGGCTTTACAGTCACAGTAAAGTGACTGCACAGCCCTTAGCAATCGGCCATCCACACCGTACCCCGGCAACAGTTCCCACATTTTCTTCCTTACAACCTTATCAAATGCTTTCTCAAAATCCACAAAAGCACAGAAAATCTTCTGGTTAGCAGCCAGAAGCTTTTCCGTGATCATGCGGAGAGAAAACATTTGATCCGTGCATCCTCTTCCAGGTCTAAATCCGCATTGAGCCTCCCATAGAAATCTTACCGATTTCTCTTGCATCCTACGTGTCAAAACCTTCGAGTAGACTTTACTTGCTAAACTGGTCAAGCTGATCGCCCGATAGCACCCGCAGTCAAAATGTGAACCTTTACCTTTATATAAAGGCACAATGACTGCGGATCGCCAATCATCCGGGACATCCCCCGTCCGCCAGCACAAATTGCACAGCAGATAAAAGCTGTCCCAGACGCGAGGCCCACCATACTTGACCATTTCAGCAGTAACTCTGTCTAGTCCCGCAGCCTTACCACATTTCAAACTTCGCATCTCACGTTCAATCTCTTTCATACTGATGACCTCAGTGTCATCGAGGTCCGGGTCTGGCGTACCAGTCACGGCGTCATCCCCGGATCCCCCACTAGGATCATCACACGCATACATTTCTCTATAAAATTCGCTCCATCGCTGCATGACGTACGATTCTTCTGTGAGGACGTCATTAGTTCTCGAAAGCACTTTGTTCATTCTTAAGGCCGTCGCACCACTTCGGGTCCTTCCAACCTCTTTCCAGAAGAGTTTGGAGTTCTCCTTAAAGTTGTGCGACAGCCTTTCATCCGCTTCTATTCTACACCTTTCACGCATTTCTTCAATCAATGCTTTCGTGTGAACTTTCTGCAGCTTATTACTCGTATGGCAACGCGCCCGCACGGACTTACTAGATAGGACATTGGTTAAGCTTTTGGGTCATCCTCCTTAAAGCCACTTTGGCACATTGAGACTTCTTTTTATTCTTTAAAATAAAAAATCAGCCGGGAGGAAAAATTTTCATCGCCACAAGATGCGCTGGTGCGTTAAGGCGCATAAGTATTTGACTTTCACCATAGTACTTTCTTTAGTTTTGCAAAACTTTCTGAGTGGCCGACGTAGAATACATGTATATACATGTATAAGTCTAAAATCCTTAACATTTAAATAAATTTGATTTTTATTAATTCTACAAACGTGGAAAGTTTCAAGATCATAGCTTGTCAACAATAAAACTGAAGTCATAATCATGACAATAATAACAGAATGGTGTGTCAAAGGTGCGAGATGTATGTTATAATGATAGCCAGTCCGACTGCCAAGCGAGGAGATTAAAGGAAGTCCTCCTAAATGAGAGACGCCCGTGTCCCGCAATGGACTTTAAGGACCATTGAAGAAGAAAAAGAAGAAGTCATAATCTCTTTATGTTATACCTTTTTACGTTTATATTATTAATACACCGTTTGTTTTAAAACAATAAATAGGTTAGGTGGACTGAAGCTGTAAATAATTTTTAGCTTTTATCGGTATACAAGGGTCGGCAGGTGATTCCTGGCATCTAGCCAAATACTATAGCCCCCGCATATCATCCGGCTACTAACTGATCCATAATGAAATAAAATTCTTATTGTTTCACTTTTAGAGTTGATTTTCTATTGCAAAATTTACATGTATAGAAATTAGTGTCCAAATCCCTACACAGCCATCTGCCTTGATCCATGTTGGTATTTTTACTTTGATTTATCATGATTTGTACTCTTAAGTATTATATAAAGACCAATATGATAATCCACGGTAATATATCTTTTATCTTAAAAAGAGATTGATCTGTTCACGGTAACTGTAAACCGTCTTAACCTAAGAATGCGTCTGAGTTGGTACCAACTACCTTAATTTTTTCTTTCGTTAGTCAGGATCTTATTTCAAGGATTAGAGAGAAATAGGAAGAGAGAATATTATTGGAATAAATAATTAAAAAATTGCAGAATATAGGATATTTCCGCCATGTAGAGGCGGCGAAAGAGAACCTACATTATCCTGTGGGTATGGTAAGAGGCAGCAGAGGGAAACTGAAACAGGAGACGGTCAGTATAATTTTTCTGATAACAACTCAAAAAATTAAAAAACTGTGGTTTCCAACCCACCTGCCAAGCATGGCAACAATGGCAAATATCGAGGATATTTGTCAACATATATATGTCGGAGAATTATGACAGAGGATCCCGATTTTGATCTCGGAAATATATCAAATAAATTTAAACAGCGGTAGAGCCACGCGGCAGCTTTTGCTGTCGCACGGATGAGCCGGCTCGAACCGGGGTGGTACCACGACCTCAAAGAACACCAGCGTGAAGTAGAGGTTTACCTCTGCGTTTCGCTTGGAGAGTGCAGATGGCTGGAGGCCCTTTTTACTGGAAATGAGGCATTCCATCTTAGTCCTTACGGGTGACAACGCATCTGCATTTTGACTCGCAAACGAGGATAGATGTAGATGTCTATGGGCCGCAGCAACCACTTATCATCAGGTGGACTGTGTGCTCGTTTGTCACTCTTATCCTATAAAAAATCAGGATAGCGTTAAATGCTTAAAATAATAAAAGTGTGAGAGCGGATGTGCAACTTGCTCTTTTGCTTACGCAATTAATCATTATCAGTAATAAGACAACGTAACGCACTATACATTCAGTATAGTCAAACAGTTCGACCACACCGTAACACGTCTCCGCCACAATCACACACTAGTATAACGTGAGGTACGCAATTACATGATAACACCAAATTATGTTAACCAACAGCAACACTACTTATCTCAATGTAACACAGGGCAGCCTCTCAGCAACACCAATCCTCCTGGACTGCACTAGAAGAATTACAACAACGAACAGAACCACGACACTATCTTAGCACTAGTAGAATGACCACACTCCTTGAATGACGGAATCTCTCGCGCACAGCACCTACAGTGAACTTTATTCTACACAAACTAGTGGGAGTTTCTCGATATACCCTCCTTTCCACCTCGATCCAAGTGATATTTTATAGACGCTCCGACATATATAACTAGCTGTTCCCCGCGACTTCACCCGCACGTAATTTATTACGATTGGATTTCATGGGTTTTAATTTTTTTGCGCGGAACCCTAATTCCGTTTCTAAAATAAAAGTAGCCTAAGTTACTTCTTATAACATCAGCTATCTACCAGTGAAAGTCCGATCAAAATGGTCCAGCCGTTTCGGAGATTAGCCGGAACAAACAGACAGACAGACGGAAAGACAGACAGACAAAAATTTAAAAAATTGTGTTTTTGTTATAAGTACCGTATAGACTTTCATATGCATATAGTAAAAAGCTGTTTTTCGACATTATAAACAGACACTTCAATTTTATTTATTTGTATAGATGTATAGATATGTGATAGATTGCCTCATAGGTTTATGTTCGGCTTATGTGCACACTGCGGACATCCACAAGGGCGGCGCTACTTTCAAATGAGGTGAAATATTTGACAGATTTCATGTAAGGGTAAATGTTTTTTTGAAACAGAGACACAGACAGCAGTGCCGGCCCGAGGCAAGTTTTAGGATGGAGCGAGATCCAATTTTGGCGCCCCCCTTACTTGCCCCTAATATATACCAGTTGTACGTGCACATGCAAGCATGCAACTGGGAAGATCTCGACAAAATCTTAAGTCTATGTCTAATTTGTTGATTGAAAACAGCCATCCTCGTGGTATTTTAGGCACTGCACTCCTTACGGTATCTATAGGAACCATTGATGTAGAATGAAAAAACAAAATTAAAAAGGAGTAATACATTTATACATTTATTATATATATTTATTGTACATTTATTTAAATAAATCATAACAACTATTAACAATAAAACAAAATTAAGTCAACATTCATTAATGAGATCAATAAGCATAATCAACTTTAGAACTGGTACTTATACGTTATACTTCTACGTTTACTACTTAATGTAACAGTAATTGATAGAATCAGGCGTTACTTTGCGGAAATCTATTATAATGGGGTTGTTATCAACTAATTTGCGTAATTCCGCGTAAAGAAAGAAAATGATGTGTCCTGTCCAGTTTTAAGGGGACCTCCCACCCTCCCTCAATCGCGTGCACTATATCCGTCGCCGTTAATCCCAGCACCAGCACACTAGGCACTACACACCACTCTCGAAAATACGACACGTGTTTCGCCTCTACACGAGGCATCCTCAGGTGAAGTAGACTCTGCGGAGGCTGGCCGCTAAGTTAGCGTAGTTAGCATAGTAGCCTATAGTGCTCTGGAGTAAGCAACGGTTATAACGCGTATTTTCCGGTACTCCTACTCCTTAGGTTAGGTTAATCCTGAACGAATAGAAGCCAGATTTAGTGCACCCGATCCCTAAAAAGTTGACCGATCAGACCCGTCCAACTACAGGCTTATCGTCATCGCCTCCTTCTTCTTCAAAGTAATTGAATCCATTATAAACTTCTAGCCGCCAATGCGGTCAATAATCAGCTGGTTCTAGTTCTTATCTTCTAATTTACCTGACTCTGCACTGTTTCTGCATATCAGTTATATGTTGCTGTTACTTGTTGTAACACTGGTGATGAATTTTACACCGGCCGTGCTAATATTTTTCGGGACACGTCATCTACTATCGGAACAAACTTGTGGCTGAATTCCAGTCTTTATAAACAAAATCTCGGATTGGGGACGACTCTAGTCCAGTTTAAACTTCAGAAGCCACAGGTTTGCTAAGTTACCACTAAAAAGAACCCCTTTGTCGTTTGCAACTTTACAAGGCGCAAGTTTAGTCTCACAGGGAGTACTGTTTTCATTTCTGGACCGGGGCATCCAGTGCCAGCTACTTCCTTTTGACCGCATCTAGCAGAGTGGCTCGAATCGTTGACCACCGAGTTCTTTCTGATCGGCTGAATTCACTGGCGCTGCGAAAAAATGTTGCATACAATTGCATTTTCTATCGCATTTTCTACGGGGAGTACTTAGATAAATTGTCTTGACTTATTCCAGCTGCTAAATACCACGTACCAAACCACACCATCTGGATGCTTGGCGGTACACCATAACTGTGCAAATTACTAGAAGTTTTCTTCCTCGCAAGACTGTGGGATCATCTACCACTGGCGATGTTTTCCAGACTGATACGACTTAAAGATCTTCAAGCAACGAGCGTACTCATTTTAAAAAGATCAGCAACGCACCTGCAATTTCCCTGGTGTTGCAGTTATTTATGGGCGATGGTCAACACTTACTATTAGGAAAATTTTATTAAATATGGGTGAAACCACGGGGTGGAAAGCTAGTAAAATATAAAAATCTCGTAAATATATTCTAGCTGGGCAGGCACAGAGAGAACAGGCCATATTCTTAGTTAGCCTAGGGCTGTCAGAACTCCAAATCAGGCACTGCAAACAGGGATGAACATTACTGCAGATGTGTACTGTGAATAACTGAACATAATGATGGTGAAGCTCATACGTCTCCAACCAGCTTTGGTCAATCGCTCGTCCCCACTGCTCCTGTACGGCAACGCGCGACTTCATACTGCACAACAGACGGTCTCGAAGTTACAAGAGCGGGGTTGGAAGCTCCCGTCATCCGCCGTACTGACCAGTCTTTGCACCTACCGACTTCTACTTTTTCCAGAATTTAAATAACTTTTTGGCGGGAATAAAATTAAATACCCGAGAGGCAGTACAAAATACCTTTGAAGAATTTGTTGCCTCCCCCGTCCAGCTGATTTTTTCAAGAAGGGCATCAATAAACTGCTACTGCATTAGTAAAGATGCATCGATTGCATGGGTGATAACTTTGATTAATAGAAATAATAAATATAGAAAAATACTTATGTTAACTTATTTCATAAAAAACGGCAACTTCATAGGTAAAGACCTAATATTAGGTAACCAATTATTTAATACTAAGAGCTGAGCTTGCCGTGTAGTGGCGGTCAAGAATATCCACTACCCCATATGGACCGTGATACCGTGGGTGGCGTAAAAGGCGACAAAGGGAAACAGGCGGGAGATGGGCAGCAGCATCTTCCTGATAATAGCCAAAATTACAATAAAAAAACTGCGGTTGCCAACCCGCTCGCCAAGCGTGGCAACTATAGCAAATACCCCCCCCCCCCCCCCCCCCCAATGATCAAAACAACACACAGACGGCCCCCAGTCCCCGGCGGCCCCGCTATTCCTGGCTACGGTGGCGACCATGGTAACTGCGGGGCAGGGGGTGCTAAGAATCTCCGGTGGAGGTTCGGTTGCCACCTACGATGACTCGACCTGGCAACATACAACGCACGCACCCTGAGGACTGACGAGAAGATCGTGGAGCTGGAAGAAGAGATAGACAAGTTGCGCTGGCATATTATAGGATTATCCGAAGTCCGAAGAGAGGGGGAGGACACGGTAATCCTCGAATCCGGCAACTTGCTCTATCACCGGGAGGGCGACCATCTGTCCCAAGGAGGTGTCGGATTTATCGTCCACAAGTCTCTCGTTAACAACGTTGTAAAGATCGGGAGTTTGTCGACGAGGGTTGCGTACCTTATACTCAGAATCACCAAACGGTATTCGCTGAAGGTCATACAGGTTTACGCACCACCTCGGCACACCCCGATGAGGAGGTGGAGGAAATGTATGAGGATATCTCTAGAGCCATGCATTCCTCCAAAACCCAATATACGGTGTTAATGGGAGACTTCAATGCAAAACTAGGCACAAGAGAGAACGGTGAGCTGAAAGTAGGGAAATTTGGAATAGGGCAACGGAACCCAAGGGGCCAGCAGCTGGCCGACTTCATGGAGAAAGAGGGACTCTTTATGATGAACTCTTTCTTCCAGAAGCGGCCCCACAGGAAGTGGACCTGGTCGAGCCCCGACGGTTCGACAAAAAATGAGATTGACTTCATTATGACGACCAGACGACAACTGTTCAGTGATGTCTCAGTGATCGCGAGATTTGATTTGAATCGACGGATTCAAATCCGCTGGGCGGCGTTCGGGAAATTAGCTTAAAATGGCAGTAAGAAAATATGTAACATTTTAGGTACTTTGAATTATAAAATATGATTTTAAAAAAACGTGTGTGTGTGCTTATGTACGCACGTAGGAAGTTGAACTTTTTTAGCGTAACAAAACAAAAATAACTACCTTATATATAGTTATCAGTTCTCACGTAAACTTGAGAAACAATTACCCAAAGAAGTTGTCGCTTTGACGTGTCAGTGTGCGGGCGCATCGTAACTTCATGGTGTCGTTTTTAGCTGTCGGTGTGCATCGTATAAAATTCACTCTCATAATTTTTCCCAAGCACCCCAAAGGAAGTATAACTTCAAAAAGAAATATTTGCCAACAAATTAATATATTACGAACAAGATTTCAGTAGAGCTCTTGGAAATTTTAACGTGGTAATATTATTAAAGTTTCATTATTTCAACAGTTTTTACCTTCAATCCTGAAGATTAATAGTGATCTTGACAGACAAGTCGTGTGCAATATAGATAAGTCCGCAAAGCAACAATAAGCGTCGTTGCCAATGTTACAGACTGGCAGATACGTGCCAAACTGGCAAACTTACGTGTAAATTAATTGCCTAGTAATCACCAAAGTCAAAGCAAAAACTAAAAAACGAGTCTAAATGTCTTTTCACAAAGTTTTATTTAAAATTATCTATTCATTATTCACACCATAACCAATTTATAATATTAAACTACCTGGTACCCGGCGCGTTGCTACGGTTTCTTAACACATGTGGCGTTGCTGCAGCAGAAGAAATAATTGTGGAAATGTGGTTTTAAATTTGGAAGGATTATATTGTTTAATTAGGAATAATAATACATTTATTGTAATTGAATGATATATAACATTCAAATAAAATTGTCAGTACGACACGCGCGCCACGTACTGTAAATGAATTGTACTATGCCTATAACATTTGCGCAAGTGCAAGCAATAAGTTGACAAAGTTTTACCGCGATCTGATGAACGGTATGGCAGCTCATAAAATACAAACAAACATTATATTTTATATATTAAAAAAGATAAGACTACAAATAATTGGTAATAACAAATAATTGGGGTGGCCTGCCGATCGAAATTATACCTGTAGGCGTTTCTGCGAACGAACTAATACCAGTCAGCCTCTCGGGTTATCTGAGATGACAAGGACTTCGTGACGGACCACTCCTAGCTCAAATGCAGAAGGCGGCGCTCCTCGATACCGCCCGCAAAGTCCGCCGGCCACCGGACGCCCTCGGCCGTTTGGTCTCCCCTGCCGAGGGCTTCCATCTGGTTGCCTTTTTATTTATTTGCGTATTGTTTATGTATTTATTAAACTATATTATCATTTTCAATTATATATTTATTCAATCCAACCAGATTTCAAACTATTTAAATACCCCTATAAAGAATAAAATAATAAAATATTCACTATAAAAATAAACTATATTTTTAAAATCTGTTAAAACAGATTTAATGGTGATCCTTTATCTACTCTGTCAATAAAAAAAAATATTTAATTTAAATAATTAAATGTGGTATGTCTTGTTTCATGTTGCCGTTAAATTTTGGTTTGCTCTACACTCAAATAAATATAGCACACGTTAACTACAAGTGTAAGCATTAAGTAAAGCAACAAAGAATGATAGATACAAGAACACTGTGTGTCGATTTAAGTGACGCCGAAACCTTATAAGGACACGCATTCATACACTCGTATGCGTCTATAATCATTTGCAACCAAAAACATACTCCACGTTGCATGTGATGTAGGTGCATAATATGTGTGATGCATGCGTCCAGTTTTAGACTTTTACGAGCTAGTAACAGTGAATGTCTTATTTACGTTCACTGGCTGATAAAGACAGAAGAAGAAGATATGTGCGAGAGTGCGTCACTTGCAAATTCTGTTAATCTGCAATGGGAATCGTGTCGGATTCTTTATATTCCGTATTTTTTCAAAAGTGAGAAAAGAGCTGTATTCCATGATGATTTCAAAGAAAAATTTTAGCTGAGGTAACACTATTGAAGTCATTAAGCATTGTGCTGAAATCCTCCAGCGATTCTGCCTAAATTACTATACCGTCGGCAAATCGAAGATGAGTGATGTATTCGCCATTGATGTTCATGCCGTTTCGTTTCCATCCCATTAACTTAAACAGTCGGTTATTTCCAGCAGCCAAATTCCTGCGATGACTAGGCTTTAATTCCGCTTAATCACTTCTTCAATGAATTAATAATATATATATATATATATATATATATATATATATATATATATATATATATATTTATTTATTCTCTCCACTAATTTTACATCTTTCTTATTTAAATAGTGTAAGTTATATACTATTTAAATAATAAGTACAACAATTACAAATAAAATAAAAATATAAACTACGAAATTAAATAATACGAATATAACCTAATAGATAAGTTCTTTTGCAACATATTTTAACAAACAAGAGTTAAAATCTTTGCAAGCAAAAATGAAAATTACAACATGCTTGTATAAAACAAAACAAAACAAAATTGAATATATGCAAGATTACCACTAGGTGTTTGGTGTATGGTATAATTATAAACGGGGAGCGTGAAACCGCATTTTTAAATTTGTCGGTTGAGTTGTCTACACGTGTCTACAATGTGATCAGAGAGTAACATGGGCAACACAAAGATCATGTATATCGTCCATGTCACACTTTTGTTAAAAACAGTATGGTTGAAGCAGTTGACGAGTATTTTTACATGAGAGAAATTGTCCGATTTGGTAAGTCCAACTTCGATCGAGAGGTCAGTCGATGGATTCAACTTGGCTTGACAGAGTTTTAACAGTGGTAGAGCCAAGTGGCAGCTTTTGCTGTCGCACGGATGGTCCGGCTCGAACCGGGGTGGTACCACGACCTCACAGAAAACCAGCGTGAAGTAGAGGTTCACCTCTGCGTTTCGCTTGGTGAGTGCAGGTGGCCGGAGGCCCTTTTTACTGGAAACGAGGCATTCCATCTTAGTCCTCATGGGTGACAACGGATCTGCATTTTGATTTGGAATAGAGGATAGATGTAGATGTCTATGGGCCGCAGCAACAACTTACCATCAGGTGGACTGTGTGCTCGTTTGTCACCCTTCTCCTATAAAAAAAAAATTACGACCCATCTTCTCATCCTGTATTCCTCAAATCTTTAAAGAGTGTACCGGTGTACTTTGCCAGTGGTGACGTAAGTGTTGAAGACGTGGACGTGGTGAAACGTGGTAACAAGGACAACTGCAACCGACCAGACTATTTCAGTTACCAGAGTAACCGACATAGCCCAACAAATTAGTAAGCTGATGGGTCGGCCATTGACTTTCCTAAAGGTTGTATATGTTGGTTCTATATGTCCAGTTTTGAATTCTACTATGAGAGAACTGAAGATTCTCTGCCAGACAAACTGAAGTTGTTGATGATCGGAGAGTTTTGAGTTTTACTGCGAGAGGTCTGGAAAAACTTAACTCTGAGGCAGTTTCAGTATTTTTTCAGTTTCTTTTTTCAAGGCAGTTATTTTTAATTTTCTCGATATTTTAATTGAATTAACTTTTTATTTGGAGCTGAAAATTTTCAGAGCTTTGGATTTGATACGAGGGATAAAAAGTATTGATTTAAATAGACGTGACCTCTCAAACTTAACGTTAAGATTCAGTGTGTCTCTCACAGTTTGGTGGTCGGTGCCAGTTACCAGCGCTGC
This sequence comes from Parnassius glacialis, assembly GCA_033319125.1. Lineage (NCBI taxonomy): Eukaryota > Metazoa > Arthropoda > Insecta > Lepidoptera > Papilionidae > Parnassius > Parnassius glacialis. The sequence goes on from JAVANC010000016.1 coordinate 39,299,631, forward strand.
TCAGTACATGCTCAGTACACCCTCGTAATCGCTGGAACATCACAGCACATTTGTCACTCGGTCGTCATAATGAAGTCAATCTTGTTTTTGTCGAACCATCGGGGCTGAACCAAATTTTATACTAAATACAACCATGTGTACTCTGAATTTAATTAACGTTTTAAGCAGGGAAACCTCTAAGAAATGTCCTCGGTCTACGAGAACTATAGCGCTGGAAAAACCAAAGTAAGCAAGTAAGGTATAGACTTGGTCGAAACGTTCCTAAGGCGGGACAGGCTGTTCAGGCTACATCTGCTGAAAATATGGAAAATATTGGAAAGTTATTATTGGAAGATGCCAATTTGCGAAAATGGTTAAAGTATCAAATACAACCATTTTCAATATTCTGCATGATCATCGAATGTCGAACGTCAAAGGTACCAAGAATGCTCATGCCGCACTAAAAGCAGAGACGCGCAGCGTTTTATACACAACGAGCTTTTTGACTTTTGTAGCGAGAACAAAAAAGAATTTTTGTGTCGGATTTTTACATGAGATAACTGGGGTTAATCATTATAAGCCTAAGTCTACATTATGTATGTTTGCATGTCTATTCCTTTAGCCCGCTCTGTAATCGAAACGGTTTGATGGTTTTAATATATGGGACGTCGTTGCGATCGTCTTACTTGACATAGGGTATAAAATTTTCTTTTTTTAGTAAATTTTTTACGCGGTCTGGTTTTGAAATTACTGTATTAACTTGATTACTTCCTTTCGCATTATTATGCATGTCGATGGATGCAGGTCGCTCGTACTTTGAAGTTATCAACGCGAGGAGTTCTATGTTCATCAGTGGATTTGTGATGCGTGCGTGCATGCTTGAGTGTGTGTTTTTTGTGTGTAATAAAGGAGAAAACATCATAAAAATATCCAAAATATGCTTTTCGAGTTCCTCCTCACCAATGTTACATGAACTGGTCACTAAACCTGAATTTCTATACTACTAGGGATCTGGTCCAGCTTCCCGCGGATGATTTATGGATCTCAACAACAACAACAACAACCACCTACCGGGTCCAATTGTAAATCTAAACCATCTAGTCAAATTTCGGGGACGTCGAAAGGAGTTTTTAAAAACTAAAATACAATTAGATTACTTCGTCTCACCGAATTGGAGGTGACTTTAATGATGAATGATATTCAAAGAGTCCGTTCGTGCGCAGACTTTCGATTCATCAAGTACTAGGAACTTATATAGAAATGCTGATGCATAAGTTTTATTGATTAATCTAAATAATACAATATTATATATGTTAATATTTTAGTCTAAAACAGAGGGACGGGGTATATCAATAACTCCTCCCTCCCTAAGAGCAAAATTATCGGTAGTATCATATTTAATGTTTTTATGATAATTTTGGATGTAAGGCATACATTTTTTTCTTAGGTTAGAAAATTTTAAATTACATATGTTAGAACACTAAACTTAGTCTTTTTCTCGTTTGAAGGCACTTAAAGAGTAAGAATAAAGTAATAGATTTCACTGTGTTTTAAAACATTTGACATATATTTCATTTCGTCCAAGTTAACATCATTCATGTTAATTACGCGTGTACTTGTTACATTAGCATTTGACCGTAAACGAGGTAAATTTCTCTCTCAATTTTCTATTTTCTTCGGTACTCAGGTAATCATTACCAGCAGCAAGGGGACGACGCGGTTTCGTAACTGGTAAATATTTCATCTCTTTCACCAGGAGGTACGGATATTTTGGGAAGATGATAATCGTTTCGTTTACAGATTCGCAAAAAATAGGTACGGAATAAACCTTAAAATAATTGTAAATATAATTATCAGTTAACAGAATCTCCATTATAAATGCTATCTAGTTTATCTTAAGATAAAATTTTACACTTATGGTTTGTTCTAATTTTATCAATTTTTTTTCGGTTGGCAGGTACACTAAATGTTCTGTATTCGATATTATCAGGCTTTAGTTCTGTAGAATTTACAATAGGTTGATGAATTATAGATAATCTACTAAAAGCTACAGCAGTCTCTATTTGACTTAATTTGTAAAATATACTTCGAAAATTATTTATAAATAAATTAAATAATCCAAAAATATATGTGGAGAAAACCCAGCTATTTTCTTTATTTGTTAAATGATTTCACATTGTCTCTACACTTTTTTAGCGTGCATCCAGCATAACGGAATTATTATTTAGTGTTTCCGTGGCATCAATAAAGCTGTTTAACATTTTGAAGACCAAGGTGAGTTTCTTAGACACGATAATCTGGTTGTGACTTAACTCCGAGGTAATTTTATCATACTTAAGAGCATCTTCATGATCGAGGTTTCCCGTAATAATTTTTAGAACAGAATGGATGGATTTCTAATGGATTCAAGATCCCTCTCTTAAAACGTTGCGGCATAACTTGTTGAAATTTTTGAACAGTAATATCGCGTATGTACTCTACATGGGTTTTAACACTTTAATACAAATACACGATAAATTCACGAGGGTCAATGATTAGATTTAGGTCGTCATAAATATTTTGTAAATTTAAAATCTTTATTATAGTCCAGTGATCTATTTGGGCATATGCTGTCCTTGTTTTACCGGAAGTATCCCTGGGCTTTCCTCAAGTGACTGTAGATGATGGGCCAGGATAGGGCTTCGCAATCATTAGTATGCACCACCTGTGGAGGGCGTTTGATATTTTTAATCGGCCCTTTAGTCTTTCTTTCACCTATTTGTATTGGCACTATATTTCTTTGGGCTTTGCATACTACCTTAGTCTTAGCATATCGCAGTTTTTCCCTGTTCTTTATTTTGTTTGTATCCTTAGCAAATATAGTCTTACCACACTGAAATACTATCTCATTTTCACCACCTTCCTTTTTTTAATCGCTACCATATTTTCTGCTAAATGTTTGTATAAGAATTTTATTCGCTTTGCATGGTCTCTTACTAAGTGTGGTAAATACTGCTTATCAATTTCTGTATTAAACGGGCTACCCATGTCGGTATGTCCGAAGACTACCTCGAAGGGTGTAAGATCTGTTACCGAATGAATGGTATTATTATATGCTAGTACGGAAACTGATGCCGCATCAGTAGGTTTTCTTTCGTATTTTGCCAATCTATAAATTTCTGTAATTGTCAAGTGGAAGCGTTCTATAAGACCCATCACGTATGGGCTATTTGGAGCTCCAATGTGCTGCTCAATCTTATGTAAACTTAAGAATTATTTGATTAATTCAGTGTTAAATTCAGAGCCCAGGTCTGAACTTATATTTTTTGGTACCCCGTAAAAAGGAAAGTACTTCATTAAAGCACGGACTACTTCGGGGGTAGATCTATTTGAAAGATATATTTGAAATTTCAATCGCTTGGCCTAATTTGCTGAACACATCTATAGGAGTGAGATAATGTTTTCCTTCAATGTTAAACAGGTCTTTATATATTTATTGAAACGGAGCATCTTGGGTCTGGGTTAAAAAGATTGGCTTTCATTTTTTTTCATTTCATTTTTTTAACCAGTACAACTATTTATTATTGCCGATACAGTTTCGGATAAATAATCCCAATTGTAATTTCCGCGGATTCTAACTAGCGTCTCTTTAATGCCCCGATGGTCTTTCCTTCGTGATACTTAACTACAATAACCTTTGTTCTTTTTCATCTTCAACAAAAACTACTCGTTCCGTACATTCATAAAATTGAACCATGTCCTTTTTTAAAAGGTGTATAATAATATTGCTAAATTGACTTCGATGTGCTTTCCGTTCAAAATATATAAAATATTTAATTTTAGACCTAATATGTTTCTTTAAAAGTTATTTAATTAATTCAAAATTATCTAATGGTAAAAATACTTCTAATACTTTTTGTTTCTTTCCAGAAATATCTTTAACCTGAGATACAATTTTATACCAAGAAAATATTAAAATTTGATTTGGCTTTGTATCAATAGCCTCGTGTAATATTGGAATCCCGTTTAACTCTAATTCTACGGCTGAATGCACAGTTTGCGATTTACTAGATTCTAAAGGTGATCGAATATTTTTTCTATAGTATAGACGAGCACACAGCCCACCTGATGGTAAGTGGTTGCTGTGGCCCATAGACATCTACATTTATTCTCGTTTGCAAATCGAAATGCAGATGCGTTGCCATCCGTGAGGACTAAGATGGAAAGCCTCGTTTCCAGTAAAAAGGGTCTCCGGTTCTCTACCCTCACCATAAAAAACACAGCAGTGTTAAGCTGCTATTAGACGCTGGTATTCTGCGAGAGCGTGGTCCTTCCCCCGTCGAGCCGACCCATTCGTGCTACAACTATACTAATAATATAGCTGCAGCATGGCTCTACCACGTATAAAAATATGATATTCCGAAACCTTTTCTGAACTATAAATTGTTATTGTGTCGGAAAGAGACACAGAGCTCGCGGAAACAGTACTTGAGTCTGATATTGTCACAATGGACATCGTGTAATTATGTCTTTTATTTTCAGTGTTTAAATTTTAAATTTCCTTAACTACGTCTTTCAGATGGTCCCTAAGCTTATACTCTTTGCTGTCGAAGTTAACGTCCATCGAATGACCTTCGTTGTCTTAATTTAAGGCATCAATTTTAATTCTCGATAGCGCATCAGCATTTGTATTTTGTTTTCCATTTTTATAAACGGTTTCAAAATCCTACTCCTGCAGTCGTAGTCGCCATCTGGTAAGCTTACTGTTTGGTTCCTTTAATGAATAAAGCCAAACTAAGGGACGATGGTCAGTGTAAAATACAAATGTTCGGCCGTAAATGTATAGTCGGAAATGTTTTACAACCCAAGTAACAGCTAAAAGTTCGCGTTCGATGGTGCTGTATCTACTTTCAGTGTCACTAAGCGTCCTACTAGCGTATGCAACAGTCAACAACATGCAACATGTCTATCACTACCAATAGGTTCCTGTAATAGAACTGCTCCTAAAGCTATATTAGAGGCGTCAGTCGTCAAGATGAAAGTTTTAACAAAGTCCGGGTACTGTAGTAAGTGTACACTTATTAGTAGTAGTATTTCCTTACATTTTTCAAACGCATTAATATTTTTAATCATCAATGATTAACTTATTTCCCTTTTTAAAGCATGCAGTTAGAGGTTGTGTGATCTTAGCAAAGTCCTACCTGTATATTTAAATCTCTTTAATAATACCCTACCAGTCCTAAGAAACTTTAAATTTCCGTTGTTGTCTTAGGTATAGGAAAATTTAATGTCTGTGTTAGGTCGTAGACCTTATTTTGTAATGGTATGTGCTAAATATAAAACTTCCTTCCTTAAAAATTCAGACTTTATTACAGTGGTAGAGCCACGCGGCACTTGTGTTGTCGCACGGATGGGCCGACTCGAACCGGGGTGGTACCACGACCTCACAGAAAACCAGCGTGAAGTAGAGGTTTACCTCTGCGTTTCGCTTGGTGAGTGCAGGTGGCCGGAGGCCCTTTTTACTGGAAATGAGGCATTCAATCTTAGTCCTCACGGGTGACAACGCATCTACATTTTGATTCGCAAACGAGGATAGATTTAGATGTCTATGGGCCGCAGCAACCACTTACCATCAGGTGGACTGTGTGCTCGTTTGTCACCATTATCCTATAAAAAAAAAAAAAAAAAACTTGCCTAATTGAACTTTTAGATTAGTCGTCCTAATTCTGTCAAATATTGTTCGTAACTTTTGTATTTGTTCTTCCGGGTTGTCGAAAACACAATTATGTCATGTAAGTATAAAATGCAGTTTATTCCCTGTAATCCCCTCAGCATACTGTCCATGATCCGCTGAAAAGTTGCAGGAGCTGTCTTCAGGCCAAATGGCATCCTGAGAAATTCATAATGGCCGTTTTGAGTAGTAAAGGCTGTCTTTTGCCTGTCTTGTTCTTAATAATAATAATATTCTTCTATTTCGATTTGGTGGTAACCACTTGCTAAGTCGATTGTACTGAAATAAGAACTCTTCTCTAACTTGTCGAATAAACCTGTTATATTTGATAGTCGGTATTTTTCGTCAATGGTTATGTCATTCAAATGTCGATAGTCTATTACTATACGACATTTAATTTCTACAGATGCATCCATTTTTTGGGTACAAGGTGTACAGGAGAATTCCATGGCGAATATGACTCCTGAATAACATTGTCCTTTAATAACTTGTCTACTTGCCTATTTATCTCGTCTACTTGCATTGGTGCTTGACGGTAGGGTCTGACATAAGATGGTTCTTCATTTTTTGTGCGTATTTTATGATTAATTTCAGTGGTAATTTGTCACAGTAAAATATGTCTTTCAATTCTTGGTAAAGACCAAAAATTTTGTCGCGTTCCTCATCGTTAGTGTGATTAAGTCTTAGTTTAAGTAGATTTTTCTCGAGTACCTTATCGATCTCTATGTCATTATAGGTGCTTGTAAAGTTTATGTCACATTGAGTAGTCGTCTCATACTTAGTAACTGTAAAAGGTCGTGTTACTGTCAATATCATTTCATTGTCAAGGACGTTCTGTATGACGGTTGTGGCATAACCGTTAACACAATTTACCAATGCACTAGGCATTCGTACACCGCTGACAAACTCCTTATAATTAATGATTGCCTCTCCAGAACATTGGTCTGTTGGCAACTTTACGCGCTGCTCTGATCGTAGGGGTATTGTTATAACGTAATTCAAGTTATTATTAATTATTGATATGCAAGTTGTATTGATTTTAAGTACAAGATCTTTAAGGTCTATTATTGTATCTAGTGGCATTACACCGGAGGCGTGGAGCAAAAGTGCGGTGGTCTTGTTCTTCAAGAAAGGTGACAACGCTCTTTTGAAGAACTACAGACCGATTTCCCTTCTGAGCCGCGTCTACGTGCTGTTTTCGAGAGTCATTACGAAACGTCTCGCGCGCAGACTTGACGACTTCCAGCCTCCCGAACAAGCCGGTTTCCGAAAAGCCCATACCCTTCATACCTACATACATACCCTTCGGCAAATTGTATAGAAGTCCGAAGAGTGCAATTTGCCACTAGGTCTGGCGTATGTGGATTATGTGAAAGCCTTTGATTCCGTCGAAATTCGACTGGGGCTGCAGTCCCTTCAGCGGTGCCAAGTTGACTGTCAATATATCGAAGTGCTGAAGTGCTTGTACAGTAGGGCTACGATGGCTATCCGAATACAGAACCAGAGTACGAAACGTATCCAATTGCAGAGAGGTGTAAGACAGAGTGACGTTATACTCTTCACCGCTGCATTGGAAGACGTTTTCAAGCTTCTGGACTGGAAAAGATACGGTATTAACATCAGTGGCGAGTACATCACTCACCTTCGGTTTGCCGACGATATAGTCCTTATGGCAGAATCGCTGGAGGACCTGAGTACTATGCTCAATTACCTCAGTAGTGTCTCCCAACGGATAGGTCTTATGATGAACATGGACAAAACAAAGATCATGTTTAATGTCCATGTCACACCTATGCCGGTAGTTATTGGGAGCACTAAGCTCGTAGTTGTTGACGAGTATGTTTACCTGGGACAAATAGTCGGACTAAGTAAGTCCAACTTCGACCGAGAGGTCAATCGACGGATTCAACTCGGTTGGCACATCTTCTTGTCAGGTATACCTCAAAACTTAAAAACGAGACTGTACAACCAGTGCGTATTGCCAGTGATTACTTATCGAACTGAGACGTGATCCTTCACTGCTGGCTGGACGAGAAAGCTCAAGGTCACTCAGTGAGCTATGGAGAGGGCTATGCTCGGAGTTTCTCTGCGTGATAAACTTAGAAATTAGGATATCTGCAGTAGAACTAGAGTGACCGACATAGCCAAATGGATTAGTAAGCTGAAGAGGCAATGGGCCGGTCATATAGCTCGAAGAACCGACAACCGATGGGGAAAAAAGGTTCTCGAGTGGCGGCCTCGTACCGGTGGTCAAAGTGTAGGGCGCTGCCCCACTAGATGGAGTGACCACCTGGTAAGACATGCAGGAAGTCGATGAATGTAGGTGGCTCAAGACCGTGCTTTGTGGCACTCCTTGGGGGAGGCCTATGTTCAGCAGTGGACTTGTGAAGGGCTGTAATGATGATGATGATGATGATTGTATCTAGTTGTTTCAATAGATGTCTATCTATCTATCTAATCTAGTTGTTTCACCTATGTGACCATAATAACGAGAGTCAACGTCGTATAGATAAAATTTATGACAAACTGAACTCTTGACAATGGGTGATAGAGGGATTTTTATCACCTCATCGTGTCTGCTAGAGGTGTGGGTGCTGACTACTTAAGAAACAGAAAAAGCAACAAAAACTTTTTTATTTAATATAGATTATAAATAATACTTATTGAAAGTCACTCTTTTGTTTAATTACCACTGATTCAAAAAAAACCTCTGTCCTGGGAAGAACCAGCAAGAAACCCAGCGGGACTTTTTTTTAAATAACAGCTTACAATCATGTACGTTACACAAATTAACAACACAACAAATTAGAAATAGCTTGGTAGCGATCACCTCATTTCCAGGGGTTATTATCATCTATAAATTCTTTAATATTATAATAATAACCCTTCTTATACTTTAGTTTAATAAAGTTTTTAAACTTTGAGCAGGTCAAATTTTGTATATTTTCGTAATTTGTAAATTGTCAATTTAGCGCTTTTAAGATTACTGTTTTTTTTTATAGGATAAAGGTGACAAACGAGCACACAGTCCACTTGATGGTAAGTGGTTGTTGCGGCCCATAGACATCTACATCTATCCTCTATTACAAATCAAAATGAAAATGCGCCGCCACCCGTGAGGACCAAGATGGAATGCCTCATTTCCAGCAACAGCTTGCTTTTGCTGTAATGAGCCTCATTACAGCAAAAGCTGCCGCGTGACTCTACCGCTGTTAAAATCATCTATCATCGTATATATTTACTTTTGAAATGAATAATGACCGTATACTTTGAATGCGGTTACAAAAATCTTGAAAATTTTCCCCAGATTTAATCTTTAAAGATTCTAATTCAATACTTATACACTCTTCGCTACGCGAGTCTCCAAAATGCTGGGTTAACGAATCTTTCAACTGAGATCACGACACGACATCATGTTCCGATAAGAGAGACGCCGCCGTTATCTGTAAGCCTCTTAGTTATAGAGTAATTTACGTATAAATTTTATTCTTCGTCACCCCTACACCTACGAATGACATATTTACATTTCCTTAAAAACAAATTTCTCTTCTGTGTTCTATCTCTGTCTCTCTCTGTCTGTGTTTGTCTTTTGTCTCCATTAAAAAGTGGAATAAGCCGTAGCATTTCTGTAGGAATGGGATTATAATTACAACGGTTTGTTGTTCTGCTGCCTGTGGCTGTTCCATCGTTATAGAAAAATGCACGAGTCAGAGGAGTCAGTTAATATAGCGCGCTATTTTATGCAATAACACAAAATATAAAGTAGAACGCACTAAAGCATATAAAAAATAATTTAGGAAATAAAAGTTTATTTAAAGAATAAAATTTGTAAAAGATGTAAATGCAATGAAAAATGGAAATAAGTGAAATAAAACTGTATTATATCTCTAGCATTAATAAAATATATATTCATTAACAATCAAGTAAAGTTTTATTTAGATTTCATTTATTTTATAAAAGTCTTATTTTTAAACGTTTAATAATCTCTGTGCGAAAAGACACTCCCTTATTCTTATCAGCGTTATGTTACGCCTACTGTAATAGAATGTCTATTATTAATTAAATTTAATTAAAAAACCAGATACGTTATAATGAGAGAGTCCGATCTCAATGATAACAAATTTAAATAAAAATGAAGGATAATAGTGGTATCAAGGGTGGTGAAAAGTTTTACTCACCAACCAGCCGCTATTCCCATGCCTTCCGCTTCCCTTGATGGCAAATTTAGTTGGTTCTTGGATTTTCCCAACAGCTATTCGCACCGCTATCACGAATCCAGGCGAATGTGGACACTTGAATGTTTCGAGAGACGGTACAGCCTTCACGAACAAATCCTATCGACCACGCCAATCAAATTTCGGGGACGTCGAAAGGAGTTTTTAAAAACTAAAATACAATTAGATTACTTCGTCTCACCGAATTGGAGGTGACTTTAATAATGAATGATATTCAAAGAGTCCGTTCGTGCGCAGACCTTCGACTCATCAACTAAATACTAGGAACTTATATAGAATGCTGATGCATTAGTTTTATTGCTTAGTCTAAATAATATAATATTATATATTTTAATATTTTGGTCTAAAACAGAGGGACGGGGTGTATCCATAACAATCTAAGGTCTCACGCAAACACACAAAAAATTTCATCAAAATCGGTCCAGCCATTTGGGAGGAGTGCAGTGACAAACACACGTATACATGCATTATATATATAAAGAAGAGCTAGGAGAGTACCCTCTACTATAAGGATGTACACTAGGACAGTAAAGTTAATTGTCCAACAGAGCTTAGTTCTTTAATATCTTTCGTTAACCCGCCTAAACCAAAACATTAATTCCTTTTTACTTATTATAAGCCAGCGGCACATTTATTTACTACGACCACTGGCTTCTATTTTTATTGTCCTGCTACGTCGTAGCGCTTCGTAGCACTTCGTAGCTTTATAGAATATAACTGACAAAGAAGTATTTTAGCCACAATTATATTTATAATAGAACTTTTTTAATATTCCTCGTCCTTCCTAGGTATATGTAATCAATTAGAAAACTTTTTATATTTCATAAAATTTTCAGCTTTCTACGACGTAGCATTAATCAGGATGGTAGAAAACATAATAATTATTGCACATAAAGCAAGGATGCTTCAACTCTATAATATACATACTTGACGAAAATCTTTCTTTGCATATTCACGAAATAGTTAATAATGTAATAATTTGTAAATTAAAGGTAACGTCGAGGGTTGTCAGTAAGAATGATATTCCCAACATAAGTTTGCCGTTGTCTAAATCAATTTCGTTTAATTTGAGACTTTAGTGAATGGAGTTAGGTGTTTGTCTACACGTAGTTTGCGGAATATTGGTCGAGTATACTGATAACGACGTCGCAGCTGGCAGCCGGCCCGCTGCCTGCCACGGAGCTTATAAAAGAGGGCGCCGCTCTGTTCCCACGCCCGGTACGCAGCAAATCAGACGCTTTCCTCATGGGGCACACTAACCTATCTCGATAGTAAACTTAATAAATAAATACTAATATTTTAATGTGTTCAAACCAGTGATTGGGACCAAGTGATAAGTGATACGGTAAGTTAGTTTCTGCGACTCAAGTTTGTGATGGTGCTACCAAATGAGGACTGTGGTTTGTGGAAATTGTGCTAGTTCAGTGTTGCCCGACCCAATGGAATTTTAATTTTGGATACGAGCGATAAATGGATGTTTTTAGTGCGAAATCTACGGCTGATATACTATAAATTATTACAACCAATATTCGTGAATAAATTTACGAGGAAAAAGTACAACAAATTTCATAGTAAATGCCAGTGTTGCTATAAATAAATAAGAGCGCAGTAATTGTGAAAAATGTCATCTACGATTCGAAACATTCTTTAAAAATGTGAAAGCAGTAAAATATATATTTCTTTTATTATAAATGAAAGAAAGGCATTGATATTTTTATAAAAAGTTTAAATGACATTGAATGAAATTTTGAGAAAAATACGATTATTTTAAGAACACTACAATTGTCGCTTAAAGTTTCTTTTTTTTTAATGCACACTTATTTATTTCTATAATATGTTCTATTAACATTCTTCTTATTCGTTACTTATTGAAAGTAACGAGTACTATGTTTTCCTTTAAAACTTTAATGAATATAAACTATTTATGATTGTGGGCTGTAATCTAATACCACAATCTACTTTCGGTGTCCGTTTAAATATAGGTTTTTTATTAATACTGACAAGTGCAAAGTTTCGGCTACTACCTTATCTATTAGTTTGTTTAGATATTTTTCATGGAAGGCAATTTATGAAACATGCTTTACAAATAATAACTACGCTGTGATATTACCATCAGTTGCCTTTGTGTATTAAAAAAACACACAACTACATACGTATATCCTAAAAACGAAAACTTTCGGATAGATGTGGCAGGCGGGAATTTATTTCTGTATTTTATGTTGTATATGAGTGTATGCATCTGGGTCTGTGTTTTAATCATTTCTAGGCACAATTATCATCTTCGTAGGAATAATTTTATCTTTATTTTTCTAATTACCGTTTACGCTTTTTACCATTTTCGATAAATTTATCTTTTGTATTTTTAATGATGTCGATGAATTTCTCCTTTTGGTTGTTTTTAACAATTGCAATATCTTACTAGGAACACCCATAAACTAGCAACTGAACATACTTTGACATAAATTATGAATATAAGAGCTAGATGATTATGGCTACAGCACGAATGGATCGAGCTCAACCGGGAAAAGATCACGCTATCGGAATACCATTGTAAAATCTATAATGCTACTTTGTTCGCTTGACTGTAACCAAACATTCTATCTTCGTCATGAGGAGTGATTATAGATGTACATATTGGTTCTTAATGAATAATAAATTAAGGTATCCTTGAGACACAGCATTTACTTACTATCAGGTGAGCTGTGTTGTCAACTGTTGTTGGTGACTGTACAACCAGTGCGTGTTGCCAGTGATATATGACCTATGCACCTGAGACGTGGCCCTTCACTGTTGGCCGTATGAGGAAGCGCAAAGTCTCTTAGAAAGCTATGGAGATGGCTGTGCTCAGGGTTTCCCTGAGTGATATACTTAAAAACGAGGATATCCGCATTAGAACCAGAGTAACCATCATATTCCTACGGATTAGTAAGCTGAAGTAGCAATGGGCCGGCCATATAGCTCGAAGAACCAACAACCGATGGGAAAAAAAGGTTCTCGAGTGGCAGCCTCGTACCGACAGGCGAAGTGTAAAGCGTCCCTCCGCTAAATGGACTGACGACCTGGTAAGACATGCAGGAAGTCAATGGATGCAAGTGGCTCGGGACCATACTTTTTGGCGTTCCTTGGGGGAGGCCTATGTTCAGCAGTGGACTTTTGAATGGTTGTAATGATGACGATAAGGTGGACTGTGTTCCTCTGTCACCATTTTCTGTAATAAAATTTATTGTAGTGCTGTAACTAATAGCAGCAGATTCTATTGTTCATTTTCACCTAAATTTACGCTTAAACCATAATATTAAAGTAGGGTTCGTGGATACTCGAGGCCTGTAATCACCTGCATTGCAACTCTAACTCGTGCCCAAACGAATAGGTTCAACGATAACAGACAGTCTATATACATGCAAACTTCATAATCTGTAGGTATAAATAATAATTTATACCTTCAAATTGTGAGCAATAGCTCAAGGAAAAACCTAAATCGTAATTTATCATATGTTTTATTATATACTAAGTGTGACAAACGAGCACACAGTCCACCCGATGGTAAGTGGATGCTGTGGCCCATAGATATATACATTTATCTTCAATTAAGAATCAAAATACAGATGCGTTGTCATCCCTGAGGATTGAGATAGAATGCCTCGTTTCCAGTAACTCACTATACGAAAAACAGTAGCATTAAGCTGATATTTTACGCTGGTATTCTGTGAGGGCGGGGTCCTTCCCCCGGTCGAGCCGACCCATTCGTGCTACAACCATAATATAGCTGCAGCTTGGCTCTACCACGTAAAAAAACTATAATTTCTAAATATCATATCTAAAATATATAAAAATATTGCTTACTGTTTCTTAATAAAATCTAAATCATTGGGTTGACTCTATCAATACATTGAATCAATTTATATGTTTAAAATATGTTCCCTAATAGACAAAAATAATATACAAAAAAATTACATTATCAGTAAATAAAAGGCTTGTGTGTAGTACAGTATAAAGCTAGTTACAGCGGGTGCATATTGACAAAATGAAATTTTTCCAACCGATTAATTAACATTTGAAAATTATATATAGTTAATAATTATATATTTCTTAAGTGATTTAATCACTTTTGAATTAAAATATATTTGTAGCTTTATTTACTCATACTCTCTGTCGCCTCTTACGACATCCACGGGATGACACATGGTAAGGTTTTATCTTAAGTCACCATCACACGGCAACGTAGTGCATATATGGTGCTTATTCTACTGATATATGTACATAATATTTCATACAATATTTTCTAATAATCTTACTTTCTTTTAACTGTAGAGTTAAATTGAATTGTATGAACAATACGAGTATTATAAAATATTGTTCATAGCTCAAAATCCATGGAAATTCACGGGATAAACGCTCGCTTTAGAATTTTAAATTACGCGAACAAACCCAGCCTGTCAGTATTACTGTAATTGTTAATTAAATGCCTAATTACCACGTGGTCAACGGTAAAGGAAAATATCGTGAGAAAATCTTGTCGCTTAACAACACCAGTAGTGTTTAGAATTTTGGCTACAAAAAGTTCGCCTAACCTTTCATATCATGTCCAATGTATCACCTAAATCCCTTGCGTGGATAGCCAACTTCGAACCTGCCAACGCAGATGGTTACGACACTTCAAGTATGTACTATAATTCTATTTCGATTATTACCTTCGCCTGTTTATTTCTAGATGACGAATCGCCTTACGAATATATTCTCTGACAGTGGTTACATCGTGCGTACGCACTGGCGCACACTGGCTCGTTACATTATCGAGGAATTTTAAAAGCATTTTATATTTTCCGTATCTACTCATCTACTCTTCGCTTATTTAAGTTCTTTCTCGTTGATCCCGACCAACGGTTAACTAAACACAGTTAATGGTCCTATGTTTACTTTTTATACAATAATAATTTAAAAGTTTAATTTAATAAAAAAACTGTTATTTGGTAAAGAGTAGACGTTAAGTTTTGTATGGAAAATAAATAATTATAATCAATAAATATGCGAGAAATTGAACCAACTAATATAAAATAAATTATGAGCTCACATACGTAAATACGTATGTAGTCTGGCTAATGTATTTTTTAATCGATCGTTAACGTCTTTACACCTATTCTTTTACTACAAATATCTGTATCCGATTGATGGTGCCTTCTAACTAGCTTAGTGCTGATTCACCAATTAACCTCTTTTTCTTATTGTATTATTTCTTATTCGTCTTTCGTGTTATTTCTTTCAACATTCCTAATAATGTAAATATTTTGAGTTGTTATCATTTAATATATTTTTTTATAATTTTGAGTTACAATCAGGAAAATCCTGCTGCCCATTTCCGGTTTCAGTTTCCCTCTGTCGACTTAGGACATAGGCTGGTGAATATTCTGATACCGACACTACGCGGTTATAACCTTACAACATAATTATTGTAAAAATGTAATAGATTCAACTTTGTATACGTTTTAGCAATAGCAGCGTATAAAATCGAAACAATATTAAAACAGCAATTGTCTAAATTACATGTCGTGGTAATATTACGTATTCATACAGCATTCGCATTTTATTTAATATTTCAGTTTTTCCAGCTACCAAAATAACTGTTAACATTGGCATTCAGCTGTTTCTCTGTGATTTGCTATTTTCATTCTCTAAATATATTTACACGGCGACAACACAAGGCTGACATTTTTTGGTGGTCGCCGCGTGATCGTTGGCGTAAATATACTTTTGAGCTAGTCATAAACTCTTCAAAATGTCGCCTAGTGGTTCTTTTTTTTTTCAAATTATGAAAAATCACGTAAATTATGCAGTAACGACCTTACGTGCGTATAATATCTTATCCGTGGTAGAGCCATGCTGCAGCTATATTAGTAGTATAGTTGTAGCACAAATGGGTCGACTCGACCGGGGAAGGACCCAAGCTCTCATAGAATATCAGCGTAAAATAGCAGCTTAACGCTGCTGTGTCTCGTATGCTGAGTGCAGAGAGCCGGATACCCTTTTTACTGGAAAAGAGGCATTCCATCTTACTCCTCACGGGTGACAACGCATCTGCATTTTGATTCTTTATTGAAGATAGTCTAACTGTCACAGCAACCACCAGCAACTGTAAATATGGCTGTGTCTGGAACTGGTCAAAATTAAAAGAAAACAATGCTTTAGACCTATATATACATTATACAAACTAAGAATATATATAAATTGCTAAACTGTGAAGATGTTGACGAAAATTTTAACATCATAATTTAAAAGCAATAAGTTCTCACGCAAATTGATAAAATAACTAATTGAACGCTCCGTTACATGGTTTCATAGGCACCATAACAAAATGACGTCACGAAAGCTCAGGTCTTTGATCTCTTGGAAATTAAGTTCATGGTCACAAATAACTCCGAAACTAAACACGCGGAAACAAAAGCGATTAACAGTAATAACAAAATTGAAGACTAACAAATTTCGTGATTTTAAGAAGTTATTTTTGTAGATCTATTTAGCAAAACACTGTTTTTATTAATCCAATGCATTTGTGCTAAAAGTTGAATTTATATAGGTTATAGTTGATCTGTGGTTTTTAAAGTCAAAATAGCTGAGAAAATTCCTGCATATTTCGAGACCGTTCCCATAAAATTATCTTAGATCGTTAGATACCTTAAACTCAAATCATTTTTTATAAATAGATTAAAACCTTCACAGAAATGAGAGGGACGTACCTATATAGTTTAAATCATTGTATTTTTGACGAGGATATATAGCACTTCGTACCTACACGTCTTGTCGTTCAACTTTAACCTTAACAATTAATTAAGAAGGAAATTCCTTTTTGCTAATAATCGGGATGTAAATTTTATTTTCCACAAACAGAAACACATAATCTACCTTAATAATATTATGAATAGTTTCATCTTTCGGACATAATGAATTAAGCCTTATAATATCAAAGAATTTATAAAATAGAAAAAACAATTTATGAAGATCTGCTAAGTAGGTAAGTTAGATGAAATAGGTGACCTAAAAGAGAGCAACAGCAACCACATGAAACACAAGTGGTACAATTAAAAATTTTATACAACCGACTTCAATATACATAAAATAAAAACATCATCATTGTAGTCGAAGTTAATTAAATACACATTATTAAGGATAACTCAAAAACTACTTGTCAGATCTTGATCAAATTTATATGGGCATTCTTTCAAAGCCTGTCAACTTTCAAATAAGAACTGATACACATAAAAAAATTACAGTAGATTTGAGACCTTTTTTTGAAGTTCCTTGAAAATTAGTAAACAATGGTTGCAAGCCCGCCGCCCAAGCATGGAAGTAATTTACGCCTCCATTTAGATTAATCCATGTTAAACGCTTGCAGTAAAGTAACCAAATGATAATGTATTTAGTAGTAATCTGATCTCAGTAATCTGTTCTTATAATATGAGAAAATAATATTACTGTTTCTGTAATCACGTACAAAAATATGAAATTGCCGATTAAAGATAAAAATATTGGTGGCTGAATAAAACTATTTTTAGGAGCTTTAAGGCATTTACTTTTCTTATCTTTATTCTTCCGACATGTTGCAAGTTTTATTTAATTTTTTGTGTTTACGAAAATACCACTTTTATTTTTCTTTACGTGTATAATAATATTAATGTGACATAATTTAATTCTTTGACTTGTAATTGGTTAACGGACACTGCTCTACGTAGACATAGAAACATAAAAAAAAAAACTAAAATAATTTTTCAATATCTACGAGTGTATGTCAAGACAAACGGTTCGCGTAACATCAAAGAGACGTTTTAAAGAAACTGAGACTAGTAACGCTCTAATTGGCCAATGAAGTACCAAGCACTCATAACATAAAATTTGCATAATATCGTCAAGATCAAAAACTAAAACAACGAACGCCCCACAAATCGCCTGGTCCTCACAAATAAGGGTCGAAGCTTTTCGTCGGTGAATCGGAAAAGAGGATGGATTCCTGATCACATTATCACATGTGATGAAAAAAGAAAACTTCACGATTATTATAAACTAACAACGCAAGGGCTGAACCCAGTTGAAACGCCACCATAATAAGAAAGGGGGATAAAAAGAAAAGGGGAAGGCTTACAATTTGACTGTATTTTTGTTTGTACGTATGTTACGGGAAATCTTCGTCAATTGAGAACCGATTTTGATGATACTTTCTTTTATTAAATAATGTTGACTCGTATTTGAATTTAATAATTAATACTTTTAATTTCATAAAAATAGTTCAATATCAAATAGTTCAAGCACCAAAATTGTAATTTACAATATTCGAGGATAAAACTTGTGTCGAGTAAATTAATAAGCTTCTAAGTCCACAGTTTCTAATCTATCACAATCTATTCTTATCATTAACTCGTGATATTAATTGTCATCCCAGCACGAGTCCACCGCTGAGCATAGGCCTCCCCAACAGATTTCTTTTGCTGTACAGCAGCAGATTCTCCCTGGGAGCGCTCGGTAGGTCTATATTTCTCATGGGCTGATGAAGAAGGTGGCGAAATAATCCTTTATTAAAATACAAATACAATGATATGTGGTCCTAACTGATATAATGAGATATTTAATACAATGAAACCATGCTCATTTACCCCCTTTTATATAAAAACTAGCTGTTTTTGTGTGTATGGATTTTTTTTTTGGGCGGAACCTTAAATAAAAGAAGCCTAAGCTACTCTTTATAAAACCAGCTATCTGCGAGTGAAAGTCCCATCCAATTCGATTCACAGGTTCACAGGTTTTTCCGTAATGCGTGTTCACGCCAAAATATATACTAGATATTCATACCTATCCTACTATCTATTCACTTTCAGCTACGAATCAAAATACAGATAAATGGTCACCCCTCAATTCTAAGAGTCAACTGTATAAAAAGTCTTCACTTCTCACCACTCACCATACGAAACACAGCAGCATTATGCTGCTATTCTACGCTAGTATTCAGGGGGAATGTGGTCCTTTTTCTGTTGCTATCATGTGTTCATTCATATATCAATAATAATGTTTAGATCAACAATGGCAAGCGTCGTAAAATATTCAGTCACATACATATGTATATCTGTGCTACATAACAGTCAAACCTTTGCCAGCAACGAGCCCAATGTCAAACAGTCGGCCACGCTCCAAATATATTTACAGGAGATGATAGTCATCTGAACAATGTTTTTTTTCTCTAACACTGAATCAAAAACAACCTTAAAATATTTAATAAACTAAGGTGATTTTATAATTTAACAATAAAATTGTATTTTTTTTCAATGCAATAGTTTTAACGATATACAATAAAACTGACGCCCCCGTGGGCAAGAAAACCTGACAACTCTTCGTTACAGCTATTATTTATTCTGTGGTTACAGGTCCTGCGTTTGAACACATACTCGTATAAAGTAAAGTAAAGTTGCAGCTTATTTACGTCCCACTGCTGGCCACATGCCTCCTCTCATTTCTGAGAGGGCATGCGTGTTGGCATTCACATGTCTTCGAAATATTTTTTTCTTATTTCTCAGACATGCAGGTTTCCTCACGATGTTTTCCTTCACCACTAAGCATGTGGTAAATCAGCACTTAAAATTGCAATTAACAATTTCATTGGTGCCGGCGGGGATTGAACCCTGGTTGCTCGAGTACTGTGAAGCTTACAGTAGAGCCGTGGTAGTTCAGATGGTTAGCGCTAACTACCACGGCTCTACTCGTATACCTAAGCCAAAATGTAAAACGAGTTATATTGTCAATATTCGAAAGTTGTCACAATGGCCATGATCTTCATGGCCATTGTAAAAATAAAAATAAATAATTATAAAATGTTCGTGATAAAATTAATCAAAACTAAGAAATTGCTTGGACCGTGTTTTCGCGACGTAAGATACCTATCCACTATTAAATCCTATGGGTTTGGAAAGTGGGAACAGAAGATGGGCAGCAATTCCTTTTTTTTTTGCATAGAAGAGAGGCCAAACGGGCATGCTAAGTTGTTAACTTCGGTTGCCATTCCGCCTCTCGGGCATGGACACTAGCAAATATCCCCCGTATGAGGCAATCCTTCGGGAAGGTCGATGTTCTGCACGTGGACTTTTCGTAGGTGGTAATGGATGGAATGGGTGAAGAATTCGCTTTCGCATCATCGAATAAATATTAAATAATGTTTGACGACAACTGGTGGTAAGTGACGCTGTAGCCGAAAACGACAAAGCGCTGACTTAGCTTAAAATCCTATTCAGTATTCACTCTTGCATAGACACCCAATATTGGAAGGAAAGATAGATCATGTGTGAGCTTGTATAAATGAAGATAATTTGAATTCTAAAGCATTCTTTCTAAAATCACAAATTCATCGTTGCTTCCCAGAAAAATATCATTTCCCGAATTCGACATTCCGTACAAGTTTTGTTCTTCCGCATGTCCTAGTAGTTACTAGTCAGAATACCAGCTAGAATATTAGTGCTAAACCCACAGAATAAATAATAGTTAAAAGACATATTAGCCGACTTCAAAAAGGGGAGGGAGGTGCTCAATTCGACTGTTACAAATTATGTTTTGATTTTTTTCTTTTTATTGGTTTATATATATATATATGTTACGCGATATCTTCGACAATTATGAAACGATTTTGATCATTATTTCTACCAGAATAGGTTATATTTCAGAGTTTTTAATGTAACTATTTAGACGACATTTTAGTTGTTACTTAAGAATGTGATATTACTTAGTCGGAACTTTAATCTATATAAATAAATAAAATTGAAGTGTCTGTTTGTAATGTCAAAATTACAGCATTTTACTAAATGCATATGAAAGTATATACGATACTTATAACAAAAATATATTTTTTTTAATTTTTGTCTGTCTGTATGTTCTTTTGTTCCGGCTAATCTCCGAAACAGCTGGACTGATAAGGAGTAACTTAGGCTATATTTTTTTTTAGAAAAAGAATTAGGGTGCCGCGCAAAAATTAAAACCCTAAACTACACGCGAGCGAAGTCGCTGGGAACGGCTAGTTCTTACCAAAATTAAAAACATCACCCCTATTTTTCAGATGTCTTTATATTGTAATCGTTTTCGGGTCACTGATACAGCGTCATTCATTCAAAGTATGTTTTGTAAAAATATGTCAATATTTTTGAATAATGGCACTATAATATGCAATCAACTATGCAGAAGGTAGTTGATACCAATAGCATCGTACTTAATGTGCGTACACAAAAATAAAAGTAGTTTTACAAAAATAAGTGATATTCATAATGTAAATACTAGGAACAGACACAAGTTAGTAGTACCAGTTACTCGACTCCACAGAGTCAGTAATTCATTCTTGGGGCGATGTATACGCTTTTAGTAAAAGCCTTTTACAACAAAATCTAACCATGGCCTAAAGGTCTAGATACCAGGCCATAAACTCCAAAAAAAACAAAATCTAACCGAAAATTTGACATGCTCAAAGTTCAAAAATTTTATTAAACTAAGTTTGTATAAAAAGGGTTATTATAATATTAGGGAATTTATGGATGATAATAACCCCTGGGAATGAGGTGATCGCTACCATGCTATTTCTAATTTATTTTATGTGGTTAATTGTGTAACCATACATGATTGTAAGGTGCTATTTAAATAAAAAAGTCCCGCTGGGTTTCTTACTGGTTCTTCCCAGAACTGAGGTTATTTTTTGAACCAGTGGTAATTCAAACATAAGAGTGACTTTCAATAAGTATTAAGTATATATAATCTACATTGAATAACGCTCTCACAGAATACCAGCGTAAAATAGCAGCTTAATGCTACTGTATTTCGTATGATGAGTGTAGAGAACTGGAGACCCTTCTTACTGGAAACGAGGCATTCCATCTTAGTCCTCACGGCTGACAACGTATCTGCATTTTAATTCACAAACGAGGATAAATGTAGTAAATGTATATGCACCGCAGCAACCGCTTACCATCAGGTGGACTGTGTGCTCGTTTACCACCCTTATCCTATAAAAAAAAGTTTCTGTTTCTCTATCTGTTTCCGAATCTTGGGAATTAGCCGTTCTCGCTGTGATTAAAAATCGGCTGCGACAGGAAGGCATGTATTACTTTTTTAAATTTAGCTTTGCCTATTCAACTTCGTTTAGAATACAAATAAAATTCTAGAAAAGCAATTCTGAAATTTCAGAAGAAATACTTTATTTATGAGATAAATACGAGTACACACAAAAAAGCTCGTTTTAATGCCGTAAAAAAAAAATGCCGCAATTTTGTATAGTACTGGGAGCTCGACCCGGGCAGCGCCCGCTATAAAAAGATCTTCATAAGACGGTGGACGATGGCGGCTGTGCGACATGCAACCCTGGAAAACGACTCGACTATGCCATCGAGTACTGTTGCCAAAATAATTAAAGAAATCTCCGTCAGTGTCCCTCCGCCGCGCCCGCGCCGCTCTAAAATCGTCGCTCTTTGCCCGGGAGTCGCTACTCGGGGCGCGGCGGGAAAACAGCTCCCGCGTCACTCTTATTTCTTCTTTCCTTCCCGAAGCTGTCGAAAAAATTATTCAGTAAGTCCCTAATTTAAAATCCATAAAACGATTATACCGTGAGTGATTTAATATTTGCAGTGTAATACAGTGTTATAGACGTTTTAATGAAATTTAGTGTTGGTAATTAAGTGTGATAAAGTGTTACATAACGCATAGAAAATTATATAGCCGTTTCTAAATTTTAAAAATACCGCATTTTCGAGGCGCCTGTGGCACTAAAATAGCATTATATCACGTGGTACTATCTCAACCTATAGAATTGCTCCACATTTATTCATGATCATAATTTATATTTGTGACGTTACGGGAATAAAAGCAGTATGACCTTTTTTTAAATATTTTTTTTAGGTACTGAATAATAGTAACTTTGTTTATTTTCTATTATATAATCACATAAATCCAAAAAAGACTTTAACTTGATTTCACTTCTTCGTCGCCTGGTGGCGACAGGTGGCGCTTAATTCAACTAGTTGAAAACGTCAGTCAGTGTAGGAAAAAATGATGACTGGATTAAAGACGTGTTCGTGGAGTTTATGATATTTACGAGAAAAAGTATTAGCTTAGTATATAATTTTGTCTTTATTGTATGTAACTAGATTGAATCATTTTGATTTAAGTGAATTATTGGAGAACATAATACTTTCTCATGAATTAAAAGATTTTGGTAAGTGTTTCTTGATTATGTCAAACGGTGCCTATATAGGAAATCGCTAGTTATCCTTCTCAGTCCGTGTCCTAAATTTCAAATCACAAATCTTCAAATTAATCATCTGTGCCATGTTAGTATTTTGCGTCCGGATTGATATCTGTAGCGTAAGAAATACCTTTCCTGAGGCGATTAAACTATACAGAGGTTAAATTGATACATATGAAAAGTATTTTACTTAGTGACTGTACGGCGGTAAAAATGTACTACGACGTTAAAAAAAACAACGCCAACATAACCTCCAAAGCCTTCAAGTTGATAATGATGACTTGTCATTTCTAACCTAAATTCTTTTTCGAATTTTAGAACTGACGGCAACGTAAAAATTCCACCATGGAGGACGCTCACACGAAATCCGTGGAAGAAGTCTTAGGATACTTCGGCACAGACCCAGATAAAGGTCTTACTCCAGATCAAGTCAAAAGAAATCAAGACAAATATGGGCCAAATGGTAAGTTATACTGTTTACTTCTTGTCAATGTTTGTATTCCTATTCAAATTATACCATTCAGAGCAGATTTTTAGAACTAAGTCTTCTAATAGATTGTTGGGAGAGCATTATTTGAAGTTACAAAACACAATATTTTTTGACATAAAACAATGAACAGCTCTAAAAAAATAAAAGAAATCATTAAAGCTGAATTAAAACTAAACTACTAATGATTTTCCAATAGCACTCTGAAATAGGTATTATAGTAGTTCTTAATGGTCAATGTTGCTTGTTAATATAAAGCTAGGAGAATACGGAACTAGTAGTACCTACTTTAGAGTCTTACGCATTCAAATGATAGTACTCTTAAATCAATCTATAAATATTCTGATGAAATAGTTTGAAGAAAATAAAATAACAGGTTTCATTTTATTTTTGACTTCATGAACAATATTCTTATTGTTTTATTTTCATCTTCATTGTTTTATTCACTCATATTGTAGGATACATAAAAACAAACTAAACTGTGGTAGAGGCACGCAGTAGCTATATTGCTAACTGCCTTTTTGGTCTAGTGGTCGTAAATGTGATTACTAATTGGTGTGGTCCCATTTTCGAATCCTACCGTCAGTCTAAAATTTGTTATTTAATTTTTCTGTCATAAAATTCTCAGTAGCAGCCCAGAGTCAGTAAGTTGGCAGTGTTTCACACCTGTGCCTCGGAAAAAATGTAAAACCGTTGCTCCTGTGTCTGATCACTCTCTGGTCATGTCAGAATACCATCCCCTTACTATGAGAGTAAGGGAATAGAGTGCACCTGTGCTTGCACATACATTAGGGCACTATAATCCTTTCATGAGCAAATAGCTTGTCACCCTTATACGATAAATAAAGTAATTAATGGAATAATATTTGAAATTTATATTCAACTATAATAAAAATAACCTGGAGGACAATTTTTTCAAGCATACCAATAATTTATTTGTATATCATTATTAACATCATCTATTGTATATTAAATATATTTAAGAAATATTTTCAAACTTAAGTAATAATTGCAAAATACATAAATAGCAAAAGATATATATGCTTAGAGGCTTTAGGGTTCTGTAGTTACACAAAAAGGAACCCATATAGTTTTGCCATGTCAGTCTGCGGTTATTCTCAGAGACTAGGTGCTACAAATCTGTAATTTGGCATAGTTATAGATATTAATCACACCTAGAAAACTGTGATATAAAATCTTAAAAATATTTTTATTTTGGATACTTCCCATACAAGTAAATGGAGGATAATTTTTTTTTACCCGTCTATTCCATCATGTGTGGTATCGTTGGATAGGTCTTTCAAAAACATTGGGGTGTGGAACACCATATTTTCGATTCAGGGAAACGTTTGCATAATATTTAGCTTTAAAATGGTGTTTTTCATCAGATTTATGTGTCCCTCCCCTCTACAAACTAAACCGCTGTTTTTGGAAATGTGAAAAGTATACACAATAGTAGTACATATAATGAAGTTCAAAGGAAAACTATTACAGCTAAGTAGAATTAAGAAGTTAAAGAGTAATAGTCGACCAATACTTATAAAATGCAATTGAACTCCATAGAAAATGACCAAAAACTAGCTGCATTAATAACTTTGTAATGTTATTGTAAACTGTTAAAAATAAACATTTTATGAAGGAAACAACTTACATGCAAATGAAAAAGTAAAGCTACTATTAGCTTTACTTTTTCATTTGCAGTATAGATAGGGTATTATTATCAAAATCTAAAAGTTTAATAATCTTTTTTGAATACTACTCCCTATAAGGCTGATTTAAAAATAAGTCCTTCAGTTACGATGTTCCTATTTGGGCCCATTTTTAGTTGTTTTAGCGGTCAAACTGGTCAAACTCGCTTATTATGTTCATTATCAAGGAAGCCCACATATTGTGATGGGCAACTGCGGAACCAAACATTTTGCGTGACACAAACTTTTCCAGTTTTTTTTTCCTTTGTGTAACATTGTGCAAATGCTCTTTATTATATTACTCATCCATACAATAAAAGTGAAGTATTTATTTGTTTAATTACCTTTTTTTTGTACATACTAAGCACACAAATGGTCATAAACAAAATAATGCCATATAGCATTTTCTACCAGCCAAGGGGAAGTTAGTAGGGCGGAAAACATAACTAAAAATGAGCTAATATTGTCATTCTTTATTTGTATAGCAAAGGGGTGGAATAATTTGACAGTGTTAGTTATTATACTTTATTGTAATTAGGGTGTATTCAAGGCACGAGATGGTTTTTCAACCGACTTCAAAAAGAAGGAGGTTCTCAATTTGATTGTAGTTTTTTTTTATGTATGTTACCGCAGTGAACCAATTTAGATGATTTTTATTTAAAAGCTGGTACTTCTCATGTGGTCCTATATAAATTTGATCAAGATCTGACCAGCAGTTTTAAAGTCATCCTTAATAATGTGTATTTAATGGACTTCAACTACATTGATGATGTACTTGTTTTATTTATATTAAAGTCTGTTGTACAAAATTTTTAATTTTTCCACTTGTGTTAAACTAAGCCAAAGCAGTTTACCATTTATGACTACATTACACCAATGAATAAATTAAATTAACTACCACCTTTATTTACTCAAGTTAGTCTTCAATATATTTTTTAATTTTATATTAATTGAGTCAATATTTGTGTACATTTTCTCTTGTTTATGTATGTATTCTAAGAATAATTATTTACCTGTTATAAGTACCGTATATACTTTCACATGCATTTAGTAAAAAGCTGTTATTTTTAACAATACAGACACTTCAATTTTATTTACTTGTATAGATTAACTAAAAACTATCAAATAAATGTCTATACACTTGTATTGTCGTACATAAACACTCACACCTGTCACCCAGAGGGGTAGGCAGAGACTATGGACTTCCATTTGGCACGATCCTGATACACCTTTCTCACTTCCTCCACATCCATATACCTACGCATACACGCTCGTCGGTTAAAGGTACTCTTAATTTGGCCCATTTTCAATAAATCGCCAATTTGGTCGATAAAGTTTCGCCTAGGGCGTCCCTTCCCGACTCTGCCGTTATTTTTTTTTATAGGATAAGAGTGACAAACAAGCACACAGTCCACCTGATGGTAAGTGGTTGCTGTGGCCCCTAGACATCTACATCTATCCTCGATTACGAATCAAAATGCAGATGCATTGTCACGTGAGGACTAAGATGGAATGTTCACCTCTGCAACATAAATTTGCTTTGTCACTCATCATTCCTCATTCATTCTTTCTACATGACCAAACCACCGAAGCATTCCTTTCTTAATCCTGGTCACAACATCATCTTGAAAATCACACTTTACTCTTATCAAACAATTTCTCACCCTGTCATTCAGATTCATCCATAACATACTTCTTAATGACCGCATTTCTACAGCATTTATTATACTCTCGTGCTTCTGCCACACCCAACTTTCACCACCATACATTAAAGTAGGGACTAACACAGCATTGTTAATTGCCATATGTGCCTTTTTGGACACATTCTGACTTCCCAAAATAGAGTGTAGAGCCCCGTTCACTCTTATTTCCTGCGTTCACTCATTGTTCTATATCCTTATCATATCTACCATCCCTGCTAAATACACATCCCAAATACACAAACTCATCTACTTGCTCGACCAACTCCCTGTATTATCGTAATTTAGAAGTGGAAAATGATGTAGAAATACAAATTTTTCTGCATTTTCAAGTAGTAGTTCCTTTTCTTCCTCGTAGACTTTCCTATCTTCAGAGAAAATACTCTGAATAAACACTATAACCCGGCCGAGTACTTTTGCCTAATATTTGGCTATTCGACCAGGAATCCCGCAGAATATTTGATATTAGGCGTGTGGCCATATATACTATTCATTGCAAGTTTAGTAAACATCTATAGACTGCAGCACCCATTTGCGATCGTATCAGAAAAAAAAATCATTAAATTAATAGGTTTGCTTGTAGAAAATAGAAAATGCTGTTCTTAAATTTATTTTATTATGACAATGACAATAGTAATTAACTCATAAAACAATTGTCATCAAAACTGGATAGCTCAGTAGCTGTTAGAAGCTGTTCGCCATCATTTTAAGTCTTGTCTTTGAATCCTGAACAGATAAATTATTTCTGAGGTTTACAAATAATTCTTCCGTGTCTAAATGTTTGTTCAAATTAATGTTTATATACGTAAAACACCTCCCGATACAAGATAGATTTTCAGTATGTATGTGCGTTTATTTTTTAAATAAAGGATGTCCAATTCCTTTATTGAATCCTGAAATTTGAATTTTACAATTAATATTCTAGTCGACATAATTATGTACAGTAACACTGACTAAAATAAATTTATGAATAAGTAGGTCAGAACTACGCATTGAAGTGATTATGATGTAAAAAATCTGATAAATAGGTACCCACATACCATTTATCAGACTTAAATGGTAGTGGGGGATATCGGATCGGATGTTATTCATTATGATTTACCGTTTAGTGGCGGTGTTATATCTTCTACCCTAATATCCACAATCCAATTTTGTCCCGTGGATGTCGTAGAAAGCGACAAAAGGTAACAAACCAAGAGATGAGCATTAGTGTCTTATTCTAGTAACAACAAGTATCTAGAAAATAAAAACGCGTGCCAAGCGGTGCAAATACGGCAAATACAAGTATAACAAGACTATCTATGGTTCTATGGGGAGGCCTTTGTTCGGCAGTCGATTTTGATAGGCCGTGATGATGATAATGATGCTGGTGATGATTCTTTTAAGTAGGGTTTTCTGTTTTGTTATTAACAAATGATAAATTAAAAATCAAAATTTAAATTATGAAGAATGATCAGCGCGACAGTTTTCGAGTACTATTTTATTTTTTATTTTATAGAAATAGGGTGACAAACGAGCACACAGTCCACCTGATGGTAAGTGGTTGCTGTGGCCCATAGACATCTACATCTATCCTCGTTTGCGAATCAAAATGCAGATGCGTTGTCAGCCTTGAGGACTAAGATGGAATGCCTCTTTTCCAATAAAAAACCTCTCCAGTTCTCTACACTCACCATACGAAATACAGCAGCGTTAAGCTGCTATTTTACGCTGGTATTCTGTGAGAGTGTGGTCCTTCCCCGGTCGAGCCGACCCATTCGTGCTAATACTATACTAAACCCGTATTTTATCTAATGTCAAGGTGTTGGGATAAGATACAATGGCAAAGATGCGAAATATCCACACCTGGCCCCAGAGCATGAGTTTTCTATTGTATCGTCGAATTCGTATCGCCATCGAATGACTTTGCATGACATTCCATCTACATCCGCTAGGGGCGCTGTTCATATTTCCATACAATTTTACTCGATGACGATGCGAAAACGGTATTGTCAACAATTTGAGTTGAAATATTATAACTCTTATCTCTAATTCGAAGCAAGGGCCCCGCTACCTAGTAGTAATGTACCTAACTACCTAATCACTAAATTAATGCGTTTGATTTGAAATTAATTTCTAATTATATTCAATAATTTGGAGGAATTATATTATTTTTCGATGCGTAGATTTTTGCACATATGCCCTATTATTTATAGTCTGGTGAAATGTAGCGGGGCGTTAGAAACGGTCGTTAATGGTGCGTGTGCCTCTGAGCGACACTCGCCCCTTCAGGCGTGACAATGGCATGTCCAGTGATCGCCAATCGGCTGTTGTCCCCTCGCTACCTCACCTATTAATAGAATAATTTTACAGCACTTTGCGTATTAACGTTTTAAAGTATGATAAAACCACATCACCTTGTAAATCCTCAATTTATTTTCAACAAACAGCCTCCAGAATTCACAATAGCTGGAAGTGGAAATATCGTATCAATAATTTGATATTTAAAGAAATTTTAAATATACTGCTTTATTTACTCAAAAAGTTCGTAATTAATCGAACCGATTTAGATTTTTTTTTTTTGTTTGAAAGGTGATTTGATCGAATGTTCTTAGCTATGCTTCAAGAAAATTTGTTCAGCCGTTTAAAGATCAGCAGCTCTTTTTGTTTCGTTTTTTTTTAATTTACTACATGCATTGACTGCAAGTGGCTTCAGATCGTGCTTTGTTGCCATTAATACGAGACACCTATGTTCAGCAGTGGAATTGTGATGGGGCGAACTGTTGTTTCTGATGATGATAATGATTCTCTCAAAAACAAGTTCACTGCTATACAAGGGCCTCATCCATTGTCGTTTAAGGCAAATCCTTCTTCCTAAGGAAGACTACGCTGGGAAATTGGCAATCGAACAGTCATTAGTACCTTGGACGTTACGCTCGTCTGGCTATTTTTAATCAGCTGTACGAAATGCTATGTTATGTCATCACCTATCGATATCCATAAGATCATTCTGAAATTTCCTTATTCCAATATTGTGACACCCACGTAAAGAGATGAGATGATAATTTCTCATATATATCGCTACCATACGCCAAATAATTCAAAAACCAGTTTCAGATTATATTTGTTACAATAACAATAACTTGTACAAAGTTACTAAGTTTATTTTGAGAAGCCGTATCCTAATAACGTACGTGTGGATTCCTAAGTTATATCTTCTTACTTTAATCAGATTATTTATAAAGTTATGACCTCATTGTTTTTCTATTTATTTATACGGTGGATAGGGATACCAAAACGCATTTAATTTATTTTTACTTATCTTATTCCCGGTTTACTATGACATCTGGACGTGTGTTCCTTCTTTCCCCCCCCCCCGGTGCTGTATAGTAAAAATAAAGTTACAGCCTATATACGTCCCACTGGGTTTTAAGGCAAGGAAATGTCTGCCGGTGCTGTAAAATACCCGACACTCGGCTGGGAATTTAAATAAGTTAAATTTAACGCGACAAAATCCGCAGTTAGTTATTCTTTTTCAAAAAATATACCTGTATGTACATACATATAAGCTCGGCTGTGAAAAAAAAATTTCGCTGGTTATCGCAATAGGTGGATAAGCTTTAGCTTATCAGACATTAAATAGCATTTTGTAACATAAACACAGCAAGCCATGAGCAAGCAGAGGCAACCAGTCTTTCGTCAATTTTATCACAACACTCCATGTCTCCATTGTAATTTTATTAAAGTTCTAATATTTAAATAACACAGATTAGTGTTTATTATTACATAGGATTCATTGAACTTGTGTATTTAAGAAATTGATATAAGTAAAACATTTACAACCGCGCAGCTTGGGGGCTCCATGGCGCGGAACAAGTATTTGTATGACCTACAGATGATTGTTCCGAGTCTGGACGGTTGCCCTTGTGCAATATATGTATGTAAACTGCCTCCACGATTTAGGAGAAAATCATAGTATTGGGAAAACAGCGTAAAACCTCTGCACGGCTAGCATGGGTCGGGGACAAAAAAATTATCCCCCGATTATATCCACTGACAAGACATAATATTATTTTGTCCTTATGCCAAAGCACGGCAACAGGGACAAGTATATTCCCGTTTGACTAAACGAGTAGACATAAATCCCCCGTCCGTAGCACGGAGTCAAATGGAAATATATAAAATATGCTTTTTCGACATTTGAAATGGACAATTTTATGCTAGTTCATTGAACGTGGATTTAAGTTTATATTCATATATACAAAAAATCTATCTAAGTATAAGCCTATCTCCCATATTATCTACTGTGGATATCCACCATTGTGCCCATGCTCGAAGGGTGGATAAAACCAAGCGAGGGGATAAACATTTTCTCCTTTCCTCGGGGATAAAATTGTATGCTGCCCATACTAGCCCTGCTAGTCGGGTCTTCTCTAAAAACGTCGTCATTTTCTACAGGTTGAAAGATTGGTAACTGAAGGGATAATAAAAGTCCATCATAGTGTTTAAGCCAAGTATACAGTATCGATATTGTACCCATATTCAAAAAAACTTATTGATAGGCGTATTACTAAATGAAACTTTAGAAGTAATAACACCAAAAACATACTCGAAAGTACCACCCACCTGAAAATAAATAGCTCCTTCATTAAGATTTCTGTTATAAAACAATGCGTAGGCCATTCGGAAAGTTTTGCGAAACTTAAAAAAAAGTTCCATGATTATTGTTGTTATTATTAAATGTTTTCAAAGAACTCTCCATCGGCATCTATACAAAATTCATGCTCCTGAACCAACTTTCGAAACACTTTCCATTCCGCCTCAGACTCACACATCTCTTTTGGTCGTTGAAATATATATCCTTTATTTTTATATCGATTTTACGGAATAAAAAGAATTCAAACGGTACCAAAACAGAGTTTTAAAGAAGGGTAACGCAAAAGCTTAACCAGTGAGCTGTCGTGTCGTTATGCTTGTAACAGTAGCCC
This sequence comes from Parnassius glacialis, assembly GCA_033319125.1. Lineage (NCBI taxonomy): Eukaryota > Metazoa > Arthropoda > Insecta > Lepidoptera > Papilionidae > Parnassius > Parnassius glacialis. The sequence goes on from JAVANC010000016.1 coordinate 39,331,646, forward strand.
GCGGAGACCCATTTTCGGTTGCCTTTTGCTCACAGCAATGTACTTATTTAGTAGTATATAACCGATTCTAGGCAACATTTGAAATCGTAAAAAGTCATCGCGGGAATAAGTTCCCAATTTTGCTTCTCCGCCTCAAGGGCTAGGCAGGTTTTTTAAGGGCAGGTTTTCGTTGTTGCGTTGCACGCGATCTTTGAGCAGCGCACAAAAGACGTGTTCCAGGTGAGCGTCGCCATATCTCGCCTCCAATGCTTCAAGGAGCTGCTCGTAAGTCACTTCCTTACCGAGAGCTTCCAGAACAGTTAAGGCCTGGTCCTGTAGGCCTAGGATGAGAGCAATCATGGCCTGATTTTTATTCGAGGCGTTCGCCTTCATGACAGCCTCGAATTAGATTTTGTAGGCCGACCAGGAAGAAGTCCCGTCGAACGGCGGCAATTTGAATCAACGTAGCGAAGGTGTAGTAGCTACCACGGGAGCTCTAATTCCATACCCAAGTTTGAGGACGTCCAGCGTTTTCTTCACGTCAGCCATCACGTTGTCAACCAAAACAACAAAAAAACCATGTTTAGATCTTATTAAAATGGAATCTAAGGAAACATGGTGAAACACGATATTTCACCATACCATCGTAACCAAATTCAAACAAAGAGGGCTATAGATGCGTTGTCACTTCCGAGGGCTCAGACGGAATGCCTGTAAATATATTGGTATATATTATATGCAAGAAAGCGGTAATATGTATCAGAACAAATAGTTGATTTACCAAAAACATGATTATTTGTCGTTATCTATCTAACAATCAGTTGAATAATTGCAATATTATATACTAAAAATATTTTAGCAGATTCATTGATCTCTTTAAAGTCTAGCAGAAAATAATATGACTGATTAGATTTTCAATATTTTTTTCTTATCTTGACCGATACCATAAAATGATAGTTTTGAAGCCACAACTTCGCGTCAGAGACTTAGTTTGGGTACCAAAAACAAACTGCGAAATATTGTGATTGCTATTGCATTATAAAATGTACCAGATAAAACCCGATTTTTAATTGTTATAATAAATATCGTATGTTTTCGAACCCTGCTATAATATTATATTATTTATTAAAAGGTCCAGTAAATCTCCTATAATTAAAAATTTTGTACTGCTGACTTCAATATAAATTATTAAGAATAACTCAAAAACTATTGGTCAGACCTTGATCAAATTTATATGGGACCACACGAGAAGCACCAGCTTTCAAATAAAAACGAATCATCGACATCAGTACACCCAGTAAGAAGTTATGAGGTAACACACATAAAAAAAAAACATACAGTCGAATTGAGTACCGTCTCCTTTTTGGAAATCTGTAGAAAAGGAATAAATGAGATCAAAGCCAAGTCCATGATTAGTCGACTTAATCTTATTTTACGTAAAAACTACTGAACGGATTTTCATGAAATTTTGTAAGAAAAAAACGTGAACGTGAAATGTTATGTTTTTTCTTTCTATTTTCATAGGCAGTATAATCACGACTAATGTATCACACTATATACAGTTCTTTCCTCTCCTTTAATTGGTAATCTAAAAATTAGTTCATTAATATATTTCGCCCTGCGTGAGATAATAAATATCAATAATTATACTACCGATATCGCAATGTTGTGTGTCGCATGTAAAACTTTTACATTTAACATTTTAATATGTGGGTTTAACTTGTATTCAGCATACGAACTACGCAGATAAAACATCATGAGCTGACTTAAAGTACACACAATTAGGTTCTGTATTATAATAATGGACGATTTAAAAAAAATGTGCCTAAACTATAAAGTGCTTCGACGAATATTCACACGTATGAAAAACCACTGATCTAAGAATAATTATTTGGCGGCAAAACTGTAGAAAAATCAATGTTTATTTTCTCGACTTCGTAGCACGACGCGCGATTATTTTGCTTCAGAACATTGCGCCCAAACTACGCGTCACTCCACTTCACGCTTGGTCACAATACGGAAAACTTCAAACCAAAATAGATCCGAGTGTGAAATTAACCGCCTGTTGAAAATCTAGGTTCTTAAATACTGTAATCGTCGTCAATTACTCACTTACTTATTTACTAGCAAAATGCATACCTATCTCTGCTTTATATTATGCAAAATAAGTTCATTCTTGTCAAGTTAGATTAAATAAACTTAGTACATACATACATCTATTATATTTTAACTACTGTAACAATCTTCAAATATCCCATAGACATCTACATCTATCCTCGCTTGACAATCAAACTGCAAATGCGTTGTCATCTGTGAGGACTAAGTTGGAATGCCTAGTTTCCAGTAAATACGGTCTCCGGTTCTCTACACTTGCCATATGAAACACAGCAGCATTGAGCTGGTATTTTACGCTGGTATTCTTTAAGAGCATGGTTCTTCCCCGGTTGAGCCGACCCATTCGTGCTACAATCATAATATAGCTGCAGCATGCTGCAGCTATACGCAAAAACGTCACTTTACACGTGGTAGAGCCATGGCTCTACCACGTGTAAAGTGTGATTTCCATCCCATCGGACTATGAGAGTGAGGGAATACTGAGCGCATGTATGCTTGCGCAACCTTGACTACTTCGTTGGTCTAGTGCTCGTAAACGCGAGTGCTGATCGTGAGGTCTTGGGTTCGAATCCCGGGTCGTGCCAAAATCAGTTATTGCGTTTTGCTATCAAGAAAAGTCTCCGTTGAGACTGGCTGCCGTAACGGAAATTCGGTCTTGAGGACATTATTATTATGGTAGTAGCACGAATGGGTTGGCTAGACCGGGGAAGGATCTCGCTCTCACAGAATACTAGCGTAAAGTAGCAGCTTAATGCTATTGTGTTTCGTATTGTCAGCATAGAGATCCGAATACCCTTTTTAATGGAAACGAGACATACAAACTTAGTCCTCAGGGGTGAAAACGCATTTGCATTTTGATTCTCAATCGAGGCTAGATGTAAATGTATATGGGCCACGGCCCCCACTTACCATCAGGTTGACTATGTGCTCGCTTGTCACCTTATTCTATAAAAGAGTACCTATAAAATATTGTCGGTAATAAAACATTCATAATGTCACTAATAAGTAAATCAATCATTTGAATTTTCAACGCCGTATCAATCACCTTTTGGTTTATTTTAAAATCAGCAAGCTAGGATAAGCCAACGCATTAAGCTTAGGTATTTTTCTTGATTCTTGAATATTAAACAATAACTTACCATTTATATTTTATATGATTGGAATCTTAAACCTAAAACTACATAATAACAGCGTATTTGGTATCACAAACGTATCGCGTATGTGGGCAATTGGTTCACATGCATTTAAATTGCTTGTGTAGTTTTGCAAGAGTCGAGTGCATAAAGCAGTTAATGGAAAGCTGGACTGTGCTAAGAAGGAGGCGCCTGGGAATGTTGACGCGTGATGCAGTGAGCTCAAAGTGCCTAGAGACTAAAATGTAATATAGATAGGATAGCAGCCGGGTTTATTTTAGACGGTCTACGTTGGCGGCTTGCGTCTTACATATCGGCAGACGTGCTATCTTCTCAGCTATTATATATTTATTTATGAAATATTCTCTTTTATTTTATAGAATAAGGGTGACACAGTCCACCTGATGGTAAGTGGATACTGTGGTCCGTAGACATCTACATTAATATTCATATAGAATCAAAATGCAGATGTGTTGTCATCCTTGAGAACAGACATGCCTCGTTTCTCTTCTTAAAATTAAGGTTTATTAAATTAAGCTGCTATATCACATTGGTGTTCTGTGAGAGCGTCGCGTCGTCCTACCCCGGTTGAGCCGACCCATTCATGCTACAAACATAACATAGTGCAGCGTGGCTCTACCACGTATAACTTCACTCTTTAAGTTGGAATTCATCATGTTTAATTCTTAAATATGCTTATGATATTTTAGTGATATGTAAAAGATGGACCCACATTCCTAACACGTATAACCTAATTTTCTGTTATCTCACCATCAAAAAAAATAACTTCATGTTTCGATCTCCCGTCATCCACAATATAATTATCTTCATTGGACCTATTGTAAGCAGCCCGCCTTCCCTGTTAAGCTTGTAAAAGTTATCACTTGATTTGTGCCATTCCGCTGATCCACGATGACGGAAGCACCCAAATGCTAACAGGGCGATATCGACGAGTTGACTAATTGCTCACATTCGTCTTAACGCGGCTGGCAGCCGCGGTGTACGCAAATAGAGTCGCTACGATTGACTTGGCGCACGTTGCCAGATTACACGCGTCTGTTTGAGACCCACAAAGCGAAGTGTTAAACCGTTTTATAAGGCCCTTTTGAACGTGATCGCCTTGTGTGAGCGGTAATGCGAACAAATATTTGCAACGCACGCGAAAACTAACTACGCAAACCTTATCTTTATAACTTAAATTCTTCGCCTAAAAGTAAAACAGTATAAAGCACGTAACTTTATGACTAGGTATATTCGTTTCACACTAACATAATAATGAACTGACAGTAATTTTACACTTCATTGTTTTTTATTGAAGTTCTTTAGAATCTTTATGATCTGAAACTTGAAGAAACGAAAAAGCGACACAAAAAAGAGAGAAACATTTACATTTATAAGATTAAACCTGCGAGAGAATGGGATAGAATACAGTATACACTGTTTCCTAGTATCTATAAGATAATATAATTTTTTAACTTACTTATCGTCACGCACAATCCTTGAACTAATAATTTATTAATAATCTAATCTTAACTTAACTTATCTTCACGCACAATCCCTGACGGGGTAGCCAGAGAGAACAGATCGCCAAGTGTCACGATCCTTACCTACCTCTTTCGCTTCTTTCAGATTCATTATCTTCTTCATACATACACGTCTAGGTATCCGAGTACTCTTGACCCTCCCCTCTTCGAGCAATTTGCTCTCATGGTCTTCGAAAGTTAGTCTCGGTCTACCTCGACACCTTTTAATATTAACTTTCGCGCTATATATTTTCTTCACCATTCGGTCTTCACTCATTCTCTCAACGTGCCCAAACCATCGAAGCACGCCCTTATCAATTTTTGTGATAAGGTCATCTTTCAAACCTGCCATATTGCGAATCTCTTCGTTTCGCTTTCGGTCAGCCATGGTGACGCCGCACATTTTACGAAGAGATCGCATCTCCACTGCATTCAACTTGCTTTTATGCTTCTTCTGGCATACCCAGGTTTCGCTGCCATATAACAAAGTCGGTACCAACACTGCGTTATGTATTGCAAGGCGTGCTTGGTAACATATAATAAACAAACCCTACAATTATCCTACTAATACTACTCTGCATCTACCGCGTGTGAAACTGCACACGTTTTTTTTTCTTTTTTACATTAATTATTTAAAATTGAATGCCAAACTCAAAACAAATAAAACATTTACGTCTTAGTTAACCTAGTTTTATTATCTTAACAACAAATGATTAACCATTCACTCCAACTGTATTATAGTAATTTATAATTGTCTACGCAACGCTCCGCTTCATACACTTATCTGTTTTATTATAATAATAATAATAACAATGTCCTCCAGACCGAACTCCGGTCACGGCGCCTAATCTCGACAGAGACTAGTCATCTGTGCAGGACAGGATTATAGTGTATGTGTATGTGCGCCGCATGCACAGGTACCCACCTTCGATTCGCTCACTCTCACAGTGCGAAGGGACTACAATTGGTTTTTCGATTTTCGCCAATCTGCTTTACGTGTACTCCGAACTGTTACTGCGAATTTCTAGACAGAAAAACTCAATAACTTTTTTGGACCGGAATTCGAACCCAGAACCTGATAATCAGCAGTAGCGCTTATGACCACGAGACCAACAAGACTGTCAATAAGTCTCCGCATTTAATAAGGGTAAGAAGGGTGTAATATATACGAACAGTGTCTAGGTAAAAGACGTACACGTTGCGAGGTCAGTGTACACCGTACGTGTGGGTCATGTACGTCACGGACAAACGTGGGCCAATGTAACCGACGCCACAACTAATTATCATACATACAATTTTGCTATGTCAGTATCCTCTTTAAAGTAACTAACATCTTTGTTTCGTTAGTCGTTTGCCAACGTTCCGCAAAACAAGATAATGTGTCATATATTTGCCCTTGATATCGCTTATATTTACACCAGCGCAAAGCATATCTAAACTCAGACAATTCAACAAAAACCTTAGCAAAATTATCTATTGATAAAGTAAGTACATAATAAAAATCATTTTGTTTAAAATAGAGTACAAATTACAACTAATGTGACGGTTAATAGTCCACATGCGTAGCTACAATTGAAAACACAAAGCAATCTTAAATCAGTAACTGACAATACCGATTACCTACATAATAATTCCGATTACGAACACGTGGTTTATATACAACTAAAGCTGATAATTAAATTTATTTAGTTAACAAATCATCATTAACAACATATTTTACTGGAAATACGTCACATGACTCGTAACCGTCAAATAATGCGACGCTGCCTTATGGTGGCCTGAGGCTGCTTCACATATTTAGTTAATATACGAGTATTTATATACAATCGTAACTACTGAGATAAATCGCATGCCTGCTCTGACTGGTTTATCGTTTGTAAATTTTACTCCTTTGATGTTTTGTTCAAAACTCTAATTACGGTACTTTTCTGTTTTCAGAACTGCCTGTGGAAGAAGGTAAGTGAGATAATCATCTAACATCTACTCGTGTTATGTAAGCTATTCCAATCACCTCCCGTCCGTCACTATAAATGTTAAAAAACAGCAAATTATTCTCATGATGTGAATTTATAAATTAATATATAAATCCTATCAACCTATTATGATCTAGGTTTACTAGCTATTCTTAATTCTTGTTAATATTCCATGTGTTAAGTATCAAATTAATATCTACTACGCAAAAATTTATATTCGTTAAAACAGATAAGGAGTTTATTTATAATACCTATACCTATTTTTCAATTACCTAGCTTCCAAGTTTACAGTTTGTAGAATATTACAATTATATTATATCTTGACCTCATTTAACTTTCCGCTCTCGAGATTCATTGCGTCAGACTAGAAGCCTTTTAAATATCTTTTAAATGAAAAGATTTCTTTTTTACACATTATTTGAGATACATTTGTATTTTATAGGCAAAAGTATATGGCAGTTAGTTCTGGAACAATTCGATGACCTCTTAGTGAAGATCTTGTTGTTAGCCGCTATTATTTCCTTTGTAAGTATTTTATTTAATAATAGAACTATGTTTAGAAGAAAATTTCCAAGTATATACAAACCAAATATTATTCCTTGCAGGTTTTAGCTTTATTTGAAGAACACGAAGACGCTTTCTCAGCCTTCGTGGAACCATTCGTTATTTTACTAATTCTTATTGCAAACGCTGTTGTAGGAGTATGGCAGGTAATTTTTATTTTAGTGTTGTTTTGTTTGTCTTATTAATCTCAACAAATAAAATATTCTGGTGATAATAGATAACTTGATTATCATTATTATTAAATTCACATGTATAATTAGAAACTATAAAATATTAAAACTTCATGCCAAACATTATGATTATAATTTTACAATAATTATTTAAGAAAAAAATATTTTTATTTCTGCCAATGTAACCTAGAACTTACTTCACAGGAAAGGAACGCAGAATCTGCCATCGAAGCTTTAAAAGAATACGAACCCGAAATGGGTAAAGTTGTTAGGGGGGATAAAGCCGGCGTACAGAAAATCCGAGCTAAGGAAATCGTGCCCGGTGACATCGTTGAAGTATCCGTCGGTGACAAAATCCCTGCCGATATCCGCCTTATTAAAATCTATTCCACCACAATTCGTATTGATCAGTCCATCTTGACTGGTGAATCAGTCTCCGTTATCAAACATACGGACGCTATTCCCGACCCCCGCGCTGTCAATCAGGACAAAAAGAACATCCTTTTCTCTGGTACTAATGTTGCTGCCGGAAAAGCCCGAGGTATCGTCATCGGCACTGGTCTCAACACTGCCATTGGTAAAATTCGTACAGAAATGTCAGAGACTGAGGAGATCAAGACACCGCTGCAACAAAAACTCGATGAATTCGGTGAGCAGTTGTCTAAGGTCATCTCCGTCATTTGCGTTGCCGTCTGGGCCATTAACATCGGACACTTCAATGACCCCGCCCATGGTGGAAGCTGGATTAAGGGCGCCGTATACTACTTCAAAATCGCCGTTGCTTTAGCTGTCGCCGCCATCCCTGAAGGTCTACCCGCTGTCATTACCACTTGTCTTGCTTTGGGTACGAGGAGAATGGCTAAGAAGAACGCTATCGTTAGGTCATTGCCTTCAGTAGAAACTCTTGGTTGCACATCCGTTATCTGCTCTGACAAAACCGGTACATTAACTACCAACCAAATGTCCGTTTCCCGTATGTTCATCTTCGAGAAAATCGAGGGCGGCGACAGCAGCTTCTTAGAGTTCGAGATCACTGGCTCAACTTACGAGCCCATTGGCGACGTTTACCTGAAAGGACAAAAAGTCAAAGCTTCCGAGTTCGATGCCCTTCACGAATTAGCTACTATTTGTGTCATGTGCAATGACTCAGCAATCGATTTTAACGAATTCAAGCAAGCTTTCGAGAAAGTTGGTGAGGCCACCGAAACCGCTCTTATCGTACTCGCAGAAAAAATGAACCCATTCAACGTGCCCAAGACTGGACTCGACCGCCGTTCTGCTGCTATTGTCGTCCGCCAGGAAATTGAAACCAAATGGAAGAAAGAGTTTACCCTTGAGTTCTCTCGTGATAGGAAATCCATGTCGACCTACTGCACACCTCTCAAACCCTCTCGTCTTGGCAATGGACCGAAACTGTTCGTTAAGGGTGCGCCCGAGGGCGTATTGGACCGTTGTTCTCATGCTCGTGTCGGAACCAACAAGGTGGCTTTGAACTCCACTCTGAAGAACCGAATTCTGGAACTTACCCGCCAATACGGTACTGGTCGCGATACCCTCCGTTGCCTGGCTCTCGCTACTGCTGACAACCCCCTGAAGCCTGATGACATGGACCTCGGCGACTCCACCAAATTCCACACTTATGAAGTTAACCTCACCTTCGTTGGAGTCGTGGGTATGTTGGACCCCCCTCGCAAAGAAGTTTTCGACTCCATCGTTCGTTGCCGCGCTGCTGGTATCCGTGTTATTGTCATCACTGGTGACAACAAGTCTACCGCTGAGGCTATCTGCAGGTACTGTATTATTTTTGACATTAGTTTAGCTTGGGGAAATCAATAATCATTTTGTATTTTTCTAGACGTATCGGTGTGTTCACCGAAGATGAGGACACAACTGGCAAATCTTACTCTGGTCGCGAGTTCGATGACTTGTCCGTGGCGGAACAACGTAACGCCTGTGCTAAAGCCCGTCTGTTCTCCCGCGTGGAGCCCGCCCACAAGTCCAAGATCGTTGAATACTTGCAAAGCATGAACGAGATCTCAGCTATGGTTAGTATTCAAGAACTCTTATTATCAAATATTTAGCGTTTGCATTTTAAATATTCATTATTGTCTATTTAAAAATAGTCTTTATATAATAATTATTGGAAAATACTATCAAAATAATAATGTTTATTATATTACTATGTACTTAACATAATTTTGCTCTGTAACTGTAACATCCAGATTACATTTGTTTTTTTCGTCATCGTCAAAACATCTGCAGCGTCAATGATCAAGTTTTATGTTTTCTACATTATCCCGCTGTGCAAAACATCAAAGCAAATCTGGCTTAATCATTCCGACCAACTAATGGAAATAAATATAGATTACACAAAACGTATCTTACCATACAATTCAAACCTGCGATATAATATAGAATATATTATTTATGAACGAAATAAACATTGCAATATATTTATTAACCTGCGAACAATATCTTTATAAATACCCAATTGCCTGGCATTATTTAATGTTTACATATTATACTATTGAGAATGCTTTTCAATTTGTTTATGTTAGTCAGTTGGTGCTGTTTATAAACTTTGCCGTTCAAACCTATCACGGTAGAATTCGATATTACAATAACAAAATGTATTAGACGATTGTCCCAATATTAAGAAGACATCATTACGTGATGCGTTTTTGTTGGCTTAGCAACAGCGTTAAGATTAGTTTATACAATGGAATGCGTAATCCAGTTTCGCGCTGTGCTGTGCTCTCGAGAATCAGTACAGAATCAAACACAATGTGATATTAACTAATCTTAAAGAAAACGTTTTATAAAAGATGGCATTTCTACTACGTCTTCAAGCGTCAGTAACATTATAGTCTTCGAAACTAAACACTTATGAATCAAATTCTCGATTCGACGACAGCTGCGAACCAATCCTAGCACAAACATTTTGAGCCTAGTCGTTATCTATATTATTGTCAGTGTTAATAACAAAGCCGTGGCTAAGTGCTCGCCGTAAATTTCGAGTTTTCGGGCAACCCGGGTTTAATCGCCGCCGTCATAAATAAAATTGTTAATTGCAATTTTTAGTGCTAAATTAGTTACCATTAGACAGTGAAAGAGAAAAAAAACGTGAGGAAACGTGCATGTCTAAGAAATAACGAGTGCACCCACCTGTCGGATATATAAAGGCTGTATCTTTAGTCGTATTCATTACACATTTTATATACGTAGTATTTATTATAGCAAAAAAAAAAACAATAATATGTCAATTATAATTTTATAGTAGACAACATTTTACGAAATTACTACATTATTATTTACGTGTTAGAGCCATGCTGCAGCTATATTGTGGTTGCCCTTTTTACTGGAAACAAGGCATTCCATCTCAGTCCTCAGGGATGACAACGCATCAGCATTTTGATCCTTAATTGAGGATAAATGTAGATGTCTATGGGCCACAGAATCCATTTACCATCAGGTGGAAGGTGTGCGCGTTTGTCACCCTTATTCTATAAAAAGAAATCATTTTATTTGAATTTGATACGTTTTCATAACTAAACGGAATCAAATATGGATTTGTTTAGTGCCTTATGCAACTTTCTTATATTTTTTTTAACATTCCAGACCGGTGACGGTGTAAATGACGCCCCTGCTCTTAAGAAGGCCGAAATTGGTATTGCGATGGGATCCGGTACCGCTGTCGCCAAGTCCGCCGCTGAGATGGTTCTTGCTGACGATAACTTCTCATCCATCGTCGCTGCTGTTGAAGAAGGTATGATGTTAAAATGACACATTTGAATAATAGCTATTGTTATGACAAAATTATTTTGTTTTTAAATTTCATAGTTTTTTTTATAAAATTTGAATAAGTATATCTCACTAGTTATATACGACATTTATTTCGTGGATCATTGGTATTACACACATGTTAGGTATATAATCAAGTTCAACTATGTCCTACCCTATGGGCATACAAAGTACAATATTTTTGGAAATCGATTAAAGTAAGTACCTTATAAAAAACTGTATGAAATACGAATGCAACATAAACAAAACATTAGTGGATATAGAATTTGAGAAAAAAGTTAAGCATATCGGAAATCTAAATAAAAAGTAATAGTAAAAATAAATAATATTGCATTAAAATGTACTTAAAAGCTAAAGCTACGTGCACATGGAAAAAAATAAAAAAATATATAAAAAATAAAAATAGCCGGTTTTAAAATCTGTGACAAAACACAAAATTCCGATCCGTTCGCGCTGGGCCGATGGAGTTACATCTGTGGCGGCGCTGTCGTCGCGCCACAAGCGAAACACATCTAAGCCTAAATCGCGCTATCAAAGTTCCGAAGTAAAGCAGTATATATAGAACAGCTCCGAATTATATACACGGTTTAGCCGTCAGAGCCGGGGCCCACCACCCCTGTTCGGACGGCCGTTAGATAACGTTATGTTAATGTGATCACTGAACTGAACACAATATTATCCCACTCCTCCAAGATTATTTATTTTAGTGCAACGTCGCATCCGCAACGTTGCACTAAAATAAATAATCTGTAAGAGCCGCACTGGCTAGCAGCATTAACGTCACAGAAACGACTAGACTATACTCACGGACTGATTCCCCGGGCAGCACAACTTGCCCGGTGGGACATTTTCCCTTTTCTATCTACTGCCACACGTCTATAATTTTATATGAAAGGTCGCGCACGCATAAGAGCATTGTTTTTTTTTATTCGGCCAACCTTGAGATTAATTCGAAAAATGTCTTATAACTAGGACCGGACAAATTGCCCCTTCACTAGTCTTGCACATAATAATAGATGCAAACAGTTTATTTTCTGTCTTGTCTTTTAAGAAAAAGACCACATACTTCTATGAAATCTATTTTATATTGACCCAAACGGTCGGTAAGAAATAATTGTTCAATGCGCGCTAAAGTTGGTTGCCCAAAGAAACAAACGTTCCATGCCCGAACCATTCTACAACCGGCCGATCATAACCTAATGACATTAGCTTCCTTGCATGAATAACTTAACGAGAAAGGATTGTAGTAGCTCACATACTTGATAAAATACATAAAATGCAAGCAATCTGAGCTAGATATGAAAACGCTAACACAATAATATTGTTATAGTCCGTAAACTTTATGCCATCAAAAACATAACTTGTAAAAAAAACCAAGTCTCGCAACTCAGTTCTTCTACCGTAAAAAGTTGTGAGATCGCATGAAAACGCAATGAAATACATTCAAGTAATACATATTATATTAAATTAGATTGTTTAGTGCGATTGCCAAGTCAATTTATTTATTTAAAACATTAAAAGATTTTTAATATTGATATGGTTACTATAAGATGTTGTTAGCTTAGCTAATTACGTAATAACTTAAGACAGAAGTACCCTTTATTAGGGACTGAATAAATTTTAACCGACTTGGTATTACATGGATCTCACAACTTTTTACGGTAGAAGAACTGAGTTGCGAGACTTGGCTTTTTTACAAGTTATGTTTTTGATGAAATCTCATTTCTTTTTGTAGATAGTTATATCTAGGTACCTATCTACACCTATTATTCCATTATATTACACATATATAGGTACACTGATTCATTCACTGCAAATGTAACTTTGTAATCCTATATATTTATATGGGATTACAAAGTTATTTATGCAGTTATTGTATCTCGAAAACTGGACCGAAATTGCAAAACATTTTAATTTTTCCTTGATTTATATACTAAACAATAGTTGTATTCCAAATTTGAAGCTTCTATGTCTACTAGAAGTGCCTTAGAGTTTTGATGATCGGTCAGTCAGTAAGTGACAAAATTAAGAAACGTTGACTAGTTATAATTCTCAAACTATTAGTTTGAATTTAATAAAATTTGAAACATATGGAGTTTATACAATGCCAACTTGATTACTGAAAATTCAGGATTCTAGTTTTATCCACAACGAAGTTATAGGGTTTCGAAAATGGTCTGAAATGATTCGAGAAAAGGAACGTACGGCCGTGCCGCTTTTTTGCTCGACTTGGCGCAGATATTTTGCTACCACAAATGCGGTAAAGACTGTCTAAAAATAAACTGTAATGTTATAACAGTAATTTTGGAATACTTTTTTTTTAACCTTAATTCGTTAATAGAGGAATAGCTAGTTCGAATCACGTCTTTTTAAATTCGTGGTCCGCGTCCCTAAACACTGTCGCTTTGGGATTAAAAAATACTTAATTCATCAACAGGTCGTGCTATCTACAACAACATGAAACAGTTCATCCGTTACCTGATCTCCTCAAACATTGGTGAAGTAGTGTCCATCTTCCTTACTGCTGCCTTGGGTCTCCCTGAAGCCTTGATCCCTGTGCAACTTCTTTGGGTCAACTTGGTCACTGATGGTCTCCCCGCCACCGCTTTGGGTTTCAATCCTCCCGATCTTGACATCATGAGCAAACCCCCACGTAAAGCTGACGAAGGTCTCATCTCTGGATGGCTGTTCTTCAGGTAATTATTTTTAAGAAACATATGATTTTCGTGCCTAATGGACTAGAGAAAATCTAAAATACCATTGATTATGTGACATATTTATTAATTAATAATATGCATCAAAGTGAAACTTCATAATGCAGATTTTTTGTTTCATTGTTGCCTTGTGTTGTGGTCGAAAAACATACAAAATTTCCTCTCCCTTGTCATATAAGAGTAAACTAGGTTACGCTACCGTGATAAGGCTATATTATGATAAAAATTGTTTTTTTTACACTATTCTAAGCCAGCACTTAACTACAATCCAAGTGATGTAGCCTAAGATGGTGTAGCGCACTGACTTAACAAAAGCCTGTTCACTTTCCTTTGCTGGTACGCATGACGAACAATGTAGCAAACCGTTTGGTTCGAATGCGTGGTAAGCCGCTAGCATTGAAAAATTTAATTTTTAAATTTAAAATTAGCGTCTCATGTCGCGTTTTTAAGTCTTATTTTTTAAGATATATTACAGTTGTTACATACTTCCAACTATTAATGAGGAGAAATTGCCGAAATAAGACTTCTACAATTGTTTACCATTTTATGTAATTTGGCTTGTAATATTTCCAGGTACATGGCAATCGGTGGTTACGTCGGTATGGCGACAGTTGGTGCTGCTTCATGGTGGTTCATGTACTCCCCATACGGACCCCAGATGACCTACTGGCAGCTCACCCACCACTTGCAATGCCTCGGTGGAGGTGATGATTTCAAGGTAATAATAACTTAATTCATTATATTGACGAGTCGTGGTAATTCAGGGGCTATGGGCTTGCCGTGAATGTAACAGTAAACAAGCAACCTGGGTTTGATCTCCCCGGTACCAATCACGAAATGTATTCCCACACCAATGAATTGAATGCTTCATTGATTTAAAAAAAGTAGAAAAAATCAATAGTGTAAATATGTATGTAAGATTCTGTCTGTTTATTTGCTGCCAACCAAGAACAATATTAAATTAAATTAAAAAAAAGATATTTGAAAGTAATGGATGATTATTAATACGAATGTTTTCTATGCAATATTTTATCATTTTCCAGGGCATCGACTGCAAGATCTTCACTGACCCTCACCCCATGACTATGGCGTTATCAGTACTTGTAACCATTGAGATGTTGAACGCCATGAACAGCTTGTCTGAGAACCAGTCGCTCGTGACCATGCCTCCATGGTCCAACATGTGGCTTGTTGGCTCAATGGCGCTTTCATTCACACTCCACTTCGTCATTCTATATGTTGAGGTCCTTTCGGTGAGTCACATTGTTTTAGTTAACTATACCCCTATATATAAACTAGTAAGCCTATTTTGTTAAAGGTTTTTAGCCATATGACTAACAGATTTACACTAAAAAAAAATATTAGAATAATTGGATTATTACAGACTTTAATGGGTGTGATAATTTGAGTTAGAATTTTTAATATAGTGTAGTGGTACTATATTAAACATTATGCGGAAGAAGCTGCAAGCAATATCATCTGATGTAATAATATAGTACCGTCCGCATTCAACAAAATAAAGCGCGCTTTTTTGTTATTATTAACAATAAAATGAACAAACTCTAAAATACTTTAGTATAATATACAGGGTATTTTTCAAAGACTAGCCAATTTTAATAATTAAGTTAAAAAATATATAAATACAGATATACACTTTTAGCAAGTTTTAAAAATACGCGTAAGTAAGGTTTCTACATTTATTTGAAAATATCCGAAATTGAATGTGATTTATTAGCAACTACACGGTGCTTTTGCCTATTATTTACGTCCTTAATAACACGCACCGTTCTTAGTTATAACTACGCGACGCAAATTAGGATTCCAATTTTCCCTTCATACTTTAATCGGCCATAGGACTGTCATATTAAATAAAAAAAAATAAAAAAATGCATATAGTATTCACAACAACAAACTATTTAAAACATAAATGCAATCACTTAAAATAACACTAACTTATTGGTATTTTAATAGGTGTTCATAATGGTGTCGGTTTCATAGGACTGTCATATTAAATAAAAAAAAATAAAAAAATGCATATAGTATTCACAACAACAAACTATTTAAAACATAAATGCAATCACTTAAAATAACACTAACTTATTGGTATTTTAATAGGTGTTCATAATGGTGTCGGTTTCTCTCAATGTATAGTTGAGCATGTCCGCTCAAATTGTTTGTTACATTAATTACATGGAGCACCGTCGTGTTTGAAGTAAAAACTATTCAGTAACACTAGGGACATATCGTTCAGGAAATCAATAATAATAAAAATAATAAAAATAATGACTTGCGAAAGGGAAAGGGCGAAGAGGTGGACTTGTTTTTACCAAGTCAAAACATTCATTAGATACCTAAATAGAGCGGCGAACGCCACCGACTGCTTCCGAATTCAACACTCCCTTACGAATGAGTACGTTCATATTTACATATTTATTAGTAAAGTAAAGTAAAAGCGTTACATATTTATGAATAACAATCAGTTAAAATAATAAATTTCCTCGCATTTTGAAGATAAAAAGGACAAATTTTTGAGGTTATCCATTCACTTGTTACCTATTCTGAAGCTCTGCAAATTTGGCCGTATATTACAAAATAACCCTCTATAGTAATTTAGAGTTTGTTGGATTATTTATTACATGAATATGAAAAATTGAGGAGTTTCTAAATTTTAAGTTTATTAAATAATAATATTACATTTTGATGTTATTGTAATTATATTCGCATCAAAACATAAATCTACAGCGTATATTTATTATGAATAGCCAACCAAAACTAATTTTACATTTCAGTTTTTCGATTCACTGAACAGTTTGTCAACATATGCATATAAAAGGGTGCAAACCCGCTGTATTTTAGATGAGCCGAGAGAAGATGAGAGATGCACGTTCACCAACCAAGCTCATTATTTGAATTTTTAAGATTTAGTGGAAAACATGGGAGAGGAGCAGAATTATTAACATATATAGTATATAATGTACCATCAAGTAAAATATATAGCTAATGTGGCCTAGAATCAAGTGAAGCTCAATAATTTTTGACGATTCCATAGCGCAGTGGCTAAGAGGTCGAGGTAATACAGGGCTGCGGGTTCGAATCCCGCACAGCACAAGTCCTTATCAAGGTGTAGGTATTAAAAAAACTAAAGGAGATAAGCAAGCATACAGTCTATCTGGTTGTAAGTGAATTCTATGGCCCATAGACACCTTACATCTATCCTCAATTAAGAAACAACTGTTGATGCTTTCTCAGCCCTGAGGACTAACATATAATGCCTTGTTACCAGTAGGGTCTCCAGTTCCCTACACTCACCATATGAAACACAGCAGTATTAAGCTGTTATTTTATGCTGGTATTCTATGAATATAATAATGTTTGTATGTAATGTATTTCTATGTAACACAGGCCGTGTTCCAAGTCACTCCACTGTCAGTAGACGAGTGGATGACGGTGATGAAGTTCTCCATCCCAGTCGTCCTCCTCGACGAGGTGCTCAAATTCATCGCGCGCAAGATCTCCGATGGTAATACGCGCACTCTACTTGACTGGCTCAACGGCATGCAATGGATTGTGCTCATGTGGGCCGTTTTCTTTGGCCTCATTATCTACGGACCCCTATAAGCCGGCCCGATTGTGTTCCGTGACACCCCGTTTGATTCACACTTAATACCCTCCCATCGAATTCTACCACTACCCACCCTTGCTATACGAGTACTGTAGCTGCAAGAGCTACCATAGTCAGATTTTTACATTGAATGTTTACTAGGATGGGTAATGTTAAGAATTCTACTGTGGAAACCAATGGACTATGAGCTCAGCTCACCACAGTATCATCCATCTAACAGTTTGAAAAGCTAATACCGGAGAGCACATCGTGTGAAGTGACCTAGTGCACGTGTTCGCGTTATGGACCACTGAGGACTCAATAGTGAATTTATCGAAACAACAAGTGACCTATGAACATCTGATATTGAACTATGGCGGTGCTAAGCTCAAAATAATCATGCGACGTGGACGCGCTTCAGCTGAAGCGCTCCGTATCTAAAGTTATACCTACAATAAGTCTTGTAGTGTTCTGTTATTTTAGGAATAGATTTAATTGAGTCGTGGCGGCGACCACGCAGCCCGTTCGTTTTGCATTTTGCATGTGCGAGACAATAAATTCATTTTTTATATTAGCAATCTTCATAGTCCATGAGATTCTCTCACGTTTTATCTTTATTGAGTATATATATTTATGTACTCTTGTTTTACATGCTAAAGTTAAATGGCTGTGAAGACCACACTATCTATTATGATACACCAAATTTTCTATTGGTTTTACAAGGATTTATAAAGGCTGTAAGTTTATAAATGTTGTTTTAATGAGTTTCCTTCTTGAAAACAGCACAGTTTCTATCTATCGTATAATACTGTAATAAACTCGCACTCGGCTCAGTACATTGTCCATATGGACTTCAGACATATTTAACTTACTATAAACTAGTAATGTGGATTGTTAGCTTAGAGTTATTTATTGTAAGTATATGGTTAGACTCTGCATTATATTTATATATATATATATATATATATATATATATATATATATATATATATATATATATATATATATATATATATATATATATATAAAGTTTTGAAGGTAATATCAGTCTTATTTCCTCTGTCCTTTCACTTGTGGTCGCTTGTTAACATACCCAAAATGCATTTCATTCCTTTTTTCGCCTTAATCTTTTAGAAGAAAAATCCGCTGCTACTGGTTTGTACGCCTATACCTAACTTTTTTGACTAATTTAACGAATGTCTTGCATTTAAATTAACTATGTACTTTGTTCAGAACATTTGCATATAAATTTGATGCAATAAATTTACATTGTTACATGTCACACTTTATAAAACTTTATCTTGTAGTTTATTGTCTATATCTTGTAAAAATTGAGTATTTAATGAAATTATTTATAAAGCAATACACAGTCATTGTACAAACAAAAATAGTTTAACAATTTCGTATTCATACTTAATCGACTTGATAAACAAACCATACAATCTATGGAAATATAATATAGTAATTGATAATATCATGTTATACAAAATTGTCATAAAGAAATTTGTCCATTTCTTTAGCATTAAGGTAAAGGTCCTTACATAAGTTTTTATAATAATATAAGATTCCGCATGTTTGAGATGCATGTTCTCTCAATGAGGAGTACAGTTTGATGTTTGAATTTGATTTGAGAAACAAATGTTTAAGATATATTGAATATGTGTTATATTACAATAACGTAATGAAGTCATTGGTCATGAACATACAATAAATCGACACTGCACAATGAAGGGCATGCTCAAAATTTATAAGTGAATATCCTTGACCTCTGAATGCCATACACCAAAATAAAATGTAGTGAACACATAAGCAGTTGAATATCCCATAATAATTCGTTAATTAAACTATCCAACCAAATGTTTGTTATTTTCCTTATATTGTTGTATATCAACCTTATGTTCTAATCATTTTTCCAATGACTTGCACACTTCCCTCTATTCGGATAAAAAGAACAGGTACAGTTATTGCACAAATTACTAACTTGCGTTGATTTTAGTTTTCCAGCTAACACTACTAGAAGTTTTGCAAGCTTGAAGAAGAATTGCTGTTATTGGCTTTATTATGTCAAAATACTTTAAAATATTAAACAAAAATATATTACGGGCACCATCTAAAACGAAACGTTGTTCACATTGGAAGTTGAGGCAATCGTTTTCGTTTTATTTGGAATTCGTATTGCAAAACTTTAAATTCGTCTTCGCCACACATAGCAATGGTACAGTGGCGATTCCTCTCCCGCATGCACTAACGTCGTGTTGTCTGCCCCCAGCCCAGCCGACGTGGAAGCTGTAAGCGCCGGGAGTCTCCGCACCACCGCACGCATATATTCCATGAACACTCATTGTTTGTTGTGATCCCGCAGTGAAAAAACTACACATAGTAAATTACTACGACACAGTTGTGATATCTGCACAGAGCCAGTAAGTTCGCACGGCGGCGCTCGACTCGCGAACACCACACTAACGCTAACGTTGTTTTACAGTTGAGGTGGTCCTTGACAAGTGGTAAGCGCCACCGATACATAGTTCCTCACACGCTTCTCTCTGCTACTTCGACCGCTCCCATCTCCCAGAACGTTAACATTGGCTTTCAATTGTTTCCGAGCGAATGTTTCGCGACGTTACATTGAGGCCGCGCCACACTGGGAGACCCGCCGCTGCGCTCGATCACCGGAGAGGATATGTTCATAACGTGTATATATTTTACTATACAGTATGCTTAGGAGGTTTAATCGATTTGTTTAATTACGTTGTTTTTTCAAAGACTACATGGTGCCCGTCGACAGAAGCAGTGCGATAAACTATTGTGTACTTAAGTTGACAGCATGCTATTAATTTATTATTATTATATTTTTATCTTATTTATAGTTTGCTTATCTAGAGTCGAATCTATATTTCTATTAGTGCTGACGCCTCGACGAGCAATATGGTGTCTGTAAGGGAAGGATATACTTATTATCCAGTGTTTGGGACCTAAGAGAGTCCAAAAAAATAAACATACCTGTACATTTTAACGTATGATTGTTTTGTACAATAAATCGTTATAAAATTACTGGTGTTTCCTTTCAAAAACCTGTCATAATGTTTAGCTGTGTATGTGTAACTTGTTCTGACGATAAATTGAATGTAAATCACATTGTAACCGATAGGATATAGGGATTATGTTTATTTATTCCAGTCCTGACTCCCGATCGCAGAGATATAACAGAATGAACGCTGTTCAATATTGCTCAAATCTTGCACGGTCAGTCTTGATCTTGGCCTTGCAAAAATGCAAGAACGAGACCGATTTTGGGCAACACTACCGGGCATAGACCACACAGAATAACGGCTTATGTTGCTGTTTTTTGTGATGAGTGTAAAGAACTGGAGACCATTTTTGCTGGAAACGAGAGGCATTCCATTTTAATCCTCGGGGTTGATAACGCATCTGCGTTTTGATTCTTAATCGAGGATAAATGTAGATGTCTATGGGCCATAGCATCTAATTACCATCATGTGGACTGTGTACTCGTTTGTCACCCTTATTGTATTTAAAAAAACCTGCCAAGTGTGTGTCGGGCCACGCACAATGTAGGGTTATGTAGTTACCTGTCAATACGTGAACTTAAAGGAACTTAAATTCTTGACACTATGAACATAATGAATTCGCTGTTTGAGCGCTAAAACGCAAAAATGGATAGACCGATTTTGATGAATTTTTTTGTGTGAGTTTGAATGGGTGGCGTTCTTGTCGAGATCCAGAAATTACTCGTGCAAAGCCGGAGCGGATCGCTAGTAATGAATAAAAATGTGCCCAAATAGGAGAACGGTAACTGAAGGACTTATTTTCCAAGCAGACTTATAAGGAGTGGTATTCAAAAAAGAAAAAAAAAACTTTACTATTATGAAATTAGTACAATCTACATCAAGTCGAACAAAAATGGTCACAGTTCCCTATCCATCCATTAGTTCCAGGCAGTGCAACCACAGATTAGTTAATAGTTTACTAAACAGATACATCACTCCCATACAAAAGCGAAAATACCTACGCTATAATAGCCTACAAAATCTTAATAATAATATCCTACCATATGTAAATGTACCGTATGAAAATGTACCATAAATACGCGCACAAAGAGTCGAGATTGTGTTGACCGCCGTGCGACTCACGTGCAAGCGCGTCATCACACGAATGCTCTAGGGTTGTACCTATGATGACTATTGAAATAAAACGAATCTTGCGAAATTACCATATTTTTTATTTGTCAATAAAATATGTTTGAGTTTTATAAAATGATTTATACATTTTTTTTCCTTCAATTTGAATTCACGGTTATTAAATTTTATCGTTGAAAATGGTTGTCATTCAATTTATAAATTATAGCACTGTTATGCTTTGTTTCGATGTAATCTTATAGTTAAGAAAAAAAAGAATTCTTCATTTGTTTTTTGACTCTGACATCCATCCACTGCACAATAATTACGTGGTTTCGGCATTTCGACAAGTAAGCGCGGGAAACGTGCGCGGTGCAAGCCATTTCTGATGTATTACTTTTCTCTATGGTGCAAGCGCTCAGACGGGCGTGCGGCAGCCCAATGTCGGTTGTATCGTGAGCGATACGCAAAACGGTAGGCATATAACGCAGTGTCTTGAGCGAGTGACGGAGGCCTGGTGCAACCCTAAGATACACATGACCATAACGAATCTTCTCCTTTACCACCGTCCCCTAAACTATCCTTATCGCTCGCGTAAACCAAAAGTACCACAAATGAAACTGTAGGCCTACAATAATTACTAACTAAAAATAATAAACGAAAGTTCTTCTTTCTTTTTTATGGTGGTTTTGATCATTCGCCAATGTATAGGCAAACCTGACATCTGACAGGTACACCCTAGCGTGTTTGTATGGAGTGTAGACTGTAGAGAGACGGAGGACCATCTCTATGTATGAAAAGATCCATAAAACGTGTGCAATAAGGGTGGCGTAATGTAGTACGTGTAGGCGTGGCGTGGCTAATAAATTTAAAAAAAGCGCCATAAGTAATTGAAGGGCTAAGTGAACAAAGGTGTTATCTGACAAATTTAAAAAATCCGACTTTCTTGCATGAATATGGGTTTTAATTGATGATAAATCAATTCATGAACTTAAAACACGCCAATTCTAATTCGTTACAAAGTTACAGACCCTAACAAAGGTGTTACTTACAAATCAAATATATATTTCAGATTTGCAAATATATTATCCACTATAAATAGGTAGATACTTCATTAAGTATATACCTGTTAATACTTTATATATTTTATAAAATTCGCGTGATCGCGGAGAAGTTTTTGGCCAAAAACCAGAAAGTTTTTGTTCGTTCATGGACTTGGAAAAGGCTTATGACAGAGTGCACAGGAATGTGTTATGTAGGTATGTATGACAAACACTGAACGCATTTGGGTTGAGCGCCGGTTTGATACAGGCATTAAGGTTTCTTTATAGAGAGTCTAGTCCTTGTGTCAGGATCTACGGGGTATACTCGGACTAGTTTGGCATCCAAAAAGGTGTCAGACAGGGCTGTGTAGCATCCCCGTGGCTGTTTAACATTGAAAGTTCAAGAATGTGGGATAAGAATGACTGAACAATCTATGCAAATAAGATCCTTTTTTTGTCCTTTCTTTCCTTTGCTCCTTTTTTGTCCTTTTATCCTATGTTTTACTTTATTTTGTTTTATGTATTTTGATGTCATTTTATGTTTTTGTTGCGTTTTAAATTCAGCTTGTTTATATTTCCTTAAACTTAATTTTAAAGTTATTCTACTATTATATCTTCAATTAGAATTAAGATAACATTTTGTTTTCTTTTATTTCAATTTTGTTTTATTTTTAATGTTTAATTCATATTGTAATTATTAAAAAAAACACTTTATTTGAATATGTCAAGCGGTAAACGCAAGACTACTGGATCAAGATATTTTTGTAAATTAACCATAATTTTATTAATTCCAAACCTCATTGTAAACCACATTGTAATAAATGAATAATAAATCACACTAATATATGGAAAGGCAAACATATTATGTATGAAAACGCAGACATATGTAGCCTTCTCCATGTGCGTATTATAAAAATAAGTAAAATTGTATCTCAAATGAATACCTTTGTGAAAATTGACATCATACTCCTGCCGGTGGGGGTATACGTTACGGCGGAAACCATAAAACAACAAAAATAAAAAAAAACCGTCAAATACCTTTTGTACGCCGATGATCAAGTCATATTTGCGTCGTTGGCGGCCGAATTGCAAATGATGGTTACATTAATGAACAGGGACTGTAAAAGAAAAGGGAGTTAAAGTGAACGCAAGTAAGACGAAAGTGATGGTTTTTAAAAAATAAGAAAGTAAATCGATATGTGAAATAGGAATAGAAAGGGAGTTCATTGAGCAAATTGATGAATTTATGTATTACGGATGTGTATTTAGTTGGGATGGTAGATATGTTTACGATATAGAACGACGAATGAACTCAGGAAATAGAGAGAATGGGGCTCTACAATCGATTATGGAAAGTCAGAATGTGTCAAAAAAGGCACGTATGGCAATTCATAATGCTGTGTTAGTCCCTACTTTAATGTGTAGTAGTGAAAGTTGGGTGTGGCAGAAGAAGCACGAAAGTAGAATAAATACTGTAGAAATGCGGTCATGAAGGAGTATGTTAGGGCTGAATATGAATGACAGGGTGAGAAATTTTGTGATAAGAGAAAAGTGTGATTTGCAAGATAATGTTGTGACCAGGATTAAGAAAAGAATGCGTCGGTGGTTTGGTCATGTAACAAGAATGAACGAGGAAAGAGTGACAAAGCCAATCTATATTGCAGATGGGAACGGCACAGTCGGGAAGGGATGCCCTAGACGAAGGTTTATCGACCAAATTGGCGATATATTGGAAATGGTCCAAATTATGAGTACCCTTAACCGACGAGCATGTATGCGTAGATATATGGATGTAAAGGAGGCGCTAGAGGTGTATCGAGATCGAGATGTAGTGGACAGTTTTGGTCTGAAATCATATTGCATATTCGATAATATGGATTTACTTTGTAAATAATTCATTAATCTATTGTTAATTAATTTTTCCAATATTTTAGACGTACATGAGAGTATTGAGATATACCAATAATTGGAAAGGTTTTTTTTTATCCCCCGATTTATGTAATGGAACTACAATGGCTTTTTTAAACAATGTGGAAAAATACCTTCAGAGAGGCAAATTCAAAAATATGAGTTAATGGTGCTACTAGAATTTGTCTAAATTTTCTTAATATACCAGTGGGTATGCCATCCCAACCAACCGCGCTTGTTTCTTTCAGTCCCATTATAATACCTTCTACCTCAGTAGCGTCCGTATCTAATAATGCGAACGAGCTTAATTGGCAGTTACTTTGAGTTGAAAAAGTGGCCCTGTATTCATGATTATTGTTAGAATTGTTAATTAACTGTTCAGCAAGATTTTTACCGACGTTCACAAAGTAATTATTTGCTTTATTTGCTGATATAAGCGGCGAGGATATATTTTGTAATAATTCTGCTGAAGATTCATGTTGTTTGGATATAAATGCAATATCTTTTAAATGCCGCCAAAGTTTTTTATTATCTCTACCAGACTCTTCCAGTAAGTTTGTAAGATTTTGATATTACAAACTTACTGGAATTGAATTTAGAGATTTTGTAAGAATTATACTTCAACTTTTTTAATGAATTGTTACAAAAATCCCTATATCTTTTATATGAAATTTGTAAGACGGAATTATCTGAAGAAGATTTTGCCATCAGGTGTAGTTTGTCCCTGTTTCATGCACCTAATTAAACCGGGTGTAATCCAAGGCTTTATTATTTTTTTAACTACTGTGTTATACGAAGTATTGCCAACGATGGCATTTCGTACGTTATTTATTAAGTAAGGCAAAGAAATGTTTACGTCAACGGTTTTATAAACTGGACTAAAGTCAATGTTTTGAATTGCATGTTCAAGGTTTTTCATATTACTTTCAGGAATGGAGTATTTACACTTCGGTTTAGGTATTTTAAGGCTTAACCTAAGAATGACGGCGCTATGATCGGTTACTATAGGATTGGTGACAAGGGTTATAGATGGTAACATAGTTTTTAGTAAAATGTGGTCTAAACAGGAACAACTTAGATGAGTAGGGAGCAAATGTGCTGGAAGCAGGCCCTGACATGCACAGATATTAAGGTAGTCTGTTGCTCCCCCATGACTGCCTTCAGGGTTGAGATCTATATTCATATCACCTGTTAACACTATATTTTTGAATGGCGACAGTTGCCTAAGTGTATTGTATAATGACGTGATAAAATTATCTATTTGTTTAAAGCCACAAAGCCTGTAAACAGCAAGGATAGCAGTTTCATGGCCCACTTTCACCAATAACCTACTACAATCTAGCTTCTTCGACTGATATATTTATATTTTTTTCTACTATACCGTCATTTTGGTTATATACAGTTTTACTACTAAAATTTACATTAAGAGGCGTATTACAAAAAAACGCGAAATTACAAGGTTTCCTCGTTGAAATTTTATGTTTAACGTTCATTGCTTGAAATAACAATTACTTGGTAAAAATAGTTCGTTTTCTCTCCTCAAATAAGCTCGGAATGGATTTTAGATAACTTATTTATTTAATCAGTAATAATCATTCTCCCGATGCATGTTTAGGTAAAAACTCTCGAAGACATGATTTGGGAGCTCTAATTTGTAGATTCTATTGGATATCGACCATCAATAAAAAAATATTTTTATCTCCCAAATATCCTACACTTTAATAATAGTTGAATACATTTTCGTTATATGCTTTTCACGCTAGGAAAAAAAATCGACATAATTCAAAAAACGACCAAAAACGCTTCGATACAAGCCTCTATATTTCCGAAGTTCTACATCATTTAGAAGTAAAATTTATACCAAAATAATCATCAACATTTGCTTAAACTATGCTATTATTTTTACTTTTTAAATAGTTACTATTATATTTTAATTAATTAAATAAAAGTACTATATATTTCACTGTGCCGGCCATCTGCGATCATTAACGCGCGAGCGCTTGCCGAGGGTGGACCTGTGTCAGTTGATTTCGGGCGCTGGCGGCGCTGCATCGTTTCGATACTACCGTAGTGTGCGTCGATTGCTATCGTAGTGTGCGTCGATTGCTATCGTAGTGTGCGTCGATTGCTATCGTAGTGTGCGTCGATTGCTATCGTAGTGTGCGTCGATTGCTATCGTAGTGTGCGTCGATTGCTATCGTAGTGTGCGTCGATTGCTATCGTAGTGTGCGTCGATTGCTATCGTAGTGTGCGTCGATTGCCTGCATACTAGAGCATCGTCAATTACGACCGCAATTTTTGATCGATCGGTTTTTAACAGTGGTAGAGCTAAGCGGTGGCTTTTGCTGTCGCACGGATGGGCCAGCTCGAACCGGGGTGGTACCACGACCTCACAGAATACCAGCGTGAAGTAGAGGTTTACCTCTGCGTTGCGCTTGGTGAGTGCAGGTGGCCGGAGGCCCAATTCCCCCCCCCCCCCCATCAACATGGTAGTGGAATTAAATAAAAGACTACCCCAGGAGGGTACCAGCACCCCTGGAGAATCCCTCGCTGAGCATCCACGACCAAATTACTCCACTCCTGGGCGTGGGTGCTCAGGCTGCCCCGCGTATTCTGGGGGGGGGGGGGGGGGGGGGCGAAATTCCGCTCAAGACGAAACCTGCTCGGGGCAAGCGGAGCAAGAAGACAAAGGCAACCCCTGCCACGCTTACCGTGGATTTCTGCAATATCAGGGGACTTCATTCAAACCTTAACGCCGTCCACTACCATCTGGAGATAGCTAAGCCGGCCTTGCTCTTTCTTACCGAGACACAGGTGTCCTCTCCGGCTGATACTTCGTATCTCTCCTACCCGGGGTACAAATTAGAACACTCGTTTTTGCCCCGGGCTGGAGTTTGCGTGTATGTCAGAGAGGATATCTGTTTTCGACGCCTCGGCAGCCTTGAAGGTACGGACCTGTCCATCCTATGGCTGCGCGTAGACAGCGACGACCATCCCCGCGTCTACGGGTGCCTCTATAGGTCCCATAGCGGTAATGCTGACACAGACCGA
Organism: Parnassius glacialis; assembly: GCA_033319125.1. Lineage (NCBI taxonomy): Eukaryota > Metazoa > Arthropoda > Insecta > Lepidoptera > Papilionidae > Parnassius > Parnassius glacialis. The sequence goes on from JAVANC010000016.1 coordinate 39,359,357, forward strand.
CTCATAGACCACGTCCAAATGGCTGCAGACTCCGTGCTACAACAGGTCCCATCCGCAGAGATCGTGATACTCGGTGATTTCAACGCCCACCACGCTGAATGGCTTGGTTCTCGTTTAACCGATCATGCGGGTAGATCTGTCTATGACTTTGCTTTGGCATATGGTCTAACACAACTGGTTACTTCGCCTACGCGGATCCCAGATGTGGAAGACCATGTACCTTCCCTGTTGGACCTTCTGCTGACCTCTCATCCGGACGGATATCAGGTCTCCGTCGATGCCCCTCTGGGCTCTTCGGACCATTGTCTGATCCGGAGTACGGTGCCACTCACGCTCCAATCGCAGTTGCGATCTACAGCTTGCCGCCGTGTTTGGCACTATAGGTCAGCTGATTGGGACGGGATGCGGTCTTTTTTTGCATCCTACCCTTGGGGGCGGGTTTGCTTCTCGCCGGAAGATCCCAGCGTTGTTGCCGATTCTGTTGCTGATGTGGTACTTCAGGGTATGGAACTTTTTATTCCATCCTCTGTGGTGCCCATCGGAGGCAGATCCCAGCCATGGTTTGGTCGCTCCTGTAAAATAGCATCACGCTATAAGCAGGAGTGCTACCAGGCCTGGGCTGACGCATCAACGTCTCGGGATGTAAACACCAGCGCACTTAAAAAGAAGTATAATTCCGCCTCCAGGTCCTTCAAAAGCGTCATTGCCAAGGCAAGGTCTGAGCACATCGGCAGAATTGGCGAGAAGCTAGTTCGCCTTCCTTCGGGAACCCGTGCATTCTGGTCTCTCGCCAAGGCTGTCCAAGGGAACTTCTGTCAGCCATCTCTTCCATCTCTGCACAGAGAGGACGACTCACTGGCCCATGCCGCAAAGGAGAAAGCCGATCTGTTGAGCTCTCTTTTTGCGTCCAACTCGACTCTAGATGACGGGGGGTACACACCGCCGACCATCCCGCGATGTGAGTGCTCCATGCCGGATGTGCGATTTACACAGCGCTCGGTCCGCAAAGCACTCTTCTCCCTGGACGTCAACAAGTCGAGTGGGCCCGATGGAGTCCCTCCCATTGTGCTGAAGACGTGTGCTCCGGAGTTGGCACCGGTTTTAACGCGTCTTTTCCGGTACTCCTACTCCCAAGGCGTAGTCCCGAACTCATGGAAGACAGCTTTGGTGCACCCGATCCCTAAAAAAGGCGACCGCTCAGACCCGTCCAACTACAGGCCTATCGCCATCACCTCCTTGTTCTCCAAAATAATGGAAGCCATTATAAACTGCCAGCTCATGAGGTACCTTGAGGATCACCAGCTGATTAGTGACCGCCAGTACGGTTTTCGTCGGGGTCGAACAGCTGGTGATCTTCTAGTCTACTTAACTCATAGATGGGCGGAGGCAGTAGAGTCCAAGGGGGAGGCATTAGCCGTTCGTTTGGACGTAGCGAAGGCCTTTGATCGGGTCTGGCACAAAGCGCTTCTTTCGAAGCTTCCTTCCTATGGGCTTCCCGAGAAATTGTGCAAATGGATCACCAGTTTCCTTACTGATCGGAGCATCAAGGTCGTAGTAGACGGTGAATGCTCTGATTTCAAGCCTATCAACGCTGGTGTTCCACAAGGCTGCGTGCTATCACCAACGCTGTTTCTCCTGCATATCAATGATATGTTGCTAACTGGCAGCATTCATTGTTATGCGGACGACAGCACTGGTGATGCCTTATATACCGGCCGTGCCAATATTTCTCGGGAAAACGTCGCCGAGTACCGGGACAAACTTGTGTCTGAAGTCGAGTCTTTGCTTAACAAAGTCTCGGATTGGGGGCGACTAAATCTAGTCCAGTTCAATCCCCAGAAGACACAAGTTTGCGCGTTTACCGCTAAAAAGAACCCCTTTGTCGTATCTCCTCAGTTTCAAGGCACTCCCCTTACTGCCTCAGCCAGTATCGGAATCCTTGGCGTCGACATATCGAATAGTGTGCAGTTTCGTGGTCACTTGGAAGGGAAGGCCAAATTGGCCTCTAAAAAGCTTGGCGTGCTCAGCAGAGCGAGACAGTATTTCATGCCGGCACATCGCTTGCAACTTTACAAAGCGCAAGTTCGGCCCCACATGGAATACTGTTCTCATCTCTGGGCCGGGGCACCCCAGTGCCAGCTCCTTCCACTTGACCGCATCCAGCGCAGAGCGGTTCGAATCGTCGACGACCGAGTTCTTTCTGATCGGCTCGATACACTGGCACTGCGTAGAGATGTTGCATCTCTTTGCGTATTTTATCGCATTTATCACGGGGAGTGCTCTGAGGAATTGTTCGGACTAATTCCAGCCGCTCAATTTCACCATCGCACATCGCGACAAAACTCGCGTTACCATCCATACCATCTGGATGATTGGCGGTCCACGACTGTGCGATTTAGAAGAAGTTTTCTCCCTCGCACGACTTCCGTGTGGAATCAATTACCACCAGCGAATTTTCCGGACCGATACGACTTAGGAACCTTCAAGAAAAGAGCTTACACCTTTCTAAAAGGCCGGCAACGCATCTGCAATTCCCCTGGTGTTGCGGTTGTTCATGGGCGGCGGTAGTCACTTACCATCAGGTGAGCCGCATGCTCGTTTGCCCCCTATTCTATAAAAAAAAAAACTATTTTATATAGTTATAATTTAGATCACGTCTTTTCCATTAAAATTAATTTTTAATTAAAAAAAAAGTTATTATGTATTGTGATGACATAGGCAAAAATTTGGGCATGATGTTAAATAACTGTTTAGAAGGACATATGATTAGTAATTATTTGCATGCCAGGAGCATCTTTTAGTTATATAATGAATAAAGTTTTAGCTAGTAAATTTTGCCCTAATAGCACATTAATAATTCTTGTTGGGAGAAGAGGCAATCTAAACAAAAATCAATTATTAAAATATATTGATAATCTAAATACTTTAAATGTACATAAAATTATCTTGTTTACATTGCCTTACATACAGGGTTGGCCGCAGGAAAATAAAATAAGATATGATTTAAATTTATTAATGAATAACTTTTCATGTAATAATAATTTAAACTTGACATTTAATTGTTATAATTATAATAATAAATTTAATTTAATAGACATAAATAATTTAATTAAGAAATTTTTGACTAATGATAGGTATTACCTATCTAAATATATTTTAAGACAGATAGCAAATGTGCTATCTTATTGTTTATATATTAACTCAGCCAAGGACTTGGCTACACAGACATCTGCTCCTTTTGAGCAGTGTAATGACTTAATATGTAATTTGGAATCAGTTCCAAGTAATTTAAATTAGAAAATGAGACAATAGAGGTAATCTCTAGCAGTTGTAATAATTTAAATAATTTAGAATGTAGCTTACAAATCTTTAATTGTATAACTCCACAGAGTGATAATGAAAATTGTATACACCTGGTGCATCAAAATATACAAGGCATGGTAGGCAAAGAGCTAGAAATTGAGTTGTTCTTAAATAGCAACAATATTCATATTTTATGTATTACTGAACATTGGTTAAAAACTTATAACTTAATGTTTAACTTCAGTAATCACCAGGTGGTCAGTTCTTTCAATAGAGAAACGGTTTTAAGAGGTGGCTCCTTAATATTAGCTAGTAAATTATTGTCATGTAAAGAACGTAAAGATATTGTGAGCCTCTCTGTTGAGCGAACTGTAGAAATGGCATGTGTTGAGTTTGAGCACCTCATTGTTGTGAGCGTCTACAGACCCCCATGTTCTATATACGATACTTTTGAAAAAATTATGGAGGAAGTTTTTGCTAAGCTTAATAAACAGAATAAATCTGTTGTAATATGTGGAGACTTTAACATCAATCTCCTAGAAGCTTCCTCAATCAATATTAAATTTAGATCATTGTTTAAATCATATGGTCTTTTTAATTTATTTTTAGAGCCAACGCGTATTGCTCAATCTAATGCAACATATATAGATAACATTTTTACAAATGTGGAGCCGTTGCATAAATGTATAATTCAAAAATTAAGTTCTGATCACTGTGGACAAGTAGTTTCGTTACCATATGTTCACAAAAAGCAAGTAGATAAGAAAGTTGTGTTTGTTCCAGTAAATGCACGTCGCTTGGAGAAATTTAGAAGTAACATAGTGAAAAAACTTCCATCACTTACATACCAAATTGATCCAAATTTTTTGTATGAAACATTATTTAAGCTTATTTGCAATGAATTTAATAATACTTTTACTTCTAAAACATTCTCCTTCAACAGTCAGAAGTCATTTAATGAATGGGCGACAGTAGGAGTCCATAAGAGCAGACATAGGTTATATGATCTTTACCATGAAAGGTCATATAATCATAGCGTCGAATTTAGGGAATATGTAAAAAAATATTCAAAAATATTTAAAAGAGTGTGCTCCACAGCCAAGTCTTTGTATTTGAGCAACAAAATTAAGACGGCTTCTAATAAAATTAAAATGACATGGAGTATAATTAATAGCGAAACTGGTAAGATCAACTCTCGCAATTCAAACTACCAGTTAAGTGTTAATAACAAATTAACCGAATCAGATCAGGACGTTGCAGTGGTTTTTGAGAAATATTTTACTGATATTCCGATATTAACGACTGAGTCACTGAATTCTTCTCCTGCGGTCGCCGAATCATTACTTAAACAAAATGTAAATGCGTGTACAAAGAATTTTACATTTCATAAAGTATCATCAAAAGATATTGTAAAATATTTTAAAACTATTAATGTTAAGAAAACTGCGGATCTGTGGGGGATTTCCGTTAAAGTTATTGCGTCTATAATAGATACAATCGCGCCTCATTTAGCTACTATTTTTAATACTAGTATCGAATCTGGTGTGTTTCCTGATTTAATGAAGTATAGTAAAGTAATACCTTTATTTAAATCTGGGAGTACATTAGACCCCGCTATTTAAATTTTAGACCTATTTCTGTACTACCAACACTTAGTAAGATTTTTGCAAAAATTATTCTTGATCAAATGTTAAATTTCTTTAATATAAATAATTTACTTCATAAAAATCAATTTGGTTTCACAAGGGGTCGCTCGACAACTGATACCGGTGTTGAGCTGATTAAATATATATTTAATGCATGGGAGAATTCACAGGATGCTTTGGGTATATTTTGTGACCTATCCAAAGCCTTCGATTGTGTTCACCATGAAACATTAATCAGGAAACTTCAACACTACGGTGTAAGAAGTGATGCTCTTAAATTAATTATTTCATATTTAAGTAAGAGAACGCAAAAAGTTGTCATTAACAGTATGAGTTCTTCCGGGTCGATGGTACAGATGGGTGTGCCTCAAGGCTCAATTCTCGGCCCCTTTCTGTTTCTTGTATACATTAATGACTTACCTTACATAGTAGGAGATAACCATGATATAGTATTATTTGCAGATGACACTTCTTTAATTTTCAAATTAAGTCGACAATTGCTAAAATATGACGAAGTAAATAATGCTATATCTAAATTAGTAAATTGGTTCAATGTTAATAATTTGCATTTAAATGGCACTAAAACGAAATGTATGAAATTTATGACTCCAAATGTCAAACAATTAAATACTAATGTAATTTTAAATGGGGAGAAACTGAGTCTTGTAGATACCACCATTTTTCTTGGAATCACACTAGACGCGAAGCTTCAATGGAGCCCCCATATATCAAAACTAGCAAGCAGACTTAGTTCTGCAGCATATGCCGTAAAAAAGATTGGAAGTCTAACTAGTGTTGAAACAGCTAGACTAGTTTACTTTAGCTATTTCCATAGCATAATGTCGTATGGTATTTTGCTATGGGGACACGCAGCTGACACTGAAATTATATTTGTTTTACAGAAGAGGGCCATAAGAGCAATTTATGATTTAAAGCCTAAAGAGTCGCTGCGACAAAAATTTAAGGAAATTAATATATTAACTTTGGCCTCTCAATACATTTATGAAAATGTAATGTACGTACACAAAAATAAAAGTAGTTTTACAAAAATAAGTGATATTCATTCTGTAAATACTAGGAACAGACACAAGCTAGTAGTACCAGTTACTCGACTCCATCGAGTCAGTAATTCATTCTTGGGGCGATGTATACGCTTTTACAACAAAATTCCAGAAAATATACAAAATTTGACCTGCTCAAAGTTCAAAAACTTTATTAAACTAAGTTTGTATAAAAAGGGTTATTATAGTATTAAAGAATTTATAGATGATAATAACCCCTGTAAATGAGGTGATCGCTACCAAGCTATTTCTAATTTGTTGTGTTGTTAATTTGTGTAACATACATGATTGTAAGCTGTTATTTATAAAAAAAGTTCCGCTGGGTTTCTTGCTGGTTCTTCCCAGGACAGAGGTTTTTTTTTCGAACCAGTGGTAATTATACAAAAGAGTGACTTTCAATAAGCATTATTTATAATCTATATTGAATAAAAAAGTTTCTGTTTCTGTTTCTGTTATTAAACATGGTAGGGACAAGGAGTCTACAGCATTGGCACAATTGAGCAAACAAAAAAATATTATTATAGAAAAATGTGGTCTATTCATTGACCTAGATCATTGTTATTTGAGGGCTTCACCTATGGTTTATACAGCAACGGTCTTATTGAAGTTAAATGTCCCATTTCAGCTTTCGGAATAGATTTTGATACGGCCTTTCGACAAAAAAAATGTTAAAGGTTATAAATTCAGTGATTCAAGTGTAACATTAAGTCAAAATAATGATTGGTTTTATCAAATCCAAGGCCAGCTTCATTTAGCAAATAAAAATGTCTGAATACTTGCCATAATATGTATGTATTGGCCCAGATTAATGCAGTAAAAGTACTAAAAATTTACAAATACGATCAATTTTAGATTTTCAATATGTTACCCAAGTTACAAGCTTTTTATGAAAAGTGTGTACTGCCTGAAATTATCGAATCGAGAAAAGTTCGGTCAATGCCGTCGCAGCAAATATTTTTCGTATAAAAAATATAGTAATTGACTGTAAGTACCGATTAAAAAAATATTAGTTACATTTGGTTGTTATATTTATTAAAACAGGTTGCAAACGTTTATTTATTTATACCACTATTCTACCGGTAGTAGACATAATCGATTATTAACATTCGATTACAGCGTAACAATTAAAATATTTATGTGTACTTATATTGACACTAAATTTCATAAATAATGAATAATATATCAAAATGGTATATAATAATGGTATATACTTTATTCCATCTTAAATGATGCTAATTCTCCGCCATATCTTAAAGAAAACTTCAACTTTCTCTACGCTATTTCCGGCCGTGAACCTCGTCCTTCTAACGTCCTTAAAGTTAGTATTCCAGAACATAGAACAAAATTTTTTAATTCTTCCTTCACAGTTCAGGCTATTCTCCTCTGGAACGCTTTACCCGCTGATGTCAAGGAAGTTACGAATAAGCTTTTGTTTAAAAGATTGGTGCGACAACGTTATTTAGAGGTAAACAACAATTAATTGCCTTCCTTATATATATATATTAATATATTATATGTGTATTTATAATTTATATATATTTATTTATTTTTATATATATATATATATATATATATATATATATATATATATATATTTGTGTATATGTGTGTGTGTGTGTGTGTATATATATATATATATGTGTGTTGTTTATGTATACTGTATTTATATAATGCAATTAGGTAGTTTTTTTTTTATTGTATAATCTATTTATTATAGCTGAACTGTTTTTATTTATAACTTATGTTTTATTATTGTCCTTAACTTGCACCTGCCAACATCTTTATTTATTCCATTTTTCGTCGGATTGACTGGTAGAGAATGCCATAGGGCATTAAGTCCGCCCTTTGTAACCCCTAGTTGGTGTGTTGCAATAAAGGATAAATAAATAAATAATAATAAATTATATAATTATATAATAATAAATTAATAAGATAACATTAAAATGACACTCCAAAAAATATTCCATCCCCTGAAGTCCATCCTAAGAAAACTTTGTATTATGGAAGATCAAGATCGTTTAATCGCCATACTCACAGTATTATAGTGCGAGCGAGTGAATAGATATGAAAAAAAGTATCGGTCGCGTAGCTTACCGCCCGCTCGGTGCGTAAAATACCTAAATGTGCGAAACGCCGAAATGTAAGAGGGCTTTTAAAATACTCTGGGATAAATTGTTTACTCGATAAATTTTGGCGGTATAGCTATTTACTCTCGGATAACCAGTTATACCTGGGTTAAGATTTCGTAAAACGAAAGTTCTCTAACTCGAGAGTAGTTAGCGATTTTATTTTCAGGATAAGACTTATACTAAGTTTGGTCGAATCCGCCCTAAAAGTATTGTATCCTGCCAGTGATGGCAGGTTGTTCTGGCTTTTAGATAGCCAGCATTCTGTTAGTATGATAACGTCGCATTCAGTGTCTAATCTTCGAAGGAGTATATAGAAATTATCCATGTTTTTATTTATACTACGAATGTTCTGTGTTAAAATAGTAAGAGGGTTCGCGGCCTTGAAGATATATTCCTTGCACGTATCAATTTCACATGATTTCATCATTACAGCCCTTCACAAGTCCACTGCTGAACATAGGCCTCCCCCAAAGAATGCCACAAAGCACGGTCCCGAGCCACCTGCATCCATCGACTTCCTGCATGTCTTACCAGGTCGTCACTCCATATTGTGGGGGGACGCCCTACACTTCGCCTACCGGTACGAGGCTGCCACTCGAGAACCTTTCTTCCCCATCGGTTGTCGGTTCTTCGAGCTATATGGCCGGCCCACTGCCACTTCAGCTTACTAATCCGTTGGGCTATGTCGGTTACTCTGGTTCTACTGCGGATATCCTTATTCCTAAGTTTATCATGCAGAGAAACTCCGAGCATAGCCCTCTCCATAGCTCGCTGAGCGACCTTGAGCTTCCTCATACGGCCAGCAGTGAAGGACCACGTCTCAGTTCCGTAAGTCATCACTGGCAACATGCACTGGTTGTACAATTTTGTTTTAAGGTTTTGAGGTATTTCTGACGAGAAGATGTGTCGTAGCTTCCCGAACGCTGCCCAGCCGAGTTGAATCCGTCGATTGACCTCTCGGTCGAAGTTGGACTTACCTAGTCGGACTATTTGTCCCAGGTAAACATACTCGTCAACAACTTCGAGCTTAGTGCTCCCAACAACTACCGGCATAGGTGTGACATGGACATTAAACATAATCTTTGTTTTGTCCATGTTCATCTTAAGACCTATCCGTTGGGAGACACTATTGAGGTCATTGAGCATAGTGCTTAGCTCCTCCAGCGATTCTGCCATGAGGACTATATCGTCGGCAAATCGAAGGTGAGTGATGTACTCGCCATTGATGTTAATTCCGTATCCTTTCCAGTCCAGAAGCTTGAAAACGTCTTCCAATGCAGCGGTGAAGAGTTTCGGGGATATAACGTCACCCTGTCTTACACCTCTCTGCAATTGGATAGGTTTCGTACTCTGGTTCTGTACTCGGATAGCCATCGTAGCTCTACTGTACAAACACTTCAGCACTTCGATATACCGACAGTCAACCTGGCACCGCTGAAGGGACTGCAGCACCGCCCAAATTTCGACGGAATCAAAGGCTTTCTCATAGTCCACATACGCCAGACATAGTGGCAAATTGTACTCTTCGGACTTCTGTACAATTTGCCGTAGGGTATGTATGTGGTCTATGGTGCTAAAGCCCTTTCGGAAACCGGCTTGTTCGGGAGGCTGGAAGTCGTCAAGTCTGCGCGCGAGACGATTCGTAATGACTCTCGAAAACAGCACGTAGACGCGGCTCAGAAGGGAAATCGGTCTGTAGTTCTTCAAGAGAGCGTTGTCACCTTTCTTGAAGAACAAGACCACCGCACTTCTGCTCCACGCCTCCGGTGTAATGCCACCATGGAGGACGGAATTAAAGAGCTTCTGAAGGACTTCAAGTACCGGTCTTCCACCCGCTTTCAGAAGCTCCGCTGTAATTCCATCCTCGCCTGGGGCCTTGCCGTTTTTAAGGTGCTGGAGAGCCATTCAAATCTCGCTCAGACTGACGTCTGGGATATCTTCGGAGTAGTGTCGAATAAGACTCGCTCTTGGATCGTTACTCACACTTGAGTGTGGCTCCAACGATGACGTGTACAGCTGCCCATAGAACCTCTCAATCTCACTCAAAATCTCAGGTGCCTCGGAAACGATGCTGCCACATTCGGTCTTCAGCTTTGACAGTTGGCTCTTTCTGGCAGACAGATCTCTGGCAAAGACTTTGGAGCCTTGGTTCCGCTCGATCGCTTCTTCAACACGAGCTGTATTGAAGTTGCGTAAGTCTCGCCGCATGCATTTGGAGATCTGTCTGTTCAGTTGCCTGTATGCTGTCAAATCTGTTGAAGAATGTAGCCTCATCTCCCGTCTAACAGCCATGAGATTAAGAGTGTGATCGGAGAGTTTTTGTGTTCTTCTGCGGTGGGTCTTGCAGAACTTAGCTCCGACCGCATGGACAGTTTCCACGAGCTTGTCATTCATATCGTCCACTTCATTGCAGTCTTCTAGGCACTGAAATCGGTTTTTAACTCGAGCTGAAAGGTTTCGGGACTTTGGATTAGAGCACGAGGGGGACGGAGCGTTGACTTCATCAGACGAGACCTCTCCAACTTGACATTTAGGTTCAGTGTGCCTCTAACCATTCGGTGATCGCTGCCGGTTTTCACCCTCGCGATCACTGAGACATCACTGAACAGTTGTCGTCTGGTCGTCATAATGAAGTCAATCTCATTTTTTGTCGAACCGTCGGGGCTCGACCACGTCCACTTCCTGTGGGGCCGCTTCTTGAAGAAAGAGTTCATCATAAAGAGTCCCTCTTTCTCCATGAAGTCGGCCAGCTGCTGGCCCCTTGGGTTCCGTTGCCCTATTCCAAATTTCCCTACTTTCAGCTCACCGTTCTCTCTTGTGCCTAGTTTTGCATTGAAGTCTCCCATTAACACCGTATATTGGGTTTTGGAGGAATGCATGGCTCTAGAGATATCCTCATACATTTCCTCCACCTCCTCCTCGGGGTGTGCCGAGGTTGGTGCGTAAACCTGTATGACCTTCAGCGAATACCGTTTGGTGATTCTGAGTATAAGGTACGCAACCCTTGTCGACACACTCCCGATCTTTACAACGTTGTTAACGAGAGACTTGTGGACGATAAATCCGACACCTCCTTGGGACAGATGGTCGCCCTCCCGGTGATAGAGCAAGTTGCCGGATTCGAGGATTACCGTGTCCTCCCCCTCTCTTCGGACTTCGGATAATCCGATAATATGCCAGCGCAACTTGTCTATCTCTTCTTCCAGCTCCACGATCTTCTCGTCAGTCCTCAGGGTGCGTGCGTTGTACGTTGCCAGGTCGAGTCGTCTAAGGTGGCAACCGAACCTCCACCGGAGATTCTTAGCACCCCCTGCCCCGCCGTTACCATGGTCGCCACCGTAGCCAGGAATAGCGGGGCCGCCGGGGACTGGGGGCCGTTTATTATTGTCATTGCTCATGGGGGGTATATTGCCATAGTTGCCACGCTTGGCGAGCGGGTTGGCAACCGCAGTTTTTTTATTGTATTTATGCCGTTACCAGGAAGATGCTGCTGCCCATCTCCTGCCTGTTTCCCTTTGTCGCCTTTTACGACACCCACGGGAGGATATGGGGTAGTGGATATTCTTGACCGCCACTACACGGCAACCATATTATTTTTCTTAATAAGTAATTACTTAACAACAGAAAAAAATAAAGAAAAAAAATATATAAACTAAATTAAATTAGGGCAATAAGATGAAGATGAACGGTGGCGCTCTTAGGCGCCCTCATTATAATCTATGGAATTAATGTACCTAGTTTCAGCCATCTTGTTAGCCGGGCATTCACGGTCACCTGTTTTGTGGTTGCTCGGTTTTTTAAAAAGCAGGCATGTTGCACATTTTGCTGGGTCAGCTTTCTTAATGCAAGAATTTGCCTGATGTCCTAATTCACCACAATGTGCACGCGTGTCAATGGTTACCCGGCAAGTTCTTGCAGCATGTGCGTAGTGTTGACATTTGAAGCACCTGGTCACAAGTGTGAAGTCTCGAACTGGGCACGACGTCCAATTTATGAAGACTCACTCCTGGTTGATAAGCGCCTTTCTGATGCCAGCTGGCACTTCCAAACTAAATTTGCATGAAAGTGCTTCTTTTTTACCCGATTTATGACTTAACTTTATAGAGGACAAAAAAGATTCCCGCGTTGAGTTAGGGAGCTTATCGGCTAAATTTTGTTCATAAATGCAATCATACACTTCTCGTTCGCTAAGGCCGGCAAGTATAACTAAGACAATAATCCGTGGTCTTCTTTTATAGTGCTCTTCCAACTTTAGACCGGAACTACTAAGCTGGGTAGATTTTTTAGCTTCTCAATGTCGTCCTTTGTTTCAGTGCTGATAATAACACCTCCTTTTTTAGTTTTACGTAGTCCTTTTACGTGTAATTTCAAATGTTCAGGGAATATAATTTTTTGGAAAAAAGATTTTGTGTCTTCACTAAAGTTAAAGTAAAGTTGCAGCCTATTTACATCCCACTGCTGGTCACAGGCCTCCTCTCATTTCTCAGAGTGTTTTAGGGCAAGGAAATGTCCGCCGCGCTGCCCCAATGTGTGTTGGCGAACTTCACATGTCTTCGAAATATTTTTTTCTTATTTCTCAGATATGCAGGTTTCCTCACGATGTTTTCCTTCACCGCCGAGCACGTAGTAAATCAGCACTTAAAATTGCAATTAACAATTTCATTGGTGCCGGCGGGGCTCAAACCCGGGTTGCTCGAGTACTGTGAATCTTACAGCAAGCGTTAACCATCTGAGCTACCACGGCTCACTAGTTTTTAATTTATTATCCGGATAATTTGCAATAGAACTGAATGTTTTGGGCGCAAGTAATTATTTTTGTTTGTTTTGACAATATCAGCAAAGGGCATCATTTTTTCTAATGATGGTTTGGTGCAGCTTTCTTGAATAGAATCCATAAGAGATTTTCTGAAATCATTAAGGCACTCCATTAGGTCTTGTTTTTCTTTCAGTGCTTCAAGAGAAGTATACATTAAAATAGCCTTTTGCTTCAACGATTGGTAGAATACTGCCATCTGAGAGGCTGCATTACCGATCTTTCGCGATAGGGAATTAATTCTCAGCTTTTGTTCAGAGTTTAGTTTTCTCTCCTGGGCAATATGGCAAACTTGATTAAGGCACTGTTCGATTGAGGTCATCCAATTTTTAATTTTACTGGTGGCTGAAAATTCAATAGGGTCTGCAGAATCACGCTGAGATGGTTGAGGCGTGCTGGGCGGACTCCGAGGTGTAATGGTGCTCCGGTTGAAAGGGTTATTTTCGTATGTGTTAAACATGATTTCTCTCAAATATTTTTCATTATAATTTGTTATTCATCACTGTAAAATCACAACTTAGCAGAAATTGTGCAATGGCTTATCTAGGTCACAATATTATTGAATATATTTAAACACTTGTATTTTGCTAATAGGCACGACTGCTCGATTCGAGCTCCGTAAGCGTATAATTAAATACATTATAGAAATTAATTTTAACTTTCGACTTAAATATGAATTTAAACTTAATAATTTAAGTAAGGAAACTCGTCAGTCAAATAAGATTGCTGTGTTTAAAGGCCAATATATTTATGAGGCTACTCTCTAATCTCGCAGATCTATTGATCCGCGCAGCTGTTCATTAAACACTAGTTCATCTTCTCTACGACTAACACTGTAGGCGATGAACCACGCAATCAAGCGCTCGGCACACTGTTGTCGGCCATCGAGCATAAATCGGGCATCGGGTTTTTGTGAGAATCAAATACTATGGAATTTCTACTATCCTGGCACACTGATCTGGCGTCTCATGCACGTGCATCTAGCGGCGCTTCAGGAGCATTACTAATACCTAACTATACTAAACGTTTTACATTGTGCCTTAGGATTAGGAATATAATCCGAAACTACGGTAAACCCCTTGGGTAAAATGGCGTGATGCTATACTATTGCACTAGATGCTATAATATACATTTTTTGTTGATAAATAGGTACTCAGTTGGGTTCATAATTAGTTAAATACGATAATCTCAAGATTTTTTTATTTTTAATATACTACAGTTTTATAATATATAAAAATCTATCTCTATTTATTACCTAAAGTATTGAAGTAAAATTTTTGAAGTCTTACTGTAACAATATTATACTTAGTTGTTCAAATAATGTAGGTTTTTTTAAAACTTTTAATAAAATTGTGTTTATTCTGCTTTTTATTTTATATTTCTAAAGAAAATATTTGCTGCAAATTGTAGAGTTCTTTGGATTCTAACCAACCGGGCGGGTTGGTTAGAATCAAGGAGGTTATATTATATAGGGAGTGAGCGCTTGAAACATTGAAAACGTTCCTCATTTCTCTTAGAAAGAGAGGCACCGAGTTTTGTATTTTATCCCCTTCTAACATTGATAAGTGTTTACACATGATAAAAACATTACCAACGTTTAGACAGTTATTGACTTAAAGTAATATTTTAGACGTATGCTAGAACGATAATCTTACATTTTTTATCGCTAATCATAGTTGGTATATTCCATATTGTATTTTAATTAAGCTTATTATTAAATAACACGAAAAAAACTACTAAAACACTTTAATGTATGAAATTTATGACTCCAAATGTCAAACAATTAAATTCTAACGTAATTTTAAATGGAGAAAAACTGAGTCTTGTAGATGCCATCATTTTTCTTGGAATCACATTAGATGCCAAGCTTCAATGGAGCCCCCATATATCAAAACTAGCAAGCATACTTAGCTCTGCAGCATATGCTGTGAAAAAGTTTAGAAGTCTTACCAGTGTTCAAACAGCTAGACTAGTTTATTTTATCTATTTTCATAGCATAATATCGTATGGTATTTTGCTATTGGGACACGCAGCTGACACAAAAATTATATTTGTTTTACAGAAGAGAGCCATTAGAGCAATTTATGATTTAAAGCCTAAAGAGACGCTGCGATAAAAATTTACGGAAATTAATATATTTACTTTGGCCTCTCAATACATTTATGAAAATGTAATGTACGTACACAAAAATAAAAGTAGTTTTACAAAAATAAGTGATATTCATTCTGTAAATACTAAGAACAAACACAAGCAAGTAGTACCAGTTACTCGACTCCGTCGAGGGAGTAATTCATTCTTGGGGAGATGTATACGGTTTTACAACAAAATTCCAGAAAATATACAAAATTTGACCTGCTCAAAGTTCAAAAACTTTAATAAAATAAGTTTGTATAAAAAGGGTTATTATAATATTAAAGAATTTATGGATGATAATAACCCCTGGGAATGAGCTGATCACTACCAAGCTATTTCTAATTTGTTGTGTTGTTAATTTATAGAACATACATGATTGTCAGCCGTTATTTAAAAAAAAGTTCCGCTGGGTTTCTTGCTGGTTCTTCGCAGCACAGAGGTTTTTTTCGAACCAGTGGTAATTAAACAAAAGAGTGACTTTCAATAAGTATTACTATTACTATTCAATAAGTATCTGCCTCTATGCAAGCTTGATATATATAAAAGAAATGTATTTATAAATTACGAAAGGGAGGTCTTTCGTAATTTTTAAAAGGAAACTCACAGAATTGCTGACAACAAAATGTTTCTATAGGTTAAACGAATATATGAATTATAAAGAAATGTAAAATAATGGTGAAATGTAGAAAAACTTATTAATTTTATTTTATTATATTTTTTTGACATTTTGTTACATACTATACATTTATATATAATCAATTACCTAATTAATTCCATTTTTGACATATATTTATTGTAATTTAAATACTTGACGCTAAAATATTTTTAAGTAACTACATAATTATTTTTTTAAATACTTTACCTCGTTAAATTCTAATAATAATATTTTTGTATATTGTAGATATTGCACGCCATTATCCTGGTAGAATGTAAGGTCAAATTAATAAATAACAACATCACAATATTATGTACTACATTCTGACAATAAATAAATTTGAATTTATAATCTATATTGAATAAAAAAGTTTCTGTTTCTGTTACACGAATGTTCTTTCCCTAAAAACTAGGAGATGCATTTTACGCTATAGATGACAACACTATTTTAAAATTTGACATTGTCAAATGAATGAATATATTGTTTTTTTTTTAATATAGAATAGGGTGACAAACGAGCACACAGTCCACCGGATGGCAAGTGGTTGCTGTGGCCCATAGACATCTACATCTATCCTCGTTTGCGAATCAAAATGTAGATGCGTAGTCACCCGTGAGGACTAAGATGAAATGTCTCTTTTCCAGTAAAAAGGGTCTCCGGTTCTCTACACTCACCATACGAAATACATCAGTTTTGAGCTACTATTTTACGCTGGTATTCTGTGAGTGCGTGGTCCTTCCCCGGTCGAGCCGACCCATTTGTGCTACAGTTGTACTACTCATATAGCTACAGCATGGCTTTACCACGTAGAAAACGCCTTGTGCTAATCATTCGCTAAATTTATGTGAAGTGCACTCACTTAGGGAGCGTTAATTAAAGTTTAACTTTTTTTCGGAACAGTAGAAAGAGTTTACAGGTTCCTCTCATCATCCACACGTCAATGGAAAACTTTAATAAAAAGTGTAGGCGTATCCGTCAAAAGACTCTCAGAGACAAAATGAATTGCTCATCATTACGTTGTTAAACCAAAGCAAAAAAACTAAAAAAAAACTAGTATAAACACTCGAAGATATATATATGATCTATGGAGTGTAGAGTAGAAGGAGGACCATCTCTGTATATGAAAAGTGTCCCTAAAAACGCGTCCAATAAGGGTGGCGCTGCAGTAGCATAGGATAAATTAAAAAAAGCGCCAAAATTAATTAGAATAAGATAATGAAATAAACAAGGACCGACCAATCCGCTTGGTTTTGTACTACGTAAATAGTTGAGGTTTTGTATGCTGGCATTTTACTAACTACTCTAGTTATGAAATTTTTAAATATTTGAATTCAGTTGACTTCACTCCGTCTACAACAGCTATATTCATATCGTAGTTTTTCAGGCGCCAGCGCTATTGTGGTAGGTTTTGGAACCTCAATTTCCAGTATATAGTGGGACACTTTTTCAACTTTTGCACCTTATAAGATGGTTCTCCTTCTACTCTACACTCCATAATATGATCCCAGCACCAACAGAGAAAACGTCGATACAAAAGAAGCAGTATCTACACTCTTACCAGCTTTGTGTGAATTCAATTTTTTATTCTATCTTTCCTTTTGGTGTAAAATCCTAATAGAAGTTAGCCAGACACAAAAGCAAATACTAAATAATATAATAATAATCTAGATTATCACTGGAAAAGTAGGAGATAAAAATCAAAGCCCGAAAATTTTCTTCAAAGCCAACATATTCAACTAGTGGAAAAAGCTATTCCCTACGTAACAAAAAATGTGAGAATGTGGAAATTTCGATTGAAGGAAGAAGAGGAATGAGGAGATTTCGAAAACGTTTACCAGGAGAAATGACCCGATATGCTGGACTAACATTGCCAGAGGAGCTGCAGAGA
Source organism: Parnassius glacialis (assembly GCA_033319125.1). Lineage (NCBI taxonomy): Eukaryota > Metazoa > Arthropoda > Insecta > Lepidoptera > Papilionidae > Parnassius > Parnassius glacialis. Next base: position 39,376,985 of record JAVANC010000016.1, read on the forward strand.
GCTATGTTAGAAAGTCTTGACAGATTTTACGAGGAACTAGACTATCGCTACTGAGCAATGGATGATATTCTCTTGACATTTAGTGTTGTTCAGCTTTATACTCTGCTAACGTCACCAGATGAAGATCTTCAAATAATTCAAAATCTGACAAAAATCTTCGATGATTTTTCTGCAGGATATATAATTTTGGAGACTTCACGACTTGAAAACTACCAGCATTTCTTCCCAAGAAGCGGTTCAATGTAACTCATTGGAGCTTTTCTCGTAAAATTGGCCTATTCTGAATCTGTTCCGAATCTAACGCTGTCTCTAATTTTTTTTTACTATTAAGTTTCATGTGAAGGAAGCTTATCAAAATTCAAATTAATAAAATCAAACTTAAGGTCTACAATGAGCCAAGCGGGACTAACCAATCTTTTCATTTTATCTATCCAAAATGACAAGAAAGTAAACTTTGATAATATATTAGAATATTTTAGCAAAATAAAGTCCCGTTAGCATGTATAGCATTTTTTGTTTTATTTTGGGGGGTGCTTGATAGAAAACCTCCCTGGGTGTCAACCAACGCTACGCCGCCACTAGTTACCGTAAGGTTTGATACTGTAGCGAAGCAATAATGTAATCAAAATATTAAACGGAGTTTAATTATAACACTATTCAGCACTTTCTATATCGAAAAAAAATACGCATTTCGTTTTCCGTGATACTGTATACACTAATAATATTCTCAAAATATTGTATCATGGACACTCTATTAGAAAGAAATGCAACGCCAAACTCGGTGCCTTTCATTCATTTCAAGGTCACTGATTTAGGACCGTTTCTCTAGTATGAAGTGCGCACTCCCTATATTTTACAATCTCCTTGGTTAGAATACTATTACTAAACTTATCCTTATTTTTTTATTCTATCCATCTGTTTGACAAACGGCAAAATAAAATTACGATTTTATAACGCAAACTGAGCATTTATTTTCATTCCTCTACTTGTTGTGTGGGCAAATCTATCGTTTCATTAGAAACATTCAAGATATATATCGATATTAATTTTTATATTGTAGTTGGGTCAATCTCTAGCGTACATGTAAAATATTGTGTTTAAAAATGAATTCACAATAATCATAAAAATTATCAACAACGTGACTTTTTTCATTGCAAAACATAAAAAATAATAAAATAATTGAAAATATTCTATATTTTAAACTGCATAAAGTTTAACCAAAAATAGACGTATCATTGCAGTAACGACGTCTTGCGAATTTACCTGTGAAATGTGCCAACGACGATTATTTATATTATTGCCACCACAGTCACTCACGAAATATTAACCATTTTGGAAAACTGTGAATTGTAAACATTAACACTATTATAATCTAAAAAAATTACAAAATATCTAGGAGCTTATTTCTTGCGTGCCGACTTCTGCCGACCTTTAATTCAGAATCGGTTACAGACATTGATATAAGACAAGTATATAGTTGGTTTATAGTTGGCTTCATAAATGTCGCTACTTTGGAAAAATAAAATGAAATTTACTTACAAAATAAAAATAAGTGCATCAAAAATTATTGGTGATGTTATTAAAAACAAATTATCATTTTAACGTGAAAATACGTAATAATTATCGAATCAAGCGATAAATATGATAATTATGATACTGGAAACTAGCATAATATTATAATATTTTTTTTTAATTAAAATGAAATAATTGTCATACTAAATTGTCATTCATGTTTCATTGCAAATATCATTGATATAAGAAAAAGAGGATAAGAAGTAAATTGCATATATATTTTTTGGTTATACAAATATCATGCAAACATGAACCTTGCCAACAAAAATATATCTGTCTCATTCTCACACGTTATGATTTTCAAATGTAAAAAAGATAAGTACATATCATACATATAAGAACTTGAAAATAGTGTAAATCGTAAATTTTCTATAATATTTTTTTTCATCAAAAGATCTGATGATGTTAAGATTATTTTTTATTGGTACTTAAGGATGTGTAATATTTATTTTAGGTTGCCAAATAATAAAAGCCTTCAAAAATTTTGGATTGATAATATAGGCCAGGAAAACATAAAACCTGCAGTAGTAAGAAGAATATGCTCCTTGCCATTGAGTTATATATACTACGTAGTAGAGAAGCCATTCCAAACAAAAATTGTGTCCTACTCTATGTCTTCGCGCATGCGCCGGAGTAGTAGTCGCGCATGCGCGAAGACCTTAATTTGATATAAAACAAGATGAAAACAATAATAATTAATTTTATTTATTGGAAAACAATATTAAAAGCTATAATAATAATTAAAAAAGAAAACTAAAACTAGAAACTTAAATATCATATAGTCCTACTCCTCGTGGTATCGTGCCAAGAACGCTGGCTGCGTTTCCCCGCTGAATGGCTATACTTAGCCTTTGAGCGAGGAAAGCACCAGCCCTCTTAACACCAGCAGCAACGACCAGTCGCGGATGGATAAATATAAGAATTTAATATAAAATATCTTAATTTAATCTAAACAAACATATTATATTTCTAAATAAAATGTAATAATTATTATTTTATAGAATTCACAAATCTTCAATTTACGCAATATTTAGTTTGTATGGATTGCACTACACTTCAGTTGAACATAGTCTATGTTCGGAATGGCTTCTCTTTTTTATTTTGAAAAATAATGTATAAATAGAACGCTGGATGTAGTTCGGCTTAAGGGTGATGTGGTACATGTGTCTAAAATAAATTTTCTGACTAAATAATATTATTTCGTCACGAATTAATGATTTTAATCAGTATACATTATTGTTATTTTATTTATTTTTAATCCTTACTCTCACGTTGTAAACACTATAAAATTGATATTTTGTGGTGTTACACAAATATATATAATTTTATAATTAAAAGTGAGTATGGAAGTGGAAGTCTGAAATGGCGCAGCTACCCCTATTGATCGAAATGTTGCATGGAAATTGGTTGTCATATGGTATGAACATGGGATGCTGAAGATTGAGGAATACGTTATGATAGTTAAATGATTAATGGATTGCGTGAACGGTGATATGGTTAGAAAGAGGCTGCTCAACTCGATTAGACTACTAAGATAAATAAATAAATAATCTTTATTATCAAAAAAAAAAGAGAGATGATGGCTAGTAACTATATATGAAAGAACACATGCTCCACAAACTTTAAATAAATCAAGATAAAGAGCAGTATAATGCACGTTCATGGTAACTTGAATTGGTAACCGACCATTACCACGAAAGAAAGGTGTTGTCGAATCTTTATGGCGGCTTGGAAGTTAAGAGCGAGCGCTAGTCCGTTCAGATATAGTTGAAAGAAAACTTGATGGTGCCTCAGATCACTGTACGTAAAGCGAAGCGTGAAGTACAGGACTTGCGCTCGCAACTAACTTCCCAGCTGCTATAAAGTCTATATATATGATATAATTCACGGAAACTTCGACGCATACCGTGGGGGCTGGTTCGATGTGGTGCAGGACAAAACCACTGGGAAAAACTTAGGGGAGACTTCTGCCTAGTAGTGGGACAGCATGGGCTGGACAAAAAAAAATCATACGAAACCTAATACATTGCCTATAGTGGTGGTTTCGTTAATCTCTGCAGAGGAGAAAAAAATGCATGCGTCGACTCAGGGACGCACGGATGAAGTGCCTATGTTCAGATTGCTGTCGTTACGAAAAAACGTTAGCTCGTTGCACGAACTCAGTATAATATTCAGGTGCACGTCGTATACGTGTTCTGAAAAGAAAGGAGTTAAAGCTCCAATCAAGTGCTCTTTTCTTGATCTCTTCGCTCACTTTTGACTGTTGCTTCACCATATCTTAAAGCAATTACAGTTTTAAAACTTTCCTATTCTGAGTTGAACGTAAGATTTATTTATTTATTATCTCAATACAACTATTATTACAGGATTAACCCAATGCAATAGTGTAGTGACCTAATATTTGTTTATCTAATATATACCCATGAGATGGACAATACGTCATAATTTATATAGCATCGATACTGAAAATATCGACAAAAACAACTCTATTTCTTGTGGGTGGAGCATAGACTTTGTATCTTATCTTGTCAATCCTCAATCTACGGGGTGGAGTCGTCGCCATATTTGAGAAACATTTGACTTCAGATCACGTGACCACATTTCATATCCTCTATTTTTCTTATATCTATGGTTACAGAGTCATGAGATTTGGTATCCTTTTCTATCTTGCAACTTTGCCATAAGGAATTTTCTTTTACCTTGCACACTATGTCCGTCTATACCATGAAGTTAAGGTGAAAGCTCCAGGGTGGCCCGCGAAATTCAAATTTTCTTACGTTTTTGGAATTTGCAGGTCAGGGCCAGATTGAATGTTTAACAAAATATGATTGGCGAGCGTAACGAGTATGTATTTACAGAATTATAATCATTATAATCATCAATACAACCCCCTAAGTTCATATAATTTCTTTGAATAAGTTTTTCTGGAAATAGCCATACATTGGAATTATACGAACATAGACACCCTTATTGGACGCGTTTATAGGGGGGCACTTTTCTTAAATAGAGATGGTTCTCCTTATACTCTACACTCCATATTAAAAATCTATGGAGTGTAGAGTAGAAGGACACCATCTCTATATATGAAAAGTGTCCCTAAAACGTGTCCAATAAGGGTGGCGCTGCAGTAGCATAGGATAAATTTAAAAAAATGCGCCAAAAGTTATTAGAATAAGACGGAGAAATAAACAAGGACCTACCAATCCCCTTGGTTTTGTACTATGTAAATAATTGAGATTTTGTATACTGGCATTTTACTAACTACTCTAGTCATGAAATTTTTTAAATACATATTTGAATTCAGCTGACTTCACTCCGTTCACAACAGCTATCTTCATATCGTAGTTTGACGCCAGCACTATTGTGATAGGTTTTGGAACCTCTATTTTCAGTAAATAGTAGGACACTTTTTCAATTTTCGCACCTTATAAGATGGTTCTCCTTGTACTCTACACTCTATATAAATATCGTAGATAGGGGGTCTATGTTAAAAATCGAAAAATACGATTTTAAGTCCATGCTTTCTATTATGAGTCATAATTTATGACACATCAGTTCTATACATACAAATAAATAAAATTGAAGTGAATGTTTGTAATACCAAAATAACAGCTTTTTACTAAATGCATATGAAAATATATACGGTACTAATAAGAAAAAAATAATTTTTAACATTTTTGTCTGTCTGTCTGTCTGTTTGTTCCGGCTAATTTGCGAAATAGTTGGCCCGATATGGACGGGACTTTTACTGGCAGATAGCTGATGTTATAAGGAGTAACTTAGGCTACTTTTGTTTTATATGAAGGATTAGGGTTCCGCAAATAAAAATTAAAACCCATGACATCTAATCGTTATAAATTCCACGCGGGCGAAGTCAGAGGAACAGCTAGTTTTGAATAAAATACACATTACATTAGGCTTTATGGTCCAAGAGTTTTTTCTCCCTTAATTGGTAGTAATAAAAACAACAACAACAATCAATGTCAATTGTCAATGTCAAAATTTAATAATTTTCAGAATTTCAGATCCAATCCAAGCGCCTAAAAGCAAAAAGTATTTTGTGCTAGTGTCGCGTGTTGTTCAATCGTTCATAGCCTTAACGGTTTTAATTTCGAATACAGCTAAATTATTATAATAATAAACTATGTATCATACGATTGAGGAATAAACAGAAAGTTCTTTTATTTTATTTTACATGGAAAAAATTGAAGCGGTAACTTATAAAAACTTCGTTGATAGGAAATATACCTATTCTTTTTAGAATGGACTCAGAGCTGCCTAATAAAATGGCACACTTAGATATAATGGAAATAGATAAACCTGTTACAGAAGTTTCTAATAATGATGAACATGTTAGTGCAACCACGTCGCGTGTTTTGAGGAAAAGAAAATCTTTGGCTGCTGAAACCAGTAAGCTTTCTAATAGAAGAGTAAGCATGAAACCCCGTAAGCACAACATTAAAGAAGATGCAAATCCTAAACAAATTGAAGCTCTATACTTAAATAAAAAAGTAAAAAGTTTGTCACAGACTCTAGAAACCATTTATGAGGAGCCCAAGGCGAATAATTCTGGCACCGAGGTGAACTTAGGTAGTAAAAAAGTCAAAAGACTGTTGACCTTTCAATTAGGAAGTCATTACACGAAAGACAAAATTAAAAAAAGAAGAGCTAAAATCAAAAAGCTTCTTGGAAATAAATCATTTTTAAACAGAAAAAAAATACCTATGCAAGTATTTCTTAAGACAATTGAATGCCTTGATTTAGATGAAGTTGTGCATATTGAAAGTAAAACCATTGAGAGTGCTGTATAGTGTAATGTGAAGAGATTTGATGTTAAATGACTTTATTTTTATGGATAAATCATAAAACATAAGTAATTTAATGTGAAGCTTAAACTATTGTGTTCTGCTGTATTATCTTTCAATTACATGTGTTATTCTTATCTTATTCTTGAAATAAATAGTATAATTGTCCACAAGCCGAATACCACATATTCTGCAGACTTCCTGGCTGAATAGCAGAATATTAGGCAAAAGTATTCGGCCGGGAAAATAAATACTACTTGTATTTATTTTTTACAGTGTCTATTTTCTGAAGCTAGGATTGTCTATGAGAAGAAAAAAAACTGCCTGAAAATGAAGAATTTAGTTTTTCTGCATCATTATCTTCCACTTTAATTATGATAATTCGAGTGGATAGACATTTATCTGATAGTTATTTTAGTTAATTTTCTAAAATAAAAATTGAGTACAAGAAAAAAAAAATAATTATTAGATAAATAAAAATTATCATTTTACCAATTATCTGACTACAATAAAACCTCTTAAAGTATTTTGTATTTGATTGAATAGTACCTAGATATTTGACCGAATAGGATAAAAGTGGCCCAATAGGTTGACATACATACATACATAAAATAAAACCTCTTAAAGTATTTTGTATTTGATTGAATAGTACCTAGATATTTGACCGAATAGGATAAAAGTGGCCCAATAGGTTGACATACATACATACATAATACATGAACACTCACACAACTTCTTTAAGCCCACTTTCATTCGTATCCACAGCAGCCTTGGGCTTACACATTCATACTCTTTCACACATTGACCCATTCTTTCTGAAAGGATGACACCGACTCCCTGGCATGCCCGCTCGGTCTCGTCTACACCAGACCAGTAAGCGGTATACATGCCATGAGCAGTGACATCTCTTCCCTTTCGTTTCGTCTCATTCACACATAAAACATCTATTCCTCTATCATTCATCATTTCGCATATTTCATCCATCTTATCATTCATTGCTCCACATACATTCAGCGTAGCCAGACGGGCCTCCGCAATTCACTTTTCGCCCCTCTAGGAGACAGGACCGGACAGGTGGCGAACCTCGTCGCCGGTTTTCCTCCCGGAGATTCTTCGCACCCCTGCCCCATTAAAGGGGCGCCGGGAACTCGGGGCCATTTCTTTGAATTGTTGGCTCATGGTGCGACATAAGGAGTGGTAAATTTTACGCCGCTACCACACGGCGAGGAGCCGAGTCTGTCGTTTCGGCTTTGTTGCTCGTTTAGCACCACCCGGGGGACACGTGTAGGGTGGACCTAGAGTTAGGTGGTCGAAGCCTACGGACGCGAGCGACTTATCCCCTGGTTAGGTTGAATAAAGAATAATTGCTGAATATTTGTGGCAAGTCTAGTTATTATTGTTATTTACAATTTTTTTTATTATAGGAGAGAGAGCATGCGGCTCACCTGATGGTAAGTGCCTACTGCCGCCCATGAATAACTGCAACACCAGGGGAATTGCAGATGTGTTGCAGACGTTTTAAAACGGAGTAGGCTCTTTTCTTGAAGGTCCCCAAGTCAAAAAAAGCGATTTTTTTCATTTTTTCCAACAAGGAATGGGATTGTTATAAACTAATTTGCTTAATCCCGCGTAAAGAAAGAAAATGATGTGTCCTGCCCAATTTTAAGGGGACCTCCCATCCTCCATCAATCGCGCGCACTATACCCGTCGCCGTGAATCCCAGCATTACCACCCCCAGCACCACCACACTAGGCACGACACACAACTCTCGAAAATACGACACGTGTTTCGCCTCTATATGCAGCATCCTCAGGTGAAGTAAACTCTGCGGAGTCTGGTCGCTAATTGAGCGGCGAGCCGAATCTACTCCTATTTATACTACTTGCTGACGCAACCGCGCTCCAATTACGTAGCCAGCGATTACGTCATGCGATCAATCACCACCTGACGTACGCCGATATTTGCTGTGAAATTAACAACAAACTACTGCGAAACGTCTTACATACTTGTAATAAAGGGCTACGACTGTGTGTGCTGGAACAGTTAGAGGTATTAAAAAATAACGGTAACGTTGCACTGCTGAATGAACAAACAAATGTTTCCAATTCGCCTCTCTTAAATACGAGTATGTTTAAGGCTGCTCCTTGATGATATACAGTCTCGCAACATGGTCTTTTGTCAACCTCACGGTGCGGTGCTCAGCGTTTGGTTCGTGGTTGTAGGGTAGGCGTTCACTAATCAGCTGATGATCCTCAAGGTACCGCATGAGCTAGCAGTTAATAATCGTTTCCGTTATTTTGGAGAACAAGGAGGTGATAGCGATAGGCCTGTACTTGGACAAGTCTGAGCGGTTGCCTTTTTAAGCATCGGGTGCACCAAAGCTGTCTTCTATGAGTTCGAGACTACGCCTAGGGAGTAGGAGTACCGGAAAAGATGCGTTAAAACCGGTGCCAACTCCGCAGCACACGTCTTCAGCACAATAGGTGGGACTCCATCAGGCCCACTCCACTTGTTGACATCCAGGGAGAGGAGTGCTTTGCGCACCGAGCTCTGTGTCAACAAGCACATCTGGCATGGAGCACACACACCACGGGATGGTCATCGGTGTGTTCTCCCCGGCATCGAGAGTAAGAGTTGGACACAAAGAGAGCCTAGAAGACCGGCTTTCTCCTTTGCGGCATTGGCCAGTGAGTCGTCCACCCTATGCAGATATGGCAGAGGCAGTTGACAAAAGTTCCCTTGGACAGCCTTGGAGAGAGACCAGAATGCACGTGTTCCCGAAGGAAGTCGAACTAGTTTCTCGCTAATTCTGCCGATGTGCTCTGACTTTGCCTTGGGACCTGGAAGCGGAATTGTACTTTTTTAAGACTGTTGGTGTTTGCATCCCGAGAGACATTGATGCGTCAGCTCAGGCCCGGTAACACTCCTGCTTATAGCGTGATGTAATTTTACAGGAGTGACCAAACCATGGCTGAGTTCTGCCTCCGATAAGCACCACTGATGATGGAATAAATAGTTCCATTCTCTGAAATACCACATCAGCGACAGAATCAACAACAACGTTGGGATCATCCGACGAGAAGCAAAAGCCCCCAAGGGTAGGATGCAAAAAAAAATACCGCATCTCGTCCCAATCAGCCGACCTGTGTTGTTCACACGTATAAGTACAATTGAAGGAGCACCAATAAAACAATTAATATGTAGAAATCGAGACGGCTGGTATACAACGTCCGCTCGCACTGGCGTTCCGCGTAGAAGTGAATGCGAGAGGGCGCTGTCACCGCCGCGTTGATTCGTTTATTTATCTATTATATTAACTACTAATATATATATTTAACTATCATCTATTAAACACGGCGGCAAGCTGCAGATTGGAAACGTGAGTGACACCGTACTCCGGATCAGACAATGGTCCGAAGAGCCAAGGGGGACATCGACAGAGACCTGTGTGCCTAGTGTGAGATTTTGTTTTTACGCATTCGATATCGAGAACGTTAACCACGATTTGTATAGAATAAAATCAGCGCCAACTAGTGGCAATAATCGGAATCACAATTCATTATTAGCTATTTATGTTTCGTAATTTGATCAAGGTTTCGACAGTTTGTGTTAGTATTATGAGATTGAGAATTAGCCATTTATTGAAAGTATTAAATTGAAAGCAAAAAACATGAAGATGTTTTCATTCTAATATGATTTTATGGTGACATTTATGGAGCAGTAAATGGAATTTAGTTACTTAGTGTTAAGTGAACTTATGATACTTACTACTGACTTAATTATTAAATATTGATGTTAGGAACTTTGATTTATCAAACGCTATTTGCACAAAAACTTGATCACTTTCTTGGAAAAGGCGATATCTATCCTTAAATTACCTGTCATTGGGGTGTAACAACGGACTAAAATATGCACATGCTCTTGCTTCAACACTGGCTTTATAATAGCAGTCATCTATTACTATCAGTTATTAATGCCTTTGAAAAAAACGTCCTGCCTAAATTATATATCGTTCTCACAAAACGAAATAAAATTAACTCTTCAACAATTATTCTCACTCTTCTATCTCACTGTAAAAATTTAGGCGAATACTTCGTCGATAGCGACCGCGTAAAGTTTTACGTATAGATTAACAGTGGTAGAGCCATGCGGCAGCTTTTGCTGTCGCACGGATGGGCCGGCTCGAACCGGGGTAGTACCACGACCTCACAGAATACCAGCGTGAAGTAGAGGTTTACCTCTGCGTTTCGCTTGGTGAGTGCAGGTGGCCGGAGGCCCTTTTTACTGGAAATGAGGCATTCCATCTTAGTCCTCACGGGTGACAACGCATCTGCATTTTGATTCGCAAACGAGGATAGATGTAGATGTCTATGGGCCGCAGCAACCACTTCCCATCAGGTGGACTGTGTGCTCGTTTGTCACCCTTATCCTATAAAAAAAAAAAAGATAATACACTATATACCAGGAAGTTTTACGTCTCGAATGATCGAAATTGCCGCTCCAACTAATCACGTGCGTTAACGTTCTCACTGTCGAATGAAAGTCAATGCTCGATGGTGATTCCGATTATTGCCACTCGTTGGCGCTGATTTTATTCCATACATATTGTAGTTAACTTTCTCGGTATCGAGTGCGTAAAAACAACATCTCGCACTAGGCACACTGATATCCGTCCGGATGAGAGGTCAGCACAAAGTCCAACAGGGAAGGTACATGATCCTCCTCAATTGGGATCCGCGTAGGCGAAGTAACCAGCTGTGTCAGACCATATGCCAAAGCAAAGTCATAAATAGATCTACCCACATGATCGGTTAAACGGGAACCAAGCCATTCAACGTGGTGGGCGCTTAAATCACCGAGCATCACGATCTCTGCGGATGGGACCTGTTGTAGCACGGAATCTGCAGCCATTTGGACGTGGTCGATGAGTCGGTTTGTGTTGGCATTACCGCTATGGGACCTATAGAGGCACCCGTAGACGCGGGGATGGTCGTCGCTGTCTACGCGCTGCCCCAGTTTGGACAGGTCTGTACCTTCAAGACTGCCGAGGCGTCGAAAACAGATGTCCTCTCTGACGTACACTTACTCCAGCCCGGGGCACAAAGGTGTGTTATAATTTGTACCCCGGGTAGGAGATACGGAGTATCAGCCGGAGAGAACACTTGTGTCACGGTTAGAAAGAGCAAGGCCAGCTTTGCCGTCTCAAGATGGTAGTGGACGGCGTTAAGATTTGAATGAAGTCCTCTGGTGTTGCAGATATTCACGGATAGCATGGCAGAGGTTGCCTTTGTTTAATTGCTCCGCTTGCCCCGAGCAGGTTTCGTCTTAAACGGCATTTCCTCTCCCCCGCAGAATACGCAGGGCAACCTGTGCACCCACGCTCAGAAAAAGTAGGGTAGCTTGGGCGTAGATGCTCAGTGGGGGATTCTCTGTCACTAGGGGTGTTGGTACCCTTCTGGGGTAGTGTTTCATTTAAGTCCGCCACCATGTTAAGGGGAGGGAGATGGGGGAATTGGGTCTCCGGCCACCTGCACTCACCGGGAGAAAAGCAGAAGTAAACTTCTACTTCACGCTGGTATTCTGTGAGATTGTGGTACCACGCTGGTTTGAGCCGGCCCATCAGTACGACTGCAAAAGCTGCCGCGTGGCTCTACCATTGCTAAAACAAATCATTTTAGAACAAATATAATCTATATAATATGTATTTTGTCTACCGACTTCCAAAATGGAGACGGTACTCAATTCGACTGTATGTTTTTTTTTATGTGTGTTACCTCATAACTTTGTACTGGGTGAACCGATTTCGATGATTCTTTTTTTATTTGAAAGCTGGCACATCTCGTGTGGTCCCATATGAATTTGATCAAGGTCAAACCAATAGTTTTTAAGTTATTCTTAATAACTTATATTGAAGGCGGCTTTACAAAATTTTTAATTTTAAATTATCATTGAAAAAAAAAATTGTGTATGCTCATAAAGATATATTAATTAAGTTTCAGTAAATATTCAGACACTAATTTGAAACACCTTGGTTCTTTGAACATTAGTTTTAGTTTATACGTGGTAGAGCCATGCTGCAGCTATATTACTAGTATAGTTATAGCACGAATGGGTCGGCTCGACCTGGGAAGGACCACGCTCTCACAGAATACCAGCTTAATACTGCTCTGTTTCGTATGGTGAGTGTAGAGAACCGGAGACTCTTTTTACTGAAAAAGAAGCATTCCATCTTAGTCCTCACGGGTGACAACGCATCTGCATTTTGATTCGCAAACGAGGATAGATAGATGTAGATGTCCACATGGGCCACAGTAACCACTTACCATAAGGAGGACTGTATGCTCGTTTGTCACCCTATCCTATAGAAAAAGTAATGAACATCAAAATTAATGAAAAGATTGATGTGAAATAAAATTTGTTATTTTTTACATTTTTACATTTATTGTAGAAATAAATACACTAATATCAAACTTGAAAGTAAGCCAGATATTTAGATTATTATAAGCCCATTTTACTACTTGTAACATCTGGTTGATTTTTGACTTTTAAAGAAAGAATTGATTTTTAAGAATTTTAAATAAATTGCATATATTTTTACTATCACCTGAAACAAATGTACCGAATGTGTAAAATCTTTATTTCATATTTTAATTGCTTATCAACTTATCATCAAGAGGGATAGAAATGGGTGTGGTTAAACTTTTCCCTGCAACTGAAACAATGAATTGAGATTCTTCAATAAATTTATTTCAATAAGTACAAAAAAGGGAATGCTTACTCAATTGTTAACTATACAAGTGGTGGATGTATGAGGACAGTTATCATACATCTTTATAAGACTTGTACTACTTTCATCTTCGGCAAGATTAATACAAACACAGCGAGGCTTCTCTTCACCGGGAGTATAAAGCTGCCTTGGTACACCGACCCAGTCTCTTTTGATACCACCACTGCAATAAAATATATTTTTAATGTTGTCTTATATGTTCACCTGTTTAATGTCTTTAATTTCTCATTTGGGAGCTGTTATAATGGGTCTCAATATTTCAGTCCAAATTTTAACATATCTCCATTAGGAAAATATAAAGCCTGATTCTACTCTTAAAATGACTACAGTGTGTGTGATTGTGTGTAAATTTGTATGTTTGTACATTAGTTAACGCTTTCACCTCAAATCAAATCTGTGAAGAGAAAGAATATTCTTAAGTAAAAAGAAATTTATCATTTCCTTGTGTCTGTGAAGAGATGAAATTATATGGTTTTCGAAACCAATTTCATTAACACGTTGGCTGCCATGGGGGGTCAAAATGATCGGCACTTGGTAGTAAGCGTTGGGGCCATGGGGGACTTAAATGACCGGCACAACTAAAGTGAACTTGAACCTTTTGCTCGCTGTCGGCCATGCGTGTAACGTAAAATACCATTACAAGTGGCCGGCGCGGCCCCAATGGTCACTTTAGATAACTTGGCCTCAAAATATTTTTATAATTTTTTGGTTGTATGAATGTGTTTTGTAGCCAGTCAAACAAAATTATGATGTAAATTAAAGACAGTATACTTTTTAAAATATTTTTATTATTATAAATGAAAGACTAGTGTTATTTAGAGACACATCATTTTGTGTTGAGATCAAAGTAATTTAAAATTAAAAAACAAACAGAAAATTAATGTTTTTTATCAAAACACAATCTGCACAAATATGGCTTGTATGGGCAAACTGAACAAAATGTCGTAACCTTTTTGGTTTTCTTTTTGGCAATTTTTCTTCCATGCGTTTGTGAATTAATTTTGTAACAACCTACACAAAATTTTCTTGTCGTCGCAGCCTTTCCGTCTGCTTTTACAAGAGAATGTTTTATTCTCTTTGGCCTACAAGGAATGTTAGCTCCATCACGTGGGTTGGCGTCAATCATTTGTTGTGACAGTTTTCGTCTAAATTCAATAATAGGTATCTTCTTTTTTGTTGTAGCTTCATATAAAACCCGAGCATTTACTACAGCTGTGTTTAGAAGCAGTTCTAAGGCCAACTTCTTGTACCACTTGAGACTTTTGAAGCGGAGAAGAATACGCTGGCATTTGATCAGAGAGGTCTACTGCTGCCTTAGCTTTATTATAACCCATAATCATCTTCGGCTTAATCACCTCTATTCCTCTCTTATTTTTAGTTTTTATAAATCCTATAGAATGTTTAATTGACAGTAGACAAACTTCACGTTTGTCCCTCCATTTCATAACTGTAATTCCCTTACTGTTTTCTTTGGCTGCAAACTCACCAGGCTTTAATTGGGCTTCCATCACGTATTTCGGTAAGTACTTTCTGTTTTTGCGTAGAGTACCAATAAGATGTGTCTCATTGTCAATTAACTTTTCTGCCAAATCCAAACTTGTGTACCAATTGTCTATAAATACAGAATAGCCCTTTCCTAATAAATCCTCACACAGTCTGAGCACCACATTTGTCGGTGTAGAAAAAGCAGAATCGAGTTGTTTTCCAGAATAAACCTCAATTTTCCAAGTGTATCCGGGAACAGTACATAATTTAAATAGTTTGATACCATATTTATACCACGAAATGGAATCATGCTGTATAGTGGTAAGCAAAATTAGCATTCAAGGTACTTAGAAGATTGCTTATTTTCCATAAACGATCGTTTTCACGAGCCTCCTCGTTATTAGAAAAATGCAACATCCTCAGTAATATTTCAAACTTGTTGCGGCTCATAATATTTTTAGCGAATGGTTGTGCGTACATTAGGTTATTAGACCAATATAGTGCCAGTTTTGGTAATTTCACCAAACCCATCCAAATTATAAGACCAAAAAACTTGATTTCTGTTTTATCAGTGTCCTTCCACAAGTACAGCCTGGATTGCCGCGATAATCGACTTTTAGATAAAACTTGCGCGGCAAAAATATTGGTCTGTCTAGCTATATCTTCTAACAGAGCCTCTGGTACCATCAAATTATAAAAATCACCAGGTTGACCGCCAGCTAAAGCGTGTCACAAATGCATCGGCTTCAAACCAGAAATTTCAGTGTAAGATATTATCTTAGCATGTTTACCTTGTGGTTCATGCCATTTTGTATTTGGAGTGTAACCAGACTCTGACGGTGAGGGTACAAGGACTTCTTCGTCTTCAGTATCAGATGGCACTATGCAGCGCTTCCTTGCACGGCGATTTGGAAACCGAATAACCTCTTCATTATCACTTGAATGACTCTCCGTCTCACGAAATTGGGATTCAATATGTTCTATTTCACGAAAATCATCTAAAGTTAGATCCAATGCGTCAAACAACATGTTCATTTATAGCTTTGATATAAAGTAATAACAATAAACTAGAATATTACGTGACCATTTAGCGCGCACTCCAACCTATGACAAATAAAACTTTGCACTGAGTTGTTTACCTTCAATTACAAAAACATTATTTGCACAGGACGTGGAAGAAATGTCATGCGGGGGCAGCGGGGAAGGGACGCAGCATGCACTATCCTAATATTTCTTTATACGTCACCTAGCGTCACCTCATCAGTAGCGCGCTCGTACAGAGTATCTTTTTACGCGCTCGCTCGGGCGCAAGATGGTTTTGGCCGGAATTTTTACGCGATTTACAAGGATGACCGGCGTGGCTCCAATGAAAAAAAAATTACATTTGCGCCGCGCCGGGTGTAAATGACCGGCGGACTAAAAACAGCACATAACATACAAAAAAATGTATATAAACATATATTATGTATAGTAATCTTATAAATAAGTCGTTTTACATTTCACAACTGAAACGCATCACATTTAAACAACTGATGAAAAACGCAAATATATTCGGATTTCCATATGGCAGGCAACGTGTTAAGATCAAGCTTGATTGCAAAATAAATATATTAGGAATGTTTTCACTTAAGTTTTTAAATCTTAAATTTAACTCGGTGTTATTTACTAAAAGGGAAGTTGAAAAGAAATTGAAAGAAAAAGAAACAAAAACGTAAAATGTGAGCATAATTTTTGTCAAGAATGGAAGACCAAGATATGGTTATACTGTCAAGAAAGCTGTGAAAGGAGCAGAATTCAAGTGAATTGCCACAACTATAAATGGGCTTTGAGATCTGCAATTTTGACTTTACCCTTTGCCATTCTTTGTATGACTGTGTTTTCTGCTTTCTTCTGAATTTCCTTGTTAGCTAATGCAATAAGTCATTATCAATCAAATATGTCAATACAAGTCAATAAAGATCATTTAGTGTTTATATTTGTGTTCTCAAATTATACAATGATGCATGTCACTTGGTATTTTTTTATATAAAAAATAAATACTAATTATACGAAATTGATCTTAATTATTTAACATCTACCCTTGAGGCTAAACAGATTTAATATAAAAAAATATTGCATGTTCAGTAAAAATAAATGAATCATAGAGTAGATATTGAATAAAATAAATAACTTATCACTCCCCTGCAATACTCTCTCACACAATAAGATACAGAAATTTCAGATCAATTAACTATAATAGTATATAAACATTAGAATAGCACTATAGTAATAAATAAAGGTACACTATTTTTGAATCTTACATTTTTACCTTTAAGTTTCGTCTCCAGAATTACAAAATGAACTATGTACAATGTATGTACAATTTTATATTGCACAAAACCCTACAGTATAGCTTAACTTAATGCACATTCTATATTTGTTCATTTTATTTTAGCCTAAAATAAATTATAAAGACAACTTTTGAAATATCTTATTAACCTTGACTTGGTGCACCACACTTGAGAACCTTCATCTACATTCCAAGCAATATTGCATGGAGGATATTTAAGATTTTCTTGTTCGGCTTTAATTTTCTCTACCTTACATTGTTTTATTCGGTTTTTAACTTCCTTCATATAATTTGTTTCTGTACCTTGATCATCATAATACCTTCCATTTAAAAACCCTGTAATCAATATATTCAAGATTGTAAATATATTCAATAATATTATATAAAGTGCTCAGAAATAAATGTCTTACCTACAAATGTATATTTCTTTTTATATGTTTGTCTCCAATTCAACAATGTTAATAAATCATTACAATGTAAATCTAATACGTGGTCCTTTAAAGGACTTTCATCTTTAAAATCTCCCGTTACAAGTGCTCTTGAACCATCCTTCCCTAAAAAAAAAAATATAACAGGACTATCTACAAAACATTGGCACACACATACAACATAGCAGGATTACTAGGTGGTAGGACTCTTTATATTTAGGTGTACCTCTGAGTAGTTCATCACCTCTTACATATTTCCTCCAGAATAATAAATAAAATAATAATAATTTTAATCTAGAGGTAGCCATGGTTAACTATGACACTGGGACATCAAAAACCTCAGTGCCTTCTGTGACTGGTGCTGTAGTACTTGAAACATTGGTATATCAAAATAATATATGCAATAAAATCTGTAAGAACTAGATATGTATATTTAAAATAGTGCTTGCACTACTGTGTTATGTTCGAAAGAGTAGAGACAGTGAGTAAAATTACGGACTGTGAGAAAATCCATCTCAGTCTTCAGAGGCGACAATGCATCCGTAACCTCAGAGTTTGAAGTTGGCTGTAGGTATCCTTGAGCTGCAGTAGCCACATACCATCAGATAGACTGTAAGTTGGTTTGTACCGAAAATACAAACATTAGGCACAAAATTTATGGATTATTTTCTTATACCAGTTGAATATAATAACAAAAGCATTTAACTAACCGATAAAATAGTTGTAAGCTGACCCCTTTTGATAATGCTTGTTACCAATTGTCACATCAAAAACATATCCAAGTACAGCTAAATACAGTCTGTAATGATCAATGCCATTGTAATGGCTCAACTCATCATGTGATAGCACAATCTTGCAATGACTGGTATTGTTATGTTTATTAATTTCAGCAACAAATGAATTATCATGCTCGTATTTTTTATAAATAATGCCCATAACTATTATTACTCCAGCTACTATAATTTTATAGTTTAAGGACATTAATAAAATTTCCCTTAAATACATTGCTTAATTAGTATAATAATTACCTAAATCACAAAACAAAAAGTAATTACTACGTTTTTAAATATATTTACTTCTAAAATAAACAAACAATTAACAATTTCTATATTATAGATACATAACCAGTGTGACCATCTTTAATATACAGATCCTGCCTTACTTTGCTTAAAAACCTGCCAAATCCTGCCAAGGTACGTAGTGAAAAATGTCTAAATACTGCCAACTTTATCTACCATTGTATAATTAATTGTATTAAACTAAGAAAAATAAAATACGCATTTAAATGCTATATTTTTATTAAATTAAAATTAAACATATTTTTCGCTGGTTTGATGCAATGCAATCGCCAATCGCCATGATCACCAATGCCTTGCTTAATGTTTTGTGTTTTGTCGTAATTAAATTTATTTAAGAGAATATTGTATCACATGCTGAATCCACTCATATTTTTTTGATTATTACTAGTAGCGGCATGCTCTTTTAAAGCGGACAGCAGGGATGCCAATTTGCTGTTTTTTTTTTTATATAGAAAAAGGGTGAAAAAACAAGCACACAGTTCACCTGATGGTAAGTGAATGCTGCAGTCCATAAACATCTACATTTATCTTCAATTAAGAATCAAAACGCAGACGTGTTGTCACCCCTGAGGACTATGATGAAATGCCTCATTTCCTGTAAAAATGGTCACCATACGAAACACAGCAACATTAAGCTGCTATTCTATGAGAGCGTGGTCCTACCCCGGTCGAGCCGACCCATTCGTGCTACAACCATAATATCAAAATAAGGTACGTCTCGTCTTTAACTGATTGAAATATTAACCATGAACTCGTGTTTATGAATACTCGTTTTAAGATTATCAACTTTACACACGAACTCTCAAAGTTGTTTATAGAATGTGATACAAACATAACACTAGAAGTATAGGAGAATTCCCCACATGCTGGCAACGTAGCTAGTTTTGCCATTTTCGGCATTTTAAGTTGCCATAATTAAATCTAATTTTAATACCTGCCAAATACTGCCAGGTTTTATAAAACGTCAACCGATCATGCCAGAGGCTAAAATAAGAGGCCAATCCTGCCAAAATTGCAGGAATCTGCTACGTATGGTCACACTGTACATAACTCGAAATGTCAATATTTAATTCTCTTCTTAATAACTGGCTTTATGGCTCTGGGATCTAGCCCTTCAGAGCCTGAAGTTACAATATATTATAATAATTACATATTCATCATAGTTATATAGTTTGTGTTCATAGTATACTGCTTCACAATATGTTGATGCGTCACATTGTGCAGCCCTTGGGAGATTTTGAGGGCAACTTGAGCCAGCAGATAGCTGACGGTAGGCGATGGTATCTCAAGGCGCCTAAGCAGACAGACCATGAAGCAAATACAAAGAGGAGACGTTGTAATTAAAGAACAATGCCCATTTTTCACCTGACAATGTATAGAAATGAAATAAATCTTAAAATTCAGCTAATTGAATTGTAAATTAATTACGCTTATCACAATGTTAAAAGAAACGCAGGAAAAAATATTTTTACATATTTCTATAAGCTTATTCTACGTCAAGGGTAAACGTATTATATATTTGAACGCATCTCAACTACCCTTTTTTTAGGACGTCCCATTTTATACACTGCTACTTTATATTATTTAACTCTGTTTCTGAGTTTTATACATTATTTTATGTTTCATTTAATCAGTAAGTATTTATTTATTTGTATTTGTATAGTACATATTAATATAAAATAATATAATAATAAAATAAATTAATCATTCAGTATGTCATCGTGTGCGGACGAATAAAACGGATTTTTTTGACATATGACAGTTCTGCAATTGTCATCGGCGCAGTTCTTCGTTGTTGCGTTTGCGTCCCGGTGTGTACTGTGCCATTTTGTTTGTGTTACTTCTTTTTACAACCCTATATGGTATCAAGAAAATATTTCTGCTCCAGCAGAATTTCTGGATGACGTACTGGTGAGAGATTGAAGGGAAAATGATGATAATTAATAAATCATGCCACTTTAACATAGTGTTTTATTTGTTTATCCCATTTTGTTCATCAGGTATGTATATAAGTATGTACCATAGGCCAATGAAAGGTGTTTGGTTGATAAGTGATCATTTTGACAATGAAGATGAACTAAATGTAGTTAGTAAGTATTTATGTGTACTGAATAAATAGCAGATAGAGTTAGACACTCAATTTATGGTGACAATCATCGAGAGTAAGTGGTAACTTAGGGGCAGTTGGTTTCAATAAAGCCACAAAGTAACAAAGACGTTTTAGACCATAACTAGATAAGTATTGCTATCTTAACTTCGAGCGTTAATAATAAGTTATAGCACATTTATTTCTTTATTAGCTTTTTGGTTACGGCAAATCCTAACCTAAAAAGTGAAATTAGTATTTTTTGGGATTCATAGCGTTTAAATCGTAAAAATGTCTATATGACATTATTTTCTAAGCTTACATGTAGTTTTTCTACTATACTTTATAATTATACATCAACTTTCACTATCAGGTTTTTAAATGTATGGAAAGTGGGCATGATTCTTTCACTATGTAACAACGCGTGACAATTTGCGGGGTGAGGGGATGCAAAGCCCCGCCCACTTTACATTATCTACATCTACCGATAAATAGTAAAACTACTCGAATCTTTCCATATCGATGTTGCAACGTAGCTTAGCTACCTTGACGGTAGATGGCGGCATGTCCACAAAATGTTATAAAGTATAAAAATGATATTTTGGCGATTAAAATTTCTTTATGTCTGAATGCAAAAAAAATTTCAGCACCTTCGTATGATTCTTTTATCATTACTGAGCTCTACGTACCTTTATATTTTTAGTTCACAGGACACAAAGTGTCGCCATCTAGTGTGGAATATATTTAATTATATTTGAAAGCCGAGACAAAGAGATTTTTCTAGAACTATTTTAATAAATTAGGTGTAAAATTACTTACAAATGAAATGTGATGCCATCCATAGCATCGGAGCGTCTATCTTATGAAGCAAATACATTCAAACAAAGAAATTTTAATCGCCAAAGTAATTTTTTTATAGTTTTCATAATAATTTTGGGAACAAGCCGCCATCTATCGTCAAGTAAACCTCATAAAAAATAACAAAAAGACAGGGCCGCAATTAGAATTCAATTAGTGGGTAAAACCACTAACCCAGCATTCAATATTAAAATGAAGGAAATTGTACTTGGCTGATTTTTACGAAATGTTTAAGTTATATTTAAGTGACATTCTATATACAAAGAATCACTTAAATACAATTTAAATATGTTTATCATTTCGTGAAAGTCAACCTTCGTGAAATATTTATTTTATCCATAAAATAGTCTCTTTGAAACTAAATATTCTATGTTCAATATTAAGTAGGATATTTAATTTGGAACTAAATATCCTACTTATCTCACTAATATTATAAAGGCGACATTTTATGTGTTCTTTCTGTCTCCTTGAGCTTATTCCACACCAAGTATGTACTGTGTATGTATAATTTTTTTCACACAGTAACGGCTGGACTATTATTTAAGTGTGAGCTCTGAGGGAGAACAAATAATAGACAAATTATTATAATTAATATAATTTTATTAACAAATCAATAAGAATATAAATATTTTATTCCAAATTAGGCATCCGAATGCACTTTTTGAATGATCTAAGAACATTAAATTGTATTTAAGTGATTCTTTGTATATAGAATGTCACTTAAATATAACTTAAACATTTCGTAAAAATCAGCCTAAGTACAATTTCCTGCATTTTAATATTAAAAGTTGTGGATTACTGGGAAAAATAATTGAATTCTAATTAGGGCCCTGTCTTTTTGTTATTTTATGAGGTTTACTTGACGAGAATACGGCCTGTTATCAAAATGATTATAAACTATAAAAATAATATTTTGCGATTAATATTTCTTTATGTCTGAATGCAAAACAAATTTCAGCACCTTCGTATGATTATTTTACCAATACTGAGCTCTACGGACCTTTATATTTTTAGTTTACATGACACAAAGTGTCGCCATCTAGTGTCGAATATATTTAATTATATTTGAAAGCCGACGCAAAGAGATTTTTCTAGAACTATTTTAATAAATTAGGTGTAAAATTATTTACAAATGAAATGTGATGCCATCAATAACATCAGAGCGTCTATCTGAGTAGTTTTTACACAATAAAACACAACAGTTCATCCTTTTCTTCTTAATATTACGAAAATACACCGATATGCGATTTTTTCAACACATAAGCGCACAGGACGAATGCTGACAGTGTACTAACTAAAGCCACGCCCACTATGATGACGTCAGGACCTACTTAGAATCACAGTGCACAGTTGATTATGCCGTCTCCCCTTTGTATTAGCTTCATGAGACAGACACCTTATTTTGAGAATCACATCACCATCAGAGCACTTGTTTAACAGTTTCCACTAATAGTTCACATGCGCAGACACTTAATACACAAAATCGCACCACTTTTACATATCAAAGTCGACTTCAAACCATTATTTAAACAATAATACAGGAGCAGCAAGCCGCCGCTGCTCAAGTTCCCGCCAAAACTCCGTCAATATTTAATAAATTGTGACTGTCACAGACAGACAATACCACAGAACATATATAACCATTGATATAAGAAAAATAGAGGATAAGCACTAAATTGCATATATATTTTTTTTTTATACAAATACCATCCAAACATGAACCTTGCCAACAAAAATATATCTGCCTCATTCTCACACGTTATGATTTTCAAATGTAAAAAATAGATAAGTACATATCTTAGACTTCAATTTTCTGTTGACAGTTTTCATAATTTCACCAAGCTCCACTTTGAAGCATGACGCCGTTTTAGGATGACGTTCATTTTTGGTAGTTCGTTTGTCATCTAAGCCTTGTTCGGAATTATTTTTCAGTGTTACAGTGAATTTTGACTATTTTGAAGCTTTTTTCTTCATTAGTAAAGGGTAACTGAGCAAACACAACATGACAAAGTGTTGCATCAATGGATGTAATTCAAATTCTCGTAAAAATGTAGAAGGATTGTCATTTTTCAGGTAAGTTGTATTTTTTTTCCATAATTGGATATTTTTTCGAGTGAATTGCGCTTCGTGTTCATGTTATGGGTTCTAAATCGTGTTTTCCGCTATTATCTAGAATTTCCAATGACTATTATCATGTAAATTTAAACAAGTAAACATTTTGATTGTTTAAATTTTTCCATAGTGCTGCCCTTACGTGCTGTCATGTTTTGAAATTATCGATATAAATTTTAACAATAATATTAATGCAGACCTATGATCAAATAACGTTTTAAATACGAAAACTGTATATTTAATTAAACAATCGATTGAGAGCCTTTTATTTAAGGAAAGAACTTGAAAATAGAGTAAATCGTAAATTTTCTATAATAGTTTTTTTCATCAAAAGATCTGATGAAGTTAATATTATTTTTGATTGGTACTTAAGGATGTGTAATATTTATTTTAGGTTGCCAAAAAATGAAAGCCTTCGAAAATTGTGGATTAATAATATAGGCCAGGAAAACATAAAACCTGCAGTAGTAAAAATAATATGCTCCTTGCATTTTGAAAAAGAATGTAAAAATAGAACGCTGGATATATTTATGCTTAAGGGTGATGTGGTTCATGTGTCCAAAATAAATTTTCTTACTAAATAATATTATTTCGTCACGAATAAATGATTTTAATCAGTATATTATTATATTATTGTTATTTTATTTATTTTTAATCCTTACTCTCTCGTTTACCTCCAGTATCCACCACTAACTACGCTACTGGTGAAAGTCATTACAACTTGCAGGTTGTAAACACTATAAAATTGATATTTTGTGGTGTTACACAAATGGGATATAACTAGAAATGAGTATGGAAGTGGAAATCTGAACTGGCGCAGCCACCCCTATTGATCGAAATGTTGCATGGAAATTGGTTGTCATATGGTATGAACATGGAATGCTGATAGTTAAATGATTAATGGATTGTGTGAACGGTTATATGGTTAGAAAGGGACTGCTTAACTCGATTAGATTACTGAGATAAATAAATAAATAATCTTTATTATAAAAAAAGAGAGATGACGGCTAGTAACTATGTATGAAAGAACACGTGCTCCACAAACTTTAAATAAATCAAGATAAAGGTCAGTATACTGCACGGTCATGGTAACTTGAAATGGTAACCGACCATTATCACGAAAGAAAGGTGTTGTCGAATCTTTATGGCAGCTCGGAAGTTAAGTGCGAGCGCTAGTCCGTGCAGATATAGTTGAAAGAAAACTTGATGGTGTCTCAGATCACGGTACGTAAAGCGAAGCGTGAAGATACAGGACTTACGCTCGTTACTAACTTCTCAGCCGCTATAAAATCTATATATATATATATATATATATATATATATATATATATGATATAATTCACGCAACCTGGACGTATACCGTGGGGGCTGGTTCGATGTGGTGCAGGACAAAACCACTGGGAAAAACTTAGGGGACTTCTGCTTAGTAGTGGGACAGCATGGGCTGGACAAAAAAAAAATCATACGAAGCCTAATACATTACCTATAGTGGTGGTTTCGTTAATCTCTGCAGAGGAGAAAAAAATGTATGCGTCGACCCAGGGACGCAAGGATAGAGTGCCTATGTTCAGATTGCCGTCTTGTATAATAACTAAACTCGTATAATATTCTGCTTAAGCTCCTTGCACGAACTCAGTGTAATATTCTGGTGCACATCGTATACGTGTTCTGAAAAGAAAGGAGTTAAAGCTCCAATCAAGTGCTCTTTCCTTGATCTCTTCGCTCACTTTTGACTGTTGCTTCACCATAATATCTTAAAGCAATTACAGTTTTAAAACTTTCCTATTTTGAGTTGAACGTAAGATTTATTTATTTATTATTTCAATACAACTATTATTACAGGATTACTCCAATGCAATAGTGTAATGATCTAATATTAGTTTATTTAATATATACCTATGAGATGGAATACGTCATAATTTATATAGCATCGATACTGAAAATATCGACAAAACAACGCTATTTCTTGTGGGTGGAGTCGTCGCCATACTTGAGAAACATTTGACTTCAGATCACGTGACCACATCTGATATCCTCTATTTTCTTATATCTATGTACGAGTATATAACCCTAACACAATGCTGCCTGCTGCTATGGAGTGTAGAGTAGAAGGAGGACCACCTCTATACAATATGTACTAAAAACCCTGCGTTTCTAAATAAGGACGTTATCAGGATCATTATTCAAACGTATAGAAACAACTTTTTTCGAACAAATTTTTATATTTTATTTAAAAAAAATTGTATGCAAATTGTATGTGGTCTTATTACCTCTGCATTGTCTGGGGAGTAAGAGGATTGTCAAAGACCCCGCTTTACTTAGCTTTAGCATCGGCTAGTGTCAGTAAGAGGTAATAAAACGACATAATTTTTTTTAAATAAAATACAAAAATATGGTCGAGTTTTTAAAAAAAAAACCTTGTGGTTCCCGTTTACGTAGTAAACCACAGGGTTTTTGTTACATGTTGTATATGAAAAGTGTCCCTAAAAACGTGTCCAATAAGGATGGCCCTGCAGTAGCATAGGATAAATCTAAAAAAAAACCGCCACAAGTAATTAGAATAAGATGGAGAAATAAACAAGGACCGATCAATCTGCTTGGTTTTGTACAACCTAAATAGTTGAGATTTTGTATACTGGCATTTTACTAACTACTCTAGTCATGAAATTTTTTAAATGTTTTAATTCAGCTGACTTCACTTCGTTCACAACAGCTATCTTCATATCGTAGTTTTTCAGACGCCAGCGCTATTGTGGTAGGTTTTAGAAACTCTATTTTCAGTAAATAGGACACTTTTTCAACTTTAGCCCCTTATAAGATGGTTCTCCCAAAGATATTTTATAGTAACAAGATTGCGCACTCACGACTGACAAACGAGCTGAGCGAGATAGCGCTTTTTAGGGATGCGTCCTACTCTATTAGGGAGACTACACGATTTGTTGCTTCAAGGAAAAAAGGACAAAGTGATGCTAAGGGATTATTCTATATTTATTTTATTGGGAACAATAAACAACGATTACAACAATACATATGTCATTTATCACGAAATATGTTAGATTATACATATTTCTTGATAAATGACATGTATTTTTGTAATTGTTGTTTATTGTCTTCTATCGTTATATCTTATTAATAGCTTAATATATAAAAACTTGTATTACCTACTCACTCTGTATTAAGAGAGAAAAATAAAAGACTGTAGATAGTAAAGTCAGCTTATTACCATAACTATATTAATTCTGTATTATGTGTAATGCCGATAAGCAATGCTTTTGGAAACAATGCAAACAAAATTGTCTTGTGTATCTTTTGACGCATGGTGGCTTTGTGTCCAATCAATTTTAACGTTTCGCTTTGTTGCAATTTTGTCTTCTTCAGCACATGCACTTTCTTATTTTCGGATATTGTCTGAAAGAGTAATGGAGTACGAAATTAATTATTAGTTTATTTATTGTAATTAAATAATATACACAAACGGCAGCAGCAGAGAACTTCTGCCGTGCAATTATATTACGTACGTACAACAGCAACAACATGAAAATGTTGCTGAAACAACATGTTTCACTAAGAAACATACTGAAAAATTAATTTTTTACTTTGCCTCTGTGCTGAGTCAGTCAGCAGATTCTCAGCTCACCTTAGAAAGGGCAAAAATAGGTTTTCGGTATATTTCCTTAAGAAATATACAGGTGGTCGAAACAGTGAGGTTATAATTTTTTTTTGATTCCTCACACCTAGGGGAAAATACCCTATGTATGTTCCGCGATGTTTTGTAGTTTTCGAGTTATGATTTTTTTTATCCTTTTTTTGAAAATGTTCACCCTAAACAGCCTTACATTAAAAAAAATGTAATTGTGAGATTTTTTCCAAGTTTTTTTTTGTAGCATGATCCTTATAATTTGCCCTATTATGCATAAAATAATTAGCTTCCTAACATTCACCGAAGATACAATAATTTTAATCGCAACTTAAAAATTTTCTGTCAGGAGAGTGGGGCTTGAATTTTCAACATCAAATGAAAAACAGTAATAAATGATTTCATACTTTCTTATTAATTTTAAAAACTTGGCAGTACCTTAATCTTGCATAATAACATAAAAAAAGTCACTTAATAGGCCAGTTTTTCTGTTACAGACTTCTGAAGTTACTCAGGTAGGAAACTACCTGAATAGTTAATTTGATTTAAAAAATCTTTTTATCATTTCTAGGGCTAAACTAAGATAGTAAATGCTTCAGGTTAGCAAAGAAAACTACTTATTGTGTTTACGCAAAAGCGTTGGTGTCAGGCATCGACGTTAGATGGCTCTCGGCTCGGCTGATACGGGATGACGTTCGCGCGTGTTGAACGTCCGAGCTTACTGAACGGTGGGAGTCGAGAGCGAAAGATTAGAAGTCTTCTTCGCGTCGAAGGAGAAGGCAGTCCATTTTGTTGGGAGCTCTTAGATCTGATTTTATGTTAGGCGCGCATAGTGAATATACCACTGGGAATGGTGGCGCGTGTTGAGAGTTTACCCGGGACTTTAGGTTTAACGCAGAATCTGTATAAGTGGATTCGACTGTATTAGTTACTAGTGCGGTAGTTAATATTCTAGAAATAACGGTGACCTTTGACCCGTACGTTCTGTGTTCATTTTCGCGAGTAAATCGTAACAAAGGAAGAAAGTGACTGCGGAAGGCGACCTTAGCTTGGAGAGGAGCTGAGGGCCGAACTGCTGCAGGGGGAACGGTCAAATAAGGTCAACAACACTACCAGCCACACCCAAATACACATCACTGACCTTTACTTCCTAGCACAATACACCCACACGAGACCTGACCGAATCCTGAGGGACCAGTCGCCTTGAATAGAGGTAAGTAAGCTCTGTACAATAATTGTAACGCTCCCCCCGGATTATTTAGTGTAATTAGACTTTTAACCCGTGGCGTGAGGACGCCCGACCAGCATCTGCCTGTAGCTTCTTCGTCTATGGGCCGCGAAGGATTCTACTCCTGGGATAGGCAGCTGCCGGCCGTAATATTTGGTAGCAGAGCGCGGTGCTGGGATCGATTCCCGGTCGATCCATCGACCATAGTATTTGATAAAAATTAAATAATTTTGGTGGCAGGGAGCGTTGGGTTAATTGGTTTAATTTTGTGTCTACAATCACGCCCGTCCGTAATACGTAAAAATGTTTATATATATATATACGTAATAATAAAATTCCTTTCTTTGTTAGCTTGCTTTGTTGTTTGCGGGTAAATTTGAAAAGCCACGCCCGGTTTAGCGCGCAAGCGGGAGATTGCGTCATGTAGGTAGATGGTTATTTTTACGTAATCGGTTAATTATCGTTGTCGGATGGTTGTAGTGTGTTACTTATCGAAGGGTCGATTTCCGAGCAAGGCATTTTTTGTTGATGTGTATCTTCGTTATGTATCTTTCGTATTGTAATTTGTATTTGAACTAAAGAGTGGTAATTTGTATTTACGTAATTTGAATTTAACTTGATTTGATCGCACTAGTATTTGTTATTGTTAATTTGATTTGCCTTTTCTTTTGTACTAACTTGTGTTTGATTTAATAAATAGCGGTTCTTATTTGTGTAATTTCTATTCAACTCGATTTGATAGGAACTGCATTGGTTAGCTGTTAATTTTTTTGTATTTTTTATTTGTTATTTTTGTAATTGTGCTCGAGCGGCGTCGTAATTTGTATTTAGTAGTGATGTCCTCGCCCAAGATGCTAATCCGTTGCCTGCGGACTGAGTTACGCTGGGCCACCAGCGCCCATGCTTTGATAGGTCGACCGGATAGGGTCCATAATTTGATGAAGCGGTTCGAGCAGGTCGATGCTCGAAGGGCTGCAGTGGAGGAGGCTTACGCTGAGCTCGAGGATTCGGATGTGGAAAAGGGAGTCCTGGACTCCTGCTTCGCAGACTACGAGCAGTTCTTGTGGTTCACGGACGAGTTGATCGAGGCTGAAGGCAGGTATGCCGAAGAGGCGCGTGAAGCTCGGACGAGTGGCCTGCCCGAGTCCGTTCGGAAGCAGCCTCAGCCGGAGCTGTTGGGACGACTCCCAACTCTGGACTTGCCAAAGTTCTCCGGGGTCCTTTCCGAGTGGCTGACCTTCGTTGGTCTTTTCGACGGCCTAGTGGACGCCCGGAGTGACTTGACTCCGAGCCAGAAGATGGCGTACCTCTTGGCCTCACTGGAGGGGGAGGCCCTGGGCGTTGTCAGCCATTTGAGCTTGTCGGACGACGCCTACCAGACTGCTCGGGACCTCCTAGCCAGAAGATACGCCAACGTCCGGCGAATTGCGGACGAACATGTTAAGCAGCTTCTGAGCCTCCCGCTGCTGAGTGACCGGGCCAGACTACGTCCGGACTTGTTGGATCCAGTCTTGGTGGCCTGTAATATGTTGAGGCGGCTGGATTTACCAGTGGGCGAATGGGCCTTCTTGTTGCTCCGCATCGTGCTGTCCCGTCTACCTCTTGACCTTCAAATGCATTTTGAGGAGAGGTACGGCGGGGACGAGGCCTCCTATATTCCGCCCTTCTATGACCTGCTGCGGTTTTTGGAGGAGCAGTGCCGACAGATCGAGCACGCGGCGGGCACCGTCGACGACTTACGAGCCGTGCCCAGTGAGAGGCGAATTCCGCCGGGCAAGTCGTCGTTAACCCCTCCCTGCTCCTATTGTCGAGCATCTGATCACCGGGTAACGTCTTGCCCAAAATTATTAAGTAAGCCAGTTCCGGCGAGGCGAACTATCGCCAAGGAGCGCCGCTGGTGCTACTCCTGTTTGGAAGGGCACCTCCAGCGAGACTGTCCGCACCGGCGGCCCTGTCTGCATTGCCAGGGCAATCACCATGCCGTACTGTGCCTGGGTGCGAACGGCGTCTCCTCTCGGGGCGTTGCCAGGCCCTCGACCCCCACGGGCGGGGGCGCTCCGCCATGCCCTCTGACGGGCGACGCTCGGCGCCCGCCGGCTAGCCAACAGACCCCTAGGTTTGGAAGGGGTCCCTCCCCCGACCAGTCGGGGGGTAATTCCCCCAGGGGCGGGGGTGTCATCACCCCCCCTCAGCGTGCGAAGAGGAACTTCACGGCCACTCATCGGTCCGCTGGACCCTTCTCACTCCCGTTAGCTGAGTGGCCGCGACTGGTGTACCACTGTACCCCATTTGATGGAGGTGGCCCTAGCTAGCTGCCGCCTTAGCTCCCACCATGGCTGCCTCTACTGAGCCTTAAGCCGTCAACAGTCCACTTGTCAAGCTGTTCTGTTGCCGACGGCCTCAGTGAGGGCGTACAACCCGAGTGGCGACCGTTAGCGGTTGCGCTCTGTTAGTATCGGGTTCACGCGGTGTGGCCTCCACTTGGTGGTGGGAAGATTAGGGCCCCCTGGAGCGTTGAATCACGCTCTCAAGGGGTATTAGATTTGGTTTGGTCGAGCACTTAGCTAAAAATTCTTTAAATTTAAATTAAAATGCTTTGAGTTTTCCGCGGAATTCATATTGTAGCGGTTGTGATTAAAAGAATTGAATTTAAAATACTCCTTTAAATGCTGCTGCATATGTTTTGTAAATACATTTGATCACTGCGTTTGTTGTTGCACGGAAAATGGAGATTAAATTGTGTGCCCTTTTTGAATGCTTGGGCGTATGCTTGTGTTTGTATTTGATTGTCGCGCCTGTGCTGAAGGGAAGTTTGAATTCATTTGAAATTTGAATGGCGCTCTATTTTGAAAATTATGTATATGTTTGTGATAGTGTTTAATCATTTTGCTTTGTGATAAGGAAGGTTGAAATTAGATAACCCTGTGGTTGCCGAAGGAAATAGGAGTCAATTCTCTTTTGGTTTAGATTTTGTTGGCACTGTCTAAGATATTTATTTGAAATAAGAAATAGGGCTGTCCCTTACGTTTATTGTTTTGTTTACTTTGCCAAGTTGACCTATGTGCATCGGTGATTACTTGTTTTAATTAATTCTGTAATTGAACATTGATGCTTTTGAAAAATTAGTTGAAATATGAGCATAGGATCACCTGCTAGGGACCATCTGTGCGTTTCGTTCAGCTCTCCACAGACGACGTTCATGGGGAATTTGGGGGTGCTCTCTGCACTGAAGCTTGAAGGTCCCTCTGGGCCGCTTCGTGTCGCGTCGCTGTTTGCAGACCTGATCCGGTCGAGTTGCGGAACTAATCATAGGAGCGCAGATAGGTGTTTGAAGGAGGTCGTCTGACTTCTGTCTAGAAATAGGACTTATTTATGTGCTGCGATGACCAGGAAGGGCATCCAGTTCAACTTTCCGGCTAGCCCACGTTGGGGCTGTAATTTTGAGGCGTTGGTCAGGGTTGCAAGATCTGATTGGGTGCGTAGAGTGGCCTAGTTTGGTTGTAGATTCGACCTTGCAACTTGCCGTCGCGACCCTGTCCCGCTGACCGGTTTGCTCGCGGACCTAAATCCTTATGTCCGGGACGGGGGTTTGTTTACGCAAAAGCGTTGGTGTCAGGCATCGACGTTAGATGGCTCTCGGCTCGGCTGATACGGGATGACGTTCGCGCGTGTTGAACGTCCGAGCTTACTGAACGGTGGGAGTCGAGAGCGAAAGATTAGAAGTCTTCTTCGCGTCGAAGGAGAAGGCAGTCCATTTTGTTGGGAGCTCTTAGATCTGATTTTATGTTAGGCGCGCATAGTGAATATACCACTGGGAATGGTGGCGCGTGTTGAGAGTTTACCCGGGACTTTAGGTTTAACGCAGAATCTGTATAAGTGGATTCGACTGTATTAGTTACTAGTGCGGTAGTTAATATTCTAGAAATAACGGTGACCTTTGACCCGTACGTTCTGTGTTCATTTTCGCGAGTAAATCGTAACAAAGGAAGAAAGTGACTGCGGAAGGCGACCTTAGCTTGGAGAGGAGCTGAGGGCCGAACTGCTGCAGGGGGAACGGTCAAATAAGGTCAACAACACTACCAGCCACACCCAAATACACATCACTGACCTTTACTTCCTAGCACAATACACCCACACGAGACCTGACCGAATCCTGAGGGACCAGTCGCCTTGAATAGAGGTAAGTAAGCTCTGTACAATAATTGTAACGCTCCCCCCGGATTATTTAGTGTAATTAGACTTTTAACCCGTGGCGTGAGGACGCCCGACCAGCATCTGCCTGTAGCTTCTTCGTCTATGGGCCGCGAAGGATTCTACTCCTGGGATAGGCAGCTGCCGGCCGTAACATATTGTTAAAACGTGACATTTATTAAGGTATCATTTTGCTACAAACTACATGTTTTTTTTTTTATTTCACTCAAACTAAATGATAGCACATTCAGTCACAAACACACAAAGGAATTTTAAACAAAGACTTAGGTAAACACCAGGCCGCACCCCGCGCCCCGCGCCACACCGACCGCGTCCCTTTTTCACCTAGCTCAGTCCCGCCAGTCATTCACTGCTTTCCCGCGTGCAACCACTACTCACGTTTACGTTTATTTGGATCTCTTATTTGACTACCTTCGCTTTGTTTCCCGGATTCTTGATTTGCCTTACGATTGACTTGTGCTTGTTTTATGGACCTTGAGTTGCTTAGTGATTTGGATTACTTTCAGCAATGAGTTATTTTCTCAGTCAATACGCAGAGATGCACTATTTCTACGGCGTTGCCCAAGGAAACGGCACATTAGCGGCACGGATTTATCGAGAGCAACTGGAGCGGTGAGGAGAAGTGTTAGAGCATTACCCGGGCTACAGGGTTTTTAATAACACCTACGAAACACTGATGGCTGGACGCGTTCCTGGGCGTAATCAACGTCGCGAGGGACTACCCAGAGTGGATCCAGAAAGAAGAGATGTAATCATTGAAAAAGTAGAAAGAGACCCTTCTACTAGTTAACGAGCGATTACGAGAAGGACTGGAATCCCAAGGACTTCAGTTTTAAGAATACTGAAATCAGGTGAGTGCATTTTATTATTTTGTAGACCTCTTTATTCAAAATCCCAACACATTGCTGCACTGCCATTTCAAATCACACTCATTTAATTTACTGTGAATTGTCGATGTCTAATGTGTTGTGTGTGCGTGTAAAAGAGAGAGATGTAGAGACCCTTAAACAAGCGCTCGTAATTCAAAAATAGGCGCTAGGACGCCACTCTAGCGAATCCCAACTTTTAGTTTCACGTTCACGTGCTATATCGGTACGTACCTCTAGTATTGTGTACAATGACAACCTACAATAAAAATACTAATAAATTTTTTCCAGAAGGATATCACGCGTTTCATATTCAGCGTGTTCAACAACTCAACGACGCAGACTATCCAAGGCGTATTGCTTTCTGCCAAATAATGCTGGAAAGATCTGCGGAAGACCCGGATTTTTTTAACAAGATACTCTGGACGGATGAATCCCGGTTTCAAAGGACTGGCGTCTTTAACATTCACAATTATCATAGTTGGGCCATTGAAAACCCAAAAAAAGCAAGGCAGTCAAATTTTCAGAACAGATTTAGTATCAACATGTGGTCAGGAGTCATAAATGGAGAAATGGTTGGGCCCTTTGAATTGTCGGCTAGGTTGAACGGATACCCAGTACCTGAACTTTCTACAAAATAACTTAAATGGTTTATTGTTTGAAGTTAATTTACAAACGAGGAGGGATATGATATTTCAAAATGACGGTGCTCCTTGCCATTTTGAAAGACAAGTAAGGGAGCACCTCAACAGAACTTTCCCAGGAAGGTGGATTGGGCGTACAGGGCTAATCGAATGGCCTGCGCGCTCACTAGATTTAAACCCTACAGATTTTTTTATTTGGGGATTCTACAAAGAGATGGTGTATGCTAGAGAAATTAATTCAGAAAATGAATTAAGGGAAAAATTGAGACAGTGCGCAGAAAATATCAAACAAAATACGAATGCTTTTCGAAGACTAAAAGCAAATTTTTTAAGACGATGTAGACTGTGTATCGAAGTTAATGGCCGCCATTTCGAAAATTTACTTTAAATAAATTTATCTTAAATTATTTACTAGTTTTATTATGAATCTTGAAATAATTTGTCCAGAACGTAGTAAAATGATACCTCGTTGTCAATAAATTTTAAACAATAAGTAAAGACACTGGATGTTATTTTTGCTAACCTGAAGCATTTACTATCTTAGTTTAGCCCTAGAAATGATAAAAAGATTTTTTAAATCAAATTAACTATTCAGGTAGTTTCCTGCCTGAGTAACTTCAGAAGTCTGTAACAGAAAAACTGGCCTATTAAGTGTCTTTTTTTATGTTATTATGCAAGATTAAGGTACTGCCAAGTTTTTAAAATTAATAAGAAAGTATGAAATCATTTATTACTATTTTTCATTTAATGTTGAAAATTCAAGCCCCACTCTCCTGACAGAAAATTTTTAAGTTGCGATTAAAATTATTGTATCTTCGGTGAATGTTAGGAAGCTAATTATTTTATGCATAATAGGGCAACTCATAAGGATCATGCTACAAAAAAAAACTTGGAAAAAATCTCACAATTACATTTTTTTTAATGTAAGGCTGTTTAGGGTGAACATTTTCAAAAAAAGGATAAAAAAAATCATAACTCGAAAACTACAAAACATCGCGGAACATACATAGGGTATTTTCGGATACCCCTAGGTGTGAGAAATTAAAAAAAAATGAATAACTTTACGGTTTGGACCAACCTGTATACTGAAAAACTATATTTTTCGGCATTATAATTCATT
Source organism: Parnassius glacialis (assembly GCA_033319125.1). Classification (NCBI taxonomy): domain Eukaryota; kingdom Metazoa; phylum Arthropoda; class Insecta; order Lepidoptera; family Papilionidae; genus Parnassius; species Parnassius glacialis. Next base: position 39,412,233 of record JAVANC010000016.1, read on the forward strand.
CATATTGTTACTTATGCAATGAGGAACTTTGAGGGACACGTTCTAAAAAAATCTCATGGACGGCATTGTAAATGCCTACAAATTAAAAAGCAGTGTGTGTTTTGGCTACACTGATTAGAATTCTGTGAATAGCAAATAATAAAATTTGTGTGATACTTTCAGAATATAAATATATGGCAACACGCTTTCTTAGCTTATGACGGATTAGCTTATGACAAATTATGATTTCATTAAACGGTTTAATAATAAACAACAAATTAACAAATATTAATAAAAATAATTAACAACAGTTAATTATTTGCTATTGAGAGAATAGTAACCAGTGCCAAAACACAAAAAAACCGCTTTTTAAGGATGTATCTCAACATCTCACGTCAACATCAACATCTCAACATCAAACGTGGTAGAGCCATGCTGCAGCTATATTAATAGTATAGTTGTAGCACGAATGGGTCGGTTCGACCGGGGAAGGACCACGCTCTCACAGAATACCAGCGTAAAATAGCAGTTTAAAACTGCTGTGTTTCGTATGGTGAGTGTAGAGAACCGGAGACCCTTTTTACTGGAAAAGAGGCATTTCAACTTAGTCCTCGTAGTCGTATTAGTACCTTAAATCGCGGGAATGTGCAGCACCATTTTTTAGATTTTATTAGAATGTGGTTCTCAAGGTTGCTTATTATACTTAGTATATTAAAGGTAAACATACCACGGGAAAAATAGACGGAATGTCATTTACTTTTAATAATTTTCTTGCTGCTGCAGGATGGGTGGTGAAGTCTTCTACATGCGGCTTACAGAGAATATCTATTACGAATTATAACCTAAACATTAATAGACACAAGGGAGGACACTTGTTCAGGTCTCTTATTTGAGATTAAACATTAACGTTGTTGTATGCTTGTGACATCCGCGCCGAAGGTAAGAACAAACTAAGCCCACGTACGCAGAACTTACGGTTGCAGCGCATCAAATGCGTATTGAATGTTTAACGGATAGTAGGTATCTTTTTGAAAATATGTCATAATGTGTTGTATACGAAAGATAAATGTGCACACCAACACTCCCAAGTAACATCGCATTCTGTCAAATAAAACATTTACTCATAACATAAATCACTTTAGTAATATGGGAAGCTAGAAGACTAAAATAAATATGGATACCCTACTTCAAGCAATACAAAATTATTTACCTGTGAAAAGATACACCACTTCCTTTGTATGATTCACATTTGCATCCTTTCACGCAACAAGTGAGAACCATTTTTAAATATTTGGGCACGATAAAACATGAAACTTTAAAGTAAATACTGGGCAAACACAATTCACTACTGGATCGGTTTACACTTCACACAAAGTATACGCCATACCCATATTGAAGATTGTATGACACTTAGTGTTGCTCAGTTTTTGTTTATAAAAACTGCCAAAACTACGACTTTGAAACAAAGCAAGTAGTAAAACACGGTTGGAAATTACGCATAAATATAAATATTTTCTTATGAAGTCTTCTCTTTAATTTTATTTAATAATTATTTAGAATTATTACAAGAACAGAAATAAAAAATATCATTAATTTCTACTACGTGAAAAAATATTTCACTGTTGCAACTCGATAGACAAGGACGCATTCCTTAATAGAGGCATCTCGCTCAGCTCGTTTTTCCTTTTAGTCTAATATTATATGAAAGTAGACTTTACATCAATAGCATAGAATACATTTTACGTTTGCCACTTCTTCAGAGTGCACAATCTTGTTCTATACGAAGTAGATTATAATATCTTTGGGTTCTCCTTGTACTTTACACTCTATACCCGCTGCCTAGTCTAGAGTAAACGTAGTGATTATATTCTCTTTGGTCTAGAGTCTAGACTAGACTTGGGCAAAAAATATCGATATTTTTTAATAAATATATCGATATATTACGTCGATTTTTAAATCGCGATATATTGATATATCGACATTTATTTTACAGTATCGAATTTGTATCAATTTCGATATATTTTAAAATGTTGTATTAATGACAAAACATGTAGCAACAAAAGGTGGTACAAAAGTATTCATGTGTGGTTGTCGTTTTCTTTCGTCGTCTAACCGTCAGTAATTATAAAATTTTGGACCTTATCTTTACATCCTGCAAATGATGACGATATATCGATATTTATCACGCGATATATTTCGATGGTGTTTAAAAATATCGATTCGATATATATCGATATATTTTTTTGCCTTGCCTATCCCTAGTAGTTTACAAATTATTTTTTTTACTTTACTAATTCCCAGTGACTATTATCATGTAAATTTAAACAAGTAAACATTTTGATTGTTTACATTTTTCCATAGTGTTGCCCTTACGTGCTGTTATGTTTTGAAATTATCGATAAAAATTTGAACAATAATATTAATGAAGTCCTATGATCAAATAACGTTTTAGCTACGTAAACTGTATATTTAATCAAACGATCGATTGAGCGCCTTTCATTTAAGAAAAGAACTTGAAAATAGTGTAAATCGTAAATTTTCTATAATAGTTTTTTTTTCATCAAAAGATTTGATGATGTTAAGATTATTTTTGATTGGTACTTATTTGGGATGCATAATATTTATTTGATAGAAAAATTGTGGCTTGATAATATAGGCCAGGAAAACATAAAACCTGCAGTAGTAAAAATAATATGCTCCTTGCATTTTGAAAAATAATGTATAAATAGAACGCTGGCTGTAGTTCGGCTTAAGGGTGATTTGATTCATGTCTAAAATAAATTTTCTGACTAAATAATATTATTTCGTCACGAATAAATGATTTTAATCAGTATACATTAGTTATTTTATTTATTTTTAATCCTTACTCTCTCGTTTACCTCCAGTATTCACCACTAACTACGCTACTGGTGGAAGTCATTACAACTTGCAGGTTGTAAACAGCGTGAAGGTACAGGACTTGCGCTCGCAACTAACTCCCCAGCCTCTATAAAGTATATATATATATATATATATATATATATATATATATATATATATATATATATATATATTTATAATCAAAATCACGCATACCGTTGGGGCTGGTTCGATGTGGTGCAGGACTTTTGTCCTGCAAACCAAAATAAGCCACTAACAAAATAAACCACTGGGAGAAACTTAGGGGAGACTTCTGCCTAGTAGTGGGACAGTATGGGATGGACAAAAAAATCATACGAAGCCTAATACATTGCCTATAGTGGTGGTTTCGTTAATCTCTGCATAGGAGACAAAAATGCATGTGTCGACTCAGGGACGCACGGATGGAGTGCTTATGTGCAGAATGCCGTCGTTACGAAAAAAACGTTAGCTCGTTGCACAAACTCAGTATAATATTCTGGTGCACGTCGTATACGTGTTCTGAAAAGAAAGGAGTTAAAGCTCCAATCAAGTGCTCTTTCTTTGGACTCTTCGCTCACTTTTGACTGTAGCTTCACCATATCTTAAAGCAATTACAGGTGAGTTGAACGTAAGATTTATTTATTTATCATCTCAATACAACTATTATTACAGGATTTACCCAATACAATAGTGTAGTGATCTAATATTTATTTATTTAATATATACCTATAAGATGGACAATACGTCATAATTTATATAGAATCGATACTGAAAATATCGACAAAACAACGCTATTTCTTGTGGGTGGAGTCGTCGCCATATTTCAGAAACACTTGACTTCAGATCACGTGACCACATGCCATATCCCCTATTTTTCTTATATCTATGCCGTAGATTGAGGATTGACTAGATAAAGCATTCGCGTATGCTTTTGAGATAGAAATAGCCGGGAGGTACTTTCACTGGGTTACCAGATATTGTTCCATTTCCCCTTTTATGGGTTTATTTATATTCACAGCACTTACATTCATACAAAAAACTTAATTGTCACCATAAAAAAATGTTCTTTTATAATTCAGATGATTAATTCATTTCTCTTGAAAATATATTCTGTGACTAAAAACTGCGGGCGGAAACGGCGTAAAAACCGAATCATCATTCTGTATTCAACGGCGCATCGACGATTTTACTGGACATTCAATAAACTCTGGATTTCGACGGCACTATGTTACGAAATCTGTTATAGAGTGTTACTCTGGATGTCGAAGACGCTACTGGCACAAAGTGTGATATTGCTAATAAATAACAATATGTTATGTACTTAAATATTAATTAAGAGTAAAAATATTAAATAATAAACAAAAATTTCCTCGTGTCGAGTTTTGTTTTTACAAAAAAAAAACAATAATGTTTTAACATCACCATTCCATCACAAGTTCAGTGCTGAACACAGACCTCCGAAAGGAAAGGCTTTCCAAATAGGTATTGTAGTACAAAACACGGTTATGAGGCTACTCCCGCGATTTCCTGCATGTTTTGCTAAGTTAGTGTCTTGTGTGCGGCAAGTTGTGGCGTACACGAGAATTTGTCTGTACACGGAATGATACTACCCCGCGTCGTAAGCAATAATACAAGATGGGGGTGGGGCAGTAGCACTTTCCCGATGAAAATTTGAAATAATAAATAACTGCGGTGGCCAACCAGCATAACGCATATGTTCACGCAGGCGTGGCAACTATGAGGATATCTAGGGAAGGCCTTTTTTAGGTGACTTACTTATGGTTAGGTGGCTTAATCATGTTACCTAATGGTTAAGGTGGTAAAATGTTTCAGTTAATATACGTTCTAAAGCATCAACAAAGAGTTTGTTTTTGTAATATGTTGGTATATAAAATAAAATAAAATGTTTTATAATATTCTAATTTTAATTTACCATGCAGTGTAAGATTATCTGCTACCTCATGTCATTCCATGGGTGGTGTATGAGGCGACATAGGGAAACATTAAAGAAGATAAACAGCAGTATTTTCCTGATAACAGCTAAATAAAAAAAAAACAGTGGTTGACAACCTGCTTTCCAAGCGTTGAAACTATGTAAAATAACTATAATCATGTTTATGTACAACAGCGGACTTTTGATAGACTGTAAAGATATATATTCTACTCAAATGAAAATATATAGAAATATAAAAAGGAAAAAGAACTAAATTTTGTGTACTTACACAACATTTAGAAATATTAACAATGTTACATTAAGTAATACAAATGAAAAAACAATTATATATCAAATATAATTCAATAAAATTAAAATAAATAAACGATTATTTATTAATTTTTCATCACATTAATAAACAACAAAATTAACAAATTTTTTGTCTTCATTCTAGAGCATTCGTTGTTATTCTTGGTTTGAGCAGCTTTAGAATTTCTCAAAAATATGCATTTATAAACTTGATTTATACTTTGCATGGCAGAAATTCTTGGGGGCTGGTTGTTAGAATCGGATTAGAAAGGAGTATATATATTATATGCCTTGTATAAAATATATTTTAGTGGTATAAATAATAAGGTACAACTCCTAAACTATACTTAGATAGGTAATACCTATCTCTTGTCAAAACATCTTTATTACATTATCTATGTCAATTAAATGGAAATTATCATAATTACATATTACATTTATTTCTTAATTTATTTACACATTATTGTTTATAACACACAAATGAAAATATATTGAAATTTAAAAAGGAAAAAGAACTAAATTTTGTGTACTTATTCAATATTTAGAAATATTAACAATGTTACATTAAGTAAAACAAATGAAAACACAATTATATATTAAATATAATTCAATAATATTAAAATAAACATACGCTTATTTATTAAATTTTCATCACATTAATAAACAAATTTTGTCTTCTTTCTAGAGCATTCGTTGTAATTCTTGGTTTGAGTAGCTTTAGAATTTCTCAAAAATATGCATTTGTAAACTTGATTTATACTTTTGCATGGCAGAAATTCTTGGGTGCTGGTTGTTAGAATCAAATTAGGAGGGTGTATATATATATTATGCCTTGTATATAATATATTTTAAAATAATAAGGTATAACTCTTAAACTATACTTAGATAGGTGATACTTATCTCTTGTCAACAACATCTTTATTACATTATTTATGACAGTTAAAAAAATAGACATTATCATAATTATTACATTTATTTCTTAATTTATTTACACATAATTGTTTATAAATCCTTTATAAAAGTGTTTGATGGTGGACTAAATGTCCCATTAGTAGGCATTTCCAGTCAGTTTTACAGTTATTATTGCATAATAAATTATTCATTTGTATATTTAGGTCAGGACTTTAAATTATTTATTTATTTCTTTTATTTAAATCTTTATTTGCATAAAACATGGTAGTACAGATAAAGTTCCAACATTTGTAAAAGAGGATTCCTGTTTAATCAATCCATCTATAAGTAAATATTTTGTCATTGTCATGCAACCAAATTACACAGTGGTACCAATTTTCACAGTGGTAGAGCCAGGCGGCAGCTTTTGCTGTCGCACGGATGGGCCGGCTCGAACCGGGGTGGTACCACGACCTCACAGAATACCAGCGTGAAGTAGAGGTTTACCTCTGCGTTTCGCTTGGTGAGTGCAGGTGGCCGGCGGCCCTTTTTACTGGAAATGAGGCATTCCATCTTAGTCCTCACGGGTGACAACGCATCTGCATTTTGATTCGCAAACGAAGATAGATGTAGATGTCCATGGGCCGCAGTAACCACTTACCATCAGGTGGACTGTGTGCTCGTTTGTCACCCTTATCCTATAAAAAAAAAATTACAAGTCATAATAATACAGAATGTCAGCATATGAAAATAAAATAAGCAATGCTAGTCAATTTTTAATACATACAGAACAATGTCAAAAATCATAACTACTAACAAGGTCAAACTTATATCACTTATGGAGAAACAACAAGATACAACAAGAAATTATAACATTTTAAAAAAATATCTTAATTAAGTATATCATAAATTACATAAGTTAAGTATATTTAGTCCACCTAAAACAATGAGGCTCATAATGTTTTGAGCATATACTGCTAAGTTTTGTTGGTTACCTGTATTTACTACCAGTAGCGATTATCCAACAGTTACGGATAGCTGATTCCTTAGAAAAGCTGTGAAATAATATATTTAAAATAAATAAATATATTAAATATACACTTTTATATCAAGGCATTTAACAAACAAAAAACCAAGTATGGGTATCTGTGCATAAATACAATACCTATAACAATTAATACAATATCAATTGATTTAATTAAATAGCAAGTATATGTAAACGTAATGATAATATTACTCATAACAAACATTTAAAAAAATTATGTACATATTAAGCTTTAGATATTGTTAATTAATACATTTACAGCCTAACATAGTTATGTCCTCCACAGCTGAACATATACCTCCCACACAGTTTGTCTCCAAATAACTGCAGTTGCCAATTCTCCTGCCAAGCTAGGCAACTATCACAAAACCTAAAACTTTTGATACACTTTTGATACTGACTAATGCTAACGGTAAGTATATTATCATCACATTTTTCTACATCACTAATTGAGAATATTATCTTATATTGTTGTGTTATTGTGTACCTTAAGATTAAGACTTATTTATTTATTTATTATTTTATCTATGTTTATATTTATTTTTATATTAGTATGACATATTTATTTATTTTTTTTAATAAATATTGTAATGTAACTGTTGCTAATGTATAGTAGAATTAATGGAATGCAATAAGTTTTGTGCATCTGATTTCAGGCAATACATATTTTGTGAAATTAAATATACTTTGCCCAATGTTTATGTACTTGAATCCAAACATGTTTTCAAGTTGATACTTACATATTATTTATGACGTCTATGTAAATGGAAAACGATTGAAAAATTGTAGGGCATAAGGAGTTTCCTTTAAAGCTGAACATAAAAGTGTATGTAAATGTACATTATGTGATTCATATTTATGGACATAACTACTAATCACAATAACAAGTATTATTAAACAATGCGAAAACATTATTGTACTCGCTGATATCCCTAAAGTTTCTATAATCCTACCAAATCAAAAAGTACACGTTTGTTATGACTTTAAGCTTTCGAATGACCGTTCAAATTAAGGAGCATTATCATGAAGAATTTACAATTTGGGAGTCCAAATATTTGACAAAATACATCACAAAGTTCATTAAACACATGAAATGTTACACTTTATATTCAAAACAATACATATTAATCAGTACAAGTAGCAAATGTAAGCACAAAACAAACTTACCGATGAAAGGTTATATTATCAATTTTTCGTTGACTGATGCGGTTGCATCCTAAAATGCTGCAACTTACCATCTTTTTAACCTCACTTAATAACTAAAACCCACAAAAAACACTAAATTCAATTACCTGTTTGCTTATAATATCATATGTTATTCACAACACCTTGACATCGTTAATGTCAAATAAAGGAGGGAAAACAATCAAAAACACATTCCTAGAAAAAGACAAGAAATATAGATTTGCTTCTCCCTTACTCTTATGTGTAACTATATACGTGCATTCCTTTCACACGCTGATGACGTCACGGAATGTTTAGTCTATAAGATACAAAGTCTATGATCTATGCAGACGAACTACCACAAATGAACGTCATCCTAAATGGCGTCATGCTTCAAGATGGAGCTTAGTGAAATTAAGAAAACTGTCAACAGAAAATTGAACTCTAAGATATGTCCTTATCTTTTTTTACATTTGAAAATCATAACGTGTGAGAATGAGATAGTTATTATATTTTTGTTGGCAATGTTCATGTTTGCATGATATTTGTATAACCAAAAAATATATATGCAATTTACTGCTTATCCTCTTTTTATTATATCAATGGTATTTGCAATGAAACAAGAATGACAATTTAGTATGACAAATATTTCATTTTAATTAAAAAAAAATTATAATATTATGCTGGTTGCCAGTATCATAATTATCATATTTATCGCTTGATTCGATAATTATTACGTATTTTCACGTTAAAATGATAATTTGTTTTTAATAACATCACCAATAATTTTTTGATGCACTTATTTTTATTTTGTAAGTAAATTTCATTTTATTTTTCCAAAGTAGCGACATTTGTGAAGCGAACTATAAACCAACTATAAACAATTTTTTTGGAAACAAATTATGGATGGCGCCATCATCCATAAAATTTTTGTGGTTCAAGGCAACAATAGGTCTGGGCACCCAATTTTGTTAAGGGTATCAAAAATTGTATAAAAAATTACGAATTCAACGGTATTCTTATTTTTTTTCTACCTTTAAAAATGACTGAAATATTGATGAGTAAAATGGTATTTTACGGTAAGGGCGACCGCTTTGCTCCGCATCGCGATATGACGTCACAAAACGACACGTCATGCATGTCTTTATTGTTTTTTTTTCTTATTCCCTCCAAATTTATTATTCTTCTTCTTCTTTTTCTACCTAGCGTTTATCCCGGTTGCTCATCCCGCCCAGCGCGGGAGAACCCAGGGTCCGCTTTCCTACACTTCCTCCTCCACTTTGCCCGGTCTTCGGCGTCCCTCGCAACTAGCCCATTGGCGCGCATGTCATCCTGCGCGACATCAAGCCAGCGTTTCTTGAGCCGTCCTCTACTCCTGGTGCCAGGTAGGGTCATGTCCAGACATTTGTTTCCCACGTAGCTTGCCGGTCGTCGTAAGACGTGGCCGTACCAGCGGAGGCGACTTTTATGCAGCTTGTCAGCAATGTCACGGACATGGAGGCTGCCGCGTATGTATGTATTCCGTACATGGTCTTTCCGCGTGACGCCACACATCCACCGCAGCATGTTCATCTCCGTGACATGCAACAACTGCCGGTGTCGCTCCAGCACCGGCCACGTCTCACTGCCGTACGTAAGAACAGGCCTTATGATGGTCTTATAGACCTGTCCCTTCAGCTTGACCGGTATTTTGGGATCACAAATGACACCTGTCACCTCGCGCCTTTTCGCCCAAGCCGCTGATATACGGGCCTTGATGTCGCGATCGATGTCCCCGGACGCATCAAGGACAGATCCGAGGTACCTAAAGTTGTCCGTGCGCTCCACGGTGTCGTCGCCTATACGGAGAGACGTCAGATCTGTGCTGTTGCAGGCCATATACTCCGTCTTTACCACGTTTAGCTTCAGCCCGCCGTTCTCAAGCGCCTCCCTCCATGCGTGCACGCGTCTGGTGAGCCGTCCTTGTCCCCATCTACCAGTGCGATATCATCAGAGTACATAAGCAGCCAAGGCTGCGGTAGTTTCTGTACGCTGGCTGACAGTTCGTCTAATATCACACTGAAGAGATAGGGGCTTAAGACGGAGCCCTGATGCACGTCTACGGTTATGGGAAAGGGGGTGGTATTACCAACAGCGGTCCTGACTATGGAATCGGAGTTGCGGTACATGTCACGTACGATTTCCACGTAGGTCTCTGGTACCAACTTCGACCGCAATGCCCACCAGATCATCTCCCTGGGAACACAGTCAACCTGCCTTCTGCAGGTCTAGGAATAAAAAATGCAGAGGCATATTCTTTTCCCTGTGCTTCTCCATGAGGATCTTTAGGGCGAATATAGGGTCCATGGTACCACGTCCTGGTTGGAAACCATACTGGGAGTCCGACACTGTACACTCCTGTCGGATCCTGTTGTCAATAATGCGCTCGAAGAGCTTCATGGTGTGTGACGTCACCTTTATACCGTGGTAATTACCGCAATCCTGAACGGACCCTTTACCCTTGTGGACCGGCGTTATTATACTAAGCCGCCACTGATCGGGCATTATTCGGTCGCTCAGGATTCTATTAAAAAGGTTAGTAAGAATGCACACACCACAAGCCCCCAGCGCTTTCCACGCTTCAATTGGCACCTCGTCCGGTCCGACAGCTTTCTGATTCTCCATGTGACGAAGAGGTGCGAGGACCTCGTCAGGTGTAATCGGTGGCACGAGTCCATGGTTCGGGAGTTGTTCGGGAGGGTGCACTTCCCGGTGCTCATTATTCAGCAAAACGTGGAAATAAGAGCGCCATCTCTCCTTCACCGCACGATCATCGTACAGGAGCTCGCCATTAGGGCCGTTGAGGCTGCAGCAGCGAGTAACATCTTGCGCTGCTTTGGCTCTAGAGCGCGGCAGTTTATATATGAGCTTGTGCCCCTCAGAAGTGTCCAACTTAGCATATAATGGTTGCAAGTGGTCACGCCTGGCTCTGGCTACAGCTTTCTCGGCAGCTCTTTTCGCTGTCTTGTAAGATGCGCGATCTTCAGGAGATTTGGTCGCTTGCCACGTCTTGAAGAGCGCTTTCTTCTCCCGTAATGAACCCTGGACTGTGGCGTCCCACCACCAGGTCTCCTTGTCGATTTTGCGGCCCCCTTTCGCCACGCCGAGAACTTGCTTTGCCGTCTTTGAGATTGCTGTCTGAATGGTTTTTCAGCACTCTTGGACGGATTTGCCTGCTGTGTCGAGACTAATATGCCCAGCGGCAGAGTCAAACTCTGAGTATCTGGTTTGATTCATCAGCCACCACTTGATTTGACGGCGGCAACGTCCGACGTGTCTGCGACGGGGTTTTACGCAGAGGTCCATGACAAGAAGTCGGTGTTGGGCAGTGAGACACTCACCGGGTATGACCTTACAGTTGGCCACGCGACTGATATGACTTCTCCTGGTCAGTAGATAGTCGACTTGAGTGGCGTTCCGACCGCTCCTGTAGGTAATCAGGTGCTCGGTTTTCTTTTTGAAGAACGTGTTCACCACGGCCAGGTCAGCTGCAGTGCAGGTTCTGAGAATGGTTTCCCCCTCTGCGTTTCTTCGGCCGTAACCATAGCCGCCGTGGACACGTTCAGACTCCCCTGCACCTCGCCCACATGACCGTTCAGGTCGCCACCCAAAACGACATCGTGGGACAATGGTATGCCGCGTAGTACATCTCCGAGCCGATCCCAAAACAGCGTCTTATCCGCGTCGCCGCAGCCGACCTGTGGGGCGTAGGCACTTATTAAGTGGGTCACGACCCTCTCAATAAGCAACCTTACTACCATAAGTCGGTCGCATATGCGTCTAACTTCCAAGACGCTATCGTGGAAATGCTCGGCGAGCACCACTGCCACACCGTTCTCCCCACCAGAAGAGCCTGTATAGATCAGCTTGTAGCCGTGCCCAATATTCCGGCTCCTGTTGGCCTTCCACCGTGTCTCCTGCAGGAATACCACTGCCACTTTACGCCTGGCAAGTATGGCCACAAGTTCTGCGGAGCGTCCCATAAGCGTGCCAATGTTCCAGTTTGCAAAGCGAATCTTCGTAGTTGGTGCTAACGTCTTTAGCCGGGCTGGCACGGGGCCCGATAGCTCTCGCATACTTGTCGCAGGGTTAAGGCGATCCCCATGCGCGTCGTTATGCGGCGACGCCCTAGTCCTGAACGTATATCTCTTTCTTTTTCTTTCCATTTTTGAGTGGCTTAGTGCCAATTACCGGAGCAACTGCCGTATGACCCCCGAACCCCTAGGACGAATCCCAGAGGGGTGACATCGCCCTTTGCGTTGTCCAGCAGGTGCGCCACGTGCAGGCGAGGTTGGCTTGGGCTCCAAGATCTTGGCGGAGCCCCTTACACCCGAATTCCATCTCTCCAAATTTATTACACCATATTTTTCTTGTCATGTTATTTATTTATCAGTAACCTTTATTATCTGTTTTTTTTTAAATTTCGATTATATCACGCTCCTTGGGAATAAAATGGTGACCTAAGATACAGATTTTACCTAGTTTAGGCACCAGTTTTTTACCTAACAATAGTATTGTATCAGATGTAAGCACATATTTTTTGTTTTCTGAATGTATATTGTTAGTGAAAATAAATAAAATAAAATAAAATAAATTTAATTTTTTTGGAAAAAAATCATATAAAAGCTCAATACAATAAATAAAGTCATTGCTTTAGTTTATACATCAAATCAAAAATAGTTTATTTGTGATTCACAGTTTACATAAAGGTCTTAATTAAACACAAATAAAGTTCAGTCTGTGGTCAGCCTCATGGGCATCATCATCATCATCATTATTACAGCCCTTCACAAGTCCACTGCTGAACGTAGGCCTCCCCCAAGGAATGCCACAAAGTACGGTCCTGAGCCACCTGCATCCATCGACTTCCTGCATGTATTACCAGGTCGTCACTCCATCTAGTGAGGGGTCGCCCTACACTTCACCTACCGGTACGGGACTGCAACTGGAGAACTTTTCTTCCCCATCGGTTGTCGGTTCTTCGAGCTATATGGCCGGCCCACTGCCACTTCAGCTTACTAATCGGTTGGGCTATATCGGTTACTCTGGTTCTACTGCGGATATCCTTATTTCTAAATTTATCACGCAGAGAAACCCCGAGCATAACCCTCTCCATAACTCGCTGAGCGACCTTGAGCTTCCTCATACGGCCAGCAGTGAAGGACCACGTCTCGGATCCGTAAGTCATTACTGGCAACACGCACTGGTTGTACAATTTCGTTTTCAGGTTTTGAGGTCTTTCTAACGAGAAGATGTGTTGTAGTTTCTCGAACGCTGCCCAGCCGAGTTGAATCCTACAATATAATATAAATACAAATATAATATTAATTACAAATATTCATTATCGATCAATTGATTTGCAAATACCTACAATGGTTAAGTGTTCTCAATGCAACAAAATTGTTACCAAAAAGTCCCCAGGGATCCAGTGTGGCAAATGCAGCAAGTGGACACATGGGGAATGTGCTGCAATCTCAGAAGAGCAACTTAACGTCTTAAATAGTACCGACTCTGTTGATTGGAAATGCCGTTCGTGCACGGGTACAGCGAAACCGAAAAGAATTTCATGTATTATTCCTGACGCGGAAGAAGACACAGGTTCCAGCTCAGAACTGCAATACAACACCCTAACGAGAAAAATAATCAGCGACATAAGGAGAGAATTACGAGAAATTATGCAACAAGAACTTCAAACTACCTTACAATTTTTCTCCGAAAAAATGGATGAATATCAAGAGAAAATTAAAGAATACGAAATAAACTTGAAATTAACTGACAACCAAATAAAAGACATAAAAAACAACCTAAAAAACGTGTCACTAAAAAATGACGCCATTGAACAAAAAATTAACTCGTTACAACAAAACCTCATTATTAATAATATCGAGATATGTGGTATTGCTGAAGAGGAGGCGGAGAATCTATTAGATTTAACAAAAAGAATTGCTATAAAAATAAACCAAAACCCACAAGATATAATTAAAGCCTTCAGAAAAAAAAACAGTTCGCTCGATCAACAGCAATAACTCGCAGTCAATAGTAATTTTATTGTTGAGAGAAGGGTGCAAAGAGATGTGGTTGGAATCTTCAAAAAATCTAGATATCAGCTGCCGAGACATAGGACTTTCGCAAGGAAGCAAGATTTACTTCAGGGAATCCCTGACACCTGCAACTGCTTATTTGCTGTGGAAATCAAAAACAGAACTAAAAAGAAATAATCTCTGCAAGTTCGTGTGGTGTAAGAATGGTGTGATATTGGCAAGAAAACATGAAACAGATAAAATACACCACATTCGATCTAGCAATGATGTAGAAAGATTGGTGAAATTATTTAACGCAAAATAAAATTATATTTAACTGTCAACTGTCAAGTTATTATTGTAGTGTTGCATGGAAGATTTCACTCCACACATAAATGAATATACATATAACAACTGGAATGCATTTATAGAAAAGACTTCCATAGAATGTAACTATTTATCTACGCTTCATGTAAATATAAGATCCATGCTAAAAAACTTTGACCAACTTGAATACATAATAAGCAACAGCTTAAGAATAATACACATAATTGTAGTTACAGAAGCTAACATAAGAGCGGAGTGCTCATCTCTCTTTCAACTAGAAGATTATGAGATGTATTCACAACTTCGCAAAAACAAAAGAGGTGGAGGTGTCATCTTATATGTGCATAAAAGTGTTTCATTTAATAGACTTCCAGTGAATACATGTTTTTCTGAATCCATTATTGGTGAAGTGTCAACAAGCTATAACTATAAATTGTATATTTGTGCATTATACCGACCTCCAAGCTCTAATCAAGTATTTTTTATCAGGGAAATCAAACAGGTAATAAAGCAGTTTCCTTTAAAAAGTAATCTTGTAATTATCGGGGACATAAACATAAACATTAAACTAAATGAGTCAAATGTTAACTTATATCTCAACACCATGAGTGAGGTAGGCCTTGATTGTGAAATTCGACAGTATACACGGATTGAATCTAGAGGGAACTTAATTACCAAAAGCTGTATTGATCACATATTCATACGAAGCCTTGACAATCACAGTGCTCCTGCATCATCCATACATACAGCAGTGATAAATAACTCCATAGCTGACCATTATATGACCGGTTTTGTGATAGTCCAGGCTTCATTACAAAAAGAGAACATTAAATATTGTACTAAAATAAACCATCGCAATTACTAAAATACAATACAAATGTCAAATATTATTAATAGTTCATTGATTACAATATTCATAATAATAGATTAGATTATTAGATTAAATTATTCATCATAAATAATATTGATTACATTGGATTAGATGAGATTATTCATAAATTATTAGTTCAAAATTATTATTTAGTCGTTGGGTTTATTATAAGTATTATGTCATCTAATACAATCAACCGGACATTAACTCTGACATTCGATATAATATGTAGGTAAACGACCGTATACTTCCGAGCGCGCGGTTAGTACTGAACTTAGCAAGTTCCTACTGCACAATTGGTCTCTCGGATTGTGACGTCACGTCACAGAGAACGAGCGGGTAAAAATTAAAAAATATTGCGAAGCTTCAAAACGTTATAAGTTTCGTATTTCTGCACCAATTTGGATGAAACAAAAACTATTGTTGTTTTCATAAACATAGCTTTAAAACTATATAGGTTTTATTAACAAATTAGAACATGTTTGTGTGATCCATTGTCGTACGCCTGCCTATTAGGCTATTCAAAGGCTATTAGACACAAAATGACACGCGCGCTGGTTGTTTCTCTCGCCAGTATTTACTAAAAATTTTAGCTACCATGGTAAATGTGCGGCAACAAGCTGTAAAACAATTCACGGAAGCAAACTTAAAATAATACCTAATTACATTTCTTTTCATCGGCAAGTAATATTTGTGCCGGCGGGGATCGAACCCAGGTTGCTCGCGTACTATGTAATTTACAGTGAGCATTTAGCCCCAGAGCTACCACAGCTACCACCATAGTATAGGTCATAGAATACTATAAAACATACTCAATAGAACGGGGGAGTGGGTGATGCCCATGTAGCCACTATTATCTCAATTTACACCTATAAATGTCGACACAACATCTCTTTTGACGTCACAGTCGTTGTAGGACAGTTACTAGGGGGAAGTGGGGCAGATTGATGCATAAAAATTTAAAGTCACTTTTAAGTGCTTAAATAACGTTAAAATTTATATTTTTTATGTTTTCTGCATTGCTACATCTATAAACATAACAAAAGTACTGAAAAGAATCTGTCTAATTAATGTATAAAAAAATATAAAGCTTTTAGTAAAAAAGAGATTTGTATCATTGTGCCCCACCCACGGGGCACTTAGATACACTACGTGGGGCACTTTGATACAAAATAAAATTTGTATGGAAATATTATTAATTTGAAAGTCTAGTATGCTAATAATACTTTTATTGTTCAGAAATCACAATCAGTCTTATAGTTTTAAGAATAAAGCACATTTTTTATTCAAACATGTCATTTTAACCATATATCTTCTTCATAGAAACTTTCTATAATTAAAGACAAAAAAGATTTTAGTTTTCTTTTGATGTAAATCCATCTAAATAAAAAACACCAAACGTAACAACAACGACACATTTTAAATTTCTCTACTGCACCTTATAGGCACTTAAATTAACTGAAAAAGTATAGTGAGACGATGTTCGACATGTGCCTTTTGTAAAATTTGGTTTACGCAGTTGTAAAACTACATCTCGGAAATCAACGCTAGCTTGGTCTTCTATATTCCGAAAATCAAAAACGCATGATCCTGGTTTCTTTCTGAGGTAGGATACTTGGTACTCGGTCAAATTGTATTTGGAGAAGACTTTGGCCACGTAATAAACTGTAGATTTCTTCTTATCAAATTTAATAATCAAGAAATCTCCAATGTTTATATTTTCGGGATCAGGGGCATAACTATGTTCTTTAGTTTCTTCGTCAAGTAGCTCATCCAGATCATTGTCGTAATCATCACATAATTTAATCGACTCATTCTGACTGGATTCAGAATCAGACTGCGATTGTAAACAGACTCTTTTCTTTCTAGATTTCTTAGTTTCCGTTAGTCCCAATAATTTTTTTGCAGTTTTCAAAGCTTTTGCTTTCTCCTTCGTCATTTTCAGTTGTGGCGTTCGTTCTTTTTGATCTTGTAATATCTCCAATCTGTTTTTTTTCCGGTGTTTCAGTATAAATCCTAGATTTCCCCTTTCTCTTCCTTTTCTACAGGTTTTTTTATTCGTTACTATTTTTGGGTATGGCCTTACAGCTTCGGGGGACAAAACAGTCTCAGAAGTCGATGGAAAAACATTTAGAGATGAAGTAACGCTGGAAGATGATGAAGCAAGGTTTGGAGGTGCAGCAATACCCGACTGGTGATTGAGAGGATCGGCTTCACTACCTAAAATCTCATCTCCTGCACAGTTTCCATTCACTCTCTCTTGACTTGACTCGATTCCCTCAAAATCAACTTCTAGTCTCTCCAAATCCAGCCCGCCCCCATCACCTTCGTTCTGAGATCTCGCATCAAAAACTATATTGGAGCAAAATCGTCATCCCCAAAAGCTAGTCTATTGAATGGCCAAATCCCTGGCTTTGAAAAGCCACTTGTGATGTTTTTTGGCGTAAAAGATTCTAGGAAGGCCGATTTGGTAAGTTCTGCTATATTATAGATGGATAAAGTTTTACCAACATTTCGAATATGCCAATCGTTGAAAGCTATTTTTTATTTGCTTTTAAAGGGGCCAAAAACGCTAACATCCAGTGGTTGTAGTTTGTGGGATGTGTGTGGCGGAAGGGATAGATAAACGATTCCATGGTCGCGACAAAAATTTACTGCTTGAATTGAAACGTGTGACTCGTGGTTATCACAAATAATTAAAATTGGATTATCTTTGGTGCATGATGTGTGCAAAAAATATGTTTAAGAACTTCAACGTGCAATTCTGCCGTAATCCAGCCACTCCTGTTTGATAAACCAAGACTTCCAACTGGAGCGCCGTTTAAAAAATGATCTTTGAAATGAACACGAGGAAAGACATAGACAGGAGGAAGGGCAACACCTGTTGCAGTTACTATTCCGCAAAATGTGACTAGCTCTCCCCTTTCGGCAGACACCATTTGTCCTACTTGCCTCTATGTCTTTTCAGCCAGAACTTTAGGGGTAGATAAAACAGTAGTTACTCCAGTTTCGTCAAGGTTTATGATACGATCAGGAGCAAAGAACAATGCCCATTTTTCACCTGACAATGTATAGAAATGAAATAAATCTTAAAATTCAGCTAATTGAATTGTAGATTAATTACGCTTATCACTATGTTAAAAGAAACGCAGGAAAAAAATATTTTTACATATTTATATAAGTTTATTCTACGTCAAGGGTAAACGTATTATATGTTTTGAACGCATCTCAACTACCCTTTTTCTAGGACGTTCCATTTTATACACTGCTACTTTACTTTATTTAACTCTGCTTCTGAGTTTTATACATTATTTTATGGTTCATTTAATCAGTAAGTATTTATTTATTTGTATTTGTATAGTACATATTAATATAAAATTATATAATAATAAAATAAATTAATCATTCAGTATGTCATCGAGTGCGGACGAATGAAACGGATTTTTTTGACATTTGACAGTTCTGCAATTGGCATCGACGCAGTTCTTCGTTGTTGCATTTGCGTCTCGTTGTGTACTGTGCCATTTTGTTTGTGTTACTTCTTTTTACAACCCTATATGGTATCAAGAAAATATTTCTGCTCCAGCAGAATTTCTGTGGATGACGTGGTGGTGAGAGATTTAAGTGAAAATGATGATAATTAATAAACCATGCCACTTTAACATAGTGTTTTATTTGTTTATCCCATTTTGTTCATCAGTAAGTAACCATAGGCCATTGAAATGTGTTTGGTTGATAAGTGATCATTTTGACAATACGAGATGAACTAAATGTAGTTAGTAAGTATTTATGTGTGCTGAAGAAATAGCAGATAGAGCTAGACACTCAATTTATGGTGACAATCATCGAGAGTAAGTGGTGACTTAGGGGCAGTTGGTTTCAAGAAATGCACAAAGTAAAAAAGACGTTTTAGACCATAACTAGATAAGTATTGCTATTTTAACTTCGAGCGTTAATAATAAGTTATAGCACATTTATTTCTATATTACCTATTTGGTTACGGCTAATCCTAACCTAAAAAGTAACATTAGTATTTTTTGGGATTCGTAGCGTTTAACCACTCACACGTCCATGGATACTACGGTATCCAAAATAAAAGTAGCGTTGCACGTCCTGGATACTATAGTATCCATAGCGTCAAATTTTATAAACCTGACATCTAGGGGCCATCTGTGGTTCTTTTTGTGAGTTTTGTTTATGGAATCGATAGCTGACGAACTATTTTACGTATTAAATACGAGATGGCAGTGTAACAAGCTTTGACGAATGAACAAATAATTATCTAACTTCAGTGCTTCAGTCGCCTTTACACTCGGTGTTTTGTGTTTTTGTAGTGTAAGTCATTTAGTTTTATATAATATTTCTTAGATTATTATACATCATAGTAAATTAGATGATTTGGGCTTTATAATTACGTATACATATCACAGTTCCAAGTGTAAAATCGAATCATATTTTAAATAAAAACTATAACTGTTTAAAAAAAATGGCCATTGTGAAGTCGTCAGCCCAATTTTAATTTTGTTTACTTTGTTTTTCAGTATAATTATGTTTAAGCAACGAGTGATAATTCGTAATAAATATAATAATGCACTTTAAAAACAGAATTAAACTGTATTCACTGAAGATTCCTTAAAAATGTTATTGTGTTCCTCGGGTCTTTTGTTGTGGATAGTGTGGTATCCATGGACGTAACCACAATGGTTCTAAATAAGGCTCGGTACAAACAGCGAAATATGTTTGCAATATTTTTTGCCTTATTATTTTTTGCAGGCTGGGTCTTGGTTGGTTTGAGTTATGGGTTTTTTTTCGCTTGGTGTTTCGTCATGCTCTTATCTCATAGGTTTTGTTCTTGTGTTATAATAATGTTATTTTTATTTACGATTGTCGACTTTTATTCTCCTTTTTATTTAACTTCACTTAAGTTATATGGAGGATGTGTTCTACGATTTCAACTCACTTGATTTTCCTTGTTATGTATTGACAATAATTTAATTCTTATATTTAATAAAAATCATTCATTTTTTCAGTATATTGTTTTCGCTTGGCACGATTTGTTTAAAAAGTAGATGGTAATAATATGGTTTTATGAAAAAAAAATGTTTATTATGTCAATAAACTTGATTTTATTATTGGTGTTTAATTTAAAACCTCATCTAAAAATACTCATAACTACCTTTTTTAAAGTTGTTGAAATTACAAAGTGTGAATGAGACATTAGATAGGCGACCATCTTGCTTATATTTTGCCTTCGCAAGCGAGTCGAAAGCGTTCGAGACCTCGCGGTAAAATTACGAGGAGTAGGTGTTTTGTTTCAATTTATTTAACTACTTAGTCTTAATTAAACATAAACATCTATGCATCATAAGACAGGTAAATATGTCTAGTTTTTTGTGACATTGCATTATTTGTAAAAATACAATATTTCTTGGTTGTGATGTAAATTAACAAAATTTATACGTTTATTTTTCTCCGAATTCTATGTTCACACCAATTTTTAATATCTTAAATTATTATTTTAGATCTTAAAACCTACATAGGTTTAATGTGTATTCTTCTATCAATTTTTCGTAGCTTTTTTCTTTATTCTAGCTATTACAGTTAAGTAGCTATGTAGGTTTTTTGTCACTACATGCGAGCGCAGTGGCAGCCGAATCAGGGCCGCGCGTATCTGGACGTTCAAGGGTATAATAATCGCGCGGGCTGGACGCTTGAGTGGTTAAATCGTAAAAATGGCTATATGACATTATTTTCTAAGCTTACATGTAGTTTTTCTACTATACTTTATTTATACTATAATTATACATCAACTTTCACTATCAGGTTTTTAAATGTATGGAAAGTGGGCATGATTCTTTATACCGTAGCATTACACGCTCATAATTGTCAAAGAAATCATTCACTGCTGTCCTATTAAATGCTAAACTTCGTGCTGCGCTTGTATTTTCTGGTTTTCTAAGGCTAAGCTCCTGGTTCCTCATTCTAAATCCTCTTGACCAGTCTTTCCCAGCGCATTTAGTTTTCTTCCATGATTCTGGATATTTGCAACCTGAGTATTCGGCAAATTCATAGGCCAAAACCAAAAGTTGCTGTAAGGACAACCCGTAGTGCATTTTGCTACAGTTCAACAAATATTCTGTAAGCATCTTCTCTTCTTGCTTCGAGAATACTTGAGCAACAGTGTATTTAGAGCTGTATGATTTAGACGATGATGCTTGATTATCTTCAAAAGATTTTCGAAATTTCTCGATACGATGTTGCAGTGTTGCAGCTTTAACGTTATACTTACCAGCTGCTACTCGTATAGATAATTTCTTCTATATAACGTCGGATATGGCAGCCTTCATATTTTCTTCGTTTATATTGCATCGTTCAGTCTTTGGTTTATAGGTTCGCACCATTTTCTGAAAAAAATTCGCTAAATTAACAAATAGTAATAAAATTTTAAATTGGGGCAGAATGATACGCATCAAAGTGCCCCACAGTTTACCGTATCATTGTGCCCCAACAGAAGTTTTTGTAAAACGTTAACATCATATTTATTTATGTTGATTTATTGAGCTAAAAGCTTTAAACTCCTATTAATGGATGGAATAACTCACCTTTAATATGTATAAATACTTCAAAGATATTGTAGAAAGTGCTTGAATCTCTTTTATATTCCACGTGTTTTTTTAGTCGGGCGAACATAAAACAAACTATCTCGTCTAACGCCATCGGCTAAATGGATGGCGGCGCGGCCACAAGTGCTGCGCTAAGGCAGGCATAGACAAGTTATAGTGTTGTCACAACTCGATTACATCTAACCGATTATGATATATGTTAGGTGAATCAATCTGCCCCTTGCATCAATCTGCCCCGCCTCCCCCTATACTCTTTGGTCGTTGCTCAATTTTTGTGTCAAGTGTTGCTGGGTGCAATTTATTTCAAAAATGCCGATTAATGCGATAATTACGTGTCGGAAAAACAGTCGGATGTGAAGTTTGAACAAAAGTAGTCTGGTATCCTTTTACCAGTAAGTCGAAACTATTTATATTTTCTGAATATTAGAATCAAAAATAAAGAAATATTGATGTATGAAAATAACGGTACTGGGGATGTAACTAAATTTTACTGATACCGGTAAACCGGGAAAAATTGTAGTTTGTAGCATGTGAAAAATAGTAATTTAATGACTTATTAATAAATTGTTACTACATTTTTTATTAAATCGTAATTTTGTTCTATCTAGAGGACTATCAAGTTTTTAGATTCGATCTTCTGGTTAAGTATTATTACTATAAAGTGTATTATGTTCACATCATGCCCTATCACCAAAAAGGGGTTTGGTAGACCCATTTTGTGTTAAAAGTAAAAAAATATATTTCGTAACCTTTATATATAAAAATTACGTGTCACATTGTTTGTCCGCGATGAACGCCTAAACTACTGAACTGATTTCAATGAAATTTTGCACATTGTGTGCAGTTTGGTCCAAAGGATTGTTTTTATCCCGATAAGTGATCCTCAATTTTTTTTTATTGCTAATTTCAGGAGTTTTTTTTTTAGGAAAGCAAATGGTCGTTCGGAAAGTGCAGAACAATGTCTGCCTGGTCAGCTAGTATGTATATATATTTTCATAATTTGTCTTCCAATATTGCCCTTGCCTAGTGTTGGCTTACCAACACTGTACTATCTATTACTATTGGTATTTTTTTAGAGATAAGATATTATTATTTACATAAACCATTTCTCCAGTTTTCCTGGAAACTTGAACGTAAAAAATATGTACAGAAGCCACGGAAGGCTTCTTAATGATTATGGATGTGTTTAATTGTTATGGCCTAGTTGAATTTCTAAATGTTGCTATAAAATTAACTTTTTAATAAATTTTATTATTCTGTAAATATTGTTTTATTAAGTAATTTTTTTTAATCATATTTATTATATTTATTATTTAGCTATATTTCTATATAAATAATATATAAAATTTTAATTATATATAAAAATATATATACATATTTACACACATATATATATATATATATATATATATATATATATATATATATATATATATACAGGTGGCCGGACAATTGACGTCTAAAAATTTTTTTTAGGTCCGGCAGGTCGTGGGGTATTCGAATTACCCCCATGTATATTCCGCGATTTTTGATAGTTTTCGAGTTATAATTTTCTTTTAATTTTTTTTGAAAATATCGTCTTGACTGTCTTAAAAAATAAAAATTTGAAGACTCTTTTTGAGATTTTTTTATTTTTGCAAATGAGTCTTCATAAGTTGTCCTTTTACGCATAAAATAATCAACTTCGTATCTTTACTAAAAGTAAAAAATTTTTGGTCTAAAGTTAAAAAGTTTTTCAACAGTGGTAGAGCCACGCGGCAGCGTTTGCTGTTGCACGGATGGGCCGGCTCGAACCGGGGTGGTACCACGACCTCACAGAAAACCAGCGTGAAGTAGAGGTTTACCTCTGCGTTTCGCTTGGAGAGTGCAGGTGGCCGGAGGCCCTTTTTACTGGAAATGAGGCATTCCATCTTAGTCCTCACGGGTGACAACGCATCTACATTTTGATTTGTAATAGAGGATAGATGTAGATGTCTATGGGCCGCAGCAACCACTTACCATCAGGTGGACTGTGTGCTCGTTTGTCACCCTTATTCTATAAAAAAAAATTACGTTTTGTGAGTTATGTCTTAAATTTTTAACTTTAAATAAAAAATCTAAAAAGGTGGAAATTCAAAATCTAAGCCTGTCTGAAAAATGCGCCAGGCTCTTAGCTTTCATAATCATAAAAAAAAATTACTACTTAATAGGACTTATTTGGCTAAAATCGGTCTTCAAAGACAGAAAGTTGGAAAATTATTAAAATTAGCCAACTTAATTTTTTGCCATAATCATCTTTCATGCGGCTAATTAATGATGAGAGAATGTTGGAAAATAAGATTGATCAAGGAAAATTAACGATAATGTAAAAAGTAGATGAAAATGTAGAAGAATTTATTTTTTAAACTTTACAGTAAGTTTTCGAAGTGACCACCTCTAGCAGCAATGTATGACCTACATCTGCGTAAAAAATTGCGTTTCAATCGTCTAAAAGCTTCTCTGTTATCCCTGACCACACGTTGGGCTTCGCAAAGCTTCTGCCTTAATTCTTGTTCATTGTGACATTCACGAGCGTATGCTACTGCCTTGTAGTAGCCCCAAATGAAAAAATCTATGGGATTAAGGTCCGGTGACCGTGGAGCCCACGAAATTGGACCACCGCATCCAATCCACCTGACGGGGTACGTTGCATTTAAGAAATTTCGTACTTGTACGGCGTAGTGACAAGGGGCGCCGTTATTTTGGAACATCATACTGCGTCTAAGTTCAAGATTTACGTTCATTTTCCAAGAAGTTTTTGTAGATTGTTCCATCTAGTCTGCTCGGCAACTCAAATGGACCGATTAACTCGCCATTGAGGACCCCAGACCACAAATTAACGCTAAAACGATGTTGGAACGTTGAAGCTCTCGCATAGTGTGGATTTTCAATCGCCCACGTGTGGTAATTATGGATATTGAATAACCCACATCGCTCAAACCTTCATTCATCCGACCATAGTACTTTATCGAAAAAACCAGGATCCTCTTCACGTTTTTGTAACATGGTTTGACAAAAATTAATGCGCAATTGATAGTCTGCAGGTAGTAAACTTTGGACTCGTCGAATGTGGTACGCATAGTATCCTTCTTCGTGAAGTATGCTTTGGATGGAAGACCTTGGGATGTCCAGAGCACGAGCCATAGCTCTCGTACTCGTTGACGGATTTCTCTCAACCTCTTCCAGCACCGCTTCTCTGCGATCAGGGATCAGCTCTAAGGATTCCTTCATGATTTCCGCGTTGACCAGGAATGCGGCATGCCATCAAGGTATTGTGAGTGTTAATAAAAATACGACGGTCGGGATAAGACGGCGGTTGCGGCCCACCATGACGTTGAAGTTGTTCGCGATACAGACGCGCTGCTTCAACGCCGTTTCCTCGTGCAACTCCATAAAAATAATGCATTTCTGCATACTCACTTAAAGTGTAACTCATTTCTTACACTTTCAAGTAAACAACGTCTAAATCAGAATGTAAAACAGAGTCCAGTAAACGAGCAAAGTAGTCAAATAAGTAAGTAATGGCGGAGTCAGAGAGCAGAGGCAAACAAAATGGTGACACAAGTAGCAGCGAACACAATGTGAACACAAGTGAAGTTGGTTCGTAGCTAACGAACTTGTTTTGCGTTGATTACGTTGCGCTCGGCCCCTCACGCCATCAAGACTGAGAGAGATAGCAATATGGTCTCTTATTATCCTTTTGTTATTGCAGGTAAAAAGTTACCCTGTTTATAATCCATGATCCGCGACAAACGTTCGGTTTTGCATCAAATTTTAAACTAAAAGTGAAAAAATTAATACCACTTCAAAATTTTTAAATGATCCAAAAACGTCAAATGTTTAAACCAAAGTGATGTGCAGTTATTTTTAGTACTTAACAAAGTAATTAGTCTCATGAAAGATGATTATGGCAAAAAATTTACTTGGCTAATTTTAATAATTTTCCAACTTGCTGTCTTTGAAGACCGATTTTAGCCAAATAAGTCCTATTAAGTAGTAATTTTTTTTATGATTATGAAAGCTAAGAGCCTGGCGCATTTTTCAGACAGGCTTAGATTTTGAATTTCCACCTTTTTAGATTTTTAATTTAAAGTTAAAAATTTAAGAAATAACTCACAAAAAGTAAATTTTTAAATTTAGACCAAAAATTTCATCACTTTTAGTAAAGATATGAAGTTGATTATTTTATGCGTAAAAGGACAACTCATGAAGACTTATTTGCAAAAATAAAAAATCTCAAAAGTCTTCAAATATTTTTTTTAATTTTTGAAGACAGTCAAGACGAAATTTTCCAAAAAATGTAAAGAAAATTATAACTCGAAAACTATCAAAAATCGCGGAACATACATGGGGGTAATTCGAATACCCCACGACCTGCCGGACCTAAAAAAAATTTTATGACGTCCGGCCACCCTGTATATATACAGGGTATTTTTGGAACGCTCCCGAAAACTTAGACAGGCGACAGCACCAAGTATACCTTTGATCATGGGTCACAAATAAATTTGATCCTGATGAAAAAAAAATCATATTTTTACAACGTTTTATTAGATTTATTCACGCGCCATCATGTTAGTACAGCTAAATGAAACGATAATTTCATAAAAAAAATCATGAAAATACTGAAACCTAAAACCAGCAGTGGAATAACTGAATTCATATCAGCTGATTAAAGGTCAATGTACGCGCGAACGCAAATTCGCGCGGTCCGCAACTAGCGGGCTATACCACAATACCTAATAATTTACAACACTTGTCTAAATACCTAACTTATCTACTTAACATACTATTTTGCCACTGTACTTGTCTCGACGTAGCCCAAATAACTGGTTCGATTTCCCGCTAATAACAAAATACATAAATGAAATGTAACCAAGGTTAGAGTCATGCGTTTTTATTCATCGTGTTGGTATGTTTATTATTCTCATGTATTCAGTTATGTATGTATTCAGATTAGTTCAGTACTAAGTTATTTAAAAAAAATTAGTTATGAAACAGCTTACCGCTCTAAATCCTCCGTGGTCTTATGAGATGCGGCTCAAATTGTGCTCCATTCATTTCAAGGCAGATTTGGGCTCGGTGTTGCGTCTCCTCATGGAGGCGGAGCATCGTCGTGTGATCTTTGACACAGTCCGTACGTAGTTTGTCGAAAACATCCACGATCCTTTTGTAGTTTCGTCAGCACTATCACACTCACGATTAAAAACCCTTTCTTTCACATACCCCACAGAAAGAAGTCTAACGGGGTCAGATCTGGTGCGCGAGGTGGCCAAGCGTGTGGTCCTAGTCCGCCAAATCCAGCGATCATCAAATAGCTCATTGAGGCGCTCACGGACGAACCTCACATGTGGAGGGGCACCATTATACTGGAACCATGTGCGGCGATATTCAGCCAACGATAGGTCGTCTAAAATGTCTGTCAACTGTTCATTTATAAAGTTTAGGTATCGCTGTCCGTTCAGTCGCTATGGCAGAAACACTGGTCCCAGTATGCGATCCTTAAATAAACCTGCCCATACGTTAACCGACCATCGGGTTTGGTGCCCGGTTTGTCGAATAGCGTGCGGGATAACCTCTGAATACGTGTGTATTTCTTCGGTTCCACAGGCCGTTTCTGGTAAATGTCGACTCATCCGTTCAGATAATGTGCTCAATGGAACCAGCCACATGTTGTTGCTGGTATAATAACCAACGGCAGAAAACTCGTCGGCGGTCGTGATCGCCGGGAACTAAAGCTTGCACTTTGTGCAATTTGTATGGGCGCATTCGGTTACGCTTCAACACTTTGTGCACTGCACAGTATGACACACTTGTTCCATCCCGACGTCTTAACAATTTATTTAACGATACTTCGTGTACCTAGGTTCGGATACATAACATGTTGTCGTATTCACAATCACTATAAACGTACGCGTTAAGCATTATTAAAACAAAAAACGTAACAACAAGGAACAAAATCAACACGGAACTGTTTCAAAAACTACAATTAAACTGAAACCTACTGCGTCACAGCGTGATGCGACACGAGCCGGGCGGATTACATTATTTCGCACCGAGCTAGCAGGTCGAGTGGAGGGAGGTTACAGTCGCGTTCTAAAGTACTACATGGTATTGGGATATTGTTTTATAATATTATAGTAAGTAATTAATTGTTTTATTGTAGAATCATAATAGGTGCCTTACTTGGAATTAAAAATGGATAATGTTTACTTGAGCATTATTTGTTATTTATATCGTAAAATATAAAGTAGTTTGTAACAAGAAAACTTAAGGTAAGGGTGGCACGCCGTCCATTATGTCGTCTTGGGTCACATGGAAGCCAGATGTTGAAGGTGTGTTGGTGTTACTGGATGCTACTTCATCATCACTTTCATCTTCGCTTGAGCTTCCGTCATCAGGTCGATCACATGGTAATTTTTTCGGTATTCTTCCCCAACACTTTTAAATTTACTGCACAATTTTCCCCATTCACCCTCTCCTATCATATTTACCTTTTCGTTCACTAGTTTAGTCATAAAACAATAGATTTAAATAATTTTTCTTTCCTTCCTTTTTAAAACATCGTCGCGAGTCGCAAAGTAAGCTGTGTATGCGACTGTATTTTTGGAGCGAACAAAGCGCGGGAACCAATAGCATGCAGGCACAGTAATACTGTGCGGATTGTTCCCCCGTCGCGCCCCCTTCGTACCAATATGTGATAAATCGCTGTGCCCAAGTTCAAGGCCAGCGTTCTTTTTTCACCGTTCGCGCGTACATTAACCTCCATTAGTCAGGTGATATCAATTCAGTTTTCACTGCTGGTTTTATGTTTCAGTATTTTCATGATTTTTTTTAATGAAATTATCGTTTCATTTAGTTGTACTAACATGATGGCGCGTGAATAACGCTAATAAAACGTTGTAAAAATATGATTTTTTTTTCATCAGGATCAAATTTATTTGTGACCCATGATCAAAGGTATACTTGGTGCTGTCGCCTGTCTTAGTTATCGGGAGCGTTCCAAAAATACCCTGTATATATATATATATATATATATATATATATATATATATATCTCTCTTTATATATAAAAAGTACGTGTCACGTTGTTTGTCCGCGATGGACTCCTAAACTACTGAACAGATTTCAATGAAATTTTTGGTCAATGTGCAGTTTGGTCCAACTTAAAAGATAGGATAGCTTACATCTCAATTTGTAGTCGCAATACAATATTATTTTATTGAAAATTATTTGTCTATTATTTGACAGTCACAATTATCTGTTAGTTCCAAATTGTGTTCTGTGGTTAGCTCCAAACGATTCTGTCAGATGACGATATCTGTTGACTGGATTGAGTAAATATTTAATAGATGGCGCTATGTTAAAAATGCAAACGTTTAAACAATTTAGTAGTATAACCACCACGTGTTGCTGCAAGTATTCAACAAATAGAACCGATTTCAAAAAAAATTTGCAGACTGTGTGCAGTTTGGTCCAACTTGAGAGATAGGATAGTTTTTATCCCGATAAGTGACCCTCAATTTTTTTATTACTAATTTCAGGAGTTTTTTTTGGGAAAGCAACTGGTCGTTCGGAAAGGGCAGAACAACGTCTGCCTGCTCAGCTAGTATATATATATATATATATATATATATATATATATATATATATATACTCACTCACTCGGTCACTTATCGGGATAAAAACTATCCTATCTCTCAAGTTGGACCAAACTGCACACAGTCTGCAAAATTTCATTGAAATCAGTTCAGTAGTTTAGGAGTCCATCGCGGACAAACAACGTGACACGTAATTTATATATATATATATATATATATATATATATATATATATATATATATATATATATATATATATATATATATATATATGTAGAAAGGGTCATTGAGTATAGTACAGAGACTAATTTTGTAGTTAGGAATAATAATTAATTCGTTTACACGAATTAATTATCCAACGAGTCGAGGATAAACTAGTAACGGAATACGACAAGCGTACCGTTCCACGTCAGAGCCAAGACTGTCCTAACGGCGGCCGCGCCGTCCGTTTTATACAAGCAAAACGAGCGCCACTGCAGGTGCAATGGTGCAGGTGTGCGGAACACGTGTTATTTACAAGAATTCTGTCTAACTGCCCTGATGGCTACCGCGCCGCACGTGCAATGGTGCTGGTGCCGTCACGGCCATACTGACATGCGTGCGTCCTCGCACGCGCTCTATCACAATTTTAGTTATCTGTAGACAAGAAAACATCGTTCGACTATCCTGACATAACAGCGTCTGGTCCGGTCTATATTGACCCTTCAGACTTGGGTGACAATCAGTTTTGTTCCGGCAGTAAGCCCCAAAAAACTTTAATCAACTTTATGCGAGATCGGAATAATTAGTCTGTAGCTTTTCTATTTTCTCTTTTTTTTTTCAAGTACTGTTTTCGCTAGTCCGGAATCACTATTCCCTATAGCCATATCATTGGACCGGCACAAAGCCCTGCAATGATAGTAAGAACTATTTTTTTTCTTACTCTTTTTTTTTTCAAGTACTATTTGCTAGTCCGGAATCACTATTCCCTGTAGCTATATCATTGGACCGGCAAACGCGCTGCAATGATAGTAAGAACCACTTTTTTTCTTACTCTCTTTTTTTTAATTCAGTATAGAACAGGTACAGACCAACCATACCGCAAACATGTACCTGTCACAATCACACAAAAGTGTATCGTGGGGGACGTAGTGACATGATAACACCTAAGTATGTAAACCAACAGCAACACGACTTCCTGCAACTCCATGTTCCTTTCCTACACAAGAATAATTACTTCGCTAGAGTGTTGCAATGTCTCTAGTATTTTCTAGATGCACAGACACGGCTACCTCTGACTGTCGCACGTCCTCGTGCGGTTGACAGTGAACAGCATACGGTCTATCAGTTATCACCACCTGCTAACAGATATTAACTCTTGTTAAATATTACAATGGTCGACCATCCCAGACTTCATTTAAGTCATGAACGCGCCGATATGGCTACTTTCAGGCAAACGCACTCCAGCTTTTCGTTCTGCTGCGTTCGTACCACAATCGCGCCAGCGAGCCGTTGCGCCGTAGCCGTACTAGCTCTAGCGAATCGTTGTACTGCTTTGTAAAATTAAAAGAAATCGAGATAAATGTATTGCAAACCATGGAATTTCGAGCTTCCAAAATTCATCACATATTCTCTTAAGAAACGGCAACAGTATGAAATTTGAAAACATTGCAAAAAATAACAGAATCTATGTGTAGAGGCAAATACCACAACATTTCAAAGGGAAGGAGGTAACTGCGCAAAATCTACGAAAGCCGACCTCAGACGTCCATTTACAGCGCCAAAGCACCATTTGTTCGGCGGCCGCTTAAATTGCCCTGCCGTAAGATCAGCCGATAAGTTACCGACTGTAGCGGTGTAGGCTCAATCTTACCAGCGCTCGGCCGTACCTGACCATGTTCGATTAGCCGTCACAACATCTTCCTCATTGATCATTGTTGTAGAGACTTCTACGAATCCCTCGACATCAAACCCCAATCTTGTCGACGACACAATATTCGGAGCAAACTGCAACACTGATCAACACATTAGAAAACAAAAATGTCACTTATTATTTTCAATTCATAGCGTGTTAAAGTTAATCCTTTATTTTGGTACATCCCTTAAACGTTTTGAACTTCAAAATATAGCAAATGATAATCATGTTTCGCGTGAACTATCAAATTACAACATAACTTGAATAAGTTAATTAGAAAGCCTCCAACTTCTTTCGACATTTGTTAACATATTTAGGTACATCAAGAAATAATGAAAATACTTGCGGGGTACTTTTAATAGAAATCGAACAAATTAAAAAAAATTGGCTTAAATAATTTCACTTTATCTTTTGTCGGTGCAATGAACGATCAGCTGATACAATCACCGCAATTGCAAAGCGCTTTGAATAGGCGCGATGAAGATTGGCAAATTGTACAGAGAAAAAAGCGTCAAAACAGATTTTTAGGTAGAAAAGGAACGTGCACCGTTATTGAAAGTAGCTTTAAGGCTGCGAATACCAGTGTTCCTATCTTTATAAATAATGTGCACCAAGAAACTTGTGAAGAAGACATAGTATCCTACATAAAAAGTAAAACGAATGTGGAAGTCACCCTTCATAAGATCAAATCAAAGCAACGGAGAGAATACAACTCATTTAAAATATATGTACCTAATAATAATTTAAGTTTGTTCTTGGACTGTAACCTGTGGCCCAACGGTATAACATTCCGTCGTTTTATTGAATTTAGCAAGAGACATTCAAACAGACAAGAGAATTCTGATACTGGCGCAAAAATAAGGAACTTAAATGGATAGTACGACTAACAATATTAATTTAAAATTAATTAGCTTTAATTGTAAGTCTTTCAAAAGATCCATCGACGCAGTAAAAGTGCTTTGTCAAAGTGCCGATATTATTGCGCTGCAAGAAACTTGGCTCCTACCACACGAGATACCGGAACTTGGTAAAACAAGCAACGACTTTGGTTATTGCGGTAAATCAGCTGTGGACATATCTAGTGGGATACTGTGTGGGCGACCGTACGGTGGCGTAGCACTGTTATGGAGAAACAGTAAGTTTAAGTGTGTGTCTGTGATTCCATGTGAAAGTAATCGAATTAGTGCGATTAAGGCGCGTGTGTTGGAACGGCTAATACTTATTTTCACTGTTTATATGCCTACAGACTCATCTGACAATCTCTTAGAATATGTTCAATGTTTAAGTGAAATTGCATCTATAGTTGAGAGTTGCAATATCGAAACCGTATATATTTTAGGAGATTTTAACGCTCACCCCGGTAGATTGTTTGGCAATGAACTTCTAGACTTCTGTATTGAACAAAATTGGACATGTGTAGATATTCAAATGTTAGGTATAAATTCCAATGCATACACTTTTGTTAGTGAAGCGCACGGCAGCAATAGTTGGCTTGACCACTGTGTTGTTACTGAAGCTGCACTAAGCAAGGTGCTATCGGTAAAAGTACATTATGGTGTTTACTGGTCTGATCACTACCCGCTAGAAATTCAATGCAACATAAAATCCGTTTGTCAGACTATTGAGCTGCCGCGTGCTAAAGTAAATAAGGTTCTATGGGGAGAAAGAGACCTAAGTCAAATAGAAATGTTCACTAAATATTGTAATGATAAACTGCGAAAGGTTGGCTTTCCACATGAGTTCGATCAGTGTGGCGATTGTTTGTGTAGTAATAGTGACGCGGCACACCTAGCCGCGATAGACTCGCTTTACAGTGATATTGTAACAGCGTTGCAGGAGGCTGCTGTGGTCACCTATGTTGGTCGTTTGGGAGGTGGCAAACCACATCGCGGTCGTCCTATTGTAGGTTGGAACAAGTATGTCCGTGACGCTCACAGGAACGCTAGGCAAAAGTATCTAACCTGGGTATGTAATGGTCGGCCTAATAGTGGTACCATTTATAATGAAATGTATGATTCGAGAAAAATTTTCAAAAGCAAATTAAAGTATTGTCAGAATAATCAGGAGCAAATAAAAATGAATATTTTAGCTTCAAAACACAGGAATAAAGATTTTAGGGGATTTTGGCAACAAACAAAACAACTAAGTCCAAAGCCTAGCGTCCCTATGAGTGTTAACGACAGCAGTGAACCACGGGATATAGCGAACATGTTCAGATGTCATTTTCAAGTAGAGTCTCCGCTAAAAAGTGCGCAGGTAGTGGATGAGGAGGTCGTGGTATCGGGGGTGCCTGACCGCGTCACAGCTAAGCAAGTTGCCCTAATGATAAAAAGAATGACGCGAGGGAAGTCTCCTGGACACGACGGACTTAGCATTGAACATTTTCACAATGCTGGGCCACACCTGCCGAGACTCTTAGGGCTGCTGTTCACGCTATGCATTAGGCATTCCTATCTGCCAAATGAGGTATTGAAGACGGTGATAGTGCCTATTATTAAAAATAAAACTAGTGATACTTCCGACAAGTGCAACTACCGTCCGATATCATTAGCTACAACCACATCTAAAGTGCTTGATGGCCTGCTTGAGAGACAACTTAAAGTTTATCTCCACCTACATGACGCTCAGTTCGGCTTCAGATCAGGACTTTCGACTGAATACGCAATTATGTCTCTCAAGCAGACTGTTAGGTACTACACGGATAGGAACACGCCTGTGTATGCAGCCTTTCTTGATCTCACTAAGGCATTTGACCTGGTTAGATATGATATTCTTTGGCGTAAATTAAAAGACACAGGTATGCCGGGTGGGTTGATCAATATTTTTAAATATTGGTATGAACACCAAACTAACCGGGTTAGATGGCTTGGTGAGCTTTCTGACGAGTACGGGTTGGAGTGTGGAGTGAGACAGGGAGGGCTAACTTCTCCTTCTCTCTTCAACTTGTATGTGAATAGGTTGATTGTTGAGCTGAGCGACACAGGGGTCGGCTGCTCGATTGATGGTCACTGCATCAACAGTATCAGTTATGCAGATGACATGGTGTTGCTAAGCCCATCAATCGCCGGTCTCAGAAAACTAATAGGTGTATGTGAGAGGTACGCTTTGTCACACGGTCTCCTGTACAATGTTAAAAAGAGCGAGCTCTTGATCTTTCAAGCTAGGGGTCGTAAGCTGGGAGATGTGCCACGTGTGCTGCTAAATGGCGTCGCTCTAGACAGGGTAAATGAGTTTAAATATCTTGGCCATGTGGTTACCGAGGATTTAAAAGACGATGCTGACATCGAAAGGGAAAGGAGGGCGATGGCGGTCCGCTGTAATATGCTGGCACGCAGATTCGCGCGGTGTAGTTTTGGAGTAAAGATAACTCTCTTTAAAGCCTTTTGCCAAACTCTATACACTTGCAATCTGTGGGTCAACTACACGCAGCGGGCCATCAACGCTCTCTGAGTACAATATAATAACGCATTCAGGGTGCTGGTGGCGCTCCCGCGCTGCTGTAGTGCGTCTGCGATGTTTGCGTACGCGCACACGGACGGCTTCCACGCCATGCTGCGGCGCCGCATCGCCTCGCTGATGCTCCGTACGCGGGGGAGCGCCAACACCATCCTGAACGTGCTCAGTGACAAGCCTGACTGCCCCCTTCTGCGACACTGGGTACAAATGCATGTGCCCGGTGCCCCAGAGGGTGGCAGATACATGAATTAAACTATAGATTAATTTTATTCAAGTAATTGTAATGTTAAACAATCGAATTAAGTTATATTGAATTGATTTATTAATTTTATTAAATTAATTAATAATAAATTAATTAATTTTAATAAATTATATTGATAAATTAAAAATATTAGATAGTATTATATAAAACTAAATTAGATGAGTATTACGGATCGCCGTAACGCCGTGCGAAAAATGGAATAAAACGCGCTGGTCTTGCTTTTAACTGGAGGCAAGCGGCGGTGAGGAGGAACTTTTACTTTCTTTTCTTGCTGGTGCCTTTTCGGTGGCTGGAGAGC
This sequence comes from Parnassius glacialis, assembly GCA_033319125.1. Lineage (NCBI taxonomy): Eukaryota > Metazoa > Arthropoda > Insecta > Lepidoptera > Papilionidae > Parnassius > Parnassius glacialis. Next base: position 39,447,840 of record JAVANC010000016.1, read on the forward strand.
GACTGCCGACCCTAGCGGCCGGCCCGTCTTTTATATGATTTGGCCGCTGCTGGCCAGCGGACCCTTGCCTCACCCCCGCGCCTATCTTTATTTATTCAATAAACTTACGAGCTAACAAACATAATTAACTATATAATATTCTTACAACTAATTATTATACTAAGGTGTACATAACAATATTTTTATTTATTTACAGTGCTAAATTATAATTTTCAGCTGCTTTAGGCGGAGGATCCTTCCCCCCGCCTCAGCACTATAAATATAAAACGTCGTGGCGCGGTGCGCGTGGCTTCATTTGCTCCGCGGCCGCGTCACGATAACATGCTCTTTGGTCATTATCTTATGTGCCTAATGGCTTAATATATTTATTATATTAAAAAGTAAATATTTACTATATTTAATAATTATAGTTTACATTTTAAGTCTATGCTAACTCTCCCTGTTCATACGGTGCCTTTATTTGGGAGAGTTATTGCATAGTTACAACTCAACCTTAAACATAGTTATAATATAACATTATTTTTTATCGTTCAACATAAGTAATACAATTATTTACACAAAGTTATATTTTAAATCCCGCATAAGGCTGCGCCAGTTCTTCCGCACAACCCCAGCTAGTTGTCGAACCGGAGGCGTGGCCCGATAATTACACCGTCGTCATGCCCACTGCTCCTAGGTTGTTCAACTAGTGCCGGTTACAATGTCTTTTGTTTGTATCACGCTGTTTGCGTCGTGCACAATGAGATTAAATTTATTATAATGTAAATGTTACTTGTATGGATTTTATTTATTTTATTTTCTCTACACTTTAATGATACGAAAATATCGTAAGTAGCATAGCAAATTTCATTACGGTATTTAACATAAAAACAGATTCATCAATGCGGAATGCATTACAGTCTTCCACAAATGTAATAATCCTCATACTATTCGAAGATTAAATGTGGGCAAAAATGGGGACTTTATCCTACTTCTGATGTAGAAAGGGTAATTGAGTATAGTACAGAGACTAATTTTGTAGTTAGGAATAATAATTAATTCGTTTACACGAATTAATTATCCAACGAGTCGAGGACAAACTAGTAACGGAATACGACAAGCGTACCGTTCCACGTCAGAGCCAAGACTGTCCTAACGGCGGCCGCACCGTCCGTTTTATACAAGCAAAACGAGCGCCACTGCAGGTGCAATGGTGCAGGTGTGCGGAACACGTGTTATTTACAAGAATTCTATCTAAGTGCACCGACGGCTACCACCCCGCACGTGCAATGGTGCTGGTACCGTCATATATATATATATATATATATATATATATATATATATATATAATTTTATCAATTAAAAATTATTTTAATACAAAATATGTTTTTTTTAATACAAATAAATTACTTCATAAAAACCAATTTAGCTTTACAAGGGATCGCTCGACGTCTGACGCCGGTGTTGAGCTTATAAAATATATTTTTAATACCTGGAAGAATTTACAATATGCCTTAGGTATTTTCTGTGATCTTTCCAAGGATTTCGATTGTGTTCATTATGATATATTAATCAGGAAACTACAACATTACGGTGTAAAAATTTGGCCCTTAGACTTATTACTTCATATTTAAGTAACAGAACTCAAAAAGTCGTGATCAATGGTAAAGGTTCCTGTGGATCGGTAGTATCAATGGGCGTTCCTCAGGGCTCGATTCTTGGCCCATTCTCGTTCTCAATTTATATTAATGACTTACCTTATCTTGTAGGGGACAATCACGATATAGTATTATTTGCTGACGATACCTCTTTAATTTTCAAACTCAAACCGCAGTCAATTAATTATGACGGTGTAAATAATGCTCTATCGAAATCAGTACATTGGTTTAACGCCAACAATTTGCTCTTAAACGGCAATTAGAAAAAATGTATTAAATTTACAATACCTAATGTAAAAAATTCGAAAACCAATGTGCTCTTAAATGGGGAGGAGTTAAGTCTTGTGGATGCCACTGTTTTTCTTGGTATTACTATTGACGCGAAACTTCAATGGGGCCCCCATATATCTAAATTAGCAAGCAGACTTAGTTCTGCAGCATATGCTGTAAGAAAGATTAGAAGTCTCACAGATGTAGAGACAGCTAGGTTAGTGTATTTTAGTTACTTTCATAGCGTCATGTCTTATGGAATTTTGCTATGGGGTAATGCGACAGATGTAGAGCCACGCGGCAGCTTTTGCTGTCGCATGGATGGGCCGGCTCGAACCGGGGTGGTACAACGACCTCACAGAAAACCAGCGTGAAGTAGAGGTTTACCTCTGCGTTTCGCTTGGTGAGTGCAGGTGGCCGGAGGCCCTATTTACTGAAAATGAGGCATTCCATCTTAGTCCTCACGGATGACAACGCAACTACATTTTGATTTGTAATAGAGGATAGATGTAGATGTCTATGGGTCGCAGCAGCCACTTACCATCAGGTGGACTGTGTGCTCGTTTATCACCCTTATCCTATAAAAAAAAATATATTGAAGCTATATTTGTTTTGCAAAAGAGAGTCTTAGATTATGTATGTGATTTAGATTATAAATCACCCGTACTGATTTATAATCTAAATTGTAAAGAGTCCCTCAGGGAAAAATTTAAAGAAATAAACATATCAACTTTGGCATCGCAATATACTCGTATTTATGAAAATGTAATGTATGTACATAAAAACATAAATAGCTTTAATAAGAATAAGGATGTTCATAACACTAGGAACAAACATAAGTTTGTAATGCCAGTTACTAGACTCCACAAAATCAGTAATTAATTTATGGGGCAATGTATTCGCTTTTACAACAAAATTCCAGAAAATGTTCAAATTTTGCCAATAAACAAGTTTAAAAGTTTTATTAAAGAAAAACTGTACAAAAAGGGTAATTATAATATCAAGTAATACATGAATGAAAATAACCCTTGGGAATAAGGTAATCGGCACCATGCTGGTACTATGAAAATTCATTTAAAAATTGTATAAACTAAATTATTGTTAAGTGAAATATGTTTTAAAAAAGGCCCGCTGGGTTTCTTGCTGGTTCTTCCCAGGACAGAGGTATTTTCCGAACCAGTGGTAAATAAAATATGAATTTCAATAAGTATTATGTAATAATCAATATTGAATAATAATCATTCTATTCATTCTATTCTATTGTATTTATTAAACGAATTAAGTACAGCCTTCTTAACAGTTTGGATGTTAAACAACGTAGGAAAACAGGTCAACTCATTTTAAAGGCAACCAATAATAAAGAAATACTAATTTAAAAAATTATATCAATACTAGCTTTCGTCCGCGTGAGAGTCGGTCATACCGCGTTCTTTATTGAAAATTTTGATGATAGCCTAGCCTTTTTAATATTTCCAGCTATCTGAATACCATATATCGTCAAAATCAGTTGAGTGGCTTAGCATTATGTTGGAGTATAATTAATAGCGAAACTGGTAAGATCAACTCTCGCAATTCAAATTACCAGTTAAGTTTTAACAACAAATTAACTGAATCAGATCAGGACGTTGCAATGGTTTTTGCTAAATATTTTACTGATATTCCGATTTTAACCACTAAGTCATTGAATTCGTCTCCTGCTATCGCCGAATCACTACTTAAACAAAATGTAAATGCGTGTACGACGGTAATGTCTTACGCGGCCCTCATATTTGCACACGCAAATCACAAAATAATAAATGAACTTCAAACAGTACAAAACCTTTTCTATCGTCGAGCTACGAACGCACCTTGGTACGTCCGTAATGCCGACCTTCATCGGGACCTAGAGCTCCCTACAATTCAGCAATTTCTTAAAAAACTCTCTGAGAACTTCTTCAAAGTCTCAGAGTCGCATACAAACACACTTATTCGCGAGGCAGCTACTTATGCAGCCCCACTCCCCTCCCGCTATCGCGTCCGCAGGCCGAGAAACTCTCTTTCGGACCCGCCTAATAAATTGTCAAACGACCTGAACTGCCTCCTGGCGGCTCAGGCCAACTTTAATTAAATAAAATTATTCAAAATTAATTTGCCTTCGTAGGCACTCCCTCAGAGGCTAGTAGCCGCCTGCGCCCTCTTTTACCCAAAAGAGAGTCGCTTTATATACGGCATAAGAAGCTTTAAAAAGCTGGTTGCCAGTCCCCAAAGGCGGTTTTTAGGGGGTATCACTTAGGTTTCCCAGTAGGCAGTGAGTCCCCCATAACCACGATAGACCGGCTATCGTGGCATGCGTAATGCATTTTCCGCCGCCCTACGTAATGGGTAGCCCTTTTCCAATTGCTTCGGGCGCTAAAAAAAAAGCGTGTACAAAGAATTTTACATTTCCAATAAATAAAATATTTTGAAAATATTGATATTAAGAAAACTGTATATCTGTGGTGGATTTCCGTTAAAGTTATTGCGTCTATAATAGATACAATCGCGCCTTTAGCTATTATTTTTAATACTAGTATCAAATCTGTGTGTTTCCTGATTTAATTATTTTTATAGAAGAGGGGGCAAACGAGCATGCGGCTCACCTGATGGGAAGTGACTACCGCAGCTCATGAACAACCGCAACACCAGGGGAATTGCAGATGCGTTGCCGGCAGCTCTTTTCTTGAAGGTCCCTAAGTCGTATCGGTCCGGAAAAACCGCCGGTGGTAAACAATTCCACAGAGAAGTTGTACGAGGAAGAAGAAGAACTCCTAGTAAAACGCACAGTTGTGGACCGCCAAGCATCCAGATGGTGAGGATGCTATCGTGACTTTTGACGCGAAGTGCGTTCGTTAAATTTTGCGGCTGGAATTAATCCGAACAAATCCTCAGTACTCCCCGTGGTAAATTCGATAGAAAATGCAAAGAGATGCAACATCCCTACGCAGTTCCAGTGTAACGAGTCGATCAGAAAGAACTCGGTCGTCGACGATTCGAACCGCTCTGCGCTAAATGAGGTCAAATGGAAGAAGCTGGCACTGGGGTGCCTCGGCCCAGAGATGAGAACAGTATTCCATGTGGGGCCGAACTTGCGCTTTGTAAAGTTGCAAGCGATGTACCGGCATGAAATACTGTCTCGCTCTGCTGAGCACGCCAAGCTTTTTAGAGGCCAATTTGGCCTTCCCTTCCAAGTGACCACGAAACTGCACACTATTCGATATGTCGGCGCCAAGGATTCCGATGCTAGCTGAGGCAGCAAGGGGAGTGCCTTGAAACTGAGGAAATACGACAAAGGGGTTCTTTTTAGCGGTAAACGCGCAAACTTGTGTCTTCTGGGGATTGAACTGGACTAGATTTAGTCGCCCTCAATCCGAGACTTTGTTCAGCAAAGATTCAAATTCAGACACAAGTTTTTCCCGGTACTCGGCGACGTCTTCCCGAGAAATATTGGCACATGTATGAGGCATCACCAGTGCTGTCGTCTGCATAGCAATGAATGTTACCAGTTTGCATTATATCATTGATATGCAGGAGAAACAGCATTAGTGATAGCACGCAGCCTTGTCGAACATCAACGTTAATGGGCTTGTAATCAGAGCATGCACCGTCTCCTACGACATTGATGCTCCGATCAGCAAGGAAACTGATGATCCATTTGCACAATTTCTCGGGAAGCCCATAGGAAGGAAGCTTCGAAAGAAGCGCTTTGTGCCAGACCCGATCGAAGGCCTTCGCTATGTCCAAACTAACGGCCGATGCCTCCCCCTTGGATTCTACTGCCTCCGCCTATTTATGATTCAGGTAGATCAGAAGATCACCAGCTGATCGACCCCGACGAAAACCGTACTGACGGTCATTAATCAGCTGGTGATCCTCAAAGTACCTCATGTGCTAGCAGTTTATAATGAATTCCATTATTTTGGAGAACAAGGAGGTGATGGCGATAGGCCTGTAGTTGGACGGGTCTGAGCGGTCGCATTTTCTAGCGATCGGGTGGACCAAAACTGTCTTCCATGAATTCAGGACTACGCCTTGGGAGTAGGAAGTACCGGAAAAGACACGTTAAAACCGGTGCCAACTTCGGAGCACACGTTTTCAGCACAATGGGAGGGACTCCATCAGGCCCACTCGACTTGCTGACGTCTAGGAAGAAGAGAGCTTTACGAACCGAGCGCTGTGTAAACCGCACATCCGGCATGGAGCACTGACACCGCGGGATTGTCGGCGGTGTGTTCCCCCCGTCATCCCGAGTTGGACGCAAAGAGAGAGCTTAACAGATCGGTTTTCTCCTTTGCGGCATGGGCCAATGAGTCGTCCTCTATGTGCAGAAATGGAAGAGATGGCTGACAGAAGTGCCCTTGGACAGCCTTGGTGAGAGACCAGAACGCACGGATTCCCGAAGGAAGGCGAATTAGCTTCTCGCCAATTCTGCCGATGTGCGCAGGCCTTGCCTTGGTAATGATAATTTTGAAGGATCTGGAGGCGGAATTATACTTCTTTTTAAGAGCGCTGGTGTTTACATCCCGAGACGTTGATGCGTCAGCTCAGGCCCGGTAGCACTCCTGCTTATCGCGTGATGCTATTTTACAGGAGTGACCAAACCATGGCTTGGATCTGCTTTCGATGGGCACCACAGAGGATGGAATAAAAAATTCCATACCCTGAAGTACCACATCAGCATTAGAATCACGAACATCGCTGGGATCTTCCGGCGAGAAGCAAACCCGCCCCCAAGGGTGAGATGAAAAAAAGACCGCATCCCGTCCCAATCGGCCGACCTATAGTGTCAAACACGGCGGCAAGCTGCAGATCGAAACTACGATGGGAGCGTGAGTGGCACCGTACTCCGGATCAGACAATGGTCCGTAAAGCCCAGAGGAGCATCAACGGAGACCTAATATCCGTCCGGATGAGAGGTCAGCAGAAGGTCCAACAGGGAAGGTACATGATCCTCCACATCTGGGATCTGCGTAGGCGAAGTAACCAGTTGTGTAAGACCATATGCCAAGGCAAAGTCATAGACAGATCTACCCGCGTGATCGGTTAAACGAGAACCAAGCCATTCAGCGTGGTGGATGTTAAAATCATCGAGTATCACGATCTCTGCGGATGGGACCTGTTGTAGCACGGAGTTTGCAGCCATTTGGATGTGGTCGATGAGTCGGTCTGTGTCGGCATTACCGCTATGGGACCTATAGAGGCACCTGTAGACGCGGTGATGGTCGTCGCTGTCTACGCGCAGACATAAGATGGACAGGTCCGTACCTTCAAGACTGCCGAGGCGTCGAAAACAGATGTTCACTCTGACGTATACGTATATTAGCCGCGAGTGGAATTTTGCCCCCCCCCCCCCCTCCCCCAGAATACGCTGGGCAGCCTGAGCACCCACGCTCAGGAGTGGAGTAGTTTGGTCGCAGATGCTCAGTGAGGGATTCTCCAAGGGTGCTGGTGCCCTCCTAGGGTAGTCTTTTGTTTAATTCCGCTACCATGTTGATGGGTGGGGGGGGGGGGGGGGACGGAATTGGGCCTCCGGCCATCTGCACTCACCAAGCGCAACGCAGAGGTAAACCTCTACTTCAACCTCTATTCTGTGAGGTCGTGGTACCACCCGGTTCGAGCTGGCCCATTCGTGCGACAGCAAAAGCTGCCGCATGGCTCTACCACTGTTCAAATGAGCATAGTAATAATACATTAAAAAAATAGTAAAATAAGCATAGTAAAGTAATGTCTTTATTTAAATCTGGTAGTACATTAGACCCCGCCAATTTTAAACCTATTTCTGTACTACCTTCACTTAATAAGATTTTTGAAAAAAATATTCTTGATCAAATGTTAAATCTCTTTAATATAAATAATTTACTTTATAAAAATCAATTTGGTTTCACAAGGGGTCGCTCGGCAACTGATGCCGATGAACATTAATCAGGAAACTTCAACTGCACTTCAATTTGGTTGCCGCCGGTTATTTGAGCTGGTTCAAGAGGAAACAGACAGAACAGAGACACTCAGAGGATCCTTATATTCTTTTTTTATCCCACCCCTTTTTTCCTATCTTAACCCAATCCAAGGTGTTAAGCGTACCGTGCCGATGGATGCGTGGCTGGGGCGGGGGGGGGAATCCAGTCGTAAACGGTGCCTACCCGAGACCAGAGCGAGTCAGGTCGTATTTTAACCCTTCCCCCGGCATGCGGGGCTCTGCCGGAGATGACTGAATTTTTCCCTAGCTACTCGTAGGACCAAAATGGACGAAGATCGACATTTTGAAAAATTTTACTCTCCTTTAATGGAACTGACTGTAGGTCTGGAAAGGCTCTATTAGCCTCACGAACGCCTTACCATAGTTGGAAACGAACGAGTGAGAGGGAAAGAAAAAGTTCACTAGGCCTAAGCTTAGTGGGGCAGCATGGAAGAGGTACCGAAGACTTATAGCAGCTGAGATAGGAGCCGAAGAGTACCTCTTTTTCTGCCAGAAGCCCTGGGATGAAATTCCTCTGCCCAAACCTCCCCAGTTCCGAAGGCAAAAAAACGCAGTCGGTCTGAGGAGCAGTCCCCAAAGACCAGCCCAGGAAATTTGGGAAGCTGGCAACGGGGGAGAAGAAACTCAGCTTCTGTGCCGTAGATGGCTCCGCGTGTGAAGGAATTCGCAATTTGAATCCTATGAGCGTGGAGCAGATGCGGCTGGTCCATCGGGCACTAACGCAGGCTATTACTAAAACGGCCTGTGGAGCGCAGCCGGGAATGGGGTCAAAATTTCCGGGTTTCACTTACAAGCCAGATTGGATTCTGGTAATGTGCCTGAATAAGGCAGCCAGGACTGGATTGTGGGTGAGATCGTAAAACTGAAACCTTGGCCCGAGGCAGAGCTCTCATGCAATTAAACACCTTGTTGGCCATATAAGCAGAAAATTGGATAAAAAATACAGATGCAGAAGAGTTTTTTTAGATATGGCAAAGGCGTTCGACACTGTATCTGTTCCTAATTTATTAAATAATTTCGAAAGTATGGGAGTTCGGGGGGTGCCGCTCGAATTATTAAGTTATTATTTATCTAATAGGAGCCAGGCGGTAAAAGTTAATAACTTAATAAGCGATTATGCACCAATACACTTTGGTATTCCACAGGGTTCTGTCTTGTGTCCTACACTATTCCTTATTTATATAATCAAAATCTTATAAATGCAGAGACTGTTGCTTTTGTTGATGACACTGCTGTCATATTTCACGGTACCACACGGAGCAACGTAAAAAGTGTAGCTGAAAAGGGTTTAACTTCTATTATTCAATGGCTTAACAGAATTGTCTTAACTTTAAACCCGTCTAAAACAAAATATATATCCTTTTCAATTAATAATAAAGATCAACTACCTCAAAACAGTTTTACCTTAAAAGCACATTTATGCACCCTAGAAACTTCAAATTGCATGTGCTACGAAATAAATTCGGCTATTTCAATAAAATATCTTGGTATTTAAATTGATGTAAACTTAATCTAAACATTGACGAACTTTATATAATAAGTTAGATAATCCTAGAGTACAAAATACTTATATACAATATAGACTTATAAGTACATATAAGTAATTTAATATTATCATTGTCCATGTAAAGTGACAATGCTTACTGATAACTTAAAAGTCTGAGATTTGTTAATGTAGTCATAAAATTTTGAAAACTAAAAACACAAGTACTTGAGTACGAATTCACGCATATTATTGTAACTGTATGCTAAGTCTTGTGAATAAAGAATTATATATATATATAGAAACAGAAACTTTTTTATTCAATATTGATTATAAATTATACTTATTGAAAGTCACTCTTTTGTATAATTACCACTGGTTCGAAAAAAACCTCTGTCCTGGGAAGAACCAGCAAGAAACCCAGCGGGACTTTTTTTTAAATAACAGCTTACAATCATGTATGTTACACAAATTAACAACACAACAAATTAGAAATAGCTTGGGAGCGATCACCTCACTTCCAGGGGTTATTATCATCTATAAATTCTTTAATATTATAATAACCCTTTTTATACAAACTTAGTTTAATAAAGTTTCTGAACTTTGAGCAGGTCAAATTTTGTATATTTTCTGGGATTTTGTTGTAAAAGCGTATACATCGCCCCAAGAATGAATTACTGACTCGATGGAGTCGAGTAACTGGTACTACTAGCTTGTGTCTGTTCCTAGTATTTACAGAATGAATATCACTTATTTTTGTAAAACTACTTTTATTTTTGTGTACGTACATTACATTTTCATAAATGTATTGAGAGGCCAAAGTTAATATATTAATTTCCTTAAATTTTTGTCGCAGCGACTCTTTAGGCTTTAAATCATAAATTGCTCTTATGGCCCTCTTCTGCAAAACAAATATAATTTCAGTGTCAGCTGCGTGTCCCCATAGCAAAATACCATACGACATTATGCTATGGAAATAGCTAAAGTAAACTAGTCTAGCTGTTTCAACACTAGTTAGACTTCTAATCTTTTTTACAGCATATGCTGCAGAACTAAGTCTGCTTGCTAGCTTTGATATATGGGGGCTCCATTGAAGCTTCGCTTCTAGCGTGATTCCAAGAAAAATTGTGGTTGGCAAGACTCAGTTTCTCCCCATTTAAAATTACATTAGTATTTAATTGTTTGACATTTGGAGTCATAAATTTCATACATTTCGTTTTAGTGCCATTTAAATACAAATTATTGACATTGAACCAATTTACTAATTTAGATATAGCATTATTTACTTCGTCATATTTTAGCAAATGTCGACTTAATTTGAAAATTAAAGAAGTGTCATCTGCAAATAATACTATATCATGGTTATCTCCTACTATGTAAGGTAAGTCATTAATATATACAAGAAACAGAAAGGGGCCGAGAAGCCTTGAGCCTTGAGGCACGCCCATCTATTCCATCGACCCGGAAGAACTCATACCAGGCGGTCCCATAATGAACTGGCCTGATATAGTTCAACGCGACATGTCGCTACATGTTGTGTTGCATTAAATAGTACGTTTATCGTGCACTTAATATAAGAAACATGCATCGACATGAAATGCTTAGTCTTAGTTTAACAGGCATTTGAATAACGAGAGTCGCGTATTTTTTCAAAATGTCGAAAACTGAGTATCGAAGTGTCATAAAGTTTCTGTTTAAAGAAGGTTTATCCCCTGCCCAAATAAAACAACGATTGGATGGCGTGTATGAGGAGTCTGCCCCCTTCTATAGCACAGTGAAAAATTGGGTGAAAGAGTTTCGCCTCGGGAGAGAAACCGTCGAAGGGTTTGGCCACGACGGTCGACCTGTGGAAGTGCTCACTCCTGAAACGATTGCTCTAATCGAAGAGGAGGTTCTGAGTGACCGCCGTTTGAAGATTAGAGAAATTGCAGCAAGGCTTGGGCTCTCTAAGAGTACCGTTCATCGCGCGATCCATGAACATCTTCACATGAAAAAAGTGAGTGCAAGATGGGTACCGAAACTTCTTTCAGCGGTACAGAGACAGGAAAGAGTGTGCTGCGCTTCGGAGTTTTTGGATCTTTGTGGCGAAAATCCAAAGACTGAGATCGAGCGGCTAGTGACTAGTGATTAAACTATGATCCACAAAGCAAGCGCGAGTCAATGGAATGGCGTTATAAGGGTGCAAAGCCCCCTAGAAAGGCAAAGTGCAACAATCGACTAAAAAACTGATGTGCACAATATTTTGGGATTTTCAAGGCATTTTGATGGTGGATTTTAAAGAACGTAATACAGTCGTGAACGGCGAATATTATGCTTCTTTAATATATAAATTACGAGTCAAGATAAAGGAAAAACGAAGAGGCAAGCTGTCTAAAGGTGTCCTGTTGCTCCATGACAACGCCCCTGTTCATACCGCTGGTGTTTCGAAAGATGCAGTTCGTCAATGCGGGTTCACAGAAGTTCAACATCCACCTTACAGTCCAGACATGGCCCCGTCCGACTATTATTTATTTCCAAATTCAAAGCGGGACTTAAGAGGAAGAAAATTTTCAAGCGATGAAGAGTTGCAGGCGGCCGTCTTCAGTCATTTTGAGGATAAAAAATGTGATTATTTTTATAAAGGTTTAGAGATGTTGATTCACAGATGTCAGAAGTGTGTTAGTATTCATGGTGATTATATTGAAAAATAAAATTGGTTTCGTTTCATTTCCTTCATTGGTTCATAGTTAGGCCAATTCATTATGGGACCGCCTACGTACTGTTGATGACAACTTTTTGCGTTCTCGTACTTAAATATGAAATAATTAATTTTAGAGCATCACTTCTTACACCGTAGTGTTGAAGTTTCCTGATTAATGTTTCATTGTGAACACAATCGAAGGCTATGGATAGGTCACAAAATATACCCAAAGCATCCTGTGAATTCTCCCATGCATTAAATATATATTTAATCAGCTCAACACCGGCATCAGTTGTCGAGCGACCCCTTGTGAAACCAAATTGATTTTTATGAAGTAAATTATTTATATTAAAGAAATTTAACATTTGATCAAGAATAATTTTTTCAAAAATCTTACTAAGTGTTGGTAGTACAGAAATAGGTCTAAAATTGGCGGGGTCTAATGTACTACCAGATTTAAATAAAGGTATTACTTTACTATACTTCATTAAATCAGGAAACACACCAGATTCGATACTAGTATTAAAAATAACAGCTAAATAAGGCGCGATTGTATCTATTATAGACGCAATAACTTTAACGGAAATCCCCCACAGATCCGCAGTTTTCTTAACATCAATAGTTTTAAAATATTTTACAATATCTTTTGATGATACTTTATGAAATGTAAAATTCTTTGTACACGCATTTACATTTTGTTTAAGTAATGATTCGGCGACCGCAGGAGAAGAATTCAGTGACCTAGTGGTTAATATCGGAATATCAGTAAAATATTTCTCAAAAACCACTGCAACGTCCTGATCTGATTCGGTTAATTTGTTATTAACACTTAACTGGTAGTTTGAATTGCGAGAGTTGATCTTACCAGTTTCGCTATTAATTATACTCCATGTCATTTTAATTTTATTAGAAGCCGTCTTAATTTTGTTGCTCAAATGCAAAGACTTGGCTGTGGAGCACACTCTTTTAAATATTTTTGAATATTTTTTTACATATTCTCTAAATTCGACGCTATGGTTATATGACCTTTCATGGTAAAGATCATATAACCTGTGTCTGCTCTTATGGACTCCTGCTGTCGCCCATTCATTAAATGACTTCCGACTGTTCAAGGAGAATGTTTTAGAAGTAAAAGTATTATTAAATTCATTGCAAATAAGCTTAAATAATGTTCCATACAAAAAATTTGGATCATTTTGGTATGAAAGTGATGGAAGTTTTTTCACTATGTTACTTCTAAATTTTTCCAAGCGACGTGCATTTACTGGAACAAACACAACTTTCTCATTTACTTGCTTTTTGTGAACATAAGGTAACGAAACTACTTGTCCACAGTGATCAGAACTTAATGTATGAATTATAAATTTATGCAATGGCTTCACATTTGTAAAAATGTTATCTATACATGTTGCACTAGATTGAGCAATACGCGTTGGCTCTAAAAATAAATTAAAAAGACCATATGATTTAAACAATGATCTAAATTTAATATTGATTGAGGAAGCTTCTAGGAGATTGATATTAAAGTCTCCACATATTACAACCGATTTATTCTGTTTATTAAGCTTAGCAAAAACTTCCTCCATATTTTTTTCAAAAGTATCGTATATAGAACATGGGGGTCTGTAGACGCTCACAACAATAGCTAATATATATATATATACTAGCTGGCCAGGCAGACCTTGTTTCGCAATAAAAAATATTGAGGTTCACTTATCGGGATAAAAACTATCATATCTCTCAAGTTTGACCAAACTGCACACAGTGTGCAAAACTTCTTTGAAATCAGTTCCGTAGCTTAGGAGTTCATCGCGGATAAACAATGTGACACGTAATTTTTATATATATACTAGCTTTTTACCCGCGGCTTCGCTCACGTGCGCTTGAATTTAGGAACATCATTAAAAGCTGTTCCGTGCCAAATTTAGAAAAATTCGATCACTTTTAGAGTCACCTCGGTGTCTATATATACGAATATATATACGCAATGAATATATATAGAAACACCTACTATTTTTTATATCTGGCGTGTCTTCCGATTCCGATGTATCCATAAGAAAGGTAAATAGTCTTGAAATCAATATGTATTATTATTATTTACATTTTATTCTTTACATTTATTCATAGTTAAAGTAAATTTAGTTTCAACAAAGTAATATGATATTTATTTGAGAAATTTTATTCATATCATTGGTCCTATTTAATATTGATTGGCACCATAAAATAGCGGTAGATATTATTTTTTATTTTGAGTAGACTTGAAAATTTTCATAAATACAGTTCTATAAAAATGAATACTACACATGGATTAAAACTAATGTTACGGGTTTTTTACGCATCTTGGATAAAAGGTCCGAGTAAAAGAACATATCGTTGATGTGAAGCAGCTAAGCTCCAGGAAGTCTAAAGTATGTCAACATTTTTAATATCGTCCCAACCATTAGATCGGATCTGATAGACAACAAATCCTTGCAATAGAACACCGAATCCTACTAATGATGATTCGCGAGGCTATTGAAATTAAAAATATCCTAATTTTATAGGGAAGATACCTGAGTGCTACCATCTGCTAAGGACCCCATAATTAATTAAATTAAATTCAAACTACTACTGCATTTATTCTATTCTATTTTAACTACGACATCAGGTCGTCAAACAACTCAGTTCTCCCGCCCCTCCCGTGACCATGGATGCTGTAAAGTGCTCAAAACATCGGGAATTTAAAAAGTTTAAATTAAACGCGATAGAATCCTTAAAATTAGTTTTATTCCTTATAAATATCATTCACAGTGAACGTGAGGATCACTAAGCTAATGAACGAGAGTAGAAAAATGTTCGCCCTGTTGTAGCGGTGAAAGAAAATCCAACACCTCATATCATCCCGTCGTAAGAGGCGACATAGGAAAACAAACTGGAGATGGGATGGGCTGCATCATCTTCTTGATAACAGATCAAATTGATCAAAATAATAGTAACTGCGGTTGCCAACCTAGGCGGGTTAGCTTAGTAGTTAGAAACCTAGCGTGGCAACGCAATTTCTTTTGCAACATTTGCTTTAGATATTTATCCAGCTACTTGACAATTTATGAGGGAGGCCTATGTTCAATTCAGTGGATGACGATAATGATCTCTACTCATCTTTGCAAGCCTTAATATTTACTGTAGAGTGAAGACAAAAAATAACATACCCGAAAACACGAATAAAATAAAAACTACATATATTGCCTCATGTAAAGTAAAAAAATAGCAGCTTACATACAACATGTATGTAAGCTGCTATTTTTAACTTATTTTTTACTAATGGGCACAGGCCGCAGAGTTTTTGCCCAAAAAAATATTCGGTACGCTGGTTCTAACGCGGGATGAATGTAATGTTAATGATTCAATTATTTACATTGTATATACAGTAGCATTGTATTATTTCATTTTATCAATGACTTGCCATTTTAGTTTATTTAGAAGTAAGTAGGTGGCGCTAATATTAGATGAAATAATGAAAGCCAAAACCATACCATCTAGTAATATCAGCAATAGAAGCGAACATTTATTTATTATATAAATAAGGGATAAAGTGATGTCAATTCTCTTAAAAGAGAAGTTTCTGTTAAAAAATACACTATCAGCGCCGCTAGCGGTAAAAAACGATTTAATATGTCGTCATATGAACATATTATGAAATAGTAACGTTTTGTTTAGTCATTAATATCTTCAAACGATTTCAATTCATTGATTTGGTCAAACTATATCATAACATGGTCAACAAATAGTGTTAAATATCATGAAATGACCACACCATTTCACGAAATGATAGACTACTTTATGATATATGATCATGACATATATAAAAATCTCTTGAATAAAACTATAATGATAATGAAAATTTTGCAACAATAATGAAAGTTTTAATCACTTTACATAATATATATTAGTAATTGCAATAAATACCTTATCAATTTTCATATTTTTGATAGACGTCAATATTATCTATTGAAATTATTACACTTTTAAAATAAAATAACAAAAATGCCAAAAAAATTAAAGTTAAATTTTTTAACTAATTTTAAAATTTAATCATTTAATCGTATATATGCAAGTTATTTATATTATTTCATTTATTAGTAAATGAAGGCAAAATATACTACTTTTCCATTTGATGATAGATGGCGCTGTTTTAAATACCAAATCGGTTTAGCTACAAATTATTTTACCAAGATTATAACTATATTTTAAACTTTATTTACAAATATAGTATTTATTTGAAAAACACCTGTCATCCCACCTATAACCAAGATATAATAGAAAATTAACATCTAAAGGAAATAAAATACTTAACCTTCCTTTTTTTAAAGTTCCGTAATCGGATAAAAAGTAGCCTATAAGTTGCCCCGGGTTACTCACTATCTACATACAACATTTCATGTAAATCGGTTCAGTAGTTTTTGCGTGAATCCGGAATACACAGACAGACAGACAGACAGACAGACAGACAGAAAGACAGACAGACAGACAGACAGACAGACAAAAATTCTAAAAACCACTAGTTTGGCTTCAGAACCCTTTATTTAGTTCCCTGGACTTGTTTTTTCAAGAATATATTAGAATTACAGACACGGCCTTTCTACAGATTTATTATATGTATAGACTAGCTGACCAGGCAGACATTGTTCTGCCCTTTCCGAACGACCATTTGCTTTCCCAAAAAAACTACTGAAATAAGCAGTAAAAAAATTGAGGGTCACTTATCGGGATTAGAACTATACTATCTCTCAAGTTGGACCAAACTGCACACAGTCTGCAATTTTTTTTGAAATCGGTTCTATTTGTTGAATACTTACAGCAACACGTGGTGGTTATAGGTACTACTAAATTGTAGCTTATATTAAACGTTTGAATTTTTAACATAGCGCCATCTATTAAATATTTACTCAATCCAGTCAACAGATATCATCATCTGACAGAATCGTTTGGAGCTAACAGATAATTGTGACTGTCAAATAATAGACAAATAATTTTCAATAAAATAATATTGTATTGCGACTTTATATTGAGATGTAAGCTATCCTATCTTTTAAGTTGGACCAAACTGTACATTGACCAAAAATTTCATTGAAATCAGTTCAGTAGTTTAGGAGTCTATCGCGGACAAACAACGTGACACGTACTTTTTATATATAAAGATATATATTGGTACACATCTTACATCTCAATTTATAGTCGCAATACAATATTATTTTATTGAAAATTATTTGTCTATTATTTGACAGTCACAATTATCTGTTAGCTCCAAACGATTCTGTCAGATGACGATATCTGTTGACTGGATTGAATAAATATTTAATAGATGGCGCTATGTTAAAAATACAAACGTTTAATATAAGCTATAATTTAGTAGTATAATCACCACGTGTTGCTGTAAGTATTCAACAGATAGAACCGATTTCAAAAAAAATTTACAGACTGTGTGCAGTTTGGTCCATCTTGAGAGATAGGATAGTTTTTATCCCGATAAGTGACCCTCAATTTTTTTATTGCTAATTTCAGGAGTTTTTTTGGGAAAGCAAATGTTCGTTCGGAAAGGGCAGAACAACATCTGTCTGGTCAGCTAGTATATATATATATATATATATATATATATATATATATATATATATATATATATATATATATCATCATCATCATCATTCATCATTACAGCCCTTCACAAGCCCACTGCTGAACAAAGGCCTCCCCCAAAGAATGCCACAAAGCACGGTCCTGAGCCCCTGCATACATCGACTTCCTGCATATCTTACCAGGTCGTCACTCCATCTAGTGGGGGGACGCCCTACACTTCGCCTGCCGGTACGAGCACGAGGTACGAACCTTTCTTCTCCATAGGTTGTCGGTTCTTCGAGCTATATGGCCGGACCATTGCCACTTCAGCTTACTAATCCGTTGGGCTATGTCGGTCAGTCTGGTTCTACTGCGGATATCCTCATTTCTGAGTTTATCACGCAGAGAAGCTCCGAGCATAGCCCTCTCCATAGCTCGCTGAGCGACCTTGAGCTTCCTCATCCGGCCAGCAGTGAAAGACCACGTCTCAGTTCCGTATGTCATCACTGGCAACACGCACTTGGTGTACAGTCTCGTTTTCAAGTTTGGAGGTATACCTGACGAGAAGATGTGCCGTAATTTCGCGAATGCTGCCCAACCGAGTTGAATCCGTCGATTGACCTCTCGGTCGAAGTTGGACTTACCTAGTCGGACTATTTGTCCCAGGTAAACATACTCGTCAACAACTTCGAGCTTAGTGTTCCCAGCAACTACCGGCATAGGTGTGACATGAACATTAAACATGATCTTTGTTTTGTCCATGTTCATCTTAAGACCTATCCGTTGGGAAACACTATTGAGGTCATTGAGCATAGTGCTTAGGTCCTCCAGCGATTCTGCCATAAGGACTATATCGTCGGCAAATCGAAGGTGAGTGATGTACTCGCCATTGATGTTGATACCGTATCCTTTCCAGTCCAGAAGCTTGAAAACGTCTTCCAATGCAGCGGTGAAGAATTTCGGGAATATGACGTCACCCTGTCTTACACCTCTCTGCAGTTGGATAGGTTTCGTACTCTGGTTCTGTACTCGGATAGCCATCGTAGCTCTACTGTACAAACACTTCAGCACTTCGATATACCGACAGTCAACTTGGCACCGCTGAAGGGACTGCAGCACCGCCCAAATTTCGACGGAATCAAAGGCTTTCTCATAGTCCACATACGCCAGACATAGTGGCAAATTGTACTCCTCGGACTTCTGTACAATTTGCCGAAGGGTATGTATGTGGTCTATGGTGCTAAAGCCCTTTAGGAAACCGGCTTGTTCGGGAGGCTGGAAGTCGTCAAGTCTGCACGCGAGACGATTCGTAATGACTCTCGAAAACAGCACGTAGACGCGGCTCAGAAGACAAATCGGTCTGTAGTTCTTTAAGAGAGCGTTGTCACCTTTCTTGAAGAACAAGACCACCGCACTTCTGCTCCACGCCTCCGGTGTAATGCCACCATGGAGGACGGAATTAAAGAGCTTCTGAAGGACTTCAAGTACCGGTCTTCCACCCGCTTTCAGAAGCTCCGCTGTAATTCCATCCTCGCCTGGGGCTTTGCCGTTTTTAAGGTACTGGAGAGCCATTCTAATCTCGCTAAGACTGACGTCCATGATATCTTCGGAATAGTGTCGGATAAGACTCGCTTTTGGATCGTTACTCACACTTGCGTGTGGCTCCAACGATGACGTGTACAGCTGCCCATAGAACCTCTCAATCTCACTCAAAATCTCAGGTGTCCCGGAAACGATGCTGCCACATTCTGTCTTCAGCTTTGACAGTTGGCTCTTTCTGGCAGACAGATCTCTGGCAAAGACTTTGAAGCCTTGGTTCCGCTCGATCGCTTCTTCAATACGAGCTATATTGAAGTCCCGCCGCATGCATTTGGAGATCTGTCTCTGCAGTTGCCTGTATGCTGTCAAATCTGTTGAAGAATGTAGCTTCATCTCCCGTCTAACAGCCATAAGATTGAGAGTGTGATCGGAGATTTTTGTGTTCTTCTGCGGCGGGTCTTGCAGAACTTAGCTCCCACCGCATGGACAGTTTCTACGAGCTTGTCATTCATATCGTCCACTTTATTGCAGTCTTCTAGGCACTGAAAACGGTTTTGTAGCTCGAGCTGAAAGGTTTCGGTACTTTGGAACAGAGCATAAGGGGGACGGAGCGTTGACTTCATTAGACGAGATCTCTCCAACTTAACGTTTAGGTTCAGTGTGCCTCTAACCATTCGGTGATCGCTACCAGTTTTCACCCTCGCGATCATGGAGACATCACTGAACAGTTCTCGTCTGGTCGTCATAATGAAGTCAATCTCATTTTTTGTCGAACCGTCGGGGCTCGACCACGTCCACTTGCTGTGGGGCCGCTTCTGGAAGAAAGAGTTTATCATAAAGAGTCCCTCTTTCTCCATGAAGTCGGCCAGCTGCTGGCCCCTTGGGTTCCGTTGCCCTATTCCAAATTTCCCTACTTTCAGCTCACCGTTCTCTCGTGTGCCTAGTTTTGCATTGAAGTCTCCCATTAACACCGTATATTGGGTTTTGGAGGAATACATGGCTCTAGAGATATCCTCATACATTTCCTCCACCTCCTCATCGGGGTGTGCCGAGGTTGGTGCGTAAACCTGTATGACCTTCAGCGAATACCATTTGGTGATTCTGAGTATAAGGTACGCAACCCCCGTCGGCACACTCCCGATCTTGAGAACGTTGTTAACGAGAGACTTGTGGACGATAAATCCGACACCTCCTTGGGACAGACGGTCGCGGTCCCGGTGATAGAACAAGTTGCCGGATTCGAGGATTACCGTGTCCTCCCCCTCTCTTCGGACTTCGGATAATCCTATAATATGCCAGCGCAACTTGTCTATCTCTTCTTCCAGCTCCACGATCTTCTCGTCAGTCCTCGGGGTGCGTGCGTTGTACGTTGCCAGGTCGAGTCGTCTAAGGTGGCAACCGAACCTCCACCGGAGATTCTTAGCACCCCCTGCCCCGCCGTTACCATGGTCGCCACCGTAGCCAGGAATAGCGGGGCCGCCGGGGACTGGGAGCCGTCTGTTTGTTGCTTTAGTCATTGGGGGGTATTTGCCATAGTTGCCACGCTTGGCGAGCAGGTTGGCAACCGCAGTTTTTTTATTGAAATTTTGGCTATTATCAGGAAAATGCTGCAGCCCATCTCCTGTCTGTGTCCCTTTGTCGCCTTTTACGACACCCACGGGAGGATATGGAGTAGTGGATATTCTTGACCGCCACTACACGGCTATATATATATATATATATATATATATATATATATATATATATATATATATATATATTTATAATTTTCTAAATAAATATACTCAAGTTTTACCGATAAATAACTAAACAAGACTACATCCCTAACTGTGGATTGGAACTATGTGTACGCATCCTAAACGTGTGCAAAAACTTTTTATTTACAATAAGAAGAAAATAATACTTACTGCAATTACATTTGCAATTAGCTTGCACACTATTTACAAATTAATGTGTATTAAACCATATGTTTTTTTTAATGATGATCTAGAAACATCAAGCAAGTCCAAAATGTGTCAATTTGCTCAGCCTTTCAACACAGTAATTCCTCATCTTATTTTTAAGAAAGAGACGGTCTGTGTGTGAAGATTCGTTGTGAATCCGTTGCTATTGCCTTGGAATAAAGTTTGATTTTATGTAATATTAAAATACGTTTGTAACATTTATTTATTGAAATTTGTATGACCAATGAGTAAATTGGGTTTCTAAAATTATAATAGTGATAATACAACAAAATAAAAGATTATATTAGTGATAATACAACGTAACCGCTTGTATTTGTGATCCCGGCGACACCGGTTCTCGTACAGAATATGGTTGACAGTCATTCTATTGTGTATTTGCTATTGTAAACTTATCGAAATTGTAAAATATTTTCAAGAAGAATAATATTGGTGACGAGCGTAATAATACAAATATTTAATTTATTGATAAAATCACAGCCAAACATTACCTCCCTCAAATTCAAGGGTGGTACTCCAGTATCGGCTAACCTTCATTTATTGTTAGCTTGGGGTATAAAATATGATTTATGAAAATGTTCTGAGCAAATGGTGCTAGTTCGTTTAGGTATCCGAGATTTATGGTTTCTACAATTTGCAATTCAAGTTTTCCGCCTAAGAGAATCTCTTGGAAATCTGTAAAATAAAAACAATTATAGAAAAATTTACTGCTTTTTGTAATAGTATATTATAAAATCTAAACAAAAACTAAAAACCGGTTCGGCAGACAAACCCGAATGGTTAATTAACTTATCGATAGCTAAATTTGTGGCGTACATCACTTTATTGCATTACTTTTGGTACGAGGTGGCAAGTGTCAATTCGACTTATTCGGTCTTTATTTTGTATAATATTTTGATAAATATTATTTATCAATTACAATAAATTATATAATATTCAGAAGCGTGTTGAAATTGAGCTGAATATTTAAATGATTTGACAGAATCCACTAAACAACTTTATGTAATAATAATTATGCATCACAAACTGATTTAGTTAAAAGAAAATGCATTTCCGTTAATATAACTAACTTTTATAATAAATGATATTTATTTAAAAATAGCTTATTTTTCATTTCATAAACTATGATGGCAACACTTGGTATTTGACAAAAATATTAAGAAAATACTCACAGATGAAAAGTCAAGCTGTCTTTTTGTAGATTTGACATTTTTGATTGTTTTTTGTATGAAAATACACTGCAATACGACATTTTTGTCGGAGCTCGATGGACAGACATTTGCCTGTATTCGTTAATTTATTAGACGTTTTAAACTTTTTTAAAGTTACAGTCTATATACATCCCATTGCTGGGCACGAAGTCGCTCAGCGAGCTATGAAGAGGGCTATGATCAGAATCTCTTTGCATGATAAACTTAGAAAGGAAGATATTCGCAGTAAAACTAGAGTGACCAACATAGCCCACGATTAGTAAGCTAAAGTGGCAATGGGCCGGCCATATATCTCGGAGAACCGTCAACTGATGGTAAAAAAGGTTCTCAAGTGGCGGCCTCATACCGGCAGACGATGATACACTTGTAGTGTGTCTCTCCACTAGATAGTAAGACATGCAGGAAGTGGATGGATGCAGGTGGCTCAGGACCGTATTTTGTGGCATTCTTTGATGGAAGCCTATGTTCAGCAGTGGACTTGTGAAGGGCTGTAAGGATGATGATGATTACTTCATCATTAAGATAATTTTATGAAGGTTAATTTTGCTATTTATAGCATGTTATTTGGGCATATAGTTTAAGAGATAATAAAAATTAAAATAATTCGACTCTTGGTTTGGCGCGCGAACGACAATGCTTAGCCACCGAAAGCGAATAAGCCAGATGTCATGTCGCGTGGCTCAGAGCGTGATTTACGCGGTTGATAGGGTGGGGAACAGCTAGTTCAGTATAAAGTGTTTCCTATTATCTCGGCCCCCTCTGTGTGCGGTGCTTCAAAAATAGCTAAAATAACTTTTAGCTATTAAAATCAAGAATTAAAAATTTACACGTTTATTATCAAATAAATAAAATATATTAAAAAAATCATATCCAAACCATTCTTAACAATCCACGATTTCATATCTTACCGATTTATATTAAATTAGTCTATTTTTCGGACCACCTTGATAGTCAATAAATTTTTGTTTCCATGTTCGATAAAATGATTTTTACCTTCGAACAAAAACTGATTAACTGCAGTAGATGTCGCTATTATAAAGCAATTTTCGTTGAAAGAAAATATTATTTTGATTTAATTCATTAAAATTTATGTTCTACATGATATCTGAAAATTAGAATTGTAATATTTATTTATTAATACACAAATAAATAAAATTTAATTGTCTGTTTGTAATGTCAAAATAACAGCTTTTTACTAAATGCACATGAAAGTATATACGATACTAATAACAAAAACAGAATTTTTTAAATAATTTGTCTGTCTGTCTATTTGTTCCAGTTAATCTCCGAAATGTCTAGACCTATTTTGATGGGACTTTCACTGACAGATAGCTGATGTTATAAGGCGTAACTTAATCAACTTTTATTTTAGAATAACGATTAGGGTTCTGCGCAAAAAAATAAAAACCCATGAAATCCAATTGTAATAAATGATTACGAACGGGCGAAGTCGCGGGGAACAGCTAGTTACCTATAAAATTAAACTATCATGTTATATTTTATGCCGCACTTGTGGTTGAAAACTATCCAATTAAATAAATCATTCGCCGTGAAATTTTTTTGTTTTATATTGCATTTCATTTGAAGGATGAAGGAGGAAGGAAACACATATTTTTTTGGAACGAAGTTCCTTATCTCACGGTACGAATTTGGCGGATGGCGACTAGGCGAGAAAAGGTGTAAGATTTTTCCGTCATGACTCCCTCTGACGTATTTTGTAGACGGCCTTGGCAGCTATGGAGAAACGAGATGGAATAATATCCACCTCCCTCGCACTTTTTCTTATCTTGCAATGAACGAAATATTATTTTATTTTAAACGACGCTTCATTTTAATAAACGCTAGTAATTCATTTATTTGTATTTGTTATTAAATAATATAATACCGTCATCAATAATAATATACTATGTAAAGCAACTTAGTTCCAGCCGAGTGTTCCACGATACTCACGCATGTTTTTTATTTCTCAGACTTGCCGATTTCCGCACGATGTATTCCTTCACCGCCAAGCACGTGGTAAATCAGCACGTAAAATTGCAATTAACAATTTCATTCGTGCCGGCGTGGATTGAATCCGCGTTGCTCGCGTACTGTCAAATTTACAAAGAGTGCTTAGGTCCTGAGCTACCACGGCTTTTGCAAACTTTTTTTTTAATTTTTCTACTTTTAGAAACATTTCTAATTAAATGAATACAAAAAATAGTTCATATTTCAGAAAGAAACAATTTCTCCACATTTCGCATTTTTCTAACAAATTTATTTCCCTCGTCATGAAATCTATCAAAAATGTCACCTTATTCATTAGTGGCACCGCCTCGGTGGCAGAAATAGTCGCGAATTCCCCGATTATTACTCTTTAATTCTTTTATGAAAAAAACTGATAGCATTTTCCTTAAAATAAAATAATTTGTGTTCTTCGTACTAGCAGAATCGGTAATTTAAGTCTGGTCACACTGGTCCTATATGTCAAATCGGAGTAAATTAAAAAAAAACTAGGGATAGGTAAGGGAAAAATATATCGATATATATCGCAACGATATTTTTAAACACTATCGATATATTGTCATCATTTTCAGGATGTAAAGAAAAGGTCCAAAATTTTATATTACTGCCAGCTGGGCGACGAAAAAAAAACGACAACCAACCACACATGACTACTTTTGTACCTCCTTTTGTTGTTACATGTTTTGTCATTAATACAATCTTAGCGGTTATTAATACAACATTTTAAAATATATCGAAATTGATACAAATTCAATACTCTAAAATAAATATCGATATATCGAAATATCGTCATTTAGAATATCAAAAATATATATCGTTATTTTTATTAAAAATATCGATATTTAGATATATCGATATTTTTTGCCCAAGCCTAATAAACACTTAAAACCACAAACCCGCCATAAGCGCCTACTACACACTCGATAATTATCACGATATTTAACGTGATTTTTATCTTGCAATATTTTGGATCGAATCTACATACTACACACTCGATACTAATCGCGTCAGTACAACGGTAGATTTCATTCACTAAAGACGTGTACGTTCCATAATTCGATGCCAGTAACGTAATGAGTGACTATAAAAATAAAGCTCGCGTTGCTATTATATTAGCGATAGTATTAAAAAGGCGTATAAAGAGAAAAAAAATGGATGAAGCATTGGCTCCATCCATATTTTTCTCTTTACACGTCTCTCTCACGTGAATTCTTTCAAGGTTTTTTGGTCATTCGTTTGAGGCACGGCTGGCGCCGCCACTGCATCAAGAAGCGCGTCCTCCACCGTCGCTGACAATGAATACTGACGATAAATATCGACCAGAGACTAGACACTCGATATTTATCGACGATACTTGATACAGATCGTTGGATTTCTGGATTTTTAGAAATCCAGCGATCCGTATCACGATCCAAGATATGCTATACTACACACTCGATAAATATCGTAATCTTAGATTACGATCCAAATATCGTGATAATTATCAAGTGTGTAGTAGGCGCCTTAGGGTATTAGTGTTCTGTGCTTAAAACAGTTTGTTTTTACTTTTTACAAATCAAAACACCAAAACAGTACCACAGAGTACAATATATACAAATTACTATCCACAAACTATATAAAAACACTACGGTACTATGTAATTATAAATTAGCATTTTCTTTTCGTTGATAATAATAGCTTAATATAAATGTTGTTTGTTCACTTATTTTTCTAAAATGAAAATAACGCAGCAAATTAGGCATCTATCACGATTTTCAGCGCCAAGGCGCGTTGTAGTGTCTGGCTTAGGAGTAGTTTCCCCTATTGGAACTGGTACTAAACTAGTTTGGGACAATTTATTAAAAGGATGTTGCGGTATTGTTTCTCTCAGAGAAACAGAGTATTTAAATTTGCCTTGCAGAATAGCTGGATTAATTCCAGTAAAAAACGACAGCAAACTCTTGAAAACGTTATCAAAATCCAATTTGAAATCTATGGCTCCAGCCACATGTTTAGCGCTAGTTGCTACTGCTGAAGCATTGTTAGATGCGAAATGGGCTCCAGAGTCAGATACTGATAAAGAAATTACTGGAGTAGCATTAGGAATGGGAATGATAGATCTAAAGGATGTTTGTGACACAAATGAAGCATTAAAAATAGGGTACAATAAGGTCAGTCCTTTTTTTGTGCCAAGAATCTTGCCAAATATGGCTGCTGGTCAAATAAGTATTAAATATGGTTTTAGGGGGCCAAACCATGCCGTATCAACTGCTTGTGCCACGGGAGCACATTCAATAGGTGATGCTTATAGGTTTATTAAACATGGTGATGCAGATGTTATGGTATGTGGTGGAGCAGAATCTTGTATAAGTCCTCTAGCTATTGCTGGATTTTGTAGGCTAAGAGCATTGAGCACATCATTTAATGATGAACCTGAAAAAGCTTCCAGACCTTTTGATAAAAGGCGTGATGGGTTTGTAATGGGAGAAGGTGCAGCTGTGCTGGTCTTAGAAGAATATGAACATGCATTAAAGAGAAATGCAAAAATGTATGCTGAAATATTAGGTTATGGATTGTCAGGTGATGCAGCACATATAACAGCTCCTAGGGAAGATGGTAGTGGTGCTCTATTATCAATGAGAAGAGCTCTCCGAGACGCCAACATTGAAAAAAATGAAGTAACTTATGTTAATGCACATGCAACATCTACACTTATTGGAGATAGTGTTGAATCTAAGGCTATAAAAAACCTTTTTGATGAGCATAGCTCTAAAATATTGGTTTCTTCCACTAAAGGTGCACATGGACATTTACTTGGAGCTGCTGGAAATTTAGAGGCTGTATTCACTATATTAGCATGTTACAAAGGAGTTATACCAGCTACATTGAATTTGGAAGATCCTCTTGATGATCTACATTATGTTGCAAAGGTGCCTGAAAAATGGGAAGCTGCAAGAAGAGTGGCACTTAAAAATTCATTTGGATTTGGTGGAACAAATGCAACTCTTTGTATTGCACAAATCTAAATCAGAAATATGATTAAAGAAATATAATAACAGATCACAAACACATAAAGAAATGGTATGTGGACAGTGACAGTGGATGATGAAGGTTTCTTTGTGCTGAAAATAGATTTACATAAGTCAAAAAATGGCATTTTCATGCCGGCAAATCACTTAAAAGTATTGTGCATTTTACTTCTTGAAAAAGGGAAAATGTGGTGTTAAGCCCCAAAAAGTGGACCATGAAAACTATGAGGATGTGTCATAAAGATCACAAAATGAAGGGGTTAGAGAAGGGCTATTTGAAACTCGATGAAACAAAAAAGTGACACTAAAAAGGGACAAACATGTATCATAGATACACATGTGTGTTTGTGGAGAAATGTGTATCTATAGTAAGTCTTATTAGCCAGTGAGAAAATGAGATAGAATACAGTATTTGTTATCAATTTATTTATATTTCGATAATATAAACCCTACAATTATCCTACTTTTGATAATCTGCATTAGTCTCATTTGAAGTTTAGCTTTCAGGAAGATTTCACTTGAGATTTCACAAAGAGATGTCATTTATTTTCAGGGTCCCTGGAAAAATTATGATTTGTAAGTGGCATAGCCTTTTCTAGCAAGGTAGTGACTCAATTTAAGACGATCAGTGCTCAGGCTGACCGATTGAGGCAACTTCCTCGGACATTGTTGAAGAAGTTGAAAAACTTGTTCTTCTAAATGCTCATCTGAAGAAAAAACAGATGGCAGAAATGATTGGACCATCTTGGTATGTCAGGTCAATGCAAGATGGGCATCAAAAATGCTCACACTGGGACAGAACAGGTACGAAATTATGAACTGAATTGTGGCTGAGGATGACACTTGCGTTCATTACTATGAACCTGACTCAAAGGAAGAGTCCATGCAATAGCATAAAAAGGCTCAGCACCACCTAAGAAGTTCAGGCTTTATACTTCAGTTTATTGAGATTCAGATGTGATTTTATTGATTGATTATAAAGATAAAAGTGTCAATATCAAGGGACAGTATCACCCTATGCTACTAAAGAAATTAAAAGATGCAATTAAAAAAAGAAGAAAGGGAAAGTGCTTTCGAGGTGTGTTCCTTTTGCATGACAATTCACAAAAGTCATGTTGCGAAGGCTTCCTTACACAAATGCGGCTTCAAAACTTTAAACCACCCTTCGTATAGTCCAGATTTGGCCCCTTCGGTTATTTGTTCCCAAGTATGAAAAAAGAGCTTCGGTGAAAGAAATTGACAGATGATGAAGAAGTAAAGTCGACAATTTTTGCCTATTTTGAGAGCCTTGACAAATCTTTTTTTTGAAGGTATAATAGTATAAGTTAATTGGATGGTCTGAGAAGTGTATTAGGGTTAATGAAGAATATATCGAAAAGGAAAAATTATTTCATGTTTAATTTCACCCCCTTTAGCTTTCATTCTGCGAACTTTTTGATCTCCTCTCGTATGTCTGATGCACTATCACCTAGTCTAGTTGGCATTATTATCCCATATACATATACTCTGTTCTTGAAAAACATATTTAGAATTAATTAAGTTCCTAGTCATTGAAATACTTTCCTGCTCATTTTACAAATGTACCAGTCATTCAGGTGGAATAAAAGTAACTAACTTTTATTTTGCCTTCATCACCATCATCATCATTATTTTCTTCATTGCAGCCCATCATAAATCCTCTACTGAACATAAGAATGCTATAAAGCCATGCCATTATTTTACCTTAATAATTATATATACATATTTGCATCTATAAGAACTTTAGTTTTAAAACCAAATATTTATGAAATAAGTGTCCACCCTGTGTTTTGTTTCTTATGTTTTCATAGTATGGTCAGGTAAGTATGTATGTAAGTGCACATAGTCCACTTTGCAATTATATAACGTTCTGGTGTAGAATATTCTTCTCCTTTTTGTTTATATCAATGGGCTAAAGTAATGATAATGAATGCAAAAAAAAATAATTGCTTGTTTTGGATAACTGTTTTCTATAACTATGTTGTGTACATGCAATGAGCAGCAGACATGATATTTTGCCACAAATAGGTGCAATTATTGTGTGATGTGATTGCTTTTGTAAACTGTCAAATTTCAGTTGAAATGCTTTCCAAATTTAAAGTTACAGCCTATATACGTCCTACTGCTGGGCACAGGCCTCCCTTCATTTCTGAGAGGGTTTTAGGGCAAGGAAGTGTCCGGCACGCTGCCCCAATGCGTGTTGGCAAACTTCACATGTTTTCGATATTATTTTTCTTTTTTCTCAGACATGCTGGTTTCCTCACGATGTTTTCCTTCACCGCCGAGCACGTGGTAAATCAGAACTTAAAATTGCAACTAACAATTTTATTGGTGCCGGCGGAGATCGAACCCGGGTTGCGAGTACTGTGAAATTTACAGCGAGCGCTAACCATCTGAGCTACCACGGCTCTTTCGTTTAAATTTTTTTATAATAATACATTTATAAAGATTTTTTGATCATCAGTTATTTTTGGATGCTAGGTACCTAGAGACGATGATATGATGATGAAATAGAGATATCAAGGTCGATGATGGTGAGAAATAGTAGATTGTGATCAGTGGCGTAGCGTGCCTTCGAGGGGCCCTGTATCAAAATTTGTTGGGGGGCCCCAATGAAGAGTAAAGATTTCATAAAAGGAACAAAAACGCTTGCATTGAATTCAAATTATTATATATTGATTTTAAGTTATTCATCATCATCGTTACAGCCCTTCATAAGTCCAAGGAATGAAAAAACGAATAAAGGAATAAAAAACATATACATAAAAATGGTCTTCAGTTCTCTATGTACACATAAATTATCGTCAATTATCACGACAACGGCAAAAGTACTAATTCCACTAGTTCATCATCATCATCATCATCATAACAGCCCTTCATAAGTCCATTAAAGAGCATAGGCCTCACCCAAGGAATGCCACAAAGCACGGTCCTGAACCACCTGCATCCATCGACTTCCTGCATGTCTTACCAGGTCGTCACTCCATATAGTGGGGGGACGCCCTACACTTCATCCGCCGGTACGAGGCCGCCACTCGAGAACCTTTTTCCCTATCGGTTGCCGGTTCTTCGAGCTATATGTCCGGCCCATGGCCACTTCAGCTTACTAATTCGTTGGGCCATGTCGGTGACTCTGGTTCTACTGCGCATATCCTCATTTCTAAGTTTATCACGCAGAGAAACTCCGAGCATAGCCCTCTCCATAGCTCGCTGAGCAACCTTGAGCTTCCTCATCCGGCCAGCAGTGAAGGACCACGTCTCAGTTCCGTATGTCATCACTGGCAACACGCACTGGTTGCACAATTTCGTTTTCAAGTTTTGAGGTATACCTGACTAGAAGATGTGCCGTTATTTCCCGAACGCTACCCAGTCGAGTCGAATCCCTCGATTGACCTCTCGGTCGAAGTTGGACTTACTTAGTCGGACTATTTGTCCCAGGTAAACATAAACGTCAACAACTTCGAGCTTAGAGCTACCAACAACTACCGACATAGGTGTGACATGGACATTAAACATGATCTTTGTTTTGTCCATGTTCATCTTAAGACCTATCCGTTGGGAAAAACTATTGAGGTCATTAAGCATAGTGCTTAGGTCCTCCAGCGATTCTGCCATAAGGACTATATCGTCGGCAAATCGAAGGTGAGTGATGTACTCGCCATTGATGTTAACACCGTATCCTTACCAGTCCAGAAGCTTGAAAACGTCTTCCAATGCAGCGGTGAAGAGTATCGGGGATATAACGTCACCCTGTCTTGCACCTCTCTGCAATTGGATAGGTTTCGTACTCTGGTTCTGTACTCGGATAGCCATCGTAGCCCTACTGTACAAGCACTTCAGCACTTCGATATACCGACAGTCAACTTGGCATCGCTGAAGGGACTGCAGCACCGCCCGAATTTCGACGTAATTTTGATTGAAAGTCTTTGGGCTTTCTCATAGTCCACATACGCCAGAAATAGTGGTAAATTGTACTCCTCGGACTTCTGTACAATTTGCCGAAGGGTATGTATGTGGTATATGGTGCTAAAGCCTTTTTGGAAACCGGCTTGTTCGGGAGTAATGACTCTCGAAAACAGCATGTAGACGCGGCTCAAAAGGGAACTCGGTCTGTAGTTCTTCAAGAGAGCGTTGTCACCTTTCCGGAGTAGTGCCACCATGGAGGACGGAATTAAAGAGCTTCTGAAGGACATCAAGTATCGGTTTTCCACCCGCTTTCAGAAGCTCCACTGTAATTCCATCCAGCCTGGGATCTTGCCGTTTTTAAGATGCTGGAGAGCCATTCTAATCTCGCTCAGACTGACGTCCGAGATATCATCGGAATAGTGTCGGATAAGACTCGCTCTTGGATCGTTACTCACACTTACGTGTGGCTCCAACGATGATGTGTACAGCTGCCAATAGAACCTCTCAATCTCACTCAAAACCTCAGGTGTCCCGGAAACGACGCTGCCATACTCGGTCTTCAGCTTCGACAGTTGGCTCTTTCTGGCAGACAGATCTCTTGCAAAGACTTGGGAGCCCTGGTTCTGCTCGATCTTTTCTTTAATACGAGCAGAATTAAAGTTGCACAAGTCCCGCCGCATGCATTTGGAGATCTGTATGTTCAGTTGCCTGTACGCTGTCAAATCTACTGAAGACTGCAGCTATATACCCCGTCTAAAAGCCATTGAGATTAGAGTGTGATCGGAGACTTTTTGTTTCTTCTGCGGCGGGTCTTGCAAAACTTAGCTCAGACCGCATGGACAGTTTCCACGAGCTTGTCATTCATATCGTCCATTGTATTGCAATCTTCTAGGCACTGAAAACGGTTTCGTAGCTCGAGCTGAAAGGTTTCTGGACTTTGGATTAGAGCACGAGAAGGACGGAGCGTTGACTTCATTAGACGTGACTTCTCCAACTTAACGTTTAGGTTCAGTGTGCCTCTCACCATTCGGTGATCGCTGCCGGTTTTCACCCTCGCGATCACTGAGACATCACTGAATAGTTGTCGTCTGGTCGTCATAATAAAGTTAATCTCATTTTTTGTCGAACCGTCGTGGCTCGACCAGGTCCACTTCCTGTGGGGCCGCTTCTGGAAGAAAGAGTTCATCATAAAGAGTCCTTCTTTCTCCATGAAGTTCGCCAGCTGCTGGCCCTTTGGGTTCCGTTGCCCTATTCCGAATTTCCCTACTTTCAGCTCACCGTTCTCTCTTGTGCCTAGTTTTGCGTTGAAGTCTCCCATTAACACCGTATAGTGGGTTTTGGAGGAATGCATTGTTCTAGAGATATCCTCATACATTTCTTCCACCTCCTCATCGGCGTGTACCGAGGTTGATGCGTAAACCTGTATAACCTTCAGCGATTACCGTTCGGTGATTCTGAGTATAAGGTCCGCAACCCTCGTCGACACACTCCCAATCTTTACAACGTTGTTAACGAGAGACTTGTGGACGATAAATCCGACACCTCCTTGGGACAGATGGTCGCCCTCCTGGTGATAGAACAAATTGCCGGATTCGAGGATTACCGTGACCTCCCCCTCTCTTCAGACTTCGGATAATCCTATGACATTCCAGTGCAACTTGTCTATCTCTTCTTCTAGCTCCAGGACCTTCTCGTCAGTCCTCAGGGTGCGTGCGTTATAAGTTGCCATGTCGAGTCGTCGTAGGTGGCAACAGAACCTCCACCGGAGACTCTTAGCACCCCCTGCCTCGCTGTTACCATGGTCGCCACCTTAGCCAGGAATAGCGGGGCTGCCGGGGACTGGGGGCCATCTCTTCGTTACTTTCATGGGGGTATATTGCCATAGTTGCCACGCTTGGCGAGCGGGTTGGCAAGCGCAGTTTTTTTATTGTTGTTTTGCTGTTATCAGAAAGATGCTGCTGCCCATCCTCTGCCTCAGTTTCCGTCTGTCGCCTTTTACGACACCCACGGGAAGATATGGGGTTGTGAGTATTCTTACCCGCCACTACACGGGCTTATGAGTTATTACTTACAATAAATACTCCTAGGAACTAAGCTAGCCAAACAATTTAATTTTCGTGCCTTTTGTTCGGCGAACATAGCTGAAGACGATTTCAGTTTTACTAAATTCTTTACTTCTTTAGAGAATAGTGATAGCCTTTCCTGTCCCATTAGAAGTCCTTGGAGTTTTTGCTTACACACGTTGGGGGCCCCTGTAGCCCGGGGGCCCCGTATCATTGATACGGCTGATACGGCGGTAGCTACGCCCCTGATTGTGATCAAAAAAAATTTACGTGGTAGACCGGGGAAGGACCACGCTCTCACATAATACCACCGTAAAATAGAAGCTTGATGCTGCTGTGTTTTATATGGTGAGTGTAGAGAACAGGAGACCCATTTTACTGGAAAAAGAGGCATTCTATCTTAGCCCTCATGGCTGACAACGCATTTGCATTTTAATTCGCAAACGAAGATAGATGTAGATGTCTATGGGTCACATCAACCACTTACCATCAGGTGGACTGTGTGCCCGTTTGTCACCATTATTCTATTAAAAAAAATATATATTCATAAAGGTTCAAGCGAACTTATCAATAATACCTACTTTTTGATATTCACCCCTTGCTACTGAATTAGATCATCATCATCATCATCATTATAGCCCTTCACTGCTGAACATAGGCCTCCATCAAAGAATGCCACAAAACACGGTCCTGAGCCACCTGCATCTATCGACTTGCATCTCTTACCATCTAGTGGGAGGACGCTCTATACACTTAGCCTGCCGGTACGAGGCTGCCACTCGAGAACCTTTCTTCACCATCGGTAGTCAGTTCTTCGAGCCATATGGCCAGGCTATTGCTACTTCAGCTTACTAATCATCCGTTGGGCTATGTCAATTACTCTGGTTCTACTGCGGATATCCTTATTTTAAGTTCATCACGCAAAGAAACCCCGAGCATAGCCCTCTCCATAGCTCGTTGAGAGACCTTGAGCTTCCTCATATGTATCAGATATCTGGTTGTAAATGAAATATAGTTTTCTTATTTACATCATTAGCTATATCAAATCATGGTCTGGTTTTTCTGCATGTGATGTTGGGATTATTTTAAATATTAACCCTGCTGTTTTGTAAGAACATGGTGACAAATTGCATATTATGGCTTTTTTTCAGACTTCTAATAAATGATAGTTCATTCATAATAATATGTACCATAAAATGGGGTGAATAGAAATCGCGGAGTGAATAGACACAAGTCTGGTTATTTGATAAAGTTGTCTCTAGGTTTGTCTACAGCTCGGGAACATCTGTTTATTACTACTGCATGTTATTTGCCAACATTTTTCCTTTATTTTGGTAACCTTTATTATTAGTGTCAAATTTGATGCCAGTAAAGAAAAGGGCGATTATTATAAACGTGTGAGTACAAGTGGTTTTATGCTATGTAAAACTTTTAGTTAAACATCAAGTTCTTCAGTGTTTCCTTGTTGCAATTTTTTTGTAGGTAGTTGAGTTTTTCATCTATTATTAATACAAATATGTACATCGGTATTGAATTTTATTCTTTTAAATAGTAAAATCAGGATAC
The DNA here is from genome assembly GCA_033319125.1 of Parnassius glacialis. Classification (NCBI taxonomy): domain Eukaryota; kingdom Metazoa; phylum Arthropoda; class Insecta; order Lepidoptera; family Papilionidae; genus Parnassius; species Parnassius glacialis. Next base: position 39,482,770 of record JAVANC010000016.1, read on the forward strand.
TGTTTTTTTTTTATCGAATTCGAGGTGAATAGATACGACTGAGGGGTGAATAAAAACGCCTTTGGGGTTAATAGAAACGAAGACAGGGGTGAATAGAAAACGAATGAAGGGTTATTAGAAACGTAAAAGGGGTTAATAGACACATGATTTTTAGGGTTGTCAACAACTATTTACCCCATTTACTTACTACATAAATTAATTTTATGTAGCTAATTGAAACTAAAATAGAGATAATAGAATAGGTGTGACGCGAGTTATCAGCTTTAAGTCTTGCAATTATGTCAATGAGGGCATCCATGACTTTTCTGCCACCAGGGCGGCGCCACTAGAAAGTCAGGTATAATATTTGACAGATTTCATAGCGGGGAAGTTCATTTTCGGAAAATGTAAAAGTTATTGTTTTTTTCTGTACTATTAGCTATATTTTATATTAATAAGATTCAAAATAAATGAACCAAACCACAGATATTCATAAAATTAGAAATCTTTAAAAAAGTTAAGAATCTGCAAAAAAAAATAACTGATGCATTGTTTTGTGTACTATTATAATACTCTAGAAACTAATAAACTTTTATTAAAAAAGAACTTCTCAATTAAATTACTTAATAATAGTTTGAAGTGGATTTTGATATGTAAAAGTGTTGCGATTTTATGTATTAACTGTCTACGCATGTGAACTATTAGTGGAAACGGTGAAACAAGTGCTCTGATGGTGATGGATTCTCATGATAGCTGTTTGCATAGGCGCCTTTAGATACCATCACCGACTGTCAGCTGTCTGCTGGCTCAAGTTGCCGTCAAAATCTCCCAAGGGCTGCACAATGTGACGCATCAACATATTGTGAAGTAGTGAACTATGAAGGATAATTATACATTTGGAGAAATTTAAATAAAACTAATTTTACGGATTTTATCGCGTATATTAACTTATTTTTATCTTCCCGACGTTATGGGTGCTTTCCAGTTTCCAGAAAGTCCGTAAAATCATAAAATAGTCATAAAATCCGTAAAATTAGTTTTATTTAAATGTGTAGTGTTCGCGTAAATATAAGAAATCATTTGGAGAAATTATAATAAACCGAATAAAATACTCAACACTTGGCCTAAAGGTCTAGATACCAGGCCATAAACTCCAAAAAAAATTACTAGGCCTCATTGCCTTTTATGTTTAGTGTTTACATTAAATAATAGTAATTTTTGATCTCGTCTTGTTACCTACAACTTTAAATAACCAAAGGTTATTAATCAAAACACGTAGTATAATAATTAGTGTTATATAGTTTAACAAACTTTGCAAAAAAAATAAATATTATTATTATTTAAAAAAATTAAATATGTTCAAAACTATATAAGCAGTGGCTTATTTATCTAATGACTATTTCGGAAATGCTTACGCTGCAAAGCAGTTAAATTACATTACTCTGATATTTTTAAGTGATATAATATAGAATTGTATAAATATCATATTTATTAACTAATTATTTTTTATAATGACAATTTTGATGTAGTTACGTTTTCTTTCATTTGACTCGCAAGCTCACAACCTACATACTACAACAAAAGCAAATTTCACAACCCTAGCATTTTTTCTCTATTCACCCCCTATTCACCCCTATGTCGTATCTATTGACTCCGGATTCCAGGAATATAGAAATAGACCATTTTTTTTCTAAAATATAATGAAGTTGCATGTTTTTACTCATTTGAAGCATTAGTATTCGCTAAACTACAATAAGACTCACAACATTAAAGTGTTTTATTATCAGCTTATATACAATATATGTAAGAAAAACAGTGTAGAAGTTGAAAGTTGTATCTATTCACCCTAATAAACAATTAACGTATGTAACGGAGTATTTTAGTTTTTTTTCTCGGGGGGTTGGAGTTGTTGGTGAGTTTTTTGGCTTGTATGGTCTGAGAAAGGTATTGTTGCTAAAAATTACTGTCCGGCTTTTAGGGTCAAAAGTCGGGCTTTTTGGGGCGCCGAGTCCGGTTTTTCATTTTAGGAGATGCAATCCTAGTCACAGCATTGAATATGAAATAATTTTATCAAAAATGCAAACTACATTTCATTAAAACGTGATGTAATGTTTAAAATTGTAAATATTTGTTAAATGCTGGTTGATCCAGTGATCCAGTTGATTAAATTCATAATATCATAATACAGGTAAGTACGTCGGAAATAGCAGGAAAGTAGGAAAGGTTAATTGTTAAAATACTAAAAGTATGAGAGCGAATATTCAACTTGCTCTCTTGCTTATACAATTAATATATATACAATATACAATTATACATTATACATATTACACAGAGGTTACATAGTGCCACCCATAGATATTAGATAAATAAATATGTAGTATGGAGTGTAGAGTAGAAGGAGAACCATCTTATAAGCATGAAGTTATAGATAAAGATGGAGGCCACACTTGGAACAACAGCTTGAGTCAAATACCTACGTATCTTTATCTCACTCTCTGTGGTCTGACTTCTCTTTTTAGTGTGGAACACAATATTGCTATGTAATATTTGAATCTCCCGGTAAATTCTTAGAAATAATTTCCACACTAACTAAATCAGAAGTTAAGCTCTGTAAAATAATGTACCAATAAATAAATAGTTGATCTACGATTAGTTACATTAAAAATTCCAAAATTGAAGGTCTCGTATGCATTATCGGGTTAACAAATCAATGAATTACACTCCCATTTCCTAAGGGTTCGGTAATGTGGCAACATTAGCCCTATATGTCAACATAAATTAGACAAATATGGCGGTTGTTTACTTAGCTGTTCACAGCGTCGTTTGAGATATTTAAAGTTAATTATTGTTATAATTCAAGAAATGGTGCAAACTTGTGTAGTACGTGGTTGCGGCAGTAGTTGGTGTCCAGGAGGTGATATAAGATTTCACACGTGTGTTTAAATAGTGACTTCTGGCATTGAATACTTGTAAACATACTTTTTTGTATTTTCACCAAAGAGATTTAATATATATATATATATATATATATATATATATATATATACTATAGAGCGGGCATTGGAGAAATTTCTATACAAAAACTTTAAGCTCGTGCGTGTGTGACGCCCTCTAGCTAAAAATAGCAAAACTCCACTATCATTTATTAAGACAACATTTTAGCTATTCCCCAGTAGGTGACGCTTAACCTCTCAGACCTTTTTTGGACATACTTAGTCAGAACTATGGTCAAGCCTAAGAGTATAGTAGGTCAGGCCAAAGACAATTTTTTTTAAAGATGGTAAATATAACTTAGAGTCATTACTATGTTCTTATCCAAAAATTAAAAAAAATATTAACAATCAAAATATCGAATTATTTGTATGAAGGTCAAGTGAGCGCTAAAGTAACGACGATTGCAAGACGATATGTCGATAAATGAAATGTTTCGAGAAATTACCAATTACTGTGTAGTGGCGGTGTATGAATATTCATATCATTCCGTGGGTTTCGTAAGAAGAGACTGACGCACTGTTCAGTTCCACGGTACACGTACCTTGATACTGTGTAACAGTAACAAGGTACGTGTACCGTGGAACAGAACGTGGCAACTATGACAAGTATACCCTCTATTAGGAATATAGTGGAGGCCTATGTTCAGTGGGTTTTTTTTTAGGATGTAACGGTGTTTGTTGTAATAGTGATAAGAAAAAAATGTTGGAGGAATAAGACGAACATTTTTTCTAAATTTAATCTCGGTGAAATGCGGATACTGCGTGCGATTTTTAGGGCAGGGTGTTTAGGGTGGGTGATATTTGTGGCAGCAAAATTCTGTGCTCCCCTTTATTTCCATGGCCCATGACCAGCAGTGGAAGGAAACTGTAAGGAGAGGGAGGGATTAATTTTATTATTTGAAACAATATTTTTGTGAGTCAAAAAGTCATCAAACATCAAACAATTTATTAAACAAAAATTGCGTAAACAAGTTCAATGGTTAGAACAGTAATAAATAACAAAACCAAACAATTCCACTGAAAAGAAAAAAAGAACATATTATGTCACTTCTACAACTAAAGCAATTCTAACGAATCGTCAAATGTTACAATCAAATAAATACTATGAAGAAAGAAACAAAGATATAGAAACACTCAATTTTCATAAAAAAAAAGAAATATATAAAATTACTAGCTGGCAGACGTTGTTCGGCCCTCTTCGATGACCCTGTGTCCTATAAAAATTATTAAATTCGTAATAAAAAATATTGAGGGTCACTTATCGGGATAAAAACTATCATATCTCTCAAGTTGGACCAAACTGCACACAGTGTGCAAAATTTCATTGAAATCAGTTCAGTAGTTTAGGAGTTCATCGCGGACAAACAATGTGACACGTAATTTTATTTACAAAGATTATATTGATATACTCAGTAGGAGCCTCAAAAAAAAATTTAATCATAGGTATATACTTTATTATGAAATCTTTGACCAACGCCATTTTCCTACTGACTTCAAACAGGAGGAGGTACTCAAGTCGACTCTATGTTTTTTTATGTGTGTTACCTCATAACTTCCTTCGGGGTGAACTGATTTCGATGATTCTTTTTTATTTGAAAGTTGGTGTTTCACATGTGGTTCCATATAAATTTGATCAAGGTCTGTCTAATATTGTTATTCTTAATAATTTATATAGTTGGTTGAACAAAATTTTTAATTATTGTTGAAAACAACTTCGCCATAATGTTCATTATATTATATCGAAATTATAACATAAAACGTAATTTTAAAACTTTGTGGAATATGAAAATGTGTGTTAATTACACAAGATTTATAGTGATCATTCACACCTTGTATTTAATTTTCAGTTAATTCTGTCTATTAAATATAGTGATACTTGAACGACACAGTATTTGAAATGGAAATTTTATAAAGTATATAAAATTGTTACGAAGCAAAATATAAGGAATTAACTTTTAAAGACAGTGTAATTACTAACCCTTTATATAAAAAACTAACAAATATTTCTATTGTACCCACTTAATATTTTATAAATTTGTAGTTGCCTCTTACACTCACGCGGCGTAGGAAATAACACTAAAGTATGTGACGTAAACGCGACGCGTAGGGCGTAACGACGGAAACTCGTCATTTAAAGTAAATTCTGTTAATTTAGAGAAGCGTAATTTAGTAACGTAACTAATTCTAATAAAATATTAGTTTTATAATTCATATAAATAACATTTAAAAAATAATTGTTCTGAGCGCTCTTAACTATGGTTCTGACTAAACGTTGTTATCATATATATACTCTTAGGTTCTGAGGGTCCTTTCTAAATATTACCATACTCTATGGAGCGTTCTACAAAGGTGACATTTGACTGCCCTTTGTGTACTTCAAAGATTTGAAAGCTTAAAATATAAGATCGTTTTAGGAATGTTACCCTTTCGATACCAAAGTATCGATAATGTTGTTGAAGGTTACTAAGCTTGAAATGCTTTAAAATATAATAAAAGGGAGTAAAATGATTGTTTCATTGTATAAATCTATTTATCATGACTTCCATCACACGAAAAAATCACTTTAACTTTTTATGCCTCTATTTTATAGTGATCCTGCTTTTATATCTTTAAGTAATTATAGTGAAAAATAACCTGTTACAATGTAATAACAGTGAAAAATCACCTGTTACAGTCTAGGTAATAGATAATCTCTATTTTACTTATTCTACAATAACTCAGCTTCTAGATTGACATATCTTTTCAGCTATTAATTAAACAATTAATAGCTGTAAATTTTTATCAATTATAAACATATATACGCTTTCAAATGGTACTTTTATCTTGTTAACACTTGGGCCCAAGAATGTATGGAGACGTCTTCCTCTCCTTTTATATTATTTTGTCAATTTCATCAGCTGCACTACTTAGAAGACACTACCCACATCAATAAAAATTGTTATATTAAGTTTTTACCTTATTTCTTAACTCAGGCTTAACTTACAACTTCTTGTATCTAATATCTTTAACAGTACAATTTTTTTAATGTCATAAGCCTATAACACTCTCCTATCACTGTGAGCCAGGATCTATAATGATTTTGTCCTTGAATACCACCAGACAATGACGCCCGGTATGTAAAAGAGAAGACTTGCTGTATTGCTAAACATCAACACAGCAAGTATCCTCAGCATGTTCATAAGCAACACAGAAAATCTCATCATCATGCCTAAAAAAAATTTCCCACCCTTCCACATAAAGTAGGCCACTTAATAATAATAATAATAATAATAATAATTTCTTTATTTGCTTAGAAACACAGTATTATAAGCTGGTACAAGTTTTAGGTCTTAGCATAGTTGGTATATGCTACTCATTTTTGTTGGTATGGGTACAGTATCTTTGACTGTTTTACCTCCTTAAATATTGTAAATGATTAAATCGGCATCCTGTATATTATTTTTATCGATAACCCCAATCGATAAACGTCGTCAATCACTAACTTTAAATAAATAGTGACGCTACAGGATAACAGAGGGCGCTTAGTACAATAAAAATAAATTTTCTAGAACAGTCTACTAGAAATAATTAAATTTAAAGATTATTCGGTAAATAAACGTTATACTTACGATAAAAAACCAAAATAACGTTCATTTTTTGCTCCATATCGTGACTTACAATATCTTAATGCACAACCGGGCATATTTTCTATAAAAATATTTTTTAAAGATATGAAAAGAATGCATCTTGACTTTATGACGATGTCACTAAGACTAACGGAGATATATCCTATAGGACATAAGTTACAGACGACAATTTTGCTGCTGATGTCCGGTCTATTACTACTACTACTTAAATGTCTTTGATTTTCACTTAATTTTTTGCAGAAACGTTTTATCAGTGTTTTAAACATATTAGTAAATTATAACTTTGGCAAAATCAAATAGTTTTACATTGAATTTAATTAAGTTTGAATGAATGAATGAATTTTATTGTTTTCGTTTAAAAGAAATCGCACTGAAGTAGTGTGACCATATTGACGATGTATCTGAGACTTTCCGTGTGACCTTAACTAATTATATGTACATGTTTCTTATTATGTTACCGGAAATGCATGAAATTTAGGAATTATGTACACTTCCTATATATTCTATATAATGACGGATTTCATAGATTTCATAATATTAAATTAAAAATTAGTAACATAATATATTCTTTTGGTAGACAATTTATTTTTATTTAGTCTTTGTTTCTCATTATTCTGATACTTTAATTACGTTTATAATAATTATGTATTTAGAAATGTAGTAGTTTAAAAGTTGTTATAAAACAACATTTTGTAAAATATGTTATTATTTGCAGACAACAAGTGCATTACATGAAGAGTCTATTGTGCAAATAGCTGCTCTGGCTGTACCAAGCACTAGTTCTGGCATTTATGAAAGTAGTTCTGCACTTAAGGAAACAGAAGTGAAAATGTATTGGCTGTAATATTGAAGAGCAAACTAGTAAAAAACAATGTCGAAAAATTCTTGAAAATTTATGCAATCTTAACAAATTACCTGTAAGTTTCCTTTTCCTTTATTACTAAATACATACCTTTTGTTTGTATTTATTATGACTTTAATATTACATTACATAATGTATTATATAGCTTAAAACACATACATATTTAAACTCTTTAGTGCCAATCGCAGTGTGGTAACCGTCACTACGACACTAAGCATAAAGCTTCTTGTTTGATGCTTCATTTATGCGTGCTCATGAAGGCGCGCTCCGGTGTATTATGTGTTACCTATTAAGTGATGTAAATTTGTACTGACATTTTGATGTAGAAGAGTTATTTGTTTCTTTTTTTTTGTTTGAGTTCTCTAATCTCTGGAACTATACCAGTCTGATTTGAAAATATTTTTTTGCATCTTTAAAACCAATTTTTCAGGAAGGCTATCTAACATCACGCTACGACCCTTATGAACGGAGCAATACGATGTACGATGCTAAAAATACTGATTTCATAAAGTTTTCTTGTTTTCTTAGGTCAGCAGTGAATACGACGATCCCGCGAAGATTGATAGGGGCGTGCAAGTGAAAATAAAGTGTACTAAAGAAGAAATACTTGAGACGAAAACTAAGATTCTTAAGCAAGAAGTGGCGCGCCAAACTAAAAAATTCAGGATAGGTCTTTTTTAATGGACACTATTAAAAAGTATACGGGTCAGTCAGAAATTGAAAATATTATTCAAGGGCGTTTTGCTCATATCTGTAAGGACTTCAAAAAGCCACAGAGTAATCAACATGGTGTGAAAAATTTCAATAAATAATTTTAATATGGAAAGTGTTTTTATTTATTTTTTTAAGGTTTTTAACAAACCATGTAGTGTGTAGTGGCGGTGTGAGAATATCCATTACCCCATATCATTCCGAGGGTGTTGTAAGAGATGTCAGAGGGAAAATGAAACAGGAGATGGGCAGTGGCATCTTCCTGATAACAACTCAAAATAATAATATATTATCATTCCTATTATAGTACATATGTTACTAAAAATCTATGAAATCCGTTATTATATAGAATTCCTAGGAATTGTAGATAATTCTTAAAATGAACTGGATGTGTGGGATATAGTATTATACACATTTCAGCTCAGAGCAACCTGACTCGGATGGGTTAGGTCAGAAGGCTAAGGCAGGAGCTCCGCTACGCTGCTTTAGTCCTCGTGATATTTTTTTTAAATAATTGTCTAGAAATAGATTTAGTCTGTCTGAACAATAAATCAGGTATATTTTGCCCAATTCATTAATCACCCGGGGTTATAATAAATTTTAATTTTATATTTCGTTGGTACCGTTTAGGAATTGTATACAATAACCAGAAAATACATTATCGAAAAGGTAGTTATAAAATATTCTGTGATATATTTATTTTCCACATTTTCTAAATAGGCTCGGCATTATATGGGTTGTGACGGAAATGCGTGGTCATATTTTAATACCGGTTCTGCCCATGGAAATGAAAACCTATCTTCATAAAACTAGTCAATTCCCAAAAAAATTGTACAAAAATATATAATCTATATAGGCTAGGTCTTAGTAGTAACCGGAGATATAGATATTTATAAATAAAACAATGTAACTCAACTACTTATAGCGATATCCTGGGAAAAATAAAATAAAGGTTACCTACTTAGAAAGGGAGGGTCTGCCCACAGAGAGCTAGATAGTAATACATATTTTTTGCTTCAAGTAGGTATTCGGAGTGTGGTCTCCATCTTTATCTATAACTTCATGCTTATAAGGTGCGAAAGTTAAAAAAGTGTCCGACAATATACTGAAAATAGAGGTTCCAAAACCTACCACAATAGCGCTGGCGTCTGAAAAACTACGATATGAATATAGCTGTTGTAGACGGAGTGAAGTCAGCTGAATTCAAATATTTAATAAAAATCATGACTAGAGTAGTTAGTAAATGCCAGTATACAAAACCTCAACTATTTACGTATTACAAAACCAAGCAGATCGGTCGGGCCTTGTTTATTTCTCCATCTTATTCTAATTAATTTTGGCGCTTTTTTTTTAAATTTATCCTATGCTACTGCAGCGCCACCCTTATTGGATGTGTTTTTAGGGACACTTTTCATATATAGAGATGGTCCTCCTTCTACTCTACACTCCATAATATGTAGCAAGCTATGTCATGTATGGTGCCACGGTGCCACCATCAATCCAAAGAGTATAGTAATTAGTAACTGTCATCAAAACAAACTGAAATCAATATCAACTTAATCTTGCATTTCCTCTGAAGATTTAAAATTTTGAATAATTCAGAACTCCCGAATGCATTGCTAACCTAAAAAAAATATCATTATAGTGTTGAATAAAACTATTTTTTACGGATTTTATCGCGTTTAATTTACTATTACAATTCCTGACGTTTCGGGTGCTTTACAGCTACACATGGTTACGGAGGGGACTGAGATGTTTGACGTCCCGATGTCACAGTTAGCCCCACAGATAACACACTATATACCAGGAAGTTAGCCCGGCTACCTTCAGTTTTTTTATTTTTTATAAGAAATCATTATCATTATGGTGTTCAAACTTAATTATCAAGTGTCACCTGTAATGTCACAGTAGTCACTGCTTTCGCTTTATTTTGTAGTATTGTTGTCAGTTGTCGCATAATAACTATTCTGCGTAAATTGATATTGAAGTTAATTGTTACTTTCCCTTGCTGTGTATACCTACATAATTTTGAAACAATATGTAAGTATCTACACATATACAAAAAAAACATAGTTAATGGTCAACATCAATGTTTTGAGTAGGGAGTAGGCTAAATATCGAACATCGATGTTGAGCTATCGATGCCCACATCGATGTCATCATCGATGTTTGTGCAACCGATAGTGCTGTCGAAATGTAAATCCAAGGTGGCGGCGGCTGCAATAGGTATAAATTTTTTCATCATGTGTGTCATTTTCATGGTTTTCGAGGGTGTTGAAATTGATAGTGCTGTCGAAATGTAAATCCAAGATGGCGGCTGAATTAAGTACCAATTCTTTCATCATGGGTGTCATTTTCATGGTTTTCGAGGGTGTTGGAGCGGATAGTGCTGTCGAAATGTAAATCCAAGTTGGCGGCTGCAAAATATTTCAATTTTTTCATCTTGGGTGTCATTTTCATGGGTTTCGAGGGTGTTGAAGCCGAAAGTACTGTCGAAATGTAAATCCAAGATGGCGGCTGCAATAGGTATCAATTTTTTCATCATGGGTGTCATTTTCATGGTTTTCGAGAGAGTTGAAGCCGATAGGGTTGTCGAAATGTAAATCCAAGGTGGCGGCTGCAATGGGTATCAAATTTTCCACCATGGATGTCATCTTCATGGGTTTCGAGGTTGTTGAAGGCGATAGTGCTATCGAAATGTAAATCCAAGATGGCGGCTGAAGTAGGTACCAATTTTTTCATCATGGGTGTCATTTTTATGGTTTTCGAGGGTGTTGAAGCCGATAGTGCTATCGAAATGTAAATCCAAAATGGCGGCTGCAATAGATATACATTTTTTCATCATTGGTGTCATTTTCATGGTTTTCGGGGGTGCTGATGCCGATAGTGCTGTCGAAATGTAAATCCAAGGTGGCGGCTGCAATAGATATCAAGTTTTTCATCTTGGGGTGTCATTTTCATGGTTTTCGAGGGTGTTGAATCCGATAGAGCTGTCGAAATGTAAATCCAAGATGGTGGCTGAAGTAGGTACCAATTTTTTCATCTTGGGTGTCATTTTCATGGTTTTCGAGGGTGTTGAAGCCGATAGAGCTATCGAAATGTAAATCCAAAATGGCGGCTGCAATAGATATAAATTTTTTCATCATTGGTGTCATTTTCATGGTTTTCGGGGGTGCTCATGCCGATAGTGCTGTCGAAATGTAAAGCCAAGGTGGCGCCTGCAATAGATATCAAGTTTTTCATCTTGGGTGTCATTTTCATGGTTTTCGAGGGTGTTGAAGCCGATAGTGCTATCGAAATGTAAATCCAAAATAGCGGCTGCAATAGATATACATTTTTTCATCATTGGTGTCATTTTCATGGTTTTCGGGGGTGCTCATGCCGATAGGGCTGTCGAAATGTAAAGCCAAGGTGGCGCCTGCAATAGATATCAAGTTTTTCATCTTGGGTGTCATTTTCATGGTTTTCGAGGGTGTTGAATCCGATAGTGCTGTCGAAATGTAAATCCAAGATGGTGGCTGACGTAGGTAGCAATTTTTTCATCTTGGGTGTCATTTTCATGGTTTTCGAGGGTGTTGAAGCCGATAGTACTGTCAAAATGTAAATCCAAGATGGCGGCTGCAATAGGTATCAATTTTTTCATCATGGGTGTCATTTTCAAGGTTTTCGAGGGTGTTGAATCCGATAGTGCTGTCGAAATGTAAATCCAAGATGGTGGCTGAAGTAGGTACCAATTTTTTCATCTTGGGTGTCATTTTCATGGATTTCGAGGGTGTTGAAGCCGATAGTGCTGTCAAAATGTAAATCCAGGATGGCGGCTGCAATAGGTATCAATTTTTTCATCATGGGTGTCATTTTCATGGTTTTCGAGGGTGTTGAATCCGATAGTGCTGTCGAAATGTAAATCCAAGATGGCGGCTGAAGTAGGTACCAATTTTTTCATCTTGAGTGTCATTTTCATGGTTTTCGAGAGTGTTGAAGCCGATAGTGCTATCGAAATGTAAATCCAAAATGGCGGCTGCAATAGATATACATTTTTTCATCATTGGTGTCATTTTCATGGTTTTCGGGGGTGCTGATGCCGATAGTGCTGTCGAAATGTAAAGCCAAGGTGGCGCCTGCAATAGATATCAAGTTTTTCATCTTGGGTGTCATTTTCATGGTTTTCGAGGGTGTTGAAGCCGATAGTGCTATCGAAATGTAAATCCAAAATGGCGGCTGCAATAGATATACATTTTTTCATAATTGGTGTCATTTTCATGGTTTTCGAGGGTGTTGAATCCGATAGTGCTGTCGAAATGTAAAGCCAAGGTGGCGCCTGCAACAGATATCAAGTTTTTCATCTTGGGTGCCATTTTCATGGATTTCGAGGGTGTTGAAGCCGATAGTGCTGTCAAAATGGAAATCCAAGATGGTGGCTGCAATAGGTATCAATTTTTTCATCATGGGTGTCATTTTCAAGGTTTTCGAGGGTGTTGAATCCGATAGTGCTGTCGAAATGTAAATCCAAGATGGTGGCTGAAGTAGGTACCAATTTTTTCATCTTGGGTGTCATTTTCATGGATTTCGAGGGTGTTGAAGCCGATAGTGCTGTCAAAATGTAAATCCAAGATGGCGGCTGCAATAGGTATCAATTTTTTCATCATGGGTGTCATTTTCATGGTTTTCGAGGGTGTTGAATCCGATAGTGCTGTCGAAATGTAAATCCAAGATGGCGGCTGAAGTAGGTACCAATTTTTTCATCTTGGGTGTCATTTTCATGGTTTTCGAGAGTGTTGAAGCGGATAGTGCTGTCGAAATGTAAATCCAACATAGCGGCTGCAATAGGTATCAATTTTTTCATCATGGGAGTCATTTTCATGGTTTTCGAGGATGATGAAGCCGATAGTGCTGTCGAAATGTATTTAAACTACTTTAAAAATTTCGTATAATCATGTTATACGTAATTTTTTTAATGCGCTTAAGGTATGCCCAATTGGATTTACCAATATTTTTATCGTTTACAGTCTAAAAATAGATTTGCATCAATACATTTAGAGAATTTAATCGTTATTCTATTCCTCCCGATACGTTTTAGGCCTCCATTAACTATATTTTGAATATTTAATTTTTTCAAAAAGTGACCAAATGAAATAGCATTTAAAGTATTACGAAAATTAGGGGAATCTTCTTTTACTTGAACATGGACGATGGAAGGACCTGTATCTGTAGAATTATAAGGGCGAAGAGATTGAAATTTTTGTGAATCTGTTTTTGCATTATCGTTATTTATGTGTGTTAAGAGATTTAAAAGAGATATGACTATAGGCAGAATTTAATGTTTGTGGTTACGGAATGTCAGATGATTGTGAAAGAGGGATTTTAGATGATTGAGAACAAGCAATATTGGATGATAAAGACATGGGAGATTCATAAACACTTTGTTCTGATATGTTGCTTTGGTTAGAGTTAGATCCCATAATTTTAATTTTAGATGATGAAATATTACCAGTATCGCAATCCGATTCTGAGAATGAGGAATTGGTGGAAGAAACTGAATTTTTTCGATTTAAGTTAACCCGATCAGCATGTTCTTCTTTTCTGTCGTTTTATGTTTCTTTTTCTTTTCATTGGAAATAATTTTGAAGTTGTCATCAAATATTTCTTGCGATAGTGACTGCCATGGTTTTTCAAATGAACTTTCTATGTCATTTTGAATTTCGACATAAGCAGCTGGAGAGGAAATAATGTTAGGATTAGAACAATTCGGATCCGGTGGCTTAGGCGGAATAGATGGATTAGATATGGTGACTACGAGAGTCTAACGTTAGACTATTTTCTAATACCAAGAAATTGACGCTAAATAAGTGATAATATGGAAATACAGATAAATATTATCTTTATATATAAAAAGTACATGTCACGTTGTTTGTCCGCGATGGACTCCTAAACTACTTGAACTGATTTCAATGAAATTATTGGTCAATGTGCAGTTCGGTCCAACTTGAGAGATAGGATAGTTTTTATATTGATAAGTGACACTCAATATTTTTTATTACGAATTTAAACATTTTTAATATGAAAGGTCGTCGAAAAGGGCAGAACAACGTCTGCCTGATCAGCTAGTTATTATATACTATAGTGAATTAGAAATGTAATCAGAATATTAAAAGAAAACTTAAAATAATTAATATGACACCAAAAAAACGTAAAACCGTTATTGACGTTCATTTGCCCAGTTAGGTTGCAGGGCATTGCACAAGCAACGGCATTCATCTAACGGTGCCGTTGTTAACGAGTGGTTTCATTGTGGCTGAAGTGAAATATGATCAATTCGAAACGACGCGACAGCGTGTACTGGACATCGATATTACAACATGCCTCGTTCACTATTTGCTAGTATAGTTTACTTTAATCACTGTCACTGTCGATTGCCAGCCCTTTCTTTATAAATTTCTGAGTTACAAGATTTCAGGATCTTGTCAGTTGGTAGAAAATTTTGGAAAATTTACTCTGTTGACGTGAGTTACATGATGACAAATGGCTTGTATTGCCAACATATTTTCCTCATAATTGTTTCGGTAATTAATCTATTCCTCTTCTTTGTTTTTGTGTCATTTAATTGGCTTCTCAAAGTCAACCTCCGTCATTTCAATAGCTTGCAAATTAAATGGCATTATGGGTATCTGAATACCTATAAATAAAAATGACATAACAATGTAGCACATTGCAATAGTGGGTTATATAAAGTATTGCATTTACTAATTGCAACTACAAGCTATACAACAAGTGTGTTGCCAATGATGACATATGGACCTGAGATGTGATCCTTTACTGCTAGTCATATAAGGAAGCTCAAGGTCATTCAGCGAGCTGTGATCTGCAGTAGATCCAAAGTAAGAGACATAGTGGATTAGTAATCTAAAGTGGCAATAGGCAGGTGGCTCAGGGCTGTCCTTTGTAGCATTCATTGGGGGAGGCCTATGTTCATTAGTGGATTTGTAAAGGGCTGTAATTATCATCATGATGATGATGAACTAAAAGTTTTGTTAACAGTAGAATAAAAGGAAACAAAACCACTAAAAACAATACTTAAGGTTTAGTAAGACTTATTATATAGATACTCATCATCATCATCATCACTACAGCCTTTCATAAGTCCACTGCTGAACATAGGCCTCCCCCAAGGAATGCCACAAAGCACGGTCTTGAGTCACCTTCATCCATCGACTTCCTGCATGTCTTACCAGGTCGTCACTCCATCTCGTGGGGGGTCGCCCTACACTTCGCCTACCGGTACGGCGCTGCCACTCGAGAACCTTTCTTCCCCATCGGTTGTCGGTTCTTCGAGCTATATGGCCGGCCCACTGCCACTTTACAACACTTTTTAGGGCGTTACTCACCGGCTACGATCATCGGAGTGTTAAGAGACTCGAGTATCAAAATAAAAGTATCCCAGGGCGCCTGTTGTTGGATGATTAGGAAATGAAAATTCAAAGTTACATATACAGACAAAAAGTAGTTTACTTCCTTCTAAAGTTCATACGGATAGCCCCAAATATCAAGTTGTCACTTTAAAATACACTGGAAACTGAGGTTTTGACTAACCTGGTGGATTACACAATATTACACTGTTTATGGTCAATCCCGCGAAGCAGTGAGGTAACAGCTGTCCTCCAGGTGTACTCCGGTCGCGGTCTCCAGACCGCCCAGTCCCAATATAGCCACCAGTTGAAGCTGCCTCGCCTCGTTCACATAGTTAAACTTGATAATGGACCATACTCAAAGTAAGGACTAAGGACCCCTATGACAATACAAAAGAATCTATGAAATACCATGTACCGTTAATTAGAGCACATGTGCTTTTAAGAAGACAAAAACATTAAGTACTTACAATTTATGGGATGATGTGTTTCAACACATTAAACTGCCTGTAGACATTGTGTTTAAGGGGCCGTACGCCCAAGTACTCGTCACTTTGAATTTATGTTCCGGCGTTTCGATTCAAAAATTATATATGTGCGTGTCCGATCATTACAACGGCTCGCTCAAAAAGACTAGGCCTCCCTTGGGCTACGCGCCACCGTCGATCCGTGGTAGGATTTCGAACTAACACGAAAGGTCAATTGCATGCAATTAGCTAGCTCGATTCGTCAATATACGTTTCTAGTTACTTCGGACTAATGACGATAGATGGCGCACTGATGTCTATTCATCGACTGTAATAATATAAATATGCTAAAATAATGTACACGAAAATTTTCGTGTTACACATCCCCTTTGCTTGGGTTAAAAGTTCTTCGTAATGAAGATACTTATTCCGAAGATATCTCGTGCCACCTGCAGAACAACGCTTGAATACCAAATACAGTGAAGAAGTTGTAATGTGTCTCTAATCCAATCTGACTAAAAATATTCGCACGGATAGTAAATTCCAAGTCACCCATGCACCAACAACTAACAAGTACCAAGCCATCACTTAATCACTTAATTACGACGTTTAATCTTACACAAGGCTCATTTTTACTCTAATTGTTACCTAATTTTCATTTCTGTATCTGTATACCTAGTAACATTATATTCCACTAAACAATTTAACCTCAAAATGTAATTACCTACTTGTGTTGTTGACACAAAAAAAACACTACCACAAATTTACCTACTTGTGTTGTAATTAAGAAAATACTACACTAATTGTTATACCTATATTAGTCTAATGGCATGCAACTTTATTTACATTTATTCCTACATGTTTTTTTTTGCTATTAAAAAACAACTACCTATGAATAATTACGTTCCCGAATTCTACGCGCGAATAGTCTATTACCACTCATGCGGTGCGTGACGTAACATCACGAGACAGAAACGAATACCTACAGCCTACAGTGCACTAAGCCTACACACGATGTTTACGTTTCGACTTGCCTTTTCTCTAAGTATTCGAAAAACGAACGTGTTCTTGTTTATTAAGTTGAGTAGTTAAGTGATTTGCAAATCATATTAAGTATTAAGTTAAGTTAAATATCTATCTCGCATTAAGTTAAGTGAATTAACGTTTAATCATATTAAGTTAAAAGAAGCGGCTTAAGTAATGCTACGCACTGCCTGGTAGGCATTTTCTTATAAAATGTCCAGAGTACGGGCATAAAAAACAAGTTCTTATCTAACTCGCGCCAATTTTCACAACATAAGGTGACCTACTAGTTATGTATCGCTCGTTCATCAATACAATCACAGCTTATTTATCTCAGAAAGTTCACCGGTGGAAATAAATTTTGAAAAATGTTTATTATTCTTACATTCTTTCACTCAATCATACTCTTCACTCACATTCTACAAAACTATTAGTCATCTTGTTTAAGGATGTCTTTTATGTGAAAATTCCCTAGTGTCTTACCTTCCATGCTGGCTAAGGTATACACTAAAGGTGATAATTTCGCTGTTATGACACATTTTTGAAATTTTGGTGCTAGTTTAACCGTAAATCTCTTTGAGGCATTAGATAGGTAATGGGTACGTTTATATACAATCTGACCTACTTTTAACTCAACATGTCGTTTTCTTAAGTTATAGTACTTTTCATTTCTAGAATGAGCATTTTTAATATGCTTTTGTACCTTTTTAAATATGGTGTCTAATTCCGCTAATTTTTTACTGTATGCTTGTGGTTCACCGAGAGTTACTTGTGATCTTTGAACTGACTGAGTGCTATCTAAGCTGTGTAACATTCCATCTATTATGAATTCCCGTCCATGCACAAGAAAATACGGAGTAAACTTAGTGGTATCATTCACGGCTGAATTAAGTGCGCATTGCAACTGTGGGATGTTCTCGTCCCATCGTTTATGCTCGGTACCTACATAACATGATATACCGTTAACTACGTTCCTAATCGCTCTTTCGGCTTGATTTACCTGTGGGTGATAACGCGGGTTATAATAGATATTCGGTACGTTATATTTATGTAACAGTTGCCTAAACTGATTAGACACATACTGTGGGCCATTGTCAATATAGATAGTCTTACATACGCCATGTACTAGGAACACTTTCTCTTCTATGAACTTAGCGATCGCAGCGCCTGTTGCGGTCCGTATAGGATGCAACATGACATACTTGCTAAAATAGTCTGTACATACAATTAAGTGAATATTCCTATTGCGAGAAACCGGAAATGGGCCTAGCAAATCGCAACATATGGCCTCCCAGGGTTTGTTAACCTCCTTCGGGTTTCCCATTAAACCAGGTCTAGCCGTGTTGACGGGTTTGTATTGTTTACATATCTCGCATTTTTTAACATATTCTTTCACATCTCGGTACATGCTGGGCCAGTAATAATTAAGACTTAGACGCTTGTGGGTTTTAAAGACACCCAAATGAGCACTAACTGGTTCATCATGACATTTCTTTAAAATACCTAACCTGTCTTCCTCGGGTACCACTAACTTCCAATTAAACTCCTTCGTTAACTCATATTTATTTTTAGAGTACCTAAGCAATCTATCGTCTTTTACCATGAAGTGGGGATATTTGCGAGGGTTGGCCTGACAATCTTCGTATACATGTCTATACCACGCATCACTGGTTGCCGGCGTAGCGATTGCATCAACTTGAATCCTACTTAGTGCGTCTGGAATAACATTTAATTTACCTTTTCTGTGTTCTATTTCGAATTCAAATTGACTCAATCGCATGCTCCACCTGGCTAAGCGACCTGATGGGTTATTTAATTTATAAAACCATAATAACGAGGCGTGGTCGGTTATTATTTTACACTTTGTACCTTCTACATAAGATCTAAATTGCTCTAATGCGTAAATCACGGCCATAAGTTCTCTCTCCGATGTGGAAAAATTAATTTCATTTTTGGCAAGAGACCGACTGCAGTATGCTATGGGATGTTCTACTCCGTCATAAGTCTGGGTTAAGACTCCGCCCACAGCTACTGAGGAAGCGTCACAAAGGATAGAAAAAGGCAAATCAAAGTTTGGACATTTAAGTATCGGAGCAGACACTAAAGCGGTTTTTAAGTGGTTAAATGACTCATCTGCCTCCGTAGTCCATTCAAAGCGGACATTTTTGCTAGTTAATTTATTCAACGGTTTACTAATTTTCGAAAAATTGTTAATGAACCTCCTGTACCAGCCTGCCATGCCTAGAAACCTTTTAACCTCTTTAGCGGAAGTTGGAGTTGGATAATTCAATATAATATCTACCTTTCCCGGATCAGTTCTAAGTCCATGTTTGTCAACTAAATATCCCAAGTACTTAAGTTCTCTACGGCAAAAGACAGACTTATCCATGTTTATAGTCAAGTTTGCGTCCCTGAGTTTTGCGTAGACCTTATGCAAGAGCTGCACATGTTCTGAGAAAGTGCTGGATATTATGATTATGTCATCTTGGAAACAGAATACTTTGTTGTTAAATTCGGGACCAAATAGCCTATCCATTAATCTCTGCATTGTGCTTGACGCGGAAACAAGGCCAAACGACATTACATTGAATCTAAATAACCCCCGGCGTGGCACTGTGAACGCGGTCTTATCAGCTGATTGCTCGCTATCATAGGGTATTTGCCAATACGCAGCGGAAAGATCTATTGACGTTAGGTATTTCGCGTCGCGGAGCTGATCCAATATGCTGCTTATATACGGGAGAGGATACGCATCGGGTTTGGAAACTGCATTTAATTTTCTACAATCTAGACAAAGCCTTAGGTCCCCATTTGGCTTCTGAACCATTACTACAGGTGAGTTCCAAGCTGACTGTGAAGGTGACACAACTCCCAAACTAAGCATTCTATCCAATTCTTTTTCAAGTGCTTGTTGCTTAGCAGGTGATAATGGATAGTACCTTTGCTTAATAGGTTTACTATCCCCTGTGTCTATGACGTGATGAATTAAATTGGTACGTCCCAAACCTACTTTAATTGTGTTAATTGTATCAAACTGTTGGACTAAATTATCCATGATTTGTTTTTGTTCTATGGATAAAGACTCGTATTCTTCAAGGCCTTTATTAAGAGAAACCGAATTTATGCTATTACTTATTGGTGACTCCGACTTTCGGTCAAACTGTACTTCGGATACAAGGTCACTCCCTAAGTCAAACACCTGCCAAAAATCAACACCTAGAATTATAGGTGGAGTTATTTGTGCAACAACATAAAAATTAATCACTCTGAAATTATTGTTAAATTCAATAGGTAAGGACATATACCCTAAGCAATGCAATCTCGTACCATCAGCAGTTCTTACGTAATGCTCAGTGTCAAACCGGTTGAGTTGAAATCCGTGTTCTAAAAAGATCAAATGCGCATTATTTCCAAGAATGCTACAAGTTGCACCCGAATCTAATAAGCCAAAAGCTTGTAAGTTCAATATTTTTAATTTTAAGTATGGTCTTATATCACTAGTATTTTTTTTAAACAGAACTACCTCTTCATTATTAGACGTAGAAGACCTATTTTTATTAAAGGTGTTGGATAGTTCCGTGTTAACTAGTTTTTTGAATTGCAATTACTACAATCTGTACGCTTAACACCTTTTAATCCGCACTTAAAACACACTAACTCTTTCGAATTGCATTGATTAGTGAAATGAGTGTTTAATCCACACCTAAAGCATTTCCTATCCAATTGCCTCGAAGAGCCAGCTTCATTTAGCACAGAGACTTGTGTACTGTGAGATCGCGGCGTTTGTTTATTTAAGTCCGCTGTAATTTTAAAGTTATTCAAGTTAGGTTCACTAAATTGTTCCGCACGCGATCGCGCAATTTCTAACTGTTTACAATAAAGTTTAAGTTTGTCTACAGAGGTTATATCATGTAAAGCTAAATCTTTCATGTACTCTGGTCTAATGTTATGCATCAAGATTTCGAGTTGTTGTCTACTCGACAACGGGTGAGTGAGTCGCGAGAACATTCCCTGCATAATGGAAAGATAGACTACTATCGTTTCGTGTCTGGCCTGTGTACGCTGCCTTATTTCATTTAATAGTTTATAGTCTAAATCGGGAATATCAAAGTCGTCCCTTAAGCATTTCAATAATTGTGAATATGAGTGGATGTTATCCTTATTACTTCTAAACCAACATAAAGCAGAGTTTTCTAAAAGATCAGAAAAAGCTGAAAGTATGCGAGCTTCAGAAATGTTGCGAGCCTCTTTAAGTTCCTCAAGCCGTTCAATAAATACACGAACACACGTGGTTCCGTCAAATTTTAAGTTAAATGTATTTAGGTTCAAGGGTTTATCTTTCACATAGATCACGTTACTTTCCACTTTCTGGTTAGACGGCTGTGCCTGGGTTTCCTTGTATTCACTATCCGTGTCGCTATCTTCACCGTCTATGACACTCAAAATGCGAATCAAACGACTACGAAGATCTGACAAATGCGAACTACTTTCAGAGATACGAGCAAGCCTATCCATCAAATAATTTGCACGACGAGACAGTTTAAGAGTCAAATTGCGATCATCTACTTTACCCGCCTGCAGCTGGGATTCCAGAAGTTCGACCTTTGGGGTGCAGATCTCTATTTCAGAGGCTATACTGGGTGACTGGAGTGGTTCACACTTCATGCTTCCACGGCGTGCGAGTTTGTACACCTGGCGGATCTGCTTCCTCACTGCGTCGGTGGTTACATTTTCATCTGTGGAAATGCCAATAATGGCGAGTTCATATCTGATTTCATCTTTATGTAATGAGTCTATATACTTGTGGATCGACATTTTGTTAAAATGTACTGACGGTTACAAAAAAGTCTTAAATCGGTTGATATTAAAAATATCTACTTAAAATAGCACAAATATTTTTATTATGTTAAGTTTTAATTCATTTAAGTACATATAAATCACATTCAAGTTAAACTTTCTTTGTTCTCAAGCTTACTTAAATCTACCTACATCAAAAAAATGTTAACATTAAATTTCACTAAGTTTTCATATTAAATGGGTTTTTAACAGCTTAAATAGTTACAATTAAGGTTAATTCATCTACTAACATCCAGCAACTTAAGGTTCAACGTTGGGTAGCCACTTTATAACACTTTTTAGGGCGTTACTCACCGGCTACGATCATCGGAGAGTTAAGAGACTCGAGTATCAAAATAAAAGTATCCCAGGGCGCCTGTTGTTGGATGATTAGGAAATGAAAATTCAAAGTTACATATACAGACAAAAAGTAGTTTACTTCCTTCTAAAGTTCATACGGATAGCCCCAAATATCAAGTTGTCACTTTAAAATACACTGGGAACTGAGGTTTTGACTAACCTGGTGGATTACACAATATTACACTGTTTATGGTCAATCCCGCGAAGCAGTGAGGTAACAGCTGTCCTCCAGGTGTACTCCGGTCGCGGTCTCCAGACCGCCCAGTCCCAATATAGCCACCAGTTGAAGCTACCTCGCCTCGTTCACATAGTTAAACTTGATAATGGACCATACTCAAAGTAAGGACTAAGGACCCCTATGACAATACAAAAGAATCTATGAAATACCATGTACCGTTAATTAGAGCACATGTGCTTTTAAGAAGACAAAAACATTAAGTACTTACAATTTATGGGATGATGTGTTTCAACACATTAAACTGCCTGTAGACATTGTGTTTAAGGGGCCGTACGCCCAAGTACTCGTCACTTTGAATTTATGTTCCGGCGTTTCGATTCAAAAATTATATATGTGCGTGTCCGATCATTACAACGGCTCGCTCAAAAAGACTAGGCCTCCCTTGGGCTACGCGCCACCGTCGATCCGTGGTAGGATTTCGAACTAACACGAAAGGTCAATTGCATGCAATTAGCTAGCTCGATTCGTCAATATACGTTTCTAGTTACTTCGGACTAATGACGTTAGATGGCGCACTGATGTCTATTCATCGACTGTAATAATATAAATATGCTAAAATAATGTACACGAAAATTTTCGTGTTACAACTTCAGCTTACTAATCCGTTGGGCTATATATACTAATACGTCGGTTACTCTAAATCTACTGCGGATATCCTCATTCCTAAGTTTATCACGCAAAGAAACTCCGAGCATAGCCCTCTCCATAGCTCGCTGAGCGACCTTGAGCTTCCTCATACGGCCAGCTGTGAAGGACCACGTCTCAGTTCCGTAAGTCATCACTGGCAACACGCACTGGTTGTACAATTTCGTTTTCAGGTTTTGAAGTATGTCTGACGAGAAGATGTGTCGTAGCTTCCCGAACGCTGCCCAGCCGAGTTGAATCCGTTGATTGACCTCTCGGTCGAAGTTGGACTTACCTAGTCGGACTATTTGTCCCAGGTAAACATACTCGTCAACAACTTCGAGCTTAGTGCTCCCAACAACTACCGGCATATCTGTGACATGGACATTAAACAATCTTTGTTTTGTCCATGTTCATCTTAAGCTCTGTCCGTTGGGAGACACTATTGAGGTCATTGAGCATAGTGCTTAGGTCCTCCAGCGATTCTGACATAAGGACTATATCGTCGGCAAATCGAAGGTGAGTGATGTACTCGCCATTGATGTTGATACCGTATCCTTTCCAGTCCAGAAGCTTGAAAACGTCTTCCAATGCAGCGGTGAAGAGTTTCGGGGATATTTTTTTTTTATAGGATAAGGGTGAAAAACGAGCACACTGTCCACCTGATGGTAAGTGGTTGCTGCGGCTCATAGATATCTACATCTATCCTCTGTTACAGATCAAAATGCAGATGCGTTTTCACCCATGAGGACTAGGATAGAATGCCTCATTTCCAGTAAAAAGGGCCTCCAGCCACCTGCACTCACCAAGCGAAACGCAGAGGTAAACCTTTACTTCACGCTGGTATTCTGTGAGGTCGTGGTACCACCCCGGTTCGAGCCGGCCCATCCATGCGACAGCAAAAGCTGCCGCCTGGCTCTACCACTGTTAAATATGACTGTTGGATATGACGTCACCCTGTCTTACACCTCTCTGCAGCTGGATAGGTTTCGTACTCTGGTTCTGTATTCGGATAGCCATCGTAGCTCTACTGTACAAACACTTCAGCACTTCGATATTATATCGACAGTCAACTTGGCACCGCTGAAGGGACTGCAGCACCGATTTCGACGGAATCAAAGGCTTTCTCATAGTCCACATACGCCAGACATAGTGGCAAATTGTACTCTTCGGACTTCTGTACAATTTGCTGAAGGGTATGTATGTGGTCTATGGTGCTAAAGCCCTTTCGGAAACCGGCTTGTTCGGGAGGCTGGAAGTCGTCAAGTCTGCGCGCGAGACGATTCGTAATGACTCTCGAAAACAGCACGTAGACGCGGCTCAGAAGGGAAATCGGTCTGTAGTTCTTCAAGAGAGCGTTGTCACCTTTCTTGAAGAACAAGACCACCGCACTTCTGCTCCACGCCTCCGGTGTAATGCCACCATGGAGGACGGAATTAAAGAGCTTCTGAAGGACTTCAAGTACCGGTCTTCCACCCGCTTTCAGATGATCCGCTGTAATTCCATCCTCACCTGGTGCCTTACCGTTTTTAAGGTGCTGGAGAGCCATTCTAATCTCGCTCAGACTGACGTCCGGGATATCTTCGGAATAGTGTCGGATGAGACTCGCTCTTGGATCGTTACTCACACTTGCGTGTGGCTCCAACGATGACTTGTACAGCTGCCCATAGAACCTCTCAATCTCACTCAAAATCTCAGGTGTCCCGGAAACGATGCTGCCACACTCTGTCTTCAGCTTTGACAGTTGGCTCTTTCTGGCAGACAGATCTCTGGCAAAGACTTTGGAGCCTTGGTTCCGCTCGATCGCTTCTTCAATACGAGCTGTATTGAAGTTGCGTAAGTCCCGCCACATGCATTTGGAGATCTGTCTGTTCAGTTGCCTGTATGCTGTCAAGTCTGTTGAAGAATATAGCTTCATCTCCCGTCTAACAGCCATGAGATTAAGAGTGTGATCGGAGAGTTTTTGTGTTCTTCTGCGGCAGGTCTTGCAGAACTTAGCTCCGACCGCATGGACAGTTTCCACGAGCTTGTCATTCATATCGATATATAGATACTATCCCATTTATTTTTCTTACCCTTAATACAATAAAGTCAGGGCGATATGCATATACATATACATTACTGAGTAATATAAAATATATGCCGGGGGATTGTAGGCTATGTAACTTTTGTTTTGTCATAATTATTTGCTAAAATTATTTAAGTACTAATATGAGTTATAACCTATACTTGTAATGACACTTTCTTATTGTCACCATAATTCTCATATTTTACATTGTAAACGTATTAAAATTACATTATGTATACGACATACTGTTTTAATAAAATTAATGGAAAATTTTAGTCAACTCGCCTGCCAAGGGTGGCATCCAAGCCGTGGTGCCAGGTCAGATTTTTGAAAATACCGTGTTGTCACATTAAGGCTGGCTTTTCACTATGGGATAAAATATATATTATATCCCGAAATATAAATTATATCCCGCAATTGACGTTCACACTGTGAGATATATCTTTTAACCAGTGTGCGTTCGTCATTGGTCATTGGATTACCCCCCTTTACCCCGTACACCGTTCTGCGGTGGCGCGGAACGGTGTGCGGGGTACAGGGGGCAAAATATAATATGAAAATATCGCTCGGTCGATCGAAAAAATATTTATAGCTAGAGATGTAATATATATTATAGCTAAGTGTAAACGGTTCCATATGAAATGTATGGTGAGCGATATTAATTTATATCTCGAGATGTAATATATATTATATTATATCCCGTAGTGAAAAGGGGGCTTGAGGCGGCTACTGACATGCCTGCCGCAGGGGCAATCTAGGGTGTACAGCGATCGGGGCAATATCGGAGCTGTTTTCACTAGAGTTGTTAAAAACGCCTATAAATCAATAGCGCGCTACAGACTATAAACTATAAATTTATAGCGCGCTATCAAATACGCTATGTAATAGCGCGCTTTTTATAAGAAAGCGCGTGGGCGGCCGGCAGGCGCGTTAAGTCTTGCAGCACGGTAAATGTCGTAGCACGTTACATTACATTTTGTTCGTTGAACATACCGCGTGCTTTATAAGAATATAATTAATTAATACGTATAGCAGTAAAGTAAAACCATTGAACTCTCTTTCATACGTGAACGTTATTGTAATATTAATGTTAATTATGGATCAATTATAGGCGTATTTAAAAGTTCATTTATTGTATATACAAAAATCAACTATTTACAAACATATCATATTAGTCTGTGTTCTATGGAGTGTAGAGTACAAGGAGAACCATCTTATAAGGGGCGAAAGTTGAAAAAGTGTCCCACTATTTCCTGAAAATAGAGGTTCCAAAACCTACCACAATAGCGCTGGCGTCTGAAAAACTACGATATGAAGATAGCTGTTGTGAACGGAGTGAAGTCAGCTGAATTCAAATATTTAAATAATTTCATGATTAGAGTAGTTAGTAAAATGCCAGTATACAAAATCTCAATTTATTACGTAGTACAAAACCAAGTGGATTGGTCGATCCTGGTTTATTTCTCCATCTTATTCTAATTACTTTTGGCACTTTTTTTAAATATATCCTATGCTACTGCAGCGCCACCCTTATTGGACACGTTTTTAGGGACACTTTTCATATATATACAGGGTATTTTTGGAACGCTCCCGAAAACTAAAACAGGCGACAGCACCAAGTATACCTTTGATCATGGGTCACAAATAAATTCGATCCTGATGAAAAAAAAATCATCTTTTTACAACGTTTAATTAGCGTTTTTCACGCGCCATCATGTTAGTACAGTTAAATGAAACGATAATTTCATAAAAAATATCATGAAAATACTGAAACATAAAACCAGCAGTGGAATGACTGAATTTATATCAGCTGATTAAAGGTCAATGTACGCGCGAACGCAAATTCGCGCGGCCCGCAACTAGCGGGCCATACCACAATACCTAATAATTTACAACACTGTGCTTGTCTCCACGTAGCCACTTTAACCCGAATTTACAGGTTAAATAACCCAAATAACTGGTTTGATTCCCCGCTAATAAAAAAATACTTAAATGAAATGTAACCAAGGTTGGAGTCATGCGTTTTTATTCATCGTGTAGGTATGTTTATTATTCTCATGTATTCAGTTATGTACCTATTCAGATTAGTCCAGTACTAAGTTATTTAAAAAAAATAGTTATGAAACAGCTTACCGCTCTAAATCCTCCGTGGTCTTATGAGATGCGGCTCAAATTGTGCTCCATTCATTTCAAGGTAGATTTGGGTGCAGGCGGGGCATTATCGTGTGGTCTTCGTCACAGTCCGTACGTAGTTTGTCGAAAACATCCACGATCCTTTGGTGTATTTCATCAGCACTATCACACTCACGATTAAAAACCCTTTCTTTCACATACCCCACAGAAAGAAGCCCAACGGGGTCAGATCTGGTGAGCGAGGTGGCCAAGCGTGTGGTCCTAGTCTGCCGATCCAGCGATCATCAAATAGGTCATTGAGGCGCTCACGGTCGAACCTCACGCTCACGACATGTGGAGGGGCACTATCATGCTGGAACCATGTGCGGCGATATTCAGCCAACGATAGGTCATCTAAAATGTCAACCAACTGTTCATTTATAAAGTTTAGGTATCGCTGTCCGTTCAGTCGCTGTGGCAGAAACACTGGTCCCAGTATGCGATCCTTAAATAAACTTGCCCATACGTTAACCGACCATCGGGTTTGGTGCCCGGTTTGTCGAACAGTGTGCGGGTTAACCTCTGAATACACGTGTGTATTTCTTCGGTTCCACAGGCCGTTTCTGGTAAATGTTACTCATCCGTCCAGATAATGTGCTCAATGGAACCAGGCACACGTTGTTGCTGGTATAATAACCAACGGCAGAAAACTCGTCGGTGGTCGTGATCGCTGGAACTAAAGCTTGCACTTTGTGCAATTTGTATGGGCGCATTCGATTACGCTTCAACACTTTGTGCACTGCACAGTATGACACACTTGTTCCATCCCGACGTCTTAACAATTTATTTAGCGATACTTCGTGTACCTAGGTTCGTATTTACAAGTTCGTATTTACAATCACTATAAACGTACGCGTTAAGCATTATTAAAACAAAAAACGTAACAACACGAATAATACCAACACGTAATCACAAGTAATTACAATTTAATAAATAAAACGATTGAGCTGTCGCTCGCCCACGCGTGTACAAAATCAACACGGAACTGTTTCAAAAATTACGATTAATAACATTTCCCGCTAAAACTGAAACCTACTGCGTCACAGCGTGATGCGATACAAGCCGGCCGGGTTACACATTTTTTCGCACCAAGCTAGATACAGGTCGAGTGGAGGGAGGTTACAGTCGCGTTCTAAAGTACTACATGGTATTGGGATATTGTTTTATAATATTATAGTAAGTAATTAATTGTTTTATTGTAGAATCATAATAGGTGCCTTACTAGCTACTTAGAACTTTGGAAAAGGTTGGAATTAAAAATGGATAATGTTTACTTAAGCATTATTTGTTATTTCTATCGTAAAATATAAAGTAGTTTGTAACAAGAAAACTTAAGCTAAGGGTGGCACGCCGTCCATTATGTCGTCTTGGGTCACATGGAAGCCAGATGTTGAAGGTGTGTTGGTGTTACTGGATGCTACTTCATCATCACTTTCATCTTCGCTTGAGCTTCCGTCATCAGGTCGATCACATGGTAAGTTTTTCGGTATTCTTCCTCAACACTTTTAACTTTGCTGCACAATTTTCCCCATTCACCTTCCTCTATCATATTTACCTTTAGTTCACTAGTTCAGTCATAAAACAATAGATATAAATAATTTTAGCTTTACTTAGCCGTAGTACTTTAGAACGCGACTGTACCAATGCGCAGACACTCCCTCCACAGAAATTTAATTTGCCAGAGACAATAGAATTAGAGGCGCCAATCACTATAAAACTTGCAAGTCATTTTTAATAATTTACGAACCTCTTTTTAAATTCAAAGTATTGGCCGGATTAAATAAGTAAAGTCAATCAAAATAAAGTGTAAGTATAATTTTTTTACATTAATTCTAATAATAATCAACTGTCGATCATAATTGCAATTGATTTTAACTATTAAATTATTCAGTACCATTTCATTTCTATTTTCTTATACAAAAACAAAAATAACGATGAAATAGTGTTTATAATTGTGTGAGTACTGAGTACCCAATTAGGTACGTTTATTAATTGCAATAATTTTTGTAGTAAAGAACTGCTTGTTGCGCCAGGGTACAATTGATTGTGTAATTGTATTAAAAATTACAACCATAACTTTTAAATTCCATATGAAGACTAGTCGTAGTGATAAATAAATAAACGTTGGCGATGTCTTAACATACATAACGCTTTAACGGTGTCTGGAAAGTTCCAGTGCTTCAAGGACATTGTCGCATTTGTTTTAGCGGAATAAATTAATAATTTTAGTTTTTGTTACAGTTCCGTGTTGACTGTGGCGAGGGACAGTACAATTTTTTTGTTTAATAAATTATTTAAGTTAAATAGTTTAAGTTTCTTCTTTTGTTTTTATAATGCCTAACGCATACGTTTATAGTTCTCGTGAATATGGAAACATGATAATGTGTCTTGGTGAAGCTCACGGGAATGCTTCGCATGCATTGCGAATTTATCGAGAGAAATTCCCGACCGCTCGACATCCAGCTGACTCTCGTCTGATAACAGCAGCTTTTCAGCGAGTGTTGGAAAATCGGCCCATTGCTCTGGTAGCGGCAGGAGGTGGAAGTCAAGTGGCTGTTCACTCAGAGGAGCACATTTTAGATGTCGTTCACCGGAATCCAAACCTAGGTACACGAAGTATCGCTAAATTGTTAAGGCATCGGGATGGAACTAGTGTATCATACTGTACAGTTCACAAAGTGTTAAAGCGTAACCGAATGCGCCCATATAAAGTGTACAAAGTGCAAGCGTTAGTTACCGGCGATCACGACCGCCGGCGAATCTTCTGCCGTTGGTTATTAGACCAACAACAATGTGTGCCTGGTTTCATTGAGCACTTCATCTGGACGGACGAGTCGACATTTACCAGAAACGGCCTGTGGAACCGAAGAAATACACACGTGTATTCCGAGGTTAACCCGCACGCTGTTCGACAAACCGGGCACCAAACCCGATGGTCGGTTAACGTATGGGCAGGTTTATTTAAGAATCGCATATTAGGACCAGTGTTTCTTCCACAGCGACTTAACGGACAGCGATACCTGAAATTCATAAATGAACAGTTGGTGGACATTTTAGACGACCTATCGTTGGCTGAATATCGCCGCACATGGTTCCAGCATGATGGTGCTCCTCCACATGTCGTGAGGTCCGTCCGTGAGCGCCTCAATGAGTTATTTGATGATCGTTGGATCGGCAGACTAGGACCACACGCTTGGCCACCTCGCTCACCAGATCTGACCCCGTTGGACTTCTTTCTGTGGGGGTATGTGAAAGAAAGGGTCTTTAATCGCGAGTGTGATAGTACTGATGAAATGCGCTAAAGGATCGTGGATGTTTTCGACAAACTACGTACGGACTGTGTCGAAGACCACACGATGATGCCCCGTCTGCATGAGGAGATGAAACACCGAGCCCAAATCTGCCTTGAAATTAATGGAGCACAATTTGAGCCGCATCTCATAAGACCACGGAGGATTTAGAGCGGTAAGCGGTTTCATAACTATTTTTTTAAATAACTTAGTACTGGACTAATCTGAATAGGTACATAACTGAATACATGAGAATAATAAACATACCTACACGATGAATAAAAACGCATGACTCTAACCTTGGTTACATTTCATTTAAGTATTTTTTTATTAGCGGGGAATCGAACCAGTTATTTGGGTTATTTAACCTGTAAATTTGGGTTAAAGTGGCTACGTGGAGACAAGCACAGTGGCAAAATAGTAGGTTAAGTAGATTTAGGTATTTAGACAAGTGTTGTAAATTATTAGGTATTGTGGTATGGCCCGCTAGTTGCGGGCCGCGCGAATTTGCGTTCGCGCGTACATTGACCTTTAATCAGCTGATATGAATTCAGTTATTCCACTGCTGGTTTTATGTTTCAGTATTTTCATGACTTTTTTTATGAAATTATCGTTTCATTTAGCTGTACTAACATGATGGCGCGTGAATAAATCTAATAAAACGTTGTAAAAATATGATTTTTTTTCATCAGGTTCGAATTTATTTGTGATCCATGATCAAAGGTATACTTGGTGCTGTCGCCTGTCTTAGTTTTCGGGAGCGTTCCAAAAATACCCTGTATATGAAAAGTGTCCCTAAAAACTATTTATAGAGATGGTCCTCCTTCTCTCTATATACACTCCATACTTAGAGACCAACATAGTCTGCAAGGGATAAGAAAATTCCTTATGGCAAAAATGCAAGATAGAAAAGGATACCAAATCTGACTCTGTAACCGATTTTGAATAACAGGTCAGCGCAAGTCGGCGCGCAAGTAATAAGCTTGTAGATATTTTGTGTGTTTTTAGATTACAATAGTGTTAATTTGTATAATTTATAGTTTTCCAAAATGGTTTCATGTTCCGTTAGTGACTGTGGTATCAACAATAGAAGTAATCCTGATGGTTGCACATTTCACAGGTAAATTCGCAAGACGTCGTCAATAATAAGGCACGTCTATTTTTACTTAAAATTTATGTATTTTTATATGTATAATTACATATTTAAAACATATTATATTATTTATTATATGTTTTAAATATGTAATGTTTTCAATTATTTTATTAATTTTAATATTTTGCAAAGAAAAAAGTCACATTGTTGATAATTTGTATGATTTTGGTTAATTCATTTTTAAACAAAATATTTTACATTTACGCTAGGGATTGACTCAACTATATCAAAATTAATGTCGATATTTATCTTTAATGTGTATAAATATGTGTAAAAATTTATACCATACGAAACATAGCAGTGTTAAACTACTATTTTACGCTGGTATAAAAATTTAACATCAAAAACTTTAGGTAAAAATAGAGATAGATTTTTATACATTATAAAACTCTATCTCTATTATTATATATTTTCCCCAAGGGGTTGTGCGGAGCTTTGGAATATATTCCTAAATCACAATGATAAAACTTTTAGCGTAGTTAGGTATGATTATTGAGTATTGCTCCTGAAGCGCCACTAAATGCCATGAGGCGCGCGATTTAGTGTACCAGGATAGTATAAACTCCATAGTATTTGATACGCGCAAAGCTTGATGCTTCATGCTTGATGCTCGATGATAGTGTGCCGAGAGCGTTACTCGTAGAGAAGAGGAACTCGTAGTTAAGTAACAGTTGCGTAGATCAATAGATAAAGGTGCACTTGCTGCGGTCGGTCCATGTGTGGGTGACCGTTTTCTTAACATACTGCGATTGAGATAATAGAAGAGTGCATCTGTATCCTCGGACACTTGGTGCACTTTAATGTCTCCAGCGTATTTGACTTGTCTATGTTAAGATCATTATATTTTTTTAAATTCATGCAGCTAAAATGATAATAAATTTATTATTACTTTATATTTTTCAGGGACAGATGAAAGAAAGAGTAGCCTTATCATATGTCACTCGTGACATAACCCCTCCACCTTTGAAATCACAAGGAAGAAGTGATCAATTTACACCAAGAAAAAACACTTTTTTCAAAAATTGAGAAATTAAAACAAAAGCTGAAAGAAAAATAAAAGAAAATACGTAGCTTAGCAGCACAAGCTAAAAGACAGGCTAAAAAAATTGTTACATTGCAAAACGTGCTTGAAGAAATTCATTCAAGACCAGGATTGAAAGATCACTATAGCGATATCACTATGGCATGTAGCAATGAATTGATACAGAATTTAATTAACAGGGTTAATGATAAAAAATGTGGTAAAGTAGTGTCTGCATCCAAATATAACGAAGAATTACGAAAAATTGCTGTCACAATACATTTCTATAGTCCAGGAGCATATTATTATTTACGTGAAAAATTTGATTTGTGTCTTCCACACGTTAACACATTGCGTACCTGGTATGCCAGACTAGACTGTGAACCTAGTTTCACTCAAGAATCTTTAAACACCATTAGAGAAATGAGAGAAAAGGAGTTGATCTAAAACTCTCTATGTCTCACTTTTGATGAAATGAGTATACGAGAATACACTGAATGGGTAGTCCAGAAGCATTATGGACAACGTTTCATGATGCATTAAACACTTCTTAAAAAATGCATCATGAGCTCTCGGACCAATATAGGCGTTCACTGGTTTGGTTGGTTTCTCTCGAATCTCATCGGGCGGCTAGGGTTTATGCGGTTGTTCGCGCTCCGAGCAGAGTGTTCATTATATTAATTTTTCATTATCTCTTAACCTATGCGCCCAAATAATATGCTATAAAGAGCAAAGTTTATCTTCATAAAATTGTCTTGACGATGAAGTAACTTTCGTTCGTAAGGGTTAATATGCCATGACTAATAATAACGCTCATAAATCACTTTTTCATTTTCAATATTTTTTTTCACAAAATGACTTATTGTGGCTTATGTATAAGAAATAGGCATGTGGCTGGTAGAAGGAAAGGAGATCTCCCGCCGGGCAATGTCTTCTACCCGGGGAGCGGCCAACGCTCCGATTGGTAGTTCGGAGCTATTCTATATATGCTTTGGAACTTTGTTAGAGCGATTTAGGCTGCGATATGTTTCGCTTGTGGCGTGACGACAGTGCAGCCACAGGCATATGGTATCGCAGACTTTTTTTTAGATGAAGCAAAGACCAATATTTTTGTAGAACATTGTATTTATGTAATACTAAATGTTACGCTAGCGCACGTGGACAAAGCAGTTACAGAGCGCCTTTTCTTCCGACTTGCTTAACAAAAATCAATATATATATATATATATATATATATATATATATATATATATATATATATATATATATATATATACATATATATATATATATATTATCAATATATTCTATTCCTCATGAATCTGGCTATTATATACAAAAAAATTTAAATTTGAATTGGTAGTTCCAGAGATTATCGTGTTTAAACAAACAAAATAACTCTTTCGCTTTATTATATTAGTATAGATTAAATTATTTTGTTGTTTTTTTTCTTTCTGTTTCCGATTCTGTTTTATAGATATTAAAGGTAATAATTATATAAAAAATAAAGCAGCCATTATATGTATACTCCGTGTCCTCGTTTTTTTATTTTACCAGCAAAACATTTTAAAAAATATAAATTGGTAGATACTTAATTAAGTATCTACCTATTTATATTTGATTAACATTATGTTGAAAAAGAAATAAATTCCGGGGAAATTGTAAATGGCATTAAATATTTTTCTCCAAAGGTCATAATTATAACTTTTCAAAAGTACAAAATTGTTTCATTTTATCGGTAGACTTACCTCGCCTCTTCAGATATCATTGCAATTTTGTACATTTTGAATTAAAGTCCAACAAAAGGCAAGTGAAAGAATTTCCACTACCCAATATCGTCCCATGTGTGTCATAAAAGGCGACAAAGGGAAACTAAAAGAGGCGATGGGCAGCAGCATCTTCCTGATAACAACTCGAAATAATAAAAAACTGTGGTTGACAACCCGCTGGCCAAGCGATGGCAAATATCCCCCCTATGAGGCAATCTATAGGGAGGCCCATGTTGAGCAGTGGATTTTTATAGGCTGTAATGGATTATGGATGATGGAAAAAGTAGGTGGGTGCAGTTTATTCCCGGTACTATCATGGTAAAAATTTAGTTAATTTCTAATTAAATAGTTTAGTACACAAAAGTTATTAATTTCTGTGCACTAAACTATTTTTTTTAGTCTTTATACCGGTTTCTGAACAAAAATTTTTCGATAGCCCTTTTAAATAAAATGTACATCACTAGCCAACTCAAACAATAACAAATCAAAATTGGTCACGCGTTTTCAGGCTGTCAGGTCGTCTATACGCCAGTATATCCTAAGTCTATGGAGTAAAGTATTCTGTGCTCCATACTGTGTTCGCAATTCTCTAGTTGTTTAATAAACCGAATAAAAATACGCAAGACTTGGCCTAAAGGTCTAGATACCATGCCATAAACTCCAAAAAAAAATGTCTAGTTGTTGTCGTAACGATTCGCAAATGAAGGCAAGCAAAGGTCTTTTACCATACTGCCTAATCTGATGCGATTTTTTTAAACTGGAATATCTTTAATTTCTAATTTCCTTCAGTAGTGAAAAAAATATTTTTGATTTAAAACTATACAGAGTTATTTTTCAAAGAGTAACCAAATTTTACTTAAGTTAAAATATATAAATATATCGGCGCAAGAGGTCAACCGCGACGAGACCTGACGCGATGACGTCAGATCACGTGATGCGCTTGTTCTCCCGTCACACGACAGTATAAAATAGGCGTGCACTGCGTGCTGCAGGCAGTCACTCTCTAGCGCCGATCGCATTAAAGTTGTGTCGCGTAAACGTTGTGAGTGTTCTAGTGAAGTAAAACATAGTCAAATACTGAACAATAAACGTGAAGTATTTATATTGTGAATGAACTAATTAATCTATGTACAAATAATTGTGTAATTGTATAATTAAGCTGTAAACAAATATTTGTGTAAATATTTTGTGAATTCTGTAATTAAAATAGGTACTACTCGTAATAAGTGTGTGATCTGTAATAAATTATCAACATGTAAGGCAATAGTGGTTTTAACGACAACCAATTATACCCTCCTTCAACATCAGAAGAGGGGACGTATCAACGCCAACAATATTCGGTCACAACAAGCAATACAATGAGGTCAATTTTTCTGCCGACTTCCAAAAAGGAGACGGTACTCAATTCGACTGTATTTTTTTGTTTTTTTTTTGTGTGTGTTACCTCATAACTTCTTACTGGGTGAACCGATTTCGATGATTCTTTTTTTATTTGAAAGCTGGTACTTCTCGTGTGGTCCCATATGAAAGTTTTTGATCAAGCAAAAACACTCACGGATACATTGTGCAAGATTATGACACAGATGTCTCAGGAACACCGTTATGCCTTCTCAGAAATGTTAAAGATGATACGACCGGATGATCAGCCTAAAGTTCGTATATCCGACATTTATTTCCCGTCTTTTGATCCTGATAAAGGTTTAGCACAAACATGTGCTGATGACTGCTTACATCGAACTACTACCTGGGCTGAAATGAAAGATGATATGCTCCAGACTTTCAAGCCGGAAACAAGGTACTTTTCAAATGTTTTAAAGTTCGGCGATACATAACTGATGATGCTCAGTGTTTCTGAATACATATCAAATGTTCGGAGGATGTTTAGGAAAATGGTCAAACTAAATCCGACTGAACAAGATGTTCTCGAATTCGTCATTGGAAGCATTACTCATGAGACTCACTTCGTACCGAGCTCTGAACCAGTAGGTCGAATACCGTACCCGGACTGATTTCTATACCCAAAACTATGCGTAAACGTAACCATTTACCTGCTGAAACAGATGTGCCTAGTAAAAGGATTAAAAGTGATCAAAGCAAAACTTGTTTTGTGTGTGGTCAGACAGGACACAGAGCTCGATGATGTAACCAAAATGATTTTGCTGAATCGCATAATGAAAAGAATGAGGCAGCTTTAACAGAGGATCAAATAAAAATTATAAGGGAAAGAATAAGAAACAACGATCTTTTTGCTCCATAACTTACATATGAAACTTTTTTAAGCAGATCAACGCAGGGAAAAATATCAATAATACAAACAACCTACACAAAATTCGTCTTACTACAATATGCTAAAAACAGATGCCTGGTAGGTGCATTACAACAACTCCAAGGTATTGTCTTCCCCTTTGGCACACCAAAACGCATTGTAGTTGATTATGACGTTGCTTTCGTATCGCACTATAAAGTGTACTGACAAGAATATTGGATTGAATTACATCAATGTGCCGGTTATACAAGTAGAGGAAATGGCCAAGTGGAAAGAGTAATAAGAATAATGAAAAATAGCCTGGCAGTCAAAAGAATACTCAAAAGACTTATTGGCAAAAATCATTATCACTAATTGAAATGCTTACTAACAAAAAGGAAGATGTGTTTCTCCTGAACCATCGCGACTTATTGATGCAGAAAACATTTCCCTCATTATATATTTATAAAACAAGCATTTTTGTAAAACGTAATATTAACTTGTATAAATTTTTGGAAAGTCAACGTCGCTCAAATAAGCTTCATTTATTACCAAGTAGAACTGTTTTTTTTTACAGAAGAGCTTATACCCAATGGCACCAAAAGTATATAACAAAATACCTAATTGCATTAGAGATTGTGACAACATAAATATTTATAAACGTCAACTTTTTGATCTACTAAATGATAAAGCATATTATTCTATAGATGAATTCCTTAATGATAAATTTTGACATAAAAATATTATATTATTAAACTGCATTGACTACATAACTATTATGACATTTGCCAATTAATACTAGATCACAATTAGACAAAATGATAACAATTATTGTTTGTACACTATACCTTTCTTATCTTTAAATTTTTCATAATTACTAATATATTATATGATGATTTCAATTAGGACGTGACATCAGAAGAGAATTCTTTTTATAAGTGTTACTAATAAATGATGCACTTATTAATTTTATATTTTGTATGCCTGCTGGCGAGACATAGAGAACCTACCTTAGGTTAATTTACAGATCTCGATATGTACATAATAAATATATTCACAAAAAAAAAACGAGGCAGGCACACCGACCTAGAATCACAGAAGAAAGTAGTTTGTGAAAGGATGACCGATCGGGTTGCGAAAGATCAACTTCGGTACAACGCAGGGAAGGCTAAAGTGATGAGGTTAAAGAAAGGGGTAATATGGCCGTACCGGCAATGAATAATAAAATTGGAGAAAATGAAAGAGATGTCAAGAGTGAGTTACCAGAGGCAGATACAATTCCGGCGCACGAGTAAACAAAAGTTGAGTAAGATACTATTTTTATTTTTGTAAACGAGAGCCAAAATGAACGCTGAGGTTCTGAGGTTGAGACCAAAATTAGCGCTGAGGCTATGAGGTCTAATACTATCTTTGTCTTGTAAACGGGAGCCAAAATGAACGCCGAGGTTCTGAGGCTGAGGCCAAAAATAGCGCTGAGGCTATGAGGTCTAATGTGAACTTTGCTAAACGAGTTCTTACGTGGTATGTGTTGCCTTACGTTGTATGTGTTATGTGCCTTACGTGGTATGTGTTATGTCTTACGTGGTATGTGTTATGTGTCTTACGTGGTGTATGTGTTATGTGTCTGACGTGAATTGTTGAAACTGATACTGTCAAGCCGAGGATGAGAGCTTAATTTCGTTTTATTCCACATAGTAAAACAAGAAGTAAGGCGCAGGGACGCGCCTATTGCAGAATGGCCGTATCGGCGCATGAGGTCAACCGCGACGAGACCTGACGCGATGACGTCAGATCACGTGATGCGCTTGCTAGTTTCCTATTACAATTGTGATATGGATCATTTTCCTATGCAAGTATTCTCATACCTGCAACTATTTTTTGGTCGTAAAAGGGCGCCGTACTTTAAAGTTATAATCTGGTGGCGTAAATACGTCTCATTGCGACGCGAGGAACGTGTCCAGCCGTTGTGTCAAAATTTGAAAATATTTGCATAGGAATTTCACCCGTATTCCATGTTATCCTAATATGAAAAAAGCAAAGTCGTATAAATAAAAAAATACTATGAAGTTCTAAGTATTTTTCGTTCACAAATACGATTGAGTTTCTTACTACTATTGAGATATGGATAATTTTCCTATGCAAGAATTTTCATACTTGCAAGTATTTTTCGCTCGTACCAGGGCGCCGTACTTTAAAGTGAATACCTGGTTTTAAAACCTGGTAGCGTAAATACGTCTCATCTTTAGCAGGCAGTCACTCTCTAGCGCCGATCGCATTAATGTTGTGTCGCGTAAACGTTGTGAGTGTTCTAGTGAAGTAAAACATAGTCAAATACTTAACAATGAACGTGAAGTATTTATATTGTGAATGAACTAATTAATCTATGTACAAATAGTTGTGTGAATTGTGTAATTAAGCTGTAAACAAATATTTGTGTAAATATTTTGTGAATTCTGTAATTACGAGTTAATATAAGGCTTCTAAATTTTTTTAAATTATCCAATATTTCATGTCATTTATGGACAACCATTACGGGTACGCGTACGCACGACTGTAGTTCGGCCGTTCAGAGAATGCGTTCCTGATACGTCGCGATTGAACTGACGACGTAACTTTGTAATAGCGTTGCAGTTACGATAAAAATATTTTTGCTGGTTGTTTACCGTTTTAACAATTGATGAGCATTAAAACAACATTATTATAACAATAATCAATGAATGTTATAATTTTGTGTCAAACTGAGTGTCAAATAACTTGGTAAACAATATTTTTCTAAATCTATACTGCGCTATTACAAGGTTATGTCAGCGCTTTATATTTGTAGTGCTGTGCTAACAATAACAGGCAATAACAGTATCGTAATCTGTTCTTATACAGTTATACTTTATAAAATAATACGTTTTGTTTTTCTTTTTAAGAATTTGAAAATAATGGACTATAAGATAACTTTTATTAAATATATATATTAGGGGGTCATTGTAGAAGCGTGCTCGTCGCGACCCCTGCCAGCCCTTTTCAGGGCTGCAATTCTACTCAGCTGCGCACCCATGCCAACGAGGGTTAGGGCGTCCCCCCAAGGCGACGCACACCAGCTAGTCCCCGTTGGTGTGGAATGCAGCGCGCAAAGCGGCGATGGGGACCGCCACCCGTCACGCACAGCCCGACACGGCGGAAGGTGGAGGACAGAGTGCAGAGTTGGCACGTGGAATGTTAGAGGAGGCATGAAAGATAAGATGAATGAGTTGATTGAAATAATGAAAGAAAGAGAATTAGATGTCGTGTGTATGTCGGAGACCAAACGGAAGGGCAGTGGTACTGAAGAGCTCCCTGGCGGG
The DNA here is from genome assembly GCA_033319125.1 of Parnassius glacialis. NCBI lineage: Eukaryota > Metazoa > Arthropoda > Insecta > Lepidoptera > Papilionidae > Parnassius > Parnassius glacialis. Next base: position 39,522,945 of record JAVANC010000016.1, read on the forward strand.
GCGTTAGCTCTATGGTCCGGAGTCCCGGAGAGCGAGAGCGCCCGCCAGGGAGTGGGGGTGCTGCTGTCGTCTCGGTTGGTCGATGTTATGACTGAATATAAGGTTGTGAACTCAAGACTTCTCTGGGTTCGCTTTAAATTGGGACTGACGAAGTTATTCCTTTTGGCTGTTTATGCGCCGGTAGCTTCGTCGTCCAGGGCTGAGCTGGAGGAGTTTTGGGAGAATGTAAGAGAAGTTCTAGATTTGGCTAGGGGAAACGAAAGAATTGTTGTGTGTGGTGATTTGAATGGATGGGTTGGTACCGCTCGACTAGGGTACGAGTCGGTGCTTGGAAAGTTTGGCGATAAAAGGGTTAATGATGCTGGCAAGCTTATACTGGCGGTATGCAAGGAAAAGGGTCTTCTTGTGACAAACACTATGTTTAATCACAAGAAAATCCATATGTATACTAGAGAAAGAAAGAATGAGAGAAGTATGATCGATTTGTTTCTGGTGGATGACCGACTGCGAAAACAGGTGATGGATACGCGAGTGTTCAGGGGTGCTGACCTGGGAACGGATCACTATCTAGTGATTACTAGATTTAGGGGTCTGTTCGCGGGTTGGCGCTACCGGACGGCGGTAACAGAACCACAGTCGGTCTGTCGCATCCGAAGCTGGAAGCTTCAGGAAGCGGATACTAGGGACAAATATCATGCGAGGGTAGCCGAAAAGCTTGACACCATCGATGGCAGAAATGAATGTGTGGAAAGAACATGGCAGAACCTTAGGGATGGAATGGTAAGTGCAGCGGAAGAAGTGTGTGGAACAATAAAAAGAGGCAGTAGTAAAAGAAGAGATGCATGGTGGAATGATGAAGTGAAAGAAGCTGTAGAGAAGAAGAAGAAAGCATGGTTAGACTACTTGGCCTCTAGTAATGATAAGGATATGAGAGAGAAGATGAAAGAAAGATATAAGCTGCAGAAAGTTCACACGAAAGCATTGATTGAGGAAATGCGTGAAAGGTGTAGAATGGAAGCGGACGAAAGGTTGTCGCACAACTTTAAGGAGAACTCCAAACTCTTCTGGAAAGAGGTTGGAAGGACCCGAAGTGGTGCGACGGCCTTAAGAATGAACAAAGTGCTTTCGAGAACTAATGACGTCCTCACAGAAAAATCGGACGTCATGCAGCGATGGAGCGAATTTTATAGAGAAATGTATGCGTGTGATGATCTTAGTGAGGGATCCGGGGATGACGCCGTGACTGGTACGCCAGACCCGGACCTCGATGACACTGAGGTCATCAGTATGAAAGAGATTGAACGTGCGATTCGAAGTTTGAAATGTGGTAAGGCTGCGGGACTAGACAGAGTTACTGCTGAAATGGTCAAGTATGGTGGACCTCGCGTCTGGGACAGCTTTTATCTGCTGTGCAATTTGTGCTGGCGGACGGGGGATGTCCCGGATGATTGGCGATCCGCAGTCATTGTGCCTTTATATAAAGGTAAAGGTTCACATTTTGACTGCGGGTGCTATCGGGCGATCAGCTTGACCAGTTTAGCAAGTAAAGTTTACTCGAAGGTTTTGACACGTAGGATGCAAGAGAAATCGGAAAGATTTCTATGGGAGGCACAATGCGGATTTAGACCTGGAAGAGGATGCACGGATCAAATGTTTTCTCTACGCATGATCACGGAAAAGCTTCTAGCTGCTAACCAGAAGATTTTCTGTGCTTTTGTGGATCTTGAGAAAGCATTTGATAAGGTTGTAAGGAAGAAAATGTGGGAACTGTTGCCGTGGTACGGTGTGGATGGTCGATTGCTAAGGGCTGTGCAGTCACTTTACTGTAACTGTAAAGCCTGTGTGCGGGTAGGGCATGACCTGTCACCCAGGTTTAGCGTCCAAACGGGCGTGGAACAGGGTTGTGTCATGTCTTCCTGGCTGTTCATACTGTATCTCGACAGCTGTTTACAGAAGCTGAAAGATAGCTGTTTGGGTGTGAAATTGGGTGACATAAAAGTAAATTGTCTGCTGTATGCTGATGATGCAGTGCTTATTGCGCCATCAGAGGCAGAACTGCAGGCATTAGTCACGTGTATGAAAGAGGAATGTGAAATTAAAGGTCTCCGTTTGAATGCTAATAAAACTAAGGTTCTGGTATTTGAAAGGGACGAAGAGAGAACGAAGTGTGAAATATGGGTAAATCAGGAATGTCTAGAACAGGTAAATGAAATTGTATACTTGGGGAGTGCTTTTAGCCGGGATGGAAGATGTGATTTAGATGTGGACAGGCGTGTCGCTGCCGGGAACAAAGTCAATGGTGCCCTTACTGCTTTAGTCAAAAGGCAAGGCGTAGTGAAGAGTGCACGCCTTGCAATACATAACGCAGTGTTGGTACCGACTTTGTTATATGGCAGCGAAACCTGGGTGTGCCAGAAGAAGCATAAAAGCAAGTTGAATGCAGTGGAGATGCGATCTCTTCGTAAAATGTGCGGCGTTACCATGGCCGACCGAAAGCGAAACGAAGAGATTCGCAATATGGCAGGTTTGAAAGATGACCTTATCACAAAAATTGATAAGGGCGTGCTTCGATGGTTTGGGCACGTTGAGCGAATGAGTGAAGACCGAATGGTGAAGAAAATATATAGCGCGAAAGTTAATATTAAAAGGTGTCGAGGTAGACCGAGACTAACTTTCGAAGACCATGTGAGCAAACTGCTCGAAGAGGGGAGGGTCAAGAGTACTCGGATACCTAGACGTGCATGTATGAAGAAGATAATGAATCTGAAAGAAGCGAAAGAGGTATGTAAGGATCGTGACACTTGGCGATCTGTTCTCTCTGGCTACCCCGTCAGGGATTGTGCGTGAAGATAAGTTAAGTTAAGTTATTAAATATAAAAATAAAACTACGACCAAACCGAACGCACGAAAGAAAGTAGCATTTTTATATTTAGGTTGAAAATGGTAACCCCAAATGACGTTATGGGCCGCCATTTTGTGACGCTAAAACAGTCGTCTGTTGTCGTTTCGTGCGCATAGACCACGTTCTTCAAGTGTTTTCGATCTGTTTTTATTTGATTACCTGGCTTTCTTTTAATGGACTGTTTCTGCTTTTCAAACTGACATCGGCGCTAAATCGGACTTCGATAGTGTTTTTTATTGCGTTCTTTTTACTTTTGGTGCATAATAATGCCTAAACGTGGACAAACATTGAAAAGTGGAGCCCGTGAGTTAATCATCAAGCTGCAAGATTATTTTGAGCGGGAGCGGCAAAATGGCGGACCCCTGTTACCTGTCGAACAAGTACAAGAACGCGTCTCTCAGGCGCTTGGAGTTAGCAAACGAATGATAACAAATATTAATAAAGAAAAGTTCGGCTCTACTGGCACGGAAGATAATATTTTACGTACTCCGAAGAAGAAACGTAGAACTAAACCCGTGATAGATATTATTCGTGATAGATTAGACCTTTGACGTCGATGCAATCAGAAATCATATATATGGTTACTATTCCAGAAATGAATATCTCAACAGGAAGAAGCTTATGGCATCGTTAAGAGAAGCTGGACTGTTTAGCGGGGGTAAAACTGCTTTAACCAAAATCTTAAAAGATATTGGTTTTTCGTATAAAAAAAAAACAGACAAAAGAAAAATTTTATTAGAATGATACGACATAATTTTAAAACGGATAAGTTTTTTGAGAGAAGCAAAAAATATTGATAACTGGGATAATGTCGTGTTCATTGACGAGACATGGCTAAACGCCAATCACACGGTTTCCCGTTCTTGGACGGATGATACACAAGCGTCGACGTCGAAAGTACCAATGGGTAAGGGGGCGTCTAATAATATGCCACGCAGGTTCTGCAAAATACGGCTTTGTGGAGAACGCGTTACTGGCATTTCAATCAAAAACCACAAATGACTACCACGAGGAAATGAATGCCACTACATTTAAAGAGTGGTTCCAGAACGTGCTTTTGCCCAGCCTACCAGAGCCTTCTGTAATATTCATGGATAATGCCTCCTATCACTCGGTTCAAATAAAGAAACCACCTACCCAAGCTAATAAAAAAGAAGAAATGGTGGCTTGGTTACAAGCAAAAGGCATTGACGCAAATATGCAGATGCTACAACCAGAGCTAATTAAATTAGTTAAAGAAAATAAAGCGGCAAATGTGCGATACGAAATCGATGAACTGGCTCTGGAGTACGGTCATCGCGTTTTAAGAATTCCATCGTATCATTGCCAATATAACGCGATTGAGCTAATCTGGGCTCAAATAAAAGGTTACGCCGCCCGCCACAATACTTCCCCGCCATTCAGCACGAAAAAGATGATGACCCTATTAAAAGAAGCCTGCGGGGAAGTCACAAGAGATGACTGGGCAAAGGTTGTTGAGAAGACTAAAAACCTGATTGTGGAACATTTTGACCGAGATATCAGGAATAATTCTGTTATTGATAATAATATAATTATACATGTAGGCGAAGATGATGATGAAGACACCACCTCCTCAAGCGAATCGAAGTCTGATTAATATTCTGTACGCACATTCAATTCAATGTACTTTATTGCATAGAAATAGAGATTGTAACTTTGTAACAAAGAATAAATAAAACAATTTATTATATTAATATTACTTTTTTTTGGTTTCTACTTAAATTACTAAAATATAAATTTTAAATGATTCCGACAATTTAAAACGAAAATAATCTTAAAAATAACGCGGCGGTTCATTATGGAGGAACGGTAACGAACTCAGTGTTATGTTGTGCCCATCACTAGTCGTGACTAACTGATAGGTGTCAGGAACGCATTCTCTGAACGGCCGAACTATATCTGTGTTCAATTCAAGTTTTTGCAGACCGATCGACCCTTACGAATATGTTCGTGCGTAGTAAAACAGTAGGCGTTAGATATTTATGAGTGACAATCAGTTTAACTAATGCACTGTTACCACGCATTTAAAATTTAAAAGATGATAAGGACAGACTGTTTCAGATTTTTTAATTTAAATATAATTTTCTTCACTTTTCACCTATATCACTTATTCTGTATCTTTTCTTGCATATTGCAAAATAACCCTGTATTTTTACTTACACTGTCTGTGTGAGCGAGTGCTCTATTCTCGATATGTGGCCATACCTTAATTTCATTAAATAAAATCGTTCTTATGCCTTTAGCTAGACATCAAATCCATATTATTTTTAACGTTAGAATAACTACAGACATTGAATTATAAGATTAGTTTTTTCTAATGAATTCACTTTAGATTACGTAACAAAAAATGTAATTGAAAAAATATATGGGCTGCCGTCCGTTGATCTGTGCGTCGGTGAGTCTTCTCCATAAATTAATAAGAAGTGTAGTTTTCTCGCTTACTCGAAATGTAAGTAATAGATTGGGATATATAGTATTAAATAAGATTCCAATTATTCTAAGGAGGATTCCTATTGATTTTTGTTATTTAACTCAACAATGTTTAAAAGTTATTAATGACAGTCGATCATAAACTCTGTTTTCTTATTCTTGTAAAAATTATCGTCTATTTTTTTCATCAAAATTTAATGAATCGCTCATGAGAGTGCATTTTTGGTTTTCCAAACTAATTTTAATTTAAAAACTTTAGAAAAAAATGTCAACAAAAATGTGTTTGGGAGTTTGCTATTGTCCTTTAAGCTCTGGAATTAGTACAGTTTACGCAGTCCAACCTTGCTTTGATGAAACAAATGAAACTCCTGATGCTGTGCCTTCTTATTGCGACCCCTCATTTATTTGCCAGTTCGCAGCTTTTCGGAAATCTGAAATTAGAAAAATGTTTTAACCGGAATTACCTTTATTATGTACCTAGATAAAAAAGCTATTCTAAAGTTTTATTTTTGACATTGCTCCATGTGGATTAGGAATACAACTTCTTTACTTATAATACAATAATTATTACGAAAGAAATGATGTTATTAAAAATATTCGTGTACAACGTGGCGCAGCACTAGCTCTAATTCGGAGAAAAATCGAAGCGCGAGGCACGGTGAACGTTCTGTGTCGCCCCAGCCTTGCGCCTCCCGTTACACCCTTTGACACCGTAAGTTATTTTGTTAAAATCAGTGTTTTTATCGATGAAAAGAAATATCATTAATCTTCTTAGTTTGCTTCCGTGAATCGTTTTTGCAGCTTGACACTACAGCTTTAACCATGGTAACTTAAAATTCAAATACCATCAAGAGAAATAATTATCCTTTCGAGACTGTTTACAACCGTGCTTACTGTTCACACTCGCTAATGCACGCTCCATAGCACGCTTATAAATATTATAAGAATTTAATATTTACAGCATTGAGTTATACAAGACTAGAGAAGCAAACCACATTACCGCGCGTCGAAAAAAGTGAAGCCACTATCTAACCGCGAGGACGTAGCTTTGAAACCACTGAACCTTTTTAAGTAAACATATATCTGTCTCACTTACACAAGTCGCGAAAACAATATCGTCGCTAAGATTAGATAAAGATGGACACACAAACATGCAGTGACGGGTTGGTAATGCCTACCATATGAAATTTTACCCAAAAATAAGCAATAAAAAAGAGTTTTTTTTTAAGCTGCAGTTATTTGTTTTTATTTTAAATATGTTTCTTTGCTTATCCGAAGTATAACTAATGAAATGAAAGATATTTTTTTCGAAGTATCTTTTTTGTACTGATAAATCGAAAAAAAATCAAGTAATAAAATCAATTTTGGGTTTCTTAACCAAGGAGATCTGAGTTTGAAATATGCATCAATTGTGAAAGCATCGGCACGTCTTTGTCTCCTAAATTTGCTCTCATGACATTAGCTACAAAAACTCTCTCGTTTTAGGTTTAAAGAATTGTTTTATTTTATATTCCATTTTCATTATGATACCCATACATGACGACTTGAAAACGACGTGATTATTAATAAATTTTTAAGATAATACTAAATGGTGGTGTAATCTGTCGTACTAATTCGCTTAAATAAATGCCATCAAAAACAGAACTTGTAAAAAAAAGCCAAGTCTCGCAACTCAGTTCTTCTACCGTAAAAAGTTGTGATATCTATCTAATACCAAGTCGGTTAATATATTCAGTCCATAGATTGATACATAGATTGACTTGGCAATCGCACTAAACAATCTAATTTAATATAATATGTATTACTTGTGAGATATATTGTGTTTTCATGCGATTGCTAAGTCAATCTATGTATCAATCTATGGACTGAATATATTAACCGACTTGGTATTACATAGATATCACAACTTTTTACGGTAGAAGAACTGAGTTGCGAGACTTGGCTTTTTTTTTACAAGTTATGTTTTTGATGGCATCTCATTTCTTTTTGTAGATAGTTATATCTAGGTAACTATTTACACCTTTTATTCCATTATACATATATAGGTGCACTGATTCATTCACTGCAAATGTAACTTTGTAATACTATATGTTTATATGGGATTACAAAGTTATTTATGCAGTTGGTGTATCTCGAAAACTGGACAGAAATTTTAAAATATTTTAATTTTTCCTTGATTAATATATTAAACTATAATTGTATTCCAAATTTGAAGTTTCTATGTCTGCTAGAAGTGCCTCAGAGTTTTGATGATCGGTCAGTCAGTGAGTGACAAAATTAAGAAATTTTAACTAGTTATAATTCTTAAACTACTTGTTCAAATTTAATGAAATTTGAAATATACTGAAATTATACAATGCCTACTTGGTTAGTAAAAGTTCAGGCCTCTAGTTTTATCCATAACGAAGTTATAGGGTTTCGGAAATGGCCTGAACTGCTTCGAGAAAAGGATGGTACGGCCGTGCCGCTTTTTTGCTCGACTTGGCGGGGGCACTGCCGTGCCCCCAGATACGGTCGCCATCGCTTTTTGGTCCTAGCTTGTCTTGATCCCGGAAGTGTTTAGAACTAATGAGAATAGACAGAGAGAGCAATCGTATTATTTCCACCCACTTAACCCTGCTTAACTTAGTACCCTGCAAAATTATTAATATAAAATAGGTAATAAAATATAATTAATAGATCTATAGATCTCTAGAATATTCTAAAATAAGAATAATTAATTCCTTTGTATAAAGGTTGAAACATAGTTTTTATTATAATTTCCAAAATATTTAAAATCAGGAACAAGTTAACTTATTCCATAAATTATATAGTCGTAGTAGTGTAATGTGGGAAAATTGCAAAGGCAGAAAAGTGGCAACATTGAATCTTAATTGCAATATTCGATATTTTATTTCTTTTTTTTTTGTTTTTACGTTAATATGAAAACATAAACTAAAACTTACGTGTGGAAAGCTTAGAGTATTCAACTAACGGGAGACGCCATGCGCATAAATTTCCAAACAAAAAAAGTCTGTCACTTCTAGCGGGAGGCGAGGTAACGCACACTAAGCAAATCGTAAACATTGGGCCACGTCGTTACGCACGCACACAGCATAATATGAGCACACGATTAAGCAAAACGCAAACAACCTTGAAAATCTCTCATAAATGTGTCATCGTTACAGTGCATAAACAACTAGTGCGAGGGCCTGGTCGATATGGATATGTCGATGAAATTTTATGCAAGTTACATAAGCAAATTAAATAAAATAAAAATGAACAAATGTTTAATGTGTAATATTACATTCAAAGTAAATTTAATAAAAATACATAAGGTACAAAATAATAATACAAAATTACCAAAATTAAAACAAATTGAAAAAGTATTATATTATATTTTAACTGGTTTTAAAAGTGAATAAGTTTGGTATATGTGTGACGAATACACTTTTTGGGATCACTCTTTTTTTGCGAGGTAGCTAATTCTAGTGCTTGCATATTTTTCCATCACCAAGTTTGCCAGTTCAATGTTATGTGGAACGTAATCATTATCGAAATAATGTTCGTGTATGCTTTAAAATATATAATATGCCTAGTCTATGAAATATTTTTACCATTTTTTAATGTAATGATAAACCGAAAAGGTTATCTGTATAGGGGTTTTAAACGGTCTAATTTTACAGATTTTATCCAATCTATAGAGTCAAACCGTTTTAAGGCTTAGGGTTGAACTACATCTGGCAGCACGGAATCGCACTTTCCTGTGCTTCTATCCTTTTTGGTCACTCAGAAACGTTATTTACTAGAGTAAGAAAGAGAGCGGGAGTGTATAGTTTCACCCTCAAAAAGCCGATTGTAAACCGGTTTCAAAAGTTTATCTATCATTCTTGACAATCCATACTAATATAATATTATAAATGTGAAAGTGTGATTTTTTGTTTATTTGTTTTTGTCCTTCCTTTATGCAGCAACGGAATGGAGCAATTAAAAAAAATTAAACATTTGCTATCTCTTGGCCGAAGTTTACGCTTAAACAAACATACTTTTTTTCGTCATTTTACTTAGGATTGAAAAATAATTAATGACGTCGTAAAAAGCGGTAATATTTTGTGTTCTACTGTACAAAAGTGTAGTACTCTGTATATATTTAATAATAATAGATTATAAATATGACACTGAGATTATTTGTTTGTCCTTATTTATTTATTTAAGCGCTAATAATTCGGGTCTCATCTGAAAACAACAATTTGGTTGACACCATCTAAGACGATATACTTGTAAATAACATTTTAAGATGAATAAATATCATTCACTAAACCTTCCATTTCGGTTTGTTACATGTTTTAAATTTTATCCTTCATAATGTAAAATAAACCTGTAGCAAAATAATAAACTTACTTCCAATAATTTCAAAGTCGGTTGTCGTAAAGCGACAATTAATAAGAAAAAAAAATAGAACCTAACCTAAGAACAACAAAACAACAAAAGTAGGACAAGAAAATAATATATTTAAATTTTTAAAAAGGTATTTACAATTTTATAAAAAAAATGAAATATGATGATGATGATGGATGATGTGTAATTACAATTAGATAAAAAAAGTAAAGATAGGAGAATATTGTATTATAGTGGAGCCTAAAGGTCGAAGTGACGCACGCTGCGCTTGGAGTAGAAGTAGGCACACGCTGAGCTTGTAGTTTCTTGGCGGTGATGGCACGCAGCGCCTGGTCTGGGCACACGCAGCGTCCGGAGCCGGCGCACGTAGCGCCTGAAGTAGGTGCGCTCAGCGCTTGGAGCAAGCAGTCGCAGCGCCCAAAGGTAGCGCGGCAGTAGGTGCACTCAGCGCCTGGAGCAAGCAGTCGTAGCGCCCAAAGGTAGCGCGGGTAGTAGGTGCACTCAGCGCCTGGAGCAAGCAGTCGTAGCGCCCGGAGTAGTGTGGCCCCGCGCTTGAAGTAGATTACGCCGACGACTTCAAATGTAGATGGAGGCTTGCAGGATCCCGGGGCAATGCGGCCCCGGGATAAGGCCTTTAGTAGATGCTTCTTGTTTGAAAACTGAAGCAAGACTTCCTGTATTCTCCGATTGTTCGGCTTTTATACCTTTTTAGAGAGAACGAGAAATTATTTAAATTAAAAGGAAATTTATTGTAAATGACCTAGAGCAAAAGAGTATTTATGTGGAAATATCGAAATAAGAACATCAGACCAGTGACGAATTTGAATAAAAGTTACCATAACAACCATATAAATAATGGTTGTCAAAAATATAAATTTTTGGTTTTAGGTATATAATTGAAAAACAGTTACATTAAAGTAAGAAATGAGATATTATTCATATAGGAAAAACTATAGCGCGGCAGTGCGCACGAAACCTGAAATTGCAGAGTTACGGAGAACTCAATAAAAGATAGAAAAAGGTAAGACTCCATTGACAGCGATTTAAACGGTGCTGATAGCGTGAAAATACGAAGTGAAAATGATTTGTTATTGTGTAAAAACGTTACAGGATCCTATGGAAATAAAGGTGATGCAAAATATAAATGCAGAAAATCAAAAACAGAATGGAAAAATAGTGTAAAATGATATGTAAGTAGCATAACACTACATTTTCCCCCCGACCCTGGAAAATTTTTGACTCAGCAAAAATTTTGACATGTACATTCTAAAATAAACCATAAAAACACAGCTTTGCAGAAACAGACATCAACAGGCAAAATCAGATATACTATCTCTTACATTCATTATCTGCATTCAGGTAAGGGTGGAGTTCACATTCAATGACTACCACTCTAAAAGTGTGTTTTCGAAAAGACATTCAGGCTTATTTAAGGAGTCGTCAACCGCTCCTGTGTGGAAAAAAAAATTTGTCGAAGAGACACCACTCTAAAAGTGTGTTTTCGAAAGGACATTCAGGCTTATTTAAGGAGTTGTCATCCGCTCCTGTGTGGAGAAAAAATTAAGGAAGTAGTCAGTCGCTCCCAAGTGAAGATAAAGGTAAAGAAAATTAAGGGAGTAGTCAGCCGTTCCCAAGTGAAGATAAAGATAAAGAACTTAATCTTAAGCAAGCATTAGTCGCTATGACTTATGCAACATCACCAACGAGATGTGTCTGAAACAAACATAAAAAGTGAAGATTAATCCAACTAAAATTCGAGGTCTTAAAGCAAGATGTGTTGAAGAACACTGGATCATCAAACAAACAAACAAATTAAAAGAAATAAAAATAATAAGGTGAAAATGATGGTGATATTTATACATATATACAAATTAACAGTTAATAAAAGTTAAGAAAATTTATGATTTTACATCTTTGATGTGCCACTTGCCTCTAACTCCATTAGGGTCTTCAAGCACATAGACTAGTGGTGACAGTTTAGCTATCACTTTGCACTTGATGAACTTATGGGCAAGTTTAGCATTAAAGTATGCGCCGGCATCGCTTAAAACATGGTTTTTACGCCAAACAGTGTCTCCCACATTAAATTCTTTAAAAGACCGGCGAAGATCATAGCGAGCGCTATTTTTAGCGTGAGCTATGTGAAGTTTAGTTTGAACTTTGTGAAATATAGATGAGAGGAGACCAGCATTAGACGCGTAAATATCACGAGGCATAAATACCAATTCCTCGAGGTTCTGAGTTGGAGTATAGAAGGAACCACAAGGTATTGTTTCCCTACCAAAGACTAAAAAATTTGGAGTAAAACCAGTAGCTACATTTCTAGCGCTGTTCATTGCGTACTGAATCTTAGCAAGATGGTTGTCCCAGGATCTATGATCGTCTCCTACTAGAGATGCTAGAGCTGTAATAATTGTACTATTAAACTTCTCCGTAGGATTAACCTGAGGACAATATAAAGCTGTGTGAAAAATACAAGGAACATTATAAGAATTTAAAAATTAGTGGAATTCTCGCGACTGAAATTGAACAGCGTTGTCCATTATAATAGTTTGGGGAATGCCATGAACTAGAAAAACTGAATTTTCCAAAACATTAATAATATTAGCTGAAGTAGCACGTTTAAGGGGAAAAATCATAGTATATTTAGTAAAATTGCAGTTAGTTACTAGAATATACTGATTTCGTCTTCGAGTCATAGGCAATGGACCCATAAGATCTAAGGATATAGTTTGAAAAGGTCTGGAGCAAAGTTTGGGTTTACCCATAAGACCATAAGGAGAATGATTAGGGTGTTTGTAGGTTAAGCAGGTTTCACAAGTCGAGATTAATTCGGCAATGTCCTTAAACATACCAGGCCAATAGTATTTTAAAGATATTTTCTTGAATGTCTTGAAGATACCAAGATGGAGTTCTGAAGGGGAACCATGGTTAGCTTCAATAAGTGCATGTCTATCTTGAGGTAGTGGAACTTCTTTCCAAATAAAGTCATCGTTTAGACGATCGGGAGAATGGATACAGCGGTAAAGTTTGTTATCCCTGATAGTGTAGTTGGGATATGCGTCTGGGTTGTTGGAGCATCCGAGAAAAATCTTGTTGTAGTGCTCAAGTCTACGATCAGGTGGTTCTTCAATCGTAATAGGATGTACGCCTTGAGGTAAAGTTTCTCGTGTATCAGGACGTTCTTGATTCTTATGTCTTGATAATAAATCTGGAACAACGTTATCCTTTCCTTTTTTATGTTTTAAGACAAATTTAAAGCATGATAAGCGTAAAGTCCAGCGAGCAAGTCTTCCTGATGGATTTGATAAATTCCGAAACCATTTAAGTGCAGCATGATCAGTATATATTGTAAATTCTTTACCATTGTCTAGGTAACATCGCCAATGTTCTAATGCAGTTATTACAGCCAATGTTTCTCTTTCAGTAGTTGAGTAGTTCTGTTGATTTTTGTTTAGTGCTTTACTCATGTAAGTGATCACGACTTCTTTGTCATCTTGATGTTGAGTAAGCATTGCTCCTATGCCATAATTTGATGCATCACAATGTACATTGGATTGGATTGGATTACGAAAACCGATTGGTCAAAATGCTCGGAACAAATAGTGCTTGTTCGTTTAGGTACCCAGGTTATATGATTGCCACATGCTTTTATCCAAACTTGGCGCCTGTAAGGATCTTTTGGAAAACTGTAAAACCAAAGATCTTTTTTAAACATTGTACAAAAAAGAATTTTAAATAACACCTTGGTATTATATATCAAGGTATTAATTATAGTCAAATAAAAACGACGACACTAAAGATTACAGTGAACATCACTATTATTGCCTTGATGATACCGTTTTATATACTTGAAATTACCCTTCTTTTCGTTTCATAACGTAACATAATGAAATGAAAATTTCTATTTAAAATGTTTTATATACAATAAAACTATTTAAATTGATGTTTTCATTTCGTTAAAAACAATTAAAGATTATTAAATGTTGTTTGAAATAATATAGTTTTGCAAATAGATCACAATAATATTAATGAATTTAAGACTATTCAATAACACGATTTTGTCTTGTGTAATAAGAACAAAGGGAAACGACATTTGTCTATAATTAAGCAAAATTTAATTATGTCCTAGTGGTGCAAAAGTCCTTACTATAGTATTAATACTTTAAGTTGGCAACACACTCTGCTCAGCTATATTAATCATAATTTTCGTGATTTAATGCTTATATTAATTATTGAAATCAAAATAAATACTTAAAGATGAAAGGTAACGTCGTCTTTTTGTAAATTTGAGGTCTGTGATCTTTTTTTACAAGAAAACACACTGCAACTCGGCATTTTTCTGGAGGTCAACTCACGCTTACGACTACTTGTTAACTGATGCCCAAAGAGTATAGTAATACTGATGCCGTACGCGGCACAACTAGTTTTATATAACGGGAATGATCCGCACTCTCGTACTTTTGACGGCGGGGAACGCTCTCCAATGTCGTCTCCTGTTAGTTTAATACTCTAAGGTGGAAAGTGATTCCGCTTGATTAATTATGTTTTTGTGACCTTGAATAGCATTCTTTCACTACGCATTTACCCATTTTTTTGTCGTGAATCGTTTGGCTCAACTCGGTCGGCGTCGCATTGAACATTGAACCGACGTTAGCTGGGCATATGGCTGTGGCCATAGATAATATACTATATCAGGTAGCTGTGGCCATATGTGAAGTGGCAACGCTTTGGCGCGGTAATTACTTATCTAGTGTAACATATAAATCAACGATTTACAGTCCCTGCAAATCGGGTAAAATTTTATCACTCAAGGTGAATTACGATTACCTTAGTTAAATCATTTTTAAATAGATATTTATTAAATAAGGATTATGTGGTAATCTCTATATATAAAAGTTATTGTTGCTTAGTCACGCTAAAACTAAGAAACGGTCCAATCGATTTTGATTTTTTTTGTATTAGAATGGGTCCCCAGCTCCCCACTCCCCAGATAGTTTAGATTCACATTTGGAGCTGGTAGGTGGTGCTGTTGGTGGTGTCGGTGGTGAGCACCCGTGCGAAGCCAGGGCGAATCGCTAATATCAATAAAATACAAACAATATTTAATTTTTCATTTCATTTATTTATTTAATCAATTAAGGAAAACAAATAAAATGACTTCGTATTCATAATTGAGTTTCCATGTAAGCATGTCTATTTCTTATTCTATAATCATGTTTTATATAATTTAAATTACAAATTAAATTTAATATAGTTTTTTTTTATAATCACTTAATAATTAAACTTTATTATAATCAACAATCATTTTTAATTTACATAAATAAAATCACAGTGAACAATGATAGCCACCTACACATGCCTATATATTAATATTATTATCTATGATTCAAACTAAGTTCATGTTTGTTTACAACAAGATGGAAGTTTGAACTCGTTTGTTTTGCAATATATATCTAGACCATAGATATAAGAAACTACTTTTCTTATATCAATGATCTAGACGCGTAAGCATCATGTGAGTCTGTGCTAACTAGAGGTGGGCGATACAAACCGTATACTGATGAGAAATCTATATATTGGTACAATATCTAAAAACCGCTTACTGGTTCGTTTCAAAACTATGTATTACAAAATCTGATATTTGCGTACCACTGCGATGCCTATATCGCTCCGCATCGGTCGGTGGCTAGATTCGCCGTGTGCGACGGAGCGCGAGCGATATAGATACTATACCGGTTCGTTCTAAAACTATGTATTATAAAATCTGATATTTGCGTACCGCCACGATGCCTAAATCGTTTCGCATCGGTCGGTGGCTAGATTCGCCGTGTGCGACAGAGTGCGAGCGATATGGGTATTAAATTAGACATGGCGGAAAATTAAAGTCTTACTAAAATCTTATATTTGTACACTACACTAAATAATAAAATAAAAAAACAATTTCACTAAATCTTAATTAACTTCCCTAGTAATTATTTTTTCAAGTTTTTATATGTATAAATCCCTTGTAATATTTTGATGAAAATGTAAACTAAACAAAATAATATTAAACTGGCGCCCCTTTGTTTAAATTACTACCTATCAACCAATATTTGAGCCAATATCGTAACAACAAAGTATATAAAATTAACATCAACCACTAATTAATTCAGTCAATAGCGTTACATATATGTGTTAAACATATCATTTCGTACGTTTTAATAAAAACAACGCTTCAAAAGATTTAACCGCAAACGATTTATTTAATATGATAATTGTCAAAAACAAGTTCAGCATAAAAAATTGGATATAAGTTTGACTTTAAGTATATATTATATTTAGCAAATAATTGTTACAATCCTTATTTTTAGACATGTGAATGTTAATGTAATAATAATAAATCATAAAATTGCTTTGTAAACCGCCATCTACTCCATTCTATGGGTAAAGTCATTTCATCGAACGAAAATTTATTGACTCTCAAGGTATAACGTAAAGAAGACGCTAGATGGCATAAATACGGCTAGGTAAGAAATCGATCGTTGATGATTTTGAATGGACTGGAATATGATAATTTTATTCATTATGTTTTTTTTTTTATTTATTTAATAAATTTGCAATTTTTTAACTGTTTACTTTAACAGTTAAAAGATATATTAACTATCTTTATTTAAATACTTCCGGCCAAGACAAATACAGTAGTAGGAGCCAGCGGTAAGGCAATTTCTTCCCAGTAGTAACCAAATTCTTCCCGTAACCTAATAGTATATGATTTAGAACCTAATCATCACAACTTTACGAACTATTTTTATGACATCGTTACGTTACAATGTTCGATACTGTGTAGTGACGGTTAAGAATATCCACTACCCCATATCTTCCCGTGGGTGTCGTAAAAGGCGACAAAGGGAAACAGGCAGGAGATGGGCAGCAGCATCTTCCTGATAACAGCAAAAATTAAAATAAAAAAACTGCGGTTGCCAACCCGCTCGCCAAGCGTGGCAACTATGGCAATATACCCCCCATGAGCAATGACAATAATAAACGGCCCCAGTCCCCGGCGGCCCCGCTATTCCTGGCTACGGTGGCGACCATGGTAACGGCGGGGCAGGGGGTGCTAAGAATCTCCGGTGGAGGTTCGATTGCCACCTAAGACGACTCGATCTGGCAACATACAACGCACGCACCCTGAGAACTGACGAGAAGATCGTGGAGTTGGAAGAAGAGATAGACAAGTTACGCTGGCATATTATAGGATTATCCGCGCATTATTCTTGCTGGTTCTTCCCAGGACAGAGGTTTTTTTTTTCGAACCAGTGGTAAAGTAAAAAATGACTTTCAATAAGTATTACAAATGTGATCTATATTGAATAAAAAAATATTCTATTCTATTCTATTCTATTCCGAAGTCCGAAGAGAGGGGGAGGACACGGTAATCCTCGAATCCGGCAACTTGCTCTATCACCGGGAGGGCGACCATCTGTCCCAAGGAGGTGTCGGATTTATCGCGCACAAGTCTCTCGTTAACAACGTTGTAAAGATTGAGTGTGTCGACGAGGGTTGCGTACCTTATACTCAGAATCACCAAACGGTATTCGCTGAAGGTCATACAGGTTTATGCACCCACCTCGACACACCCCGATGAGGAGGTGGAGGACCCGTATAAGGATATCTCTAGAGCCATGCATTCTTCCAAAACCCACTATACGGTGTTAAAGGGAGACTTCAACGCAAAACTAGGCACAAGAGAGAACGGTGAGCTGAAAGTAGGAAAATTCGGAATAGGGCAACGGAACCCAAGGGGCCAGCAGCTGGCCGACTTCATGGAGAAAGAGGGACTCTTTATGATAAACTCTTTCTTCCAGAAGCGGCCCCACAGCAAGTGGACGTGGTCGAGCCCCGACAGCTCCAAAAAAAAATGAGATTGACTTCATTATGACGACCAGACGACAACTGTTCAGTGATGTCTCCGTGATCGCGAGGGTGAAAACTGGTAGCGATCACCTAATGGTTAGAGGCATACTGAACCTAAACGTTAAGTTAGAGAGGTCTCGTCTAATGAAGTCAACGCTTTGCCCCCTCGTGCTCTGTTCCAAAGTCCCGAAACCTTTCAGCTCGAGTTACAAAACCATTTTCAGTGCCTAGAAGACTGCAATGAAATGAATGATATAAATGACAAGCTCGTGAAAACTGTCCATGTGGTCGGAGCTAAGTTCTGCAAGACCCGCCGCAGAAGAACACAAAAACTCTCCGATCACACTCTTAATCTCATGGCTGTTAGACGGAAGATGAAGCTACATTCTTCAACAGATTTGACAGCATACAGGCAACTGAACAGACAGACCTCCGAATGCATGCGACGGGACTTACGCAACTTCAATACAGCTTGTATTGAAGAAGGGATCGAGAGGAACCAAGGCTCTAAAGTCTTTGTCAGAGATCTGTCTGCCAGAAAGAGCCAACTGTTAGAGCTGAAGACCGACTGTGGCAGCATCGTTTCCGGGGCACCTGAAATTTTGAGTGAGATTGAGAGGTTCTATGGGCAGCTGTACACGTCATCGTTGAAGCCACACGCAAGTGTGAGTAACGATCCAAGAGCGAGTCTTATCCGACACTATTCCGAAGATATCCCGGACGTCAATCTGAGCGAGATTAGAGTAGCTCTCCAGCACCTTAAAAACTGCAAGGCCCCAGGCGAGGATGGAATTAAAGCGGAGCTTCTGAAAGCGGGTGGAAGACCGGTACTTGAAGTCCTTCAGAAGCTCTTTAATCCGTCCATGGTGGCGTTACACCGGAGCCGTGGAGCAGAAGTGCGGTGGTCTTGTTCTTCAAGAAAGGTGACAACGCTCTCTTGAAGAATTACAGACCGATTTCCCTTCTGAGCCGCGTCTACGTGCTGTTTTCGAGAGTCATTACGAATCGTCTCGCGCGCAGACTTGACGACTTCCAGCCACCCGAACAAGCCAGTTTCCGAAAGGGCTTTAGCACCATAGACCACATACATACCCTTCGGCAAATTGTACAGAAGTCCGAGGAGTACAATTTGCCACTGTCTGGCGTATGTGGACTATGAGAAAGCCTTTGATTCCGTAGAAATTTGGGCGGTGCTGCAGTCCCTTCAGCGGTGCCAAGTTGACTGTCGGTATATCGAAGTGCTGAAGTGTTTGTACAGTAGAGCTACGATGGCTATCCGAGTACAGAACCAGAGTACGAAACCTATCCAATTGCAGAGAGGTGTAAGACAGGGTGATGTTATTTCCCCGAAACTCTTCACCGCTGCATTGGAAGACGTTTTCAAGCTTCTGGACTGGAAAGGATACGGTATTAACATCAATGGCGAGTACATCACTCACCTTCGATTTGCCGACGATATAGTCCTTATGGCAGAATCGCTGGGGAGGACCTAAGCACCATGCTCAATGACCTCAATAGTGTCTCCATACGAATAGGTCTTAGTATGAACATGGACAAAACAAAGATCATGAATGTCCATGTCTTTTTGTTTTTTTTTAAATACTTATGCCGGTAGTTGTTGTTGTAGAAGTTGTTGACGAGTATGTTTACCTGGGACAAATAGTCCGACTAGGTAAGTCCAACTTCGACCGAGAGGCCAATCGACGGCTTTAACTCGGCTGGGCAGCGTTCGGGAAACTACGACACATCTTCTTGTCAGACATACCTCAAAACCTTAAAACGAAATTGTACAACCAGTGCGTGTTGCCAGTGGTGACTTACGGGTCTGAGACATGGTACTTCACTGCTGGCCGTATGGGGAAGCTAAGGGTCGCTCAGCGAGCTATGGAGAGGGCTATGCTCGGGGTTTCTCTGCATGATAAACTTAGAAATGAGTACATCCGCAGTAGAACCAGAGTAACCGACATAGCCCAACGGATTAGTAAGCTGAAGTGGCAGTGGGCCGGCCATATAGCTCGAAGAACCGACAACCGATGGGGAAGAAAGGTTCTTGAGTGGCAGCCTCGTACCGGTCGGTAGGCGAAGTGTAGGTCGACCCCCCATGAGATGGAGTGACGACCTGGTAAAACATGCAGGAAGTCGATGGATGCAGGTGGCTTAGGACCGTGCTTTGTGGCATTCCTTGGGGGAGGCCTATGTTCAGCAGTGGACTTATGAAAGGCTGTAATGATGATGATAATGATGTTACGTTACAAAGTTCTTTTATTAACTTTAATCATAGATGTAAGAATTTAAAGTTTAACCTAAGTTGCCTAGTAATGATAAATTTCAAATCTGATTGTTTTTATATAGAATTTTCAATTTATATTTAGTTCTAACAGATCTGCCAGAATAAATGTAGTGGAAGGAGAAAGTTGCAATTTTTATCCTTTTAAATGCAATTTGTGATGTAAATAAATAATAAAGACACTGTAAATACCTACTATTTTATATTATATATTTTATTGAACTATTTTAATTGAGTATCTAGTGTTTTAAATAAATAACTAGTTCAAAACTTTAAAATAATAAAGTTAAAACTACAACTATATCTGCATTAGCTCCAAGAAGATAACATAATATAAATTTACTATAATATATCTACAATACTGATTCGCATCGGATAGGGAGTAACTATAAAATCCTCGTATCAGATTTCAATAGCGTATCGGTGTAGAAAATGTAAACAAGTATACGCAGAATATATAGATATTGAAATATATAGTTTTCATATCAGATATTGAAATTCGAAATCTGATTTAGATACGATTCTCAGAAAACGAGATACGACCCAGGCCTTTTTTTCTTTTTTTTTACATGGGGTAATGCCTACGCACACCCGCCTCGCGGGGGCAAGGACGGGTTATGTCGGACTCGCACCGACTAAAACCCCATGGTGTTCCACCCTCGTCGCATATTGGCAGGGCCACGGGAACGCTTTCGCACACTTCCGCGGCCCTACCTGCGCTGGCCGCCCCAAGGCAGCCCCTTCTCGGGAGAGGACTACTCCTCCTCCATCTCCCTCTCAGGTAAGGCGCACCAGAACACATGGCGCGCCCTCCTCCTCGGCCTCCAATTTCATATGCGCAACAGACGCCCCCATGTCCGATGCGCGAAGGCCATGGGGCCAGGAAAAACTAGCACTCAGAAGCACCAGCCTTCCTGACCCCAGCGGCGGATCTGGTCTATGGCTCCGCCGCTAACCAAGATTCGGCTGCGGAGGGTAGGGAGAGCGGTGCCTCGCAATACCGACACTCCTCTCCCCCCGCAGCCCCACCAACACCGCATCAACGGTGCGGCCCCGTTTGAGTCGCGGAGGATAGGGCGAGTGGCGCATCACCATACCAACACTCCTCTTCCTCCGCGACTCCACCTCGGCTGCAGCGGTAGAGGGTGCGGACTCCCCTCTCACCGCAGCCCCCCGACACACATCCGAAGTGGGCTCGCCAAGCCCACTCGGAGTGGCCACCTCGTGCCGGCCCTACACCACGGGCCAGCCAAGGGGTTCCTCTTTGTTCACCGTGGGTGACCAAGCCACGGCTACTAAGCCCCCCCGCCATGACAAGGCGGGAACCCGTTCGGGGGTGGACGACCCAGGCCTATGCTAACTAGTGCTTATCGGTTTTACTCCACTCGGTTGGCCGAGTTGACACGGTAACTCGAGTGCTTCGGTGCAAGCGAACTCTAGTAAAATTTATATTCACTTTTCATTCGAGAACCGAGATAGACAAATTTAATCGAGTCACTCGAGTGAAAATAGGGCTCAAGTTGCATCACTAAATGACAGTTATTTGTTTACATACTTAATTTTATAACCATAGAACACGTGTTTAAGAAATAAAATTTATAAGAAATACATAAAACATGCCTAAATTACATATAGACGAAGTAGATACAAAAGACAGTGTATGTCCAATGATTGTAAATTTTCAAAATGGCTACATAACTAATGAATTTCGGCCAACCGAATGTATATTATTTCAAAGCGAAAAATCTGAAAGCATAACTGTTGCTACTGACATAAATGACTTCATTTACGCTGGAGAAGAAGAGAAAGAAGATTTAGGAAAGACTCTTATATTAGCTCGAAATAAAATCACTGGCAAAGTAAGATTAATTGAAGTTGGTACCGTAGAACTTAAACCAGTCTTAAAAGTTGATTTGGATACAACTCAGTTACTAGAAACAAGTAATTTAGAGCTAAGCAGGAAGTTTGGGTCAAAGAAACAAAAACAGCAAGTAGAACAACGCGAGAAATTAAAAGTAAACGTCCAAATTGTCAATGAGCAAATGCAAAATGTAACTAAAGATATAACAGAAGATACTTTGGATCTTTCCTCTTACGATAAAGTTGATTCAGACGACTTCTACATACCACCAATCAACCGAGATGCAGACAAACCTGAATTAATTTATGAATTTGATAAAATATTAAAAGAAGATGAGTTTGAAAAAATCTATTCAGAGTTAGAAGGTAAAGATTTCACTGTGGATATGCCAGTATGGATTAAGAACATGGTTGCAACAAAACAGAATGCAAAGCATATTGTCTTAGCTGTATACGCTACTGCCTTATTTAAATTGTATTCAACAATGGTTAGAGAGATAACAAAAAAAACATTTACAGTTTGTGAGTTCTCCCCCACACTGAATAACATAGTATTAGCAAATTTTGTATTAACAACTAATGAAAAACGTAGCAGACCAACTCCTTATAAGGATAAAGCTTTATGTCATGCTATAGTTTTTCTTCTTTTAATTAACAATCTTTCCTTAGACATGGAAGCTTTGTGCCAGGGTGTAAAATTAACACCTAATACTGTATCTACAAAATTGAGAGTGACGGGTGCTTCAGTTCTTACTGTTGGCAATAAAAAAGTTGTGCAGTTAAAATTACCATTGAGAACTAAGACAGCTTTTAGAAGAAAGAGTGCAAAGTTTTAAATTAAATTGTCAAAGTTATGTAAATTTTTTTATCGGACATCCACATAAATTTTTTTTCAAACCGTTTTTTTTTCAGTCAATATAGTTTTCTTGATATAGGGCTACTCATGTCATCGTATAAGTGCAATATGGTTATGATAGAGGCATTTTAAGGACACAAAATTGCTTGACCTTGGTGTGTTGAGAGTAAAACACTCCTAATAATGCTTCACATTATGGGTGTGCAATAATGTATGCATGCAATCATTACTTTTGTATAATTTGATGGGAAAATTTGAGTGTGGTTAGTATATGTATGTAAGAGATGTGGCTTTTTGGCCACACCCACCAGTGAGTTTGAGCCCACAACTTGTGCCATCTTAATTTTATTTAGAAATAGTGATGGACGGTTTTTTTTTGTTACAATATCAGGAGTTGGTGTTGGACAAAAAGAAGTTTTATAATTTATTTAGGATGAGTGTGTCCAGCTTCGAATATTTATTGAAGTTCTTAGAGCCACACATACGGAAAAAAATAACTCAAACAACTGAGCGTTGCCGCTCCGGCGTCGCAAGCAGTACATCCCTTCCCCTTCGTTTCGAGGGCTTTCAGTCGGTCGTGAGTCAGTAGCTTGCTTCATATATTATATTTATTTATCTATGGTCGTGTGCGCGTTGCGTCAACGCAGCGCACCGTGTGTACAGTGTACACTATGGTTATTAGTATGTAAAACGACACTGACAATACTACTTCAACGCAACTCTGATGTAACGCGCCGTGTGGACCTACCGTTAGTCTTGTAAATCACAAACACGAACATAAACAATATCTTGATGTTGATGTTGCATCTCTTTGCGTATTTTATCGCATGTACCACGGGGAGTGCTCTGAGGAATTGTTTGCACTATCACTAATTCCAGTTGCTCAATTTCACCATCGCACATCACGACAAAACTCGCGATACTATCCATACCATCTGGATGATTGGTGGTCCACCATTGTGCGATTTAGATGTTTTCTTCCGCGCACAACTTCCTTGTGGAATCTATTACCACCAGCGATTTTTCCGGACCTATACGACTTAGGGACTTTCAAGAAAAGAGCCTACTCCTTTTTAAAAGGCCGGCAACGCATCTGCAATGCCCCTGGTGTTGCAGTTCATGGGCGGCGGTAGTCACCATCAGGTGAGCCACATGCTCGTTTGCCCCCTCTCCTATAAAATAAAATCAAAATTACACAAATATAAACATAGCACGGCTCATTAATATTATTGTCATGAATTACTGCTTACTTATTAAATGACATAAAACAAGTATTGTCTCTATTTAGACATAGTGTGACATAAAATTTTTGGCAAGTCACAAAAGACATTTACATCCCGGTAACTTGCAACACAGCCTAGGGTTAGAGTTAGACCAAAGCGAAAAATGGTCAATACCGTCAATTCCGGAATCTCTAGAGATTATTCGAGAGCTTATTAATCTAATTTACCATCATCATCATCATCATTACAGCCCTTCACAAGTCCACTGCTGAACATAGGCCTCCCCCAAAGAATGCCACAAAGCACGGCCCTGAGCCACCTGCATATCTTACCAGGTCGTCACTCCATCTAGTGGGGGGACGCCCTACACGCCCCACACTGCCACTCGAGAACCTTTCTTTAAATTTTGCTAATTTACCATACTAGATGGTAAATTAGCTCTCGGCTTCTTTTTTCGTTATCGGAAATCAGCGATGATTGTCGTCTTCTTTTTCGAGTAAGTGATGGCCCAGAGAGACAGAGAGCTTTAGCTACTTCCGTTCAAAATTCACATAATTTCATCAAACGACTGTTATTTTGCCTTTACTCTTCCATCCATTTGTACAAGTGCCAACTGTTTATGACCATTGTGTATATTACATCCAGCAAGTGGTAGAATAGCCTCATGTACCATTTCCTTGTGCGCATTTTTATTTCATGTTTTTCGAGCAGATCGATGCCGCCCATGTGTCGGTTGTAGTGACGTATGATGTTAGGCAGTGGAGTACTAGCTTATCATTGTCCTTAAAAGGAGTTGAAGGTTGTTGAAAAATATTTTTACGCCATAAATATTTTTTTAATGTTTGTTGTTTGTGAATAACCTAACCTCTTGTATTTATTTATTTATATGCAAAACACAACTTTTTAAGTATTTTTTGATTTTTTTTTATATTCAAGTTAATAAACTTAACTTTATCCACCCGCAAATTTGAATAAAAATTAGTTTGAAGTACACCAGCGACAACTTGTCAACTGGGTAAATTATTGAACTCTGACGTGGTCCCGCACTGCTGGCCGGATGATGAAGCTCAAGGGCGCTCAGCGAGCTATGAAGAGTGCTATGCTCGGAGTTTCTCTGCGTGATCGAGTTAGAAATGAGGATATCCGCAGTAGAACCAGAGTGACCGACATAGCCCAACGGTTTAGTAAGCTGAAGTGGCAATGGGCCGACCATATAGCTCGAAGAACCGACAACCGATGGGGGGAAAAAAGGTTCTCGATTGGGGACCTCGTGCCGGCGGACAATGTGTAGGACGTCTCCTCATTAGATGGAGTGACGACCTGGTAAGACATGCAGGAAGCCGATGGATGCAGGTGGCTCAGGACCGTGCTTTGTGGCATTCCTTGGGGGAAGCCTATGTTCAGCAATGGACTTACGAAGGGCTGTAATGATGATACACATTTCTAGGATTTAGCCTGCGAGAGAATAAGATAGAAACAGTATTAAGCGTTTAGGTATTATAAATTTATTTATATTTTAATAACATAAACCCTATAATTATCCTACTTTTGATACTCCGCATTAGTCTCATACGAAGTTTAGCTTTTAGGAAGGTTCACTTCTACCGCGTGTGAACTGTACATATGTTTTTTTTTTACCTCGCACTACTTGGCGACTCAATACCAAGTTTCAGCTAGATCGGTTCATTAACCTTTGAGATATCACAGGATAAGCAAGTCAATCGGAAATATCTACAGAAAATTGAGTTTCGTGCCGTGATTAAGTTCCTCACTAATCAAGAAAAAACGTTTAAGGGGTCTCTTGCCCTGTAAATATGAAAAAACTGTGTCACTTTATAAGATCATAGTCTTTTCAAGCAAGACAGACTCAATTTAAGATGATCAGCGTTCAGTTCAACCAATTGAAGCAACTTTCTCAGAAATTGTTAAAAAACTTGTTCTTGAAAATGCTTGTCTGAAAAAAACAGATCGCAGAAATGATTGGAGTATCATTTATGACAATTTTAAACATTCTCCATGATCATCTTGGTATGTCCAAGGTCAATGCAAGATGGGTGCCAAGAATGCTCACACTGCTTCAGAGACAGCAGCGGGTTGAGTGTTCGAGCGTGTTTTTGAACATGTGTAGTGAGAACATTTGCGAAATTATGAACCGAATAAGACTGGGGATGAAACTTGGGTTCATCACTATGAACTTGAGTCAAAGTAATGCATGCCGTGGCATAAAAAGGCGCAGCGCCGCCTAAGCAGTTCAGGGTGCCATAATCGGCTGGAAAGATTATGGCTTAATTTTTTGGGATTCAAAGGGGATTTTATTGATTGATTATACCTAAAGATAACGGTGCTGGAAAAATTGAAATATACCATTAAAGAAAAAAGAAGGGGAAAGTGGTCTTGTGCTGTGTTTGCAGGACAATTCACAAAAGTCATGATGCAATGGTTTCCTTACACAAGTGCGATTTCCAAATTTCACCATCATACTACACATTTCTAGTAGGGGAGCCCCCTTTAATATTTAATTAATTTTTATTGTTTGTTGGTATAGCGGCAACAGCAATACACATTCTATGAAAATTTCAACTGTCTACCTATTACGGATCATGAGATACAGCCCGCTGAGGGATGGACGGACGAACGAACGGACAGCGGAGGCTTAGTAATAGGCTCCCGTTGGTTACCCTTCGGGTACGGAACCCTAAAAAGAGCTTCGTTGAAAGAAATTTACAGAGGACGAAGAAGTAAAGTCATTTTCTGCTGCCAATTTTGAGGGCCTTAACAAAAAAAAATCGAAAGTATAAATAAGTTATTTGAACAGTCTGAGATTAATCGAGAATATATCGAAAAGAAAAAATAATTTCAAGTTTAATTTTCCCTTTCATTCCGCGAACTTTGTGACCTCCCATCGTATGTCTGATGAACTATATCTAGTCGCAGTTGGCATTATTGTCCCATGTACTCTGTTCTCGAAAAAATATACTTACAATTCATTAAGTAGTAATTGAAATGCCTTACTGCTCATTTTACAAATGTACCAGTCATTCAGGCAGAATAAGAGTCACAGACTTTTAAGTTTACCTTCATCAACATCATTATCTTCATTACAGCCCTAAACAAATCCCCTGCTTAACTTAAGAATGTCACAAAGCCATGCCACTATTTTACTTAAATAATTGTATTATATTTGCATCTGTAAGAACTTTAGTTTTTCAGTTTCAAAACCAAATATTTATGAAATAAAAGTGTCCAGCCATGTTATTGTGGTAAGTCGGATAGAGCACGTCGATCATAGTGTCTTCGTTTCTTTTGTTTTCATGGCATGGTCGGGTATGTATGTAAGTGCACATAGTCCACTTAGCAATTATCTGTTCTAGTGTAGAATATTATCATCTTTTTTATATCAATGGGCTAAAGTAACAATAATAAATACAAAAAAATATTCATAATTGCTTATTTAACTCTCTTCTATAACTATGCTGTGTATAAGCAATAATCAGCAGAAATTATATTTTGCCACAAATAGGTGCAAACTTGTGATGTGATTGCTTGTAGACTTTGCAAACTGTCAAATTTCAATTGTTTCTGTTTCTAAATTTTAACCTAAAATAATGAGGTTCAGAAGGGCTAGAACCCAGAGCCGTAACTAATACCCTAAGGGGCTGTATATATACTAGAGATAGATGCGCGACTCAAATTTAATTTTCTTTAGTGCCGTGCTTTGCATAACAGACGGCGCTTACAAAAGAAGGAACTTGGAAAAAATAAACACATGTGCTGGACGCGATCCGAGGGTCTTTAGATTTCGGGACCGCCCGATTATCCACCTGGGCTATTATAACATTAAGCGTTATGGCGAAATTAGCCTTCGTATTCTAATAATATTTTAGCAGTTTTTCATTGTCTGAAAACACAGATAAAATGGCATTTTCTAAAAATAAATAATGTTCAATAAATATTAATAACAATTTAAGCGTAACCAGTGACCGCTACTAACTGCGTAGCACGTGGATTATTGCGTATGCATAGACTTAATATATAAGTGCCCTCTAGTGAGATTAAAATAAGTCTAGCCTAGCGTTTCGGAATGTAGATGGAAGCACATAAAACGTATCATTTTGTTCGTAAAATAATGTTCTAAGTTGCATGCCCATGGGATAAAGGTTCAAGTGAACTTATCAATAATACTTTTTGATATTCATCCATTGCTACTGAATCAGATACCTGGGCGTAAATAAAATATAGTTTTCTTTTATTTACATCATTAACTATATCAATTCATAGACTGGTTTTTGTGCATGTGATGTTGAGATTATTTTAAATGTCGTTTTGGCAGAACATGGTGACAAGCCGCATATTATGGCTATTCTGTTTTTTCGGACTTCTGTGAATAAAAGATAGTTCATTGATAATAATATGTATATTTAAAACTGAGTTACATTTTTTTCTGACTTTGGAATCAATCATGTATAGCCAAGATAACTCATGAGCCTTTTGCTGTTCTTAGCTTTTTAAAAAAGCACAAACAAAGGTATAACTGTGTCATATAATATTGAGTCACAGCATTGAATATAAAATAATTTCATCAAAAATGCAACTATATTTCATTAAAAAGCAATGTAATGTTTAAATTTGTAAATATTTGTTAAATGCTGGTTGATCCAGTTGATTAAATTCATAATATCATAACACAGATTCATTCAAACTTGCACTTGTTTTTTATCTATAAATTGCATTGAAAGACATGATAACTACATTTTTACTTTCCAGTCTAAATTACTCTTGCAGAGCCTTGATTTATTGTCTAATGCCCAAATATTCAAACGCTTTTCAATTTTAAGATGGAATTAATTCTCGTGTTGTCTCTATCACTTTAAGTCAATGTGAGTGTGACACCACGAGACTTAACGATACCTTAAAATTGGATAGCGTTTGAGTATTTGGCCATATAAGCACCAACGTCTTCCTAAAATATTAAAATAAAATATAAGTTATGTGTTTATAAGTTTCAATGTTTATAAAAGTTCAATGATATCACGTTAATAATTATGTCATTGTAAAAACATGATTTAATGATTAAAATTTGATAATAAAATAAATAGTCTTATGTTAAAAATCATAAAATCTCAAAATATTCATATAGTTTTATTTTAACCTATGAATAATGCATAGCATAAACTGACATGCTTAAAGTTGTATTTATAACAAAACAGAAATATTTAAACAATTTTTACTTATATACTGCTATTAAGTGGTCAAGGATGGAAAAGGCTTATTATGAATTATGGATATGGACACACATTTAAAGATACAGTTCATCTACTGGTTTAGGAAGCGATTATAGATTGTTTGCTATTGTAATGGTTGTATAGAAAGTTTACAATGTGCAGTTTGAATGTAGCAGGTCACACATAACTTATGCTGCAGCTTGCTTGTCATCGTTTTGGGTCACAAGCTGTGTTTGTGGCAGAGTCACACATAGTTGAGCAAATTTTTGACGTAAGTTCTGCCTCAACTCTTGTCTTTTTTCTGTTATGTTCCTGCGTGACTTGAATTCTAAGACTTCTTCTATTGGTATATAACTGGTATCATGTTCTTCATCAGATGAACATGTGTCCTAAAAAATAAAACAATACTAAGTAAGCATGAAAGTTAACAGTAGGTTATAAGTTAGGACAATAACAGGTAACAGTACATATAGTAACTTGATAAATTAACCGGTTCAGTGCGGGCAACACGCCAGGCGTGCCATCGAATACTTTTGTGTGGCGTATGACACGCGAGGCGTGTCTTTTTTTAAATCGTTATAACTCGCTCAAATTGCTTTTTTGGAAAATTTATCCAGAAAAAAATATTCACTATTTTGCAAGTAGTTCATGCCTGCGGCTTCGTTTCTGGATATTTTGAAAAATTGAAATTTTTAGGAGTTTACAACCTTTTTTAACTTGTACATGGTACCGTTTTTACTTTATAGGTTTTTAAAACATGTTGTGGAAAAATACTCTAATAAGAAACAAATGAACAAATAATAGCACTCATTGCGATCGCTCACAAACTTAAGTTGTAAACAAGTTTCTAAAAACAACTCTCCTGTTAAAAAAAACCAATGCCTTTATCTCTTTTGCTTAAAATGGTTGAAGTGCCGACTTATTACTATAATTTGGCCGAATGGACCTACGAAGTACCATGTGCTCTTGTGATATGGTATAAGGTTTATTTTTGCTTGAAACAGTTCGAAACCGTTCATGCATAAAAAAAGTTCGCTAATAAATAGTCGTTTGTCAATCCGCCGCCGTATAGCGCCGGCGTTTTTTTCCTTTTGAAAACATTTGTTTTGCTATTCTTACTAATTAGACGTTTTCAGATCGACTTTACTTTTACATTTGTATAACATTAAATAATATTTAACATTTGTAAATATCAATAAATAATATACCTTTTTTTTTCAAATTAAGGTTCTTCATTGTTTGATATTTACAAATGTTATTATTAGGTGAAAATTTAATTTAATAAAAACCAAGGTTTCCAGGGTGATTTAGCTGTGCCTACTTATATAAATCATTTTTTTATAACAACAAAAAATAGTACAAAAGGTGTGTAATCTCTTCATAACAAAAGTCACTTTCTCTCAATTTCAAAGAAAACGCGTAAAAAACACGTAGTTACCCACTAAAAACAAGTATCCTTCCATTTGTAACTTATGTTTGATGTCAAATAAACTTAATTAGGTCTAAACAAGCAAAAAAAGCATAAAAAAGAACATTACTTTTACACATGGCGGATGGCACAATAGGCGTTTGTCTGCAAATTGTCTGTGGCGCTTGACACGCCCGGCGTGTCATGAAATATTTGTTCGCCGCCACAGCTAAAAGTTGTCGAAAATTGGTGCCGCAACGAATCGGTTAAGTGTATTGGAACGGAGTTCCTTATCGGACGATACCAATTTGGCGGATGGGGGCTAGGCGACAAAAACTGTAAGATTTTTCCGTCACGACCCCTTCTGACGTAGTGTAGGCGGCCTTGGTGGCTATAAGGAAGCGAGATAGAATAATATCCATTTCCCTCGCACTATTTCTTATCTAGCCATGAAAGAAATATTATTTTATTTTAAATAATGCTAGTAATTCATATATTTGTATTTATTAATCAATACATTTATCAATAATAATGTACTACGAAAGGAACTTAGTTCCAACCGAGTGTTCCACGAAACTTACGCATGGTTTCTTTTATTTCAGTAAAGAATATAACAGAAACAGTAAATTGGGACTCAGTTGTTCCAGTATTAAGACCACGGTGTTAGTCCAGTATGTATCAAGCATTTTTTTACATACATACATATAATCACGCCTCTTTCCCGTAGGGGTAGGCAGAGACCACTTCTTTCCACTTGCTACGATCCTTACATACTTGTTTCGCTTCGTCCACTTTCATTATTCCCTTCATACATGCTCTACGGTTTAGGGTACTCTTAACCTGGCCTTTTTTCAAGACGTCCCTAATTTGGTCTAGAAATGTCCGCCTAGGTCTACCCCTTCCAACACTTTCATTCACACTCGCTTTATACACTTTTTTCGTCAATCGTTCTTCATTCATTCCTCTCGACGTGGCCAAACCATCTCAGCATACCTTTCTCTATTTTTGTCACTACATCTTCTTTCAGACCACAACGTTTCCTTATCTCACTATTTCTTATCCTGTCACTCAGTTTAACTCCTATCATACTTCTTAATGCTCTCATCTCAACTGCATTTATTCTGCTTTCATGTTTCTTCTGCCATACCCAACTTTCACTTCCGTACATGAGTGTCGGAACCAACACCCCCTCATGCACAGCCAAACGAGCCTTGTTAGACACCTTCCGACTGCTCATAAAGGAGTGCAAAGCTCCATTCACCATGTTTCCTGCATTCACTCTTCTTTCGATATCACTCTCACACTTTCCATCTCTTGTAAACTTTGACCCCAGATACACAAACTCTTTCACCTGTTCAATTTGTTCATCTTCAATCATGATATTGCAGTCTGTCACTGCCTCATCTTTTTCAAACACCATCACTTTCGTCTTCCTTACATTCATCTTCATTCCCTTTCTAACAAAAGCTCCACTCATAGCAGTTACCATCTCCTGCAACTCCTCGGCCGAAGACGCAAGTAATACTTGGTCATCAGCATAGAGAAAACATTTGACGAGTAACTCATTCATTCTCAACCCACTTTCATTCTCTTTTAAATCTGTCAAACAATTGTCCATGAACAGATTAAACAGCCACGGTGACGCTACACATCCCTGTCTAACACCTTTTTCGATATTAAACCATTCAGTGTATGCCCCGTTTATCCTTACACAAGCACTAGAATCCCTATAAAGAGATTGCAATGCTCGTATGAGGATACTGCCCACACCGTTCATGGACAGTGCTGACCACAATTCATTCCTCACCACTCTATCATAGGCCTTTTCTAGATCTACGAAGGCGCATTTTTATTACAATCTTATAATATATATAATTCTTGCCAAAACATGTAAACAGCACCATAAAGCCGAAGTTTTATAAATAACAAAGAAACAAGTCTACTTACCAACATTTCTTGTAGTGAAAGAGTAAAACCAGTACACGAAGATTTTTCATTTTTAGTCATATCTATACAGTCGCCTCTCTCGTGGTTACAAAATCCTTCAGAGCATGCAACCTCCGAGCCTTCTGGAGAGCTCATGAGAGAAGATGAACCGGACAAAGTTTCGCAGCAACCTCCATTATTAACAGATAAAGTTTCACAGCACCCCCCGTTATTACCAGAAGAATAGCCACAGTCATGGGAATGTTCACTGGGAGAGAGATTACCATTTTTATTCCTTTTTTTCCCCGACTTTTTAGGCGAGCGACGTTTTGTATAGTCATCTTGGCATGATTGGCAGCCATCTCCACTAGTATCATAGCACTGATTATAGTCGCGCGGTGAGAGTAAATCGGTAGGTGTGTCTCGCTCTTCTAACAGGCATTCTTCACATTGACATTTTTCTTCTGGTTCTTCAGAGTCGGCCTCCTATATGCAGGAAATTGATATTAAATACTTTTGCTCTTAATTAAATAAAAAAACACGCTTATTTTTAATATACAAGCTATTTCTTTAACTTTTCTTGCTAATAGGACAGAATAGTGGGATTGGAAAATAACCTAAAGAATTACACAGGAGATAGTTTTAATTTTGATATCATAATACTTGATAGTCTCACTTTAAAATATATATTTTCTTTATTTAAATATAATTAGGATAATATATATAGGATAATAGATATGTAAATATATTATATGTTTTTAAAATTATACTACGTGATTTGGAGAAAATATTTCAGTTGGAGTCAAAAAGTAGACTGCGACTGCGATCCAAGCTTAATGGCGGTTGTGAAGCTAGGCCCAATATAATAGTATCTTGTTTCACACATTCACGCGTTTCTACTCAAGTACAGTCGAGTACATAGTTATTGCAGTTTGTTAATATTTTTTTGTAAATCTACTCTCGTTTTGTTTTTTATATTAAAAGTAAAAGTTCATTGAAAGATAGATGCAAAGCTATAGGGGGACCGTTTAGAACAATTTAGGTCATAGTTGTGTTAGACGAAGTCAGACAATTTTTTTAACGATTTTTTTTTTCATTTTTGGTGATAAAACCCAAAATTTTGCAGTTAATTGCTAATAATGACAATTATCTGTAAAACTGGCAAGTTTCATTGATAACGTTTTATTTTTAATTAAAGTAAGGTATAAGCAATCTAACAAAACATGGGTCTAAGCATCTGTGTCATCAGATTTTTTTTTTGTATAGACACTAAGTTCACAAAAATTTTGAAAGCTTTAAAGAAACAGATTTTGACGCTATGTTAAAAAAACTGATTATGTTATCTTATTTAATGATTTTATTTGAGAAGGGAAGAGTTGTTAGACACCACACATGTGTTTTAATATGTGTAAGTGGTTTAAGTAACCATTTTAACCAACTGGTGGATTATTTTAAATAAAAGATGGGATTTAATAACCCTATAGCGAAAATAATTTTGTTTATATTTAGCTTATGATAAGCTACGTTAACTATAAAGATGATATACTACTTTCATACATTGTTAGCTTAGTGGACTGAAAATTTGCCATAAAAATAACTTTCGGTGAAATTGGTATGAGCATTCGTTATTTAATGATGAACTATTCCTTTCATTAACAATTTTCCGTATCAGCTTGCTATTTCTACAGTAAAACAGGACAAGGTCCTCTTGGATGATTTTTGCACCCAGCTAATTTCCGAATAATATGGAGCTATTCACTGTGCATCATATCATCCTACAAGTCTCGAAGAAGTCGGCAAATTTAACATATTCCTGATAACAACTGAAAATAATAAAAAACTGTAGTTTCCCGCCAGCCGGCTAAGTACTGCAACTATAGTAAAATCTCCCCTATAAGGTAATCTCCATAGATTGGGGGATGCCTATGTCCAGCAGTGGACTTCTGATAGGCTGTAATGAATCCACTGTGCTTGAGACATTACTGTGTCACAAGCATAAGCGCATACACAGAAGCTTTCACTAGTATGGTGCCTGTCAAATAAATTAGTTAGTAGTAGATCTTAGGTGTGACTAAAAGTGAGGTATGTGGCACGGGTGACAACATCCATAAGGACAGTCATGTATGGAGTGTAATGTGATATTTAATGTTTAATGAAATGCTACCGTGGAGTGGTAAATAATACGGCTCATAAGAGACAATAAAAAATTTGTATAATATCTACTGCTTTATAAAAATGTTAGTGACAGATAATAAGTTTTCTGATAATTTTTTTTTTGTTTGAATATGTTTGTTGTTCATAAATACCCAGATGATGTCGTGAGGCGAAACCAGTCTGTTTTTATAGTCAATAAATTATTAATTAAAAATAATATTGTGAAACAAGTATTGTAACATTTCGTGCGCGTATGTACAAGCGTAGTCGACGCCATCTTGGGTCAAGTTACTTGGTGGGCACAGTACGTACAGTTACGTAAAGGTAATATATTGCCTGTACGTAACAACTGCGCTGTAAAAAAAATGGCGTTATTCACTGTAAAACCACGGGCGCATGCGAGAAGTGTGAAGGGTAGCAGGCAGGTCACATTCAACGCGGGTCTCAAGCTCACACGCTCTTGTGTTTTTGTGCAAAAGCTGGCTGGCTGATGGTGCCAAATAATCTTAACAACTATGCTACGTGCGCAGCATTTTAGTAAATAATGAAAAAGTACCTTGCATTTATTCTCCACAGCTTGCCTCTCTTTCTTCTTGCGCCTTTTGAGTTTCTTCTGTTCTTTCCTTTGTTGCCGCGTGAGTTCTTCTTGAGTTATTTCATCATAGAGAAGCTGTAGCTTAGACACACCACTTTTTAATTCCACTGCAGTTTCAAATTTACGATAAAGTGCCTCCACGCCTACCGCCGCTAGTGTTTGACAGGTGCCTTCTTCCTCTCGCAACCGCAGCGAAATCCGCTGAAGACGCTCATAAATGCATATCCCAAGACAAATTAAGACCTGTTGAGTTATTTCAGTAAATTCACATTATTTTGTATATTACGTGAATAAAATAATATTAATATAATTAAAATTTTCATATTAGTTAACTATTAAATTCTTTTTTTATAGGATACGGGTGACAAACGAGCACACAGTCCACCTGATGGTAAGTGGTTGCTGTGACCCATAGACATCTACATCTATCCTCTAATACAAATCAAAATGCAGATGCGTTGTCACCCATGAGGACTAAGATGGAATGCCTCATTTCCAGTAAAAAGAGTCTCCGATTCTCTACACTCACCATACACCACACAACAGTGTTAAGCTGCTATTTTACGCTGGTATTCTGTGAGAGTGTGGTCCTTCCCCGGTCGTGCCGACCCATTCGTGCTATAGCTATACTATTAATATAGCTGCAGAATGGCTCTACCACATAAAAAAAAGTAACGTAAAAAAAATTCTTAAATAATGATTTTGTAATAGTTCTCAAAGCATGTATTTAGCACTAAGCCCTAATAATAATAATATCATTATTTAGCCTGCACGCTCAGTGTGGTGAGTATTGCGAAAAATTTACAAGTTATGCAGTCCATTGTACATTGTAAAAAAAAGCTGTTTATTTTATAGAATAAGAATAATATAAACGAGCACACAGTCCACCCAATAGAAAGCGGAAGCAGCGGCCCACAGACATCTAAATCTACCCTTGAAAAGAATATATGTCCGTTTTATGTTATGTACGTATTATATACTTTAGTCATAAAATAAAGTTAAATTTACAGAAAAAACAATTGAACAATTTGTTCGCTATACCACACTGCTCCAGGTCATCATGACAGACTCTACATGTCCCAAAAATATTTAATTATTCGGACATGCAACTATAACTATCCTCACGACGTTTCTTTCACCGTCGAGGAAAGTAAATCAGTGGCGACACTTCATTTGAAGCTTGAACGGGAAAAGGAGGTTACTCGAATACTATAAGATATACAGCAAGCGGTTGCCCCAATCTGCTACAGCTCTTTTAGCTTAACTTAGGGTTTAATATTTCCGAATTTCCGACCAAATTTTATTAATATTATACTTTGAATTACACAACATTAACTTCTTTTGAAGCTACTACAGAACACAATTATAAAACAGGATTTTCTTATAATGGGAGGCACTCATTAGTTTACAAAAACGAGAATTCATCATCAAATGACAGACATTAGTTAGTGAGTAGTGTTGACACGCCTGATGACCAAGTTGAAATGTCTAGTTTACCTACCAATAATTAGGTTTCTATATGTCATTATAGTTTGGCACTACCATGAGAGTTTAAAGAGAGTGCTATACTATTACTCATACATTATTATGCATAATGCATAAATTAATAACATGTTTTGATTGTTTGGAGGTCGAGTGTCGGTAGGTATGGAAAAGTCAAAAATAAACTTTGTTTATAATTTGACCTTAATGTTTAGTGCAACCGTGATAAATCCCGCCGATTACTTTTTATTTTATTTTGTAAATAATGTGAGGAAACAATACTTGCCTCTTCCTGTGCAATTTCAAGTGTTTTAGCATGCCTTTCCCTATGGTTTCCAAGTAACTCAGGTTCCGCCCTGGCTATCAAATGCGCTATGTAGTCAGTCTTGGTTTGTAAATGAAGGTGTTTATCCAAAAGGCATCGTTTGATGCCTCCATAAAGTGCCCCCACATATCCCTTTTCTTTATGTGGCTCCTTTTCTTCAACTAATAGCTGATAAGCTCTTAATACCTGGGCACGACAAAATCACGTCTTTAGACAAGATCACATATACACACATTGTTTCAAATGTATTTTTTTAATTGCTGGTAAGTATTATGACACCTAAACAAATACACCAATACATATATTACGTCAATAATAATACAAGTTTCAAAATAGAAACAAAATCTTAACATCCAATATATTGCAACAGGTATCGAATAAGCCCTGGAGATGCAGACAGATTTAGTTAAATAGTTATTATACATAATAAATGTAAAAACTGTGAGCTATAGTATTTTTGTTATAATATAATAGTGTAAAGCAGTATAGAAACTTCAAAAGAAATATATTAAATAGTAGCGATCTGATTTTTGGATTTCGACAAGTGTCATTTACCATGTCTAATTGTAAATCTAAACCATCTAGAGACTCACTCAAACACACACAAATTTCATCAAAATCGATCGAGACATTTTACAGTTTTTTTTAGAATGACGCGGGGCAATTGATTTTTAAATATTATACAATAAGTATAGATATTCTCTTAACTGGTATCCACTACTCCTTGACTGGTAGCAAATGTGCTATCTTATTATCTACGGGCACGGCAGTGTCTCGCCAAGTCGAGCAAAAAAGCGGCACGGCCGTACCATCCTTTTCTCGAAGCAGTTCAGGCCATTTTCGAAACCCTATAACTTCGTTGTTGATAAAACTAGAAGCCTGAATTTTCAGTAACCAAGTAGGCATTGTATAATCTCGATATGCTTCAAAATTTATTAAATTTGAACCAGTAGTTTAAGAATTATAACTAGTCAAACTTTCTTAATTTTGTCACTCTGACTGACCGATCATCAATGCTCTAAGCCTTAGAGAAACAATCTAAATTAATATAATATGTATTACTTGAGAGATACATTGCGTTTCCATACGATGGCCAAGTCAATAGACTCAAGATGCAGATGCGTTGTCACCCGTGAGGACTAAGATGGAATGCTTCTACTTGTGAATTTAATAGAATATTTACTTCTAAAACTATCTCTATAAACAGTCACAAATCATTTAATGAATGGGCGACAGTAGCAATTTATAAAAGTAGACGAAAGTTATACGAGCTTTATAATGAAAGATCATATAATCGTAGTGTTATACGAGGGTGGATTGAAAAGTACTCGGCCTAACACAGATCCATTCAATTCTAAAAATCAAATCTACCCACATTATTTAGTTCAGTTCAGACTAGTTCATTGTGTGAAGTTCGAAACGTGTGCGATAATTAGTTGTGATTTTATAAATTTATTAACAAAGTAATTGGACATAATTTCTGCGAATGGAGCAAATCGAGCAGCGTGCCGTCATTAAGTACCTCCATAAGAAGGGGCTATCATCAAAAGCCATCCATGATGACATGGTCAGTACATTAGGCGATTGTGCTCTGTCATATTCATCCGTCAAAAAATGGATAGCAGAATTTAAGCGTGGTAGAGAGAGTGTGAAAGATGAACCCCGCTCTGGAAGGCCTTCGACGTCAACTACTGACGAAAATATTAAAAAAGTACTTGATTTAATAATGGGAGACCGCAGATTAAAAATTAGAGAGATAGCCGAGATTATAGGCATCTCTTATGAACGAACTCAAAACATCATTGTCAACGAGTTGGGTTTCCACAAGGTGTCTGCGAGGTGGGTTCCGCGACTGCTTTCAGTTGAACAAAAAAGGACGCGATTGACTATTTCACGCGACTGTTTGGAGTTATTTGAAGCCGATGCAGATGATTTTTTGAATCGTTTTGTTACTATAGACGAAACATGGGTTCATTACTGTACACCGGAAACAAAACAACAATCAAAACAGTGGAGAAGACCTGGTTCACCACCCCCTAAAAAGGCTAAGTCGATTTTGTCGGCAAATAAGGTGATGGCTTCAGTATTCTGGGACTCGAAAGGTGTGATTATGATTGATTATCTTGAAAGGGGTCAGACTATAAACTCTGATTACTACTGCACCTCACTACGTCGTTTACGAGAGGAAATAAAAGAAAAACGTCGAGGAATGCTCAGAAGAAAAGTCCTGTTTCATCGAGATAACGCCCGTGTTCACACGTCAGTACAGTCAATGGCTGAAATTCACAACTGTGGCTTTGAACTGTTACCGCATCCGCCGTATTTACCTGATCTGGCACCATCAGACTTCTTTCTGTTCCCTAACCTAAAAAAGCACTTGGGAGGTCAAAGATTTTCGACAAACGACGAGGTCAAAGCAGCTGTAGACGCAAATTTTGACTCTAAGAAAGAATCATTTTTTTTCAACGGTCTAAATGCTTGGAAGGGGAGGTGGCAAAAGTGTATTGAACTTGATGGTGATTATGTAGAAAAATAAAAATATAACTGATTTAGTATGTGTTTATTTTCTTGGTTAGGCCGAGTACTTTTCAATCCACCCTATTTAGAGAATATGTAAAAACCTATTCTAAAATTTTTTAAAAAGTATGTTCCACAGCTAAGGCTTTACTTTTAAGCAACAAAATAAAAACTGCATCCGATACAATTAAAATAACATGGAGTATAATTAATAGTGAACGGGCAAGGTCATACCACGGAACTCGGATTTTCAATTGAATATTAACAATAGTTTAATTAAATCTGATCAAAAAGTTGCTATGGCTTTTGAGAAACATTTTATTGATGTTCCTTTTTGACAACATAATCATTAAATTCGTCTCCTATTGTCGCCGAATCTTTGCTTTAACAAAACGTAAAGTCTTATTCAAATACTTTTAAATTCTATAGAGTATTGCCAAAAGATATTGTTAAATATTTTAAAACTATTGATGTTAAGAAAACGGCAGACTTATGGGGGATTTCCGTTAAAGTTATTGCATCTATAATAGATACTTATAGCACCTTATCTAGCCATAATTTTTCTCTAAATAAAAATGAATTGCTGTCCGTTAGTTTTGCTAAAATTCCAAAACTTTTTTGTGTGTGTTTGAATGGTTTGATGGTTTAGATTAACATTTGGACTCGGTAGGTGTCGCTGTTGTCAAGATCCAGATTCGCGCTAAAATTCCAAAACTTTTTTGTGTGTATTCAATGGATCCCTAGATGGTTTAGATTAACATTTGGACTCGGTAGGTGGCGCTGTTGTTGTGACCCAGAAATCACCCGTGCGAAGCTGGGGCGGATCGCAAGTTATGTTTAACATATTTGCTAATTTTAGTGAGTTTTCTATGTTTAATATTTTGAATGCGTAAAGCTACATTTATCATACTAAGTAATACAATGTCACATGAGCTCAGCTTTGAAGTGTATTTATAAGTTAGGCTCACCTTAGTCTTACAATCGGCGCAGAAGCGATGCTTGCGCAGATAGTTGTGCAGCGTGTCGTGCAGCGTGTTGAAGTGCACGAGCGTGACGTGTTCGCGTGCGGAGGCGCGCATGGCGTCCCAGGCGGCGCGCCAGGCCGCGCGACCGCCCCAGCCCCACGCGCCCCAGCCCCAGCCGCACGTCCCCACGCCGCCCACGCCCCACGCGCCCCACGCGCCGCACGCCCCGCCCGCCCCGCCCGCCCCGCCACTCGCGCCGGCCCCGGACCCCGCGCCCCAACCACGCGCCCCACCCGCCTCCAAAGAATGTAGTGTACACCTCTGTGACTTTTTCCAACGTGGTTGACTTAGAATTAGACATTCTATACCCGTGCTGAAAGATTTGTGGCTAGGTTTTTATTTACATAAACTTACATAGGCCCACTGGATTTGATGTAATATAAGCATGAAGATGGGCGACGGCATTCACTAATAAACACAAAATACTATAAAAAAAGACTCCAGTTGCCAACCAGCATGACAACTATGGCAAAATCTCTCTATCATGCAATCTATAAGGAAAGCGCTTTTAAATATCCACATTACAATTAACTTTTATATATTACATAACTTTGGCAAATATTCCCCTTATGAGGCAATATATGAGCTATGTTCAGCAGTGGACTTTTAATATGCGGTAATGGTAACAGTAATATCTAAATATTGTGATGAAAACAATTTTAAACACTAAATAAATAGAAAAATACACAATAATAATTTTCTTCAAACTTACTTTTTTTTTCAAACATATTTCACTTAACAATAATTTCATTTATACAATTTTTAAATTATTTTTAATAGAACCAGCATGGTGGCGATTACCTTATTCCCAGGGGTTATTTTCATTCATGTATTGTTTGATATTATAATAACCCTTTTTGTACAGTTTTTCTTTAACAAAACTTTTAAACTTGTTTATTGATAAACTTTGAATATGTTCTGGGATTTTGTTATAAAAGCGTATACATTGCCCCATAAATGAATTGCTGATTCTGTGGAGTCTAGTAACTGGTATTACAAGCTTATGTTTGTTCCTAGTGTTTAAAATATGCACATCCTTATTCTTATTAAAGCTATTTATGTTTTTATGTACCTATTGTAACCTACATTACATTTTCATAAATATATTGCGATGCCAAAGTTAATATGTTTATTTCTTTAAATTTTTGTCTGAGGGACTCTTTACAATTTAGGTTATAAATCGCCCGAACGGCTCTCTTTTGCAAAACAAATATAGCTTCAATATCAGTTGCATTACCCCATAGCAAAATTCCATAAGACATTACGCTATGAAAGTAACTAAAATACACTAATCTGTCTCAACATTTGTGAGACTTCTAATCTTTCTTACAGCATATGCTGCAGAACTAAGTCTGCTTGCTAATTTAGATATATGGGGGCCCCATTGAAGTTTCGCGTCAACCGAGAAAAACAGTGGTATCCACAAGACTCAACTCCTCCCCATTTAATAGCACATTGGTATTCGAATGTTTTACATTAGGTATTGTAAATTTAATACACTTTGTCTTATTGCCGTTTAAGAGCATATTGTTGGCGTTAAACCAATGTACTAATTTCGATAGAGCATTATTGACATCGTCATAATTAATTAACTGCCGTTTGAGTTTGAAAATTAAAGAGGTATCGTCAGCAAATAATACTATATCGTGATTGTCCCCTACAAGATAAGGTAAGTCATTAATATAGATTAAAAACAGGAATGGGCCAAGAATCGAGCCCTGAGGAACGCCCATTGATACTACCGATCTGGAAGAACCTTTACCATTGATCTAAATCTAAAAAATCTTATTACTATTGAAAGAAAACATTGATTGATTGATGCAAAACTTAACCAATAAGGGCAATCTTCAGTAATAAGTTAATACTATTAAACCATTTAGACAGTAAATAATATAATTAGTTTAAAGAAATGAAGATTCTAATTATAATAATCCCATTTATTGCACAGAAAACACAGATAGAGAAAGAGGTTCATATATCAAGTCATATTATTAAGTTACAAATTTTAAAAATCAATTATTTTGTTCCCCACATCACTCAAGAGATAAAACAAATATTACTATAGATATAGGACTACTTACCTGTGACCATTTAACAGAGTGGCAAGAGACTGTGAATGTGTTAATTTATCTTCTCTTATTGTCATTGTCTCATCTGGTGTAAGTATCAAAGGGTCTAATGTTGGATGTCCTGATTTACACAGTTGATAAAAGAGTCTTTCAACACTGAAATAAAATAATAATAAAGTATTAGAATACTCATACATATAGTGTGTACAGAAGTCGGTTTCAAGCCGGAATCGGGTGATAAGTCAAGTCATAATAATTAACAGACAAATATGAAAAAATCTTTTAAAGTTACTTGCCACACTTGTGTAGTACATTTTTTTTTCAGTACAGTCATTTAAATCTGGGCAAACTATTTATTTTGAATACTTGGTTGGGAAAAAAATTACATTTCCTTCTGGACTGCAGCAGTTGGCTATAAATTTTAAGCAACAGTTTTCAGAAGCATTATTCAAGATTACATAATAAAAAGAAAATTAAAAAAGAAGTTAAAATATGTAGCAACAGGAGTTAAAAGACCATCACAGGATGTAGATTTTCTCGATTTGTTTTTGTAACCTGTAATTTTTAAAATACATTGCAAAGATTTTCATTTATATTTTTCTGTTAACTATTATGACTTGACTTATCACCCTTTTCTGGCTTCACGTCGACTTCTACGACACTTGTATTTTTCAAGTTAGTAATAGTTTTTATTTTATTTGATGATGACAAAATTAATTGCAAACTACAACAATAACCTGTCTAGCCCATAAAATACAATTTAAAAAATTATTTCTTTTCTGAATTCAAATTTGGAATGTTTATTATGTAACAATTTTGATTTATTTGGCTAAATTTCACATATTACTTTACACAGTGATTGCTAAATTACATTATGGCATGGGATGTTAAAACAGAATTGCAGCAATTGCTTTGCACAAAGTAGGTATTGAGCCGTCGGTAATTTTTAAGATGCTGTCGATAAATACACAAACAATTCCTCTGTCAAGGCATAACAAGATTGGGATGGTCCTGTGCTGTAAGGAATGGTCAAACTAACGGTCTGTAAACTCCCTTAAATCCAGGATTCAACATAACCCTTTAAGAAAACTAAAAACATGAGATATTTTACCCATGAAATCTCAGTTTTATTGAACAGCTGGTATAATCCCACAAAATATTAAACAAGACCAGAATCTTAGCAACATCATCATC
Source organism: Parnassius glacialis (assembly GCA_033319125.1). Lineage (NCBI taxonomy): Eukaryota > Metazoa > Arthropoda > Insecta > Lepidoptera > Papilionidae > Parnassius > Parnassius glacialis. The sequence continues at coordinate 39,566,714 of JAVANC010000016.1, forward strand.
ATTACAGCCTATCACAGTACACTGTTGAACATAAGCCTTTCCATAGATTGCCTCATAAGGCGGATATTTACCATAGCTGTCATACATGGCAGGCGGGTTGGTAACCACAGTTTATTATTTTATAGTTGCTATTAGGAAGTCTCTTATCTGACTGACACTTGATCTAGGCATAAGTAAATGTTGAGATATAGAATGGGATCAAAATAGTGATAATTATTATTAGTGAAAATGTGGTAGAGTCATGTTACAGCTACATTGTCGGCTCAACCAGGGTAGGACCACGCTGTCACAGAATACTAGCGTAAAATAGCAGCTTAATACTGCTGTGTTTCATGAGGTGAGTGTAGAGAACTGGAGACCCTTTTTATTGAAAACGAGGCATTCCATCTCAGTCCTCTGAGGTGACAACGCATCTGCAATTTTTTCTTAATTGAGGATATATGTAGATGTGGACTGTGTGCTTGTTTGTTACCCTTATCTTATAAAAAAAACAAAGTAGTTTTTTTCTTGGTTTAACCAGTTCTTTGCAAGTTAGCATAACTACATCTATACTCTATTCCAATTACGAAGTCCCATTTGACAGATGTCAATAATCAAGTACTAGTAAAGTACCGCTATAGTCGATACTTGACGATATTGATCTTCGATTACTACAACGAACAAATTAAAATCGTATTGACAGAAAAAGGATTAGCATCAAATTAAAATTTATAAAACTGTTTTTTAATTTTAATTAGATAATATTACATGATATTTTTATCAAGATGGAACATATTCATCATCACTAGCCGAAATTGATATTTCATGGTCGGCATTGTCGTCATCACCCTCATCATCGTCTGTAGAATCCCCTGTATTTATTATAATTTGGTTATCTATGACGGCATCGATATGTATGTCTGTCCCAATCAGCGAAAATCAAATTTTTTGTTCGTAAAACCACACTTTCCCAATTCGCGGCAGTAACACTATCACAAGCTTCTTGCAACAATGCAACAAAATGCTGTCATTTTGTTTGCAGTAAACGGTGGGCTGGTATTTTTAGGAGCCGCATAAATGTAAATAAAGGTTTGCTTGTTAATATAGCAACAGATAAAATGTTAAAATAGGTAAAAATAAATTATAAAAAAGATTTGTTTAAATTCTTGCCTTTAATTTGCAACCAAATCAATGCTATGGCATTGTATTGACAATGGTAGGGTGGAAGGTGCATTACATTGTGTCCGGCTTCCTTAGCCATTTCGTCCAATACGTATTTTGGTCTAGCTGGCTTATTTATAGCAACCAAATGCAGCAGCTCAACTTTTAACATGGACATGTCAGCAACAATATTATTGTCATTCAGCCATTTCACAATATCGGCTTTTTTGCTGCTAGAAGTTGGAGGCTTACTTATTTGTACTGAATGATACGGTGCATTATCCATAATGATCGTCGATGGCTCATTCAAGTTGGTCAATAAGGTACAAAACCATTCCTTAAATTTAACAAAATTCATCTCTTCGTGGTATTCCACAGTTTTTTTAGATTTAAACGCCAAGAGGCAGTTCGGAACAAATCCCTTCATGGAACCCGCATGACAAATAATTAAGCGTTCGCACTAGGTACTCTTGTGGAGGAGTGAAGAGTGTCGTCTGTTCATACCTTGCCAACTGTATGATTAGCGTTTAGCCACGTCTCATCTAGAAATATAACATTATTCCAAACGGCAATGGACTTTGCTGATCTTAGAAAATTAAATCTGGAAGCTATATCTCTACGTTCCATCAAAATCTGCCTTTTATCACATTTTTTATAAGAAAAGCCAACATTTTTTAAAACCCTCCAGAAAGAAGTTCTACTGCCGTGACACAGGCCAGATTCTCGTAAAGTATTTGACAATTTATCGAGAGTCGGCAATTCGTTCCTACTATAATAGCCATAGATATGGTTTCTAATGGCTTCGTTATCAAAATTGTCGATATGTGTAACTATCGATCTTCTAACTTTTTTCGTAAGTGGCGATTTTAATTTGTTATCTTCCATTAAATCTTTACCATGTTTTTCCTTACTTATTCGGGAAACAGTTTTTCGACTAATACCAAGATCTGCACTTACTCGGTTAGTCACTTGTGAAAGTGGCAACAATGGACCACCATTCTGATACTCTCTTTCAAAGCAATCTTATAGGCATACTACAAACTCTCGCGCTTGACTGCGCATCACTGTTCTTTTAGTGGTCTCAGTTTTGGCCATAGTGTTTATAAATACAAAAAAAAACCAAATCAAATAACAGTCAAAACTTAATAACAACGAAAGAATTATCAAACAGTTATAACTACAACAACAAGAACGAAATAAAAACACAACACAAAATCAACTAAACTGGACATGCGTATCGTATACAAGGCTTCTGCACTCATACTGAAGAGACAAACAAAATGGCGGTCGTGATCACGATGTGGAGGCAGTGTTGACAGATTTTCACTCGCGAAAAGAATCTGTCTATAATCGATTTTATACGATTCTTTTAGTCACGTCACTATGTAAAAAAGTAAAAATAAAACTATAGAACGTAAACGCAAAACGGCAGTAAAATATTATTATCTTTTTAAGTTATAATTATTTTGAGCACAATGTCTAAAAACAATATGTTGATTGTGTGTGTGAATTAATTGTATAATGATTTAGATTGATTGTGTATTTTTAAATGATGATTTACGACCATGAACAAATTTTTGAAAATTCAAATTGAAAAATTCAAATTATGCGAAATGTGAAGAGTTATGTTCTAAGAAGTGTCAAAAGGGACGTCATAATTGGAATAGAGTATAACATGACGTAATCCTGTTGGGAAAGTAATATCAGCAACTGTAGGTTATGGTTATGGTCCAAGGCCCACCCTAGCCACACCTCAACTAAGAACAACTGGATTAGCCTAAGAAAAAGTAATTTGTCCTAAATTCGGGTTCGGCTGGTAACAAAGTGCTTTTGACTGCAGATTTAATCAAAACTAGCTTTGATGGGAATTCCAATAAAACTATACATTTTAGATGGAGGATTACGGCAAGAGCTGCATCTTTCCCTCTCACCTTTCTATTTCAAAATAAAATTGTACTAAAATACTTCAAACTGTAACTCAACTAGGAAATTGAAAAAAAAATGTATTTTCAAGGAGGGACTGCAGCAGGGGAGTTTGCCTCTTTCCCTCCCTCCCTATTTTAATATTGAATGGGTTAATTTAGTCCTTTTATTAAAAAAATTGAAACAGGAATCTAAAAAAATCAATTCATCTTTTAACATAAAGGAGAAACTATCTCACTAGTGAATAGTGTTATTTTATTAGTGCTTCTAACTATTTCAATCCATGTTTGAAAATATTGTTGTTGCTTATGATATAAAAGAGTATTTGTTCAAACCTTCATGTTACTTAATCTATATACAATACCTTCTTCGACAGCCAACACAAGGAATGCTTTGGTTCAATACATTAAATATATCTGACGCGTCGACCCTCAGTGCAGCTTTTAGTTCTTCTATCGATAAAATTCTATATTTTCGCATGAATTCTTCGTATTCGCGTCCCTTAACTTGTGGATTGTCACATATCAAGCCCATTGTGTTTAAATCCATTATCATCTGAAAAATAATAACAAAATTGTAGGCAAGAGTGAGTTATGATATAAATTAAGGTCGACCATTAAACGACATTAATCTTGGAATATTTGATTTGCCAAACATTCTATGAGAAAGATAAGTCGCTTGCTGTTAACTAAAATGACGGAAGCAACTAACTTTTATAAGCAAATTAAAAATTCCTTAAGCACATGACCAAATTTTTAATAACGAAAATTAATCTACGTTTGTGGTAAAGTCAAAACGTAAATTAAACCACTTACAGTGAGATTTTCATATATAGTTAACGGCAACTGCCTTCTTTTGATTACAGGATCTTTTTCGCTATTGTATATATCGACTAATTTGGCCATTTTTATGATTAATCATATAAAATAGCCGACAAAATATACAAATACTTAGTAATGACGGCTGATTTGATGACGGTGACGGCCAACTTCTTTTATTAAGACTTTAAGCTTGGAATCTTGTCTTTTAAGCTGACGGACAACTTTACTAAAATACACACTGACCTCCTATATACACAATACGCTGTTCTGGCTATACCTTATTAGTTAGTTTGTGGGCTATACCCTAAAAAATGTTTGTGTCGATTTGAAGCGCTGCCATTGTTCGTACCATAAAATGAAATTGACATAATATGCCAGTCTGTTGTGTGTTGTTTAAATCATATCACTTATAACGAAAAATGATTTATTTTGTGTAGTTTGAATATGATTGATTGTAGTGATATAATAACAATTATTTTTAATAATAATGAGGGTGTGTGTAATTTAATAGTGAATTTACAGCTAATATAAAAAAATTAAACTATTTGATAATATAAGTACTTAAAAATACGGTTGATCCTACAGGCCATCCCTGGAACTTCCCGCTAATTTGTAATGCAGAGCAATCCAAATTCCATCTATTATGAATTTGGAGCGCTTTTTTTTCCTCAAAACAAATTTCTCGAAGAGCTCAAAAATGTTATTTATTATATCACAAACGATTCGAGAAGAAATGTCAAAGTTATTTAAAAAAATACTTTTTTACATATTTTACATGTATAATTATATTATTATCAATAACAGAATTATCCCTGATATCTCGGTCAAAATGTTCCACAATCAGGTTTTTAGTCTTTTCAACAACCTTTGCCCAGTCATCTCTTGTGACTTCCCCGCAGGCTTCTTTTAATAGGGTCATCATCTTTTTCGTGCTGAATGGCGGGGAAGTATTGTGGCGGGCGGCGTAAACTTTTATTTGAGCCCAGATTAGCTCAATCGCGTTATATTGGCAATGATACGATGGAATTCTTAAAACGCGATGACCGTACTCCCGAGCCAGTTCATCGATTTCGTATCGCACATTTGCCGCTTTATTTTCTTTAACTAATTTAATTAGCTCTGGTTGTAGCATCTGCATATTTGCGTCAATGCCTTTTGCTTGTAACCAAGCCACCATTTCTTCTTTTTTATTAGCTTGGGTAGGTGGTTTCTGTATTTGAACCGAGTGATAGGAGGCATTATCCATGAATATTACAGAAGGCTCTCTTTGTGGTTTTTGTATGAAATGCCAGTAACGCGTTCTCCACAAAGCCGTATTTTGCAGAACCTGCGTGGCATATTATCAGACGGGCCCCCTTACCCATTGGTACTTTCGACGTCGACGCTTGTGTATCATCCGTCCAAGAACGGGAAATCTTGTGATTGACGTTTAGCCATGTCTCGTCAATGAACACGACATTATCTCAGTTATTAATATTTTTTGCTTCTCTTAAAAAACTTATCCCTTTTAAAATTATGTCGTATCGTTCTAATAAAATTTTTTTTTTGTCTGTTTTTTTTATACGAAAAACCAATATCTTTTAAGATTTTGGTTAAAGCAGTTTTACCCCCGCTAAACAGTCCAACTTCTCTTAACGATGCCAAAAGCTTCTTCCTGTTGAGATATTCATTTCTGGAATAGTAACCATATATATGATTTCTGATTGCATCGGCGTCAAAGGTGTCAATATCTGTCACGGGTTTAGTTCTACGATTCTTCTTCGGAGTACGAAAAATATTATCTTCCGTGCCAGTAGAGCCGAACTTTTCTTTATTAATATTTGTTATCGTTCGTTTGCTAACTCTAAGCGCCTGAGAGACGCGTTCTTGTACTTGTTCAACAGGTAACAGGGGTCCGCCATTTTGCCGCTCCCCTTCAATGTAATCTTGCAGCTTGATGATTAACTCACGGGCTCCACTTTTCAATGTTTGTCCACGTTTAGGCATTATTATGCACCAAAAGTAAAAAGAACGCAATACAAAACACAATCGAAGTCCGATTTAGCGCCGATGTCAGTTTGAAAAGCAGAAACAGTCCATTAAACGAAAGCCGGGTAATCAAATAAAAACAGATCGAAAACACTTGAAGAACGTGGTCTATGCGCACGAAACGACAACAGACGACTGTTTTAGCGTCACAAAATGGCAGCCCATAACGCCATTTGGGGTTACCATTTTAACCTAAATATAAAAATGTTACTTTCTTTCGCGCGTTCGGTTTGTCGTAGTTTTATTTTCATATTTAATAAAAGTTATCTTATAGTCCATTATTTTCAAATTCTTAAAAAGAAAAACAAACGTATTATTTTATAAACTATAACTGTATAAGAACAGATTACGATACTGTTATTGCCTGTTATTATATTATATACTGTCTGAAATCTAGGGGTGATGGGGAGAGGAAACCTACTATTATCCTGGAACTAAGGTCTGCACTTCTGCGCTCAGATTTCCTGAAAAAAGTGAAAGAGTTTAATTTAAAATACAAGACACGAGTGCAAGCCAAACATCTGGGCTTCACCAGCAACGAAGACACACCTATTTTCATAACTGAGCATCTTACCTCCAAGGGGGCACGTTTGTTTTTCTTGGCCCGAGATCTAAAAAAGGCTCAAAAAGTTAAGTACTGCTGGACCTCTATGGGGAAAGTGTTAGTCCGGAAAGATGACACGTCTAAAATAATTCACATTCAACACGAATCACAGGTCCAACAATTAATGCAAGAACAATGACTAACTATAGTATGCAGATTTTTCCTAAAATTAACTTTCTTGTATAAATTGTTTAATTTGTTTAACGTTAAATGTTTACCATATATTTTTGAGAAAATGTTAAATACCTATCATACAACAAAGCACACACCTACGTTTTTACACAAACACATATACACACACCTACACACCTTTATCCCACAATCACAACTACCAACTTTTTATCACACACACACCCCACGCTCACTTTCAAAACATTTTAGTATACAAACAAAGCATAAAATTACTTTCATACTTTCCCGTCACCAATCCGTGCTGTGAGAGAGCTGGCAACGTCGCCCGTGAACCTATTTACGAAGTCTATTTTGTAACAGACGCCCTTATGGCTATACGACTAATTTAAAAATAAGCGAACGTAATGAACTTACACACTCACTGGTAACCATTATTTTAGGACACATAATATTACGCGACACATTAGCATTGGTGATGATGTTGTTAGATTTTGTACAAGTTGGCTGTAGATGTTAAGTTAGTTGGATAATACGTCATTTTTATTTGTGCCCGGAGATTTGTTACTATCATTTGTGGCTGGTATATCTAAGTGAAAATAAGACAATTTCATGGTATTTTCTTTAAAAAAAACTGCTGTGACTATTTTAACTGTTTTTGCTATTAAAAGGTATGTATATAACATTACTATTGAAGTTTTAATTTTATGCTTCCCGTCACCAAGCCGTGCTGTGAGAGAGCTGGCAACGTCGCCCGTGAACCTATTTACGAAGTCTATTTTGTAACAGACGCCCTTATGGCTATACGACTAATTTAAAAATAAGCGAACGTAATGAACTTACACACTCACTGGTAACCATTATTTTAGGACACATAATATTACGCGACACATTAGCATTGGTGATGATGTTGTTAGATTTTGTACAAGTTGGCTGTAGATGTTAAGTTAGTTGGATAATACGTCATTTTTATTTGTGCCCGGAGATTTGTTACTATCATTTGTGGCTGGTATATCTAAGTGAAAATAAGACAATTTCATGGTATTTTCTTTAAAAAAAACTGCTGTGACTATTTTAACTGTTTTTGCTATTAAAAGGTATGTATATAACATTACTATTGAAGTTTTAATGACAATTTGAAGTTAGAATTATTACAAGCGTAATGTAACTCCTATATTATATAGGTAAGTTTAAATAATTTTATTATTTGTTTATATGTAGATGCCTCGTCGTTGCTGTGTGCCCGGTTGTAAGTCGAATTACGATTCTACTCTTAAGAGAGGAAAAGGACCTGTATCGACATTTTCTTTTCCCCGGGATGGCGGTTTACTTTTTCGTTGGAAAAAGGCGATACCACGAGCTAACTGGGAGCCTTCGAAAGGTTCATTCGTCTGCAGTGAACATTTTAGTGATAGTGAAGTTATACGTTGTGAAAAAGTGCTAAATCCTAATGGATCTTATGAAGTTGTACCTCTGAAAAATCCCAAATTAGTGACCGGTGCAGTGCCCCATATATTCCCAAATCTGCCTGAGTATTTAAGTACAAAAAAAACATCTAGGATGGATCCCTCGAAAAGGAGACAGATGTGTGAACAGCGTCGTGAAGAAATAGATAGGCAAACCCAAGAAAAGGACATAATCAAAGATTTCTTCGAATTGAAATCAAAAGTTAGCCAGGATGATGCTATATATTCTGGTTGGAATTTAAAGATATTCGAAGAAAAAATGTTTTTTTATACCCTTAACATAGATTTTAATAATAAAGATTCACAAAATGTGAGAGTATTAAATAGTATCTGCATAGACTCTGATCTCAGTGTGAAACTATTTATAGGTGAAACACAGCTTCCCCCAAATGATTTAAAATGGACTCTTACCAATTCCTTGACTTTATTTAAGTGGTCACAACTTAAAAATTTGTTAGACAGGTATAAAGATAGCCCTTTTACCTGTACTGAGAGTATGTTTGAATTTAATATTAAGAAAGCAGAAGAACAGCTAGAAACTGCTCTTCAATTCTCTGACGAGCAAGAATGCAAGCAATTGGATTTGATTAAGGACCAACTTAAGTTGTGTACTTTAAAACAGCCTCGCTACAGTATATCAACTGTTATATTTGCTTTCTTGATATTTTGCATATCGCAGTCATGCTATAACTTAATAAGGCGATTTTTGTTTTTACCTCATAAAAGGTATTTACAATACCTTTCATCTTCCTTCAATGTTAACCCAAGTAGTTTAGAAAACACAAATAATTATTTAAAAGTTATGTATAACAAATTAGATTCACGAGAAAGGGTAGTCAATTTATGTATTGATGAGATTTATGTCAACAGCAAGCTAGAGTATAAATGTAAAAAAGTGACTGGATATGCTGATAACAACTCTAATGAGTTAGCCAAAACTGTTGTTTGCTTTATGGTTTCTTCTACATTTGGTCAATTTAAAGAAATTGTGCGTATAATACCTGTTAATTCACTCACTGGACATCAGCTTAAAGATTACACTTTAGAAGTTATAAATTTTATCCAGCTCATTGGTTTCCAAATATTATGCATAATTACAGATAACAATAGGGTGAACCAAAATATGTACAAGCTTATTGCAGGGGACGGTATTCAATTCTTAAATCCAAATTATCCTGGCAAATCTATTTATGTTATGTATGACCCTGTTCACATTTTCAAAAATATCAGAAATAACTGGTTAAACCTACGTTCCCCAGGAAAGACATTCATGTTTCATGATTTTGAAACAGATCAAATTAAAATAGCTTGTTTTAATGATATTGAAAAATTGTATAAAGATGAAGGCGAACGCTGTATAAAAAAAGCTTACAAATTAAATTCTAAGACATTATATCCTTCAAAGTTAGAGCGACAAAATGTGAGTTTAGTTGATAATCTATTTCACAACTCAACTATAAGTGCCTTGAAATCAAAAACTGAAAGTCAGAGTACTGGTCAATTTCTGGAAATCATCCGAATGTGGTGGAATATAGTAAATGTGAAAAATAAAATTAAAGGTTTCTTAAAGCGGGATACTAGTTCTTCTTTCATCTCTGCACCGGATGATGAAAATATAATTCATTTGGCAAAATTTATTGAATGGTTGGATAAATGGTTACTTTTAGATGGTGGTTCATTTCTGTCGAAAGATACTTTCACAGCTCTTCGGCACAGCACTGTAGCCTTAATAGAAGTTGTTAAAACTTCTTTCAGAGACTTCAATATTAAATATATGTTATTGGGGAAATTCCAATCTGACTGTATTGAAAAACGGTTTGGACAGTATCGCTTTCTATCTGGATGTAATTACAATGTATCATGTACACAAATTATAGAAGCAGAAAAAAAAATTCGTTTGCGACACTTAATGAAACTAGAAGATATAGGAAAAGACTTAAAAAATTATAAGGAAGTTACTGATTCTAGCACTGAACTTCTAACTGTGCCAAAAGAATTTAAATCAATTCTATCAAGTAATTATTTGGAAGCTGAGATCTGTGACATTGATGAACCATCACAAATATATGTATGTGGATATGCAGCACATTCTTTGTCAAAAAAATTGAAATGTTTACACTGCATATCCACAGTCGTAAAAAGCAAAGGTGATTGCATAGCTGATCCTTATTTTGACTATTTGCAAAGAGGAGGTCTGTCAGTGCCTACAGATTCTGTAAAATTTGTAAGCTATCACTTATATGCACTGTTTAATTTTATTATTAAGAATTCTGACTTAAAAACTGTTTTCTTTAAATTGAATGATACCCAAGGTATTTTAACAGCACTAACGATTTTAAGCCTTCAGTCTGATTCATTTTTCATTGATATAGATGACTGTTGTGAAGCAGGCCACTGTCTGAAACTATTATTCTGTAAAATTTCAAAAATTTTAGCTAACATTATTTTAAATAATTTTACAAAAAATGTGAACAATTCACAGAATGAAAAGAAAAATAACAAAAGGAAGCTCAATGTTTTTTTAAATTATTAAAAAAGGTTATCAGGTGGGTAAAAATCTAAAATATCTTTGCTAGTTGGATAAGTTGTACTTATTGATAATATAATTTTTAATATTAGTAATATAATTAAATAATTATCAATCTATCATAATTATTGTTTTATTTTAGAGAAATAATAAAACCTACAAAGTTTGATACAAGTGATATTTATTTTATAAAAGTTAACCACATTCTTACGTCCGTAAGACGTATTCCACTGCCTTACCAACATAAAATTATTGGGTAGGAGGTCCTCAAGTACCATTCCTAATAAATGACGATTTTATGTTATACTTACTTCTTTTTTGCATTTTGCATAATAAGGTTTGCACTAGTACACATTGTAGAAAACATGCTAACAAAAGTTAAAACAATCGGTTCACGCAGATCCTAATTGCGACGTTGCCAAACTTCATAGCATGGCTTGTAGAGTAAAGGAGGCTGTGACTTTTCTCATCTCATAGTTTACCTACGAGGGGGGATGGCTGTCTTGACCACGTGTTATTGAGACTACAAAAAATACAACACAACTTTCACTGTGCTATTAAACTCAACTATAACTGACCATTGCCCTGTTCTTTTAGCAATTGCAAATCAGTATCAACAAACAAGTCCTCAAAGATATAAAACTGTGGTTGATTATGATAATGCGTAAAAGAGTTTAACAAACATTGATGTTTCCTTCTTTAATGTTTTTAAAGACCCTGATACTTACGCCTTTGCCCTAATAGAAATGGTCAGGTCAGCTATCCTATCTAACACTAAAAACGTAATCGTCTCGAACAGCAAAAGAACCATAAAACCCTGGATAACCACAGGTGCTTTGCGGTGTATTAGACTGAGGAACACTATTTACCTAAAACTTAAATCGAACCCCCAAAATCAAATTTTAATTATAATATATAGACGCTATCGTACTTTCTGTGGAAACCTTATAAAAAAACTAAAAATAAAATATAATAAAGAAAAAATTAAAGCATCGGTACAAAACCCTCGAGCTCTTTGGTCAACCATTAACGATATCACTCACTATAAGCCACCGAACCGAACCTACTTAATATAAAATCTTGTCCACAAACCTCAACCAACTATGTAAACAAATATTTTGTTAACATTGGGCAAACACTAGCAGAGAACATCTCAAACAGCTTCATACATTCAGAAACTCGTAATAATGATAACCATAATCATCTGTCCTCCTTTGTTTTACTAGACACATCTCACAGGGAAGTGGAAAATACTTTGATGTCCCTAGACTCCAGGAGTGCACCAGGTTGGGATGGAATCCCCACTTTTTTTCTAAGAAAAACTAAGGATATCCTTGTCCCTTTAATTAGTGACCTCGCCAACCTGTGTTTTCGCACCGGGATCTTCCCATACCTTCTTAAGCGCTCCATGGTTACCCCTGTGTATAAGAGTGGAAACAGGGACGACGTTAACAACTATCGACCTATATCTGTGCTAAGCTCCATTTCTAAAATCATTGAGAGACTCTTGAATTCTAGAATAGTAAGCTACTTGACTAAGTATAACATTATATCTACCTCTCAATATGGTTTTAGGAAGGGAATGTCGACACAGGATGCTACCATGGATCTTACATCAGTTATAACAAAAGAAGTAGACAAAGGCAACAAATGTCTAGTGGTCTTTCTTGACCTCAAGAAAGCCTTTGACACTGTCTCTGTCTCCATTCTTATACGAAGGCTAGAAAGTATTGGATTCCGTGACTCTATTCTCTCTCTCTCTGAGAGGGGACTAGCTAGAGTTAGTCACTGGCTTAGTGAGAATCTGCTTACTCTTAACACCCAAAAAACAAATTATGTATGCTTCACTCCCTATATAAATTCACAGCCGTCACCTAATTTTAAAATCAAAATTCATTCCTGTGGTATCCTTTTCCCTAACACATGTAATTGCCCAACAATTCAGAAGGTCAGCTGTGTTAAATACCTCGGAATTATTGTGGATCAGAGATTAAGTTGGTATCCACACGTAGAACTTACTATGGGGCGGTTAAGGAAGCTCATGTGGGTTTTTAAATCTCTTAGACACGTGATGAGTACTGAATTATTGAACAATATATATATCGCACTAGCCCAATCTGTACTAACCTACTGCATCTCGGTATGGGGAGGAGCAGCTAAATCATATTTTATAGATCTAGAAAGGGCGCAAAGATCTTTGATTAAAATAATGTACTGTAGGCCCTATAGGTTTTCTACCGAAACCCTATACCAAACATCCAAGCTGCTCTCCGTTAGGAAACTTTATATTTTACACATGATATTAAGATATCACAAAACCTTACCTTTTGACCATACCAAACTTATAAAAAGACGGTGCGATATCGTGGCTCCCTCATACCCTGCACGTACAGTTTTTGCCAAACGGCAAAATATAGTTCAAGCCCGTCATGCCTATAACAAGATCAATAAATTAATTAGGATTTACCCCATGCAAATGTTTGAGTGTAGAAAAACTCTGCCCGAATGGCTCTTCACTCTTAATTATGATGACGTGGAAGACATTTTGGTAAGAAAGAGTTGAACCTGCTATAAATAACACATATACACAACACAAATCAGTGGGTGAGACACATTCATAAACTTGCATACATACACAACCGTTCACATACGGGCACATACACACACAGAGATACTCACACACATGCACAGGCTCACACACACACACACACACACACACACACACACACACACACACACACACACACACACATACATACACACACACACACACACACACACACACCTGAAACTAACACACTACGGATTCAACTACTCAGGTATTCATTTCTCATAAACTCCTTTCCATCTATTAACTATGTAACTCTGTTCTATTAAATAAAATTTGGCTATTTTGATATTATAATGTAAATCGAAGTGTTATGATTGCATAGGAAGAGCGAGGCACTCCCAACACAAGTATCTTAGGATTACTTTCTGGGAGGCCTTGGCAAATTAATTGTAAAAAAGATTTACTGAAATAAAACATTTTTATTATTATTATTGGGGTATCTATATAGCTTACTCATCTGGTTGGGCTGTATAAATATATAATTGTAAATGAAAATGATAAACATACATAAATATTAACAAAATAAAATAAATACATAGAAAATACATAAATAAAAAAAATTTCGGCCGGCAGACCACCCCACATGTCGGTCACCTCGTGAGCCAGGTCCAGATATTTTGTCAGCTTATCTGTTTCGGCTTTCACGAGGTTCTCGTCATAAGGAATGGTAATGTCGACCAAAAATATCCTTGACTGTGCCCGGTCCATCAGCACAATATCGGGCTTATTCGCAAGAATAGTCCTATCTGTGATGATGGCCCGGTCCCAGTAGAGCCTGGCGGGGTCATTTTCGAGCACGGCTTCCGGCAAGTACTTATGATATGGCAGTTTCCGATCCACGAGACCGTATTTCAGAGCGAGCTCCTGGTGTAGAATCCTGGCTACTAGGTTGTGTCTGTGCAAATACTCAGAGTTAGAAAGCGCCGAACAACCAGAGATGACATGCCTAAGTGACTCACCGTGCCATCCTTTAGGATGTATCTCCGATAATTATTGGTCTTAATAACCTGATCCTGTATTGCACAGACAAAGCCCTCAGTTTCCCCAAAGAGGTCACCGAAACGTAGCCAGTGGAGGGAGGCGACTGTGTCTACGAAAGGCTCATGAAGGGCCTTGTAGAACCTCCCGTGGAGCTCTTTCTCCTTCCATACGGTCTCTCGGTCGGAAATGCTCTGTACTGCCGGGTCTTGCCATTGCTCGTTGGCTAAGGATAGAGGGGTAAGTCCTTTATCACAAGAAATAACGTCCCTATAGTATGGATCATCCGCTCTCGTTAGAAAGTAATTACGGAGGCTGCACACTTCGCGATTATGCATGGTAAGCGCGCTTAAAAAGCCGCGCCCACCATGCTTTCGCGGCAAGTACAGCCTCATTACTAACGATCTCGGATGATGCATCCTGTGGGACGTCATTATAGTGCGGACTTTTCTGTCCAGAGCGTTCAGTTCGGTCTGAGTCCACCTGAGTATGCCAAAGGTATACATGAGAACAGGCATGATCCAACCGTTATATGCGTGCGTCTTATTCACACCGGACAAAAGGCTATTAAGCACTTTGGTCAAGCGTGCATAAAACACATCGCAAACTGACCGTTTCATACCCGCCTCATCTACACCGATGTTCTGTGACATACCCAGGTATCGGTATGTTTCAGCCTCGGAAAGGGTTCTTATGCTGATGGGCATAGATAAGTCTATGCCCTCAGAGTTAGCAACCCTTCCCCTTTCGACATGGAGGATCGCACACTTATCCGTCCCCAGCTCCATTCCAATAGAATTGCTAAAATCACACGTGATGTTTAGCAATTCCATAAGATGGGAGCGACTGGAGGCGAATAACTTGAGATCATCCATGTAGAAAAGGTGGGTCACTTTTGTACCTCCTCTCCGAAGCTGAAATCCCCTCCCGGAACCCTCCAGTAAGGTACTGAGAGGGTTCAGAGAGAGGCAAAACCAGATTGGACTCAAACAATCGCTCTGGAAGATACCCCTTCTTATCCTTATGTGGTTCTCCGCAGCCGTCATCCGCTCACCTAGATGACAAAGGATCGTACTCCACTGCCGCATACACTGCCCGAGGAAGTCTCGAACTGTACAGTCAACCTTGTACAGCTCGAGGACCCTCTTAAGCCATGTATGAGGCACCGAGTCGAATGCCTTTTTGTAGTCTATCCAGGCGGCGGAGAGGTTCCGACGGTTGCGTTTAACCACCTTGCCAATGACCGTGTCAATGAGGAGTGGTTCCTTGGTTCCACGACCACCGCCCCTACATCCATTCTGAGCGCGTGACATCACCTGATTTGAGTTCAGGTGACGAGTGATTCTCACGCTCAAAATGGATGTTAGTGTCTTGTATATCGTGGGTAGACACGTTATGGGGCGGTATTTGCTCGGGTCTGTGGTATCCTGATCTTTAGGAACCAAATGAGTGATCCCAGTAGTGAAGAGGCTCGGGAGCGACTTCTGGTCGAGAGCCTCTTGAAACTGTCGGGCGAGTACAGCGTGACACACCACGAACCCCTTCAGCCAGTAGTGATGCAGCCCGTCGAGCCCCGGAGTTTTCCAGTTCGGGGCTCTACGGACCGCCTCAGCTACGTCATCCAGCGTTATGATGACGGGGTCCATGGGCGTAACATTCGCACACTGACTCGCCACAACTTCCGTCCAAGGGCCCTCGCTGTGGTTTACGGGCTCTGACTTATTATTATTATTATTATTGTTAGCACAGCACTAATATAAAGCGCTGACATAACCTTGTAATAGCACAGTATAGATTTAGAAAAATATTGTTTACCAAGTTATTTGACACTCAGTTTGGCACAAAATTATAACATTCATTGATTATTGATATAATAATGTTGTTTTAATGCTCATCAATTGTTAAAACGGTAAACAACCAGCAAAAATATTTTTATCGTAACTGCAACGCCATTACAAAGTTACGTCGTCAGTTCAATCGCGACGTGTCAGGAACGCATTCTCTGAACGGCCGAACTATAGTATTCTATACGTAATGATTCTATGCCTACGCCGTAGATAGAGATAGATAAGATACAAAGTCTATGGCCTACGCCAGTCTTGACCACAGATTACTGAATACCAGTCTAGTCTTGGCGCCAGTATATTCTAAGTCTATGGTAAGCATCATATAGTCTGCGGTTGGTCATATTCATAGCAGACAGACAATAGAGAGATCATAGACTTAAGATATACTGGCGTATAGACGACCTGACAGTCCGAAACGCGTGACCTCTTGATAAAGAGTAATTGTGTTCTGTGCCCAACCCAATTTTGATTTCTTATTGTATGAGTTGGCTAGTGATGCATTTTATTTAAAAGGGCTATCGAAAAATTTTTGTTCACAAACCGGTATAAATACTATAAAAATAGTTTAGTGCACAGAACTGAATAACTTTTGTGCACTAAACTATTTAATTAGAAATTAACTAAATTTTTACCATGATAGTTTTAAAATAACTAAAAATATTCAAATAACATGTTACCGGGAATAAGCTGCACCCTGAATAATAACAGTGGTAGAGCCACGCGGCTTTTGCTGTCGCACGGATGGGCCGGCTCGAACCGGGGTGGTACCACGACCTCACAGAAAACCAGCGTGAAGTAGAGGTTTACCTCTGCGTTTCGCTTGGTGAGTGCAGGTGGCCGGAGGCCCTTTTTACTGGAAATGAGGCATTCCATCTTAGTCCTCACGGGTGACAACGCATCTGCATTTTGATTCGTAGTCGAGGATAGATGTAGATGTCTATGGGCCGCAACCACTTACCATCAGGTGGACTGTGTGTTCGTTTGTCACCCTTATCCTATAAAAAAAACCCACCTACCTTTTTCATCATCCATAATCCATTACAGCCTATGAAAATCCACTGCTTAACATGGGCCACCCTATAGATTGCCTCATAGGGGGGATATTTGCCTTCGCTTGCCCAGCGGGCTGTCAACCACAGATTTTTATTATTTCGAGTTGTTATCAGGAAGATGCTGCTGCCCATCGCTTCTTTTAGTTTCCCTTTGTCGCCTTTTATGTCACACATGGGACGATATTGGGTAGTGGAAATTCTTTCACCGGCACACTTGCCTTTTGTTGGACTTTAATTCAAAATGTACAAAATTGCAATAATATCTGAAGAGGCGAGGTAAGTCTACCGATAAAATGAAACAATTTTTTACAACAATCAGATCGCAAAGTTATAATTTTGACCTTTGGAGAAAAATATTTAATGCCATTTACAATTTCCCGGGAATTTATTTCTTTTTCAACATAATGTTAATCAAATATAAATAGGTAGATACTTAATTAAGTATCTACCTATTTATATTTTATGGAATGTTTTGCTGGTAAAATAAAAAACGAGGACACGGAGTATATAATGGCTGCTTTATTTTTATATAATTATTACCTTTCATATTTATAAAATAGAATCGGAAACAGAAACAAAAAAAAAATCATTTAATCTATACTCATATAATTAAGCGGAAGAGTAATTTTGTTTGTTTAAACACGATAATCTCTGGAACTACCAGTTCAAATTTAAATTTTTTGTATATAATAGCCAGATTCATGAGGAATAGTATATATTGATAATATATATTGATTTTTGTTAAGCAAGTCGGAAGAAAAGGCGCTCTGTAACTGCTTTATCCACGTGCACTAGCGTAACATTTAGTATTACATAAATACAATGTTCTACAAAAATATTGGTCTTTGCTCCATCTAAAAAAAAGTCTGCGATACCATATGCCTGTGGCGGCACTGTCGTCCCGCCACAAGCGAAACATATCGCAGCCTAAATTGCACTAACAAAGTTCCGAAGCATATATAGAATTGCTCCGAACTACCAATCGGAGCGTTGGCCGCTCCCCGGGCAGAACACATTGCCTGGCGGAAGATCTCCCCCTTTCCTTCCACCAGCCACATGCCTATTTCTTATGCATAAGCCACAATAAGTCATTTTGTGAAAAAATTTATTGAAAATGAAAAAGTGATTTATGAGCGTTATTATTAGTCATGGCATATTAACCCTTACGAACGAAAGTTACTTCATCGTCAAGACAATTTTATGAAGATAAACTTTGCTCTTTATAGCATATTATTTGGACGCATAGGTTAAGAGATAATGAAAAATTAATATAATGAACACTCTGCTCGGAGCGTGAACGACCGCATAAACCCTAGCCGCCCGATGAGATTCGAGAGAAACCAACCAAACCAGTGAACGCCTATATTGGTCCGAGAGCTCATGACGCATTTTTTAAGAAGTGTTTGTTGCATCATGAAACTATGTCCATATGCTTCTGGCCTACCCATTCAGTGTTTTATCACGTATACTCATTTCAATAAAAGTGAGACATAGTTTTAGATCAGCTCCTTTTTTTCTCATTTCTCTAATGGTGTTTAAAGATTCTTGAGTGAAACTAGGTTCACAGTCTAGTCTGGCATACCAGGTACGCAATGTGTTAACGCGTGGAAGACACAAATCAAATTTTTCACGTAAATAATTATATGCTCCTGGACTATAGAAATGTATTGTGGCAAAATGATGATGATGTGGGAGGAAGCTGCTCGCGTCCGTAGGAATTACTTGAATCCTGATTCCCTACACGTATCCCCTGGGTAGTGCCAAACGAGCAGTACTACATACTGGTGGTAGGTTGGTCCTCTACTAGTGAGAGGCCCGGCCGAGGGTTAGTTACCACCCACCTGGCAAAGACATACCGCCAAATGATGCAAATCGTGTTCCGGTATGATGTTAGGTGAAACCCATATCTTAGGGAGAATGGGTCTGGACAGTTGCGTTACGCATACGGACCGGTTGCGACGCGGCCGTTTCTTAGTGTCAGGTGCCTGGTTATGGAGGTTAGCGGGATCCGAAGCCCGGTTGCACCGCTGGCCGACCGTAGATAGTTGGGGGCCCAATTAATGAGCCAGCCACTCATGAAAGGCTGCCCCGCCATCTTACAAAAAATCCTGGGATGGCTCCACCATGCCGGTTGGCGACCGGAGGAGAGGGCCTGGTGGCGATTTCCAGGGGGGTTCGGGCGTCCCCGCGATCTCCATGCTAGGTACCATCGATGCTATGACTCTGTTTGCGTCCCTAGGTTATATGTGTGACGCCTCGTCCAAATACCATTCTCTCAACCTATTCACTCCCACCATATATGAAAAAAAGGAAAAAGAAGAGTAAGTTTGTACAGCGGTTGCACTCCCTCTCCATTAAAGTGCACCTCACAAACATCCGAGGCCTGCACTGTAATCTCAATGCAGTCCATTACCACCTTGAGCCTGACAAGCCGCACTTACTCTTCTTGACTGAGACGCAGATCAGATGTCCTCTAGATGCAGCGTACCTTGGCTACCCTGGGTACACATTGGAGCATAATTTCCATCAGCGCGCCGGAGTCTGTGTTTACGTCCGCAACGACATCTGCTGTAAGCGTCTCCGTCACCTTGAAGACCCCACTTTCTCTACGATCTGGGTATTGATAGACACTGGAATGGATAAAATTATTTATTCTTGTGTCTATCGATCGCACAGTGGCGACCAGGAGACAACTAGGCTGTTTGAACACCTCAGTGAAGCCTCTGATGTGGCTCTAAATCGGTACCCTAATGCACAGTTGGTTTTTCTGGGGGACTTTAATGCCTGTCATCAGGACTGGCTGTTCCCATACCAGAAGACCGACCACGCTGGGAGAGAGGCGTGTTATTTTGCCTTGTCGCTGGGGCTCTCCCAGCTGGTGCAACAAGCGACTAGGGTACCTGATGTGGATGGGCACACAGCCAATTGCCTCGACCTTCTGCTGATGACCGATCCAGACAGGTACGATGTTCAGGTTACCTCACCCTTGGGAACTTCGGACCACTGTCTGGTGAAATCTGTATCGTTATATTCCCCACCTAACTACGATTTCCACGGAGTGCGACGAATGTGGCGATACAAGTCAGCAGATTGGGATGAGATGCGGCATTTCTTTGCATCTTATCCTTGGCAGCAGGTCTGCTTCTCCTCTAGAGACCCATCGAGCTGCGCGGATGCCATAACCAATGTGATACGTCAAGCGATGGAGTATTTCATCCTCTTTGCTGACGTGCCCATTGGTGGTAAAGCTCGCCCTTGGTTTAACGCCGAGTGCGCTCGTGCTGAAAAGCACAAGCATATGGCGTACTTATGCTGGGTCGATGCTCGAGACCGTAAAGCTCCGGATGTTAGCCTTAAGAAGAGAGCCTTTAACCAAGCCGCCAAGTCGTGCAAAAAGGCATTACGCCAAGCCAGTTTCGACCGCATTAAACGCATCGGCACAAAGCTCTCTGTCAAACCATCTGGCAGTAGAGCTTTTTGGTCTCTCGCCAAAGTGGTCGAGAAAAACTTTTGTCGGTCTGCACTGCTTCCGCTGGTAAAACCAGATGGCTCACTGGCGCATGCGCCTAAGGAGAAAGCGGACTTATTTGCTTCTCTTTTTGCTTGCAATTCGCGTCTGGACAGTAGCAACAGCGTACTATCACAATTACCTCACTGCGATACCTCTATGACTGAGGTCCGTATCACCAACAAGGAGGTTCTTAAAACCTTGCGAAGTCTAGACATGAATAAAGCTAGTGGACCTGATGGTATACCAGCTATAGTTCTAAAGGTCTGTGCACCTGAGTTGTCTCCTGTGTTGACACGCTTGTACCGCCTCTCATTCAGGACTGGAATAGTGCCTAAATCTTGGAAGCTGACCAATGTGCAGCCTGTGCCTAAAAAAGGTAGCCGTACCGACCCTGCCAACTATCGGCCAATTTCAATTACCTCCATACTCTGCAAGATTATGGAGCGTATATTGAACGCCCACCTTATGGCATACCTAGAGCAAAATGATCTCCTCAGTGATCGCCAGTACGGGTTTCGCCGAAATCGATCAATAATAAGCGTATGCCACTCACATATAGGGCGAAGCCCTCGAGAACAGTGGTGAAGCACTTGCTGTTTCCCTCGATGTTTCGAAGGCTTTTGACAGGGTTTGGCACGCTAGTCTATTAGGCAAGCTTTCAGCGTACGGCTTATCCCCTGGCCTAATTGTCTGGGTGAAGGACTTTCTGAGTGAACGGTCTCTCCGGGTCGTCGTTGATGGCTGCTCATCCAATACTGTGGCGACTAACGCCGGTGTTCCTCAGGGGTCTGTTCTCTCCGCAACTCTCTTCCTGCTGCATATAAATGATCTGCTCATTCCCGGTGTCTATGGGTATGCAGACGACAGCACAGTTGTGGAGAGATACCAACCAAGCGCCCGGGCCAGTCGGGATCAAATCCAGTCAGAAAGAGAGGCTATGGTTGAGCGTGTGAGTCTCACACTACAGGCAGTCTCCGAATGGGGCGATGCCAATCTCGTGAGATTTAACGCCTCCAAAACACAAGCGTGTCTTTTTACCGCTAAAAGGAGCCCGCTCACCTTGGCTCCTACTTTCCGGAATGTATCCTTGGAGTACACTGACCGCCTTCAGTTGTTAGGGATTGAATTTTCTCCGAACCTAAACTTTGGGCGGTTCATCGAGTCCAGAGTCAAAGCAGCCGCAAGGAAACTTGGTGTCCTTGCAACGGTGCGGCGGTACTTCACGCCGGGGCAGCTTCTTACCTTATATAAAGCCCATGTCCGGTCGTGCATGGAGTACTGCTGTCACATATGGGCTGGTGCTGCAAAATGCCACCTGGCAGCATTGGACTCAGTGGAGAGACGTGCTAAGAGGCTCATTGGTGACCTTGATTTGGTTGAAACCAATCTTGTCAACCTTGAGCACAGGCGCAGAGTAGCCAGTCTCTCGGTATTCTATAGGATGCATTTCGGTGAGTGTGCGCAGGAATTACACGCCTTAATTCCTCCTTCTCCTTTCCACCATCGGACAACCAGACGGTCGGCGGGTCTTCATCCCTTTGTTGTCGATATTCCACGCATTAGAACCAAACGGTTTGCTTCGTCTTTTGTAATGTGTACAGCAAAGGAGTGGAATAATTTGCCGGCGTCTATCTTTCCGTCCGAATACAATCTAGGCGTCTTCAAGGCAAGAGTGAATAGGCTTTTGTTACGATAAGACAGTGCGATTTACCATCTAAGGCTGCATCACCACTTACCACCAGGTGGGATTGTGGTCAAGCACTGGCTTATAATAAGTAAAAAAAAAAACCAAACTATAAATATAACTAAAAGATGGTTTTTAAAAAAAGAAGTTATAACGTACAAAAAATTAAAAATCAAACCACTGACGCATTGTGTTGTGTATTAATATAATACTCTAGATACTGATAAATTATTATTTAAAACTAATTTCTCAATTAACTGACACTGTGTAACGAAAACTTTACCTCAGTCACAACTAGTGACATCTGGTGAGTGGAAGATTATTAGCCCTCATTGCGTAATTGTTACATTTTGAAAAAAAAAAATATCTAATTCTAAACTTTCCATACGAAACATAAACAAAGGTTGCCTAAACCAAATATAATGTGGTCATACAAATCTAAGTCTTGTGTCTTACGTTGTAAAGATCATTTAAATTTGACAACTCTCACAACTACACAAACTTAAAAATTAGGCAATTTTAACCATCTAAAATTCGACCTTACTACCAAAATATCGCAACGAAATCCATATTCGCTTAATCTCTTTCTATACGTATTTATGATACCGTCGCAAGAAAGAGAAAGAACGAATATCGACGAAGGACATCGGTTAGTTCGTGGGCTGTGTGGCATATGTTTCCAGTTTGTGTTTTACGTTTCGTACGTTGTTGGTTAGTTGCATTTAGTTGGATATGTGTTAACGGTTATGTACTTAGGTATATTTATATGATATGATATTTGATAACATAACGTTATTAGTTACGTTTTGATGTATCGATCTCATGCCTACTTGCTACATTTTTTTTTTGGAATTTATGGCCTGGTATCTAGACCTTTAGGCCAAGCCTTAAGTAT
Organism: Parnassius glacialis; assembly: GCA_033319125.1. Classification (NCBI taxonomy): domain Eukaryota; kingdom Metazoa; phylum Arthropoda; class Insecta; order Lepidoptera; family Papilionidae; genus Parnassius; species Parnassius glacialis. Next base: position 39,589,930 of record JAVANC010000016.1, read on the forward strand.
TTTTATTCGGTTTATTATAATTTCTTCATAGTTCACTGCTTCCCAATATGTTGATGCGTCACATTGTGCAGCCCTTGGGAGATTTTGACGGCAACTTGAGCCAGCAGGCAGCTGACAGTTGGCGATGGTATCTCAAGGCGCCTATGCAAACAAACAGCTAACTTGAGAATCCATCACCATCAGAGTACTTGTTTCACAGTTTCCACTAATAGTTCACATGCACAGACACTTAATACACAAAATCGCACCACTTTTATATATCAAAGTCCAATTCAAACCATTATTTAAACAATAATACAGGAGCAACAAACCGCCGCAGGTCAAGTTCCCGCCAAAACTCAATTTATTTATTTATGATTCATAAAATCACAGACCGGATAGAGATTTCCATAGATTACTGTATATAGTGGTATATAGAGATTTCATAAGTTCACTTAGAGTATTAAACTAACAGGAGACGACATTGGAGAACGTTCCCCGCTGTCAAAAGTACGAGAGCGCGGATCATTCCCGTTATATAAAACTAGTTGCGCCGCGTACGGCGTCAGTTACCAAGTAGTCGTAAGCGTGAGTTGACTTCCAGAAAAATGCCGAGTTGCAGTGTGTTTTCTTGTAAAAAAAGATCACAGACTTCAAATTTACAAAAAGACGGCGTTACCTTTCATCTTTAAGTATTTATTTTGATTTCAATAATTAATATAAGCATTAAAACACGAAAATTCTGATTAATATAGCTGAGCAGGTAGTGTTGCCAACTTAAAGTATTAATACTATAGGAAGGACTTTTGCACTACTAGGATATAATTAAATTTTGCTTAATTGTAGACAAATGTCGTTTCTCTTTGTTCTAATTACACAAGACAAAATCGTGTTATTGAATAGTCTTAAATTCATCAATATTATTGTGATCTATTTGCAAAACTATATTATTTCAAACAACATTAATAATCTTTAATTGTTTTTAACGAAATGAAAACATCAATTTAAATTGTTTTATTGTATACATTATACATTTAAAACATTTTAAATAGATATTTTTATTTCATTATGTTACGTTATGAAACGAAAAGAAGGGGAATTTCGAGTAAATAAAATGGTATCATCAAGACTATAATAGTGATGTTCACTGCAATCTTTAGTGTCGATGTTTTTATTTGACTATAAGTAATACTTTGATATACAATACCAAAGTGTTATTTAAAATTCTTTTTTGTACAATGTTTAAAAACGGTCTTTGGTTTTACAGCTTTCCAAAAGATCTTTACAGGCGCCAAGTTTGGATAAAAGCTTGTGGCAATCATATAACCTGGATACCTAAACGAACAAGCACTATTAGTATGAGAGCTGGCGACGAATTTTGGGAAGGTCCTTTGGGCAAGTTGAAATTGTGATAAAATATAATTTCGTCAATTGGCGAATCCAGTCCCGCGAGTCTGGCTGACCGTTTGCGGTTATTTTGTTACTGCGCAGTATACAACATTTGCAAAAAAAAATTCCAAAAAAATGTTTTTTTGGCAACTTGATTTCTTTTTTATCATTTAATTTAGTTTTTATATAATTCAAAAACAATAATCCCAGACTTTTTGTCGGTTATAAAGTATTACCAGACCTCTCCAAAGATATTTTTTTTTAATTCCCAAAAAATATACTTTTGGCAATCTCAAATTTTAATCACGTATTTATTGAGTAATTTTTAATAACACCTGCATATCGCCAGACGAATTTAGCGGTTGTAAACAATTCCCAGACGTGAATAAAGTTTACCAACTAATACGAGAAAAAAGTCTTATGCGTAGCCATAAGTGCGAGAAAGATAGCTAATCGAAGCATGCCTAAGCTCCTCGCGCTATGATTGGTTATTAAGAAATTATTTTTTGAAGATTTTAAGACTAAATTCTTGTTTTGGGATTTAGCGTGTCTGTATGCGCATATATGGACATGTAAATATCTATGTATATAGTTATTAATATTTTTGTTAAATCGATTAATTACTATTTTTACATAAAAAGGGGGTTTTAGTGGCTTATGGTGAGGATTTATCAAGTCCGCATGGCGGCGTGAACATGGTAATTTTTGAAAATATCAATTGTTCAACTCAATCTATTTTTAAAACTCTTCATCTATCATGTGGGAAGCCATGGAATGTAAATGGCAGTTTAATTTTGTTTTGTTTAGTTATAATAAATTTTTTTCGGCTCTAAAATGGCGAAATTTTCGTTGGTTTTTTTAATTGAAGTTTGACATAAAGATATCAGAAAATTGGAAGTATAGTTATAAGGTTATTATTGAAAACTTGTGTGTATTTAAACTACTTAAAAATTAAGTATAATTATGTGATACGTAATTTTTTTTAATGCGCTTATGGCATGCACAACTGGATTTACTTATAGTTTTTTTAGATCAGTGCTGTAATAATTTGTATAATAGCTATTAATTTTAACCTCGTAAGGCTTGCGCTTGCCAAAAAATATGTTTTGATAATTACCGCCCCGTGTTCTAATAAAAGGACAATGTGTATAAAGTGCTAACCGCCCAGAGATGAAGGTGGAAAAAATAACAAGTTGCAAATTCTCTACAGCCGTAATTCAAAAAAATCATAAATTACGACCCTTGAAATATGAATATAAAAGACATACAACATATTTTTTGGCAAGCGCAAGCCTTACGAGGTTAAAATTAATAGCTATTATACAAATTATTACAGCACTGATCTAAAAAAACTATAAATAAATCCAGTTGTGCATGCCATAAGCGCATTAAAAAAATTACGTATCACATAATTATACTTAATTTTTAAGTAGTTTAAATACACACAAGTTTTCAGTAATAACCTTATAACTATACTGCCAATTTTCTGATATCTTTATGTCAAACTTCAATTAAAAAACCAAAGAAAATTTCGCCATTTTAGAGCCGAAAAAAATTTATTATAACTAAACAAAACAAAATTAAACTGCCATTTACATTCCATGGCTTCCCACATGATAGATGAACAGTTTTAAAAATAGATTGAGTTGAACAATTGATATTTTCAAAAATTACCATGTTCACGCCGCCATGCGGACTTGATAAATCCTCACCATAAGCCACTAAAACCCCCTTTTTATGTAAAAATAGTAATTAATCGATTTAACAAAAATATTAATAACTATATACATAGATATTTACATGTCCATATATGCGCATACAGACACGCTAAATCCCAAAACAAGAATTTAGTCTTAAAATCTTCAAAAAATAATTTCTTAATAACCAATCATAGCGCGAGGAGCTTAGGCATGCTTCGATTAGCTATCTTTCTCGCACTTATGGCTACGCATAAGACTTTTTTCTCGTATTAGTTGGTAAACTTTATTCACGTCTGGGAATTGTTTACAACCGCTAAATTCGTCTGGCGATATGCAGGTGTTATTAAAAATTACTCAATAAATACGTGATTAAAATTTGAGATTGCCAAAAGTATATTTTTTGGGAATTAAAAAAAATATCTTTGGAGAGGTCTGGTAATACTTTATAACCGACAAAAAGTCTGGGATTATTGTTTTTGAATTATATAAAAACTAAATTAAATGATAAAAAAGAAATCAAGTTGCCAAAAAAACATTTTTTTGGAATTTTTTTTTGCAAATGTTGTATACCGCGCAGTAACAAAATAACCGCAAACGGTCAGCCAGACTCGCGGGACTGGATTCGCCAATTGACGAAATTATATTTTATCACAATTTCAACTTGCCCAAAGGACCTTCCCAAAATTCGTCGCCAGCTCTCATACAATATTCGTTCCGAGCATTTTGACCAATCGGTTTTCGTAATCCAATCAAATAATAAAAGGAAACTAAATGAAACTGCTGTACCGACTTTGAAATTATTGGAAGTACGAGTATGTTTATTATTTTGCTACAGGTTTATTTTACATTATGAAGGATAAAATTCAAAACATGTAACGAATCGAAATGGAAGGTTTAGTGAACGATATTTATTCATTTTAAAATGTTATTTACAAGTTTATCGTCTTAGATGGTGTCAACCAAATTATTGTTTTCAGATGAGACATGAATTATTAGCGCTTAAATAAATAAATAAGGGCAAACAAATAATTTCAGTGTCATATTTATAATCTATTATTATTAAACATATACAGAGTACTACACTTTTGTACTGTAGAACACAAAACATTACCGCTTTTTACGAAGACCTTAATTATTTTTCAATCCTAAGTAAAATGACGAAAAAAGGTATGTTTGGTTAAGCGTAAACTTTGACCAAGAGATAGCAAATGTTTAATTTTTTTTAATTGCTCCATTCCGTTGTTGCGTAAAGAAGGACAAAAACAAATAAACAAAAAATCACACTTTCACATTTATAATATTATATTAGTATGGATTGTCAAGAATGATATATAAACTTTTGAAACCGGTTAACAATCGGCTTTTTGAGGATAGAACTATACATCCCGCTCTCTTTCTCGCTCTAGTAAATAAAGTTTCTGAGTGAACAAAAAGGATAGAAGCACAGGAAAGTGCGATTCCATGCTGCCAGATGTAGTTCGACCCTAAGCCTTAAAACGGTTTAACTCTATAGGTTGGGTAAAATCTGTAAAATTAGACTGCTTAAAACCCCTATACAGATAACCTTTCCGGTTGATCATGACATTAAAAAATGGTTAAAACATTTCACAGACTCGGCATATTATATATTTTTATGCCTACAGGAACATTATTTCGATAATGATTTCTTTCCACATAACATTGAACTGGCAAACTTGGTGATGGAAAAACATCCAAGCACCAGAATTAGCTACCTCGCAAAAAAAGAGTGATCCCAAAAAGTGTATTCGTCACACATATACCAAACTTATTCACTTTAAAAACAAGTTAAAATATAATATAATACTTTTTCAATTTGTTTTAATTTTGGTAATTCTGTATTATTATATTGTACCTTATGTATTTTTTTAATTTACTTTGAATGTAATATTACTCATTAAACATTTGTTCATTTTTACTTTTATTTAGTTTGCTAATGTAACTTGCATAAAATTTAATCGACATATCCATATCGACAAGGCCCTCGCACTAGTTGTGTATGGCTTATGCACTGTAACGATGAGACATTTATAAGAGATTTTCAAGGTTGTGTGCGTTTTGCTTAATCGTGTGCTCATATTATGCTGTGTGCGTGCGTAACGACGTGGCCCAATGTTAACAATTTGCTTAGTGTGCGTTACCTCGCCTCCCGCTAGAAGTGACAGACTTTTTTGTTCGGAACTTTATGCGCATGGCGTCTCCTGTTATTTGAATACTCTAAGTAAGTTCATAACATCATATTAGTCTTCTTAATAACTGGCTTTACTGCTCTGGGATTTAGCCCTTCTGAGCCTGAAGTTACAATGTATGTATTATAACAATTATCCTTCATAGTATACTGCTTCACAATATGTTGATGCGTCACATTGTGCAGCCCTTGGGAGATTTTGACGGCAACTTGAGTCTTGAGCCAGCAGACAGCTGACGGTTGGCGATGGTATCTCAAGGCACCTAAGCAAACAGACACCTTATTTTGAGAATCACATCACCATCAGAGCACTTGTTTCACAGTTTCCACTAATAGTTCACATGCGCGGATACTAAATACACAAAATCGCACCACTTTTACATATCAAAGTCCAATTCAAACAATTATTTAAACAATAATACAGGAGCAACAAACCGCCGCCGGTCAAGTTCGCGACAAAACTCCATCATATTCGTCTGTGTTCATACCACAGAGTGCTTTTCTTTTTATCTTCTTAACCTTTTCCTGTGCTTTCTTTTCCTTGAAAGAATAAGAAAATATAAATAAAGAAAGTTAAGAATAAGAAAATACTTAGTAGAAGATTAAAACTACTGAATTCATGCAAATAATTCACAATGTCTAAAATATTTACTCCTACTAATCAAATACGTTTAACAAATGTCGCTATTGTAAGGTTGAAAAAAGGTGGAAAGAGATTCGAAATTGCGTGTTATAGAAATAAAGTTTTATCATGGAGAAATAAATTGTAAGTTACCTACTAATTATAATTCAGTTATTTTTTTTTTACAAGTAATATGCACATGCACACAGTCCACATCATAGTGGTAAGTGAATGCTGTGGTCCAAAATAGAATAATATAGAATGTTTTATTTAATAAATATTGTTAGGTATAGTTTTTATTTAAACCAAAAAATATCTATCACCAAATCATCAACATGCACAATATGTTTTCGAATCCTCGTTCCAAGTTAACACAAAAACACTATGTTGGTATTTTCGTAGAGTGGAGCCCTTCTTTGTTTGAGCCAAACCATTCATGCTGCAGCCAAAATACAGATCAGCAACATGACTAGCACATGTTATTATAACTGACTATGTAAACAAAAAAAAAGTGTTAATACAGCACCTATCAATCTTTTTTCATATCCCTTTTACAGGTTTTAAATTAGTCATTGTTCATGGATAGATAGATCTCATGCAACCATAAAAAAGCTGCAGCATGGTTTTACTATGTTTAAATAATGTTATTATTTTTAACTATTAATAATTTATGTAATAAAGTGCTTTTAATGAAACTAATTAACTTAACTTTTTATAGAGAAAAGGATATAGATGAGGTGCTGCAAACACATACAGTGTTTACAAATGTGTCTAAAGGGCAAGTAGCAAAAAAGGAAGATTTAATTCAAAATTTCGGTAAAGATGACCACACAGAAATTTGTAAAGAAATTTTGGAAAAGGGGGAACTTCAAGTAACAGACAAAGAGCGACATTCTCAAATAGATTCTTTATTTAAAGATATTGCAACAACAGTTGCTGACAAATGTGTTAATCCTGAAACAAAAAGACCATATCCTGTATCTATAATTGAAAAAGCAATGAAGGATATACACTTTTCAGTTAATGTTAACAGGAGTGCAAAACAACAAGCACTTGATGTTATTCAAATGATCAAAAAAGAAATCCCTCTTGAAAGAGCACAAATGCGAGTAAGAATTTCACTTAGTGGCAAAGATGCACGTAAAGTTAGAGATAAAGCCATTAAACTTGCAACCAGTGTTGAAGAAGAAAATTGGGAATCTGGTACTGCAAATATCATTTGTTTAATAGATCCAGGTAGTTTCAGACATTTAGATGAAATGATAAGAGCTGATTCAAAAGCCCATGGACAATTTGAATTACTGAATTTGAAAGAAATGGTTGAAGGTGAACAAGCTTTATAAGTACTTTAATCAAATATCAACACAGGAGATTTAATTAATATTTTGTAATAATAAAATTTAAATAAAGTTTATTAATGAAAAATATGTAAACATGTTTTCAGATATTATAATAAAATATTGAAAATTAAAAAATACTACTATATATAAGATCCTATTTTCAGCTTAGATATCATCCTAAAAAGAGAATTGTGGTTGATAATATTATATGTGTATGTAACTACGATCATACATATAAGACCTAGTCATATCTGTTACTTTGGAGAATAAGTTAGCTAGTGCGACTGCCGGTACCTCAAAATTTAATAAAAACACCTTAATACCATTTTATAATTGGAAAAGAAAATAAAACAAAAACCCAGGCTTTTTCTTGGGTAGCATGGTGGCAAAAAAGAAGGTGTTAACAGCTTCACTGCCCGTCAAGATGAGTGAAGAGAGTGCACATAGCCTACGAAATTTTATGTTTTGCCAGGTTTTGAAACTGTTAAATAATACTAATTATATATATTTATATACTGCTTATATTAATTTAATGTATATAAAGGCGACATGAAAAAATTCCACACCGGTGCGTAACGGGCTCCCGGAATGAAAATTTCATCCTTTATGCACGGGTGCGAAGAGTAGGTTATTGGTATTTAACATTTATTAATAATAGAAAAAATCAATTTCCAATTTCCCTGTGATAGTTGTCAAAACATTCGACACAAAGCCCGGGTTTATTCTCGCATGTTATGCAGTGCCACGGGAAATCAGTACGCTTCTTATTTTTGTAGCATTGACCACAAATCTTTCTCTGTGCTCTACCGTTTTTCGTCAAGTCCGTGATTTTTGTAATCCGATGCTGTGATGATGATCCAGCTGCTGTTGAAATTGGCAGCGGTTCGGATGGTTTTTGTGGCAGCAAGGAATTTATTACTCTTACACGATAATCATACAGATTCAGTTTGTTTTGGCCTGAATATTTGTTATATATTTTATATGAGTTGATGATTAGCATTTGAAATATATGTACGGCAATTATAATGTACCAGCAAAGGGTTTTTCTCTCGCATGGATAGAATGCTAGAAGCTGGTCTTGCCCATCTACTCCGGACATGTATGTATTGTATTTAGCTATACTTTCAGGTAATGTACTCTGTGCTTTCAGGTTTCTGAGTAATCTGTCTCCGTCTGTTGGTAACTGGCACCATATTATTAGCATACTGATTGGTTATGTATGTAACCGGGCGTTTATCTTTCCATTTTCCTATGTGAATTTCGTCTCGAAACATTGATATGTTTTCGCCCTTTTTCAATACCTTTTGTGTCACTTCTTTAGGATTGTCTCGTAAATCTTTACATTAAGTGCCTGTACAGTATGTATTTTTCTCGAGCAGCTTTTTTGCCAGTATATAACTGTTATAATAATTGTCCATATACACTTCATGTCCATTTCCCAATTTTTCTTCTAGAAGATGCATGACAACTTTCTCCGCGTGTCCTTTTCCGGTAATCTGTGCATCCTTACCACCAGCATATTATACGCGAAACCTTAGAATCAATCCATCGGATTCATTGAGCATGTATAACTTGATTCCATATTTATGGCGTTTGTTTTTTATATATTGTTTGAAGCTGAGACGTCCTCGCCATAGCACCATGCTCTCGTTTAGCGATAATTCCTTGCCAGGATAGTAGCAACCATTCATTTTAGTATCGAAATAATCAATCACTTGGCGTACTTTGAACAAGAGATCCTCCTCACTTTCTGTTTCTGAGGTAAAATGCATACATCTCATAATTAGAAGGAATCTGTTTCTGCCCATTTGCTGTCCGAATATAGGAAAGTTAAAAAGCCTGTCCTTCTTCCAGTAATCTTGTATTCTATTCATAGAAACAGTTCCCATGTGAAACAGTAAACCAAAAAAAAATTTTATCTCTGGGACAGTGAGCTCTTTCCACTGGGTAATCCTAGCATATTCAGAACCAGTCGACAAAAACAATCTTTCTGCTTGCGCGTTTGTTTCGTTACAGATCATAGTAAGAAACTGTTGGTTGAAAAAAAGTCAAAAAAATCAGTTGGCTCTGTTCCATTGATTTTTCCAAGAAACCGATTAGTTTTTGTAAAATTAAATTGTCTCATATCACCTTCAGAAGTCCAGTGAGAAGTAGTCTCTTCAGCACTGGGTTTATCAGATGCTTGATCATCATCTTGATGATGAGGTGGCGATTGCGAGGGTGAGGACCGTGGCAGTCCTTGTACAGGGCTACGTAAACTGATATCAGTTACAGAAAATGACGTAGGCGGCTGGCATTCATCCTCCGACGATAACTTCTCTTCATCATAGTCAGGACAATAAATTTCATCACTGTCACTTTCGGCGAATAATTCTCTTTCCAAATCACTGTCGTTTTCGGCATAATTCATTACAAACTTCCTTTTTCTTGTACGTGAAGGACCCGCAAAACTATCCATAATAAAGTGCAGGTATAAACTAAACAATAACAGGTAATACGAAACCGCTTTCACGTAAAAAATCACCGGAAATTCACCCGCAAGACCAACCTACAAATGACTCTCTACACGCAAAGCCCGCGGCTTTCAGTATTTAAAAAGTACTCTGTGCCTGCGGCGTAGTGGCCTTGTGGCCTTCATAGATAATTTACTATATGGTGGCCTTTGTAATTTGTATACCTAGCTTTCCGCACTGGTGCGAGAAGCGCCCTCCACGCTCACCCCCGCATTACGCACCGGTGCGAAATGGGCAGTCAAGCCAGTCAAGCTGTTAATATGGGAAGTAATTCGAGGAAATGAAGTACCAAAATTACTACAGAAACCTTTTGCATATTGATAAGACTATAAATCAAGGCAGAGATCTATAGACCGTACTTTGGTTTTGCTCAGGCTTAGCTTACGAAAAACTGAGTTTCGTAAGCCAAGCCTCTTGAGCCTGTATCGGGCTAAGATTAAAATAAGCTTATGCTAAGGTCTAGACAGTCCAAATTTTAATGGATGCTTCATTCCACACATTGTGTTCTAGACTTTACTGTATAAAATTAAAAAAAAATATATTGCTATAGAAAATTAAAAAAATGTATACATTTAAAATCGAAAACAGTTCAAATTGTATTTCATAAATACGAGTAAGTTATTATTACATGAGATAGAAAACGGGCGTGTGAGAACGGAAACGGATGAGTGCAAAATCAGAAAATAAGAAAAGAAGATTTTAAGAAATTTGAAATAAGATTGAAATTACGTAAATAGAAAATGGATTAATGCTATTTAAGACTAGAAGACTACCTATTTATTGTTATAAATAATTAGAGTAACAAAAAAAGATTATATGTGGTAGAGCCATGCTGCAGCTATATTATGGTTGTAGCACGAATGGGTCGGCTCGACCGGGGAAGGACCACACTCACAGAATACCAGTGTAAAATAGCAGCTTAACGCTGCTGTGTTTCGTATGGTGAGTTTAGAGAACCAGACCCTTTTTACTGGAAACGACGCATTCCATCTTAGTCCTCACGGGTGACAATGCATCTGCATTTTGATTCGTAATCAAAGATAGATGTAGATGTCTATGGGCTACAGCAACCACTTACCATCAGGTGGACTGTGTGCTCGTTTGTCACCCTTAGCCTATAAAAAAATTAAAATGAATATGGTGGTCTTGAATAATATTGTGAGTTTTACGTATTTCGTCGATATCGTTGACTTAGGATTTGTTTTGCTGAGCGCGCACTCAGCACGATTTCGAAGTTCGTATAAATACCGACATTGTCTTAGTTTGAAAATTAAGTCTGAGCAAAGTCAAAGTACGGTCTATAGATCTCAGTCTTTAAAGTCAAATATTGAAAAAAGTTTGGTTTTCTGTACAAATAAGCAAACTGAAACTAGAAAGCTACGTCCTATTTTCCAATATCCAATATGTTACGGACGACGAGGGGAGCCGCCGCCCCGTCGCCCCTTCATACCCCGTTGCGCCCCGCACACCTCACAATACCACTCGCATGCCGAGACACTTTGGAAATATAAGAAGGGTGCTTTAGTCTGTGAGCTCGGTATGCAGGCTAGCTCGGTATGACTGGACATCAGTCCATCTTCATAGCCTCCTGTTACATCCCTTCTGGAACCCATCCCCTCAAAAAAGATTTTGAGGCTATTTTATCTTTAGGCAACTCAGTCATTATGTTTGGTGATTTTAACTCCAAGCATACTGAATGGACATGCCGTACTACCTCCCGCAATGGCAGGGAACTGCTCGATATCACGCAGTCTCTTGACCTTACCGTCCACAGTCCCCTAGGTGCTACTCGCTATCCCGATATCACCGACTACGCTCCCGACGTGCTAGATTTTGCTAGATTCAAAAGTGTTTCCGTCAACCTCAGGGCAATCGAGACACGACGATCTAAGATCTGACCACCGACCGGTCTCCCTCATTCTTGGCCATCAGTCGCCCCCTTCAACATCCTCTACGAAAACCTTCACTAATTGGAAGGACTTCAAGGAGTCCCTAGCTAAAGCTCTGGACTCACAGGACTCCCCTGTCGTCGGACTTAGACAGTCACGAAAAAATCGACACCGCGATCGATTCACTCTCCACCCTTATTAAATCCTCCCTTAAGGAGAATGAAAGGGTCGTCCCGGTTGCTAATAATAGTAGGCTTCCCCTACATATTAGCAACCTATTAAAAGCCAAGAAAGTTGCTTTCCAGAGAGCAGCAAAATATCCCACCCCCGAATATAGGCGCACGGCCAATCGTCTTCAACGAGAACTCCGTTTCCGCCTCTCTGAATTTCGAGACCTCGAAAAGAGTAAACTCATGGAGAATATCTCTCCCTCCCATACAGCGTACTATCAGATGGCAAGAGTCCTCCGCATAGACGCTATCACCCACACTCCCCTCTCCCGTCCCGACGGTACGGTTGCCTTCGAGGACGAGGAAAAGGCTGAGTGCTTTGCAGACAGCATTGCCGCACAATGCTCTCCTAGCTCTCAACTCGTAAACCCCTCACACGTCCAGGCAGTGGAGGATGAGGTCCTCCGCCGGAACTCACCCCCTACAGCCTCCGAACCTATCTCTGTGTCCAATGATGAGATTTCATCCCTCATCAAAAGACTTAAGCCCAAAAGGCTCCGGGCGCGGATGGCATCTCCAACCAAGCCCTAAAACACTTTCCTGAGCAGGTGTTAACCCTTTTATCTATTATCTTCAACGCCTGCTTCAACCTTAGTTACTTTCCCACTACGTGGGAAGAGGCAACTGTGATTGGTATTCCCAAGCCAGGAAAGCCTCTCAACCTCCCCTCTAGTCATCGTCCCATTAGCCTCCTCAAGGCCATGGGCAAACTCTTCGAAAGAGTCATCCAAACTCGCATGAGACTCCATCTGTTTCCCACAGACGGTGACCCTCTTATCATCCCCCATCAATTCGGTTTACGAGTTAAACATTCTTGTCCCCAACAAGTTCACCGTATTGTGGAATATATCCTCAGCGGTTTTTATCCTCGTCGTCATAAGACCATCGCGGTCTTTTTCGACATAGCCAAAGCCTTTGATAGAGTCTGGCATGAAGGCCTTATCTACAAATTATACAAAATAGGTCTCCCCTATCGTCTAGTACGTCTCGTGGCCTCTTATATAAAGCATCGTACCTTTCGTTTTAGACACGAAGGCACGCTATCTTCCCAGCGCCCCATCAAAGCTGGTGTTCCTCAGGGCTCAGTACTTGCTCCTCTGCTGTACATCCTGTTCACCAACGACATTCCCATCCCGTCGAAAGGTGTTCAGCTCTCCCTCTTCGGAGACGACACTACCCTCTACTGTAAAGGTATCTCGCTACCTTTCATACGGAACAAGATCCAAAAGTCAGTTGATGACCTAGGAGCTTGGTTCCAAAAATGGCGCATCGATGTGAACCCGCAGAAGAGCTCCGCCGTTCGCTTCGATTATAAACAACGCCGTCTCAAAACACTCCACCAATACGTATGCTAGGGACCCCTGTCCCCTGGCATACGTCTGCCAAATATTTAGGCGTCACCCTTGACACAAGGCTCACTTTCAGGCCCCATATCAAGAGAGTAACCCGTCACGCACGTTTTTACATGAGTAGGCTCAATAGTATGTTGGGCCAACACAGTAAAATGTCCCTCAGAAACAAGCGTACCCTTTATAAGGTCTGTATACGACCAGTAATGTCCTACGCGGGTCCCATTTTTGCCCACGCTGACCCTAAAATTATTAATGAACTCCCAAGTAGTTCAGAACCTCTTCTATCGTCGAGCTGCGAACGCACCTTGGTACGTCCGTAATGCCGACCTTCATCGGGACTTAGAGCTCCCTACAATCCAACAATTTCTAAAAACATTCTCTGAGAACTTCTTCCAAGCCTCAGAGTCGCATTCCAATCATTTTATTCGTGAGGCAGCTACGTATACAGCCCCTCCCCTCCCTCCCCAGCCACCTCTCGCCCCTACCCCTCCCTTCCCACCCTCTCGCTATCGAGTCCGCAGGCCGAGAAACTCTCTCTCGGACCCGCCAAATAAAATTTCAACCGACCTGAACTGCCTCCTGGCGGCTCAGGCCGATTCCTCTTCTAAGCCTTCAGCCTTTAAGCCTAAGATTCCAGCCTAAGTAGGCTCTTCCTCAGCGACTCTTTGTAGCCGCCTGCGCCCTCTTCTCCCAAAAAAGGGTCGCTTCCGATCCGACAAAGCGGCTTAATCGGCCAATTGTCAGTCCCCAAAGTGGAGTTTAGTGGGTATCCCTTAGGGTACCAGTAGGTAGTCACAGTGAGTTCCACATAACCGCGACAGACCGGCTGTCGTGGTATGCATAAAGCATTCTCCACTTCCTCGCGCAATCGGGGTAGCCCTTTCCAATTGCTTCTGGGTGCAAAAAAAAAAGTCTGTGAGCTGTTCATTTCGGCAGTGGCACTACGACATACAAGATCAAGAAAGAAGACCTCAAGAGAGAAAACATCAAGAAAGAATACTCCATTGAAAATTCCCCTCTGTATATATAGTTTAGTGAAAAGCCGCTTGTAAACAGTTGGAATATATAATAGTCTACAGTACCATCTTTTCTTCAACCGTCCGTAGTATAGTTTACCCTACATAACATCAGTCGTCACACAGTTAGTCAGTCAGTTAAATAGTTAAAATCATACAGTCCCCTATAATTCTTAGTCCATCGTTGCCGGATAGAAGCCAGAAGAAAGAAACTGGAAGATCCGAAGACCATACAGAAGAAAGAAGATCATCGAAGAAGAAAGAAGTTCATCGACGAAGAAAGAAGGTCGTCGGTTAACCAATTTCATCCCTGTTTCTGACAATACTACGTCTACGTCTATGTTTACGTCTATTGTCTGTTTCCAGACAATTTTCTTGTTTCTTAAGCGCGTTTACGCGGCCAGGTGATTGCTCCCTAACGGTGCCAAACTGTGATCACCTGGTAACGCCCTTGCGGCGGGAACGGCAACTTATACGTGCGTCTTTTTGAAGACGATCGGAAGCCGCAACGTGGGACATCATACGTAAGACAAGAAGCCAGACGACACGGAACGACGACGAAACGCCGGTAAGAATGCGGATTTTCGAAGATGCGCCCGCATCCCCGTCCGATTATCTTTCGTTGGCACAAGCGCCTTCCGCCGCGCCCGCATCTATGCCCGCGCCCGCGCTTGCGCCGCCGCGCCCCGCTATGTCCGTGTCGACGACTGATTGTTTGGGAGAGATTAGCACATTCGCGCCGCGTACAGATACACTCGCCGCGATCATAGAAGATCTTCCGGTCACAGAGACTAGTTCAACAGTGCGTACCGTCGCGCCTGTAGTCGACGTTGTACATAGGCTCGCGCCCCACTCCCCGTCTGTCCGTTCAGCCCGGTCGATAGCTAGCGCGATAACAAAATCGAAGCAAATCGAGTATAATACCACGGAGGAACTAGCTGGTATTAGAAGGAAGCAATTGCAAATTGAGGAAGATCTTATCAAGAAGAAATACGCTAGGGACGTCGCACAATTGCAAGAAGAAACGGATAGGGATAGTTTGAACGAGGACGATATAGTGGAAAATAGGGTACGTGTTGATAGGTGGTTACAGAACGTGGAGACTGTGCGGGGGGAGCCGCCCTGCCGCCCATCTCAGCCCGCGCCCCGCATCGAGATAGAGCAGGCCCCGTCGAATAGGGGAACCGGTTACGTGTACGCTGAAGATGCCCAGGGGAGGTCGGTTGCGAATAACGATCAACCACGCCACGTAGATACGATACAGAGGGACAATGGAGTCGCAGTAGAAATGAACCAGGTGGATCCGGCAACATCGCCACATCGCCACGCGGATCGTAGATTACCGTCGTCGTGTCGCAATGATGTAGGTGTACATAGGCTGCACTAAAAGTATCGAGAATGGAATATTTCCACTGTTCCTGTCATATTAAAATCTTTTTAATTGAAAACTCCTTGGTTTTAAAAATCGACTACCATTTATTTATTTAAAAAAAGATTCTCGGTCTTGTCACAAGGTTTTGTCAAACTTGTTTAGTCGTTGAGAAAATGGAATTTACTCGAGAAAATTCAAGAGCGATGATTTATTATGACTTTCGAAGTGGTTTAACACAATAATTTAAAATTAAAAATTTTGTACAGCCGACTTCAATATAGGTTATTTGAGAATAACTCAATAACCATAGGTCTGACCTTGATCAAATTCAAATGGGACCACACGAGCACTATCAGCTTTCATATAAAAAAAGAATCATCGAAATCGGTTCGCCCAGTACAAAGTTATGAGGTAACACACATAAAAAAAAAAAAACATACACTCGAATTGAGTACCGTCTCCTTTTTGGAAGTCGGCAGAAAACAGTGTGTTAACCGGATGATTTCTGCATTTGGTGATGAAGCCCCATCAAAAACCACAATTTATCGCTGGTTTGCTGAATTTCAACGTGGACGTGTCAAGCTCAGTGATGATCCCCGTCAAGGTAGTCCAAAAACTGCAGTCACCCAAGAAAACGTTGATGCTGTGCGTAAGTTGATTGAGGGAGATCGACATGTGACATACTACGAAATTCAGGCAACTTTAGACATTGGCATGAGTCAAATACAAATAATCTTGCATGAACAATTAGGTGTAAAAAAGTTGTTTTCCCGATGGATACCGCATTCGCTCTGTGAAGAGCAAAAAGCGGCTCGCGTTACTTGGTGCGTCAGAACTCTCGAAAGATTCCACGCAGGATCCTCAAATGCTGTATACCACATCGTATCAGGTGAGGAATCCTGGATATATGCGTACGAACCCGAAACAAAAAACCAGTCACGAGTTTGGGTGTTCGAAAATGAGTTAAAGCCAACAAAAATTGTTCGTTCACGGAGTGTTGCAAAAAAATGGTGGCCACGTTTGTCTCCAAAACCGGCCATGTTACGACTATTCCTCTTGAGGGACAAAGAACGGTTAATGCAGAATGGTATGCTAGCATTTGTTTGCCACAGGTCGTTTCTGAGCTCCGTAAAGAGAACTGCAACCACCGCATCATCCTCCATCACGACAATGCGAGTTCTCACACCGCACACAGAACAAAAGAGTTTTTAGAGCAAGAAAACATAGAATTATTAGGCCATCCGCCGTACAGCCCCGACCTAAGCCCTAATGATTTCTATACTTTCCCTAAAATAAATAATAAATTGCGTGGACAGAGATTTTCATCACCTGAAGAAGCTGTGGACGCCTACAAAACGGCCATTTTGGAGACTCCAACTTCCGAATGGAATGGTTGCTTCAATGATTGGTTCCATCGTATGGAAAAATGTGTCAAATTTCGCGGAGAATACTTCGAAAAGCAATAAATACCTTCCTTGATTCCCGAAATTTTCAGTGCCGCCCTCGTACATAGGTCGCCACCGCCACATCGTAGATTAGAGGGTAATAGGGATAGAGGTAGGTCACTCACCCCGCGGGGGAAAGATAGGGGTATAGAACGACTAGCGGAAGCCTTGGAAGGCATGATAAGACTTAGACCAGCCGCCGCGAAGCAGACACAGGGGTTGCCTATTTTCAACGGCTCGGCCGCGGAATGGCTATCGTTTAAAGCCGCGATGAAGAAATCCACGCGTCTGTATGAATTCACAAATACAAATAATTAAATATTGATCGTGCGTTAGATGATTTGAAACGCCTTCCGCGCCCGGGTCAAACCGCCCAGGAGTTAAATTCGTTCGCTATTAAGTTGCAAAATATAGTATGTATTATGCAGAACGTCGACGGCAAAGGATATTTACAAAATCCGATGCTAACTAGGGAGGTCACGAGTAAGCTTAGCCCTCACTTACGGTGGCGTTGGTGCGATTATGCGGAGCACTACGGAAGTGCGGACGAACCGGACATTGTCACACTATCCCGGTTTATGATGAGAGAGGCTGACCGTGCGTTAAGTCACACCTAGGGCATCGGAACCAGTTTTTCCCGGTTCCAAAATAACCGGGAATGACTAATCCAAGCATCAATACTGCGATACTTTACCAACCCTGACAGTTATTTTGCCAGTATGGACGAAGATGCAACTATCTTTTCCCAGCCTACAAGTGATGAAATGTTACATGAAATTGTAAAGCTACTGCATCGCACAAACGCTAGACAAAAAGTATCCCTTGAAGAAACGCCAACAACTGGAAGTCAAGATCTGCAAGAAGTTGAATTACATGAATCCCCCCTAACAAATGAAGAGAAACTTAATAGAGAGTGGTCTAAAGCTGTCAATATTGCTACTGAATCGACAGATCAAGAAAATTACTTAATTACGACTGTGAGATGTTTGATTTGTTTTATTTTTATGCTGATTGAAATTAAAATGTATGTAATGTTAAATAACTCTTTACGTGCAATTGTAAATTGAAAGTTCCTAGTTAGTAAGATTTTTGATTTGTTTATGATATACAATATTAAAAAACTATAATAACAAAAAAAACCTATAACTTAATTATCATACAGTCCTACTCCCTGTGGTATCGTGCCAAGAACGCTGGCTGCGTTTCGTGTTTTATATTTAATTACAAAGAAACTATTGCAAGTATTACTTGGGTAATAAGTACTTACTTCGTATTCCATAATGACTCAGAAATGATTGTAACCGAAATACTTGAATACTTGACAAGGAAAATAAGAAATAGTACCTACGATTTGCAATAAACTGTTTTATTTATGAATATGATTAAGTATAACATCGTTATTCACATTGAACAAAAATAGCCTCCAATCTAAAAGAAAGGAAAGAACCGGGTACCCGGTTCTGGCAAAAGTTTGGAACCGAAAGAACCGGTTCCTGAAAAGGGACCGGTTCTCGATGCCCTAGTCACACCTATACATCCGTAACGCCGACTAAGGAATCACCCGTAAGACGAGAAGCACCGCCGTCGAAAAGGATAGTGTTGACATGCCGCGTAGAGGATAGGGCCCGCGACGTAAAGACGTTCACCACCCAGGAGGACACAGGAAGTGCCTCGTGTTTGTGTTGTGGGGGTGAACACCCAATTGCGAAATGCAAGAAGCTGGCACAAATGGGGCTGGACAACCGGTGGAAGTGGGTAAGGGAAGATGGGGTGTGCTTTAGGTGTTTAAGCAGCAAACACCGACGCCTACGGTGTAAGGCCAGGAAGTGCGGCGTCGACGGCTGCAACGCCCCCCACCATGCCCTCATTTACGCCCACAAGGCCCGGACACCTGAAACATCGGTAAAACCGGACGAAACTGTGCCCGCCGCGTCGAACGTTAATAGTAGTGCGTCGGTATTATTGAAAGTGTGCCCCATTACCGTGCGCGGATCGCGTGGTAAGGAAGTTGATACATATGCGCTACTAGACGAAGGCTCTACCATATGATTAATCGACGACGACTTAGCTCGCGAGTTAGGAGCGGAAGGACCGACAAAGCCGCTCAATATTAGTGGCAATATCAATATTAGTCAACGCGAGGCCAATAGCTGATTAGTGAATATAGGAATATGTGCCAAGACGCGCAGTGACATTTATAATGTAAGCGCGCGAACAATAGCGGATTTAAAAATAGGCTCGCAGTCTGTGGATAGGGTGTGCTTACGGTTGAAGCACTTACGCGACTTACCGAGTGCGGTATGTTATGACGACGCGAAGCCGAGAATATTATTAGGCGCCAACAACTGGCACTTAATAATCACCCGCAATTTGAGGATAGGACGCCGAAGGCAGAACATAGCTGCAAGAACGTTATTAGGGTGGGTGATTCAGGGAACCGTGCCGCGGTTAACGTGTAGGGAAGATGGCGAGACCGTATTACACATGGCAAGCACTAGCGGACGGCCAGATAGCGACATCCAAACGTCTGCCAGTCAGGACGAGGAGCTAACGGACCTCCTCAAACGGCAGTATAAGATAGACTCTATAGGTATCACGCTGAAGAGTAGGCCGCGACGGGAAGAGGAGCGCGCTGTCGACATATTCCAGCGCACCGTCAAGAAGATCGGCGAGCAATACCAGGTTGGACTGCCATGGAAGGACGACAACATGCGGATGCCACCCACCTATGAAATGGCAGCTCGAAGACTCCGGACAATTGAACGGAAGATGGACCAGTCGCTGGAGTTTTGGGACGCCTATACAGCCCAAATAGACAACCTCCTGGCGAAAGGATACGCAAGGGAAGCCGAGGGGACGGAGAGAGAGGACCCCAAGAGCTGGTACCTGCTTCACTTCGCAGTGCAGAACCCGAACAAGCTGGGGAAGACGAGAGTAGTATTCGACGCGGCAGCGCGCGCATCCGGTAGATGTCTTAATGACTACTTACTCGACGGCCCCGACTTATTACGGATCTTACCGGGCATACTGTTTAGGTTTAGAGAAAACAAGATAGCCGTGTCCGCGGATATTAGGGAAATGATTTTACGTGTGAAAATCGACCGTCGCGACCAACCCGCGCAATTTTTCTCTGGCGAGGAAACGAGCGATATAGCCCACCGCGGGAATATTGTTCAAATCCTATAATCTTGATAATTTATTCTTTGAAGCTACACGTATTGCAGGGTGTAGTGCAACTTGTATTGATAATATTTTTACAGGTGTTATACCAATCAACAAATCAATAATTCAAAAACTTAGTTCAGATCACTGTGGACAACTGGTTTCATTACCTTATATGCACAGAAAACAGGAAATTGAGAAAATTGTGTTTGTTCCTATTAATGCAAAACGCCTGGAGAGATTTAGAAGTAATATGGTAAAAAACCTTCCATCGCTTTCTTATAAGAACAATGCAGACTATTTATATGGAGAATTATTTACCCTTATTTAATGAATTAAAAAAAAAAACATTTACTTCTAAAACATTCTCCAGAAACAGTCGCAAGGCATTTAATGGGTAGGCGACAGTAGGAATTCATAGAAGCAGACGAAGGTTATATGACTTTTACCATGAAAGATCATATAATCCTTCCGATGCTTTTAAAGGATATGTCAAAAATTATTCTAAAATGTTTAAAAGAGTTTGCTCCACAGCCAAATCGTTACATATTAGCAACAAAATTAAGACGGCTAAGAATAAAATTAAAATGAGGTGGAGTATAATTAACAGCGAAACCGGTAAAGACAAACCTTGTAACTCAAACTTTCAATTAAAAATTAACAATGAATTGACTAGATCAAATCAAGAAGTCACAGCGGTGTTTGAGAAATATTTCACAAATATTCCTATCTTGACAACAGAGTCATTGAATACTTCTCCAACTGTCGCCGAGTCGAGCCGAAATAATAATTGTAAAACTGACTGGTAAAACCTTTACTAATGAGATATTTGGTCCACCCTTAAGCCTTTTTAATCCTTTATATAGGCAAGTAATATAATATATTTATTTATATGCCTTGTATATATTAAAGGGAGTGTGTTCACGCCCTGAGTTGCCCCGACAAATGTTGACTGGACTAGGGCCCATGAGTAATCCAATCGGCGTGCAACAGAGGACGAGGCCCAAATGGCCAATGGATATGTAGTATCTAAGGCTAGGTAATAGTATAATAGATAGTAGTTCACTTTGTCTGAACTCAAGTCTGACATCACTTCACTATTTCAGTTTATCAACTTTATTGTACATTTAATTAACTTCAAACTCAACTAAATCCCCTTTAATCGTAATCAAACACGTGACACACGGCACAAGTTCAACTTCCATTTTCACTTAGCAACAAATTATTTCTAGAGGCCGAACGTGACCTTCGTATCACAAAGTTCAGCGTTCCACACAACAAACTAACATTCTTTCGTACGATATTAACAGGCCAAACAAGCAAATTAAATATTGCAAATGCGCTTCAAAATACAATCACTATACAAATTGACGTAAATTACTTGCAAACAAAGGTAAGTTAATTAATCACTCAACACTTAGGCAGGCCTCGTCATCTCGTAAACGCACTAAAATGATAACTCAAAATAGAAGCGATCTTATAGCGACCTCACGAGTCTAGCGAAAAAACTGCAATAGTAAATTCCACACGTATCAAAGATAGGACGTTGATCGCAATCAATATTAACTTCCAAAACAATTAACCGACCCGGCGTCCGCGCTGACAATCTATTTTTCTAGACTCAACAAAACTCCTCGTCGGTGCATAAAATTGCTAACAAAAACCGACACTATTTGAGGTTATACGGTACGCGACCACGCTGTCCTAGTGACTGCACTGCATTGTCTCGACTTCCGACGCGCCACACCCAAAACGATCTCTGCTCGCGCGAACGTTAAACCGGTACGAATGCACCGCGCCGAGCGCCCTCTGGCGTCAATTCTTAAAATTAGCGTTTGGCACGAACAATATATATATACTATATATTGTGTGTATATATACTCCCTTATAATCTTTAATTTTATTAAAATTTTTTAATTAATTTTTTATATTTAGCTGTTCATAAGGAAAATGCTGCTGTTTATTATCTTTGTTGATTCCCTATGTCGCCTCATACACTACCCATGGAATGATATGAGGTAGCAGATAATCTTACACTGCATGGTAAATTAAAATAGATTATTATAAAACATTCGTTTTTTATTTTATATACCAACATATTACAAAAACAAACATTTTATTGATGCTTTACAATATATATTAACTAAAACATTTTACCACCTTAACCATTAGGTAACATGATTGAGTCACCTAACAAGTAAGTAATCTAAAAAAGGCCTTCCCTAGATATCCTCATAGGATGATTTTTGCCATAGTTGCCACGCCTGCGTGATAATATGCGTTATACTGATTGGCCACTGCAGTTTTTTATTTTAAGTTTTCATCAGGTAAGTGCTGCTGCCTTAGCCCCATCTTGTATTATTGATTACGACGCGGGGTA
Source organism: Parnassius glacialis (assembly GCA_033319125.1). NCBI lineage: Eukaryota > Metazoa > Arthropoda > Insecta > Lepidoptera > Papilionidae > Parnassius > Parnassius glacialis. The sequence continues at coordinate 39,612,525 of JAVANC010000016.1, forward strand.
GTATCATCCCGTGTTTAGACAAATTCTCTTGTACGCCAAAACTTACTACACACAAGCCACTAACTTAGTAAGACATGCAGGAAATCGCGGAAGTTGGCTCAGAACCGTGTTTTGTACTACAACATCTAAGTGGAAACCTTTTCCTTTCGGAGGTCTGTGTTTAGCACTGAACTTGTGATGGACTGATATGCTAAAACATTATTGATTTTTTTTTGGAATGACAACAAAATTCGACACGAGGAAAGTTTTGATATTTAATTACCTAATATTTAAGTACATATTTTACATACTCCTACTTATTAACGATATCACACTTTGTGCTAGGAGCGTTTTCACTTAATGCCGTCGAAGTCCAAAGAGTTTATTGAAAGTCCAGTAAAATCGTCGATGTACCGTTAAATCGGAATGATGATTCTGTTTTTACGTCGTTTACTCACGTAGTTTTTAATCACGGAATGTGTTTTCAAGAGAAATGAATTAATCATCTGAATTATAAAAGAACAGTTTTTTATGGTAACAAATAAGTTTTTTGTATGAATTTAAGTGCTGTGAATATAAATAAACCCAGATTGGGGGAAATGGAATAATATCTGGTAACCCAGGGAAAGTATCTCCCGCCTATTTCTATCTCAAAAGCATACGCGAATGCTTTATCTAGTCAATCTTCTATCTACGTTTTTTTTTATAGAATAGGGTGACAAACGAGCACACAGTTCACCGGATGGTAAGTGGTTGCTGTGGCCCATAGACATCTACATATATCCTAGTTTGTGAATCAAAATACAGATGTGTTGTCACCCGTGAGGACTAAGATGGAATGACTCTTTTCCAGTAAAAAGGGTCTCCGGTTCTCTACACTCGCCATACGAAATACATCAGTGTTGAGCTGCTATTTTACGCTGGTACTCTGAGAGTGCGTGGTCCTTCCCTGGTCGAGCCGACCCATTCGTACTACAACTATACTACTTATATAGCTGCAGCATGACTCTACCACGTAGAAAACGCCTTGTGCTAATCATTCGCTAAATCTATGTGGAGTGCACTCACTTAGGGAGCGTTAATTCAAGTTTAAGTTTGTTTCGGAACAGTAGAAAGAGTTTACAGGTTCTTTTCATCATACACACGTCAATGGGAAACTTTAATAAAAAGTGTAGGCGTATCCGTCAAAAGACTCTCAGAGACAAAATGATTTGCTCATCATGACGTTTTTAAACCACTGCAGAATAATTAAAAAAAAACTAGTATAAGCACTCGAAGATATATATATAATCCCAGCATCAACAGAGAAAACGTCGATACAAAAGAAGCAGTATCTACACTCTTACCAGCTTTGTGTGACTTCAGTTTTTTATGCTATATTTCCTTTTGGTGTAAAATCCTAATAGAAGTTAGTCAGACACAAAAGCAAATACTAAATATTATAATAATAATCTAGATAATCACTGGAAAAGTATGAGATAAAAATCAAAGCCCAAAAATTTTTCTTCAAAGCCAACGTATTCAACTAGTGGAAAAAGCTATTTCCTATGTAACAAAAAATGTGAGAATTTGGACATTTCGATTGAAGAAAGAAGAGAAATGGAGAGATATCGAAAACGTTTATCAGGAGAAATGACCCGATATGCTGGACTAACATTGCCAGAGAAGCTGCAGAGAGCTATGTTAGAATGTCTTGACATATTTTACGAGGAACTAGACCATCGCTACAGAGCAATGGATGATATTCTCGTAACATTTAGTGTTGTTCAGCCTTACACTCTGCTAACGTCACCAGATGAAGATCTTCGCGTAATAGTTCAAAATCTGACAAAAATCTACGATGAATTTTCTGCAGTATATATAATTTTGGCGGTTTTACGACTTGAAAGCTGCCAGCATTTCTTCCCAAGAAGCGGTTTAATGTAATTAATGGAACTTTTCTCATAAAATTGGGCTATTCTGAATCTGTTCCGAATGTAGCGCTGTGTCTAAGAATTTTTTACTATTAAGTTTCATGTGAAGGAAGCTTTTCAAAACTCAAGTTAATAAAATCTTACTTAAGGTCCACAATGAGCCGAATGCGACTAACCAATCTTTCCATTTTTTCTATCGTAAATTATAAGAAAGTAAACTTTGATAATATATTAGAATATTTTAGCAAAATAAAGTCCCGTTAGCATGTATAGCATTTTTTGTTTTATTTTAGGGGGTGCTTGATAGAAAACCGTACTGGGTGTCAACACACGCTACGCCGCCACTAGTTATCATAAGGTTTGATACTGTAGCGAAGCAATAATGTTACGAGTATCAAAATATTAAACGGAGTTTAATTATAACGCTATTCAACACTTTCCATATTGAAAAAAATACGCATTTCGTTTTCCGTGATGCTGTATACACTAATAATATTCTCAAAATAATGTATCATGGACACTCTATTAGAAAGAAATGCAACGCCTAACTCGGTGCCTTTCATTAATTTCAAGGTCACTGATTTAGGAACGTTTCTCTAGTATGAAGTGCGCACTCCCTATATTTTACAACCTCCTTGGGTGATACTACGGTGGCCCAATCGCAGAACAAAGCTGTCATCATTTATTTACTATATAAATTTACAAGATACAAAGAGATTTGGTTAAAAAAGGGTCTATTGGTAAGTATCTAGGTACTTTTTTGTTTAAAAATATTTATTTACGCGATTACTTAAAACTTAAACGACGGCGATTAATTAAAAGAGCGGTGTTTCCGCGGGCATTTTGTTTTTTTGTTCCAATAATTCGATTATGTTGTGTTATAATAGCCATATTCTGGTATAATTGCCTCAAAAACAAATATTTTTTACAGGTCACAACTGATACGGAAAATGGCTGAATCTAAGAAGAAATGTGGACAGTACAGTTTTGATTATTTGAAATTTGGATTTCTTCCATCAACGGCAGACAAACGATTGCCCATGTGTGTTTTATGCAACAAAGTTCTGAGCAATGACTCTATGAAACCATCGAAGCTTGAAGAACATCTAAGAAGGTGTCGTCCTGAAAAAATAGGTAAAGATCTGAAATACTTTCAAACATTGAAGGAAAAATATGTAACGAGACCTACCGTAAATAGTATGTTTGCTTCAACGTCTCAAAGTAACGATGATGGCTTGCGAGAATCTTACTGCACAAATTTCCATTTGACGGACTCAAAAGAATACCTTTAAGTAACAACACTGTACAAAGACGTATTGATTAAATGAGCTCTGGTTTATAAAGCTTCTTATGTATTTATCTGCAAAGCAGTGATTTTTTACCGAAAAATCTATTCCATTTACAAACATTATTTCGGTGGCAGCAAATGAAGCTCCTGCCATGTTCGGGCGATATCGTGGGTATATAAGCCATCTTAAAAGAATAATACCAGTACTAATTGCAATTCCCTGTGTCATCCACCGACAACACCTTGTAGCGAAAAATTTGAGTGATATATTCCACCAATCGCTTCAATTTGTGATTAACGCCCGTTCATTTGCACTATTGTGTGATGAAAATGATGATTTCCAACGACTGCTCTTACATACTGAAGTACGCTGGTTGTCGAAAGGTGCATGCTTATCGAAATTTTACGCACTTTTCGAATCAGTGATAGAGTATCTGGAAACTAAATCACCAGATTTAAAAGAAAATCTAATCAAATATAAAGCGGACATTGCGTCCTTAACAGATTTATTCATAAAATTTAATGACGTTAACTTGCAGTTACAAGGAGACAGCTTTAATTTAATAAAAGCTAAGGGTGTAATTTTGGCTTTTCTTGGTAAATTAATATTAATGAAGCAAAATATTAGTCGGCGCGAATTCTCCTAGCTACCACACTTGTCAAAAATAGAATGTCTTGATGAGGATATTCAGACATACGCTCAACATTTAAATTCCCTGCTTGATGACTTCAAAAATAGATTTCAAGATATTCTGACGATGGAAATACCACCATGGATCATAATCCCTTTTGATGAAACGGAAGAGGCGAATGTGGTATTACAACATGAGCTACTTGAGCTCAGCACCAACGAGGATCTGAAGGTGAAATTTTAAAAAGGCTATCAAACATTTTGGCTGCAGGCATAAATCCCCGAAAAATATCCTGGGCTTAGCGTTAGCGCTTTGGGATAGCGTTTCCCTCGTTATGTTTTGTCGAAAGAAGTTTTAGTGCCGTTACCAAACTGTTGACAAAAAAGGAGCAGATTGAACATCACAGAACGGGGAAATTTGAGATTACTTCTTACAAAACTGAAGCTAAGTATTGATAATTTGCTGTCAATTCATCAACTACATCCGTCTCATTAAAAGTATGACTATTTTTTATTGTTGATTTACATTTCAGAGTTCATTGTTGATTTTTTGTTAATTTTTGATTTTTCGTAATAATAAATGTTTATAACTTTGTATAACCACAAGTATTATTTTAATAAATAGGACACAAAAACATGCGTTACTTTTTTTTGCTAACACTCCCAATTTAGGGTGTTAATTTTAAGAGGATGGGAATACAGTAGAAATATAGCAGCAGGGGGTCTATCGAAATTGGTAAAACTTTGAAAGTAGTTCACGAGAAAAAAAAGCTTGGGATTCTCTGGCCTACAACCTTAGCCGTAGAGGAGAGAAACTTGTGGTTATGTAATAGCTGCGCGGATCAATAGATCTGGGAGATTAGTTGCACTTGCCGCGATAAGTCCATAAATGAGCTACCATTTTCTTAACATACAGAGATTGCGAGGTAGAGAGTGCATCTGTAATCTGTATACTCAGACACTTGGTGCACTTTACTACTCTGTTAAGATCATTATGTTTTTAAACTCATGCGGCTAAAATGATAATTCGTTTATTATTACTTTATACTTTTCAGGGACAGATGAAAGAATATAAACATGAAGCAAGATGAAGCCTCATAAACATAGATAAATAAATATGTAGCAAGCTATATACATAAACATATTAACCTTTAAACAGAGCAATCTTATTTAAGTGATTCCTTCAAGTTTCCTTACTTAAATTATTAAGTTAACATTCATATTTAAGTCGAATGTATATATAATAAACCTCTATAATATATTTAATTATTAAATGTTTGTAGTTATCAAACGTAATACTTATATGAAAAATAAGGCAGCCATTATGTACTCCGTGTCCCCGTTTTTTATTTCCCCATCAAAACATTTTATAAAATATAAATAGGTATATACTTAGTTAAGTAACTACCTATTTATATTAACAATATGTTAACAAAGAAATTCCGGGGAAACTGTCCATGGCATGAAATATTTTTCTCTAAAGATCGTAACTCGAAAATACAACTTTCCGATCTGATTCTTGGGGAGATTTTTTATAAGTTTATCGGTAGTCACCTGGGATTTTTTATAATTGCATTAAAATCGAACAAAAGACAGGTAGGTTGAGCTTATTCCCAGGAACATGTTATATAAATAGTTTTTAATTATTTTAAAACTATCATGGTAAAAATTCAGTTAATTTTTGAAGTTATATGATTGCGTGCACTAAACTATTTTTTTAAATCTTTTTACCGCTTCCTTAAAAATCATTTTTCGATAGTCAATGTAAGTAAAATGTACATCACTAGCTAACGCACACAATGACCACTCAAATGACAAATCAAAATTAGTCACGCGTTTTCAGGCTGTCAGGTAACAGAGTAAAGAGGATCAGAGGGGAAGCTTCCTAACAACGTCGAAAATCTATATCTATTCTGATAGGGTTGTCACCTGATGCATGTGAAAATTTTAAGGAAAAAATAAAAATATTGTATAGCATAAGACATCATGTGTATTAATTATAACTTATATTAATGTAACAACATATTTATTAATTGTTCGAAATCAAGAGTTTTGGTGGAAGTGGTGGTGGTGGTAGTTGTGACTGTGATATTGTATAGCATAAGACATCATGTGTATTAATTATAACTTATATTAATGTAACAACATATTTATTAATTGTTCGAAATCAAGAGTTTTGGTGGAAGTGGTGGTGGTGGTAGTTGTGGCTGTGATGGTGATAGTAATGGTGGTGATGGTGGTGGTTTTGATGAAGCCACTGTTGGTCCACTACCTACGATACTACCACCTCCACCACCACTGACACCATCAGCAACACTATCCACCAACACCAGCATCACTTCTAATCCAGCAACACCAATACCACCACCCCCACCAAAGTCTGGCGATTGTATTCCAAACATAATGCAGTGGTATTTACCCCTGCGGTCGCGACTCGCAAAAAGTAACTTATATCCTACCCCAGGAAGCAACCTACCTCTATACTAATGTGGGTGGATAAAGTCACACATTTAGCCTTATTACGTAGGATATCCTGCCATCTACGGCACTGTCAAAGTTAGACTGACTAACGTTTCAAGTAGGTGAGACCGACTTCATCACTCAGTGACGCACCTTTCTAACACATTCTCACTTACCTATCAATGTTATTACCTAGTATTATTATATACAATACGTAAAAAGGTACTTACTTCACTTGATCTCTCGGGTACAAAAAAAGGAAATATCCTTATTTTCTCTAGAATTATTCATGCATACTGTAAAACTATTAGGCATTTTTGCTTATACATAAAACTTATTATTTACCTATATAAATTTATAATAACTTAATTGTTAATTATTCTTATTAAAATACTTTAATCTAATTATTTAATAATTGCAAAAATACTTAATAAATTAATTGATGTATAAAATTTCGAAATATTGTTGGTCTATTTATTTAAATGCGCACGACTAACAGCCTTTTCATGGATACTCTGACTGAGCCGGCGCAAACCGGTTTGTACCCCGACGGAGCGTCGGTGTACCTATCGGTATGCATTTGGAGTATATAATAGTAAAGTAAAGTTGCATGGTTGCAGCCTATTTACGTCCCACCGCTGGGCACAGGCCTCTCATTTCTAACAGGGTTTTGGGGCAAGGAATTGACCACCGCGCTGCCCTAAATATAAAAAAATACTGGTAGACGTATTTTAAATATCACATCTCAAAAATATTAATTATTTAAACTGCACCCATGTAGTTTGTAAATAAAACAGTTAAATTCTGTTTACTTTATAACATTGATATTACTTCAAATAATTAAAGTTGGGTACTTTTTACAGTACACAAAAACTGCACCTTGCTTGAATATAATTGCACTATCATTGAAAATGCATACAATATAATGATAAACACAAAAAGTTGGAAAAAAAATCACCCAATCGACATTTAATTTGGTTTTAGTAAGTTTTTGAGCTTATCACTGTATTTAATGCATTTTACTGATGGCGCAATTATAATCAAGCAGGGTGCAGTTTTCTTATACTGTAAAAGTACCCAATTCTAATTATTTGAATTAATATTGACATTATAATTTGAACGATCTTTAACTATTTTTTTATTTCTAAAGTACATGGGTGCAGTTTAAATAATTAATATTTTTGAGATGTGCTATGTAAAATAAGTCTGTCAGTATTCTTATTTTATATACTTCAAATTCTGATACATGAGGTCGATACGCGAAGTCGAAGAGAGAGAATGAACTTGTACCGCAGAGAGAGCATGAACTATAGAGACGTCACTAAAATGACAGGAAATGCGTGAGAGAAACACACTTATCTGTGCTACGTTAAGAGCGAGCGAGTCAACCAATTTTTTTTTGTTTTTTTCACCGTATGCGTTTTCCTTTGTTTGGAACAAAGGTACTGTGTTCCAAAAAAACGACTGTCGTCAACTGTTTTAATGATTTTATGTGATTATTTGCTAAATTATTGACGTTTGAGTTACGTGACGTTTAAAGTTTTTTGTTTTAGACAGAGTTTATGTAAAATTATGGTGCGTTGTTGTGTGTTAGGTTGTAAAAACCGACCAGAACGAAAAATACCAAACATAACCTTTCATCAGTAAATAAGCTTATTGAAAATAAAACTGCCTATGGAAATAGATTAGCTGATTAATTTTCATTATCTCGAGTGTATAATTACCAGAAAATATACAATAAATTACTAAAATAACCTACAACTTTTTTCGTTATATACAACTAAATTAAGAAGCGTTCTTTTATTTAAAGGTCGCCATTTATTTTTTGTCGTTTTCTAATTTGCTGTATAATCACTACAGGGATACCAGTGCTTGGCAAAAAAAATCCTTAATTTCGTAACGACTGAACAATTTTTTTAACCTTAATTTAATTACCAATATAATTTATTTATTTCAGATTTCCTAAAGAAGCAAACACTATAAGTATGTGGATTGTAGCTACTGGGAGAAAGGAATGGCAACCCGAGAAGAATGATCGGATATGTTCGAAACATTTTGAGTCGCGTTATTTTCGTAAAACGCACATATTTGTTGCCGAATGCGATTCCAACACTTTTTATTCCAGTGAGTAACCTATTTTGATTTTGAATTTGTGTTGTTAACTATTGTTGTAATTTTGAATTTTATAGGGATATTTTTTCTACATGCTCATTATTTATTTTTTCAGGATATTATTGATGACCGACCTTGTACTACGAAACAACTGAAAATCGTCGAACCAGGACTTGAGGTAATATAATAATACATACATTATGATACAAGTACGCTTAGTTGAAAATTATGTATGAGGCTGACATTGGGCATGAAGAACTCGCCTGTTGCCCGAGTGCTTAATTATCAGCGGAATACGTAATTTTTAATAGCGTACGAGTGTCATACGACGTTTTCCAATACCATTGTGAGTAATAAAGTTGTGTCCGCAAAGAAACTAGCCCATATATTTCTTTTTATTTGTCCCTAATTGAAATAACCGCACGGGTTCTACACCAAATCGTGCAGTTATTGAAATTACTGCACGGTTTAAATTTCATTATTAGTTGGTAATAAGGCTCATAGTTATACTAAAATCGAGTAACTGATGTAAGAGTAATTGGTGAATAACTGAGTAGGTACAATATTAATTTTCTGGACCCACTTAAGAGTTTACTTTTATTTTCAGGAAAGTACCGTTCAGCAACCTCGTCCTAGTACTATTAACATGCCAAAAAATGTTGAATGAAGACTGGAGGTAAGTACTTAGTGTTAATGTAGAAACATTTAATTATTTATCTTTATCAATTTAAATGATATCTGTGTACATACATCCAATGCGATATTTTTTGCTTTTCGTAATGTGCGATAAAAAATAAGATACCTGTAAAGATGTCTGCCCTCCAATGAGTTTGTATTGGTATAGCATGTATATTATAGTAAATATTATTTACTTAAAATTTGGACACTTTTAGTTATGAAATAAAATATTATGGAATATTTTTTAAATTTTTTTTAAAAGCTAATTTTGTTTTCAGGAAATCCCTGTAGACCAACCTAGTACTAGTAAAAAAGCGAAACTTTCTGAACCAGTGCATGAGGTAAGCGTTAGTGAATCCCTTTATTAATTTTTGTACGAGGTACTATTTTTTTAACTATGCAGGAAGTTACAAAAACGATAAATACTTTTAGTTGAAAATTGCTGTTTATTGCTATACCTTTTTTGTATCATTCTGTTTTTACTATTAACCTTATTGCATCATATCAAAAAAGCCCTACTGATGCTATAGTGGTATGATGCAAAGGTTTGTAGTTTAATTGAAAGATTTCAATCTAATATTTTAAATTTGGTTCTTAAAAGCAGCTATTTTTTTTTTATAAAGCAATTCTTTTATATGAGATTTATTTCATAAAAATTTCCTATGCGATTTTTGAACAAAAATTTAGTCTGCATAATACTAAAGGACCCAAGGAAGTTACTACGAAAATCGAGAATCCTTCCATAAGTTAAAAAACAAATAGCCATTTGAATTAATAACATAAATAATTAACATATATTACCAAATCGTTTATGAGAATTTTTTTAAATTGCAGGGTGAAAACAACATACCTAGCATTCTTCCTTCTAGTGAATTGGTTGAAACGCCTCTTAAACGAAAGCTAAGAAAAATTTTGTGCGAGAAAACCCTCTTAGCTGACACAAGAAAAAAGAAGATTGCAGTGTTAAGGTCGAGAGCCTGGAGGTTGAAAAAAAATCTGCAGTACTTTCGACTATTATAGAAGAATTGAAAGCTCGTTTAATGATTAGTGAAGAATCCGCTGATATGTTGTCTTCTATTGGTTCTGAGAATAAGTATTTTTTAAAAAGATTAGTTAGTAAAGAGACTGTAGAAAGAAAATATTCTGCAGAGCTAAGAAAATTTGCTTTGACTCTGCACTTTATTAGTCCTAGGGCCTACGATTACGTACGTAAATATTTTAACACTTGCCTTCCCCGCCCACGTACATTATCACGGTGTTATGAAGGCGTAGATGGTGATTTTTTAGGGTTACAGACTCTGAACGGGATGAAAAAATATTTACTTAGAATCTTTTAGTATTCAAGCATGTGTTACCAAACCGAAAACTGTAAAGATGTACAAAAATTTTCCTAGTGCTGGTTCAATTATTTGTTTTATTGAAATAATATTCATATAAATATTTTGTATTATTTCTGTTATTTCATTCGAAATTGAATACATAGCTGTGGATATATTATTTATTATTTGCCGATAAAAAAATCGGTAGATAATAATATCTCCAAAGGTAAGTTTTTTAAACTATTTAATTTCAAGTATATTATAGTTTTTTTGTGTGTTTTTGCGTAATCTGTTATACATAGCAAAACATTATATAAAAGAAAACTGATTATAAAACAAGGAAAAGACAAAAGGCAAAATAAAACGATTTCAAATATAATAAAGAAATTCGTTTTATCGTCGAATATCAGCGCGAATATCGGCACAGAGACAGTATCGAACGCCTTTGCGAGGTCCAAGAATATTCCAATACATTTATTATTACTGTCAACATGTCTTACAATGAACTCTGTTAGAGATAAAACTGCATCTTCAGCAGATTTTCCATTTACAACACCAAATTGATTTTCAGAAAGTAAGTAATATATAGAAAAAAATATGATTTTAAACGATTATTTAATAGACGTTCTAATACTTTACATAGAGCTCGTAGAATGGAAATGGGATGATAGTTAATGATACTGTCTCTGTCTCCGCCTTTATGTATAGGACCTATCAAAGCAACTTTGAACTGATCAGGAAACACACCTGATTCAAGACTCAGGTTACAAATGTGCACAATAGAAGGAATTATCAGGTGCTTAGTAGATTTAAGCAACTGATTAGAAATTCCATCGTAGCCTGATGCAGAATTATGTTTAAGATTACTCAGTAAACACCAACTTCAAGTGGATCGGTGGGTCTCAAGCCCAAAGATTGAGACTGATTTATTTATTAAATTCGAATCCGCTGTTGTTGACTCATCCCTTACGTTGCCAAAGTTAAATTTTGTCTGCCAGTTTCTTTCCAATATTGGCAAAATAATTATTAATATAGTTAATTGATTCTACTGGGTTAGCTTTTAGGCTAAGAAGATTAGTATTTAAAGATGTAACATTACTATTTAGTTTAGCTATATTTTTAACGATTTTCCACTTTATTTTACTATCATTTCCAGCTTTATATAATTCATTGTTATCAAAATCTGCCCTAACTTTTTTTAATAATTCTTTACAAAATTTCTATTGCGTTTATACGTAATCGTAAGCTTTATGTTATCAGGATAACTTATGTCATCACGATGTAGTTTGTCTCTATGTCTAATGCACCTTAGTAGTCCTTGAGTGAGACCCACCCTACCCCAGCCTACAAAAATGGGGTAAATAAAATAAAAAAAAATACCAACAGACGTATTTTAAATAGCACTTTCCAAAATTGTTTATTATTGTAATAGCACCCCCGTAGATTGTGAATAAAAAATAGGTAAAGATCGCGCATCTTATAACGTCGATACTACTTGAAATAATTAAAATTTTGTAGGTTTTGCAACTTAAATAAACTTCACCCTTCGTGAATTAAACTTCACCACCATCGAAAATCCTTAAAATGCAATATTAAGTGCAATTATTTAATAAAACCTATTTTGTCAATTGCCGAATGCACATGGAGTGTTGGCGCATGCGCGGCACATATAATCTAGGGTTTTTCTTCGGAGGATCTTTCGCGGCAAGTTCACGCCTCTCTCTATTTTCTCTATTTGAAAAGTAAATTGCGTGTAAGAGGTTAACTCATACGTTTCTATCTAAATCTTAATTAATAAATTAAGCTGAAGAAGAAAATTATCAATTTAGATTGAGCGCATTTCAAGATGACTTAAAACACTAGCTTAAAGATGGTATTTCATTTACTACACTTATTTATAATGTTAAGAGCGTTTTCGAAAAGATGACTTTATTTTTGTTTTGTATCCATACAGAAAAAGTCGTTCAACCTTCGACTTTTCATAAAATTTTATCACAGTGGGTCGAGGAAGGATCATGGATGGCAGATTTAAGTATTTCCAGACCAGCAAATAGATCTCCTTAGGGTATACCTACACCATGTGATCCAATTCAAACGATATATGTATGGCTTGATGCTTTAGTAAATTATTTAACAGCCTTAGGCTATCCCGATGAGAAATTCACAGAGTTTTGGCCACCAACGTACAGCACAAGTATGTTTTTCTTTATGAAGGCGTATGAAATAAGCACGCGTTATGTGCACTTTTTTAAAAGCAGCTGTAAACCCATGGTGTTTTATGCACTTGGCATGTATATTTATGAATCAACATCATTCATTGGGTTTCTTAATTTAATTTCAAAAGTTCATTATTATCCCATTATTTTTCATGACAATCAATGTTAATTATATGAAAAAACGTATTAACCATCTGCACTCGAATTTACATAATTTTTGCTTAATAGAACATTTTTACTTTTAATTTCGCACAGTTCACTCAAGTAAAAAATCAAAATGTTATCCGTTCAAGAAAAAGAAATCATATCTGTGGGCAAATTTTGAATGACAGTAATAAACCATCTCTCTTCGAGAGATACCTAGCAATGTTCTCATTGAGAAATTTGAGAATAGAGGAAAGTGTTCTTTACCTTTTTGCAAAAGGTTATTATAAATGACAACATGGATGAGACCATACATTTTTTTTAAAGTTTCAATTCATAAGAATCAATGAATTTTAATTTTTAGGTTTGAAGGCAGGCAGTGCACTGTTCCGGCATAAGGTTGCATTTGTACTTGGTCAGTTGCAAGAAGAAGTGAGTATCCCTCACTTGAAAGAGTCTCTCGAAGATGCAAATGAAAATGAAATGGTTAGACATGAATGTGCCGAAGCCCTTGGTGCAATCGCTACTCCTTACTGCTTAGACATTCTAAAGAAGTATTTGGACGACGAAAAACGTGTGGTCCGTGAGAGCTGTGTGATTGCATTGGATATGTGTAAATATGAAAAAAAGAAAAAAAAAGAAAAGAGCCCAGGTGATTGGCAAAGTTAAAAGACATTTTAAAGTTCCATGGCATATATTGGCCTGCATTTTTAATAGCAGCAATTGGGTTAGAACCTCCAAAAACTTTGTTTTGTCATTCGCATTGGACCGTTGATGGTGAGAAAATGTCTAAATCGAAGGGTAATGTTGTATCACCCTTCGATGCGGCCTAACAATTTACGACGGAAGGCCTGCGGTACTTTCTTCTCAGAGATTCAGCAACTCATAACGATGCGAGTAAGAATAATTTGTTACAACATTTAAAGATTTAACTAATATAAATATCATTTGAATAACTGTTTTCAATCAATTTTTTTTATTTCATATAATTAACATTGATTGTCATGAAAAATAAACCTAGCAAGCTAACAGCATAGCAAAGTGGCGAAGCAATCAGCTTTGTAGCGGTTCCTAACGGAAAAAAATCAAAATAGGAGGTTCAGATGCCTGGGTGATCAGTAACCGATTGCTGAAAACAGAATTTGAATATTCGAAACCGAATCGTGGGACAGACGGACAGACTGACGGACAGACGGACAGACATCGTGAAATCAATAAGTGAAGCTTCGCCACTTAATAATGGGATGATAATGAACTTTTGAAATTAAATTAAGAAAACCTGATGTTGATTCATAAATATACATGCCAAGTGCATAAAACACCATGGGTTTACAGCTGCTTTTAAAAAAGTGCACATAACGCGTGCTTATTTCATACGCCTTCATAAAGAAAAACATACTTGTGCTGTACGTTGGTGGCCAAAACTCTGTGAATTTCTCATCGGGATAGCCTAAGGCTGGTAAATATTTTACTAAAGCATCAAGCCATACATATATCGTTTGATTTGGATCACATGGTGTAGGTATACCCTAAGAAGATCTATTTTTGCTGGTCTGGAAATACTTAAATCTACCATCCATGATCCTTCTTCGACCCACTGTAATAAAATTTTATGAAAAGTCGAAGGTTGAACGACTTTTTCTGTATGGATACAAAACAAAAATAAAGTCATCTTTTCGAAAACGCTCTTAACATTATAAATAAGTGTAGTAAATGAAATACCATCTTTAAGCTAGTGTTTTAAGTCATCTTGAAATGCGCTCAATCTAAATTGATAATTTTCTTCTTCAGCTTAATTTATTAATTAAGATTTAGATAGAAACGTATGAGTTAACCTCTTACACGCAATTTACTTTTCAAATAGAGAAAATAGAGAGAGGCGTGAACTTGCCGCGAAAGATCCTCCGAAGAAAAACCCTAGATTATATGTGCCGCGCATGCGCCAACACTCCATGTGCATTCGGCAATTGACAAAATAGCTTTTATTAAATAATTGCACTTAATATTGCATTTTATGGATTTTCAATGGTGGTGAAGTTTAATTCACGAAGGGTGAAGTTTATTTAAGTTGCAAAACCTACAAAATTTTAATTATTTCAAGTGGTATCGGCGTTATAAGATGCGCGATCTTTACCTATTTTTTATTCACAATCTACGGGGGTGCTATTACAATAATAAACAATTTTGGAAAGTGCTATTTAAAATACGTCTTTTGGTATTTTTTTTTATTTTATTTATCCCATTTTTGTAGGCTGGGGTAGGGTGGGTTTGAGTAAGCCAGGGAACTTTTATTCTCTTACGAGAGGGGACGGTCTTAATTGTTGTATGTACGTCTATAGCTCTTTGTAGCTCCTTTACTAGCATATTTGTAGCGATATTAACATCAGTACAATTTAATATAGCGTTGAGAATTTCCAAATTCAATTCAGATGCAACTTTTTCATAGTTAATAAAATTGTAGAGTTTGAGAATGTATATAACCGCTGTATAGGACAGTTACTATACTCTTTGATACTAAATCTATGCATTACACAAACTAATGACATTTTAATTGATCAAATTATAACAAATGACAATATTTTGAATGCAATTATTGGAGCATTGGTGACCATAGGTAAAACTCAGGCCCAATACCAAAGGGCCAAGCCCTCTTTTATTTTTACGCCAGTTATTTTCCTGTGGACTACGGTCCAGTCCCAACTTTTAGTTCCTTTTCGGGGGGAGCGCGTTGGTTGGTTGGCGCTCACCGCACACGGCGTGGGCCTGTTTGGAGCCGTGTGCCGTGTGTTTTTAAAATATGAGAGAGCGAAGTCCTTGTATCGGGTATTTTAATATAAATATTATAAGCCTTTTCCAAGCGGGAAGTTATTAATTAATAAGAAATAATTTGATTATCTGATCACGTATATTATTCTATTTAATATAGTTAGGGGGAATGTTATTGTAAAATATATTTCTTATTTTGTATTGTCAAAGCTGTGTTTATGAATCATTTATTGTAAAAAATGTTATTTTCATATTGTCTTGAGAAAATTTATTGTTAGACATTAGTTTAATATTTTGTTGTGTTTATAAATAATTTATTGTAAAAAAAATATTAGATTACCGTATAGTGGCGGTGTAAGTATATGCACTACTCCATATTATCATGCCGTGGGTGTCATCTTAAGAGGCGACAGAGGGAAACACATCAGCAGAATGACAACAGCGTCTTCCTAATAACTGCAGTTGCCAACCCGCTTGCCAAGCGTGGTTACAGCTATAGATTGCCTCATAGCCGTTTAAGTTTACCGTTACAATATTAGCTAAATATTTTGTAATGTTAAAGTTTATGATTCATTTATATAAATAAACTCGTTCATTTATTATAACAATAAAATTTACTATTTTTGTAAAGATATAGCTGTGTTATTAATCTATTAATGATATAAACATTAGAATATAAATATTAGTTTTGTGTTGTATTGTCAAAACTAGGTTAAATCTTTATCTATCTCCCTTATGTTCAAAAAATATAGAACAATGTACTAATTATTTGTGTTTAATTTCATTCATGTTAATTCCTATTTACAAATTATGAATCACATTTTATGTATTAGGATTAATTATCAACAACAGACTGTTAAATTAAACATTTGAAGTATTTAGTTACTATTCAGTTGTCTTTAAAAATGTTTCAAATGATTAATTTACTGTTTGTTGTTGATAATTAATCCTAGTACATAAAGCGTAATGAATCACCAAAACAGTAGTGTATATGTAGAGGTGCATGTGTTATATACGCACGTACACATTCTCACTATATTGTGGCGAAACGACACCAGACGGCGCTAGTACTCCTCGGTTGACAGATTTCGCACGAGTGGGCTCTCTTTTCCTGTATAGGACAGTTACTATACTCTTTGCTCAGGCCGTAAACTGACTACTACTATAGATAATACACTATATACCAGGAAACTACTACTACAAAAGATACTAAGTCTATGTACTACAAGCAATGATATTATAAATGAAAGATACGCTACGTTCATACTGAACGGTGTTCAGATATCGTTGCGTTGTTATAACAAATGTACTTACATATACGTGTATAGTAATTTTCAACTACGACTGTGATAGATAATACGGAACGTAAAATACAGAAAGAGATAACTGTCTGTAGTGTATTGCGTTTGAAGTATACGAGTGAATTATAGAGTATGCGGATTGTCCACAGAAGAGAGAGACATCGAATATAACAATAGGCATATTACACTGGTAATGTTATATTAAATAAAACTATAAACAAATTGTTATATATTTATTCACAAACAAATTCTAAATAAATTTGAGTTCTGTCTATCGTTTTTTCGATAAATTATGTAGCTACTTATCGAACACCTACATAATTTACTGTTTACGTTTTTTACTAATGGTCACGCTACTTGGCAAATATGAGCCTCTTAATTTTTTCCGCTGAGGAGTAGTAATTTAAAGTTAACACAAATTTGCGAAGATCTGCTGGGTATTTCTTTCCAAAATTTTTCTTAGATTTTGTTATTTGAACTATTGTGTTAAATAAGTTTAATGGTTCTGCTTTTAGGTTAGGTTCCGAAAATTGCTGTTCCGTAAGATAATTCTTTTTTTTCAATACTTTTAAAATATTTTTCATGCTTGTTATTTTTTTCCTTAATATGTTATTTTGTATTTTAAGAACATTATTTTTTTCAGTAACATTTTTTTTCAACAACTAATTTACGAACTCGCTCTTTAAGCGTTGCTTTTCTAGGAGTGTCGAACATGGAATCGATGTCGGATATATTTACATGGTCTAGACTGGTAGGTGAGCCAAATTTCAGAACATCATCATTGTCCTGAAAAAGAAAAAATTGTCTTAATTGTTACGGTAAATTATACAAGAATGATAGTAGTAATTAATTAACCAAAATTGACTGCACAGGTGGTCTAGTAGTTTTACTAATAAAATATCTAATAGCCCGCTATTACTAATCCTCATTCTATATTATCTTAATTATAAAACGTTGAAAGCCAGAACTTATTATGATCATTATAATATTATGTTAGAAAGGCACTCACTAACTAACAAGAAAACTCGCGATCAAGCGGCTAACGAAGGCAATGTATTGTGCCTACGATTTCGTTTTTGGTTGTTAATCTATGACGCATTCTATTTGTCCTTGTCGCACTATATTTGCCATCATATTCTCTATCCTTTTCGAACCAACATATTAACATTTCAACATTTATTTGTAAATGAGAAATAAAATCGTGACAAAATATAAATATGTAATATTTTTTTATTATACTTACGTATGGTATGAAATTCCTTTACTCTTATTTTTATCTTCGAACCATAGTTTTTACACTTTCTTAAGACACAACTTGGCATTTTGAATATGTTATTGTCAATATTGTCACGCCACGGACACGCTTTGTTTCGCTCGCTGCTATTGGCCGACTAAATAAAATTACAACAATTATCTTAATTTTGTCTGCAACAATTTGCGCGCACTAGTGCGATACCTCTTTTTTATATATAATATCATTGACTAATGACTACAAGCATTACATACGTAAGTATCATAATATTAGTCTGTGCTGGTCTGTGCCGTAGAGGGAGTATGTAGTTCATGCTCTCTCTACGGTCCGTGCATTACACAATGTTAGTTTTAGTTATAACATAACAGATGGCAGTAAATAAGAAGTAATTAAAGTAATTGGTAGTAGTTATAAATATATATAATAATGTTAGATAATAAAATTAGTTGATTGCAAATATTTATATTTCATAATATATAAATTAAAAGAAAATATAAATAATAAGGAAAGTGCAATTATTTTGAAACTTCAATTATCAGTAAAACCGATTGTCGTAGAGTGAAACGAAACGTAGAAGTGAATGTACCCATCAGCAAATGAATGACAAATTAAAAAGTTTTATTTTTCTTATATTGGTACGAGATTTTATTGATTGTTTTCTTTCAAGATTTTCGGCCAGACGGCGACTGAAATTGCAAGTTACTGTGATATATTTATTTTCAATAATTATCTATTCTTATCAGCCAATTAAATGAGCAGGGCTATCGAGTTATGTCTATAAGTAATGGAAGGTACAGAACTGGGTGGCGACCAGCAATTCTGTTTGAGATGGAACAATTTTCAAGCAAATATAACTTCTCAATTCGAAGCACTGCGCGATGATGAGGACTTCGTGGATGTCACCCTGGCATGCGAAGGACACAGGCTGGAAGCCCACAAAGTGGTTCTATCGGCGTGTAGTCCTTATTTCAAGGAATTATTTAAAGTAAGTACATCTTTCACTCCCCACACTTTGATGTGTCACCATTACAATGACTCTAGTGAAAGTTGTTATGTATAAAACACTTGATCTACTTACAAATGCCATGTCTCGCGTTCCGGTTAAGTACTCGTGATTTCATTTATTTGTGCCTACTTTAGAATTCTGTTTCACAATTTCTAATTAACTCATTACCATTGAATCTCTTTATGTCATATGCATTATCTTTATAAAATAAAACGAAACAGTATTATATTAACTATTACTCAATTAAAATACTTTTTATAAAAACCATTAATGAATGTATTTATGAGAAATTAGGAAATCAAATTTAAACTATTAATTAATTACGAAAATAATATGTTGATGTATGTATGGTTAATGTTTGAATAAATTGTACTAATTATACATACATAAAGCTTTGACACATTATATTATGTTCTTTAAGATAAAATGATTTAGTAGAGTATAGTAGGTAATATTTAGTATTTAAAATAAAAACTACCGGTGTCACTTGATGCATAATGTATTTCTTGTGGCATGCAAATTATATAAATAAATAAAAAATTGTATATTTGGCCTCAGTTCAGTGGAAGTCATGTATTTAATTAAATCTTTTCCAATATATGAAAAAAGTAGTTCAAAAATTGAATATTATATAGTATTTATTTAGTTCCCTAATTAAATACTATATAATACTCAATTTGATAATTTTAATATTATGATCTATCCCAAAATAAATCAATGCTATCATTAAAGTCATCTTCATTACCATATTTTTGAAATTAATTGTTTTTTTTTTTTACTTTTACAAGTGAAACCAATGACAAAAATAATTTAACTCATCAATTCTTAAACCCCATGAAACAAGTTCATTATGAGTTACTATGACCAGTCAGTGTTGTCAATTTAAACATATATATATTTAAAATGTAGATATTAAAGTAAAATAAAGCATTAAACTGTATTCATACTTTATTTAAATAGGTTAAAAAAATGTATATTCATAGTCTAATTGAAAAAATAAAAATTCTGTTATGAGAGTGCTTTAAAATGTAAAAAGTTGTCTACATCTACTATTCTAGGCCTTTTTCTGGGTGGTTGAATTTGTCTGTCACTGCTAAATCTATTATAATAAATTAGTCTTCTTAACAAACACTTCTTTACATACTACATCAAATTCATCTATATTTTGTCTTATCTTACATGTATATTTATGAGCCATGGCTGCTCAGGGGCTATACTCCTGCTTTAAATTTCATAGTATGCAAGCAAATTGTGTATGCAATTTTTAATTGCAGTTCTAGGCGCTGAAGCTTTTTTTTTCAGACATGCAGTCTGAGAAAAAAAAATTATGGCATGTGACATTTGCCAACATGCACTAGAGCAGTGGGGCACACTTATTGTTTCATAACCATCTCAAAAATGAGAAGAGGCCAGTGCCCAACAGTAGGATGTATATATAGAAAAAAAAATATTGAAAGAGCCACCCTGCAGCTATATTATGGTTGTAGCACAAATGGGTTGTGAAATAGTAGGTTAATGCTGCAGTGTGTCATATGGTGACAGTAGAGAACCAGAGACCCTTTTTACTGAAAACATGTGATACCATCTTAGTCCTCAAGGCCGATAAAGCTTTCTGCATTTTGATTCTTAATCAAGGATAGTTTTTGATGTCTATGGGCCACAGTATCCACTTAACTGGACTGTGTACTTGTTTGTTACTTTTATTGTATAATAATTGAAAATTTTAAAAACCCCCCAAAAAAACATCTGATGACCTTCAAACGGCAGAACCGATTTTGATAAAATATGTCTAAGAATCACAAATAGCAAATCTACTTTTAAATTAAAAAGAAAAAAATTCCATCCAAATTGATTGAACCCTTTTAAGAGCTATGGTGTCATAGACAGACACACATAGCGGTCAAATTTATATTACCGCTCTTTTTGCGTCGGGGCTTAGACAAAAGCTTGGCTTTCGTTTTTTATACATTTATAAGCATCAAAGTTATTCTTGGTCATAGGTTTTAGATGTTGAAAAATAAATTGATTCATTTTTTCAACTTAAACCTTATCAGAAGAACAAGACACTCCAAGAAAATGTACACAAAATAGCAAATATCACATTTATATTAATATAAAATTCCTTTCATGTAAATGACAAAGAGAAAAGAAGAGCTGATGATCTTCAAACCACTGAAAAGATTTTCTTGGTCACTCTCGATTAAGGCTCCTTTCAAACAAAAAAAAACTTAATCAAAATCGGTTCATCTGTCCAGGAGCTGTGATGCCATAGGCAGAAACACATACACAGAAACACATATACACAGATTCACTGATACACACTACAAACATATAACACTCCTCTGTTTTCATCGGGGTTTAAAAAGTAATTTAATGGAACAGAATTCAATCCGTCAGATGCTTTCAATATAAATGTAAATGTGGCATTTTAATATGTAATGTAATGTTTTGTATGTATGTAAGTAGAATCATCATCATCATTACAGCCCTTCATAAGTCCACTGCTGAACATAAGCCTTCCCCAAGGAATGCCACATAACACGGTCCTGAGCCACCTGCATCCATCGACTTCCTGCATGTATTACACGGTCGTCACTCCAACTAGTGTGGGGACACCCTACACTTCGTCCGCCGGTATGAGGCCGCCACTTGAAAACATTTTTGCCCCATCGATTGTCGGTTCTTTGAGCTATATGTCCGGCCCATTGTCACTTCACCTTACTAATCAATAAAAATGTTGTTTACTAATTAAATTATTATATATATAATTAATTAAATTGTGTTGGTGTCGAGTTTACAACTAAATTTTGACACTTGATGGTAGCAAAAAAAAACAAACACTTTATTCAGTGATATCTCTAATCATTTTAATAAAAACAAATAATGTGATAAAACTCTTGCTATTTTTGTAACCAGGTGAAATAATACAAATGGGTTTTTAGATACTATGGGACTAGTAGTTTCACCAAAAAACAAAAAATGTTTGAGGTGTTATGTAAGCACAGAGAAAATATGTTTATGGGTATAACAGTCTAGAGTACAATAAAATTTTCAGTTAACCTGTACAAATGCTGTAAATAATATCATGCAATTCCTTGTTTTGGAAAAGGTAACATATTTTATTTAATTTTTTAAAGAATACTAGTAATACTATTAACATTATTGGTACTCCTGTCATCCACTCCCAAGCAAGCTTGCTGTAAGGAGTGGTTCACTATTATAGTCAAATGGCAGATTCGAACCCACAATGAAAATTATTACCCATGCTTGTTAAACTAAAAGATTGCTTTTAATTTATTTACGAACAAACTGAATGGGTAATTTAATGGTGACACAATGATAGTTAAAGTCTAATAGTCATTGTACTTAATGATTTAACTCATTATTTTTATATTATGGTATGCATAATTGCTATAGTTAAATCGGATAATTTATTGCAAAATTACTACTAGACTACTTATCTGTGAAATGCAATACTTCAGCTTCCAACAGAATACTTCATATGAATTTGTGTAACATCACTTGCATAATCTATACATATAATAATCTCTAAATAATTTTAAACCCTATTTGGCTTTTGATTTAAATACATTGTACTTAATGATTTAACTCATTATTTTTATATTATGGTATGCATAATTGCTATAGTTAAATCGGATAATTTATTGAAAAATTACTACTAGACTACTTATCTGTGAAATGCAATACTTCAGCTTCCAACAGAATACTTCATATGAATTTGTGTAACATCACTTGCATAATCTATACATATAATAATCTCTAAATAATTTTAAACCCTATTTGGCTTTTGATTTAAATACTATATTTTAATTTTGCTTAGCGCTGCATTTGAAGTCTGTTTTGTTGTGACTTGGCATAGAACATAATATGAACATTAAAAAATACAAAATAGTGTAGTTGAGTGTTTGGTCTTCCGATTCCACACAACTTCCGATTTAGTATTAGCAGTTTCAAGGTACTTTGGTTACAAAAGTAAATTTGTTGAATCAAATTGAAGTGGATGCCAAAATATGAAGTGTTCATTATGCAAGTATGCCTTGAATGGCATTGGTTTGCGGTCTCATCATATCATCTTTAGTTCTCAAGATACGCAAGAAGAAATTGTTTATTGTCACTATGCAGCGATAAAAAAATTGCGATTTTCGAACATTTTGTATATTATTAGTACTTACGTATGAGGAACTGCAGGTGTGTATTAATCCCACTGAAAACATAAATGTGAAGTTACGTACAAACAAATTGGTGGTTGTCGATTTAGCATATAAAAGAGTTGAGATCTGAGCTGGCACTATGCTCCATTGCAGTTCCTTAAATCCTAGCTACAGGAAT
This sequence comes from Parnassius glacialis, assembly GCA_033319125.1. NCBI lineage: Eukaryota > Metazoa > Arthropoda > Insecta > Lepidoptera > Papilionidae > Parnassius > Parnassius glacialis. Next base: position 39,635,940 of record JAVANC010000016.1, read on the forward strand.
TTCTTTAATTGATTTAAAACAAATTTTATTGTATTCTTTGATATTTAGCTTTTAACTTGGTAAGTTTTAAAAGTTAATTAATTACGTTAAGTTACATTTCACTTGCAACTTTTAAAGAAAACACACACAATCTAAAAATCGTATGATATCTTTAACTCTTTGGTAAGCGACGATTATTTTTTTCAGAACAATCCATGTCCCCATCCTATAATATTTATGCGGGACTGCGAGGTGTCGCATGTACGTGCGCTGTTGCAGTTCATGTATGCGGGGCAAGTAAATATTGCACAGGCGCAGCTTAGCGCCTTCTTACGCACCGCGGATGCGCTTCAGATCCGCGGCCTCACTGATTGCTCACAACACAACGATAAAGTAAATATTTTCATCCCATGCTTTGTTACTTTTTATTTACAAGCTGTTAGTGTTATTTCTGTATTAACATTATTATTTTGTTGCAGAAAGTCAATCGAAAATCCCCTCCTTCTCAATTACGTAATTTGCTCAGCGCCAAGCCGTCACATTCTACCTCCTCCTCCAAAGCCGCAAACCAAAATGTTGAATCGACGTCTACTGATGACCATGAAAAGAGCGCTAGTCGTCGTTCCGCGAGAAATTCTCCCGATGTTGCCAGAAATAATCTCAGCGAAGAAGCTCCCTTCCAAACTTCTAGTCAAATGAGGCCTAATAATAATGACTATAGCGAATCCTGCACCTACCCTACATTAAGGGTGAAAACTGATCTCGAAGCACCAGAAGTAAATAATGAAGAAAATGATATTTTAATGGATTCCGGTGATCCGGACAGAGTTGAAAAATGTGGCACAGATTTCAACGCAACGGACCTATTAGAACCGAAAATGGAAGTAATGGAACAGGAAGTCAGTGACGAAGAACGTTCTGGTTACCAACAAGTTTATTACAATGAGAATAATGCGCTGGCTAATCCCTTCGCAACAATTCAAGGTATTGATTTACCAAAAGTGATTAGTGGTTATTTAAAATATTTTATGGGAACTAATATGTAATTCCGTTCGTTAAGGTAACGTGGATCTCATGGGTGGGCTGAACACGGAACTGCGGGATGAGAACGCGGAAGGTAAATATACTCTTTTCTCTATCTGTCACGTCATTCTCACATGCACACGTCGACTCGGACAGCCGCGCCCCCGGCGAACCTCTTAATTTCACAGTTAAAGTACAAATCGTTTAGAAGAGAGCGCGCGCGATTTCGCATTGAGTCAGGTGGCTAGGCGCGCGGGTGTCGGGTGTCGTACGCGCAGCCGACCGCCCGCCCTCAAGCCCGTAACCAACCCCTCCAATGCTAACAGGATTTTTCCCACACCGAACATTGAGACGACCTGAGTATACATGTAATAAAAGTACATAATATAGTGTTCAATTATCGCATACCCTAGGTGGCTATACACGGATTTTAGGGATAAACTGCCACTTTCACTTGATTTAAAGCCAATTTTTCTATAAAGATATCAGTTTTTAGTTTATTTTTTTCTATTTGATATTTGATTAGTTATATTTGTGTAAAGATAAATCATGGATAAAGAATTTCTCGGAATAAATCATTGTCACAGAACGAAGGGTATCGTTCATAACGCATATACGATTGGGGTTCTGTTGCGAAACACACCATTTTTTTTTAAATAATTTTCGAGTTTTTCTTCGCTTGGTTTCTGGTGAAAGAATTAATTTCACTGCCTCCACTGTTACTCATGGGGAGGCCCTGAGATTACGTTTCGCATTGCGAGAATCTTTCCTACTTTCTTCCTGAAGAACGAGATGAATCATTCGTCTTTGTAAGCGAAACGACTAAGTAGCTATGCACCTTCGCTCGTGAACCTATTAGCATTGGAAGCGGTGAGGTGAGGTATAAGGCAGTGCGGGTCGGGGGTGAGCGGGGCGGGTGCCGCAGTGCGAACTGGTGTTGTTGGCAGCGGGCGCGGTTGCGGGCGCGGGCGCGGGCGGCGTGCGGTGCGCGCAGTGCGGGCGCCGGTACAGCAACGCGTCCAACCTGCGCCAGCACGTGCGGCTCATCCACGAGGCGCAGCCCGTGGTGTGCGCCACCTGCGGCCGCAGCTTCAAGACGCCGCTGTACCTGCGCCGGCACACGCTGGCGCAGCACCCCGCGCGCCTCAAGCCGCCGCCGCCGCCGCTCCCCGCGCTGCGGCCCGCCCACACCTACCAACAGTAGCCGCCGCAACAGCACACGCGCGCTCTCTCCTAACCGCACTCGACGAACGATCGATACCGAACGCGCGACACTAATGTCGGCTTTCTATGTTTAAAAACACTTCGTTTTCATTTACTAGCCGTTTTGCAATAATTTAAGTGCTTTAACCCCTTTTTTTAAAACAAAATACCAGTTCAATTATTTATGAAATTTTTTTTCGTTTTGTCTACCTAACTTGCTATAAATAGTTTGTAATATAAAATGTTTTTATATGCATACGTATGTAATAAAACAGATAATTACGGAGAACGAAAAGTTTCTTGAATATAGGAATCGAGCATAAGCGACCAGTGCCTCGATTCCGTTCCGTTGGAACAACATCATCTGTATCGGTACCGATCGGTCGTGTGAGTTTGTGAAAATTAAGGACTTAAATAGGCACCCCGAACGTGAACGGTTCGTGTTCCTGTTACTGACTCCCTACTTTTTTATATGACTCGGATTAATTCTGTTTTCTCTTTACTTTCTTTTCACGCATATCGGAGCCATTGCGCTGGTCCTCTCTGTTGTGTTTCAACGAGGAGGCACAATATTGGGGCAAATTCTCCGCTTTTGCTTTATACTACAAAATTTTAAAATATATCGATTGTAACAACGCGGACAGTTTCAGTGCGTTATTCTATTGTTCCTCGTCGTTGATGGGTTCCACATTATGAAAATGTGGCTTAACGTTGTAATGAAGACTGTTAGTAGATTTATCTAGTCTGTGATCGGAGTGTCGCCGGGGGCCTTTCTGCCGTCACACCTCTCCGCTTATTGCGTGCCTTTCAATAATTACTTATACCGAATGCCATACACGAGTTGCCTTAACGAGTCCCCTTTGGTTCGCAGCTAGCATAAATACTGTTTAAATTCTGTATTACCGATCCAATTCAATTTGCTGATTAGTGTGGTAATGAATAATAAAAAAATAAATTACATTAAATCGGTGTATGTAAAATAAGGAATGAAATGGGCCTCTTGGCTCTTGCTATGTTATGTTATTCTTATGTTTCTGTGGCTAATCGGGCCTCGCTAAGGGAAACGCTTTAAGTACCTTCCTTTCTGACAATAGACTGATTGTTGTTAAGCATTTGTTGCAACCGGTGCTGATTTATCATAGGTTATTTACAGGTTACATATTATACATACATACATACTTTACATTATACACGATATTTGATCGACACTTTCTATCGCTTTCCCATCAAATCTGTATTTTCTTATAGAGTATAATTTTTTGTACTGAAAGCGCGATGGAAAGGGTCGAACAACATCCGTTTTTATGTGTCGGACTCACGAAGTTACATAATCTCGTGACGAAAAACAATAACAATAGTAATATTTTTATACACAATATTATAGTTTATCTTTACACAGTGTTATATTGTTGAGTGATTGGATGGCTCCCGGTTATTAGTTTGTACAAATTTCAAATGTAAAGGTTAATATTATATCTCTTCAGATACACGCATTAAACAGAATATAAACAAAAATAGTTGTTACAAAGTATTTATTGTTAAAATGAAACTTGCCATAGCTCCCACGTACCCAGTGACGAAACAAAACACTGAAAAAATTAAAAAAAAACTGACTATATTAGCATTTAAGGCATCGCGTTTTTTTTTTGTGCACCTTATTATAAATAAATTAAATTTTTAGGAAGTCAGAAAACTGACTGATAGTTGATTATGGAAAAGGAGAGAAACGTTTGCCATGAAAAAACAAACATCTAGTCATTTTAAAGAAACAGCATTTAAAAGAAGCACGATATTGAAGATGTGGATTAGGGTTGTGAATTACAATATTAGTTTTTTAACAGATTATTGTAAAATGACCGAACTGTATGATGAGATCTCAATTATTTTTATGATCTCAAAATTGAAAGCACGCATTTTATTATAGCATTTTCAGCTCGATTGATAATGTAATTGAATCGGTTATTTTAAAAAGAGCATAAGTACATTTAAGTGAATTTTCGTATGGTTTCTTAAAATATTTATTTTCATTTAATAAACACCTATTTAAGTCATTGTTTTGTTAAATTAATGAGTAATATTATTGTGACTTATGTCTTTTTCAAAACTTATGTGGTTAAAGTAAATAAAATGAGCTTGTTTTGATCATGAATTTTGTTTATTTATTATAACTTATCAATAAAAAATTACTTAAAACTGTTATTACGATCATTCAGCATCTTCATCTATAGTTTCTGATTACTTGGTAGGCCAACTAGTGATTTCATTGTAGAAACTCATGAATTTTGAGAGAATGTGCCTCAAGACTTTCTTAATGTCCTCATTTTTTTTAAATTTATGGGCACTTTATCCCTGTAAGCTTTATCTGTTGACAGTGATACATTTTCTCGCCGAATGCTAGTATGAAATCATATGTAACCAATCCATTAATGTATTCACTTGTTTTTACAATACAGGGATTTGAGCAATCATAATTAAAAAAAATCATGAAAGAGTGACAGTGAAGTTAATTTTTTGGTTTTTAAGAACTTTTTTTTATAATGACTGTATGACAAGGCAGTTTTTTATAAAACCTAGTCCACCGGATTTTGAAATCTGTAAACACCTACGTGTTTACTTGATATACCGATAGTTTACCATTATATACACTTGCAATGATATCTTCATACTCTTCTGGAAGGTAAATCCTGTATACACAACTCATCAACCTCAAATGGCACAACATTTTCTATATTATAATGGTATAAAAATGAGCAAACTTCGTTTGGACCTTTATTTGCTTGGCCCTAATGATATGAGTAAAACATAGCACTATCACTTTTTAAATTCTGGGCAAAACTCATCAACCCTAAGCTGTCTGTAATAAAATATTTCTTGGACAGGAATATGAGGAAGTGGAAGGTTAAGCATGTAGCCTATACAAATACTTAAAGTATTTTGTCAAATTTGAGTGTCATTCTTCACTTGTTCGATCTTCTTATAGAATTTCTTTGTTCTAGTTTTATGTAGAAGAACAAAGAGCTGCCCTTTTTGCAGCTTCTCACATAAGAAATTACTCATAAAAGTATCTTCTGTAAAAAAATTGTTTAATACCATACCTTAACATACATAGCGTACCTGAACACTTTTGATATTTACTTGAATACAGTATGTGTAGCTTCCAAATCTATTTTTTTATGCTTTTTAACACCAACCCAAAGCCTTTTCTTCTACCTGAGTGCAAGTTATGAGAGACTGTGTAAATACATCTTGCTCATTTTTTTTAATCAATTCAAATAATCTTAATCTCTTAACTTAATCGAAATTACTTTGCCGATCAAATTCTAATGTTTTGTTGAAATATTGCTTTTTGCATCTAAAAAAAAAAACAAATTAACGTCTTAGTTACAACCCTAGAAGTATAATAGGTATCTAATTATTAAAATAACAATTACACCTACAAAATAATTACCTGCAATCTTAACCAACAGTCTTTGCTTGGATAACTTTTGTTTTTGCCCAGTTGTGGCTCTCCTCCACTAAGTCGCTGTCGTTTTCATATATTATGCGCGTAATTTTCTTCATTTGTTATATCTTTCTTCCTTTTTTGATTATTAATTGGCGTATTTTCCGCTTCACTTGCCGCAGACATATATGCGAATATATTTTGGGTTTACTAATCAATGGCTTCTGACATTTTTTTCAGTAACTTAGTCCCTCAAAACAAAGGACTAGTACCTTTTTTCAAAATAAAATTAAATTGATATGACGTGTATCTCGGCAGCGAAACAGCAGGCTAGTGCCATTTTTGGTGGAAACGTGCAAGGACCATAGACAAAGACTTCCTCATACTTAACTCACTTTTGGCAAAAGGTTTTACCCGTGCTCTTTTCAAAATAACCGATTCAATTAGTAAAAGGGCAGCAATCTTTGTAAATCGTACGGTGGGTATGTTTTGCGATATTGTTCATTAATTACAAGCAGTTAATTGCAATCAAAATAATATTTAATTTTAAGTGTTAAAAACTAGTTTTGTAATAATTTCGCGTAGGCGTAATATTTAAAATTGTCTCTGTATAGTGTATACACTACAGAATCTCATCGTACTTGATAAAATTATTTGGAACAGTGAATAATTACAACCCTTCAAAATTTATCGTTACGATAAAAATGTTTATGAATGTAAATTAAAACGAAAATGTTATTATTCAGCATTTAATAGTTTTCATTAAGTACTAAATTTAGATTTTGAGCTTAGTATTTCTTTCATAGTGTTTCATATAGACAATATAAATGAATGTCAACATCATGTCACGTTTATTTGGGACTAACGTGTTTAATTGTATGTTTTTCACTATTATATTAAATATTGTATAATTGTTTGTTCAAGTTCAAGTAAGATTTTTTTTTAAATCGAACAATATAATATTATCGCTGAATCCGGTTTCAAGCGACTTAGAAAATATTTCTATTCTCAAGTATATTGTATAGTTAGATTGTTAATACGTAAAATAATACCCTTAAATAATTTTTACTGTTTTTATTATATTTCTTGAATATTTTTGCAATAAATCAGTCAATTTAAAGTTTTGCTGTTTGCAACACTGTGACTATCCATACTTTAATATTTATAAACGGTAAACATAATATTATAGTTCTATATTGTAACCAAGTTCATCTGTGCAATGGCTTAGTGCAGAATATTACAAGTTTTATGTATGGATATAAATCGATGTAAATTTTTTACTTAATATTAAAAAATAAAGTATTCGAAATACAAAATGATTTTTAGTTGAAATTCTTAAACAAACTTAGTATTTATGAATGCTTTGAGTTTAAAAACACAACAATATTCTACAAAAATAATTATTTTGCATACTAGTCAAAGATAATATTTAGTTTATTTTCATGCTTTTAATATGCGTCACGCTAAATGAAAAAAAATATATACACAGAGTGAAAATGTATTTAGTTTCGAGTCATAGCTATATTGAGAAGATAAAATAAAATCAATAGAAACGATACACGAAATTTTATTGATAAATTTTACGTAAATCTTTAACATTATGAAACCGTTGCAATTTTACTTTTTTTGTGTGTGAAACGACGTACTTTAAATTATAATGACGACGAGCACGGATAAAAAGGTGTTTAATTAACTTTTAACATTGTAACTAACAATTTCATTAGCACCGGTGCGGCGATGCCACGTTTCTTCTTTTTTTGTGATAGTTGCCATGAACTGACAACGTTCATATATTTAAGGTAACAAGGTAACGATCAAACGTATTACCGTTATAAATGTATTTATATGAAAGTAACGTTATCAAGTCCATAATTGGCAAAGGGCTCGTAACGGGCTATAAAATACGCGTCTTGCTGGAAATCTTGCTGAGAATTAGGCATCTTAACCATTCTTATACGTAATATAATGTGTCTCTCTGGTCTCTCACGATACCTGGATTTTAAAATGGTTAGTCATGATTTTTACTTTTAAAAAAAAATTATATCAAAAGAATTGTCGTTCACGGTTATTATTGTCAAAATGTAGTGAAATTTTGCTCTTGCATCTAATTCTCGATCGTTTATTAGTCCGTCCATTTAATCATTTGTTTTTTTTTTTTACTAACTTTTGAATTATGTCTCACAATATTCAAATGTGTAATTCTTAAGACCGACCTTACGGAAGCTCGTTGGAATGACTAAACTCGTAAAATCCTTACAGTTAGTGAGTATAATACCGGTAAAAAGCTGAACTTAACAACTGAAAATTTCAACACACATTATATGTAACGTGCATCAGTCTCGCAAATACTTGTGTAGTATATCATCAATCATCATCCACAAAAGGATATTTAGCTAAGAAAAAAAATTATCAACAACTAAGCGTAAAATGCTTAGATGTTGATTCATTTTTTTCTTTTTCTTTTGATCAAAGGCGCGGTTGTGCTTTGGGATGACACAGCGTATGGTCCACTATTATATTTAGCGAAATGATCCAGCACTCAATCGAAATTACAATAAATCACATCAATAACGTGTTACTTGCTATATGCTATATTGATTCAGGCTGACATTTTATTGTGGATTGGAGCGGTTTAGCTGTATTGTTGATTATGTTAAAGTGTGCAAACAGTTCTAAGAAATGGTTGTGTGACAGCGGTTAGCGGGCGATGGGACGGGCGTCGCAACCGACCGGTGCCGGACGCCGTGTGGCTGGAGCAGCACCGTCGAGCCCTGCCCTTCCTGCTCAAGCGAGAGAACGAGCGCGGCGGCGCCACGGCTCCTAGGCTTGTAAGTGTCCCCGCACATTATTTCCACTATTTTTCATTCAATTTTATATCGTCCACACTAAAGTTTAGTAGGTAACCAAAATTTCTTTAGTGGAAAAGAAAGATATATTGCGGATGATGGTGACGTGATTATTTTTCGTGTAATCGGAAGCAACCAAATCTATTGGAGATATTATAGTGCCATAAACGTGTATAACCAAACGAAAACTAACAATTTGTGTCATTGCACAAATATTGGCCATAATTCCGATGACGATTGTTTATGCTAGAATTAACTGGCAGTTAACTTGGATGGTGAAGGCCAAATCCCATGGTTTGCGTTGATCGTCACACTCAATAGGCATATTCACGATCGTAATACCGGCCGACTCGCACCTCTGAGCCTTTGACGCTGCTCCCTTTGACGTTGCTGGTACTTAACATCTGGCTTACACGGTCTTTCAAAAATTTGTGACAACAGCTGATGCGTAATTATTTTTCGTGTGTTAAAAAAGGTTTATTGGAACCCCCTTTTGCGCTGTTTGTGACTGCCGTGTATCGGATGCCATAAGCTTATTCTGGCGTTTCGCTCAGTCACGTGATGAAGTGAGGTGGTATATTCTCTTATGCGGCCATTATCTACCAAAAAAATTGTGCAGAGTGGTTGCGGTACAAGATAATCCTTCAACTCATCTCATCTCATCATTGTTGTCGTAAAAAGCCATGATGGGAAAATACCCAGATCGGTGACAGGATGCAGTGTTGAATGTGCGAGACGTATGGTACAATGAACGGCATTCCGCTTGTTAAGCAAATCTTAGACATTAGATAGACCAGGGGTAGCCTACCTTTAAGTATCAACGTGCCATTTTTCTAAAGAAATGTTTAAGACTATAGACGGCTGCATTTTTCCATACAAATGTATTCCCCTATTCTCCGATATATATATATATCCTTCCTGGATATTGCGTGTATATATATATTTATATATTATAAGAGAAAGCCCTATGGCATTAAGTCCGCCATATGTACAACTTTGTGCATTAAATACTAAATAAATAAATTAAATATTGCCTCTAGAGTAGTCGTTTTTGTGTTTAAAAATCTAGGTCTATTGAAGGCATGCCATTGTGAGGGAGGGTTAGACTAAGTACACAATTAGGGAAGTGACAACTGTCGAAGTTATTATCGATATCATAGTGATATCAGTTGATATCTCTACGTTTATCCTATACTGATTTACATGCGGCACAGAATAGTGAAATTAGATGCTCATTTTGTATTTCTTCAAGAAACAACGAAGTAACAATTCAGTGAGTTTACGTTTACTATTATTTGAAATGAACTTTAGCGAAGTGTCTCTTGAAAAAATACAAACCGTAACCTAATAATTTTTTTTTATAGAATAGGGGGCAAACGAGCATGCGGCTCACCTGATGGTAAGTGACTACCGCCGCCCATGAACAACCGCAACACCAGGGGAATTGCAGATGCGTTGCCGACCTTTTAGAAAGGTGTAAGCTCTTTTCTTGAAGGTTCCTAAGTAGTATCGGTCCGGAAAATTCGCTGGTGGTAATTGATTCCACAAGGAAGTTGTGCGAGGGAGAAAACTTCTTCTAAATCGCACAGTGGTGGACCGCCAATCATCCAGATGGTATGGATGGTAACGCGAGTTTTGTCGCGATGTGCGATGGTGAAATTGAGCGGCTGGAATTAGTCCGAACAATTCCTCAGAGCACTCCCCGTGATAGATGCGATAAAATACGCAAAGAGATGCAACATCTCTACGCAGCGCCAGTGTATCGAGCCGATCAGAAAGATCTCGGTCGTCGACGATTCGAACCGCTCTGCGCTGGATGCGGTCAAGCAGAAGGAGCTGGCACTAGGGTGCCCCGGCCCAGAGATGAGAACAGTATTCCATGTGGGGCCGAACTTGCGCTTTGTAAAGTTGCAAGTGATGTGCCGGCATGAAATACTGTCTCGCTCTGCTGAGCACGCCAAGCTTTTTAGAGGCCAATTTGGCCTTCCCTTCCAAGTGACCACGAAACTGCAAACTATTCGATATGTCGACGCCAAGGATTCCGATACTGGCTGAGGCAGCAAGGAGAGTGCCTTGAAACTGAGGAGATACGACAAAGGGGTTCTTTTTATCGGTAAACGCGCAAACTTGTATCTTCTGGGGATTGAACTGGACTAGATTTAGTCGGCCCCAATCCGAGACTTTGTTAAGCAAAGACTCGACTTCAGACACAAGTTTGTGCCGGTACTCGGCAACGTTTTCCCGAGAAATATCGGCACGGCCGGTATATAAGGCATCACCAGTGCTGTCGTCTGCATAGCAATGAATGCTACCAGTTAATAACATATCATTGATATGCAGGAGAAACAGCGTTGGTGATAGCACGCAGCCTTGTGGAACTCCAGCATTGATAGGCTTGAAATCAGAGCATGCACCGTCTACTACGACCTTGATGCTCCGATCAGCAAGGAAACTAGTGATCCATTTGCACAATTTCTCGGGAAGCCCATAGGAAGGAAGCTTCGAAAGAAGCGCTTCGTGCCAGACCCGATCGAAGACCTTCGCTATGTCCAAACTAACGGCCAATGCCTCCCCCTTGGACTCTACTGCCTCCGCCCATCTATGAGTTAAGTAGACTAGAAGATCACCAGCTGATCGACCCCGACGAAAACCGTACTGGCGGTCACTAATCAGCTGGTGATCCGTAATACGTAACTAATGTTCACATTTTACTGCTTGGTGTGATCTTACTTGATTGCAATTTGATTGCATGTTACTATAACAAGAAAAGTGACGGACAATTGGATAATAGACACTACCATTAATATGTATATATTATGTATTTGCAACGTTTGGTAGTGCATATTATAAAATTTGGTCCATTTTCAATTTTAAATTAAATTATATTATTAGTAGGTACCTATAATATTTAAAATGTACAAATAAGATGATTATTTGATCTATAAAAACTATATTTAACGTCATTACACTATATTGATATACATTTTCTGTAAATATATTTGTTTTTATGACTCTTAAAAGTATTTCAATTGAGTGTCAAACCAAAGTCAAGTGATTTCTTGATTTGAAAATAATTCGATTATTCATTCACATTGTAAACTACCTAAAGTACACTTCTGAGTCTGATCATACTCTATACGCATACTCGTAATCTCTCATAGCAGATATTTGCCGCGCTTGGTTGACAATAGCAGTTTTTATTATTATTTTGTAGGCAGCAAAATAATAAAAACTGTGCCTACTGCCCATCTCCTGTTTTATTTCCCTCTATCACCTCTTAGAACACCCATGGCCATGCGATGATAATTATGGGGTAGCCAATTACCTTACATCGCCACCTCATGACGAAATTATTGACTAACTAGCGACCAAGCCAGGGCTGGCTTCATCTGAGTAGGATCTAGAAATGCGGCGTTATTTAGATTTAAGATATTTATCATCTATTTAGCAGATTTTCGAATTCCCAAAAATATAAATATAATATTGTTACGAGCTTGGGGTTCGAGACAATTACAAACTGCCGATTGAATTACCAAAATTGACTATTTAATTACACAACACTAATTACAACTTAAAATCACACTAATAATAAAACACAGTTCGCCGATATTTCGCTTCGAAGTATTCTCTTGTATCGCCAATTCAATACTGCCCCGGTCGTGGTCTATACCGGCCTTATATAGGGCCTCAGATAGTTTCCAGAACCTTCTACTGTAGCGACATCTAGAATGTTCGAGTACATATCGGTCCCGACATTTCTGGAAGGATCTCGACTCTCCTAGTTCTGATACTCGACACTAGAGGGCGCTAGTGTAACTAGTGTTGCCATGTACAAGGCGCGCAACACTTTCTTTTACTCGACTCAAGAGGGCGCTAGTGTAACTAGTGTTGCCATGTACAAGTCATTAATAGTGGCGCGTAACAATATAATATAATATCTATTTTTAGGGTTCCGTACCTCAAAAGGAAAAAACGGAACCCTTATAGGATCACTTTATTGTCCGTCTGTCTGTCTGTCTGTCAAGACCCTTTTTCTGAGGAATGCGTATAGGAGGTATCAAGCTGAAATTCATATCAAATACTCAAGTCTACTGTCCCTTGGAGCTGTGAAAAAATCAAACTTCTAAACCAACGCAATCAAAAGATACGGCCGTTTATGTCGCAAATTTTCGACATTCGCAAGGGAATCAAAACCTACAGGATACTTCCCGTGAACTCAGAATCTTAAAATTTGGTACGAAGCAACGTATTATAGCACAGATAAAGGAAAAATTGCAAAAAGCATAAATTTTTAGTTACATCATATAATAAAAATAATTTTAAACTTATATACCTACGGATTTGTTCGGAACCCTCAGTGCGCGAGTTCCACTCGCACTTGGCCGATTTTTTTGGGAAATAAATACAATATAAAAAATACTGTAATATCTGTAATAATAGCCAGCCAGCAATATTAAAAAGTTTTACAGCTGTGTGTATTTTTCCTTTTTAATAATATATTCTTGTCTGACCAGAGCACCCTCGGATATTTTTACTTAATTTTTGAAAAAGTATTTTATTTTGGACATCAACATAGACCTAAATCGTTGCCCTTACTTTATGCGGACGGATTTATATGCATGCATAGATATCACAAACAGACAACATACTGGGCCTGAACCAAATGAGTAAAGAAGCCGTACCGTACAGAGGCAAAGCTTCATACAACCGCGCTATGATGAATACATTACTACAAGCAAGGTGCGTGTGTGCGTGAGCACTGGCGGCTTGTCACGTACAGAGAGAAATTGTTTTAAATCGGCTCGGCCAGTGCTCAAACTCAGGGTGATGTAAAAAATAATAACTGTCTCCAATTTTGTTTCGTAAAGAATAATTTGTATCATATGAAATATAAAAAGTGTAAATATGGTTTACTAATACCTATGTAGATTTAAATCTTATCGAGGTTGTCGCAAGAGATACCGCTGATTTTGTAAATAAAATTAACAACTTGTTTAATTTATTAAACTCAGGTACACTACGATCTTATAATAAATAAATAATTGGATGCGATAGTTATCAAATTGAGTTTTTAGAAGAAATGCTAACATTTTACAAGAACTTAAAATTAATAAGAAGTGATAGGCAGAAAAACGTTACAAATAGCATGAATTTCATTCACGGATTTTAAGTGTCTATAAAATATAATCTATAATAAAACTTCATGAAAAATTAAAAACAGAAGAAATTAAATTAATTGCACGTCTCACAACGTGAGGGTGCTTTACTCTCGATATGTGGCCATACCACGATTTCGCTACATAAAATCGTTTTTATTCTTTTAGCTAGACAACGAATTCATATTATTAATAACGTTAAAATAACTACAGACATTGAATTATAAGATTAGTTTATCTTCTAATTGATTCACTTTAGATTACATAACAAAAAATGTAATTGAAAAAAATATATGGACTGCCGTCCGTTGGTCTGTGCGTCGGTGAGTCTTCTCGATCAATAGAAATAATACAAGCAATAGATTGAGATAAGTAGGATCCCTATTGATTTTTGTTATTGAACTCAACACCGTTTAAAAGTCGATCAGATTCTCTGTTTTTTTTTTTCTTGTTAAAATTATCGTCACTAGTTTTGTTTTGTTTTTATCAAAATTAAATGAAACGCCCATCAAGCGTGCACTTGGATTTTCCATTTTTTTTTTAATTATTTATATTTACGAATTTACGAGACGTCTCAATCAAGATTGTCTCGAAAATTTCTTTGGCAAAGTCAGACAGGGGATAATTGCCTTCAATAAAATGTTTATAACCAACATCTGAAGGAAACCTTAAATTACTAATTGTGAATACGATTTGGATGATGACTTATGAAACCAGACTATTTTCGTATGTTTAATACACCATCGCCCTGACGCAACTTGACATTGTTACTGCCCTTGTGTTAACAGCAGGAACAAATGATTATCGATTTGATTTACTAGAAAAAAAATTGTTTAGTCTATGTGTCGGGATATTTGTATAGAAAATGTTGTCTCGAACACCACAACTGTGAGAAAATAAAATTGTACGTAAGTAGATCTGAACAACCTATAAATATGGAAAAATATTCTTATTTTTCAGCCATTACAAGGATTTTAATACGGATAGTGTTCAATTGGGTTTCATTAAATAATACTTCCTGACGTAGCATTTGTTGAATTAGTACAACAAAAATTTCGCTAATAATTAGACCTCGAAAGAAACATTGTAAATATTGGTAGTGAAATATTAAAACGTGTACAAGATTGTATATTTGTTATGCCGTGTGAGTGTTTTCCAATTGATTATATTAAAAAAATACATTTTTTGAAGAACATTAATTATAAAAATAAAATATTTAGATTACGTAGTTTGTAAAAAAATATTCTATTTTAAGTATCTTTTAAAAAACTGATAAACGTTTTGTTTATTTAATTTTATCCTCCTGTGCCAACCCTACCAAAATAGGTAAGAATTTTGACAGCTCCTTGAAGCTTTGCCTCTGTACAGTTTTATACTCATGTGGTCTGAATGAGGGTTTTCCAGAATTAAGAAGCCTAGAATAGATCAGAATAGTCTATAACAAAGTCGGCTGCCATGAAAAATCGGCTCTTGCTTCCATCGTCATTCGGGGTAGCATCATGAGAATTTCATTATTCTCGTGATTTCTTTACACTAAATGCTTTCGTAATAGTCCC
This sequence comes from Parnassius glacialis, assembly GCA_033319125.1. Taxonomy (NCBI): domain Eukaryota; kingdom Metazoa; phylum Arthropoda; class Insecta; order Lepidoptera; family Papilionidae; genus Parnassius; species Parnassius glacialis. Next base: position 39,651,145 of record JAVANC010000016.1, read on the forward strand.
CTGTTTATTGTTATACTTTTTTTAATACAATGAATATACATTCTGTTTTCCTTAAATTTTTGTTGCTATGGTTTTTCTAGTCGATTGGTGATACTAAAAGTTCAGTGTGCAGCGCTGCACTCTTGTTTTATCCAATTATAATCCGGTTGAAAGTCTCTAACCTCTGTTGGCTAAGGGTCGAAAAATTTGTGATAACAATCAACGCGCAATTCTTTTTTCAGTGTCATAAATATTTTGGTACCCCTTTTGGCACTGTTTATGAATCAATAATAAAATTGCAGCATGTTTAAACTGTGTACAATGTATATGTGGGTGTACATAGTTCCCGTTGTTACAACAAGTAGAGTCAGTGAGTTCTTTAGGCAGATAAATTCGGAAACAACATTTTCACTTTCTGTAAGTTTTCGGATTCTCATGTCCCTCGTATCTTGGTTGAACGAATCCCACTAATCATTTATTGTTATTTCTATCACCATAAACAAACCATTAAACCTATCTTTCACTATATTATGATGTTTTCTTTATTTCGCAAAGAACTTTATCACGGCACGGTAAATACACACACAAATTACAGTGTAAAAATTATTCAAGTGGGGAGTTAATTCGAATAGTCTTGTTATTCCTAAAGGTTAATGAACTTAATAGGGAAACAATTGCTGCTGCACACTGAAATAGAACTTTCGCACCTTAAACTCCCGTCATTACTTCGTATATTTTCCTATGTGACAATTTTTTTTGTTTTGTACAGATTTTGATTAATATTATTAAATTAATTTCAAACAATATACTAAATATGATCTCTGGTATAAGTTTATACTCTGCTCCTCGGTAGTACTGATACGGAATCCTGATTTTTTTTATTATCATAAAAATACTTGACGTTTTTTAAATAAATTTACAGCCAGCCAGCCTTTTTGTGATTATTGAAGTGTATAAAGCAAATTCTTTGACCAAAAACCAGAATCTTATTATAAGTTTTTTACGTGTTAGAGCCATGCTGCAGCTATATTAATAGTATAGTTGTAGCACGAATGGGTCGGCTCGACCGGGGAAGAACCACGCTCTCACAGAATACCAGCGTAAAATAGCAGCTTAATTCTGCTGTGTTTTGTATGATGAGTGTAGAGAACCGGAGACCCATTTTACTGGAAAAGAGGCATTCGATCTTAGTCCTCACGGCTGACAACGCATCTGCATTTTAATTTGCAAACGAATATAGATGTCGATGTCTATGGGCCACAGCAACCACTTCCATCAGGTGGACTATGTGCTCGTTTGTCATCCTTATTCCATAAAAAATAAAGTTTACGGCGAGGTCTGTAGATGTATTGTCTCGGTTTATCCAAATGTTTTAATACTGTCCAGGTGGTAAATGCATATTATATTTGTGTAAATACCAGACAGGTCTCAGTAAAATTATAAGTGTTAAGCGTAATAGTACCAAATCCTCTTGTTCAAGAGCTCAAGTTGCTCCAGTGTAAAAGCCACTTATATAATATTATGTAGTTTTCCCCCAAAATTTTAATAAACAAATACCTTCTAATGATACTACCAAATACGTCAAGTTTCGACACCAAAGCGAAGTATTTATGACTCGGCGATTTTAACACTAATGATAACCAATATAAGATATACCGTCTTTTAAATACTATATTATGAAACGGTCGAATTACAGATTGATTGTGTTTTCCCTTATTCATATTATATTTACGCTTTAATATTATTATAATTTGATAATAATATTAAAGCGTTCGGTGACGTAAGAGTAAATGATGACGGAAGGTAAATAAAACATCAGCATCTTCCTGATAACGACAGAAATAATAAAAAACTGCGGTTACCCACCCACAATGGCAATTCTGTCAAATGTGAGGCTACCTATATGGAGGCCTATGTTCACCAAGTGGACTTTTGATATTATGTAATAAATTAATTAATATTATTTATGAAACGTCTAATTATAACCTACTAAACTAAGGGCTCAGTACTTAATAGGGTACCTTTTAAACTACCTTTCATTGACTTGCACCAAATACCTCCACAATGCTAGGCTTGCAAAGTACGTATCCTATCTTCTATCTCGTCAATGACGACGGCTGTTTCACATAATTACGTCTCTGGTATGCGGTATCTACTAATTTATCGCGCGGGTTATCACCTTGCACGTGTGGTGTGGTAAAGGGAAGTTCCATAATAAGTAACGGCGATAATTGTCGGGTCACCAGATAAAGCTGGGCGAGGGCGTGGAGATCCGCGAGGAGCTGCTGCGCGGCGTGAAGTGGGGGGACTACAGGAAGGTGACGCGCGGGCTGGCGGCGGCGCTGTTCTCGCCCATGGAGCTGGCCACGTGCTCGGTGACGGGGCAGCGCTGGTCGCGCGCCGGCCAGGAGGCGCGCCCCACCAAGCCGCCGCTCGACCGCCGCCGCGTGCACGCGCTCATCTCCTACGTCAGCCGCCACTTCCCCGACGTCGAGGTCAGCCGCATCAAGCAAGTGCTCGCCTACAAGTGCAAGGAGAACTGCGCCGCGCTCCGGATGAGGACCGCCAGGTGACGCTACGTTTTTTGCTTTCTATTGAATATTTAGTCGCAATTACTTATTGGATTTCGTTTACAAAGAAATATACCTTTAAGTTAATCGGCCAACAGCCATCTGCTGCTCCCATAATATCCAAATATTCGTATTCTTATATTTATTTGTCATGATCGCCACGCTTGTCAGTAGAATTAGCAAGCGCCTTAGAAGAAATGAGCCAGGTTCTGACCGTATCACTCACTAGTTGTTATTTTAGAGAAAAGAACGAAAGTTCTAGGTATTTGTGACAGTTGAAGTAATATCATCAGCAGTTATAACTTTGCTGAGGAACTGGGCATAGACAAAAACGTTAATTCGTAGTAAACCAAATTAGAAGATTTCATTAAAATTGATTAGTAAAACTGGTACAGCAACTTTCAACCCTAGTTTATGGACTCCTGAAAGTTTCAAAGCCTAAAGGATCAACATAAAAAATATTTTTACTTTACTTTTATAGAATAACTAGCTTTTGCCCGCGACTTTATCGGCGTAGATATTAAGCTTCGTTCAAACTAAGGGATTCCGCGCGGAAATTGCCTCACTTCGTTAGTGAAAAGAGTGCAGAGTATTCTAACATATCTGCGCTGACGGCTAGGCATCCAGTTAAGCTGAGTACGAAAAGAAGATACATGGTCATATTTACAAAGACCATAAATGTATCTGATGCAGTTATTGGACATAGTCTATTATCGGCAGAATAAGAGATTGAACAAACAAAACTTTTGTAGCGGTGGGAAAAAAGTTTTTCAGGCGATAAAAAGATCGCAATGTTGCAGTAACTTTGCTATCCTATTTCCTTTCCCGGGACTTAAACTATCTCGATACCAAATTTCATTTCAATCGGTTCAACGGCTTAAGCGTGAAGGTACATTTGCTCACGCGGCGATAAGCGATGTTTTCCCCTCGCAGTTAACCCGACCCGACCGCCCTACGCGCGCCAGACCGGACCACACAATTTTTATATCATCGTTACTTTTAAAATATTTGACCAAATTACGTTACGTAGTTTAAAACACAAATTGTATCTACTTTGACCATCAGAAGCGATTAAAGTATTTATTTTGATAAAATCAATTTGTTACTGCAAAATGTGCATTGGGAATAAAGTATCAAATTGTATTGTATCTATGGTTCACTATTTTGGTAATAATGGCTTACACATAAAATATAAATATATACTGCCGCGGACTTTTTTGTAGAGCTATTTAGGAGATACAATCCCTCATATATTATAATCGTCTATTTCTATTTCTATTTTGGCGTGCGGTGCAAAAACTGTAAGAGTTACTCTTACAGTTTTTGCACCGCACGCCAAAATAGCTCGTAGATGACAGATTTTTCCGACTTAACACTTATAGTTATATTTTGACCAATTTACACAATATCTTTATTAATTATAGTCTATGTCTTATTCTGATGTATGAGCTATATTATTGTAAAGTTTAATTAAAATACATTCAGTAGTTTATGCAATGAAGAGTAACAAACATCCATATTTTTTTATTTCAGAAATTTTCACGTTTATAATATTAGTAGGATTAGTAGGATAGTAGGATGGTAACAAACCAGCACACATTCGACCTGATGTTAAGTTGGTGCTGTGGCCCATAGACATCTACAGCTATCCTTAGCTAAGAATCAAAATACAGATGCATTGTCACTCCTGAGGACTAAGTTGGAATGCCTAGTTTCCAGTAAAAACGGTCCTGGGTTATCTACACTCATCATACGAAACACAGCAGCATATAACCGCTACTTTATGCTGGTATTCTGTAAGAGCGTGGTCCTTCCCCGGTCGAGCGGACCCATCGTGCTACAACGATGACTGCTGCAAATAAGTCTCTACCACGTACGAGGGCGGCACTGAAAATTTCGGGAATCAAGGAAGTGACACAACATTATTATTTAAAAATGTATTTATTGCTTTTCGAAGTATTCTCCGCGAAATTTGACACATTTTTCCATACGATGGAACCAATCATTGAATCAACCATTCTATTCGGAAGTTGGGGTCTCCAAAATGGCCGTTTTGTAGGCGTCCACAGCTTCTTCAGGTGATGAAAATCTCTGTCCACGCAATTTATTCTTTATTTTAGGAAAAGTATAGAAATCATTAGGGCTTAGGTCGGGGCTGTTCGGCGGATGGTCTAATAATTCTATGTTTTCTTGCTCTAAAAACTCTTTTGTTCTGTGTGCGGTGTGAGAACTCGCATTGTCGTGATGGAGGATGATGCGGCGGTTGCAGTTCTCTTTACGGAGTTCTGAAACGACCTGTGGCAAACAAATGCTAGCATACCATTCTGCATTAACTGTTCTTTGTCCCTCAAGAGGAATAGTCGTAACATGGCCGGTTTTGGAGACAAACGTGGCCACCATTTTTTTTGTAATACTCCGTGAACGAACAATTTTTGTTGGCTTTAACTCATTTTCGAACACCCAAACTCGTGACTGGTTTTTTGTTTCGGGTTCGTACGCGTATATCCAGGATTCGTCACCTGATACGATGTTGTATACAGCATTTGAGGATCCTGTGTGGAATCTTTCGAGAGTTCTGACGCACCAAGTAACGCGAGCCGCTTTTTGTTCTTCACAGAGCGAATGCGGTATCCATCGGGAAAACAACTTTTTTACACCTAATTGTTCATGCAAGATTATTTGTATTTGACTCATGCCAATGTCCAAAGTTGCCTGAATTTCGCGGTATGTCACATGTCAATCTTCCTCAATCAGCTTACGCACAGCATCAACGTTTTCTTGGGTGACTGAAGTTTTTGGACGACCTTGACGGGATCATCACTTAGCTTGACACGTCCACGTTGAAATTCAGCAAATCAGCGATAAATTGTGGTTTTGGATGGGGCTTCATCACTAAATGCAGAAATCATCCAGTCAACACACTGTTCTTGTGTTAAACCACTTCGAAAGTCATAATAAATCATCGCTCTTGAATTTTCTCGAGTCAATTCCATTTTCTCAACGACTAAACAAGTTTGACAAAACCTTGTGATAAGACCGAGAATCTCTTTTTAAATAAATAAATGGTATTCGATTTTTAAAACCAAGGAGTTTTCAATTAAAAAGATTTTAATATGACAGGAACAGTGGAAATATTCCATTCCCGATACTTTTAGTGCAGCCTATGTATTAAAGAGCGTTTCCTAATACTTTTGCGTTGTACATATTTTTTTAACTATCGATTTTTTAATCAGATGACCTGTTGATCGGTGCCAAAATGTCTTTATCACAACCATTCCTTAGTTACCATATATGTATATATACTCCCTTTTATCATTCCAATTAAGCTCAAAATCTCTGTGTTAGAAGCGGTATACGACAGTATGGTATATGGCCGATTTGAAACCTATGATCTTTTTTAAAATTTCTTTCTGATAATACAAGATCTGTCTTATAAAAAAGTAGGTCATTTCCCAAGGTACGCCAGACTTAAAACTTGGTAGTAAGTAATATTCAATTACTTATCAGATTTTGCAGTTTCAAAGAAATTATAATGGAAGAGATGCGGTCGTCAATAGTTTTGTTACATTGTTATGTTTCAAAGCCAGATTTGTTAAAAACAATATTTGCTCAAGTTAATAAATGTATAAAAATACATTAGTAAGGGATATCTCATTGTGGTATCTTTGTTTATATTCTTTTAATTTATTCTTCGTTCACTCTTTGGACGCATTATGGTTACGATAACACCATGTTGTCAAACCACTCCTATGTTCATATCTGAGTTATGTCGGGTTTTATCATGACCTTTGTTAATATTTGTTCGATTATCGTAACGTGTGTTACTCATGAACGAAAACACTATAACACATGGAATAAGCCGTTTATATGTAATTCTTTGCATCAGGTTTTTTTTTTTCTAAATATTTTTAGATTCTAGATAAATTATTACTTTATGTATTTTATTTTGTATAATCATTCATATTTATTTTATATTTTCATAATATTATAAAGTAGCATTAAGTTTGTAGTTTGAAATTAAAAAAATAATTATGTCGTACATGAAGACGTCAATACAACATAGTTTTTAGATTTTGTTATAACATTTCCAAAAATCCGTTTCTTATAATTATACTTTATTTCCTAATGAACGAAATAAACAAATTAATTTTAAGAATGAAGTTGTTTATGTCGTAATGGTTAAAGGAAATATGTGATTTCTTTAAAAAAATCATTAATTTGTAAAATGTTTAATATCTGAGACCTCAGAGGTTATCAGTTGGCAATGAAGAACCATTGATTTCATGGATATATTGAATAAAGTGACGTATGTTTAACAGAGAACAAGGCGTCTGCTCGAGACCATTGTCAGTACAATAGAAGAACTTCGTACACCGGGTCATTATCATTACACAAGCTTAAGACAAAATAAATTGAAAGTAAATCCCAAGAATTTTTAATTCGCAGTCGGAGACAGAAAAATTATTTGTAACACGTGTTTAGGTCATATGAATAACTAATTATGGGAGCATAGATTGAAATCGTCTTTATCGTGTCTCAATCACCGTATCATAAATTAAAAAAATTATGTGGTAGAGCCACGCTGCAGCTTTATTGTGGTTGCAGCACGAATGGGTTGACTCGACCGGGGTAGGACTACGCTCTCACGGAATACCAGCTTAAATTAGCAGCTTATTGCTTCTGTGTTTCGTACGATGAGTGTAGAGAACCGAAGAGCCTTTTTACTGCAAATGAGGCATTCCATCTTAATCCTCGGCAGTGACAACGCATCTGCATTTTGATTCTTAATTGAGAATAAATGTTGAGGTCTGTGGGCCACAGCATCTAATTACCATCAGATGGGAATGTGTGCTTGTTTGCCACTTTTATTCTATTTAAAAGAAGTTGTAGACGATATAAAGAAACGAATAGCGTATAAACAAAAAGTGCTTTTTGTATGAAACGTTAGCGTACGCTTCATCAACTCTTACATAACGCTATTAATATAGCCGGCTGTCGGCTTGTTCGAAATTTTTTTTTTGTTTTCTAATTTACGCTTCTCGAAGCTTTGAAATAGTGGAATATTATATTATTGATAGTGGAATATACTATTTCAAAGTTGTGCTATAACTTTCATATTTTCTTTTAAGGGATATAGTATAAAGAGCCCCTCGCAATTTGGTTAATCAGTTAAAGCTCCAATTGACAAACGTTAACTTAGAATGCTAATTTATCACCGAGTGTGGCTACGAGCATGGAGTATAGAGTAGAAGGAGGACCATCCCTGTATAAGAAAGAATAAGTGTCCGTAAAAACGCGTCCAATAAGGGTGGTGCTGCAGTAGCAATAGGATAAATTTAAAAACAGCGGCAAAAGTAATTAGAATAAGATGGAGAAATAAACAAGGACCGACCAACCCGCTTGGTTTTGTACTACGTAAATAGTTGATGTTTTGTACAATGGCATTTTACTAACTACTCTAGTCATGAAAATTTTTAAATATTTGAATTCAGCTGGCTTCACTCCGTCTACAGCAGCTATACTCATATCGTAGTTTTTCAGACGCTAGCGCTATTGTGATAGGTTTTGGAACCTCTATTTTCAGTATAAAGTTGGACACTTTTTCAACTTTACCCCCATATGAGATGGTTCTCCTTCTACTCTATACTTCATGCTACGTGTAAGCATTGTAAGGGCTGAGGCCCGAAATATTTGTGAAACATAAACAGAAACTTTTTTATTTGATATAGATTATAAATAATACTTATTGAAAGTCAGTCTATTGTTTCATTACCACTGGTTCATGGTGATGCATTGAGATAAACATTTGTTCACCATTTTACATTCAAACATATAAATAATTGATTTGAAAGCGTTCGTCGGAAAGATACGAGCTAAGATATTTAACCACGACAGGGACAACCAATGGTAATTGGCAATAAAGCTTTTGCTGCGCTGTTTACAGGAGAAACCGGACGCTGTCCGCCGCGAGCAACTCTAGCTATTGTCTATCAAAAAGTTATATTTCAATGTCTTTCAATCTTCGATCTTTCAAATACCAATAACTGAATTCCATAAACTTAACTCATTCGGTCTGTCTATCGCTATCGCTATTTATATTAATAATGGACGGTCGGCGGATATTAGTACTTTCTGGTTATTCCCTGTCAAAATAATATGCGGGCGGTAGATGTATCCGTCGCCGTCCACCGTGTGGCTCGAGGCAGTAATACAATTTGAAGCAGGCTTTCGAACTGTTTCAGTGAGTCGACCAACTACCTGCTGAGTGCGGCCGCGCGCCCGCCGCCCGCCGCGCCCGGCGCCAGCACGCGCTCCACATATTCCAATTTGTAAGCTCTCTTTACCTACACATTATTACGCCTGTTTCTCTGACAGATAATGAATTTCCTCTTTGCACGATCTTGACACATCTCTGTATCGTCGCTCCAGCCCTTTTCATTTACCTAGAAGGGGTCGATCTCTTTCGAAGGCCTGTGCGACGCGTTAAATGTCATATAGCCCGATACGTCCAGTCCAGTGCGAGGCGCCCTGTATTGCGTTTGGCATTTCCCCAATCATGGTTATACAAATGCTCCCTATTATAAGAGACGCTCATATTAAAATGTTAACTATTTACCTGTTTATAAGAATAAGGGAGGCCGCCAAGGTCGATCTCTTCCACGTCCAACTCTGCAACAGTCCATAGTTTCCTCCAAAGAAAATATAATCATTACGTTTAAGAGGCGGGACTTCCATAGTAAAAATAATTGCATAAAATTACGCCAAGCTACTCTACCAACATCAAGATATGACATTTAGTTTTGAGAAACAGTACTGACAACATTGACGAATTACAATAGTGCTGTAAATGTCTATCCTCGAATAATTTTATCGATATAACCTTTATCGATACATTGTTTATCAATATTTTTACATAAGAAAAGTTAAATCTCTATACTGAATTATTTATGAGAAATATTTTTTTAACATGGGGATTGTAAATTTGGAAAGTGTGATTGGAAAGTAAAAATGCCGATGAGGATGAGAAATCAATGTATTTTACACACAGCAATTTGTAATTATATCTCTACAATTAGGTACAAAAATATACAACATGTCCCAAAATTCAACGATAAGCCAACACCAGAGGATAGACCTGCCCCGGACTAATCGGGGAAAAAAGAAAAGAAAATATATTCCAATTATATTTTAAGTTATATAAAAAAATTTAATTCTTCAGAAATTGAGACCGTTTATGATATTTTTCACTACCATGACCACAATTTTTTAAATATTTTTTTTTTATAGGCAACCTGAATAGTACTGCTATCTACCACAATTCTTAAAAACTCCAGAATAACTCTTGTTTTCTCACGAAAATTAATGAAACTTATTTTATTCCCTAAATTTTTTGAAGACTTTTACTTTTAACCTTATTTAACTTATATCGTGGTGTAAAAAAAAAAAGTATGAACACTAGTATGGCAAGTTTTTTTAAAAATTGACGCAACTAACCAACATTCCAAAATGGTATAATACTCTAGGAAAACAAGTTATAAAAAAATATAGGCCTATTATTTCTTAACAGGGGCCAAATGACGGTCGGGTGTAATAAAAGTATTAGTTCTTGAAAAATGTTTAATATTTCAAAACAAATGGTACAAACAGTTTCACGTGTAATTTATTAAGTTATTAACATTATAGCAAATGTTCGAACTGTTTGCCACCAGCATTAATACATGCACGACATCGCCTTAAAAATGATCGTTTTATTTGTCTTGCATATCTTCTGCTATTAATGTAATCAGCAGCCTGAGTGATATATCGACGAAGCTCGTCCAATGTCACAATGGGTTTTGAGTAGACCCTGTTTTTAAGACAACCCCAATAGAAGAAGTCCAGGGGTTCAAATCGGGTGAACGGGGTGGCCATAAGATAGGACCAAGTCGCCCGATCTAACGCCCTGGATACTCTAGATTTAAATATTCTCGCACAGGACGGGCATAATGTGCTGGGCAACCATCATTTTGGAACCACATGTTTTGAAGATCACTTAAGGGCACGTCGTTTAACAATTCTTGCAAGTCATTTTGTAAAAAGTTTAAATAACTATTGCCATCTAAGTTTCCTTGTAACTCAAAGGGCCCAATTACTTTTCCATTCCATCCATTTCATATTATATTCCATTTAATATGCCGGTCCATAGGTTAACCTTGAATTGATATTGGGATTTGTCTTGTCTCATCAAGTGTGGATTTTCATTACTCCTACTATGTAGGTTGTGAAGATTTAAATGCCCATCTTTCTTGCACGTTGTTTCATCCGACCATAGAATTTTGTCTAGGAAGTGGGGATTTTCACTGTGCCTTTGCAGCATTACACGGCAAAATGTGACCCGTAGCGGATAGTCCCGCGGTAATAACGTCTGCACACGCCTGTAGTGATATGGGTGAAGCTTGTGACGTTTTAATATTCGATGTGCAGAACTTTTCGGGATTCCTGTAGCTTCTTCTATGGCACGTACCAAAGTAGTCGAGTCATTTTCTATCTCATTGAGAACTTCTTCATCACGATCCAATCTAGGTCTTCCAGCGCTTCTTCTATTGGATGCCATACGACCCTCCGAAAACGCTTGATTACACATTAATAAACACTCGATAATCAGGATATTTTTGAGCATTTGGGTATCTTTATCGATACAGTCTGCTAGCAGCGTTAGCATTACATCGGCATTCTCCATAGATTAAATGCATATTAGCGTATTCCTGTGGTGTGTACGGTTGCAGCATGTTAAACGCCAAACAGTCCAAAATGCGCCAGAACTCTAAATCACAAAACACACAATCGTAGTCCAAGATAATGCCAGGTCAGTTCAGTTTGCAGATCACTTCCAGTCCAAATAATGCCAGGTCAGTTAAGTTTGCAGGTCGATTCCAGTCCAAAAAGCCAAGCCAAAAGTCGATAGTATGTACGAGGGCCACGTAAGTTGAATTGGAACGGTGCGCAGTAAACAAAGGAGCAGAGCGTACTGAACCGACTTGCTGAGAATAATAACAGCTTCTCTACCTGCCCTGTTGTTGTCTCTTTTTAACGTAAATATCTCTATCTATCTATCTCTCTCTCTCTAACATCTAAGGTATTAATGCCCCCATTCGAATTCCTAGAAATTGTAACAGGAACCCATTTTGGGCATGTAGTAAAAGTGATTACTGACAATTACAATTTAAGGAATTTGGCCCCTGTTTAGAAATAATAGGCCCATATTTTTTTATAACTTGTTTTCCTAGAGTATTATACCATTTTGGAATGTTAGTTAGTTGCGTCAATTTTTAAAAAAACTTGCCATACTAGTGTTCATACTTATTTTTTACACCACGATAAGTTAAATTTGGTTAAAAGTAAGTCTTCAAAAAATTTAGGGAATAAAATAAGTTTCATTAATTTTCGTGATAAAACAAGAGTTATTCTGGAGTTTTTAAGAATTGTGGTAGATAGCAGTACTATTCAGGTTGCCTATAAAAAAAAAAGAAAAAATATTTAAAAAATTGTGGTCATAGTAGTGAAAAATATCATAAACGGTCTCAATTTCTGAAGAATTTCATTTTTTTTATATAACTTAAAATATAATTGGGATATATTTTTTTTCTTTTTTTCCCCGATTAGTCCGGGGCAGGTCTATCCTCCGGTGTTGGCTTATCGTTGAATTTTGGGACACGTTGTATATAAAGAAAATATAAAATAAAAAGCGCACTATTATATTAGTAATCAATTAAGTAAAAAATAAATGACGACCATAGCGCAGTGGCTAAGCGTTTGGCTGCGGCATAGCAGGACCGGGGCTTCCCTCCCGCACTGAACAATTGTTGTTATGCTCTAAAATAAAAAGTCTGCGTCTGGACACTTTTTTTCAACGTTAGTTTTTTAAAAGGTAAAAATATTGGGTATTTAATACTGATTGGATTAAATTGCTTTTATGTGTAACAAATACTATGTATAAATCGCTAGGCTTCTTCACAGAGGTACCTATGTACATACTATTCGCAGAGATCGTTTACAAATTGTCGCTTTCAAAATGAGTGCTCATTATAGCTAATGTTTGTAGATGAATCTATAAAAAAAAATATTTATAACCAGGTAATTATTAATAAACAAATAACTTTGAGTTCATTTATATAATCGAATTTTTACCAAAATGTGACTTTAGAGGTATATTTTCTTTTGCTACATGTAAATGAAACCTAATTAACATACACATAATTGTGAAAGTTTAAATTAAGTCCACTGAAGAAATAACAGTTCGTTTTAGTTGGGTTCAAATGCAATGTTTGCCACAAATATGTCTTTACGTGTGAATCTTTTCAATTGGTGCATGTGCCAGCTATTTCACCCATTGCTTGCATCTGAAAAAATAATATAAATAAAATCACATTTTTATTGAACAAATAGAATGTTAGCAGTCAGAATTGACTGTGTAGTTTCTAAGTATAGTTCGTTTCGGATTGCCATACCATCGAACTATCAGATTTAGGAAATAGTCTGTTTGTATTTGTGCACAGAATCGTACACTATAAAAACCTGCCCTACATAGATGGCTAGTCCAAAAATGTACTCGCGTTAAATATCATATTACTATTAAAGTTGAAATCACCACATACCTTTCATCATCTAAGGGAAATATTGCTACGAATAGCCTTTTCTTGTTATCATTTATTCCGCTTCTTGCACCATTTAATTGGAAAGTTTTATAATGCATATTTAATGTCTTAAAAATTCTGTAAATGAACAACGGCTCCTATAGCAAAATTAAAATCAATCTTAATTAATAAAATATATACAAATACTAGCTGACCAGGCAGACGTTGTTCTGCCCTTTCCGAACGACCATTTGCTTTCCCAAAAAAACTCCTGAAATTAGCAATAAAAAAATGAGGGTCACTTTTCGGGATAAAAACTATCCTATCTCTCAAGTTGGACCAAACTGCACACAGTCTGCAAATTTTTTTTGAAATCGGTTCTATCTGTTGAATACTTACAGCAACACGTGGTGGTTATACTACTAAATTGTAGCTTATATTAAACGTTTGTATTTTTAACATAGCGCCATCTATTAAATATTTACTCAATCCAGTCAACAGATATCGTCATCTGACAGAATCGTTTGGAGCTAACAGATAATTGTGACTGTCAAATAATAGACAAATAATTTTCAATAAAATAATATTGTATTGCGACTATAAATTGAGATGTAAGCTATCCTATCTTTTAAGTTGGACCAAACTGCACATTGACCAAAAATTTCATTGAAATCAGTTCAGTAGTTTAGGAGTTCATCGCGGACAAACAACGTGATACGTACTTTTTATATATAAAGATAATTGTTTGATTTGACATTTGAACCTATTTCATTTGACAATGTCGTTAATAGACATATTACGAAAAGCAGAAAGAAGAGCTAACCGTCATTAAAATTTGACCCCTGTAGTACAAATAATTTTTACTATGGAAGTTGCACCAGCCTGGTTTCCTCATTTACATATAATCCATCACTTCGAATTATTGCTCAAACCATTAAAAAAAACTCATATATTTAGCCAAAATTATAGGAATAGCCGTAAGATGTTTTGATAGTAAAAGTACAAACATTAACATACTGTATTTACCAAAGTTTTCAAATGTTGACCTCATCGCATCAACAGTCTAAAGTTCAGTGCTTGATATAGGCAATGGCGTAGCTATGTAACCAAGGGCCCCGCGGCAAAAATGAAATTGGGGCCCTATTTAAACTAAAGTATGTACTTTGAAGGTGCAAAACTACTTCATCATCAGCTCCTTGTCGCCCACTGCAAGGCATAATAAAGCAAAGCTACTTACTACTAAGTATTATGTGTAACGCATAAACAATGGCAATGACGAAGTAGATTACAGTTAATAATATAGGCAGACAACATAACAATGGAAGAGTCACACGGCAGCTTTTGCTGTCGCACGCGTGAGCCAGACTAGATGGAGTGACGATCTGGTAAAACATGAAATGAAGAGCTGTAATGAATGAATGTAATGATTGGGTAGACCAACTCGAACCGAGGAGACCCACGACCTTACATATAACCAGCGTGAAGTAGAAGTTTACTTCGCCTGTTAAGTGCCTTAAAAATGTTAGTATAGGTGTAGCACGAATGGGTCGGCTCGACTAGGGAAGGACCACGCTCTCACAGAATACTAGCGTAAAATAGCAGATTAACATTGCTGTGTTTCGTGTGGTGAGTGTTGAGAACCGGAGACCTTTTTTTACTGGAAAAGAGGCATTACATCATAGTCCTTACGGGTGATGACGCATCTGCATTTTCATTCGCAATCGAGGATAGATGTAGATGTCTATGGGCCACAGCAACCACTTACCATCAGGTGGACTGTGTGCTTGTTTGTCACCCTATCCTATATAAAGAAAGTGCCTTAAGTTTTAAGTGCCTGTTAAGTTCGGCCGCCGACCACCACCCCTTAACATGGTAGTGTAATTAAATAAGAAATCATCTCAGGAGGGTACCAGCATCCCTGGTATTAGAGTATCCCTGGCTGAGCATCCACGCCCAAGCTACCCTACTGTTCCTTAGCGCGGGTGCTCAAGCTGCCTCGCGTAACCTGGGAAGGGGGGGGGGGGGGGGAGGGACGAAATTCCGCTCAAGACTAATACTGCTCGTGGCAAGTGGAGCAATAAGACGAAGGTGATCCCTGCCACGCTATCCGTGAATTTCTGCAACATCAGGGGATTTCATTCGAACGTTTCATTCTAACCGGGACGCAGGTGTCCTCTCCGGTCGTGATATTTCTCTCCTATCCGGGGTACAAATTATAAAACCTTTGTACTTCGGGCTGGAGTTTTCGTATACGTCAGAGAGGACATCTGTTTTCGACGCCTCGGCAATCTTGAAGGTCAGCGAAGACCAGCCTCTCGTCTACGAGTGCCTCTATAGGTAATGCCGACACAGACCAACTCATCAACCACGTCCAAATCGCTGCAGACTCCGTGCTACAACAGGTCCCATCTGCAGAGTTCGTGATCCTTTGTGATTTTAACGGCCACAACGCTGAATGGCTTGGTTCTCGTTTAACCGGTCATGCGGAAAGATCTGTTTATGACTTTGTCTTGGAATATAGTCCGACACAAATGGTTACTTCACCTACGGGGATTCTAGATGTGGAGAATCGTGCACCTTCCCTGTAGGACCTTCTGCTGACCTCTCATGCGGATGGATATCAGGTCTCCGTCGACGCCATTCTTGGCTCATTTGATCCGGACTATGGTGCCACTCACACTCGCAATCGCGGTTGCGTTCTGTAGATCCCTGCTGTGTTTGGCATTTATAAGATTTTACTAAATTTTATAAGTTAATAATCTAGTATCTTGACTTTTTCACTGCATGAAGTTAATCATTAATTGTGGGCCCCCATGTAAGGTTTTCTCATGAGCATTTGCAACCATTAGTGTAGCCACTAGAAACAGGTATTATTTAACAGATTTTATAGCGGGGAACTTAATTTGTTCGAAAAATTTAAAAGTTATTGTTTCTTTTTGTACTATTAGCTATATTTTATATTAATAACATTAAAAATAAATAAACCAAACTACAGATATTCATAAAAGTAGAAAAATTAAAAAAAAAGTTAAAAATGTGCATATAATTAAAGAGCAAACCACTGACTCATTGTTTTGTGTATTAATATAATACTCTAGAAACTGATAAAGTTCTATTAAAAAACTAACTTCTCAATTAAATGACATTGTTTAACAAAAAAACTTTACCTCAGTGTCAACTAGCGACATCTGGTGAGCAGAAAATTATTAGCCCTCATTAAAATAGGATGCTTTCGTTCTATTTCAATTTGAGCCAATTGCAGTCTGCCGCTAACTCGTCAAAATCCATTGTCATCCTTATAAGGATTAAGGGAAGAAAACTTCCCTTTTTTTTCGGTAATACCATCATTAAAATATTATGTTTGACATTTTTTAATATAAATATTTAATGCTTCTTGCAACTCCTTTGATGTCTACCAACGAGGTTTTGTAGTATCCCGATATAGGAAAAATCTTCTACACCAAGCAATCACCCGTATAAGTTCCCGTAAGGATGAAAATCTACTAGTAATATAATCCTCTTCTAAATGTAATACTTCAACGCAGCATAATTTCGATCTTTGTTCTAAATTAGTGTCCCATTCTTGTACATTTTTACAGTACAGAATTGCAAACAGAATTTTGTTTTAATATTTTCTGATGCAGTCAATCAGGCCCTTGTTTCCATAAATATAAAGTTTCTAAAACTTCCGGACTCACACCCCTAGAAGCACAATGAGCCGGGTTATCTTGAGATTTCACATGAGACCACTGATTACGACCGAAATGTGTCACAATCTCAGATACTCTATTACCCACTAAAGGCTTCCATCTGCTCGGGTGACTGCTCAACCAAGCGAGCACCACTGTTGAGTCCTTCCAGGCTTATACTCTATTGAGTGATAATCAGATAGTCACTGCCACTTCAATAACAGCTTAGAAAACAAAACAGCTTCGTATGCGTCGTGTGTCGATGAAGATCCCGTCCACTGGCAACTGCTCCCAATTCAGACACCACGCATTAACAGCGCAGCGTGGTTGCAAAGTGGAAGACACTGACTCACTACATTAATTGGCTTCTGCGAACTAAGCCGCCTGGTAACGCGTACACCTTTTTTAACAATACATTTCACCACACACAAGCGCAATCACCTTGCACAGTGATCACAAATGTATTACTTGCTTGCGCATCTAGAGCTAATAATCCAATCATGGACCAGTTACCTGTTGCCAGAGTGAGAGCAAGTAGACCATTTAGTCATAGCGGAGTAGATTACGCTAGTCCAATTGCACAGTAAAAATAGCAAATGGCACAGGATATCGGTCTACAAAGGGATATATACGAGTATGTCTCTTTATTTGCATGGCAACTAGAGCTGTGCACCTCGAATTAGTAAATGATCTTACTTCTGAAGCTTTTATTGCAGCGTTTAAACGTTTTGTCTCCAGACGTGGACATTGTTCCAATTTATGGAGTGACAACATCATAGGCGTGGATCGAATACTACAGGCCCTCCTAGCAGATAAAAGTCCAGTGTGGCAGTTGATATTGCTAATAATGGAACCTATTGGCACAGAATTGCACCCTATAGTCCTAATTTCGTAGGTCTATCATGTACAGGTCCCAAAAAAAAATAGCCACTAGGAGATAGGGTTCATACATACACCATCAAAGAGGATACATAATTATATGTTAGTACCTGTGAGGACTAAGATTTAATGTCTCACAGCGTGTAATCATACTGGCTCGCTACACCTTCAGGCCGCCAGACAGCAGGCACTGCTGTCTGGCGGCAGAAATGGATAAGAGCGTGGTATCTATCCAGACGAATTACTGAACAGAAAAGTCGTCTGACTACAATATGATACTGTCACCTCTTACGATACCCACGGGATGATATAGGGTATAATAGTGAATATTCTTACACCGCCATTAAACTGTATCTGAATGTGATGCGTTTCAAAGTAAATGTGGGTTGTTTGTTTGCAGTACGAGCGAGGCGTCGAAGAGCAGCGGCTCGGCAGCGGGCGGCGGCGGCGGGGGTGGGGGAGGGTCCGGCGGTGGGGGCGGGGCCGGGGCCGGGGGAGGGGGAGGGGGCGAGGTGCCGGGCGGCGCGGAGGAGGGCGAGGCGCCGCAGTGATGCCGCTACTGACCGCGCCCGCTCCTGTTGCATATCAATTTCATAATCTTGTTATTTTTTACCAAAAAATGAGAAATTCTTACGACGCCCGTCGTTCGCCGCCTTCACTTCGACTCGCGCCCGCTGAACGTTCGGCCATCGGTCCCCTACGAACCCGCAGAGATCCGATCGCATAGATAGGTTTATATTAATTCGTGCGGCGACGGACGGCGGCGGCGGCGGATCGCCCGTGTGAAATATTCATATTTATTTAGGTGATATTTTTCTATTGGCTACTGATAAGATTTTATCTCGTTATGTAGCTCGGCCGCGCCGGGCGCATTGTCGTTTGTAAGGAGGAGGAGTGGGGGCGTGCCCGAAGCTCTAGCAATAATTTATCAGGTTCCTAAGACATACTTTGTAGTTAGGTTCTATTGCACGAATTTTCGCGAACACTGCCGCTTGTTTCTAAATTTAATTTCATTGATGTAAGTCGTTTCGTTGCTTCCTTTTTGTCGGTTTACGTAAAGTTCTTTTTTCCATTGTTACTTTGGAATTTGTGTATATGAGGCATTTAAGTGCTGTACGAGGGACCGTTGCAATTGCAAAGTTAAAATATATCAAAAGAAAATGGCATAATTTTTTTAACTAACATAGATATATTGTAGTCATTTCGTTTTATGTAGGTGTAAAGTAAAAATATGTAAGAAAGAATTTATATTATTATTTTGGGAGTGCGTGAGATTTGGATAATGCAAAGTCTATGGAGAGCTGTGATCGTGATGGTTTATAAAGGAGTCATATTTTTAAATAAATTTAAGATTTATTACGTAATAACTGTCAATGTACAGAATATCCGTGAGGTGATGTGGAATGTACATGTTCCTGGATGGACAGAGACGTCCCGTTGGTCGCGCGGCGCGCTACGTGCGAACGCGACGCGTCAGTTACGGCGACGATGTGCAACGCTACATATCCCCACATGAATGTATTTATCATATCAACTAAGCAATAACTATTATTTGATAAAAAGATGAATTTTTAATTTTTAAATACTATTTTATCCGAGTTGTTATTGAAGGTAGTTAGCGAATAACTGAATTCTCTAATGTCCACGATCAATTATATGGTTCTTTTGAACAATGATCAAATCCTCATGATAGTTGTCACTTGAATAATAACCATATCTTTTGATTTCGCGATTTTGTACACGTCGTGTCTGTAGTGTAGAAATGGGCAGATGTTGTGGGTAGATTGAGAGTGAGTTCAGGAGTTAATATGTACCGTATATAGTACTGCACCGACAAGGTAAGACAAATTATTCTTTTTAGCGAGTAGTTCAAAAAAGGATTATTATATACTCACCTTTTTTTACTGTTTTGGATCTCAAAGCTGCTATCTGTCGGATTGTAATCAATCTAAGTTTATTAAATTAAAAAAAAGTCGCTCAAGTATCGTAACGCCTGTAAGCGCGTTGCTTATATAATAAAAGCGTGCATACAATTCCAAATGATGTTTGTTGGAATTCTAACATATTTAAGTTCACTACGTTACAAGTTTGTGCAATTCATCCGGTCAATACTTGATGTCTCTCCTCCGGCCGCTAGAGGCTTGTGTCGCATCTGCCAGTTTCTACTAGTGTCGCGTACACAACACGTTCTGCACACAGTAGCAATTGTCTGTAATAAAATTGTGTACCTATGGATAAGTTACAGTTACCAGATTTAGGATATTCTTAGTAGTCATGCAGCGCCACGTGGTAAAGTCTTACTAAATGTGTTGTATTTTACAATGCCAATGGAAAGTCTAATGCTCAATTTTGCCAAATTTTACTTGCCGAGAAAGTCTTGTCTATTAATTTTGTGAGTATATAATTTTTTTATTGCGCGGCCATTTCTGTTGGTGTCGATTGTTGGTTATGCTTAGATGGAAAATGGTTTGATGAATTTGCTCAATAATAAAAGAGTAACTTTTTTTTTTCACATCCCTTTCACAAGTTCATAGAAATCCAAGTGTAAAGATTTGGCCCAATTAACTTTATATTGTTAGGAAAATTTATAAAAATGAAATTTAATTATTAATTTAGAAAATGAAATAATTTTTATCGAAGATATTCATGTACGAATACTTTGTGACGAATGCTCGAGATGCAATACGTTAATTTAGTGCCAAATGATAAGTTAACTCGTAGCAATATATTGTATCCTAATGCTCTTGTGTAATTTCTCGCGTAGTGTTAATGACCTATGAGGTTTTAAAGGTTTCTTTTACAAGACTATAATATATTTATACAGGGAAGTGTTAGGTATGTACTGTTGTTTGGATATAAGAATGTTGTCGCGGTAAAATACTCATTGTGGCAGGGTGTAAAAATAATCGTCAATGTATCGAAATCTATTGAACAGGCGTCCAGTCTGCTCTTGTGCGTGCGTGTTATTACAAAAGTCAAATAAATCACTCAGAACATATTTTCAAGATGCCAAAACACCTCCATCTACAGGGTAAATCTATTTTTTTTTATCATTAAGACGTTTCTTTCTCTGCGACACTGTTATTTTTACACTCTGTTTTCGTAGCACTGAATGAGCAATGAAACAAGAGAATTTATTTACTCAAATAAGTTTTTTAATTATTTATAATTTTTTTTTTACTAAAACTATACATTATTTTGCATTTTATGATTGTAATGGCAGCTGTCCATAATATATTTCGGTGAATGATCAAATCGCTCACTGATTTAGGGTTTCATGAATAAATTATAAATTATACATCGAACATGACACATTGGGCACAAATATTAATAAAAAAATGCTGTAGCTTCTTCCGCTTGCTAAATTTGTAGTTATAAATCCCAAACTGCATTCTTTTTACAGGTCGTAAGTAAAAAAAAAACCCGTTGTGGAACCCTTGTTATAAAATTCATACTTAGTATATTTTCACTGAGCAAAAATCTTGAAACTATGTATGTAGATAAGAACAACATTATTGCCACTGTGCTCTCGACACAGAGTTGTGCCAAAATTATGTGCTAGTCTATAAAAACAAAATGTTGTTATCATTTTTCAGATTTTATTTAGTCCAGAATGTGTTTGTTCCTGTGCTGTGAAAGTAATAATTTCCAACAAATCAACACTTGATTAATGTGACACGTTGTCACACAATGTAGTATTAACTCCTATAACTAATTATTTGTGAGACAATGGCAACTAACGAACAAATCGTAAATACGTAAAACTAGTAGATAAAGTGTTGATCCAGAAAATATATATTATAAATATTTATTATATACGCAAGTATTTAGATCTACATTGTGTGAACAATGAAAAAGGTTTGTGTCAAAGTGACTAAACGTTAGTGTAATAATTTCTAAAGCGTTTGTTAGTCAAAATTGACGTGGCAGCATGCGCTACCGATCTCAGACTGTCAGCGATGAACGCCGTATCGATTTCGTGTCGTGTTGATTTGTTGATCTATTTATAGTATTTGTCATTGCACATAATCATTTAGCTCGGAGCTTGTGCAATAATATTCCAAATTGTTTATAAGGGAAAATGTTATAATTATTTCCAAATTGTTATATAAATATTTTTCTAATTGTAAAAGACAAAGGCAATTTGAATTCTATTTTTGTTGTGCATTTATTCTCAAATTTTATCGCATACAAGACCACAAACTCATTGTGGACTGTAATGTCTGCGTCTGTGAAAACATATTAATTAGGTACACTAGATGATTTTTATATTGCTGATATTGTGAGTCAATTTAAGTAATGGTTATTTCCTTTTATTAAGTTTAATTTACAATAATAAACAAATTAATCTAAGATTGCTCAACCGAGATGCAACACTAACTGCAATGTAGAAAGAGATGATTTTGTATTATGTCCTTTATATCGTTATTTATATGATAATTCAGTTTATTCATTTGTGAGTTATGGCAGCACATGTTATAATCCTATGTTTATTCTTAAGAGAGGCCAAATGTTGACTTGCTTATGTGAGACTGTTTTGCCAAGAATCAGAAAGTATATTACCTACATTGTTTTAAAATAAATGCTTTTATATAAAACAGTTTTTTCTTCCATCGTGACAAGAGAATAAAATTTAATGATTGCATTGATATAAAATACTTTTTAAAGTGATAATAATTTATGTTGTAATAGATACAGTATTTAGTTGTCACACTTTGGGATAAGTTAGGAAACCACTGTATTATTGATATGAATATCGGTTTTTCTTAACTATGGGACTTTTATTGAGGTAACTATATTAACTTTTGGCACGTGGAATGTGCGTAGATTGTCTGAAAATGAAGACCATTTATGCTGGTCTCTACAACGTCAGCATTGCTGCTTTTAGCGAAACTTGATAAACTGACGAAGGAGTCCTTGTAGAACACGGCGGCGCGGCGGTTACTGATTACATTTCTGGACTACTCTTCCCACCTACTCTTTTTCCACAGTTCTACATCCGAACCCAGATGATCTGGCGTAAATTTCCAATTAAGTCTTATATTGCCAAAAAATTTTGGATAACGATAATTATATAACTCTTATAAGCGTAAATGCGCCAACTGTTGTTGTTAGGTGGGCAGTAGACTTGAGTTTTCTTGTCGCGAGTGTTGATCAAGAATCAAAGCGTTACTAATGGCCGTGTTTTCTAGTGTTAATATTAGCTGTAGTCGGTACTACGACTTCTGAAGCTATTATGTGGATATTATTTAGTTCCTCTGCTTTTACTTTTTATAAATTTAATAACATTCCAATGAAAAATAGGGTAAAGTTTTTATGTAAATAACTAAATCACATTAAAAATTTCATCTTCCATTTTTCATTCTTCTGAAATTTATTCTTCGAGTTTCTATGGAAACCACCCTTGAAGTATGACCTTTTAAATATAAAAAAATCATTAAAATTGGTTAATAATTGACAAAGATTCGAGTAACATACATATTATACACACAAATAATACTGTGAAATTGAGAATAACCTCTTTTGAAGTCTGCAAAAAATACACAGACTAGGCTGACGCTGATAGATCCCTTTGCCTTAAAATATTTAAAAAAAATATCCTTATTAACCGCTTTCAAAAAGGAAGAGGTGCTCAATTCGAGTGAATGTATTTTACGTATGTATGTTACGCAATATGTTCGCAGGTTCTGAACCAATTTTGATGATTCTTTTATTATTAAATAGGTTATACTTCAAGGAAATTTGGAAAAAATGTTCCACGCCTAAGGGTACCACATGAGGGCATCCACGACTTTTTCTGACACCAGGGCGACGCCAATTTACAGTGAGGTAAAATATTTGACATATTTCATAGCGGTGATGATAATTTCTTAGGAAAATCTAATCTTTAAAGTTTGTTTCTGTATTATTAGTTATATTTTATATTAATTACATTAGAAATGAATAAACCAAACTATAAAATATAGCTAAAAGCCGATTTTAAAAAAAAAGAGTTATAAAGTGAAAAAAATTAAAAATCAAACCACTGACGCATTGTGTTGTGTATTAATATAATATTTTAGATAATGATAAACTATTTATTTAAAACTAATTTCTCAATTAACTGACACTGTGTAACAAAAAACTTTACCTCAGTCACAACTAGCGACATCTGGTGAGTGGAAGATTATTAGCTCTCATTAAATAACTTCTTTTTTTAGCAATTTGAAGTCGGTTTTTACTTTTTGTTAAAATTTATAATTATTGAAAATAAAGTCACCTGGCCTACTATATACTGTAGTTATTAGATATTCGAATACCCGAATACTATATTTTTCTACGAAAATATATAGTTATTGAAACTGTTTTAGTATGGCGTAAGTCTGTTAATAAGGTCTCGAGGCAGTAATAAACATTCCTTTAAAATAATATATTAATTTTTCGTCATCTACTATATTTTAAGGGTTGACACCCCTATTTGAGATCGTCGATGATGGATATGGTTGAGATTGGGTGAGATTATGAGGTCGAGATGAAGAATTACAGACAGCATAGATTAGTAAGCAATATTGTGTTGGTCGACTGGTCTGGACTGTTGATCACAGAGGTATTTGTTAAACACTTGATCTGGTACTGTCGCTTAGTAGTAGCACAGAATAAATAATAGTCCAAGAACAGAAGGATCACTCTCTGATAGCAAACTTACGACCTTAAACCTACTTACAACGTCGCTTACTTTGCAAGCCTCGGAAGCAATCTTCGTGAAATTAGCCTACGTCGAGACAAAAATTAATGCGGCACGCGTATTGAATCAAAATGCACCTTACATCCGCGTGCGAGTGTGTATCACTTAATTCGTTACGCGCCTTTGTTAAAGCCGCCCCTACTGTAGAGTTAGGTGTTGTGAGAAAACAAATTGAATCCTTTGATATTAGTCGGTATATAGTAGAATACACCAAGGTGTTTTGTTAAAAAAAAAACGATACCCCAACACTAGGGAATTCTCCTGTATCGTGGAGGCAGTTTACAAACATAAATTGCACAAGGACAAACATCTAGACCCGGACCAATTATATGTAGGCCATACAAATACTTGTTCCGTGCGGGATTCGAACCCGCGGCCCCTGCGTTACAACTCATTACTCATTGCTAAGCCACTGTGCCACGGAACGATCAATAAGCTGATAATAAAAACTTTATTGTTCAATGTAAGGAAAGTTAACATGCAACATCGAGGAAAATTAAGATTATAACAACGTGAACGTCTGTGAAATTCGATAATTTACCTACTTACCATTTTAACCGACTTCAAAAAAGTAGGAGGTAATCAATTCACAGAATACCAGCGTAAAATAGTAGCTTAATGCTGCTGTGTTTCGTATGGTGAGTTTAGAGAACCGGAGACCCTTTTTACTGGAAAAGAGGCATTCTATCTTAGTCCTCACGGCTGACAACGCATCTGCATTTTAATTCGCAAACGAAGATAGATGCAGATGTCTATGGGCTACAGCAGCCACTTACCATCAGGTGGACTGTGTGCTCGTTTGTCACCCTAATTTTATAAAAAAAAATTCAATTAGACTTTTTTATGTGTATGTAACATCAGAACTTTTTTTCTAGGTGAATCGATTTTGGTGATTCTATTTTTATTTGAAAGCTGATGCTTATAATTTATACATCACATATAAATTTGATCAAGATCTGACCAGTAGTTTTGGAATTATCCTTAATAATGTGTATTAGTATTGAAGTCGGTTGTAAAAGAAATTACTTTCATTAGTTGCCTCTCTTCCTCCCTTTAAAAAAAAAGTTACCTCCACACTAGGATTTTCTCCTGGATCGCAGGGACAGTAATTACCTGGTTATAAATATTTTTTATGGATTCATCTACAAACTAGCTATAATAAGCACTCATTTTGAAAGCGGCAATTAATAAACGAACTCTACGAGTAGTATGTATGTAGGTACCTCTGTGAAGAAGCCTAGCGATTTGTACATAGTATTTGTTACACTTAAAAGCAATTTAATCCAATCAGTGTTTAAAATACCCAATATTTTTATCGTTTAAATAAACTAACGTTGAAAACAATCATCCAGCCGCAGACTATTTATTTTACAGCATAGAAACACTTGTTCAGTGCGGCGACGAACCCTCGGTCCTGTATTGCCGCAGCAAAGCTTAGCCACTGGGCAGCCACAGAGTCGTCATTTACTTTTACTTAATTAATTACTAGTATAATTAAGTGCGTATTTTTATTTTATATTTTCTTTATACATATTTAGGTACGTAATAATTGTAGGGATATAATTACAAATTACTGTGTGTAAAATACATTAATTTCTTATCCTCATCGGCATTTTTACTCATCCCCAGCTTAAAAAAATTATTTCTCGTAAATAATTCAGTATAGAGATCTAACTTATTAAGCATGGGCGTTTTCAGATTTTGGCTGCAACGATTACATAACTGATATTTAGTTTTTATATCGTTATTGAAAACCGTTTTCAAATATCGATATCAGTAGTAATGGCTTACAACCGAAACAACCTAAAATCAGGGCTATGAAAGTCCTCAATAGCTTGCTTTACGTTGATACTAGTGCCATCTCACAGTAAAAGTACTATTTTTCCCGACATTTTACATAATGTATTAAAAGATGGCGCCACTGTGGGTATTTATTATTTATACCGAAGCCTAAATCACGCTAGCAAAGTTTTGAAATACGCCGGTATATACAGGGTATTTTTGGAACGCTCCCGAAAACTAAGACAGGCGACAACACCATGTGTACCTTTGATCATGGGTCACAAATAAATTCGATCCTGATGAAAAAATAAATCATCTTTTTACAACGTTTTATTAACTTTATTCACGCGCCATCATGTTAGTACAGGTCAAGGAGGTTAGGTACAGCCACATGAGTAAAGAAACCGACCAGAGGGCAAGCTACATACAAACCACAGAGTAAAGAAGACCAGAGGGGAAGCTTTCTAACAACGTCGAAAATCTATACCTATTCTGATAGGGTTATCACCTGATGCAAAATGCAAATGAAAATTTTAAGGAAAAAATAAAAATTTTATATTGTATAAAACAACATGTGTATTCATTGTAACTTAAGTTAATATAATAACATGTCTGTTATTGTAATTAAAATTGAAACTGCAAAAAATTGTGTATTTTGCTTATTTTCATGCTTAGCTTCACATTACATATACCTATCTATATTTCTATCAATATCATTTTCGTAAAACAACGTATTCATGAGTACAAAAAATCAGATGGTATTAGTAATGACTGTGATGATGGTAGTGGGCACTGGGCAGTGGCGGTGTTGATACACCACCACCACCAATGTTACTACCAGGATGATGGTGGCGGTAGTAAGGGCTGTTGCGGTGATGCTGGTCGTGATGGTAGTGCCAGTGGCAATCCGCTGTCCACCACCACCACCAATGAAGTAGCACCACCACAATCACCGACACCATTACCTGCACGTACAGCACTACCATCCACCGCTACCAACACCGCACCATAAGCACTACCGTCCACCATCACCATCACTAGCACTACTACCATTAACACTAACTGCACCACTGTCTGGCTATTATATTATTTTCTCTCGAATTTTTCATACATACTGTACAACTTAAGCATTTAGCTTATACTAACACTAATTATCTAATATAAATATATATTTATAAATCTACAATGTCGAACGACGACGAATAATATTTCGTGATTTTATAGATCAATAAATCTATTAATTTTTTTTACAATTAGAGTTAAGTTTAGAAATTGTGTACTATAAAATAAGACATTATAGATTTATAAGTATATATTTATATTAGATAATTAGTGTTTGTATAAGCTAAATACCTAAGTTGTACAGTATGTATGAAAAATTCGAAAGAAAATAATATAATAGCCAAACAGTGGTGCAGTTAGTGTTAATGGTATTAGTGCTGGTGATGGTAATGGTGGACGGTGGTGCTGATTGTGCGGTGTTGGTAGCGGTAGAAGGTGGTGCTGTACGTGTTGGTAATGGTGTCAGTGATTGTGGTGGTCCTGGTAGTTTATTGGTGGTGGTGGTGGGTAGTGGACCTCCACTGGCACTACCACCACGACCAGCATCACCACCACAGCCCTTACTACCGCCACCATCATCCTGGTAGTAACATTGGTGGTGGAGGTGTATCAACACTGCCACTGCCCACTACCATCATCACAGTCATTACTAATACCATCTGATTTTTTGTACTCATGAATACGTTGTCTTACGAAAATGATATTGATAGAAATGTAGATATTTTTTCCTTAAAATTTTCACATGCATCAGGTGATAACCCTATCAGAATAGGTATAAATTTTCGACGTTGTTAGAAAGCTTCCCCTCTGGTCTTCTTTACTCTGTGGTACAGCTAAAGCTAAATGAAACGATAATTTCATTTAATTTTTTTAATTTTTTTAATTTTAACAGTGGTAGAGCCAGGCGGCAGCTTTTGCTGTCGCACGGATGGGCCGGCTCGAACCGGGGTGGTAACACGACCTCACAGAAAACCAGCGTGAAGTAGAGGTTGACCTCTGCGTTTCGCTTGGTGAGTGCAGGTGGCCGGAGGCCCTTTTTACTGGAAATGAGGCATTCCATCTTAGTCCTCACGGGTGACAACGCATTTATATTTTGATTTGTAATAGAGGATAGATATAGATGTCTATGGGCCGCAGCAACCACTTACCATCAGGTGGACTGTGTGCTCGTTTGTCACCCTTATCCTAAAAAAAAATTAGAAAATCATGAAAATACTGAAACATAAAACCAGCAGTGGAATTTCTGAATTCATATCAGCTGATTAAAGGTCAATGTACGCGCGAACACTGAAAAAAGAACGCTGGCCTTGAACTTGGGCACTGAGCGATTTATCACATATTGGTACGAAAGGGACGCGACGGGGAACAATCCGCCAGTATTACTGTGCCTGCATGCTATTGGTTCCCGCGCTTTGTTCGCTCCCAAAATACAGTCGCATACACAGCTTACTTTGCGACTCGCGACGATGGTTTTAAAAAAGAAGGAAAGAAAAATTATTATTGATATCTATTGTTTTATGACTGAACTAGTGAACGAAAAGGTAAATATGATAGGAGAAGGTGAATGGCAAAAATTGTGCAGTAAAGTTAAAAGTGTTGAGGGAGAATACCGAAAAAATTACCATGTGATCGACCTGATAACGGAAGCTCAAGCGAAGATGAAAGTGATGATGAAGTAGCATCGAGTAACACCAACACACCATCAACATTTGGCTTCCATGTGACCCAAGACGACATAATGGACGGCGTGTCACCCTTAGCTTAAGTTTTCTTGTTACAAACTACTTTATATTTTACGATAGAAATAACAAATAATGCTCAAGTAAACATTATCCATTTTTAATTCCAACCTCTTTCAAAGTTCTAAGTAGCTAGTAAAACTCCTATTATGATTCTAGAATAAAACAATTAATTACTATAATATTATAAAACAATAGCCCAATACCATGTAGTACTTTAGAACGCGACTGTACCCACACTCCCTCCACTGTCGACCTGTATCTAGCTCGGTGCGAAACAATGCTGCCGTCATAAGAAAAAAGGGCGCATCTAACAATTTTTAAATAAATGAGTTAAATATACCATTCGACTCATGATAAAAAGGCGCATCTACTAAATTTTTTTAATAGTCATGTTGATCACAGATGACATTTTTTTAGTAGAAAAGACTTATACAAATTCAACATAAAAGAAAAGACTTATATAACCAGTTGCTACGTCATTTTTAACAATATTTGCATCGATTACTTAAATTTCGATTATTCTTGTCTTATTATTCTATATCTTATTATTAAGAGCGGTGGTGTTTCACATGTGGTCCCATATAAATTTGATAGAGGTCAGACCAATAGTTTTTGAGTTATCCTTAATTATTTATATTGAAGTCGGTTGTACAAAATTTTTAATTTTTAATTATAATCGTAGTAAGTCTTGTATGATATCCCCTTTAAAATCATTACTCAAGAGTTGCGGGTTGTTATTTTTTGTGTCTCACTACCAATGCTTTTCTAATATTTGCTAAGAAAAAAAAGTAGTAAATTACTATTAGCGTCCTTTCAACTTCAAATGACCTTTCCAAAATATGTTAAAATGTTAAATTAATGGCAGTTTTTTTTTAATTTATTAGGTTGGAAAGACGCAAATGGTTATATGCGTCTTTCCTTCGATGTTTTTGTGTTGCCAGGTGTATTTTTTTAAGCTAAGATGAAAAGGAAAATTCGTTTTATTTAAATAAATAAACAAATTATCAAAAAAATAAGTTCGTCTTTAAAATCTTCATATCTCTACGTATATGTTTCAATTTTTATATAGATACCTTTTAATATACTTTAGACACAGGGTTTGAAAGAAAAATTCGTCTATTTATTTTTTATTTCCATTTTACGCTTTTGTTAGTTGCGTCCTTCTTTATTATGACGGCAGAATGCCTAACCCAGACGGCTGGTGTCGCCTCACGCTGTGACGCAGTAGGTTTCAGTTTTGTCGGGAAAAATCGGAAAATCACAAAACCAAAAACTAAAATTAATGAACTATTAATTTTAGGTTTTGGTTTTGTGATTTTGTACATGCGTGCGCGAGCGACAGTTCAGTCGTTTTGTTTATTAAATTGTTATTGTTATTAGTTGTGATTACGTGT
Organism: Parnassius glacialis; assembly: GCA_033319125.1. Lineage (NCBI taxonomy): Eukaryota > Metazoa > Arthropoda > Insecta > Lepidoptera > Papilionidae > Parnassius > Parnassius glacialis. The sequence goes on from JAVANC010000016.1 coordinate 39,681,579, forward strand.
TGGTATTATTCTTGTTGTTACGTTTTTGTTTCTTTTTTGTTTTAATAACGCGTACGTTTATAGTGCTCGTGAATGCGGCAACATGTTAGGTATCCGAACCTAGTTACACGAAGTATCGCTAAATAAATTGTTAAGACGTCGGGATGGAACAAGTGTGTCATACTGTGCAGTGCACAAAGTGTTAAAGCGTAACCGAATGCGCCCATACTAATTGCACAAAGTGCAAGCTTTAGTTCACGACTGCCGGCGAGTTTTCTGCCGTTGATTATTAGACCAGCAACAACGTGTGCCTGATTCCATTGAGCACATTATCTAGACGGATGAGTCGACATTTACCAGAAACGGCCTGTGGAACCGAAGAAATACACACGTTTAATCAGAGGTTAACCCGAACGCTGTTCGACAAACTGGGCACCAAACCCGATGGTCGGTTAACGTATGGGCAGGTTTATTTAAGGATCGCATACTGGGACCAGTGTTTCTGCCACAGCGATTGAACGGACAGCGATACCTAAACTTTATAAATGAACAGTTGGTTGACATTTTAGACGACCTATCGTTGGCTGAATAGCGCCGCACATGGTTCCAACATGATGGTGCACCTCCACATGTCGTGAGGTTCGTCCGTGAGCGCCTCGCCGAATTATTTGATGATCGCTGGATTTGGTGAATTAGGACCACACGCTTGGCCATTTCGCTCACCAGATCTGACCCCGTTAGACTTCTTTCTGTGGGGTATGTGAAAGAAAGGGTTTTTAATAGAGATGGGCTGAAATTCGGTTCACATTCGGTACAAGAAAAATAATACCTACTTGCACTACTAATTCTAACTCTATACTAAACTAATAATACTAATAAATAACTAATAATACTACTCATGATACTGAACCACTTTCCCCAAGGAACCCATAGTCAATTCTCAAAAAAAAATTGCAAATCGGTCAGCTGATTGGCCAAGTCTCCATACAAACAACCGTGGCATATATTTTAGAAGCACCTTATATAACAACATTAGATACTGTAAAATAAAAGATATTACTTTTACTCACTCATGATCAATTATTTATTTATTTATTTAGGAACATTGTAAATGTAAACCTTATATTAAATCAGTTCTTATCTTATTATTAACCTTAATCTTAGTTAATTAGTTCTTAATCTTAGAAATCCCCGCCTAATTAATAATTAGACATACTATTACAAAAATGAAATAAACTTTGTATTCTCCTAGTAAACATCTGGATAGGAGTCCGTAAATTAAATAAAAAACCGGCCAAGTGCGAGTCGGACTCGCGCACCGAGGGTTCCGAACAAAACCGTAGGTTAAAATATTGGTAAATCCAATTGGGCATACCTTAAGCGCATTAAAAAAATTACGTATAACATGATTATACGGAATTTTTAAAGTAGTTTAAATACATTTCGACAGCACTATCGGCTTCAACGTCCTCGAAAACCATGAAAATGACACCCGTGATGAAAAAATTGATACCTATTGCAGCCGCCATCTTGGATTTACATTTCGACAACCCTATCGGCTTCAACTCTCCCGAAAACCATGAAAATGACACCCATGATGAAAAAATTGATACCTACTGCAGCCGCCATCTTGGATTTACATTTCGACAGCACTATCGGCTTCAACACTCTCGAAAACCATGAAAATGACACCCAAGATGAAAAACTTGGTACCTACTTCAGCTGCCATCTTGGATTTACATTTCGACAGCACTATCGGCTTCAACACCCTCGAAACTCATGAAAATGACACCCATGATGAAAAAATTAATACCCATTGCAGCCGCCACCTTGGATATACATTTCGAAAACCCTATCGGCTTCAATTCTCTCGAAAACCATGAAAATGACACCCATGATGAAAAAATTGATACCTTTTGCAGCCGCCATCTTGGATTTACATTTAGACAGCACAATCGGCTTCAACTCTATCGAAAACCATGAAAATTACACCCAAGATGAAAAAATATATGTCTATTGCAGCCGCCATCTTGGATTTACATTTCGACAGCACTATCGGCTTCAACACCCTCGAAAACCATCAAAATGACACCCATGATGAAAAAATTGATACCTGTTGCAGCCGCCATCTTGGATTTACATTTCGACAGCACTATCGGCTTCAACACCCTTGAAAACCATGAAAATGACACCCAAGATGAAAAAATTGATATATTTTGCAGCCGCCATCTTGGATTTACATTTCGACAACACTATCGGCTTCAACACCCTCGAAAACCATGAAAATGACACCCATGATGAAAAAATTGGTACCTAATTCAGCCGCCATCTTGTATTTACATTTCGACAGCACTATCAGCTTCAACACCCTCGAAAACCATGAAAATGACACTCATGATGAAAAAATTTATACCTATTGCAGCCACCACCTTGGATTTACATTTCGACAGCACTATCGGCTTCAGCACCCTCGAAACCATAAAAATGACACCCATGATGAAAAAATTGATACCTATTGCGGCCGCCATCTTGGATTTACATTTCGACAACCCTATCGGTTTCAACACCCTCGAAAACCATGAAAATGTCACCCATGACAAAAAAAATTATACTACTTGCTTTTAGTACGTACTACTATTATTTATTCTGTGCTTTTAAATATTGTAATAAAAAAATGTCTTATTATTATTATAATTAAGTATTTAAGAAATTTGGTTATTCGAATATTGTGTATTTGTACAGCGATCTTTTTGAGCCGCTGCAAACAACCGATACAATGTCCACTCACGAAGGTGACTGCAGCAAGTACCCTATATAGTATATTATCTATGGCAGCAAGACTGAAGCCAAACCAGTGGCATAACAGTCCATACTATAATTTTTCTTAGAGGTATTATTAATATTATGTCATGACAGTTTGTCCATGTTGCAGTAGATGTCGCTTTTTTAAATTTAGCCATGCTAGGCCAATTTAGAATCAAACAAATTAATGAATAGTTTAAAATACAATCGAACCTTGCTAACTTACTATTTTGTTACAAAACAAATTTGTAATTTAATTTTCAGTATAATTTATTTATTTTACATTATTCCCTATATATAATGTACTCTGTGAGCCAAACTAAACTACTCATTACTACTCTGTGGCTGTAGCTTCCCATTTACAGAATTATTAATTTGTATACGAGGCTAACAAATCAACGAAAATTTCGCCATTTTGGAGCCGAAAAAAATTAATTATAGCTAAACAAAACAAAACTACACTGCCATTTACATTCAGTGGCTTCCCACATGATCGATGAAGAGATTAAAATATAGATTGAGTTAAACAATTGATATTTTCAAAAGTTATTGTGTTTACAAGCCACAGGGACATGATAAACCCACACCATAAGCCACTAAAACCCTTTTTTTTATTTAAAAATAGCAATTAATCGATTTAAAAAAATTATTAATAAGTTCAACAATCATTTATCTTTCTAACAATGTACTTTTTATATCATTTATATGTATAATATGATTGCTAGATACGATTTTATTCGATAAAATGTTGGAATCTTAATTTTTAGGCGATAGTAGAACACACCTTGCGCTTTCGCTTAAGGTATGCAATTATTAAAAATATTTTTATTATATGATGTAACTAAAAATTTATGCTTTTCGCAATTTTTCCTTTATCTGTGCTATAATACGTTGCTTCGTGCCAAATATTAAGATTCTCAGTTCACGGGAAGTACCCTGTAGGTTTTGACTTTTGATTCCCTTGCGAATATCGAAAATTTGCGGCATAAACGGCTGTATCTTTTGATTGCGTTGGCTTAGAAGTTTGATTTTTTCACAGCCCCAAGGGACAGTAGACTTGAGTATTTGATATAAATTTCAGCTTGATACCTCTACACGTTCCTGAGAAAAAGGGTCTTGACAGACAGACAGACAGACAGACAGACGGACAACAAAGTGATCCTATAAGGGTTCCGTTTTTTCCTTTTGAGGTACGGAACCCTAAAAAATAACGTTTTTGATTCAACATTCATTAACCTCAAGTATTTTTTATTACAATTAAAGGGTATTCATATTTAAAATTTACTAGAGGCAGGTTATGGTCCAAAAACACCAAAGACTCTGCCTAATCTGGCAGAAGTTTGTTACGTATTTTTTCGTATATGTTTCCTGTCTCCGAAAAAAGTCGCTCAGAATATACAGAGCTTCCGGGACACGATAAGTATATTCGAGCCAAACAACTCATATTAGGGAACTTGTCTTTATTTTTAGGCCACCAGCCATATGGACATAGGTCTTTGAGTAGCAGAACTTCACTGAGATATCTGTCTAGCTCTGACGCAATCGGACTTTTGGTTTCTTCTACATCTATCGGTAACTTTACTGCTGCTAGTTCCTCGTAACAGCTCCAGAACGTTCTGTGTGTGTTTTCACAATTGGATGATGACGTGGATCTCTGTGCTACCTGAACAACTTCTTCATCACTGCTTGACCCAATATCCTCGCTCCTTCTTACAAATTCCGCCAGGAAAGTTCGTCTGATCATTGGTGCATTATCTGGTGTAAAAATAAATTCATTTTGTAGCGTGGATCTAGCATTGTTGCTAGACTATAGTACTTGTCATCTTCAATCCCTTGACAACGTCTATCCAGTCCTTCTTTTAGTGACGAACGCATTGTTTATATTAGAACAAGTAACTTTAACTTCTTCTTTGATCAAATACTTCGAAGGAATCGTCAAGTTAGGAATGACCTCTGATATACAGGAGTAGGAAGAGCTCATTTTTTTTGTGATTTCTTCGAAAGGTTGAAGTAAAGCAAGACATTCTTTCAGAAGATCCCATTGTCTCTCTGTCAAATTTTGAAAATTTATTGTATTACTGTTGTCAGATATGTACAACGAAATCGCTCTCTTTTGCTCCAGTAACCTTTCAACCATATAAAAAGTGCTCTTCCAGCGGGTGCTGACGTCTTGAATAAGTTTGTGCTTGGGTACATTGAGCTCAGTCTGTATCAGCTGCAATTTTTCTTAAGCGGGTTGTGAGTGATTGAAATGAGTCACTAGACGCCCTGCCGCTATTGCTTCATTAACACTTTCCTGCGCGTCTAAAGCACCGTGAATTGCTCGTTGCAAAGTATGAATTATATATTATATATAATATTATCAGTGACGATAACATGTATTTTGTCTGAGATGTTCCATGACTCGGCTATTTCTTCTAGAACACACTTGATATTATGCGCTGTATGCTGCTCTGAAAACGATTTCATTTTCAGCATGCCATGTTGCAGTACAAAATTGTTGTCAAGCCAGTGAACAGTAATACTTAAAAAACACAGCATATGATTGATGCACGTCTACATGTCGCTTGTAACTGAAATCGTTTTAGCTTCGGATAGTTGGTTGAAAATCTTCTTTTTTAATTGTTCATACATTTTAACTATCACTGTTTCAGTAATGTATTTTCGAATAGCCATGTGGTATTTTGGTTTTAATATGGCTAGCAACCGATTAAATCCGGCATCTTCTACAATAGATGTAGGTTGATTATCCACACATATCATTTCTGCTATGGCTTTGTGAATTTGTTTAGCCCTTGGGTCATCTATTTTCTAATAAAATAAACACGATAATGATGTTACTAATATAACTTTATTATACATATATTAATGGTTAAAAATGCAGACGTAATAAAATTTAAGAATATTATTAAACACAATTAATTTGCTCGAATACAATAAGCACATCGTGTAATTTTTAATTTTAAACGACTTCAAAAAGGGAGGAGGTATTATTTCATGTTTTTTACCTCAGAATTCTACAATTTCTAAACCGATTTAGATTTTTTTATTTGAAAGGGTATACACACAGATTGATCCAATACACACGCTGAAATTTCAATGGATGTTTTCCCGAAGTAAAATGATTTTACCTTAGTAGTACAATAGATTTATTAAAATAAAATTATTAGGATGTAAAAATGGTAGATTTACAATCGAGAAAAACAAAACTCGAATGCGATCTCAAACCAATAGCAATATCTTGCAAGTAGGTCGGGCGTACAGGCTAGCTTATACCGAATTACTATAATAAAGTCTGAAAAAAATATTCGCTGGACGTAATGTAGTGTTATGTCTATCGCACGTGCTACCGCGCGCTTCCTACACAGTGAAGGGCCACTAATAAATGTTCATAACATGAACTCTCAAGCGTAGTGATACGACATAAGCTAGTTTGGACGCCCGAATAGCTTGTGAGGTTTTACTATTGTAAATATCCCTTTTTTAATTGTAATATTTTTTTAATTTAATAAATTGACTCTACTATCGAGACAATATAATTTGGCTGCGGGACAACAACCACTAAAATTTCAGCATGTATATACGAATTGATCAAGCTTAGAAATCAGTGTACATACTTATTGATAACCTTTATTTTTGAGAGTCGGTTAAAATAGGCTATGTTTGGGTCTAACGTAACATCTGGTTAATGTTTGGGTGTAAAGTGACATCTGGTTAGTAAAGGCGTTCTTATTAATAATCTCACGATGTTGTAAATAAAAAAGTTTTTATTCTATACTCTAAAACGTAACCTTAGTCAATAAAAAAAGCAATTAAAATAAAATAGTTGCGTTAAAATGGCATCAACGAATCGCGATTGCTGATCACTCCGTATTAGTTTTAAATAGGCACCCATTGTTAATATAATGTTAACACTTAGATAAGTAGGTATCTATATATAAACATTTGAGTTTTACACAGAGCGTTGCGATTAAACGTTTTAAACACAAATAGAAAACAAATATTTTTAAAAGAAAATTCTGATTTTTTCCCCACAACTAGCAACATTTGTATTATGAGAGCTTAGGTAAGTATTTTTTTAGTTTTACGTACTTATAATGAATTAAATGTATAAACTTATATGTGAAATGTAATACCATCACTTTTATATGTTTATCATCACCGTTGTGACAATATTTTACAACACAACACAAACGGTAATTTTTACAATTTTTCGTGAGCTTTTCTCCGTAAGACGTGACGTTGCGCACTGACGCGTTGCTGAGTCAACTTACGCGGTTTCGCGTTAGTTTTACTACTTGCTTCACTTTCGGTGCGCGTACTAGTATTCTATGCGTAATAATTCTATGTGAACTACCTTGTGAATATGGAGTGTAGAGTACAAGTAGGACCAGTGGCGTAGCGTGCCTTCGAGGGGCCCTGTATCAAAATTTGTTGGGGGGCCCCAATGAAGAGTAAAGATTTCATAAAAGGAACAAAAACGCTTGCATTGAATTCAAATTATTATATATTGATTTTAAGTTATTCATCATCATCGTTACAGCCCTTCATAAGTCCAAGGAATGAAAAAACGAATAAAGGAATAAAAAACATATACATAAAAATGGTCTTCAGTTCTCTATGTACACATAAATTATCGTCAATTATCACGACAACGGCAAAAGTACTAATTCCACTAGTTCATCATCATCATCATCATCATAACAGCCCTTCATAAGTCCATTAAAGAGCATAGGCCTCACCCAAGGAATGCCACAAAGCACGGTCCTGAACCACCTGCATCCATCGACTTCCTGCATGTCTTACCAGGTCGTCACTCCATATAGTGGGGGGACGCCCTACACTTCATCCGCCGGTACGAGGCCGCCACTCGAGAACCTTTTTCCCTATCGGTTGCCGGTTCTTCGAGCTATATGTCCGGCCCATGGCCACTTCAGCTTACTAATTCGTTGGGCCATGTCGGTGACTCTGGTTCTACTGCGCATATCCTCATTTCTAAGTTTATCACGCAGAGAAACTCCGAGCATAGCCCTCTCCATAGCTCGCTGAGCAACCTTGAGCTTCCTCATCCGGCCAGCAGTGAAGGACCACGTCTCAGTTCCGTATGTCATCACTGGCAACACGCACTGGTTGCACAATTTCGTTTTCAAGTTTTGAGGTATACCTGACTAGAAGATGTGCCGTTATTTCCCGAACGCTACCCAGTCGAGTCGAATCCCTCGATTGACCTCTCGGTCGAAGTTGGACTTACTTAGTCGGACTATTTGTCCCAGGTAAACATAAACGTCAACAACTTCGAGCTTAGAGCTACCAACAACTACCGACATAGGTGTGACATGGACATTAAACATGATCTTTGTTTTGTCCATGTTCATCTTAAGACCTATCCGTTGGGAAAAACTATTGAGGTCATTAAGCATAGTGCTTAGGTCCTCCAGCGATTCTGCCATAAGGACTATATCGTCGGCAAATCGAAGGTGAGTGATGTACTCGCCATTGATGTTAACACCGTATCCTTACCAGTCCAGAAGCTTGAAAACGTCTTCCAATGCAGCGGTGAAGAGTATCGGGGATATAACGTCACCCTGTCTTGCACCTCTCTGCAATTGGATAGGTTTCGTACTCTGGTTCTGTACTCGGATAGCCATCGTAGCCCTACTGTACAAGCACTTCAGCACTTCGATATACCGACAGTCAACTTGGCATCGCTGAAGGGACTGCAGCACCGCCCGAATTTCGACGTAATTTTGATTGAAAGTCTTTGGGCTTTCTCATAGTCCACATACGCCAGAAATAGTGGTAAATTGTACTCCTCGGACTTCTGTACAATTTGCCGAAGGGTATGTATGTGGTATATGGTGCTAAAGCCTTTTTGGAAACCGGCTTGTTCGGGAGTAATGACTCTCGAAAACAGCATGTAGACGCGGCTCAAAAGGGAACTCGGTCTGTAGTTCTTCAAGAGAGCGTTGTCACCTTTCCGGAGTAGTGCCACCATGGAGGACGGAATTAAAGAGCTTCTGAAGGACATCAAGTATCGGTTTTCCACCCGCTTTCAGAAGCTCCACTGTAATTCCATCCAGCCTGGGATCTTGCCGTTTTTAAGATGCTGGAGAGCCATTCTAATCTCGCTCAGACTGACGTCCGAGATATCATCGGAATAGTGTCGGATAAGACTCGCTCTTGGATCGTTACTCACACTTACGTGTGGCTCCAACGATGATGTGTACAGCTGCCAATAGAACCTCTCAATCTCACTCAAAACCTCAGGTGTCCCGGAAACGACGCTGCCATACTCGGTCTTCAGCTTCGACAGTTGGCTCTTTCTGGCAGACAGATCTCTTGCAAAGACTTGGGAGCCCTGGTTCTGCTCGATCTTTTCTTTAATACGAGCAGAATTAAAGTTGCACAAGTCCCGCCGCATGCATTTGGAGATCTGTATGTTCAGTTGCCTGTACGCTGTCAAATCTACTGAAGACTGCAGCTATATACCCCGTCTAAAAGCCATTGAGATTAGAGTGTGATCGGAGACTTTTTGTTTCTTCTGCGGCGGGTCTTGCAAAACTTAGCTCAGACCGCATGGACAGTTTCCACGAGCTTGTCATTCATATCGTCCATTGTATTGCAATCTTCTAGGCACTGAAAACGGTTTCGTAGCTCGAGCTGAAAGGTTTCTGGACTTTGGATTAGAGCACGAGAAGGACGGAGCGTTGACTTCATTAGACGTGACTTCTCCAACTTAACGTTTAGGTTCAGTGTGCCTCTCACCATTCGGTGATCGCTGCCGGTTTTCACCCTCGCGATCACTGAGACATCACTGAATAGTTGTCGTCTGGTCGTCATAATAAAGTTAATCTCATTTTTTGTCGAACCGTCGTGGCTCGACCAGGTCCACTTCCTGTGGGGCCGCTTCTGGAAGAAAGAGTTCATCATAAAGAGTCCTTCTTTCTCCATGAAGTTCGCCAGCTGCTGGCCCTTTGGGTTCCGTTGCCCTATTCCGAATTTCCCTACTTTCAGCTCACCGTTCTCTCTTGTGCCTAGTTTTGCGTTGAAGTCTCCCATTAACACCGTATAGTGGGTTTTGGAGGAATGCATTGTTCTAGAGATATCCTCATACATTTCTTCCACCTCCTCATCGGCGTGTACCGAGGTTGATGCGTAAACCTGTATAACCTTCAGCGATTACCGTTCGGTGATTCTGAGTATAAGGTCCGCAACCCTCGTCGACACACTCCCAATCTTTACAACGTTGTTAACGAGAGACTTGTGGACGATAAATCCGACACCTCCTTGGGACAGATGGTCGCCCTCCTGGTGATAGAACAAATTGCCGGATTCGAGGATTACCGTGACCTCCCCCTCTCTTCAGACTTCGGATAATCCTATGACATTCCAGTGCAACTTGTCTATCTCTTCTTCTAGCTCCAGGACCTTCTCGTCAGTCCTCAGGGTGCGTGCGTTATAAGTTGCCATGTCGAGTCGTCGTAGGTGGCAACAGAACCTCCACCGGAGACTCTTAGCACCCCCTGCCTCGCTGTTACCATGGTCGCCACCTTAGCCAGGAATAGCGGGGCTGCCGGGGACTGGGGGCCATCTCTTCGTTACTTTCATGGGGGTATATTGCCATAGTTGCCACGCTTGGCGAGCGGGTTGGCAAGCGCAGTTTTTTTATTGTTGTTTTGCTGTTATCAGAAAGATGCTGCTGCCCATCCTCTGCCTCAGTTTCCGTCTGTCGCCTTTTACGACACCCACGGGAAGATATGGGGTTGTGAGTATTCTTACCCGCCACTACACGGGCTTATGAGTTATTACTTACAATAAATACTCCTAGGAACTAAGCTAGCCAAACAATTTAATTTTCGTGCCTTTTGTTCGGCGAACATAGCTGAAGACGATTTCAGTTTTACTAAATTCTTTACTTCTTTAGAGAATAGTGATAGCCTTTCCTGTCCCATTAGAAGTCCTTGGAGTTTTTGCTTACACACGTTGGGGGCCCCTGTAGCCCGGGGGCCCCGTATCATTGATACGGCTGATACGGCGGTAGCTACGCCCCTGAGTAGGACCATCTCTGTATATGAAAAGTGTCCCTAAAAACGCGTTCAATAAGAGTGGCGCTGCAGTAGCATAGGATAAATTAAAAAAGCGCCAAAATTAATAAACAAGGACCGACCAATCCGCTTGGTTTTGTACTACGTAAATAGTTGAGGTTTTGTATACCTGCATTTTACTAACTACTCTAGTCATGAATTTTTTTAAATATTTGAATTCAGCTGACTTCACTCCGTCTACAACAGCTATACTCATATCGTAGTTTTTCAGACGCTAGCGCTATTGTGGTAGGTTTTGGAACCTCTATTTTCAGTATATAGTGGGACACTTTTTCAACTTTCGCACCTTATAAGATGGTTCTCCTTCTACTCTACACTCCATACTTGTGAACTACGAATCGTCGATTTTTGGCGGGAACTTGATCGGCGGCGGTTTGCTGCTCCTGTTTTATAGTTTAAATAATAGTTTGAAGTGGATTTTGATATGTAAAAGTGGTGCGATTTTATGTATTAACTGTCTACGCATGTGAACTATTAGTGGAAACGGCGAAACAAGTGCTCTGATGGTGATGGATTCTCAAGATAAGCTGTTTGTTTGCATAGGCGCCTTTAGATACCATCACCAACTGTCATCTGCCTGCTGGCTCAAGTTGCCGTCAAAATCTCCCAAGGGCTGCACAATGTGACACATCAACATATTGTGAAGCAGTGAAGTATGAAGGATAATTATACATTTGGAGAAATTCCTATAAACCGAATAAAAATACTCAAGACTTGGCCTAAAGGTCTAGATACTAGGCCATAGCATCCAAAAAAAAATCTACGAATCGTCACCATTCAGTTGCCAGTATCCGATTTCAAAAAGTTACTAAAAATATGCCTTGTAAGCACATTTTTGATCAACAGACTGTAACAAGGAGGATATAATCACTACATTTTTATTATATTATAGGACAATTATTCTTGGTATTCTTTTTCCAAAACATAGTAATTATATCCTCTTTGGTATAATCCTTGATGACTTGATGATGCTCTGGTAACATTGCAAATGCAAAGTTTCAAAACTAAATTAATTGATGCAAAGTATTTTTTATTCTTGAATTTTTAAGTTATTATAGTGATTTATTGATGAAGTTGCACTTTTATTTTGCTGTTTATAAATTTTTTAGTTAAGATATTGAAAATTTTTTGCTAGTTGCGTTTTGGACATAGAAAATCTGTTGTATTAGATGGCGTTTCCTCAACCTAATGCTCAAAGAGGTTATTTAGAAATTAAATTTACTTATCAAAAAATAATCGAATTATAATTATTTTATTGTAAGAATTGGTGATTGTGATTTATTTGCAAATAATTGTTTTGTTCATGTAGAGTTGACCAATCGAAAAATATTAGAGGAGCTTCAATTAAAGAAGCAAATGTTATTAAAACAGGGTGTCGTTGCTCCATTGACAGCTACTACTATTCCTCTTACTCAACCAAGCCCTGTTAATCAATTGCCTATGTGCTCTATTCCACCTGTGTCTGCCACAGCTGTAAGTGTTTTGTATTCACAATGTATAAGGATTAATGATGCCTGATTTCTCAGAACTAAATTGATTAAAAACTACAAGATCTCAAGTAGCAGTAAGATACCTACAATGTACTTTGCGATAAATAAGCTTAAAATAACAGCTTAAAGCTGCTGAGTGGTGAGTGTAGAGAACCAGAGACCCTTTTTACTGGAAACAAGCTATTCCATCTTAGTCCTCACGGGTGACAATGCAATCTGGTCAGAAGAAGATCCACTTGAATGCTTGATTATATCATATTTTTTAAATTTTTATTTTATAAATTTAGCCCATTAAGAATCACCGCTACTGGTATGCCACTCATAAATAATTAAATTTATGATTGGGCTGCTACTTTAATTTACATCGATCACTCAGTTTAGCGATACCTTCAAACTCCTCTCATTTATAAGAGCTATGAATAGACAATATAAATCACATATTCAAAAATGGACATCTAAACAGTAACTAAAAAAGTTGTTTTAAATAGCAGTTACGAATGTCTCTTGAAGAAGATGACTATGACTATAGAGTCATATGGAGTATAGTTAATTTATATATTTTGACTATCTTTTATCCATACATATCATTGTCAGCATCATTACAGCCCTTCACAAGTCTACTGCTGAATATAGGCCTCCCCCAAGGAATGCTACAAAGCATGGTCCTGAGCTACTTGCATCCATCTACTTCCTGCATATCTTACCAGGTTGTCACTCCATCTAGTGGGGGGACGCCCTACACTTCGTCCGCCGGTACGAGGCTGCCACTCGAGAACCTTTTTTCTAGACATGGAACGAGTAGTGATTCCCTGAGTACTCGGCCTAGATTGGGCCGAGTACTCGACCAAATACATGGCTTTAAAAAAAACGCGGTAGCGGACGGCGTGTGGTTATTTCCCTTACACGGAGTTAGAGATGGAACAATACGAGTAAATACAAGTATTTACTCGATACTTTTCTTTCTATACCAAGTAGTGTCTATCGAAAGAAAAGTACTTGTATCGGTACTCGATCAGTCACACACCCACAGATACTGTTGATGAGTGATTACTGATTACTTGTCAAATGAGACAACATGAGTTCACGTTCAAGAGATAGTTTTCGTTATCTGGTGCGAAAATGACTACTTATAGAAATCGTTTTATCGGAAAACATCTAGAAAAATTATTGATCTTCCTCTCTTAAATTTTAAATATTAGTAATAATAATTTCTATTATAGATTCATAATATGTACATTCTAAATATTTCTGCTGCTTCTCATGTTCCTGATGTTTTAATGTGTCTAATATAATAATAATGATAAAAACTGGCTTTTTGTCTTTATTTTTTCTCTGGAATATAATTAAGCTACTCGGCCGAACCCTAAAAAAAGGCCGAATCCTCCGAGTACCGAATCCAAACCGAGTACTCGTCCCATTCTTTCCAGGATCACTTTAGCAAATACTTTATATATGTTTTATATAAGAGAAATCAGCCTATAGTTCCCAATCTCGTCTCTATGGCCTTTTTTATGTAGTAGTATTATGTGACACTAGGTCCATTCTTCTGGAATTTGCCTTGTTTGTAAGATTTCATTGAAAAGTTTTGCCAGCACATGACTGATTTCATCTAAGGATCCCTTGAGCATTTCATTAGGTATCTTGTCCGGCCCTGGGGCTTTCTCAAGTTTTTGGGATTTTATTGCCTTGATTACCTCTGATGTAAGGATTTCTGGCACTTCATCTACTTTGTTTTCTTTTACTTCGTTTACTTGCGGAATTGTGGCCATCCCTGAATCGAATTTATCAGAATACATTAGGCGGTAATAGTCTGTAGCTACTTTCTGTATTGTTGATTAGTTAAGTAAGATTCGCGTTGCTTTAGTTTGACAATGTAATGACATGACTAATACAAAACAAATTACAGGGATTCCCTCAGTTACCTGAAGCAAATATTGTGAACACAAGCCATAGAGCAGCTCTACAACACGCGAACGCTACTTCTTGTGGTTTCTTTGTATCACAAGACTCTTCATTTGGTAACCAGATTTTACCCGTGCTCCCTAGATTTGATACCAAGTAAACTGTATAGTACACATTGATGCATAAAAATGTCGGCTTTAATTAAATTGAAAACATTAGAGGGATATTTACAAGATTTATCAGGTTTCACGAAACCCAAGATACAATATGAACAGTATGAGACTCCAGCACACATAGCTGCTGTTGCACTTTACACAATGCAGGTTAGTGTAATGCTTGTTTTATAAATTTTTTATATCTTTTCAAATACTAGTTATTTTACACTATTTTTAACCCCCGAAGTAAACGGAGGGGTGTTATAAGTTGGTAGTGTGTATCTGTGTGTGGCATCATAGCTCCTGACGGGATTAACCGATTTTGATTAAGTTTTTTTTCATTTGAAAGGTGTCTTAATTGAGTGTTCTTAGCTATGATTCAAGAAAATCGTTTCAATCATTTGAAGACCATCAGCTCTTTTTGTATCGGGGGTTTTTAATTTAATTTAAGTTATATTATTTAACTTTATTGTTTCTTTAAGCTAAAACAATGATTTATACCTATATTTTATTAGACACAATTTGAAGCATTAGAAAATCGGTTAGTATTGGATGCTGGATGTGGTCCTGGGGTATTGGGTATAGGTGCAGCAGTTTTGGGGGCGGGATTTGTCACAGCAGTTGATATTGATGAAGATGCTCTAGAAATAATAATGGAAAATGTAGAAGAAGCTGAAATAAGTAATATAGATGTTATAAAAAGTGATTTCCTCAATTGTAACACATTCAGGTAAAGCAATATATTAAGAAATTTAAATAACTTGTGAATAGTATTTATGCTTTACATATTTGTTTTAATTTTAATATTTCAGATGGGAGAATTATTTTGACACAGTTTTAATGAATCCTCCTTTTGGAACAAAAAATAAAACAGGTATTGATATGAGATTTCTACAAATGGGACTTAACCTCAGCTGTGATAGTGTTTACTCGCTACATAAATCTTCTACAAGGTATTGTATACAATGTTGCATTATTTAAAAACTTTAATGTAATGTTATAATATCCTCTGGACCAAATTTCCAGCCAGTCTCAACGGAAACTATCCATCTGCATAGGATAGCATTTTATTTCCCGAATGTGTATTGCGCACAAACTTCTCTCATGTCTTGTACGGAAATCTAATACGACCGCAGAGAGATCAGGCGCAGGGCTATCACCTTTACGTGCTTTCTGAGGCACGGGTGTGAAACATCGTGAACTTTCTAACTCAGGGTTGTTATTGAGAATTTCTTGTCAGAAACAGCCAATAACTCGTTTTACTTCAAGTCGGGATTTGAATCTGGCACCATATGATAAGCAGTCGCGTTTATGACCACAATGACACATGTGCAATAAATTCATCAGACTTTATCCAGCATACTGTTTTACTTAAACATTACCCATAGAGATGATTTGATGTAATTTCGTTATATTTTGCCTATGGACTGACAATCACTGGTCTGGTATTTAAGATCTGTAATTTACCAAATGGTTTAATGTACTGTTTGTTAAAGATTTCAAGTTCCTTTTATCTTATTGTTACAAAAGTACTAAAAAAAGTCACATCTACCTATAACTTAATTGATAAAGACATTAAATTTTGATGTCAATAGACAACCTACATTATTTTTATTTCGGTGACCATTAGTGACTTTTTTAGTACCAAGTAGTAAGCCATAGTAACAGAGATTGAACATATGGCGGTGTAGTACGGTATTACAAAAACTAGTACTACTCTTTTAGGTGTGGTGGCACTGTTACTGCGCTACAATAATACATTGATACCGAACAACAACCGAAGCTTTAATACGTCGGGGTCACCAATTTAACAATATCCTCCATCAAGTTAGGTGTTTAGCCCGAATAGCTTACACACCCGTGGCTGACCATGTTGCCCGGCGAGTGATCTCTCATTTTGTTTGTAATAGTAAAGTAAAAAATTGAGTTGCAGCCTATTTTTTTTTAAAAACATTACCCCCACACTAGGATTTTCTCCTGTATCGTGGAGGCAGTTTACAAACACAAATTGCACTAGGACAAACATCCAGACCCACAACAAATGTATTTTGTAGGCCATAGTTTGTATTACAAATATTTGTTCCGTGCGGGATTCGAACCCGCGGCCCCCAGTGCAACTAGTCATTGCTAAGCCACTGCGCCACGGAGCCGTCAATACCTATATATGTTCCACAGCTGGACTTTCACAGGATTCATCTAATTTCCGTGATGGTTATAGAGTAATTAGTCCGCCGCGCTGCTCTCGTGTGTGATGGCATACTTCGCATGTGTTTGAAATATTCCTCAGACGTCAAATATTCTCACGATGTTTATATTCAATACTGAGCATATTGTAAATCAGCACTTAAAATTGCAAATTAATAATTTCATTTGCGCCAATGGGAATCGAAATTTACTGTGAGCGCATAACTCCTAAACTACCACGCCCCAAATTATTTACTACTGCAAAGCAAACTGTAACTATACGTTTATACGTGGTAGAGCCATGCTGCAGCTACTAATAGTAGTAGTATAGTTGTAGCACGAATGGGTCGGCTCGACCGGGGAAGGACCACGCTCTCACAGAATACCAGCGTAAAATAGCAGCTTAACGCTGCTGTGTTTCGTATGGTGAGTGTAGAGAACCGGAGACCCTATTTACTGAATAAGAAGCATTCCATCTTAGCCCTCACGGGTGACAATGCATCTGCATTTTGATTCGTAATCGAAGAAAGATGTAGATGTCTATGGGCCACAGTAACCACTTACCATCAGTTGGACTGTGTGCTTGTTTATCACCCTTCTCCAATAAAAAAAAACTACTAGTAGAGTACAGTATTAATGAAATAGGGATTGTAAACACCGAAATTTTACCCAGTGCAAGGTGTGATTTATAAAACCGTGGAAGAAATACATTAATTGCAATTCATTTGAAATTTTAATCATTTTTAATATGTTTAAATGTAAATATGAAATTTGTACAGATTACACATCCAAAAGAAGACAAAAGAATGGGGTGTGAAAGGCAGCGTGATTGCAGAGCTGCGGTATAATTTAGCAGCAACATACAAGTTTCACAAGCAGCAGTCGAAAGACATTGCTGTGGACTTGTGGAGGCTGACACATCCTCATACTTGACATAGAGATAGTTAAATACTAACTTATTAGTTTTATTTACAAATAATATACACAAATGACAGATATACTTTTACAACAATTAATTTAACGATTTCGATAGACAGAAAAAGAGAATGAAATAAAAATATGAAGGTAACTTTTCGTTTTTTATTCAATTCTAGAATTACAATCAGTCTTCAGCATTGGTTATAAACAAATTCATTCGTAATACACTTTATTATATAATAATATTAAGTGTAACACATGAAGTTATAGATAAAGATGGAGACCACACTACGAATACCTACTTGAAGTTTAACCTATGTATTACTATCTCGCTCTGTGGGCGGATCCTCCCTTTCTAAGTAGGTAACCTTTTTTTTTATTTTTCCGAGGATATCGCTATAAGTAGTTGCATTACATTAAGTGGTTTATTGCATGCCGAGCGCAAAGCGCGTGGGTATGTTCTACTAACGCCTAAAAATCAAAATTCCACCGTTTTGTTGCATGAAATCGTATCCAGCAATCATATTATACATATAAATGATATAAAAAGCACATTGTTAGAAAGATAAATGATTGTTGAACTTATTAATATATTTTTTTTAAATCGATTAATTGCTATTTTTAAATAAAAAAAGGGGTTTTAGTGGCTTATGGTGTGGATTTATCATGTCCCCAAGGCTTGTAAACACTATAACTTTTGTAAATATCAATTGTTTAACTCAATCTATTTATTAATCTCTTCATCTATCATGTGGGAAGCCACTGAATGTAAATGGCAGTGTAATTTTGTTTTGTTTAGCTATAATTAATTTTTTTCGGCTCGAAAATGGCGAAATTTTCGTTGATTTGGTAGCCTCGTATAGAATTATTTCTGTAAATGGGGAGCTGCAGCCACAGAGTAGTTTACTCACTAACTCAGTTGGCCATCGCCATAGATTACTGTATATATCAGTTCGCCGCATTATATTTATATTTATCTATGGTTCGCCGTCCGTCGCCGCGTGAGTGGACATTATTTCGGTTGTTTGCAGCGGCTCAAAAAGATCGCTGTACAAATACTTGATTATAATAATAATAACAGATTTTTTTATTACAATATTTTAAAAGCACAGAATAAATAATAGTAGTACGTACTAAAAGTAAGTAGTGTTACGAGCTTGGGGTTCGAGACAATTACAAACTGCCGATTGAATTACCAAAATTGACTATTTAATTACACAACACTAATTACAACTTAAAATCACACTAATAATAAAACACAGTTCGCCGATATTTCGCTTCGAAGTATTCTCTTGTATCGCCAATTCAATCTGCCTCGGTCGTGGTCTATACCGGCCTTATATAGGGCCTCAAATAGTTTCCAGAACCTTCTACTGTAGTGACATCTAGAATGTTCGAGTACATATCGGTCCCGACATTTCTGGAAGGATCTCGACTCTCCTAGTTCTGCTACTCGACACTAGAGGGCGCTAGTGTAACTAGTGTTGCCATGTACAAGGCGCGCAACACTTTCTTTTACTCGACACTAAGAGGGCGCTAGTGTAACTAGTGTTGCCATGTACAAGACATTAATAGTGGCGCGTAACACTGCCCCCTCCTAAGACATGCTCGTCCCGAGCATTATTGGCCCCATAATAACGCGCCAGTCGATCCACATGGACGATCTTAGGAGTACCTCTGGCACCTTTCTGTATCCGGTAGGTTACGTCATTGATTCTTGTCACAATCCGGTACGGTCCGTCCCATTTAGCTTGAAGCTTAGGAGATTTCCCTTTGCTGCGAGCTGGATTGTGTAACCACACTAGTGAACCTTCGTCAAACCCTTTGTTGTTCATTTTGCGGTCATACCGTGTTTTCATCTTCTCAGACGTTTGCTGGCCCGACTGTCTGACGTGCTCATAAATGTCATTCATTTTGTTCCGCAAGTCATTTGCATAATCGGTTATACTGCGTGGGGCATCAGGTGGTGTTCCGGTGATCAGGTCTGCAGGCAGCCGTAATTCTCTCCCAAAGTTTGCGAAAGCTGGCGTCACTGATGTACTTTCGTGAACAGCGCTTCGATATGACAACAAAAACGGTTGTATGTGCCTGTCCCAGTCTCGTTGCTGTTTTTCCACAACTTTTGCCAGGTACCTTTCCAATGTCTGATTAAATCGTTCTACCATTCCATCAGATTGTGGGTGGTAAGAAGTTGTTCGTGTTTTATGAGTACCCATAACTCTGCAAGTTTCCTGGAATATTTGAGACTCAAAATTCCTTCCTTGATCGCTGTGAATCTCTAAGGGTACTCCAAAACGACAGAAGACTTCATGAACTAGTTTATCTGCAACTGTTGAAGCTTCTTGATTTGGAATGGCGAAGACTTCTGGCCACTTAGTGAAGTAATCCATCACAACCATGAAATACTTGTTACCACTTTCACTTTCCGGAAACGGCCCCGCAACGTCAATGGCTATCCTCTCCCATGGTGCACCAACATTGTACAATTTCAATGCGCCTCTACTACGAGTTTGAGGTCCCTTTACAGCCGCACAACATGTACATTTGCGGCACCAGTCCTCGACATCGTCACGACAGTGGACCCAGTAAAACCGTTCTCGGATCTTCAGTAGAGTTCGTTTAACTCCCAGGTGGCCTCCTGAACAACCATTATGGTACAGCTGTAGAACATCCGGTACTTTAGCCTTAGGGACAACCATTTGCAAATGACATCTGTCTCCCCGACCATTTTCCCATTTACGGCACAGGACTCCATCCTGAATCAGTAAGCTGTCCCATTGGGCCCAATAGCTTTTCGTGGTCGAACTCAGTGCTGAGACGTCGCTCCACTTGGGCTTAGGAGCACTGGCCTTCATCCACTCCAAAATCGGCTTAATGTCCGAATCTTCCTGCTGTGCATTTTGTAGGCTGTCCTTCCACTCATTGCTGAGCTGGTCTGTCTTGAGCATCCTCACAGATACCACTTCCTTACCCTCTTGCCTAGTACAATGCTTGCAATCTTCAGGGCAAGGTCTTCTTGACAATGCATCTGCATTCCCATGAGATTTCCCGCTGCGATGTTCGATCACAAAGTCGTATTCCTGCAGTAGTTCAATCCATCTCGCAACTTGTCCTTCCGGATTTTTGAACTGCAATAGCCATTTCAGTGCAGCATGGTCGGTTCGTAAGTGGAATTTCCGCCCCAGAAGATATTTGCTAAAATGCTGCAAGGACTTTACCACAGCAAGCAATTCCCGTCTTGTGACACAATAGTTCCTTTCCGGCTTTGACAATGACTTGCTGAAGTACGCTATCACAATCTCTTGATCACCATTCCGTTGAGACAACACACCGCCAAGTCCTATATCACTTGCGTCTGTGTCAACTATGAATTCCTTGCCCGCATCAGGGTACCCCAAAATAGGTGTTATGCACAGACGGTTCTTGAGCTCCTGGAATGCAATATTGCAACTTTCATCCCAGCAGAAATGTCCCTTCTCCTCGGTTAGCCTGTGCAGAGGTTTGGCTATATCTGCAAAGTTCTTCACAAATCGCCGATAATAAGAGCACAAACCCAAAAATGCCCTAACCTGTGTCTTGTCTTTTGGAACCGGCCAATCTTTGACAGCGGCAATTTTCTCTGGATCCGTGCGGATACCTTCTTCCGACACTACATACCCCAAAAAGCTAACTTGCCGTTTGAATAGTGAGCACTTCTTCGGACTCAACTTGAGGTTGGCACTCTGGATCTTCATGAGCACGCGTTCCAGGTTTTGAAGGTGTTCCTCAAACGTACGGCCTACGATGATGATGTCATCCAAATAGACCAGACAGGCATCTCCAATTAGCCCGGTAAGTACAAGCTCCATCAACCTTTCAAACGTTGCTGGAGCATTGCACAATCCAAACGGCATGACTTTAAATTGCCACAGACCCTTTCCTGTGGAGAATGCAGTTTTCTCCTTGTCCTTAGGGTCAATTTCAACCTGCCAGTAGCCACTTTTCAGGTCCAGCGTACTAAACCACTTTACGCCTGTAAGCATGTCCAGCGTGTTATCAATTCTTGGCAAGGGATAGCTGTCCTTCTTCGTAACGTCGTTCAGACGGCGGTAGTCAACACAAAACCGCATGCTGCCGTCCTTCTTCTTTACCAGCACCACAGGTGAACACCATGGACTAGATGAAGGTTCAATAACACCATCCTTCACCATTCCCTCAATCATGGTTTCCACTTCCTTTTCACGTGCTACAGGCAATCTTCTTGGCCGCTGACGAATAGACAATTCTTGTCCTGTGTTTATTTTGTGTTGAACTAAGCCAGTCTTTCCTATGTCAGCTTCGTTTGACGAGAAAACATTGGCGTACTGGAGTAACAACTTCTTCGCCTTGACCATTTCATTCGGGGAGAGAACGCTGCGACAGTCTTCTAAAAGTGTGGTCACTCTCGTTTGTCCATCCTTGCTGGGGGTCCCAGTTGATAGATATTGGCACCGACGCAACCAATCCACTTCCTCACTAGTACCAACCAATGTGCCCTTTTCTATAAGTTGTTCCTGATCACAAGGGTTCAACACACGTACTCCTGAGATGTCGGTGGTTCTGACCAAGGTTCGAGCCACTCTCCATGGAAGGTCATTGTCTACCCTTTCCACAAGTACACAACGATAAGCTTGCCCAGGATTCCGAGGAAGACTAACCGGCACAATCGTTTCCGATCTCGGCGGAAGAACAATCTTCTTAAGGCTGTACACATTCCCTGGTAACGCCCCTTCCACAAAAAGTTCCTCTTGTCCACATTTCAAAACACCTTGCCTTACGTCGATCTCACAACAATTCTTCCTCATAAAGTCTAGGCCCAGGATGCAGTCGTCCATTATATCAGCCACGATGACATTATGCCGGTAGATCATGTTGCCTAGCTTCAACTCCATCTCCTTCTCTCCACGGACGGGTATGCGCTGACCGGTGGCTGTCACCAAATTAATGCGTTCGCGGTTGTATGCGGAGTCCCCAAGGAACCGACTTATAAGTTGGGAACTGACAACCGTGCGAGAGGCTCCAGTGTCTATGGTCAGTTTACACGGCGTTCCGTTGACCTCGCCCTTGATGATCAGGCTGTTCCCATCATGGGTTTGTGAGATCGAAATCCTTGGGGCTTTTTTAACATCAGCCAGCACCCGCCCCGCAGTCCTGGCTTTTACTCGTTTCCCTGCTGCTGCTGGGCGGTGCTATTAGCCACACTACCCTCTCGGGATCGATCACCTTCCCTTTCTACAGTTCGCTTAGGGCAGCTGGATCGAAGATGACCCCTTTCCCCACAGCCGTAGCACCTAGGGCTGTAGCCGTTATTGCGGTCCCGAACTGTAGCTGCTGCAACCTCCCTGACGCGATGGGAACGATGATCCTGCCGCACGGCTTCCACCTCCAGTGCATGAGTCAAGGCGTCCTTAAGCGTCTCGTGGTGCCCGAGCCTCACAGCAGCTCTGACTTCAAGGTCGCGGATGCCGTCGATGAATGTCTGCACCAGGTTCCCTACAATGAGCGCAGGTACAGACTGGTATGCTTTTCGAACCAGCTTCTCTACCTCAAGAGCCCATTGCTGCAGGTTTTCGTTACTGCGTTGCACGTGATCTTTGAGCTGCGCACGAAAGACGTGTTCCAGGTGAGCATCGCCGTATCTCGCCTCCAATGCCTCAAGGAGCTGCTCGTAAGTCACTTCCTTACCGAGAGCTTCCAGAACAGTTAAGGCCTGGTCGCGCAGGCCTAGGGTGAGAGCAGTCATGGCCTGACTTTTATTCCAGCTGTTCGCTTTCATGACAGCCTCGAATTGGATTTTGTAGGCCGACCAGGAAGAAGTCCCGTCGAACGGCGGCACTTTGAATCCACGTAGCGAAGGTGTTGTAGCTACCACGGGAGCTGTAACGCCATCCCCAAGTTTGAGGTCATCCAGCGTTTTCTTCACGTCAGCCATCACGTTGTCAACCCGATTGTACACTTGGTCGATTCGGGTTTCAGCTTCCGACAGGCGGTTGTCATATTGAGCAACCTTATCCTTCACCTCCCTTATCTCTTTCCCGAAGATAGCGTGAAGGTCCTTCATGAGAAGTATCTGTTCTTCTTTATTGCGTTTGAGCTGCTCTTCCAACCGACGGCCCTGTTCCTCCTGTTGGCGGGCCTGTTCCTCCTGTTGGCGGGCCTGTTCCTTCTGTTGGCGGGCCTGTTCCTCCTGTCCACGCTGCAGCTGCTCTTCCAACCGACGGGCCTGTTCCTCCTGTCGGCGAGCCTGTTCCTCCTGTCGGCGAGCCTGTTCCTCCTGTCGGCGAGCCTGATCCTGCAGCATCATCATCAGAGCACCTAAGTCAGGTGCTGTAGATGCAGGAGCTGATGACGGACCGGCCTCCGTGGTCAGCAGCTGGCCCTCCGATGGTTGCGGCGTTGTATTACCAAATCGTCTCTGGTCCGTCTCCAGCTGGCGTTGACTTCGGGTACGGATACCCTCCATGTCGTCCTTTGGTAAAATCGGCATGATTTGATCCCACTTCTGACACCAATTGTTACGAGCTTGGGGTTCGAGACAATTACAAACTGCCGATTGAATTACCAAAATTGACTATTTAATTACACAACACTAATTACAACTTAAAATCACACTAATAATAAAACACAGTTCGCCGATATTTCGCTTCGAAGTATTCTCTTGTATCGCCAATTCAATCTGCCTCGGTCGTGGTCTATACCGGCCTTATATAGGGCCTCAAATAGTTTCCAGAACCTTCCACTGTAGCGACATCTAGAATGTTCGAGTACATATCGGTCCCGACATTTCTGGAAGGATCTCGACTCTCCTAGTTCTGCTACTCGACACTAGAGGGCGCTAGTGTAACTAGTGTTGCCATGTACAAGGCGCGCAACACTTTCTTTTACTCGACACTAAGAGGGCGCTAGTGTAACTAGTGTTGCCATGTACAAGACATTAATAGTGGCGCGTAACAGTAGTATCAATTTTTTGTCATGGGTGAAATTTTCATGGTTTTCGAGGGTGTTGAAACCGATAGGGTTGTCGAAATGTAAATTCAAGATGGCGGCCGCAATATGTATCAATTTTTTCAATATGGGTGTCATTTTCATGGTTTTCGAGGGTGCTGAAGCCAATAGTGTTGTCGAAATGTAAATCCAAGGTGGCGGCTGCAATAGGTATAATTTTTTTCATAATGGGTGTCTTTTTCATGGGTTTCGAGAAAGTTGAAGCCGACAGTGCTGTCGAAATGTAAATCCAAGATGGCGGCTGAAGTAGGTACCAATTTTTTCAAAATGGGTGTC
Source organism: Parnassius glacialis (assembly GCA_033319125.1). Taxonomy (NCBI): domain Eukaryota; kingdom Metazoa; phylum Arthropoda; class Insecta; order Lepidoptera; family Papilionidae; genus Parnassius; species Parnassius glacialis. The sequence continues at coordinate 39,706,413 of JAVANC010000016.1, forward strand.
ATTTTCATGGTTTTCAAGGGTGTTGAAGCCGATAGTGCTGTTGAAATGTAAAGCCAAGATGGCGGCTGCAATAGGTATACATTTTTTCATCATGGGTGACATTTTCATGGGTTTCGAGGGTGTTGAAGCCGATAATGCTGTCGAAATGTTTTTAAACTACTTTAAAAAAAATTCGTTTAATGATGCTATACGTTATTTTTAATGCGAAGGCATGCTCAATTGGATTTACCAATATATTTATAAATATCTACATCTCTGTTTACTACTAAAACCTAGCCTATATAGATTATATATTTTTGTACAATTTGTTTTTGGGAATTGACTAGTTTTATGAAGAAAGGTTTTCATTTCCATGGGCAGAACCGGTATCTAAAATATGACCACGCATTTCCGTTACAACCCATATAATGCCGAGCCTATTTAAAAAATGTGAAAAATAAATATATTAATTTTATAACTACCATTTCGATAATGTATTTTCTGGTTATTGTATACAATTCTTAAACGGTACCAACGAAGTATAAAATTAAAATTTATTATAACACCACGGGTGATCAATGAATTGGGCAAAATATACCTGATTTATTGTTCAGACAGAATAAAACTATTTCTGGAGAGTTATAATTAAATATAATTAATTTAAAAAAATTATCACGAAGACTAAAGAAGCGTAGCGAAGCTCCTGCCTTAGCCCTCTGACCTTACCCATCCGAGTCAGGCTGCTCTGAGCTGAAAGGTGTATAATACTATATTCCACACAACCTGTTAATTTTAAGAATTATCTACAATTCCTAGGAATACTATATAATGACGGATTTCATAGATTTCTGGTAACATATGTACTATAATAGGAATGGTAATATATAAAAAAACCTTAAAAAAATAAATAAAACACTTTCTATATCAAAATCATTTATTGAAATTTTTGTATTATACATGACTAAATATCTTTGCTCTGTGTAGTTTCTGTCTCTTACCACATAAAACACTGAGTATGTTTTCTGTATAACTCTTTAATCAGGGGCGTAGCTACCGCCGTATCAGCCGTATCAATGATACGGGGCCCCCGGGCTACAGGGGCCCCAAACGTGTGTGAGCAAAAATTCCAAGGACTTCTATGGGACAGGAAAGGCTATCACTATTGTGTATAGAAGTAAAGCATTTAGTTAAACTGAAATCGTCTTCAGCTATGAATGCAGCCGAATCGTCTTCAGCTATGTTCGCCGAACAAAAGGCACGAAAAGTGTATATTTGATTTGAATTGTTTGGCTAGCTTAGTTCCTAGGAGTATTAATTGTAAGTAATTACTCAAAAACACGTGTAGTGGCGGGTAAGAATACTCACTACCCCATATCTTCCCATCAGACAAAGGGAAACTGAGGTAGAGGATGGGCAGCAGCATCTTACTGATAACAGCAAAACAACAATAAAAAAACTGCGGTTGCCAACCCGCTCGTCAAGCGTGGAAACTATGGCAATATACCCCCCATGAAAGTAACGAAGAGACGACATCCAGTCCCCGGCAGCCCCGTTATACTTGGCTAAGGTGGCGACCATGGTAACGGCGGGGCAGGGGGTGCTAAGAATCTCCGGTGGAGGTTCTGTTGCCACCTACGACGACTCGACCTGGCAACTTATAACGCACGCACCCTGAGGACTGATGAGAAGATCCTGGAGCTGAAAGAAGAGATAAACAAGTTGCGCTGGAATGTCATAGGATTATCCGAAGTCGGAAGAGAGGGGTAGGACACGGTAATCCTCGAATCCGGCAATTTGTTCTATCACAGGAGTGCGACCATCTGTCCCAAGGAGGTGTCGGATTTATCGTCCACAAGTCTCTCGTTAACAACGTTGTGAAGATTGGGAGTGTGTCGACGAGGGTTGCGTACCTTATACTCAGAATCATCAAACCGTCTATAGGTGTCCGCGGAAGACCAGCGTCTTGACATGCTCCTTGCGAGCATGTCATGACAAATGCTGAGCGGAAGCCTGTTTTGGCACAGTATTTGTGTATATATATAATTTAATGTTAACCATTTGTATATGCATGCAATGCTGTGTCAATAAAGTTTATTTTCTTTATTCTTTCTTTCTTTCAAACGGTATTCGCTGAAGGTCATACAGGTTTACGCACCAACCTCGGCACACGCCGATGAGGAAGTGGAAGAAATGTATGAGGATATCTCTAGAGTCATGCATTCCTCCAAAACCCACTATACGGTGTTAATGGAAGACTTCAACGCAAAACTATGCATAAGAGAGAACGGTGATCAGAAAGTAGGGAAATTCGGAATAGGGTAACGGAACCCAAGGGGCCAGCAGATGGCCGACTTCATGGAGAAAGAGGGACTCTTTATGATGAATTCTTTCTTCCAGAAGCGGCCTCACAGGAAGTGGACCTGGTCGAGCCCGGATGGTTCGACAACAAATGAGATTGACTTCATTATGACGACCAGAGGACAACTGTTCAGTGATGTCTCAGTGATCGCGAGGGTGAAAACCGGCAGCGATCACCGAATGGTGAGAGGCACACTGAACCTAAACGTTAAGTTGGAGAGGTCACGTCTAATGAAGTCAACGCTCCGTCCCCCTCGTGCTCTAATCCAAAGTCCTGAAACTTTTCAGCTCGAGTTACAAAACCGTTTTCAGTGCCTAGAAGATTGCAATGCAATGGACGTTATGAATGACAAGCTTGTGGAAACAGTTCATGCGGTCGGAACTAAGTTTTGCAAGACCCGCCGCAGAAGAACACAAAAACTTTCCGATCACACTCTTAATCTCATGGCTGTTAGACGGGATATATAGCTGCAGTCTTCAGTAGATTTGATAGCATACAGGCAACTAAACAGACAGATCTCCAAATGCATGCGGCGGGATTTACGCAACTTTAATATTGCTCGTATTAAAGAAACGATCGAGCGGAACCAGGGCTCCAAAGTCTTTTCAAGAGATCTGTCTGGCAGAAAGAGCCAACTGTCGAAGTTGAACATCGTTGGAGCCACACGTAAGTGTGAGTAACAATCCAAGAGCGAGTCTTATCCGACACTATTCCGAAGATATCCCGGACGTCAGTCTGAGCGAGATTAGAATGGCTCTCCAGCATCTTAAAAACGGCAAGACCCCAGACGAGGATTGAATTACAGCGGAGCTTCTGAAAGCGGGTGGAAAACCGGTACTTGAAGTCCTTCAGAAGCTCTTTAATTCCGTCCTTCATGGTGGCACTACTTCGTAGGTGTGGAGCAGAAGTGCGGTGGTCTTGTTCTTCAAGAAAGGTGACAACGCTCTCTTGAAGAACTACGGACCGATTTCCCTTCTGAGCCGCGTCTACGTGCTGTTTTCGAGTCATTACTCCCGAACAAGCCGGTTTTCAAAAAGGCTTTAGCATCATAGACCACATACATACCCTTCGGCAAATTGTACAGAAGTCCGAGGAGTACAATTTACCACTATGTCTGGCGTATGTGGACTATGAGAAAGCCTTTGATTCCATTAAATTTGGACGGTACTGCAGTGCCTTCAGCGTTGCCAAGTTGACTGTTGGTATATCGAAGTGCTGAAGTGCTTGTACAATAGGGCTACGATGGCTATCCGAGTACAGAACCAGAGTACGAAACCTATTCAATTGTAGAGACGTGTAAGACAGGGTGACGTTATATCCCCGAAACTCTTCACCGCTGCATTGGAAGACGTTTTCAAGCTTCTGGACTGGAAAGGATACGGTATTAACATCAATGGCGAGTACATCACTCACCTTCGATTTGCCGACGATGTAGTTCTTATGGCAGAATCGCTAGAGGACCTAAGCACTATGCTTAATTACCTTAATAGTGTTTCCCTACGGATAGGTCTTAAGATGAACATGGACAAAACAAAGATCATGTTTAATGTCCATGTCACACCTATGCCGGCAGTTGTTGGGAGCACTAAGCCCAAAGTTGTTGACGATTATGTTTACCTGGGACAAATAGTCCGACTAGGTAAGTCCAACTTCGACCGAGAGGTCAATCGAGAGATTCGACTCGGCTGGGCAGCGTTCGGGAAATTACGGCACATCTTCTAGTCAGATATACCTAACTTGAAACTTGAAAATGAGAACTTACAATCAGTGTGTGTTGCCAGTGATTACATATGGTACTGAGACGTGGTCCTTCACCGCTGGCCGGATGAGGAAGCTCAAGGTCACTCAGCGAGCTATGGAGAGGGCCATGCTCAGAGTTCCTCTGCGTGATACACTTAGAAATGAGAATATCCGCAGTAAAACCAGAGTCACCGACATAGCCCAACGAATAAGTAAGCTGAAGTGGCAATGGGCCGGACATATAGCTCGAAGAACCGGCAACAGATGTGGAAAAAAGGTTCTCGAGTGGCGGCCTCGTACCGGCAGACGAAGTGTAGGGCGTCCCTTCACTAGATGGAGTGATGACCTGGTAAGAAATGCAGGAAGTCGATGGATGCAGGTGGCTCAGGACCGTGCTTTGTCGCATTCCTTGGGGGTAGCCTATGTTCAGCAGTGGACTTATGAAGGGCTGTAATGATGATAATGAATAACTTTAAATCAATATATGATAATTTGAATTCAATGCAAGCGTTTTTGTTCCTTTTTGAAATCTTTAGTCTTCATTGGGGGCCCCCCAACAAATTTTGATACAGGGCCCATCGAAGGCACGCTACGCCACTGTCTTTAATTGAGCATGTATACGCATATTAAAAAATTAATTAGCTATTTTCTCAACTATTATAGTTACATGCAAATCATTACAATTAATTGAGTCCATGATAGGATGTTTAAACATTTCCTGCAACAGAGAAGTAAAATGTTGTGACACAACATTAATTAATTTGTTTTCAATGTTATTGGCTCTAAGTTGGCCCATCAAATTAGCTCGTTTGGAAAACTTGGTCACAATCTTTTCCTTAAGTGCAGAACTACTTTCATAAATGCCAGAACTAGTGCTTGGTACAGCCAGAACAGCTATTTGCACCATAGACTCTTCATGTAATGCACTTGTTGTCTGCAAATGATAAATGTTGCTTTAATATCATACATTTAAACTACTACATTTCTAAATACGAAACTTAATCTCTAATTACGTAAAATAGATAATTAAATTATATTATATTTTGCCTTGCCTGGTGATACTGTTTCTTGATTTATTATAACAGTAGGAACTGCTATTGGTTTTAAGCGCCTTGTTGTTGAATCATAATCTGATTCTTGAAAATGCAAATTGCAAATCCTTGCACTTTCATAATACTTAATGTTCAATGGTACAATGGATAACCACAAATTTCTCCGAGTACTGTTTTTAGGAAATCTAAAAAAAAGTATTCGCAATTATTGTAAACGTTATTAAAGTATCAGAATAATGAGGAACAAAACTAAATAAAAAGTAAATTGTCTGCCTAAAGAATATATTATGTTACTAATTAATAATCATGAAATCTATGAAATCCGTCATTATATAGAATACATAGGAATTCTATATAATTCCTAAATTTCATGCATTTCCGGTAACATAATAAGAAACGTACATATAATTAGTTAAGGTCACACGGAAAGTCTCAGATACATCCTCAATATGGTCACACTACTTCAGTACGATTTCTTTTAAACAAAAACAATAAAATTGTTCAAAGTCAATTAAATTCAATGTAAAACTATTTGATTTTGACAAAGTAATAATTTACTAATATGTTTAAAACACTGGTAAAACGTTTCAGCAAAAATTAAGTAAAAATACAAAGAAGTATGTTTACAAGTATTCAATGCCAGAAGTTACTATTTAAACACTTACGCGTGAAATCTTATATCACCGCCTGGACACCAACAACTGCAGCAACCACGCACTACACAAGTTTGCACCATTTCTTGAATTATATCAATAATTAAATTTAAATATCACAAACGACGATATAAACTGTTAAGTAAACAACCGCCATATTTGTCTAATTTATGTTGACATATAGGGCTAATGTTGCCACATTACCGAACCCTTAGGAAATGGGATTGTAATTCACGGATTCGTTAACCCAATAATGCATACGAGACCTTCAATTTTGGAATTTTTAATGTAACTAATCGTTGTTCAACTATTTATTTATTGGTACATTATTTTACAGAGCTTAACTTCTGATTTGGTTATTGTTGAAACTATTTCTAAGAATTTACCAGGAGATTTAAATAAAAACATAGCAATACTGTATTCCACACTAAAAAGAGAAGTCAGACCACAGAGAGTGAGATAAAGATACGTAGGTATTTGACTCAAGCTGTTGTTCCAAGTGTGGCCTCCATCTTTATCTATAACTTCATGGTGTAACAACAGAAGCTTTAACACTAGCAAAACGGGAAAAACAACCTACAAAGGTGGTCAAGGGACATTTGACTCTATCACTGTTACCTAGTCTCTAATTATGTACATAAGTGTAGTGTAATTGTAGAAATAGTAGACAATATTCATTGTTACAAAGGCAAATAAAATATTTTTTGGTTTCCAGTGTAAATATATGTTTAATAAAAAAGTTATTTAGAGTTACGACATATGAATATTGTTGATTGACATCTGCCATTTAGTGGTTTTTTGCACAAGTCACACACTATTAGTTTTATTTTTACAAATGAGTTTGATAGCAATTACGTCTCTTCCTCAACTCAGCTGCAGGCATTTCTGAGGCGATAGAACATTGCAGTGAGTTTTCACGAGTGGGTTCTTCTAAAATGTTACTCAGTTCTACCGACAATTGCAGAATAAATTTTCTTTTTGTTTATTTCTTGGTACAACAGCCAGGCATTTATTGCAGATAAATCTAAAATATTATAAAATACTTGTACCGGCCATCTTCTAGAAGGTGCTTTTGTGCTGTATCTTCTCGCCATTTGATCGACCACGTCAACACCATATTTAGTTGAGTTGTAACATAACAGTTTCAGGTTTTTTTGCCACTGTGTATATGAACACTATCATGTAATAACAGAACATTTTTGCATCTCTTCGTTTGGTAAACAGTCAATAAGCATTGGTCATTTTATGTTTTTAATGCTTTGGTGTCATATAAATCCAATGTTAGGTTTTTTACGTACGATGGAATGTCACGTCTCCCTTTATTATAGTACCAACCAAAGTTGTACGTTTTGAAAGCAAGTTCTGTGCGAGAGACACATACGTGAAAAATTTATCTGTAGTCATATTTCTACCTTTATTCAAAAATAGTTCCATAAGCTGCATGACGACATGTTGTCCAATACTGCGTTCGTATTTCATCTTTCCCAAGATATGGGTAAAATTTCAACAAGTATTTCGTTTTGACATCATCACAGAGCCAAAATTTTATTCCAAATTTATCAGGTTTATTAGCCATATACTGAATAAAAGGGCATCAAACTTTTGTAGCAAACAACTTCATCTATTGTTACATTTTCTCTCGGTTTGTAGCACGAAATGCAGTTGTCAATAAAGCGATTCCATACTTGAGAAATTAACGCAAAGGAGAAAGAGACATCTCCATACATTTTTGGGCCCAGATGTTAACAAGATGAAAGTCGGACCATTTGAAAGCTTATATATAAAAAATTAATACCTGAAAATCTGGCTAGATTTGTCAATATAGGAGCTGAGTTATTGAAGAAAAATAAAAGTGATTTTATGTATTACCTACACTGTAACAGGCGATTTTTCACTGTAATAACACTGTAACAGGTTATTTTTCACTATAATTACTTAAAGATATAAAAAGCGGATCAGTATAAAATCAACAAAGAAAAGCTGAGGTTATCTAGGAAATAAAATATTGAAACGCTTAACGAAAATTAAAACAACAACAACTAATTGAAATGAATATTAGAAATATCGAGATCGATAACTTGAATTATTGTTGTTACTGTTATTTGTTGACATGTTGATACTTTGTATTTTTTCATATTATTTTGTAGATATGTTTTTTTATCTGCCTAGTTAACACAGATAAATAATTAAAAATAGGTATTAAAATGCTGGATTTAATCAAGAATCGATTATATTGCACTCGTTTCAAATCAGTCAGCAAATCGAACTTTAAGCCATTGCACCTAATTGGAATGTCAAAACCTTATGAAATTCATGAGTCTGCACGAATTTTGAGCACTGGATAATTTTGATGGGATTAGTTCGTGCAGAATCAATTTAAACCAATTACATGATTTGTACGATTGTGTACTTTGAAGTCGTTTTGTGCTTGTATCAACCACTAACTTCAAAACAATTTATTAGTATGATCTGTATTCTAAAAGTAGTGATTTTTATTTATATACTCTTTGCTATGCTCTAGAATAAACAACGAACTAATTGGACAGCTTGATTAGACCCCCTCCTTGCGCATAACCTCATATTATTACCTTTATAGCACAATTTGAAGATATACTCTTTAAAAACGTTTATTAACGTAGGTACCGAGCGTGTGAAGGTGTCTTTTTCTTTTTTGTTAATGAACTCGTACGGTTGTTTTGCCAGTCTCAATCTGTTATGTAATAGGAAATTATCCTATAAAATGATTTCGATTTTGTCAGTTTTTGGATGTACGTCAGTTCAAATGATCAGTTTAACTGACCGTGTGTGTCAAGCATAAATAGTTCACATGCGCAGTCAATACACAAATTCGTAACACTTTTATGTATTAAAATCAATTACAAACCATTATTTATGCGATAAAACGGGAGTAACAATTCGCCGACGGTCAAGTTCCCGCCAAAGTTTCTTTACTGTAAGTAATGTTTATGGTAGGATTGTTACATATTATCGCTAAACCAATGCATTAAAAAGCACATACATAAACTATTAATAATGATTACAGTAATATTTAAATTTAGTATATTACAAGTACATAGGTTTCCTATAATTAAAAAAGTGATTGGCAGGCATGAAGTAATATGTACTACGTACTAGAAGAGACGTCGAGGCTTGGTCGTTAGAGCCTACGAGCTCAAACTTAGTCTGTGGCATAAAAAGATACTCTGTGGCCGATTCCACGCGGCCCGCACTGCTACACAATTTTGTTCGCGATGTCTGTTCTAGTACGTACGTATTTGTATGCTAGCATGGGCGCTCTATTGGTCGCCGAACTTGATGTTCTGCGCGAGTTTGATGGTGCCGGAGTAGTTGATGGTGACGGTGGCGCGGCGCATGTAGGCCTTCCAGGCGTCGGAGCCGCACTCGCGGCCGCCGCCCGTCGCCTTCTCGCCGCCGAACGCGCCGCCCACCTCCGCGCCGTTCGTCGGGATGTTCACGTTCACGATGCCGCAGTCCGACCCGTGCGGACCGATCCACTGTCGCACCGGTAAACATACACGGACTGATAGTTACTGACGTACGCGTTGCACGCAGTCGCACTGCCGTATGTCGAAGGAACGGGTGTATAGAGCACCTGGTGCTCGCCCCGGTATATTGGAATTTATCTATCCATCCATCCATTACAGCCCATCCCAAGTCCATTGAACATAGACTACTACCATAGATTGTCTCATGGGGGGGGGGGGGGGGGCGTAGTTGTCGCCCTTGGCAGGCAGTTTGGCAACCGGCGTGTTTGTTATTATGATTAAGTTGTTAGCAGGAAAACGTTGCTGCCCATGTCCAGTTTCAGTTTCCCTTTGAAGCCTCATATGACATCCTCTAGATGACATGGGGTATGTAATTACCCCGTCTGAGCCGTGGTAGCTCAGATTGTTAGCAATCGCTGTAAGCTTCCCAGTACGCTAGCAACCCGGGTTCGATACCCGCCGGCACCAATGAAATTGTTAATTGCAATTTTAAGTGCTGATTTACCACGTGCTCGACGGTGAAGGAAAACATCGTGAGGAAACCTGCATGTCTGAGAAATAAGAAAAAATATTTCAAAGACATGTGAAGTTCGCCAACACGCATTGGGGCAGCGCGGCGGACATTTCCTTGCCCTAAAGCCCTCTCAGAAATGAGAGGAGGCCTGTGCCCAGCAGTGGGACGTAAATAGGCTGCAACTTTACTTTACTTTTATGTAATTAACTCTTACCCAAAATATTAAGGTGAGAATTTAAATAATTTCACACAAAACACTTTGAAAAAAAAATTACAGCCGATTAATCGACATTTTAAGTTTCTCTTGTTTTTTTTTGCGTATCTACATTTAAGGGCCTGGCTCACTCTGAAAAATAACTCTAGATACGCCAATTTTGGTATGTGGTAAAGCCCCGCTACAGCTTAATAAATACAGCACAAATGGGTCGTCTCGACCGAGGAGCACCAGTACCACGCTCTTACAGAATGTCAACGTGAACTAGCAGCATAATGCCGTGTCTCGCTTGTTGAGAATAGAGAACGCGGGAGATCCCTTTTATTGGTAACGAGGCATTCCATCTTCGTCGTCAGGGATGACAACGCATTTGTATTCTCAATTAATAATGCAGGTTTCTATGGGTCACATCATCACTTACCATCCAGCAGACTGTGTGCTCGTTTGTCATCCTTACTTATAAAAGGTTAATTAAAAGGGCTCAAATTACATTAGATGACAAATGTTCATAATAATATTTGCGAAAAGGTCAAATATTGCATTACATGCAATGTGAAGTGCCATGACTACATTACTTTAGTTATCAAAGCTAACGGTACATACCTTGAACACATCACCCAGATTCTCAGTAAATAAGCTAGATGAGAGTCCCTGGTCGACCTCATTGTTGTACTTTATGCCAGTCTCCAGGTCGGGGATTTCAATACAGTATACAATGGGAGCGAAGCACTCGTTCTTCACCAGAGGGGAATCGTGGGGGAGGCCGGTAATTATTGTCGGCTCTACGAAAAATCCTTCGCGTTCAATCACCTATAAATATTAAATTAAATTAATTAAACTTTAAACGCGGTTTTAATAGCAATTTCTAGCTGCGATTGTTTGGCCGTCTATATCGCGTAACTTATTGCGAATCGCACTCTGCGATGTAACTTAATTATATCCTCAATGTTGCAAGTATATTTGCCTGTATATACTTTTTTTTATAGGATAAAGGTGACAAACGAGCACACAGTCCACCTGATGGTAAGTGGTTGCTGCGGCCCATAGACATCTACATCTATCCTCTATTACAAATCAAAATGTAGATGCGTTGTCACCCGTGAGGACTAAGATGGAATGCCTCATTTCCAGTAAAAAGGGCCTCCGGCCACCTGCACTCACCAAGCGAAACGCAGAGGTAAACCTCTACTTCACGCTGGTTTTCTGTGAGGTCGTGGTACCACCCCGGTTCGAGCCGGCCCATCCGTACGACAGCAAAAGTTGCCGCGTGGCTCTACACTGTTAAAAAGGCTTTGCAAGGTGTTGCACAATAAAATTGCAGCATATGCATGCAATATGTAATTTTATAGCCCGTTTACGAGCCCTTTAAAGTTAATACGGAAACAAGCGGTAAAATAAAAAAAATTGTACAACCCACTTCAATATAAATTAATTGAAAACATTATCACAATTTAGTCGAAGTCAATTAAATACGCATTCTTAAGGATAACTCAAAAACTACTAATCAGATCTTCAAATAAAAAAAATACTTATTTGTAAATCTTCAAATAAAAAGTTTTGAGAGGTAACATATAAAAAACTAGATTGGAATTGAGAAACTCTTCCATTTTAGATGTAGGTTAAAAAGTTCGGAACGATAAGGAGAAAGCTCAAGAAAGATCCTGTTTCGCCAAGTTTCATCACACTTCAATTTATTTAAAATAGATACAAATACATCTCACAGTGGAAGAGGTCTATGGACTGGATTGATTACGGGTTAGTGAGGAGGAGGTTATCAAGCAAGAGGAAATGCCAAAGTCAAGCAGCAATTTTCAATGCAATTTTTGTTCGTTCTATCAGTAGAATACTAGAATACTGTGCCAAATAGATGTACGTTAATGGACTCTAATACGAGTATTTTAACGAAATATTGCGATACAAAAACAACTCACCTTTCCTCCAAATTCGATCTTTCCTCCTTGCTTGATAGCTTCAGCGACGGTTCTTTTGTAAGCTTCTACGGCCGTTGGTGTATGCAATGGCCCTATTAACGTCTCAGGTAGTAACGGGTCTCCTATCTTGCTGATTACTCCAGCGAACGATTTCTTTAGCTTAGACACCACTTCGTTGTATAACTAAAACAAGAAAAATCGCTGCTAATAGCCGTTTTCGTTATTATTTTAAAATTTAAACAAATTTTATATCAAACTATATTATATTGCATCAAATCTTGAATACTATAATAAGAAAAAATATAAATATTTTCATCGATCACTCATAAAAAAAGTTTTTTATTAGTGATCGATGAGTATATTACATAAAAATTAATGTGAAATACGGGTTTTACGTGTCTCGAAATATATTTTATTTAGTTTAATGTCGATTTAATAACGGTGTATTTTTAAAACCGTCATTAGCTTGAATATTAAACAATGGTGATACATTGTATACGATATATATACGAGGACGAGATACGAGGATATCGTTCCAAGATTTCGGATCGTTCGCGTATTATGAAATTTAAGACAGCACCTGGTCTATAACCTATATACCTTTTTGTGAATAAGCAGTCGCCTAGTGGTGGTGCAGCGCTGACCTGCAGTGCCAGCGCAAGCGAACAGCGCTGCAGACAGGAGAAGGTCCAGATTGGCATCGGAATTCACCACAATCGCGTTGTTTCCGCCCAGTTCCAAGAGATGGCGCCCGAATCGCTTTTGTACTTCCACACCTACCTGTAAGAGTAGCGATTGCGTAGTCATCAAAACTAAAACTTATATATAAATGTGCGTAAGTGATCGTATGACGTCTGAACGACTTGAACGATTGTGTAATATTTTATTGAGAAATATTATTCTCCCTCTGTAAAATATCGTATTACTTCTGAACGACTTGACCGATTGAGTAATATTTCATTGAGAAATATTATAGTGCGTCTGTAAATGATCGTATAACTTCTGAACGACGATTGAGTAATAAAATTAGTTTGTCACAACATTTTTACAGTGAACATTTAATCATCAAGTCTGTGAGAACATTTGTGACACTCAAACTACTAGGTAATCCCGAATTTCGGCATGGAACACTAATGATTTTGCCAAAGCAAACTCCAATCAAAGCAAAGCTGAAAGCCGGTTGGATGTAAAGTTGCTTTGATACGTAGGTTTCCCCCACAATGTTTTGTTTTTCTTCACACAACATAATAACATATACATAACATATATACATAACAACACAGTACGTCTGATGGTAAGTAGAATTTGCGGGTCATAGACATCCACCTACATCTTTCTTCGATTAAGAATCAAAAAGAGTTCACCCCTGAGTACTAACATTAAATTCCACGATACTAGTAAATGGGTATAAGAGTATTACAATTACAATTTCCTAATAATTGGAATTTTATTGAGCGTATTACAATTAACAATTTTATTAGCCCTGACCGACATCGAACCCGAGTTGCACTAGTACCTACTATTAATTTAAGGCGATCGCCAAACTACCAGCACGGCTAGCATGGGCAAAAATTTATCCGCCGATTATATCCACTGACAAGGGATAGAATTATCTTGTCCTTATGCCAAAGCACGTTAACGGCGACAAGTAGGTATATCCCCGTTTGACATAACGAGTAGACATAATATATCCCCCGTCCGTAGCATGGAGCTAAATGAAAGAAAAAAAATATGCTTTTTTGATATTTGAAAGGGACAATTTTATCCTAGTTCATTAGACGTGGGTTTAATATAAAATTCATACAAAAAATATATCTAGTCCAAGTCTATCTCCCATTGTATTTACTGTGTATATTATATCCACCGCTGTGCGCATGCTCGAAGGGTGGATAAATCTAAGCGACGGGATAAACATTTTCTCCTTTCCCCGGGGGTAAAATTGTCTCCTGGCCATGCATGCCCGACAGGGCTGTCACATTTTCTTCAGTAGGTATCTATCTACGAATATTGGATAATATTAATATAATGTAGCATTCCGTATTTTTCATTTTTGTTCAAATAAAATAATATCATCCAGCACAATAGGTAGGGTAGGGCAGGTAATGTTTTTGATCTACCTGCAACCGTTACCGTTACAGTCTATTATAGTCCACTGCTGAACATAGGTCTCCCCCATAGATTACCTCGTAGAGAAGATATTTTCCATAGTTGCTACACTTGGCAAGCGGGTTTGTAACCGCAGTTTTTCAATTTTAGTCATTAGGAAGACGGTGCTGCCTATCTCCTGATTTGTTTCCCTCTATCACCGGTTGTACAACACCCACGGGATGATATTATGGGATAGTGAATATTCTTACACAGCTACTACACGGTAAGGTAATCTCCCGGCAAGTTCGGATGTAATTATATCTATAGAATGATTATATGGATATATGGATGATTTATTTATTGGTGTGAATAGGTGTAGAGTACAGTTCACTGTTGATATCTAGTGACATGGGCTCGTTACAAGGTTTTGTTTTAATCGTCATGCTTCGCCTGCCAAGCATAGCATAGTCAAGCATAGTCGATCGTAGCACCAGAATTTTCGCATCTTCGACTCTGCTGCCCGTCGCCGGGAAAGAGTAGGTATGCTGTATGCATCGCCATCTTTAAGAAACCATAAGATTTTTCCGGCATTGCCCATTGTCGTCTCCTACGATACCAACGGGAAGTAAAAGGGCGATGGATTCATTTACGTTGCCACACATGTCATAGAAATTAAGGCACAGATTAGATATTAGTTACTTGGTAATACTTAGTGATGATTTAGAAGAGAAGTAATTTAAGCGTCATAAGTTAAAGGCAATATTGCGACTCACCTGTTGCCCAACCGCAGTGCTACCCGTAAATGAGACTAATTTCATCCGCGGATCTTGTACCAGCTGTTGTCCTATCTCTTTACCACCCACGCACAGAGCCGCCACTGCGCCGGGGATGTCGTTCTTCTTCAGAACACTCTCCACTATCTTTGTTACTGCAACTGCCACGAGAGGTGTCGTATCTGATGGTTTCCAAACACTAGTGTCTCCGCATACCTAATGTTTACAAATTTTCTTAAGTTAAACTGGCTGTTCCCCGCGACTGCGCCCGCGTGGAATTTGTTACGATTGGATTTCATGGGTTTTTTTTTTTGCGCGAAATCGTAATTCTTTTACTAAAATAAAAGTAGCCTAAGATACTCCTTATAAGCATAAGCTATCTATCTGCCATTGAGAAAATCCCGTCAAAATTGGTCCAGCTGTTTCGGAGATTAGCCGGAACAAACAGACAGACAGACAGACAAAAATTAAAAAAAATTGTTTTGTTATTTATACCGTATATACTTTCATATGCATTTAGTAAAACGCTATTATTTTAACATTACAAACAGACACTTCAATTTTAACTTAGGATACTTTTATTTCAGAAAAACAATTAGGGCTCCGCGTAAAAAAAAACCGTGAAAACGTAGTAAATTCCACGCGGGCGAAGTTGCGAAGGACAGCTAGTTAGGTATATAAGTACACGTACTGGGTTTCCATCTCAGAAATGAGAGCAGGCCAGTGCCCATAAGTGGGACATATGTACATTTACCTTTAGGTACTTTGATATATGTACAGCTATAATCAATCACTTACCATAGCAATAGCGCTGTTCCATCCGAAAACGGCGACTGGGAAGTTAAAAGCCGTGATGATGCCAATCGGACCGAGGGGATTCCACTTCTCTATAAGTACATGGCCGGGCCTTTCTGAAGGGAAAACGGTGCCTGGCAACGAACGTGATAGTCCAAGCGCTAAATCACATACGTGGATGTATTCCACCACTTCGCCAATTGCCTCGGGAAGAATTTTTCCTATTTGAAATAAAGAAATAGTCAATCACTAATTGCATCATGATATAACCTTCATCGGCATATATGACCCAGAACTGAATTTCGAACATATTGAAATCTATATTAGGTATGTAAAATGGAATGGCCATGCTGCAGCTATATTAGTAGTATAGTTGTAGCACAAATGAGTCGGTTCGACCGGGGAAGGACGCTCTCACAGAATACCAGCGTAAAATGGCAGCTGGACACTGCTGTGTTTCGTATAATAGGTGTAGAGAACCGGAGACCTATTTTACTGGAAAAGAGGCATTCCATCTTAGTCCTCACGGGTGACAATGGATCTGCATTTTGATTCGACCATCAAGTGGACCGTGTGCTCGTTTTTTACCCTATCCTGTAAAAAATGTTTCTTTGTTTGTCCCCTATGCATTCCTAAACTATTCATTCCATTACGATTAAACTTTGTTTAGTTGTTGTGTGGGTGCGCACAAATCTTTCCATATTTTTTTTTATTGGTTGGTATAAAACATAAATTAACAGGTTGATTGCCGATATTAGGCGAGGCAACTCAAAAATTGACACCCAGAAACCGTTTTTTTTTATTAATTAATTGGGATTGTGCATTCATTTTTATCATGTTTTTGTATATCATAGGCTGTATTTTATTTTTTTTCTTCATATATATGTACAACACCCGCGCGGAGTCATAGGCACTGCTCTTCAAGATTCTCCGACTCGGAGCCGTGTGACTCCGCGCGGAGTTGACTCCTCGTGGAGTGCTCCGGCGCTGCTACAGGTTTTTTTAGGTGCGGTGCCGGAGAACTCCGTGAGGAGTCGATTTTATAGGTGCCTGTGGAATTCATAATATGTAAGTATGAGTGAAACATAATTTTAGTACAAAATATTATTTTTATTAGAATTAAAATCAAAATCACAGTATTTAAAGGAACCTTCAATTTGGTTTGTTTGCACTAATTACCTTATAAAATAATAAAAACATAACATTATTTATGAGTATGAAAACATCATAACAATAAGCATAAACTACAAGAACACAAAAATTAGTTTTAAATAAAAACAAAGTAAAAGTAATATGCAACCCTTATCTTCTGAGCCATTATAGTGATACACAAATTATTGAAAAGTTTTAAGCATTATGTGCCTCAAAAGAATCAAAGCATTCTTGATTGCAAAATCCAGGTTGCCCATCACAAAGCATGCAATGAAAAGTTGTTTGTTTACGTATTTTTTTGGAAATTGAACAGTATCGACAAACCTTTCGTTTTATTCTTGTAGTAAGTCCAACGAGGCCAGGTCCATCAGATTTATTTTCTGTAGTTGTAGCATCAATTTTTGTCAATTTGTGGCCATTGCGGCGACTAGTTTGCACAGTTTCTACACCAACAGGTGGCAGCAATTCTTCGGATAAAGCCATGCGAAAATCATACATATTCAAGTTCTTTCCAGAATATCGATTGTAGATTATATACGCATTGAGAACTTGCATTTGAAGTATATGTACAAACAATTTCTTGTACCACCGAAGGGTTTTTCTTTCACAAGGGTAGTATGATAACATCTGATCTTGTCTATCAATTCCTGACATGTATTTGTTGTATTCGGCCAGTACCTTGGGTTTCATTTTTTGATTGCCCCTCTTGCTTTCTACCATCACCATTTCATTATCAAACTCCGTACTTATATATGGAATATACCTTTTGTCTCTGAAACAACCAATATGAACTCCACGATGGTACACGGACTTATTTTCTCCTTTCTTTAATTTAGTACTTACAATGGTAGGGTTAAATTCGCGTTTTTTTCGTAAAGTACCCGAGCAGTATGTTTTTCTTTGCAATAACTTCATAGCCAGATTATATCCATTATAGAAATTGTCCATGAATACCGAATGTCCTTTTTCAAGAAAATCATTCAGCAAATGCATAACTATTTTTTCAGTGTGTCCTTTTCCACTTGTGATATCGCTAGATCCACCAAATAAATGCATTCTCAAAACAAGACCATCAGGCTCCGTCAGCAAATATAACTTCATGCCATATTTGTGGCGTTTATTTTTTATATATTGTTTGAAAAAAAGTCGGCCCCGCCACAGAACCATACTTTCATCCAAAGACAAACATTTTTGAGCGCTTATTATGGCCTTCATTTTTTCATTGAACCGTTTGATAATTTCCTCCACTTTATTCAAACCACCTTCCTCTGTATTTGAAAAATGTAAACATCTAAACAGTAATAAGAAGCGATTACGAGACATATATTTTCTATAACATGAAATGTTGAAGAGCCTATGAGTCTTCCAATAGTCTGAAATGCGATTGAGTCGAATAACTCCCATGTGCAGGATAAGACCTATAAAAGTTCTCATTTCCGGAATAGTCGTATCTTTCCATTCAGTTATTCTTGACTTTTGTCTTACACCAGGTTGCTGAAATATATGTGCAGCGTGTTTGTTTGTCTGTTGTACTTAAAACTGCAAATATTCGTCATCCAGAAAAATATTTAAAAAGTCTATTGGTTTCGGGTTGGCGTCAGCAGGCACGTTTATTTTTAGACCTGGATTGCCAATAAAGTCAAAACTTGTCATTCCCTCATTTGTTTCTGACCATGGAATCGTAGGCTTCTCTAGTTGTCTTTTTCTGGGAACTGGTTGAGGAAGTGATTCAACATCGGGTGATATAGAGGGTAATTCTTGTTCGACAGGCTGAGGCAGGTCAAGGTCGGACATTTCTTGCTAAACAGATAGAGCCTCTTGATATACTTGATTTGGGCAAGGTGAGTCTTGTGGGTTAATTTCAGGTTCTTCCGGATTAGTTGTCTGAACACCCAAGTCACTAGCCCGCGAAAATTCAGAATCCGATGATAAGCCAGATGAATCGGGGCAAAAATCGTCAGAAGATGAAGCACTAAAATCGCCGTCACTACTTAGTAGAGCCGCCTCATATTCATGCTCACGGAGGACTCGGCGAGGTCGTCTTTTAGGAATTTTATTCCTTGTTTCGAAAGGAACGTTATTATTTTCATTTTCGGATGAACTGGGAGATGAAATAAACACTAGTCGACGTTTGATATATTTACGTCCAAAACGAGAACGAGGTGTCGGAAAATCCATTTCAATTTGTGTAAAAAACGTTTACAACGAAACCAGTCGTAATTTGTGTAGGTATAGATCGTAACCACGCTGGCCGATACAAAAACGAGCGCTCTGCACGAATGCCGGCGGAAGACTGATGCTTGGAAATTACCCCTCCCGCCATCCCCGCGCGGAGTCAACGGCATCGTGTTGAAATAGCCGCCTGACTCCGCGCGGAGTTCGCGGCAATCAACCTGTTAATTAATAAAACAATATGTCCTATACAAGTGGTAAAATGAAAAAAGATTATACTACCGACTTCAATATAAATTATTAAGGATAACTCAAAAACTACTGGTCAGACCTTGATCAAATGTATAATGGGACTAAATGATCTCATATAAAAAAAGAATCATTGAAATTGGTGCGCCTAACAAAAAGTTATGAGGTGACACATACATAAAAAAACAAAGTTGAATTGAGTATCTCCTACTTTTTGAAGTCGGTTAAAAATTAAAGAAACGTAATTTTGTAACACGTGTGGTACTATCACCGATTTATAAATAAGTCAAAATAAGTATATAAAGAATAAATAAGTACAATTTACTGCGTACTGATTACTTTTAACTTTAATTGTTAAGATAAATATTCCCCTTCTCATTCCTTTGAGACGTGTTTGCTAAACAATATAAGTTATAAAATTAGAGTTATTTTTAAAGCCTAAAGGTTGATGTTAATTGGACCTACCCATTTCTAAGGAAACTAATTTTCCTAAGGGCTGAAGTTTCTCTCTTAAAGCGTCACCGATCTGTCGGACGATTTCTCCTCTAGCTGGTGCCGGTAGCTCCGCCCAATAATGCCAAGCATCTTGCGAGGCGGCAGCGCAAGCTTCATAATCAGAGGGGCTAGCTGTCTGCACCTCCGCTATCACTTTACCATTGGCTGGGCTAAGCGACTGGATCACCTAACAACCAATTAGTACAATTATTAATATTCTCGAATAAATGGCCACAGAATACATAATAGTACAGGTAAAATTGCTTTTAAAAACTTTGTTAGCTTGATGTATTTATTTTGTATCGATAATATATTATGATTGTTATTTGGGGCTTTTATTTAGTAAGGCGGAAAATGATATTTTTTGGTACTTTTACATTGTATACGAGTATCATAAATTCGTGTTATTTTGTTTTGAATTATTATTGTTTCATGCAAATATAGTTGGTAGTAGGTATATCATAAGCATAAGTGAATTGAACTATATTGACATCCTATCTAAAGTGAGTAAAAATTTTCTTCTTCGTCATCTGACCCTAAAAGTTCAGAGATTTCTCCCGTTTTAGAGGTTATGCCAATAAGACTTTCGTTTTGCTAAAATAAAACTATGGCGTTAACAATATTGCAATTGATTTACTCATATCATTAATACTTATACTGTTTGATACTGCCAATCTTATAAATTACTAGCTGGTACCCGGGACTTCGCGTTGCTTACACACATCACATCACTGAACACGTAATGCTTATAAAAATCGTTGTTCCGTAAAACTTTAATAACTTCATGTTAAACGAAGATATCGCAATATTTTTTCTTTATCTATAATTTTATTATATCTATCCCTATCATTTTATTTATACGAGTATAGATAATAATATATGTACGTATGCCAATGTAGGCGAAAATATTTGCTAAGCTCTTATCTTTTACCAAGGGCTCTTATCGTTCTGTTATAGAACGATTAAAAATTAAAAGACGATGGGGGGCCGCTTAAAAAATACCTATACATAATAAAATTATATCTAGAGTTTGTTACATAAGAAATTATAACGACTGACTAACGCTATAAAAAGCTTAAGTAATAAATTATTCAACATCACCATCGTCATTACAGACCATAAAAAGTCAGCAGCTGGACACAGGCCTCCCTCTAGTCTAGATTGATTGCCTTATAGGGGTATATTTGCTATAGTTACCACGTTTGGTAGGCGGGTTGGCAGCCGCAGTCTTTTATTTTATAGGTATTCTAAGTAAGAAGTTGCTGTGCCCATCTCCTGGTTTGTTTCCTTCTTACGACACCCACGGGACGATATGGCACAGTGGATATTCCACACTGTATTACAACCTAAGTACCCACCACTACACGGTATAAATTAATACCATTTGTATATCTTAAATTGCTTATTATACAGTTTTAGACTGAAAATAGTTTTTGATAAGAATTAAGAGCACTTTTGTTGACGTTAGAACAAAAATAAATTTCTCAAGTTTCTAAACTGGAAAATAAAAAAAATATTATCGTCATACAAAAGTTCATCCAAATCGTAAAAGCCGTTTCCGAGAAACCAATTATATATAAGTATACTAGTTTTTTTTATAGAAGAGGGGGCAAACGAGCATACGGCTCACCTGATGGTAAGTGATTACCGCCGCCCATGAACAATTGCAACACCAGGGGAATTGCAGATGCGTTGCCGGCCTTTTAAAAAGGAGTTCTTCGCTCTTTTCTTAAAGGTCCCTAAGTCGTATCGGTCCGGAAAAATCTCTGGTGGTAGTCGATTCCACAAGGAAGTTGTGCGATATCTTCCTCGCACTTCTTTTAAATCGCACAGACCTGGACCGCCAGTCATTCAGATGGTATGGATAGTAGCGCGAGTTTTGTCGCTATGTGTGATGGTGAAATTGTGGGGTTGGAATTATTCCGAACAATTCCTCAGACTCAGAGCACTCCCCGTGGTAAATGCGATAAAATACGCAAAGAGATGCAACATCTCCTCGCAGTGCCAGTGTAGTATAAAAATGCCATGAAGATCTCACGGGCACCGGAGACGGAGAGAAGCGTTGCATTACGAGACTTCTGGCACTGCGATCGCCCATTCGCTTCACTTATGTGAAGTGCGAATAGGGTAAAATAAAGAAAATTGTATCAGTAAAATTACCAACTACTGTTTATCTTTTTGTAATATATTTATCATTTTTTTTTAAATCATTACCTTCCCACTTTATGAAATGATTTCCTACATAAATGGAGCTTACCTGCCCATTTGCTTCCCATTTCCCATTAAACACGCCGACATTCTTATTCTCCAAGCCCAAATCCTTCAGGAAAGAGTATTTAGGGTCTTCGATTAGGTATGCGGACATGTTGCGCGACAATGACACTTTTAAGCGCAAAGTGAACACGGTGCGACACAGCACACGACTCATCTGTCTTGGTCTCAATAAACGTATGTACTCGTATGAGTTGATTTCAACTACAGCATAATAAACAGATATATTTATCGGTTATCACTTTAACAATTAAGTTGTTTATAGTGTGCGTAATTTATTTGCGCATATGTCATCACTCCCGTACTGATAAAGTGGTTGCTGGGTCACTAAATATCTTAAATATTTATTGCAATTTAATTTTATTGTAACAGAAAATGTAGAATAGAATAGAATAATTTTTATTCAAAATACATTATTACATAGTATAGTAAAGTTGCAGTCTATTTACGTCCCACTGCTGGGCACAGGCCTCCTCTCATTTCTGAGAGGGTTTTAGGGCAAGGAAATGTCCGCCGCGGTGTCCCAATGCGTGTCGGCGAATTTCACGTCTTTGAAATATATTTTTTCTTATTTCTCGGACATGCAGGTTTCCTCACGATGTTTTCCGTCACCGTCGAGCACGTGGTAATTATTATTATTACATAATACTTACTTATTGAAAGTAATTTTTTTTTATATACCACTGGTTCGAAAAATACCTCTGTCCTGGGAAGAACCAGCAAGATACCCAGCGAGACTTTTTTTTAAACATATTTCACTTTTCAATAATTTTACTTTTTTGTTTGTACAAATTTTAAATGAGTATTACATGGACGTAGAGTATTAATAGAACCAACATGATGGCGAACACCTCATTCCCAGAGGTTTTTTCACTCGTGTATTATTTGATTTTATCTATAATAACCCTCTTTGTACGTTTTTTCTTTAAAAAGCATTTAAACTTGTTTATTGACAAATTTTGTACATTTTCTGGGATTTTGTTGTAAAAGCGTGTACATTGCCCCTTAAATAATTACTAATTCTGTGGAGTCTAGTAACTGGTATTACAAGCTTGTGTTTGTTCCTAGTGTTTAAAGTATGAACATCTTTATTCTTATCAAAGCTATATTGTTTTTATGCACATACATTAAATTTTGATAAATATATTGCGATGCCAAAGTCAATATGTTTATTTCTTTAAATTTTTCTCTAAGGGACTCATTACAATTTAAGTAATAAATCGCCCGTACGGCTCTTTTTTGCAAAACAAGTATAGATTCGATGTCAATCGCATTACCCCATAGCCAAATTCCATAAGACATCACGCTATGAAAGTAATTAAAATTAACTAATCTAGCTGTATCAACATTGGTGAGACTTCTAATCTTTTTACAGCATATTCTGCAGAACTAAGTCTGCCTGCTAATTTACATATTATGTATCTAATGAAACCCTTTCACAAAATACGTTTCTGCAATAACAAACGAGAGAGCAAAAATTCTAGCTAGTATTACAATTTCGTATGCAATATAATAATATGTACTTGATAACTTGAAGATAGATATGTATTTAAATAAATGGTCACTGGTGTGGCAGCCTCTGATGAAATGTAAAACATCAAATTTTTTAACAAAAATAGTCTCTATTACCATTCAAGAAAATACCTAGATCATAGAAATATTAAATAGAGGAGAAGTGGCAAGGGGGCGTGTCTGTGTCCGCACGATATGATCAAAATGCTCAGGTTCTTTCAAATGGCCGTCTTTGCGTATTAGTATACTTTCAACCGTAATCGTGAAACAATATCAGAATGCCGTGTTATTCAGTGATTTCTTGTAAAAACCGAAGCCAAAACAAAATCTTTGTAGATCATGGAATCACTTACCATATGTAAGAACAAGTATTTTACTATCTTTATCTTTAAAATCATGAAAAACAACAAATCGTAAAATATTTTTTGCTCTTAATGCGTTATTTTTGTATTCAAATATCACTGCAACGGTACTATTTTGTAGTAAATACATTGCTCCTTAACCACTACTTATGTATATCGCTAAGCGACTGAACAAGCAATGTAAATATGACAAAACGATACTTTATTTATGGCGATGCATCGTGTAGTACGGCCACTGTATCTTGCGATGAGTTAGTGTTGTGCTTGCGCAGATCCCCTAACGTATGTTATCGACAACAATGTCGATTGGCGAATTGCTATTATAGTTTATTCTTTCAATTTGTCAACCGTTTTTGCCCGGTGGGAAGACTGATGTGACATAATGGTATTTAATTATTTTGATTATTTTCACCGTTTACTACACTGAATTCGTAACTAGCGATCATAAAGTAAGTTGATTAAATACATAGGTTAATCATCGGTGAAGTGTTTTGGGTTGAATTATATATAGTATATTATGCCTTATCTTCGTGTTAATTCCATACTTTTATGTTTTCAAAAGCTTCGAATGCATTATTATACCTAATTGTCATGGTTCAGAATTCAGATAATATTATAATAGTGACTTTTGCTAAAAATAAGTCAACATAATTCTCCTGGCTATTTATTTGTTATGCATAAGTGTGTGTTTGTTTTCATATATATAACAATATCTTAACCAACCAGGGTTTTTTAAACAAAGGCTTGAAAAGTACATGGTGAGGTTAAAAAAATGCGTAGGATATATGTATATAATAAATAAATTATTATCGTACATTTTCAGCTTCCCAAAAGATGCTAATTTAAAAAAGAAATGAATTGATGCCACAGGAAGGCCACCAAACTGGTTCCCTATAAAAACTAGTACCATATGCCAAAATACCTACTTTTTCAATACGCTATGACAATCTAAACCAACATAACCGGATTTTTTTATTGTATTTGTTAGGTAGGTTAGGTACTTAATAATTTACGTTTAGCTACATATTGTTTATTTTTATTATTTATAATTTCCTGTGCATATAGTTTTTTATTTATTTTATTTTAAATTTTAGTGTAATTTTAGTATAAATGGAAGAGAATCGATAACTTTCCAATTTAGTCAATCACTAGTGTATATGTAAAATAAATGGCTTTTGTTTTTAAAATGCACAGCACAACGAAAGCGACTGATATTTTTGTGTGAGTAAGTAGTACGGTGCATGGTAAATGCACGCTGTTTCTGTTGGGATACGGTTTATAACTGATCGTGTAGTACGTTCTGATTTATAAAATGCGGGTGTGTGCGCGACTGCGTATCTATTGCTTTTACTGATCTGCAAGTGTAGTAGTAGGCGGGTGGTAGGGGCCAACTGGAGACACCGGGTTCCGATACATTTTCAACTATCGGGCATATCTCCTTCTATTATTATATCTATGACCTAGATGCTGCGAGTTTTTTTGGGGGCATTTAAGACAAATTTACAGTATTGTAGATCAAGTCAAGTATGCGATCGTATATCATCTTCATCTTTATATATTATATATTAAGGATTCGCGCGGGTGATTTCTGGATCTCTACAACAGTGCCACTTACCGGGTCCAATTACCTACTTGTCATAGACCGATGGGACGACAAACCGAACCCGGGACCTCATAATCAGCAGTCGCATTTACGACCGCTAGATCAACAAGGCAGTTCCTTTCAGGCAAGACAGTCTTCCCAGTTTAAAAAGTACGAAGGTCATAAGATATGTTGTTAGTCAAGATTTCCACGATAATAAGATAGGTATTTAAAAATTATCGCTACTCAGTTACTAATTAATTGCGGTCGATTGCAAAAAGAACATTAATACGTGGTAGAACCGTGCTGTAACGTATTTAGTTCAAGCATTCTAGATAGCAATGTATGAAAAATTGGCAAAGTTAATGAAGTACTTTTATCTATCGGCATATGTACGTTATAGAGCGAAGTTAAATTTTATCCACTCTCCCTTCCCTCCCGGGGAGTGTCACCCCCCGCGTGCCAGAAAGTGTCCCGAAGCGCGGTAATTTAGAAAACTACACGATACATGAAGTGTGTAGGTACAAAATGATCCCTGTTATCACGTTTAGATTATTCGAAAATGTGAAAAGCCGGTCGCCGCGCCTTGCGCCGCCCGTTAAAGTTACAGCCTATATACATATACACGTCCCACTGCTAGGCACAGGCCTCCTCTCATTTCTGAGAGGGTTTATTCAGGGCAATAAAAGGTCCGCCGCGCTGCCCCAATGCGTGTTGGCGAACTTCACATGTCTTCGAAATATATTATTTTTCTTATTTGTCAGACATGCAGGTTTCCTCACGAGGTTTTCCTTCACCGTCGAGCACGTGGTAAATCAGCACTTAAAATTGCAATTTAACAATTTCATTGGTGCTGACGGGGATCGAACCCGGGTTTCTCGCGTACTGTGAAACTTACAGCGAGCGCTAACCATCTGAGCTACAACGGCTCAGCTTGCGCCGCCCGTGGTATTTTGTTGTTATGGTTGTACTACCTCTGGGTGCTCGTTTTGTCCCTTACTTAGCTCTCTTGATGTTCAAAGGGATACTTTATTATTTTGCATTGGGGCAGCGCAGCGGATATATTCCTTGTCCTAAAACCCTCAAAGAAATGAGAGAAAGCATAGCCCAGCTGAGGGACGTATATAGCTTGTAACTTTACTTCTTTTGCTTACTAACAGAGAACTGTCTACAATTAAATATTCTTGGCAAGTATTGTCAGTGATGAGTTGTCAACTCTGAGGACTAGATGGAATTCATTGATTCATTGTTATATGTAAAATGTATGTGTGTGTTTATTTAACATTATAAATTTTTAAATTTAAACAGTAGCTTGTCCTAGTTTCGCCCAGGTATCTGTGGGCCGTGGCGAGACACGCCGGGATTAGAGTCAATCTAAGTACAGCGTAAAACATAAAGTTGTTATTGTAATGTAACGTACCTATCTATTTAAATTTGTGCGCATTTTTAACTTTAGAAATAACGATGCGAACGACTAGTCGTTTAAAACAAGTTGTATGAATAACCATTTCCTCCCAGGTTATTATAATAAAAATGTCCTCCTTAACGGAGAGTAGCCATCTGCGCAGAACAGGATTATAAAGTCCGAGTATAGGCAAACACGTGTACTCTATTATCCACCTCTTATAGTCCGATGGAACGGCAAACCACACGACCGGAGAGAGATCAGGCGCAGGACCAACGGCTTTACGTGCTTTCCGAGGCACGGGGGTGAAACACCGCCGACTTCCTGACTCCGGGCAGATACTGAGGAATTTCTTGATGGAAAAACTCAATAACTGATTTTTTGGCCCGACCTGGGATTCGAACCCGGGACCTCATGATCAGCAGTCGCACTACTACAACCACTAGACCAACAAGGCAACCATAAATAGTACTTGCATAAATAAAGTTTTTTGATAAAAACTAATCTATTTATTCGTAAGAAAATATATATGTATTCCTATATAAATAGTATTTTTCACAATAAATTAGAATGTAAGTTCTATTATTATCTAAGTATATATATATATATATATATATATATATATATATATATATATATATATATATATATATATATATTAGTCATTTTTATATATATATATATATATATTATAGTCATTTTTAATTTGGGAATTATATTGGTTGCATCATTACAAACAATTTTAAAGAAATCACTCTTTACAGAATATAATACATTTACAAAAAAACTACTTTTAAGTTTTTATTGTCATGTCTGACTCCTTTTAAGTCTGTATTTTGTAGTATCTAAACAATTTCAGAATAAATCGTCAAAGAAAATGCTTTTTTTAAGTTTTTTATTTACACTTGATATCAATATCACACATCGTGTTGAAATCATTATACATAATTTAAAAAAGTCACAAATTATAAAATTTATAATAGGTAATTCTAAAGTATGATCTCTGCAACCCTAATTTTCGACATTCACAATATTAATCTCACAACGGAAGAACATGCGTCGTGGGCGCATCAAAGACGACTAACGACCACAGAATACTTTACTCCTAGCTAACGACACATGTAATTGGGACAAGTTCAAATGAGTAAGCGTCGCCTCCTACACCCTACCACCCCTTCTCCGCCACGCGCTTCCAGCAAAAGCTCATACACGGACTATTACCGTTTAGAAGGTCCAATTAAATTGTTTTTATTTTTGGTTATGGTGTAATAAAATTATCCTATATGTACGAGCTGATGTGCTGTACAATCTTAGAAGTTGATAAAAATGATAAGGACTTGAACTGATTATGTAATTTATTCTGATATTATTGATAGTGAGTACAATGCGCGACGGCGAATGATTGCGTACTGAATGGATGAGAATGAAAAATGATACAATATGGTAAAAATGCTTAAGTGCAAAAATGTGCGGTTTGTAAAGACCGTACATGCTGCGGGGAGAGAGAGAGAGAACAGATGATGATTGATAGGCGATTACAAATTGATACTAATTGATAACGATGATTATACTATAAAAATTAGCTTATAAATTTCAATTAAAAAACTTATAAATTTCACACTTCACTACACTGCACTAAGATCACAAAAACGTTTGCAAACTGTAGGCGACGTCGACTTATCCAGTGCGCGTGCACTCAGTTCACCCGATGACGTAACTGCGATACCGCGGGGCTCGACCGATGTTGCTTGCTCTGTGTTTCGGTTCGTGCCAGTGAACTGTACATTCAAGCCAGCTGATCTTTCGCTTTGAGAGGGACCTTGTATACGTGCGGCGCATCTGCGGCGTAGACTCCGCAAGGCGATTAATGTTGATGCTAGTATAGCTGCTCCCAGCAGAAGATAAATAAGCACATATTGATGTAGGTCGTGGTTTGATAACTGATTTACCATCTCTGTATCAGCGTTGCTTGTCTTCAGCTGCTCTATTTGGTGTCCAATACTTGACAAGTGTTTTCGATTCTCCTCATTTTCTGACTCGTCGAATTTCTCGAGCCTTTGGAGAGGAATAGATAGGTTGATGACATCATTGATTGGAGGTATGTCTATCTTTGCAAGGTCGGGCTTGATATTATAATTAGTGACCTGCTTTCTGTGTGAAAATATTGTCAATGTTTCACTTTTAATGAAACAGCCGTCCTCGAGAATGATAATACCGGCCTTGCTAAGTCGTTGCGCTGTAACATGATGCTCGCATATTATTCTTATCATCCTTTGATTACAGCAAAAGTACAGGTACGTATTTAGTTTGTTAAGTTCAACCCATATATCCTTGCAGGGCGAAGTTTTGATTTCACACTGACCTGTGTCTTCATTTTTGATGCAGAGAATATCGTCCGAATTCATATGGAAAATAGGTTTCTGTAGCGGGCAAAGGTGAGTCTCAGCGTTGAACTGTGTACATCTTCGAACTTCTTCTTCTGATAATGGTACGTACGAGTCCTTTTGGATGTTGATCGCGATATGATCTGCGATAGGAGTGATGCGGACCATCTGTTTTTGTACTTGCTGCGGGATAGATATAAGCCTGTAAATCTCGTAGGTATCCCTGCTTACCAACGGGATTTTGATCTCGAAAATAAAGTATTGGCTTGTCATCCTTGCTTTTACTTCCAGTAAATGATAGAGTCTGGATAAGTTGTTTTGGATGTTGTTTATAGGCAGAGCTAATTCCTTTGATAATTGGCCAGAGATAATATTTAACTCTTCATTCAGTTGTTCAGGCGTTAATAAATAAACATTAAACTGCCCATAGTGGATGTCTGTGATGGTCTCCACCAACGTTTCTTGAATGTTTTTAAGATTGGCCAAAATGTTGTTTGCTATCATGGATGAGAGAATAAATTCATTGATGATTTTTTCGGTCTGAATTTCCTTTGTTATGATGTTGGCTTCTTTTTCTAGCTCTATGATGTGGGCATTGAAGATCTTGTACTGCTTGTTAATAGACTCTTCGATTCGACTCAAAAGGTTATATTCAGCTTCAACCACGGATGTTTGATTTTTCCATAAAAGAGCAAGATGTTTCTGATTCATCCTGATTATATTGATGTCTCTCTCGTATTTTTGAGCAAACTCTTCGTCTAACACACCGAACAAGCTGTGCGCTAGGTATCCGACACCGTTGATAAGCCCGCGCCGGCGTCTCGAGCGCGTGTATTGCTGACCGAGCAACATATGATGATAGTAGTCCAGTTCAGTGGCCTCATGACGTAGTTGTGACAACATTACGTCACATTTTGTTTGTTTGGATATCTTGGAGCATATGTTATCCAAATAATCGAAGTACTTGCGATACAATTCAATGCCTTGCCAGTACGGATTCATTTCGTAGTAGACAATGAGTTTCCACTGATCTCTGACAAGGTGCATGTTGGAAATTTTGTCCAAATAAATGCTCTGATTATTGCTTAGACTAAGTAGGTTGAAGGCACACTGAACGGGTGAAATGATGGTAAGTAAAGTCAACATTGCTAAAGCTATGAAGTTGCATGATTTTTTGCTTCGCGTTCTTTTTGCTTTGGTGCTTTTTGCTGTAGACTCCTTATTGCTTGATTCCGAATTTTGCTCGCTACCAACGTAATCATCTGATAGAAGTGGTGATATTTTTGTAATAGGCCTCTTGATAATGTTGTTTTTAGTTTTCAGGGACACCACTCGGACCAGATCGTCCTTTCCAGGGTGAAGTTCAACAACTCTAGCGAGCGCCCACTTGCCGGGAGGTAAGTTGACGTCATGTATGACGACAACGTCACCAATTTCCATGTTTCTTTGCTTCTGTTGCCACTTGCTTCTAGCTGATAATTGGCACAGGAACTCGGACTGCCATCTCTTCCATATGTCGTAGAAGATTTTCTGTACCAGTTGCCAACGTGTGCGCTCGTCCCTTTCGGTTTCGATGATGGTGAGGGTGGGGCCACTCGCCAGAAAATGTGACGGGGTGAGGAAGTTGATGTCCTCGGGATCTTCGCTCAGGGCGCACAGTGGCCTTGAGTTCAGGCACGCTTCCAGCTGTGACAACAATGTTGATAGCTCCTCAAATGTAAGCTTTTGTGCTCCGATGACTCTTCGTAAGTGGAATTTTAGGCTTTTCACCGCCGCTTCCCATAGACCTCCTGCACTAGGCCACGAGGGGGCGTTGAAGTGCCATTCGATCTCCATGTCTGATATTGCTGCGAAGAAATCATCGTCCAAGGCTTGTCGAAGATTGATGAATTCCTGCTGTAAGTGTTTGTAGGCGCCGACGAAGTTGGTCCCGTTGTCGCTGTACAGGTGACGCGGTGCTCCACGGCGCGTTGCCATTCGTCGGAGTGCTGCGAGGAATGCTGATGAGGAGAGGTCTGATACCATTTCCAGGTGTACGGCCTTAGTGACCATACACACAAAAACTGCGACGTATCCTTTCGTCGTTTTTATGCCTCGTCCTTTGTTTGCTTTCACGTCGATGAAACCGGTGTAATCGGTACCAACGTGGTAAAATGGCCTGGTTGGGTTACATCTTGCTGACGGTAGGTCTCCCATGATTTGAGTCTGTTTGATTGGGTTGTGTCTTCTGCAGACAACACATTCACGGATGCGTTTTTTGACAGCCCTGTTGCCGCCAATAATCCAGTAATGCTGTCTCAGATGCGATAGAGTCAGGCGGGCTCCACCGTGGAAGGTGGCCTTGTGTGCCTGATCGATTATGAGCTCAGTGAAGTGTCCGCTGTGTGGCACGATGAGAGGATGCTTCATGTTTTCATCGATGCTTGCATTATTGATCCTGCCACCAACTCTTAGAAGATCGTTTTTATCCAAGAATGGATTAAGGGACAGCAGTTTGTTGTTACGCTTCACTTTCCCCTGCTTCTTGATGGTAAGTATTTCTTCATAAAAATACTTTTCTTGTATGTGCTTTATAATAATGTATTTTGCTTGTTTGATTTCAGGTGCAGTTAGATACGGCGTCTTCGGTTTGGAATTCGACACCGCCCGCAATACCCAGGTAAGTATACGCGTCACTCGCGTCATACAGCTATGTTTGTTTATCAACGCTTCGATTACGTCAGAGCTGTGACGTTGAATAGTGACGTTGGTTTGCATTGCTTTCTTCACTTCTTGATTCGTAGTGTATGTTTTTGTGGTGGTTTCTTTTTGATATGTTTTCAGCCATGATGGGCCTTGCCACCACAAGGGATGATTTTTGAGGATTGCTGTTGATACCCCACGGCTGGCGCAGTCTGCTGGATTATCAGTCGACTTGACATACTGCCAACAGTCCGCAGGTATGATTTCTTTGATTTGTTGTACACGGTTGGCGACGAATGGCTTCCAGCGATTGATGTCGCCTTGGATCCAGCCGAGCACAGCTGTTGAGTCTGACCAGCCGAAGGTCTTGATGTTTTGCTCTGATAGACTGTGTTTGATTGTCTGCATGAGTCTTGATAATAAGTGAGCGGCACACAGTTCTAATTTCGGCAATGATATGATTTTTGATGTCGGAACTAGTTTTGATTTTGCTGCTATCAGAACTACTGCTTGTTCACCTTGTTTCTTGCTCTTGATTTTGCTGTAGATAACACAAGCGTAGGCACGTTCTGAGGAATCGCAGAACCCGTGTAGCTCAATGTCGTCGTTCTCATAACTTTGAAGCCATCTTGGTACTTGGATTTGATTGATGCCTTCGAGGTCATGTTTGATCTTAGACCACTCTTCTTCAATGCTTAGTGGAAGTTGGTCATCCCACTTCAAATCTTCTTTCCAGACTGATTGGAATAAGAGTTTCAATCTTGTTGTTACAGGACAGAGCCACCCGGCCGGGTCGAAAACCTTTGAGATGTCTGAAAGTAGTGACCTTTTTGAGGCTGGTTTGTCTGTTGATGTGTTGATTTTGAGCTCAAAGGTGAAGACGTCCTTCTGAGGGTTCCAGCGCAGTCCCAGGGTCTTTGTTGATTCTTTCTGCTTGAAATCAAACCCAATTTGATGATTGCTATCTGTGTCTGATCCTGCTGCTTGTAGTAACTCATTGCTGTTTGAGCACCACCTTCGTAGATTAAACCCCCCTGATCTGAGTAGGTTGATCAGATCTGTTTTTAATTTTAGAGCAGCTGGGATGCTGTGCTGACCGCTTAAGACATCGTCCATGAAAAAGTCTCTCTTCAACACCTTAGCTGCTTCAGGGAAATGCTGTCCTTCGTCGCGTGCTAATTGCTTTAGTGTGTTCATTGCCAGGAACGGCGCTACTTTCGTCCCGTACGTCACAGTTAATAGTTCGTATTCTTGAAGTGGCTGATTTGATGATTCACGCCATATGATTTTTTGTAGATGTTTGTCGTTATTATTGCAGAGGATCGCTCGAAACATTTTTTCGATGTCTGCAGTGAAGGCGACCTTATACTGTCTCCAACTTATGATCAATGATAGTAAGTCTGCTTGCAGATTGGGTCCGTTGTACATCAAGTCGTTTAGGCTGTAGCCTGATGACGTCTTTGATGACGCGTTAAATACGACGCGTAATGCAGTTGTAAGCGATTCGGCGCGCTGTACACAATGATGTGGCAGGTAGCAACTCGTTGCCGGGATCGTGTTTCTGTTACGAGTACATTGCTGCATATGTTCTAATTCAATGTATTCGCGCATAAAGTTTTTATACATTGCTGCGAGGTCTTCGTTTTTGGCGAATTTCTTTTCCAGCTGATAAAGTTGTGCCACGGCCTTCTGCTTTGAATCACCCAGCTTTTCTTCGAAGCCTGGTTTCATGGGCAGACGTACAACATATCGACCGTCTTCTCGTCGTGTTGTTGTGTTGTTATAATGCTCCAAGCAGTATTGATCCTCGGATGATATTGTTATTTTGTTGTCTGCTATGTCTTCGATTGTCCAAAACCTCTGAATATTTTGTAAATCGTGCAGAACAACATTACACTGATAAGACTTCAGGTTGCCGCAGATGATCCAACCGAGTCGTGATTGCTGAACAATCGGTTGATTTTCATCTTTTCTGATGATTCCACTCATGATGATGTTCGAGTAGATGTTCGCACCCAGTAATATGTCTATGGGACGGCTGATATTGAAGTCTGGATCAGCAAGCCGTATACCTTCAAGACGTTTCCATGACGGTTTGTCAAAGGATCTGTTCGGTAGATTGTTTACCAAACTTTTCATGATGATGACGTCAGTATTGAATGTGTATTCTGAATTCATAGATGATGCTGTTATAGTGATGATACCTTTGCAGTTATTTTCCTTTGTGCCAATCCCGAAAATAATACCCTTGCAACGTTGTCGTGGAAGGCCAAGTCTTTGAGCGGCATTTTCGCTTATAAGTGATGTTTGTGACCCTTGATCAATCAGCGCTCGCATCGTCAGATAGCTTCCATCAGCTGATAGCACCTTGATTTGGGCTGTTGCCAGGAGGATTTCGGCGACGTTTTCTTGTGAAACATGTGTCACGTTTCTTTGCTGTGTAACTCTTTTGTTGCTGTCTCGCTCGCTCGCGTTGATATTTGATGCGTATGCTTCGTGCAATAAAGTATTGTGACCGCATTTGCAATGCGCGCATCTTTTGTCGGAAAAACAGTCCTTGCCTTTATGATCAAAAAGACAGTTTTCGCATAAATTCAATTTTGCCACTGTTTTTCGTTTTAATTCTGGTGTCTGACCTAGAAACGATTTACAGTGGAAAATTCCATGTTGTTCATTGCACAATGGACACGTGTATTTATTCCTTGCTAACGATTTCAATGACTTCACATTTGTATGATTGATAAATGCCTTAGTTGATGCACCCGGGTATGCCTTGGAATATTGAGCTTTTTTGGAATCTTGATAGGTAGCTTGCTGATTGCTCCGCGGCGCTTCTTGCTTGCGTCGAGACGATTCTAATGCTGTGAATCGCATTTCCAAAAAAGTTAGAAATCCTGATAGCGTAGGCAATTCCCTCGGATCTTCAAGATATTCGAAGTAGTCATTGTGTGTATCAGTGTCCAATTTCTGCATCAACAAATGTACCACCAAAGGATCCCAACTTGATGTATTCACGCCTAAGTTTTTTACGGCACTTAGACACTCTTTTGTGGTGTCGTGCAATTTTTTCAGGGCAAATGATGATTGGTGTTGTATTGTTGGCAAGCCAAAAAGCGTGTTCATGTGAGAACTAAAAATCAATCGTTTGTTGTTATACCGATGATTCAGAATTTCCCAGCATGTTTCATAGTTTTCTGAACTAATATTTAGATGTTGTATTAGTTTCTCGGCTTCTCCCTTGACCTTGCTTTTTAAATGTTGCATTTTTTGCACATTTGAAATGAATTTATTCTTGTGGATCATTTCCATAAAGAGATCTTTGAAAGATGACCACTGCTGATAGTTGCCGCTGAACGTAGGGATTTCCATTTTTGGCGTAGAATGCTTTTGATGAGATACGGACCACATCTTGCTGTTGATTGATTTTTTGATCTTTTTGTAGCTGTCTTCGAACATGTAGTATGTTTTTTCGTACTGCACATCTTCTGTGGTAAGCTCGCTGTCGATCTCCCAGTGTAAGGAGTCCACGGCATTCCAGCGAAGTTGTAAGTCACGTAAGCTGTCCTCGAGCTCCCACTTTTCGGTAAGTAACTCGAGATTAGTGGCATTGATTGCTCGTTCTAGTGCTTTAAAATTGCTTTTTTGTTTCCGGTACATCTCGTCAAGTTTGCTGTGGTTACCTCTGTCTACTCGGCTGGTGCTGGCCTGACCTGATGGGGACGCTGTTGCAGCCGTTGATGGTGGACGCCAATCTGTAGTCACGCCGGCTAAAGGAGTAGCAGGTCTCAGAACTGACTTCTTTTCTTGATCAGTAGATAGGTGTTGCTGAATAATTCTCCGACAGTCGGTGTAATATGACTTTGCTTTTTCGAAGTGATTTTCCAAGAAATAAGTGTAGTCTTGGTCCTCGTACTCACACAACTTGACATGATTGGCTTGGAACTCTCTCCAGTACTGATCCAGAGTCTCTAGTCGCCTTGATATGTAAGATGGGGTTTTTCTTTCAGCTCCATCTTTCTTGAAGTTGGTGAATAACTGCTCCATTGCTTGAAGAAGTTGTTGCTGAGTTGATAGTAAATCTTCCATTTTTTTTTGATTAATGGACGATTTGATTGATAATCCGGTGACGGATGCTTCCGAGTCACGGAGGTGATGCTGTTGCTAAGTGCTCCGGTATCCTAATGCAATATATGCGCCTTCTCAATCTCGTCGGTGAGACCCGCTTGTGGGAGGCCGACTCGACCGATTCGCTATTGCACTTCAGACACAGAAACACAAGACAAAAAATGTTTTTCGTGAGTGATGGCGTGATGTTTACCAATCACTGCTGCTGGTGATGATGTATGCGGTAGCAGAAAATTGTTCACTGCGCAATAGCTTTTAAAAATAACTTGTAGCGTTTTTGCTAAGTAGGCGGTAATACGTGGGCAGCACTAAACGGCGAAACGAAGTCACGTTGTCGAACCGCGTGGTCCCGCTTTTCTCTTACCGGCACTAGATCAATGCTCGAAGGACCATTAAGATGTACGAGCTGGTGTGCTGTACAATCTTAGAAGTTGATAAAAATGATAAGGACTTGAACTGATTATGTAATTTATTCTGATATTATTGATAGTGAGTACAATGCGCGACGGCGAATGATTGCGTACTGAATGGATGAGAATGAAAAATGATACAATATGGTAAAAATGCTTAAGTGCAAAAATGTGCGGTTTGTAAAGACCGTACACTATATATATAGGATAATATTAATAAATTAAAATATATATATGTAGAAAGGGTAATTGAGTATAGTACAGAGACTAATTTTGTAGTTAGGAATAATAATTAATTCGTTTACACGAATTAATTATCCAACGAATCGAGGATAAACTAGTAACGGAATACGACAAGCGTACCGTTCCACGTCAGAGCCCAGACTGTCCTAACGGCGGCCGCGCCGTCCGTTTTATACAAGCAAAACGAGCGCCACTGCAGGTGCAATGGTGCAGGTGTGCGGAACACGTGTTATTTACAAGAATTCTGTCTAACTGCACCGACGGCTACCGCGCCGCACGTGCAATGGTGCTGGTCCCGTCACGGTCATACTGACATGCGTGCGTCCTCGCACGCGCTCCATCACAATTTTAGTTATCTGTAGACAAAAAACATCGTTAGACTATCCTGACATAACAGCGTCTGGTCCGGTCTATATTGATCCTTCAGACTTGGGTGACAATCAGTTTTGTTCCGGCAGTAAGCCCCACAAAACTTTAATCAACTTTATGCGAGATCGGAATGATTAGTCTGTAGCTTTTTCTATTTTCTCTTTTTTTTTTTCAAGTACTGTTTTCGCTAGTCCGGAATCACTATTCCCTATAGCCATATTATTGGACCGGCACAAAGCCCTGCAATGATAGTAAGAACTATTTTTTTTTCAAGTACTATTTGCTAGTCCGGAATCACTATTCCCTGTAGCTATATCATTGGACCGGCAAACGCCCTGCAATGATAGTAAGAACCACTTTTTTTCTTACTCTCTTTTTTTTCAATTCAGTATAGAACATGTACAGACCAACCATACCGCAAACATGTCCCTGTCACATTCACACAAAAGTGTATCGTGAGGGACGTAGTGACATGATAACACCTAAGTATGTAAACCAACAGCAACACGACACATCCCAGTGCAGCACAGACCAGCCTTCCTGCAACTCCACGTTCCTTTCCTGCACAAGAATAATTACTTCGCTAGAGTGTTACAACGTATCTAGTATTTTCTAGATGCACAGACACGGCTACCTCTGACTGTCGCAGGTCCTCGTGCGGTTGACAGTGAACAGCATACGGTCTATCAGTTATCACCACCTGCTAACAGATATTAACTCTTGTTAAATATTACAACGGTCGACCATCCCAGACTTCATTTAAGTCATGAACGCGCCGATATGGCTACCTCCAGGCAAACGCACTCCAGCTTTTCGTTCTGCTGCGTTCGTGCCACAATCGCGCCAGCGAGCCGTCGCGCCGTAGCCGTACTAGCGCTAGCGAATCGTTGCACTGCTTTGTAAAATTAAAAGAAATCGAGATAAATGTATTGCGAACCATGGAATTTCGAGCTTCCAAAATTCATCACATATTCTCTTAAGAAACGGCAACTGTATGACATTTGAAAACATTGCAAAAAAAAAACAACAGAAACTATGTGTAGAGGCAAATACCACAACATATTTCAAAGGGAAGGAGACAACTGCGCAAAATCTACGAAAGCCGACCTCAGACGTCTATTTACAGCGCCAAAGCACCATTTGTTCGGCGGCCGCTTGAATTGCCCTGCCGTAAGATCAGCCGATAAGTTACGGACTGTAGCAGTGTAGGCTCAATCTTACCAGCGCTTGGCTGTACCTGAACCATATTCGATTAGCCGTCACAACATCTTCCTCATTGATCATTGTTGTAGAGACTTCTACGAATCCCTCGACATCAAACCTCAATCTTGTCGACGACACAATATTCGGAGAAAACTGCAACACTGATCAACACATTAGAACACAAAAATGTCACTTATTATTTTCAATTCATAGCGTGTTAAAGTTAATCCTTTATTTTGGTACACCCTTAAACGTTTTGAATTTCAAAATATAGCAAATGATAATCATGTTTCGCGTGAACTATCAAATTACAATGCAACTTAACAACTTAATTAGAAAGCCTTCAACATTTCTTTTCGACATTTGTTAACATATTTAGGCACGTCAAGAAATAATGAAAATACTTGCGGGTACTTTTAATACAAATCGAACAAATTAAAAAAATTGGCGTAAATAATTTCACTTTATCTTTTCTCTACACTTTAATGCATTACAGTCTTCCACAAATGTAATAATCCTCATACTATTCGAAGATTAAATGTGGGCAAAAATGGGGACTTTATCCCACTTCTGATGTAGAAAGGGTAATTGAGTAGTACAGAGACTAATTTTGTAGTTAGGAATAATAATTAATTCGTTTACACGAATTAATTATCCAACGAATCGAGGATAAACTAGTAACGGAATACGACAAGCGTACCGTTCCACGTCAGAGCCAAGACTGTCCTAACGGCGGCCGCGCCGTCCGTTTTATACAAGCAAAACGAGCGCCACTGCAGGTGCAATGGTGCAGGTGTGCGGAACACGTTTTAATTACAAGAATTCTGTCTAACTGCACCGACGGCTACCGAGTCAAGTTAATGGGAGCGGTGGAGGCGTTTTTAAAAACTAAAATAAAACTAAGAGATGTCCGTACAGAAGCTCATGTACTTCAACAATGGCAAACTTATTCTAATACATCTTTCATGCAGACTTTATTACATTTGCTTACTCAAGTGACACGATATAGGCCACACACAGGGTGCAAAGTCAGCAATAGTATTTATGCACGTACTTGTATCACTCTGTGTGGGGTCGAATCCATGACTCTTCCCTCCCCAAGAGCGAAATTATCGGCATTTTCAGGAATCCGATGATTTCGCTTTATTACACACGGTTTATATCTAATTATAAGAACAATACAGAAAATAATTGGTAGAATTACATATAAAATTATCGTTCCTAAACTCACACTTTTAACGTTAATAGCACTTGCATTTTCACTGAGATTTATTTTGTTAAGTTTTACTAGTTGAAGCAATTGTTTAGTTTCGTCTAGATTTATGCCTTTTAAACTCACTTCACTGACAATGGGAGGCTTCGAAATCTTCAGTTCTGGCAAGTTAGTCATTGGGTAAATTCGGTAATTTAGGTCATCTGAAGAAGATTGGTGGTATTTAAAATGAATATTTCCAATTTCACCTTCACAGAAATCGTCTACTGTGATTATGTAAGTACCACATAAAAGTTCATGAGTAACGTCATTTTCGCACTTTCTGGTAAGTATCCTATGGTTTCTCACGTACAGTATCCAGCTTTCGTGGCTTATTCGTTGGATTTTGGGATCTTCAATGTCCACGGTATGCTGTTCACAGGCATCGAGGCTTGATTGAAACTCCATGAGCTGTTCCACGCAGCTTTGTTCTGTATGCAGCAGCACATCGTCGTTATTGCACAGGAATTGATTATCCAAAGTGATTTGTTTACAGGCTCTCGGGACTGGCAAGTATTCCTTTTCTTTCACCAATAGGTATGGGTATTTGGGAATAACTATAATAGTTTTGTTTGCAATAGCAACTGGCAATGAATACATTTTGAAATAACTATATGTTTTATTCCCTACTAAAGGGACCTCTAAGATAAACGTGATCTGGTTTCCTTTTATAAAAGCCTTAACCTTAATACAATTTTCTAGTTTAACTAAGTTATTTTCATTTACAGGATATAATAGATTTTCAGTTGTCGCGATTGATTGTAATAAATTTAACAATTCCGTAGAGTTAAAAATTGCTTGATGCAGAACGGATACCTTACTGAATGCTAGTGCAGTTTCGATTTCTCCTAGTATTACGTTAATAGTTCTAAAATAACTCAAAAACATGTCAAACATACCTAGGACATAGGTAGAATAAATGGAGTTTTCTTCTTTTGTAATTAGGAATTTAACAATTCTTTCAATTCTCTTCAAGCGTTCATCTAATATTAAAGTATTGTTATGTAAGGTCTCTGTACTGTTGATGAAACTATCCAAGATTTTGGAGACTAATGTAATTCTCTTATCCGACATTATCTGATTATCGTTTAGTTTAGAAATCAATGAGTCATATCGGACGGCATCATCATGATCCAAATTTCCAGTTACTATTTTTATCATAGACCCAAGCGGGTCAATAATGCCTCTTTTAAATCTTTTCGATGGCACAAGTTGCCGAAATTTTTCTATAGTTGCATCTCTTAAATATCCTACATGTGTTCGAATAGCTAAAAATTCATGAATATATGGTTTATTAACATCTATCAACGCAACGAATTCGTCATACTTTAATATACTAAAATCTAAATCACTACCTATACCTTCTAAGTTTAAAGTTTTAATAATAAGCCAATTGTCTATTTGCAATGAGGCACGACCCAGTTTGACAGGCAGGATTCCTGGGTTTTTTTCAAGTTTTCGAAGTTGAAGGGTCCATCCTTCCTGAACCATCGTCAGAATTATTATACACCACCTGTGGAGGACGTTTAATATTTTTAATTGGCACTGAAGTATTTCTATTACCAATCCTAACAGGAACTATATTTCTTTCTATATTACCACTAACGACAGCTTTCCTATATCGCGGTTTATCTTTACTTCTTCTTATGTTAGATTCCTTGGCGTATATAACATCTCCTATTCTAAAATTTCTATCTGTTTCACCGCCCTTTTGTTCCCTTACCTTTTCCTTTTTCTCTAACATTTTTTCTGATATATAATTATATAGATATCTAATACGTTTAGCATGATCTTTTAATAGTTGTTGGGTGTAACATTTCTCGAAATTCGCGGCGAACGTTGAATTAGAGTCGGTATGACCGAAAACGATTTCAAAAGGAGTAAGGCCGGTTGTACTATGTATGGTGTGGTTATAAGCCATAATTGAGTAACTCATTACAGTAGCTGCGTCTGTACACTTTCGTTCGTATTTCGCCAATCTGTATATCTCTATAATTGTGGAGTGGAATCTCTCTATTATGCCTGTTGAATTCGGGTTATTAGGAGTAGTAATGTGTAGTAGTATGTTATACATAGTCATAAGTTCCCTAATGAGTTCATTATTAAATTCACTACCGGGATCAGAAGTTATTTTTTTAGGTGTTCCGTATATTGAAAAATATTTAATAAGCGCTCTTACGATTTCCGGTGCGGATCTATTTGGGATTTCGATAGCTTGTCCTAGCTTACTAAATGCGTCAACCAAAGTTAGGTAATAAACGGATTCAATTGAAAAAAGGTCCATGAAAACTTCTTGGAAGGGGGCGTTTTGGGTTTGAGTTAATTGAAGTAATGGTTTAATGGGTTTTCTTTCATATTTCATTTTCCTACAGGCATCACAAACATTAAGTACTGCAGCAATCGTCTCTTGCATGTTCTGCCAATAATAATTTCTTTTAATTCTACTCATTGTTTCCTTTATTCCTCTGTGACACGTCTTTCCTTCATGATGTTGCAGTAT
The DNA here is from genome assembly GCA_033319125.1 of Parnassius glacialis. Classification (NCBI taxonomy): domain Eukaryota; kingdom Metazoa; phylum Arthropoda; class Insecta; order Lepidoptera; family Papilionidae; genus Parnassius; species Parnassius glacialis. The sequence goes on from JAVANC010000016.1 coordinate 39,748,385, forward strand.
GATTTCTTTTTGTTCTCTCTCGTCTTCTACATATATAACACGCTCTGTACATTCAATAAATTCTACCATTCCCTTTTTAAATAGCTGTATAATAATTTTAGAGAATTCTTTTCTATGTTGAATGTTTTCGAAATAAATAAAATATTTAGTCTTGGGCTTAATGTACTCTTTTAAGAAATTTTTTATAAGATCTTCATTCTCAAGTGGGGCAAAAACTTCGAGGACCTTTTGTTTATCCCTGGATAAATTTCTCACTTGTACTTCATTTTTATGCCAGGTATAAACTAAAATTTGGTTAGGTTTTGAGTCAATGGCCTCCTTTAATATAGGAATACCATTCGATTCTAGATCTTGTCCAGAGTGTACGGTTACTATACTACTATCAGTAGATATAGGTGGTAACGGGTATTTCGTGTTAGTCTCTAATTGGTCGACGGATATAGTGGCGGATGTGTCAGTTACAGTTATTGTCCTAGAGTCGTCCCTATTTCCAGTCGTTAAGTCCATAATTTGGTCCGTTAATTCAGTCAGATATTTTTGCAGTTTTTGTTCTTTAGGGTCCAGGTTTACTTCCAATGATTGTGAGTCATCAGAGTCTATGGCATTTAGTTTTATCCGAGAGAGGGCATCAGCATTACTATTTTGTTTTCCGTTTTTGTATACAATATCAAAGTCGTACTCTTGAAGACGTAAACGCCAACGGGTCAATTTATTGTTCGGTTCTTTGAGTGAATAAAGCCAAACTAGTGGTCTATGGTCGGTATATATGGTAAACTTACGCCCGTAAAGGTATGGTCTAAAATGTTTTACGGCCCATATTATGGCGAGTAGTTCACGCTCTATTGTACTATATCTGCTCTCAGTGTCGCTGAGAGTTCTACTAGCGTAGGCAATGGGCTTATCGGATCCTATTGCCCCCTGCGATAAGACCGCACCTAAAGCAACAGTAGAAGCATCTGTGGTTAAAACATAAGGTTTGTCTGGGTCTGGTTATTGGAGTAAAGGCGCATTAGTCAGAAGCTCCTTACACTTCTGAAACGCATCAATATATTTTTGATCTATTACAATTTTATTTCTCTTCTTTAGGCATGCTGTAAGGGGTTGAGTGATTTTGGCGAAGTCTTTTATAAAGCGTCTGTAATAACCAATCAATCCTAGGAAACTCTTGATCTCGGTAGTCGTCCTTGGTAACGGGTAGCTTAGTACAGCCTGAATCTTGTCATCGTTTGGTTTAAGTCCGTCTTTAGTAATAACGTGCCCTAGGTATAACACTTCTTTTCTCAAGAATTCTGATTTGTCGAGTTGTATTTTTAAATTGGTCGATCTCAATCTGTCAAAAACTGTCCTTAATTTTTGTAAATGCTCCTGGAGGCTACTCGAGAAAATAATTATGTCATCAAGATAGACAAGGCAATGAATTCCTTGTAAGCCTCTTAGGATGTTATCCATGGCTCTTTGGAAGGTGGCTGGAGCTGTCTTCAGGCCAAAGGGCATTCGAAGGAATTCATAGTGACCGTTCTCTGTGCTGAATGCCGTTTTTTGTCTATCTGATTCGTTGATCTCAATTTGGTGGTATCCACTAGCTAAGTCCAAGGTTGAAAAGTAAGTACTCTTACCTAGTTTGTCAAAAATGTCAGTGATATTGGGTAAAGGGTACTTATCGTCCACAGTTATGTCGTTTAGACGTCTGTAATCGATAACCATCCTATACTTCATTTCACCAGATGCGTCTCTCTTTTTGGGTACTAAATGTACTGGGGCTGACCAAGGCGAAAAGGATTCCTGAATCACATTATCATTTAATAGTTTCTGTACCTGGTTTTTAATTTCATGTGTTTGAGCGGGAGGTTGTCTATAGGGTTTGATATAGATAGGGTCTTCGTTTTTTGTTCTAATATAGTGTTTCACTTCATTAGCAAAAGATAAAGGTATTTGATCACTATAAAAAATATCTTTATATTCTCTACATAAGTGGTATATCGATTTTTGTTCTTCTTCCGACATGTGGTCTAAGCGTAATTTCTCTAAATTTTGCTCTAATATTTTATCTACTTCAATATCTGATATATCTGTAATATGGTTAACTACACATTTAGTCGCTTTACTCTCTTCATATGCTTCTACATTCAATGGTTTTTTAATAGTTAATTTTATCGGTATATCTAAGGTATTCTGGATTACTGTAGTCGTATAACCATCCTTACATCTCACTAACGCACTAGGCATTCGCACACCCTTACAGAATTCTTTATAATCGATTACAGCATTACCTGAATATAAATTTGTTGGGAGTTTGACTCTTTGCTCAGAACGGGGAGATAACTCCAAAACGTAAGAAGATTTACTATGTGTTATAGGTATTACGGTAGTTTTAGTTTTAAGAATTTCGTTTTTTAAATCTATTACTGCTTCTAGGTTGCAAAGTATATCATTCCCAATTAAGCCATCGTACCTAGAGTCGACATTGTAAATGTATAGTTTATGAATATCGTTACAGTTGAAAATTGGTAAAGACGGGATTTGAATAACTTGATCATGTCTGCTCGATGCATGTGTGCTAATGACTTCGAATGGTTCGTGACTTATGTACTCTGGAAAGTACTTATAAGCTTTGGATGGACTAATGAATGATCGCGTACTACCTGTATCAATCATAAATTTGGAGTCGATTTCCGGTATATAAATAAAAGGCAATCTCAAATTAGTACTACAATTTAATTCTATTTTTTCGTAGGTTCCGAGGCTTCGACCTGAAAATCCTTGTCGTCCATATTGGTTGGGACGCTATGTGTTACTTCAGGAATTATTGTCGAATATTCATTTTCATAATAATCGAGCTCGGGAACATTAAGGCCACTGCTTGAGTACTCCTCATAGCAGCAGTTATCATAAGAAATTGGGTACACATCGCCGCACGCATCATCGTAATACGTATTATCAAGGTCGAGTTCATTTAACTGAAAGCCTTGTTGATTTGTTTTAAGTGGTGGTGCCGTTCGCATTGTGACGTCACTGGGCCCAGTGTATTGATTTTTATTTAACTGAGGCTTGTAACCAAATTGTTGGGGCTTATAAAAGTTTTGCTGTTGGTTTCCAAATTGTTGTGGGCGCATACCGAATTGTTGAGGTTTATTAAATGTTTGTGGTTGCATTCCGAACTGTTGGGGACGCATATTAAATTGTTGTGGGCGCATATTAAACTGTTGCGGGCTTATACCAAATTGTTGCGGGCGAAAGCCGAATTGTTGGGGGCGGTATCCAAAATTTTGATGATTATTATTAAATTGAGTTAGTTTTGATTGTGACCCCTGCGGAAGTCCAAAGTTAAATTTGTTAGGGGTTAATTCGGGTTTATAGCCCATCGGTGCCATTGAATTAAAATTATTTGTACCGAATTTAAACGTAGGATTATTATTTGGTAAACTGGGTGGCGTTGGTTTATTACTAGAATTACTATACATTTTATTACGCAAGGTATACTGCTCATGGAAGTTGACTTCTTCCATGACCACGCTTAAAGCCTCTTCTAGTGTACTGAGCGCTTTTAAGCGAACAATTCGCACCATATTTTCTGGCAAATTATACAAAAAGACATTTAAAGATGTGTTATTATATATAATAATTTTACTACTCTTTACATTCGCATCGGTTAATCTATTTACTTTCGATATTAAAACACTACGCACGGATTGGATCCTATTACAGAAATCTAAATATGACTCGTTGTTTCGGATACGCAAACCTTCAAGTTCTATAGCAATACATTCTTCACTCCTAGGGTCTCCAAAATGTTGAATTAGCAGTTCTCTAAAATCTTCCCACGAATTAATGTCCTCGCGCTCGCTAAAGAGCGCTGCAGCGTCGCCTACGAGTCTACTTGTTATCGCTTACATTACGTATAAATTTTGTTCATCGGATCCCCTATATTTATTTAATATATACTCACATTTGCGAATAAAAAGATTTAATTGGTGCTTATCACCGTTGAATATCGGTACAATTTTGAGCATTTCACTAGGAATCATCTTAATTTGCACTTGATCTTCCATTTTGTAGAACTTTATTTTATAAAATACGACGATAAAATAATATAATTAATACAAGAATTCAAATTCACAATCAAAAACACAGTCAAAATAAAAGTAAAATAATTAATAAGTAAAATACAAAATATGAAATAAATAAGTCCTCAATAGAAATTTAATCAACGAACATACACTTCAATTATAATTTGTAAGAGTTATAATCGCTTTGTTCCCACAGTGCAAGCTCTTATCGCGTCGTTATTGCATGGACGCGCTTACTTATCTAGTTATTCCTAGTATTTCTTTATGCTGATATATATAGTTATAAAGTTTAAGTATTCTTAAATATAAGTTTCACAGATTTTTATGTAAAACCAGATAACGTTATATCACAAGAGGTCTAATTGCAAAATAACAAAACTATATAATATGGCAAGGAAGGGAAGGTGAAAATTTGGACTCACCAGCCGGCCTTCGTCATCTTCAGCTGCTCTCCACTTGACAAATTTATATTGGTTCGCAGGATCGCCTCGCGGCACGAACGCGGTAAACGATTTTATACGAATTTATTTCGCGGACGGCGCAAGCAAATGGCGATCCTACCGGCTGCGCCAGTCAAGTTAATGGGAGCGGTGGAGGCGTTTTTAAAAACTAAAATAAAACTAAGAGATGTCCGTACAGAAGCTCATGTACTTCAACAATGGCAAACTTATTCTAATACATCTTTCATGCAGACTTTATTACATTTGCTTACTCAAGTGACACGATATAGGCCACACACAGGGTGCAAAGTCAGCAATAGTATTTATGCACGTACTTGTATCACTCTGTGTGGGGTCGAATCCATGACTACCGCGCCGCACGTGCAATGGTGCTGGTCCCGTCATATATATATATATATATATATAACCATGCAGAGCCAACGCTCCCATTGAATTTGTTTGCTTAAATGTATGTTATTGTTTTTTTTATTTTTAAGTAAAAGTTACATTGCTTAGTAAAAAATAAATTTTCTACTGGCATAACCATACAAAGCCAAAGCTCGAACTGAATTTGATTGCTCAATTGTTGTATAGTGCCACCAACTTATCTGTTCAGGTGGACAAAATTGGAACTAAAACCGCCATTTTGTAAATGACATTTCGCTGTCAACAATTATTTATTCTGAGCTATCAGGTGAGTGTTTTTAAAAAGTGTAAATAAAATGCATAAAGGACTTAAAAGTGATGCGCGCTAGATTATTCTAAAAGTTTTATCTTTTATGAAAGAAGAGAAACGTGTACAAGTCCCAACTATATCATTTGAAAAGCTGTATGAACGCGTTGCTGCCGCGACAGGTTAGTATTGCCAGATATGGAAAATTAAAATCACCAAATAATGTACTTGTGAAACATAGTAAAAAAATTATCTTAATTTACTGCAATTCATCTAAAGTACCTAGCTTTGTAGTTTGTGTTGCTAATGTGCTAATGCCCCAATTAATTGAAGATTCATTCCATAAAATTACACCGGTGCCATGGAAAAACATTTGTAATCATATAAAAAAAATTGAAAATGAATACAGACTAAAAGACGCGTATTTAAATGAACCCTTTATTATAGTGTCAGAGCGACAGTGAAAGCGATTCCAGTAACTTAGAAGGTGAATTATTGGAACCAGTAGCTAACGCGGGTACATTTTTTAAAACAGAAATTCTTGGAATTCGGCCGCTTGAACTCCGAGATCACGACCACAATTATTTTTATAAAATATAAACAAAATATATAATAACACTAATTCGCACTAATTTTAATATATTAACACGAAATTTGTTTTATTTTATATTATGTGTAATGCATATGTAGTTACCTATTTCCTCGGTGAATTTCTGGAATGGCAATAGTATGCACTCCACTAGCGACGCTGTCAACTGAACAGATAAGTTGGTGGCACTATACAAATTAGTGTTGTAAGACTTACAATGTAAATAAATGTTTAATTATTTTAATTTTTTACTTAAACACTAAGTGATTATCTAAATTATCTAATAAAACCATACATACACACACATGTTTCAAACACGACTCTGAACATTTGTTAGTTGGCTTCTTACTTTACTTTTAATTATATTCATGCAAGAGAACGCTTGCTCGTACGAATATGTTGATCCGAAGATAGTCAGCACTCGAATTGCCAACTTCTTCACATCACTGTAGCAATCTGGAAGACTACTCCATGCGTCAAATATAAGTGCCTCAACTCGCGGCATTTCTTTTAAACCTGTTCATTTTGTTGCGTTACGTACATACATTTCTAGACCTCCAACTCTTTCAACTTGTTCTTTTTTTATATAAGAGGGGACATACGAGCATGCGGCTCACCTGATGGTAAGTGACTACCGCCGCCCATGAACAACCGCAACACCAGGGGAATTTTAGATGCGTTGCCGGCCTTTTAGAAAGGCGTAAGTTCTTTTCTTGAAGGGCCCTAAAACGTATCGGTCCGGAAAAATCGCCGGTGCTAAACAATTCCACAGAGAAGTTGTACGAGAAAGAAAACTCCTAGTAAAACGCACAGTAGTGGACCGCCAAGCATCTAGATGGTGAGGATGGTATCGTGAATCTTGACGCGATGTGCGTTCGTGAAATTTGGCGGCTGGAATTAATCCGAACAATTCCTTAGAGCACTCCCCGTGGTAAATTCGATAGAAAATACAAAGGGATGCAACTAGGCTTGCCAACCGTCCCGGATTTTCCGGGACGTCCCGCTTCTGGGTCAATTTTGGACCGTCCCGCCGTAATCCCTTGCGGGACGCCTTTTGTCCCGGAAATCAGTGATTATATAATATTAGTATCTATCTCGTACCAACTAAACCGTACCCGTAGCTTCGATACCACTTTCAAATGCATCAGTAGAGAGAGTGTTTTCTCTCTGTGGAAATGCATGGAGAGACAGTAAAAATAAGCTGTTTGTTGACCACGTCCAGGCTGAACTACAAATTAACATTAACTTTGATCAAAAATGCAGTGAATTTTATAACTACGTATTGGAAAACAAAAACTTGTTAAAATGCGCAAAATGGCAAAATAAGTACAATTTTAAAACAGAAAAATAAATTAAATTATTTTTTTTATTAAATGATTAAAGAATATATTATTGTGTTTGTTTTTCTAACCAATTTGTGTGTGGTGTGTTGTGTCCCGCGTAATATACCCAAGTCCCGGATGTCGAGCTGGGTGATCCCGGAAATGCCTTTTTTGGAGTTGGCAAGCCTAGATGCAACATCCCTACGCAGTGCCAGTGTATCGAGTCGATCAGAAAGAACTCGGTCATCGACGATTTAAACCGCTCTGCGCTGGGTGCGGTCAATTGGAAGGAGTTGGCACTGGGGTGCCCCGGCTCAGAGATGAGAACAGTATTCCATGTGAGGCCGAACTTGCGCTTTGTAAAGTTGCAAGTGATGTGCCGGCATGAAATACTGTCTCGCTGTGCTGAGCACGCCCAGCTTTTTCGAGGCCAATTTGGCCTTCTCTTTCAAGTGACCATGAAACTGCATACTAGCTAGCTGAGGCAGCAAGGAGCAAGGCCTTGAAACTGAGGAGATACGACAAAGGGGTTCTTTTTAGCGGTGAACGCGCAAACTTGTCTTCTGAGGATTGAACTGGACTAGATTTAGTCGCCCCCAATCCGAGACTTTGTTCAGGAAAGAGTCGACTTCAGACATAAGTTTGTTCCAGTACTCGGCGATGTTTTGCCGAGAAATATTGGCACGGCCGGTATATAAGTCATCACCAGTGCTGTCGTCTGCATAGCAATGAATGTTACCAGTTTCAACTCTGTAAATTTTCAACTCCACAAAGCTTTACTTTTTAAATCGATCAATTGCATTTCTAGAGATCCAATATCAACTCCAATTGGCTCAGTGTAGATCGATTTTTAAATGTTTTTTTTTTTAAATAAATAAATAATATTTGCGTATGAAACTAAAGAGCCGCAACTTTACATTCAAAGAGCCGCATGTGGCTCGTGAGCCGCAGGTTGCCGACCCCTGGCCTAGACTGTTGTAGTTGTCACGCTTGACCGAGAGGTTAGCAAGCGCAATTTTTTATTACTTTGAGTTGTTATCAGAAAAATAAGTAAAATACTCTCATCTCTTTTTTTTTCCTCTGTCGCCTCATACGACACCTACGGAACGTTATAGGGTAATGGATCTAATTCCGACACCTACGGGACGATATAGGGTAATGGATTATTTTACGCCGCCAATACGCGGTGAATATCATATTTTTACGTGGTAGAGTCATGCTGCAGCTATATTGTGGTTGCAGCATGAAATACCAGCGTAAAATAGCAGCTTAATACAGCTGTTTCGTATAGTGAGTGTAGAGAATCTAACATCCTTTTTACTGGAAACGAGGCATTCCATATCAGTCCTCAGGCGTGATAACGCATCTGCATTTTGATTCTTAATTGAGGATAAATGTAGATGTCTAAGGGCCACAGCAACCACTTACCATCAGGTGGACTGTGCGCTCGTTTGTCACCCTTATTCTATAAAAAAAAGAAATATTACATATGGGCAAGGCCACGAGAATGCTTTCGCATATCGGGATAGCGCAGCGTCATAACCTTACATTATTATAAATATCTCTATTTTAAGCTGCGAGGACTGATTTAGGATATGTTTTCTGTATCGACGAAGCTAGGTGCACAAGCATCAACTCTTTTTCAACATATTGCAACAAGTACTTTGAATCTTTTAAATTATTACGTTATTTATAGCCAAACCATAATAATATTTGTCAATGTGCGCTAGAGGAGGGAAATAAGTGACCAATTTATTATTATTAATTGTCCTACCGACGTGTCGAAGTGTCGACCATGGTAACGGCGGTGCAGGGGGTGCTAGAATCTCCAGTGGAGGTTCGGTTGCCACCTACGACGACTCGATCTGGCAACTTATAACGCACGTACCCTGAGGACTGACGAGAAGATCCTGGAGCTGGAAGAAGAGATAGACGCTGCGCTGGAATATCATAGAATTATCCGAGGTCCGAAGAGAGGGGGAGGACACAGTAATCCTCGAATCCGGCAACTTGTTCTATCACCGGGAGGACGACCATCCGTCCCAAGGAGATGTCGGATTTATCGTCCACAAGTTTCTCGTTAACAACGTTGTAAAGATTGGGAGTTTGTCGACGAGGGTTGCGTCCCTTATACTTAGAAGCACCAAATGTTATTTGCTGAAGGTCATACAGGTTTACGCACCAACCTCGGCACACCCGGTTGAGGAGGTGGAGGAAATGTATGAGGATATCTCTAGAGCCATGCATTCCTCCAAAACCCACTATACGGTGTTAATGGGAGACTTCAATGCAAAACTAGGCACAAGAGAGAACGGTGAGCTGAAAGTAGGGAAATTCGGAATAGGGCAACGGAACCTAAGGGGCCAGCAGCTGGCCGACTTCATGAAGAAAGAGGGACTCTTTATAATGAACTCTTTCTTCCAGAAGCGGCCCCACCGGAAGTGAACCTGGTCGAGCCCCGACGATTCGACAAAAAATGAGATTGACTTCATTATGACGACCAGACGACAACTGTTCAGTGATGTCTCCGTGATCGCGAGAGTGAAAACTGGTAGCGATCACCGAATGGTTAGAGACACACTGAACCAAAACGTTAAGTTGGAGAGGTCTCGTCTAATGAAGTCAACGCTCCGTCCCTCTCGTGCTCTAATCCAAAGTCCCGAAACCTTTCAGCTCGAGCTACGAAACCGTTTTCAGTGCCTAGAAGATTGCAATGCAGTGGACGATATGAATGACAAGCTCGTGGTAACAACTGTCCATGCGGTCGGAGCTAAGTTTTGCAAGACCCGCCGCAAAAGAACACAAAAACTCTACGATCACACTCTTAATCTCATGGCTGTTAGACGGGATATGAAGCTGCAGTCTTAAGTAGATTTGACAGCATACAGGCAACTGAACAGACAGATCTCCAAATGCATGCGGCGGGACTTACGCAACTTTAATACTGTTCGTATTGAAGAAGCGATCGAGCGGAACCAGGGCTCCAAAGTCTTTACTAGAGATCTGTCTGCCAGAAAGAGCCAACTGCCGAAGCTGAAGATTTCGAGTGAGATTGAGAGGTTCTATGGGCAGCTGTACACATCATTGTCGGAGCCACACGTAAGTGTGAGTAATGATCCAAGAGCGAGTCTTATCCGACTCTATTCCCATGATATCCCGGACGTCAGTCTGAGCGAGATTAGAATGGCTCTCCAGCACCTTAAAAACGGCAAGACCCCAGGCGAGCTGGATGGAATTACAGCGGAGCTTCTGAAAGCGGGTGGAAAACCGGTACTTGAAGTCCTTCAGAGGCTCTTTAATTCCGTCCTTCATGGTGGCATTACACCGGAGGCGTGGAGCATAAGTGCGGTGGTCTTGTTCTTCAAGAAAGGTGACAACGCTCTCTTGAAGAACTACAGACCTATTTCCCTCCTGAGCCGCGTCTACGTGCTGTTTTCGAGTCATTACGAATCGTCTCGCGCGCAGACTTGACGACTTCCAGCCTCCCGAACAAGCCGGTTTCCGAAAGGACTTTAGCACCGTAGACCACATACATACCCTTCGGCAAATTGTACAGAAGTCCGAGGAGTACAATTTGCTACTATGTCTGGCGTATGTGGACTATGAGAAAGCCTTTGATTCCGTCGAAATTTGGGCGGTGCTGCAGTCCCTTCAGCGGCGCCAAGTTGACTGTCTTTATATTGAAGTGCTGAAGTGCTTGTACAGTAGGGAGACCAGAGTACGAAACCTATCCAATTGCAGAGAGGTGTAAGACAGGGTGACGTTATATCCCCGAAACTCTTCACCGCTGCATTGGAAGACGTTTTCAAGCTTCTGGACTGAAAAGGATACGGTATTAACATCAATGGCGAGTACATCACTCACCTTCGATTTGCCGACGATATAGTCCTTTTGGCAGAATCGCTGGAGGACCTAAGCACAATGCTCAATGACCTCAATAGTGATTCCCAACGGATAGGTCTTAAGATGAACATGGAGAAAACAAAGATTATGTTTAATGTCCATGTCACACCTATACCGGTAGTTGTTGGGAGCATTAAGCTCGAAGTTTTTGACGAGTATGTTTACCTGGGACAAATAGTCCGACTAGGTAAGTCCAACTTCGACCGAGAGGTCAATCGACGGATTCAACTCGGCTGGGCAGCGTTCGTGAAACTACGGCACATCTTCTCATCAGACATACCTCAAAACCTGAAAACGAAATTGTACAACCAGTGCTTGTTGCCAGTGATGACTTACGGATCTGAGACGTGGTCCTTCACTGCTGGCCGGAAGAGGAAGCTCAAGGTCATTCAGCAAGCTACGGAGAGGGCTATGCTCGGAGTTTCTCTGCGTGATAAACATAGAAATGAGGATATCCGCAGTAGAACCAGAATGACCGACATAGCCCTACGGATTAGTAAGCTGAAGTGGTAATGGGCCGGCCATATAGCTCGAAGAACCGACAACCGATGGGGAAGAAAGGTTCGCTAGTGGCGGTCTCGTACCGGCGGACGAAGTGTAGGGCATCCCCCCACTAGATGGAATGACGACCTGGTAAAGCTAGGGTCCCACGGCCTGTTTTGTCACAGATCAGACCGCGCCAGGCCGGACAACAAGCCGTGGGAACCATCGCATCCGATGAGGCCTGTGGTGGCCTGTGGGCGCCTGTCCGATCCATCGGGAGTCGGTAAGATCAAAGGCGCGGCGCGGCGCGGCGCGACGGCGCCTGTCGCGGCCTGTACGGGCGCGTCTGCGTCGCTTGCAATCGTTCATTTCAACTGCGGTGGCGCTTGCGCGTACATGCTCATGATGGAATGGACGAATGAGCTTATATTCGAGTTTTTAACTCTTTATGAAAATGAACCAGCGCTTTGGGATATTTCGTCGCCTCAACATAAAAACAAGAACGGCTTTTGTTGAATGACGACACCCACCAGCGTCGTTTCCTCTGCTTTCTTTTTGCTTGGTTTATCAAACGTTCACCACTGAATAAAACCACAGCGGCTGCACACGAAGCCATGCGCTCCGTATCACTTCACATGTTGGAATGTCAGTCGACAGGCCGCACCAGGCCGGCACACGCCGTGGGAACGCTCAGTACGGGCCGCGACAGGCCCATACAGGCGGGACAACGCCTGGCGCGGCCTGTCGCCTGGCAGGCCGTGGGACCCTAGCTTAAGATATGCAGGAAGTCGATGGATGCAGGTGGCTCAGGACCGTGCATTGTAGCATTCCTTGGGGGAGGCCTATGTTCAGCAGTGTACTTGTGAAAGGCTGTAATGATGACGATGATGATGAATTGTCCTACACTAGGTACTCTCACTAGTACATCCTTTATGATTACCTCTCCTAAATAAGAAAAAATGTAATAACATACTAAACTATTTCTCGGATAGTTTCATTATCCTATTTCTTAATGCTCTGAGGATGAATAAATTTTGTAACATAAACACAAACCTTATTTTATGCAATTTTTATTAATATTTATACATTAATTATTTACATTACTAACTACCACTATTTGAACTAAAACTTTTTCTTGTTTTTTAATAAATAGAGCGATGTAACAACACCAATACCGATAATCGTAGCCCCAGGTTATCTTATTCTTTGACGATAACCTGTGCCGTAAAAATATTTCTTTTTTTAAACTTTTTATAAAACTTGATTGTTTTATTTGACACAGAGTATGCAAATTAATGGAGAAAGATTATTGTTTATTTCAAATTGAAAAACATGTTCAAAAAATACTTGTCCATCAATTTAGCTACAGTGAATTCTGAAAGTTTGTTTTCCACTGTTGATTTCATCCACACAGTTAAAGGAACCAATTATCACAAGAAAATGTAAATAAGCTTTTCGGATAAAAATTAAGCTGGTGTACTTTTAAATTATAAATAATAAAATGTATAAGTCGTTTTTGACTGTTTGTTAATAAATATTTTTTCTTTTATTTATTCAAATGTAAATATAATAACGTAGCGCTATTGTTACGCTAGTATTCATTTCTTGTAATATTATTTATTCTGTGGTTACAATAGCTAATACAATGAATTCGTCATTCGGATCGGTATCGTAACGTAATAAACATATCGTTGCATCCAACTCAAAATTATAATGCAACGATATCTCTTATATAAAATAATCTTTGATTTATTGATAATGTTCTGAATATTTTTTTTATTAAATTTAAAATAATTTTTGTCATCACATAATTGCACAAAATCCATCTTTCTCATTTTCCGATTTTCCCTCCTTAATTTCTTTAGCTTTTAGAGCAAGGTATGTGTTTTCATCTCTCTTAGCCATCCATTCTGGTAATGGCTTGTCCCAATCAGTTGGCGGTGACTCACGTTTCTTCCAGGTGTCATTTCTATAGTGGGCCTTTAACCTTTCTAGGCGGCGTTTTTTTTCACTCTGAATTAAAGCTTCCTGTAAAAGATTAAAGAATAGATTTTAATTCTTTTAGAACGCATTAAAGCAATCAAAATGTGCCACTACACGAATATTGACGCAGAATTTTACAACACTAGCTATAATTTTTGTCTGTTTATGGCTATCTATATAACTATATATTGGTGTAAGTTTCAATATTGTAATGAATCCTTGTTTTGGTTCAAATGAGTTATATCAGACAAATATACATGGAAAAATCTGAGCAGTGTGTTAGTGGCAGGACTCCTTTTTAGGGTTCCGTATCCGAAGGGCAACCAACGTGACCCTAAGCCTGCGCTGTCCGTCCGTCTGTCTGTCAGCGGGCTGTATCTCATGATCCGTAATAGGTAGACAGTTGAAGTTTTTACAGAATGTATCACACTCGGTTGGAACGAAGTTCTTTTCGTAGTATATTATTATTGATAAACGTATTATATTATTGATTAGAAATACAAATAAATGAATTACTAGCGTCAATTCAAATGAAGCGTCATATAAAATATAATAATATTTTTTTCAAGACTATAGTATATTTGGTTGGGTTAGATTATGAGAGTTGTTAAATTAATTAGTAATTTTAATTGAAATACTAATTATTGGTTTGATTAAATCTCTTTTGTTGTTTAAATTGGGTTTTTAAGGTTTTACAGGCTTTTACCAAAATTACTATTGTGTTTTTTTGTTTGTTTCTGATTTTGTTTTTTTTCTGTTATTAACTTATTTCAGATTTATACACTAATACTAGTAAAAATAGCATGTAGTGTTTACTTTTAAATGATTTTACATACTCTGTGCAAGTAATATAGTAATTATACTTTAAGAAATGTATGTATTGTAAAATCGCTGGTAGACCCAATAAAAAAAAAAATAAGAAAAAGTACGAGGGATATAGATATTGTTCCATCTCGCTTCCTTATAGCCGCCAAGGCCGTCTACACTACGTCAGAAGGGAAAAATCTTAACATTTTTTCTCGCCTAGCCCCCATCCGCCAAATTCGTACTGTCCGATAAGGAACTTCGTTCCAAAAATTAAAGTGGGCTCCCCTACTAGAAACGTGTTTTACCTACACAGTATTAAGTCTTGTACGATGGTACGGAACCCTTCATGCGCGAGTCCGACTCGCACTTGGCCAGTTTATTTGCATAGGCGTCTGTCTGAGTAGGTACTACCCTCTTGTTTCTGACGCCAAATAGCAGTACCTGCACTGTGTTTCGGTTAGAAGGTTAAGTTTCGGGAGACAGCACAATTACAGGCTGTAAAGCATTATATCTTAGTCCTCAGAGGTGACAACGCACGTGATTTCAGTAGCCACTTTAGATCAGGTAGACTGTAAGTTCTTTTGTCATTTCCATTCTATTATCTATCTATTACATCCTAATCCTATAAAAGTTCATTGCTGAACATAAGCCTCCCCCAGTAGATTAAGCGAGCGGGTTGTCAAGCGCAGTTTTTTGATGAACACATGTTCAGCGATGTTTCGATGATCGCGCGAGGGAAAACTAGTAGCAATCACCGAATGGGGAAAAGAAGACAGTGCCTAGAAGATTGCAATACAGTATAGACTATTTAAATGACAAGCTTTTGAAAACTGTCCATGCGGTGGAAGTTAAGTACTGCAATACCCGTCATAAAAGAACCCAAAAACTGAAGAACAGAAACTTGAAAAACTGAGAAATGAAATTGCAGTAGTAGCCGAAACAAAATTTTAAAAACTCAAAATAATGACGGCTAATAATCTTCCGCTCACCAGATGTCGCGAGTTGACACTGAGGTGAAGTTTTTTTTACATAATGTAATTTAATTGAAAAGTTAGTTTTAAATAAAAGTTTATCAGTTTCTAAAGTATTATATTAATACACAACACAATGCGTCAGTGATTTGATCTTTAATTTTTTTGTACTTTATACCTTTTTTTAGGGTTCCGTACCTCAAAAGGAAAAAACGGAACCCTTATAGGATCACTTTGCTGTCCGTCTGTCTGTCTGTCTATCTGTCAAGACCCTTTTTCTCAGGAACGCGTGAAGGTATCAAGCTGAAATTTATATCAAATACTCTACTGTCCCTTGGAGCTGTGAAAAAATTAAACTTCTAAGCCACCGCAATCAAAAGATACAGCCGTTTATGGCGCAAATTTTCGACATTCGCAAGGGAATAAAAACCTACAGGGTACTTCCCGTGAACTCAGAATCTTAAAATTTGGCACGAAGCAACGTATTATAGCACAGATAAAGGAAAAATTGCGAAAAGCATAAATTTTTAGTTACATCCTATAATAAAAATACTTTTAATAATTTTAAAGTTATGTACCTACAGGATTTGTTCGGAACCCTCGGTGCGCGAGTCCGACTCACACTTTGCCGGTTTTTTTAATTTATTTTTTGTTTTTAGTTATATCTCTAGTTTGATTTATTTAGTAATTTTTAAAAGTTAATCTAATTAATATAAAATATAACTAATAATACAGAAGGAAACATTATCCTTTAAATGTTTCTAAGAAATTATCTTCCCCGCTATGAAATCTGTCAAATGATTCACCTCACCGTAAAGTGGCGCCGGCTTGGTGGCATAAAAAAGTCGTGGATACCCTCATAATATGTTCGGGGTTAATACATGTATAATAAATCTGTAGAAAGGTCCTTTACAATTCTTATTTAATTATTATTTATTATTTTTATATTATCGAGAAAGAAAACAAGGGTGTTGAAGTCAAATTAGTGATTTTTAGAATTTTTGTTCATCTGGCTATGTATTCACGATTCAGGTAAAAATACTGCATTTGCATGAAATTTGGTATGAAGGTAGTTAATGATCCCGGGTCAGATATAGGCTACTTTTTATCCATTGAAATTCCAGGTACTTAGAATATCAATTGTAGGGAATGAGGGTAAAAAAATAAATAAAAGAAAATATGAACAAATGAAGGTAGAATGGTAATCTCCCACTTGTTTTAGCAGTATAAAGTATCACGCAGCCGACTGACTGTGTTACATTGAGATGGGTATTGATGCTGTTGGTTTGCATACTTTGGTGTTATCATATGATTGGGGTCCTGATAGTAAGCAGGGTTTGTTACCGAGTGGTGTTCTTTTATTTAAATACTTTTGAGAATAATTTCTAACATCAAAAGTGGAACAGTTTCTTACATCAGAAGTGGTATTAAAGCCTTTTCCTGTAGCTTTACATTGAAATTTCTTACACAATGGTTTGTATTAATAACAATCATCACAAACTCATAGAAGGTATAAAATTTATTATACCTTTATTTATAAATAATCTCCGACTATGTAAACGTTCATAATTAATATTTGCTAAACAAAATATTCCAGAAGAACACTGGATATGTTGATTCAGGCAAACAAAATAGATATAGCGCTAATATCGGAGACTCATCTCAATAACCGCAAGACATTTAAAATGAACAATTATTGTGTATATTGCACAAATCACCCTGACAATACATTACATGGTGGGACAGCGGTAAGTGTAAAAAATAACATTACGCATTATTATCAATCCGAATTTAAGGAAGACTGGCTACAAGCTACTACTGTCACTATAGAAGACAAATTTGGCCCTTTTAACGATGCTCTATACACTGTCGGCCAAAGCATAAACTTAAGCAGGATATGCTATCCAAGTACTTTGACATTCTGGGCCACAGGTATATCTGCGGTGGTGATTGGAATAGCAAGCACACAGACTGGGGCTGTAGACTGACAACTAGAGGAAGGTAGCTTAAGAAATGTGTAGATAATCATAAATTAATAACTACAGGCGAACCAACCTATTGGCCAACAGATTCCAACCGAACACCAGATATACTCGATTTGTTCATAACAAAGGGGCTCTCAAATATACACTTAAAAATAGAATCGTCTCTTGATACCTTATCGGATCACTCACCAGTATTGCTAACTATGAGTGTAACAATAATAATATGTATAAATGTAATACACAAAGAACAAAGCCACAAGTTAAGTCAATCATAAAACAGACTGGAATGCATTTACCGAATACCTACAAGAGGAAACAAACCTAAGAGCGAGTCTTAAATCCGAGGCAGAAATAGATGATGTAGCATTTTACATCACAAACCTAATACAGGTGGCGACATGACGTACTACTCCAAGTCTGGTACTCCCATCAAATAATTGTAGCATACACCCTTGAAATACGCCGTAAGCCCGAGGAAAAACATAAAACGAGGAGGCGGCTTCATGCAAGCAGATCAGAACATGAGAGAAGAGAATTTAATAGGATCTCTAGAGAACTGAAGGACAAGGTCATTGAGAACAGAAAGGCCACTTTTTGGAAAATTACCAAAAATTTCAAAACGCCACTTAACTCTATACTCCCAATAAGAACTCCCACAGGAATTTGGGTTAAAAAGCCAAATCAGAAAGTTGAGGTCTTCGCAGGACACCTAAGAAATATTTTTACCCCCAATCCATCTACAATGGTTGAATTTGAGAAAGAGTTAGATAATTTTACAATTTTAAACTACTCTCACTACCAATTAAATCAGTGACACCTAGAGAGATGAAACGTAACATAAGTCATCTAAAAACAAAAAAGCACCTGGATTCAACCTTATCACTGGCGAGATACTCTAACGACTTTCTAAAAAACCAATAGTTTTTCTGCTTGCAAATGCTATATTTAGAACTCACTATTTTCCTAAGATTTGAAAAATATCTATCTATATATATATATATATATATATATATATATATATATATATATATATATATATATATATATATATATATATATATATATATATGTATGTTGGCCAAACCCAAACCAAGTTGGCCAAAACTTCGTATAGACACATTAGTTCTCTTAACTTTACCACTAGTTCTTTTTACTTTAAGTGTTCAAAAAGATATTTCTGCGCAGACTAAAACCAATATCAGATAAAAAAAAAATAATTCCCGACTACCAATTCGGGTTTAGAGAGAATAATTCTACAGTGGAACAAGTGCATAGAGTGGTAGACAAAATCAGCGAGTCCTTAGAAATAAAAGACTATTGTTTAAAGGTGTCCCTAGACATTCAGCCGGCATTTGACAGAGTGTGGCACAAGGGACTACTGTTCAAACTAAAAAAACTTTTACCTAACTCGTTCTTCATGATCATGAAATCATACCTCCACCAAAGAAAGTTTGAAGTGAAATTCGAAGACGAGGACTCTAACCTGTACGACATTGCTGCTTCAGTCACACAAGGATCAGTGCTTGGACCAATACTGTATGCCATATATACATCATATCTGCCAAACACTGAAGATGTAACGACAGCAACCTATGCAGATGACACAGCATGCTTTGCAAGTGATAAGCACCCGGAAGTTGCTTCACAAAAGCTCCAAACACAAATTAGTAAAATAGAAATATGGCTCCAAAAGTGGAGAATAAAGCCTAGTGTAAGCAAATCTGTGCACGCAATATGGAAGGAAAACAATTATTTTTATACGATAGGGTGACAAACGAGCACACAGTCCACCTGATGGTAAGTGGTTGCTGTGATCCATAGACATCTACATTTATCCTCGACATATTAATATCTTCGACAATGCCAACAAAATTGTGAAAACAAAGAGAGGATTGATTTTCATTTCCTTCGGCACAAATAGTGTTACTCAATTTCAATTTTCTTTTCAACAAAGCAAACGTAATGATCAAATATATTTACAAAAACATATGGACACGTATTCAAAGAGCACATTGAATTCGCCTTTTTACTCACAACCGCTACAAATATGAAACATTTCGCGGAAAACCCAAAGCATTTTTATTTTTAATTTAAAGCATTATTAAGTGCTCGACCAAAACTAAATCTAATACTATTTGACAGCGTAATTCAACGCTCCAGGGGAGCCCTAGTCTTCCCAACAACTAAGTGGAGGCCACACCGTGTTGTGAACCCGAATCCAATAGAGCGCGAACCGTTAAACAATCGCCACTCGGGTTGTACACCTTCACTGAGGCCGTCGGCAATAGAACAGTTTGACAAGTGGACTGTCGACGGCTCAAAGGATTAGTGGAGGCGGCCGTGGTGGGAGCTAGGGCGGCAGTTACCTAACTGGGGCTGCCTTCATCAAAAGGGCGACGGTGGTACCCCATTCGCGGCCACTCAGCCAACGGTGGTGAGAAGGGTCTAGCTGACCGCTGAGTGGCTGTGAAGCTCCTCTCAACACGTTGAGGGGGGGGGGGGGGCGACGACGTTCACTTTATCTGAACTCAAGTCTGACGTCACTTCACTCTTTCAGTCTATCAACTTTATTGTACATATAATTAACTTCAAAGTTAACCAATTCAACGTTCATCGTAATCAAACACGTGACACACGACACAAGTAATGAACAGTCGTTCAAAGTTCAATATTCAATGTTTCGGGTTCATTTAGCACAAAATTACAAACACGAGAACGAACGCGACCTTTTCGTTAGTCTCAAAGTTCAGCGTTCCACACAAAATCCGCCTCGTTGACATGTAAAACCAACGAAAAAGTCAACACACAAAAAGGCACTTAACACGACGTTAGAATTCAACATTAACTTCCAAAAACAATTAACCGGGCCACGCCCTCGAAATGGAATGCGAGCGTCAAATTCCAGGCCGTCTTTCGACTCGGCGTGCGCGCACGAGACCGCGTCACACAAGCAAATTAAATAATGCACTTCATGATGCAATCACTATACAAATTGACGTAAATTACTTGCAAACGAATTTACTTTAATCACTCAAATTCAATACAAGCCTCTCGTCACGAAACGTACAAATTAGACAAACCAATTCGAGGCGGTCTACACGAGACCCAAATATTCAATAGTCAATTAGGCGCGCACAATTTACACTATATCCAACACGAAGCGATCTCCTCTCGGGTCGCACATTCTTAGCGTTTCAAAACTCAAAAGGGCCTCTTGTCACTTAAAGCACGAAAGAAAATCAATAAGAGGCGTATGTCACGCGGCCGACCGCCTCGCACATAACCGTCAAACTTTAAGACTCCCCTCATTATCACGAAAACAAATTGAGATAACTCCGAAGGAGACGCGCGACAGACAGTCGCGCCACGACGCTTTTTCATACTAACTGGCAGCCGCGTCCTCGAATGGAATACGAACGGGAGCGGAGAGGCGACGGTGACCTTTACAAAGTCAGCGGAAGGACACGCATGTTGAATGCAAATTTCAAATGTTAATTATTTGGCCTAAACAATTATATTATAATCATTAATTTCTAAAATACTTTTGAATGGCTATAGAATAACAGGAGTCTCCGATCTAATGCCTTAACTCATTCAGTGCCTTGCTCGCCCATGGGCGGGAAAAACCTTTTTATTCACATGCCGAGCCTGCCCATGGGCGGGCGGATTTCAAACCTTAATAAGTATGCCAAATAACATGAAAAAAATATAAGATTTTGTCTGATAACTCGTTTTATTATGATTGATTCGTTACCAAAACGGCCTGCGGATATCTAAGATTTTAGAAAAGGACAATTCTCACCTGTCATGCCGACCCCGCCCATGGGCGGGCAATACGCGTATTCAGAATTAACAAACCTTTTGTTAAATATTTTAATCAAAAATTATAAAGTATGTTTACATGCAGTGATAATAAAATATAAACGTTATTGTTCCTTGCACCTTATTATTAAAACTATAAAACCGTCACCATATACAAGTTGTTACAAAAAAGCGGGTAATCCTTTTAGGGAGTGATTTTATTGCTCAAATACAACTTCTTCTATGGGACCTACACCGATATCTCTAAAAAGTTTGCTTCCCCATACTAAATCGCCGATCAGCTGAGACGAGTTTGTGTGGAGAAGTATTTTTTTTCTTTGAGTATTCGATATAGGACCCATAGAAGAAGTTGTTGTTTTTGAGCAATAGAATCACTTCCTAAGAGCATTACCCGCTTTTTGTAACACCTTCTTGATAAGGAAATATACTGTCGGTAACTGTAGGAAGCAAGATAAAAATGCAGATGATAATCTACATAAAAGGAGCCGATCGGTATTCGTCACTTTGAAAACGGACAAAGTGCCGACACCATTGTTTTGGTCACCGACCATATACAATTTTTCGGTATGATTTATGACTTAATTTTTTAGGCTTTAATTTTTGACCTATTTCGGATTGTTCCTTTTTAAAAAGAAAGAAAGATTTCGGATTGTGGTTTAATACGGATGAGATCTGATAAACTGTCGGTAAATAGGAAACAAGATAAGAATGCAAATCTGAACAAAAGGATCTGGTCCGTAATAGTCACTTTGAAAACAAAAGAAGTGCCGATACCTTTTGTTATGGACACCAATAATTTTACAACTTGCATGATTTATGATTTAACGTAAGTAAGTAGCATGTTATAGAAAAAAATAGTCTATGGAAAAAAGCTTTCACTCGCATCTGACGTTCGTAGTTTTCACAACTTGAGTTTTGCTAAGCGTTTTGGAAGTTCGTTTGCTCTTTGACTTAGTGCACCGAAGGTAGACTATCTCCTCCTAGCTCTAGCTTGCTACATATTTATTTATCTATGATCTCCTCTGCCTAAGTCCTAAGTATTCGTTCACAGGTAGAAATTAATGCAAAAGAGGTAAGACTTGGGAAAAAAATTAAACACACAAAAAGGTTGACTACGCATGACTTGAAAAAAAAGCCCTAAAATGTATGCTTTTATATTTCATTTTAGACTTCCTTGTACTAAGCTCGTGCTTAAATCTATCTTATACGCAGATTAAGATACATTTGATTCGTCGTAAATTACACATTAAAAATATCTCACGTTAAAATCTAAGGCCTTATGCCGAAACCGTCGATGGGCGGACCAAGATACTTTATCGAGATGCCGGGCTCGCCGATGGGCGGGCTGAATAACAGTACAAGGTGGCATGGGGGTAATGTTGTTATTTCTTAAGAAGGCAGTGAATGGGTTAAGGCAGAGGCGGATTTATTTCGACAGTGCTTTAGGTTAGCACCTCATCAGCGCCCTGTGGCGGCCACATATTATAAATTATTACTATGTATTTTGCATATAAATTTATTATATCACCCTTAACAAGTGGGCTTGGGTGAAAAATGTGATGAGAAAGTGTGGGTAATGTAGGAAGCTCTACATCTCTATAGAAAGTATGATTTATTAATTTATGTACATAAGTAGGTACATAATGATTTCTTATATTTACGCAAACACTACACATTTGAATAAAACTACTTTTTACATTTTTGCTGTGGGTAAATCTTTGTTTCAGAGAGCATGAGAGATCTGTGACAGTAAACACCTGGCCGCAAAGCTCCAACACGTCAAGCAAGTTTTGCACAACAACAAGCTTCGGGTCCCACACCTACATCACTGTGAACGAGTGATGCCGGCCACAGTCGAGCGAGTGCCTGCTGTACTGCCATATGTCAGAGGTGTTACTGACAAGATTGGCTACATCTTGAAGCATCATCATCATCATCATTACAGCCCTTCACAAGTCCACTGCTGAACATAGGCCTCCCCCAAAGAATGCCACAAAGCACGGTCCTGAGTCACCTGCATCCATCGACTTCCTGCGTATCTTACAAGGTCGTCACTCCATCTAGTGGGGGGACGCCCTACACTTCGCCTGCCGGTACGAGGCTGCCACTCGAGAACCTTTCTTCCCCATCGGTTGTCGGTTCTTCGAGCTATATGGCCGGCCCATTTGCCACTTCAGCTTACTAATCCGTTGGGCTATGTCGGTCACTCTGGTTCTACTGCGGATATTCTCATTTCTGAGTTTATCACGCAGAGAAACTCCGAGCATAGCCCTCTCCATAGCTCGCTGAGCGCCCTTGAGCTTCCTCATCCAGCCAGCAGTGAAGGACCACGTCTCAGTTCCGTATGTCATCACTGGCAACACGCACTGGGTGTACAGTCTCGTTTTCAAGTTTTGAGTTATACCTGACGAGAAGATGTGCCGTAATTTCCCGAACGCTGCCCAACCGAGTTGAATCCGTCGATTGACCTCTCGGTCGAAGTTGGACTTACCTAGTCGGACTATTTGGCCCAGGTAAACATACTCGTCAACAACTTCGAGCTTAGTGTTCCTAACAACTACCGGCATAGGTGTGACATGGACATTAAACATGATCTTTGTTTTGTCCATGTTCATCTTAAGGCCTATCCGTTGGGAAACACTATTGAGGTCATTGAGCATAGTGCTTAGGTCCTCCAGCGATTCTGGCATAAGGACTATATCGTCGGCAAATCGAAAGTGAGTGATGTACTCGCCATTGATGTTAATACCGTATCCTTTCCAGTCCAAAAGCTTGAAAACGTCTTCCAATGCAGCGGTGAAGAGTTTCGGGGATATGACGTCACCCTGTCTTACACCTCTCTGCAATTGGATAGGTTTCGTAATCTGGTTCTGTACTCGGATAGCCATCGTAGCCCTACTGTACAAGCACTTCAACACTTCGCTATACCGACAGTCAACTTGGCTCTGCTGAAGGGACTGCACCACCGCCCAAATTTCGACGGAATCAAAGGCTTTCTCATAGTCCACATACGCGAGACTGTCGTTAAGCGAAAATTAATAGAAAAAGAAAAATATAACCTAACCTAAGAACAGCAAAACAACAAAATAGACCAAGAAAATAATATATTTAAAGTTTTAGAAAAGTATTTACAATTTTATATTAAAAAAATGAAATATGAAGATGATGGATGAAATGAGAATACAATTAGGTTTTTAAAAAAAATAAAGGTTGGAGAATAGGACAATATAGTTTTATAGTGGAGCCTGGAGCCTCGCTGCTTTTGTAGAAGTAGGCACACGCAGAGCTTGAGGTAGGTGCGCTCAGTTCTTGGAGAAGTAGTCGCCGCGCCCAGAGGTAGCGCGGGCAGTAGGGACGCAGCGCCTGGAGCCAGCAGTCGAAGCGCGCCTGAAGGTAGCGCAGGCAGTAGGCTGCACTCAGCGCCTGGATCAAGCAGTCGTAGCGCGCGGAGTAGTGTGGCCCCGCACTTGAATTAGAATTCACCGACGACTTCACGTGTAGATGGAGGCTTGCAGGATCCCGGGGCAAAGCGGCCCCGGGATAAGGCCTTTAGTAGATGTTTCTCGTTTGAGAACCGAAGCGAGACTATCCTGTATTCTCCAATTGTTTGGCTTTTATACCTTTTTAGAGAGAACGAGAAATTATTTAAATTAAAACGAAATTTATTGTAAATGACCTACAGCCAAAAAGTATTTATGTAGAAAGAACATCATACCAGAGACGAATTTAAATAAAAGTTACCATAACAACCACAAAAACAATGGTTGTCAAATTGAGGAATTTTTAGTTTTAGGACTGTTATTAAGAAACTATTACATTTAAGTAAGAAACGAGATAAAAATCACATAGGAAAAACTAATGCACGACAACGTACACTAAGCCTGAAATTGTAGAGTTACAGAGAATTCAATAAAAGACCAAAAAAAAGGTAAGACTTCGTTGACAACTAGTTTAAAAGTACTAAATAAACATAACATAACATAACATAAACACTCACGCCTGTCACCCAGAGGGGTAGGCAGAGACTATGGACTTCCATTTGGCACGATCCTGACAGACCTCTCTCGCTTCCTCCACATCCGTATACCTACGCATACACGCTCGTCGGTTAAAGGTACTCTTGATTTGGCCCATTTTCAACATATCGCCAATTTGGTCGATAAACTTTCGCCTACGGCGACCCCTCCCGACTCTGCCGTTCACCTCTGCGACATAAATTTGCTTTGTCACTCTTTCCTCATTCATTCTTTCCACATGACCAAACCACCGAAGCATTCCTTTCTTAATCCTGGTCACAACATCATCTTGCAAACCACACTCTTCTCTTATTAAACAATTTCTCACTCTGTCATTCAGATTCATCCCTAACATACTCCTTAATGACCGCATTTCTACAGCATTTATTCTACTCTCGTGCTTCTTCTGCCACACCCAACTTTCACTACCATACATTAAAGTAGGCACTAACACAGCATTGTGAATTGCCATACGTGCCTTTTTGGACACATTCTGACTTTTCACAATACAGTGTAGAGCCCCATTCACTCTATTTCCTGCATTCACTCGTCGTTCTATATCCTTATCATATCTACCATCCTTGCTAAACACACATCCCAAATACACAAACTCATCTACTTGTTCTACCAACTCCCCTTCTATTCTTATTTCACATATCGTTTTACTTTCTTCTCTTTCAAAAACCATAACTTTCGTCTTACTTGCGTTCACTTTCATTCCCTTTTCTTTTAATGTCCTGTTCATTAATGTAACCATCATTTGCAACTCGACCGCCGAAGACGCAAGTATGACTTGATCATGGGCGTACAAAAGGCATTTGACGGTTAACTCACCCATTCTTAACCCGCATTCTTCTACTTTCAAATTTTCCAAACAACTGTCCATAAATAGGTTGAACAGCCACGGGGAAGCCACACAGCCCTGTCTGACACCTTTATGGATGCCAAACCAGTCCGAGCAAGCCCCGTTGATCCTGACACAGGCACTAGAGTCCCTATATAGAGACTTCAATGCCTGTATCAGACCAGCGCTCA
This sequence comes from Parnassius glacialis, assembly GCA_033319125.1. NCBI lineage: Eukaryota > Metazoa > Arthropoda > Insecta > Lepidoptera > Papilionidae > Parnassius > Parnassius glacialis. The sequence goes on from JAVANC010000016.1 coordinate 39,774,481, forward strand.
ACCCAAATGAGGTCAGTGCTTGCCATAACACGTTCCTGTCCACTCTGTCATAAGCCCTTTCCAAGTCCATGAACGCACAAAAAACTTTCTGGTTTTTGGCCAAAAATTTCTCCGCAATCATGCGCATGGAAAAGACTTGATCCGTACACCCCATCCCCTTTCTAAATCCAGCTTGCACATCCCAAATTTTTCCATTAGTTTCTTCCATAACTCTTTCAATTAACACCTTAGCATACAGTTTACCCACAATGCTAAGCAAGCTGATACCACGGTAGTTTTTACAGTCCTGCTGCGACCCCTTTCCCTTATATATTGGGACTATAACGGCTTTGCACCAGTCTTCCGGTACCCGCTTCAGTTCCCAACATAAATTAAACAAGGTGTACAGCAGGCCTGCAACTACACCCTCTCCAGCCCTTAGCATTTCGAGTGATACTCTATCATATCCGGCTGCCTTACCTGCTTTCATGCTTTTCATTGCTTTCACTATTTCATCTACACTTATTTCTCTACCTCTCTCCACTTCTTCTGGAATTTCTATTTCACTTACTTCAGACGACTCTTCACTATTAAAAACGCTTTCAAAGTATTCCTTTCATCTCTTTAAATTCGAAACTTCATCATTCAGCATGCAGCCATTCTCGTCTCGTATAGCATTCATTCTAGGCTGTTTTGAATTGCCCCTGGCAGTTCTTACGAGCTTCCAGAACATTTTAATATTTGCCTGGAAGTTATCAGATATTCTTCTATCATTCTTATCTGTCCTTTCTTGCTTTTTCCTTTCAACAACTTCTTTTACTCTCTTATTTATACGCCTAAAGTCTGCCTTTTTTCTTTCAATCTCATCATTCATACCGCCAGAATTACCAGCTTTGGTTGCTAGTAAATCTAGCCATGCTTTCTTCTTTGCTTCAACTTCCATCCGTACCTCATCATCCCACCACAACGTATTACTTTTCCTTTCATTCGTTCTCTTACTTACACCACATACTTCGGTGGCTGTATCCACCAAAACTTTTTTAACATTATTCCATACATTCTTCAAGTCTAAATCATTCATACTAAATTCATTCAACATAGTTATATTTTCCCTCAGTCTGCATTTATACTTCTCTTTCACACCTTCATCTTGTAGCCTCTCTATTCTTATACGCTGTAACGCAGTGGTAGACACAGATGTCCGATGCCGCCAACGCTTGAATAGACCATTAATTTGGCATAAGACCAAGTAATGATCCGTCCCTACGTTGGACCCCCGGTAAACCCTTGTATCTACCACTGCGCTCCTCATTCTTCCGTCCACAATTATGAAATCTATCATGCTTCTATCATCCCCTCTTTCCCATGTATACATGTGGATCCTCTTATGGCGAAAGAAAGTGTTCGCCACAAAAAGATTCTTTTCCACACATATGGTGAGGAGGTCTTCACCATTCTCATTTATTCTTTCATCGCCAAACGCTCCTAATATCCTTTCATAACCAGACCTCTTCACTCCAACCCTTCCATTAAAATCTCCTAACATAATAATACTTTCATTTTCCTTGCATTTCGTCAACACCAGCCTTACCATGTCCCAAAACTAAACTAAAAGTACTAAATAGTGTGAAAATACGCAGTAAAATGATATGTTATTGTGTAAAAACGTTACAGGATCCTATATAAATAAAGGTGATGCAAAATATAAATGCAGAGAATAAAAAACAGAATGAAAAAAATAGTATAAAGTGATGCAAAACATGAATGCAGAATATCAAAGCAGAATGGAGAATTAGTGTACAATGAAATGTAAGTTGCATAACACTACAAGACATAGTGGCAAATTGTACTCCTCGGACTTCTGTACAATTTGCCGAAGGGTATGTATGTGGTCTATGGTGCTAAAGCCTTTTCGGAAACCGGCTTGTTCGGGAGACTGGAAGTCGTCAAGTCTCCGCACGAGACGATTCGTAATGACTCTCGAAAACAGCACGTAGACGGGGCTCAGAAGGGAAATCGGTCTGTAGTTCTTCAAGAGACCGTTGTCACCTTTCTTGAAGAACAAGACCACCGCACTTCTGCTCCACGCCTCAGGTGTAATGCTACCATGGAGGACGGAATTAAAGAGCCTCTGAAGGACTTCAAGTACCGGTTTTCCACCCGCTTTCAGAAGCTCCGCTGTAATTCCATCCTCGCCTGGAGCCTTGCCGTTTTTAAGGTGCTGGAGAGCCATTCTAATCTCGCTCAGACTGACGTTCGGGATATCATCGAAATAATGTCGGATAAGACTCGCTCTTGGATCGTTACTCACACTTGCGTGCGGCTCCAACGATGACGTGTACAGCTGCCCATAGAACCTCTCAATCTCACTCAAGCATGAATCAAGCATCTTGAAGCATGCTTCCATTAAAACACATTTCAAGCCACTGAAGAAGATTAGTCAGCTTTTACCATCAGTCAAGTGTAATGTCCCTCTGCAAGATGCCAGAGTGTACAAGCTTGATTGTGAATGAGGTCTCTCTTATATAGGACAAACTAAAATATCAGTAAAAACCAGCATTAAAGAACAATTAGCTGATGTGAAGAATAGATGCACTGGGAAGTCTGCAGTCTATGAACATGTACAGAACCGCCGACGTCACTACATTAGATTTAATAGACCACAAATCCTTGCTAAAGAACACTGATTCCTATCAAGGATGATTCACGAGGCTATTGAAATTAAAAAATATCCCAATTTCAATAGAGAAGATGAATGGTTGCTGCCATCTGCTTGGAATCCTATAATTAATAAAATTAAACCTAAACCTAAGCATACCACTGCAATACTTCAATATACTGTAAGCTCATTCTGCATAGATAGAATTCTTGCCAGTTTATCCCATACTTTTTATTTATTCTTTAAAAGTGAATTATATTATGGCACATTCTGTATATATTATGTGTTTTACGGCCAAATTAAATCTTTTATTAACTTAATGACAATATTATAACTACTTGAAACTTCCTAAGTTAATGAAAATAAAGGCAATAAAAATAACAAAATAATTGCATATTGAAGTTCTAGTTTAGATTAAAGTTTCCCAAGTTTGTCTAAGAGTACAAGCAAAGACGCAATATTCCAACTTACCGCTGCTTTCAAATCATTGTTTTCCTCCCATTTGCAACAGTTGTCATGATCTTTTTTCCATTGATTACAGTCTAGTGTCTCACCATACACAAAATATTGCTGGAATCTTCCTCGGAAGCTTGTGCACTCTTTGTACTCATCCTTGTATATGTCACATTCTCTTATCTATGCAAAGAATATTTTATAAGAAAACATTTACATCACAGAGAAAAATATTAGCTTTGATTGTAAAGGCTGAAAATAATTGCCTTGCAAATGGCTGACCTATTTTTAGTCCACTATATTCTATTGTTAATTGGTTGCCTTGTGTACTTATCATAATATTATGTTTTCTTAAATTTGGTTGTTCTAGTAATGGGTAATTGTTCCAAAAAATTGCAGTCGAATTGTTTGAATGATTTGCTTATCAAATGGTTATATACAAAACAAATGGTCGTCTGTCATCAATTATTGGCAGTTAAAAAAAATCATTCAAATAATCTTTAACTATCATAAAATAATATGTGCAACTACTTTATACTAAGTAATTTTATCAACCATCACTTAGAACTATATTTATTGATTCCTTTTTTCATTTCAATTAACATGCTAATTATTCAGTGTTATTTTTATATTGACATTTATTTAACACACATACAATATGTAGTCTCTTTTGGAACACCACCATATTATATCCGCAAATGCAGGTGGCAGTCTGTACCAATTATAGGCATAGAGAATGGTTAAAAATAACCATTCAAATTTTACCACTTCCAAAAAAAGACAATGCAACTGTGCAGCCAATACCTCTCTTTTATTTAGCCCTCTAATTGACCTACAGAAAAGAGACAACTACTGGAATCACAATCATTTTGTTTCTATCACAATTTTCAGCCTGTATTTACTTTACATCTGGAAACACTCAGCTCAGTTCATTATGCATGTGGGTCTCTAGATAGTCTAGATTGTAAATAAAAAAAATTGTAATTGACACAGTATATTTTCAATTGAACTATTGTGATGAATTGGATAAATTACTCACCATCTCTCACGTAGGGTGTTCCTCCACTAGATGGAGTGACGACCTGGTAAGATATGCAGGAAGTCAATGGATGCAAGTGGCTCAGGACCGTGCTTTGTGGCATTCCTTGGGGGAGGCCTATATTCAGCAGTGGACTTGTGAATGGCTGTAATGATGAATGAAATGATGATCTCTCACCACTCATTACCTATCTCTAGTTGGCCTACTTGAGTTACATGTTAAATTGAGGAATAATATATCCATAAAAGCACTATTTTATTTTTAGTTATGGATACTCAAGCGTATCTTGCGGTATGAGGAGGGAGGTGAAGGGAAGAGATGGGACCCTTCATATGGTTTTTCCCCCAAACTCAATCTCAGATCAACATTCCTCAAAGCTTTAACTAATAATTTCTTGAAAACTACCCTTTGTCGCATAAAAGGCCGACAAAAGGTGTGCATCAGAGCATTATTGTATGTCGAACCAGACCAAATCACCAACAAAATTGTGCCACAAGATATTTATAACCCTAATTAACCTCAAAATTTAAAAAAAAACTTAGTCTCATATTAAAGCATTATTGTACATCAATTATGTTCAAAATTATCAACATAATCATGCCGGAGAATACTAAAGGCAACCCTAATTTAGTTACGAGGAAAAAACAAACCATCCATTTGTCTTCAGGTTCAATTTTTGCCGATGACTCCTCAAGCTCTGAAGACTGGGAAGTATTATTATCAGGTTCCTTATTTTGTTTTTCCGATTCAGACATAATTTAATTCATAATCCAACCTTAATGTTTCTTCCCAAATTTAAAGGTTACTCTAATTATATTTGCTTATTAACATAATATATATTAACTCTTTATAATTTGTAAAAAGCACTAAACTATTTCGCACGGGAATTATGAATAGTATAGTAAAGTTAATGTATATGAAGAATATTTCTTAGTGTTTATGTAATACATGAAAATAACCAACTTTTAGTGCTGTCAATGCATGTCGGTGTCAGGGTGTCAGGCTGTCAGGCTCAGGGCAGGGTTAGAACAATTTTTTTTGGAGTTTATGGCCTGGTATCTAGACCTTTAGGCCAAGTCTTGAGTATTATTATTCGGTTTATTATAATTTCCCCAAGCCTTGTCTTTATGTATTATTATCCTTCATAGTTCACTGCTTCACAATATGTTGATGCGTCACATTGTGCAGCCCTTGGGAGATTTTGACGGCAACTTGAGCCAGCAGGCAGCTGACAGTTGGTGATGGTATCTAAAGGCGCCTATGCAAACAGCTTATCTTGAAAATCCATCACCATCAGAGCACTTGTTTCACCGTTTCCACTAATAGTTCACATGCATAGACAGTTAATACATAAAATCGCACCTATTTTACATATCAAAATCCACTTCAAACTATTATTTAAACTATAATACAGGAGCAGCAAACCGCCGCCGATCAAGTTCCCGCCAAAACTCTCGGTTAGAACAATCAGCTGTTAGCAGTGTTGCCAACAGTTAACACTTGTTAAAACTAGCTCTCCACCAGATTAAATTCCTTCTAAAAAAACACCAGAAAACCACAAACAAAAAGCAATATTACTCTCATAATTATGGAGTGTAGAGAGAAGGACTATCTCTATATAAGAAAAGTGTCCCCAAAAATGCGTCCAATAAGGGTGGCGCTGCAGTAGCATAGGAGAAATTAAAAAAAAAGCGCCAAAATTAATTAGAATAAGAAGGAGAAATAAACAAGAACCGAACAATCCGCTTGGTTTTGTACTACGTAAATAGTTGAGGTTTTGTATACTGGCATTTTACTAACTACTCTAGTCATGAAATTTTTCAAATATTTGAATTCAGCTCACTTCACTCCGTCTACAACAACTATATTAAGGTGGAAGCTCCAGGGTGGCCCGCGAAATTCAAATTTTCTTGCGTTTTTTGGAATTTACAGGTCAGGGTTAGGTTGTATATTTAACAAAATATGATTCGCGACCGTAGCGATTATGTGTTTACAGAATTATTATCATTAAAATCACCAATACAACCCTGTAAGTTCATATTTTTCTGAAAAAACTCATTCAAAGGGTTAATAGGAAGTTACAGGGTTGTATTGGTGATTTTAATGATAACAATTCTGTAAACACATAATCGCTACGGTCGCGAATCATATTTTGTTAAAAATACAAGCTAACCCTGACCTGCAAATTCCAAAAAACGCAAGTAAATTTGAATTTCGCGGGTCACCCTGGAGCTTCCACCTTAATATCGTAGTTTTTCAGACGCCAGCGCTATTGTGGTAGGTTTTGGAACCTCTATTTTCAGTAAATAGGGCTGGCTTTTCACTATGGGATATAATATAAATTATATCCCGCAATTGGCTTTCACACTGTGAGATATATCTTTTAACCAGTGTGCGTTTGTCATTGGTCATTGGATTACCCTTTACCTCGTACACCGTTCTGCGGGGGTGCGGAACGGTGTGCGGGTTACAGGGGGCGAAATATCATTTGAAAATATCGCTCGGTCGATCGAAAAAATATTTATAGCTTGAGATGTAATATATATTATAGCTCAGTGTAAACGGTTCCATATGAAATGTATGGTGAGCGATATTAATTTATATCTCGAGATGTAATATACATATATTATATTAGATAGTATATATAGTAGGACATATATTATATAGTAGGACACTTTTTCAACTTTCTCTTTCGCCCCTTATAAGATGGTTCTCCTTGTACTCTACACTCCATACTTGAACCGAAGGACTCGGTCTCCATGGTGATGTAAAGTAAAAATCTGACTTTTGCCGTATCTATGGATATGTATTTCTACATATATAATTATCTATGTTGTATTTTGACGTCTTCATTACATCTTTATTATTAAATGTAATGGAATATTATAAATATCATTATCTCGTTCTCGTTAACACTTTTGCACTTTGACCTCCCTAAAACGAATTATAATTTTCTAGTGTTTAACTATTTAGTTTGCTATATCCGACACATAGTGGGTTATAACTTCGTAAAAACATGTCTTTAAATAAGTTAATTGGAGGTGATTGTGGTGGAAACAATTCTCTTGTTCAATTGTCTAACATTGTTGGTCGTGATGCATCTCTTTCGCAATCACTTTCGCAGGCTGACAGGTTTGTCAATGAATTTATAGCCCAGAATTCTCAAACACCTCAAACATTTAATATGAATACCCTGCTAAAAAACATGCCTGACAATGAAAATGTTAAGATACAAAGTAGTGCACCCTTACTTAATGATAATAAAAATACAATCTTTAGTTCCCAAAAGCAATCTATCTGGTTACCAGGACCATCGTCTTCCTTTTTGCCACAAACAAGCATGATGCGAGCGTTTTCAGCACCATATCCACCTCTTTTGACACAGCAGACAGCATTAGCTAATGTAAATATTCAGTATATGGATGAATCTGAACTTAAGGATGTTCAGGATAGTGATGTGCGTGCAAAAGCTCAAGAATATGTAAAAACTGTTGAAAGTGATGATGAATATAATCAGTTTATGTCCTTTATGAAGCGAATAAGTGCTGGAGAATTAAATCTAGGAGAAACTGAGCAAGGAAATGAAAGGGCAATGGGTAGAGATAAAATGATTGATGAAATGGCTGCAAAATATAAAGATGAATGGTCTAAATTAAGTGATATTACCGGTGATTGGAAATTATCAACTACTGATGGAATTTCGGAAGAATACTCATTTACTGAAGGAAATGTCATGTTAGAAAACAAAAGTGCTTTTGAACTTGGGAAGGAGAAACTAAAGATGGGAGATATACCAGGTGCTGTACTTTGTTTTGAAGCTGCTGTACAACAACAACCTACTTCAGCTGAGGCATGGTTTTTCTTGGGTACCACACAGGCTGAGAATGAGCAGGATCCATTAGCTATCACTGCATTAAAAAAATCTCTGAAGATTGATCCACGACAACTCGAAGCATATATTACTTTAGCAGCTGCGTACACCAATGAAGACATGCCAAAATTTGCATTTATTGCATTGTATAATTGGTTGAATGCAAGCCCTAAATATAGTGATTTACTTCCTCGAGATATAGATATTCAAAAATTAGACTTAAAAGAGCTGGAGAGTCATGTCAAATCATTGTATTTAAAAGCAGCACAGTTAAACCCATTACAAATCGATCCTGATGTTCAGAATGCTCTTGGAGTTATTTTTAATATTAGTCAAGAATATGACAAAGCTGTAGACTGTTTTAAAACTGCGCTTATGGTGTCAAATGATAATGCAAAATTATGGAATAGACTTGGTGCAACTTTAGCCAATAGTAATAGATCAGAGGAAGCAGTAAATGCATATCACGAAGCTCTTAATATAGAGCCTGGATTTATAAGAGCAAGATATAATGTTGGTGTTACTTGTATGAATTTAGGAGTGCACAAACAAGCAGCAGAACATTTTCTTGTTGCACTAAATCAACAGAACAAAGCTAAAAGCATGCACCAAGATGCATTGGCATCAAATATTGGATCTTCAACAATATGGTCCACTTTGAGAATGGTTTGTTCTTTCATGGGAGAACATAATGCTGCAAGTTTAGTAGATGAAAGGAACTTAAGTGAACTCAATAAACACTTTGAAATAGATGTATAAGGTTTACAATACAATTTCAACTTAGTATGATGATTTTTAAACATCAATTTTATCAATTTGTTTATGGATAATTTTCAACAAACTATAAAACTACATAACCACTCAATCGTCCACAGTGACTACAGTCCCTAAAAACCATTATTGCCTCACCTGTCTAGGCATCGAACGACATCTTTCGGTTTAAATGCGTACAGTGCAAAAGATAACTTTTATTAATACAGTAAAAAATTATAGATGGTGCTATATGAAAGTGAATTTTATCTGTATAATAGTAACAAAATATTTAGGAAAAATAAGTTAAAATTAAATTTTGTTTCATTTAACGTGTGAGAAATTCGATCAAAAATGTGATAACTTTTCCATTTTCATACGTTATTTCTAATGTTATTGTACATCAAACTAATTGTGAAGATATTTTCTTTAGTAAATATGTATCATTACGACAATTCCAAAACGTTTACATATAATGATTTAGCTCAAAATGTAATCACTATACGCGATCATCGTTTATTGATTATATGTTGTTTAAAATGTTAGTCAGTTTTTTGTGTTAAATGAATGCAAAATATAAAATAATGATCCACTATTAACACGTTAATAGCAATTTATAAACGAAATATCTGTTGAGATGTGTCTAGAAATTATTAAAAGCAATTTTTTTCATTTATTTACTTATTTATTCAAAATTATATTGGGTAAACATTATATACTTATGTATATTGAGTATATGAGATGTTATTGATATTGGTGTCATTTTAAAGGGAATATCATGTACTATTATAATATAAATTAATTGTCTCCAGTAAGTATTACACTTTTCTTGTAAAACTCGAAATAAAAAATAAATACGATTTTTTTTATATTCCCTTTTTTAAGCTTTATTTTCAGGCTTTATTTTTAATTTGACTAATTTTCTTTTAACAAAATAAAATTTTGAATTATTTTGAGTCTTTTGAGAATATTTTTTATTTGAATGTAGCTATAGTAGTTTTTCAGTAGTAATCATTCTTGTTGACAGTCTCGCGCGGTCGTAAAAAATAGTGACATTTAAAAAATAAATGACAAGAATGAACAAAAAAAATGACAGTCGCGCGAGGCGGACGGTTGAGTGGATAAAAAAGTGCAATGTTATGATTGTTGTCTGGTGATAAGATGAAAAAATGTTAAGGGGTTATATTTGTTACATTTATGTAAAATTATAAAATCAAATCTATATTCTTTTTATTACATTTCTTTATATTACTTTTTAAACATTCCCACCTTCACACATATCAGCTATGTGTGTGTAAAAAGCTACAGCTAGTATCACTCAAGGGACAGCCTTGTGGGTGATTATTATAAAACCAACATGGTCTTACATGTAGTTTTATGACACTATTATTTTTACCTTGTTTTTTAATATTTTTTGTAGTTTCTTCTATTGATTTTGGTTGTCTTAATGTAACTTTTCCATTTTGAACTTTAAAAATATGATGATTATTTTTCAACAAGGTTTGTATTCCACCACACTCTGCTTTTAAAACATTTAATTTATCTTGAGGAATAACTTTAATTAACTCAAAAATATGTAATTCCTTTCCTGGTGTCCATTTGCTTTTAAAATCACATCCATCCAAAAGAAATGTGGTAATATTCTTGATAATTGACTCTATAATAGATTTATCAATTTGAGTGCAATTTCTTACTTTTTCTACAGGGTCTCTTGTTTTGAAACCATTTATTTCTAAATCATGTTCATTTTTTATGACTATATTTTTATTATTAGCTAAATATGAAATTGTAGTTTGATATTTATCATATTCATTTTCCATATACTTTCTTCTTCTGCCAATAAAGCATATTCTCTTAGTGCTTGGTATTTTCAGTCTGTCCATTTCAGTATGGAAACCACAATCTTCGCATAGTTTATAGATATAATCTAAATATTCATTGTATTGACTTTTTGATGAATTCTGTCGCTGATACTTAGTACCATCAAAATTATAAGCACAACATGGAAGTAAAAAAAAACTGCAATTGTATGATGATTTTGCTGTCATAACAGGTATCCATGGTGTTAGTTCATCTGAATGGTTACCAATTATCCAGTCGAATCCGGAAAACTTTTGAATATTTTCCGGTGTTACAGTTGTTTCCTAAAGTTAAAGAAACAATTATAAATTACCACTGAGGAATAATATCATACTTTTACAATTTGATTGTTGTAAATACTTACTTCTAGTTTTATATCCTCTTCATACATATTCCAAATTTTTCTTTTACGTACATCTACTCCTAATCCTTTATGCCCTTCCTTAGTTAAAATATACACTAGCAATCCATTGCCACAACCAACATCAACAAATGAAACTGATTTAGTTAATCCATTCAAATTTTTGCTATTCCAAAGAAGCAATAAATATGTGGCTATAGCAACATCTTCATAAACAAATTTTATTGGATCAGTACACTCGGGCCAAATCTGTAAAAAATATTTTTAGTATTTTTTTTTATATGATAAGGGTGACAAACGAGCACACAGTCCACCTGATGGTAATTGGTTGCTGCGGCCCATAGACATCTACATCTATCCTCTATTACAAATCAAAATGTAGATGCGTTGTCACCCGTGAGGACTAAGATGGAATGCCTCATTTCCAGTGAAAAGGGCCTCCGGCCACCTGCACTCACCAAGCAAAACGCAGAGGTAAACCTCTACTTCACGCTGGTTTTCTGTGAGGTCGTGGTACCACCCCGGTTCGAGCCGGCCCATCCGTGCGACAGCAAAAGCTGCCGTGTGGCTCTACCACTGTTAAAAAGTTTTAGTAATTAATATAATATACAAACTATGAACCAATATAGAATGATAGTCATAAAATTTATAATGGGGATATCACAATAGAAGTAATTAGTAAACTAAACATGCAATGGGTTGTCCATATAGCTAGAAGAACTAACAAGCAATGAGGAAAAGATTCAAAAAGTCCTTGCTAGAGAGGCTATTTGATGAGGCATGTAGAAATTGTTAGATAATGGGGCCTAAAAACATATCTTGTACTTACAAAAACATATCTATATCCAGTAGCAGTTATAATGATAATATGATAACAAGATATCAATATTACAAATTTGTGTCTATAAATAAAAAGTAGAAGGAATTACTGCTCATATACTACTGGGTACAGGTCATTTTTGAGAGGGACATAGAGTGATTAATCTGCTGCACTTCTCTAAATAGAGCATGTTGACAGACTTAATATTCTCCTATTATTTTATTTTCCAGACATAGGTACAAGTCTTCACAATGTTTTCCTTCACAGCTGATGTGTATCAGACCATAAATTGCAATTAACAATTTCATTGTTGCTGGCGGGTTGGATCCCTGGTTGCTCCTGAACAGTGTTTAAAGTGAACACTTAGCTAGCTTCTTCTTAGTTGATTAACAAAACTTAATATTTTAGTGCAAGTTATTGTGTTACAAGTTTTTTAAAAACCATACCTTAACCATTTCCTTGCCATATTTAAGTTTAAGATAATTGTATTTTCTATAATATTCATCATTTGGCACTAGAGTCAAAGAATCTTTAATAGAAGCTGTTGTGTTTCCCTGGCTTATAACAGGTTGGTCTGTCCATCTAATGACCTGAGGTAACACTTTCTTCAGCAGCCATACATAGGACTTAGAATCACTATCTGTAACAAGTAATAATTATGATATAATTTAAAGGCCACTAGCAATCTGCTTCTGCTTCACATGGGTAATTTTTGAATCCTGACAACAGCGCCACCTACCAGGTCGTATTGTAAATCTAAGCCGTTCAAGTACCCACTTCAATACACAAAAGAAATTTCATTAAAATCTTTCTAATCTTTTTCATTATAATACTAGCTGTTCCCCGTGACTTCGTCCGAGTGTAATTTAGGGTTTTAATTATGTTGCGCGGAGCCCTAATTCTTTTTCTAAAATATAAGTAACCTAAGTTTCTCCTTATAACTTCAGCTATCTGCCAGTGAGTCCCGTCGCAATTGGTCCAGCCGTTTTGGAGATTAGCCGGAACAAACGGACAGACAGACAGATAAAATTTTAAAAATTGTGTTTTTGTTATAAGTATCATATATACTTTCATATGCATTTAGTAAAAAGCTGTAATTTTGACATTACAAACAAACACTTCAATTTTATTTATTTGTATAGATATATAAAGATTTGCTATAAACATTTACTTGTAAGAAAAGGAGTTAATAACGTTTAAGGATTACACTAATAGCAGTTAAATATGTACGGTCAAAACAACTATTCAAAACTAACAATAAGGTAGTTCCTCATGGTCCATAACCAACTTGGCAGGTTTTTTACAATATCAAATTAATTTATTATTATGACAGACAAGACCATGGATACCTGCAACTGACTTCATAGGCCAAAGATGGGTTGTAATCACTAAGACTGAAACAGATTCAATTAAAACAAGAATGCTTGGTGGCAGAAATAGGTAAGATGGTAGTGCCAACCCAGAATTAGTTTAAAGTAGACATAAACCTAACATATTAACAAATAAAAACCCAAATAGATAATGTTGGCACTAATATCTAAATTTATATATTTTATAGTTGATGACCAACTACAAGTTGTGTATGCTGTGTAGTTAATAATAATAATAACAGACTGTGGTATCAAAAAGAGATTATGATTTTAAAAACATTATCATAAGACTAACCGCTGTTTCCATTCATAGTAATTTCTTCATTTAGTAACTGAAAGCTATAAATAAAGTTTGGGCACAAATTTTGATTGTTTTGTATGGGCGTAACGTTATAAAAAGTGACAGCTTGTACTCTCTTTTTCAAACATATTAATTGGTATGCATGGCTTTCTGTATAACTTTTAGGAAGCAATTCTATTAAAATAACTTCTATCGAATCACTGTGATTTTGTGTATCTAAACCAGAAATAGGTTTAAGTTTCGTTTTATCAAATAAAATGGCCATAAAAGAATCAACTTCTATAGAATTTCCTAATTTCATGTCTTGTAATGCTATTTCCCAATTACATTCTATAACCTGGCAAATATATTTACGAAGTAGATTGCAACCCCATAACCTTTTATTTATCAAATGAGGTTTCCTTATTAATATATCGATTGACTGCCAAAATAATACAGATTTTGTCATTTTTATATCCATGTTTAAATTCTTTCTTTATATTACTATTAGCTTGCTACATATATATTTATCTATGATTACTATTTTCAAACGTTAGTTTCTCTTTCTAGTCTGTGCTATACTATACACAGAATTGACAGAGAGTTTTGGCGGGAACTTGATCGGCGGCGGTTTGCTGCTCCTGTATTATAGTTTAAATAATGGTTTGAAGTAGATTTTGATATGTAAAAGTGGTGCGATTTTATGTATTAACTGTCTACGCATGTGAACTATTAGCGGAAACGGTGAAACAAATGCTCTGATGGTGATGGATTCTCAAGATAAGCTGTTTGCATAGGCGCCTTTAGATACCATCGCCAACTGTCATCTGCCTGCTGGCTCAAGTTGCCGTCAAAATCTCCCAAGGGCTGCACAATGTGACGCATCAACATATTGTGAATCAGTGAACTATGAAGGATAATAATACATAAAGACAAGGCTTGGGGAAATTATAATAAACCGAATAATAATACTCAAGACTTGGCCTAAAGGTCTAGAGACCAGGCCATAAACTCAAAAAAAAAAAAGAATTGACAGAATACTCTACTCCTAGTCTATGGAGTGTAGAGTAGAAAGAGGACCATCTCTATATATGAAAAGAGTCCCTAAAAACGTGTCCAATAAGGGTGGCGCTGCAGTAGCATAGGATAAATTTAAAAAAGCGCCAAAAGTAATTAGAATAATATTATGGAGAAATAAACAAGGACCGACCAATCCGCTTGGTTTTGTACTACGTAAACAGTTGATATTTCATATATTGGTATTTTACTAACTACTCTAGTCCAGAATTTTTTTTAATATTTGAATTTACCTAACTTCACTCCTTTCACAACAGCTATCTTCATATCGTAGTTTTTCGGACGCCAGCGCTGTTGTGGTAGGGTTACGCTGTTCCATTCAACTGCGGCAATGTCACCGCACTTTAATCAGTGGCTCGCTAGGCGCTTGTAGAGAAGTCGCGTGTTGTGTTGATTTAAAAAAAAAATCTCTTGATAAAATATGCCGCGATGTGTTCTTAGATATTGCACAAAAAATTCACGAAATGTTAGTAAAAACCAAGGAATCACTTTTCATCGGTAAGTAAGATACTTAAATAATAAAAAAAAACATTATACATTAATAATTAAAAAGTTATTTCTTTGGCGCCAACTTGTGTCATGGAATATAGATTATGAAATTAATTTGTTCAGATACGACATTTCTGTGAGCAAGTGTAGCACGATCATATTATGCACAATTTTTTTTTGTAGAAATAAATATACCTAAGTATTTATAATTAGGTTAAATTTCTTACGTTTATATTTACTGATTATTCTTTTATTTTATTTTTAGCTTTCCACGTCCAAGCCACGAAAACCGAGAAAAGTGGATTAAATTCGTCCAAAATAATCGTAGAGATGTGGTTACCAATAAACCATACATACATTTGTTCCTTGCATTTTAAAGAAGAGGATAAATATAGTACGAAAAATTCAAAAATTAACAAAACTTGTATTGTTTAATGGCACTTAATTAAATACCTAATATATATTTTTACAATAACATGTATACATCTTATTAAATGAAATTAGTTTTCAGCAAAAAACAACAAACAAATGTATATACATATAATTCATGTGTAAACAGAAATGGTAGAAGTTTTTAAAGTTTATGTTTTCTCACAGTAATTCATAAGGCATAATATAAATAGTATCAGCTCTGTGTCCATGCCTCACGCAAACTTAGGTTAGGGCTTTTGGGGACCCAGTTCTAGATTTAAATAAATATATTACATTAGCTTCGATTCCTTCCAATTTATATAGTTACCTTATAAAATATTTATATAAATTTGTAATTAAAATGCTATTGTGATAATAATATATATTATCATATTAATTTACTTCATATCATGCAAAATAATTGACAAATTATTAAAAATTGAACTCGGTTTAATAAATTAATTAACAATATATGTACTCTAAATAAACAATAATTAAATACCTACTTATCATTCTACCTACGCATAATCTATTATGATAAAAAACCGCGCATGCGCGGTAAGACTGATGCGCAACGACATAGAGTAGCGCACATGTTTTGTTTGAAATAGCTGTTCTAGTACGTAAGTACATATTACTTCAACGGTATTATAGTTTAAATAATGGTTTGAAGTGGACTTTGATATGTAAAAGTGGTGCGATTTTGTGTATTAAGTTTCTGCGCATGTGAACTATTATTGGAAACTGTGAAACAAGTATTCTGATGGTGATGAAATTCTCAAAATAAGGTGTCTGTCTGCTTAGGCGCCTTGAGATACCATCGCCAACCGTCAGCTGTCTGCTAGCTCAAGTTGCCGTCAAAATCTCCGAAGGGCTGCACAATGTGACGCATCAACATATTGTGAAGCCAAATACTATGAAGGATGCTCAGAAGGGCTAGATCCTAGAGCCGTAAAGCCAGTTATTAAGAAGGAAGAAGAAGATTGTATTGTGCTGTTGACTGTTGTATATAAAAAAAGTACTCTGTGGTTTACTGTTGTCTACAGCTGAACGCACATTTGTCCGCACCGTACGCATCGTACGCGCCGTACGCGCCGAGTTTTACTGATGGCCTCGCACATTTGCCCGTACGCATCGTCCGCACGGTACGCAAATCTTTTGTATTACCAACAACTTTTGTAGTTTTTTCCAACCACTGGTGTGAAACGGTACAGTGAAATTGATCGCTCGAAATCACTATGGAAAGAAATATAGTAATAGCCTGCTTATTGGCAGAGGAAGAAGAAAACAAAATTCGAAGAAAAAGAAGATTCTGGATTCATAATATAAATTTAAAAACGCAATTGTATGGAGAATATTAAGGGGATAATATACTTTATTTAAAGACTTTTTAGATGATGATGAGTGACTTTTTACATATTTGCATTTAAAATACAAGAAATTTCAAGAATTGCTACATATACTAAAACCATATCTTTCTATGGAAAACTCAAGATTTAGAAAGCCAATTGAACCAGAGAAAAGACTTGTTGTATGTTTGAGTCAAGTATTTTTATTGATAATTAAGTAATCAAGTATAATTGGGTTTTTAAATTAAATTTAACTATTTTTTGTTAGTTCAGTATTTAAATAATTTATCGCTAAGTATAGATATTGATAATCAATGCAAAAAAATTCAAATTATGTATAAATAATTACGAATGAATTAAAAGTTATAAAAATAAAAAAATTATCATGTAAGTCGAACTCACCAGTTATAGTGGAAAATCCACTAAGTTGGCAACATTAGACAACACTGAGTATCAGCACGTGGCCTAAAGGTCTAGATACCAGGCCATAAACTCCAAAAAAATAGTATAAGCACGCGCAGCGTTATTTGACGTCATCAGCATTCGTCCTTCGATATCGTATACCTACCGCATTTTATAAAATTCGTCGCATACGGTGCGGGTGTAATGTGCGAGGTTTCATATGATTTCATACAACGAATTCTAAAATTCGGCGCGTACGGCGCGTGCGGCGCGAACAAATGTGCGTTCAGCTTAAATGTCTAGACTAGTGATTTCCCGTATATACACCAGTTTCCACTTTCCACTTACAATTTTGGTTTGTCCCCATTTTTTTAGGATTAATCCCTAAAATTCCCTAAACGATCTTAATAATTCTTATTTTTAAGGAGCATATTTTTATTCGAGAAATTAAACAGTAATTTATTATTTTGAACATTTATTAATAAATCAACAAAAAATCAATCACCAAAAACCTGATCAGACAGAAAATTTAGTAGCTGAAGCATTATTTTGTAAAGTTTTGCTGTACATATCATGGCACTGTTGGGTTCTAAAATTGAGCAATTGTTTGCTTGCATTCCGAACTTTGTATGAAACAAGCCGTTCAGAGTTTCGTTAGAAAGTCTATTTCTTTTATCTGTTTTTACATTTTTTAGAATACTAAATAATCTTTAGTAAATTAATGCAATACTCAATGTAACGCCTTTTTTTCATTCTATCCATTATATTAAACGTGCACACATGAATCTAGCTGCAGAGCGACTAAGTCAGATTGTACCATGAAAAATTGACAATAATATTGCGTAGTGTGCGGGACCAAATATTGATGAAGATTTTTGACAATCTTGCATTGACAATATTACTGCGTGTGTGCGGCTAGCCTTAGAGAAGACGTAACTCATTAAGTATAATAATGCTTTATTAAATGGGTTGTTAAGACTGTTCAAGATGGAATCATTAGTATTAGAGGGATCCTCAAAAGCTACCCCCATAAAAAAGAATTTCAATGCATCATACAGCTCTAATATCCTGTCAACACAAGCTTGAAGTGACAATCATCTTGTATTTGCTGCAGAAATTAATTTATGTTGGTAAATTTTTAGAAAATCCTGAAACTGTTGGAGTGATTCTGTTCGCTTAGGGCTCATATGAAAATACATAGGAATATTACGACACAAATCTTCTAAATTTTTAGGTAGTTTACGGGGGGCATATGATGTCGCGAGATGTATTAAATGGCATGAGCACTCTATAAGGACCAGATGTGGAATTTCAGTTTTTAGTAAAGCCTGAACTGAATGGGTCACACCAACATGTTCTAATTTGACAATAAAACCTATATAGCTTTAAAGCTATGTTTATGGAAATAACAATAGTTTTTGTTTCATCCAAATTGGTGCAGAAATACGAAAGTTATAACGTTTTGAAGTTTCGCAATATTTTTTAATTTTTACCCGCTCGTTCTCTGTGACGTGACGTCACAATCCGAGAGAGCGAACGTGCAGTAGGAACTTGCTAAGTTTAGTGCTAACCGCGCGCTCGGAAGTATACGGTCGTTTACCTACATTTATTTATTTTATTTATTTATTTTATTTACCACTTACAACTATCATCACAGGTTATTACCTAATACAATAGTGCAGTTACAAATTAAGAAACTAGAACAAACATAATATAGGTATATTATACACAACTTAAAGATATTTTACAATAAGCGGCCTTTGTGAATTCGTTTAGAGTACAGCTGAACAAATCAGTCTGTTGTGAGACCACGTTAAGTGCACGCAGCGCGCGCGTCAAAGGCGCGTGCTGTAGCAAGTTGGTGCGCGCTTGCGGTACCAACAAGAGCGGCGGCCGCTGCCGTCTTCCTACGTACTCATTAGGGACACACAGCTCAGCTATCTGTAAAATACCTGGGTTATGTATTTTACCACGGATCACTTTTAGTAAGTAAGTGGCGAGAGCAACTTCCCTTCTTATTTCTAGTTTATAATAGCCTATCATGCCTAGTATAAATAAAGTAGGGTACAAAAGTGTATAACCCGGGTACACACCATACTGTTTTAAATATATAAATCTCACAAATTTGTTCTGAATACTTTCTAGCATTAATTTATATTTGACTTCATGTTGTAACCAAACAACAGCGTTGCATTCTAAATGACTTTTTACGAGTGCCTCGTATAATGCTCTCAGAGCATAGATGTTTGTGAATCTGTTGGCTAGCCGTAAGACCATCCCTAGGTTGCGGTATGCTTTTTTACAAACATTAGTAATGTGTTTTCGAAATTGTATGTCGGTAGTGAATCGCACGCCTATATCATTAACCTCAAAAACTCGTTGCAGAGGTGTTCCATCCATATAGTATTGATGATGACTCGGGTTATGTGCACGGCTGAATGATAGTATAGAACATTTCGCCGCGTTGAAATATAATTTATTTTCCAAACTCCACTCTACGACTTTCGTTATATCCTGCTGTAGCATGTCATGATCCACCCGCTGCTTTATTTTTAAAACTAATTTCAAGTCATCAGCAAATAACAAAGGTGTAGACTTATTGACTACTTCAGGCAAGTCGTTGATTGTCAGAATAAAGAGAAAAGGCCCTAAATTACTGCCCTGACTGACACCTGATCTTGTAAAGTAGGGTTCGGAAAGCCGTCCTCTGCAGTCAACATACTGACATCGGTCTCGTAAATAACAGGCGAAAAATGATAGCGTATGCGGTGTGCAGCCGACGCTAGCCAACTTCGCTAGTAGGACGTCATTGTCTACTGTGTCAAATGCCTTTTTAAAATCAAAATAGGCAACATCCACTTGTTGGCCAGCATCCACCGTTGGTACTACGTGTGTCATTAGCTCGAGCAAGTTCCCCATTGTCCCTCGCCCGGGACGGAAGCCGTGCTGTGCGTCGGACAACAGAGCACTTATTTGTGGGTACAAACTACTGTAAATGGTCGACTCAAAAACTTTAGCTGGAGTGCATAATACCGCCTCGGGTCTATAATCACTGGGGGCTGAACCTCTGCTACCTTTTGGCACGGGTACTACCCGAGTGAGTTTCCAACGATCAATAAACTTTGCAACCTTAAGGTTTTAATATTAATACAAACATTGAATATGTGTAGCAACGGCTTTACTAATACTGCACGACAGTCCCTAAAAATAAACGCCGGAATACCATCGGGCCCCACCGAAAACTTCGGCGGTAAACGCGCAAGTGCGCGCCGTACGTCAGCGGGACGTAAGCACGCGAGATTCGCCCACGCATCCGGCGCCGCACCCGTCGCCGCACTTATGCTTGCCGCCGCCACGCTCAGCTTAGGAGGCGTCGGATTGTAAACCGACTGGAAGAACCAAGCGAACTCATTGGCACATTCTTGTTCTGATAGTACCCGTCTGTCATTGATTAACCTTCGATGATTCGAATCGCCTTTCCTAGATCTTATGTACCCCCAAAACGCTCGCGGATCCTTTGCCAAATGTCATTTTATTATATCGAATGTCAGAGTTAATGTCCGGTTGACTGTATTAGATTTTTTTTATAGGTTAAGGGTGACAAACGAGCACACAGTTCACCTAATGGTAAGTGGTTGCTGCGGCCCATAGACATCTACATCTATCCTCATTTGCGAATCAAAATGCAGATGCGTTGTCACCCGTGAGGACTAAGATGGAATGCCTCATTTCCAGTAAAAAGGGCCTCCGGCCACCTGCACTCACCAAGCGAAACGCAGAGGCAAACCTCTACTTCACGCTGGTTTTCTGTGAGGTTGTGGTACCACCCCGGTTCGAGCCGGCCCATCCGTGCGACAGCAAAAGCTGCCGCGTGGCTCTACCACTGTTAATGACATAATACTTATAATAAACCCAACGACTATATAATCATTTTGAACTAATAATTTTTAACAGTGGTAGAGCCACGCGGCAGCTTTTGCTGTCGCATGGATAGGCCGGCTCGAACCGGGGTGGTACCACGACCTCACAGAATACCAGCGTGAAGTAGAGGTTCACCTCTGCGTTTCGTTTGGTGAGTGCAGGTGGCCGGAGGCCCTTTTTTCTGGAAATGAGGCATTCCATCTTAGTCCTCACGGGTGACAACGCATCTGCATTTTGATTCGCAAACGAGGATAGATGTAGATGTCTATGGGCCGCAGCAACCACTTACCATCAGGTGGACTGTGTGCTCGTTTGTCACACTTATACTATAAAAAAAAAAATTTATGAATACTCTAATCTAATCCAATGTAATCAATATTATTTATGATGAATAATTTAATCTAATAATCATAATATTAATAATATTTGACATTTGTATGCCCATGAGGATTCAACTCGGCTGGGCAGCGTTCGGGAAACTACAACACATCTTTTCGTTAGACATACCTCAAAACTTGAAAACGAAATTGTACAACCAGTGTGTGTTGCCAGTGCTGACTTACGGATCTGAGACGTGGTCCTTCACTGCTGGCCGTATGAGGAAGCTCAAGGTCGCGCAGCGAGTTATGGAGAGGGCTATGCTCGGGATTTCTCTGCGTGGTAAACTTAGAAATAAGGATATCCGCAGTAGAACCAGAATAACCGACATAGCCCAAGGGATTAGTAAGCTAAAGTGGCAGTGGGCCGGCCATATAGCTCGAAGAATCGACAACCGATGGGGAAGAAAGGTTCTCGAGTGGCAGTCCCGTACCGTTAGGCGAAGTGTAGGGTGACCCTCTACTAGATGGAGTGACGACCTGGTAAGACATGCAGGAAGTCGATGGATGCAGGTGGCTCAGGACCGTACTTTGTGGCGTATCAGTCAAGTGTAATATTCCTCTGCAAGATGCAGGAGTGTACAAGCTGGATTGTGAATGTGGTCTCTCTTATATAGGACAAACTAAAAGATCCATGAAAACCCGCGTTAAAGAACACATAGCTGATGTGAAAAATAGACACTCCGGGAAGTCTGCAGTCTGTGAACACGTACAGGATCGCCCCCATCACTACATTAGATTTGATAGACCACAAATCCTCGCTAAAGAACACCGATTCCTTCCAAGGATAATTCGCGAGGCTATTGAAATCAAAAAAACATTCTAATTTCAATAGAGAAGATGGCTGCGTGCTACCATCTGCTTGGGATCCCATAATTAATAAAATTGAATCCCAACCCAAGCATACAATGCAAGACTTCATGATACTGTAAGTTCATACTGCGTAGATCCGAACAAAAATTAATAATTTTTCATCTGGAGGTAGCCGTGGTTAACTATGACATTGGGACGTCATACACCTCAGTCCCCCCTGTGACCATGGGTGCTGTAAAGTGCTTGAAACGTCGGGAATGTAAAATAAGTTAATATACGCGATAAAATCCGTAAAATTAGTTTTATTTAAATATCGCATTTCTTTTAACATGGAAATAACTGTATCATCAATTGCATCTTTACGGAAGTTTTCCTCATCACGAACAATGTTTCCTAGTAATCTTTCGAGAACTTTTTTTTTATTTAATGGACTTATGCCAGTTTTCGTAAACAATGCCAATATATTAGACATAGCTTGATCTTCTATGCGACTGATCAATTTTTTCAGTAGACTGGGAAAAACACTTTTGGGAATGGTCGGCAAAGTGGGCCGTACTCAGTTTTTTTCCACAAAAATATAATCTCTCCAGGCTCTTTTGGTGGGTCTAAAGAAAGCAACATCTAGAGGCTGCGTCAAATGTGTTAAATTTGGAGGAAGAAAAATGAAATGCAGGTTTTTTTCTTTGCATTCTCGTATCAAATCCAATGATAAATGGGATGAAAGATTATCGCCGATAAGAATCTTCATTCCGTCCTTGCCATTAAAATATGATAATGCGATGGTACGAACCCAATCCTTAAAAGTGTTACTCTCAAACCATCCAGACGAGGTACAATTGTATTGACACCCCTTTGGCCCCTGCTCAATCTAAGATTCGTACAAAGGTTTTGCTTTGTACACCTCATAACAAGGGAGAAGTACACCATCCGCAGATGTAGCCATCATTAATGATGTTGAGGCTTTGCTGTGGTTCATGACCCTCACTGGGTATTTTGCACCTCTTTTTGTAAGAACTTTTCTTCTACCAGGGTCGTCCCAGAGGTTCGTCTCGTCATAATTTATAATGTTAGATAAAGGTACTCCTGCTATACATTTCTCAAGATGAGTAAAATATTCTTCTACAAGATCGCGTGAAACTGCCGCACGTGATCGTTTAATGTTCTGACTTATTCTTAGTGAAATTTTGTTTTGGTTTCTTTTTAGGAAACTTTTTACATAGTCAGGACCTGGTAGATTATCTTTAAACTTTTTACATTCACATCTATCCTATCTAAGTATCCTTTTACCAAAATCCGCAAATCGTAGGTATCTAATAGATATCCCCACTCAGAACAAAAGTTTATATTTTCTATAATATAAGTCTATTCCTCGTCAGTTAATACCGTCTGACCACCTTGCTTCTTCATGAATCTTGTGTTGTATCTGTGAAATACAGATTTAGAAATATTATATTTTGCACTAATATCTGCTAACGAACAATTTGAAGTGTTGTATTCTCTAAGTGCGATATTTATCGTCTCTTCATCGTATTTTTTATATTGTCTAGCCCGTGGTTTGTATGTGCGAGGCATAATTATATGAAACAAAATATAATGAAAAATTAGTTACATATAGTAGGTGAAATGGAACCTATAGGTATTATTTGACCTACTGTAAGTAACTAATTTTTAAGTAATTTAATCTATCTATACTAATATTATAAATAGCGAACTACAGACTGATTGACTTATCAACGCAGAGCTGGGATTACTGAAGCTTGAAACATTTTTCAAAATGAGTCCCCCAAATGTGTAAAATACGGAATAAAAGTTTGTATGAGGCATTTTTCTGTAGTCAATTAAATTCGAGCAAAGCCGACCCGAATCGCTACTACAAATATTGTATATATTTATAAAGCGACAACCCTGTCCCCATAGAATTATTACGCATAGAATACTAGTACGCGCACCAAAAGTGAAGCAAGTAAAACTAACGCGAAACCGCGTAAGTTGACTCAGCGACGCGTCAGTGCGCAACGTCACGTCTTACGGAGAAGAGCTCGCGAAAAATTGTAAAAATTACCGTTTGTGTTGTAAAATATTGTCACAACGGTGACGATAAACATAAAAGAAGTGATGGTATTATATTTCACACATAAGTTTATACATTTAATTCATTATAATGTGCGTAAAACTAAAAAAATACTTACCTAAGCTCTCATAATACAAATGTTGCTAGTTGTGGGGAAAAAAATCACAATTTTCTTTTAAAAATATTTATTTTCTATTTGTGTTTAAAACGTTTAATCGCAACGCTGTGTGTAAAACTCATATGTTTATATATAGATACCTACTTCTCTAAGTGTCAACATTATATTAACAATGGGTGCCTATTTAAAACTAATACGGAGTGATCAGTTAATCGCGATTCGTCGACGCCATTTTAACGCAACTATTTTATTTTAATTTGTTTTTTTATTGACTAAGGTTACGTTTTAGAGTATAGAATAAAAACTTTTTTATTTACAACATCATGAGATTATTAATAAAAACGCCTTTACTAACCAGATGTCACTTTACACCCAAACATTAACCAGATGTTACGTTAGACCCAAACAGCCTATTTTAACCGACTCCCAAAAAGAAAGGTTATCAATATGCATGTACACTGATTTCTAAGCTTGATCAATTCGTATATACATGCTGAAATTTTAGTTGTTGTTGTCCCGCAGCCAAATTATACTGTCTCGATAGTAGAGTCAATTTATTAAATTAAAAAATATTACAATTAAAAAAGGGCAGATTTACAATAGTAATACCTCACAAGCTATTCGGGCGTCCAAAATAGTTTATGTCGTATCACTACGCTTAGAGTTCATGTTATGAACATTTATTAGTGGCCCTTCACTGTGTAGGAAGCGCGCGGTAGCACGTGCAATAGACTACATTACGTTAACACTATATTACGTCCAGCGAATTTTTTTTTAGACTTTATTATAGTAATTCGGTATAAGCTAGCATGTACGCCCGAACTACTTGCGAGATATTGCTATTGGTTTGAGATCGCATTCGAGTTTTGTTTTTCTCGATTGTAAATCTGCCATTTTTACATACTAATAATTTTATTGTGCCGGACGGGCGTAACTCTTCGGAGTAAATGTTGTCGAAGATACTCCGCGAGTCGCTCACGTCCTACACCTGTAGGTTCCGGAATCCTCCTTCTGCCGTCTTTCACTGCCGTCTCTGCGGTTGCTGCGGATAAACTGTGGACTGAGGTTCAAAATTAAAATGCACGATTATAAATTTAAATAGCAAGGGAGTGGCCAGCGGTTCGACTAATTAATTTGTCGCGAGATTTTACAACTATTATTTATTTATCACTATTATTTAAAAACGGTTGGTCAACTATGGTTGTTCACTATAGGTTGTTCACTATATATTTTAAAATATTTAATTTAAATGAGCGGTAGTATAAAAATATCTGTCCGGAGTAGTTGGTTCTTTAACACTACTGACTAGCAGCTATTAATCAACTAAAATTAGTTGAATTTAACACTTGTGTAACTGCGAATATCAGTTATCACTTTTTCCGTCTAGCTAACACTTTTCACTATATGTCACACCGAATTTTCAGTTGTGACCTTTTTCCGCTAGCTAACACTTTTTCACTATATGCCGCACCGAATGTTCAGTTACGACCTTTTTCCGCTAGCTAACACTTTTTTACTATATGCAACACTGAATTTTCAGTTGCCACTTTTTTCTGCTAGCTAACACTTTCACTATTCACTATATATTTCTGCTAGTCACTGCAACTACTACCGGATACTACTGCTGGGCACTGGTAGTTCTTCCTACTACAATATTACAATGTTTCGCCCCCATAAGGTAGACTTCGGCTATACTCTAAAGGGAGCCGCTTGCCATTTCCCATTTGCCTCTTTATTTTCAAACATTTTTCTTTATGCAAATGGCACAAATTGCAACATTTTCTATATAATACTAATCTTAATTCTAACACGCTATATATCATTAAATAGACACTTTTGGTCTTTATTAGTACGTGATAAAGGATAATTAATATATTTACATTCAACAAAGTTATTAAGTAAAATGTCCTAAACTTTTACACTAAATGGGCATATTAATTCTTTAATTATCCTGTAACTTTTGAATCGTGCTTAATTATACGAAATACTTCTTTATTATAATGATCTATACAACATATGCTAACTAAATATCATATTTACAACTCTTTCAGGACATAAAAATATTCACATTATTTTTTAGCATAAACTATTACGCAGTTAATTTAAATTTCCAGAAAGTTCTATAGCGCGGCGCGCTGTGATTGGTCGGTTTTTTCTTAAACAAAATAAAGTTGTTTATATTAACTATTGTCAAAACGACCCTTTATACAAACATATTGAGAGTTGTAAATACATGGTAAAACTATATTAACACGTTATTTAATTGATTTTTTCCGTATTTTCACTTTTTAAACAAATTAATATTCTTTAATCACTTTTTTGTTTAAAGTCATTTTGGCCGTCTCGAACATTTCTCCCGCCGTGCAGCGTCGCGAAGACTCGTCGCAGCGGCGCTGCATAAATTCCGGTGAGAGACGTTGCCTCTACTTCGGCAGCGGCACGAGTTTCCTGGTTGGCCTCTTGATTAGTCCGTTTGCTGTGCGTACCTCCACAGTGCGGATCTGTCCGTCCGCCCCGGGGTATATGTTTTCAATCCTTCCTCGTGGCCAGGTGTTACGAGGTAACTGGCTGTCGGCTATGAGGACTGGATCGCCCACCTGGAGATCGGGGCCTTGACCATGGGCCTCCCGCCGGTTTTGAAGTTCCGGCAGATATTCTTTGACCCAACGCTGCCAGAACATGTCAGCGAGTATCTGGGAGCGTCGCCAGTGTTTTTTGCTGTTCGCATCTTTTTCACTAAAAACTCCAGGTGTTGGCAGTCTCGCAGATCCTCCCAATAGGAAGTGATTTGGAGTGATGGACTCGTTGTCTTTGCTGTCTACTCAGATGTGAGTCAATGGTCTGCTGTTTACTGTGTACTCCACCTCGCAGAGCAGCGTGGTCAAGACATCTTCGTGCGGATGTCTCTCATGAAGGACGGTGTATAGTGCCGTCTTCACGCATCGAACAAGACGTTCCCACACCCCTCCCATAAAAGGCGCGGAGGGGGTTATAAATCGCCATACTATGCCTCGTCGGCTGGCTTCTTCTCGGAAAGCCTCTCGAAGCTCCTTGTCGGCACCGTGCATATTGGTGCCGTTGTCAGAGTAAATCTCGGTGGGACATCCTCGGCGCGCTGCAAATCTTCTTAATGCCAGTATGGCAGAGTCTGCGCTGAGATCTGCCACAATTTCCAAATGTACAGCTCGTGATGTAAGGCAGGTGGAGAGAGCCACGTATCTCTTCTGATGCTGACGTCCCACTGTTACGGAGAGTGGCCCAAAATAATCCAGGCCGGTGAACGTGAACGGTCTCTGGTGATGTGCGAGACGCGTGCTGGGATGATCACCGGTGGCTGGCATGGATGGTTGTGCCTTTCTTATGCGGCACTGAACGCATTGGCTTACTATTCTTTTAGTAGTGGGTCTTAGTCTGATTACCCAGTAATGCTGTCGAACCTCGTTGATGGTAGGTTCGGTCCCGCAATGATGCAGGCTACGATGCGTCCAATCAATATACAATTGGGTGATGTGATGATCACCATCCAATATAGCCGGCCCTTTCATATCTTCAGAGACTCCTTTTACAGCGGCTATGCGACTTCGTAGCGCAATGATCCCGTCTTTCAATTGTATTTGAAGCGGTCGTAGGCGGCTATCATGGGCGACCCTCTTATCGTTACGGAGATCGGCTATCTCTTGTGTGAAGGAGTCTTCCTGGATGACATGTATCAGGAGCTTTTCGGCCTTTCTTATATATTCGGCCTCCAGTGTTATGTATTTGTTTACATCTTTATTTTTCACCTGACTGGGAGGCTGCGCGAGACGTCGAGGATTACATTTCAATCTCCTCCAGTCGGGGTCTTCCTCTCTATTTCTTTTCGTCCTTTTGTAAAAGGTCCTGTCGGTGGTTTTGCGGCAGAGTGTTATGAATTGAAGCACTCTGGCCGTAGCTCGCACTAAGCGTTCCCATTTCGAAAATTTCGTCGGATCGGGAATGGCTGCTCTGTATAGCGGAGCTCTATACCTTTCTGTGATGGTGAGGGATCTTTCTTCACCAGTAGGTTCGGATGACGTGGGTTTTTCGGTTGGCCATGCTGACGGTTCTTTGTATAGAAATGATGGGCCACTGTACCACTCGTGGTTAGAGTCGAAGTTAGGTGGTACGTCCCTCGTAGCGGTGTCAGCTATATTCAATTTTGTGGGTACCCAGCGCCAGTCGTCCACTTTACTATTGTCCTCGATTGCTGCTATTCGATGTGCCACAAAAGGTTTGTAGCTCCTGGACCCTTTCTTTATCCAGGTGAGGACAGTTTTGCTGTCGGTCCAATAAGTGACAGCTTCGGGCTTTACGCGATGCTCCTGAATGACAGCAGCAGCTACGCGACTTCCCATCACGGCGGCTTGTAACTCAAGGCGAGGTATGGATGTTACCTTGAGCGGAGCTACCTTCGCCTTGGCCATGACGAGGCTCACGTGTATTTGCCCATCGGGTGTCATTGCTCTCCAGTAGACTGCCGTTGCGTAGGCGCTCTCACTGGCATCGGTAAATACGTGCACTTGGAGGGAGCGTGCGTCGCTGTATCCCGGGTAGCATCTTGGTATGCTTACTGTTTTGAGTCGTTCCAGGTGTTGGATCCATGTGGACCAATGGTTACTCAGGTCTTCGTCCAATTCGTCCTGGTCCCAGTCTGTTCCTCGTCTCCACGCTTCCTGCAGTATTTGCTTTGCGCGTATCGTAACTGGGGAGGCGAGACCGAGAGGGTCATACAGCGACATCACTATTTTCAACGCTTCCCTCTTTGTTGGTTTTTTCTGCAGCAAATTGTCCGGAAGTCGAGCGAGCTTTAGGTTGAAGCTCAGCTGATCGGTACTCGGTTTCCAAATTAAACCGAGTATTTTTTCTTCGGTTCCCTTGTCACCCAGTTTGACTGACTCGGTTGTTTCGTTGTCAGGTTCTAATTCTTTTACGATTTCTGGCGCATTGGAAACCCATTTCCTTAATGTGAAGTGCGCGTTTTTATGTATATCGCGTACTTCCTTCGATATTCGCATTGCATCTTCCAGGGACTGGAAACTATCCAGATAATCATCCATGTAGTGGTTTTGGATGATAGCTTCTACGGCTTCTGGATATTTTTCTATGTACCTTTTAGCGTTCCAGTTTTTTGCGAATATGGCTGTGCAGGGTGAACTAGCTGCACCGAAAATGATCGACGTCATTCTGTATTCTTGTGGAGCCTCATTGCGTCGATCTCCTCTCCAGAGATATCTCAATGCATCCCTGTCTTCGGGTCTCACTTTGATTTGCATGAACATTTCTGCTATGTCCGCGGAGACAGCAACATTGTGTCGGCGAAAGCGCATCATGACTCCTGGTAATGACTGTAGTAGGTCTGGACCCGTGAGCAGGAAATCATTCAATGCCATTCCTTTTGTTTTGGCTGCGGCATCGTGTACTATGCGAAACTTTTCTGGTTTCATTGGGTTATGGACATCGAAATGGGGTAGGTACCATGTCTTTCCTGGTGTACTATTTTTTGGTGCTATTTCGGCGTATCCCTTTTGTATTAGGGAATTCATCTGTTCACTATACTTTTGCTTTAGATCTTCGTTTCGATCTAATTTTTTCTCGATGGAAACGAGCCTTTTTATTGCCGTTTCATAATTACCAGGCATTTCGACATCTTTCTTTTTCCAGAGAAGCGCTGTTTCTATGTGCCCGTCTTCCAACTGACGGGTGCTGCTATTTAGTATTTCTTCGGCTTGCTTCTCTGGATCGGAATCTGGTCTTCTCGGATTTATCATTAGAGATTCCAGCGCGAAGTATGTCATTTATGTTCTCCTCGCTCGTGTACAGCTCGTTGGCCGTGTGGACGCGCTGATGCGGGGCTTTAGTGTGCGCCCCGTGTAGCACCCATCCCAGTTCTGTGAGCGAGGCGATTGGCTGGTGCGGTGGACCTCTGCGGACTTGAGTGGCTATTAAGAGTCTCCAGTTGTCTTGTCCTATCAGGATCCTGGGGTTGCCTGAATCATATATCAATTGATTCTTTAAGTCTTTCAAATGCTTACATTTTTCTATGTCTGTTGCACGCACAGTCTGCGGCCCCAAGTTTAGGCTGGCGACCGTGCGTGCTCTGAATGGCACCCTTTTTCTATGGAGACTCTTCAGTGACACTTTGACTCTTTGGGAGTCCGGCGAATCGAGGGTAGTGTTCCCGATAGCTGTGATCTTGAATGGGTCCAACCGCCCTGTAGCTCCAATTTGATTGGCAATCTCTTGATCCATTAATGAGACTGTCGACCCATCATCCAGCAGAGCGTGTGTGTTTATCGCTCCCGCCGGTCCAATTACTCGAACTGGAATTATCTTCAAGTAAGCTTGATGCTTTGATACAGCGAATGAGTTTGCAACTGTTTCTTGAGGTTCTTTTAGTGTGACCTCTGTCTTCTCTTTTTTATTATGATGAAGAAGTCGATTGTGTGTCGCGTTGCATCCTTTTATTCCACACTTTGTGGTTTTGCATCTGTGTGTCTGACTTCTATAACGTAGACACCGGAAACATAAATTCCTTTGCTTGGCGAGTTGCCATCTTTTATCAATATCTGCTTCTTTAAACTTGTTGCAGTCGGATCCGTAATGACCCTCTTTTTCGCACACACTGCATTTCGGAGATGGCTTAGTGGTAGCCGTGTGCGTCCTATGTACTGGACGATTATTTTGCGCTCCGTTTATGATTTCAGGAGGCGCAAATGCACTGCAGAAGCGAGCTTGCTCGGTTATAAATTCACTGAAGGAACCGAGGTCTGGTCTCGAGTCGTACTTTTCTGTATAAATTCTATACCACTGCGCGCGTATAGAGTTTGGCAGTTTGTCTGTGAGGTGTCGTAGCAGCTCTGCGTTAACGAGGTAATGGTCTCGTTTGAGTGCTCGAAGAGTGACGACGCTTCCCCTCACTTTGCTCGCGAATGTACAAATATCTCTGGGTGCCTCTGTACAGCGTGGTAATCCCCGTAATTTTTCGGTTTCGGCTTGCGCGATTGAATCTGGACGCCCGAATTGTAGCTCCAGTTCTCGCATAATCTCATCTGGTTTAGCATGCCCGATGAGTTCTGAACTGACTGTTTCCAAGGCTCTTCCTTGTAGACTTCTTCGTAGTCTTGCAGTATTTTCTATGTCATTGAAGTAGCCTCGGGTCGTTTCGTAAATGGCACGGAACGAAAGCCATTCGGTATGTGCTCCGCTAAAGCTCGGCAGTGTCATTATAGCTTTTGACGCTGCGAAAGTATGCGACGATGCACTCTCTGGTTTTGGTTTGTCAGCAAGTGCGGCTATAGCGGATGTGAGCTCCGATATGAATGGTCGGAGCACTCTGTCTTCATTGCTGACAGGTGCCTGGTTAGGCCTTTTTGTGGTGGGATTCTTGGTTGCTTCTTCCGGATAGGGATCCTGGTAGGTGGGCTCTGATACAGCAGGTAGGAGCCCCCTGTCTTCATCAACCTTGGAGTCTTGGCGAATCTTCTGAGGTACGGGACTCTTCGGTATATTTTCTGCATTGGGATCCTGGTAGGTGAGCTCTGATACAACAGGTAGGAGCTCCCTTTCTTCATCAACCTTCGAATCCTTGTTTGTGAGCTTCATCGGCGGCTCACTGAGGTCGACAACCTCCGGGGGTGGCTTTGTGATGTTTTTATTAAGTGGGGCCTCCCCACCGGTGGTTGCGCCTTGCGTTGGCTTTTGCTTGGCTACAGAATTTTCGAGCCAAGATCGGACATACTCACTTTTGGAGTGACCATCTTCATCATAGTCGTCCGATTCATCATCTTCTTCAGCCATCTGTAATGAGATCTGTGCGAGTTCCAATTTTATTCTCAGCACTTCCTCACGAGCCTTCAAAACTTTTTTATTGGGCCGGATGGTCTTTTTTGACCTTGTACTTCTGTCGGCGTGGCCCCTTAGTGGCTCTTCGGCGCGGGAATATACCCGGGCTGTTGGCGGTGATGCACAGCGAATGTCATCGTTGCCTTCTATCTGTTCCCTCTGCTTCGGTGTACCAGCTTTAACGGCGGCTGGCACTGGCAGGAGTACCCCCCCATCGCGGGGGCAAGCTATCTGTTCTCTCTGCTTCGGTGTACCGGCTTTAACGACGGCTGGCACAGGCAGGAGTACCCCCCCCATCGCGGGGGCAAGCTGGCGCCTCAGCGCCTTCTGTTGTGGATGGTGAGCGTGGTGGCATCTGGTGGCGGACGGTGTCGGTATTGTCCGACGGTCCATCATCCAGACCGACAGTCCACGCCATGGTTCCCCTTCCTTGCGAACGCGTGATCGGCATCTTGATTCTGAAAATTCAGCAACTTTAAAACGGTAATGACTATGTACCCGGTTCCGAAATACTAACGGATTGACGAATCCCGTTCGAATGACCAGCAAATGTGGTCCGGTGTATACGGATGATTCGGCTCAAAGGACCATAAAATGGTCCGGTCGGCAGTACAGGCGGATGAATCCGGCTCGAAGGACCATAAAATGTGCCGGACGGGCGTAACTCTTCGGAGTAAATGTTGTCGAAGATACTCCGCGAGTCGCTCACGTCCTACACCTGTAGGTTCCGGAATCCTCCTTCTGCCGTCTTTCACTGCCGTCTCTGCGGTTGCTGCGGATAAACTGTGGACTGAGGTTCAAAATTAAAATGCACGATTATAAATTTAAATAGCAAGGGAGTGGCCAGCGGTTCGACTAATTAATTTGTCGCGAGATTTTACAACTATTATTTATTTATCACTATTATTTAAAAACGGTTGGTCAACTATGGTTGTTCACTATATATTTTAAAATATTTAATTTAAATGAGCGGTAGTATAAAAATATCTGTCCGGAGTAGTTGGTTCTTTAACACTACTGACTAGCAGCTATTAATCAACTAAAATTAGTTGAATTTAACACTTGTGTAACTGCGAATATCAGTTATCACTTTTTCCGTCTAGCTAACACTTTTCACTATATGTCACACCGAATTTTCAGTTGTGACCTTTTTCCGCTAGCTAACACTTTTTCACTATATGCCGCACCGAATTTTCAGTTACGACCTTTTTCCGCTAGCTAACACTTTTTTACTATATGCAACACTGAATTTTCAGTTGCCACTTTTTTCTGCTAGCTAACACTTTCACTATTCACTATATATTTCTGCTAGTCACTGCAACTACTACCGGATACTACTGCTGGGCACTGGTAGTTCTTCCTACTACAATATTACAATGTTTCGCCCCCATAAGGTAGACTTCGGCTATACTCTAAAGGGAGCCGCTTGCCATTTCCCATTTGCCTCTTTATTTTCAAACATTTTTCTTTATGCAAATGGCACAAATTGCAACATTTTCTATATAATACTAATCTTAATTCTAACACGCTATATATCATTAAATAGACACTTTTGGTCTTTATTAGTACGTGATAAAGGATAATTAATATATTTACATTCAACAAAGTTATTAAGTAAAATGTCCTAAACTTTTACACTAAATGGGCATATTAATTCTTTAATTATCCTGTAACTTTTGAATCGTGCTTAATTATACGAAATACTTCTTTATTATAATGATCTATACAACATATGCTAACTAAATATCATATTTACAACTCTTTCAGGACATAAAAATATTCACATTATTTTTTAGCATAAACTATTACGCAGTTAATTTAAATTTCCAGAAAGTTCTATAGCGCGGCGCGCTGTGATTGGTCGGTTTTTTCTTAAACAAAATAAAGTTGTTTATATTAACTATTGTCAAAACGACCCTTTATACAAACATATTGAGAGTTGTAAATACATGGTAAAACTATATTAACACGTTATTTAATTGATTTTTTCCGTATTTTCACTTTTTAAACAAATTAATATTCTTTAATCACTTTTTTGTTTAAAGTCATTTTGGCCGTCTCGAACATTTATTTTAATAAATCTATTGTACTACTAAGGCAACATCATTTTTCTTCGGGAAAACAACCATTAAAATTTCAGCGTGTGTATTGGATCAATATGTGTGTATATCCTTTCAAATAAAAACATCTAAATTGGTTTAGAAATTTTAGAATTCTGAGGTAAAAAACATTAAAAAATACACCGAATTGATAACCTCCTCCCTTTTTGAAGTTGGTTAAAATTAAACATTACACGATGTGCTTATTGTATTCGAGCAAATTAATTGTGTTTAATAATATTCTTAAATTTTATTACGTCTGCATTTTTTACCATTAATATATGTATAATAAAGTTATATTAGTAACATCATTATCGTGTTTATTTTATTCCATTTAAATTCTCATAAAATACTTCTACTAAATAATCTTCGTACGTAATACGTAATCTTTATTATATCGATTTTTTAAAATTAATCGAAAAATAGTGATTTGCACAATTTGATTGCAAACGCCAGAACTGGTATCAGTGAATGGCGTGTATGTGTGCGTGTGACGAGCGTAGGGACATTCGACTCGCGCCCACTAACATAATGACTTTGCGTCATTTTAACGCTCATGTTTTGTACTGGACTGCGTTTCTATGCGTAATAATGCTATGCCTGCTCTTTACACTTTTAAACTTTTAAACTTTACTGTTTCAAGTAAACTCATAATCATCCCTATTTACTTGTACTTAAGTTCCTATTAAGACTCAGAGCGTTCCTATTCGCCCTTCTGCTGTTTCTTTTAACCTCGTAACAAAACCAAAATAACAAATTAACAATATTTTAGATATTTCAACATTTAGCAAAAAATACATTATCTTCAGACTTACCTTTCTGTGTGGATCTTTAAGGATAAATGGTTATCAATTTAGAACCACTTTTGCTACCTTAACACAATAAGTTTTTAAATTATGACCCAAGTTTTGAGGGCATATAAAAACAAGCGCAACGGTTCGTTTTCGTATGAAAATTATGACCCTAAGGGTACTAGTGTTCTGTGATTATGACCATTTGTTGCAAACTTCAATATGGATAGGTGTTGCTACGAAAAAAAATCATATATTCTACTACATGCCAAATAATTTTTACCAATTCATAATTTTTATATTTAGTTAAAATCGCGTCCCAATCTCATTCCCGATTTTGTCCCTATTCACCTCGCGATCCCTATTCACCCCATTTTACGGTACCTTACCCTTAAGGTATCCCCATAAAAAATAGTCGAGAGGACTAAGATCTGAACTTCTGGGGGGCCAGTTAATGATGCCCATACGCGAGATAACTTTGTTTGGGAACAAATCCTTTACATTTTCTATTGACGCCCCTGCGGTGTGGTATGTGGCTCCATCTTGCTGAAACCATGTTTTTGTATTAAACCCTGGGAAATCTTTAAATACGGGCGCCAAAAAAGTCCTTAACATGTCACAATAACGGTCTGTATTCACCGTACCTGCTCGCCCACGTCTGTCTTCATGGAAAAAGGGGCCGATTATGCCTCTACCAGAAAAGGCGGCCCAAACGATAATCTTTGGACTATGAAGTGGCCGTTGATGTTGTGTTTTAGGGTTTTCCTTGGATCAGTAGCGATAATTCTGTTTATTAACGTGACCGTTTAGGTGGAAATTGGCCTCGCTAAACAGAATATTGTCAAAGCTGTTGAATCGCTCTAGCATTTCAGTAGCCAAATTTAACAGACTTTCAAAATCGGAATCCTTCAGTTCTTGGACTAACTGGATTTTGTAGGCTGTGAGATGCAAATCTTTCTTCAAAATACCTGCAGTGAAGATTTATTTAAAGTTTAGTTCTTGTCCTCGTTTGCGAATTGACAGCGACGGATTTTCATGTACTGAAATTGTCACTTCTTCGATTGTTTCTGCATCTCTAACGCTTCGCGGGCGACCTGTATTTTGAATTTTAACAGTCGACCCGGTATTCTCGAACATTTTAATCCACTTTCGTATGACATCGTCGCTTGACACTGTACGTGTGCGATATTCTCTGCGATATAAACGCTGAGCAGTAACTATGGAATGGATACGGCTCTATAACAACTAAAATTCCACGAAACGACGCGTGCGATGTTGCCTTCCCCGCGCCCCTGCTACTTCACTTGACGCCGTCAACCAATAAACAATCTCCCGCTACTCTTACTGGACACCCAGTATATAGCAAGTTACTGTGTGCTCAGCGCAATAAAAAATATTTATTTATTTATTTATTTAGAAAACCAACAGCTCTTATGAATATACAATGATAATAATTTATAAATGGTTATAATTATAACAGCCAATTATAGGTTTCCCTGTATAAATCTTAAATGGTATTTCCTACTCTTAATACATATCAAATAAGAACAAGGTGAAACTAGTAAATTATGACTAAGAGGTATGCGCATGCGCGCATGCACGCATGTGAGTGTGTGTGTTCGTGTAGGTATGGGTCTATAGATATATAAATAAATGTTTTATCATACGTACATATAAAAAAAACAATAAACAACATATGAAATGATATACTTTAATGTTATAATAATAGGTATGTGACTAGATAAGTTATTTACCGTAAACGCTTGAGAACTTCTTGTTTGAATTTATCTTTGGACATGTAAAATATATCTAAGTTCGAGAAGTTTTTATTATATATTCAGCAAATCCGAGTCAAGGGTGAGTTTCTTGCATAGTTAGAATATCGAGCGTTGGGAGCGAATAAAGGGGTGTGTCTTGTACGCTTCTTGCGTACATTTACATTTATTGCAGATAGTAAAACCGGAGAATCCAGGTAGCCATTAGCTATATTAAACAAAAACATCATGTCTAAGAGAGTACGTCTATTTTCTAAGGACGTTACTTTATGATTTCGGCAGCCGCTAACAATCAGAATAAGTGTGAGTTCTATAATTCAGATGCCTTACAAACTTTGCCTGAACACTTTCAATTTGTTGTTTGTGGGTAATATAATAGGGAGACCAAATACTATTTGCGTATTCTAAAACGCTTCGAACGTACGCGTAGGGTTTGCAAATACGTAGAACAAATCCTAGATTTTTGTAAGCCTTTTGCACTATAGTATCCACGTGTTTTGTCATTGTCAGTTTCTTGTCAAGTGTAATGCCTAAATCACGAACTTCATCTACGTTTTTAACTGGGATGTTATTTATATTATATGTAAATTTCATAGGTTTATTTTTGCGTGTGAATGATATTTTTTGACATTTAAGTACATTTACAGTTATATTATTAACAGAGTAATAATACGACAGTTTGTTTAAAGTGCTTTGAAGGGTAAGGCAGTCTTGAATATTATTAATTTTATAAAAGATCTTTTTATCATCCGCATATAAAAGGTAGTTTGTGGAGTCAAAACAGGTGAATATGTCATATATATATATGCATTGTATAATAATGGACCTAGATGAGATCCCTGTGGAATCCCGGAGGGAATATTGATGAAGTTAGACCTGTATGAACCAACTACTACGGCCTGAGATCTGTTCGAAAGATAGGATTTTATCCAACGTAACAAATCTCCATGTATACCCAATCTTTCTAGTTTGGTGAGCAAGATAATGTGATCCACGCGATCAAAGGCTTTTTCAAAGTCTGTATACACAACGTCAACTTGCCCCCCACGTTCCATATTATTAAGAAAGAACTCAAAAAACTCCGCAAGATTAGTAACAGACGAGCGCCGCATCAAGAAACCATGCTGGGCGTGACTTATGCCTTTCGCTATTGTGCTGTAGATTTGGTCATAAACGATTTTTTCAAATATTTTACTGAAAGTATTTAAAATGGAAATTGGCCTATAATTTTCGATTTTTAATTTAGATAATTTGTTATGAATTGGTATGATATTGGCCTCTTTCCACTTAGTAGGAAAAAAAGATTCAGACAAAGATCTTTCAAAGATTATTTTTAGGGGACAAACCAGAGCATCAGCACAGTTACGTATAAATATAGGGGGGATATTGTCTGTACCAGCCGATTTATTGGGGTCAGTTGATTTTAGAAGTTTAAGTAAGTAGTTTTCATTTATATTAATTTTACTAACAACACTAGACTCACTACTTGTGGGCAAATTAAGGGTTGATAAATCTATACTTGTCAGGGATTTAGAAAACCCACTTTCAAAGAACTTGTTAAATCCGTTGCATATTTCTGTTCCATTATTATAAACATCCGAACCATAGGTTAGCGTTTTAGGATAGTTAGATTTACCTTTTTTAGATTTTACGTATTGCCACATTTTTTTTGGGACAAACTTTAATTTGATTTTGAACATGAGTCATATATTGATTGTAAAGTTCATGTTCAACTTGTTTTGCTCTTGTTCTTAATACGGAAAACTCCCGATAATCCATCTCATTCCCAAAACGTTTCTTACATGTTTCTTCAACATTTCTTATGCATTTTTGACTTTTCTTTTAGTATTCTAATTAGGCTATTGTTATACCACAAAGGATAACTTTTGTTACTTATATTAACCTTACGTTCGGGAACATATAAGTTTATATACACTTGTGTAATTCTGAGGTAAAACAATTAACAGCGCAGTTTACTGATTCGCAAGAGTTAAATAGCTCGCACCAATTAAATTTATTTCATAATTACATTTATGAAAATTACGCTTAAACATATACTTTTGTTCTATAAGAGGGCGAACTGATATGTTCGAGGCGTCAATTAAGAGGCTAGGATGGGCGCGATCTTAGTTTACTAATGAGTTACAGGAGAGGTCACATGATGCCGAAAAGTTACTAAATACCAGGTAAAGGGTATTGCCATAGTGTTTTTTTGTATAATTACATTGTTCTAATCCCAGCAGCTTAAACTCTTCCAAAAATAAATTACCTGCATTTTGAATTGCTAACGAGCCCCTGTTAGTATGAATTGGCCCTAGTTGAGAAGTCCATTGGATAGATGGTAAATTGAAATCGCCTACTATCAAGAAGTTGTCATTATTATGTGATGCATAAACTTATGAAACGCTCTGTAATACACTATCAATAATAAAAGGTAACTGATTATTAGGCGGTACATAGATAACAGCTATATGCAAATTAGAGCCCACGACTGAATTAAAAGATTTAGCAGGTATGGTAACCCAAATCATTTCCATCGGTGGTACAACCCCATTATCATTAATGATAAATGCTTCGAGATCCCTTCGCACTAGTATCATGATCCCCCCACCCCGAGATTTGTTTGTGGAGATTAGATCACGGTCCAACCGAAAAATATCATATCCAGAGTCACTGAGTTCACCATCACCATAAATATATTAACTTTGGCCTCTCAGTATATTTACGAAAATTTAATGTATGTTCACAAAAACAAAGGTAGTTTTAGTAAAAAAAGTGATGTGCATTCTGTAAACACTAGGAACAAACACAAGCTAGTGATACCAGTTTCTCGACTCCACAGAGTCAGTAATTCATTCTTGGGGCAATGTATACGCTATTACAACAAGGTCCCGGAAAGTGTACAGGCTCTCTCCATTAGCAAGTTTAAATGTTTTGTTAAGTTGAAACTGTATAAAAAGGGTTATTATAGTATAAATGAATACATGGTTGATAATAACCCCTGGGAATGAGGTGATCGCTTCCAAGCTGTTTCTAAAATAAATTTTGTACTTATATAGTTAGTACAACCATTATTGTAAAATTTGCTTTAAAAAAAGTCCCGCTGGGTTTCTTGCTGGTTCTTCCCAGGACAGAGGTTTTTTTTTCGAACCAGTGGTAAAGTAAAAAATGACTTTCAATAAGTATTACACATGTGATCTATATTGAATAAAAAACTATTCTATTCTATTCTATTCTATTCTATTCTATTCTATTCATCTAAAATACCATCGTGAAGCCAGGTCTTCTTTGACTATGTCAAAATTATTTACTTTTAATGTCCTATAAAATTCTAAGGTGTTGGTACGGAGACCTCTTGTATTCTGGTAAAATATACGAAGACATGTATTATTCATTATAATCAATTATTAACATATATGTTAGTGTAATTTGAGATGAATATAAATGTAAAAAAAACGGACAATTAAATATTTACACGCTTAGAAATCTATACAACATTACAAACTATTTTGAGTTATCTTTGGATCTGCTTGTACCCCATAAATGGCAATGAAATACATTTGTGCCGGACGGGCGGAACTCCCAATAAAAAAACTCCGA
Source organism: Parnassius glacialis (assembly GCA_033319125.1). NCBI lineage: Eukaryota > Metazoa > Arthropoda > Insecta > Lepidoptera > Papilionidae > Parnassius > Parnassius glacialis. The sequence continues at coordinate 39,815,076 of JAVANC010000016.1, forward strand.
AAACCAAAATATCCCTAATTTTCACAATATTTGGGTACAATAATTATTTAATTTTACTATAAGTAGGATATATGTTTCATCACGCTAAATATTCTTTCCTTTCCTTAATCTATAAACCTATAAATAATACCTATAAAATACCTATAAACCTATAAAATATAAATATAACTAATTAAATACCAAACAAAATAAAACCAAATAAAATTCTTCTAGAGCATAATATTTTTAAACACTTTTTACCGTCGCGAACATCTCTCTCGCCGTGCAGCATCGCGACGATCTTCTTTCATAGGTGTTGCATCTATTGCGGTAAGCGACGTTCGACATCGGCACGAGCTTCCTGGTTGGCTTTTTAATTAGGCCGTTTGCGGTGCGTACCTCCACAGTGCGAATCTGTCCGTCCGCACCGGGGTAGCAGCTGTCTGTTGATTATTAGGACTGGATCGCCCACTTGGAGATTGGGGCTCGTCCATGATGCTCCCGCCGGTTTTGAAGTTCCGGTAGATATACTCGGACCCTACGCTGCCAGAACATGGCGGCAAGAATCTGAGAGCGTCGCCAGTGCTTTTTGCTATCTATGTCCTTCTTATTAAACACTCCAGGTGTCGGCAGTCTCGCAGATCCTCCCAAAAGGAAGTGATTGGGAGTGATGGACTCGTTGTCATCGCTGTCTACAGAGATGTGAGTCAATGGTCTGCTATTTACTGTAGAAACTTTTTTTATTCAATAAAAATGCTCCACCTCGCAGAGCAGCGTGGCTAAGAGTACTTCATGTGGATGTCTTTCATGTAGGACGGTGTATAATACGGTCTTCACGCATCGGACGAGACGTTCCCATACCCCTCCCATGCAAGGCGCGGAGGAGGTGATAAATCGCCACACTATGCAGCTTCGTCGATTGGCTTCTTCTTGAAAAGCCTCCCGAAATTCCTTGTCTCCGCCGTGCATGTTGGTGCCATTGTCGGAGTAAATCTCGGTAAGGCACTCTCTATTGTTGACGGTGAGCGTGGCGGCATCTGGTGGTGGATGGTGGCAGCATTGTCCTGCAAACCTCCTTCCAGATCGACGATCCACGTCTCGGCTCCCTTTCCTTGCGAACGAGTGATCGGCATCTTGATTCTGAAAATTCAGCGGCTTTAATACGGCAGTGACTATGTATCCGGTTCCGAAATACAAACGGATGAATCCGGCTCGAAGGACCAGCGAATGTGCCGGATGGGCGAAACTCTCCGGAGTAAATGTTGACGAAGATACTCCGCGAATCGCTCACGTCCTACACCTATAGGTTCCGGAGGATACTTCTACTGCCGTCTTTGTGGGTACTGCTGGAAAACTGTGGACTGAGGTTCAAAATTAAAATGCACGATCTATAAATACAAATGGCAAGGTAGTGGCCAGCGTTTCGACTGATCGATTAGTCGCAAAATTTTATAACTATTGTTTATTGACCACGGTTGTTGAATATAGTTTTTCAACTACGGTTGTTTACTATTGGTTGGTCACTATATTTTTCAAAAGATTTCTTTAAATTATTCGGTAGTATCAAAATATCTATTAGTAGTAGCTGGTTTTCTTAACACTACTGACTAGCGGCTATTATCAAATAAACTAGCTATTTTTATCACTTGTGTAACTGCGGATATCAGTTGCCACTTTTTTCGGCTAGCTAACACTTTCACTATATGTAACATCGAATATCAGTTACCACTTTTTTCGGTTAGCTAACACTTTCACTATATGTAACTGCGAATTTCAGTTACCACTTTTTTCGGCTAGCTAACACTTTTGCTATTCACTATATACTGCTACTAATCACTTCAGCTACTACCGGATACTACTGCTTCTCACTGGTAGTTCTTCACACTACAAAGTTACTGGGTCCCGAGCACATAAGGTAGACTTCGGCGTTATTTTATAGTGAGCCGCTTCCCATTGTCCGTTTTGCCTCTTTATTGCATAATATTTTCACTATACAATCAGCATAAATTACAATATTTTCTATACAAGATTAATTTCTACACTAACATGCTATACATCATCAAATCGGCATTTCGGTCCTTTATTAGTATATCATAAAGGTTACTCAATATATTACATTTAAAAAAGTTATTAAACGAAATGTCCCAAATTTTCATAATATTTGGGTACATTAATTTTTTTAATTTTTCTATAACTACCAAATGCGTTTAATTATACAAAATATTCCTTCACTTCCTTAATCTATATACCTTATGCTAATTCAATATCATGTTTATAACTCTTTTGGAACATAAAATTGTTCTTATTATTTTCGGTATCAACTATTACGCAGTTAAAAAACTAGAAAGTTCTATGATACGACGCGCTGTGATTGGTCGATTTTCCTTATACAATAAAAGTTGTTTATCTTAACTATTATCGAAACGACATTCTATACAAATATATTAAGAGTTATAAACATGCTGTAAAAGTATATTGATACACTATTCACTCGATTTTGTTCGATGATTTCACTTTTAATATTGTCTTTAATCACTTCGATTTTAAACACTATTTGGCCGTCGCGAATATATACTATAATACTAAGGTTGTAAACATGTTGAAAAATTATACTATTACACCTTTTACTTAGGTTTGTCACTAATATTTTTCCTAATAACACTTTTAATATATATTTTTTAATCACTATATTTTTAATCACTTTTTGCCATCACGAACAACATTTAACTGCTGGCTATATAGAGGAACAATCGAAGTATTCGGTTGGGAATTCATAGATGAAGCTAAAAAAATGTATGACCAAATGATCAAATGAATTAGCGTCGGCCATCGATCACTAATAAAAAACTAGATACACAATCAGTGACAAAAAATGGCATAACCGAATGTGCACCCACTCGAACATATGGGTGCACTTTTAATCTAGTAGCATTCGAATGCTCCGACGGTAAACATGCCTCAGTGCTCGTTTAAAAAGTGTAAAAATCACACATCCAGGACGCTACAAAAGGATGGAATTTCATATTTTCGGTAAGTATTAATATTAACATTATTTAATTGTTATAACTGTATTGTAAATACTGATATTTTGTCAAGAAATCATCGTAAAAATATTTTTTAAATTAAGTCATAATAAAATAAGTAGTCATTGTTCGGGTTCTGTTCCATTTATGGAAACGCTACTGTTTTTCAATTTTTTTTATTATTAAAAAGTATGATTGTTTTTTTTCTTTAATAAGAGTTCTTTACTGTTTCTCTAAATATTATAGTACTCGAAACGTCGGTATTATAAAAGTTTCATTTAAACGTGTAGTGAACACGTAAATATAAGAAATCATTATAATTATTCAGTCTTATCCGTTTTTTTAAACATCTGTAAATATGAATATTACGTCATTACGTATATCGTATTTAAAACAAGTTTAAAAAAATTGTAAAATTAAAATTACAGTAATAAAAAATATTGTGCAGTTCGACTCCACTCTCCTTGTCCAAGCGACGAGCCTCGGTCGTAAAATTTTATTGCTTTTTGTACGTTGCTTTGTCAATACAACTTTAGTCATTTCACTTAAGGTTGAATTTACATTAATGTATATTTATATCAACTAGAATTACGTCAAAACATTTGGCGACAGTTTTTAGAGAACTTTTGTATGGGATTGTGCATCTAGTTTTCTATTAGTGATCGATAGCGTCAGCGGATTTATAATGCATAAATGGAACACGAACTGTCAAGCTTAGTATACATCAAAGAAGAAAGTAAAGGACCAGAAGCACTAGTTTTCAAAATTAATAATGATATTCAAAATTAATAGACATAAGATGGAATAGGAGAAGGGACATTCGAATACGTAGTTATCGGATCTATCTGAAACAATGACTAAGAGACATGTCCTATCAAAAATAGCAAGATTATATGATCTCCTAGGATGGATAGGGCCAATTATTGTGACGGCAAAAATTTATATACAAAAATTATGGGAATCTGGTTTAAGTTGGGATGAAGCACTAACAGAAAGTCTAATGAAGGAATGCTTAGAATTGGAAAACGATCTAGCTAAAGTACAGAGAATTGTTGAATTGAGTAAACACCAGAAAGGAAGATAAAATAGAGTTGCATGTATTCGCTGACGCATCACAAGCGGCTGTGGTGACGCTGTCGTCTCGCCACAACCACAAGCAAAACACATCGAAGCCTAAATCACGCTAACAAAGTTCCGAAATTAAAAGCAATATATATAGAATAGCTCCGAACTACCAATCGGAGCTTGGCCGCTCCCCGGGCAGAACACCTTGCACGGCTGGAGATCTCCCCTTTTGCTTCCACCCGCCACAGTGGTGATCAACCGACGTGATATGAACACGCAACCAACAACCTTCAGAAACTACAACTTTGAACCTTCGTCATCATCCTCAAGTACCCCATTCATTCGCTCCCGAGCAGATATTGTCTGCAGTCTTCCCATTCTGCAAGCCATCTAGCTTTACAAAGGTTCATCGCAGCACAGAATAATAATGCTTTCTGTTCCTTCAAGCTACTCTCTGCGCTACAGAGTTCGGCACGGCTCTGAGCCTTACTGCTCGCCTCTGCTTCACGGCACTCTCGCAGATTACTTGCCTTCCTCTCGACCCACCGCAGACTACAAGGCAATCCCTGGCACTTGCTCCGGCGTCACTTGCCCTTACGCACACAGCATGCATTCCCCACCGGCATTAAGGACGCACCGGCAATCGCACTACACTATCGACCTTCGGTCTGAGCATGGGGTGATATGGCGACACTGTCGTCGCGCCACAAGCAAAACACATCGAAGCCTGAATCGCGCTAACAAAGTTCAGAAATTAAAAGCAATATATATATAATAGCTCCGAACTACCACTCGGAGCGTTGGCCGCCCCCGGGCAGAATACCTTGCCTGGCTGGCCGGGCAGCACACCCGTCACACGGCCTATACATCGATAGTTTATTTGAAGTCAGTTGACAATAATGATCATGAGTGCGGTAATTTGGTATTTGGAAAAACTAAAGTTTCTCCAATTGGCAAGGAAGTATCAATTCCTCGACTAAAGCTGTGTGCTGTATTGATAGCTTCTAAATAACATCACTGATAATGAAGATTCCTAAAGAAAATCTATACGCCTGGTCTGATTCAACTGTGGTGTTGGTGTGGATTAACGCTGAGCCTAGGATATGGACAACATTTGTCAGCAACCGAATCTCAGAGATTTTGACTATGATAGACAAAGATCAGTGGAGTTATGTCAATCCAAACGATAATTCAGCAGACTGTGCGTCAAGAGGTATGTCCGTAAGCCATATTCTTGATAATAACTTGTGGTGGCATGGTTCCTTGTGGCTGCAAGGAAAGACGACTCAATATAGACAGACTTAAAGAAAATTCATAACTAAAGAAGAAGAAAGACCAATCAAACATTTACAAATATGCAGATGCTAAAACCAGAGCTAATTAAATTAGTTAAAGAAAATAAAGCGGCTAATGTGCGATACGAAATCGATGAACTGCTTCTGGAGTACGGTCATCGCATTCTAAGAATTCCACCGTATCATTGCCAATATAACGTGATTGAGCTAATTTGGGCTCAAATAAAATGTTACGCCGCCCTCCACAATACTTCCTCGCCATTCAGCACCAAAAAGATGATGACCCTATTAAAAGAAGCCTGCGGGGAAGTCACAAGAGATGACTGGGCAAAGGTTGTTGAGAAGACTAAAAACCTGATTGTGGAACATTTTGACCGAGATATCAGGATTGATTCTGTTATTGTTATTGATAATAATATAATTATACATGTAGGCGAAGATGATGATGAAGACACCACCTCCTCAAGCGAATCGGAGTCTGATTAATATTCTGTACGTACATTCAATTCAATGTACTTTATTGCTTAGAAATACAGATTGTAACTTTGTAACAAAGAATAAATAAAACAATTTTATTATATTAATATTACCTTTATTTGGTTTCCACTTAAATTACTAAAATATAAATTTTAAATGATTCCACCAATTTAAAACGAAAATAATCTTAAAAATAACGCGGTGGTTCATTTTGGAGGAATGGTAACGAACTCAGTGTTATGTTGTGGCCATCACTAGTCGTGACTAACTGATAGGTGTCAGGAACGCATTCTCTGAACGGCCGAACTATAGTAAAAATTCTATACGTGGTATAGCCATGCTGCAGCTATATTAGTAGTATAGTTGTAGCACGAGTGGGTCGGCTCGACCGGAGAAGGACTACGCTCTCACAGAATACCAGCGTAAAATGGCAGCTCGACACTGCTGTGTTTCGTATGGTGAGTGTAGAGAACCGGAGACCCATTTTACTGGAAAAGAATGAAAAAATAAAAATGAATAATTTATTAATAGCGAATGGATCACTATATTTGTGTATATTATGTACAGGTTTTTCTTCTGAATAAATGACATATAAATGATAAGGCCTCCTTTTAATCAGTTTAATTTTTTTTATTTTCATGTCTAACTAATATTCACAAATTATTTAAAAAATAGTTATATATATATATGGTGTAATCAAAATAGTGCTTTCTATTTCTATTCTACGCGTCAATATGAACAACTTTTATTATAGATCTATCTTCGAAATCGCAAGAAAAATCAGGTCTTTCATACATTTTGAGCAAGTTTGTACGAAATTTTGTATGGAATAACTGACTTTGAGATATTTTTTATAGGATCAGGGTGACAAACGAGCACTCAGTCCAACTGATGGTAAGTGGTTGCTGTGGCCTATAGACATATATATCTCTTTTTTTTAAAAACATGCAGATTCGTCGAGCTTTTACCATAGATATAAGAAAAATAGTATTTTTCTTATAACAATTGCTTTTACAGATTAAAAAACAAGGACTATGGTATTTAATTTGACATTAGACCAATGCCAAGGTCCTATTTGTCAAATAATAGCCTTCAATGTACGATTTATTTGTGATTTGTGATTGTTAATAATATTTATAAGTGCCTGTAGCTAATACTATTTAAAAATATACTGACAGATTTATTTACATTGTTAATAAATTTAATATTAGGCTAGCATATGTAGGTAATGTCATACACTGAGCTTGAACATGGTTATCAAGGCTTACGGCAAGCTACTCAACCACAATTTTATGTTGGAGATGATGGGAATCTTGTTCCTATAAGATCACCTGTAAGTTAAACTCTGCAATTATTGGTCTTTAACAAAATTTTATTTATGGTCACATTTAAACTTTTAACTCTTTACGTCTGTCTATCAAAATAAACAGTTATTAATTGATGCACGAAATACAGAATATCAATTTAATGCACTTTCATTAGTAAGATCTAGTTTTAGTTAAGAAAGTGGTCATTATTTCATAAATTTATTTCAGTATGCATTATTGTTGAGGCACTTCACATAATGTATACTAAAACAAATAATTTATTTTAGTAATAAAATTGTATATTAGTATTAAAACTGTATATTTAGTATGTTATGTACTATTTTAAATATTTGGCAATTGAAACTATAACAACAACTGTTATTCTGCATATAATATACATAATCTATATTACTAATTACCTAATAGTAGAAGTGACAATGACAAGTGAGTATAATAGTATGTTAATTTGTCAAATTTATCTTAGTTATCACGAGTAAAGTGCCAGTGACGAACCACTGCTAAGGGCCGGCTGTTAATTTTTTTAATCATATCAAGTTTGATAATTGTGATAACATAAGATAGTAGCTAGTAATGGAGTGGCAGTGGCTTAAGGACTGGTGGCGACTTAAAAGATGGAGGACTAAAAAAGAAAAAGGACAGAATGAGGATGACTTTTGCTATTGTGATGATTGTTTACCTGATGTAAGCTAACAATTAGTAATAAATTATATTTAAATATCCACAAAACATGTATTCAATGTGTACACACTTTTATGTTTTGTAAATAATGATAATTAAAGTTAATTGTTTGATGTTCCCAAAACTGACAATAGAAATTATTTAAATATAAAGTAAATGTTTTTCCATTTATATAAAGTAATGAGTAATATTGTAAATGTTGATGTTCTACCAGGGTTATTTATAATTGATACACTTTTTTGATAATAGATTAAAACAAGTTAATAATACCCCTGATGTAGAGTGGATACCTATGGGTACCCACATTAGCTTTAAACAAAGAAGATGTACTGTCTTTCTTATATAGTAAGATGAAATATCTTTGTATGTATAGTCTATTTAATATGTAATCAGAAACCATGTAAATTAATATGGCGGATGTCTCATGCTTGACTGAAAATAAAACTGTAAGTGATACATCAGTTTATCAGTTGAATATTCAAATATTTGCAATGAAATTACGAATTTATTTAAAATTTATATTTATGTGACATTAGGTTATAATGATTGAGGATACAGTGCCAACTCACTATGTATTACTATATTAATTACAGTAAAACTCGCTTAAGACATTTTTGTAGGGACCCAGCCAAAATCACAACTTAAGTGGGAAAGCGTATTATGCGGGACATGGAAAATAATACATAACATCATTAACAAATTTTTTTTTTATTATTAGGTATTTAATTATAGGTATATTTAAAAATTTGTTAGAAAGCTATAATATTATACATAATACGTATATGTATTGCATACCTTAAGCGAAAGCGCAAGGTGTGTTCTACTATCGCCTAAAAATTAAGATTCCACCATTTTATCGAATAAAATCGTATCTAGTAATCATATTATACATATAAATGATATAAAAAGCACATTGTTAGAAAGATAAATGATTGTTGAACTTATTATTAATTTTTTAAAATCGATTAATTGCTATTTTTAAATAAAAAAAAGGGTTTTAGTGGCTTATGGTGTGGATTTATCATGTCCCTGTGGCTTGTAAACACGATAACTTTTGAAAATATTAATTGTTTAACTCAATCTATTTTTTAATCTCTTTATCTATCATGTGGGAAGCCACTGAATGTAAATGGCAGTGTAGTTTTGTTTTGTTTAGCTATAATTAATTTTTTTCGGCTCCAAAATGGCGAAATTTTCGTTGATTTGATAGCCTCGTATACAAATTAATTCTGTAAATGGGAAGCTACAGCCACAGAGTAGTAATGAGTAGTTTAGTTTGGCTCACAGAGTACATTATATACAGGGAATAATGTAAAATAAATAAATTATACTGAAAATTTAATTACAAATTTGTTTTGTAACAAAATAGTAAGTTAGCAAGGTTCGATTGTATTTTAAACTATTAATTAATTTGTTTGATTCTAAATTGGCCTAGCATGGCTAAATTTAAAAAAGCGACATCTACTGCAACATGGACAAACTGTCATGACATAATAATACCTCTAAGAAAAATTATAGTATGGACTGTTATGCCACTGGTTTGGCTTCAGTCTTGCTGCAGTCACCTGCAGTCACCTTCGTGAGTGGATATTGTATCGGTTGTTTGCAGCGGCTCAAAAAGATCGCTGTACAAATACACAATATTCGAATAACCAAATTTCTTAAATACTTAATTATAATAATAATAAGACATTTTTTTATTACAATATTTAAAAGCACAGAATAAATAATAGTAGTTTGTCATGGGTGACATTTTCGTGGTTTTCGAGGGTGTTGAAACCGATAGGGTTGTCGAAATGTAAATCTAAGATGGCGGCCGCAATAAGTATCAATTTTTTCATCATGGGTGTCATTTTTATGGTTTTCGAGGGTGCTGAAGCCGATAGTGCTGTCGAAATGTAAATCCAAGGTGGTGGCTGCAATAGGTATAAAATTTTTCATCATGAGTGTCATTTTCATGGTTTTCGAGGGTGTTGAAGCTGATAGTGCTGTCGAAATGTAAATACAAGATGGCGGCTGAATTAGGTACCAATTTTTTCATCATGGGTGTCAATTTCATGGTTTTCGAGGGTGTTGAAGCCGATAGTGTTGTCGAAATGTAAATCCAAGATGGCGGCTGCAAAATATATCAATTTTTTCATCTTGGGTGTCATTTTCATGGTTTTCAAGGGTGTTGAAGCCGATAGTGCTGTCGAAATGTAAATCCAAGATGGCGGCTGCAACAGGTATCAATTTTTTCATCATGGGTGTCATTTTCATGGTTTTCGAGGGTGTTGAAGCCGATAGTGCTGTCGAAATGTAAATCGAAGATGGCGGCTGCAATAGATATAAATTTTTTCATCTTGGGTGTCATTTTCATGGTTTTCGATAGAGTTGAAGCCGATAGTGCTGTCTAAATGTAAATCCAAGATGGCGGCTGCAATAGGTATCAATTTTTTCATCATGGGTGTCATTTTCATGGTTTTCGAGAGAATTGAAGCCGATAGAGTTGTCGAAATGTATATCCAAGGTGGCGGCTGCAATGGGTATTAATTTTTTCATCATGGGTGTCATTTTCATGAGTTTCGAGGGTGTTGAAGCCGATAGTGCTGTCGAAATGTAAATCCAAGATGGCAGCTGAAGTAGGTACCAATTTTTTTTATCTTGGGTGTCATTTTCATGGTTTTCGAGAGTGTTGAAGCCGATAGTGCTGTCGAAATGTAAATCCAAGATGGCGGCTGCAATAGGTATCAATTTTTTCATCATGGGTGTAATTTTCATGGTTTTCGAGAGAGTTGAAGCCGATAGGGTTGTCGAAATGTAAATCCAAGATGGCGGCTGCAATAGGTATCAATTTTTTCATCACGGGTGTCATTTTCATGGTTTTCGAGGACGTTGAAGCCGATAGTGCTGTCGAAATGTATTTAAACTACTTTAAAAATTCCGTATAATCATGTTATACGTAATTTTTTTAATGCGCTTAAGGTATGCCCAATTGGATTTACCAATATATTTAAATATGTTACATCATAGTTAATTATTATTTATAATAACATCACTTTCCCCGAAAGCGAAAAACAAGTTGCAACAATAGATACATAGCACCTTAAACCATTTGTTCTTAACGCCTCTGCGTTTGACAGTCGGAATTGACTCTTCTTCATCTTTATTGTCATCATGTAGGACCTATTTTTGGGTGTTATTCACATCTTCAAAAAGATCTCCGATTGAACGGGTTTCGTACAGTGCAACATTGTCATCAATGGAAGAATATCCAGGAAAACCCTGCAGTATCGCGGTTTCTTCTTGCAACACGACGTCAGCTTTGATACTTTGGAAACCACTTTTCTTGAAACAATTTTGTATGGTTTCAGGCTTAATTGCTTGCCATGCCGCTGCAATTTTTAGGATCGGATCATTCACAGTCAAGGGTCGTTTGCTGTCAGGGTCTTCCATTTTTTTACGAAAGCGATGTATAAATCATGTTCTGTAGCTTTATATATAAGGTCTTTTAAAATGCCCTGATCCGTTGCAATTTGCTTGTCGCATTCGGAGGTAAGCAAACAACCTAGATGTTCTTTAGCCGGGGCAGTTATCAATGAAGAGAATTATGCGTGCTACTCGTCTTGGCTCGGATGTTGCACAGATAGCGTATTAGACGGGATGACGATCGTATTAAGCGAGTTAAAAATGTATGAAAACATGCCTCAAGTTGCAGGGACTGATATAAAATGGCGTATTATGCGAGAAATCGTATTAAACGTGATCGTATTAAGCGAGTATTACTGTAATACTATTCTGCTGAATCACTCTTAACACAAGCATTTTAAACTTATTAGGAGCTTAACATAAGTAAAGTAAAGAGAATTAGTAATGGTAATAGTGTTAATAGTATTCTTTAAAAAATACTTCTAAAGAATGTATATCATTTGATCAATGTTTTAAGTCATACACCACTAGCCATTGTCAGTTTGTGCACAGATAATATTATATACCATTTTATTTGTGGTAGAGCCATGCTGCAACTATATTAATAGTATAGTTGTAGCACGAATGAGTCGGCTCGACCGGAGAAGGACCACACTCTCACAAAATAGCTGTTTAATGCTGCTGTGTTTCGTATGGTAAGTGTAGAGAACCAGAGACCCGTATTATTGGAAAAGAAGCATTCCATCTTAGTCCTCACGGCTAACAATGCATCTGCATTTTAATTCGCGAACGAAGATAGAAGTAGATATCTATGAGCCACAGCAACCACTTACCATTAAGTGGACTGTGTGCTCATTTGTCACCCTTATACTATATAAAAAAAAATACAAAATGGCAGTTTGGTAATGAGAATGATAACAAAAAGTGATTGTCAAATTGATGAACATGAAAAAATCATATGCTACTCAAACACACACTCAAAAGTGTATGTGTAAAAGTAACATGTTTACAATTGAATACGGTAATCCGACACACACACACTTTCAATGCTGTGTTTCGTATGGTAAGTGTAGAGAACAGGAGACCCGTTTTACTGGAAAAGAAGCATTCTATCTTGTTCCTCACGGCTGACAACACATCTGCAATTTAATTCACAAACGAAGATAGATGTAGATGTCTAGGGGCCACAGCAACTACTTACCATTAAGTGGACTGTGTGCTCATTTGTCACCCTTTTACTATATAAAAAAAATACAAAATGGCAGTTTTGTAATGAGAATGATAACAAAAAGTGATTGTGAAATTGATGAACATGAAAAAAAATCATATGCTACTCAAACGCACACTCAAAAGTGTATGTGTAAAAGTAACATGTATACAATCGAAAACGTTAATTCGACACACACACACACTTTCAATGTATCGCAGTGCACACCATGGAGATGCACATGATAAAATGTGGCTTCTAGCAATCACTTGTATCAGTGGAGATTAAAATATAACCTGAGACCCATTGATTCGTAGGCAAGGTACTATCAACAAAGCCCTGGGCTGTCACAAAAAGAGTGAGAGAGGAGAACAAAACCACATAAGCACTAATTATAATGCTTTTCCCATTGGTCCTAGAAGCGTTCATCACGCAAGAACTTTTATAACCTCGGAAACTACGCGCTACGCCGATCTGCGCGCAAAACTATTGAATCACTTTTTCGTGTAGTCTGATATGCACCAAACTGCTGCTTTGGAGTGTGCTCATATGTGCGGTTCGGAAATTCACTCCACAGAATGTGCTCTGAGCCTACATGTGAAGGCTGCTAATGAAGTGCTTAATAATAACCCTGTAAAAATACAAATTAAGCCTAATGCTGTTTTTAAATTTTTAATAACTCGCTCAGTACATTATGCAATAAAAGTAAGGATTTAAAATAAAATTGATCATTGTGGAGAAGGAAGTATTCCATTGCATATCTTTTTTGAAATGGCCAACACCAGAAGTTCCTATAGTAAATATTTTTGCAACAAAAGGAATTATATTGAAAAAAATCCTCAGCTAAAAAGAAATGCCACATGAGTTTGACACACAGGTCAATGGCATTTATAACTTGGACAATTCGACTTCACGCGTATCGATGTAAGAATAAAACTTTTATTGGATGGTATGCCAATGATCCAGGAGGTGAACTTGGGCTTGCTTTCTCAATATTGAACGAGCGCACATGGATGCAGTTGCATTAACACTATACTATACATACTGCCCAACCGGTTACTCACGTTGGGACTCGTGCATTCTGGTTTCTCGCCAAGGGCTGTCCAAGGGAATTTCTGTCAGCCATCTCTCCCATCTCTGCACAGGGAGAACGACTCACCGGCCCATGCCGCAGAGGAAAAAACCGATCTGCTAGGCCCTCACTTTGCGTCCAACTCGACTTTCAATGACGGGGAGAGCACACCGCCGACCATCCCGCGATTTGAATGCTCCATGACGGATGTGCAGTTTACAGCACTCGGACCGCAAAGCAATCCTTTCCCTGGACATCCAAGTCGAGTGGGCCTGACGGAATCCTCCCAATTGTGCTGTGGACGTGTGCCCCAGAGTTGGCTACGGTTCTAGGGAACTTATCCTGTGGTTAATACCCGTATGGATTAGAGTAGTCGTTTACCGAGGGATCTACGTTCAAATGTCTACGGTTACGTATTAAAGTGCTACCATTACATTGCCTTCAAAGATAAGATTGTTGCCCTAATATTGATTCAACAATTCCACTTGCCATTGTTTATTTTGTCTTACTTTAACTGTTAGCATTTGCACTACCTTTAAATTACACAAATCTTTAGCTTTTTTTAATCTTAATAAAACTGTTGTTGCGCTTGTCTTTGATTTAATTTGCTTTTAATATTCTAATGAATGAGGACGTAGCAGTCGTTTAATATATTACACGAGTACATACCTCTCCAAACTAAACCGTACGACGTAGACGACGAGTCTCTATAGCCCTAATAATGTGCCACAATATTGCATACTTTTTGCTTGTGTTCGAACTAACCATTTTTTATATACTTGATTAATTAGTTAATGATTATAATTTAGTATAGTTTGAGGTGCAATGCTCTAATTTAATAAAATGAGTGCCTGTAATAGGATTTGAAACCGTTACCGCGCTTATTAGCGAAATCTAAATAGCCGTGTGACTTATACCACAATTTAAAGAGTCTTTTAAACTGTTCATACTCGGTGCTTTTTATTGTCTCATGGCAAAGCATCGGCATTATATTATACAAATGTTTGCCTGGTTTATAAACTCATTTGAACGTATATAGCTGAAGGCGTACCAACATTCGTTGTAATCGCGCTGAGGCAGTGAAAATCGGTTTAACTATTACGTTTATAATAGGTGTATTGGTCGGTTTCTATTGTGATATCCGACTTGCCACATATATAAGAATATTATTTTTCACAAGTAAACACGCAAGCCAATAATTATTTTTCAATCTGAGCATTACATTGCTCGGCTTTTGTTTTGTTAGTGACCTAGACTTATAACTAACAGGTAGGTTATTTTTTATACTAGTTCCGAGATATTTCTTACTCGTATCCACCGATATAAATTCAGGTTTGTGAACATCACAATACTGTAATATTGGTGTTTGTAAGGCATTTTTTTATATGGTTGAAAGCGTTTTGGTGATCATTCGACCAGTGCCATCTGGGGGCACGGCAGTACCCCCGCCAAGTTGAGCAAATAAGCGGCACGGCCGTACCATCCTTTTCTTGAAGCAGTTAAGGCCATTTTCGAAACCCTATAACTTCGTTGTGGATAAAATTAGAAGCCTGAATTTTCAGTAACCAAGTATGCATTGTATAAACTCAGTATATTTCAAATTTCATTAAATTTGAACCAGTCGTTTAAGAATTATAACTAGTCAAAGTTTCTTAATTTTGTCACTCACTGACTGACCGATCATCAAAACTCTAAGGCACTTCTAGCAGACATAGAAGATTCAAACTTGAACTCAATTATCGTTTAGTATATAAATCAAGGAAAAATTAAAATATTTTGCAATTTCGGTCTAGTTTTCGAGATACACCAACTGCATAAATAACTTTGTAATCCCATACAAATATATAGGATTACAAAGTTACATTTGCAGTGAATAAATCAGTGTACCTATATATGTAGAATATAATGGAATAATAGGTGTAGATAGATACCTAGATATAACTTTCTACAAAAAGAAATGAGATGCCATCAAAAACATAACTTGTAAAAAAACCAAGTCTCGCAACTCAGTTCTTCTACTGTAAAAAGTTGTGAGATCCATGTAATACCAAGTCGGTTAATTTATTCAGTCCCTACTTAAGGGTTCTCCTGTCTTAAGCTATTACGTAATTAGCTAACATAACAACATCTTATAGTGACCACATTAATACTAAATATCTTTTATATTTTAAATAAAAAGATTGACTTGGCCATCGCAAGAAAACACAATGTATCTCTCAAGTAATACACATTATATTAAATTAGATTGTTTAGTGCGATTACCAAGTCAATTTATTTATTTAAAACATAAAAGACCTCTGTGGGTGGAATTTCATAAAATCCGTTTTTGGTAATTTTTAACATGTCAAAATTAATATTCTGACCAAGTTTTATACCTAAAAAGCTATAGTTTGAAAATGTGAACCCGCAACCCCCCGGTGTTTGCGGGTGGAATTTCGTAAAATCCGTTCTTGATGACTACTCGGCGAAAGGAATATTCTTACCAAATTTCATGTCTCTAGGCCTTATGGTTACAGAGATATCGTAATAAGTCAGTACATAAGTGGAAATCTCTTATATATATATGACTAATATGACTTCTAGAACAGTTATTCGACATCTAAGGAATATGAGAGAATTTGAATAAGCTTTATAATAAGTAAAAAAAAAGTTCGCGACATATATGTATGATTTTAAATGGAGTTTCCATTTGTATCAAGAAAATGGAAATATTTCTTGGAACTATTAAACACTATTACTCGGTTATCAATGTCTTTTCGAAATAATGTATCCAAAAAATTATGGATGATATACGCAAGATGGCTGATATGATCTAAAATTATATTGGGTTTGTGTGGACCATTTCGCAAATCGTTATGCCTAGCACAAATCCACGTAATTACTTAAATTACAGCATTCCAAAAATGTCCATATTTTCATACATCATCTGCACCGCATTACAAAGCTATGCCTTTACGCTCTTTACTTCTAAAAAAACCGTCCAAGGGCGAATCAGACTCGCGCATAGTGTTCCGTACCATTGTAACTTAACTTTACTAACTTATCTTCACGCATAATCCCTGACGGGGTAGCCAGAGAGAACAGATCGCCAAGTGTCACGATCCTTAAATACCTCTTTCGCTTCTTTCAGATTCATTATCTTCTTCATACATGCACGTCTAGGTATCCGAGTACTCTTGACCCTCCCCTCTTCGAGCAATTTGCTCACCTGGTCTTCGAAATTTAGTCTCGGTCTACCTCGACACCTTTTAATATTAACTTTCGCGCTATATATTGTCTTCACCATTCGGTCTTCACTCATTCGCTCAACGTGCCCAAACCATCGAAGCACGCCCTTATCAATTTTTGTGATAAGGTCATCTTTCAAACCAGCCATATTGCGAATCTCTTCGTTTCGCTTTCGGTCGGCCATGGTAACGCCGCACATTTTACGAAGAGATCGCATCTCCACTGCATTCAACTTGCTTTTATGCTTCTTCTGGCATACCCAGGTTTCGCTGCCATATAACAAAGTCGGTACCAACACTGCGTTATGTATTGCAAGGCGTGCACTCTTCACTACGCCTTGCCTTTTGACTAACGCAGTCAGGGCACCATTGACTTTGTTCCCGGCAGCGACACGCCTGTCCACATCTAAATCGCATCTTCCATCCCGGCTAAAAGCACTCCCCAAGTATACAATTTCATTTACCTGTTCTAGACATTCCTGATTTACCCATATTTCACACTTCGTTCTCTCTTCGTCCCTTTCAAATACCAGAACCTTAGTTTTATTAGCATTCAAACGGAGACCTTTAATTTCACATTCCTCTTTCATACACGTGACTAATGCCTGCAGTTCTGCCTCTGATGGTGCAAAAAGCACTGCATCATCAGCATACAGCAGACAATTTACTTTTATGTCACCCAATTTCACACCCAAACAGCTATCTTTCAGCTTCTGTAAACAGCTGTCGAGATACAGTATGAACAGCCAGGAAGACATGACACAACCCTGTTTTACGTCCGTTTGGACGCTAAACATGGGTGACAGGTCATGCCCTACCCGCACACAGGCTTTATAGTCACAGTAAAGTGACTGCACAGCCCTTAGCAATCGACCATCCACACCGTACCCCGGCAACAGTTCCCACATTTTCTTCCTTACAACCTTATCAAATGCTTTCTCAAGATCCACAAAAGCACAGAAAATCCTCTGGTTAGCAGCCAGAAGCTTTTCCGTGATCATGCGGAGAGAAAACATTTGATCCGTGCATCTTCTTTCAGGTCTAAATCCGCATTGTACCTCCCATAGAAATCTTTCCGATTTCTCTTGCATCCTACGTGTCAAAACCTTCGAGTAAACTTTACTTGCTAAACTGGTCAAGCTGATCGCCCGATAGCACCCGGAGTCAAAATGTGAACCTTTACCTTTATATAAAGGCACAATGACTGCGGATCGCCAATCATCCGGGTCATCCCCCGTCCGCCAGCACAAATTGCACAGCAGATGAAAGCTGTCCCAGATGCGACGCCCACCATACTTCACCATTTCAGCAGTAACTCTGTCTAGTCCCGCAGCCTTACCGCATTTCAAACTTCGAATCGCACGTTCAATCTCTTTCATACTGATGACCTCAGTGTCATCGAGGTCCGGGTCTGGCGTACCAGTCACGGCGTCATCTAGATCATCATAACATCTAGATCGTCACTAAGATCATCACACGCATACATTTCTCTATAAAATTCGCTCCACCGCTGCATGACGTCCGATTTTTCTGAGAGGACGTCATTAGTTCTCGAAAGCATTTTGTTCATTCTTAAGGCTTTAAATCTTGTACCATCGTACAAGATTTAATACTATGTAAGTAAAAACAAGTTGCTAGTAGGGGAGCTCCTTTTAATTTTTAATTTATTTTTATTATTTGCTGTTATAGTGGCAACAGAAATACACATTCTGTAAAAATATCAACTGTCTACCTATTACGGATCATGAGATACAGCCCGCTGATAGACAGATGGACGGACGGACAGCGAATGCTTAGAATAGGGTCCCGTTGGTTACCCTTTGGGTACGGAACCCTAACAAGAACAGACTAGACAATTACGATAATGAAGTCTCAAAGAGATGCCTGAGAGCTTAGTGTTCTTGCTTGCTATATTGAAAGATTTCGTTTCTTCAGCATTCAGCATTTATTTTTTTATTTACAATAACAATACCTGTAAATTAAAGATTTGTATAAAAATGTAAATTACTAATGACGTAAAGTATGATCATTTTAATTCAATGAGGGCATCCACGACTTTTTCTGCCACCAGGGCGGCGCCACTAGAAAGTGAGGTATAATATTTGACAGATTTCATAGCGGGGAAGTTAATTTGTTCGGAAAATGTAAAAGTTATTGTTTCTTTCTGTACTATTAGCTATATTTTATTTTAATAACAAAAGTTATAAATGTGCAAAAAATTAAAGAGTAAACCACTGACGCATTGTTTTGTGTATTAATATAATACTCTAGAAACTGATAAACTTTTATAAAAAAAAAACATCTCAATTAAATTACACTGTAAACTTTATCTGTGTTCAACTAACGACATCTGGTGAGCAGAAAATTATTAGCCCTCGTTAATATTCAATTTAAGGTGGAAGCTCCAGGGTGGCCCGCGAAATTCAAATTTTCTTGCGTGTTTGGAATTTGCAGGTCAGGGTTAGGTTGTATATTTAACAAAATATGATTCGCGATCGTAGCGATTAAGTGTTTACAGGATTATTATCATTAAAATCACCAATACAACCCTGTAAGTTCATATTAGCCCTTTGAATGAGTTTTTCTGGAAATAGCCATACAAAGGGCTAATATTACACAGTACCCTTTTTCCAAGTATGTAATTTAATTTAGCCTTAAATTAATTTAGTCTTAATTTAATTCAATTTGGTATTTAGTTTAGCATGAATATAACATAACTTTAAGTACCAAACTTTATTGTTAATCACAGATACATTTTGTGCAAGCTGTGTCTACATATATATTAGAATACAGTTTTTGAAATCTTTGTTATATATAAAACCTATCAGCATGTTAAAATTGTGTTCTGTTTTATAGACCAAATAAAGAGAAAAAAAAAATGAACTTACTGGGTTGTATTGGTGATTTTAATGATAATAATTCTGTAAACACATAATCGCTACGGTCGCGAATCATATTTTGTTAAATATACAACCTAACCCTGACCTGCAAATTCCAAAAAACGCAAGAAAATTTGAATTTCGCGGGCCACCCTGGAGCTTCCACCTTAAGTAAAATTAGTTTCTTATTGTATATTCCTGCTGTTTCCTAGGGCGAATTGGATCTGTGCGAATCCATAGACCCGCACTGTGATGGCGGGGGCAAGAAAGTGGTGGTCGGTGTATGCGCCATGGCCAAGAAGTCGCAATCGAAGCCCATGAAGGAAATCCTTACGCGCCTTGACGAATTTGAATACATCAAGATGCTAGTTTTCCCTGAGGAGGTTATCCTTAAGGTTCTGTTAACTGTCTAACCACTGTAGTGGAATAAAATATTTAAAAATGTTTGTATGTTTTTGTGCTTGTAAAAGTTGTACGTTGAAAAGGTTTAATGTGTATTATTATGGTGCAAATGCTTATTTTGTTTCACTACTTCTTCCATATAATAAAATCTTTCTCTATTAACAACTTCTAAATATAAAATGTTTAAAATGGTTCACATGCCACATGTTCCCCTGCATGTTTTTCTTTACAATTGCCTACTTGCCATCCAAGCTAATGTCATCTAATGACGTCACTATAACGAATTATGTGGAATAGTAACAAATATTTGCAAATAATTACAATAAATAAACTCATTGCAGAAACCGGTTGAGGAGTGGCCTATCTGTGATTGTTTAATCTCCTTTCATTCAAAGGGCTTTCCCCTCGATAAAGCAATTCAGTATGAGAAATTAAGGAAACCATATGTTATAAACAATCTTCACATGCAGTATGATATTCAGGTAATGACTAGTTTACTATTCTAATGTAGTAAATTAAATGTAATTAGAGAATATAATAAGGCGTATAAAATTAAGCTGAACGAAGGACTATATAATAACTTTTTTACGCAGGATCGTAGAAGAGTGTATGCTATATTAGAAGGTGAGGGTATTGAAATACCAAGATATGCTGTCTTAGATAGAGATTCACCGGATCCAAAACGTATGTTACTTTGTCATTGACCCATCACTAGTCGTAAGTCATTTTCTATTGTTATGTAATATAAGCTGTACTGTTTTGTTTTTGAACAGACCACGAGTTAGTGGAATCGGAGGATCACGTGGAAGTGAACGGTGTTATATTTAACAAACCTTTCGTGGAAAAACCGGTGTCGGCGGAGGACCACAATATTTACATTTATTATCCGACCTCGGCTGGTGGTGGAAGCCAGCGTTTGTTCAGAAAGGTTCGCGCATTTCTGTAGTATTGGCAAATAACTGTAATGATTCAATTTATTTAAGTCTTGTTTTTATTTTTATGTTTTTAGATTGGTAGTCGGAGTAGTATATACTCTCCGGAATCTAGAGTAAGGAAAACCGGCTCGTTTATTTACGAAGATTTTATGCCTACAGATGGTGCGTATTTACTTTTACAATTAAAAATATTTGCAATACTTAGTGCTTAAAGTTAACAATTGCAAGTATGTATAAATTATTTAAGTGTCCTATGAGAATTATTATAATTGGATTGATAGCCAAGAAGCAGTGAGAGATTTTGGAATATTTACAATGTTTTGAATTGAGTATTGAAAAAAAAAAGTGAATGATGATGATAACTTGCTACGTTCGAAGTTATACAGAGGCTTTTTTGTAGGTTATTTTAGTAGGCATTAATTGTGTACGATGTAGCGGGAAAAACTTCCGATGTCTAGGTTTAATTTGAACCCATATTTTAAACTGTAATAAATACAAATATACTGTATCATATATAGACCTTTAATTTTTCAGTCTGCTTTTTAAAAAAGTAGTTGCTATTATTATCACATTATAATCATTTTATTAAACTGAAGCCGTACAATTAATAAAACGCCGTGGTATTTTGTATTAATAATTGGTACGTTTAATATATTATAATATTATATATTATAATATTTATATCAGGAACTGACGTAAAAGTGTATACGGTGGGGCCTGATTACGCGCATGCTGAAGCTCGCAAAAGTCCAGCCCTTGACGGCAAAGTGGAACGTGACTCTGAGGGCAAGGAGATCCGATATCCTGTTATTCTCTCCAATCAAGAAAAGTTGATATCGAGAAAAGTATGCTTGGCTTTTAAACAAACCGTTTGCGGTTTTGATTTATTGAGGTGAGCAATTTATTTTCTTTAAGTGTCTTAATGTAAAGCATCAAGGAAAATGTCCCGTCCGGGTTCTTGTATGGTATCAAATTGTTTTTAAAAAAGTTATTTTATCTTTACGTCTTCGTTATATTAAGGTGGCTACTGAGCTGCCTGCGGCAGGGGCAATTTAGGGTGTAGGAGTAGGGATAACCCTTAATTGCCTCCTTAATTGTGATGTGTGTAGGCAAGCAGGGGCAATTTTTTAAGTCGGCCCTGTGACAGGGCGGCAGGAGCGCAGTGTTGCAAAAGTTCCCGATTTATCGGGAGATCTACTGATTTTAATGAGTGTCTCCCGATATCCCGATTTAGCGAACGTATCTCCTGATTTTTTACATTTTCAATTTATGTAAAATAACAATCATAAATAAAATTGAAAAGTAATAATTAAAGTACTAAAATGAACTTTTAACACAAAATCTATGTACGGGGACTTCCCGAAATTGCTCGCACCACGTCCTATGGGACCTATACCTATAACCTTATTAGGTTATTAACTTCGCGGTATGGTTAAAGCATATTGCACTGATACATCTTAAAATAGAGTTCATTATTGTCTGGTAAGTGTACGGGGGAGATCCCTAAAGATTACTTTGTTCGGGTTGTTTTACGAATTAGGTAGCTTAGGCCATGTATATATAGTGGTGCTCGTTCATAGGATTACATTCACTAATTACTAGCCTTCTTCTGTTTTATTGAGAACTGTTGTGCTTTAGGTATGTCCAAATTTGTTAGGTACCATTAGTTATCAAAAAAATAATTTAGAATGGCGTTTGCTTCTAAATACGAAAGAAATTAAATCACTCAGTGAAGAAACAGAAGAATTTTGGAGAAGCGTGAGTAGCAAAAATATATAATCATAAAATTTTAGTTTCAATTATAAAGTCATTTATTTTTCACTTGTAACACTGCAGGAGCGCAAGACCTTCTTTGCTCCCTAGATCGGCCCTGCCGCTGTTGCGTGTGTAGCGCAATTGGGCCAATTTCGTTCAGTTCGTTGCGACTTTCGCGAGGAGCACACGTATGAGTACAAGTCAGAACCGCAGAAAGAACGTTATTTGAACGTTGTAACTTACAAGTAACATTATGTAACAGTAACAGTATGGGAAAGAAAAAATTCCAATAGTATTAAAATTGCTGGAATATGAATAAAATATCATATCATTAACTAAATAATTAAACAAAAATACAAATTTTATTATAATAAATAATATTTATTAAAACTCATCATTAGAAAACTATCTGGCTATTTGTAACACTAGTTAAATTATAGTTACTAAGCACTAGTTAATTAAGTTATATCACAGAATAAATTGGTTATATTAAATTATGACGAGTGAAATTACATACATACATAATATACATAATACATAAACACTCACGCCTGTCACCCAGAGGGGTAGGCAGAGACTATGGACTTTCATTTGGCACGATCCTGACAGACCTCTCTCGCTTCCTCCACATCCATATACCTACGCATACACGCTCGTCGGTTAAAGGTACTCTTGATTTGGCCCATTTTCAACATATCGCCAATTTGGTCGATAAACTTTCGCCTATGGCGACCCTTCCCGACTCTGCCGTTCACCTCTGCAACATAAATTTGCTTTGTCACTCTTTCCTCATTCATTCTTTCTACATGACCAAACCACCGAAGCATTCCTTTCTTAATCCTGGTCACAACATCATCTTTCAAACCACACTCTTCTCTTATTAAACAATTTCTCACTCTGTCATTCAGATTCATCCCTAACATACTCCTTAATGACCGCATTTCTACAGCATTTATTCTACTCTCGTGCTTCTTCTGCCATACCCAACTTTCACTACCATACATTAAAGTAGGTACTAACACAGCATTGTGAATTGCCATACGTGCCTTTTTGGATACATTCTGACTTTTCACAATAGAGTGTAGAGCCCCATTCACTCTATTTCCTGCATTCACTCGTCGTTCTATATCCTTATCATATCTACCATACCTGCTAAACACACATCCCAAATACACAAACTCATCTACTTGCTCTACCAACTCCCCTTCTATTCTTATTTCACATATCGTTTTACTTTCTTTTCTTTCAAAAACCATAACTTTCGTCTTACTTGCGTAAACTTTCATTCCCTTTTCTTTTAATGTCCTGTTCATTAATGTAACCATCATTTGCAACTCGGCTGCCGAAGACGCAAGTATGACTTGATCATCGGCGTACAAAAGGTATTTGACGGTTAACTCACCCATTCTTAACCCGCATTCTTCTACTTTCAAATTTTCCAAACAACTGTCCATAAATAGGTTGAACAGCCACGGGGAAGCCACACAGCCCTGTCTGACACCTTTATGGATGCCAAACCAGTCCGAGTAGGCCCCGTTGATCCTGACACAAGCACTAGAGTCCCTATATAGAGACTTCAATGCCTGTATCAGACCAGCGCACAACCCAAATGAGGTCAGTGTTTGCCATAACACGTTCCTGTCCACTCTGTCATAAGCCTTTTCCAAGTTCATGAACGCACAAAAAACCTTCTGGTTTATGGCCAAAAATTTCTCCGCAATCATGCGCATGGAAAAGACCTGATCCGTACACCCCATTCCCTTTCTAAATCCAGCTTGCACATCCCAAATTTTTCCATTAGTTTCTTCCATAACTCTTTCAATTAACACCTTAGCATACAGTTTACCCACAATGCTAAGCAAGCTGATACCACGGTAGTTTTTACAGTCCTGCTGCGACCCCTTTCCTTTATATATTGGGACTATAACGGCTTTGCACCAGTCTTCCGGTACCCGTTTCAGTTCCCAACATAAATTAAACAAGATGTACAGCAGGCCTGCAACCACACTCTCTCCAGCCCTTAGCATTTCAAGTGATACTCTATCATATCCGGCTGCCTTACCTGCTTTCATGCTTTTCATTGCTTTCACTATTTCATCTACACTTATTTATCTACCTCTCTCCTCTTCTTCCGGAATTTCTATTTCACTTACTTCAGACGACTCTTCACTCTTAAACACGCTTTCAAAGTATTCCTTCCATCTCATTAAATTCGAAACTTCATCATTCAGCATGCAGCCATTCTCGTCTCGTATAGCATTCATTCTAGGCTGTTTTGAATTTCCCCTGGCAGTTCTTACGAGCTTCCAGAATATTTTAATATTTGCCTTAAATTATGACGAGTGAAATTAGTCATATTTAATTCTCTTTGATAGCCTAAAAATAGCGTGGCAGAGCTATGCTGCAGATTATAAGCACTATATTATGGCTGTAATTATTAATTAGTTGTTTTATTGATAAATGTCGGTGTCTATGGGCCACAGTGTCCACTTACCATCAGGTGGACTGTGCTTATTTGTCACCCTTATGCTATATAAAAAAGTGCCAAGGACATATATACCGATTCATTGATTTGATTAGATTGATGATTTCGATAAAACTAGCGCCATTCTTACTTAACACGTGCGTCCAGCGAGACGTACCTACACTCTCATACTGAACGGCAGGCGTGTGTGTAGAGACAGCTCCGACCTCCGATATTGCTCCGATCGCTGTGCTTCCTTCATTGCCCCTGCGGCGGGCAGGTCAGTAGCCACCTTTAATCAATCCGTAAAGGTCCACTGCTGAACAGTTGCGGAGAGAGTGCCACGAGCGGGAATGCGTTTAATAATTAAAAATTTTGTACAACCGACTTCAATATAACAGGTCAGACCTTGATCAAATTTATATGGGACCCCACGTGAAGCACCAGCTTTCAAATAAAAAAGAATCATCGAAATCAGTCCACCCAATCTATTTAAAACATAAAAGATTTTTAATATTGATATTATGGTTACTATAAGATGCAGGGTTGCCAACTTTATTTTTTAGGAGATCGTACCATAAACTGGAAAAGATCGTATTTTGCTAAGAACTCAAAAAAAAAGATAGTACGCATCAATATTTCAATAAAACAATGGTAAAAAATACAAAAATAATATTATTATAACGTCAAAGCAAAATTTTACATTTAGAGTATAACCATATAACATTTAAGAATCTGACACTAAACGTTACTACGACTTTTTTATTAAAAAAAATGGGCTCGGACTGAGTTCACTCTACCTTATATTACAAAATATGTAATATATGATTATCTGCGTGGTGTAATATTATTTGGATTAGAACAAATAGAATGACGTAAAACAAACTCGAAGAAAGGCGGTAAAACTGCGCGAGGAATAGAGTTTAAAAAATTATTGAATTGGATGCGTTCATAAAAAAATACAAAGAAGAAGATTAGAGCTCGTTTAATTTTGAAATTATTGATTTTTATATCAATAAAATGAACTTAATCAATTATCATTTTTATTTTGTTATAAAGATTGTAAGATTTGAAAAGATCGTATATTTTGCGTACGATTTCGAATACATGATCGTACATCGTACTAGGGCCAAAAAGATCGTATGAATACGATTTAAATCGTACGGTTGGCAACACTGATAAGATGTTGTTAGCTTAGCTAATTACGTAATAACTTAAGACAGAAGGACCCTTGAGTAGGGACTGAATAAATTAACCGACTTGGTTATTACATGGATCTCACAACTTTTTACGGTAGAAGAACTGAGTTGCGAGACTTGGTTTTTTACAAGTTATGTTTTGATGGCATCTCATTTCTTTTTGTAGATAGTTATATCTAGGTACCTATCTACACCTATTATTCCATTATATTATACATAATATGTAGGTACACTGATTCATTCACTGCAAATATAACTTTGTAATCCTATATATTTATATGGGATAACAAAGTTATTTATGCAGTTGGTGTATCTCGAAAACTGGACCGAAATTGCAAAATATTTTAGTTTTTCCTTGATTTATATACTAAACAATAACGTATTCCAAATTTGAAGCTTCTGTCTGCTAGAAGTGCCTTAGAGTTTTGATGATCGGTCAGTCAGTGAGTGACAAAATTAAGAAACTTTGACTAGTTATAACTCTTAAACTATTAGTTCAAATTTAATGAAATTTGAAATATACCGAGTTTATACATTGCCTACTTGGTTACTAAAAATTCGTTTCTAGTTTCATCCATAACGAAGTTATAGGGTTTCGAAAATGGCCTGAACTGCTTCGAGAATAGGATGGTTCGGCCGTGCCGCTTTTTTGCTCGACTTGGCGGGGGCACTGCCGTGCCCCCAGATAAGTTGAATATAGTCCCACATAACTATGAAATCAGGAAGTTCCACCACATTCTTCTCATGACCACGGGTGCCGTAAAATATCGTGTTAAAATAAGTAAATTTGGCGCGATAAAATTTTTTTGTCGTATACGAGTAGTATCCGCATAAACATTAGAAATTGTAAAAAGAAATGTTTTCTAACAAGTTATATAGAATTGTTTTGTTTCAATAATTACTTCACTATTCAAAATCAAGTTATATAAAATCGTATTAAGAAAAACGCTACAATTCCATGCAAATTGGCAACGGCGCCAGCTTCCTGATGTTGTTAGAAGAAAACAATTGAGTAGCTATTATTATAGTGTCACCTGCGTATGGTGTATGCGAAAACAGACACTCGTCTTATCCTTATTATATATAGCGCTTAAGTGATAATTACGGAGGTCAGGTTAGGTGTAGTGTCAAAGTCACGGGGACATTTAGTAGTATTTAACAATTTAAAATGTTTTGTTGCCCTTTGTATGGCTATTTCCAGAAAAACGCATTCAAAGGTCTAATATGAACTTACAGGGTTGTATTGGTGATTTTAATGATAATAATTCTGTAAACACATAATCGCTACGGTCGCGAATCATATTTTGTTAAATATACAACCTAACCCTGACCTGCAAATTTCAAAAACGCAAGAAAATTTGAATTTCGCGGGATCCCTGGAGCTTCCACCTTAATCTTAATGCTGATGTGTTTCGAATAGTGAGTTTAGAGAAGAGGAGACACTTTTTACTGGAAACGAGGCATTCCATCTTAGTCCTCAGGGGTGACAACGCATCTGCATTTGATTATTAATTGAGGATAAATGTAGATGTTTGTGGGCCACAGTATCCACTTTACTATCAGTGTGTGCTCGTTTGACACTCATTCTATAAAAAATGTCGCAAAAGAAATAAAAAAGAGGTATAATTTTTATTATGTAAATGCTAATTAAACTACATGCCTCTAAAATCAGCTATCCTATTTGTTGAACAGAGCAAACGGTAAGTCGTTCGTATGCGACGTGAACGGTTTCTCGTTCGTGAAGAACTCGAACAAGTACTACGACGACTGCGCGAAGATCCTTGGCAACATGATATTGCGTGAACTGGCGCCCACTTTGCACATTCCATGGTCGGTACCCTTTCAGCTCGACGACCCGCCCATAGTGCCTACCACCTTCGGCAAGATGATGGAACTGCGTTGTGTCGTTGCCGTCATACGACACGGGGACCGCACACCTAAACAGAAGATGAAGGTCGAAGTGCGCCATCCGAGGTTTGTATGTGATATTATCAATGTTAGAATGTTCATCAGTCTGAGGCAGTTCACTGTTGGATCTATATCTCTATAGCCGCGCCATTAAGCCTGATTTTAGGCTTCTCGCATCCAGTTGCTTCAAGCCGCCTTGCTTTGCTCTTTACTAAAACGTAAGATGGACAATATGTGTGCCCTTAAACAACTTACGTACTGCACTTTTATTTACTTAGTTTGTGAATTAAGAATGTGTATTTTATTTTTAACGAAAATTGTTCTTACAATTTCT
This sequence comes from Parnassius glacialis, assembly GCA_033319125.1. Classification (NCBI taxonomy): domain Eukaryota; kingdom Metazoa; phylum Arthropoda; class Insecta; order Lepidoptera; family Papilionidae; genus Parnassius; species Parnassius glacialis. The sequence continues at coordinate 39,843,711 of JAVANC010000016.1, forward strand.
ATAAATTTTGCAGATTCTTCGAGATATTTGAGAAATATGAGGGGTATAAAAGAGGCCACGTTAAACTTAAACGACCAAAACAATTACAGGAGATTTTAGATATCTCGCGAGCCTTGCTAGCTGATATACACACACGTCACGCAGACCCTGAAATAGAGGAGAAGCAGGGCAAGCTAGAGCAGCTTAAAAGTGTGTTGGAGATGTAAGTCTTCAATGTCATTTTATTTCATATTAGTCCCAGTAAAATAAATTAAATGGGGAAACTTACATACTTACATGACGCGTGCAGCAGTGTAAAGGATTTTGACATCTGTTGACTCCAGGCTTTACATATCAGTTTATCGTTTCTTTGTTAGAAACAATAATAATAAAAAAACAAACGCTGTATAATTACTGTCACTTCTACTCAGATGCTTTAACAAATTAAGATACTCTTGATTCGAGTAGTATATTTCACAGAACACAATCGCAAGTAATCAACCCAGCCACGGAAATGACAGTGGTAAAGTTTGAATGTATATAAGGGTAACAAATCAGCTTACGGCTTCATAATTTCATCATTACAGCCCTTCACAAGTCCACTGTTGAACACAGGCCTTGAAGCACGAACGCTACAAAGCACGACGCTGAGCCACCTGCATCGATCGACACCATCTAGTGGGAGGTCGCCCTACACTTCGAACAATTCAATTCAAATTATGACTAGGAATATTTTAATATATTTTAAACGGTTAAGTTACTTCTTATTTTTTGATAATTTAGGGTTTCAATGTTATTTTGCTGCTTAATTTTATTGTAGGGATAGTAAGGATGATTTAGTTTTTTTAAGCAAATTTTCCGAGGAAGAGAAATAACTTATGTGATGGTGATGATTGAAACTGATGTTTAAAACACAACGTGTCGTCTTTTCGGCGTTTATTTTGGTAGATTTTGATTTTTAAAACATTTAATTTTCATTTGTTATTTTATTGTTTGTTTTCTAAAACTTCTATCTAGACTACTAAATCGGCAATTCAGAACAAATACCGTGTCACAGTCGTAGATCGTGAACGATAAATATGCCATGCATTTGGTTTTTACTTTCAACAGTTAGGTACTCTTTTTAAGCAAATACGAAATAAAGTTGCAAACTTATCTGAAATAAACGAAATCAGTCTTAGATTGCCGAAAACAACGATCGCGGTTTACAAAGCAATGGACTAGTCTTCTTGCCCGCATCGTATGAGTTATGGAGAATTGATCTTAACCTACTGCACAATGTAGGTATATATAAGGCTGCAGATCACGTCTAATGGTATCATAGAAGTCTTTGTTTGTTTTAAATCGAAACTTTTGTCGAAAATTTTGAAACGTTCATTTCCAGGTACGGGCACTTCTCGGGCATCAACCGCAAAGTGCAGATGAAGTACCAGCCGCGCGGGCGGCCGCGGGGCTCGAGCTCCGACGACGGTAACGCGCCTGCGCACGCCGGTCTGCCCCGCACTGCTTCTACACTACTACACTAGCATAGTATAAAGAGAGGCCTGCGGCCCAATCCGCGATATAATTGCCTACTGTCTCAGGGTTGTCACTGTCACCAAATCATTAGTTTAAAACCCGGCCCTTGCCAAAGATAATACATCTCTGTATAACTAATTCAGTGATCATTAGTCGATAAAGTTCAACAATGGTTTTCCTAACAAATACAGAAATGTATTAAGATTCAGAGCAGTATAATAAATATATATATATAATAATAAAAAAATTTAATAAAGCGACTAAAATATTGTAAAAAAAAAACCATCGTATAATAACATAAAATTACTAACGCCTGCCTCTTAGACTGTAATCAATTTTTTGTTCTGTTGTTATTATTCGAACTTTGCTCTATTTATCTGATTCACAATTAGTCCATTACTTATTTTTAATTACGATTTTATAACCGTAAGTAGTTACTTAGTTACTATTCTTCCTCTGTCTGATAGACAACTAATACAACAAAAATAAGTAAGTAGGTATCTCATCGTCAAGTAAAAATTATATGTTATAATAAGTGACTCGCTTACGTGACGCGCGAACCTCGTGCGGTGTTAGCCTCGACTGGCGCACTTAGAAATACTTCGAGATTGTGTTTAAGTGTACGTGCGGCGCCTCATAGATACTATGGCGCACACATACAAGCCGCGCGCAGTGCGTTTGAATGAAGATAACGTACTTCCCCTCTCTTTATAATATGACACTAGTGTCGCCCCACGTCGGCTCCTGCTATTACCGTATCATGGCCGCGTATTAAGTACCGACTCTAGCTATCAATTTGTCTTGGCCGTCTGCAAAAATAAACGTTATTTTTCGCCGCGTGCAACTTGTGCAGCATAATTACAAGAATTTTGTCATAGTCCTTAAATGACACACCTGTGGTCTTCTTTGTTTGAATTTTGGTTGCGGGTATCATTGGGCTGCAGTATCTACTTATCATCAGGTGAATCGATAATGAGTTTGTTACTCCTAACGTTATATAACATGTTGCACAACTTATAAAATTTGTTGCGATTTATGCAATTTTCAACTAAACAAAAAATACGTTGACGGATATTCTTAATTAAATTTATTGAGAAAACGTATAACTGAATCCCGTCATCGATTGTGTAGATATTTTTTTATCTGTCGGTTTACCGGTCATTGCACGAATTGACGTGGGGTAGATTTTATAACTTATGTTCTAGCAACCGTGCTCCTTGCACCTATAACTTATTGTCTACCAAAACTCTTTGACAATTGAAAATTAACATCTTATCAAAAATTAATGTGAAAGTTTGACTATAGTAATTTTATTGGTTATTTTTTATTCAATTTCATAAAATTGATCATTTTAAATCATGTTCTAAAATACATCAGTGCAAGGTGCATACTTTAATTTCCCTTTAACTTATGCATTTGGTCCACCAAAGTAGTTAAGCTGATTATGTTGCATGTGATCATTTTACTTTAGCTTTGTGTTAGTGTTGAATACACTTAACCTTATTTGCATTTACTATTTAAGAAAATTCACGTATAATAATTTTCAAGCAAATAATACTAATAATAGCGTCTATATACTTTTTTTTTTATAGGATAAGGGTGACAAACGAGCACACAGTCCACCTGATGGTAAGTGGTTGCTGCGGCCCATAGACATCTACATTTATCCTCTACTAGAAATCAGAATGTAGATGCGTTGTCACCCGTGAGGACTAAGATGGAATGCCTCATTTCCAGTAGAAAGGGCCTCCGGCCACCTGCACTCACCAAGCGAAACGCAGAGGTAAACCTCTACTTCACGCTGGTATTCTGTGAGGTCGTGGTACCACCCCGGTTCGAGCCGGCCCATCCGTGCGACAGCAAAAGCTGCCGCGTGGCTCTACCACTGTTAAAAATACTATTCGATCCCTATTCAATTTAAAGTTGAATTGCCGATTTGTTGATTTTTGTGTTCATAAATGTTTTCTTTAAACATTTATCAGGTGCACACTTACGTTTGAGCTTAAAAGAAATAATATTGTTACGTGGGGTTGAGTTGAGTAAAAATGTCGTTCAGGATGAGAAATTGATGTATTCTTTCACACAGAAATTGCACAATCACGACGTACGAAATCGTTAAGCTTCTTTGATATGAACCTGAATAATCGTAGGTCGATTGTTTCGTAGTTGTTTCCCGAAGTAGAATTCACTATCGCGTTCCCAAAATAATTAATTATCTAATCGCCGATGCATGCTTCTATATCTAGTAAGAAAAATATAGAACATTCTAGGTGCTTCCAAATCATTTAAACATTTACCGTTTTCAATGGGAAAATACTAGAACACTTGTGATTAACAATATTATGTCCAAGGGAGAAAAGGATTTTTGCACGAAGGCATGAAGTTGCGTTTTGTTTGCATTGATTAGTTTAAGGGTTGTCTTTTCTTAAGCCTACACATTTTATTAAAATGACAGAGGACATTGACCCTTATCTTCGGGAACATTTTTGTGTCATGTGAACCCTTGAGAAACGCTTAGACACGCCAAACACAAAAACCTTTACTTCTCATGTAAGATGTTATGACTGCCTCGTAGACTAACGAGGCAGTCATAACGTAGTAATATAGTGATCGTAAATGCGATTGTTGATTATTAGGTCCCGTGTTCTAATTTCAGGTCGGTCCAAAATCAATATAAATGAGTGCTAAAGTTAGATTTTATAAGAATTTATCGTTATCTAGTAATTAATGCGCCTTGTTCAAACGCAGATATTACTATGGGCGCCTTATTCAAACACAGATCTTACTATGTTTACATAGTGTAAACATGGTATAATCTTTCGCGATTTAACTACTTAGCATCTTGTTTAACTGTTCCTAAATAAATAAGGTGTTTTCTGTAATTTTCTTTTTGTATCTTTTCGTAGAAATTGTTTGTGCATGATTTAAATAAATTTAACGTGGGTATTAAAAAGTCTGAATAATTGTTGTTTCTTTGATATTGATTTTTAAATGAAGTACATTCAGAATTACACTCAGGTATGTGTGTAGGTAGGTGGTCATGACTCAAGAGCGGTAATGGTTACTTACTATCGGGTGCGCCGCATGCTCGTTTGTACATCTAGGAGCGGATAAAAAACCGATAGCACCCTAGGCTAGTACCTCATCAGCGCCCCCTGGTGGCCATATATTATAAATTATATTACGTTTTTCCAAATAAAGTATAAGATAATTTCTATTATGGGTATGAATGAAAAATGAGAGTAAGGGCGATGTAGTAGTAATCAAGTAGACGGGGCGCGCTTCGGAGGTTCTACATCTCTATAGAAAGTAATTTTTTTATTTTATATAAGTTAATTTTCTTAGGCACGTGCCTAGTTTTTCTTAAAGATAATTTGCCACTGTGTACACGTCTTATTTAAAAAACGGAGCCAAAATAAGGGACTCCGTTTGCCGAACATACACACTTGTGTTTTGGTGGCATTAAATTTTACGGTATTACGAGATCACGCATGTAGTTTTAAAAATAAACATTGTAATCAGTTTTCTTGCTGAAGATATGAATGAAAAATTGTTAATTATTTAAAATACAATGATTTTGTTATTGATGCATGAATTAAACTGAATAGAATCTACCCACAATACCGGCTGTAGTTATCAGCCTCTTAAATGTCTCTATAGATGGATAATCTTGTTAAGTGATTAATTTAAGTTTTTTTTTTAATTATTTAAATCAAACACTACAATTTACAAAACAAATGTCTGGGATACCACAAAGTTTATGTTGATGCTATTGTTTTTGTATTTTCTCGTGAAGGTAAGAGGTAAATAAATTTAAATTTATATGCTTTTTTATAACCTTCAAAATGTCTTAGCATTTAGAAGGTATTTATTTCAATATTTTACGTTTTCTTGTAAGATGTTGATAGCAATTGTGTTTGCGCGTACACTGTGGCACTATATTAACTTTTGCGCATTTATTTAAAATTAATTTAAACAAAAGTGTTCATGCATATTTACATTTGATTTGTACCATGAAACCAATATTGGTTTGTGTTGTTACTCACATTCACTACTAACGCACTGCTTGATATTAAATATTTTAATTAATTTTTATATAACGAAAAATATACCTGTTGTCGCCCCCAAACACCCACAATTAGACAATATTAAAAGCCACAACACAAATCCATGTTAAAGTGTCTACCTGTTCCACTACTTTGAATAAGTCTAACTTTGTTCTATAGTAAAAAAAAAGTAAAGTTGCAGCCTATTTACATCCCACTGCTGGGCACAGGCCTCCTCTCATTTCTGAGAGGGTTTTAGGGCAAGGAGATGTCCGCCGCGCTGCCCCAATGCGTGTTGGCGAACTTCACATGTCTTTGAAATATTTTTTTTTTTATTTCTCAGACATGCGGGATTCCTCACGATGTTTTCCTTCACCGCCAAGCACGTGGTAAATCAGCACTTAAAATTGCAATTAACAATTTAATTGGTGCCGGCGGGGATCGAACCCGGGTTGCTCGAGTACTGTGAAGCTTACAGCGAACGCTAACCATCTAAGTTACCACGGCTCATTGTTCTATAGAGGCATGTTTAATTTATTATTCGTTTTTTGTCAACGCTTACGGAACAATAATAGCAATAAACTAGCCATATTGATTGACTCTTGATGAGGAAGAGTAGTTCCCGAGTGCAATCCTTATAGCAGAGCAGTGCTGGGCAGGGTACCGAATACTTAAATACCGAATACTTAATACCCAGAGTGAAGAATTGATTAAGCATTGAGACAGTGTCTAGATACAGGTCGGTTTGTACAGAATTTTGTGGCAATCTCTGAGAGCATGTGCTCCAGTATCCTTGACATAAACTAATAATGTTGAAGATTTTATTATACTTTGCGTGTTGAAAAACCGAACCTTATACCTAGATAAAAATGTAGGAGAGTATAAATTTAAATTACAGACGTGTCATTAATAACATTATCATCAGCCTGTAGAAATTTACTGCCGGTTATGAGCCTCTACCGTTGAATTGATTGCCTCATTCGTCACACATGGGTAGTGGATCGACTATCGCAGTATCAGTCACCTGCACTTGTCGCTGCTTCGCGTTCCCGGTCCTCGTATTTTACGTCTTGCCTGATTGAGATGGGGATACCGCCATCTGTCGGAAACTGTAAGATCCTTTTGGTATTTACCACAGTTGCCTCTTACACCAATCCACGGGGCTTAATGGGGTAATTGCAAATGTCCTTCCTACGAATGTTTAATATTACAAATACGCAAATAAAAATACGCGTGAGTCTCGTGGAACACTGGGTTGGAACGAAATTCCTTTCGTAGTACATTATTGTTGATATACGTATTATATTATTGATTAACAAATACAAATAAATGAATTACTAGCGTCGTTATTTAAAATAAAATATTTCTTTCATGGCAAAATAAGAAAAAGTGCGAGGGAGATGGATATTATTCCATCTCGCTCGCAGTATAGAAAGGGGATGGTGACGGAAAAATCTTACACTTTTTGTCGCCTAGCCCCCATCCGCCAAATCCGTACCGTCAGAAAAAGAACTTCGTTCCAAAACTTAAATATACATCATATAAATAACGAATGTCTTGCTGCTTTTCTTTCTTGAATCAGTGCAGTGAATGGGGACAGTGTTGTAGATGGCGTGGTGTTACAGTAGGCAGTGTCGGGGAGCCGTCGCTCGTGCTGATCCTCAAGTGGGGCGGCGAGCTGACGCCGGCCGGGCGCATACAGGCCGAGGAGCTCGGCCGCATGTTCCGCTGCATGTACCCCGGCGGACAGGGACGCCACATACCCGGTCAGTATGAGCTTTGTACTTTGTTTTGTGTTTAAATACCATTTAATGAAAAAAGTTAAAGCTGAATCAAAAGAGATAATATATATAAATAATTTTCATATAATAACTTCGGAAGTATTCAAGACCCATTAAAAGATTGTCTTTTGATCCTTTTGATTGAACGCAGGAATATCACAAGCTTAAAGTAACTCTTAGTATGTAGTTTAAATAATTACTTTAACAACTTCATAACTCTTTTTTGTAAAAGTCAACTATTGCACTGATTTTACGTCTGGTGTAAACCGGATAATTATATTGGGTTGTTCGGAAAGTCTTATTTGTTTTTTTTTTAATGAAAATGAAAGGAGAATTTCTTACAGTGAAAAAATATTTTATTTAGTTATGTATTGTCCACTTTGGTGCAATACCTTTTGCCATCTTTCTGGCAGTAGCATGATTCCACGATCATAAAATGTTCTTTATTCGCAAAAAAACTGATCCAGACGTTTTTTGACCTCCTCATTTGTTGGTTTTACTGTTTAAATTATTTTTTAGAGACCGAAATAAATAATCATCGGAAGGTGTCGGATCTGGAGAATATGGTGGGTGTGGCAGTATATCCCTTTCAAGCTCTAAAAGCTTTTGGCGGGTTAACAAACTTGTATGCAGTTTGGCATTATCTTGATGGAACATTATACGTTTTTTATTGATCAATTCTTTTCTTTTCTCTTTAAGTGAATCATTCAATTTGTCCAACCGATGACAGTACACTTCAGAATTGATCATTGAGTTGTCAGGTAGAAGCTCAATTCCTTTAAAATTGCATCACCTCTTTTTGATGAATATCGGCTTTCGAAGTGCTTTGAGCGGGTTCATATTGTTTACTCCATGATCTCTTGCGGTTAACATTGTTGTAGACAACACATTTCTCGTCCCCAAAGATGATGTGCTTCAAAATGGATTCTTTTCTTGACGTTTCCAACCGATGACAGTACACTTCAGAATTGATCATTGAGTTGTCAGGTAGAAGCTCAATTCCTTTAAAATTGCATCACCTCTTTTTGATGAATATCGGCTTTCGAAGTGCTTTGAGCGGGTTCATATTGTTTACTCCATGATCTCTTGCGGTTAACATTGTTGTAGACAACACATTTCTCGTCCCCAAAGATGATGTGCTTCAAAATGGATTCTTTTCTTGACGTTTCCAACCGATGACAGTACACTTCAGAATTGATCATTGAGTTGTCAGGTAGAAGCTCAATTCCTTTAAAATTGCATCACCTCTTTTTGATGAATATCGGCTTTCGAAGTGCTTTGAGCGGGTTCATATTGTTTACTCCATGATCTCTTGCGGTTAACATTGTTGTAGACAACACATTTCTCGTCCCCAAAGATGATGTGCTTCAAAATGGATTCTTTTCTTGACGTTTCAGAAGCAAATCACAGTTGTCAACGCGACGGCACAAATTTCTTTCCGTAAGAACACGAGGAACCCATATGTCGAGCTTTGAGATTAAACCTAGGCATTTCAAGTGATCATGAACGGTCGAATTCGATAAATTTACTCTTCCAGCAATCTCACGAGTTGTTATTCGCCAGTTTTGCATCAATTAATGCCTTTATTGTGTCATCAGCTTCAAATGTCGTTCCAGAACGTGGTGCATCTTCAACATCAAAATAGCCGATTGATATGAGATGAGTCAATACATTATCTCCTTACACATAGATATTTTTTTTGCTTGAACAGCATTTTTATATTTCCATAGTAAAAATGTTAAATATGCCGAAAATGCTTCTTTTCACTTATCATAATCGAAAGGGTAGCATTCAAAAACTACTGCGTGAAATCTATCGAACATTTTCACAGGCATGGCTTGATATATGAGCTATGAAAAATATATAATGGTGCGTAACCAACCAAAGTGAATTTGGCTGTGAAAAGAAAAAAGAGTTCTCTGTTGGAAAAAAACTAAATTGCTTTCCGAACAACTTAATACTACCATATATCGGAGGCCATAAGATATTTCTGGCTTTGTTTCTGGACGAAATAAGACTATGTTTGTGCGTATACCAGTATGTCAGTAATAACCTATGGAACCGAGACATGATCATCCTGTTCTCCACTACAGGAGTATGTGAGAGAAGCTCAAAGTCATTCAGGAAGCTATGGCAAGAACTACGTTGAAAGTTTTCTGCAAGTTACATTCGATACTGAAGATATCCGTTGTAGTGACAGAGCAAGTAATATAACTCAACGAATCAGTAACTGGTGATAGGCCGGCCATATAGTCCAAAGTATTTTAAATCTTTTGTCAAGTCCTTAGTAATTTTAAATCTTTGCAGTGAATCATTTTAATCTTCATTTGATTCCAGGTGAAAGTGGGACCCAGGGACTTGGCCTGCTTCGTCTTCATTCGACGTTCCGACATGACTTAAAGATATACGCATCAGACGAGGGCCGAGTGCAAATGACCGCCGCTGCCTTTGCTAAAGGCTTACTGGCATTAGAGGGAGAACTCACTCCTATATTGGTTCAAATGGTGAAATCTGCTAATACAAATGGATTGCTGGATAACGACTGTGATTCCTCAAAAGTACAAAATATGTAAGTATATAAATACGTATTAGCGATTACCCAAGACTTCGTGTACAATATATTTATATCATTTTGTTAATGAAGTTTGATTTCCTAACTAGCCGTCTTACAAGAAGGAGAGTTTCTTAACTCGACTGTATGTCCCTTTTTTCTGTGTATGTTACGCAATCTTTGTTATTTGTAAACCAATATTAATGATTATTTTTTAATTTAATGTCACCTCCGGAAAGTCTGCAGTTTTTTAACATATCCTAAACGGGGACCGCCATTAAAGTAGATTTAATAGACCACAAATCCTTGCGAAAGAACATCGATTCTTACCAAGGAGGATAATATGTGAAGCTACTGAGATTAAAAAACACAAAATTAATAATGTAAAAGCGGAAGGTACTCTCCGGGCTAACTTCGTTTTCGGGACGTTAAACACATTAGTGTATGATCATAGGTGATGCATAGCACCCGAAACGTCGGTAATAAAAAAATTGTTAAATTAAACTAGATAAAATCCGTAAAACTAGTTTTATTTAATGGGTAGTTTGCAGGCAAATATAAGAAAACATAGTTTAAGTTACAGCCTATATAAGTTTCAATGTTTTATTTCACAGTTGATCAACTGTTTAATTAAATATATATAAAAATTATAATATATAAATTAACGTTTAAAATTTCAATTACCCATTTCGGTGGTGCTGACGTGAATTTGACTGTGTTTACTTGCGATATTAATTAAATAGTATTTAAAAGTTGTTCACAATATTAAAGTCAGCTAGAGATACATCGTTGTTATATTACTAGATATGTGAAAGAGGATTGATTTCTGCTCAATCGTCTCCCAGGTTTATTATGGTTTATGAAATGAAGTGAAATATATTTATTTCTTCGACGTAAGAATATTCAATGAAGAAAATATATTTTTTTTAACCTTCTACCATTTCGTAATAAGCTTGCTCTGATCGGAAGAAAAAGTCCGTAGATATCGTCTATATTGGGTATGGTCGGTACGGTTGTCAGGGCAAAGGCGCGACTGCACGAGGCCATGCAGGTGGAGCGCGAGTTCACGGACGAGGACCGCGCGTGCATCAACCCGTGCGGCTCGCTCAGCATCGCTGCCGCCATGGACTTCGTCAAGCACCCCGTGCGCTGCTGCGCGCACGTGCATGCACTCATACAGCGCCTCGTGCATATCGTGCAGCTCAAGAAGGACGACCACAAGACTAAAGGTACACCAGTAAGCACGCGCGCACGTGCACGCACTCATACAGCGCCTCGTGCATATCGTGCAGCTCAAGAAGGACGACCACAAGACTAAAGGTACACCAGTAAGCACGCGCGCACGTGCACGCACTCATACAGCGCCTCGTGCATATCGTGCAGCTCAAGAAGGACGACCACAAGACTAAAGGTACACCAGTAAGCACGCGCGCACGTGCACGCACTCATACAGCGCCTCGTGCATATCGTGCAGCTCAAGAAGGACGACCACAAGACTAAAGGTACACCAGTAAGCACGCGCGCACGTGCACGCACTCATACAGCGCCTCGTGCATATCGTGCAGCTCAAGAAGGACGACCACAAGACTAAAGGTACACCTGTACGCACGCGAGCACGTGCACGCACTCATACAGCGCCTCGTGCATATCGTGCAGCTCAAGAAGGACGACCACAAGACTAAAGGTACACCTGTACGCACGCGAGCACGTGCACGCACTCATACAGCACCTCGTGCATATCGTGCAGCTCAAGAAGGACGACCACAAGACTAATGGTACACCTGTACGCACGCGCGCACGTGCACGCACTCATACAGCGCCTCGTGCATATCGTGCAGCTCAAGAAGGACGACCACAAGACTAATGGTACACCTGTACGCACGCGCGCACGTGCACGCACTCATACAGCACCTCGTGCATATCGTGCAGCTCAAGAATGACGACCACAAGACTAATGGTACACCTGTACGCACGCGCGCACGTGCACGCACTCATACAGCGCCTCGTGCATATCGTGCAGCTCAAGAAAGACGACCACAAAACTAAAGGTACACCTGTACGCATGCCCACACGTGCACGCACTCATACAGCGCTTCGTACACATCGTGCAGCTCAAGAAGGACGACCACAAAACTAAAGGTACACCTGTACGCACGTCCACACGTGCACGCACTCATACAGCGCTTCGTACACATCGTGCAGCTCAAGAAGGACGACCACAAAACAAAAGGTACACCTGTACGCACGCCCACACGTGCACGCACTCATACAGCGCTTCGTACACATCGTGCAGCTCAAGAAGGACGACCACAAAACTAAAGGTACACCTGTACGCACGTCCACACGTGCACGCACTCATACAGCGCTTCGTACACATCGTGCAGCTCAAGAAGGACGACCACAAAACAAAAGGTACACCTGTACGCACGCCCACACGTGCACGCACTCATACAGCGCTTCGTACACATCGTGCAGCTCAAGAAGGACGACCACAAGACTAAAGGTACACCTGTACGCACGCCCACACGTGCACGCACTCATACAGCGCTTCGTACACATCGTGCAGCTCAAGAAGGACGACCACAAAACTAAAGGTACACCTGTACGCACGCCCACACGTGCACGCACTCATACAGCGCTTCGTACACATCGTGCAGCTCAAGAAGGACGACCACAAGACTAAAGGTACACCTGTACGCACGCCCACACGTGCACGCACTCATACAGCGCTTCGTACACATCGTGCAGCTCAAGAAGGACGACCACAAAACTAAAGGTACACCTGTACGCACGCCCACACGTGCACGCACTCATACAGCGCTTCGTACACATCGTGCAGCTCAAGAAGGACGACCACAAGACTAAAGGTACACCTGTACGCACGCCCACACGTGCACGCACTCATACAGCGCTTCGTACACATCGTGCAGCTCAAGAAGGACGACCACAAAACTAAAGGTACACCTGTACGCACGCCCACACGTGCACGCACTCATACAGCGCTTCGTACACATCGTGCAGCTCAAGAAGGACGACCACAAGACTAAAGGTACACCTGTACGCACGCCCACACGTGCACGCACTCATACAGCGCTTCGTACACATCGTGCAGCTCAAGAAGGACGACCACAAGACTAAAGGTACACCTGTACGCACGCCCACACGTGCACGCACTCATACAGCGCTTCGTACACATCGTGCAGCTCAAGAAGGACGACCACAAAACTAAAGGTACACCTGTACGCACGTCCACACGTGCACGCACTCATACAGCGCTTCGTACACATCGTGCAGCTCAAGAAGGACGACCACAAAACAAAAGGTACACCTGTACGCACGCCCACACGTGCACGCACTCATACAGCGCTTCGTACACATCGTGCAGCTCAAGAAGGACGACCACAAGACTAAAGGTACACCTGTACGCACGCCCACACGTGCACGCACTCATACAGCGCTTCGTACACATCGTGCAGCTCAAGAAGGACGACCACAAAACTAAAGGTACACCTGTACGCACGCCCACACGTGCACGCACTCATACAGCGCTTCGTACACATCGTGCAGCTCAAGAAGGACGACCACAAGACTAAAGGTACACCTGTACGCACGCCCACACGTGCACGCACTCATACAGCGCTTCGTACACATCGTGCAGCTCAAGAAGGACGACCACAAAACTAAAGGTACACCTGTACGCACGCCCACACGTGCACGCACTCATACAGCGCTTCGTACACATCGTGCAGCTCAAGAAGGACGACCACAAGACTAAAGGTACACCTGTACGCACGCCCACACGTGCACGCACTCATACAGCGCTTCGTACACATCGTGCAGCTCAAGAAGGACGACCACAAGACTAAAGGTACACCTGTACGCACGCCCACACGTGCACGCACTCATACAGCGCTTCGTACACATCGTGCAGCTCAAGAAGGACGACCACAAGACTAAAGGTACATGCTGTTTTACATAAAGTGAGCTATCTCAACCGAGGTCCCCAAGGGTAACAACGCACATAAACTTTTCTCGTCATCAATAGTAACGTACATATATGTGGCAGAGCCATGCTGCAGCTATTTTAATAGTATAGTTCTAGCACGAATGTGTCGGCTCGACCGGAGAAGGACCACGCTCTCACAGAATACCAACGTAAAATAGCAGCATAACACTGCTGTGTTTCGTATGGTGAGTGTAGCGAACCGGAGACCCTTTTTACTGCAAAAGAGGCAATCCTTCTTAGTCCTCACGGGTGACAACGCATCTGCAATTTGATTCTTTATTGAGGATAGATGTAGATGTCTATGGACTACAGCAACCACTTACCATCAGGTGGACTGTGTTTTCGTTTGTCACCCTTATCCTATAAAAGAAAACATTATGACATATTGATAGATATCACGCATAAAATTAAAATAAAAGCGCTTACAGATACTATTTTATACCACGGTGAAACATGGGAGCTGATGGGTCGACGATGGGGAAAAATAGAGAAGGACTTCTGCACAAAGAATAAAACCTACGACATATCAAAGATCCCAGACATCTACGACTGCATCAAGTACGACCTACAACATAACCAGCACACGCTACAGTTCGACCAAGCGGAGGAACTCTATATGTACGCTAAGTATTTAGCAGACATCGTAATACCGCAAGTAAGTATTACTATAATGAGGGCATCTGTGACTTTTTCTGCTACCAGGACAGCGCCATTTAACACTTTCCCTGTCCGGTTTCCAGACACAATAGTAAGACAATAGCAATGACCTATATGTAGTGCACGGGTTAGTGAAAGGGTTAAAAATGAGGTGTAATATTTGACATATTCCATAGCGGGAAAGTTAATTTGTTTGAAAATTTTTAATGTTAATATTTCTTTCTCTACTATTAGTTATATTTTATATTAATTAGATTAAAAATAAATAAACCAAACCACAAATATTCATAAAGTAGAAAAATTGAAAAAACAAAAATGTGCAAAAAATTAGAGCAACCACTGAGGCATTGTTTTGTATATTAATATAATACTTCAGAAACTGATAAACTTTTATTTAAAACTAACTTCTCAATTAAATGACATTGTGTAACAAAAAACCTTTTCAACTAGCGACATCTGGTGAGCGGAAGAATATTAGCCCTCATTAAATTTTCTTTATTTTAGAAGGTGTACTCTTCAATATTTAAATTAAATAGTCACAAGGTTGTAAATCAATCTTGCACCATAACATGTGGATATTATCTTATCAAGTGTTACGCATTATTTATTCGTCCAACTTTTTATGAGAAAACGTGAATTTTGCTTTTGTTTTTCTTGTTATTTTGATTAATTAAGCTTTAAATATGTGTAAATCAAAAATCATAAAAAAGAAAATATTTCAACATTAATACAGCCTGCATATCACGAAACCAGTGTGGAACATTTTATTTCTTTTAAAAACATTTTTTTTGCATCACGTAATTGAGTAATAATATCATTTAGAATTTTGGTTATAACTTTAATTTGAATTTGAATCATCATAATCATTACAGCCCATCTCAAGTCCACTGCTGAACATAGGGCTCCCACAAGGAATTCCATAAATCACGGTCCTGAGCCACCTGCAACCATCGGCATTTTTAACAGCTACGCGGCAACTTTTGCTGTCACATGGATTGGCCGGCTCGAACCGGGGTGGTACCACGATCTCACAGAATACTAGCGTAATTAGAGGTTTACTTCTGCGTTTCGCTTGGGAAGCGCAGGTAGCCGGAGCCACAAAGCCCCGCCCCTCCTCCTCATCAACATGGTAGCGGAATTAAACGGAATACTAACCCAGGAGGGTACCAGCACCCCTGGTGAATCCCTCGCTGAGCATCCACGACCAAGCTTCTCCACTCCTGAGCGTGGATGTGGAGGCTGCCCCGCGTATTCTGGGGGGGGGGGCGCAAAATTCCGCTCGCGACAAACTGCTCGGGGCAAGCGTGCCCCAGGCTGGAGTTTGCGTATAGGTCAGAGAGGACATCTGTTTTCAACGCCTCGGCAGTCTGGCAGGTATGGATATTTTATGGCTGCGCCTAGACAGCGACAAACATCCCCGCATCTACGGGTACCTCTATAGGTTCCATATAAATAATGCCGACACAGACCGACTCATCGACCACGTCCAAAAGCTGCAGACTCCGTGCTACAATAGGTCCCATCTGGAGAGATCGTGATCCTCGGTGGTTTTACGCCCACCACGCTGGATGGCTTGGTTCCCGTTTAACCGATCATGCGGGTAGATATGTTTATGACTTTGGTTTGGCATGTGGTCTGACACAACTGGAAGATCCCAGCGTTGTTGCTGATTCTGTTGTTGATGTGGTACTTATGGAACTTTTTATTTCATCCTCTGTAGTGCCCATCGGAGGCAGATCCCAGCCATGGTTTGGTCGCTCCTATAAAATAACATCACGCTATAAGCAGGAGTACCACCGGGCCTGGGCTGACGCATTAACGTCTCGGGATGTAAATACTAGCGCTTTTAAAAATAGGTATAATTCCGCCTCCAGGTCCTTCAAAAGAGTCATTGCCAAAGCAATGTTTGAGCACATCGGCAGAATTGGCGAGAAGCTAATTTACCTTCCTTCGGGAACCCGTGCATTCTGGTCTCTCTACCACCCCGCGGTGTGAGTGCTTCATACCGGATGTGCGGTTTACACAGCGCTCGGTTCGCAAAGCACTCCTCTACCTGGACGTCAACAAGTCGAGTGGGTCTGATGTAGTTCCTCCCATTGTGCTCAAGACGTGTGCTCCGGAGTTGGCACCGGTTTTAACGCGTCTTTTCCGGTACTCCTACTCCCAAGGCGTAGTTCCAAATACATGGAAGACAGCTTTGGTCCACCCAATTCCTAAAAAAGGCGACCTCTCAGACTACAGGACTATCACCATCACCTCCTTGTTCTCCAAAATAATGGAGTCCATTATAAACTGCCAGGTCATAAGGTACCTTGAGGATCACCAGTTGATTAGTGACCGCCAATATGGTTTTCGTCGGGGTCGATTACCTGGTGATATTCTAGTCTACCTGACTCATAGATGGGTGGAGGCAGTAGAGTCCAGGGGGGGGGGGGGTATTGGCCGTTAGTCTGGACATAGCGAAGGCCTTCGATCGGGTCTGGCTTAAAGCGCTTCTTTCGAAGTTCCTTTCCTATGGGCTTCCTGAGAAATTGTGAAATTGGATCACTAGTTTCCTTGTTGATCGGAGCATCAAGGTCGTAGTAGACGGTGCATGCTCTGATTACAAGCCTACTAACGCTGGTGTTCCACAAGGCTACGTACTATCAACAACGCTGTTTCTTTTGTTGAAATTGCTGTTTCATTGCTATGCAGACGACAGCACTGGTGATGCCTTATACACCGGCCGTGCCAATATTTCCCGGGAAAACGTAGCCGACTACCGGGACAAACACAAGTTTGCCCCGGTACACGGACACAAGTCTGAAGTCGAATCTTTGCTGAACAAAGTCTCGGATTGGGGACGAATAAATCTAGTCCAGTTCAATACTTAGATGACACAAGTTTGTGCGTTTACCGCTAAAAAGAACACCTTTGTCGTATCTCCTCAGTTTCAAGGCACTCCCCTTGCTGTTTCAGCTAGCATCGGAATCCTCGGCGTCGACATGTCGAATAGTGTGCAGTTTCGTGGTCATTTGGAAGGAAAGGCGAAATTAGCCTCTAAAAAGTTTGGCGTGCTCAGCAGAGCGAGACAGTATTTTATGCCGGCATATCGCTTGCAACTTCAAAGCGCAAGTTCGGCCTCACATGGAATACTGTTCTCATCTCTGGGCCGGGGCACCCCAGTGCCAGCTCCTTCCACTTGACCGCATCCAGGGCAGAGCGGTTCGAATCGTCGACGACCGAGTTCTTTCTGATCGGCTCGATTCACTGGCGCTGCGTGGGGATGTTCTATTACGGGGAGTGCTCTGAGGAATTGTTCGGATTAATTCCAGCTGCCAAATTTCAAGAACGCAACTCGCGTCAAAATTTACGATACCAACCTCACTATCTGGATGCTGGGCAGTCCACCACTGTGCATTTTACTAGAAGTTTTTTCCTCGTACAACTTCTCTGTGGAATTGTTTACCACCGGCGATTTACGACTTAGGGACCTTCAAGAAAAGAGCTTTCTCCTTTGTAAAAGGCCGGCAACGCACCTGCAATTCCCCTGGTGTTGCGGTTGTTCATGGGCGGCGGCAGTCACTTACAATCAGGTGAGCCGCATGCTCGTTTGCCCCCTCTTCTATAATAAAAATTGACCCCCTGCATCTCTTACAAGGTCCACTCCATTTAGTGGTAGGCTGCCCTATACTTGGCTCACCGGTACGAGGCTGCCACTCGAGAACCTTTCTTCCCCATCGGTTGTCGTTTCTTCGAGCTATATAACCGGCCCATTGCCATCTCAGCTTAATGATCCGTTGTGCGGACCTACCGTTACTCTGAAGTCTATTACGCAGAAAAACTCCGAGTACAGCCCTCTCCATAGCTCGCAATCTATCAGTTATGGATTAATGAGCTGGTGACATTTCTGTCTCATTATGCGTATACTTAAATGTATTATGAGACTTAATTTTAATAACTAATTTTTTTTTGTGTTTAGGAATATGGCTTAACAATGAAAGAAAAGCTGACAATCGGTCAAGGTATTTGCACGCCCCTACTAAAGAAAATACGGGCCGATTTGCAAAGGAACATTGAAGAATCCGGTGAAGAGACTGTCAATAGGTTAAATCCTAGGTATAGTTTGAAAATCTTTCATTTCTATTTTTTGGTGTCGAAGTTCATTTTGTAACAGATGTTTTAGTAAGAAACAGAATCAGAAACTTTTTTATTCAATATAGATTATAAATAATACTTATTGAAAGTCACTCTTTTGTATAATTACCACTGGTTCGAAAAAAAACCTCTGTCCTGGGAAGAACCAGCAAGAAACCCAGCGGGACTTTTTTTTTTTAAATAACAGCTTACAATCATGTATGTTACACAAATTAACAACACAACAAATTAGAAATAGCTTGGTAGCGATCACCTCATTTCCAGGGGTTATTATCATCTATAAATTCTTTAATACTATAATAACCCTTTTTATACAAACTTAGTTTAATAAACTTTTTGAACTTTGAGCAGGTCAAATTTTGTATATTTTCTGGAATTTTGTTGTAAAAGCGATGTATACGCTTTACGCCCCAAGAATAAATTACTGACTCGATGGAGTCGAGTAACTGGTACTACTAGCTTGTGTCTGTTCCTAGTATTTACAGAATGAATATCACTTATTTTTGTAAAACTACTTTTATTTTTGTGTACGTACATTACATTTTCATAAATGTATTGAGAGGCCAAAGTTAATATATTAATTTCCTTAAATTTTTGTCGCAGCGACTCTTTAGGCTTTAAATCATAAATTGCTCTTATGGCCCTCTTCTGTAAAACAAATATAATTTCAGTGTCAGCTGCGTGTCCCCATAGCAAAATACCATACGACATTATGCTATGGAAATAGCTAAAGTAAACTAGTCTAGCTGTTTCAACACTAGTTAGACACTTCTAATCTTTTTTACGGCATATGCTGCAGAACTAAGCCTGCTTGCTAGTTTTGATATATGGGGGCTCCATTGAAGCTTCGCGTCTAGTGTGATTCCAAGAAAAATGGTGGTATCTACAAGACTCAGTTTCTCCCCATTTAAAATTACATTAGTATTTAATTGTTTGACATTTGGAGTCATAAATTTCATACATTTCGTTTTAGTGCCATTTAAATGCAAATTATTAACATTGAACCAATTTACTAATTTAGATATACTCGTAGCATTATTTACTTCGTCATATTTTAGCAAATGTCGATTTAATTTGAAAATTAAAGAAGTATCATCTGCAAATAATACTATATCATGGTTATCTCCTACTATGTAATTGTCATTAATGTATTCAAGAAGCAGAAAGGGGCCGCGAATTGAGCCTTGAGGCACGCCAATCTGTACCATCGACCCGGAAGAACTCATACTGTTAATGACAACTTTTTGTGTTCTCTTACTTAAATATGAAATAATTAATTTAAGAGCATCACTTCTTACACCGTAGTGTTGAAGTTTCCTGATTAATGTTTCATGGTGAACACAATCGAAGGCTTTGGATAGGTCACAAAATATACCCAAAGCATCCTGTGAATTCTCCCATGCATTAAATATATATTTAATCAGCTCAACACCGGCATCAGTTGTCGAGCGACCCCTTGTGAAACCAAATTGATTTTTATGAAGTTAATTATTTATATTAAAGAAATTTAATATTTGATCAAGAATAATTTTTTCAAAAATCTTACTAAGTGTTGGTAGTACAGAAATAGGTCTAAAATTGGCGGGGTCTAATGTACTACCAGATTTAAATAAAGGTATTACTTTACTATACTTCATTAAATCAGGAAACACACCAGATTCGATACTAGTATTAAAAATAATAGCTAAATGAGGCGCGATTGTATCTATAATAGACGCAATAACTTTAACGGAAATCTCCCACAGATCCGCAGTTTTCTTAACATCAATAGTTTTAAAATATTTTACAATATCTTTTGATGATACTTTGTGAAATGTAAAATTCTTTGTACACGCATTTACATTTTGTTTAAGTAATGATTCGGCGACCGCAGGAGAAGAATTCAGTGACTTAGTGGTTAATATCGGAATATCAGTAAAATATTTCTCGAAAACCATTGCAACGTCCTGATCTGATTCGGTTAATTTGTTATTAACACTTAACTGGTAGTTTGAATTGCGAGAGTTGATCTTACCAGTTTCGCAATTAATTATACTCCATGTCATTTTAATTTTATTAGAAGCCGTCTTAATTTTATTGCTCAAATGCAAAGACTTGTCTGTGGCGCACACTCTTTTAAATATTTTTGAATATTTTTTTACATATTCCCTAAATTCGACGCTATGATTATATGACCTTTCATGGTAAAGATCATATAACCTATGTCTGCTCTTATGGACTCCTACTGTCGCCCATTCATTAAATTACTTCCGACTGTTCAAGGAGAATGTTTTAGAAGTAAAAGTATTATTAAATTCATTGCAAATAAGCTTAAATAATGTTCCATACAAAAAATTTGGATCATTATGGTATGAGTGTGATGGAAGTTTTTTCACTATGTTACTTCTAAATTTCTCCAAGCGACGTGCATTAACTGGAACAAACACAACTTTCTTATCTACTTGCTTTTTGTGAACATATGGTAACGAAACTACTTGTCCACAGTGATCAGAACTTAATTTTTGAATTATACATTTATGCAACGGCTTCACATTTGTAAAAATGTTATCTATACATGTTGCACTAGATTGAGCAATACGTGTTGGCTCTAAAAATAAATTAAAAAGACCATATGATTTAAACAATGATCTAAATTTAATATTCATTGAGGAAGCTTCTAGGAGATTGATGTTAAAGTCTCCACATATTACAACAGATTTATTCTGTTTATTAAGCTTAGCAAAAACTTCCTCCATAATTTTTTCAAAAGTATCGTATATAGAACATGGGGGTCTGTAGACGCTCACAACAATGAGGTGCTCAAACTCAACACATGCCATTTCTACAGTTCGCTCAACAGAGAGGCTCACAATATCTTTACGTTCTTTACATGACAATAATTTACTAGCTAATATTAAGGAGCCACCTCTTAAAACCGTTTCTCTATTGAAAGAACTGACCACCTGGTGATTACTGAAGTTAAACATTAAGTTATAAGCTTTTAACCAATGTTCAGTAATACATAAAATATTGTTACGAGCTTGGGGTTCGAGACAATTACAAACTGCCGATTGAATTACCAAAATTGACTATTTAATTACACAACACTAATTACAACTTAAAATCACACTAATAATAAAACACAGTTCGCCGATATTTCGCTTCGAAGTATTCTCTTGTATCGCCAATTCAATCTGCCTCGGTCGTGGTCTATACCGGCCTTATATAGGGCCTCAAATAGTTTCCAGAACCTTCTACTGTAGCGACATCTAGAATGTTCGAGTACATATCGGTCCCGACATTTCTGGAAGGATCTCGACTCTCCTAGTTCTGCTACTCGACACTAGAGGGCGCTAGTGTAACTAGTGTTGCCATGTACAAGACAATAATAGTGGCGCGTAACAATATGAATATTGTTGCTATTTAAGAACAACTCAATTTCTAGCCTTGTATATTTTGATGCACCAGGTGTAAACAATTTTCATTATCACTCTGTGGAGTCATACAGTTAAAGATTTGTAAGCTACATTCTAAATTATTTAAATTATTACAACTGCTAGAGATTACCTCTATTGTCTCATTTTCTAATTTAAATTACTTGGAACTGATTCCAAATTACATATGAAGTCATTATACTGCTCAAAAGGAGCAGATGTCTGTGTAGCCAAGTTCTTGGCTGAGTTAATATATAAACAATAAGATAGCACATTTGTTATCTGTCTTAAAATATATTTAGATAGGTAATACCTATCACTAGTCAAAATTTTCTTAATTAAATTATTTATGTCTATTAAATTAAATTTATTATTATAATTATAACAATTAAATGTCAAGTTTAAATTATTATTACATGAAAAGTTATTCATTAATAAATTTAAATCATATCTTATTTTATTTTACTGCGGCCAACCCTGTATGTAAGGCAATGAAAAGAAGATAATTTTATGTACATTTAAATTATTTAGATTATTAATATATTTTAATAATTGATTTTTGTTTACATTGCCTCTTCTCCCAACAAGAATTATTAATGTAAAATGTAATAAGTGATATGTTGTGATTATAACGAATGATATTTAATGCAAACTCCAGGCGAAATAATCTTATAGTAAACTGCAACCCTTTATTAATTAATTATATTACATATCTTAATATACTGTGAACGTTTTACATATAGCTTTAATAATCATAGCTGCAGGCTGTAATAATCTAAGAAGATTAAATATAAAAAAAATATTCCGGCTACGCTATTAGGGTTCCGTATATATTATGATCAATTACGTTTTTTATTAACTAGGCCTTATTTCAATATGTAAAGAAAATTTTAAGCCATGCTGATTTTGAAACAGATTTTAGATTGTTTATTAATAAATAAATTAATAATCCTTTGTTGCTATTTAAAGTTCTTAAAAATAAAATTTATTTTATCGAAAATGCTTTTTATAGTATAAAAATACTTGAAGTATATGGGTGACAAACGGGCACACAGTTTGCCCGATGTATAGTGAATGCTGTGGCCCATAGATACCCACATCTATCCTCAGTTATTAAAATATAGATGCGTTGTCACCCTGAGACCTCAAGACTAAGATAGAGTGCCTCATTAACCAGGAAACATGGTCGTTGGTTCTCTATAGCAAATATAGCAAACACTGCAGTATTGAGCTGATATTTCACGCTGTATTCTGTGCGGCGATCTCCCACTAGATAGTGACATAAGTGATTATATGGCTGAAGTCGATAGATTAAGGTGGCTCAGGACCGTGCTTTGTGGCACACCTTGCGGGAAAGCTATGTTTAGCAGTGGATTTTGAAAGGCTGCAATGATGATGCTGATGTTTATGTGGCTATCACGTTGTTAAATTAAGGCTAAAGCGATAGAATTAGAATGAGGATCTGGGGGATATTAATAAAGTTGAAGGTGTGCGTTGCGTAAGTGTAAGGAGGAGTTTTGTTGGGAACTTGACCGGAGAATTTGCGGATTGCTGCATCTGTATTATTGTTTAATGGTGTATAATGGTTAGAAGTAGATAATAATACATAAAAGTGATGCAACTTTGTGTATGATGAAACAAATGCTCCGACGGTGATGTAAACCTCAAGATATTGCTAAGATTAAGGTTAAGGCTTAGATGACTTGAGATACTATCGTCATCGGCTGTTTGTTGGTGCAAGCTGTCGTAATAGCTCCCAAACACTTCACGATGTGGCGCATCAACATATTGTGAAGAAGTTTTGAAACAAAATGTTTTCACGGATAACATGTTGTGAATCTTGGCGCAGATACAGCCACGGCGTGTCGAGCCCGGGCCGGCACGTGCGCACGCGCCTGTACTTCACGAGCGAGAGCCACGTGCATTCGCTGCTCACCGTGCTGCGCTTCGGCGGCCTGCTCGACGTGAGTCGCCCCTCTCTTTTATTTATTTAACTATTTATATATATAGGCTGCTATGCAGAAGTAATGGCATTGGTGATAGCACGCAGCCTTGTGGAACACCTGCATTAATACTTGCTTCAGCTTGTAATCGAAGCATGCACCGTCTACTACGGCCTAGATGCTCCAATCAGCAAGAAAGCTGGTGATCCAATTGCACAATTACTCAGGAAGCCCATAGGAAGGCAGCTAAAAATCTTCCATATAATAGACAACAGTGATGATCACATTAAATTTCAGGCTGACCTCGATCGCTTCTCTGCCTATTGTGCTGCAAATAAACTTAGTCTTAGCATAAATAAGTGCAAGTCAATAACTTTCACTTAAAAGCGGCTAATTAGTAATTGTACTTCCAAACTCACTGGTGCCAATCTTCAAAATGTGCAAACATTAGAGACCTAGGTATAACGTTAGACAGTAAACTACATCTTGATTTACAAATAGATACTATAATAAATAAAGCTTTTAAAATGTACGAATTTGATATGAGGTCCAGTAAAAAATTCACAAAACATTTTATACCTCTATAACGCCCTAGTCAGATCTCAACTAGAATATGCCGTGCCCATTTGGAACCCTTTTTATAACAAATATATTGAAACTCTGGAAATGGTAGAAAAGAAATTTCTACGTGCAATGCACTACAGATGTATTCACAGACGTTTGCCTTATATACAGCTATTAAATAAATATAAAACTCTTAAACTTGAGGACAGACGTAAGCAACTCGAGGCAATGGTTTTATACGACATATGCCATAACCGATACGATTGCATCCCCATTGTGAACAGATTGTGTTACAGTGTTCCTACCAGAACTCATAGCCGAAATATTTTCCAATTATTTGCCACTTCTCGATGTCGTACAAACGCGGGTAAACGGTCGCCTGTGCATCGTCTAGTATACTCATATAAAATACATGCTTTAACAAAATTGTCATTTTGGCGACGACGCCTATTTTACCTATAAAAAAAATATTGTTGGAAACACTGCACAGTAATTATTCTTAGTCTTAGTTATGTTTTATTTAACTAATTAAGTAGTTTTGAAAAGTCCCATGATTTTCGTTTCTAATTTTTTTTACACTAAACTACCTGTACACTATCGTATTTTTTTCGTTTTTTCGGTTGTATTTTCATTTATATACTTTTTTTTTTGTAAAATATAGTATATTTTTGATATGGGACTATATCAAAAATATACTATATGTTGTGTGTTAAGCACATTTAGATACAGATTTTATTTTGCAGTAATTAATATCACTCTCAATGTCTAAAATATTAATTTAAGTTGTGGTAAATTATGCTGGTGTTGTAATTAATACTACTTATTATCTAACATTCTAAGTAACATTGTATTCAACATTGTTTTTTTACCCAAATAAATTAAAAAAAAATGATGGCGATAGGCCTGTAGTTAGACGGGTCTGAGCAGTCACCTTTTTAGGGATCAGGTGGAACAAAACTATCTTCCACTAATTCAGGACTACGCCTAGAGAGTAGGAGTAACGGAAAAGACATGTTAAAACCGATTCCAACTCCGGAGAACACGTCTTCAACACAATAGGAGTAACTCCATCAGCCCATTCACTTGTTAAGGTATAGGGAGAGGATTGCTTTACGCATCGAGCGCAGTGTAAACGGCACATTCTGCATGGAGCACTCACATCGCAGGAGGGTCGGCGTCGTGTTCCCCCCATCATCGAGAGTCGAGTTGGACGCAAATAGAGAGCTTAGCAGATGGGCTTTCTCCTTTGCGGCATAGGCCAGTAAGTCGTCCTCACTGTGCAGAGATGGTAAAGATGGCAGACAGAAAGAAGTTCCCTTGGACAACCTTGGCGAGAGACCAGAATGCACGTCTTCCAGAAGGAAGTCATCGACTAATTTCCCTCCAATTCTGCCGATGCGCTCTGAAGGCAAGGCAAAGCATTGCCAATGACACGTGAAGGACCTGGAGGCCGAATTATACTTCTTTTTAAAAGCGCTTGTGTTTGCTTCCCGACACGTTGATACGTCAGCCTAGGCCCGGTAGCACTCCTGCATAAGCTGCAAAGTAAGTAATTTTACAGGCGTGACCAAGCCATAGCCGAGTTCTACCTCTGATAGGCACCACAGATGATGAAATAAAAAGGTCCATTGCCTGAAGATGTGGTACTTGTACAACGTGGTACAACGACAGAATCAGCAACAACGTTGGCATCATCCGCGAAAAGCAAACCCGCCCCTAGGAGTAGGATGCAAAAAAAGACCACATCCTGTCCCAATCGGCCAACCTATAGTGCTAAACACGGCGGCAATCCGCAGAACGCAACCACGAGGTAGTGTACTCACCGTACTCCGGAGCAGACAATGGTCCGAAGAGCCAAGAGGGGCATCGATGGACACCTATATCCGTCCAGTGAAGACCGTGAAGGTCAGCAGTAGGTGCAACAGGGAAGGTGCTGGATCCTCCACATCTGGGATCTGCGTGGGTGAAGTAACCAGTTGTGTCAGACCATATGCCAAGGCATAGTCATAAACAGATCTACCCACATGATCACACATGTTAAACGGGAACCAAGCCATCCAGCGTGGTGGGCGTTAAAACCACCGAGGATCACGATCTCTCCAGATAGGATCTGTTGTAGCACGGAGTGTAGGAGCATTTGCACGTGGTCGATGAGTCGTTCTGTGCCGGCATTACTTATATGGCACCTATAGAGGCACGCGTACACGCGGGGATGTTTGTCGCTGTCTAGGCGCAGCCATAAGAGGTCCATACCTTCCAGACTGCAGAGGCGTTGAAAACAGATGTCCTCTCTCACGTATACGCAAACTCCAGCCCGGGGTACAACGGAGTGTTCTAGTTTGTATCTCGGGTAGGAGGGATATGTCGGCGATACGCCAGGGTCTTCACGCTCAGAGTCCATCACAATGAAATAGCACGCCAAATATTAAGTAGTTTATTTTCGCACAATTGCTGGTACAGAACAGAACAGTCTTTACATAAATCAACCGCCTTTATAGTTTCCAATAGTTTCCTTACAAACACGGATATAGCAAATACAACTTCTTTTAAATCTAACAAATAAAATTAAGTACTACAAAATAATTCTTAAAACAGAGCTCATTATTCATAATAAATATTTTAATGAATTTAAATAACTACAAATGATTTATATTATATAAATCTTTGTTCATTTAATTTGAATAGACATTCGTTTTTCATAGTCAGTCAAAATCCGGGCTCTAATACTGTTAAGAGGTGGCGCTGCAAGCAAGATTCAAGTGAAATTAAACTAGACTTATTACATAAAATAATAAAATTTGATACAAAATAATGATATTAATTCTAATAGATATTAATTTGAATATTTACACAGTAAAATGAGTATTTTAACAATAAATGAAGCATCAATCGTCTTCAAAATGTTCCAACAGTCAAAACAGTGTCTACTAAATATCAGACCTTAATAAGTAACAATTTTATGTTTATAAATAACTATTTAAATTTAAATCTTATATAATATTTGAGATATTACTATACTAATTCACTTAAACGATAAACTAAAACATAAATATCAATATTTGTTAATTATTGCCGATAGATGGCGGTTTGCGCCCATATATCAATATTTGCTACTTAGTGCCGATAGATGGCGATTTGCGCCCATAGATACCAAGTATCAGCCGGTTAAGATACCTGCGTCTCTATACGAAAGAGCAAGACCGGCTTTCGGCGAATTAGAGCGATAACGAAAAATTCTCCTCACTTTGGGAAAGGATCAAGTCTAGCTCTGCACTGTAATGCATCGATGAAGAAAATGATGTGCAATATATTACTGTGTGTCTAGTGATATTTAAAATATTTACACAGAAGACTTACTTACTTGGATAATTTACACACATCATAATGTAATACACATGAGTTACTTAACATTGAATTAATACATAATAGTACATTTTATAGAAGAAAGTATAAAGATCGAGCGCAATGTCCACCTGACAGTATGGGGATGCTGTGGCCCATAAATACACATTACACATTTACCCTCGATTAAGAATAAAAATGCAGATTTAGAATGCTTCGAAGTCAAGGGAAATATGCCTCGTTATCAGTGAAAAGGGTCTTCAGTTCATTACACTCGGCGCACAAAACGCAGCAATCTTATGTTATTTCACGCTGGTATCCTGTATGAGCATAGTCTTATCCCAGTCAAGCCGAACCATTTATGCTCTTGCCATAATCAGGTTGGAGCGTAGCTTGACTCTACCGTGTGCCAGAAGTAAATAATAATGTCATTTAGTGCATATTCATGAGTGGTTCATTTTATGGAATATGTCTCTATATATACAGAACAGTAAATAAAATCTATACAAATAAATAAAATTGAAGGGTCTGTTTGTAATGTTAAAATAACAGCTTTTTACTAAATGAATATGAAAGTATATACGGTACTAATAACAAAAAAACAAAGGAGACGGTCCATTTCTGGCCCAGTCTATGTACAGTATACCGTAAAAAAGAGAAATATTCAGGGATTTTGTTAAAAATAAAATGAGAGAATAAATCAAACTAAATAACTTGCCAAAAATAAAAATGCGATCCCAAGTTTTGATGGTTTTACAAGATGGTGCCTTTCCAGTCATAAAAAAGTAAAAAAGACACGGTTATTTGTCAAATGTCATTTCTGTCAAATGATATTTTTATTTATTCCGATCTTGGTTGTGTAGTTCTGAACACGTGAATGTGTTTAATTGTGGATCTTTTTGGCGATTTGGTTTTTTGTTTGGACTTTGGATCAGTTACTACTTGTTTGACTCTGCTTTTGTTTTATGGACTTAATGATTTACGTGAGATTTTGATGTCGTTGATATCGGACATCTGTATTCTGTAGAATCACATTTTGAATCAGTAAACAGGTAAGTACTAAAGAAAGATGTTTCCTTAAGCTACTAAACGCATTTGAATGACATGCTTCTATCTGTAGTCTGTTAATAATTATTAATTTCTACATAAGTTCATAATGGCTGCAAAATCTTAATATGATGTAATTATCTTTCAGTTCACCTGTTAAAACATGTCGCACTGTTTAAAATGCGCTTCTGCAATATAGATAGTTTATTATAATGAGATTGTTTTGTTCTAGATAGATGAAAATGCACCAATATGTTCATAATGTTTTGCAAACATATTACTAGAATTATCTGTCGGCACAAATTTTGAAAATAAGCTCCAGAGCCCTAATGCCAATACTATCAGTATATTGTATGTTTGGTGTCAACGAAGACTGGGTAGCAGATAAGTTGTGACCTAATTAATATCATCCCAACAAGACTCTGTTTAATAAGAGGCCGTATAAAATCTCGCCATCACTCGGGCAGAGCTTATTATACATATATACTGTTGGCGAGACAAGGGACAAATTGGGATGAGATGATTGCAGGTTATTATTGCAGTTGCACTTCTGGACAACAGACAGTGGGTTGCTGTACCCACATAATGACCTTGTCTGGTATTTGTGAGGGGCTCGGTATCAAAATTCCATAACCGCACCCGCCTAAATTCTGGATGGCATTTTAGTAAGAGAGGATTTTGAAGTAGGATAAATATATAAAAAATTAAAAAATTAAGCTGTTTTATTTATATTTAGTATTCAAAACATGATTGACCTAATGTTTCACTTTCTATAATTCATAGGACTGTTAACCTTTGTTATGACATTATCCAGGCTTTAAATGTCTGTCAAGGCTCAAGGCATACTCTGACACGCTGAGGACCTGTTATATGAAAATATTTGTACGCCGGAAACGGCACGGCGAATTATTTTGTAACAACTGTAATGTACCATATTATAACAAATATATTATCTATGATTGTACCCTAGCATGTCAGCATCCTAGATAGACACATGCACCTGAACAGAAATTAGTATTCAGGATTATTTTGTTTATCCACCTTAAAACAGCCACTCTAAGGTAAAATATGTTAAATATATTCTTTATTATTAGTGCAATAAAGTAGTATCTCAGGGTGGAGTTTTTAGGGTGGAGAAACGGAGTTACCCGCTATTCACATATAATCTCGGCTTTGGAGCTATCTGGCACTAAATTTTTGTAAAAACTAACAAAACACCTAGGCCTCATTTCCCCATGTAAAACAATAAAAGTCCTGGATGCCCCTGGCACTGAAGTGTGCATTAGTACACACTAATGAATGCAATGAAATAATTTTGTGCGTAGGCACCGTTGATTTATCTCAACAATCTTCTTGTCTGGAATTAGGAAATACGTTTTAGATTTGTTTTCTCCTGAACTGCATTTATGATATGCAAATATCAACAAGAACGTTAGTTGTTTTAAGACCAAAAAAGCACATACACAATCTATAATACACTTTATTCGTGTTTTGATAAAAAAATATAACTTTTTTGCCCTACTTTCCTAGTTTCGAGTTTTACTAGTTTCGAGACATTTTAGCTGTTTTACATAATAAATCTACCTGATAGCCTGTAGGTGATATGAGTATATTTCAGAGATGACAGCTAACGTCAAATCAAAACAACATCAATCCGCCATTAGTGTGGCAGTTTTTGGTGAGAATAAAATATTAATACCACTGAAATTAAGGCAAATTCGTGGATTTGAATGATCAAAGTGGTTTAATATTTTATTTTAATTTATTTCCATACCAGTACAAAACTAGGCCTACGCTTCATACAATTTTGGACCGTCTCCTTTAAAATTTGTGTCTATCTGTCTGTATGTCTGTTTGTTCCGGCTAATCTCAAAAACGGCTGGACCGATTTTGACGTGACTTTCACTGGCAGATAGCTGATGTTATAAGGAGTAACTTAGGATACTTTTCTTTTAGTAAAATAATTAGGGTTCACTAAAAAAGTTAAAACCCATGAAATCGTAGTAAATTCCACGCGGGCGAAGTAGCGAGGGACGGCTAGTACCAAATAAAATGACTTGTGTTTTTTTCTTTAAAGTTAATTTTTGTGTATATTGTATTAGCAGTTATTTTTTTTTTAATTTATTCTCAACAGAACCAACAGCATTCAGTAACATTATAAAGTTAGTAAATATTTACATTTTTTACTGCCAATTACAGGTTCTTACTTCATATAAAATAATCTTATAACATATCGCTACAAATGTGTGAATATAATATTTCTAACATTAGACAATTACCAACATATTTGAAGATATTTATGGGTATTTTAAGGTACGCATTTTACAAAACACAGTGCATATGTGTATATCTACTAGTGTTTTGATTTAGTAAGTATAAGGTTAAGTGTGTGTGTGTGTGTGTGTGTGTGTGTGTGTGCGTGTGCGTGAGCGTGAGCGTGTGCGTGCGCGTGCAGGTGCGCGTGCGCGTGTGTGTGTGTGTGTGTGTGTTTGTGTGATTTTTAAATGTAAGTAGTGAAGTGCAAGTAGTGTAGGGATGGATGTGAAGAGGTGTGACATGTTTGTGATTTGTGTGTGATGTTTTATTATTATTATTTATTACTACTTATTTCTTAGAATTGAGATTATTTCTTTTTTTATGGAAGCTTTACTGTCGTGAAAAATATCAATAGATGAAAAGTTTTTGTTATAGCAGTTAAGAGTACGACTAATCACAGAATTTTGAGCATATTTTGAGCGACTTAACGGAACATGAAATATTTAGCATTATTTTTTTCTAAATAAAAATTTGAATAATATTACCTTATTCGTAGGTATTGAAAGATGAGCAGTGGCGACGCGCCATGGAGTACGTGTCCATGGTGTCAGAACTGAACTACATGTCGCAAATTGTTGTCATGTTGTATGAGGACCCCACCAAGGATCCTTGTTCGGAAGAAAGGTATTATATTGATACTATTAAATCAACAATACAAAATAGAAATAAAATTCTGAATTAAATAAGTAATAAAAATTTATATTATATCATCTTTATTTGTTACATTTGTTGACTTCAGTGCATTCTATATTCGTATAATTAGATTGCTGCTGGTCAAAGCTTTTTTAGAAGATTATACAATCACTTAATTTCTAAATATTATTAATCAATCAACAAAATATCTATTTAAATTAATTTGACACTTGGATCTTCACTAGATATCAATTTTTATATCTATGATATTTGTTTTACTGCAGTGCGTTATTGCTGCTCAACTAGTCAAGTAGTAGTAATTAGTAGGTTTTTGTGATTTAATGCATATTATACGATTAAACCTGATTAAAGGTTAAAATAAATGCTAGAGACAGAGGAACTGTAAAAAACATCAAAAATCGAATCGAATCTTAAATATTTGCTGACATTCCCACTTAGAATTTTGATTTCAAAATTCAGGATTCTTTGCACAACTTTTGCACTCGTCGTTCACATGAAAAAGCTCGGTTCAATATGTGGCGTTGTGTGTGTAGATTCCACGTGGAGCTGCACTTCAGCCCGGGCGTGAACTGCTGCGTGCAGAAGAACCTGCCGCCCGGGCCCGGCTTCCGGCCGCACAGCCGCAACCACTCCACCACCAACAACTCGGTACCGCGCCTTGTGCCGCCGCCACCTCACTGCCACGTCACCGCCACGCCACATGGTGACGTGGTCGTGATATTTTACTTTTTTTAACCCGCCATATCACCGACGCATCACCGCTACATCATCGCCCCATCACTGATTCATCACCGCCGCATGAGTATCACATTACTGCCATGTCATCACCACCGCATTTACCTAATTAACCTAGGTACCTGTTTTAAATCTTTAAATATATAATAATCTTTAAATAATTATTGTATGCATCACTGTCGTATCTACAAATGCTGAGTCATAAGTGTGAATGTGGAGTGCGCTTAACTGTTTTCCTAGTTCTTGCACTGATTAGTAAAGCACTACGTTTTGTCTACTATTATGCCCTTTGTGTTTCCTAAAACATTGTCACCTTCACTATCATATTTCTATCTATAACATTTTTATTCTATACTAGCTGGTTGGTACCCGGCGCATTGCTGCCGCAGAAAAATTATTTGTGGAAATATCGTTTTAAATTTGGAAGGGTTATATTGTTTAATTAGGAATAGGAATGATAAAACATTAATTGCATGTATTGTCTATATATCGTATGTATTATTGGCTATATATCGCATGTAGTATTGATATTATATTATGTATATTTATATTGCACCACCTTACTTAGTATTAATTGTTTTATTCCTTTAAACCGTTGATTGCCTGGAAGAAATCGCTATGTAGCTGTAAGGCCGTCAAATTGTACATAATTTGCTTTTTGTTATGTATATCTGATGTTTGTGGTGTACAATAAAGTATATTCATTCTTTCATTGAAATTAAATGACATATTATGACTTTCAAATAAATATGTCGGTACAACACGCGCGCCACCTATTGTAATTTAATTGTACTATGCCTATAACTTTCGCACAAGTGCAAGCAATAAATGCTAGCGCAATCTGATGAACGGTACGAAAGCGCATAAAATACAAACAATTAATTATATAATGAATATACTACGATTTGTGATTTTGAATCGAAAAAAATGTCTAATATTATTATTTAAAAAAATATTTATACAATATAGTTTTAGAAAAAGCCGTAACTTGTGCCATGTTCACAGCAGAGCTCGTCAGATGAAGTGAAATGTATCGAAGAAGAAGAAGGCGAAGACGATCAAATGGCGAGCCAGGAAACGCTGCAGCCAGTAAGATGTGTTTAGTTTTATTAAATAAAATTCTCGTTTTTTTTATTAAGCCCGACATGCTGTTGGACATTTTTTTAATAGGATAAGGGTGACAAACGAGCACACAGTCCGCCTGATGATAAGTGGTTGCTGTGGCCCATAGACATCTACATCTATCTTCGATTACAAATCAAAATGCAGATGCGTTGTCACCCGTGAGGACTAAGATAGAATGCCTCGTTTCCAGTAAAAAGGTTCTCCGGTTCTCTACACTCACCATACGAAATACAGCAGCTTTAAGCTGCTATTTTACGCTGGTATTCTGTAAGAGCGTGGTCCTTCCCCGGTCGAGCCGACCCATTCGTGCTACAACCATAATATAGCTGCAGCATGGCTTTAGCACTTACAAAACTCATGACTCTTTCATTGGATATACGGCAATTGTCATACTCGGCAATTGGATTTGTTATTTTTTATCTGAAACATAGGAGATAGTTGTCCCGTCGTCTATTGAAGAAAATAAAAATAAACCCCGTGAATGAAGTGATCGCTACTATGCTGGTTCTGTTGTAATTCATATAATTGTAAAATATGATAAAACTTTATTTCACAAAAAGTCTAGCTGAGTTTCTGACTAGTTTTTCAAATAACGTAGGTATTTTCCGAACCAGTGGAAAAATGTGACTTTCAATAAATATTATGTAATTAACTATATTGAATAAAAACATTCTATCCTGTTCTATTTTAACCGACTTAAAAATGAGGAGGTTCTCAATTCATCGGAATCTTTTTTATGTACGTTTACCGATTACTCGAAGACGCCTAGAATAGATTTGTAAAATTCTTTTTTGTTTCAAAGGATATATTATACTTTCCAGGTGGTTCCATTTAAATAAATTATTTTATTTATATTGAAGTCGGTTGTACAAAAATTTTAATTTAACCACTTGTATTCTTTAAGATATTAATTTCTGGCATTTCAAACAGTCCCATTTAACGACAGCCACGGGGCAAAATCGGATGGATGGAATTTCTTACGCCGCGCCGCCTAATACCAACCATTTCTTTCTTAAGCTTCACTTATATTAAAATGTATATTTACCTGTTTGTAAATTATAAAAATATTTGTCGTCGTAGAACTGAACATTTTTACGTGGTAGAGCCAAGCTGCAGCTATATTATGGTTGTAACACGAATGGGTTGGCTCGACCGGGGAAGGACCACGCTCTCACAGAATAGCAGCTTAAAGCTGCTTTTTCGTATTGTGAGTGTAGAGCACCGGAGACTCTTTTTACTGGAAACGAAGCATTATATATTAGTCCACACGGGTGAGAACGCATCTGCATTTTGAGTCTTTATTGAGGTTAGATGTAGATGTCTATGTGCCGCAGTATCCACTTACCATCAGGTGGAATGTGTGCTTCGTATGTACTCTTATTCTATAAAAAAAAATGTAAACTGGTGTAATCTCTAACTGGTGTGATTAAGATTAAGCTGGTGGAAAAAGCACATAATATTGTCTGATGGGGGCTAGATCTTAAATTCGGTTACGTAGGGAAGGTATTAAATTCTAAAAAATCTGCGATTAATGTTAAGAATATTTAACATCATTCTTTTTTTGTGTATGACAGGATTGCTTCGACGATATGGATAACATTTTCACCAAACTGTCTAAACTGAGGCCTTCAGATCCTATCCCTATATGGTAAGTTCTTAGTTCTTACATAACTTATTGTTTTAATCTGTATAATTTAAATTACAACATTTTACTTATATTCTTTTCTCTAATGTTAACAAGTTACTTGTGAAAGGGCTAGGAAATGTCCGCCGCGTTACCCCAATGCGGGTTGGCGGACGTATCATGTCTTCGAAATATGTTTTTTTATTTCTCAGACACGCAGGCTTCCTCACGATGTTTTCCTTCACCGCTGAGCACTTAAAATTGCAATTAACAATTTCATTAGTGCCAGCGGGGATGGAACCCGGGTTGCTCGCGTACTGTGAAATTTACAGCTAACGCTAAGCCCCTGATTCTTGGCTCTATTTGCGTATAGAAGTATTTAACTAAAATACGGTTGTTAGGGTTAATATATATAGTTCATTAATAATAAATAGTTCCCTGCCTATGTATTGTCGTGTATTTCTTTCGTTTATGTTTTAGATTGAAACTTTACCATGGACTTAAGCGAAGTAGTTTCATTTGTAATAAAAAATATAATTTTAAAGAAAGTAATATTTCTAATTTTTTTTTATCATTGGCTCGTAAATAATACATTACTGGACATGGGCCTTCTCTACAGTAGGATCTGGCGCTACTAGACAGAATGATGGTCCCAGTCAAAAAGCCTCACAATCTTTGACACTACTCTCCTTCTATGCTTCTTCTCTTTAATATAT
This sequence comes from Parnassius glacialis, assembly GCA_033319125.1. NCBI lineage: Eukaryota > Metazoa > Arthropoda > Insecta > Lepidoptera > Papilionidae > Parnassius > Parnassius glacialis. Next base: position 39,879,865 of record JAVANC010000016.1, read on the forward strand.
GGTAGAGCCATGGTGCAGCTATATTAATTGTATACTGTCGTAACACGAATGAGTTGGCTCGATCGGGAAAGGACCACGCTCTCACAGAATATCAGGGTAAAATAGCAGCTTAAGGTGGTGGCCGCCTATGTTCGTATAATTCCAATATATATGGCTATTTCCAGATAAACTCATTCAAAGGAATCATACGAACTTAAGGGGTTGTATTGATGATTATAATGATTATAATTCTGTAAATACAACTTGTTACGCTCGCGAATAATATTTTATTAAACCTACAACCTGACACTAACCTGCAAATTGCAAAAAAGGTAAGAAAATTTGAATTTCGCGGGCCACCCTGGAGCTTTCACCTTAAGACGACACATCGAAAATTAACGTTTAAAATGGCTCCGCCTATTTCCCGCGCACGCCGCTAGCGGCACTCTTCACTCGATTCCTAAAATTTTAAAGTCGCACCAAATGCCCACTCGGGAATCGACGCGCAGTCAACAGAATAGAACAAGAAAGCTTGGGAGTCGCGACACACTAATTTTTTCTTACGTTTTAAATGTTTTACATTATTTATTGTCTTGTTGCATAATAACATGTAGTTGTATATTATGTCATTGCTGTTGTCGTCATGTTAGTTTATTAAAAGAGAAATCAACAAAGTTTATATTTATTTATTTATTGAAACACTAAGACATAATTTTTAAAACTGATTATACTGTATAACAGAATTTGTAACTACACTTGTAATGTTATTTTGTTCTTCTTCTTTTTTAGCGCCATTGTGCACTTTTTCTTTATTCTTCTTTCTTGTTACATAATGTGGACCCTGAATTGGTTTATTACGAGTAAATCGCGGGTCTACCAGTTCCGGTAACAAGCAGTCAAAATAAAAGGAAAGTAATTTTGGCTCCATTTTGTCCTTCCAGAACTGGTCATCGTTTACAATTGTTTCCACTTTTACATACTGTCAATAAGCATTTAAATATTTCGCATATATGCATCTGTCCTTGAACTTGCATAAACCAATCAGAATTTTTGATCACCTGGATCTCACCACTTTTTTTATTTACTCGCCAGAAATCCATTTTTCCTTGTATTATGGCTTCGTAAATACCGACTTTGTATGGAATTATGGGACAATTGATTTCAACCAAGGTGTTATTTTCTATAATACCGTCAGGCGTCGCTCCAAAAAATGGATGATTTTTGTCTATGAATAGACCACATGGGTCTATCTTTACGTCTAGTAAATTTGACAGTTGTTCCAGAGATACTTTTTCGTGTGTTCGGCCGTGGGTTATTGAAGACACGTGCTCAATGTCTGGTCTGTATAACATATTTTTTACTGTACTAGCGCAACTGTTGGTTTTAATTATTTTGACAATCTTCCCAAAATTAGAGGCTGTAAGAAGATTCCTGCGTAACTCCATTAACTCACCGCTCTCGCTCTGCAATATCGTGCGCGATTGTATTTCATTTCTGTCTTTACTAAATTTTTCAAAAACGTTGTTTTTGATATTTCATACGTTTCAGCGTCCATATCTGGAGTTTCGACGTTTTCACCGTAATAAAAACTATTTTTTTTTTGGTAACAAATTGCAGTTCTTTTTTCTTTTAATTATTCTTTGGTATTGCCTCCTTTTATCAATTTTATCTTCATATGACTTTACTTTTTGTTGGTGATTTTTTGTAAATATTTTTTGAAATCGTTGTGTAAATTTTGCCACTGTTGAAAGAAATAACAGCTCCCGCACAACGAGCTTGGTAAGAACGTCTTAAGGAGTAATTTATTCTTTTTCCGCCTACAAATTTTGCAATCACTCCATTAAAACGCTGCCACTACGTTACTGTCAACGTTTTCTATGAGGCTTCTTGCGTGTGAAGCAACATTAGAGGCAAGAAATCTTATTTTATGAAATATACAACTGTTGAAAAATTTAGAGCATATTTGCGTTTCTTTTTTATTTCAGCATATATTGCATGCCGAGCGCAAAGCGCGTGGGTATGTTCTACTAACGCCTAAAAATCAAAATTTCACCGTTTTGTCGCATGAAATCGTATCCAGCAATCATATTACACATAAAAATGATATAAAAAGCACATTGTTAGAAAGATAAATGATTGTTGAACTTATTAATATTTTTTTTTAAATCGATTAATTGCTATTTTTAAATAAAAAAAGGGGTTTTAGTGGCTTATGGTGTGGATTTATCATGTCCCCAAGGCTTGTAAACACTATAACTTTTGTAAATATCAATTGTTTAACTCAATCTATTTATTAATCTCTTCATCTATCATGTGGGAAGCCACTGAATATAAATGGCAGTGTAATGTTGTTTCGTTTAGCTATAATTAATTTTTTTCGGCTCGAAAATGGCGAAATTTTCGTTGATTTGGTAGCCTCGTATAGAATTATTTTTGTAAATGGGGAGCTGCAGCCACAGAGTAGTTTACTCACTAACTCAGTTGGCCATCGCCATAGATTACTGTATATATCAGTTCGCCGCATTAGCTTGCTACATTTATATTTATCTATGGTTCGCCTTCGCCATCAGTCGCCGTCGTGAGTGAACATTATTTCGGTTGTTTGCAGCGGCTCAAAAGAATCGCGGTACAAATACACAATATTCGAATAACCAAATTTCTTAAATACTTGATAATATAATAATAATAAAAGATTTTTTTATTACAATAATTTAAAAGCACAGAATAAATAATAGTAGAACGTACTAAAAGTAAGTAGTATCAATTTTTTGTCATGGGTGAAATTTTCATGGTTTTCGAGGGTGTTGAAACCGATAGGGTTGTCGAAATGTAAATCCAAGATGGCGGCCGCAATATGTATCAATTTTTTCAATATGGGTGTCATTTTCATGGTTTTCGAGGGTGCTGAAGCCAATAGTGTTGTCGAAATGTAAATCCAAGGTGGCGGCTGTAATAGGTATAATTTTTTTCATCATGGGTGTCTTTTTCATGATTTTCGAGAATGTTGAAGACGACAGTGCTGTCGAAATGTAAATCCAAGATGGCGGCTGAAGTAGGTACCAATTTTTTCATCATGGGTGTCATTTTCATGGTTTTCGAGGGTGTCGAAGACGATAGTGCTGTCGAAATGTAAATCCAAGATGGCGGCTGCAATAGATATCAATTTTTTCATCTTGGGTGTAATTTTCATGGTTTTCGAGGTTGTTAAAGCCGATAGTGCTGTCGAAATGTAAATCTAAGGTGGCGGCTGCAAGATGTATCAATTTTTTCATCATGGGTGTCATTTTCATGGGTTTCGAGGGTGTTGAAGCCGATAATGCTGTCGAAATATAAATCCAAGATGGCGGCTGAAGTATGTACTAATTTTTTCATCATGGGTGTCATTTTCATGGTTTGCAAGGGTGTTGAAGCCGATAGTGCTGTTGAAATGTAAATCCAAGATGGCGGCTGCAATATATATCATTTTCTTCATCATGGGTGTCATTTTCATGGGCTTCGAGGGTGTTGAAGCCGATAGTGCTGTCGAAATGTAAATCCAAGATGGCGGCTGCAATAGATATCAATTTTTTCATCATGGGTGTCATTTTCATGGTTTTCGAGGGTGCTGAAGCCGATAGTGCTGTCGAAATGTAAATCCAAGATGGCGGCTACAATATATATATCAATTTTTTCATCATGGGTGTCATTTTCATGGTTTTCAAGGGTGTTGAAGCCGATAGTGCTGTCGAAATGTAAATCCAACATGGCGGCTGCAATAGGTATAAATTTTTTCATCATGGGTGTCATTTTCATGGGTTTCGAGGGTGTCGAAGCCGATAGTGCTGTCGAAATGTATTTAAACTACTTTAAAAAAAACCGTTTAATCATGCTATACGTTATTTTTAATGCGAAGGCATGCTCAATTGGATTTACCAATATATTTATATTGCTGTCAAAACATGATTAATAGATTAATTAATATCCGTGTGTAACTGTTTTACATACCTTAAGCGAAAGCGCAAGGTAATGTTCTACTATCGCCTAAAAATTAAAATTCCAACATTTTATCGAATAAAATCGTATCTAGCAACCATATTATACATATAAATGATATAAAAAGCACATTGTTAGAAAGATAAATGATTGTTGAACTTATTAATAATTTTTTTAAATCCTAAAATTGCTATTTTTAAATAAAAAAAAGAGTTTTAGTGGCTTATGGTGTGGATTTATCATGTCCCTGTGGCTTGTAAACACTATAACTTTTGAAAATATCAATTGTTTAACTCAATCTATTTTTCAATCTCTTCATCTATCATGTGGGAAGCCACTGAATGTAAATGGCAGTGTAATTTTGTTTTGTTTAGCTATAATTAATTTTTTTCGGCTCCAAAATGGTGAAATTTTCGTTGATTTGGTTGCCTCGTATATAAATTGTTTCTGTAAATGGGGATCTACAGCCACAGAGTAGTTTAGTTCACAGAGTACCTTTGTATTAAGTTTAGTTCGGCTTCAGTCGCCGTCGTGAGTGGACATTGCTTCGGTTGTTTTCAGCGGCTCAAAAAGATCGCTGTACAAATACACAATATTCGAATAACCAAATTTCTTAAATACTTGATTATAATAATAATAAGAGATTTTTTTATTACAATATTTAAAAGCACAGAATAAATAATAGTAGTACGTACTAAAAGTAAGTAGTATAATTTTTTTTGTCATGGGTGACATTTTCATGCTTTTCGAGGGTGTCGAAACCGATAGGGTTGTCGAAATGTAAATCAAGATGGCGGCCGCAATAGGTATCAATTTTTTCATCATGGGTGTCATTTTCATGGTTTTCGAGGGTGTTGAAGCCGATAGTGCTGTCAAAATGTAAATCCAAGATGGCGGCTGCAAAATATATCCATTTTTTCATCTTGGGTGTCATTTTCATGGTTTTCGAGGGTGTTGAAACCGATAGTGCTGTCGAAATGTAAATCCAAGATGGCGGCTGCAATAGGTATCAATTTTTTCATCATGGGTGTCATTTTCATGGTTTTCGAGAGAGTTGAAGCCGATAGGGTTGTCGAAATGTAAATCCAAGGTGGCGGCTGCAATGGGTATCAATTTTTTCATCATGGGTGTCATTTTAATGGGTTTCGAGGGTGTTGAAGCCGATAGTGCTGTCGAAATGTAAATCCTAGATGGCGGCTGAAGTAGGTACCAATTTTTCATCATGGGTGTCATTTTCATGGTTTTCGAGGGTGTTGAAGCCGATAGTGCTATCGAAATGTAAATCCAAGATGGCGGCTGCAATAGATATAATTTTTTTCATCATTGGTGTCATTTTCATGGTTTTCGGGGGTGCTGATGACGATAGTGCTGTCGAAATGTAAATCCAAGGTGACGGCTGCAATAGATATCAAGTTTTTCATCTTGGGTGTCATTTTCATGGTTTTCGAGGGTGTTGAATCCGATAGTGTTGTCGAAATGTAAATCCAACATGGTGGCTGAAGTTGGTACCAATTTTTTCATCTCGGGTGTCATTTTCATGGTTTTCAAGAGTGTTGAAGCCGATAGTGCTGTCGAAATGTAAATCCAAGATGGCGGCTGCAATAGGTATAAATTTTTTCATCATGGGTGTCATTTTCATGGGTTTCGAGGGTGTCGAAGCCGATAGTGCTGTCGAAATGTATTTAAACTACTTTAAAAAAAACCGTTTAATCATGCTATACGTTATTTTTAATGCGAAGGCATGCTCAATTGGATTTACCAATATATTTATATTGCTGTCAAAACATGATTAATAGATTAATTAATATCCGTGTGTAACTGTTTTACATACCTTAAGCGAAAGCGCAAGGTAATGTTCTACTATCGCCTAAAAATTAAAATTCCAACATTTTATCGAATAAAATCGTATCTAGCAACCATATTATACATATAAATGATATAAAAAGCACATTGTTAGAAAGATAAATGATTGTTGAACTTATTAATAATTTTTTTAAATCCTAAAATTGCTATTTTTAAATAAAAAAAAGAGTTTTAGTGGCTTATGGTGTGGATTTATCATGTCCCTGTGGCTTGTAAACACTATAACTTTTGAAAATATCAATTGTTTAACTCAATCTATTTTTCAATCTCTTCATCTATCATGTGGGAAGCCACTGAATGTAAATGGCAGTGTAATTTTGTTTTGTTTAGCTATAATTAATTTTTTTCGGCTCCAAAATGGTGAAATTTTCGTTGATTTGGTTGCCTCGTATATAAATTGTTTCTGTAAATGGGGATCTACAGCCACAGAGTAGTTTAGTTCACAGAGTACCTTTGTATTAAGTTTAGTTCGGCTTCAGTCGCCGTCGTGAGTGGACATTGCTTCGGTTGTTTTCAGCGGCTCAAAAAGATCGCTGTACAAATACACAATATTCGAATAACCAAATTTCTTAAATACTTGATTATAATAATAATAAGAGATTTTTTTATTACAATATTTAAAAGCACAGAATAAATAATAGTAGTACGTACTAAAAGTAAGTAGTATAATTTTTTTTGTCATGGGTGACATTTTCATGCTTTTCGAGGGTGTCGAAACCGATAGGGTTGTCGAAATGTAAATCAAGATGGCGGCCGCAATAGGTATCAATTTTTTCATCATGGGTGTCATTTTCATGGTTTTCGAGGGTGTTGAAGCCGATAGTGCTGTCAAAATGTAAATCCAAGATGGCGGCTGCAAAATATATCCATTTTTTCATCTTGGGTGTCATTTTCATGGTTTTCGAGGGTGTTGAAACCGATAGTGCTGTCGAAATGTAAATCCAAGATGGCGGCTGCAATAGGTATCAATTTTTTCATCATGGGTGTCATTTTCATGGTTTTCGAGAGAGTTGAAGCCGATAGGGTTGTCGAAATGTAAATCCAAGGTGGCGGCTGCAATGGGTATCAATTTTTTCATCATGGGTGTCATTTTAATGGGTTTCGAGGGTGTTGAAGCCGATAGTGCTGTCGAAATGTAAATCCTAGATGGCGGCTGAAGTAGGTACCAATTTTTCATCATGGGTGTCATTTTCATGGTTTTCGAGGGTGTTGAAGCCGATAGTGCTATCGAAATGTAAATCCAAGATGGCGGCTGCAATAGATATAATTTTTTTCATCATTGGTGTCATTTTCATGGTTTTCGGGGGTGCTGATGACGATAGTGCTGTCGAAATGTAAATCCAAGGTGACGGCTGCAATAGATATCAAGTTTTTCATCTTGGGTGTCATTTTCATGGTTTTCGAGGGTGTTGAATCCGATAGTGTTGTCGAAATGTAAATCCAACATGGTGGCTGAAGTTGGTACCAATTTTTTCATCTCGGGTGTCATTTTCATGGTTTTCAAGAGTGTTGAAGCCGATAGTGCTGTCGAAATGTAAATCCAAGATGGCGGCTGCAATAGGTATCAATTTTTTCATCATGGGTGTCATTTTCATGGTTTTAGAGGGTGTTGAAGCCGATAGTGCTGTCGAAATGTATTTAAACTACTTTAATAATTCCGTATAATCATGTTATACGTAATTTTTTTAATGCGCTTAAGGTATGCCCAATTGGATTTACCAATATTTTTTTATTCTCTCTAATTGCCTGTTTTCACTGTGGTATTTTATAGCATCGGTAATGTATCCTTGCACTCAATATTTTTTCAGTTGTAATTTTTTTTCTATTCATCAAATCGTATTTTGTGTCGCTTTTTTTGTTGGATTTTATTGCAGAAATTCCTCAGAATGTGTTTACGGCAGTTAATTTTCTCTATTGTTATATGCTATATGCTATAGATCGTGCGTATATTACTTGATGCATTTCTATTGGTTGTTTAAAACCCTCTGCTAATATGATAGACTCCATTGCTGTAGAAGTCCCACTGTAATTTTTGAAACATGCATGCGTGTTGTTTAGGCGTCATATTTTGCTTTTCTGACCTCGCGCAAATGTTACAATATTTGTTTTTTACGCTCATAAAGAATACCTGCCCAGAACGTCTGCCTATTATAGCAGCGGCCCCAGAGAGGGCAGCATAATTCGTTTTATATGAACGTTTTGACCAGCATCCATCGGCTATGACGTCTATTAATGGAATACCTTCTTTCCCTATCACCTGCCTTTTTCATTTCGTCCCAAGTTGTAGCCTCCCATTCCTGACATATTTGATTTTGGCAAACATTGTAAGTGTAGTCTGATAAATATGGTAAATCTAAAGACGCTGTTATTTGTCCTTATAGTGCATTACCACAGCCAGCAGCCATTGCAGCTTCAACCGCTTTGATATTCAAGTTTTCAGACGAGTTCTTGATACTAAATGTTTTATTGCACATGACGCATGTATATAAAAACTTCGAAACTAAACCATGTTTTGTTTCTTTTGTTTTTGAAACTAGCTTCATGGTGTTGAACGAGCATTCGAATAATTCATGGCTAGATATCCGCATAAGTTTTTCAGGAAAATATTTAAAGTCCACTATTCTGTGATTTCATTCCTATATCATCAGAATCTGTTACAATAAAACCAATGTGTTACTATAATATTTACCTGTCATGCGAAAGTATTGTACCAGTTTTAATAAACAGATACAAACCTCGTCCCTTATTGAAGTAACTTCAATAGGCAAATCCCATTGTTGTAAATATTTATCCGATTGTTCCATATCACACTGTCTCGGTCTTTTTTATTTTCTTAGATCGACTGTTAACGTCACTAGTACATTTTCTCTTTCATATCTTTCTGAAAGAAATTAAAAAAGAATTTCAAGAAAATATAGAAGAATATTTTCCACTAATATTACCGGAACATAAAAAAGTCATTAATCTGATATTATGTCAATAAAAAAAATACTTACTGCTCCATAACATTAATTACTGGAACAACATCTAAGTCGTATAGTGTTTCTACTTCTGGGTTTTGGTCATTTTGCAAGTTTTTCCTAAAAAGCAATAATAGAAAAAAAAACTCGTAAATCTCACTAATAACAATATAGAGCACAGCCAAAGTGTCTTCATCGGTTTACTGTCCTAATAGTACGTATGGCTTATGGCGTTGTATTGTTTAACTACCAACGTAATGTGACTTCCACCGTCGTACAAAGTCTAGGTTGAAGAAGGCAAGATTATAGTGGATATAACATGATTGTGGAGTCCCGATCTAGATACACGGCCAGTCTATAGATGTTTTCTGTATAGGTAGCATTTAGTCAAATGTTATATTTTATTCCCGCAAAAAATAACCTAAAATGCAGCTATGAGAAACTACGCATAGTAAACCTAAGATTCAATCATCAGACGCGTATAATGCAGAGGCTTATTTTATTCATATGCGATTTTAGTCTCTATTCCCTTGTGGGTAAGTACTGTTCTAAGTGATTTGAATTATCTAAATGGCCAAGTTCCTTGAATCATAGTGAATCTAAGTAGGCAGGTAATGTTCTTAATAACTAACTACAAACATTCGTAACACTAAAGGCTACTAAAATATTTATAATGATATTATTTACCTTGACTTGTTCGCCTCTGTCATTCTAAAACATTTTTTTAAATTGCTCTTTTTTTCTTCTATATACATTTTTCTTAGTGTTTCCCATTACCACAAACAAATTATGTATAGTACGTTTCTAGGGCAGGCGGAAAAACGTACATTGACCGAAAGTATTATGTTAGCACAGAAACAAAACGACAGGTAGTGCTTCCATACATTTCATTATCGATTACATATCGTTAAGAGCTAAGCGTGTTTCATGGTACTGGGTGGGGTGAAGGAAGCGGTCATTCAGAGATAACAAACCTAAACCGAAACAATACCACTTTTAAAATGGCAGACGTCAAAACACTATATGAAGAAGGGCTATACAATATTGAGCATATAAAGTGGAAAAACTGCATTAATCACATCATAAAAGAAGAAAACAAATTTAATGAATTGGATAATGCCATTGATGAAACTGTAGATAGTTTTATAATCAATGTGGCGAACTTTTCCACGTCTTTATCATCAGAAAATGATTCTGAAATGGTTACAAAAGCATGTCTGTTAAGTGTCTTTGACAATCAATTATGAGAAGTTTTATGCATGCTTTAAGGTTGACTGCTAAAGAATGCATTAAAAGTGCGCCATTTACCCGACTGCCAAGAAGAGGTTACGTTTTGTACAACTACCTACCTATAGTTATATATAATTAAACTTGTAATAACACTTATGGTCTATAAATAATAAATTTAAATTAATGTTTATTTGCTTTTTGATTCATATATGTACAGGATAATCTTTTTTCTTCATAATAAAACAATAAACACAGGACCTGCAAAGAACTTCGCACTCGACACTCTTATCTTTCACTCTGATGATGTATGTAATAATACAAGGATAAAAAGATAAAACCTAAGAAAAAGGTTGGCTACCGCGTTGATATCGTCAAAGGTCAATGTATGTTTTTCCGCCTGCTCTAGAAACATACTATAAGTACCTATTTAAACTAATCATAATGTCCTATAATAATAATAAACCTATTCCACAACTATAGCTATATACAATAATAAAGTTAGGTGTATATGTTATTAATTAAATAATTAGAATAGAGAGCACAAGCGAACGACTTGCGCAGTTCCACCGTTGAAGCGGGCTATCGCTGAACTGACCCGAGTGAGTACCTAATTTCTATAAAAACTTAAAAAACGCTACCATAAGGTCTAAAATTGCGTAGCGCCCGCGATGAGTAAGACCCCTTGAAATTGTCAGAATCTTAAAATATTTAAAAAAAATATATTGATTAAAGTAATCAAAATAACGAGCAAGCAAATTACGAATATTAATGTTGTGAATGTATTTGAGTGATTTCCAAGCATATAGATTAAGTAATTTCGTTGTAATTTCAACTGTAGTGATTTTTTAGAGGTGTTTTCGCAAATAATTGTGATCGGGTCAAAATTATACAATCGTGTTTTTTGAACAAGCAAATTCAAGATAAACACATGAATTTACCTATATCAAAATTCCAGTTACTTTAGTCGTGTCATAGTTCTATACTATTCGATGAAAGGAGGTGCATTTTCTCGCGGTGTCGCCTTAAAGCTGTTGTGTTTCGCATGGCGAGTGTAGAGACCTGGAGACCCTTTTACTGGAAAAGAGGTCTCAGGGCCACAGCAACCACTTACCATCAGGTGGACTGTGTGTTCGCTTGTCACCCTTATTCTATGAAAAGGGTCTCCGGTTCTCTATACTCACCATACGAAACACAGCAGCATGAAGCTGCTATTTTACGCTGGTATTCTGTGAGAGCGTGGTCCTTCCCCGGTCGAGCCGACCTATTCGTGCTACAACTATATTACTAATATAGCTGCAGCATGACTCTACCAGGTAAAAAGTGATGAGTGGTTACGAGTATTGGCGGATTGCAGCAACCTGCACTACACGGTGAGCGGGCACGAGGCGTCGTCGCTGGCGGCGCGCCTCACCGCCGAGCTGCGCGCGCGCAGCCACGAGCCCGCCGACCCGCGCCCGCACTCACAGGTCACTGCCATTACACATCAACACGCCTTTCAATTTGCAGCCACTCTCAATGATCCACGACTTTTTCTGTCACCAGGTCAGCGCCTATTAGGAATGAGGTTAATTTGTTGGAAAAGTATAGAGATTAAAGTTTCTTTGTGAAATATTAGCCATATTTTATATTATTTAGATTACAAATGGATAAACCAAACTACGGATATTCCTAAAAGTACAAAAATTAAAGAAAGTTAAAAATGTTTAAAAAAATTAAAGAATGTGTAAAACCAGCACTGATGTATTGTTTTGTGTATATATTATACGTACAAATTAAAAAAAAATAATTAAAACACAACTTTTCAATGATGATGACACTGTGTGACAATTTAAGAATTAATAAGATGTTAACTTATTAGTTCTTAGATTTTGATGTTGTTAACTAGCGACATACGGTCAGCGTGAAAATATTAGCCCTCATTGAGAGGCAATATTTTTTATAGAATAAGCGTGACAAAAAAGCACACAGTCCACCTAATGGTAAGGGGGTACTGTCACCCATATACATTTACATCTATCCTCAATTAAGAATCCAAATGCAGCGTTATCACTCCTGAGGACTAGATGAAATGTCTCCTTTCCATTAAAAAGGTCTTTCCGGTTCTCTCGACGTCGTCGTTTCATTCACTCGTCTTGATCTCTTTCTCCTCCACTATATACTCATAGTGAGATGCCGCGCTGGCGCTATGCATATAGCTACGCAATTAGCGAAACAAATAATAATACGAGACGGGTGGCTTACTTACTGTCGTCGCCTGTATTAGATAAAATAATTTCTTTAAAATCCACTTGTGAATCTGTCTCAATTATTATAGAACTGACTTATTAAACTCAAACAGAAAACGAGAAACGTTAAACTTTACCTGCTAATGAGAAAGTAATGTTTTTTTAAAGAAAAGAAAACAGATGATAACGAGTGTACAACAAAAAACTAAAACACGTTTATAATTTCTAACGCATTTCAAGCAGGAAAAAATATAAATTTATTAATCTGTTGCCCAAATGTTAACTACACCTGCAGTGATCGTTAAGTAAAACAAAAAAATTACAATTAAAAAAATTAACAGCAGTAGTAATTAAATATTAAAGTTAGTAACAGAAAAAAATATTTATCAAAGAAAGATATAATTAACGCTTACTATCTATCGTAGCACAACTATAAAGATAAGCGAGTTTACTTACTTCTTCTGATCTCATGATCCTTTCTATATAGTATATAACGTATATAATACGTGAGGGTAATATAGTCACTCTCTTATAACTCCAAAATTAAGGCCTTGTTTGCATGTACGGTTCTGTGATACCATAGCTCTTTACCAGTCAATCAAATAATAAAAGATCAAAAGGGCCCCGCTTTACTGACGTCATTATGACAATTAACATAGTAAATATTTTCTGTCGATTTCAGTACTTAGTTTTTTAAGTTGATTTTTCGAAGTGATCCTTACTATTTCCAAAGCTCGTTTGCTTTTTTTTTTTGTTAATATATTAGTTATAATATACTACTTTGTGTTTTGTCTCTGTCCTCCTCATAGTTTTGGTTTTATAGGGCAGCAAAGCTTAAGGTGACCATATTACCCTCACGTACCTTAGTACATAAATAAAAATCTGCATATAGTATATACAGGTTTTACAGAATTCTTGCAAAGAAGTTCATGTGTACTACATGTTATTTTTTCCTGTAAATTACGTATTATTTTTAGTGCGAAGAAAAGGAATCTAAATCATCGGAGGAATCGCAGCCCCTAGCGCGCAGTTATGATCAGCACAAAAAATCAAACGATAACGGTAAGTTTGTGTGCGACAGAACAACCTCAGGTGTGATTGTATGTTATTTTCTTTTGTTACTAACAGCTCGCTGTCAGTTGAAAATATTAATTATTAATGTTAATCAAAAAAAAATTAAATGAAATAGAATCTGACACTTAGATCACAATGGCATTTGCACTGTTTCTAATTACCAAAGTAAACTTTTGTTATTTAAATAACTATTTATTAAAAAAATGTTACTAGATTAAGATCCTTTACATTATAAACTTGTTGTTAATATAAAGGTAGATTGAATAACAAAAATTTAACTATCAGAGTAACTGTTAAGTCTTACCAAATTCCGATTGCATAAATGATGATGCTAAAATTATTTACCATGGAATGATATAAACAGATGTTAGTGGGGTGTTCATTCTATTTTGTAATCTTTAGTACTCTGAAACTATTAGAAATCACCTTTGTAAACCATTCTTTCTTAGTGCCTGTGTAGTACCATTTTGTTTTAGTTAACTATATTTAGTTTTTAGGCGATTTTAAACTTCATTGCAACTAATTGTCTGACCGCTTTCTTGAGACGTAAATTGCAGTAAATGGCGTTAGATTCAACAGTCGACACTCCAATTAACATAAATGTTCAATCTTACTAGTACTTTGTTTTTAAAATATAAGCATAAAACAATCTTGAAATATTCGAGAGTTAAATATTCCCGCCGCCCGCCATCGAGTCGCCCTGTCGTGCGGTTTATTAGTTCTCGACTTCAGTGTGAGGCTACAATAAAATTGAACTACGTAGTTTATGCTTAACGTGATTCGGTTCGGAGATTACTTACCCGGTATCCTTTACCCTTTGTTTATTAATGTACTCTCAATCGTCAAGCTCTTATTTATTACTATGTGATTCAAATAAGAATATGAATTGATCTGGCCCCATATTGTGACGTTATAGCTGTCAAATCAAACTAGGTAGGGTAAGCAAAACAGATATTTTTGAAATAATATTTATTTACAAAAGAACGTTGAACGAAAAAGTATTCATCTGAATCTATCATTTCAATATCGCAAATTTTTTCCAGTTTGAGTAGTCATCATTTTCATCATAATCATCACTGCTGCTTTCCCTTATAAAAATAGGACATGGATTTATGTAGGTACTAGCTGTTCCCCGCGACTTCGCCCGCGTGTAATTTAGGGTTTTAATTTTTTTGCGAGGAACCCTAATTCTTTTTCTAAAATAAAAGTAGCTTAAGTTACTCCTTATGATATCAGCTATCTGCCAGTGAAAGTCCCGTCAAAATAGGTCCAGCCGTTTCGTAGGTTAGCCAGAACAAACAGACAGACAGACAATTTTTTTAATTGTATTTTTGTTATAGGTGCCGTATATTCTTTCATATGCATTGAGTTAAAATCGGTAATTTTGACATTACAAACAGGCACTTCAATTTTATTTATTTGTATAGATTTAAAATATTCCACCGACTAGTATAAATATTTTAATTATTAATTTAAAAAAAAAACAATTATTAGTTCAATAAAATTTGGTAATATTAAGACTCAGTAAACTAAAGCGAAAAAAAACTGTTATTAATACGTAAATTAATTTTATTTGCAAGCCCTACTTTTCAAGTGACAATTGACAGACCACGGTCCTTAGAGGGCATTTACGTTCCTATTCTTATTTGAATCGCGTTGTATATAATATGTACTTATACTTTATTGTATCCGATAAAATTGGTTTTACGTTGTCTCACTACAATTCGAAACGTAGATTAACTTTTAAAGTAGACCGACTTTTCTTAAAGAAGAATAGGTAAGATAAGGCATTCATTATTTAAAGAACGTCAAATCCGATCGGTTTTTTAGTGACGGTGAAAGATAATTTATCATTTCGTGTCGTGCTATGACATTACTTACATACAATTACTAGGGGAAGACGACGAAGACGCAATAGGCATTCCGAGAACAATTAAAGCAAATACTACTGCCAACATCAATGAGATAACAATATTGTCAATCATAATCATAATCAATTAATCAATGTTAAGTCGACTATTTTATCATTATAAATTACTACATTTCTAGAAACTTCTAAATCTCAAACGTCACCCCGTATGCTATATGAAAAATATTATAAAATATCAATATAGGCTTCCCGGTATAGAAAGAATTTGCCTTAATCATCACGCTTGTTAGGCGAATCAATCGTTACAGTACCAGAGTCTCGCACCTTTGACGCTGCTGTCAGTCTGGCGTAAACGATATATGGTATACAGCAATCTTTCGAAAACCATAAGATTTCTCTGGAATTTCCTATAGTCGCTAATTACGACACCCAGACCACGCGATGAAATGGGAATTATCTCTTACGCCACACCACAAGACACAAAGTGGTAATTGTGTAATGGACCTCATAATTGAGAAAAAATTGAATAAACCTAGCAAGCTATCAGCATAGCAAAGTGGCGAAACAATCAGCTTTGTAGCGGTTTCTAACGGTTGCCGTTGAGCAATCAGTTTCAAAATAGGAGGTTTAGATGCCTGGGTGATCAGTAATCGATTGCTGAAAACAGAATTTGAAAATTTGAAACCGTTCTCGAGATAATCGTGGGACAGACGAACGGACAGACGGACAGACATCGTGAAATCAATAAG
The DNA here is from genome assembly GCA_033319125.1 of Parnassius glacialis. Taxonomy (NCBI): domain Eukaryota; kingdom Metazoa; phylum Arthropoda; class Insecta; order Lepidoptera; family Papilionidae; genus Parnassius; species Parnassius glacialis. The sequence continues at coordinate 39,895,787 of JAVANC010000016.1, forward strand.
TGACTTCGCAAGCTTCGCCACTTAATAATCATAATCAAAAAAATGTATCAAGTATACAAATCATCAAGGGTACAACTTGGAACACTCCTTTGTGCCCCGGGCTGGAGTTTGCGTATACATCAGAGAGGACATCTGTTTTCGACGCCTCGGCAATCTTGAAGGTACGGACCTGTCCATCCTATTGCTGCGCGTAGACAGCGACGACCATCCCTGTGTCTACGGGTGCCTCTATAGGTCCCATAGCGGTAATGCCGACACAGACCGATTCATCGACCACGTCCAAATGGCTGCAGACTCCGTGCTACAACAGGTCCCATCCGCAGAGATCGTGATTCTTGGCGATTTTAACGCCTACCACGCCGAATGGCTCGGTTCACGTTTAACCGATCATACGGGGAGATCTGTTTATGACTTTGCCTTGGCATATGGTCTGACACAACTGGTTACATCGCCTACGCAGATTCCAGATGTGGAGGATCATATACCTTCCCTGTTGGACCTTCTGCTGACCTCTAATCCGGACGGATATCAGATTTCTGTCGATGCCCCTCTCGGTTCTTTGGACCATTGTCTGATCCGGAGTGTGGTGCCACTCACGCTCCCCTCGCGGTTGCGTTCTGCAGGTTGCCGACGTGTTTGGCATTACAGGTCGGCGGATTGGTACGGAATGCGGTCTTTCTTTGCTTCCTACCCGTGGGGTTGGGTTTGCTTCTCGCCGGATGATCCCAGCGTTGTAGCCGATTTTGTTGCTGATGTGGTGCTACAGGGAATGGAATTATTTATTCCATCATCTGTGGTACCCATCGGAGGCAGATCTCGGCGTTAGTTTGGTCGCTCCTGTAAAATAGCATCACGCTATAAGCAGGAGTGCTAGCGGACCTGGGCTGACACATCAACGTCTCGGGATGTAAACACCAGCGCTCTTAAAAGAAGTATAATTGCGCCTCCAGGTCCTTCAAAAGCGTCATTGCCAAAGCAAGGTCTGAGCACATCGGCAGAATTGGCGAGAAGCTAGTTCGCCTTCCTTCGGAAACCCGTGCATTCTGGTCTCTCGCCAAGGCTGTCCAAGGGAACTTCTGTCAGCCATCTCTTCCATTTCGGCACAGAGAGTACGACTCACTGGCCCATGCCGCAAAGGAGAAAGCCGATCTGTTGAGCTCTCTCTTTGCGTCCATCTCGAACTCTAGATGACGGGGGGAACACACCGCCGTCCATCCCGCGATATCAGTGCTCCATGCCGGATGTGCGGTTTACACAGCGCTCGGTTCGCAAAGTACTCTTCCCCCTGGACGTCAGCAAGTCGAGTGGGCCCGATGGAGTCCCTCCCATTGTGCTGAAGACGTATGCTCCGGAGTTGGCACCGGTTTTAACGCGTCTTTTCCGGTACTCCTACTCCCAAGGCGTAGTCCCGAATACATGGAAGACAGCTTTGGTCCACCCGATCCCTAAAAAAGGCGACCGCTCAACCAAGAGACCCGTCCAACTACAGGCCTATCGCCATCACCTCCTTGTTCTCCAAAATAATGGAATCCATTATAAACTGCCAGCTCATGAGGTACCTTGAAGATCACCAGTTGATTAGTGACCTCCAGTACGGTTTTCGTCGGGGTGGATCAGCTGGTGATCTTCTGGTCTACCTGAGTCATAGATGGGCGGAGGCAGTAGAGTTCAAGGGGGAGGCATTGGCCGTTAGTTTGGACATAGCGAAGGCCTTCGATCGGGTCTGGCACAAAGCGCTTCTTTCGAAGCTTCCTTACTTCCCGAGAAATTGTGCAAATGGATCACCAGTTTCCAAGGTCGTAGTAGACGGCGCATGCTCTGATTTCAAGCCTATCAACGCTGATGTTCCACAAGGCTGCGTGCTATCACCAACGCTGTTTCTCTTGCATATCAGTGATATGTTGCAAATTTTTAACATTCATTGCTATGCGGATGACAGCACTGGTGATGCCTTATATACCGGCCGTGCGTATATTTCTTGGGAAAACGTCGCCGAGTACCGGGACAAACTTGTGTCTGAAGTCGAGTCTTTGCTGAAAAAAGTATCGGATTGGGAGCGACTAAATCTAGTCCAGTTCAATCCCCAGAAGACACAAGTTTGCGCGTTTACCGCTAAAAAGAACCCCTTTGTCGTATCTCCTCAGTTTCTAGGCACTCCCCTTGCTGCCTCAGCTAGCATCGGAATCCTTGACGTCGACATATCGAATAGTGTATAGTTTCGAGGTCACTTGGAGGGGAAGGCCAAATTGACCTCTAAAAAGCTTGGCGTGCTTAGCAGAGCGAGACAGTATTTCATGCCGGCACATCGCTTGCAACTTTACAAAGCGTAAGTTCGGCCTCACATGGAATATTGTTCTCATCTCTGGGTCGGGGCACCCCAGGGCCAGCCCCTTCTACTTAACTGCATCCAGCGCAGAGCGGTTCGAGTCTCTTGCATCTGTTTGCGTATTTTATCGCATCTATCACGGGTAATGCTCTGAGGAATTGTTCGGACTGATTCCAGCCGCTCAATTTCACCATCGCACTTCGCGACAAAACTTGCGATACCATCCATACCATCTGAATGATTGGCGGTCCACCACTGTGCGATTTAGAAGAAGTTTTCTCCCTTGCACAACTTCCTTGTGGAATCGATTACCATCAGCGGTTTTTCCGGACCGATATGACTTAGGAACCTTCAAGAAAAGAGTTTACACCTTTCTAAAAGGCCGGCAACGCATCTGCTATTCCCCTGGTGTTGCGGTTGTTCATGGGCGGCGATAGTCACTTACCATCAGGTGAGCCGCATGCTCGTTTGCCCCCGCTTCTATAAAAAAACGATATTTATTAATTAAGTTATTTATTTTTAATCCAAAATTCAAAAGGGTACAAAGGGCGGACATCTATACAAATAAATGAAATTGAATTGTCTATTTGTAATGTCAATTGTTTTGTTTTCTTCCTCGCACGACTTGTTTTCTTCCTCACACGACTTCCTTGTGGAATCGATTACCATCAGCGATTTTTCCGGACCTATACGACTTAGGGACATTCATGAAAAGAGCGTACTCCTTTTTAAAAGGCCGGCAACGCATCTGCAATTCCTTCCCTGGTGTTGCAGTTGTTCATGGGCGGCGGTAGTCACTTACCATCAGGTGAGCCGAATGCTCGTTTGCCCCCTCTCCTATAAAAAAAATAACAGCTTTTAACTAAATGAATATGAAAGTATATATGATACTTATAATAAAAATACAACTTTTATGGAATTATACTTACTTCTTTTGGTGCGTTGGAGAAAAATGATGAGAGTGAATTTTTTATGATGCGTGCACCTAAAAACGAAACCATGAAGTTGTTACGATGCGCGCGCACACCGAAACTTAAAAGCGACAATTTTAGTTGGTAATTGTCTGTCAACTGTCAAGTTTTCGTGAGAACTGATAAGCTGATAACAGTTGGGCTTGCGTTGAAAATATGGTTTATACATTCAAAAGTTTTCATTAAATAATTTATTATAGTAAAATAAATATCACTGAAAAATAGGTAGATTAAAAAAATGATCGATTTGTAAAATGTAAAATTGCATTTTAAATATCCAACTCAAACAGAGAAGCTGAGGCTTATGTTACTGCCTGTGCACACCTAAGCGTGGTTGAAAGTTTTCGATCGCCTTTCATTCCCAGATAACCTGACATAAAGTAAGTTTTCATTAAAATTCTTTCCTCAGAGAAAATCAACAGATCATGTTTTACATTTTACTCATAACATTCATAGACATTTATTGTTTTGAAAATGTTATGATTTCATTTTTATATTAAAATGTAGGACTTCTTGTATCACATGCTTCAAATATATTATGAAATTACTTACCTGTGCCATTTTTGATACAATGAGTCTGCAAGCTAGTTTTTCATAAGATGTGACTGTTACCAATAATTTTGACATGTTATTTTGGAGTGTGTAGTGTGGTTGGCCGTCAGTGCCGCTTGGCAGCTCATTCTGGCCGGCGATGTTGTGTGTTGTGTGTCCTCTTGCCGCCTCATTACTATGTGTGCGTTTGACTACTGTTTCACTACTGCATGTGTTGTCAAGTAATCACATAGCGCCACGTGAAAAACAGGGAATTCAATTCTGACATTTCTTCTTCGATCACATGTTTCGCAAGTGAACGCAGAAGAAACGAAGTTATATCGAAGCCTGTGTTTTGTGCGGCTAACGGTCGTCAGTCGCCACATAAGTTGGGTCATGGGTATAAACTTTAGATTCTGTTTAAATTGAAGCACGCTTGGGCGCACAATGTATCTACATATTTATTTATTTAACTTATTTATTTAATTTATTTAAGTTTATTATACTTTATAATATACTAATTAGTTTTCTCTATTTCTATCACCACCTATCTAACGACACTCCGCTCGCATCTTTGTCACGTAACACCGGTCCCCCCATTCGTATCGTGACGTACTAACAAAGTGGCGCGCTCCCTCCCGTCCGTTCCGTTCGTTCCGTGTGCACTGATCGTACCGGCGCCGCCCGGGAGCGCGGCCCGCCCGAGCCCGGCACGGAGCTCGGCGGGCGGGGCGCGCTCCGCACTAACCGCCGGCACTAACCCGGGCGGCGGCCGGAGCCCCGTCCCCACTAACCGGGCCGGCCCGGCGCGCGCCTGCTCGTGGCCGGACTGTAGCGTGTGGGGCGTAGGGCGGCGCCAGCGGCACAGCATCGCCGGCCAGATGAGCTACCTCAAGATGTTGGGGCTGGCCGGCCGCGGGAAACTCACCGGCGCCGCGGGACTCTTCAGCACCGCCGTCATCTCCGGCTCGAGTTCGGCGCCAAACTTGCGCATCATGATTCCCGCCACCGCCGCCAACAACAGTAAGTATCAACACACTTTTATACTTTATATATATGACAGCTAAAGTATTATTATTCAGTCAGGTAGCTATTTGTTTAAGTACTAATCCGCTTTCCCATTAATAACTCAACTACCTGGCTCCACATGAATGTGGTAGGAGTATTAGACCCTGCAGATCCTAATTAAGTTCCCTTTACCTAGCAGTTCCTAATACTCTAAGCCTGCCATATAAATATACATAAATAAATTAGATAAGTGCAGGATGTATGCACCATGAGACCCAAGGTTACAAACGGACAGTGACAGGATGTTAGGATTAGGTGATGAGGTTCTCTCACTGCCAGTCAAGCATACTCACAAGACTGATCAGAAGTTCTGACAGCTAAAGGTGTCTTGGCCACAGTGAGAGGAAAACCTTACCAGCAGTCTCTGCGTTAATAACGAAGACGTAGTCCAGCATTGAAAGAGAATTTTATTTACAATACATTACAATTTGTACAATTTTTACGTTATATGCTAAGTAGTAAGCACTGGGTTGCTGCGTTGCATTTTTCAGTTCTTAACAATTATTTATTAGAACAGCAGAAATGAAGGACAGTTGTACTTTTATCCAAATCCTTCTTATTTGCACAAAAGTTGAACTGACGACCTATCAAAGGCCTGTGTTCAGCAGTGGATTTTGAAGGTTGTAATGAATGAAGAAAATGCAGGTAGGTTTAATTTTTTGTTGAGATCATAATTATACATTGTTACATGCTGCGTGTCATTCAAACATTTCGCTCTTTCAATGGAAAAGTATTAGAACTCTCGCAATTAACAATATGTCGACAGAAGGAAACAGTGACGGAGGACATTGATTCTTGTCTTTGGGAATATTCTCATGCAACGTGAAGCAACATGCAACTAACTGGCTGTCGTAACAATATAAACACATTAGAAAATACCTAACCTATTAATATTTATATTAACTGATAGCTGAAATTTTCAATACTTTAGAACCGGACATGGTGCATGTCGCTCAAAGGGCGCAAAAAAAGTTCCTTTGCAAAAACTATGACGAATAAAGCGCTTATCTCTGTTCGCAGCGGCGCTGGAAGGTTTCGGCGGCGTGCCGGCGATCCGTCCGCTGGAGACGCTGCACAACGCGCTGTCACTGCGCCAACTGGACGCGTTCCTGGAGCGCGTGACGGCCGCGCCCGCGCTGCTCGGCACGCCGCCGCACCCGCCCCCGCCCCCGCCGCCGCCCCCGCCCGCCGCCAAGCGCCACTCGCCCACCAACAGTACGTACTGCTGCAGCCGGACGCGTTCCTGGAGCGCGTGACGGCCGCGCCCGCGCTGCTCGGCACGCCGCCGCACCCGCCCCCGCCCCCGCCGCCGCCCCCGCCCGCCGCCAAGCGCCACTCGCCCACCAACAGTACGTACTGCTGCAGCCGGACGCGTTCCTGGAGCGCGTGACGGCCGCGCCCGCGCTGCTCGGCACGCCGCCGCACCCGCCCCCGCCCCCGCCGCCGCCCCCGCCCGCCGCCAAGCGCCACTCGCCCACCAACAGTACGTACTGCTGCAGCCGGACGCGTTCCTGGAGCGCGTGACGGCCGCGCCCGCGCTGCTCGGCACGCCGCCGCACCCGCCCCCGCCCCCGCCGCCGCCCCCGCCCGCCGCCAAGCGCCACTCGCCCACCAACAGTACGTACTGCTGCAGCCGGACGCGTTCCTGGAGCGCGTGACGGCCGCGCCCGCGCTGCTCGGCACGCCGCCGCACCCGCCCCCGCCCCCGCCGCCGCCCCCGCCCGCCGCCAAGCGCCACTCGCCCACCAACAGTACGTACTGCTGCAGCCGGACGCGTTCCTGGAGCGCGTGACGGCCGCGCCCGCGCTGCTCGGCACGCCGCCGCACCCGCCCCCGCCCCCGCCGCCGCCCCCGCCCGCCGCCAAGCGCCACTCGCCCACCAACAGTACGTACTGCTGCAGCCGGACGCGTTCCTGGAGCGCGTGACGGCCGCGCCCGCGCTGCTCGGCACGCCGCCGCACCCGCCCCCGCCCCCGCCGCCGCCCCCGCCCGCCGCCAAGCGCCACTCGCCCACCAACAGTACGTACTGCTGCAGCCGGACGCGTTCCTGGAGCGCGTGACGGCCGCGCCCGCGCTGCTCGGCACGCCGCCGCACCCGCCCCCGCCGCCGCCCCCGCCCGCCGCCAAGCGCCACTCGCCCACCAACAGTACGTACTGCTGCAGCCGGACGCGTTCCTGGAGCGCGTGACGGCCGCGCCCGCGCTGCTCGGCACGCCGCCGCACCCGCCCCCGCCCCCGCCGCCGCCCCCGCCCGCCGCCAAGCGCCACTCGCCCACCAACAGTACGTACTGCTGCAGCCGGACGCGTTCCTGGAGCGCGTGACGGCCGCGCCCCGCGCTGCTCGGCACGCCGCCGCACCCGCCCCCCGCCCCCGCCGCCGCCCCCGCCCGCCGCCAAGCGCCACTCGCCCACCAACAGTACGTACTGCTGCAGCCGGACGCGTTCCTGGAGCGCGTGACGGCCGCGCCCGCGCTGCTCGGCACGCCGCCGCACCCGCCCCCGCCGCCGCCCCCGCCCGCCGCCAAGCGCCACTCGCCCACCAACAGTACGTACTGCTGCAGCCGGACGCGTTCCTGGAGCGCGTGACGGCCGCGCCCGCGCTGCTCGGCACGCCGCCGCACCCGCCCCCGCCCCCGCCGCCGCCCCCGCCCGCCGCCAAGCGCCACTCGCCCACCAACAGTACGTACTGCTGCAGCCGGACGCGTTCCTGGAGCGCGTGACGGCCGCGCCCGCGCTGCTCGGCACGCCGCCGCACCCGCCCCCGCCCCCGCCGCCGCCCCCGCCCGCCGCCAAGCGCCACTCGCCCACCAACAGTACGTACTGCTGCAGCCGGACGCGTTCCTGGAGCGCGTGACGGCCGCGCCCGCGCTGCTCGGCACGCCGCCGCACCCGCCCCCACCCCCGCCGACGCCGCCGCCCCCGCCCGTCGCCAAGCGCCACTGCCCCACTAACAGTACGTACTATTATATACTAGTATAATAATAATGAAAGTAATGTCGGAAGCCGAAGAAAGATCAGCCGCAGCACCAACGACTTTACGTCAGCGCAACTGCTGATCACGAGATCAAAATTTGTTATTGGATTTTTTTGTACATAAATTCTCAATACCAGCCCGGATTCAGGAAGTTGGCCGAGTTTCGCCCCCGTACCTCGGAAAGCACGTAAATCCGTTGGTCCTGCGCCTGATCTCTCTAGTTGTGCCGAATTACCGTTCCAGTCATTTCGAGTGAGAGAATAGAGAGTGTACCTATGTAGGCAGATGGCTAATCTCCGTTGGGACTAGCCGCCGAGACCGAAATTCGGGCATTAAAACGCTTGTGTACGACACTACAGGCATAGGCTGGAGTGGACCGTCGTCACTAATGTCGTCGTCGGGCGAACTCACGAGTGGCGTGTCGTCGGCCGGGCCCTCCTCGCCCACCTCTGCGCACGCCGACAACGTGCGCAATGGTGACAGGTAAACCACGACACACACCACATACCACATACAACACGCATGAACGCACTGGTGTCACTCATAGGGTTGCCAACTAATACCATATGTGTAATAAATACTAATAGTTGCTTAACTCCTTTGTTATACTTCAAAATACCTAACAAGGCTGTCTCGACGTCTAGTCGCTAAAAATATGCAAGGGTTATCACAAAAATATTTCCTTAGATAATAATATCATAACACTGTATTTTATCTGTATTACTTGTAATAATTTATTTTTCTATAAAAGGCACAAACTAATTACTACTTTACAAAACTAGTTGCGTTCCGAAGCTTCACCTGATTCGTCGTGATGGAAACAAAGCCTTGTGCTGGTAGGTACCTACCTACGTAGTACCTACCTAGAATAAATAAAACAGGTTAAAATTATACGTTGATTTTGTTTATGCAACCGCCTCGTTACAGATGTGCAACCGACAAATATTTACGACATTTGTTATTGGGTTTTTTAATTCTCTTTTGTTGAGTTTAATGACCTAATAAATTCTCATCCTTACATATAATTCAATTAATAATCGTGCTGGAAAGCAATCACATGCTTATTAGAATTCAATGTTACTTAAGGCGTACAATTTTTTCTCAATATTACAAAATAATACCGAGTAATATGTTGTTGGGTGAACACCAAACGCGTGCAACTGATTCCGTATACGTGACACTCCTAAAGGGGCGTACCGGTACGCAAGCGAAGCCGACCGGTACTCCCACAGACGTCGCGAGCAGGGGAGGGGGCCTCCGCTCTCCTTCATACCACGGACCATCGTTGCTCCGTCTAATCGCCGAGTAGACTCACTATTAGTACTTATTACACATATGCTAATACGAAGGGGATATTACAGTATAATTAGAGTCAGTACCAATCCCGTTACTTTACAAATGTTAACATTCCTTAGGTACCTATTGATAAGTATTATAAATTTATTAACTTAGGAATGCTCGCTTTTAGAATGGCCTACCTGATAAATTAAGACATTCAACCAGTAAACGCATATTTCAGCAGAAAATAATCAATTACATCACGCTTGTGTTCCCCGAGCGAGTAGGCAGACTCCAAACAGCCAAAGATGCCAGCTACTCGGACCTACGTATAACAAAACATATGGATGTGAATGGAATATTGTGAAAAAGCTGATAATTTCCTAGCCTATCGCCTACACAATCACATACTCACATTTTACGCATTGTTATGGAGAGCGAGAATTTAACTAGCGAAGTTTGTGGTCTTCGATCCTGAACTATAAAAGGACGCTGGTTGAGAGAAAGGGCGTTCGTTAAATAAATTGCACGCCTACCTTGTCACCGCCGCCCTCGTAGATCTTCCACGCTCCGAAGGCAGGTTTCACCAAAGTACAAACAGACGACCTAACGCTTCTTCCTCTCTTTTGCGGACACAAAACTTCACTAATCACTCATTTGATTATGTCTCATAAAGTATTAATATGCGGCGCGGTTACTTCTCCTTCAATTGACTGACTTGCGTGAAAGTTCTCAGCGATATGTCATACATACTAGGCGTACGGGTGAGGGGATACGAACGCCCGAAATATAGGAACTTAAAGGAGGCTAAATTAAGAAAAAATGCATTATATAAAATAAACTAGATGGCGCCAACACTCATGTTTAGCAAGTAACGCAGTTGCATATTCTTTTTTCTTAAAACTTTTTCTGAAACTTGGGACAATCAACAATGAAATCGTCAATCATAAAATTAAAAAAATTGCCGCTATAGCTTTAACGAAGTTTAATACGAGCATTTTCTACTATCATCATATTGTTTTATTAAATATTTATCATACATATTAATACGAGGGTGGATTGAAAAGTACTCGGCCTAACCAAGAAAATAAACACATACTAAATCAGTTATATTTTTATTTTTCTACATAATCACCATCAAGTTCAATACACTTTTGCCACCTCCCCTTCCAAGCATATAGACCGTTGAAAAAAAAATGATTCTTCCTTAGAGTCAAAATATGCGTCTACAGCTGCTTTGACCTCGTCGTTTGTCGAAAATCTTTGACCTCCCAAGTGCTTTTTTAGGTTAGGGAACAGAAAGAAGTCCGATGGTGCCAGATCAGGTGAATACGGCGGATGCGGTAACAGTTCAAAGCCACAGTTGTGAATTTCAGCCATTGACTGTACTGACGTGTGAACACGGGCGTTATTTCGATGAAACAGGACTTTTCTTCTGAGCATTCCTCGACGTTTTTCTTTTATTTCCTCTCGTAAACGACGTAGTAAGGTGCAGTAGTAATCAGAGTTTATAGTCTGACCCCTTTCAAGATAATCAATCATAATCACACCTTTCGAGTCCCAGAATACTGAAGCCATCACCTTATTTGCCGACAAAATCGACTTAGCCTTTTTAGGGAGTGGTGAACCAGGTCTTCTCCACTGTTTTGATTGTTGTTTTGTTTCAGGTGTACAGTAATGAACCCATGTTTCGTCTATAGTAACAAAACGATTCAAAAAATCATCTGCATCGGCTTCAAATAACTCCAAACAGTCGCGTGAAATAGTCAATCGCGTCCTTTTTTGTTCAACTGAAAGCAGTCGCGGAACCCACCTCGCAGACACCTTGTGGAAACCCAACTCGTTGACAATGATGTTTTGAGTTCGTTCATAAGAGATGCCTATAATCTCGGCTATCTCTCTAATTTTTAATCTGCGGTCTCCCATTATTAAATCAAGTACTTTTTTAATATTTTCGTCAGTAGTTGACGTCGAAGGCCTTCCAGAGCGGGGTTCATCTTTCACACTCTCTCTACCACGCTTAAATTCTGCTATCCATTTTTTGACGGATGAATATGACAGAGCACAATCGCCTAATGTACTGACCATGTCATCATGGATGGCTTTTGATGATAGCCCCTTCTTATGGAGGTACTTAATAACGGCACGCTGCTCGATTTGCTCCATTCGCGGAAATTATGTCCGATTACTTTGTTAATAAATTTATAAAATCACAACTAATTATCGCACACGTTTCGAACTTCACACAATGAACTAGTCTGAACTGAACTAAATAATGTGGGTAGATTTGATTTTTAGAATTGAATGGATCTGTGTTAGGCCGAGTACTTTTCAATCCACCCTCGTATATTAAATATTTTTTGTATATTTGTTTCATCTCTGTACTGTTACGTATATATATATATATATATATATATATATATATATATATATATATATATATATATACAGGGTATTTTTGGAACGCTCCCGAAAACTAAGACAGGCGACAGCACCAAGTATACCTTTGATCATGGGTCACAAATAAATTTGATCCTGATGAAAAAAAATCATATTTTTACAACGTTTTATTAGTTTTATTCACGCGCCATCATGTTAGTACAGCTAAATGAAACGATAATTTCATAAAAAAAATCATGAAAATACTGAAACATAAAACCAACAGTGAAAATTGAATTGATATCACCTGACTAATGGAGGTTAATGTACGCGCGAACGGTGAAAAAAGAACGCTGGCCTTGAACTTGGCCACTGAGCGATTTATCACATATTGGTACGAAGGGGGCGCGACGGGGGAACAATCCGCCAGTATAACTGTGCCTGCATGCTATTGGTTCCCGCGCTTTGTTCGCTCCAAAAATACAATCGCATACACAGCTTACTTTGCGACTCGCGCGATGTTTTAAAAAGGAAGGAAAGAAAAATTATTTATATCTATTGTTTTATGACTAAACTAGTGAACGAAAAGGTAAATATGATAGGAGAAGGTGAATGGGGAAAATTGTGCAGTAAATTTAAAAGTGTTGAGGAAGAATACCGAAAAAATTACCATGTGATCGACCTGAGGACGGAAGCTCAAGCAAAGATGAAAGTGATGATGAAGTAGCATCCAGTAACACCAACACACCATCAACATCTGGCTTCCATGTAACCCAAGACGACATAATGGACGGCGTGTCACACTTAGCTTAAGTTTTCTTCTTACAAACTTAAAAATATTTTACGATAGAAATAACAAATAATGCTCAAGTAAACATTATCCATTTTTAATTCCAACCTCTTCCAAAGTTTTAAGTAGCTAGTAAAACGCCTAGTATGATTCTACAATAAAACAATTAAATACTATAATATTATAAAACAATAGCCCAATACCATGTAGTACTTTAGAACGCGACTGTACTCACACTCCCTTCGCTACCGACCTATATCTAGCTCGGTCAATGTTACGGTCATAAGAAAAAAGGGCGCATCTGACAATTTTTGAATAAATGAGTTAAATATACCATTTGTCGCATGATAAGAAGGCGCATCTACTATTTTTTTTAATATTCACAAATATCAATATTTTAGAAATTATCGTAAGAATTTTAGACGTAACTGTTGATCACAGATGACATTTTTTTAGTAGAAAAGATTTATACAAATTCAACATAAAAGAAAAGACTTATTTAACCAGTTGCTACGTCATCTTTAACAATATTTGCATCGATTACTTAAATTTCAATTATTCTTGTCTTATTATTTTATATCTTATTATTAAGAGCTGGTGTTTCACATGTGGTCCCATATAAATTTGATCGAGGTCAGACCAATAGTTTTTGAGTTATCCTTAATTATTTATATTAAAGTCGGTTGTACAAAATTTTTAATTATTATCGTAGTAAGTCTCGTATGATATCCCCTTTAAAATCATTACTCAAGAGTTGAGGGTTGTTATTTTTTGTGTCTCACTACCAATGGTTCTCTAATATTTACTAAGAAAAAAGTAATAAATTACTATTAGCGTCCTTTCAAATTCAAATGACCTTTCCAAAATATGTAAAAATGTTAAATGAATGGCAGTTTTTTTTATTTATTAGGTTGGAAAGACGCAAATAGTTATATGCGTCTTTCCTTCGATGTTTTTGTGTTGCTAGATGTATTTTTTAAGCTAAGATGAAAAGGAAAATTCTTTTTATTTAAATAAGTAAACAAATTATCAAAAAAATAAGTTCGTCCTTAAAATCTTCATGTCTCTACGTATATATTTCAATTTTCATATAGAAACCTTTTAATATACTATAGACACAGGGTCTGAAAGAAAAATTCATCAATTTATTTTTTATTTCCATTTTACGTTTTTGTTAGTTGCGTCCTTCTTTATTATGACGCATGAGAATGTAACCCGGCCGGCTCGTATCGCCTCACGCTGTGACGCAGTAGGTTTCCGTTTTGTCGTGTTAATTAATTGAAGTTTTTGAAACAGTTCCGTGTTGATTTTGTACACGCGTGCACGAGCGTTTTGTTTATTAAATTGTTATAACGTGTTGGTATTATTCTTGTTACGTTTTTTGTTTTAATAATGCTTAACGCGTACGTTTATAGTGATTGTGAATACGACAACATGTTATGTATCCGAACCTAGGTACACGAAGTATCGCTAAATAAATTGTTAAGACGTCGGGATGGAACAAGTGTGTCATACTGTGCAGTGCACAAAGTGTTGAAGCGTAACCGAATGCTTGGCCACCTCGCTGACCAGATCTGACCCCGTTAGACTTCCTTCTTTCTGTGGGGTATGTGAAAGAAAGGGTTTTTAATCGTGAGTGTGATAGTGCTGACGAAACTACAAAAGGATCGTGGATGTTTTCGACAAACTACGTACGGACTGTGTCGAAGACCACACGATGATGCCCCGCCTCCATGAGTCTGCCTTGAAATGAATGAAGCACAATTTGAGCCGCATCTCATAAGACCACGGAGGATTTAGAGCGGTAAGCTGTTTCATAACAATTTTTTTTTAAATAACTTAGTACTGAATAAATCTGAATACATACATAACTGAATACATGAGAATAATAAACATACCTACACGATGAATAAAAACGCATGAATCTAACCTTGGTTACATTTCATTTAAATGTTTTTTCATTAGCGGGAAATCGAACCAGTTATTTGGGTTATTTAACCTGTAAATTCGGATTAAAATGGCTACGTGGAGACAAGTACAGTGGCAAAATAGTAGGTTAAGTAGATAAGTTAGGTATTTAGACAAGTGTTGTAAATTATTAGGTATTGTGGTATGGCCCGCTAGTTGCGGACCGCGCGAATTTGCGTTCGCGCGTACATTGACCTTTAATCAGCTGATATGAATTGAGTTATTCCACTGCTGGTTTTATGTTTCAGTATTTTCATGATTTTTTTTTTATGAAATTATCGTTTCATTTATCTGTACTAACATGATGGCGCGTGAATAAAATTTATAAAACGTTGTAAAAAGATGTTTTTTTTTCATCAGGATCGGATTTATTTGTGACCCATGATCAAAGGTATACTTGGTGCTATCGCCTGTCTTAGTTTTCGGGAGCGTTCCAAAAATACCCTGTATATATATATATATATTAAGTAAATTATTTCTCCCGGTAAAATACAACCGCAATGGTATAAACATTATAAGATACGATCCGCCATCTGGAAAGATACCGTTGAGGGGATATTCTTATATCTTATTCTTATAAGATCTTTTTTATCATTACTTTTTGCGTCAATTTACATAAGTACAATTTATAAATTATAATAACTCAATATAGTTATTATTTTCTTTGACGTGTGACAGATATGATTGTTTCCAGATAAATTCACTAAAACATAAATATGACCATTACAGCCTGTTTAAAGTCCACTGCGGAACATAGGCCTTCCTCATAGATTGTCTCACAGGGGAGATATTTGTCATAGTTGCCACGCATGGCTGGCAGGTCTTGTGGCTGTTGTAACTGCAGCTTATAAACAGCGCGCATGTATCCTTGAAGTTGAAAGGTGTTACTTCTTATTTATTATTACACTTACTTTTGTATTATGGAAGCTTCTTGTAGAGAATTAATTATTTTTTGTTAATATTTTTTATATAGTTGTTGTGCGTTGCTTATTGTTTTTAGACGTGGTAGAGCCATGCTGCAGCTATATTAGTAGTATAGTTGTAGTACGAATGGGTCGGCTCGACCGGGGAAGGACCACGCTCTCATAGAATACCAGCGTAAAATAGGAGCTTAACACTGCTGTGTTTCGTATGGTGAGTGTAGAGAACCGGAGACCCTTTTTACTGGAAAAGAGGCATTCCATCTTATTCCTCACGCGTGACAATGCATCTGCATTTTGATTCGCAAACGAGGATAAATGTTGATGTGTATCGGCCACAGCAAACACTTATACCATCAGGTGGACTGTGTGCTCGTTTGTCACCCTATCCTATAAAAAAAATGTTGATAACATTGTTGTAAGATCCCAATTCTAGTATAATAATCTACATGCTGTGCTATGTTGGTCTGGGACTTATATTTAATATTATAGTTTATTGAATATTATAACAAAAAGAATATGCTAACCGTCGTACATGCCCAGCATGTGATAAAGGCTGAATAATGGGGTACTAGATTTGTGATTGTGTTGGCGATGGACTAGCCGCCTATCACTTCTTTAACAATTTTCCAATCTAAACCCATATTTATCATACATTACTATTATTGTATCTTTGGTAAATTTCATCATCTAAAACCTTTTTTGTGTATAAAAAACTTTATTCATTTTATCATTGATCATTCGTCACTGTCATTTTTATCGATTAGCCGTACTTTGCTTAACAAACAATAATGGATTATTAACCATCATTAATAAGTTGGTTCTACTTTGAATGTCTTGATATTGTTTCTTATTATTTATCGTCAAGGAATGCAATTGGAAACAATTTTTTTTATACAATATTTCTAAGTTATGTTAAAAATAGTATATGTAATAAATAATAATAGATCGGGGAAAAAGTTTCTTCTTTAAAATTTAAGAAAAATCTTTTTGGTTGTACTGTTTGTATCTGGCTGGTTTTAATATTAATACATATAGGAGATTAAAAAAAAAGAAAAATAAAAAGTAAAAAACACTTTTCAATTGTTTTTTACTTTTTATTTTCAACCCAGCCATTTTTCAATTGTTTTTCTCTCCGCCAAAATGTGTGAATCTAACGAATAAATTCGATACATTCTGAAGTTTTATTATAATAATATAAAATAAAAAAATTCTACAACCGAGTTTAATATAAATTATGAGAATAACTTATTATATATATGAGAATAACTCAAAAACTAGTAGTCAGACCTTGATCAAAATTTATATGGAACCACATAAGAATCACCAGCTTTCAAATAAAAAAGAATCATCGAAATCGGTTCATCATTGTGTGTTACCTCTTTCGGTAACACACAAAAACAAAAAACAAAAATTCATACAGTCGAATTGAGTACCGTCTCCTTTTAAAGTCGGTAGAAAAAGGATAGATATGACTCAAACCGCGAAAAATAAATTGTGACGTTTATGGACCTAATGCAGTGTCAGTAAGAATAGCACAATAGCAAAAGCAAATTTTACGTGGTAGAGCCATGCTGCAGCTATATTAGTAGTATAGTTGTAGCACGAATGGGTCGGCTCGACCGGGGAAGGACCACGCTCTCACAGAAAACCAGCGTAAAATAGCAGCTTAACGCTGCTGTGTTTCGTATGGTGAGTGTAGAGAACCGGAGACCCCTTTTACTGGCAAAGAGGCATTCCATCTTAGTCCTAACGGGTGACAACGCATCTGCATCTTGAGTCTTTATTGAGGATAGATGTAGATGTCCATGGGTCACAGTAACCACTTACCATCAGGTGGACTGTGTGCTCGTTTGTCACCCTATCCTATAAAAAAAGTTATTAAGCGTTCACAGTCCGGGAATTTTGATTTTAAAGATGCAGCTCGCTGTGGTAACCCTCATACGGATAAAGTCGATGCCATTTTTGAAAAAGTGGAGCAAGATCGGCATATGCAAGAATTGAGGATTGACCACAAAACTGTTTTGACCCATTTGAAAAAGTCTGGCTATATCGATATTTGGGTACCACACAAGCTCACTGAAAGAAACCTAATGCATCGTGTACTTATTTGCAATTCTCTATTGAAACATAATAAAACCGAACCATTTTTGAAAAGATTGATCACTGGTGATAAAAAGTGGATCACCTACGACAAGACCGTGCGCAAAAGATCGTGGTCAAAGGGTAGTCAAACTCCACAGACTGTAGCGAAACACGGATTAACGCAATAACGTGATAACGTGTATATTTTTGTTTTAAAAACGTCACCCCCACACTAGGATTTTCTCCTGTGTCGTGGAGGCAGTTTACAAACATAAATTGCACAAGGACAAACATCCAGACCCGGAACAATTATTTGTAGGCCATACAAATACTTGTTCCGCGCGGGATTCGAACCCGCGGCCCCCAGCGCAACAACTGATTGCTAAGCCACTGCGCCACGGAGCTGTCAATGTATATGGTGGGATTGCAAGGGTATCGTTTATTATGAGCTTTTACCGCCGGGCAAAACTATCGAATCGGATCTCTATTGCCACAAGCAAACAATTGAGAAAAAACGGCCGGAATTGATCAACAGAAAAGGTGTGGACTTTCATAATGATAGCGCCAGACCACACAAATTTTAGACACTCAGCAAAAATTCAGAGAGCTTGGTTGGGAAGTGTTTATGTATCCACCGTATAGTTCTGACCTTGCACTCAGATTTTCACATGTTCCTGCCTCTTCAGAATTCTTTGGGTAGTGCTAGGTTAACATAAAGAGAAGACTGTCAAAACTACTTGTCGCATTTTTTTTGATAAAAAAATCCCAAATTTTTTTTATGGATTATGTCACTACCTACAAGATGGCAGCAAGTTATCGAACACAATGACCCATATAGAACGTGTAACAAAAACCCTGTGGTTCCCTTTAAGTGCGTTATCAGAGTGTATTGAAACGTAAAGAAATAACTTTTTTCAAAAAACTTGAACATAAAAAAATTTAATTTTAATTAAAAAAAATAATTTGCCAATTGTATGTGGTTTTATTACCTCTACCTCCTCTCTAATCCTCTTATTATCCGGATAATGCAGAGGTAATAAAACCAAATACATTTCACAATTTTTTTTTGATTAAAATATTTTTTTATTCATGTTTTTTGGAAAAAAAAAGTTATTTCTTTACGTTTGAATACTTACTCTGATGACGCACTTAACGGGAAGCACGGGGTTTTTGTTACATGTTGTATATTATAATTAAATGTAATTGAACTTAAAAAAAATATCTTGAATTTGTATATAAAATACGAAGAAACTTTTTCCCCGACCTAATAAGTCAGTTTAAAGTTAAGTTTTTATTTTTGAAAATTATCTATATTTGAAGTGGATATTTTTTTAGCTTTTGTCTTACTAAACTGCTGTGGTTTTACGAGCTTCTTGTTGATTACATTTTGTAAATGACATTTAAGTAATATGTACTTCGTACTAGAAGAGATGCCGAGACGTGGTCGTTTGCAACATTTTTTGACACAGGCTCTAGGCTGTGTCAAAAAATGTTACTCAGTGCCGCTTTCCACGCGGCCCGCACTGTCGCACCGATTTCGTTTGCGGTGTCTGTTCTAGTACCTACTTAAATAGTAAATGAGATGTTTTTTGTGGCTTTATGGCTTCATCTATCATTGGTCTTGCACATTTTCATTTAACGTCACTTCAAACTGTACATTCAAAATCGCACGCTGTAACAATCCTTATGTGAGACAAACGCCGAGTTTCACCACCCTAAAGAGATAAAAGCCCCGAATTTTCGGTGAAATATGAAATAATGGTTCGAAGTGATGGTTAAAAGGAAGGTAGTGGGTGTATTAAATTGTTATGGATTCCAGTAGCAATTGGAGTAAAAATGTGCCGAGCAAACTCCCCCAGTGGGACGGCGAGGCGGCGACGTTGTGCCCGTTCGACGTCAGTCTGCACCCATTCATGCCGCACAGCAATGTAGCAGGTACACCACATTTTACACACCATGTACCGGATTGTAAGCATATCACAAACTCCTGTCTGCTATGAAAATGGGCGCTACTAAATTGCACCAATTACATATAGGTACATAGATAGAAACAATTTTTCTGTGCAATTGATATTTCTTTGCACATTTATAATACGCTTCACTCTTTTTACTTAATTTACAATAACCTAGATTTTTTTATAATTGGCATCTAATATCTAAAACAAAGAAACGAAATCTAATCTAATAACTATTATTAAATATTATTTTATGATCAGAGATTAAAAAAACATATTTGATCTTTAAAATATTTGTTATAAATTTGTAATTATTTTGCCAATTAGGAAATTAGTCAACATGCCATCTTCGGGTAGAAACTATGTAGGTGTACAGGATATTTGTACACGTAGATGTATATATTTGTATTGAATTATATCATGACAACTTAACTGCCCAAACTCACTCTCTGTTCTACCCAAGGTGAGCTGGTGGAGAATGCGATATAGCATTAAGCTCGCCTTTTGTACAAATATTTGGTGCAATATAGAATAAATAAATAAATATTTTTAGAGTGCTTTTGTATTTGTGTTAACAATAAAGGTATTGTGCAAATACGAAAGCACTCTTTAGCCTTAGCCTTAGCCCCATTCTTAAAGAAGTTGGTTTTTCATTTATAATATTACATTATACTTATACTCAATTAAAGTTTCAATTCGCGTGCCAATGAAATAAAATAAAACTTGCATATTTCCACATTGTGTTTATTATATTTTTACAAATATGGTAGTAAGCGTTAGTCTGTATTACACAATACGGTTAGTACATTAAAATTATATCCATAAACATATAAACTATAAACAATACAATATCCAATTATACTATGGTATACCAATTTTTTTATTTGAAATACCGGCTTTTATCGACAACTGCACCATTACCATGACCATGGACGTCATCGACGGTGATCAACTTCAAGACTTGCTGTATCGTAAGACAAAACAATAGTCGAAATGTTTATAAACAATTTTATTATTTTCAAAAAACTATTAAATCGTCAACACTCTACCACTAATTGACGCATTAAACCGCGTACATTATCTGTTCTGTGGTCATTTTGACCTCTAACTACATAACGTTATCTCATAAATTTAACCGAAAATATTAATAGATCCTGAAAACTCATGTAAAATAATTGACTTCCATAAAATATGTAGACACAACACATACGTTGCACAATATCGTCGCTTATAAGCACTTACTCGGCAACAAAAAGCTTTGTCATGTTGTAAATAATATAACACTTACTTTCATCTCGTTATGGCAAATAACGTTTTGCATGATACTGTTTTTAGGAATGCATGCAAAGTCATTTAACGCAGTCTTTGAAATTCATAAAAACACAGACCTAGAGATTGTGATTAAAATAGCACGTTTATGGCTTATGGAATGTTTTTCTGAACATCGTTAATACGAATGAACACTATTTAATCCTCACCTCAAAATTTTTAACATTATGCTATGAATACCCAGGTTCCTGTATTAGCGGCGACGTGACTCCGGTGTCGGCAGCGTCCGAGCTGGAGTTCAACAGCAACGAGGCCACCGCCGGCTCCGGCACTGATCATGAATTGCTGGTAAGTTTAACACTAACACCGGTAGAACGTTCCGGAATTCCAGCTACAAAACTGCTGTTTATATAGCGATATGACGTCCCATTTTTTTTAACTGCCTTTACGCCTCTGGGTTCTAGTCCTTCTGAGCCTGAAGTTACAAAGTATAATTATCCTTCATAATACACTGCTTCACAATATGTTGATGCGTCACATTGTGCAGCCTTATGGAGATTTTGACGGCACCTTGAGCCAGCGGGCAGTTGGCGATAGTATCTCAAGGCGCCTAAGTAGACAGACACCTTATCTTGAGTATCACATCACCATCAGAGCAATTGTTTCACCGTTTCCAATAATAGTTTACATGCGCAAACACTTAATACACAAATCGCACCACTTTTACATATCAAAATCTACTTCAAACCATTATTTAAACAATAATACAAGAGCAACAATCCTCCACCGTTCAAGTTCCCGCCAAAACTCCAAAGACGTCCCCCAACGTGCTTAACATCAACGACGATTGCAACCTTAGAGTATATATAAGCAAGCTGTAGAGCGCGCACATCGATCATTACCCATTATGGGAAGCTTAAGCAGATGTACTATAGATATGATACATAGTTAGAGCGGTTGAATAATGATACGGAAAGATTGACGCCTATCTGTTACTGTACTTAATTGTAATGGTAATTATAAGGTAGGTTTTAACAGATCAATAAAACACAGGTATAAATTTATAAAACGATGTTTATTAATCAAACACAAAAATCTAATTAACTTCTGCTCCTTAAAAAGGGGTCACTTATCTTTAACCGGTAACTAAAAATGGTTATACCTACGAGAGAAACAATCTGCGCACGTGTTCTTCGTGACTAATAGCGTTGTCTTTGCAGTTTCGAGACTGTTCATACCTGTGCTTACTGTTGATGCTGGCTAAGGCGTGCTCAATAATTTGCTTATATTATACTCATTATAGCAACGGTTCTGGCACGGCCTACTAGTGAGTGCAAAAGTACAGCATTTGTAACGTTACTAGGTTTCGTAGCCCATATTGACATCTATGAGGATCATGACATAAAAAACTAGATTCCACGTTTAGAACACTAATTTTACGAATTTTATTGCGCTTAATTTCAATTTAATATACCTAATTCACGACGTTTTGGGTGCTATGTTAACCCTTTCGCTGTCCCGTGCACTACATATAGGGCACTGCTATTGTCTTACTATTGTGTCTGGAAACCGGACAGTGAAAGTGTTAAAAATAAGTTGACAAAACTTCTTCAAAGACGTAGTGTTTGAAAAAATTTCGTAGCAAAAATATATAATTAATAAAATTATAGGCGTAGAATTGTATATCGTTAATAAGGACATTGTACTCTTACATGTTTTCCAGTTTTGCGTATCGCATGGGGAAAATATATTTCCTAATTTTTGAAATGTAAACTTCTTTAGAGTCGTTGTGATTTGAAACTCGGTAACACGAAAAAGCTGCACTAAAGATAGACAAACATATACATGTATAGTAATCATATATATCATTTAATACAGTATACAGTACTCGTATTTATTATAAATTTATTTATATTTGAATTACATAAGCTCTACAATTATCCTACTTCTGATTCTGGTCTCATACTCTCGAAGTTTAGTTTTTTAAACGTTTCACTTCTACCGCGTGTGAACTGCACACATTTTATTTCCAGCTAGCTGTTCCTCGTGACTTCGCCCGCGTGTAATTTAGGGTTTTAATTTTTTTCGAGGAACCCTAATTATTTTTCTAAAATAAAAGTAGCCTAAGTTACTCCTTATGACATCAGCTATCTGCTAGTAAAAGTCCCGTCAAAATCGGTCCAGCCGTTTCGGAGATTAGATGGAATAAACAGACAAACAGACAAAAATTTTAAAAAGTGTATTTTTGTTATAAGTACTGTTTATACTATCATATGCATTTAGTAAATTTCTGTAATTTTGGTGTTACAAACAGACAATTCAATTTTATTTATTTGTATCGATTTAATTTTGAAAGTTATCAAAGTGACCAGCGAACATTTTTAAAAGAGTGGTTATATGTTTAACGTGTGTATCTGTGCGTCTGTCTGTGGCATCGCAGCTCCCAAACGGATGATCCGATTTAGATTTAGTTGTTTTTTGTTTGAAAGGTAACTTGATCGTGAGTGTTACTAACTATAATTCAAGAAAATCTTTTCAACCGTTTGAAGATCATCAGCTCTTGTTTCGTGGGATATTAAAATGTTCAATTTAATATTATTATTTTTGAAAAGAGGAATCGAAATAGGGATCTTTATGATCTACCTAGTACTGCTGCACTACGCAATATAAGTCCACTGCTGGACATGGCTTCTCCCGCGATTAGTAGGATTTTTGAATCGTCACGCTTAGTTGGCAGTAGGATTAACGATCGCAGTACCAGAAGTTTTCGCACCTTTGATGCTGCTTTCCACCGCCGGTCTGGGTGTTTGTTCTGGTGTAACGCTATATGCTATAGTCCGACTGAAGCGTGGTTTGAAAGCCAAACTGGAAAAGAATCCTCTTCTAGTTTCGGCCGAAACCGAAATCGAAACTATTGTTGACAAGTTAAAATTTTCAATGTACCCTGAAATCTAGTGTTTTCCTACCTTGGTAACAAGATTGTTTCGATTGAGTTGAATTAAAAGCTTTGATTTACTTTTATGTAAATTATTTGATTTTCAGAAACACTTGAATTATTAGCTAACATAGTATGGTCATTGCACGCTACTGCGTTGGTCGTTGACGGAATGGTCTTTATTCTTCTTCTTAATAACTGGCTTTACGGCTCTGGGATCTAACCCTTCAGAGCCTAAACGACGGAATGGTCTAGTGTGGGTTGTTGATTTTTTTTTTACAATAAATATTCTTTGCATGTGTTGATATGGTAAAGGTCATAATATGGAACTTTGTAGTGGGTAGAGACCTTAACAGCGAATAGTTGCACTTATTCTATTTATAAATCCAAAAGGGATTCTGTATTGTAAACAGAAACAGAAACAGAAACAGAAACAGAAACAGAAACTTTTTTATTCAATATAGATTATAAATAATGCTTATTGAAAGTCACTCCTTTGTATAATTACCACTGGTTCGAAAAAAAAACCTCTGTCCTGGGAAGAACCAGCAAGAAACCCAGCGGGACTTTTTTTTTTAAAATAACAGCTTACAATCATGTATGTTACACAAATTAACAACACAACAAATTAGAAATAGCTTGGTAGCGATCACCTCATTTCCAGGGGTTATTATGATCTATAAATTCTTTAATACTATAATAACCCTTTTTATACAAACTTAGTTTAATAAAGTTTTTGAACTTTGAGCAGGTCAAATTTTGTATATTTTCTGGAATTTTGTTGTAAAAGCGTATACATCGCCCCAAGAATGAATTACTGACTCGATGGAGTCGAGTAACCGGTACTACTAGCTTGTGTCTGTTCCTAGTATTTACAGAATGAATATCACTTATTTTTGTAAAACTACTTTTATTTTTGTGTACGTACATTACATTTTCATAAATGTATTGAGAGGCCAAAGTTAATATATTAATTTCCTTAAATTTTTGTCGCAGCGACTCTTTAGGCTTTAAATCATAAATTGCTCTTATGGCCCTCTTCTGTAAAACAAATATAATTTCAGTGTCAGCTGCGTGTCCCCATAGCAAAATACCATACGACATTATGCTATGGAAATAGCTAAAGTAAACTAGTCTAGCTGTTTCAACACTAGTTAGACTTCTAATCTTTTTTACGGCATATGCTGCAGAACTAAGTCTGCTTGCTAGTTTTGATATATGGGGGCTCCATTGAAGCTTCGCGTCTAGTGTGATTCCAAGAAAAATGGTGGTATCTACAAGACTCAGTTTCTCCCCATTTAAAGTTACATTAGTATTTAATTGTTT
Source organism: Parnassius glacialis (assembly GCA_033319125.1). Taxonomy (NCBI): domain Eukaryota; kingdom Metazoa; phylum Arthropoda; class Insecta; order Lepidoptera; family Papilionidae; genus Parnassius; species Parnassius glacialis. Next base: position 39,920,562 of record JAVANC010000016.1, read on the forward strand.
GACATTTGGAGTCATAAATTTCATACATTTCGTTTTAGTGCCATTTAAATGCAAATTATTAACATTGAACCAATTTACTAATTTAGATATAGCATTATTTACTTCGTCATATTTTAGCAATTGTCGACTTAATTTGAAAATTAAAGAAGTGTCATCTGCAAATAATACTATATCATGGTTATCTCCTACTATGTAAGGCAAGTCATTAATGTATACAAGAAACAGAAAGGGGCCTAGAATTGAGCCTTGAGGCACGCCCATCTGTACCATCGACCCGGAAGAACTCATACTGTTAATGACAACTTTTTGCGTTCTCTTACTTAAATATGAAATAATTAATTTTAGAGCATCACTTCTTACACCGTAGTGTTGAAGTTTCCTGATTAATGTTTCATGGTGAACACAATCGAAGGCTTTGGATAGGTTACAAAATATACCCAAAGCATCCTGTGAATTCTCCCATGCATTAAATATATATTTAATCAGCTCAACACCGGCATCAGTTGTCGAGCGACCCCTTGTGAAACCAAATTGATTTTTATGAAGTAAATTATTTATATTAAAGAAATTTAACATTTGATGAAGAATAATTTTTTCAAAAATCTTACTAAGTGTTGGTAGTACAGAAATAGGTCTAAAATTAGCGGGGTCTAATGTACTACCAGATTTAAATAAAGGTATTACTTTACTATACTTCATTAAATCAGGAAACACACCAGATTCGATACTAGTATTAAAAATAGTAGCTAAATGAGGCGCGATTGTATCTATTATAGACGCAATAACTTTAACGGAAATCCCCCACAGATCCGCAGTTTTCTTAACATCAATAGTTTTAAAATATTTTACAATATCTTTTGATGATACTTTATGAAATGTAAAATTCTTTGTACACGCATTTACATTTTGTTTAAGTAATGATTCGGCGACCGCAGGAGAAGAATTCAGTGACTTAGTGGTTAATATCGGAATATCAGTAAAATATTTCTCAAAAACCATTGCAACGTCCTGATCTGATTCGGTTAATTTGTTATTAACACTTAACTGGTAGTTTGAATTGCGAGAGTTAATCTTACCAGTTTCGCTATTAATTATACTCCATGTCATTTTAATTTTATTAGAAGCCGTCTTAATTTTGTTGCTCAAATGCAAAGACTTGGCTGTGGAGCACACTCTTTTAAATATTTTTGAATATTTTTTTACATATTCCCTAAATTCGACGCTATGATTATATGACCTTTCATGGTAAAGATCATATAACCTATGTCTGCTCTTATGGACTCCTACTGTCGCCCATTCATTAAATGACTTCCGACTGTTCAAGGAGAATGTCTTAGAAGTAAAAGTATTATTAAATACATTGCAAATAAGCTTAAATAATGTTCCATACAAAAAATTTGGATCATTTTGGTATGTAAGTGATGGAAGTTTTTTCACTATGTTACTTCTAAATTTCTCCAAGCGACGTGCATTTACTGGAACAAACACAACTTTCTTATCTACTTGCTTTTTGTGAACATATGGTAACGAAACTACTTGTCCACAGTGATCAGAACTTAATTTTTGAATTATACATTTATGCAACGGCTTCACATTTGTAAAAATGTTATCTATACATGTTGCACTAGATTGAGCAATACGCGTTGGCTCTAAAAATAAATTAAAAAGACCATATGATTTAAACAATGATCTAAATTTAATATTGATTGAGGAAGCTTCTAGGAGATTGATGTTAAAGTCTCCACATATTACAACAGATTTATTCCGTTTATTAAGCTTAGCAAAAACTTCCTCCATATTTTTTTCAAAAGTATCGTATATAGAACATGGGGGTCTGTAGACGCTCACAACAATGAGGTGCTCAAACTCAACACATGCTATTTCTACAGTTCGCTCAACAGAGAGGCTCACAATAGCTTTACGTTCTTTACATGACAATAATTTACTAGCTAATATTAAGGAGCCACCTCTTAAAACCGTTTCTCTATTGAAAGAACTGACCACCTGGTGATTACTGAAGTTAAACATTAAGTTATAAGCTTTTAACCAATGTTCAGTAATACATAAAATATGAATATTGTTGCTATTTAAGAACAACTCAATTTCTAACTCTTTGCCTACCATGCCTTGTATATTTTGATGCACCAGGTGTATACAATTTTCATTATCATTCTGTGGAGTCAAGATTTGTAAGCTACATTCTAAATTATTTAAATTATTACAACTGCTAGAGATTACCTCTATTGTCTCATTTTCTAATTTAAATTACTTGGAACTGATTCCAAATTACATATTAAGTCATTACACTGCTCAAAAGGAGCAGATGTCTGTGTAGCCAAGTCCTTGGCTGAGTTAATATATAAACAATAAGATAGCACATTTGCTATCTTATTGTTTATATATTATATATATTATTTATCAAATAGTTGTGTATTTCTTGCGTTAAAATAATTCATATTTAATATTTTTATTCAACACATTTTTTGCTGTACAGAGCGCAGAAGGTGAAGACGACGAATATACATTATCCATAGACGCATGTTCTTCTCCAATGAGAATAATTAAAAATGATCTAACGCCGCATAGTACTGGAATAGCCACGAAGCTGGACAGCGGCCAACCTTTGACAAGCAATCAAGCCTCCACAGAACTATACGGACTAAGTTTACAGCAAACTAAAGAAAACCTTTACAAAGATATGCCTTCCAGCAGTAAAAATTATAACAATGAAACTGGTGTGAAAAATAAGTGTTTTATAGGAGAAAGTTCGCTCCAATGGAGCAATCTAGAAACGATGAATTTGCAAAATAAAGAAAAAGATAAGAATATAGTTAAAAGAAACGATATTTTGAACAATGGCAGTAGAAGATATAGCGACAGCAGCGCACTGAAAAATAATCGCAATTCACACGCGCTAGTTCCAGCCAGTAGGTTCACGACGACGTTAGTCGACGAGGATCAGCTCCGAGCGAGCACTTCAAGCGAGAGTAAGTCGAATAACAACTTGAATGACGCCATTCGCGTCGCACACAATTTACCGATAGTAACGAAGGCCAAAAAGTGTAACGTTAAACCTGGCTTCATGATCAACGACGTCTAACGGAATTTATATAATTTAATTTAGTTAAAAATTATAAAATCAATTTGTAAGACATAATTAAAACTATCTCTGAATAATTTGGACACCTTATTAATGAGATTCTTAATATTTTTCATTCATCAGAATATACTTGACGCATTGTAATCAAATTTCAGCGAACAATAACACGTATATGTGAATATAGGTAGCCTAATTTTACTGTAAAAATCCAAGTGAAAAGTTACATTAACTGTGGTATAATATTTTCAGATTGTGAACGTCGTGCTGATCCCACAAAGGCTTTTCTTGTGTAGAGCAAATGACAAATTGTTTAAATGTTATAATTTATACACGAGTGCAAAAATTTTAAATGTGACTATTTTTTAATTTAAATAAAATTAATGAAAATGTTGTTTATCAATAGGAGTTTGTATTATATTCAAATATAATTGATCATTGTCTTATTATTTAAACCTACTCTTTATTTTAAAAAAAGGGTCTCCAGTTCTCTATACTCACCATTGAAACAGCAGCATTAAGCTGCTATTGTACGCAGATATTCTGTGAGCGCGTAGTCCTTCTCCGATCAAATCGACCCATTCCTAATACAACCATAATATTATATTTCATTATGACTGCCATGTATGAAGTTTGTTGTTTGAATGTTCTCCTCAAATATCTTGCAATTCAACGTAATTTTCAAATACACAAGGGCTATTCATGAAATACGTCACCCAAAATTTCGACTTGCTGCGACCTCCCTAACAAAATGATGACATCAAGCAAGCTCCTTAATTTATAATACACTTAATGCCAAATACTCAAACGCCACTCAATTTTAAGATGTTAAGTCACGTGGTGATACAGTCACTGATAAGCGATAGAAGTAGCACGAGACTTAACGGCATCTTAAAATTGTGTAGCGTATGAGTATTTGAGTAGAAAATCATGATACTTTTATTAAAATAATGGTACTCTTAATAGATACCATTGCGGAATGAGGAGGTTAGGAGTGGGGGAGGAGGTCACCTTTATACTCGCACGGATTAATAGTATAATTACCATATTTCAAAACGATCACATTAAATATCACTATTTATTATTGAGAAATATGTAAGTAGGTACTTAAAATTGTCTCGCGCTGTAAAACACACGACCGTTCTTTACTCGCTTTATTTTAGGACTGGCGGTACAATAAATAAATATATGTCTTGTAGTGTTATGCTACTTACTTATCATTTTACATTAATTTAAATCCATTTTTCCATTCTGTTTCGATTTTCTGCATTCACTTCAAAACTGGATATTTTACATCACCTTTATTTCCATAGGATCCTGTAACGATTTTAAACCATAAGAACACAATCACAAATCATTTCTACTTCGTATTTTCACATTATCAGCACTTTTAAATTGGTGTCAATGAAGTCTACCTTTTTTCGATCTTTTAGTTAGTTTTCCTTAACTCTACAATTTCGGGCTTTGTGTGGGTAGTTGCGCTACCTTTTTTCCTATATCAATAATATCTCCTTTTCCACTTAAATCTTGCCGTTTTCTTATTACAAGCCTAAAACTAAAATTTGACATGTTTTGTTATTGTTGTTTATTTGGTTGTCATGGCAATTTTTATTCAAATTCGTTACCGATATGATGTTTTATCTCGATATTTTCACATAAATACTCTTTGGCTGTAGGTCATTTACAATAAATTTCGTTTTAATTTAAATAATTTCTCGTTCTCTCTAAAAAGGTATAAAAGCCAAACAATTGGAGAATACAGGACAGTCTCGCTTCAGTTCTCAAACGAGAAACATCTACTATGTCCTTGGGCAAACCAAAGCGTGCAAAGGTAAGTACGAAGCATCTTCATAACTGCACTACCTATGGTTTGTGGCATTAAAAATACACCACACCATACTACGCGCAACACTGTTTTACTACACCCAAACGATCTACATGCAATTCTCGTAATACAGGTTCCTTTAACTTACTCGGTACCACTAAACGGTATCCCTAGACTAAAGACTACGCAACGCCAACCATTACCAAACAGGTTGGTAATAAGCTATACCTAGACTACGCATCCTCTGTCTAGTTCATTGCGTCTTACAAAATATGCTTTTAAGTCATTCTTACAATCGTTAAGCCAATCCGTCTTTATAAAATTTTTGATCTTAATTAAAATTGTTATCTTTACAAGCAGTTTCTCTTACGTTTTCCCTCGTAATTGGTAAAAAATGCTGAATGAAATTTAAATATGTGTATTCCTCTTTCAATCGTTTTTCTTTACCTACTGGTAGCCGAGACAAGGAATCTGTGGCGTTACATACGACATACTCTATTGTATAGTCATAGCCGGCTAAAATTATTGCCCAGCGTTGCATAGTATTAGTATAGTATAGTACCTATTGCCATGACGGGTTATGCATGTTTTATCGCCAAAAGCAGTGACTAACGGTTTATGATCTGTACTTAATATAAAATTTCGACCGTATAGATATTGGTGAAATTTACGCACACCAAAAATTATAGCAAAAGATTCTCGTTCAATTTGTGAGCATGCTCTTTCAGCTGTATTGAAAACACGTGACGCGTAAGCCACCGGTGGTTCATCTGCTTTTGAACAGATATGTGAGATGACAGCGCTACTACTCGCATCAGTCGTTAGTACCAGAGGCAACTCAGCGGCATAGTGAGCTAGCACTTTGCTAGATACCAATAGATGCTTCAACGCTTGTTTACATCCTGCATTCCATTCATATGTGACATCTTTTATCAACCGACTTCAAAAAGGAAGAGAGGCTTACAATTCTTCGGAATCTTTTTTTTTTATGTATGTACACCGATTACTCGAAGATGCATGAACCGATTTGGAATATTTTTTTGTTTCAAAGGACTTCCCAGGTGGTCTCACTTAAATTTTATCCCACCGTCCGACATGGAGACCGGCGTGATGATTCCGTCTCGCACCATCTCATCTAGCGCCGGGCAGGCAGGAATATGGGCCATGCTCCCTCCCGCAGGCTAAATACTTGCCCGCCGGTGAAGCGCCCCAAGCCATCCTTGAAAAATTTAGAGTACCTGTAACTAAATTCCTTTACATCAAAAACATTGTTTAAATTATTTATTTTAAGTACATTGCATGTTGGTATAGGTATAGATATACCTATCTCATTGAGCCAACAGTTACAGTTACACTTATTAAAAGATGTCTTCATTCCACGGCGACTCTTTCCCTGGAAAAAAAAAACTATGATTACAAGGCGGACACTCGATTTGGAGTAGAGACAACTAAATCTGCGACAAATGATAAAAATTAATTGTTTTATGAAGATGAAAATTTAGTTCAACATTATAAGCCAAAGCCGAAGCAAGTTTCGATGATCATGCGGCACAAAAAAGGCACATTACAATCCAAGATTATTTTTTGAAAAGTTATGTTTCCGTAAGAGGGCGACACTATGCTACACGCTGATATAACTAAAAGGTTGGTAGACGGTGTGAGGGAAAAATGGTGATATAGGTACAATTCCGTAGCCGACTGCAGGCAGCAGCAACTGGCGACGTGTCGTCGCGACACGACTGGTTTCTATGTAGTTCTATGAAATACCTTCCGTAGCTAGCGACACGTCGTTTGCCGCTACGGGCCGAGTGGAAGACGACACTGTCGCCCGACCGCAGATGAAGAGTGCTGCTAACGTCCAAGCGACACGTTGAATTTTTCTCAAAAAATGAGTTCCGCCGATTCCGATTAAGAGAAACTGATAAACCAGGTGGCCCAATATCCCGCACTGTACGATGCATCTCACAATAATTATTTAGAGTGTGATAAAAGATAATATTTGAAAAAATATAGGAAAGGAGTTAAATAAAAGCGGTAAGTACCTATTTTGTTTACATAAACAGAGAACGCACAGAACATTCGGAACAGATTGGAACACGGGCTGCTGCCGCCTACAGTCGGGTTCGGAATAATGACTGCAGCGACATAATGCCACGACATGTCGCGGTGACACGTCGCCTGCTGCTGCTGCCTGCAGTCGACTACGGAATTGTACCTTAAGAGTTAACTTTGTTAAAAAAATAATACGCTATAAATGTAATATAAATAAATCTATTTTCTCACGTGGTAGAGCCATGCTGCATATTGCATTATGCATGCATATTACTGGAATAGTTATTTATTCATTAGCACGAATGGGTTGGCTCGACCCGGGGAAAAGAGCAGCTAACGCTGCTGTGTTTCGTATGGTTAGCGTAGAGAATCGGATACCCTTTTTTACTGGAAACGAAGCATTCCATCTTAGTCCTCACAGTTGACAACGCATTAACATTGTGATTAGTAATCCAGGATAGATTTATATGTCAATTGGCCACAGCATCCACTTACCATCAGGTGAACTGTGTGTGTCACCCCTATCTTGTAAAAAAACGCGCTCATCCATTCGGAGATAGGTAAGTACATTATAATATAAGAATTAGTATCTTCTACTTTCAATTCTTCTAGTACCAACTTACAGTACCTATTGTAAATCCATAGTTCATACTAAATATATGGTAAATATAACTATAGGTGGTCAACTATAATAAGGTTCTGTAACTGACATTTAAGGCACATATTAATCTTTATATATAAAAATTACGTGTCACGTTGTTTGTCCGCAATGAACTCCTAAACTACTGAACTGATTTCAATGAAATGTTTCACAATGTGTGCAGTTTGGTCCAACTTGAGAGATAGGATAGTTCTTATCCCGATAAGTGACCCTCAATTTTTTTATTGTGAATTTAATGATTTTTTTTTTAGGACTCATGGTCGTCGGAAAGGGCAGAACAAGGTCTGCCTGGTCAGCTAGTTATAAACATAAATAACAGAATTTAGCAATTCTGTTAAATCGATAAAGTACATTTGTAAGTACATTAATAAGGGCAGTGATCAGGCGGCTTGCGTGCTAGAAAACAAAAAGGACAAAGTCAAATTATATGAGAGTAGGCGTTATTTGAGTAGTTCGGAGGCAGTTTGGAGGATTTTAGGGTTTTCCATACATGAAAGATTTCCCGCTGTCACACATTTAGCTGTCCCACCTTGAAAATGGCCAACGACTATTTTTATGCCGACAAACTCGCCGACAAAGTTAATAGCCCACAAAAAATGAAACTGTTAGCATTTTTTGATTTATGTCAAACAGATGATTTTGCTAAAACCCTTCTATATGCGGAAGTAGGTGCCTTCATATTTTGTATGGCTATAAAATGAATTTGTGAGAAGGAAAAGAGGAAAACCCGTAGATGGCTGGCCAGGAATGATGAAAGAACACGCTCTAAGTAGAGTGTACACGGTTCACCCGAATAACACAGAGTGTTACCATCTTCGCTTACTTCTGCACGAGGTTAGGGGTCCATCATCCTTCGATGACTTTGAAGACTGTCAACGGTGTCCTGCAACCAACTTTTCAATTAGCTTGCATGAAACTTGGCTTGCTAGAGGACGACAAACATTGGGATTCTGCCCTAGAGATGTAGCAGCCTTATGCGAGTCGCCATTTAAAATGCGTGAACTTTTTTTCTATAATGCTGGCATTCTGTCAGATTACAGACGCACAAGTCTTTGGGTAAAACACAGGTATAGCCTATTAGAAGACTACAAACGACAAGTGGAAAGGCTTTCTAGCATTATAGATGAACATCTAGCAGATGAATTCTACAATAAATGTCTGGTCACAATAGAAGCTGTATTACCATTAGGAGGACAAAGCCTACAGCAATAAGGGTTGCCTCAGCCTCAGGCTTACACAATAACCGGGACTTCCTGAAGGAAACATGTTACGATGTCAATCCCTAAGCAGAGCTGGTGTCAAGTGGTGAAGGCTCTCTAACTAATGACTTTGTTCATTGAACAGGCAAGACTTTTCTTTTAAATTTACAGTTGGCCAAAGTGAGAAGCAATCTTGATAGAATAGAATAATTTTTTATTCAATATTATACTTATTGAAAGTCATTTTTTATTTACCACTGGTTCGGAAAATACCTCAGTCCTGGGAAGAAACAGCAAGAAACCCAGCGGGACTTTTTTTTTAAACATAATTTCACTTAACAATAATTTTGTTTATACAATTTTTAAATGATATTTTCATAGAACCAGCATGGTGGCGATCACCCTATTCCCAGGGGTTATTTTCATTCATGTATTCCTTGATATTATAATAACCCTTCTTGTACAGTTTTTCTTTAATAAAACTTTTAAACTTGTTTATTGACAAACTTTGAATATGTTCTGGGATTTTGTTCTAAAAGCGTATACATTGCCCCATAAATGAATTACTGATTCTGTGGAGTCTAGTAACTGGCATTACAAGCTTATGTTTGTTCCTAGTATTTAAAGTATGCACATCCTTATTCTTATTAAAGCTATTTATGTTTTTATGCACACACATTACATTCTCATAAATATATTGGGATGCAAAAGTTAATATGTTTATTTCTTTAAATTTTTCTCTGAGGGACTCTTTACAATTTAGGTTATAAATCGCCCGTACGGCTCTCTTTTGCAAAACAAATATAGCTTCAATATCAGTCGCATTACCCCATAGCAAAATTCCATAAGACATTACGCTATGAAAGTAACTAAAATACACTAATCTAGCTGTCTCAACATCTGTGAGACTTCTAATCTTTCTTACAGCATATGCTGCAGAACTAAGTCTGCTTGCTAATTTAGATATATGGGGGCCCCATTGAAGTTTCGCGTCAATAGTAATACCAAGAAAAATAGTGTTATCCACAAGACTCAACTCCTCCCCATTTAACAGCACATTGGTATTCGAATGTTTTACATTAGGTATTGTAAATTTAATACACTTTGTCTTATTGCCGTTTAAGAGCATATTGTTGGCGTTAAACCAGACGAAAAGATATCTCCTTAGCGGTCATATCCGCCGAAATTGCTGCCGCTCTGCTGGAAGAAGGTTAAACTGCACACTCCGCGTTTAAACTTCCTTTCGATTTGATACTAAACGAAACGCCACTCTGCAATATACCCAAACAAAGTAATATGCAGAAGTACTCCGCAAAACGAAATTAATTGTTTGGGATGGGAGCACTATGGCTCATAAAGGGATTTTCGAAGCCCTAAATAGATCTTTACAAGATATTAGGAATAATAATTGTCAAATGGGAGGAGTTACTGTATTGTTAGCAGGCGATTTCCGGCAGACTTTACCTGTAGTGCCGAGAGGAACGCGAGCGGACGAAGTTAAAGCGTGCGTGAAGCGGTCCCATTTGTGACCATCAGTGACAAAACTGAGCCTTACCAAAAATATGACAGTTTATATTAGTTACTGCCAGCATTAATTGTTACTGCCGGACAGTTCTCAGACCTGTTGCTTAAAATAGGAAATGGTGATTTCCCGGAGCTGGATAATAATACAGTTCTTCCTACAGAGTTATCCTTACAGGGAATGCTCAGCCACCCAGGCTGTGGCAGCCAGTCGGATATACGACGGTGTACCTAAGCAGCCACGAACTCCTGGCTTCGGCAACCATAAAAGCGCGCTTGATTGCACGGCAGCCCGTTGGCTGCGCGCAGCCAGAGCGAGCAGGCGAATTGTATGTGGATGCTTTCAGTCACCGCGCATTTGTCGCAGCAGTCAGATGTATTTTGTGTTCCGAAACCACAAAATGACTTTCGATACGGAGAAATTTATTCGCGAAATTGATATCCGTAAAGCAATATGGGATATATCTTCAGAAGAATTGGTACAATGATCGTCAACTGTTCGTCCATTGGCTGTTTAAAAGTGGCTGCTGAAATATTTCGGCCGCCGCAGCCTGGCTGCGTACCCAGGCTGCGGTGTAGTGCACAGCGTAGCCTGCTGATTCTAGCACCCGAAGGAAAAACAAAAAATATTGTTTACAACGAAATATTGCGGTAGGTGTAGTATTTCTATTACGTTGTAAAAAGGTCCCGTGTCACTTGAACAGATCAAAGGCCGAGCTACATGTTCATAACATATAACAAAAGTTAATTTTATTTTCATGTTTATTTAACCTTTAAATCCCTACACTATAATATAGATTGTTATATTTTATAAGTATTCAAACATTTTAACATAATAATTTATACGTTATAACAAAATTAATAACGTAAAAGACCAATTAAAAATCCTATTAGAAGCATTTTCTTCTGGGTTGTTCATGTACTGTGAAACTTACAGCGAGCGCTAACCATCCGAGCTAATATGGTTCTCATTAAATTATGTCCGAAAGTAAATAAAAACAAATTTGCGATACAGTATGCAGGTGGATACTATAGTAGTTTATTTTTTGGTATGTCTGCAGAGTAATTCATCTGTGAGTATTATATGGCTGTGCGAGTGAGTTATCGTTGTCACCCCTTAATGTTTGGTACTCGGGGCGTACCGCCCCTCCCCCCTTTACGCCGCCACTGCTCGTCTATTGGTCTAGTAGTCGTAAACGCTAATGATCGTGAGGTCCCGAATTGGAATCCCAGGTCAGGCCAAAATCAGTTATTGGGTTTTTCTTCCAAGAAATCTTGAGGAGTCAGGAAGTTGGTTGGAAGTGCCTCGGAAAGCACATAAAGCATTGAACTATGAAAGTGAAAGACACCTGTGTTTGCGCACACTTGTGCACTATAATCCTGTCCTGCAAAGATGGTCTCCGTTAATACTGGACGCCTAAGTTTTGTTTGGAAAACATTAAAAGTTAAAGTTACAGCCTATATACGTCCCACTGCTGGGCACAGGCCTCCTCTCATTTTTAAGAGGGTTTTAGGGCAAGTAAATGTCTGCCGTGTAGCCCCAATGTTGAAACACACAGGTGTTCTGCCCGGAGACCGGCCAACGCTCCGAGTGGTAGTTCGAAGTTATTGTATATACATATACTGCTTTATTTCGAAACTTTGATAGCGTGATTTTGGCTTCGACGTGTTTCGCTTGTGGCTTCCAGTATATATTACTATACACTTTGCTTGTGGCGCGACGAAAACGCCGCCACATATTATGTAAAGCAGTAGGTATGTAAGAAAGATTAATTTATTAGTAATATAATTAATAGAATCAGGCGTTATTTTGCGGAAGTACATTATATTAAATTTGACAAAAAATTACTTTGCGTACATCCGCTAGATAAAATAAAATGATCTGTCTTACCTAGTTTGAAGAGCACCTCCCGCCCTCCTTCAATTGCGTGCACTATCCCCGTCACCACTAATCCCAGCACCACTACACTAGGAAAGACACAGCACTGACGACAATACGACACGTTTCGCCTCTACACGAGGCATCCTCAGGTGATATGTATATCACCTGATATGTAATGCTCTTCAAACTAGGTAAGACACATCATTTTATTTTATCTAGCGGATGTACGCAAAGTAATTTTTTGTCAAATTTAATATTATTAGTAATAATGTATTCCATCTAGCTGTGGTAGCTCAGGGGCTAAACGCTCGCTGTAAATTTCATAGTACGCCAGGTACACCAACCTGGGTTCGATCCCCGCCAGCACCAAATTAATTGCAATTTTAAGTGCTGATTTACCTCGGGCTCAGCGGTGAAGGAAAACAACGAAAGGAAACCCGCATGAAATAAGAAAAGAAGTGAAGTTCGCCAACACGCACATCTAAATCGCACAGTGGTGGACCATAAATCTTCCAGATGGTATGGATGGTATATCGCGAGTTTTGTCGCGATGTGCGACGGAGAAATTGAGCGGCTGGAATTAGTCCGAACAATTCCTCAGAGCACTCCCCGTGGTACATGCGATAAAATACGCAAAGAGATGCAACATCTCTACGCAGTGTCAGTGAGTCAGGCCGATTGGAAAAAACTCGGTCGTCGACGATTCGAACTGCTCTGCGGTGGATGTGGTCAAGTGGAAGGAGCTGGCACCGGGGAGCCCCGGCCCAGAGATGAGAACAACCCTCCACCTCCCATGGCCCCACCGACCCTCAGGTCATACGGGCCGAATCTCGGGAGATGCGCGCGGTACTTGCGCGTGGCTCTTTTCCCACGCGCACTAGAGATGAGAACAGTATTCCATGTGAGGCCGAACCTGCGCCTTGTAAGGTTGCAGGCGGTGTGCCGGCATGAAATACTGTTCCTCTCTGCTGAGCACGCCAAGCTTTTTAGAGGCCAATTTGGCCTTTTCTTCCAAGTGACCACGAAACTGCACGTGACTCGATGTGCCGACCCCGGGATTCCGATATTGGCTGAGGCAACAAGGGAAGTCCCTTGAAACTGAGGAGATACGACAAAAGGACGCGGTAAACGCGTAAACTTATGTCTACTGGGGATTGAACTGGACTAGATTTAGTCGCCCCCAATCCGAGACTTTGTTCAACAAAGTCTCGACTTCAGCAGACACAAGTTTGTTTCGGTACTTGGCAACTTTTTCCCGAGAAATACTGGCACGGCCGGTGTATAGAGCATCACTAGTGTTGTCATCTGCATAGCAATGTATGTTCCTGGTTTGCAACATACCATTTATATGCAGAAGAAACAGCGTTGGTGATAGCACGCAACCTTGTGGAACACCAGCGTTAATAGGCTTGTAATCGGAACACGCACCGTCTACTACGACCTCGATGCTCCGATCAGCCAGAAAACTGGTGATCCAATTGCACAATTTCTCGGAAAGCCCATAAGAAAGAAGCTTCGAAAGAAGCGCTTTGTGCCAGACCCGATCGCCTGCGCCCATCTATGTGTTAGGTAAACAAGAAGATCACCAGCTGAGCGACTCCGACGGAAACCGTACTGGCAGTCACTAATCAGCTGGTGCTCCTCAAGGTACCGCATGAGCTGGCAGTTAATAATGGACTGCATTATTTTAGAGAACAATGTGATGGCGATGGGCCTGTAATTGGACGGATCAGAGCGGTTACCTTTTTTAGGGATCGGGTGCACGAAAGCTCTTCCATGAATTCTAGACAACGTCTAGGGAGTAGGAGTACCGAAAAAGACGCATTAGAACCGGTGCCAATTCTGGAGCGCACGTCCTCAGCACAATTGGCGGGATTCCGTCAGGCCCACTCGACTTGTGGATGTCCAGGGAGATGAGTGCTTTGCGTACTGAGCTCTGTGAATCGCACATCAGGCATAGAGCACTTACACTGTGGAATGGTCGGCGGTGTGTTCCCCCCGTCATCAAGAGTCGAGTTGGACGCAAAAAGGGAGACTTTCTCTTTTGCGGCGTGGGCCAGTGAGTCATCCTCCCTGTGCAGAGATGGTAATGAAGGCTTACATAAATTCCCTTGGACAGCCTTGGCGAGAGACCAGAATGCGCGGGTTCCCGAAGAAAGGCGAACTAGTTTCTCGCCAGTTCTGCCTATGTGCTCTGACTTAGCCTTGGCAATAACTCTTTTGAAGGACCTGGAGGCGAAGTTATACTTCTTTTTAAGCATGCTGGTGTTTATATCCCTATTCACCGAAGCCTCAGCCCATGCCTGATAACATTCCAGCTTACTGCGTAATGCAGTCTTACAGGAGCGACCAAACCAAGGCTGAGATCTGCCTCCGATGGGTACCACAGATGATGGAATAAATGGTTCCATTCCCTATATCACCACATCGGTGACAGAGTCAGCAACAGCGGTGGGATCATCCGGCGAGAAGCAAACCCGCCCCCATGGGTAGGATGCAAAGAAAGACCGCATTCCGTCTCAATCCACCGACCTGTAATGCCAAACACGGCGGCAACCTGCAGAACGCAACTTGGAGAGCGTGAGTGGCACCACAATCCGTTTCAGACAATGGTCCGAAGAGCTGAGAGGGGCATCGACGGAAACCTGATATCCGTTCGAATGAGAGATCAGCAGAAGGTCTACCAGGAAAGGTGTATAATCCTCCACATCTGGAATCCGCGTAGGCAAAGTAAACAGTTGTGTCAGACTATATGCCAAGGCAAAGTCATAAACAGATCTCCCCGCATGATCGGTTAAACGTGAACCGAGCCATTCGGCGTGGTGGGCGTTAAAATCGCCAAGTATCACTATCTCTACGGATGGGATCTGTTGTAGCAAAAAATCTGTAGCCATTTGGACGTCGTCGATGAGTCGGTCTGTGTCGACATTACCGCTGTAGGGCCTATACAGGCACCCGTAGACGCGGAGATGGTCGTCGCTGTCTACGCGCAGCCAAAGGATGGACAGGTCCTTACCTTTAAGACTGCCGAGGCGTCGAGAACAGATATCCTCTCTGACGTATACGCAAACTCCAGACCGGGGCATAAAGCGTCACCCGGAGAGGACGCCTGCGCCTCGGTCAAAAAGAGCAAGGCCGGCTTCGCCGTCTCTAGATGGTAGATGGTAGTGGACGGCGTTAAGGTTCGAGTGAAGACCCCTTATGTTGCAGAAGTTCACGGATTTTTACGTTGGTATTCTGTGAAGTCGTGGTACTGCCTCGGTTCGAGCCGGCCCATCCACGCTACAGCAAAAGCTGTAGCGTGGCTCTACCACTCTTAGAGTATATAAAACTAAAGTAACTAATGAACTTACAGTCCACCTGATGGTAAGCGGCTACTGCAGTCCATGGACACCTGCAGCCAACATCAAATTAAGAAGGCTATAGTTACAGTGTCATCTACAATGGAATGCCTCACAGCCGGCTCTAATAATTAATTAAAATTAATAATCTAATTATAATACTATAATTATACCGTTCAAGCCCAAACACAGCAGTGAGCACTTCTACGAGGGGCACACTGAAATGTTCGGGAATAGAATATTTCGGATTGAGTTACAATAAAACCTTTTTTAGAATTTGAATACTGGCCTTTTAGAATCTTAATGACATTCAAACAAAAAAAAACTATGTTGGTTTAAAGTTGACACGTCGTGATCGTGTCGTGATCAGTCAGCAGTTTGGGTCTTCGAAGACGAGGTCAAACCAACGAAAGTGGTTCGCTCCCGCAGCGTGTCAAAGAAAATGGACGCTACGTTTGTCTCGAAAAAAGGGCATGTTGCTACAATTCCTTTACAGGAACGCAGAACGGTTACCGCTGAGTGGTATATCACGGTTTGTTTGCCAGAAATGATAGCCGAACTCCGAAAAAATAACCCGAAACGTCGCATCATCTTACATCACGATAATGCGAGTTCCCATACGGCTCGGAAGACAAATGATTTTTTGAAGCAGGAAAACGTTGAGCTGATGAGCCATCCTCCGTACAGTCCTGACCTGAGCCCAAACGATTTCTTTACATTCCCTAGAATGAAAGATTTATTACGCGGTCAACGGTTTGAAGACCCCGAAGCAGCTGTGAAAGCATACAAATCAGTCATTTTGTCAACATCAAGTTCAGACTGGAATTACTGTTTTAATGATTGGTTTGCACGAATAGAATAATGAATTAAGTAGAACGGAGAATACTTCGAAAAACAAAAAAATACAATTTAGCTATACCGTGCATGTGGTTTTTCTTATTCCCGATCATTTCAGTGTGCCCCTCGTACTTGGCGCCAGAAATTTGTTGCTACCCTAAGTAAGTTGGTTGCTAGACCTAATCCTAGCCAGTAAAGGAGTTCTACCACGTAATAAATCTTCATGAAGTTGATGATTAATAAATGGATCCAAATTGTTGTTCTTTATATCTGTTCAAGAATTTTACTCTCTCATATACATGATTTATTACTTTTACATGGGCATCTTTGTAATCTATAGTACTTATTTGTTGTTTTTAAAGCTTTTAATAGGTACTTATCTAAATGGATAGAATTATGAGGAATGAAAAAAAAATGTTAAAAACATGTATGCAACCTTTATTAATATTTAATGCAAACCTTATCAACTATAAGATTACAAAGGGCGAGCTCAATGCTTATTAGCATTTTTTACCAGATAACCCTAGGTGTGATGGGATTAGTTAACTAGACTTAGATAATGAAATACCTAATTTCATAATACTTTCAAAATTTAACTTCTAAATATGATTGTAACACACACACATTTTTCAGGAAGCTCTCTGCTAAATAGAGAACCAAGCACTCCATCTTAATCCTCAGGGGTGACAGCATTTTAATTCTTAATCGAGGATAAAAGTAAATGTCTATGGGCCACAGCATTCACTTACCATCAGGTGGACTGTGTGCTCGTTTGTCACCCTATCCTATAAAAATAAAAAAATATTTGGACCAGCTTTTTTAGATTATTTGTGTCATTGTTCCTCGAAATTTTAATTAATTTGGGTAATTTTTTATTTATTAAAATTATGCTATTATATTCATAATTTTTAAAAAATTTGTTTTTGTATTGGTTAAATTCTTTTTTCAATAAGGGTAACTATAATATAAAGGGTAAACTAGCATACAGTATGGCGGATGCAAGTGGATGCTGGGGCCCATAGGCATCTACATCTATCCATGTAAGGCATCAAAATGCACATGCATCGTCACCCCTGAAGACTAAGATGGAATTTGTTTAAAGTAAAAATGATATCTGGTTTTCACCCACACCAAACAAAACAAATCAGCATTAAACTACTATTTTACGTAGGTATTCTATGAGAGCATGTTTCTTCACTGGTCAAGCCAACCCATTTGTCCTACAACCATAATTAGCTGCAACATAGTTCTGCCACAGCATATAAAGCTTACATAAACATACTTGTAAAAAAGTTGTTGCTTTACTAAATTATGGAAATTCCATTTAAAGGTGAGTATTTTAAGCCGACTCCAAAAAGGAGGAGGTTTTCAATTCGAGTGGTTTTTTTGTATGAGTGTTACACAATATCTTCGCAAATTGAGGACTGATTTTAATGATTCTTTTTTTTAATAAATAGGCTTTACCTGAAGGGTGGTCTCATTCAATTTTAAAGAAAAAATGGTGGAAAATAGGAAAAAAGTTTAATATTGGACTATTGTTTAAGGAATTTCATATGATATCTTCACAGATTGAGAACCGATTCAAGAGTAATCCTATAACAATTTCGAGAAAAAATTTCACCCCTAAGGGTAGTGAATAAATAACATAAAAATTATAATTATATAATGTTGAAATTGTATCAAAATACAAAAAGTAAAGAACGTCCTCCTTTTTGGAACTCCGTTAAAAACTATCCTAGAATACTTATACTTTCCCTTTAAAATTTAACAAAATAATTAAAGCTTACAATGCATAATATGCTAAGCTTAAGCTTAAAATGGTAATGACCAGATGCATATCACATAATAATATGTTTAACTTTTAATATTAAGCTTTACAAATGGCCACACTTCATTCTGTTTTCAATGATGGTACTTTGGGTGCCATATTGACCATTGACAGTAATGTGTTGAAAATCCCTCTGTGTTGAATACCAGGCCATAACAGTATCACAATTGAGAAGATGTATAACAAAACTATATTGTTAATAGACGATGCCATCCAAGCCAGTGTGCAGGACATGGTGATAGACATAATGTAGTACTGAAAATAAAAATAAAACAATAAATATTGTAGCTTCTACTACCAGCATTAAAAAATTATTTCCATCTTATCAAAACATTCAGTTTTTAAAATAAATCTAAAGTATATAATACATTCCATCAATGTTTTTGTTATACACCAGTTTAAAACATTTTTTGACATGGACTTTCCTGATGTACAGAGGATTGTGGAGGTCAAATTAAAGATCTCAGTACCAGATATTTTTATATTTGTTGATCCTTTCTGTCACTGATTATTTTTTTTATTTTGAATAGTAAACCAGATGTCACCTTGCACTGGCAGTGTAAAAACATTGACTACCTCATATTGCCTTATGGGTGATATAAGAGGTTTTACAGCTCCGTGGTGCAGTGGCTTAGCAATGAGTTACAGCAATGGGGGCCACGGGTTCGAGTCCCACGGAACAAGTATTTGTATGGCCTACAAATAATTGTTCCAGATCTGGATGTTTGTCCTTGTGCAATTTATGTGTGTAAACTGCATCCACAATACAGGAGAAAGTCCTAGTGTGGGCGTAACGTTTATATACCAAAATAAAATAAAAAAGAGGTGCCAGGGAAACAAACCTAGCAATGGGCAGCAGTGTCTTCCTAATAACAATTAAAAATAAATTACTGCCGTTGCCAATCTGCCTGCCAAGCGTAGCAACTATGGCAAATATCCCCCTAAGAGGCAATCTATGGAGGATCATTGTTTATATATACCAATGTTTAAATATATATGTGTATATAAAAAAATTAAGATATCAGCGGCAGTGGGTTGAAGTGTGGCAATGGCCATTATTTCCCATTACAGGGTTGCCACCTTCTTTTTTTTACCCTTTTACATAGCAGGCCACTAAGAAATGCTTACCAGTGAGTAATAAATAAAAAATGTTTAATCTTTTTTTCTCAAAAACTACAGGCTTCCCCATACACCACTCACAGAGGGGTTCCCTTCCTCCCACAAAATCGACTGTAGGTTTTGTACATTCCTTCCAAAGATGTTTTAGTTATATCACTGTATTTTAAAAATTCTTACCATGCAAGGGCTATTTTCTCGTAAAGAATAGAATGTGTGAATGCTGTGCAAAATTTTGTTGTATTGAGTAACCAAACTTCTACAAATTTCCTCAAACATTTTTTCTTCCTGTCCTGTCCAGGAACCAGGGCTATAAATTATATTGCATATAAAAGGCACAAGGAAATCAATAAAATTGAAAACTAGGCCAACAATTGCAATTGTTGCAAGAAAATTTAGATCTAAAAGCCAAAGGAATAAATATGCCAGTGTTATAGATGCAACAATAGCACATGGATGCCACCGCTGTTCCCATAAAAATACCGCCTTCAGTGGCAAAAGCGCCATGCGCCAACTTTCTAATAATCTTTTCAAGTTTTTTACTTGTTGTTCCTGTAAAGGAAAAGATGAAATTGTATTGGTTTTATTTTTATAAATTGTAACACAATTCTGAATATAAGTTGTAACACAATTATAAGTGAAGGTATATTTAATGTGGTAGAGCCATGCTGCAGCTATATTAATAGTATAGTTGTAGCACAAATGGTTTGGCTCGACCGGGGAAGGACCACACTCACACAATACCAATGTAAAATAGCAGCTTAACACTGCTGCGTTTCGTATGGTAAGTATAGAGAACCTTAGTACTCATGGGTGACATCGCACCTGCATTGTGATTCTTTATTAAGGATAAATATAGATGTCTATGGGTCACAGCAACCACTTACCTTCAGGTGGACTGTGTGCCCGTTTGTCACCCTATCCTATAAAAATAAAAATATTTGGACCAGTTTTTTTACATTAGTTGTGTCACTATTCCACGAAATTTTAATTTTATTTGTGTAATTTTTTATTTATTAAAATTACGCTATTATTTTCACCTTCAGGGCCAATAAATTAAAAAATAATTGGTAAATCCAATTGAGCATACCTTAAGCGCATAAAAAAATACGTATAACATGATTATACGGAATTTTTAAAGTAGTTTAAATACATTTCGACAGCACTATCGGATTCAACACCCTCGAAACCCATGAAAATGATACCCATGATGAAAAAATTGATACCTATTGCAGCCACCATCTTGCATTTACATTTCAACAGCATTATCGGCTTCAACACCCGCGAAAACCATGAGAATGACACCCATGATGAATAAATTGATATCTATTGCAGCCGCCATCTTGGATTTACATTTCGACAACCCTATCGGCTTCAACTCTCTCGAAAACCATGAAAATGACACCCATGATGAAAAAATTTATACCTATTGCAGCCGCCATCTTGGATTTACATTTCGACAGCACTATCCCCTTCAACACCCTCGAAAACTATGAAAATGACACCCAAGATGAAAAAATTGATATCTATTGCAGCCGCCATCTTGGATTTACATTTCAACAGCACTATCAGCTTCAACACCCTCGAAAACCATGAAAATGACACCCATGATGAAAAAATTGATATCTATTGCAGCCGCCATCTTGGATTTACATTTCGACAGCACTATCGGCTTCAACACCCTCGAAAACAATGAAAATGACACCCATGATAAAAAAATTGGTACCTGCTTCAGCCGCCATCTTGGATTTACATTTCGACAGCACTATCGGCTTCAACACCCTCGAAACCCATGAAAATGACACCCATGATAAAAAAATTGATCCCATTGCAGCCGCCACCTTGGATTTACATTTCGACAGCACTATCGGCTTCAACACCCGCGAAAACCATGAGAATGACACCCATGATGAAAAAAAAGGTACCTATTGCAGCCGTCATCTTGGATTTACATTTCGACAGCACTATCGGCTTCAACACCCTCGAAAACCATGAAAATGACACCCATGATGAAAAAATTGGTACCTAATTCAGCCGCCATCTTGGATTTACATTTCGACAGCACTATCGGTTTCAACACCCTCGAAAACCATGAAAATGACACCCAAGATGAAAAAATTGATATCTATTGCAGCCGCCATCTTGGATTTAGATTTCGACAGCACTATCGGCTTCAACACCCTCGAAAATATGGAGTGTAGAGAGAAGGAGGACCATCTCTATATATGAAAAGTGTCCCTAAAAACATGTCCAATAAGGGTGGCGCTGCAGTAGCATAGGATAAATTAAGAAAAAAAGCGCCGAAAGTAATTAGAATAAGATGGAGAAATAAACAAGGACTGACCAATTCGCTTGTTTTTACTACATAAGTAGTTGAGATTTTGTATACTGGCATTTTACTAACTACTCTAGTTATGAAATTTTTTAAATATTTGAATTCAGCTGACTTCACTCCGTCTACAAGAGCTATATTCATATCGTAGTTTTACAGACGCCAGCGCTATTGTGGTATATTTTGGAACCTCTATTTTCAGTAAATAGTAGGACACTTTTTCAACTTTCGCACCTTATAAGATGATTCTCCTTCTACTCTACACTCCATACTCGAAAACAATTAAAATGACACCCATGATGAAAAAATTTATACCTATTGCGGCCGCCATCTTGGATTTATATTTCGACAACCCTATCTGTTTCAACACTCGAAAACCATGAAAATATCACCCATGACAAAAACATTGATACTACTTACTTTTAGTACGTACTACTATTATTTATTCTGTGCTTTTAAAATATTGTAATAAAAAAATCTCTTATTATTATTATAATCAGGTATTTAAGAAATTTGGATATTCGAATATTGTGTATTTGTACAGCGATCTTTTTGAGCCGCTGCAAACATCCATGTCCACTCACGACGGCGACTGACCAGTATATAAAAAGTACTCTGTGCGTCGAACTGAGTGAGTGAGTAAACTACTCTGTGGCTTTAGCTCCCTTTACATAAATAATTTATTTACGAGGCTACCAAATCAACCAAAATTTCGCCATTTTGGAGCCGAAAAAAATTAATTATAGCTAAACAAAACAAAATTACACTGCCATTTACATTCAGTGGCTTCCCACATGATAGATGAAGATATTAGAAAATAGATTGAAATAAACAATTGATATTTTCAAAAGTTAGAGTGTTTACAAGCCTTCCGGGCTTGATAAATCCACACCATAAGCCACTAAAACCCCTTTTTTTATTTAAAACTAGCAATTAATCGATTTAAAAAAAAATATTAATAAGTTCAACAATCATTTATCTTTCTAACAATGTGCTTTTTATATCATTTATCTGTATAATATGATTGCTAGATACGATTTTATTCGATAAAACGTTGGAATCTTAATTTTTAGGCGATAGTAGAACATACCTTGCGCTTTCTTAAGCGCTTAAGGTATGCAATAATGTATTATTGACGTTCATGTAACTCACGACGTACGAGCTGAAAATCAGGACTACAGCTTTTTGCTGCAGCTTTAGCTGAGCTGGCTACTATTTCAGTCGTAATAACTTGTTTTTTTTTCAACTCGGCCAGGCAGCGTTTGGGAAATTACGGCACATATTCTCGTCAGTGACCATACATCGTGTTTTGAATGGGACTGTCCCTATTCTTGGTCACCTGTCCCATTGTCCCCAAACAAAGCTCCGGGATGCAAAATTGTCTCATTTTCCGAAACCGCGTGAAAATTTAAAACTATGAATTTTGTCACACACAAACGGCGCGAGAGTGAGACCGACCAAAAAATTCCTGAATGGGATAATATTAAAGTTTCCACAAAAACTCTTTGAGTAGAAGTATTTAAGTACTTATGCACCAACAATCTTCAACATAATTTTTTTCCCATTTTAATTATATATATATTCATATCTATCTGGTACATATGCTCCAATAGAAAGAGCACTTTTCTATTATGAATAAATTGTGGATGCCTAAGAAAAAATCACTTACGGTTCCAGTGCTAAAGGTGATGTTGATAACAATGGTCAATATAAAAAAACATACCCGGAATTTTATTCTTTTTTGAAATCATCACAAACTTTATTAAATCAAATTTGTTTCACTGACAAATATAAATATAGTTAAAAAAATATGTTATTTAATAATTACTGTCTGAAGAACTTTGCTTTAAAGAAACTGGTGATTGATTTTTATTTTTCACTATTTGTTATAATAAAAATAATTATAATTAATGTGAATATAATTATAGTGAATACTAATTGTATAAAGTTACAATTTTTCGAAATAAATAACATTCAAAAGTTGTGTTTATTTTTATTGTTAACCTGCTAACTGGAGAGTATGAATAAACGCATGTCCCATTTTGAGTTAAAAATAAATGGCCACTTTAGGTATACCTCAAAACTTAAGAACGAGACTGTACAACCAGTATGTGTTGCCAGTGATGACCTATGGTACTGAGATGTGGTCCTTCACTGCTGGCCGTATGAGGAAGCTCAAAGTCGCTCAGAGGACTATACTCAGTTTCTCTGCGTGATAAACTTAGAAATGAGGATATCCACAGTAGAACCAGAGTCGCCGAGATAGCCCAACGAATTAGCAAGCTGAAGTGGCAACGGACAGGCCATATAGCTCGAATAACCCACACCGATGGGATAAAAAGGTTCTTTAGTGGCAGCCTCGTACCGGCAGACGAAGTGTTGGGCGTCCCCCCATTAGATGGAGTGACGATCTGGTAAGACATCCAGGAAGTCGATGGATGCAGGTGGCTCAGGACCGTGCTTTGTGGCATTCCTTGGGGGAGGCCTATGTTCAGCAGTGGACTTGTAAAGGGCTGTAATGATGATGATGAACTTGTTTTTTTTATTTTATTGTATAAATCGTCTTTCTATTAATTATGAAGATATTATTAGCATACAGAAACTTGTATTGCTTGTGCATTCTATTACCAATAAATAAATATATTTCTTTCCTTCCCTTCAATTAACTTGTTTTACGTAAAGCATAATATTACAGCAAGGAATACCTGGTCTTGTGACATGGCTTCAAAAATTTGAAATATGCTTCTGCCAGAAAGATAAAGCTGGTCCCGGTATTACTCTTTACAGTTCTTAGATCTGTGCTGAAGAAAGTACACTAGAATTACTCACTGAGTAAAGGTACTCAGTATATAATGGAAACGGAATTACTAGACCCGTATGTAGTACTATTATATGAATATTATACGTTAAACTACAAAACAGTTTCCTATAACATTGTATTGTAGGTAGTCTTTGAAAACAGTAAAACCACAAACTAAAACTATATAAAAACATTTTTTTATAAATGGCTTTACGGCTCTGGGTTCTAGCCTTTCTGAGCCTGAAGTTACAATGTATAATTATTATCCTTCATAGTATAGTGCTTCACAATATGTTGATGCGTCACATTGTGCAGCCCTTGCGAGATTTTGAGGGCAACTTGAGCCAGCAGACAGCTGAAAGTTGGCGATGGTATTTCAAGGCGCCTAAGCAAACAGACACCATTTTTTTTTATATGATAAGGGTGACAAACGAGCACACAGTCCACCTGATGGTAAGGGGTTGTTGCGGCCCATAGACATCTACATCTATCCTCTATTACATATCAAAATGTAGATGCGTTGTCACCCTTGAGGACTAAGATGGAATGCCTCATTTCCAGTAAAAAGGGCCTCCGGCCACCTGCACTCACCAAACGAAACGCAGAGGTAAACCTCTACTTCACGCTGGTTTTCTGTGAGTTCGTGGTACCACCCCGGTTCGAGCCGGCCCATCCGTGCGACAGCAAAAGCTGCCGCGTGGCTCTATCACTGTTAAAACCATATCTTGAGAATCACATCACCATCAGAGCACTTGTTTCACCGTTTCCATTAATAGTTCACATGCGCAGACATTTAATACACAAAATCGCACCACTTTTACATATTAAAATCCACTTCAAACCATTATTTAAACAATAATACAAGAGCAGCAATCCGTCGCCGGTCAAATTCCCGCCTATATATAGAAACACTACGCGGTAAAACACAGAGCACAGACCATTGAGTTATTTGTACTACGTACTAGAGAAGCCATTCCAAACAAAAACTGTGTCCTACTATGTCTTCGCGCATGCGCGACTACTACTCCCGCGCATGCGCGAAGACTTTAATTTGATATAAAATAAGATATTAATATAAAATAAATAGAAGAATTTAATGAAAAATATCTTAATTTCATTTAAACAAACATATTTCTAAATAAAATGTAATAATAATTATTTTATGGTATTCACAAATCTTCAATTTACGCAATATTTAGTTTGTACGGATTGCAGTACAGTTCAGTTAAACATAGTCGATGCTTAATGTTCGGAATGGCTTCTCTAGTACGTAGTACATATCACAGATTTCTGTATACCAGTCTACGAGTACATACAACTCAATGACACAGACTAACTAGTAGATTCTAACCGAATCAGACGGACATCTCACGAACTAAACTTACTCGACTTAGCATCTGCGTCCTGATTGGATGTAGCAAAATAATATATGACATTTCTTTTTTTTTTTAATTTGAAGCAGCTCTACCAGGCAATGGTCGCCAAAATAATAGCCACTTGAAAAATTAATTTTATTATATTGAAAATAAAACGAGGTAAATCAAATGAAACAATGTTGAAATTTACTATTTTTTATTAGTTATTAATATTTACTTTACAAAAATTTTGTTTACAAATTTAATAATTAACTTATTAATATATTATACATTATTAAAAAAAACTATAATAACTTAAATATTATTATACAGTCCTCATTTTAACTTTACAATAATTTTGTATTCAAATTTAATAAATAACTTATTAATAAATACATTATTAAAAAAAACTATAATAACTTAATTATTATTATACAGTCCTCATTTTAACTTTACAATAATTTTGTTTACAAATTTAATAATTATTAATTAATTAATATATACAATAGTATACAGGATGTTTTTGAAACGCTCCCGAAAACGAAGACAGATGTACACACAGACAGACCGACAGTACCAACTACACCTTTGGTGATGGGTGAAATATAAAATCGATTCTGATGAAAAAAAAACATATTTTCACAACGTTTTATTAGCTTTATTCATTCTCTATCATGTTAGTACAGCTAAATGAAACGATAATTTCATAAAAAAATCATGAAAATACTTAAACATAAAACCAGACGGAGTGGTCAGTGGAATTACTGAATTACAATCAGCTGATTAGGGGTTAATGTACGCGCGAACGCAGAATTCGCGCGGCCCGAAGCTAGTGCCACTAGCTGCGGGCCGCGCGCTCACTAGCCTAATGGGCCATATTACAATACCTAATAATATACAACACTTGTCTAAATACCTAACTTACCTACTTAACATACTATTTTGCCACTGTGCTTGTCTCCACGTAGCCACTTTAATTTGAACTCACAGGTTAAATAACCCAAATAATCGGTTCGATTCCCCGCTAATGAAAAAAATACTTAAATGATATGTAACCAAGGTGCACCATGCGTTTTTTTCATCATGTAGGTATGTTTATTCTTCGATGTATTCAGTTATGTACCTATTCAGATCAGTTCAGTACTAAGTTGCTTAAAAAAATTAGGTATGAAACAGCTTACCGCTCTAAATCCTCCGTGGTGACATGCTCAATGAAACCAGGCACACGTTGTTCTTGGTCTAATAAAGAAACGGTCGTGATCGCCGTGAACTAAAGCTTGCACTTTGTACACTTTGTTTTGGCGCATTCGGTTACACTTTAACACTTTGTGAACTGTACAGTATGACACACTTGTTCCATCCCGACGCCTTAACAATTTAGCGATACTTCGTGTACCTAGGTTCGGATTCCGGCGAACGACATCTAAAATGCGCTCCTCCGAGTGAACAGCCACTCGACTTCCACCTTCTGCCGCTATCAGAGCAATGGGCTGATTTTCCAACACTCGCTGAAATACTGCTGTTATCAGTTAGCTGGATGTCGAGCGGTCGGGAATTTCTCTCGGTAAATTCGCAATGCATGCGAAGCATTCCTGCGAGCTTCTATAAACGTACGCGTTAGGCATTATAAAAACAAAACAAGAAACTTAAAACGTTACAACAAGAATAATATCATTAAGTAATAAATAGCAAGTAATAACAACAATAATTTAATAAACAACACAATTGAACTGTCTCTTTTGATAGTCAACACGGAACTGTCTCAAAAACCAAAATTATTAATCAAATACGCTAAAACAAATGCGCACAATGTAAAGTCCTTGAAGCACTGGAACCTTCCACACACCGTTAAAGCGTTATGTATGTTAAGACATCGTCAACGTTTATAATTTATAAGTTTTATCCCTACGACTAATTTTCATATAAAATTTAATAGTTATGGTTGTATGGGTGTTTAGAGTGTCACTAAAAGTGACCACATATAACGCACAAAACGTTTATTATCTACAAGTACACAGAATATTTAAGAAGGCGGATAATGTACACAGTGAAAACAAAGGAAAGACAATTTAACACAAACAATAGAACTTATACACAACTCGATATGTACCTCGCGACTACAATAATTATATTAATGAATACGATAGCCCGGACAAGCGCGAGAGTGGCATGCGTTCTACGTCGGAAGCAGCTGCGGACTGGCGGGCAACCCGCTCACGCGCAAGTCGATTGAGGCGTGGCCGCTTGACCTAGATACGGTCGTGCCATATGTTTGACGAGTAGCTGTACGCTCACTCGCTGCCGCGCTTTGAAGTTCCAGGTTCGATATGCCTCCATATCACCCCCCTCTAGAGACCGTGATACGGGCGATAATACTCAGGGAATTTTACTCTCCTTCCTGATTTTGTACATTTTATTACATTATCTGGTGGTGTTTTATCCGAAGGTGAATTTTCGCACTTTCGCGTTAATAACGTTTTAGGCGCTATTTGCTCAATAACCATCGTGTCTTTGAGTATGTAAGCCCGCTTTAACCTATCTATGGTAACAGTTATTTTACTGCCCTTTATTAAAATTGCGTATATCTTGTTACCTCTCTCTAAGACTTTATATGGGCCTCTGTAAGCTACTTGCAAGGCTTTTCGACAGGCATTCTCTTATTGGGTATACGATGCGCCCACAAAGAAGACCTCGAAGCAACATCCGCCGAATTAATGGCGAAACGCTCAGACTAAGCGGGATCTCCCCTTTTCTTTCCACCGGCTACAGTTGTAATTTTTAATACAATTACACAATCAATTGTACCCTGACGCAACAAGCAGTTCTTTACTACAAAAAATTATTGAAATTAATAAACGTACCTAATTGGGTACTCAGTACTCACACAATTATAAACACAATTTCATCGTTATCTTTGATTTTGTATAAGAAATGAAATATAAAACTAAATAATTTAAAATTAAAAATTTTGTACAGCCGACTTCAATATAGGTTATTTAAGAATAACTCAATAACCATTGGTCTGACCTTGATCAAATTCATATGGGACCACACGAGAACTATCAGCTTTCATATAAAAAAATAATCATCGCCCAAATCGGTTCGCCCAGTACAAAGTTATGAGGTAAAACACATAAAAAACATACAGTCGAATTGAGTACCGTCTCCTTTTTGGAAGTCAGCAGAAAATGAAACTTCGATGAATCGCTCAGTGCCCAGGTTCAAGGCCAGCGTTTTTACGTGACGGGACCTATAAGCGTTTGGCGCCCGCGAGGATATTGACCCTATTATCAGCTGATGTAATTTTTAAGTTTCACTGCTGGTTTTCTGTTTAAGTATTTTCATGATTTTTTTTTAATGAAATTATCGTTTCATTTAGATGTACTAACGTGATGGAGCGTGAATAAAGTTAATAAAACGTTGTGAAAAGATGTTTTTTATTCCTCGGGATCAAATTTATTTGTGACCCATGTGCTAAGGTATAGTATCTACTATCATGCGTCTTCGTTTTCGGGAGCGTTTCAAAAATACCCTGTATATTAATTAATTTAAATTTCTTTTATTTTAAATTTCTCGACTCCACAGAGTCAGTAATTCATTCTTGGGGCAATGTATACGCTATTACAACAAGGTCCCCGAAAGTGTACAGGTTCTCTCTATTACCAAGTTTAAATGTTTTATTAAGCTGAAACTGTATAAAAAGGGTTATTATAGTATAAATGAATACATGGTTGATAACAACCCCTGGGAATGAAGATCGCTTCCAAGCAGTTTCTAAAATAAATTTTATAAATAGTTCGTAATCATTTATATTGTAAAATTTATTTAAAAAAAAAAAGTTCCACTGGGTTTCATGCTGGTTCTTACCAGGACAGAGGGTTTTTTTCGAACCAGTGGTAAAGTAAAAAATGACTTTCAATAAGAATTACACAACATGTAATCTATATTTAATAAAAAATATTCTATTCTATTCTCTATTCTATTCTAAAAAACTATAATTAAACAAACTAAAATTAATAATTATCATACAGTCCTCATTTTAACTTTACAATAATTTTGTTTACAAATTTAGAATTAATGGATAAGTATCAATATAAAATTCACCAGTTTCACCACTTTCATTACGCACTTCCCTTTCATGTTCTTTAAACAGGCTCATTATTTTTAATAATTGTGCACTAACATCATCTTCACAATTAAAAGATGCTCATCTTAATGTAAACTTAATGAATCTTGTAATTAATAAAGATTTAAAAGCATTTATGAACTAGGGGCAAGTTGGGTTATGGTCTCTAAATTGTATAATCTTATTTAACCGAAAAAGTTTTCGATTGTATCCGAATTTATATAACGGGGTCTCATAATTTTAATGTTTTTCTTGGACAAAAACTGCCACAATTTCATAAAACTTTTTATGGTACTCTCATTCAGTTCTTTACACCTGTACATTCAAGACCATTTTATTAAAAAAAATTGTAGTTTCAGCAAAGCTTGCTGCCAGAATGACAAAATTGTTACATCTTTCCCACTTCTTTCATTATTTACCACCCCACTTCCATTCACACTGTCAAATACTACTATATTAGTAATGTTAAAATTGCAAAATCGGCTTGTGTTAGGGATCTCGGTGTTCACATTGATTGCAAGTTGACATTTTCTGATCATACAGAAATTATTAAAAACAAAACATACAGAAGCCTGGGTTTCGTATTGCGTGTTAGTCGTCCCTTCTCAGACATAGGTTGCCTAAAAGTACTATATTGCGCTTATGTTAGGAGCATGCTAGAATACTGTAGCATAGTTTGGAACCCTCAGTATATCATTTATACTCAAGATTTGGAGAAAATGCAAGAAAGATTCATAAAACACTTAAATTATCGGTCGCATTGCCTCTTTAAAAACTATGATGAATCTTGTCATTATCATAATCTCACGACTCTCATAAATAGGCGTGTACTTGCTGACATGTCCTTTTTACACGGAATATGCAACGGATATATAGATAGCCCTGAAATATCAACCAAAATACTGAGTTTCTGCGCCCCGAAAGTTAGAACGAGACACACAAAATTATTTGCTGTAACACGATCAAAATCAAATGACGCACAAAACGCATTGGTCAGTCGATTGCATAGAACTTTTAATAACCAATTTAATGTTACTGACATTTTTCATAGTAGTAGGCATGTGTTTAAGAGGGAAGTTCTTGAAGTACTTGAAGGAAATGGTTAATATGTATATTGAACACACACACAAACACACACACACACACACACACACACACACACACACACACACACACACACACACACACGCGCGCGTACACGAATACACAGATCAGAGAGAAAGATAGACGCGCTGTTTTTAATTGTTAATTCTAAATTTGTATGTTCTTGTGTCTCAAACTTATTGATTGTGGGTCGATTAACTTAAGTAAAAAAATGTATAAAGTAGATCCGTTATTGGCTGTTAGTTTATTTCTTAAGTACATTAACATTGTAATTAGGGCTGTGGATCTTGTAATAAATAAATAATTAAATAAATAGGTCATCCATGAAAGATAATATTGCTGCAGTATTTTTGCTCACTGACTACAGATCCGAATAATGAGCTGTAATATATATTTGAGATATTATTAAATTAAATATCATTACATCATACTCTATACAGTATTTTTAAGTTACTGCTGTGCTGTGCTGTGGCCAACAGACACCTACATTAATCCTCAATTAAGTATCAAAATGCATTGTCATCCTTAAAGATAAAAGAATGCCTTGTTACCAGTAAAAAGGGTCTCTGGTTCTCACCACTAGTCATGTAAAATACTTCAGTTTTATGGTGCTATATATTAATATATTTTATGAAATAATTAATATGATAACTTACAAAATCATCATCATCATCATCATCATCATTACAGCCCTTCACAAGTCCACTGCTGAACATATGCTTCCCCCAAGGAATGCCACAAAGCACGATCCTGAGCCACCTGCATCCATCGACTTCCTGCATATCTTACCAGGTCGTCACTCCATCTAGTGGGGGGACGCCCTACACTTCGCCTGCAGGTACGAGGCTGCCACTCGAAAACCTTTCTTCCCCATCGGTTGTCGGTTCTTCGAGCTATATGGCCGGCCCATTGCCACTTCAGCTTACTAATCCGTTGGGCTATGTCTGGCACTCTGGTTCTACTACGGATATCCTCATTTCTGAGTTTATCACGCAGAGAAACTCCGAGCATAGCCCTCTCCATAGCTCGCTGAGCGACCTTGAGCTTCCTCATCGGGCCAACAGTGAAGGACCACGTCTCAGTTCCGTATGTCATCACTGGCAACACGCACTGGATGTACAGTCTCGTTTTCAAGTTTTGAGGTATACGTGACGAGCAGATGTGCCGTAATTTCCCGAACGCTGCCCAACCGAGTTAAATCCGTCGATTGACCTCTCGGTCGAAGCTGGACTTACCTGGTCGGACTATTTGTCCCAGGTAAACATACTCGTCAACAACTTCGAGCTTAGTGTTCCCAACAACTACCGGCATAGGTGTGACATAGACATTAAACATGATCTTTGTTTTGTCCATATTCATCTGAAGACCTATCCGTTGGGAAACACTATTGAGGTCATTGAGCATAGTACTTAGATCCTCCAGCGATTCTGCCATAAGGACTATATCGTCGGCAAATCGAAGGTGAGTGATGTACTCGCCATTGATGTTGATACCGTATCCTTTCCAGTCCAGAAGCTGGAAAACGTCTTCCAATGCAGCAGTGAAGAGTTTCGGGGATATGACGTCACCCTGTCTTACACCTCTCTGCAATTGGATAGGTTTCGTACTCTGGTTCTGTAATTGGATAGCCATCGTAGCCCTACTGTACAAGCACTTCAACACTTCGATATACCGACAGTCAACTTGGCACCGCTGAAGGGACTGCAACACCGCCCAAATTTCGACGTAATCAAAGGCTTTCTCATAGTCCACATACGCCAGACATAGTGGCATGTATGTATGTGGTCTATGGTGCTAAAGCCTTTTCGGAAACCGGCTTGTTCGAGAGGCTGGAAGACGTCAAGTCTGCGCGCGAGACGATTCGTAATGACTCCGGAAAACAGCATGTAGACGCGGCTCAGAAAGAAAATCGGTCTGTAGTTCTTCAAGAGAGCGTTGTCGCCTTTCTTGAAGAACAAGACCACCGCACTTCTGCTCCACGCCTCCTGTGTAATGCCACCATGGAGGACGGAATTAAAGAGCTTCTGAAGGACTTCAAGTACCGGTTTTCCACCCGCTTTCAGAAGCTCCGCTGTAATTCCATCCTCGCCTGGAGCCTGCCGTTTTTAAGGTGCTGGAGAGCCATTCTAATCTCGCTCAGACTGATGTCCGGGATATCATCGGAATAATGTCGGATAAGACTCGCTCTGGGATCGTTACTCACACTTGCGTGCGGCTCCAACGATGACGTGTACAGCTACCCATAGAACCTCTCAATCTCACTCAAAATCTCAGGTGCCCCGGAAACGATGATGCTACATTCGGTCTTCAGCTTTGACTGTTGGCTCTTTCTGGCAGACAGATCTCTGGCAAATAATTTGGTGCCTTGGTTCTGCTCGATCGCTTCTTCAATACGAGCTGTATTGAAGTTGCGTAAGTCCCGCCACATGCATTTGGAGATGTCTGTTCAGTTGCCTGTATGCTGTCAAATCTGTTGAAGAATTTAGCTTCATCTCCCGTCTAACAGCCATGAGATTAAGATTGTGATCGGAGAGTTTTTGTGTTCTTTTGCGGCGGGTCTTGCAGGACTTAGCTCCGACCGCATGGACAGTTTCCACGAGCTTGTCATTTATATCGTCCACTTCATTGCAGTCTTCTAGGCACTGAAAACGGTTTTGTAATTCGAGCTGAAAGGTTTCGGGACTTTGGATTAGAGCACGAGGGGGACGGAGCGTTGACTTCATTAGACGAGACCTCTCCAACTTAACGTTTAGGTGTTCCTCTAACCATTCGGTGATCGCCGCCGGTTTTCACCCTCGCGATCACTGAGACATCACTGAACAGTTGTCGTCTGGTCGTCATAATGAAGTCAATCTCATTTTTTGTCGAACCGTCGGGGCTCGACCAGGTCCACTTCCTGTGGGGCCGCTTCTGGAAGAAAGAGTTCATCATAAAGAGTCCCTCTTTCTCCATGATGTCGGCCAGCTGCTGGCCCCTTGGGTTCCGTTGCCCTATTTCAAATTTCCCCACTTTCAGCTCACCGTTCTCTCTTGTGCCTAGTTTTGCATTGAAGTCTCCCATTAACACCGTATATTGGGCTTTGGAGGAACGCATGGCTCTAGAGATATCCTCATACATTTCCTCCACCTCCTCATCGGGGTGTGCCGAGGTTGGTGCGTAAACCTGCATGACCTTCAGCAAATACCGTTTGGTGATTCTGAGTATAAGGTACGCAACCCTCGTCGACACACTCTCAATCTTTACAACGTTGTTAACGAGAGACTTGTGGACGATAAATCCGACACCTCCTTGGGACAGATGGTCGCCCTCCCGGTTATAGAGCAAGTTGCCAGATTCGAGGATTATCCGTTATTATCCGTGTCCTCCCCCTCTCTTCGGACTTCGGATAATCCTATAATATGCCAGCGCAACTTGTCTATCTCTTCTTCCAGCTCCACAACCTTCTCGTCAGTCCTCAGGGTGCGTGCGTTGTATGTTGCCAGATCGAGTCGTCGTAGGTGGCAACCGAACCTCCACCGGAGATTCTTAGCACCCTCTGCACCGCCGTTACCATGGTCGCCCCCGTAGCCAGGAATAGCGGGTCCGCCGGGGACTGGGGGCAGTCTCTTCGTAACTTTCATTATGGGGGGTATATTGCCATAGTTGCCACGCTTGGCGAGTGGGTTGGCAACCGCAGTTTTTTTATTGTATTTTTGCCGTTACCAGGAAGATGCTGCTGCCCATCTCCTGCCTGTTTCCCTTTGTCGCCTTTAACGACACCCACGGGAAGATATGGTGTAGTGGATATTCTTAACCGCCACTATACGGGACTTACAAAATGCAGAGGTATAATTAAAGGGCCCTTTCACGGTTTTACTAAATACAGGAACATAATTCTTAACCTTGAAATAATTCATAACAATTTGATAAGGAAAACATGTATTACACATACAAAAATTAAATTACATGTAACTGAAATAAAATTACAATTATTTTATACCTTAATTTTCTTTTCCAGGAATAATATGTTTGTCATTAAGTTTGTGTAAAAACCGTTGTTTCTGTATGTTCACAGTCTGTCTTATCTGTCCATGTAGAAATCTTTTCTTAGTATTATAAATTTTTTGTTTCATTCCTTTGATTAAATGTGGTGGATCAAATATGACAAGCATATAAAAACCACTTATATGTATCAGGTCATCTAAAAATATAAAACATAATTCTAATAAAAGTAAACCTGGCGGTAGTTTTGATTTACTGTACCTGTTTTTATTTTCTCTTAATTGAACTGCTCTAGTTTCCTCTTGCAGTAATATAAATCAGTAATATCACTGACACAATGAATGAATTGGAATGATTCAGTGAACAAAACCAAATGAAAACAAATATCAAATCAAACAATATGGCTGCGACAGCTTGCAATGGAGCATGGAGTATAGAGTAGTCTACTCTATACTCCATGCTTAGAAATAATGTCGAGAGGCGTGGGGGGATGTTAGCTGTCATATATCATTTTGCTATGACGTTTCTCATGTACAGTACCTACTTTCATTATTCAAAGTACTCTGTGGTATTTCCTCTATGAAGATTACTGCCCGTGCAGTAAAACACACAGGACATATATATCCCTAAAGGGTAGGTATGAGACCGATATATCATAATGATGGGTCAACTCGAGTTCGATCTCCTTAACTCGAGTTTGGGCTGTACAGTCAAGTGAGCCAGCAAAAGATAAAGAGCGCGATTTTTTCGTTATATGCGCGCTTTGTTTCAAAGAGTATTTAGCTACAACAAAAACATTTTGCTGCTATGTAATTTGTTATGTAATTTGATTTATTTTATAATTTTAATTAATTATTATCAATATAGTAATGTGAGTCAAAGGTATATTATTGTAATACCCGCAAAGGGTGGTTATGTTGTAAGATACATCATATTTTAAATTATTGCCAAATGTAACACTTGAATAAATATTTTGAATTTGAACATTTTCAATTTATTTAAGAATATTTTGATTGTGATAATTAAACTAGTAATAGTTTCTGTACCTACGTCTTAAAGCTAGACTAATAATGTTTTGTGAAGACTGATATATAGCTAGTTTTGTTGTTGAATACAGATTCTAATTATAACTAAGATTATAACCAAAAATACAGAAGTATGTGGTACAAACTTACTAAATATACCTTTTCATTTCAATCCTTCATAATAAGTTTGCTAATTATAACTATCCCAACCCACCAAAGCGCCAGATAGAAAAACAAATATACAAAAAAGTAATTTGTAACAAATCGCTTACTTCGTTTCGCTGCTAACTCGAGTTTAAACTCGATTTGCGTGAATTTTAACTCGAGTTAACTCCAGTCCTAATTTTTCCGAGTTGGCACATCTATAATATATGAAAACGTAACTAGTAACGTTATGTTACCAAATATCATATCATATCATATCGATAAAACTAAGTACATAACCGTTATCACATATCCATCCAAAACCAACTAATCAACGTACGAAACGTAAAACGCAAACTGCAACGATGTGCCCAAAACGCAAGCTGTAACACGGCCCAAAACTAACCGATGTCCTTTCATATTCGTTATTTCTCGTTATAGCGACGGTATCATAAATACGTATGAAAGAGATGAAGCGAATATGGATTTCGTTGCGATGTTCTGGTAGTTATCATAAAACGGTGCACGTAGTGAAATATAATTATAATGTTCTTAACAATAAGGTCGAATTTTTAATGGTTAAAATTGCCTAATCTTTAAGTTTGTGTAGTTGTGAGAGTTATCAGATTTAAATGATCTTAGGACATTAGACTCAAGACTTAGATTTGTTTGATCACATTATATTTGGTTTGGGCAACTTTTGTTTATGTTTTAGATGCGAGGTTCAAAATTTGATTTTATTTCAAAATGTAACAGTTACGCACTTTTCTTTGGTGTCGTGTGTCGTTCAGTATGAAATTATCTGTAAAATTATTAATTTTTGACGTTGTGTTTGTGCATTTATTTGTAATATTAATTTGTTTGCATTTTGTACATTAGTTTTGAAACTTTTATGCTAGTCCTAAGCCTAGTTAAGTATATGAAAGTAAATCGCCAACTAAAATAATAATTAATAAATAAGCCACCTAAAATAATTTTCTATATATATGTATATAACCAATATATATGTATAAATTATGTTTAATTCTTATGAATACAGTTTAATTATAGACTTTGAAATCAACGTCTAACTTTTAAAATATATGGGTATAAACATTTTAGAAATAAATAAGGGAAGAAAGAACGTAATTTTAGACATATAGATATAATACTATATTACTGCATAATAATCATAAATTATATATTAACACACATGTCTAAAAATTACATCCAAGATTATATTAGAGCCTCTGATTTCTAAACCAAAAAAAAATCGAAGTAATTCGTAAAATAAATGTTGCACTGGTTCGGTTCGGTTTTCGGTTATGTTTCGGTTGTAGTTTGCGCATTCAGTAGCAAACCATTACTACTGATGTCGACATTTGAAAACGGTTTTCAATAACGATATGAAAAGTAAATATCGGTTATGTAACCGTTACAGCTAAAAACTGAAAACGACCATGCTTACTAAAGAGTAAAACAACTATACTCTAACTGTAATGTCTACAACATTACAGTTAGAGTATAGTTGGTATAGTAACTGCTAAAAATATCGATAATTTCTCAAAAATCATCGATATTGTTAATGGCGATACATCCATATTCGATATTTATTTTAAAGTATCGTATTCATATCATTTACGATATATTGCAACTCTGGTATCATATATTATATTGTTACTACCGCATCGTTTATTTAATAAAAACCCGCCACAACCTTCATCAAATCGAATACCTCAGTAAGACCATAAACCAAACAAAAGCATTCATTTGCTTTTGTTTATCTATGGTCTTAATGTATACGAAAATTAATTGTGTACATAGTGTTTTTTAAAAGTCAGCTTCTTGCAATTTGTGCAGCGAGTCGTACAAAACGTGCGGTAATTCAACCATTTCGACCACTCTTCTTAAAACTATAAACTTTGCAAATGATAACAATGCAAAGTTCATCGGAAACTACCAAATCAGGCAAACCATTACGATATATCGAAAACTCCATATTTATCATACAATAATTAACGATACTCTTTAAAATATCGAATATCTGAATATCGATATATTTTTCACTTTCCCATCCCTATCGGGAAATCAGTGTTGTTATCCTAAAAATCTGAGCTGCTGTATACAGCAAGATCACAGCTTTGAGCAAAGAGAATATAATCACTACGTTTAGCTTTGAGCATAGAAAATAGAGATGGCAAACCCACAAAAAATCGTGTCAAATTGAAACAATAAATGGCGGACGCTGTAAGCTCCACCCATTTTTTAGTGATCTGAAGTCAATCAACTTTTAAAATTTAGTAACACCTATACCTATGTATTTTTATTTATTTTTAAATATGCAAAATTATATTATCTCTAACGATTAGGGAGGCTAGGGGAATTTCGCGTGAATTTAACCGTCAGATGATTGCTGCTTCAGTTTTATCGTTTAAATAATAGTTTTAAGACGATTTTGATACTTAATGCACGGATAGCAACTCGTGCTTGTAAGTTATAAGTTAGCAAGCTAGTTGCTCTGACTTCATATTATACAGAATAAGCTTTATTTCTGGGCTAATAAGTTACTATCTAAAGCCAGGATCTCTTTTTGAGTACTCTTTTTTTTATAGGATAAGGGTGACAAACGAGCACTCAGTCCACCTGATGGTAAGTGGTTGCTGCGGCCCATAGACATCTACATCTATCCTCTATTACAAATCAAAATGTAGATGCGTTGTCACCCGTGAGGACTAAGATGGAATGCCTTTTTGCTTGTTTTTCTTTTTGAGCTAGTAGCACCTCCCACCATTTCTTTCTACTATTCTGGCTTGTACACCAGTTTCGTGTGGCCGGTTAAGCAATTATCTTTTGAAGTAAAAACTACTTTAGAATCGCTGTGATTTGAATATTATTATACTTTACGATGCACTTGTAGTTACAAATTATCATATCAAATAAATTATTTGCCAGTGAAATATTTTTTATTTTATATCCACTCCGGCTTAGCATGGGTGATTTCTGGATTTTGGCAACAAAATCAAGAAAGACCAAGTGAATTAGACACAAAATAATAAAAATCTGCGGATGCTAAACCGCCTGCCAAGTGTTCTACCACGCTTGGAAGGCGGTTTAGTATCCGCAGATTTTGTGGCAAAATTCCCTATGAGGCAATCTATAGTAGAGACCTAGGTACAGCAATGAACTTTTAGAATGTAATGGATGGATGGATGGAGTAGGAACTTTTATATATATATATATATATATATATATATATATATATATATATATATATATATATATATATATATAGATAGATATATAAATATTATGTTATTAAACAGAACAGAAAATAATGATTTAGATCTATGAAGCTGCAAATAATATTACAAATTAAACAACACCATGGTTGTTATAAAAGATGACTTAAGGTAAATTATAGATAAAAATTAGCTTAACATTTATGTATATTGCATTATTAGAAGGCACGGATGGGCTAATACCGGGTGATTCAAGTAGAGATACTTTTTTCAAAAGCCTTTTTTTGACAGATCGAGATGAGTGTCATGCTGTCATGTTATTTTTGTTTAGTATTGTTTGGCATTTCATAATGGAAAGACTTACGCCTGATCAACGTTTACAAATCGTTCAACTTTATTACGAAAATTCACGTTCTGTGAGGAATGTGTTTCGTGCACTTCGCTTAACATATGGTCAACATAATCGGCCAACTGAGCGTACTATTCGCAACACCATCACCCATTTTGAGACCCAGCATTCATTATTGGATAATATTCGACCGAATAGACCACGTCCAGCACGCTGTGAAGAAAATATAGCGGCGTTGCTGAGAGTGTACACGAAGACCGTGGAGAGTCGATTCGGCGCCGTTCGTAGCAACTCGGACTGACGTACGGTACGACTTGGCGCATTTTACGTTGAGATCTTAAATTGAAAGCATACAAAATACAGCTTGTGCAACAACTGAAGCCGCTCGACCTTCCGAAGCGACATCGCTTCGCTATATGGGCTCTTGAAAAGTTCCAAGAAGATCCGACGTTTTCGAGGCAAATTTTGTTTAGCGATGAAGCCCATTTCTGGCTCAATAGGTATGTAAACAAATAAAATTGCCGCATTTGGGACAAAGAACAACCTGAAGAGATTCAAGAACTGCCACTTCATCCAGAAAAAACAACGGTTTGGTGTGGTTTGTGGGCCGGTGGAATCATCGGTCCATATTTCTTTAAAAATGATGCCGGTGCGAACGTAACCGTCAATGGCGACCATTATCGTGCCATGATAACCGACTATTTGATGCCTGAAATTGAAGCTCGTAATCTCGGTGTCATTTGGTTTCAGCAAGACGGCGCCACTTCACACATATCGCATCAATCAATGGATTTATTGAGAGAACATTTCGGTGAGCACATAACTTCACGTTTTGGGCCGGTCGATTGGCCACCAAGATCGTGTGATATCACACCGTTAGACTTTTTCCTTTGGGGATATGTAAAGTCTAAAGTTTATACGGGCAAACTCGCTTCGATTCAGGCCTTGGAAGAAAACATCACCCGTGTCATTCGCCAGTTACCAGTCGAAATGCTCGAACGAGTCATTGAAAATTGGACTCAACGGATGGACCCATCTGCGACGTAGCAACGTCCAACATTTGATAGACATAATCTTCAAAAAATAAATGCCAAAGAATGTTCTTTCAAATGATAATAAACATTCTTCATTAAATTTGAATTTTCTGTGTTTTTTTCTTTAAAAAAGTAGGGAACCTCGAAATGGATCACGCCTTATAATATACAATATATAACTACACAATATATAATAAAGTCAATTAATAATGTCCATAGTCTCTGAGGTATTTGCATGTTTGCCTACAGAGAGAGATTACTTACAGGCGCTCGATTGTACTTTATGTAATCTTTGTTGCTTTGCTTCACTTTTATTATGTAGGTACCGTAGGTTCTACCTAACATGAATGTAACTCCGT
The DNA here is from genome assembly GCA_033319125.1 of Parnassius glacialis. Classification (NCBI taxonomy): domain Eukaryota; kingdom Metazoa; phylum Arthropoda; class Insecta; order Lepidoptera; family Papilionidae; genus Parnassius; species Parnassius glacialis. The sequence continues at coordinate 39,961,748 of JAVANC010000016.1, forward strand.
TTCCGTATAATTTAGTTAGTCATTTAAGCTCACTGCTCAGACCCATGACACCGAAATAATGCAATGCATAACGCAAAATTTTTTCACGTAATACGACAGAATAAATCAAGAAAAGCCTTAATAAAGTATGTTCTTGAAAGAATTTATTGTTAGCAATGTAACATCACTATTTACGAACAACAAAATTTTATAGATACGCAAAGAATGATAAGAAGTAATTAAATAATATGAATTAAAGGTTTAGGGTAAATAATTACATCCATTTACTTACTGTCGCAAAAGATATAAACGCTTTTACATTATATTTACGGCAAAAACTAAATCACTCACATATGAAATGATAGTTCGCGTGATTTTTGACTATATTTTTGAGACACAGCCTCTTACACAACACTTAGTCATCTTCGTACTTTATAATGAATTGGAAAATTCACTATAAACTGTTTAAAATTCGCAAAATTTTCAAATTAAGAAATATCAAACGACTTTTTATAACAGCAAATCTGAAACAATAAATGGCGGAATCGGCCGCAAGGCGGTGTTAAATGACGTCATCTTAAAAATGTTTACCAGAATACGAAACAATTTCTCGAAGAGAGAGCATGAACTATCTTAGGAAGTTAATCAACTATTATTAACCTAATAAGATATATCTTGGGTGGTTAATGAATTACTTACATATATTTGAAACACTGTATTGATTCTACCTATAATTAGTAAACAGAATTTACTTTTCCCATAAATCAAGAAAATAACAATAGATAATCATCGGCAACACTAACCTTAAACTATTGCTATCCCGCTTAGGTATACGGCATTGACTACTCTATTGTACATACTCTCTCTACGCAATTTCTATTATCTGTTTCATTTATGAATGACACTTAAGACTTACACTTCCCTGAGTGAAAAAGAGATAGGCAGCATATTGACAGTTCGAAGTCGAATATAACCATATTTGTATAACCAATAAAACATATACACACTGGGCAGCTCCTCTATTTTCTATGCTCAAAGGATCACAGTCTGGTTTTCCGTATTTTAAGGAAAAAATTAATAAATTGCCGTGTTTCATTATTAATTGTAGACATGTCCATATTTCTCATTTGTTTCTCCTCCGTCAAGGTTTCTTTTATTGTGGTCAGTTTGTCACATGTCGGCGTAAGTTATTTATCTTCTCACACGGTGCACGTCGAACTATGTGCGTTTCGTTTCGTTTTTCACTAGTAAAAAACGTTTCTTTTCACCTTATAGCCAATGAGGACTAATAATCTTTCACTCACCAGATGTCGCTAGTTGTGACAGAGGTAAAGTTTTCTGTTACACAATGTCACTTAATTGAGAAATTAGTTTTAAATAATAGTTTATCAGTTTCTAGTGTTATATTAATACACAACACAATGCGTCAGTGATTTTATCTTTAAGTTTTTGTACTTTGATAGATAGATAGATAACACTTTATTGTACGCCAAAAAATAACATAAATATGTATTAACAAAAAATGAGAAAAAGTGTGGTACAATGGGCGGTCTTAACGCTAAGAGCGATCTCTTCCAGATAACCTTTTGATGGACAGGATTGCAAGAAAACAATAAAAACCTGTGTGGTTTGGCGACAAAAACATTATTTTTATTAAATCCATAAAATAGATATTATATAGCATTCTATATAAGTACACAGATAAGATAAATACATACATACATATATATATATATATATATATATATATATATATATATATATATATATATATATATATATAATTTTTCATTTGGTTGATAAATTTTCCTACAATTTTCATAGTCACGTTTGATTGTGGCGCGGAAACGAGTGACATGACCGTTCGCTAAGTGTGTTTGATCGAAATGCCTGCCATATGTAGTATATCTATGGAAATGCTGATGAATTGACTGAACGAGCGAGGCGCGGCCACCGCAGCAGGATCGTACTGTTGAAGGCGTACGCTGCGTGTTGGCATCGAGTTCGAAACAGATTTACTTCAAAACCAAAAGAAAAGCTGCCTCGGTTGAATCTTGGTGCGATTTCTAATACATACTAATATTTCTTTGGCACAATCTTTTAGAAAATTATTTTTTGGAAAAACGTTCTGAAGAGCGTTTTTGCCGTAGTATGATAATGCCGCAAACATGTCTGGTGTGTGTACAGTGGCTAAAAATCAAAGCCAAGCACCTTTTGCTTTTTTCGTTCCTTGCTCTGTCCTCTCTTAAAATTTAGTGACAAATGCGGCTGCTGAATTTTGCACAGAAGCTTGTCGCTTCTTCAGTTCTCTGTAGCTGAACGAGAAATTTTTAAGTCATTCCAAGAAAAAGTGATCGAATTAAGCGTGTTGAAGCAGTATACAAAAGACGTGGAGGAAAATACAACCGGAAAGGAAAAAATATATGATGATACACGTTATAGAAATGAGAATGACTTCGAGTGATACTTTCAGGGCTAATACATTTCTCATCCTCATTGATAGACTCGTATCTGAATTAGAAAAACGGTAGGTGTTGGTTCAAAAAAACTTTTCATTTCGGACCAAAATCAACAACATCATAAAGATCAACCCTTACAGAAAAAGTCCTTTTCTTGGAAGAAATGTATCCTGATGATTTAGAGACTGTTTTAGTTCAAGAATTCATAAATTTACAATGCCACCTTTCTTCTGAAAGAATTTTGGTAAAACCAGGTTCTGGGTCATTGAAATTTTTATCTTCGTTCATACGAAACCAGAATTTTCAAAATGTTTAAAGCTTCTCGCTTTTCTTACTTAAAATCCGAAGTTACTTGCAACATTAAAGGACTGTTGAGCTTCTTCGGGGAGACCGACTGACCTCTCATCCGGACGGATATCAGGTCTCTGTCGATGCCCCTCGGACCATTGTCTGATTCGGAGTGTGGTGCCACTCACGCTCCCATCGCGGTTACGTTCTGCAGGTTGTCGCCGTGTTTGGAATTACAGGTCGGCGGATTGGGACGGAATGCGGTCTTTCTTTGCATCCTACCCATGGGGGCGGGTTTGCTACTCGTCGGATGATCCCAGCGCTGTTGCTGACACTGGTGTGGTGCTACAGGAAATGGAACTTTTTATTCCATCACCTGTGGTACCCATCGGAGGCAGATCTCAGCCTTGGTTTGGTCGCTCCAGTAAGACTGCATTACGCAGTAAGCACGAGTGTTATCAAGCCTGGGCTGCGGCTTCGGCGACTCGGGATGTAAACACCAGCATGCTTAAAAAGAAGTATAACTTCGCCTCCAGGTCCTTCAAAAGAGTTATTGCCAAGGCAAAGTCAGAGCACATGGGCAGAATGGGGAACACAAAAGGGTCAAAATATTACTACTAAATACTATTAAAATCGTAGCAAAGATCATGTACATTACATTAGTTTTTATTTCACTTCAATACATGCAGTATTTCCGAAGTTATAACGACGAGAAATTTAAGCCCTTTTTGGATTTCAGAGATTACGCGCGTTCCCACTATGACGTCACACTCCCGCAGACCGCGACCGCGACACACGCGGCGCTTGACCAAATTACGCGGGTCTCGTTTCATTTTCTTTCGATCGTCTTTGTATTCCTACTACTTATAGTATTTGTGCTTGTATTTCAAAGAAATAATATTATCCTCTAAATCCGATTACACTAAAGTGAAACGTGTTTTTTTTTTTTTTATAGGATGAGGGTGACAAACGAGCACACAGTCCACCTGATGGTAAGTGGTTTCTGCGGCCCATAGACATCTACATCTATCCTCTATTACAAATCAAAATGCAGACGCGTTGTCACCCGTGAGGACTAAGATGGAATGCCTCATTTCCAGTAAAAAGGGCCTCCGGCCACCTGCACTCACCAAGCGAAACGCAGAGGTAAACCTCTACTTCACGCTGGTATTCTGTGAGGTCGTGGTACCACCCCGGTTCGAGCCGGCCCATCCATGCGACAGCAAGAGCTGCCGCTTGGCTCTACCACTGTTAAAAACCACTGTTGTGTTTTAGTGCTAGAATGGAAGGTTTTGTAAAAGGACAGTCGGACAATCTGCCAAAAGTGGATAGTTTGACGGTGGCACAATATTTCATGGAGAATCAGGATTTAACGGCTACTGAAATTCGTGGAATAAAGATGAAAAGGTACGTACCTATGTTCTAAGTAAGCATTAGGTACCTACTCTCCTCGGTGAGCATTAGGTTTAAGTTGGAACAAATACCTATTGTAGGTATTTGTACAAATTTAAACCTAATCGAAAGTTTGTGTGTTTCATTTAATACTTACCTAATATGGGTGGCGATAAAAAATACTAGGTACCTACCTACTCGTAATCCACATCTCGAGTTTGTCGATGATTATTTTGTGTGTTTTATTAGTTTAAACTTACAGAAAATGTCAATATTTACCCATATACCATTTATAATAGATGTGACTAAGTCCTACTACCTAGGTATTTACGTAGTTATCAGTTTTCTAACTAGGCAAATAGGTACTTATTGTTCTATTGTTATACTAACACAGATACTTACCTATTTTTGATTAATTTTATCCAATGCTCGCTTTAGTTTAATCATTTACAGTTTTTTTAAATTAAATCATTTAAAAAATCAGTGCTGATTAACTTGTGGGTTGCAAATTTTTATACTTACCATTTTTATTAGTTACTAGCTGTGCCCCGCGATTTCGCCCGCGTGGAATATACTACAATTTCATGGATATCAATTTATTGCGCGGAACCCTAATTTTGTTTTTGAGTAATGTTACCATCTTATATATACTGACAAATATTGACATTAATATTTATACAATACTAACGTCACTCAATTGTTTTGCCTTCCCGGAACCCCTACACTAAAACTTTACACTTTAAACTTTATGGTATGGTATTAAAGTTCAAATTGACTTTTAAGTATTATTATGAATTTTTTGTATGGGAATATAGAAGTGTTGTTTTTAGACTTTTTTTAGGCAATTTTTTAAATTTTTCTATCCGTAAGAACCATCTTCGTACTTCAAGGAATATTATAAAAAAAGAATTAGCGAAATCGGTAAAAAAAATGTTTATGAGATTATTGTAGTAGAATAATAAGAATAACATAAAACAATAAAAGATTTTACCTTATTTTAGGCCAGTTTTATTTCATTTTCTATAATTTATTCATGTTGATTTAAATCAATGATTTTTTTAATCAAAATCAAGCCATTTAAATCGTGATTTAAATTAGTATGATTTAAATCAGCCAACCCTGCTCAGGATTTATGTAGTCTCGGCTTCAGGATCAGCAGTCACACTTACGTCCACTACATCATAGAGCCATTCAAGAAAGTGGTCGCTGCATTTTAGCATTGATTCTTATTTTCCTGTTCTGGGCTATCTATTCATAATTATTGTTATGATAAAAAATGTTATTTTTTTGTTGGTGGGTTTTAAAATTATCTAAATAATACAAGATTTTAAACAGCACTTTTTAATAAAAAAAATATTGACAAAATACAAAATATTAAAAAAAAAATATGTATAAGGAAATAGACTTATTTTTCCGTACTTTGAATATAATTTTATAACCCTAAGCGCTCATACGCACCATGTGGTTACTCGCCAGCAAAAATATATTGTAAACGTAACATCTATTTCTATGCGCACTGTGATGCGGCTACTAGACATGGGTAAGTAATGCGTGTAATATTACAGGAGTAATATTACTCGGAGAAGTGATGCAACATTACTCATTACGCGTCAAATCCAACCATTACACATCACTCACATCACCCGCCCGAAACCATGAAACTATGGAGTGTAGAGTAGAAGGAGAACCATCTTATAAGGTGCGAAAGTTGAAAAAGTGTCCCACTATATACTGAAAATGGAGGTTCCAAAACCTATCACAATAGCGCTGGCGTCTGAAAAACTACGATATGAATATAGCTGTTGTAGACGGAGTGAAGTCAGCTGAATTCAAATATTTAAATAATTTCATGACTAGAGTAGTTAGTAAAATGCCAGTATACAAAACCTCAACTATTTACATAGTACAAAACCAAGCGGATTGGTCGGTTCTTGTTTATTTCTCCATCTTATTCTAATTAATTTTGGCGCTTTTCTTTTAGTTTATCCTATGCTACTGCAGCGCCACCCTTATTGGACGCGTTTTTAGGGACACTTTTCATATACAGAGATGGTTCTCTTTCTACTCTACACTCCATACATGAAACGAAAAACGTCGCGCGCGATCGGTGTCGTTCGGGCAGCGCGAGCTTCGCGCCGCCTCGCGCTTGTGGTCCGCCAATTCCTGGAATTTCTCCGTGTAATGTATGCAATTTTGGTGTTTATTATAAATATACAAAGGGCCATTTCTCCGTAATTATTTTTATGCATTAATGATTTAATGTAATAATAGGTTAGCTTATTTAGATTTGTTTGAGTCAGGTCAGATGTCAGTCGGTCAGTGTTGTATTTTACTAAATAGTAATTGCACGCGTACGTACGTTAGTTACGAGAGATAGTAAATTCGGAGTTAACTGGTGGTCGTAATTAATTATTACGTACAGTAGGTATTGTATTACTAAAACTTTTTTTCATCTTAAAACTATTTAATTAAAGACGAAGTATAAATACAAAGTGTAATATTAACCAAAAGTGTGTGTATATAAACTCTTTAGTTAGTGTTAAGCAGAGAATTTTACTTACAGTGCAGTATAACACTAAATTTGATGCTTAGCTAGGTATCTTTTTTGTGTACCTAGGTATTCACGTGTGACTATTAATTAGTGGTGAATTTGTTACCTAAAAAGTGAGAATATGGCATCAAAACGGAAATTTAGTCCTCTCTGGAACCATTTTGACAGCACGGAGCCGAAGAAAGCTAAATGCAACTATTGCTCAAAGATACTAACGTTATCTTCCAGTTCAATTGGGACCTTAAGTAGGCACATGAAAAAAGTCCATCCGACGGTAAATATCACACCGAAAAGGCTTGAGTCAATAGACGAAAGCGAAAAAAATTCCAACCAGAATGCACAAGTGGCCACCACAAGTTCTACAATATCAGTGGTGACTACAACCACTTCTTCTGGGACCAGACCAACTGTAACAACAGCTAACATTATATCAGCTACAAAGGGTAAGGTAGCCGCAACTACAGTAAAAGATTACATCGTAGTCAAGAAACCTCTTCCACTAATTAGGACGCAACAGCTGGACGAGCAGGTAATAAAAATGATAGCCAAAGGTTATCATGCCTTCAGACTTGTGGAAGAGAAGGAATTTCAAAAATTCGTGGACATGCTTAATCCTTCATATAAATTTCCCACTCGTAAAACTCTTTCTGAAAGCCTTCTGCCCAAGTTATATAACAGGACGATCGAAAGTATGAAAAAAGAAGTTGGTGGTGGGTCAGCCACTGCCGTTTGCATTACTACTGATGGATGGCGCTCAGTAACGAATGATGATTATATTGGCATCACTGCCCATTTTATCGATCTCGAAACCCACATTTTACGTACTGTCATGATTGGTTGTTTACAATTTAACGAGAGTCACACAATGATAAACATATCGGAATTTCTTAAAGAGAAATTTCGTGAATGGTGCATTGACCAGAAAATTTGCGCGATTGTCAGCGACAACGCGTCTAATATTCTGGGTGCCGTTCGAATCGGCGGGTGGCGTTCTATAAGCTGTTTCGCACATACTATCAACCAGTTGTGAAGGACAGCCTAGAAATTATCGCTGATACCGTGATCAAGGTGAAAAATGTGGTGGAGTTCTTCAATAGAAGTTTGCCTGCGCAGAGAAAACTTAAAGAGATACAGGAGCAAATGCATTTGGCACCACTGAAATTGAAACAAGACGTGTGCACTAGATGGAACTCTACGTACGATATGCTCAACCGGTTCCTGAAGATAAAAGAAGCTCTTATTGCTTCAATAGCAATCATGAGAGTCGAATTGGCCCTGACGCCCAACGACTGGATGATTATTGAAAAATCCCTACCGATCTTGTCCATCTTCTACGAGGTGACTAATGAGGTTAGTGCTGAAAACTACGTGTCCGCATCCAAATATATAGTGTTGTGCAAACTAATGTACGTACAAATTCAAAAGTTTTCGAATGAAACCGTGGAAACCATTAAAGGTCTTGTTTATTTTTTAAAACAGAACTTATGCATCGTTTCGGTGATATTGAGAAAAGAACATGTTGCTTAGGGAAGCCACAATACTGGACCCACGCTTCAAAAAATCTGGTTTCAGGGATATAAGAAACTTCGAAGCGGCGGCAGCCGATTTAAAATTAAAAATTGGGAGGATAGTTCTTTCAGACGAACGCCCTTTGCAACCAGCAGAGCCTGTCGAACCAACCCCAGGTTGCTCAAAAGTAAGCTCACTTTGGGAACAGTTTGACGAAGAAGTGGCACGCCAGGTACCCGAAAATCCGGTTACTGCGGGTATAGTAGAATTCGACAAGTATATGAATGAGCCGCAAATCAATCGACACTGCGATCCATTATTATGGTGGAAAGAACGGAAAGCCATCTACCCACGCCTTCACTCACACATGCTAAAAAGACTGAATATAACAGCGACATCCGTACCATGTGACCGGGTCTTTTCAAAAGCAGGACTAACACTTAAAGATAGAAGAACGCGCGTAACTACAAAAAAGTTAACGCAGTTAATGTTTATAAGCTGCAACTGAAAAAGTCAGATGAAATGAAAATAATATTGTAAAAACGTATCTTAAACTTGTCGATTTATGTATATAGTAAAAAAAACGCTTCAAGCACAAAATAGAAGATTCTTGTAAATATAAAAAATAATGTACGTAATGTATATAATGATCAAAAATCATTGTATATAAGTTGATTTTTAAATACGCCTTTCTTCAAACAATCGAAGATTGCCAGTCCTAAGCCTGGATGGAGCCCCTTTTTGTTATTTCGTTCGTTCGTGGGCCTAAGTATGAAGGAAAATCAACTTTCCACTCGTGATTAAATATGCATAAATATACTCAACTGCATAACATACCTATTGCGGTCCGTGTACTATACACACATACATACCTACCGTACGTATATACCTACCTACCTACCTACTACTACACTACACGATATCACAGAATAAATAATAGTTACATACGCACACATAAAACTTATTTGCTCAAAAAGAATGTTCGATACGATATTCACAATAATTACTTAAAACTTGTTTTGTTGCATTACTTCTCAAGTGATACGAGTGTCGTCCGTCGAATGTGATCGATAGATACCAGTACTATTGTCGGTACTCAGTTGCCTGTAATGCCAAAATCTCGAGTGATGTTTAGGGTGATGGTAATATAACAAAGTGATATCACTCTAACAAAACTGATGTGTGATGTTGCATCACTTCTTCGGGTACCGTTTTGCGCATGTCTGGCGGCTACCCGCAAACCGCTCCGGTCGCTCGGAGGGCTGCCACCCGAATGACGGCCAGCAGGACGGTTGCTATTCGCATTTAGCACTGTGCGGCTCAGTTTGCAGCTACAATTGAGCGATATTATGTGCACGTTGTATGTTTATGATGAATACCGTCATCACCGAAATCCAAAGTCGGCCAGCAATTTGGAACACCGGATTGCCAGAATATTCCGATAAAATTATAAAATCCATCTTTCAAATGGATCGATACGACCGCAAATCGCAACAATTCTTCAACCGCAAGTTGTGATTGCGAATGCGCCTGCCCACAATCCGGTTGGCCGCATTCGCAACCGCATCATGCGGTCAGCCGGACGGCTAGCCGCATTGCTGTTACCCGCGTAGTGCGTATGAGCGCTAATATATTACAAACGTTAAGAAAAAAAGTTAGTAAATACATTTCCTGGAATACAAGTAAGCTTTTAAAATACACCTATCACATGGTAATTACTTACACCCATTATCGTACTTTATTAAAAATTATGTATAGTTTTAATCTTTTACCCTGCGGAAGTAACGTTTACCAGGTGTCTTAGCTTTTTCATGTGTCAGTGTCTGAAAAAGAGGAACTGTGTTTACTGACCTTATAATTTATTAATACACAAATAATATCACATTTATATTGACGTTCGTTCACACCTCGCTCTCACTTCGCTATTCTACAAAATACCCGATGTAACATTTGTGTGGCTTATGCCGATACTACCGCAAGCGTTTACAAATACTATGTACTGTCATGGAGTACTGCTGTAATCCCTGAGGGGGTAGGCAGAGTGCAGGGAGCTATTCAGACCACGTTTAGGTAAGAAAGATGGAAATTGTTACGGAGGTGATAAGTGGTTAGCACATCGTCTACACAATCACAAATTCAATATCCCATTAGTCACCTTTTACATTATTTTATTTCTTTATCTTTTTATTCTCGACGTTTCAAGATCTTTGCATGGTCACATATATTTTTCTTCTTCTTGATCAGCCCGCAAAAGTCCACTGCTTGTATGTGAATCTCTCCCGTTGCAGGTCACAAAGCACAAACATAACAAGTCATGAATAGGTTGTGAATTGTTTTTGGTAATCGGATATTCGTGTGTACAAAGTACATAAGAATAGAACGTTCTTCATGGATTTAAAGTGTGAGATATGTTGTTAACTTTGTCATCACAGAGATTACAGTCTGTAATCTCTGTGATGACAATATTATAAACATATCTCACACTTTAAATCCATAAAGAACGTTCTATTCTTATGTACTTTTTACAGACCTGTTGATTCAAACAGGACTCCTCTGTTGTGTTCCTTCTATTTTACAAACCCATATAATTAAAACCTAGGAGGCATTCCATATGAGTGACCACTCATTCCATAGCCTTATTTGTTTGATTTGGATACATATGCCATGTGCTGCAGCAGTTATGTCAATCAGACTGTTAACTCATTTATAAAAAATGTCATAGACTATAATATTATATAGCAATAAAAGGCCAGGAAAACATTATAATCTTTATGAAATTAGGCTTATTCTTATTTAAGATCAGCATACTTGTATTTGAAATAACTGATTGGACTTTAGTGTAGCTTTAAAAGCATTAGAATTCAGTCATAACTTTAATGATTTTTATATCTTGGTTATTTAAACCATCACATGTGGTTTGGTCCTGTAATTATTTGAAATAAGCTTATGTTGTAGTAAGCTGAAAAAAATAAGTGTGGCAACTATGGAAATTATCCCCTTGTGAGGTTATCTATGGAAGAGGCCTATATTCAGCAGTGGACTTTTGAAGGGCTGTAAGGGATGGTAGTATATAAAAACTAAGTTCATCTCGCCACTGGTCCACTTGAATGATGATGACTCGAGTCGCGAGGCGAATGTAGAGCTTACTCATCATTAATTCGTTTCATGATTCGCCACATCACTTGCATGAATAAGTAAACACTGCGTTGAAATATTTACATTTTTCAACAATTGAAAAGTAAAGATTAAATTGATTTCATTAATCACAACATGTCTTTCAGTTGCTCATCATCAACATCATATGCCCAATATCTATATTCATTTTCAGCTATCATGTCATATATTCATCAAAGTGCTTGTGAATTTTTATTTGAACTAAAAAATATTTATTCAGCAAATTATGAGAACTTGAAACGATTTTGTTATCCTAAGTGTATGGATCTCCATAAAATTAGGGAACTCCTGCACAGGGAGTCTGCTGTATGTTTGTACTCACCACGCAGAAAGATTGGCGATGACATTGTCACACTCCCTGCAAACTAAATTATTCTTGCCATCATTAGTTTTGACATTTAAGATATAGCCATTGTTTTACTTTGGTTATTCTCTCACCTATCCCATTCTTATGACATGAATACCCACATAAACTTTGACATCATTGATAATCTCATTAAAAAATCTGTTTTCTAATAAAAAAAACTAACTTTTTTTATAAAATTATGATTATTAGCTTAATTATACTTACCACAATGCATTCATCATCAGTGAATAAATAATGGCGCCCACATTTTTCATTAGTTTGTGGTATTATAGAATCGGTCTTTATTTCATTATCATTGACAACAGTTGTAACACTCTGAAATAAAAATTATAATTTTTCAGTTTAGTTTAAACTGGGACTTGCAGCAAGAACTTGACCGTCAGCAAATTATTGCTCCCCGACCATTATTTAAAGAATAAAACTATTGTTTAAATAATGGTTTGTAGTGTATAATGATATGTAAAAGTGATGCAATTTTTGTAGCATGTGAACTATTAGTGGAAAGTGGAAACGATGAATCAAGTGTTCCAGTTTAGATATAAAATTCCAGTTATTTTGTCTGCTTAGGCGCCTTAAGAACTTGGAAGGATATTCTGTGGATATTTTATTTATTGCTTTTACCATAAAGGTAACAAAGGGCGGACATAATGCCAGCTAGCATTTGACACGACTTAGAGACCTTCAAGAAGAGCTTACACTTTTCTAAAAGGCCGGCAACGTATCTGCAATTCCCCTGATGTTGCAATTGTTCATGGGCGGCGGTAGTCACTTACCATCAGGTGAGCCGCATGCTCGTGTGCCCCCTCTTCTATAAAAAAAAATCTATTGCCCTCAAACACACTCGGGCACTAGGTAGGGCTAATAATGTCCCATATTAATGATTGTGTGAAAATTTTTGAAGTGTGCTGGCAATGTTACTGTAACAAAATGTAAATACAAAAATATTGAGTAACACTACAAACATATACAAATTATTTATTATGTATGTGTTTACATGTTATTACTGTGTGTCAGTAATATTTAAAATAGTATAAAGGTTAAAGTTAAATGGAAATAAAATGTGAGTTGATAAGAGAAAATGGCTGGACATTTTTGGCTAATTTTGATCTTGAAATATTTGTGGAAATTCAGGGAATGTTTGAACGGTGAGAAACATAAATAATAAGTAACAAAAAATACTAAAAACGACAATTAAGTTTTCCAATACAAAATGTTCCTAGCTGTGAAGTGAGGTCCGATCTCTTTGGTCTGTTTTGTTTCAGAAATAAAAAAGGGGTAAATGTGTCAGTTAGTTGTCAAAAAAAGAAAATGAAATAAATTTCAAGACGATTAATAAAATCTATCATCAGTTTGTCAGTGCGGGAGGACTTTTTTATTGTTATTGTTTAAAAATGCCAAGGAGAAGACGACTTGACTTAGGTTGGCGAAGTCAATCAAATGTGCGACGAGATACTTCACGTTCAAACCTCACTGACGTCCAGTGAGAGACAGATAATAATAACATTTGTATTGGTATGGCAGAATTGCGTTGCACAGTGAATAATAATGAAGTAGATAGGCTTAGAATGAAACGAGTTCAGGCACACCAAACACAACAGCGATCACGACACAATGAAATAGAGCGATTCCGCAGACGTAGTGTTCCTGTAAACCTGGAATGAGTAGCATTGCACTACGACCCGAAAATAGATTATTGTACTGACCAATCCGTAAAAATTGGGGAAATGACAACCATTTGTCAACATTGTAAAGCATTAAAATACAGCGGTGAATCCACTGGATTATGTTGTGCAGGCGGTAAAGTAAAATTGCCGCAACTGGTTCCACCACCAGGTCCATTACGCTTATTGGTTTCTGGGGTAGGAGATGACTCTAAACATTTTTTTTATATAGGAGAGGGGGCAAACGAGCATGCGGCTCACCTGATGGTAAGTGACTACCGCCGCCCATGAACAACCGCAACACCAGGAGAATTGCAGATGCGTTGCCGGCCTTTTAAAAAGGAGTAGGCTCTTTTCTTGAAGGTCCCTAAGTCGTATCGGTCCGGAAAAATCGCTGGTGGTAAACTATTCCACAAGGAAGTTGTGCGAGGAAGAAAACATCTTCTAAATCGCACAGTGGTGGACCGCCAATCATCCAGATGGTGTGGATGGTATTGGGAGTTCTGCCGCGATGTGCGTTCGTGAAATTTGGCGGCTAAGATTAATCCGAACAATTTCTCAGAGCACTCCCCGTGGTAAATGCGAAAGAAAATGCAAAGAGATGCAACATCACTTCGCAGCGCCAAGGGGTCGAGCCGATCGGGAAGGACTCGGTCGTCGACGATTCGAGCCACTCTGCGCTGGATGCGGTCAAGTGGAAGGAGCTGGCACTGGGGAGCCCCAGCCCAGAGATGGGAACAGTATTCCATGTGAGGCCGAACCTGCGCCTTGTAAAGTTGCAGGCGTTGTGCCGGCATTAAATACTGTCCCGCTCTGCTGAGCACGCCAAGCTTTTTAGAGGCCAATTTGGCCATCTCTTCCAAGTGACCACGAAACTGCACGTCACTCGATATGTCGACGCCGAGGATTCCGATACTGGCTGAGGCAACAAGGGGAGTACCTTGAAACTGAGGAGATACGACAAAGGGGTTCTTTTTAGCGGTAAACTTGTGTCTTTTGAGGATTAAACTGGACTAGATTTAGTCGCCCCCAATCCGAGACTTTGTCTCGACTTCAGAGACAAGTTTGTTCAGGTACTAGGCGACTTTTTCCCGAGAAATATTGGCACGACCGGTGCATAGAGCATCACCAGTGCTGTCATCCGCATAGCAATGAATGCTACCGGTTTGCAACATATCATTGATATGCAGAAGAAACAGCGTTGGTGATAGCACGCAGCCTTGTGGAACACCAGCGTTAATAGGTTTGTAGTCGGAGCATGCACCGTCTACAACGACCTTGATGCTCCGATCTGCAAGAAAGCTGGTGATCCAATTGCACAATTTCTCGGGAAGCCCATAGGAAAGGAGCTTCGAAAAAAGCGCTTTGTGCCAAACCCGATCGAAGGCCTTCGCAATGTCCAATGCCTCCCCCTTAGACTCTACTGCCTCCGCCCATCTATGAGTTAAGTAGACCAGAAGATCACCAGCTGATCAACCCCGACGAAAACTGTAAAATTTCTTGGCCAACATCCAAAAATATATTATTGCTTTCAAATGACGTCGTTTGGCGCAACGCATATTGTACAAGAAAATTCCATGCCTACTTTCAAGGTAGTATACCATAATTGTTTTTAATAAATAGTTTATCAAAAACATCACCTACTGGGAGCGCTGCTGCCTCTGCCAGATGCGGATCGTCAATTCTTGCAAATTTATTTTATGGGCAATCAAGATGCGGAAGTTGATAGGCGTTGTGCTCATAATCCAACAGTGAGCATGCATTGTTCAAGAACTGCAAACGTTTCTTCATCAGAACAACAACAACTTTTTGTTGTCTACGTCTTTTGGCAATGCCAAGTCCGTTGCTAACTGATACGTGGCCTCCGTGAGTGCGCTGAGCAGGATCGCCTTCCTCTTCTTGCCCGCGGGATCTGTCTGCTCGTTGATGTCGTTTGCGATAAAGTACTGTCTAATACGACCTTTGTACGTTTTCCATGTCTGCACATTGTGATCAAAACTATTTAAAATCCCAAATTGAACACTTGGCTGAGACATCGTCGATAATTTTTTTTTTATATTTTAAATCGCGGGTAGCTCGTCGCCACTGTTAGATATAGGGACGGACAAGTGATACGATCGCTGGCTAGCACAGAACACAATTACTCTCTACCAAGAGAAGAACGCCAACTTCATACTAAAAAACGGAAACACGTGTTTACGAGTGTACACGAAAAGCGCTACGGTGGACGCCCATATAAAACTTTTTTAGCGGGAATTTCAAACCTTTGTATTCTGTAACTTTAGACTTTTTATTTAAGGCTTATTCGAGTAATTTTGGCTCAAGCCTCACAAACCTATGGGGTAAATTCCCATATTTTTGAGAGGTTGCACCCAAATTACCCGAATATACTTTAGTATGTGGGATAAAATAAAACTAGAAATAAGTATAGTTATGGAATTTTATTTTCTGGAGGACAGATTGTTTTATAAACGACACATTATTATTGATGTTGTTTTTGTACATAATATTTCCACGCTGGTTACTGATGTATAACACATGTTATTGTCAGAGAGTTATTCTTCACAGAACATTAACGTAAATTTAAATCAGCAAAATTCTCATGGTGAAAACTTAACTCAGCCCAAATACATGATCTGAAACAGTTAAAATTCGAGTTAATATAGTAATAATCCCTACAAATAACGATCAAAACATTAAAAATGCTTAAAGACTTACCACAATATTGTTAAAAGTTTTGCTTCTACTATTGTAGGAAACCTGCAGAAAGTAATTAGATGATTTTGTGCTTTTTGTTTGCACAACGCTTAATTTACTTTCGATTCTGATCACACATCGTGAATAACATTTTTTTAATAATAAATTTATAGTCAATATCTCTTAGAGTCAACATCTCACAAAAAATATTTACAGACACAATCGCGAAGAAACTACTACGAACGAAAATGAAGTATTCTGAACCGATAATAACTGAATTGCAGCAAAAAGCAATAACAAATATTAAAATCTAAACCTATTAAATAAATTTTAATCAATTTCAGAAAATATTTTCAATATGAAAGACGTTGACAAATAAATGTCATTTTTTTCTTCTTTTAATTCATGGCTTCTCTTGATAGAATTCTGCTAATATTAAATAATTTAATTTAAATGAATTCAATTGTGCAAATCTCACAGTAATATATATGTAATTATACTTTAAAGAGCAAACCAAAAAAAGTTTAACACTTATTTAACATTTTTAGTTTCTTTCGATATAATATGAATTTGTGTATCTAATTTTTAAAGTGGCAACCTAAAACAACATAAAGGAAAGAAACAGCGATATTTTTTCTCACTTTATTTTAACAAGCCCAACACGAACATTGACAAAATCATGATTGTGTGCAGATTTTTCAGCTTTCATACAAAGTTGCCTCACCCTGCTGGCTAGCTTAACACTGTTTATTGTTCACAGAATAATTAGCGGTGGGCGCAGCCACGCACACATACCCAACATGACTATAGTCAAAATGGCATTGGATCGAATGCCATCCGGACAGCCATAATATCGTCATTAAAGTTGACAAAACTCCTGCTGGTGAGCATGCATGGAGGTTTAATTCTCCGACAATCGACGAAGTAGCTATTGTCGTTGTATTGACGGAGTTACAATATTCCACATTGATATGGAATATTGTAACTCCATCTTAATAAAGAATCGTCGTTAATAAATAATGTATGTAAATATGTTAACAAAGGTACAACTGTAACAAATGCCTATGATGAAGTATTTCAGTATCAGATGAGTCGCTATATAAGCAGCAACGAAACTATTTGCCGCATATTTTCATTTGCGATCCACGAAAGACATCCTACAGTAGTCCATTTCGCAGTTCAACTACAAAATGGCCAACGAGTGTATTTATAAATAGATAGAGCGGCACGTTTGCCATCGACCACATATAGAAATCGTTTCAGCGTCGGAAACAAGGAACACCAGTTGAAGGACACCCAAATGTTTACCCAGATCTCAGACGCTCTAGGTCACATCTACACAGTCCATCTAAATAACGATGAATATTATTATCTTCGATTGTTGTTGGTGAATATTCGTGATCCAACATCGTTTCAACAACTGAGAACTAGATATATTTGTGTGCGACTTACCGTGAGGCGTGTCAACTACTACAGTTGCTCGAGAACGATTCACATTGGGATAATACGCTTAAGGCTTCCGTCATATCTTCATCGTCACATCAAATTCGCTCATTGTTTGCGATTATAATATCCACATGTTTCCCCAAGAATCCGGAAGATTTGTTGATGAATATAGGGATGACATGTCTGAGCGTTTGTTGCATCGTGTGCGTTGTCAAACTTTGAATCCTACACTACAAATTACTGCAGAAATTTACAATGAGACATGGATCATGATAGAAGATATGTGTTTATTGACGGTAAATAAAGTATTGTACAGCACTCAATCATCCCATGCGCGATGCATTTAACCTCGAGTTGCAAAGAGAACAACAATACGATACTGAATTATTGAACGAAACAGTTCATTCAAATGCTCCGCAATTAAATGAAGAACAAAGAATTGTGTACGATACTTTGATGGAAGCTGTGAACAATGGATCTGGTGAAATTTACTTCCTTGATGATCCAGGGGGTCAAGTTGATCCTAATTTCATTGCTGTTGGCAAAGATCACATCGCAAAATAAAGTAGCTCTAGGGTTGACTTCATTTGCAATAGCTGCGACATTGTTAGAAGGTGGACGAGCTTCATATTCTGCCTTGAAATTACCACTAAACATGCAAATCAATGAAGCGCCAGTTGGCAATATCGCCAAAAACAGCGAAATGGCGAAGATTTTACAGATATGCAAATTAATAGTTTGGGATACAATGTACAATGGCCCATAAGAGGTCACTGGACAGAACGTTAAAAGATCTTCGTGACAACCAAAACATTTTTGGTGGAGCTATGATTCTGTTGTCAGGTGATTTTTGTCAGACTCTTTCAATTATTCCCCGATCAACTGTTGCTCACGAACTAAACGCATGCTTAAAATCATCTTATTTCTGGTGGCATGTAAAGAGACTAATTAACAATTAACATGCAAGTGTTTTTGCAACAAGATCCAACTGTGATTATGTTTTCGAAACAGTTATTAGATATTGGAAATGGTAAGGTCGCAGTTGACACCTCGACTAGATTAATTACACTACCTACGGATTTTTGTTACTTCGTCAACTCAAAAGAGGAGCTTATTCAGCGTGTTTTTACGGACATATAAAAACAGTTCAAAAACCATAATTGGCTGGGTGAATGAGCAATATTGGCTGCCAGAAACAAAGATGTCGATGATATCAATGCAACCATTCAGATTTTCTTCCAGGAGAGTTGTTTTCTTACAAATCAGTTGACACAGTTACAAATCAGGATGACATAGTCAACTATCCCACAGAGTTTTTAAATTCCCTGGATTTGCCTGGACTACCACCTCACAATGTACAATTAAAAATAGGATCAGTTGTGATTATGTTGCGCAACATTAATCAACCTCGATTGTGCAATGGAACGAGACTGGCTGTGAAAAAGCTAAAGAATAACGTCATCGAGGCCAAGATCATCAAGCGAAAATACAAAGGAGAGGATGTCTTGAGCCTGCATATACTAATGATTCCAACGGATTTGCCGTTCGATTTAAAGCGTCTACAATTTCCCGTGCGTTTGGCCTTTGCAAAGACCATAAATAAATCACAAGGCCAGAAGTTGAAAATGTGTAGAATCAACTTGGAGTTTCTCCATTTTGCGCATGGGCATTTATACTTCACGTTTCCACGAGTCGGAAAACCATCATCATTATATATTTACACACCGCAAAGAAAGACAAAAAAATATAGTACATCAGAAAGCTTTAAATTGATTAAGTGTATAATTATGTTGCATTTAATGTAAATAAAAATTTTGTATTAAGTTTTGACCATATTTTTCACCGTGTAGGGGCGGGTAAGAATACTAACTACCCAATATTTTCCCGTGGGTGTCGTAAGAGGCGACAGAGGGAAACTGAGGCAGAGGATGTGCAGCTGCATCTTTCTGATAACAGCAAAACAACAATAAAAAAAAACTGCGGTTGCCAACCCGCTCACCAAGCGTGGCAACTATGGCAAATACGGGGGGAATATGAAGAGAGTAACAAGGAGACGGCCCCCAGTCCCCGGCGGCCCCGCTATTCCTGGCTACGGTGGCGACCATGGTAACGGCGGGGCAGGGCGTGCTAAGAATCTCCGGTGGAGGTTCGGTTGCCATCTACGACGACTCGACCTGGCAACTTATAACGCACGCACCCTGAGTACTGACGAGAAGATCCTGGAACTAGAAGAAGAGACAAACAAGATGCGCTGGAATATCATAGGATTATCCGAGGTCCGAAGAGAGGGGAAGGACACTGTAATCCTCGAATCCGGCAACTTGTTCTATCACCGGGAGGGCGACCATCTATCCCAAAGAGGTGTCGGATTTATCGTCCACAAGTCTCTCGTTAACAACGTTGTAAAGATTGGGAGTGTGTCAACGAGGGTAGCGTATCTTATACTCAGAATCACCAAACGGTATTCACTGAAGGTCATACAGGTTTACGCACCAACCTCGGTACACCCCGATGACGAGGTGGAGGAAATGTATGAGGATATCTCTAGAGTCATGCATTCCTCCAAAACCCACTATACAGTGTTAACGGGAGACTTCAACGCAAAACTAGGTATAAGAGAGAACGGAGAGCTGAAAGTAGGGAAATTCGGAATAGGGCAACGCAACCGAAGGGGCCAGCAGCTGGCCGACTTCAATGAGAAAGAGGGACTCTTTATGATGAACTCTTTCTTCCAGAAGCGGCCCCATAGGAAGTGGACCTGGTCGAGCCCCGACGGTTCGACAAAAAATGAGAACTGTTCAGTGATGTTTCAGTGGTCGCGAGGGTGAAAACCAGCAGGAATCACAGAATGGTGAGAGGCATACTGAACTTAAACGTTAACTTGGAGAGGTCACGTCTCACGTCTAATGAAGTCAACACTCTGTCCCCCTCGTGCTCTAATCCAAAATCCCGAAACCTTTCAGCTCGAGCTACGAAATCGTTTTTAGTGCCTAGAAGACTGCAATGAAGCGAACGATATGAATGACAAGCTCGTGGAAACTGTCCATGCGGTCGGAGCTAAGTTCTGCAAGATCCGCCGCAGAAGAACACAAAAACTCTCCGATCACACTCTTAATCTCATGGCTGTTAGACGGGGTATGAAGCTGCAGTCTTCAGTAGATTTTACAGCATACAGGCTACTGAACAGACAGATCTCCAAATGCATGCGGCGGGACTTACGCAACTTTAACACTGTTCGTATTGAAGTAGCGATCGAGCGGAACCAGGGCTCCAAAGTCTTTGCTAGAAATCTGTCTGCCAGAAAGAACCATCTGTCGAAGCTGAAGACCGAGTGTGGCAGCGTCGTTTCCGGGACACCTGAGATTTTGAGTGAGATTGGGAAGTTGTATGGGCAGCTGTACACATCATTGTTGGAGCCACACGTAAGTGTGAGTAACGATCCTAGAGCGAGTCTTATCCGACACTATTCCGATGATATTCCGGACGTCAGTCTGAGCGAGATTAGAATGGCTCTCCAGCACCTTAAAAACGGCACGGATGGAATTACAGCGGAGCTTCTGAAAGCGGGTGCAAAACCGGTACTTTAAGTCCTTCAGAAGCTCGTTAATTCCGTCCTCCATGGTGGCATTACACCGGAGGCGTGGAGCAAAAGTGCCGTGGTCTCGTTCTTCAAGAAAGGTGACTACGCTCTTTTGAAGAACTACAGACCGATTTTCCTTCTGAGCCGCGTCTACGTGCTGTTTTTGAGTCATTACAAATCGTCTCGCGCGCAGACTTGACGACTTCCAGCCTTCCGAACAATCCGGTTTCCGAATACATACCCTTCGGCAAATTGTAAAGTTGTAAGTCCGAGGAGTACAATTTGCCACTATGTCTGGCGTATGTGGACTATGAGAAAGCCTTTGATTCCGTCGAAATTTGGGCGGTGCTGCAGTCCCTTCAGCGGTGCCAAGTTCACTGTCGGTATATCGAAGTGCTGAAGTGCTTGTACAGTAGGGCTACGATGGCTATCCGAGTACAGAACCACAGTACGAAACCTATCCAATTGCAGAGAGGTGGAAGTCAGGGTGACGTTATATCCCCGAAACTCTTCAACGCTGCATTGTAAAACGTTTTCAAGCTTCTAGACTGGAAAGGATACGGTATTGACATCAACGGCAAGTACATCACTCACCTTCAATTTGCCGACGATATAGTCCTTATGGCAGAATCGCTGGAGGATCTAAGCACTATGCTGAATGACCACAATAGTGTCTCCCAACAGATAGGTCTTAAGATGAACATGGACAAAACAAAGATCATGTTTAATGTTCATGTCACACCTATGCTGGTAGTTGTCGGGACCACCAAGCTCGAAGTTGTTGACGAGTATGTTTACCTGGGACAAATAGTCCGACTAGGTAAGTCCTCGACGGATTCAACTTGGTTGGGCAGCGTTCGGGAAATGAAAGCACATCTTCTCCTCAGGTATACCGCAAAACCTGAAAACGAGATTGTACAACCAGTGCGTGTTACCAGTTATAACTTATGGATCTGAGACGTGGTCCTTCACTGCTGGCCAGATGAGGAAGCTCAATGTTGCTCAGCGAGCTATGGAGAGAGCTATATTCAGAGTTTCTCTGCGTGATAAACTTAGAAATGAGGATATCCGCAGTAGAACCAGAGTGACTGACATAGCCCAACGGATTAGTAAGCTGAAGTGACAATGCTCCCACCATATAGTTCAAAGAACCGACAACCGATGGGTAAAAAAGGTTCTTGAGTGGCGGCCTCGTACTGGCGGATGTAGTTTAGGGCGTCCTCCCACTAGATGGAGTGATGACCTGGTAAGATATGCAGGAAGTCGATGGATGCAGGTGGCTCAGGACCGTGCTTTGTGGCATTCCTTGGGGGAGGCCTATGTTCAGCAGTGGTCTTATGTAGGGCTATAATGATGATGATGATACTTTTCACAAATATACAAATAAAAAGCAATTTCATATTTTTTTAAACTTAAATGTCAAACAATCTTATAGTCCGTGAGGTGGTTAGTGCCCAGCACATGGACACCTGCAGCTCCTGCAGCTGATGCGTTGTCACCAGTGAAGACTTAAATGATATGCCTCATTGTAGTTATTTAAATACTTTACAAGTATGTCAAAAGTAACTTCTATTGTCAACAATTCTTTTCTTCACACACAAGCACAAATATAGCAACTAAACATATTATTGTCATAACTGGCAAACTTCAGATCTTATCAAAGATGTAAAATATGACACGAAATGAAACAACAGTAGCCAGCAATATAGCAGTAGTTTTGATGGAGAAGCAATCATCAGACAATACTTAAAACTGCAACAAAGGTGGTGCAAAAATACTAAACATGTTTAGCCATATTGCTGCATAACAATAAAAGTATTGTTGCAATGGTGCTGGCAACATATCACACTCATCACTTATTGCAGTGAAAATGTGGTCAAAATATATCAAAGAGTAAGAGTATAGCCAGTGTGTCAGGGAAGCTACAATAATGAGTGATATTTTCAGATGGAAATATAATGAGTATTCAGGCAAAATAATAAGTAATAAGTAATCTTATAATACCTTGATTGTAGTGTTAGGCATGTGCTCTTCATATTCCTCTCCAATTTTGAATTTCAATTCCACTGTTCTGAGCAAAGAAGAGTTCTTTATACTCATAGTCTCCCCATCAAAAGTTATTTCCATCAATGGTGAAGACATTGCCATCATTTTTCTACCCATAAATGGTACACCTTTTTTGTATTAGATAAACATTTAGTTAATGAGAATAATCACAAAACCCAGATAGATACAGTTGAAATAGGAGTACTCACCAACTGCAGTAAAATAATCATCGATATTCTCATTCTTGTAATGCTGATATTTTCCTTGAATAGAAGGCATTTTAATTGGATTTAAAATTAGGTTTAAACTTTAGGGATTAAACTTGTTCTTGCGTCTTCTTTCCTAAAATATCAAACGCAAATGGTATTTTATATAGTAATAGTAATAATAGACTTACTTCATCACCATTAAATGTTAATGAAATGTGCCCGTGAACAGCTTCTTATCATTAATGATAAATATTATTAAATAGCGGTTTAATGATAACAGGTTTTATCAAAAAAAAATCAGTCACGTCTCCTAAATACGATAAACTTTTCTGATAAAATAACGTTCGCCGTCGTTTGTTACAAGGATTAACTTGTCAAAGCTCGGCAAATCCGTTTTTTGGTTTGCAATTTGCATTTGCACTTTGCTGAAGATTTTAAATGGACTCTTGCGATATTGTGAATATGAATGCACCTTAATTATAAAAATATTTAATCTTTCTCTGTAATTATAAATCAATGGGAGAATGTTAAAATCTAGCACTACTTATTACCTACGTCAAATTTTTTATTATAGTTATAGTAAAATATAATATTTTATTTATTTATTGATTGTTGTTGTTGATACTTGATAATATTGTCTTCTTCTTCTTAATAACTGGCTTTACGGCTCTGGGATTTAGCCCTTCTGAGCCTGAACTCTTGGTAGAGAGTAATTGTGTTCTGTGGCCTGAAGTTACAGTATCGTCGTTCATATTGCAATTAGTTTTATGTCAAAAATGACAAATTTACAGGAGAGTAAAAAAAACAGCATACTGTAAAAAATCTTTTAAGACACCAAAATGTTTTTAACTGATGTTTCCTAACTATTGTGTTCAATTAAATGTGCATATTGAATTTTCCATAAATAATTATATTATGTTAGAAATTTGACATAGAACCTATTGTAACTACAATTGACGTAAAATTTGTGACATGTAACATATTGATAGTTTATTTACATGAAATAATACACAGATAATTTCAAACATCAGGTAAAGTATTTATTCAAGTTATTTATAATTAAAGTAGAAACAATCACAAATATGTATAGTTTAGAAAAATAAACAACAATATAGACGTAAAAATTTCTTGACAAATTTAAAAATGTTGTTAGCTGATAACAAAATCATATTAAACTTATTTTAAAATTCACGAATTAAACTTAAATGGCAGGGTAAAATGAAGAAAGTAATGTAACGAATATAATAATTAATATTTAGTATGAAATGCGACCATTGCACACTAATTATTTCGTTTATGAGGACAGGCATCAGGATCTGAACAATTATGTTCTAAGGAGTCATAAAAAGGGTGATAATCTTTAGGAATCAGTGGTTTTAATACTTGTAAATGTATAAATTTTGTAGTGTCAATACGGAGAAATGATTGATAATGAGCAGTATCAGTTCGTGTGTAGTTTTTGTTTGAGCGTCGCGGTAATTCTTTGAAGTCCAACTTATACCGTATGATCCCATCTGGATTATATTGCAGGCTTACAATATCAACTACAAGTGGATCGCCTTTTTTGTTTCCTGGTCGAATACTGGAGTATCTACCACCTTCATACCTGCTGAAATCACTGTAGCTTAGACAAACTACTTTATACGGTTCAGGCTTCCTTCTTGCGCTCTTTATTATATTTATATAGTCTCCAGGAATGAAAATATCTCGATGATGTGGCAACTTTCTTTCGATGCTGCTATGTATCGAGTCGATCTCCATCTGGGTGTGCCCAACTTCGAGGTATTTTTGTTATCGAACATAATCATCGGATTATGTTCTTTTCGACTGATAATTCAATTAGAGCATTAGACAAATTCAAGGATTGATTTTGGTAACCACACCCATCACTCCACAGGGTAATTTTTTTGGTATTTGGTGCCTTTTCTAGTTCTGCCTTTAGATGTTTCATCATAATAGACGTAAAGCTTAGAGTATTAAACTAACAGGAGACGACATTGGAGAGCGTTCCCCTCTGTCAAAAGTACGAGAGCGCGGATCATTCCCGTTATATAAAACTAGTTGCGCCGCGTACGGCATCAGTTAACAAGTAGTCGTAAGCGTGAGTTGACCTCCAGAAAAATGCCGGGTTGCAGTGTGTTTTCTTGTAAAAAAAAGATCACAGACTTCAAATTTACAAAAAGACGACGTTACCTTTCATCTTTAAGTATTTATTTTGATTTCAATAATTAATATAAGCATTAAATCACGAAAATTCTGATTAGTATAGCTGACCAGGGTGTGTTGCCAACTTAAAGTATTAATACTATAGTAAGGAGTTTTGCACCACTAGGACATAATTAAATTTTGCTTAATTGTAGACAAATGTCGTTTCTCTTTGTTCTTATTACACAAGACAAAATCGAGTTATTAAATAGTCTTAAATTCATTAATATTATTGTGATCTATTTGCAAAACTATATTATTTCAAACAACATTAATAATCTTTAATTGTTTTTAACGAAATGAAAACATCAATTTAAATAGTTTTATTGTATATAAACATTATAAATAGATATTTTCATTTCATTATGTTACGTTATGAAACGAAAAGAAGGGTAATTTCAAGTATATAAAACGGTATCATCAAGGCAATAATAGTGATGTTCACTGTAATCTTTAGTGTCGATGTTTTTATTTGACTATAATTAATACCTTGATATATAATACCAAGGTGTTATTTAAAATTCTTTTTTGTACAATGTTTAAAAAAGATCTTTGGTTTTACAGTTTTCCAAAAGATCTTTACAGGCGCCAAGTTTGGATAAAAGCATGTGGCAATTATATAACCTGGGTACCTAAACGAACAAGCACTATTTGTTCCTTGCATTTTGACCAATCGGTTTTCGTAATCCAATAAAATAATAAAAGGAAACTAAATGGAACTGCTGTATCGACTTTGAAATTATTGGAAGTAAGTTTATTATTTTGCTACAGGTTTATTTTACATTATGAAGGATAACATTTAAAACATGTAACAAATCGAAATGGAAGGTTTAGTGAATGATATTTATTCATCTTAAAATGTTATTTACAAGTATATCGTCTTAGATGGTGTCAACCAAATTGTTGTTTTCAGATGAGACACGAATTATTAGCGCTTAAATAAATAAATAAGGACAAACAAATAATCTCAATGTCATATTTATAATCTATTATTATTAAATATATACAGAGTACTACACTTTTGTACTGTAGAACACAAAATATTACCGCTTTTTACGACGACATTAATTCTTTTCAATCCTAAGTAAAATGTCGAAAAAAGTATTTTGGTTAAGCGTAAACTTCGGCCAAAAGATAGCAAATGTTTAATTTTTTTTAATTGCTCCATTTCGTGGCTGCGTAAAGAAAGGTCAAAAACAAATAAACAAAAAATCACACTTTCTTATTTATAATATTATATTAGTATGGATTGTCAAGAATGATAGATAAACTTTTGAAACCGGTTTACAATCGGCTTTTTGAGGGTGAAACTATACACTCCCGCTCTCTTTCTTGCTCTAGTAAATAACGTTTCTGAGTGACCAAAAAGGATAGAAGCACAGGAAAGTGAGATTCCGTGCTGCCAGATGTAATTCAACCCTAAGCCTTAAAACGGTTTAACTCTATAGGTTGGATAAAATCTGTAAAATTAGACCGTTTAAAACCCCTATACAGATAACCTTTTCGGTTGATCATGACATTAAAAAATGTTAAAAATATTTCATAGACTAGGCATATTATATATTTTTAAGCATACAGGAACATTATTTCGATAATGATTACGTTCCACATAACATTGAACTGGCAAACTTGGTGATGGAAAAATATGCAAGCACTAGACTTAGCTACCTCGCAGAAAAAGAGTGATCCCAAAAAGTGTATTCGTCACATATATACCAAACTTATTCACTTTTACAAACAGACCAAACCACCAACCACTTTTTACAAACCAGTTAAAATATAATATAATACTTTTTAAATTTGTCAAACAAAAAAAATTAAATTAAATTAAATTTGGTAATTTTGTGTTATTAATTTGTACCTTATGTATTTTTTTAAATTTACTCTGAATGTAATATTACACATTAAACATTTGTTCATTTTTATTTTATTTAATTTGCTAATGTAACTTGCATAAAATTTCATCGACATATCCATATCCACAAGGCCCTCGCACTAGTTGTTTATGGCTTATGCACTGTAACGATGAGACATTTATGAGAGATTTTCAAGGTTGTGTGCGTTTTGCTTAATCGTGTGCTCATATTATGCTGTGTGCGTGCGTAACGACGTGGCCCAATGTTTACGATTTGCTTAGTGTGCGTTACCTCGCCTCCCACTAGAAGTGACAGACTTTTTTGTTTGGAAATTTATGGGCATTGCGTCTCCTGTTAGTTGAATACTCTAAGACGTAAAGACATCACTGTCTATGCCACCGCTTCCCTCGTGCCATAGATAGCAAATCACTTCTTTTGTTTTTAAATTATAGTGTGTGTAATTGTGAACTTTAAGTTTTGTTTTATAGTAAACAGCTGATGCCAGGATTCTTGGGCATAGAAGTACCGCTTGGACATCCATAGTGTATACTAATACATCATATTCAGTATTGTTTTTGTCATTATCTTTATTTTGTCTTTCTGTTTCTTTTTTCTTCAAGTGACTCCTGTACTCATCTTCATTAATATTACCATTCTTGTAGGCTAAGCACTTGTTGCACTGGTCTTTCCTGGGCTTAAAAATAGACAAATTAAGCTTGCGATACTTCCTCTCGAACGTCGCAACACAATATCGTCTCTTGTTGTTATTTGAACAATACTTTTTATAGTCAGCATACAGATCACCATGAACACTATTCCAGATTGGTTCTAAATATAATTTTGAGGAAGATGATCTGCAATAATGGGACTCTACTTTCGGCAGATTGTCGAAAAATTTTCGAATTGAATCGGATGCATTATTTTGAGTCCTTGCATTACAATCATTTCCATTTTGAGAGATAATAAAACTTTCTGCCACATCTTTACTAGGAACAACCCAATCCGTCAGTTGTCTTTGGCTAATGCACAAAGTTTTCATAAACATTTGCTTACAAACATGAACTCTCTTAGCATTATCTTTCAAAGATAGGAAATATTTAAATCCTTTGTTTTTCCTAGAATCTACGCTTGATGAACGTCGATACTGTGGTGCATATACACTTACTAAATTTCGGACATATACTTTACGAACTTCCCAAGAACTCAGTGCCCAATAAGAATCAAAAATCAGTTTTTGGTCTTCTTCGGTTAACATTTCACATTCAAACCTTTGTCTCGGTACCTTTCACTTCAGTATGCCCACTACATCTTACCTGTAAGTATTTAGCTGGTCTTAATAGTATTTGTTTGTATTTACCATTCCTATCCTTCTCAAAACCTTCATACTGATTATCTTGTAACCTAGCCTTAGAGTTTTTTAATCTCTTCCATTTTGTCTGATCTGCTTGACCCTTACGATTGCGTTTCATTTTGTGGGTATCCTTACGAGTAAGCACTCCTGTCTTCTCATCAAGGACCTCTGCGTTGGAGCTCGTACTTTCTTCTAATGCATTAGATTGAAAGCCAACATTACTTTCTTTTGGCAGGTAGTCTGAGTCAGAAGACGACCCTTCTTCGAACAAGACCTCTTCACTAGACGTGTCACACTGCTGCATAGTTTCATCTTCATGCAACTGGCCAGTAGCTTCACTCAGTCGCTGCTGGCGAGGTTGTTGAAAGGAACTTGTAGCTAACTGTACTAACCGCCTTCCTCTTGGGTTATTCATCTGCAACAATCAACCACCAAGCCATGCATACAAAACCAAAGCAAAATTCAAAAGGTTCTATGTCGCGTGTGTAACTACGTATTGCAACATAGGTCTTATTGTTTAATTAGTATTTTTTACAGAAAGGGTAAAAATAAACATTTTTTTATGAAGAAAAGTTATCTGTTAATAGATTAGCATCACTATATGTCTTAAGCGCTTTACAGTAAAAAAAAAATGCAGTCAAAAAGCGGACTCACGGCGCTTTTTGTTAAAAGTTAGGTTAAGATTTCTCATAAGTGTAATTAAAAGCAGGATATTAACGAAAACCACCTAAAACCAGCACAC
This sequence comes from Parnassius glacialis, assembly GCA_033319125.1. NCBI lineage: Eukaryota > Metazoa > Arthropoda > Insecta > Lepidoptera > Papilionidae > Parnassius > Parnassius glacialis. Next base: position 39,991,260 of record JAVANC010000016.1, read on the forward strand.
AATGATACGTAATTTATGATAACTATCAACTTACCTGAGAAACAAAGCGTAATACTATAACTTAATTAATAATTTTCACTTGTTTTTTCTCAGAGCAAAAATCCGTTGCCACTCAAACTTTGACATAGAACAATTTACCTGTATACGATTTACTGCCGAGTCGATCACGTGACATATTGCAAGTTTCAAATAAACGTAGTGATTATATTCTCTTTGGTTTCAAATGTCACTTTCCCATTGGTAGATGACATTGAACCTTTATCGGTCGCGTTCAAAATTAAAATTAAAGCATACCTTAGAAATAAAAAAAAATGAAATTTTTGACATTGAACAAATTGCAATATGAACAACGATATATTATAATAATTATCCTTCATAGTATACTGCTTCACAATATGTTGATGCGTCACATTGTGCAGCCCTTGGGAGATTTTGACGGCAACTTGAGCCTACAGACAGCTGACGGTTGACGATGGTATCTCAAGGCGCCTAAGCAGACAGACACCTTATTTTGAGAATCACATCACCATCAGAGCACTTGTTTCACAGTTTCCACTAATAGTTCAAATGCGCAGACACTTAATACACAAAATCGCACCACTTTTACATATCAAACTCCATTTCAAACCATTTTTTAAACAATAATACAGGAGCAGCAAACCGCCGCGGTCAAGTTTCCGCCAATACCTCTGATAATATTGTTCTTGTCCACAGCCACAGACTAATGATTAGACTATGGATTAGTCACTATAATAATATAATATAATTATAATCAGACGGACATCACAGACTAACTAGTAGATTCTACCATGAAGCTATAGATAAAGATGGAGACCACACTCCGAATACCTACTTGAAGCTCAACCTATGTATTACTATCTCGCTCTCTGTGGGCAGACCCTCTCTTTCTAAGTAGGTAACCTTTATTTTATTTTTCCCAGGATATCGCTATAAGTAGTTTGTTTTGCATTACATTAAGTGGTTTATTTATAAATATTAACATCTCTGTTTACTACTAAGACCTAGCCTATATAGATTATATATATAATATGTACAATTTTTTTGGGAAATTGGTTTTATCAAGAAAGATTTTCATTTCCATGGGCAGAACCTCTATCTAAAATATGACCACGCATTTCCGTTACAAACCATATAATGCCGAGCCTATTTAGAAGATGTGGAAAATAAAATTTTAACAGTGGTAGAGCCACACGGCAGCTTTTGCTGTCGCACGGATGGGCCAGCTCGAACCGGGGTTTCATTTTGTGGGTATCCTTACGAGTAAGCACTCCTGTCTTCTCATCAAGGACCTCTGCGTTGGAGCTCGTACTTTCTTCTAATGCATTAGATTGAAAGCCAACATTACTTTCTTTTGGCAGGTAGTCTGAGTCAGAAGACGACCCTTCTTCGAACAAGACCTCTTCACTAGACGTGTCACACTGCTGCATAGTTTCATCTTCATGCAACTGGCCAGTAGCTTCACTCAGTCGCTGCTGGCGAGGTTGTTGAAAGGAACTTGTAGCTAACTGTACTAACCGCCTTCCTCTTGGGTTATTCATCTGCAACAATCAACCACCAAGCCATGCATACAAAACCAAAGCAAAATTCAAAAGGTTCTATGTCGCGTGTGTAACTACGTATTGCAACATAGGTCTTATTGTTTAATTAGTATTTTTTACAGAAAGGGTAAAAATAAACATTTTTTTATGAAGAAAAGTTATCTGTTAATAGATTAGCATCACTATATGTCTTAAGCGCTTTACAGTAAAAAAAAAATGCAGTCAAAAAGCGGACTCACGGCGCTTTTTGTTAAAAGTTAGGTTAAGATTTCTCATAAGTGTAATTAAAAGCAGGATATTAACGAAAACCACCTAAAACCAGCACACAATGATACGTAATTTATGATAACTATCAACTTACCTGAGAAACAAAGCGTAATACTATAACTTAATTAATAATTTTCACTTGTTTTTTCTCAGAGCAAAAATCCGTTGCCACTCAAACTTTGACATAGAACAATTTACCTGTATACGATTTACTGCCGAGTCGATCACGTGACATATTGCAAGTTTCAAATAAACGTAGTGATTATATTCTCTTTGGTTTCAAATGTCACTTTCCCATTGGTAGATGACATTGAACCTTTATCGGTCGCGTTCAAAATTAAAATTAAAGCATACCTTAGAAATAAAAAAAAATGAAATTTTTGACATTGAACAAATTGCAATATGAACAACGATATATTATAATAATTATCCTTCATAGTATACTGCTTCACAATATGTTGATGCGTCACATTGTGCAGCCCTTGGGAGATTTTGACGGCAACTTGAGCCTACAGACAGCTGACGGTTGACGATGGTATCTCAAGGCGCCTAAGCAGACAGACACCTTATTTTGAGAATCACATCACCATCAGAGCACTTGTTTCACAGTTTCCACTAATAGTTCAAATGCGCAGACACTTAATACACAAAATCGCACCACTTTTACATATCAAACTCCATTTCAAACCATTTTTTAAACAATAATACAGGAGCAGCAAACCGCCGCGGTCAAGTTTCCGCCAATACCTCTGATAATATTGTTCTTGTCCACAGCCACAGACTAATGATTAGACTATGGATTAGTCACTATAATAATATAATATAATTATAATCAGACGGACATCACAGACTAACTAGTAGATTCTACCATGAAGCTATAGATAAAGATGGAGACCACACTCCGAATACCTACTTGAAGCTCAACCTATGTATTACTATCTCGCTCTCTGTGGGCAGACCCTCTCTTTCTAAGTAGGTAACCTTTATTTTATTTTTCCCAGGATATCGCTATAAGTAGTTTGTTTTGCATTACATTAAGTGGTTTATTTATAAATATTAACATCTCTGTTTACTACTAAGACCTAGCCTATATAGATTATATATATAATATGTACAATTTTTTTGGGAAATTGGTTTTATCAAGAAAGATTTTCATTTCCATGGGCAGAACCTCTATCTAAAATATGACCACGCATTTCCGTTACAAACCATATAATGCCGAGCCTATTTAGAAGATGTGGAAAATAAAATTTTAACAGTGGTAGAGCCACACGGCAGCTTTTGCTGTCGCACGGATGGGCCAGCTCGAACCGGGGTGGTACCACGACCTCACAGAAAACCAGCGTGAAGTAGAGGTTTACCTCTGCGTTTCGCTTGGTGAGTGCAGGTGGCCGGAGGCCCTTTTTACTGGAAATGAGGCATTCCATCTTAGTCCTCACGGGTGACAGCGCATCTACATTTTGAATTGTAATAGGGGATAGATGTAGATGTCTATGGGCCGCAGCAACCACTTACCATCAGGTGGACTGTGTGCTCGTTTGTCACCCTTATCTTATAAATAAAAAAAAAATTATATCAGAAAATATTTTATTACTACCATTTCGATAATGTATTTTCTGGATATTGTATACAATACCTAAACTTGACTGCTTCATTGGTCTAGTGGTTGTAGTAGTGCGACTGCTGATCATGAGGTCCCGGGTTCAAACCCGGGTCGGGCCAAAAAATCAGTTATGGAGCTTTTCCATCAAGAAATTCTCAGTAGCTGCCGGGAGTCAGGAAGTTGGCGGTGTTTCACCACCGTGCCTCGGAAAGCACATAAAGCCGTTGGTCCTGCGCCTGATCTCTCTCCGGTCGTGTCGGTTTACCGTCCCATCGGGCTATGAGAGTGAGGGAATAGAGAGTGCACCTGTGCTTGCGCATACACTTGGGCACTATAATCCTGTCCTGCGCCAATGGCTAGTCTCCGTTGAGACTGGCCGCCGTGGCCGAAATTCGGTCTGGAGGACATTACAATACCTAAACGGTACCAACGGAATATAAAATTAAAATTTATTATACCACCCCGGGTGATCAATAAATTGGGCAAAATATACCTGATTTATTGTTCAGACAGACTAAATCTATTTCTCGACAATTATTTTAGAAAAATATCACGAGGACTAAAGAAGCGTAGCGGAGCTCCTGCCTTAGCCTTCTGACCTAACCCATCCGAGTCAAGCTGCTCTGAGCTGAAATGTGTATAATACTTTATTCCACACATCCTGTTCATTTTACGAATTATCTACAATTTGTAAGAATTCTATATAATAACGGATTTCATAGATTTCTAGTAACATATGTACTATAATAGGAACGATAATATATAAAAAAACCTTAAAAAAATAAATAAAAATTCTTTCCATATTAAATTTATTTATTGAAATTTTACACATCATGTGGATAACTCTGTGGCTTTTTGAAGTCCTTACAGATATCATCTTCTCTTCTACTTTCAACCCATCTTTACTATTAAATGTTTGTAACTACTAATTTAATGGCCCCCTCTTTGAATTTGTTTTTAAATAATTTACGTTTTGAGGTTGTATCACTTTTTAAATTATCTAATTTAGCTATATGATAATAGCGTATGGTCAAATGTTTTTTGACGACAAAACTTACTAGGTTCACTTGGTAAAGAGAACCACACGCGGGTTCAGTTGCAACTAAAATACAAGTCTTATCACGGAAATGTTCAGAGCATATTACTGTGGTTTTGGATGGTTTCCAGTACTCTTCTCCACGGCTTTATCTTATTATGTCCACCCATCAACTTCTAATTATAGGATCAATAGGTATCCTAAAATCATGTATTCAAATGGTCACATTCAATTTTGACAATTATTATACAATACTATTTAGTAATACAAATAAAAAAGAGAAAAATAACGAAAAAAATATTTAAGACTAAATAAAAAACACCCGACTGCGCGGAAGCTTGCAAAACAAAAACAATCGGTCCATCCGTTTAGGCTGTAGGCTAAGCCAAACAATTTTTGAAATATACCCACATACACATACATACACACACCATGATGTATTTCCTCCTTCTGGTGCAGTCGGGTAAAAATGAACATACATCCGCTTGTAAGACAACTATACGGGGAAATTCTCAATCCAAGACTGGCAACACCAAAAAATGACGCGTTGATTTTGTAAATTAAATTATCAATTTATTAGTTTTATTTTCTTAAATTACTATTAGTTTTGAGCATAGATAAATATATATGTAGCAAGCTAGTTTTGAGTTACTTAGCGATGGTAGGAGATTTTGTTAGTTGTTTGTAAACGTCCTTTATAATTTCTGCAGATTTTGATCGCACAACTTGTCATTTTCACAAAAATAATTTACCTCTAAAAATGAGCCGTGCGTGCGTATCTCTTGGCGTTACAATTGACAGTGAGGAGCGGGGATTGCTTTAGAGGCTAACAGTTAAACGTAGTGATTATATTCTCTTTGCTAACAGTAATATTTTTTTCGACGCTTTTGAGCCGCCGTTACTCTATCTAGAGATTAAATAATCTAAGATAATAAATAATATGTCAAATATATAATACATGGTATGTCAAATCAAATACAAATATTATAATGTAGCTTGCTACATATATATTTATCTATGTTATAATGATGTAATTTCTTTGTCTAAGTCTAAGGTTTGTATATTATTTATTTTCTTTATGTCATTAGGTATTTTATTATAGATAGGTATGGCTAGACAAAATATACTTTTTCGCATTTTTACTGACTTTGATTGTTGAACTTTTAATCTCAGAGGATACCTTCTATTATTTAAATTTTCAAACAATGATAGGTTTCTATAGACAAACACAGCCGTCTCATAGATAAAAAGACAGGGAAGAGTTAGAATTTGCAGCTCTTTAAAATGTGGTTTACAGCTGTCTGTCCAGTGTAGATTTTTGATTGCTCGAATGCACTTTTTTTGAGCTTTGAATACCTTTTCCCGATCCATTGAGTTTCCCCAAAACATAACACCGTACCTAAGTGTTGATTCAACGTATCCAAAAGTATGCTATACGAAGTGTTTGCGTATTTGCTCTTTTATTAAACTTATACAAGGCGTATGAAAATTTATATAATTTACTGCAAACACTATCGAACTGTGCCTTCCAGTTTAGTTGGTCATCAATGATAATTCCTAAAAATTTAGTTTCTATCGTTTCATAGATTGGTGAACCTTTATAATGAATATTAATACTTGATAAACTGTCTTTTTGCCAATTAAATTTCATAATTTTAGTTTTCTCTAAATGTATATTTATTTTTTACGAGCCAGTAAATTATAAGATCAATGGAACAGTTTATCTCAATTTCATAGCTTTGGGTATTATTTCCGTCATAAACGACCGTACATTCATCTGCAAATAGGACCATAGATTGTTGTATCACCGATGGAAGGTCATTAATGTTCAAAAGATATAGGAGTGGACCCAAGTGGAGCTCGGGGTGTCGATCGATAAACCTTTTCTGTCAACTTTATAGGACATATTCTCCTTATTTCAGTAATTTGCGTTCTGTCTGTAAGATATGACTAAAAAGATCTAAAACTGTCCCTCGCATATTGGTGTAATTTTCTTATTAATATTTTGTGATCCACAAAGTCAAAAGCCTTTGCCATGTCCATGTATAGCGCGACCACAGGTATTTTTTTGTCTATACATGTCATAATTTTGTTGAGCACGTCATAAATTGCCGTGTTTACAGATTTATTTTTACGAAATCCTTTTTGCTTATTTACGAGTATCTTATTATCTTCAAGATATTTATTTAAACGTTTATATAAGACTTTTTCAAAAACTTTCGCAAATATAGTAATCAAAGCAACAGGGCGATAACTAGGCTTGCCAACCGTCCCGGATTTTCCGGGACGTCCCGCTTCTGGGTTAATTTTAAACCGTCCCGCCGTAACCCCATGCGGGATTCCTTTTGTCCCGGAAATCAGTGATTATATGACATTAGTATCTACCTCGTACCAACTACACCATAACTCTGAGAGTGTTTTCTCTCTGTGGAAATGCATGTACAGACAGCAGAAATAGGCTGTTTGTTGACCACGTCAAGGCTGAACTACAAATTAACATTAATTTTGATCAAAAATGCAGTGAATTTTATAACCAATGTGTTTTTTTTTCTAATCAATTTGTATGTGGTGTGTTGTGTCCCGCGTAATATACCCAAGTCCCGGATGTCGAGCTGGGTAATCCCGGAAATGCCTTTTTTGGAGTTGGCAAGCCTAGCGATAACATCCAACATCATATCTGTCGGTTTTTTAAATAATGGATTTACTATTGACAGCTTTAGAGACTTAGGGAATTTGCCTTGCTCATTGAGATGTACATACTACGTACTAGAGAAGCCATTCCAAACAAAAATTGTGTCCTACTCTGTCTTCGCGGATGCGCGAATACTTTAATTCAATATAAAATAAATATGAGAATTTAATATAAAACATCTTAATTTAATCTAAACAAACATATTTCTAAATAAAATGTAATAATAATTATTTTATAGAATTCACAAATCTTGAATTTACGCAATATTTAGTTTGTATGGATTGCACTACAGTTCAGTTGCACATAGTCAATGTTCGGAATGGCTTCTCTAGTACGTAGTACATATAACTCAATGGCCGTGCTCTATACATAGGCTTATTATATGACATAAAATACCCGCAATCAAAAATGCTGTGTCTTTGACTACTTTAGTAGAACTCTTTTCTTGGTATTGTACATTTTTTGTTAAAAATTGTTTCGCATTCCTTTGATTAAATGTGGTGGATCAAATATGACAATCATATAATTACCACTTATATGTATCAGGTCACCTAAGAATATAAAACGTATTATAATAAGGTGATTCTATTAAATGTAAACATGGCGGTAAGGTTTTGATTAATTGTACCTACCAGTGCTTTTATTTTCTCATATTTGAACTAATCTTGATTCCTCTTGCAGAAGTTTAAGAGCAGATCTGAATGTAGCCCCTTCATATGAGACTAATGTTAGTGGAATAAGTCCAGTCTCACCACTACTATTTTCATTTCAATAGTAGATGCTGATCCTTCACTACAGTAAAAGGCAATCGGTTGATACAAGCAAAGATAGAGCGGAAATAAATCAACTACACCACACGAAAATGTATCGGTAATATCACTCAGTGCTCAGTGACAATGACAAAACAAAACAAACAAAAATATTATGGCCGCGACAGCTAAACGTAGTAATTATATTCTCTTTGGCGACAGCTTGCAGAAGCATGGAGTATAGAGTAGTCTACTCTATACTCCATGCTTAGAAGGGGTTTTGAGAGGCGAGGGGGCATGTTAGCCGTCATATATCATCTTGCTATGACGTTTCCCATGTCCAGTATTTTCTCTATGAAGATTACTGCCCGTAACCATAGACTTTGTCAATCCTCAATCTACGCCCGTAACGGACATCTCACGAACTAAACTTACCTACTCGACTTAGCTTCTGCGTCCTGATTGCTTGTAGCAATATGATATATGACACTTCTTTTTTTTATTTGAAGCAGCTGTACCAGGCAAAGGACGTCCAAAATAAGTTCATTCATTAATTGCTTGCAATTTTATTTTAAAATATTGAAAATAAAACGAAGTAAATGCAAATGAATCAATGTTAAAATTAATTTTGTCACTTTATTTTTCAGATTTTTTATATTTTCACAGAGTTTTCATTAATAAATTTTATATTTTGTTGTTTCAACAAAGCTTGCTACCAGAATGCCAAAATACTTAAATCTTTCCCTCTTCTTTTTTTATCACCGCACTTCCAGTCACACTGTTAAATACGTCTTCTATAAAAGATACTATTTCAGAAGTGTTTTTCTGTGTTCTGCTCACTGGCCGCACATCCGAATAATGAGCTGTAATAAATATTTAAAATATTATTAAATTAAATATCATTACATGCTCTGTATAGTATTTATAAGTTACTGCTGTGCTGTGCTGTAGCCCACAGACACCTACATTAATCCTGTTGTAAAAGTATCAAAATGTAAATGCATTGTCACACTTGAAGGCAAAAGAATGCCTAGTTACCAGTAAAAAGGGTCTCTGGTTCTCACCACTAGCCATGTAAAACACTTCAGCTTTATGGTGTTATGTATAAATATATTTAATAAAATAATTAATATGATAACTTATAAAATACAGAGGTATAATTTGAGGGTCCTACCACGATTTTACTATATACACAAACATAATTCTTAATCTGCAAATAATCCATAAGAATTTGATTAGGATCACGTGTATTACACATACAAAAATTAAATTACATGTAATAGAAATAAAATTATTTATTTATTTACTTTATTGGAGACAAAACAGAAACAAAAGATATAAAAGAAAATCATACAAGAAAAATAAGACAATGGTAATTACAATTGTTTCCTACAAACTGTCTCACTAAGAACAAACATAATATTTATATTATGAAGCAAGTCGTAATTGGTATCGTCTGCACAACAAGCAGGGTAACAATTCTGTACTTAAATAAAAAGAAAACAATCATCTGAAAACAATCATCTAACATGTACAATATTAAATACTAAATATCCTTATATTTCTAATTCATAATTGTTACTAAAGTTTAGTAAGCTATTAAGTAATCTGTGACTAAAGTACTTTTTAATTTAGTTTTAAAAGCTGAACGGGAGATAGAGAACATATCGATGTCGTTAAGCATTTTATTGTGGAGGACACACATTCTGTATACTGGTGCTCTTTTACCAATATTGGTCCTGGTTTTTGGTATATGAAATAAATTTTTTGATCGTGTGTTTTTGGGTGGAATTCGAAACCTTACCTCGGATAATAACTGTGAACACTTAATCTCACCAACACAGATATTCCTAAAAGTAGTGGCGTCGATTAAAGTTCGTCGGTCTCTTAATGATAACATTTGATATTTTGTTAAGAGATTTTCATAAGAAACGCGAGGTGAATGCATTCTATAGTTAACAATACGTAAGAATTTCTTTTGGACCTTTTCTATTTTATCTTCATAAACTGAGTAGAATGGATTCCAAACGGGGGACACATATTCTAGATGAGATCTAACCAATGACTGATAAAGGCAGGTAAGAGTATCTTTGTGTTTAAATGATTTTGTTATACGTGTAACGAAGCCTAGCATTCGGTAGGATTTATTCAGTATTTCTTCGATGTGCCTATCTAGTGTGAGTTTGGTATCTAAATATACTCCAAGATCACGTATACTAAATTCTGATCCAATTTTGTGACCACCTAAGTAAAAGTCCGCGTGTACTACATTTTCGTTCCTAGTATATGTTATGTGTTTGCATTTATTATAAGCCAAGAATAATTTATTGATTTTACAATAGTTTTCAAGTCTGTCCAAATCGTTTTGTATTAATTTTATGTCGTCAGGTTTAGTAATGGCAGAGTACAATTTTAAGTTATCAGCGTATAATAAGAATTTACAGTGGTCAAAGCAAGTTGAAATGTCATTAATAAATAGGATAAAGAGGAGTGGCCCAAGTATTGATCCCTGTGGTACGCCAGAAGTTACTACAACGGGTAAGGTAATGTAGACATTAAGCACTACCGACTGTATGCGGTTTTGTAAGTAAGAGGCAAACCAACGTAGAAGATTACCCTTGATACCGTTGTAGGAGATTTTTTTTTAAAAGTAACAAGTGATCAACTTTGTCGAATGCTTTTTTAAAATCGGTGTATACAGTTTCAATCTGAGATTCTAGACTGAGAGTCTAAAGTATTAAAAATAAAGTTAGTAAAAACAAGAAGATTTGTCAATGTAGCCCTGCCATTAACAAAGCCGTGTTGTTCCTCTAATAATGTATTTTTCAAAATTGAATATATATGATCGTGAATAAGTTTCTCAAATATTTTAGGAATAGCCGAAAGAATTGATATTGGACGGTAATTTTCTACGTTTTTTTTTTTTTTTATGATAAGGGTGACAAACGAGCACACAGTCCACCTGATGGTAAGTGGTTGCTGCGGCCCATAGACATCTACATCTATCCTCTATTACAAATCAAAATGTAGATGCGCCGCCACCCGTGAGGACCAAGATGGAATGCCTCATTTCCAGTAAAAAGGGCCTCCGGCCACCTGCACTCACCAAGCGAAACGCAGAGGTAAACCTCTACTTCACGCTGGTTTTCTGTGAGGTCGTGGTACCACCCCGGTTCAAGCCGGCCCATCCGTGCGACAGCAAAAGCTGCCGCGTGGCTCTACCACTGTTATACCGGTGGTGGATAACAAGCATATAAATACCACTTATATGTTATCAGCTCATCTAAAAATATAAAACATATTATTAATAAGGCAATTCTATTTAAAGTAAACAAAGCGGTAAAATTTTGATTAATTGTACCTGTGTTTTTATTTTCTCGTATTTAAACTGCTTTTCTAAGTTTTATCTTCCAGTAGTAGAAGAGCAGATCTGAATGTAGCCCCTTGATCTGAGACTACTGTTAGTGGAATAAGTCCTGTATTAGCCGCAACAATGTTGATCCTTCACTATAGTAAATGCAAAGAAAAATGCAAAGATAGGGCGGAAATAAATCAACGCAACCAAACGAAAATTTATCAGTAAATCAGTAATATCATTTAGTGACACCTGAAATCAGTGACAATGACAAAACAAACAAAACACATAGATATATATACCTATGGAGAGGGCATATTCCATTATAGAAATAATAGTTATACAAATATCTATAATATCGACATTCGACACACACTTGTCAAAAATAGTTTTGTCTCTTTTTAACAAAGCAGTAGCTGCAATAGAAAAGAGAGACATCTACAGTTTGTAAAGTGCTTATTTTGGTAATACTTTCGTGTGACGTCATTACCTCTTCCATGCGTGACTGCGCCATCATGTCACAGTAAATATATAGTAGGAATAGTATGGAAACTTCCTACAAACGTTCGAAACGGCACACTCACGCAAACATGCGCAACGACGAGACTTCTAAGCGCTCGTTGCGGTGCTCTCAGTAGCGAGTGTCGTCTCAAGACTTTAAAAATGCCACGAACGTATTGCGTAGTATACGGCTGTTTGAACTCGGCTTCATCAAAACCGGAGCTATCTTATTTTAAGCTTCCTGCTGATTTTGAAAGGTAAGAATGATTTTTATTGTCATTGTTATAATCGTTATCGAATTATAAGTCGAATCGAAGAGAATTCGTGAACTTATTTGTACATCCAGAATGCGGCGGTTTTGAGGCTATTTAAAGCTGATAGTGCAATAGTGGTAACAAAAAGTAAATCCAAGATGGCGGCTGCAATAGGTATCATTTTTTTCGTCATGGGTGCATCGATCACTAATAAAAAACATGGGTGTCATTTTCATGGTTTTCGAGGGTGTTGAAGCCGATAGTGCTGTCAAAATATAAATCCAAGATGGCGGCTGCAATAGGTATCAATTTTTTGGTCATGGGTGTCATTTTCATAGTTTTAGAGTATGTTGAAGCCGATAGTGCTGTTGAAATGTAAATCCAAGATGGCGGCTGCAATAGGTATCAATTTTTTCGTCATGGGTGTCATTTTCATAGTTTTTGAGTATGTTGAAGCCGATAGTGCTGTTGAAATGTAAATCCAAGATGACGGCTGCAACAGGTATTAATTTTTTCGTCATGGGTATCATTTTCATGGTTTTTGAGGGTGTTGAAACCGATTTTTCGTTGTTGCTTTAAAAAACAACACATAAACTGCAAAGTAGCTGATCTAATTTACAAAAAAATAAACAAAATCGGTTTCATAGTACCCTGTCCTTGTTTCCCAACAGTTTATTTAAAAAAAAAACCTGTTCATTAGAATGATATTTTTTACACAGTTAAATTCAATAATAAAGAATTCCGAACTTGTCGTAGCAGACAAAAATATTTTTCTGTAAATAATTTGTAATAATCTATACAAATAAATAAAATTGAAGTGTCTGTTTGTAATGTCAAAATAACAGCTTTTTACTAAATGCATATGAAAGTAAATACGGTACTTATAACTAAATAAATTTTTTTAAAGTTTTTGTCTGTCTGTCCGTCTGTTTGTTCCGGCTAATCTCCGAAACCGCTGGACCGATTTCGACGGCACTTTCACTGGCAGATGTCATAAGGAGTAACTTAGGCTACTTTTATTTTAGAAAAAGAATTAGGGTTCCGCGCTAAAATATAAAAACACTAACACGCGAGCGAAGTTGCAGGGAACAACTAGTGAAGAATAAAGGTACGTTTTCGTCACGTACGTTCCCGCCGAAACTTTCAAAAGGTTACGCCGTAATAACAAAGTTAAAGATCTATAGTTCTACAAGTTGTTGTGTGTTAATATTAAATTGTTTTCCGTGTTCAAACTATCGTTTTTTGCTGAGATTACATATTTAAATTGTAAGCTAGTTATTTAAATTCGATTGATTGATAAAAGAAAGCAATATCAAAACATTTAAAAGTTACAACCCTATTGCTTCATTGGAGCGTAGGTAATTATATCCTCAACTTGGCTTATAGTCCCACCAACTTATCTGTGAACTGACAACTGCGGCAAAATTTTGAACTACAGCCGCCATTTAATCAAAAGTCACTCGATACGTCATTGTTTTGAGAGTTTATAGAAAAATAAAAAATGCAGAAAACCATTAAAAGTGATGCCAGAAACATTATTTTAAAAGTATTAAACTTTTGTGAGCAAGAAGCTCGAGGGTAAGCACCGATAATGCCTTTCAATCAGGTCTATAAAAGATATCAGCTGCTACAGGTCAGTATTGCTATGTTTTGTTCCTTCCTTTCGTATTTCCGATAAATGGATTGGTTAATGCAATTCATTTCTTTTTCAGATGTTAGTCAAGGATTCATTTCCAAAATAGTTAAAGAACCGGAAACCGCATAAACCACAGGAACGCAAATTACAACGCCCGGTGAAAAAGGCATATTATTTAATTAAAGTTTAAATTGTTCAATTATGATATTTTTGTTTCTTCTTGTTCTTGGACATATATCTGTTAAATCTGTGTTCTAGTCTTTTTATTCCGTGACTAATTTATTACCCTAGTATGTGGACTCTATGTAGGAATATAAGACCCTTAGATGGGAATATTCCCGAACTGGCAACACATCAGCGCAGAAGCGCCAAGCTAAGAGATAAGTTGGTGGCACTATAAGTGCCAAGTTTTGAGGTAGATCTGCTGTCAAACTGTCAAAAATGTAGTGAAATAGTGTCGTACATTTTTATCTATGGTGTCGATAGAAATTATTTTAATAAATTAATTTTGTTCAGAAATGAATATATAATAATAATAATAATAGTATATAAATTCTGGATATCATATTTCATCCACCGTTTCATGATCATGCCAGATTTTTGAATTTTAAATGAACAAAATTAATGTACCTGCGAAAATAATTATATTTTCCATTTAAAATCTGAATAAAGAAAATTAATTATGATATCAGGCAGGACCGAACATGCTTATATAACTTAACATTTGTGATAAATTATGTGCAGAACATTCCTATATACCAATTAATAATAAATAAGTATTGACTTTTAAAACATTTTATTTAATTTTTACTCAACTACTCATTATTATTTTATATTAATAATACTATAATATGGGATTACAATATGGAATCAAGGATCTCCATCCCATCTCCATAAATTTGTTTACTGTACAATATTATTGTACAGTACATTAACTGTTTACGCCAAAGTGGTCATATTGGCCGTCCGCCAATGGCGTTCGAGCTATAGCGTCACCCGATAATATGCAGGTGAAAAAAAGGTTGCGAGGTGGCGCGTCGGTGTGCGGCGGTCAGTCGCTCGACGCGTAGGCGAGAGGCCAGTTCCCCGCCAGACACGGCTCTGAGGGCCGTTCGGCCTCCTTTTCCGAAATATTCACGGGTCCGTGTGGATCTAGTTAGCTAGATGAAGTAGGTGAGAGTGACTTGCTAGCAGCGACCGGGTTAAGCCGGGTTTTTCGCCTAGCGCTGCAGAAGTTCGCGCGAGACCGGGTTTTGTTTGACTGGGGTCTAGAATCTGAATTTTAGGCGCGTGTTTCTTCGTTACGTAGATATGTGAATTGATATCGTTATATTTTGTGATAAGTGAATTCGGGACATTGAATATGAACTTGAACAACTGTCCGTTGCCGTGTCGGGTATCACGTGTTCGATTCTGCGATTAGTGTGGAAATAGGCGAATTGAAGTTAGTTAAATGTACAATGAAGCTAAGAGACTGAGTAGTGACAGTGAAGAAGGAAGTGGTCCGGCGCTGAAGCAGTCTGGAGCGATGCAGCATTTTGGAGCAGCCTGGAACTCGGCCGCTGCTGGTCGCCTATGCTTGCCAAGGCCCACACATTCACCCCTCACTGTACAATGTTCACCGAAGATCATTAGACACACTCACGGCCTGCCCAAGCCTGGGAGCGAGGTCGGCTCCTGCTACAGTTAAGTCCTTTTCTTTCTAGTTAGCTCCCATATAGGTTATAGTAATTAGAGACATTCCACGCGGCCATATCGAGTCCCGACCTGCGTCTGTTCGTTAATTCTTCTGCTGAATGGGCCCCGGAGGATTTGATCTTTGTAGAAACAGCCGTAAGCCGTAACAGTAACAGTACTGAGATAATAATTATTTATATTCACAGCACTTAAATTCATACAAAAAACTTATTTGTTTCCATTAATAAATGTTATTTTATAATTCAGATGCTTAATTCATTTCTCTTTAAAATACATTCTAACAGTGGTAGAGCCACGCGGCAGCTTTTGCTGTCGCACAGATGGGCCGGCTCGAACCGGGGTGGTACCACGACCTCACAGAAAACCAGCGTGAAGTAGAGGTTTACCTCTGCGTTTCGCTTGGTGAGTGCAGGTGGCCGGAGGCCCTTTTTACTGGAAATGAGGCATTCCATCTTAGTCCTCACGGGTGGCAACGCATCTACATTTTGATTTGTAATAGAGGATAGATGTAGGTGTCTATGGGCCGCAGCAACCACTTACCATCAGGTGGACTGTGTGCTCGTTTGTCACCCTTATCATATAAAAAAAACATTCTGTGACTAAAAACTACGGGCAGAAACGACGTAAAAACAGAATCATCATTCCGAATTCAACGGCGCATTGACGATTTTACTGGACATTCAATAAACTCTTTGGATTTCGACGGCACTAAGTGAAAACGCTACTAGCACAAAGTATGATATTGCTAATAAATAGGAGTATGTAAAATATGTACTTAAATATTATGTAATTAATTATCAAAATTTTCCTCGTGTCGAATTTTAAGTTGTTTTTCCAAAAAAAAAAAATCATTAATATTTTAACAAAGCAGTCCATCACAAGTTCAGTGCTGAACATAGACCTCCGAAAGGAAAAGGTTTCCACTTGGGTTTTGTAGTACAAAACACGGTTCTGAGCCAACTCCCGCGATTTCCTGCATGTCTTACTAAGTTAGTGGCTTGTGTGCAGGAAGTTGTGGCGTACAAGAGAATTTGTCTATACACGGGATGATACTACCCCGCATCGTAATCAATAATACAAGATGGGGATGGGGCAGCAGCACTTTCTTGATGAAAACTTAAAATAATAAAAAACTGCAGTGGCCAACCAGTATAATGCATATTTTCACGCAGGCGTGGCAACTATGGCATAAGTCATCCTATGAGGATATCTAAGGAAGGACTTTTTAGGTGACTTACTTACTTAGGGTTAGGTGACTTAATCATGTTACTTAATGGTTAAGGTGATAAAATGTTTTAGTTTATATACGTTGTAAAGCATCAATAAAAGGTTTGTTTTTGTAATATGTTGGTATATAAAATAAAAATGAGTGTTTTATAATATTCTAATTTAATTGACCATTCAGTGTAAGATTATCTGCTACCTCATATCATTCCATGGGTGGTGTATGTTACAGCAGGCGAAGGCTGCTCCTCCTACGCGCCTCCGGCTCTTTAAAACCACTCTAGGGGTAGGACAGACTCGTACCAGGTGGAGTCGGGGTCAATCAATTCGGTTCTTTGACATAAGTTGAACCTAACCTATTTTATTTGTTATCTGCCCTAATCGGTACTAATATAATATATAATATAATAAATAATGAAACAAAATTCAATAAGAGATCATTTATTATGGTATCTTTCTTGTTTTTCATAAAATGGAATTATATTTACATTATAAATGCAAACATAAAAAAATATAGATATTTTAGAAATTGGTTTTTTTATGAATCTATACATCAGCTTACGATTTGAATCGATTTAAAAATCGGCCTTTTTCGGAAAGAATCAACATCCCTACTGACGACAATGACATTACAAAATGGCGTCAGTTTTATGGTAGGATTAGATATAAACAATGCAAGAATAATTAATTTTCAATAACTTTTTTCTCAAAAATTATGCGTTTCCGCATGTTGTAACTTTGTGTGTGTGCTTATAATAGTGTAACTTTTCTGTAAAAATACGTATCAACCCCCAACTCGACGGGAGTCAATGGAAAGCTAAGCCCTGTTACATCCTAAAATGCTACAACTTACCCTTAGATTATTTACTCTCTAGATAACGCGTCACGCAATGAGCGATGCAACAAAAACAGGCCAATTTTTACAAGCGTGTGTGCGTGATCACGCAAATACGCTTAGCGGTTGCTATGGTAACGGAATAAATAACTATGACTTACACCAGTGTTATTTGTATCTGAGAGATACCAGCTAATGAATCTATCCCGATAAAATGGGGAAAAACTAAAATTGTACTATTAATAAAATCATAAATTATAATATTTTAATATGGTGCTTTCAATTGTGTGTTTAGTTGTCTGTTGAGTTAGAATCTAATTTTTTTTTGTAAAGAAAAATATAATCAAATTAAAATCAATTACGCATTTACAAAATATGTTTTATTGTTTAAGTATGATATTGACTTATAAAAATACAAGAGATTGGCTGACGATTTTGTCTGCGTCATAGTTAAATAATTTATTCCGCAGTTACCCTTTACCGTATTTTTTTTTAAATTTAATAGATTATTTTAAGAAATATTGTTCCGTCCTGCATTTTTGTGCCAGCAAGAGTTGATATATGGGTACCCCATTGAAGCTTTGCATCTAAGGTCAACCCCAGGAACACAGTAGTCTCTTCTATTTTCAACCTATCATTATTTAACATTAAATGTTTGTAACTACTAATTTAATGGCCCTCTTTTTGAATTAGTTTTTTAAATAATTTGCGTTTTGAGGTTGCATCACTTTTTACATTATCTAATTTAGCTATATGATAACAGAGTATGGTCAAATATTTTTCGGCGACCAGTCTTATTAGGTTCACTTGGTGAAGAAACCCACATGCGTGTTCAGTTGCAACTAAACTACAAGACCTTTTCACGGAAATGTTCAGAGCATATCACTGTGGTTTTGGATGATTTCCAGTACACTTCTCCACGGCTTTTTCTCATTATGTCCACCTATAATCCTAATTCTAATTATACTTTAATTATAGGATCAATAGGTATCCTAACATCATGTATCCAAATGTTCACATTCGATTTTGAAAATTATTATACAATACTATTTAGTAATACAAAAAAAAAAGAGAAAAAATATTTAAGACTAAATAAAAAACACCCGACTGCGCGGAAGCTTCCAAAACAAGAACAATCGGTCCATCCGTATAGGCTGTAGGCTCAGAAAACAATTTTTGAAATATACCCACATACACATACATACACACACCATGATGTATTTCCTCCTTCTGGTGCAGTCGGGTAAAAATGAACATAGAACATAGCTTTTAAGACAACTATACGGGGAAATTTGAAATCCAAAACTAGCAACACCAAAAATGACGCGTTGAATTTGTAAATAAAATTATCAAATTATTAGGCCCGCTTTTCACTACGGGATATAATATAATATATATTACATCTCGAGATATAAATTAATATCGCTCACCATACATTTCATATGGAACCGTTTACACTTAGCTATAATATATATTACATCTCTAGCTATAAATATTTTTTCGATCGACCGAGCGATATTTTCATATTATATTTTGCCCCCTGTACCCCGCACACCGTTCCGCGCCCCCGCAGAACGGTGTACGGGGTAAAGGGGGGGGGGGGTAATCCAATGACGAACGCACACTGGTTAAAAGATATATCTCACAGTGTGAACGCCAATTGCGGGATATAATATATATTTCGGGATATAATATATATTATATCCCATAGTGATAAGCCAGCCTAAGTTTTGTTTTCGTAAATTACTACAAGTTTTGAGTTACTCACCGATGGTAAAAGATTTTGTTAGTTGTTTGTAAACGACTTTTGTAATTTCTGCAGTTTTTGATCGCGGAACTTGTTATTTTCACCAAAATAATTTACCTGAAAAAATTAGCCGTGCGTGCGTATCTCTTGGCGTTACAATTGACAGTGAGGAGCGGGGATCGCTTTAGAGGCTAACAGTTAGCTGATATTTTTTTCGACGCTTTTGAACCGCCGTTACTCTATCTAGAGAGTAAATAATCTAAGAACTTACCATCTTTTTTACCTTACCTAATAACCAAAACCCACAAGAAACACTGAATTTAATTACCTGTTTGCTTATAATATTATGGAGTGTAGAGTACAAGGAGGACCATCTCTATATACGAAAAGTGTCCCCAAAAACGCGTCCAATAAGGGTGGCGCTGCAGTAGCATAGGATAAATTTAAAAAAAAAGCGCCAAAATTAATTAGCTTAAGATGGAGAAATAAACAAGGACCAACCAATCCGCTTGGTTTTGTACTACGTAAATAGTTGAGTTTTTGTATACTGACATATTACTAACTACTATAGTCATGATTTTTTTTTAAATATTTGAATTCAGCTGACTTCACTCCGTCTACAACAGCTATCTTCATATCGTAGTTTTTCCGACGCCAGCGCTATTGTGATAAGATTTGGAACCTCTATTTTCAGTATATAGTGGGACACTTTTTCAACTTTCGCACCTTATAAGATGGTTCTCCTTCTACTCTACACTCCATATATAATATCAATGTTATTGTTGTTGTTTTTATTATTCACTCGAGAGAGCAGGCAAAGGAACTATGCCATACAGCCTTGTCTTTATGTATAATTATCCTTCATAGTTCACTGCTTCACAATATGTTGATGCGTCACATAGTGCAGCCCTTGGGAGATTTTGACGACAACTTGAGGCAGCAGGCAGCTGACAGTTGGCGATGGTATCTAAAGGCGCCTATGCAAACAAACAGCTTATCTTGAGAATCCATCACCATCAGAGCACTTGTTTCACCGTTTCCACTAATAGTTCACTTGCGTAGACAGTTAATACATAAAATCGCACCACTTTTACATATCAAAATCCACTTTAAACTATTATTTAAACTATAATACAGGAGCAGCAAACCGCCGCCGATCAAATTCCCGCCAATACTCATACCAATGTTATTCACAAACGCTTGACATCGTTTATGTCTAATAAATGAGGAAAAACAATCAAAAACGTACACCTAGAAAAAGACAAGAAATATTGTTTTGCTTCTTTCTTACTCTTATGTCTGACTATATACGTGCATTCCTTTCACACGCAGGTGACGTCACTGAATGTTTAGTCTATAAGATACACCCACCCTACCCCAGCCTACAAAAATGGGGTAAATAAAATAAAAAAATACCATCAGACGTATTTTAAATAGCACTTTCCAAAATTGTTTATTATTGTAATAGCACCCCCGCAGATTGTGAATAAAAAATAGGTAAAGATCGCGCATCTTATAACGTCGATACCACTTGAAATTATAAACATTTTGTAGGTTTTGCAACTTCAAAAACTTCACCCTTCGTGAATTAAACTTCACCACCATCGAAAATCCATAAAATGCAATATAAAGTGCAATTATTTAATAAAACCTATTTGTCAATTGCCGAATGCACATGGAGTGTTGGCGCATGCGCGGCACATATAATCTAGGGTTTTTCTTTGGAGGATCTTTCGCGGCAAGTTCACGCCTATCTCTATTTTCTCTATTTCAATAGTATATTGCGTGTAAGAGGTTAACTCATACGTTTCTATCTTAATCTTAATTAATAAATTAAGCTGAAGACGAAAATTTCAAATTTAGATTGAGCGCATTTCAAGATGACTTAAAACATTAGCTTAAAGATGGTATTTCATTTACTACACTTATTTATAATGTTAAGAGCGTTTTCGAAAAGATGACTTTATTTTTGTTTTGTATCCATACAGAAAAAGTCGTTCAACCTTCGACTTTTCATAAAATTTTATCACAGTGGGTCGAAGAAGGATCATGGATGGCAGATTTAAGAATTTCCAGACCAGCAAATAGATCTCCTTAAGGTATACCTACACCATGTGATCCAAATCAAACGATATATGTATGGCTTGATGCTTTAGTAAATTATTTAACAGCCTTAGGCTATCCCGATGAGAAATTCACAGAGTTTTGGCCACCAACGTACAGCACAAGTATGTTTTTCTTTATTAAGGCGTATGAAATAAGCACGCGTTATGTGCACTTTTTTAAAAGCAGCTGTAAACCCATGGTGTTTTATGCACTTGGCATGTATATTTATGAATCAACATCAGGTTTTCTTAATTTAATTTCAAAAGTTCATTATCATCCCATTATTTTTCATGACAATCAATTTTAATTATATGAAAAAACGTATTAACCATCTGCACTAGAATTTACATAATTTTTGCTTAATAGAACATTTTTACTTTTAATTTCGCACAGTTCACTCAAGTAAAAAGTCAAAATGTTATCCATTCAAGAAAAAGAAATCATATCTGTGGGCAAATTTTGAATGACAGTAATAAGCCATCTTTCTTCGAGAGATACCTAGCAATGTTCTCATTGAGAAATTTGAGAACAGAGGAAAGTGTTCTTTACCTTTTTGCAAAAGGTTATTATAAATGACTATGGATGATACCATACAATTTTTTTTAAGTTTCAATTCATAAGAATCAATGAATTTTAATTTTTAGGTTTGAAGGCAGGCAGTGTACTGTTCCGGCATGAGGTTGCATTTGTACTTGGTCAGTTGCAAAAAGAAGTGAGTATCCCTCACTTGAAAGAGTCTCTCGAAGATGCAAATGACAATGAAATGGTTAGACATGAATGTGCCGAAGCCCTTGGTGTAATCGCTACTCCTTACTGCTTAGACATTCTAAAGAAGTATTTGGACGACGAAAAACGTGTGGTCCGTGAGAGCTGTGTGATTGCATTGGATATGTGTGAATATGAAAAAAAGAAAAAAAAAGAAAAGAGCCCAGGTGATTGGCAAAGTTAAAAGACATTTTAAAGTTCCTTGGCATATATTGGCCTGCATTTTTAATAGCAGCTGGGTTAGAACCTCCAAAAACTTTGTTTTGTCATTCGCATTGGACCGTTGATGGTGAGAAAATGTCTAAATCGAAGGGTAATGTTGTATCACCCTTCGATGCGGCGAAACAATTTACGACGGAAGGCCTGCGGTACTTTCTTCTCAGAGATTCGGCAAATCAACGATGCGAGTAAGAATAATTTGTTACAACATTTAAAGAACCATTGATATAAATTTCGAAGTTTATTAATTCTTCGAAAATTTCCTTAAAAGTAAATGCTGGCTTTGGTCCAACCATTTTTACATAAAATCTTATGAATGTTCTCAATGACTGCAATGATCATATATGTATGCGGACACGATCATATAAATCAGTTTTTGTTTATTAATTTGTCAGAGCTTTTTTATATTATTTTTGTTCTTTCTTAAAAATCTCTATCAAGTACTCAAGCGAATGCACCGTCTTCTTTTGTTCGTCCTTTGTTCATTGTGTAATATGTTCATATGAACTAGCGATGAGCGTTGAATCAACGAACTAGTTGAATCAACCGTTGATCTCCTGTCAACATATTAACGTTAACCGTTTATGAATCAAGCGAACGCACCGTCTTCTTTTGTTCGTTCTTTTTTCATTGTGTAATATGTTCATATGAACCAGCGATGAGCGTTGAATCAACGAACTAGTTGAATCAACCGTTGATCTCCTGTCAACATATTAACGTTAACCGTTTATGAATCAAGCGAATGCACCGTCTTCTTTTGTTCGTTCTTTTTCATTGTGTAATATGTTCATATGAACCAGCGATGAGCGTTGAATCAACGTACTAGTTGAATCAACCGTTGATCTCATGTCAACGTATTAACGTTAACCGTTTATGAATCAAATAGTTGAATTCGTCAACGACGTTTATGAATTTAATTCGTGTGACACGTTAATGCAACGAACTGAGCAAATTAAAAAACTTGCGTTGAAAATAACGTCATAGATTGGGACCGATGGTCATGTCATACAATTTGAACTCTATGAAACCTAGTAATTTTCTTCTTCAGCTTACAAACGTATGAGTTAACCTCTTACACGCAATTTACTATTGAAATAGAGAAAATAGAGATAGGCGTGACGTGACAAAATAGGTTTTATTAAATAATTGCACTTAATATTGCATTTTATGGATTTTCGATGGTGGTGAAGTTTAATTCACAAAGGGTGAAGTTTTTTTAAGTTGCAAAACCTACAAAATTTTAATTAATTCAAGTGGTATCGACGTTATAAGATGCGCGATCTTTACCTATTTTTTATTCACAATCTACGGGGGTGCTATTACAATAATAAACAATTTTGGAAAGTGTTATTTAAAATACGTCTGTTGGTATTTTTTTATTTTATTTACCCCATTTTTGTAGGCTGGGGTAGGGTGGGTATAAGATACTAAGTCTATGTGTTCACAGACCAGACCAAGACTATAGATAAGTAAATATTCTCCAGTATTACATATTAGTGTATGGTAAATATCAGAAACTACAAACTATGGAATGTAGAGTAGAAGGAGAACCATCTTATAAGGTGCGAAAGTTTAAAAAGTGTCCTACTATATACTGAAAATAGAGGTTCCAAATCCTACCACAACAACGCTGGCGTCTGAAAAACTACGATATGCTATAGCTGTGTGATGATATGATGATGATAACGGAGTGAAGTCAGCTGAATTCAAATATTTAAAAAATTTCATGACAAGAGTAGTTAGCAAAATGCCAGTATACAAAACCTCAACTATTTACGTAGTACGAAACCAAGCGGATTGGTCGGTCCTTGTTTATTTCTCCATCTTATTCTAATTAATTTTGGCGCTTTTTTTAAATTTAGCCTATGCTACTGCAGCGCCACCCTTATTGGACGCGTTTTTAGGGACACTTTTCATATATAGAGATGGTCCTCCTTGTTCTCTACACTCCATAATACAAACTAACTAGAAATAGAAATAGAAACGACTTAGAAATTTTTTTTTATAGGATAGGTTGACAAACGAGCACACAGTCCAACTGAAGGTAAGTGGTTGCTGTGGCCCATAGACATCTACATTTATCTTCGTTTGCGAATCAAAATGCAGATGCGTTCTCACCCGTGAGGACTAAGATAGAATGCCCCTTTTCCAGTAAAAAGGGTCTCCGGTTCTCTACACTCACCATACGAAAAATAGCAGCATGAAGCTGCTATTTGACGCTGGTATTCTGTGAGAGCGTGGTTCTTCCCCGGTTGAGCCGACCCATTCGTGCTACAACTATACTACTAATATATCTGCAGCATGACTCTACCACGTAACAAAAACCAACGTACCACGTAAAAAAAGTCCACGTATAATATGGACTGGGCCATAGACTTAGAATATATTTTCTATGTCTATGGGCTTGATCGTCAAGTATTACGTCAAGAAGGACCGTGTATAAGTCGTTAGGCTGAGATCCAACTATCGGACGAGTCCGTCAGCCGCGGCTGACAGACGCGTCTCAGCGGTGTGCACGATAGTCGTGACTGCGTCTTCAGATGCCTCATTTCAGTCAATTCATAAAGGTTTGTCAAGCGAGAAACATGACAAGCAGCGACAGTGAGGATGAATTTATAGAGTAAGCGGCAGCTGCCTAATGTTATCCTCTAAAAGAAAATGAAAAGGTGTGTTTGGGTCCATGATATTAATGTAAAACTACTCGAGAATGGTGAATTTCATACATTGTATGCAGACTTAGAAAAAAATGATAAACCTTACAAAATGTACTTAAGAATGAATGAAGACCAATTTATTTTTTGCTTAGTCTGATTGAAAATTATATCGAAAAACAAATGACACAGTTTCGGATACCGATTGTAGCATTTTTATAGTGCTGCAGTTAGTGGTTGGTTATAGGCATTCATGGCCACGAACACATTCAATTAATTTTTCTTCATTAGACATGTCGCGAGCGCGGTTGGTTCGTTTGTGACACTGGAAACGAATATAATAGAATGACTGAAGTGACGCGTCCGAAGACGCCGTCTCAACTACCGTCAGTGCTGCCACATGTCAGTTTAACAAATCTGTACTGTTAATGTAAAAAATCTGTATAAAATCTGTAGAAAGGAATCAAAGAAAATCTGTATGAAATCTGTCCTGCTAGTGTAAAAAATCTGTACAATATCTGTAGAAAGGAATCAAAGTAAACGATTTTGACCTATGTAAGTTGAGGGAAGAAGATGTGATAATGAAAAACAATTAATATTACAGAAATATTAATTTAGATTTATATATTTCTTTGTTAATTTTATCCAACATAGTTTTGTCTGGAGAGAAAGAGTAACAACATTAATTTTTATTGTTAATTAGCTGTTTGGTTAAAATTAATGCTTCGATAGTCTCAGTGTTCAAGCTATTCCTTGTCTTGGTTTTAATTAAATTAATTGATGAAAATATTCTTTCTACAGCCGCCGTAGAGTGTGGCAAACATAGAAGGTTCTGAATAAATTCTTTTAATGTGGGGTATAGCAAATTTCCGTCTATATCCACGATGCTAAAAACTTCAGCCCAAAATTTTTCTAGATCTTCTTCGTTCAATTTTATAATATGTTCATTTAATCTCAAATGGCGCCATTCATTGTCCAATGCCTGCAATTTATTTTCCGATACTAATTGTGGAAATTTTTGTGATATATGCAGAAGTGAGGAAGGAGTGTTGCGTTGCTTAATTTTATATGGATTTAAAAAAGTTAAATCTCTTATAATGTCATTATTAAAATTAAAACGACGTTTAATTTGTTTGGATCCTTCTATAAAAAAAATCAAGTCAGCGTAGCCGAAATATGTTTACGTCACTTGGGATAATATTGGGATTCAAATACAATAAACCATTTATCGCTTTAACGCCTAGATATACATCTTTGATTGGTTTGTAGCGTCTAGGATTATCAATTTCGACTTTCGAGAGGTCGGTTTGTGTCAGATATGATGTGTCAATATAACAGTCCAACAAGCTTCGGAACGTGTTGCAGACATTCTCGTGCAATTTATGAACTTGCGGTTTTTCAGTTTGCATCATTTTATTAAGGTCATTAAAAAAACCTAAAGCAAATTCTAAAAACTCGAGGTTTATTAAATGGATTATTGAGCATTGTCAAGATGGCATCTGCTGAGTTACGTCGATCGGTAACAACGGCATCAGTGGAGAATAACTTGAGTGCATCGTATAGCTCCAAAATTCTAGCAACTGCAGCACGTAACGACAACCATCGAGTTTGGTACGGGTGGAGAATCTTATGCGGTTCTACATTTACAAGCTCTTGGAATTGCTTTAACAGCTCTGATCGCTTTGGGCTATTGCTTATGTAATTATAAACATCTCTAACAAGCCCTTCAGGTTCTCTTGGCAGTGTCGCACAAGCGTAATACGCGCAGAGATTGAATGAATGGCAAATTCATTTTACAGTGTATAGATAAGGGATGTCAGAGAGAAGCCGATTGCATAAAGAATTATGTGCGCCCATCATAACGTTTGCGCCGTCTGCAGCAAACCCAATCATATTATTTTTATAGGGGATATTATTGGTATTAAATAATTTAACAATATGATCATAAATATCTTTTCCAGTGGCACCTTCCAATGGCACTAAGGTAAAAAAAGCAACTCTAATATTGTTGCCTTTACACAATCTAGTGACAATACATAAATGCTTAGTGCAACTTCTATCTGTGCTCTCGTCGACCAACAAAGAAAATTTGTTATTTTGTAAAGTAATTATTAAATTTTCTTTTTCTGTTATCCCTGTAATAGATTTGAGGATTGCCGTAGTTTTAGTTCGGCTGCAAGATATTTCTTTAGCTATATTTGTATCTGGGCAGACACTCCTAATAAGTTGTGGAAGGTGTTCCATTATAGGCATGGGCAGATTGTGCTCTACAATAAAAGAAGCTAAATGGATTTCTCCTTTTTTAGTATCAGTTAAAATATTAATATTTTGAAAATAATCATTCACGGGTCTCTGCTTTGACGAACAGGATGGAACAGAATTTTGGTGCTTTAATGTTTTAATATGACGTGCCAAATTATTTTTACCTCCGCCGGAGACAGCAAGATCTTGTAAACAAAATTTGCAGAGAGCATATTCCGCTCCTTTTTGACTTGGCATTAGCCAAGCTTTAAAGAAACTCTCTTCCATCCAGCTTTGGTTAAACGTTTGAGCTTTACGGGGTTTCTTACTGGCCATTGTCCACAAAAATATTAAAAAACACCTGCTTCACTTTATTTTCACTTGACTCGCGCCTTCGTTCGCGTGTATCAAACCAAACAAACTATTAAACTGTTTCGTTGGAAATGCGATCCGTATAGCGTCGTCACTATCACACGAATCACGATTGTGCCATAGTATAAAGACAGGGAAGTAGGCTGACTCCGGCCCAATCCGCGATATAATTGCCTACTGTCTCAGGATTGTCATTGTCACCAAATCATTAGTTTAAAGCCCGGCCCTGGCCAAAAATAATACATCTCTGTATAACTAATTCAGTGATCATTAGTCGATAAAGTTCAACAATGGTTTTCCTAACAAATACAGAAATGTATTAAGATTCAGAGCAGTATTATTTATAAAAAAAGGGATAAAATAAACCGGCGGGGCGGTGTGTCAGCTCGTGTTTAAATTATTTACTTAGTATATTCTAGTTAATTTTTATTTTTAATAGGCATAATATAGTATTTGCACACATAAAGGCCCATATTAATTTTTATTTTTAATTAATACAAGCATATATATATTGAATCACACATTTATTACAAAATTACAAATTAGCTACAGAAAAATACTTTCTTCGGTTTCGACTATTACGAAACGACTTGTTATTAAACTTTAATGTGTAATATATCCGCATCCTTATAAATAACTTTTGCAAATATAATTAATTACGATTTTATAACCGTAAGTAGGTACTTAGTTACTATAATTCCTCTGTCTGATAGACAACTAATACAACAAAAATATGTAAATGTATGTAAAAAAGCCGTAACGCGCGAACCTCGTGCGGTGTTAGCCCAGCCCTTTAGGGGTATATATGTTCTGTGTAGCCCAGACTGGCGTAGGGAGAAACATACCGAGATTGTGTTTAAGTGTGCGTGCGGCGCCCATAGATACTATGGCGCACACATACAAGCCGCGCGCAGTGCGTTTGTTTGAAGATAACGTACTTCCCTGTCTTTATACTATGATTGTGCCGAACTGGTATAAGTTTATTTATAATGCGGGGGACTCCCCGATAACAAGCAAGAGTAGATTTTTTAGGCCAGTCAGTATTGCATGCTTTGATTATTGTTAAACCTCATACACACAGGCGCGATATTATCGAGTAAACTGATGAGATGAAAGGCGATCCTAGAATGTACTTATGTACAAAAAGTGAAATTTCAAAAATCTGTATAAAAGTAGTGTTAAATCTGTTATTCGTAATGAGGTTCAAAAATCTGTATGAACGCAGATAAATCTTAAATATGGCAGCACTGACTACCGTGCACACCGCTAAGCCGCGTCTGTCAGCCGCGGCTGACGGATACGTCCGATAGTTTGTTCTCAGCTTTAGTCTGTGTCAATGGTACCAACATTGAGGAAGTGAAGCGAAATGTGTGTGTCTGTGTTTACTGTTTATGATTCATGTACATACAACTTTATAATTTTTGTTTATGATTATTGTGGTTATTGGAGTGAAGTGACGTGTGTGAGCGAGATGTGAATTGAATGTTTTGATTTTTATCTAATATATAAAACTGTAAGAATAAATCCAAGTGAAATTCTAAGATACCTATGTGACGGTAGATTTTAAGTAAAGAGTGCTTACTGTTTACTAAATATATATTGTGAAGCTTTGTCTTTGCAGTTTGTATATTGTCCATAACAAGTTTTTTGATCGATTTCACGTTATTTCAAAGTTTTATTTTATTCCTAAAATATTTGAAAATGGGTGATAAAGATGATTATTTAACGTGCTACCGAGTATTTTTCGAGCATTTTGCGGCCACTGTGAATCCGGAGGATCAACTACCTGTTAATATCGCTGGATACACAATCACTGAGGCTGAGTTACCGGGAGAAGTGATCTATTGGACCACCCAGTACCTGAGTGAAAAGTAAGTAGTCGATATAAACTTGTTATGTTTATGTAGAAATGTAAATATTTAAGTAAGTATAATAATTATACACCAGGAATTAAATTTGGTGTAATATAATATTGCACTAAGGACTGTAGGAATTATTACTATTCACTCATTCATCGCAGCTATGATTAGTCCTCTACTGGACATAGGCCTCCCCCACAAATAATTTCCATGCTTGGCAGGCAGATTGGCAGTTTATACTTTGAGCTGTTATTAATATGTTGCTGCCCATCTTTTGTTACATTTCCCTCTTCCCTCTGTTGCCTTGTAAGTGTTGTCTTCATCACTCCTTAGAGGATATGGGGTAGTGGATTCTCTTACACCGCTACTACACAGTATTTCGTCTTACTTACTATTGATTTATTGAAGCATAGTTAGAAAAGTTTAGCATATTTTGGTAGGTTATTAAATAATATTTTCAATGCAAAGTCCAATAAAAACTGCTTGAATTAATAAAAAATAGAATTGGAGATAGTCTTCAGTAAGTTTAATGGAACTGGTAGTGGAGCTTTTTTAATTATTTTTGTAGTTTGTACTATTTCTTTTTATGTTTATATTTATTATTTTAATGTTTAATGCTTATTTATGCAGTGGTGATTTGTTAGTTAGAGCCATAGTCGGGTTTTCCGTTTATCCACCCTAAGAAATCTACCCTAGAGTAGCTACTCAATTGTTGTTTCGCCTTTCAACCCACAGTTCAACAGAAAATATATTTACAGTTTAATATATTATTGATTAAATTTAAATAACCACAAATTTAAACAAAAATAATATTATGTATTACATTTAACCCAAATTAAACATCCTCGTTTTAAATAATAATTAGTAATTTATAAATTCTGCCATGTCCAGGAAAAGACCAACACTAATTTCATTTTTGAGTAGATGTTATTGTATATCCTGTATAAATTTGTTTCTTTTAATGTACATTTGCAATTGTTTTCTAAATTTCTTTGTTACTACAGATGTGATGCAAAAAACTGGGTGCAATACTAAGCAAGCAACCCAAAAACTACTAAACTTGGATGTTTTCTCTTTAATTTAATTTGATATTGTTTTATGCCAAGATTCCAATTAATTTATAGTTCTGTGAGTTACTCTGAATGAATTCTAAACAGCCACATAATTTTCGTTCTTGAGCCATGTCTTTTCATAGTAATTCATAAACGCAATCATATTATCATCATTATTCAATGACATAAATTATGTCAAATAATTATAAACAAAATATTTCAGTTTTGACCTTTAGACAATAAGTATATTTGTATTTTTAGTATTTATTTATTTATTTAAGTACACCAACGATTGTTACAACAATGCAGAAATAGTAAACACACATCGACTTATATACTAATTGTACAATCAATTAAAGGTATACACCACATGCTTCAAGATACTAAAAAGTTACCAAGTAAAAACCAAAAAAAATACAAAAACTTAGAATAGAACAAAATAATATTATGAAGGTATATGAAACAATGACTTACACCTAGTTACTTAAATAATGTATAGTTTACTGTGGCCTTAAACTTAGCTAGAGACATAACATTAACATCTATTGACCCTCCGCACTTATTATGTAGTTGGGAAATTCTGGAAACCGGTGAATTGGCTCCCAAAACTGTTTTGCGAAATGGACGAGAGAGAGGTTCGATGGGTTTACGAGGCATTCGTGACGGAACTTTAAAATTAAATTTTATCAGGAGAGCAGGACAATGCAACTGATATCTTATTATCTTGAAAAAGAAGGATAGGTCAAATATATCCCTGCGATTGTCCAAGCTCTGCATCTTTAGGAACTCTAGTAGGTCCTTGTAGGGGCTAAATCTTTTATGCCAGAAGTGTAAGAACACCAAGTGTTTTACTAACCGTTTTTGAATGCGTTCAATACGAAGTGTGTGAGTAGCATAATGTGGACGCCAGACCACACTTCCATACTCAAGGATCGATCTAACCAAGCTATTGTACAGCGCAATTTTCGAGGAATGGCGTAGTATGCTAATGTCTACTAAGTAATTTTGGGTCAGTTTCTATCATGTTTTTATAAACGACTGTACACAGCTAAGGAAGCAAATCAGAAGAAAAATAATATACGTTTTCGACTATCCACACTAGGGTGGATTTCTTAGGGTGGATAAATGGAACAACCCCCATAGTCCTGATTAGCTAGATACTAAATTATAAAGAAATGTTTTATTATCAGTTTACAGTTCAATACTGTTTCTTTTAGTTTTTATTCACTTCAAATTTAATGTATATTCAAATTTGTTAGTGAAGCAAGTATGTGGGAAATATTTTGTAAAAGTATATTCATACGTGGTAGAGCTATCTGCACCTATGTTATGGTTGTAGCATAAGTGGATGAGCTCGATTGGGGAAGGCCCATGATCTCTTTGAATACGAGTGAAACCACTAAATACCAGTAACACATAACAGCTAATTGCTGCTGTGTTTTGTATAGTGAGTGTAGAGAAAGGTGTACCACCTTAGTTCTCAGACAATGCATCTGCATTTTGAATTCTTAATCGAAGATAGATGTACATGTCTAAGCCACAGCTTATACTTACATCAGGTAGACTGACTGTGTGTTCGTTTGTCACCCTTATTATATAAAAAATATCATAAATGGATACTAATTGTAATATGTCATTCATAGTTATAGAAAATACATCATTATATGTCATACTATACTTTATATTAACTTAACCGATGAGCATGTATGCCTAGGTTATATGGATGTGAAGGTGGCGAGAGAGGTGTGTCAGGATCATGCCAAATGGAAGATATTTTCTAATGTTATATTATAGCTGTGTGTGATTTTTTTTATAGTATAGGTGATGAAAGAGCACACAGTCCACGTCATGATAAGTGGAACACAGCAGTGTTAAGCTGCTATTATAAGATGGTATTCTGTGAGAGTATGGTCCTTCCGCGGTCAAGCCGACCCATTCGTGCTACAACTATACTATTAATATAGCTGCAGCATGGCTCTACCACGTAAAAAAAATATGGTCTAGATCACTTTTCTCTATCAGTTCGCGAAGTTTTTTTTATAGGAAAGGGGGCAAACGAGCATGCGGCTCACCTGATGGTAAGGACTACCGCCGCCCATGAACAACTGCAACACCAGGGAAACCAGCGTTGCCGGCCTTTTAAAAAGGAGCAGGCTCATTTTTTGAAGATCCCTAAGTCGTATCGGTCCGGAAAAATCACTGGTGGTAATCGATTCCACAAGAAAGTTGTGCGAGGAAGAAAACATCTTCTAAATCGCACAGTGGTGAACCGCAAATCATCCAGATGGTGTGGATGGTATCGGGAGTTCTGCCGCGATGTGCGTTCGTGAAATTTGGCGGCTGGGATTAATCCGAACAATTCCTGAGAGCACTCCCCGTGGTAAATGCGAAAGAAAATGCAAAGGGATGCAACATCTCTTCGCAGCGCCAATGAATCGAGTCGATCGGAAAGGACTCGGTCGTTGACGATTCGAGCCGCTCTGTGCTAGATACGGTCAAGTGGAAGGAGCTGGCACTGGGGTGCTCCGGCCCAGAGATGGGAATAGTATTCCATGTGAGGCCGAACCTGCGCCTTGTAAAGTTGCATCCGATGTGCCGGCATGAAATACTGTCTCGCTCTGCTGAGCACGCCAAGCTCTTTAGAGGCCAATTTGGCTTTCTCTTCCAAGTGACCACGAAACTGCACGTCACTCGATATGTCGACGCTGAGGATTCCGATACTGGCTGAGGCAACAAGGGGAGTGCCTTGAAACTGAGGAGATATGACAAAGGGGTTCTTTTTAGCGGTAAACGCGCAAACTTGTGTCTTCTGAGGATTAAACTGGACTAGATTTCATCATCATCATCATCATTACAGCCCTTCACAAGTCCACTGCTGAACATAGGTCTCCCCAAAGAATGCCACAAAGCACGGTCCTGAGCCACCTGCATCCATCGACTTCCTGCATATCTTACCAGGTCGTCACTCCATCTAGTGGGGGGGACGCCCTACACTTCGTCCGCCGGTACGAGGCCGCCACTCGAGAACCTTTTTTCCCCAACGGTTGTCGGTTCTTCGAGCTATATGGCCGGCCCATTGCCACTTCAGCTTACTAATCCGTTGGGCTATGTCGGTCACTC
The DNA here is from genome assembly GCA_033319125.1 of Parnassius glacialis. Classification (NCBI taxonomy): domain Eukaryota; kingdom Metazoa; phylum Arthropoda; class Insecta; order Lepidoptera; family Papilionidae; genus Parnassius; species Parnassius glacialis. Next base: position 40,024,801 of record JAVANC010000016.1, read on the forward strand.
TGGTTCTACTGCGGATATCCTCATTTCTAAGTTTATCACGCAGAGAAACTCTGAGCATAGCCCTCTCCATAGCTCGCTGAGCGACCTTGAGCTTCCTCATCCGGCCAGCAGTGAAGGACCACGTCTCAGTACCATAGGTCATCACTGGTAACATGCACTGGTTGTACAGTCTTGTTTTCAAGTTTTGAGGTATACCTGACTAGAAGATGTGCCGTAATTTCCCGAACGCTGCCCAACCGAGTTGAATCCGCCGATTGACCCCTCGGTCGAAGTTGGACTTACCTAGTCGGACTATTTGTATCAGGTAAACATACTCGTCAACAACATCGAGCTTAGTGTCCCCAACAACTACCGGCATAGGTGTGACATGGACATTTAACATGATCTTTGTTTTGTCCATGTTCATCTTAAGACCTATCCGTTGGGAAACACTATTGAGGTCATTGATCATAGTGCTTAGGTCCTCCAGCGATTTTGCCATAAGGACTATATCGTCGGCAAATCGAAGGTGAGTGATGTACTCGCCATTGATGTTAATACCGTATCCTTTCCAGTCCAGAAGCTTGAAAACGTCTTCCAATGCAGCGGTGAAGAGTTTCGGGGATATTACGTCACCCTGTCTTACACCTCTCTGCAATTGGATAGGTTTCGTACTCTAGTTCTGTACTCGGACAGCCATCGTAGCTTTACTGTACAAGCACTTCAGCACTTTGATATACCGACAGTCAACTTGGCATCGCAGAAGGGACTGCAGCACCGCCCAAATTTCGACGGAATCAAAGGCTTTCTCATAGTCCACATACGCCAGACATATTGGTAAATTGTACTCCTCGGACTTCTGTACAAACTTTCTGTTTCTGTACTTCTGTGCCGAAGGGTATGTATGTGGTCTATGGAGCTAAAGCCCTTTCGGAAACCGGCTTGTTCGGGAGGCTGGAAGTCATCAAGTCTGCGCGCGAGACGATTCGTAATGACTCTCGAAAACAGCACGTAGACGCGTCTCAGAAGGGAAATCGGTCTGTAGTTCTTCAAGAGAGCGTTGTCACCTTTCTTGAAGAATAAGACCACCGCACTTCTGCTTCACGCCTCCGGTGTAGTGCCACCATGGAGGACGGAATTAAAGAGCTTCTGAAGGACTTCAAGGACCGGTTTTCCACCCGCGTTCAGAAGCTCCGCTGTAATTCCATCCTCGCCTGGGGCCTTGCCGTTTTTAAGGTGCTGGAGAGTCATTCTAATCTCGCTCAGACTGACGTCCGGGATATCATCGGAATAGTGTCGGATAAGACTCGCTCTTGGATCGTTACTCACACTTACGTGAGTAAGTGACCCTCGCGATCACTGAGACATCACTGAACAGTTGTTGTCTGGTCGTCATAATGAAGTCAATCTCATTTTTTGTCGAGCCGTCGGGGCTCGACCAGGTCCACTTCCTGTGGGGTCGCTTCTGGAAGAAAGAGTTCATCATAAAGAGTCCCTCTTTCTCCATGAATTCGGCCAGCTGCTGACCCCTTCGGTTCCGTTGCCCTATTCCGAAATTCCCTACTTTCAGCTCACCGTTCTCTCTTGTGCCTAGTTTTGCGTTGAAGTCTCCCATTAACACCGTATAGTGGGTTTTGGAGGAATGCATGGCTCTAGAGATATCCTCATACATTTTCTCCACCTCCTCATCGGGGTGTGCCGAGGTTGGTGCGTAAACCTGTATGACCTTCAGCGAATACCGTTTGGTGATTCTGAGTATAAGGTACGCAACCCTCGTCGACACACTCCCAATCTTTACAACGTTGTTAACGAGAGACTTGTGGACGATAAATTCGACACCTCCTTGGGACAGATGGTCGCCCTCCCGGTGATAGAACAAATTGCCATATTGCCATACTGTTATCAGAAAAATGCTGCTGCCCATCCTCTGCCTCAATTTCCCTCTGTCGCCTTTTACGACACCCACGGGAAGATATGGGGTAGTGAGTATTCTTACCCGCCACTACACGGGGGACTAGATTTAGTCGCCCCCAATCCGAGACTGTTCAGTAAAGACTCGATTTCAGACACAAGTTTGTTCCGGTACTCGGCGACGTTTTCCCGAGAAATATTGGCACGGCCGGTGTATACAGCATCACTAGTGCTGTCATCCGCATAGCAATGAATGTTACCAGTTTGCAATATACCATTGATATGCAGAAGAAACAGCGTTGGTGATAGCACACAGCCTTGTAGAACACCAGCGTTAATAGACTTGTAGTCGGAGTATGCACCGTCTACAACGACCTTGATGCTCCGGTCTGTAAGGAAGCTGGTGATCCAATTGCACAATTTCTCGGGAAGCCCATAGGAAGGCAGCTTCGAAAGATGCCTTTGTGCCAAATCCGATCGAAGGCCTTCGCAATGTCCAAACTAACGGCCAACGCCTCCCCCCTTGGACTCTACTGCCTCCGCCCATCTATGAGTCAGGCAGATTATTATAATCGATTCCATCACTCCATAGATTAGCCCGGATCGACGGATGGACAGATAGACAAACAGATTTTTTTAAAATGGGTATTTATGTACGTTCCTAATGACATGAAAATATGACGGCTCTGTGGCGCAGTGGCTAGCAATGAATTGCCGCGCTAAGGGCCGAGGATTCGAATTCTGCACGGAACAAGTATTTGTAATTTTTATGACCTAAAAATAATTGTTCCGGGTCTGGATGTTTGTCCTTATGAAATTTATGTATGTAAACTGCCCCCACGATACAGGAGACAATCCCAGTGTGGAGGCAACATGTTTTATAACCCCCTTAGCTCAATAAAAGGCAGTTGTTTCGATATTACAGACAGACATTTCACTTTTATTGTACACTAGTTGCCCTCCCCGGATCGCCTGGATGGGATTTATTAATGTGGCTTTATTTAGACATAATTTGATCAAAGGCTAGAATTTTATCAATTTTTTCATTTTTCTATTAAAATCCAAGGTTTTGGATAAAACATAGCATAGATCCCTCCTGGCATTGACCTCAATCTGTTTGTAAAGTTTCATCACAATTGGTTCAGCCATTCCGAAGATTAGCCGTGATAGACAGACAAATGGAAAGACAGGCAGACAGACAGACAAAAATTTAAATAATTGTAATTTATGTTTTAGTAGCATGAACATAGCTTAGCTTCATAAAAACCAGTATAGATTAATGCAATAGATAAAGCATATTATACATTAATAAATGTTGCATGCACATATACACTGCACTCTGCACTGCACGTGTCATTGTGTAGATAGGAATGGAAATTCATTAAAATTTTCATATCACATCTTGTATAATATATCTTTTGAAATTATTAAGTGGCGAAGCTTGCGAAGACACTTATTGATTTCACGATGTCTGTCCGTCGGTTCCACGATTATCTCGAGAACGGTTTCGAATTTTCAAATTCTGTTTTCAGCAATCGATTACTGATCACCCAGGCATCTGAACCTCCTATTTTGAAACTGATTGCTCAACGGCAACCGTTAGAAACCGCTACAAAGCTGATTGCTTCGCCACTTTGCTATGTTGTTAGCTTGCTATGTTTATTGTTCATAAAAATTGCAATCTAAGCATAATATTGTATTTTGTGTACAAAAATAAATAATGTATAACTTATTTATAGCTTTACCGAGGCCGTCGCTGTTTTATCGGCCGTTTAATTTTATAATGATCTAATACTCGTATCATTCTTTAAAATTTCTTGACCAAATATTTATCTCACGGCGCGGTGATTACGACAAGTGTGCTATGTGCTAGGGTTCTAGGTAGTTTTGGTTTGTATTTTGTATGGTTGAGACTGAAAGATAAAAATTTCTAATATCGTTAATGTTTTATTGTGATTAGTAAGGCATTCTTGAGTAATTTGAATTCAAAAATATATCTGTAGTATGTTTTACGATATTATTTATTATAAATGCTAGAGAATTTGAAATATACAAGTAAAAAAGCGAATCGTAAAATTTACTAGCGTAGTGCAAACACCTCGCGTAAATAGGAAAGTACAAAAATACGCATTATATAATCGCTTTCAAGTTAACTAGACTGAAAAGATTTTTAACAATCGAACAATCATTCTTTGCGTTCGTACGTCGAAATAATCATCATAGGGAATAATCAGGGTTCGTTATGGGTATGTATATACGAGTATATTCCCCTAATGTATGACTGTTGCGAACATTTAATTTTAGGAATTTGAAAATTGATTAAAATTTAAAATTTATTTATTAGTATGCCCTAAACATGACCAGCTAATTTAATAAGAAAAGCCTTTTCACGATCCATTTGTTAAGATGAAGTTTTTTTCCGATTTTTGCCCCCAGTAACCTCATTATAGACATTATACAATTTTTTTACATGTGTTTTGTGGATGTTTTTTTGTGATTTAGTGGATTTCTTCAACGAGTGTCCGTTATCGAGTTAAATGACATACAATTTATTGTTTGCACCATTAAATTTAACAATCCAAGACGTAAATCGTGTATTACTGCGTAGATTACCATGCTACGTGCAAAACAACTATACCTACAATGTTTGTTTATTATGAAGATATTAAGAGGCTGCAACGCAATACATTAATGTAAAATTAATCTCCATAATATCCATTACAAGAAAATACTAATTACGAGCTAATTACTTATTACGAAAAAATGCATAAAATTTCTCTCACAATTTTAAGAAAATGTAAGAAATTTGAAGAATATGTTTTTAACGATTTCTTTCTGTCGCGTTACCGTGACCGTTAAGGGACCTATACACAATTGGCAATGATCGACAACTACAGAATGGGGCATGGTTGTCACAATCATTGCGCGGCTGCCCACACGATCGTGCATCCTACATATTTGTATTGTCATCTGTCCGAGATGGACGTTGAAACAGTAGCAGCTGCCGCTATTTTAATTTGGAACATTTTAATTTCATTTTTGCTGCAGCATTTCTTTATACCTTACATCATCATCATTACAGCCCTTCACAAGTCCACTGCTGAACATAGGCCTCCCCCAAAGAATGCCACAAAGCACGGTCCTGAGCCACCTGCATCCATCGACTTCCTGCATGTCTTACCAGGTCGTCACTCCATCTCTTGGGGGGACGCCCTACACTTCGCCTACCGGTACGAGGCTGCCACTCGAGAACCTTTCTTCCCCATCGGTTGTCGGTTCTTCGAGCTATATGGCCGGCCCACTGCCACTTCAGCTTACTAATCCGTTGGGCTATGTCGGTCACTCTGGTTCTACTGCGAATATCCTCATTTCTGAGTTTATCACGCAGAGAAACTCCGAGCATAGCCCTCTCCATAGCTCGCTGAGCGACCTTGAGCTTCCTCATCCGGCCAGCAGTGAAGGACCACGTCTCAGTTCCGTATGTCATCACTGGCAACACGCACTGGTTGTACAATTTCGTTTTAAGGTTTTGAGGTATGTCTGACGAGAAGATGTGTCGTAGCTTCCCGAACGCTGCCCAGCCGAGTTGAATCCGTCGATTGACCTCTCGGTCGAAGTTGGACTTACCTAGTCGGACTATTTGTCCCAGGTAAACATACTCGTCAACAACTTCGAGCTTGGTGCTCCCAACAACTACCGGCATAGGTGTGACATGGACATTAAACATAATCTTTGTTTTGTCCATGTTCATCTTAAGACCTATCCGTTGGGAGACACTATTGAGGTCATTGAGCATAGTGCTTAGATCCTCCAGCGATTCTGCCATAAGGACTATATCGTCGGCAAATCGAAGGTGAGTGATGTACTCGCCATTGACGTTAATACCGTATCCTTTCCAGTCCAGAAGCTTGAAAACGTCTTCCAATGCAGCGGTGAAGAGTTTCGGGGATATAACATCACCCTGTCTTACACCTCTCTGCAATTGGATAGGTTTCGTACTCTGGTTCTGTACTCGGATAGCCATCGTAGCTCTACTGTACAAACACTTCAGCACTTCGATATACCGACAGTCAACTTGGCACCGCTGAAGGGACTGCAGCACCGCCCAAATTTCGACGGAATCAAAGGCTTTCTCATAGTCCACATACGCCAGACATAGTGGTAAATTGTACTCTTCGGACTTCTGTACAATTTGCCGTAGGGTATGTATGTGGTCTATGGTGCTAAAGCCCTTTCGGAAACCGGCTTGTTCGGGAGGCTGGAAGTCGTCAAGTCTGCGCGCGAGACGATTCGTAATGACTCTCGAAAACAGCACGTAGACGCGGCTCAGAAGGGAAATCGGTCTGTAGTTCTTCAAGAGAGCGTTGTCACCTTTCTTGAAGAACAAGACCACCGCACTTCCGCTCCACGCCTCCGGTGTAATGCCACCATGGAGGACGGAATTAAAGAGCTTCTGAAGGACTTCAAGTACCGGTCTTCCACCCGCTTTCAGAAGCTCCGCTGTAATTCCATCCTCGCCTGGGGCCTTGCCGTTTTTAAGATGCTGGAGAGCCATTCTAATCTCGCTCATACTGACGTCCGGGATATCTTCGGAATAGTGTCGGATAAGACTCGCTCTTGGATCGTTACTCACAGTTGCGTGTGGCTCCAACGATGACGTGTACAGCTGCCCATAGAACCTCTCAATCTCACTCAAAATCTCAGGTGTCCCGGAAACGATGCTGCCACATTCGGTCTTCAGCTTTGACAGTTGGCTCTTTCTGGCAGACAGATCTCTGGCAAAGACTTTGGAGCCTTGGTTCCGCTCGATCGCTTCTTCAATACGAGCTGTATTGAAGTTGCGTAAGTCCCGCCGCATGCATTTGGAGATCTGTCTGTTCAGTTGCCTGTATGCTGTCAAATCTGTTGAAGAATGTAGCTTCATCTCCCGTCTAACAGCCATGAGATTAAGAGTGTGATCGGAGAGTTTTTGTGTTCTTCTGCGGCGGGTCTTGCAGAACTTAGCTCTGACCGCATGGACAGTTTCCACGAGCTTGTCATTCATATCGTCCACTTCATTGCAGTCTTCTAGGCACTGAAAACGGTTTTGTAACTCGAGCTGAAAGGTTTCGGGACTTTGGATTAGAGCAGGAGGGGGACGGAGCGTTGACTTCATCAGACGAGACCTCTCCAACTTAACATTTAGGTTCAGTGTGCCTCTCACCATTCGGTGATCGCTGCCGGTTTTCACCCTCGCGATCACTGAGACATCACTGAACAGTTGTCGTCTGGTCGTCATAATGAAGTCAATCTCATTTTTTGTCGAACCGTCGGGGCTCGACCAGGTCCACTTCCTGTGGGGCCGCTTCTTGAAGAAAGAGTTCATCATAAAGAGTCCCTCTTTCTCCATGAAGTCGGCCAGCTGCTGGCCCCTTGGGTTCCGTTGCCCTATTCCAAATTTCCCTACTTTCAGCTCACCATTCTCTCTTGTCCCTAGTTTTGCATTGAAGTCTCCCATTAACACCGTATATTGGGTTTTGGAGGAATGCATGGCTCTAGAGATATCCTCATACATTTCCTCCACCTCCTCATCGGGGTGTGCCGAGGTTGGTGCGTAAACCTGTATGACCTTCAGCGAATACCGTTTGGTGATTTTGAGTATAAGGTACGTAACCCTCGTCGACACACTCCCGATCTTTACAACGTTGTTAACGAGAGACTTGTGGACGATAAATCCGACACCTCCTTGGGACAGATGGTCGCCCTCCCGGTGATAGAGCAAGTTGCCGGATTCGAGGATTATTTTTTTTATACCTTTAATAAAATCCAAAGCATCATCTAACAGTGCCAGCGATAGTAAGTAGTAGCCATTATCACTTAACCTTAGAACCTTTATTAAAAAATGTAGAATATGTTATGGCCGACATACACGGTCAGTTAAACTGATCAGTTGAGCTAAGTACACCCAAAAACAGACCGTAAGTGTAAAATCTTAAGCTGAAATTGTTCACTGATGGCAACCTGCGGATTTTTCCGGGCGTGTTCGGTCAATTAAACTGATCAGTTGACCTGACACTCTGCATTTGAGGCTGTCATGTAGAAACAGCTGTTGGCATATTCCCGATTACACGTCAGTATTACACAGTATCATACTCACATCTTAAACACGTATTTTTTCCATTCTCACATGGATGATATTAGATATTGCGGCGATTTGTCACTTAGTCGCCGCAGATTACAATCACAGAAATTTCATTGAAGTAACGTTGACATCGCCGTAGCGGCCTACGTTTGAATTAGGACGTCTTTAGTGTGCTTTTCCACCAGAGATATGCTATGCAGCTATTCTGCGAGAATGTTAAAGCTAAGTTATGGAACTATGTGACCGTTTACACTGATGCTAAGCTATGTAGCGGGGCCAGTAAGATGTGCTATGAAGATGCACCGCCGTGTTGTGACTCTGCGAGGAAGATGCGCAGCTCGAGCTATGCGATGTTTCGACTGTAGGGAAGGCACAGAGAGCACTGCTCTGCACATAGCTACACCACTCTCGACTATCCATAACACGCATCCATCATATTTTTTTTATAGGATCGGGTGACAAACGAGCACACAGTCCACCTGCTGGTAAGTGGTTACTGTGACCCATAGACATCTACATCTATCCTCAATAAAGACTCAAGATGCAGATGCATTGTCACCCGTGAGGACTAAGATGGAATGCCTCTTTGCCAGTAAAAAGGGTCTCCGGTTCTCTACACTCACCATACGAAACACAGCAGCGTTAAGCTGCTATTTTACGCTGGTTTTCTGTGAGAGCGTGGTCCTTCCCCGGTCGAGCCGACCCATTCGTGCTACAACCATAATATAGCTGCAGCATGGCTCTACCACGTTTAAAAAAACGTATAAAAAACATAGCTTAGTTGAACCTGTTTCCACCAGTGCTAAGCTATATGGACTAATGAATATGATTGGTGGATATAAAACGCATCCATAGCAACGTAGCATAGCACGTCTCTAGTGGAAAAGCACCCTAAGAGTGACAAATGTCAGGCGAACAGTCTATGCAATGGTTAACGGCTACTGTAGCTCATTGACTGTTTGGGATGAATAGAGATGCTTTGTCACCCCCGAAAACTAAGATGAAATTAATCTTAGTTTTCAATTTCAATCAATCTTTTATTATATTGATTCTTTACTCTTCGAATGACATGAGCACACTGAAAATAGATAAGACGGTAGTACTGACCTAGAAATAAAAAGTAAAGAAGGCCAAGTTACTTATTTAATACATATATTATATTTTTTCTAAGGGTAGATTTAGGCCCAGATTGTACGAAACCGTAGATGGGCAAAAACGAGATGATAGGAGAGAGAGGAGCGGAGATGTGTGCTGGCTAGAGCGGAGCAGAGCCGTGAGCGATCTTACGCACTAGCATGGTGTGAGGCGAACATCACAATCGGTAACGAAAGACAGGCGACAGAAACGGGCCGGGATTAGAAGCCGCGTCCCTCCCCTCCCCGTTAACCGTACACCGCTCGCATCTCTCGTTTCCGCTTCGCCGCTGGCTGCTTGTGATACTCAGCTCACATCTCCGTTTTGATTGCGCCTTAAATATAAGTCATATCTTGTTTAAAAATATCTTGTTTATCTAGTTTGAATAGTACACACTAAAGCTATACGAAGAAAAAATGGGTGATTAATGTAATCTTATTGGTTATTTAAGACATCTCTCCTCTCCGCTCTCTTTAAATTCATTTTAATCAAGCAACCTTACTTTTTAATTTAATAGTGACAAGCAAGCGCACACATACATATATGTACATACATCCAACGTATGGTAAGTGGTTGTTGTGGCACAGGCTACTTCGTTTATCGTTGACTAAGAATTAAAACTCGCTATGTATGTGCGGCCTAAGAGAATCCACTATCCCGTACAATCCCGTGAGTGATACAAGAGGTGGATAGAAAACAACTCAAACATAATGAAAAACTGCAGTCGACAAATGTCCTCGAAGGAATTCATGGGGGATACCTATGTTTAGCGGTGGACTTTTGAAGGTTTCTCTACTACGTAAAAATGTTCGATTTTCGCTCACAAACCGGTAATTTTTAGAGTTCCGTACCCAAAGGGTAACGGTATTAATAACCGGCCAAGTACGAGTCCGACTCGCACTTGGCCTTATTAATCGTTATTTGGGTGCCGGATTTTAGTGGTTCTTTTCTTTACTTTTAAAATATTTGTAGTAAAAGTTTTTGTTCTTATTTAAATTACAGTGTCTTCGATTTCTAATCATTTGATATGGGGTTCCATAAAATAAAAAGTATTTGGTGGGTGTTCTACTATTTTAAAAGTTTAGGAGCCCTTGATCTAGACTTTGTTCTTCATTTTGCTTTGGCTTGTGTAGACCTGGTGACTAGTTCCGATGATGACGCCGTGCAATATCACCATCAGTACACATGTACTCATACGAGGGCTGCACTAAAAGTATCGGGAATGGAATATTTCCACTGTTCCTGTCATATTAAAATCTTTTTAATTGAAAAGTCATTTATTTATTTAAAAAAAGATTCTCGGTCTTGTCACAAGGTTCAAACTTGTTTAGTCGTTGCGAAAATGGAATTGACTCGAGAAAATTCAAGAGCGATGATTTATTATGACTTTCGAAGTGGTTTAACACAAAAACAGTGTGTTGACCGGATGATTTCTGCATTTGTTGATGAAGCCCCATCCAAAACCACAATTAATCACTGGATGATCCCCGTCAAGGTCGTCCAAAAACTGCAGTCACCCAAGAAAACGTTGATGCTGTGCGTAAGCTGATTGAGGAAGATCGACATGTGACATACCGCGAAATTCAGGCAACTTGGAATGAGTCAAATACAAATTATCTTGCATGAAAAATTAGGTGTAAAAATGTTGTTTTCCCGATGGATACCGCATTCGCTGTGTGAAGAGCAAAAAGCGGCTCGCGTTACTTGGTGCGTCAGAACTCTCGAAAGATTCCACGAAGGATCCTCAAATGCTGTATACAACATCGTATCAGGTGACGAATCCTGGATATACGCGTACGAACCCGAAACAAAAAACCACTCACGAGTTTGGGTGTTCGAAAATTAGTCAAAGCCGACAAAAATTGTTCGTTCACGGAGTGTTGCAAAAAAATGGTGGCCATGTTTGTTTCCAAAACCGGCCATGTTACGACTATTCCTCTTGAGGGACAAATAACGGTTAATGCAGAATAGTATGCTAGCATTTGTTTGACACAGGTCATTTCTGAACTCCGTAAAGAGAACTGCAACCGCCGCATCATCCTCCATCACGACAATGCGAGTTCTCACACCGCACACAGCACAAAAGGGTTTTTAGAGCAAGAAAACATAGAATTATTAGACCATCCGCCGTACAGCCCCGACCTAAGCCCTAATGATTTCTATACTTTCCCTAAAATAAAGAATAAGTTGCGTGGACAGAGATTTTCATCACCTGAAGAAGCTGTGGACGCCTACAAAACGGCCATTTTGGAGACCCCAACTTCCGAATGGAATGGTTGCTTCAATGATTGGTTCCAACGTATGGAAAAATGTGTCAAATTTCGCGGAGAATACTGCGAAAAGCAATAAATACATTTTTAATTAGTAATGTTGTGTCACTTCCTTGATTCCCGAAATTTTAAGTGCCGCCCTCGTACGTACCACTAACACTCAAAAATACGCGATAAAGTGGGCAATGTAAAAGAACGGGGTCGCATATACAAATAACTTTTGTATTGCAATTAACAAATTTCTGTAAGTGAGGTTGAACAATATTTTTTATGGATTCATAACAAAAGTTTAAAGGTACAAAGGTAAAATGTTATGATTCACATACGTTTTATATGGGCCTTTTCCTATGAATCAGTCTATAAAATATTCTATAGACGGAATTCCTCAAAGAAAAAGGAAGGAGGAAGAAGTTACAAGGAGTTTGTCATATTCAACACGCATAGCAAATCAGTTAGTAATCGCAGTGGTTGGGTTATTTTTATTAGGTTATGCTGAAACAATATAAATTTTTATGTATTATCATCATAATAGGTCTCATAGTATACCAGCAAAATAATGTCATTCTTATGGTGGATAACGAAAACCGGAGACCCTTTTAAATGTTAACTAGTCTTCAGGAATGATAGCGCATCTGAATTTTGATTCTGAATCATGTATAAAAATGGTGTCTATGCACTTCTTCATCATAATATCCGCTTCAGGGAGTCTGTGTGTTCGTTTGTCATCTTTACTTGTTTAAAAAAGCTTTTACACTCTCTACTGCTTCCATAGTGGCAGGGCTCGTCATAGGGTGGTAGGTTTCCTTTTTTGGCTAAGTGTCCATCTGGATAGGACCCACCCTTTTACTTATTTTTGTCGCTAACCATCAATGCATTAATTATCTTGTTGCATTTTATAGGTTTAGAGAGTGTAATAATGTAGTGTAACTACAGGCTTCAAGGTATTTTATTTAGGTTATCAGAGATGATAACGCATCTATGCTGTCCACGGAATGTCCACACCTTCAGGTGGAATGTTAGATCGTTTGTCATTTTAATGTAATAAAAATATTTAAGATTCTCCATCAGCATTTGACATAGAATTCAACTGTAGCACATTATGAGATGTACACTTGTCAGTTTCATTTTATCCCTTGGTCTATGCTTACATCTACGTGACAAGATGGGTGTGAATATATACCAACATCACTAAAATACAATTTAAAATTATATAAGAATCTTAAAATATTTAGCATAAGTTTTCGCATTTATTTAGAAAATAGGATAATAATTCAAGTTAGGCATCGTCAATTTTCACATTTATTTAGGTAGAACGCAGGCGTGCCTTAAACGAACACGACCTATTTTACTATAGTGATGCAATAAGGACGCTTTTCAATAGCCCACATTCTTACAAATGTAATTTCATGCTATTGAAGTATGTGAACAAGTGTCATGAAGTTTAAGGCTTGCCGTCACTTCTTTTGATACTTAAAATTTTACTCTTATGTTAGAATCTTGTATTTTGTTAGAAATTTTTATATTTACGTGAAATCGACTAACAACTAACATAATGATCAAGCGGTAAAATGCCAATATACATCCTATTAATGTGTCTTATAAATGATGTGATAGTTTGTTTGAATGTTTGTGGCTCAATGACATAAAACTATTGAACGAATTTTGATAAAACTTGGCAATATGTAAGATAACGAAGCAATATAGGACATAGGCTACATTTGTATGAAAAAGTTAAGTCTATCTTAAATTACAGTCTTTTTAATCCATGGTGTCAAAATAAATTCATTTGATTTCAATTAAACGCGAACGTAGCCGCGGGTAAAATCTAATTATTTGTAAAATAGTGCAACCTTTGAATTGATTCAACTTTCATTCCTTCTTTGTTTGAGAGATTTTACGTTATTTTTCGTTGAATTGTCCTTTTTAGAAACTGGTAGTAAGTTTACGCACCACCTTTAGTAAACTAATCCGCATTTCCGTATGTTATTCCTCAGGTTAGGTACATAAGTAAAAACGAACGACTCGAATCTTCCTTTCTTCAAAATAATGCTTTTTACAGGCGCTTTGGATTTATCCAAAGGCAAATCAGTGGTTACAGCTGTCAGTTCCATGAAGCCTGTATATTTGATTAAACGTGTGACGTGTTAAAAATTCTGGACATCAATCATTTTGTTAACGATATTAAAATTGTTTCTTACAATTATAATCACAATCCAAAATGAATTGTGATGCAACAGTTAATATAGGGGCACATTTTAATACAAAGGTCTCTTCTGTAAGTCACTTGGTCTTATTTAGTATCATATGTGACCAAGGGACTTAGGTACAGAGATATTTTAATAGATGTAACAATGATCCATTAAACAGAAACCAAAACTTCTAGAGCCGACGGTAACGTTACTAAAAATAATTGTAGTAAAAGACGTTGGACATTGCTGAAGTAGTTCTCAAGACCAAATTTTAAAAGAAAATACCCGACAAAATGCTATGCTTAGTGTAGACAAAAATGCTATGTACCTTTATGATTTGCACGTGGTAGAGCTACGCTGCAGATATATTATCGTTATAGCACAAATGGGTCGGCTCGACCGAGGTAGGAACACGCTCTCACGGAATACCAGTGTAAAAAACAGCTTAATGCTGCTGTGTTTCGTATGGTGAGTGTAAGAACCGGAGACTCTTTTTACTGGAACCGAGGCATTCCTTCTTAGTCATAATCATAAGTCCTCAGGGATGACAACGCATTTGTGTTGTGATTCTTAAATGTAGATGTATGTGGGCCACTTACCATCAGGTGGACTGTGTGAAAATCTCTTGCTGTTATATCCAACTTTAAAAATGTTTTTGTCACTGTTATTCTATAAAATAAATACTATTTCGACCTCAAAACTCCAGCGGTATCTGCTGAAGATCTTGTATCTTAACGTCGTACGTTTAATGTCTATGAAACTCCAAGTTTCATTGCCAGATGCTTTTTAAAGTTCAAGAAAATAGTTCTGTAGGTTGTTTATAATTAAAATCATGTTTAATAAAATACAGGCATCATGGAAAAAATTGTAATTCCTTTTGGAGCTCTTAATCCAACTACAGATAAGATAATAAGCCTTAGAAGTCCTGAGACTGCGTGAAAATTTAAACGACTATGACATTGCCGGGTGGAATTAGGTTGGTGAAGGAACAATTGCTCATGCACAAATTGGTGCGAGTGTGCGTGGGCCGCGGATGCACGGTGATAGTCCCGAGCTCCCGAGTCCCGAGTCAACGCACTAGTTCGCTTACATTCGTTTACGCAACGTTCACCTTAGTCTATTTTATTTTAATAATATACATCTGAATATAATTTGTATAAATGACGTACTTTACAGGTATAAATTGTTTCTGCTAGTTATAATTATTTTGTTTTATAATGAATTGATATTTTTGATGTCTAAAATTTTGGCACCATCTAAAGTCTAAACTAATGTTCTATTGTGCTCAATACAATTAATAGTTATGGCTAAGACTTTCATCAAACAGTATTTAGTAATCTATTGCAAAAATATCATATAAAAGGTGTTTTATACATCTGTTTGATTTTTCTATACACGTAGTTAGTAGTTATTTTGATGACTCATTCACTAAAAATTATTGTATTTTAACTGCTTGTTGTAGTTTTTCTAAAAAAAATAATATTTAAAAAGATTACCTTTCTGCGTTAAAGTCCATTTAGTTAAGTACAACGAAGTATCATTGCACTTGGTTTGGATTCCATTTTAGTTATTAAGGGGCCGTTCATAAAATACGTCACGCAAAATTTTATCTTTTTAAACCCCCTCCCCCCCTTTGTCACTATGTCACATTTTCCTATCAATGTCATGTCAGAAATGATTGACGCAAAATTAATAACAGAACACAAATTTCAATATTTATTGCTATATGCTGTATAATCAAATTCAAAAAACTGAGAGAAAATTTTTTTTATAGGTTAGTGTGACAAATAAGCACACAGTCCACCTGATGGTAAGTGGTTGCTGTGACCCATAGACATCCACATTTATCCTCAATAAAGAATCGAAATGCAGATGCGTTGTCACCCGTGACGACTAAGATGGAATGCCTCATTTCCAGTAAAAAGGGTCTCCGGTTCTCTGCAATCATCATAAGAAACCCAGCAGTGTTAAACTGCTATTTTACGCTGGTATTCTGTGAGAGCGTGGTCCTTCCCCGGTCGAGCCGACTCATTCGTGCTACAACTATACTAATAGTAATAGTATAGCTGCAGCATGGCTCTACCATGCTAAGGCTGCGATAAGCTGCGAACGTTACGTTTTCTTAGACCCCTCCAACCCCCCATGTCTTTTTTATGGTTTCCATCGGAAGGTACACCCCTACCGGTGGGAGTTTATTTTTAATTTTCGCAATATTATTAATTTGAGATACGATTTTCCTTATTTTTATAATACGCGCATGGAGGCTACATATTATTATGTCTGCGATTTGATACATAGTATGTTTGCCTTTCCATATAAATAAGTATGATTTGTTATTAATTTATTACAATGTTTATGGTTTGGAATTATAATAAAATTATGCTTAATTTACAAAAATATCTTGTTTCAGTAGTCTCGCGCTTACCGCTTGACATAATAAAATATTTTTTTTTATTAATAACTTTTTAACTACTTGCAAGAGCAAGAGCAAGGACCTTTTTATGTAACGTACAGACAAACGTCGGCGTTCGCATTTTATTTCGTTCTAATGTTTAGAGCACTCACAGTTTATTTTCTTTATTCATTGATTTGATATAGTTATATTTACAACTATGCCCACGATCGCATATTAAGGATTTTCGATTTCGTGCTTAAGCGGTTAGAGTACCTGATTTCTGAAGAGGAGGAGATTCAAATCCTAGCCACAGTCAGTATTTGTGATTTATTTTTTACAGATCTGGTTGGGATATTTTATTTTTATTTTATTTATTTATTTATTCATTACAAAGTATATTTATTTAATAATATCCGACAGTACAAATAAACTTACAAAAGTTTTTCCATGTACCGCCGATTCGTAACTTCGCCCATGTTCAATCGCTACGCGTTGCTACAACTTATTTAATGACTATAAATGGTGTGACAAAATAGTAAGATGTTTTTTTTTAACTAGGTGTATACCAAAGCAAAATATGGTTATTATGTTAAATGAAGATTAGTAATTGAGATAATAATGTTATAATTGTGTGTATCTATGCATATATTTATGAGTAAAATTTTATTTATGTATATTATATTATGATGTGTTAGTGTATATAGTTTTATATATTAGTTTAAATTGTTAGTAGGTATCGTTAACAATTTGTCGATAAAATACTGTTTAAGCATATATTTAATATTTTTTTCAGTAAGTTCGTTTTTTTTGACCGTATTGTTTTTGGCTAATGCATATAATGTGAAAAACTTGATAAATTCCTATAGAAAGTTGTGACGGTAAAATAATTAACCAGACGAAATAGATGGTCGAGAAAAATCCATTTCCTAGATCTAGCAGGAGGCTGGAATATTTTTCTTTATAAAACACAAATCTTTCAAATGCAATTGTAAAACTATGAATGCCAATCCCCTTTGTGTTCCGATTTTATTATATTTATTTAATGTGTAATGTAAGGTAAATACTAAGTAAATTATTGTATTTTAATAGATTTCATGATGTCTGTTGTAAGTCAACTATTTTATTTAAAAGAACATGAATATTATCGATGAAATCAAATTTGCTTGTCTTGCAATTGTTTTTAGGTGTATACTATTATCATGTTTAAGAATGCGTTTGTAATCAGTAGCAAATGCACTTAACCTATATTGTGGCACCTGTATCTAAATATGTATTAAAGATAACATGTTCCATCACTAGAAACAGGTGTCAGCGTATGAGGGTGTTGTGTCATGAATTTAACTTAGAAATATGAATCCCAACCGAAGATATTTCTCTATAAGAGTAAGGGTGGCATACGATTCACCTGAAGCTAAAGGTTAAGTACCATGGTCTCCTACATCGAATCAAAACGGATACAATTTCTCGTCACTAGCACACGAAACACAGCAGCATTATGCTCCTATTTTATGCTAGTATTCGAGCTTCCTTTCGGGCCCGGTAGAGCCAAAACACGTGCTGCAACCATAATACAACTGCATCGTGGCCCTACCATGTATATATATATATATTTTTATAGGATAAGGGTGACAAACGAGCACACAGTCCACCTGATGGTAAGTGGTTGCTGCGGCCCATAGACATCTACATCTATCCTCAATTACAAGTCAAAATGTAGATGCGTTGTCACCCGTGAGGACTAAGATGGAATGCCTCATTTCCAGTAAAAAGGGCCTCCGGCCACCTGCACTCACCAAGCGAAACGCAGAGGTGAACCTCCACTTCACGCTGGTTTTCTGTGAGGTGGTGGTACCACCCCGGTTCGAGCCGACCCATCCGTGCGGACAGCAAAAGCTGCCGCGTGGCTCTACCACTGTTAAAAATGTATATGTTTTATATTCAATATGTGTTATCAAAGTTCTGGTGTTAGAAACAACGAACTATTTTTATGGGCTGGGCCCAATCTAATAAGTTACAAGTTACAATTTGTTTTAATTTTGATTTATATTTTACATTTTATACATATTTCTGTTCTGTTAGTATTTAGCAGGAGTACCAAAGGGTACTTTTAAAATTTTCTAGCTTTATCAAACGGTATTTACCATAGGTATTTACTGTAACTGACTGAATGAATAGTAACGCTTATTGCAGGGCCCTGTCTGTCTTACCTAAATGTTCCGTGTAACAGTATCATAAATTTTATACATTAACATCATAAATTTTAGTTTTAGACCGAATTATTTATGTTTATTTCTATTTATTATTATATTGTTTTTAATTGAATGACAAAGCAAAATCATAATAAATAAAGGAAATATTTTAACACCGGTTCCATTGTAAT
Source organism: Parnassius glacialis (assembly GCA_033319125.1). NCBI lineage: Eukaryota > Metazoa > Arthropoda > Insecta > Lepidoptera > Papilionidae > Parnassius > Parnassius glacialis. Next base: position 40,043,180 of record JAVANC010000016.1, read on the forward strand.
TAAACTCTGGTTTGGAAATATACCTATTTAATTTTTTAAATTTAACGAAAACTAAAATCTGTAAACGAATAACGAACGTATTTTGATTTAAGAAAATAGTAGAGATAATCTGCCAAGCGGAATACTTACTACCTTAACGAAATTTTGGACAATTTTTTATACAATAATATATAAGCTATATTTTGTCTCACGGGTGATAAATAATGTAGGAAATGAATAGTGAATTATTTTTTCAATATATTTAATTGTTGTTTCCATATAAATATAGGCCAAACTAGGCTTTATAATGAACCTAGTGAATATGACGCCACGCCTTTTTGCTGCAAATGCTTTCCACGATGGGTTTCAAAAATTATTTCACTTTTTAGTTGTATCTTCTAAACTGTCACTACAATTGTTTTATTCTCTATTCGCGCGTGCTACTTCGTGCTTTTTAGGTTTTTCAACCCTGTCTGTATGAACACAACAACATGAATACAACATTGCGTTCTTGAAAATGGCTTCTAAGTTTTCAGTAAATATTGTTCTCGTATGACCAGGAAAACATAAACGCACAATGTTTCTTTGTCTCTTATTGTCTACTATCTTAAAAGCAGACAATTTAATCATGCGCAGTGTTAAAGATGATCATTCATATTTTAGTAACACAATAGAACATTTCCATAACTATATTTGCTCAGCAATGCAGATTATTGGTTCGATTAATTTTAATAGCTTTGCATTCATTATTATTTAACGTATTGTAGTGACGCATCTGTTGACAGACAAAATATAATACTACGTCACGTCGGTAGCATCACCGGAAGGTCAAAGTACAGTACGTTAGTACAAGAAAGGCCACCCCATTTTTTATATTCATCATCATCATTACAAATCATTCTTGGCATTACTTTTTTATCTGCTCGTGAAATTTCATTACAATCGGTTCATCCATTCCGAAGTTTACCTATATATTATATTTTAAATGTTTACTTTAATTAAAATGTTTCTTTATGGCATGTAAACAACCCCCTGAGCGTAATATAAGGCAGTTATTTCGAAATTACAGATAGACACTTCATTATAATTTATATGTATATTAATTTGTTTTATAAAATTTAAACCAAAACCTGGTGGTTGTTTAATGCATTATTATTTAATATCAAAGTTTTAAACAGCTTCAGGCGGCACAATCTGCTTTCTATAAGCTTTCCATCCTTAGTTAAGCTCAATCAGCAACGAAGGCGTTTCTATTCGATGGTCGACACTGCTTTTGAATTTTTTTTTAAATTAATTTCTCCTTTCAACCACTAACAATGTTAATATGACAAATGATAATCACACAAACAACTTGTATTGCTCAATGACATCAGTCATTGGGAAGGAGTTGGAAAAGAAAACACCCATTAAGTTTGCTTTTAAATAGTTGGTACGTAATCATTAAAATAAAGACAACGCTTTTTACATGATTCATCCATGTCATATGTATTGCTAAACAGACGTATATATTCATGGTTATTTGTATGTACTAATGAATTATATACGTATATATATATATATATATATATATATATATATATATATATATATATATATATGTGTATGTATAGGTTATATTTTTATAATTTATTATTAGTAAAATGTACGCATTAAGTAGTTATGTATGATTTTTGTTTGTTTTTTATTCTATGTTGCTACACCTACGTCAAATTCTCCCCATTCCATGGGTTGACTGGTAGAGAATGCCTGAAGACATTAAGTCCGCCCTTTGTATTCTTTTGTTATATGGAGTAAAATAAATAAAATATAAATAAAACAAACAACTTGTAAAAATAATTCGGAAAAGTTGTGAAATATCTTAACATCTCTTGTCATTATCGAGAAGCGTGAAGAGTTCGCCGCATTGCTCCAGTCCGAGCTTACGGAATTCTCAACTTCTTTATTACTTCGGAATTTATTTTTATTTTTTGTGTACATCGTCCCTTCTTTTATCTGTACCACCGAGTATTTGCAATTAGCAAGATCAGCTTAGGTGGCTCGGATACTTTGAAAATTGATTACTTTGACTGTAGAAAATAAACTCCGGGCTGGAGTCTAATTCTTTTCAAGACAAGGCTTTTACTAAACTAGTGTGTGTTACCACTCAAGACTGCATCAGGTGGGATCGTAGTTAAGCAGCAAGCACTAACTCACGAGGTATAAAAAAGTGTCTGGAGCTAATTACGAATTTTAACAAATGTCCGTTTAGATCAAGTTAGATTAAGTGCGTAATCGATTATAACAATTAATTAATTATTTTAGAGCTACTGATATACATGCAAGCGTTACCATATGCGCTCATTTGTATGCATACACTTAGTGTTTTTCCATTTGTTTACAGACAATGCCCACCGACACTAATGACGCCACTACGGCGGATAATCCTCGACGAGGTGCTAGCGGCATCGACGAAACACCCCGAAGAGTTTGGGTTCGACCCTGACGAATCAGGTACAAAGAGTCAACTTACCTATCTGTAGATAAGGGAACATAATATATATGATATGTCCACGTTACATTTTACGCTGTGTTGTAACAACATCACGTTAGTCAAGTTGATAATGTAATGGAAATGCTGTGAGTCACTGCTTATTGCCGTGTTTGTTTACGTTTGTTTAAATTTATAAGATATTTATCAGTACAATAAGAATTTTTATTTAATAATTTCTAGATTTTCTTTTAAGATTTCGTGATATAAGAAAATGTAAAAATCACAGAAATTAAAAAAATAAAACAATTGTTAGAGTATGTATTTCTCTAGCAATTTGTGACTAAAATTGTGTAGCATCGACTAGGGATTGAAAACAATGCGCAAAGATGCGATACGATAACATTTATCACATTATCGCCTAAGGTTTGTTTTATAGGTAACGTTATAGGATTCAGTTCCAAGTTTAATCGTACATTCTGAGCAACATAGATATATACAGTGGTGGCCATAAAATTTCTTGGTTTAGGAAATCGAATGTTTCTTGGTTTAAGAAATCTTTTAATAAACTAATATACCTTTTTGTGTTTTTATTCAGAAATATTTTTTGACAACTGCAGCAAACTTACAAAGGATGCTAAAGATGCGTTGTCACCTCTGAGGACTAACATTGAATGCCTTACAGTATCGATTACTTTTATTAGTGATCGATGCCTACATCGATCACTAATAAAAGTAATTTTTTTAGTGATCGATGATTTAATTCGATTTTAAAATTAGTGAACGATGTCTCACAGCCTCTAATTATACTGGCTTGTAAATGTATACTACATACGTTATAGTTTGTGAATAACTATACTCTATATACCTTTTGGAACACAGCAATGTAAACACTGTTATCTAGTAGCTGAAGTAGGTGTTAAGGAAAGAGAATGTATCTACCCAGACGTACTCCTAGGCAGTAGGCAGTGTTCTAATAGAACTCCTACCACGCAGTAAAACTCTACAAGAATGGATGTCATAATGAACATGTCATGAGTCATGACTAATATCATCTTACTTCGGTTTGCGGTTAGTGTAATGTCTAACCTAGGGTTTAAAATATAACCTTAATAAAACGTTAGATCTGTATCTAGAGTTGTATAATGTTTATGAATGAGGCATCGTATGTCTAGAACACATAACCTTGTAAGCATTTAGAGTCGCAGATATAATCAGTGAACGCAAATATAGCATTATTACGTTCATTGGATATTATGCATATTTGAATGAAACTTCAAAAACGTGATAGTGTTGGTACGGATTTTATCGTGTGTAATTTATTTATTATTTTGGACATTTAATTACTTTGAAGTTATTCGGGGTGCTGAGATCACGGTGTACTGAGGTGTTAACATCACAGTGGGATACTCTTAGTTAACCTCGGTTACTTTTAGCTTAAAGTTACAATCCATATACGTCCCTCTGCTGAACACAGGCCTCTCCTCTATTCTGAGAGGGGTTTTAAAGGCAAGAAAAATTTCGCCAACACTTTTGGGCGCTGCCCAATGCATGTTGTCGTACTTCACATGTGTTCAAAATATTTTTTTTCTTATTTCTAAGACATACTGTTTTCCTCACGATGTTTTCCTTCACCGCCGAGCACGTGCTAAATCAGCATTTAAAATTACAATTAACAGTTTCACTGGTGCCGGTGGGGATCGAACCCGGGTTTTTTTTTAAAGAATAGTGTGACAAACGGGCACACAGTCTACCTGATGGTAAGTTGTTGCTGTGGCCCATAAATATCTACATCTATCCTCGTTTGCGAATCAAAATGCAGATGCGTTGTCACCCGTGAGGACTAAGATGAAATGCCTGTTTTCCAGTAAAAAGGGTCTCCGATTCTCTATACTCATCATACGAAACACAGCAGTGATAGGATGCTATTTTACGCCGGTATTCTGTGAGAGCGTGGTCCTTCCCCGGTTGAGCCTACCCATCCGTGCTACAACTATACTACTAATATAGCTGCAGCATCACTCTACCATGTATAAAAGACGGGACGGGTTGCTCGCGTACTGCGATATTTACAGCGAGCGCTTAGCCCCTAAGTTACCACGGCTCGTAATTAATAATTATAACCTTTCGCTTATTTTTTTGGTCCTATTTACAGTCCGTTTGGGGCAAGGTAACGGCGGCGTAAGAGTATTCAAATCCCCATATCATCCTGTGGGTATCGTAAGAGGTAACGTAGGGAAATGAAATAGAAGTGCAACACCATTTTCCTAATAGTAACTCAAAATTATAAAGCCTGCACAGAATACCAGCGTAAAATGGCAGCTTAATGCTGCTGTGTTTCGTATGGTGAGTGTAGAGAACCGGAGACCCATTTTACTGGTAAAGAGGCATTATATCATAGTCTTCTCGGCTGACAACGCGTCTGCATTTAATTCGCAAACGAGGATAGATGTAGATGTCTATGGACCACAGCAACCACTTACCATCAGGTGGACTGTGTGCTCGTTAGTTACCCTTATTCTATAAAAAAATGAAGGCAGTGTTCTACAAACTCACAGACTTTCTAGGTTGTTTGACTTCACGGAGCGTTGGTTTTTCTCATCAGCTATCTGTTCGTTTACATCGGCTTTTAATCATATTATCGTTTAGTTTGTGTTATATATAAGAAAGATACCATATTAACAATTAAGATTTTACACTTCTGCATCTCATAGAGGGAAAAACGCTTTACGAACAGTAAAACCTGACTGATTTTCTTCAGTGAGTTGAACATTGCTTGTGCTTGTGTAACCTTGCTTCAATATGAGGCAAATCTTTTCTGACATATGGTAGTAAAATAGACACGCACTAAACTGGCCGGTTTCACTCGGTCACTATAGGAGCGGGAACTGAAGCTTCAGACAAGGTGTATGTATACGGATCTGTAAGTTACCACTGAGCTGATCGCAATGTTGATTAGATTGAAAATAATTAGGCTCATCATTAGTTCCGTTTTCCTTGCAACAAAAAAAGATTAGCTATTTTATATTCAGTCAAACATTCACTTTGGCGTTTTTACTGAAAATTTGTTGTAATTATACATGAACTTCATCAGCTATAATACTGACGTTCGTTGATAATTAGTGTTGTTATTTTCTTTATAAGACAGTTTTATCAGAATAGCGTACCCATCAAATCGTAGTAGGTACAATCTAACTAAAATGATTATTATATCTAAATATGGTAAAACATATAAAGATATGGTAAAAATTTAAGTCATACAATCGTTGTAATTACATTATTGCTATAAAATCAGAAAAGTTGTGCGAAGAATTTTTATTAATTTCGTCAGTTACCTACTAAAGGACATACCGCTAATTACGAGAAATACTTCTACTATAAGCTCAGCTTAACTTGGAACGTTCAAAGTTGGCATTAAAACTTTTTATTACAGTTTTTTCTAGATTTTACACAGATTTTACTTCAAGTTTATTTGTTTCTTAATAAAAGGCCTCATCTCTTCTAGTTAATTGTATGACGTTATTGTGAAAATTGTATTTATGCAGAGTTGTATTTAAAAACAAACACCTATAAAGAAAAAATCAAAAATGCAAAGTGTATTAAACGCGCATTCGATTGGAAAATGAGTTTTAATAACGTTTTATAACTTAGAGAGGTGATGATTTTCTTGGCCGATTCCGATTATGGCGACCATCTCCGAATATTTTCGAAAGCGTAGGACTATAAATGTATTATGTAAATACATTGGCACTTTCGAACCGAACCTAGGATCGGACGCGGTGTCGGCAGATGAAGGGACAACCTCAACACTAACACAGATCCTAAAATCAACAATTTGTGTATTAGCACAAATTTGTATGTATTCCCATAATCGATTCGAATTCCAATCGTTGAACTCACGGTGTACTGGCTATGTTTTTTTTTATAGGGTAGGTTGACAAACGTGCACACAGTCCACCTGATAGTAAGTAGTTTCTGTGGCCCATAGACATCTACATCTTTCCTTAAAAAATAATCAAATTCAGGTGCATTGTCACCCATAAGGACTAAGATGGAATGGCTTTTTTCCAGTAAAAAAGGTCTCCGGTTCTCTACAGTCACCATACGAAACACAGCAGTGTTAAGCTGCTAATTTACGTTGGTATTCTGTGAGAGCGTGGTCCTTCCCCGGTCGAGCCGACTCATTCGTGCTACAACTGTTCTACCAATATAGCTGCAGCTATGTGATTAGTTCACGCGGTCGTTATATTCTATATCCGGATACTAATTTCATTATTTTTTGTTAATTGGATAAACACTTTTGTTTAACAGTATTAAAAATAATATTAAATATTGGTAAAAACTAGTTTTATTTTTTTTTTACTTTTTTGCTAATTATAGCTATTATGTGGAAATTACAAGGGAAAAGTTACTTTATTTAAAGAATACAATATTAAAAACTATAATAATAAAAAAAACTAAAACTAGAAACTTAATTATCATATAGTCCTACTCCCCGCGGTATCGTGCCAAGAACGCTCGCTGCGAATATTGTGAAACAAGTACAAGTGTTTATCCAAATCACAAAAATGAAGCTGAAGTAACGGTAATTGCAGAGTATAAGTTATATAATTTAATAATGGTTCTGGAAACTGTGAAACGTAATGTTTGTTGATATGTTATAGTGATTTTAGTAGCAAAGTACGTTAACATTTTGGTCGTCAAAACCGCACAATGCTGCTGCTTTCTGTACGTTATACAAAAAGGAGGCCTCCATGAATCAAAAATCTTATGTACTGCAGTCGGGAAAATTAGTATAATCTAACGGTTCAACTTCTCCCGATTATGTGTTTAGGTGTTTAATGAACGCTGTAGCGACCATTATATGGAGCATATCAAATACTTGGCCGTATCATTTTGCAGCCTACATAGCCCTGCGGTTAATGAAGGCAGTGATGGCGCTCGTGAACGACGTATGTCTGCGGTACCTGGACAACTCGCGGCTGGACACGCTGCCGCCGCCGGCGCCGGTGCAACGCAAGATGCGCACCATCGCCTCCGCCACCAAGAATCTGCGCCGCGTCATGGAGGACCGCCACGTCGTTATCGACGACCTGGAGGCTCTGTTTGGGATTGAGGTGAGTCTCATTCATTCTTTACAGCCTATCAGTCCACTGCTGAACATAGGCCTCCTCATATTAAGTTGGGGAAAAAGTTTCTTCGTATTTTATTTACAAATTCAAAACATTTTTTTTTTCAATGTTTAATTATATTTAATTATAATATATATGTGCCATTTTGTTCGATAACTTGTTGCCATGTTTTAGGTAGTGACATAATCCCATTGCTGTAGAAATCTTGGGATTTTTGATCAAAAAAATGCGACAAGTATTTTAGACAGTCCTCTCTTATAGTTAACCTAACACTATCCAAAGAATTCAGAAGAGAGCGAAACAGGTAAAAATGTGAGGGTGCAAGATCACTACTATATGGTGGATGCATTAACACTTCCCAACCAAGATCTTTCAATTTTTGCTGAGTGGTCAAAGATGTTTGTCGTCTGGCGTTATCATGATGAAAGACCACTCCTTTTCAGTTGATCAATTCCGGCAATTAGTTGCTGGCAGTAGAGATCCTAATCGATGGTTTTGACCGGCGGTAAAAGCTCATACTAAATGATGTCCTTCCAATCTCACCATACACACAGCATCACTTTATTGCTCGTTAATCCGGGTTTCGCAACAGTCTGTGAGCTTGACTACCCTTTGACCATGATCTTTTTCGCATGTTCTTGTCGTAGGTGATCCGCTTTTCATCACTAGTGATCAATATTTTCAAAAATGGTTCGATTTCATTATATTTCAATAGAGAATAGCAAATGAGTACACAATTCATTAGGTTTCTTTCAGTGAGCTCGTGTGGTACCCAAATATCGGGCTTTTTTGTATAGCCAGACTTTTTCAAATGGATCAGAACTGTTTTGTGGTCAATACTCAATTCCTAGGCTATGTCGTAACTACAAATATGCCGTCTTTGCTCCACATTTCTACCGACTTCAAAAAGGAGGAGGTACTCAATTCGACTTTATGTTTCTTTATGTGTTTTACCTCGGTAACTTTTTTCTGCGTGAACCGATTTCAATGATTCTTTTTTTTATTTAGAAGCTGGTGCTTCTCGTGTGGTCCCATATAAATTTGATCAAGGTCTGACCAATAGTTTTTAAATTATTCTTAATAATTTATATTGAAGTCGATTGCACAACATTTTTAATCTTAAATTATTCTAATAAAACTTCAGAATGTATCGAATTTCTTCGTTAGATTCACTCATTTTGGCGGATAGAAAAACAATTTAAAAATTGTGGATAACCGTTATTTTTTACTTTTACTTTTTCTTTTTCTTAATGTCCTATATGTATTGATATTATAACCAGCCAGATACAGACAGTACAACCAAAGACATTTTTCTTAAATTTTATACAAACAAAATACGAAGAAACTTTTTACATGCCCTATTAGAATGCGTCACAAGGGGGATGATTGTTATTAGGAAGACGCTGCTGTCCATATCCTGGTTTGTTTCCCTCTGTCGGCTCTTAGCTCTTACGACACCCACGAGTTCATACGGGATAGTGGACATTCTTACCACTACACCGTTTTTGAGGTGGGTTACTTTTTTATAAACCTGTGAAATTAAAATTCAGCCTACTGCTGAGCATAGGCCTCCTTTTGACGGACTTGGCATGCCCTCGAAATAATAATATTCTTAAAATAAAATTATGACGCCATGTTAATAAAATGAAATATTTCTTTGCTTGAATTCCCGCTGTTATAAACGATTGTTACGAAAGTAACGACAATCAGAAAACATTGTAAAACGAGGACGTCTTTATATCTATATCATCAATATTATTAGTATCTAAAAGCTACTTCAATATTGGCAATTGATAGTTATAGAATCGGCGCAATAACAAGTGCTAGTAAATCATATCACAAGAATTTATTTGAACTGTCTATCGTTTGAGGTATATTTAAATTCAAAAAAATCTTAACGGTTAGCTATAATATAGTTCGTTCAATATTGCTTACCAAATAATTACTCATTAACGCTTGGATTTAGTAGCGTTGGGTTCAGCTTTTGCGAGGGCAGTGGCAGTGGCGAGTGAAATGCTTTCTATATACTGGAATTATTAGACAACAAGAATCAAAATGCAGATACAGCACCCCCCTGAGGAATGGAATGCTTATAATATTCTTTGCACGAGATTTCCAAACAAAACGTTTGTTTGTATTGCTATGAAGATTTAACGCGTAAAGTATCCGAATTAACTCTGATATAAAATTTCTTGAATACTGATAGTCTTTATTACAAACAAATAAAAACTTGCACATATATTTTGTTAATTCTAACTGTTATTTAGGCGTTAAGTATACATAATGGTACAGAAATGTCGGATATGCACTTGGTCGGTTACGTTATCTGATTTGCCTGATGAGCGTCTACGATTCGTGAGTTGAACACTAATGTGTACCTCTTTATAATAAAATAATTTGTTTCTACCGTTTAAATAACACGTTGATGTAAGTATAATTTGTAAATCTATTTATTAATACGCGAAGGAAAACTTTGTAACCCTTTTTAAGGCATATTGCGCGCACGGAGGAGTGTGAACTGAAAGTTCATAATATGGAGAAGAGTGCAGAAAGTTATGATTTATTTAAAATGTATTACAAATATATTATAAATAAAATTATATATATTGACAATCATACTGTTAATGTCAAACGTATTAAATGTGTTTGGACTTAACAAATTATCTTGGAAAATTATGTCGTTTGTTGACGTTCATACTGCGAATGGGCTCATAGTAAGTACCAAAAAATAGAAAGAGTCATCACTGCGTCTTAGGCAATAAAGCAAAAAATCGTTTATTTTATATTTTGTATATGAGATATCTTTATTTTAAATATAAATGTGTAGTTGAAAGTGGAATACAGCTTGCTTAATGTACAAACCAAAAAATTTAAGCAATTTTATCAAAATATTATACTTCTTTAAGTTTTTGACTGGTAATCATTAGCAGTAAATGGAATGATTTTAATTTATGATTGTCAACCACAATTAGAGATGCAGGTGCAATATTGCGTTTTATCAATCAATATATACTAGTTATGTTATCGTTACTTTCATAACTGTAAAAGTTATGAAAGTAACGATAACAGAGTATATATTGATTGATAATTATTATTGTTTAATTTTATTTTGTTAAATTTATTATTTGTTTTTTTTATACTATATTAGTTGTTATCATCATTACTATTTATCATTATCATCACATTATTATTTATATACTAATAAATACACTGTCTTGTTTTGGCTATTAAACCTCATTATGAAATTCGCTCCAAGTGCAAATCATAATCAAATTTACTGGAGCTCGTCCGACGACCAGTATCGCTTAATTTAAACATTGCACAACAATTATTAGTCTAGTCAAATAGAGAAATTTAATATTTTTTTAATAAAAAATATCATTTTATTGGTATGGCAAAATAATGACATTTAAAAAAATCCTGGAATATTTTTTATCTTTCGATTGTATAAATAATACATTAATTTTTTTTTCTTTAAAACTCATAATTGGCTTTTATCTATAGGTTAACAAAAATTTCTTTAATTTTTTAGTACTATGTTATGTATGACTTTTATACTATACTACTAGACTAGACTTTTAGACTATATCTATTATTTTTTGCGTTCAGCAAAAATTAACCGGGGGTTAAAAATTGTATCTAACAAATCGTTAACTTTTTTGATGATTATAAACAATTAAAACTTTGACGATTTTGCACGTGGCCATGCTGCAGCTATATTAATAGTATAGTTGTAGCATGAATTGGTCGGCTCGACCGGGGAAGGACCACGCTCTCACAGAAAACCAGCGTAAAATAGCAGCTTAATGCTGCTGTGTTTCATATGGTGAGTGTAGAGAACCGGAGACCCATCTTACTGGAAAAGAGGCATTCTACAGTGGTAGAGCCAGGCGGCAGCTTTTGCTGTCGTATGCATGGGCCGGCTCGAACCGGGGTGGTACCACGACCTCACAATACCAGTGTGAAGTAGAGGTTTACCTCTGCGTTTCGCTTGGTGAGTGCAGGTGGCCGGAGGCCCTTTTTACTGAAAATGAGGCATTCCATCCTAGTCCTCACGGGTGAAAACGCATCTGCATTTTGATCTGTAACAGAGGATAGATGTAGATGTCTACGGGCCGCAGCAACCACTTACCATCAGGTGGACTGTGTGCTCGTTTTACACCCTTATCCTATAAAAAAAATCCGTCTTAGTCCTCACGGGTGACGACGCATCTGCATTTTGATGCTTTATTGGGGATAAATGTGGATGTCTATGGGTCACAGCAACCACTTACCATCAGGTGGACTGTATGCTCGTTTGTCAACCCTATCCTATAAAAAAAAGATTACAAAGAATTTAAATATATTTCAGGAATTACTATTTAAATAGTTTTGCCATGCCAATAAAATAGTAATTTTTTAAAAATATTTTTTTATATACAATTTTTTTTAAATACATAAATATTTTTTTCTGCGTTTATTAATGCCATTGTCACATGCAAACATAGCAATATAATTACATTTGTAAAAAAAATAAACATTTTTTAAATATTTCACTTTTTGTTCATTTAAATAAATTATAACAAACAAAATATAAAACTTTAATAAACTTTTATCACGTGATCTTGTTAAGTGTGTATATAAAAAGGACTTGAAGAAGTAAAAAAGAAATCATTAGTCAATTATTTAAACTTTTATGTCAACTCTTGTAAAAACAGAGATTGGAAAAAAATTAACAAACTTTTTGAAAAATATTTTTTTTCTAACGTGGCTGTATTTATTCAAGTGTTCTGTTCCCCCTTTTTAAGGACTTAGTTTCAAAAATTCTTAAATATTTATAGTTTAGATAACTCTATATTAAAGAAAAGCTAAATATGTTTTCTTTTCATCTTATAATGACAATTGCAATTTTTTATGTGCTAATAAATCCTCAAGATGCATTTTTCTAGACGTCATTCCGATTCGAATGAGCGATCGCACATATTTTTAAGCGTTAGAAAAAGAATTAACATGTTTTTGAACATGATGACTAGACTAAATACCTACAATGACAAGAAAATACAATGTGGCATTTAAATTTTTTTTGTAGGAACATTTGTATTAAAATCGACTTTGTCTTTGCTTATGATTTACCTTTAATGAGAAATACATGTATATCCAATTTGAAAATAAAATAATTTGAGGTTTCGTTGCCGTTCATAATGAATTAATGATTGTTGTGTACTTTTGCAGACAACAGAGCCGACGAGTTTCTACGCGGTGTACGACGGTCACGCGGGCTCCGCGGCGGCGACGTACTGCGCGGCGCACTTGCATCAGTACCTAGTGGAGAGTCCACACTTCCGCACTGATTTGCGACGCGCCATGCAGGACGCTTTTCTCAAAACGGATGCGGAATTCGTGCGGAAGAGATATCAAGCGGTAGACTCATAATTACCTAAATGTATACAGATGTCCCAAAAGTCGACGTCAAGCGTAATAGTTACCAGAAAAATATAAAAAAATCTTAGTCATGTATTTTTTAAATTACAGTAACTTTTTTTTTAAATGTACAGCCTGTGATGGTTTTTTAGCTCCTTTAGCTACAACTCTTCACTTTTTTTTCGATTCTATTTTTTTTTATGTAATCTTGGGTACTGCTTGTGTAACCTGTTGTTTTTAATTTATAGCTAACTGCTTCAACTTAGAAAAATTTTTCTTGAACTGAACCAAGAATGAAAAATTAATACTTCGCCCAACTTTAACTGACTGTACTGAAAAAAAAATGTACTACGCCAGTTTAACAAGTAATCTTAAAAGTTGACGCATGTAATAAGGATTCTAAAATGGTATAGCACTTACTACATTATTTCTTAGATTACAGGAAAAAAATTCTTCAAGAGTCCCAGTTTTGATAAAATTCTTTTTAACTACTTAAAATGATTTTAGTGCAACCAAAGCTTGCCATGAGAGTAACTAGGATTCTAGTTTGAGTGAGAGGAAGAATCAATTCATGAAGTGTGAGTGAGACAGATAGTAATTCATTAGAGTCATACTTTTTCTTAAATTTGGGATAAATTTTCCTTAAGGTGAAACATGTCTGCTCCCGGCCATATTCCCGCGAGATGGCGCTGAAGTCATAATTTTTTAGTTTATTTGGTTTGTTCTGTAATTGGAACATTATTAAGTAGTAGAAGTAGCAAACGCGATACTCGGACATTACACTTTATTTTACTAGGTCATATCATTGCCTCAAAATCCACACAATTCAACACAAAGTCCGAAAATAACATCTGTCATTGAATATAGTGTCGTTTACACACACAAACGTGGGTGAATTCTTAGTCCCTATATTTACGAAAATTGAACACTAGATAGCGTGAATGAAAAAAAATGTTTTTCTTTTTTCTGTATGGGTAGGCAGAACTACAGAACGCCACCTGCTACGATGTATATTATGTACGATTCATCATCTGCCTAGCCTTTTTCCCCAACTATATTGGGGTCGGCTCCCAGTCAAACCGGATTCAGCTGAATACCAGTATTTTACGACTATGTTATTAAAATAAAAGTTATATTTGTAGGCGTAAATAAACTATTTAATTCTATAATAATTTTGGGAAATAACATATTTCAACACTAAGAACAATAAAAAGATAACAACAAATCTAAAACACGATTTAGTATGCGATAAGAACCAGGAAGGTGAAAAAATATTCCGGCAGGGATATTTTTCCCTGGTTGCTCGCGTACTGTGAAATTTACAGCGAGCGCTAACCACCTGAGCTATTACGGTTCGTACATTTGTTTACCAATTTTTGAACATTATACTTACATTTATTTCTATGCTATTTTTATATAGCTTTACATTTATTACTAGCTGTTCCTCGCGATTTCGCCCGCGTGTTATTAGGGGTTACAATTTTTTTTTGCGCGAAACCCTAATTCTTTTTATAATTTTAACGTTACAAACAGACACATCAATTTTATTTATTTGTATAGATTATAATATTTATAAATATTTTTATAATTATTGTCTAATAAACATAATAAAACAAAATTAATAATAAATACATAACCATTATTTTCATCTGTTATCCAAGGACCAATCAACTAAAGAAATCCAGGTCTGCAAACGATACGACGCGACCATGAGCTTGGTACTACAACAAAATAAAACAAACTAATAATAATGTGTGTCTGTCTGAAACTGTTTGCAAAATGCGTAATAGATATTTTATCTATATTTTGCAAATGCTTGCAAAATTAATTTTGTGACTACTTTGGTGGCTTACCAATTTATAATTTTATTTATTCTTGACCAAAAACATGTTCAAACAAATTAAAATACGAAACAATGCCTTTGTAATTTTGTACTCAACACCGACACATATCGCTTGCCCGCAAGAATACTGTATTAACTCTAAAAACGTACTTTTTCAGGAGAAGCGATTAAAGTTTTTAACTAAAAATATTGTGGTATATCCATAAGATAAACAGATTATTTTTTATTATTAACCCATTAGCGCCCAAAATAAAACTATTGTTATTTTTTTCATGTTATTATATTTTATTGCTTTAATAGTACCTATATAAAACATTTATAAGAAAAAATAAAAAAATAACTGTGTCACATCGCACTTATAAGGGTGTACACAGGCGAGTACAGTGGGCGGATCAAGAGTGAAATTCTCCAAAACAACTTCGCTCTACGCATAACGTTTTTAGGCAAGTCTCGCAACGCCATCGGACGCGACTGTGACATACAGCACAACGCAGCGGATTTTGGATGCGCTGTGGGTTGTGGCCGTAATTTTTTTTGTCTAACCCAACCACTGTTGAGCCTGAAGGACGGGATTTAGACTTTGTTTGCTGCAGGTAAGCGCGCGCAATGCTTCTTCGAAAGGACAATTGGTCCATGTATGTCACAGTCATATTTTCTGCTGATTTGCTCAGTAAAACATGCAGTCTCCAAGCGTTAGAAATAGACATATCCAGTAAATAGGTAAATATTACCCACCACCACTTCTTTCCTCTCATCGAAACTCGATACAGACTTATGGATTGGTCCATCTGATCTACACCACCCATTCCTTTGTTGTAATTCACGAATAGTCCTGGTATATTCACATCTACTTTTTGTCTTCTTGTACTGCACCACCTTTTTACTTTTCCTACAGGTTCAATTTTGTCAAAATTGGTACCCATACTGACAACGTTGTTGTCTTTCCAGCGTACAATCGCAATTTCATTTTTTGTATCAAAGCGATAGTCATATTCTGCTCTAGGTCGCTTTTTCATTTCTTTTACAGAAAGAAGTGGGCATTTTTTTGTTCTATTATCACGAATTGTACCAGTCACTCTAGTTCCTTGAAGACGCAAATCATGCAGTAATTGGTAATTCGTGAAAAAGTTATCAAAATACACGATATGTTCTTTATTATCTTGTATGGGCATTTTTGCGAGTAAAGTTTTTACCACTCTTGCGCCAAGACTATCCGACGAAGCGTCTGCAGATTTGCCACAGTAAATGTCAAAAGTATAGCAGTAACCGTCTGAACTAGTTGCGACCCAGTTTTTGTATCCGAACCGTACGGGTTTTCCTCTAATATATTGTTTAGCTGGATGACGACCGAAATATTTTATCATAGACTCGTCCACAGATAAATTTTCGTGGAAAACTCCCCACTGACAAAAGTTTCGCTGAATCAAATCGCACAACGGTCTCACTTTGAACATCTTGTCGGTTGTATTATTTGCTAAAGAATTATCAACCAGGTGTAAGTATCGCTTTATATCTGTAAATCTATTTCGAGACATGCAACTCGCCACTAACTGAATGCCCAGATCTTCATCTAAACTCCAATACGCACGTTCAGATGGTAGTTGATGGTAGCCAGTAAGAATCAATATACCCAAAAATCTTTTCAAGTCAGAGATGTCCAGCTCAAAATTGTGCTTATTATTTTGACCAGCGTACAACAAACTGTTATTTATTATCAGAGACATTACATCGTCATCAAACATTTTTTCAAACAGCATAACCGGACTATAATCTTTTAAGCTTTCTATTACACTTTGTTGTCGGTTTTGTAATGTATCTGTAGCATCATAAACAGCACTGTATTGGGGTAAAGTTTTCCTCCAAACAGGTACTTCGGGCTGCTCGCGTTGGTTTCTAGGCCGCTTATTTCTAGAGTGTTCTGCGGTCCCAGCTGTGTTTGATAGGGGCTCATCGTCACTGTCATTCCAGTCCGAAACGTCATAATCAGGATGGCGGTGAATTACCTCCAAAGTCCCTGGAACATCCCTTGGAAGTGTTGAAGAAACTAAGTCGTCTTCATTACCCTCTTCTTCGTCACTTACGGTAGCAGGATCTGGCGGTAATAACACTACATCATACTCTACATCTTGATCTTCATCAGCCAGTATCGATTCTAGTGCTTCCTCAAGCTTCGAGTAATTATTTTGATTCGAAAAAACGCAGCGGTTCGCCATTTACTGGTTTTCGAGTACAACTGTAAAAAAAGTAAAAATAACATATACATATGCCCGTTGTACCTGTCTGTGTACAGAGGTATAAATCATCGTAATATGGCAGATTTTATTAAAAATATCATTTGACAAGCAGTAATAAAGTATTATCGAACGTTAAAATCCAAAAATTATCCAAAAACTTTAAAATATTTATTTAAAATCAACAATAATTACTTACCTCCAAATTAAAGTCACAAAACCGTTTCAAGAAGTAAAATTTTTGACATTAGTTTACGCGTCACTGTCAAAGCGATTGATTTTATAGTCTACTAGAGTCATCTAGTTTCAAAATAAACAATTAGTTCAATTGAAACAAATGCCAAAGTATATCAAATATCGACATAACGAGGTGTACCCAAGCAAGTACAGAGGGCGTTAATGGGTTAATATGTATTAGTACGTACTCTACAATTATCTCTAAAGATATTACTCTATTTACCATTATTTATTAAATTATTTACTTTTTACCACTTGTGACTGTATTCTTTTGAATTTTACTTTTGTTCGAGATGTTTAGTTTAAAAAGAACACAGTATTTATATATTTTTAAATGCGAATAAAGAGATGAAAAAAAACAAAAAAATTAAATCAATTCTCACTTATTTATTGCAAAAAGGCCTTAGCATCAATCTTGACTTATAAAAATCTAATAAATAACAATCTTCTCTATGAGTCTGATTTAGACACATAAATAATACTGAAATCATTCATTTTTACAGATTGATTCAGAATATTTTTGGAAAAGTTTTTTCCAATCTTCGGTGACACTTCTTTAAAATCGTAAAAGCTTTCGTAGGTTAATTCATTAACTGCGAATGATTTACCGTTAGATTTAGCAGTTCTAATTAAAGTAAAATACTGATCAAGTGTATAAATCGTAGTGGAACTAAGGGACTTTTTAATTTTTCTTTCAATTAGAGAATAACGATTATCACCCCCATTTTGGGTGTGTCCCTTAATTAGGAATTTGTGAGTAATAGAACGAATATTTTGAAATCTATTTACTGCTAAGATGTACATTGAAATCATGAAACGGTTTTTCTGCTGCCCGCAGCAATTATCACTGTAGAATATTACATCAACTAATTGCTCAGCATTTGTGTCAATTTGGTTAAGATAATTCCACACGCAAGTTGCAATCTCATTCACACCACGATTGCCATGCCCTTCGTGCCATACATTACAATAAACATCTTTTGTTTTCAAATGAGTTATTGTAAAATTTAAAACATTTACTTTAGAGATGTAATAAAAGTTACTTACGTCCCCCCTTGGACAAGGCATTTTTGCTTGTAAATCATAGACAGCAACTACCACACTGCTCTCTTTCAATTTGTCTTGTTCCTTCTCGGCTCTCGATAGATCTTTTTCAACTAAATGTGTATCATACTCAACTTTAAGACGTTGTTTTTCTTCCCCGGTAGCATTCACGAAAGCCTCACAAGTATCACACCTATCTTTTTTAGGTGAATAAAAGGCAATATTAAACTAATTATTAAATATATGACTATACAAAACATAGTTACCATATGGCTTATTTTCAGTCTGACATAACGTAATCTCTGAGGAGATCAATCAATGTTTTACTGCCATCAATATAAAGCTTATTAGTATTACTGCGACAGTAATGACTGTCCATAGTCGGAATAGATTGTATCTATAGCTCCCTTATTTCGGATTTAATAATATTCGGTATTTTGGCATGATTTCCATGCTTTCCTCTACCATTTACGGCTACAACGTCACTCATTGTAGGTATACGCTTTTCAAAGGCAGTCCTTATTACGCGATAATTTATGGCAAGTGTGGATTTAAAGAACGTTTTACAAACACGTAGGTACTTTATTATTTTGAACCGAAAAATAAAATGCATTGTTGCTCTGCCTAGGATTTGCCGCATTTGTGTATTTATATTTCGGATTAATTGTAGTAATGCTGTTTATAATGAATTGCCTCTGCATCGTTATGTTGCCCAAATTGTAATATTTATGAAAGATGTTCTGTCTTTCTTCTTCTGACACATTTGCAGAACATTTTAGACGACACTTCTTACCACATGTGGCCCTATTTTTCTGGCTGGAATGACTTTTTTTAGTTTTTTTTATGTGTAGCTTTGACCTGTGTTTCTTAAACGTTTCGCGACTTTCGAATTCCAGTCGTTAATATTTCGTTGTCGTTTACGTGTGAGTTTTTTGTTCAAATCTAAGTTTTCAACCTGAGAGTCTGCAGGTGGAATGATTTCGATGCTAGAGACGTGTAATGCAGGTGAAATGTTTTCGCGGTGGGTGGAATGTGAGCGTGTACTAGAAGCTGATGATGATGAACTGGAATTGGTGGAGCTGGAGCTGGAAGATGAACTTGAATCCGTTGATGATATTAACGCTGATCTATGTCTAAAGTTCGGATCTTTAACGCTGTCATCTGAATCGAAATCGGGTCCATCACTTTTATCGGCTTCACTTAGATCTTCAGTGTTAGATATGCCTAAAATAAAAATAAAAATTTAAATGATAAAAATATACCTAAATATAAATAACCGAAGGAATAGTAACCTCCCTTCAGATTAAAAAATCATTCAAATATATTCTCACCATTAATATCAGTAACATTTGCATCATTTTTCATACAATTTTCAATAGCACTGGATGCTAGAATACTATGATCTGGAGCATTTATATTTTCAATCAAATTGGTTTGTACATTTTCTGTAATAAGGAAAATAAATAAAACAATGAACTTGATAAATGCGGCGTAGCGGAACAACTAGAAAAACGTGTCATTGTAATACTTAAATTACTAATATTTTTGGTTCCTCATGTTAAAAAGTTAGGATGTTTAGGTATTACTCATTAACGTCAGAATGGCTGAATAGATCCGGATAAAATACAACGCCTTCTTGTGTTCGATATTGAGCAAAACCACTAGTTAAAGTTATTAATACCTATGATAAAAAAATACTATTCTTACCATTTGGATCAGATTCGCATGCGAAATCAACATTTTCTAAACTTTCGATGTAGCCAGGGCCTTGTTCATCTAAGCTAGTATCAAGATTTTCGGATGAGTTCAAATTATATTGACGGTTATTTGATGACTCACCCTGTACTACTATACATTTTCGAATATAATCTAGTGTTTTCTGTAATATCATTCTGAAATAAAGAATATGAAACTGAAGATCATAGTCAGAATTAGACAAACTGCTATCTAAATTAAATAGTTGTAAACAGAACATCGTAGTTTTTACCTTTGATACATTAACATCAACTAAAATTCAAATGAACACAGACACATTTTGTAATAATACTTGAATAAGATACAACTTATGGTGAATAAAGTAGCAAACAAAAAAATACACATAACTTTTAATAGATCATAGGCACAACTCAAAATAATACTTTGTTCATTTAAATGCGGGGTACACTAAGCGTTACGTTATAGTGAAGAATACAGGTTAATTTTCGTGTTATAACTCTGTTCTAAATAGGATTTGGAAAATAAAATACTTAAAGAAAAATACAGCAAGAAACCACAATAATACACTTTTCTTCTTGGGGTAAAACCGAATCTATGTATCATTAATAGATAATACTCTGTTTCGAATAACAATACGGGTCAAACTAGTTCAAGGACAGGAGCAACACTGAACGTGTCGTTCTTCCTTTTTCTAGCGAAACAGAAAGAGCAAGAGGGATATAGATGCAAGTTTCGTGATTCGTTCATTCAAGGTGAAAGCAATTTTCGACCTAATTTAAAAGGTAGAACGTACTTTTTTTAGTCGAACTGTATTATTAAGTCAGTTAGTGCCAAATTTTGACATGATACTGTATTCTTCCGGACAAACGATATGACGTAGGTAATTAATTAGTATTGAGACGAGATTTGAAATCAAAGGCAAACTTACTGTTTTTAATACCACCGAAAATAAAATTGCGTATTTTGAATAATTAATTACTATACCTACAATAAATTAAAATATATTCTATTATATTGGAATCAAATACAAAATAGAAATAATGCAAATTTAATTAATAATAATAATAATAACTGTTTATTGCCTCTAAAAACACAGTTACATACACGTTAAAACAAAGGAAGATTATAATTATTGGAGACAAAAGGAGACGGCTCAGCTTTGTCTGTATCGAGATACAGATCTCGTACAGAGCTGTTTTTCAGCCGCTCCCTCCTCCCTGAGGTGTTGTGCGGGAGTCCAAAGTAGCAGGCTCCCCATTTATCTGACTATACTTAAAAACTAAACTACGTACAAGGTAATGTGATAATAAATCGCAAATACAAAAAAACTTAAAACATTAAATACAAAATAAAAACATTTAAAAAATATGCATAAAAACAACCATTACGAAATAAACTAACAACAGATTAATGAAAGTCAAACAAAAATATATAACACGCAAGAAATTCCGGGCGCAAATACTATCGGTTGACAATCTCGAATTCAAAATGTATTTGTATTTTATACAGTCAAACGAGCGAAAGAAGTTTGGCAACGCCGCTCTTCTTTCAACGTAGGGCATATGTACATAGGTCCAGGTTAGGAAGGACGGCATCGTCGCACGAATAATGCTTGCTAAGCAACAGAAATAAAATTGTATACATTGCCGTCAAAGGTCGTCAGTTTTATGTTATTTTTTTTTAATGAACGGTAGTGAAGGAAACAAGTCAATTTTGTATATAAGATATTGATTTATAATAATTATAATATCTTCTGCACGCCATCTAGCGTACCAATGTTTAAACTATGTTTTGGCGCTTTTGCTTGTCAAGTTGTCAAAATTCACTCACACTTCTAAAAAAGTGTCAAAATTTTCCTAGATTTCACTATTGTTTTTCTTAATAATTACTGTAAATTATTTCCTAATAAGGTCAATCGCGAGCACATTTCAGTGTAGAAAAGTGATAAAATGATTAGTTTTAAACAAATAGTGTCTGTGTTTAACGTAGATTTCAAAACAAAAATGTATGGCGCGACTATCGGAGGATCCCCCTTAAATTTAAAATTAAACAATTATTTGGATGCTGAGATTTTTTTACAAAAGATGTTCAAATTGATTTCCTTCACCAGCAATACAAACTCAACATCTTCTTAAAAAAGCCCGGGTTATTAGACGGGCAAATGTTCCGTTGTTGACAAATTCAGCTGCTTCCGTAATTCTTTGCCGAAGCTCAGCTAAATTTTCAATTGCCTTTAAGTAAACTTTTTCTTTCACTGCTCCCTAGTAAAAAAATCTAACGGATTTATATCCGGGGAACGGGCTGGCCACGAGATCGTACCAGATCGCCCTATCCATCTGCCCGGATATTCTTCTCATTCTTCTCTCTTCATTGAGATATTGTGTCACGGAGCGGGCATAGTCAGCTGAGCGGCCATCTTGCTGATACCACATCTCTCTCTAAGTACTTAGTGGCACATTGTCAAGTAAATTAGATAAATGTTTCAGCACTCAAGACCTCTGGCAACTCAAAAGGTCCTATGACTTTTCCGTTTAAAATTCCAGCCCACATGTTTATTTCAAAACGTTATTGAGATCTGTCTTGTCTCATTAAATTCGGATTCTCTACGTGCCACTCGTGTAAATTATGTAGGTTCATGTAACCGTCTTTTTTAAATGTCGATTCATCCGTCCACAAAAATTTTTCTAAGAATCGCGGGTCTTCGTGGTGTATTTGTAGCACGGTTTGACAAAACGCAACCCGACGTTGATAATTTTGAGGTAGCAGGGTTTGTACTCTCTGTACATGGTACGGGTGTAACTCATTTTTTTGTAAAATGCGGTGAGCTGTACTTTTGGGCACTCCTGTGCTTTCCTGAATTGCTCGTACAGAAGTACTTGGGTCTTCTTCAACTGCTTGTAGTACTATGTCCTCGTAAGGTTACGAACTTCTTCCTTCACCATGTATTTGGTTTGGAAGTCTGCCCTCAGTAAATTTGTAAAAACTCGATGATCTGGATAGCGATCAGCATTTTGGTATCTCTCGCGATACAGTCTAGCTGCAGCACTAGCATTGCCTCTGCATTCCCCATAAATGTAGTGCATGTTTGCATATCCCTGTATGGTGTACACAGACATGTTGGCACTACACAATCACACTATAGTCCAGGAGAAAGCCAAGGTTGTCGTTAAAAGATCGAAACTGTCCAAATCCAAATAACAAGCAAACAAGTCCAATAAGCGGAGCAAAAAGTCGGTAAGTACGAAATTACACGAACGAATACGGAAAGATGCGTAGTAAACGAAGGAGCGTAACGTACTGATCTACATTGCGTGTGCCAACCACAGAATACATGTACCCTGACGGGAAGAACGAAAACTTCATATAATAAAAATGCCAACAGCTTGCGACACTAGCGCGTCAGTTTTTGATCCATGAACTAACAGATGTGAATGTGTGCGTGTGTATATGTATAATGCGCATTGCCCACCCCTACATTCAATATTTTATTTTTAATCATAATATATTACTATTTCCATTCCAATTTTCTACGAATGTAGAAATTACATTCTACATTAGTAAAAAATTGGAATGGAAATAGTAATAAATGAATAACTTTTTGGAACTTTTAAATATTTAATAACACAAACCTTAAGAGGAAGATTAAAGTTAACAATTAGCTATGCATTGATACATAAGTAGAAAATTGGAATGGAACACGGTTAATAGTTTTTCAGAAATAAAACAATTATTTTCATAGAGATTAAAATATATTAGTGACTAGTAATATTATAGACACAGAAATAAACTTGGGCACTCAATTTTAGATGATTATAGACGCATCTTAGAACACACCATTTTCAGTAATCCATTATTATTCGTTAAACATCATCATTAAGTAAAACAACTCTAATAAATCACCATAAATTAAATATTCACTGGCTAGTAACACTATTCTACGAAATATACTAAATCGACATCAGTTTTGAATTTGGCTTAGAAAAGTTAAACAAAACTAACTCCATTTAATTTGAAAATGATTTGAAACATTCCCGTTTAAAATAATATCTAATTGATGTAAAATAAACTTTGAAACTTGTTCTTTTCTTAATTTTATGAATATGTGTAATAAATAATAATCTAGTTTACGTTTTTATTTCACAACAGCCATAGATACATTTATATTTTCGGCTACAGAGCTTGTTGCACAGAGTAATCATTTCAATCGGACATAAAAATAATCGGAACGTATAATTTAATTTATACTTTCATGGATTAAACAACTTTTATTTGTTATGTATATTACAAAATATATAGTTTATAATTTATAAGATAAGTAAAGATAATTTTTAATGGGCAGGCGACAAAGATATTAAAATACAAAAATAAAAGTTCCTAAGCTGTAATTGAAATACAATGCCTAACATGGTTCAATAGTGATTTCTCTGTCTTGCGTATAGCGCTGTCTCTGTTTCGCTTATTTTGCCCGATGTTTGCATCGGCTCCATAGAGACTTGACCCCCCATGGTGCCAACACTCAAAAAGTGGCGTCGCTATCTGTCTCGCTCGCACCTCATAAAATGACTTTCTTGGTATTTGACATATTAGCGTCACTATCTATCTCACTCACCCATTAGCAACTGAATCGAATCACTCAACAATCAATCTGTTTCACTCACACTTCATGAAATGATACTTCCTCTCGCTAAAAATGGAATCTTAGTTACGCTAAGGCTTTGGTTACACTAAAATCATTTTTAGTAGATAATTTTTTTTAAACTGAGATTCTTGAAGAAAATTTTTTCCCCTGTAATCTAAGAAATAATGTAGCAAGAGCTATCTGGGGGCACGGCAGTGCCCCCGCCAAGTCGAGCAAAAAAGCGGCACGGCCGTACCATCCTTTTCTCGAAGCAGTTCAGGCCATTTCTGAAACCCTATAACTTCGTTATGGATAAAACTAGAAGCCTGAATTTTAACTAACCAAGCAGGCATTGTATAGACTCGGTATATTTCAAATTTCATTAAATTTGAACCAGTAGTTTAAGAATTATAACTAGTCAAAATTTCTTAATTTTGTCACTCACTGACTGACCGATCATCAAAACTCTGAGGCACTTCTAGCAGACATAGAAACTTCAAATTTGGAATACTATTATTGTTTAATATATAAATCAAGGAAAAATTAAAATATTATACAATTTCAGTCCAGTTTTCGAGATACACCAACTGCATAAATAACTTTGTAATCCCATATAAACATATAGTATTACAAAGTTACATTTGCAGTGAATGAATCAGTGTACCTATATATGTATAATGGAATAATAGGTGTAAATAGCTACCTAGATATAACTATCTACAAAAAGAAATGAGATGCCATCAAAAACATAACTTGTAAAAAAAGCCAAGTCTCGCAACTCAGTTCTTCTACCGTAAAAAGTTGTGAGATCCATGTAATACCAAATCGGTTAATTTATTCAGTCTATAGATTGATACATAGATTGACTTGGCAATCGCACTAAACAATCTAATTTAATATAATATGTATTACTTGTGAGATATATTATGTTTTCAAGGAACTAAAAAACCATCACAGGTTTTTCAAAAAAAAAAACTATTTTTTTTTAAAAAATATAGATTTTTTTTAAATATTTTTCTGGCAAATATTATGATTGTTTGTTTTGTTATTGTTGACAACTTGTACATAGCTATATATATATATATATATATATATATATATATATATATATATATATATATGCTGCAGTACTGAGTACTCTTTATAAAAGTAGAAATAAAATATATTTTAAAAGCACAATCAGGCGGATCGTGCGCGTATCGTTATGCGTGGCGTTATAGGTAAGCTGTCTCAACGTAATTTACGCATTACGCTGAGAAATAATCTTTTTATTGGTTTTATACATACCCCATCACTTGTAGTCCTTAACTGCCCTACGTTTAAATTTGCTTTTTTATTTAGGTGACGTGTATAGTACCAGTGAATAAATATCTTTGTTTCTTCTTCTTTCTATTGACTGTGCTGAAATGAAACCTAACAAGGTTTCATTTCAACCCGTAAAACTCACTGTTGGACATGGGTTCCAGTCTGCACTCCAGTCCAATCCCTCTTAAAGTAACATAACGAATGGCAGCGAATTTTGTTCTTGTAGTTCTTCATGAACCAGCAAAAGTTCACTGCGAGACATGGGCCCCTCCCAGTTTAGGAAGGTTTTGCAATAATCTTCACGTTTGGCCAGAGAATTGGTGTTTCAGTATCAAACGTACGCACTTTTAACGTTGCCCTCCGTCTCCGATTTGGATATTTTACTTTATTTAAGGACTTAATTTTTTTGGCGCCGCACTGGCAGTATGCCAGGTTATTGGCGCCGCACTGGCAGTATGCCAGGTTATTGGCGCCAAGGACCTGCTACTAGGTAATGTAGCGATATCACATCCTCGCGAATAACAATTGAGGATCGAATCGCAAAGGCTACGGCCCTCATTGGAACGTCAGGCAATAACTAGGGTTGTACGCAACGTCTGTACGGCGTTTGTTTAGACAAATGTCAGTTTGTCCCAGCCGAATATAACGCAAAAACTAACGGAGCACAAAGACGACGCTTTGGGGAAACGAATTCGGCTATATACCGAAAAATCGACAAGGTTCAACCAGAATTGTCTCTTCCTGAGTGATCAGAAGAGGCTCTATAAATAATTGGAGCGACTAATGGTACATTGAACAGGCCCAGCATCGAATCATGACCATACTATTGTATTCTGGCGCAGCCTGTGGTCAGAGCCCGTAAACCACAGCGAGGACCCTTGGACGGAAGTTGTGACGAGTGGTAAGTGTAGGAGTGTTACGCCCATGGGCTCCGTCATTATAACACCGGCCGACGTCGCTGAGATAGTCCCTAGGACCCCGAACTGCAAAAGTACGGAACTCAAAGGGCTGCATATATATAACTACTGGCTGAAGGGGTTCGTGGTGTGTCACGCTGTGCTGGCCCGACGGTTTCAAGATGCCCTCGAACAGAAATCGCTCCCGAATCTCTTCACTACTGGGATCACTCATTTAGTTCCTAAAGAGCAGGATACCACAGGCCCAAGCAAATACCGTCCCATCACGTGTCTACCCACCATATACAAGACACTAACATCTATTTTGATCGCGAGAATCACTCGTCACCTGGACTTAAATCAAGTGATGTCACGCGCTCAAAATGTATGTGCGGGCGGTGGTCGTGAAACCAAGGAACCGCTCGTCATTGACACGGTCATTGGCAAGGTCGTTAAACGCAACTGTCGGAACTTCTCCGCCGCCTGGACAGACTACAAAAAGGTATTCGACTCGGTGTAGGGTCCTCGAGTTGTCCAAGGTTGACTTTACAGTAAGAGACTTCCTCGGGCAGTGTATGGGGCAGTAGAGCAGATGACACAGGATCGCTTTGTCATCTAGACGAGCGGATGACGGATGCGGATAACCGTATAAGTAAGTTAGGGGTATCTTCCGGGGTGATTGTTTGAACTTCGTCTGTGTTTTCCTCTCCTTGAACCCTCTCAGTACCTTGCTAGAGGACTCCGGGAGTGTGAGGACACGGTAATCCTCGAATCCGGCAACTGGTTCTATTACCGGGAGGTCGACCATCTGTCCCAAAGAGGTGTCGGATTTATCGTCCACAAGTCTCTCGTTAACTCGTTACGTTGTAAAGATTGAGAGTGTCGACGAGGGTTGCGTACCTTATACTTAGAATCACCAGACGGTGTTCGCTGAAGGTCATACAGATTTACGCACCAACCTCGGCACACCCCGATGAGGAGGTGGAGGAAATGTATGAAGATATATTTAGAATAGAATAGAATAGAATGGAATATTTTTTTGTTCAATATTGATTATTACATAATACTTATTGAAAGTCATTTTTTATCTACCATTGGTTCGGAAAATACCTCTTTCCTGGGAAGGACCAGCAAGAAACCCAGCGGGACTTTTTTCTCAAACATACTTCACTTAACAATAATTTCGTTTATACAATTTTTAAATGATTTCTCATAGAACCAGCATGGTGGCGATCTCCTTATTCCCAGGGGTTAGATTAGAGCCATGCATTCTTCCAATACACACTATACGGTGTTAATGGGAGACTACAATGCAAAACTAGGCGCAAGAGAGAACGGTGAGCTGAAGGTAGGGAAATATGGAATAGGGCAACGGAACCCGAGGGGCCAGCAGCTGGCCGACTGCATGGAGAAAGAGGGACTCTTTATGATAAACTCTTTCTTCCAGAAGCGGACCCACAGGAAGTGGACCTGGTTGAGCCCCGACGGTTCGACAAAAAATGG
Organism: Parnassius glacialis; assembly: GCA_033319125.1. Taxonomy (NCBI): domain Eukaryota; kingdom Metazoa; phylum Arthropoda; class Insecta; order Lepidoptera; family Papilionidae; genus Parnassius; species Parnassius glacialis. The sequence goes on from JAVANC010000016.1 coordinate 40,071,551, forward strand.
AATTGACTTTATTATGACAACCAGACGACAACTGTTCAGTGATGTCTCAGTGGTCGCTAGGGTGAAAACTGGTAGCGATCACCGAATGGTTAGAGGCACACTGAACCTAAACGTTAAGTTGGAGAGGTATCGTCTAATAAAGTCAACGCTCTGTCCCCCTCGTGCTCTAGTTCAGAGTCCCGAAACCTTTCAGCTCGAGCTACAAAACCGTTTTCAGTGCCTAGAAGATTGCAACGAAGTGGACGATTGAATAATAAGCTCGTGGAAACTGTCCATGCTGTCGAAGCTAAGTTCTGCAAAACCCGCCGCAGAAGAACACAAAAACTATCCGATCACACTCTTAATATCATGGCTGTTAGACGGGAAATGAAGCTGCAGTCTTCAGTAGATTTGACAACATACAGGCAACTGAACAGACAGATCTCCAAATGCAGGCGGCGGGACTTACGCAACTTCAATACAGCTTGTATTGAAGAAGCGATCGAGCGTAACCAAGGCTCCAAAGTCTTTGCCAGAGATCTGTCTGCCAGAAAGAGTCAACTGTCAAAGCCGAAGACCGAGTGTGGTAGCGTTGTTTCCAGGGCATCTGAGATTTTAAGTGAGATTGAGCGGTTCTATGGGCAGCTGTACACGTCATCGTTGGAGCCACACGCAACTGTGAGTGATGATTCAAGAGCGAGTCTTATCCGACTCTATTCCGAAGATATCCCGGATGTCAGTCTGATCGAGATTAGAATGGCTCTACAGCACCTTAAAAACAGCAAGGCCCCAGGCGAGGATGGAATTACAGCGGAGCTTCTGAAAGCGGGTGGAAAACCGCTACTTAAAGTCCTTCAGAAGCTCTTTAATTCCGTCCTTCATGGAGGCTCCGGAGGCGTGGAGCAGAAGTGCGGTGGTCTTGTTCTTCAAGAAAGGCGATAACGCTCTCTTAAAGAACTACAGACCGATTTCCCTCCTGAGCCGCGTCTACGTGCTGTTTTCGAGAGTCATTACGAATCATTTCGCAGGCAGACTCGACGACTTCCAGCCTCCCGAACTAGCCGGTTTCCGAAAAGGCTTTAGTACCATAGACCACATACATACCCTTAGGCAAATGGTACATAACACCAAAGAGTACAATCTGCCACTTTGTCTTGCGTATGTGGACTATGAGAAAGCCTTTGATTCCGTAGAAATTTGGGCGGTGCTACAGTCCCAAGTTGACTGTCGGTATATCGAAGTGCTGAAGTGTTTGTATAGTAGGGCTACGATCGCTATCCGAGTACAAAACCAGAGTATGTAACCTATCCAATTGCAGAGAGGTGTAAAACAGGGTGACGTTATATTCCCGAAACTCTTCACCGCTGCATTGCAAGACGTTGTCAAGCTTCTGGACTGGAAATAATACGTATTAACATCAACGGTGAGTACATCACTCACCTTCGATTTGTAGACGATATAGTCCTTATGGCAGAATCGCTGGAGGACCGAAGCACTATGCTCAATGACCTCATTACTGCCTCCCAACGGATAGATCTTAAAATAAATATGGACGAAACAAAGATCATGTATAACGTCCATGTCACACCTATGCCGGTAGTTGTTGGGAGCTCTAAGCTCGAAATTGTTGACGAGTATGTTTACCTGAGACAAATAGTCCGACTAGGTAAGTCCAACTTCGACCGTGATAAACTTAGAAATGAGGATATCTGCAGTAGAACCAGAGTGACCGACATAGCCCAACAGATTTTTTTTTATGGGATAAGGTGACAAACGATCACACAGTCCACCTGATGGTAAGTGGTTGCTGTGGCTCATAGACATCTACATCTACCTTCGTTTGCGAATTAAAATGCAGATGCGTTGTCGCCCGTAAGGACTAAGATGGAATGCCTATTTTCCAGTAAAAAGGGTCTCCGGTTCTCTACACTCACCATACGAAACACAGCAGTGTTAAGCTGCTATTTTACGCTGTTGTTCTGTGAGAGCGTGGTCCTTCCCCGGACGAGCCGACCCATTCGTGCTACAACTATACTACTAATATAGCTGCAGCATGGCTCTACCATGTATAAAAGATTAGTAAGCTGAAGTGGCAATGGGCCGGCTATATAGCTCGAAGAACCAACAACCGATGGGGAAGAAAGGTTCTCGAGTGGCAGCCTCGTACTGGTAGGCGAAGTGTAGGGAAACCCCCCACTAGATGGAGTGACGACCTTGTAAGGACGCAGGAAGTCGATGGATGCAGGTGGCTCAAGAGCGTGATTTGTCGAATTTCTTGGGGGAGGTCTATGTTCAGCAGTGGACTTGTGAAGGGCTGTAATGTTGATGATGATGATATCCCCATATCATATATAATAAAAGTGCGGTCCTCTATGTTGAAAGGGGTAGGGTTGGTAGCTCTGAAGATATAGACTTGGCTATGCCCATCAACACAAGGACCCTTTCCGAGGTTGAAACATACCAATATCTAGATATGTCACAAAATATAGGCATCAGTGAGGCAGACATGAAACAATCAGCCTCTTGTCAGGCGTGAATAAGGCAGGCGCATATAACTGTCCAGTCATGCCGTTTCTCATGTATAGCTTTGACACACTCAGGTTGACTCAGACAAAACTTAACGCCCTGGATAGAAGAGTTAGCACTATTAAGTTGTCCCACAGGATTTATCCCTCGAGATAGTCTGTATTGAGGATGTACTTGCCGCAGAAACCTGATGAGTGTGGCTTTTTAAGAGCTCTCACCATGGATAATAGCGAAGTGTGCAGCCTCCGTAATTATTTTCTGGCGAGATCGGGTGATCCATTCTACATGCGCGTTATTTCGTGTGATAAATGGATTGCCCTTCTGTCCTTAGTCAACGAGCAATGGCAAAACCTGGCACTACAGAGCATTTCTGACCGGGAGACCGTATGGAAAGAGAAGGCTTTACATGACCCTTCCGTAGACACAGTTGCCTCCCTACACTGGCTACATTTTGGTGACCTCTTCGGGGAAACCGAGGGTTTTATCTATGCAATACAAGATCAGGTTATTAAGACCAACAACTATCGGAGATATATCATAAGTGATGGCACCGTCGACATCTGTTGAGTTTGTTGCTATCCCGGTGAATCACTTAGGCATGTCATCTCGGATTGTTCGGCCCTTTCTAACTCTGAGTACTTGCGCAGACACAACTTAGTAACCAGGATACTAGATCAGGTGCTCGCCCTGATGAAATACGGTCTCGTGTAATATCTGAAACTGCCTTATAATAAATACTAGCCGGAGACTTGCTCGTAAATTACCGCACGTTTTGGTGATATGTGTGTTTAATGTGTGTGGCAGAGAGCGCGCGGTGGCAGCACGGCGGTGGCAGTGTCGGTGCGCGCGAGACGGCTTCTGGCGGCCTGGGCCGGCGACTCTCTGGCGCTGCTCGCCAAGCGCATGCGCCTCATGCAGCTCGTGCACCCGCACAAGCCCGGCAGGAAGGTGAGTGCGTGCTGTTGCTGTGGTATGTGTGTGGCAGCACGGCGGTGGCGGTGCGCGCGCGACGGCTGCTGCCGGCCTGGACCGGCGACTCGCTGGCGCTGCTCGCCAAGCGCATGCGCCTCATGCAGCTCGTGCACCCGCACAAGCCCGGCAGGAAGGTGAGTGCGTGCTGTTGCTGTGGTATGTGTGTGGCAGCACGGCGGTGGCGGTGCGCGCGCGGCGGCTGCTGGCGGCCTGGGCCGGTGACTCGCTGGCGCTGCTCGCCAAGCGCATGCGCCTCATGCAGCTCGTGCACCCGCACAAGCCCGGCAGGAAGGTGAGTGTGTGCTGTTGCTGTTGTATGTGTGTGGCAGCACGGCGGTGTCGGTGTCTGTCTGTCTTTTTATTCCGGCTAATCTCCTAAATGGCTGGCCCGATTTTGACGAGACTTTAACTGTCAGATAACTGACGTTATAAGGAGTAACTTAGGCTACTTTTATGTTAGAAAAAGAATTAGGTTTTCGTGTCAAAAAAATTAAAACCCTAAATTACACGCGGGTGAAGTCGCGGGGAACAGCTAGTCACTTTATAAAATTTAATACAAACACGTAAAAAGCACCGATAAAACCATTGAAGTTTGTTAACATTGCCAATTCCACATCAAACAGCCATAATCCAATATATACAATTAATATTTATTTGTTCGTATTTTATGCGCTGCCATATCGTTTTTCAGATTGCGGTGAAACTTTGTCTTCTTATTGCTTACATTTTCCCGAACGTTATAGACATAGGACAATTAACTTACACTGGGTGGCGTTCGTATCGTACCGACATTTTATTTGAGTGATATAAACCATTCAATTTCAATTATTGTATTATCATTCCTATTTAAAATTTATAAGTCTTTCTTAAAACGAAATTTCCACAATTATATCTTCTGCGACAGCAATGTGCCGGATACTAATTAGTATTTTATATTTACATGAAAATATTTATTACGGTCTTAGCGAAAATTGAACAAGGTTGCGTTTATAATAATATGACTATAATCAGCACTCATATTAGAAAAAGAAAGTACATATGTATTAAATTTACATTAAATATTACGTGTAGTTAAATTATCCTTTAAATTGGCGGCGTACTATTGATAGATAGACAGACGCACTTCTTGGATTAAAATCGCAACCGGCGGAGCCAACATTTATAGTAAAATAAGTCCTATATACATCCCACTTCTGGCTATAGGTCTCCTCTCATTACTGAGAGTGAGAGGACTTTAGAAAAAGCCATCGCGCTGACCCAATGCGTGTTAGCAATCTTCACGCCTTTGATTTTTTTTTAATTTATCAAATAGCAGTTTTCTTCGTGATGTTTTTCTTAACCGCCAAGCACGTGGTAAATCGGCACTAAAAATTAAGAAAAACCATTTCTTTGGTGCCGATGGGGAATAGAACCCGAGTTGATCGTGAACTGTGTAATTTACCGCAAGCGCCTACTACGAGAAATACCAGAACCATCTTATGAATACATATAAATTGTTAAAAGTACAGATGTATACCCAGAGGCAGCGGGAAACGAGCGAGACTAAGTGTTTCTATTGAGGCAAATGATTCCAACCCTTATCCTTGTACCCATTATAAACGACGAAGCAAAACGCTTTTAGCCCCGCCGCACATGTTCGCACTCGCAGTGGTCTGCAATGGTCATCACGCGCTGCATGCGAGTAGCAACGTATAAAACCTATAGCTTAGTATACGAAGTCCGCATTTGCTCTCACGTGTCGACGCAGGCAACTACATGAGCGTACACGCCCGTGGCGTGCGGGTGATCCTAGATGCGTGAGACACGTTTTTTGAGTGGCAGTGGCGAAGCTCATACCGAACTCAATCACGTCCATCTTACTTGGTTGGCAATGACGAACTGATGCACGACTTATACGCGTCGATCAATATTAGTGCCACATCAACGTAGTATGGTGAACGAGTGAGAGTATGAGCGTATGCGGCGTGCCTTATACTTTGGTATGACTCCTGTTTGTCCCTGCAATTGGATGTGTAAAGCTGAAAATCCGACTCAATTGGGCACCTTGAGAGAGGATTGATACAAGCCTCTCTTATGTTGCTTATAGCTGTGGTCTGATTGTGATGATAAAGATGACCTTTTTTAGAACCCTATACCAGAGCTTTACTGGAAGTAATCCTACTCTAATAACGGTAATAGTATATAAACGAACGTTTTATGAATTGGACGTTGTTAACAATTCCATGCGGTGCAGTGACAGCGTAAGAGAATCCACTACCCAATTACTTAGGTAGGTACGTTAGATAGGTAGGTATGAAATAGAATAATATAGAACAAGATAATTTTTCTTCTTACTTCTAGTAGTTGTCTTAGACAATTATAACAATGCATAATAAAAGTTTTTTTTTATGTACAATTGGAAGAACCCCACTCAACGGAGGGTAAAGGCCTCCTTCAGAGATGACCGTTGTTTTCTGTCCTCTGCTACTCGCATCCAGTGGGTACCTGCTATTTTTATAATGTCGTCTGCCCAGCGCGCAATTGGTCTACCCCTTTTCCTTTGGCCCAATGGTCCTACGCATGATGTGGTCTTTATGGTCCAGCGATTGTCAGTAAGTCTGGCTATATGTCCAGCCCATCGCCATTTTAGCTTCTGTGAGTGGCTAAGAGCGTCAATGGCTTTAGTTTTCTGTCTTATGGTAGTATGGCGGATTTTTTTGATCTTCTTAATCTTCAGAATGCTTCTTTCCATACTTGTATGACTTGCTATGATCTTATTTTTAGGGTTCCGTACTTCAAAAGGATAAAACGGAACCCTTATAGGATCACTTTGTTGTCCGTCTGTCTGTCTGTCTGTCAAGACCCTTTTTCTCAGGAACACGTGGAGATATCAAGCTGAAATTCATATCAAATACTCAAGTCTACTGTCCCTTGGAACTGTGAACAAATCAAACTTCTAAGCCAACGCCATCAAAAGATACAGCCGTTTATGCCGCAAATTTTCGACATTCGCAAGGGAATCAAAACCTACAGGGTACTTCCCGTGAACTCAGAATCTTAAAATTTGGTACGAAGCAACGTTTTATAACACAAATAAAGGAAAAATTGCTAAAAGCATACATTTTAAGTTACATCATATAATAAAAATATTTTCAATAATTTTAAACTTATATACCTACGGATTTGTTCGGAACCCTCGGTGCGCGAGTCCGACTCGCACTTGGCCGGTTTTTTTATTTTCCTAGTAAATTTCCATGTTTGACAGGCGTATGTTAGTGAGGGAAGTTGGCAGTTGTTAATGAATTTGCTTTTTAGCCTTATGGGCAAGTCGCTTTTTAGAAATTCTTTGAGGCTCCAGAACTTCTTGCAAGTGATGTTGACTCTTCTCTCTACTTCCTGTTCGTTGTTATGTTGATTAAATAAAATTTGTTTACTCAGATAAATGTATGTATCAACATAGGTTAAAGGCAGATTTTTGAGATATATAGGTATTTTAGTATGATTTGTCATGACATTAGTTTTATTTAAGTTGATTTCTAAGTCTACTTTACTACTTTCTTCATGTGGAGAATTTATCATCATTTGTAGTTGGCTTCTGCTTTTTGATAGCAGAACTATATCGTCAGCAAATCTGAGATGACTCAGGTAACAACCGTTTACGTTTATGCCGACTTTCTCCAACTATAGTTTGCGAGTGATGAACTCTAGCACCGCCATAAAGATTGTTGGTGAGACTGGCTCACCTTGCCTTACACCTCTTTTTATACTTCTTTTTTTTAAAGAATAAGGGTAACAAACGAGCACACAGTCCACCTGATGGTAAGTGGTTGCTGCGGCCCATAGACATCTACATCTATCCTCGTTTGCGAATCAAAATGCAGATGCGTTGTCACCCGTGAGGACTAAGATGGAATGCCTCATTTCCAGTAAAAAGGGCCTCTGGCCACCTGCGCTCACCAAGCGAAACGCAGAGGTAAACCTCTACTTCACGCTGGTATTCTGTGTGGTCGTGGTACCACCCCGGTACGAGCCGATCCATCCGTGCGACAGCAAAAGCTGCCGCGTGGCTCTACCACTGTTAATTATGTTAAATGTTAATAATTATTCTTGTATGTAGTCCAATACCACTTCTTGAGAGAGTAGAGCTTCCCAAATCGACGAGTGGAGTAGAGTATCGAAGACTTTTTGGTAATCAATAAAGACAGCATAGAGTGGTCTGTTGAACTCTTGGAATTTTTCTATTATCATCTCTAGCGAGTGTATATGGTCAACAGTGGAAAAACCTCGTCTGAAGCCCGCCTATTCTATAGGTTGGAAGTTTTCTGTGGTTTCTTTTATTTTTTTCTCAATTATGGCGGAGAAAAGTTTGCATAGTGAAGGTAGCAGGCTTATTGGTCTGTAGTTACTGATATTGTTTGGGTCTCCTTTTTTGTAGAGCAAAATTATTTCCGACTCTGACCACTGACGTGGGGTGTTTTTAAAATTCAGTATCATGTTGAACAGTCTGGTTAGAGGTTTAACTAGATACATGTGTCCTGATTTTATAGCCTCGTTGGTGATTCTGTCGGGCCCTGGGCTTTTATCTATTTTTAGTGCTTTAATTCCTTTAACCACTTCGTCTTCATAAATGGTTGCTTTCGCTTCGTCTGCACTACTACTCGGTTAGCTTAGGTGAGCTATAAAGATTATTGTAAAAATCTGTTCCTATTTTGAGTATTTCCGTTGTATTTTGTGTCTATCTAATCCATGATTTATGTGTTCTCAATTCTTTTTATGCTTTCTTGACACTCCCTGTGGCATGAAGACATTTTTCTATGGTTTGTGTGTAGTGTGCCTTATAGTCTTGGTTGATTCGTTTACTAATAAGCTTATAAAGTGCTTTTAATTCATTTTTCATGGCCCTTGAATTTGGTTTTGTTTTTTGTATTTCTTGTCTTCTGCTGATTAGTGCCTTTGTGCGTGCTGATATCATTTGGTTTTTCTCTGTGTTTGTATTAGATGTTGGCTCATGTGCTTTTTTAGGCTGATATCTATTGCGTTTGTTATTTAATAATAGCAATTCTGGACGGTGTCTTTGTCAATCCAGTAGTCTATAAATGTAATAATATAAAATAATGGATAAGTATTATTTTTACCTATCGTCCGTACGTTGTGAATTTTATTGAAACTTCTAAAAGGGCAGAACAACTTCTGGCGATCTAGCATGTTATGAACTTAAAGTTGTTTCTTTTTAAGTCGTCTAACTAATATTTTTTAATGAATACTATATTTTTTCATGGGTTCCGTAAATAAATCGTATCGGAGTGCGAAGTGTTTATTGGAGTATAGGAATCTAAAATTAGTGACACGGAGACATAACAAAGTTCAACAAATAAACATTTTGTTTTTATAGAATAAGGGTGACGAACGAGCACACAGTCCACCTGATGGTAAGTAGATGTCCAAAGTCACGTATAATTCTATCGTCGATTATGCCTCGTTTCCAGTAAAAAGTTCTCCGGTTCTATATGCTCACTATAAGAAACACAACAGCATTAAGTTGCTATTTTATTCTGGTATTCTGTGGGAACATAGTCCTCGGGGGATCGAGTAAGATCGGGGAAGGACTACTTCCCCGATCAAGCCGACTCATTCGTGCTACAACTATACTAGTAATAAAGTTACAGCATGGCTCCACCGCTTATAAAATCTCGTAACATAAAGTTTTGTTGCAGGACGAAAGAGAAAGAATAGAGTCATCAGGGGGAACCGTTATGTACTATGGCACGTGGCGAGTGAATGGTCAGCTTGCGGTTTCTCGAGCTATTGGTAAGTGTAGTTTACTTTCCAATTTGTTGTACTTGAATGGCCATGAATGAGAAGGTACGGTCAAGTAAGTAAGGTCTAACAGTCGGAGAATAACAGAGCCGGGAGGGACTGCCATTGTTAGAGGAGATTTCTCACCACAAACCATTCAAAATCAAAAAAAGAAATATCACAATAGCTACTGTATAACTGTTGATTCTGGATTATATTACATATTCCAGTTTTTCAATGAGCGAAATATTTTTTTTAATGTAATCTATAGAATTAGAATGGTATTGAAGTAGAACGTTCTGAAACTTTAAGCACAGAATAAATAGATAATAATCTTTAAGCTATAATAATTTCAATTATAAAAAATATTTGGGCTTTAATTAAACGCGAATGGAGCCGTGGGTAAAAACAGTGGTATGGCCAAGCGGTAGCTTTTGCTGTCGCACGGATGGGTCAGCTCGAACCGGGGTGGTACCATGATCTCACAGAATACCAGCGTGAAGTAGAGGTTTACCTCTGCGTTGCGCTTGGTGAGTGCAGGTGGCCGGAGGCCCAATTCCCCCCCCCCCCATCAACATGGTAGTGGAATTAAATAAAAGACTACCCCGGGAGGGTACCAGCACCCCTGGAGAATCCCTCGCTGAGCATCCACGACCAAACTACTTCACTCCTACTCCTCCTCCTCCTTCCACAGCAATACAACCAAGGCGACTCCTGTCACACTATCCGTGAATTTTTGCAACATCAGGGGACTTCATTCCGACCTTAACGCTGTCCATTACCATCTAGAGACGGCGAAGCCGGCCTTGCTCTTTTAACCGAGACTCAGGTGTCCTCTCCGGCTGATACTTCATATCTCTCCTACCCGGGGTACAAATTGGAACACTCCTTTGTGCCCCGGGCTGGAGTTTGCGTAGACGTCAAAAAGGACATCTGTTTTCGACGCCTCGGCAGTCTTCAAGGTACGGACTAGTCCATCCTATGGCTGCGCGTAGACAGCGACGACCATCCCCGCGCCTACGGGTGCCTCTATAGGTCCCATAGCGGTAATGCCGACACAGACCGACTCATCGACCACGTCCAAATGGCTGTAGACTCCGTGCTACAGCAGATCCCATCCACAGAGATCGTGATACTCGGTGATTTTAACGCCCACCACGCTGAATAGCTTGGTTCTCGTTTAACCGATCATGCGGGTAGATCTGTCTATGACTTTGCTTTGGCATATGGTCTAACACAACTGGTTACTTTGCCTACGCGGATCCCAGATGTGGAAGACCATGTACCTTCCCTGTTGGATCTTCTCCTGACCTCTCATCCGGACGGATATCAGGTCTCAGTCGATGCCCCCCTGGGCTCTTCTGACCATTGTCTGATCCGCAGTACGGTGCCACTCACTCTCCAATCGCAGTTGCGATCTACAGCTTGCCGCCGTGTTTGGCACTATAGGTCAGCTGATTGGGACGGGATGCGGTCTTTTTTTGCATCCTACCCTTGGGGGCGGGTTTGCTTCTCGCCGGAAGATCCCAGCGTTGTTGCCGATTCTGTTACTGATGTGGTACTTCAGGGTATGGAACTTTTTATTCCATCTTCTGTAGTGCCCATCGGAGGCAGATCCCAGCCATGGTTTGGTAGCTCCTGTAAAATAGCATCACGCTATAAGCAGGAGTGCTACCGGGCCTGGGCTGACGCATCAACGTCTCGGGATGTAAACACCAGCGCACTTAAAAAGAAGTATAATTCCGCCTCCAGGTCCTTCAAAAGCGTCATTGCCAAGGCAAGGTCTGAGCACATCGGCAGAATTGACGAGAAGCTAGTTCGCCTTCCTTCGGGAACCCGTGCTTTCTGGTCTCTCGCCAAGGCTGTCCAAGGGAACTTCTGTCAGCCGTCTCTTCCATCTCATTTCCATTCCATTTCATTACATCTCTGCACAGAGAGGACGGCTCACTGGCCCATGCCGCAAAAGAGATAGCTGATCTGTTGAGCTCTCTTTTTGCGTCCAACTCGACTATAGATGACGGGGGAACACACCGCCGACCATCCCGCGATGTGAGTGCTCCATGCCGGATGTGCGGTTTACACAGCGCTCGGTTCGCAAAGCACTCTTCTCCCTGGACGTCAGCAAGTCGAGTGGGCCCGATGGAGTCCCTCCCATTGTGCTGAAGACGTGTGCTCCGGAGTTGGCACCGGTTTTAACGCGTCTTTTCCGGTACTCCTACTCCCAAAGCGTAGTCCCGAATTTATGGAAGACAGCTTTTTGGTCCACCCGATCCCTAAAAAAGGCAACCGCTCAGATCCATCCAACTACAGGCCTATCGCCATCTCCTCCTTGTTCTCCAAAATAATGGAATCCATTATAAACTGCCAGCTCATGAGGTACCTTGAGGATCACCAGCTGATTAGTGACCGCCAGTACGGTTTTCGTCGGGGTCGATCAGCTGGTGATCTTCTAGTCTATCTGACTCATAGATGGGCTGAGGCAGTAGAGTTCAAGGGGGAGGCATTGGCCGTTAGTTTAGACATAGCGAAGGCCTTCGATCGGGTCTGGCACAAAGCGCTTCTTTCGAAGCTTCCTTCCTATGGGCTTCCCGAGAAATTGTACAAATGGATTACCAATTTCCTTGCTGATCGGAGCATCAAGGTCGTAGTAGACGGTGCATGCTCTGATTTCAAGCCTATCAACGCTGGTGTTCCACAAGGCTGCGTGCTATCACCAACGCTGTTTCTCCTGCATATCAATGATATGTTGCTAACTGGTAGCATTCATTGCTATGCAGACGACATTGGCACTGGTGATACCGGCCGTGCCACTATTTCTCGGGAAAACGTCGCCGACGGACAAACTTGTGTCTGAAGTAGAGTCTTTGCTTAACAAAGTCTCGAATTGGGGCAGGCTAAATCTAGTCCAGTTCAATCCCCAGAGGACACAAGTTTGCGCGTTTACCGCTAAAAAGAACCCCTTTGTCGTATCTCCTCAGTTTCAAGGCACTCCCCTTGTTGCCTCAGCCAGTATCGGAATCCTTGGCGTCGACATATCGAATAGTGTGCAGTTTCGTGGTCACTTGGAAGGGAAGGCCAAATTGGCCTCTAAAAAGCTTGGCGTGCTCAACAGAGCGAGACAGTATTTCATGCCGGCACATCGCTTGCAACTTTACAAAGTGCAAGTTCGGCCCCACATGGAATACTGTTCTCGTCTCTGGGCCGGGGCACCCCAGTGCCAGCTCCTTCCACTTGACCGCATCCAGCGCAGAGCGATTCGAATCGTCGACGTCCGAGTTATTTCTGATCGGCTCGATACACTGGCACTGCGTAGAGATGTTGCATCTCTTTGCGTATTTTATCGCATCTATCACGGGGAGTGCTCTGAGGAATTGTTCGGACTAATTCCAGCCGCTCAATTTCACCATCCCACATCGCGACAAAACTCACGTTACCATCCATACCATCTGGATGATTGGCGGTCCACCACTGTGCGATTTAGAAGAAATTTTCTCCCTCGCACAACTTCCTTGTGGAATCAATTACCACCAGCGAATTTTTCGGACCGATACGACTTAGGAACCTTCAAGAAAAGAGCTTACACCTTTCTAAAAGGCCGGCAAGGCATCTGCAATTCCCCTGGTGTTGCGGTTGTTCATGGGCGGCGGTAGTCACTTACCATCAGGTGAGCCGCATACTCGTTTGCCCCCTCTTCTATAAAAAAAATGTTATTAATGTTATCTTTAGTAATGTCCGCATTATATAAGCCCAAGCGGTGTTGGAATTCCTGGGATCCACCCGTGCTGGGAAAAAAGTACCCCTTAATGATTGAGGTAGATCCTTGTCAATAATGCCTATAACATTTAGATATTGCATCAAAAACTTCTATTGGAGTCTCCTCATTTTATAACTGATTTCATGACCTCGCGGCGCCCCTAATTCTTAAAATATAACAATGAATCATACATGGCGATGTTTACAGTTCAATTACACGATGTTATATTGCAATGACTTAAGTTTCCTTTTAAAAATTAGATATCCTTCAAGTAATGACTCATCCTATGTGTAATTTGTGTGTTTGCAGAAGCTTTAAGAAGGTTTAGAACTTTTCACGATATGAGCATTTAATATAATGTGCATATACTTTAGAAATCAGTATTTACCATCAGAACTATGTAAAACGGTATACAATGAACAAAGTATTGGGCATTAGTTTTTTATAAAACAAATTGTGCATGTATTAAAATAACACTGCAGCATTTGTTAAAAAATGTTTCTTTATATAAATCACTCCATGATACAAATGATGTGCGGAAATCACTGCTATACCTCTGAAAGAAGTGGTGAACATAAATAGTGTCCAATTCCTTTTAATATGGGTGGTATTTCGCCCTACATTGTAATCAAAATGTAACACCCTATTTAACCCCTCAGGTGTGGGATTTTCCAAAATCCTTTCTTAGTGGGTGTCTACGTCGAGAAAGGAGTGTATATGCTAAATTTCAAGTCAATCGCACGTACAGTTTTGGAGATCGCGTGATGAGTGATGACTGAGTGAGTCAGTGGTATTTCGGTTATATTATATATTGTAATAGTCATAAGCAAAATGGACGCAATATTGGAATTATTGGAATTTTACAGTAGTAGAGCTAAGCGGCAGCATTTGCTGTCGCACGGATGTGCCAGCTCGAACCGGGGTGGTACCACGACCTCACAGAATACCGGCGTGAAGTAGAGGTTTACCTCTGCGTTCCGCTTGGTGAGTGCAGGTGGCCGGAGGCCCAATTCCCCCCCCCCCCCCGCCCCCATCTACATGGTAGTGGAATTCAACAGAAGACTACCCCAGGAGGGTACCAGCACCCTTGGAGAATCCCTCGCTGAGCATCCACGACCAAACCACTCCACTCCTGGGCGTGGGTGCTCAGGCTGCCCCGCGTATTCTGCGGGGGGGGGGGGGGGGGGCAAAATTCCGCTCGCGACTAACACTGCTCGGGGCAAGCTAAGCAATAAGACCAAGGCGACCCCTTTCACGCTATCCGTGAATTTTTGCAATATCAGGGGACTTCATTTTAACCTTAACGCTGTCCATTACCACCTAGAGACGGCGAAGCCGGCCTTGCTCTTTTTAACCGAGACTCAGGTGTCCTCTCCGGCTGATACTTCATATCTCTCTTACCCGGGGTACAAATTTGAACACTCCTTTGTGCCCCGGGCTGGAATTTGCGTATACGTCAGGGAGGACATCTGTTTTCGACGCCTCGGCAGTCTTGAAGGTACGGACCTGTCCATCCTATGGCTGCGCGTAGACAGCGACGACCATCCCCGCGTCTACGGGTGCCTCTATAGGTCCCATAGCGGTAATGCCGACACAGACCGACTCATCGACCACGTCCAAATGGCTGCAGACTCCGTGCTACAACAGGTCCCATCCGCAGAGATCGTGATACTCGGTGATTTTAACGCCCACCACGCTGAATGGCATGGTTCTCGTTTAACCGATCATGCGGGTAGATCTGTCTATGACTTTGCTTTGGCATATGGTCTAACACAAGTGGTTACTTCGCCTACGCGGATCCCAGATCTGGAGGATCATGTTCCTTCCTTGTTAGACCTTCTGCTGACCTCTCATCCGGACGGATATCTGGTCTCCGTCGATGCCCCACTGGGCTCTTCGGACCATTGTCTGATCTGGAGTACGGTGCCACTCACGCTCCCATCGCAGTTGCGATCTGCAGCTTGCCGGTCTTTTTTTGCATCCTACCCTTGGGGGCGGGTTTGCTTCTCGCCGGAAGATCCCAGCGTTGTTGCCGATTCTGTTGATGATGTGGTACTTCAGGGTATGGAACTTGTTATTCCATCCTCTGTGGTGCCCATCGGAGGCAGATCCCAGCCATGGTTTGGTCGCTCCTGTAAACTAGCATCACGCTATAAGCAGGAGTGCTACCAGGCCTGGACTGACGCATCAACGTCCCGGGATGTAAACACCAGCGCTCTTAAAAAGAAGTACAATTCCGCCTCCAGGTCCTTCAAAAGTGTCATTGCCTAGGCAAAGTCAGAGCACATCGGCAGAATTGGCGAGAAACTAGTTCGCCTCCCTTCGGGAACACGTGCATTCTGGTCTCTCGCCAAGGCTGTCCAAGGGAACTTCTGTCAACCATCTCTGCCATCTCTGCACAGGGTGGACGACTTACTGGCCCATGACGCAAAGGAGAAAGCCGATCTGCTAGGCTCTCTTTTTGCTTCCAATTCGACTCTAGATGACGGGGAGAACACACCGCCGAACATCCCGCGGTGTGAGTGCTCCATGCGGGAAGTGCTGTTTACACAGCGCTTGATGCGTAAAGCACTCCTCTCCCTGGACGTCAACAAGTCGAGTGGGCCTGATGGAGTCGCACCTATTGTGCTGAAGACGTGTGCTCCGGAGTTGGCACCGGTTTTAACGCGTCTTTTTCGGTACTCCTACTCCCTAGGCGTAGTCCCGGACTCATGGAAGACAGCTTTGGTGCACCCGATCCCTAAAAAAGGCGACCGCTCAGATCCGTCCAACTACAGGCCTATCGCCATCACCTCCTTGTTCTCCAAAGTAATGGAAACTATTATTAACAGCCAGCTCATGCGGTACCTTGAGGATCACCAGCTGATTAGTGATTAGTGACCGCCAGTACGGTTTTCGTAGAGGTCGCTCAGCTGGTGATCTTCTGGTCTACCTGACCCATAGATGGGCGGAGGCAGTGGAGTCCAAGGGGGAGGCGTTGGCCGTTAGTTTGGACATTGCGAAGGCTTTCGATCGGGTTTGGCATAAAGCGCTTCTTTCGAAGCTGCCTTCCTATGGGCTTCCCGAGAACTTGTGCAATTGGATCACCAGCTTTCTTGCAGATCGGAGCATCAAGGTCGTAGTGAGCTGGTGTTCCACAAGGCTGCGTGCTATCACCAACGCTGTTTCTTCTGCATATCAATGATATGTTGCAAACCAGTAACATTCATTGCTATGCAGACGACAGCACTGGTGATGCTTTATACACCGGCCGTGCCAATATTTCTCGGGAAAACGTCGCCGAGTACCCGAACAAACTTGTGCTGAAGTCGAGACTTTGTTGAACAAAGTCTCAGACTGGGGGCGACTAAATCTAGTCCAGTTCAATCCCCAGAAGACACAAGTTTGCGCGTTTACCGCTAAAAAGATTCCCTTTGTCGTATCTCCTCAGTTTCAAGGCACTCCCCTTGTTGCCTCAGCCAGTATCGGAATCCTCGGTGTCAACATATCGAGTGACGTGCAGTTTCGTGGTCACTTGGAAGAGAAGGCAAAATTGGCTTCTAAAAAGCTTGGCGTGCTCAGCAGAGCGGGACAGTATTTCATGCGGGCACACCGCTTGCAACTTTACAAGGCGCAGGTTCGGCCTCACATGGAATACTGTTCCCATCTCTGGGCAGGGGCCCTCCTTCCACTTGACCGCATCCAGCGCAGAGCGGTTCGAATCGTCGACGACCGAGTTCTTTCCGATCGGCTTGACTCACTGGCACTGCGTAGAGAGGTTACATCTCTTTGCGTATTTTATCGCATCTACCACGGGGAGTGCTCTGAGGAATTGTTCGGACTAATTCCAGCCGCTCAATTTCACCATCGCACATCGCGACAGAACTTGCGATACCATCCATATCATTTAGATGATTGGTGGTCCACCAGTGTGCGATTCAGAAGAAGTTTTCTCCCTCGCACAACTTCCTTGTGGAATCGATTACCACCAGCGATTTTTCAGTCAGTGTTGCAGTTGTTCATGGGCGGCGGTAGTCACTTACCATCAGGTGAGCCGCATGCTCGTTTGCCCCCTCTCCTATAAAAAAAATGTTAAGTTGAAGAGGTCACGTCTAAAGTCAACGCTCCTTCCCCCTCATGCTGTGACCTAAAGCCTCAAAATCATCTAGCTCGAATAAAAAAATATTTTTCTGTGCCTAGAAGATTACAATACAGTAAACGATATAAATGACAAGCTCGTTAAAACTGTCCATGTAGTTTGAGCTAAGTTCTGCAAGACCTGTCGCAGAAGAACTCTCCGATCAGACTGAATCTCATTGCTGTTAAATCCCGTCTAACAGCTATAAAGCTGCAGTTTTCAGCAGATGTGACAGTATACAGGCCACTGAACAGACAGGTCTCTAAATGCATGCCGCGAGACTTACACAACTTTAATACAGCTCGTAGTGAAAAGGCGCAATAGAGTGGAAGCAAGGCTCCAAAGTCTTTGCTAGAGATTTGTCAGCCTGAAAGAACAAACTATCAAAGTTGAAGACTGATTGTGGCAGCGTCATTTCCGTGACACCTGATATTTTGGGTGAAATTGAGAGGTTCTACGGATTGCTGTATATATCAACGTTGGAGCCACACGTGAGTGTGAGTAATCATCGAAGAGCAAGTTTCATGTTACACAATTCCAATGATATTCCCGACGTCAGACTAAGCGGGATTAGGATGGCTCTTCAATAATTTTTAAAAACGGCGAGGCCCCGGGTTAGAATGGAATCACAGTTAGCTTCTGAAAGCGGATGTAAAACCGGTTCTACCGGTACTATCAGTCGGCATGGAGCAGAAATGCGGTGGTCTTGATGAAAGGCTCTTCATGAAAGGCGACAACACTCTAATGCAGAACTACAATCCGAAATCCTTGCTAAGTCGCGTCTACGAGCTCTTTTTGAAAGTCATTACGAATCTTCTTGGACGCAAACTTGATGACTTTAACCTCTCAAACAAGCTGGTTTCCGAAAAAGCTTTAGTGCCATAGACCATTAGTGCCATATATATGCCCTTCGGCAAATTGTAGAAAAGACCGAGGATTACACTGCCACTTTGTTTTGCGTATGTTGGCTATATGAAAGTCTTATTGAATTCCGTCGGAATTGCGGTGCTACAAATTCAAATTCATTTATTTATTTGTGAATACAGTGAGATAGGTGTTAGTAAAATTTACAGTAGGTATCGTGTATTCGTACAGTGTGGTGTACAAATATATTTCTTTACGTTATAGCCAATAAAAGCAAATTGGATTACTTTTAAAATTGATTGCACATTATATAAATACAAATAATCATCCGTGTAGGTGATATTAAATATTAAAAAAAAATGCTAAATTTTATAGGTGAAAAGCATCGTGCAATGATACCCATGACAAATAACATATTTCGTAATGACGCCTTTACGTCCATATTGAGAAAAAAAAGGTGAAGTAAATAAAAATGTCATCTTTTCAAATTATTATTACTATTATCAAATACACGAATCAACAATGAATCTTAAGCTAATGTCACGTAAATAAATTATATATTCATCATCATTTTTCATCATTACAGCCCTTCACAAGTCCACTGCTGAACATAGGCCTCCCCCAAAGAATGCCACAAAGCACGGTCCTGAGCCACCTTTATTAAATAAATTATATATATATATATATATATATATATATATATATATATATATAATTTATTTAATAAAATTAATGTCGGTGTCATCGGGTTATCATAATATTATGTTAAATGTATAATATGTGGTACGTCAAATCAAATACAAATATTATAATATTACATATGAAAACAATTATTTAATTTCTATGTCATTCAAATATTCATTACTCAATACATCAAAATAATATGCCCCTCAGCGGCGCAAATGTGACTGTCGGTATAACGAGGTGGTAAAGTATATATGCAGTAGGGCTGCGATGTCAATCTGAGTGCAGAATCATTGTACGAAACCTATCCAACTGCAGACAAGTGTATGACAGGGTGACGTTATATCCCGAAACTCTTCACCGCTGCATTGAAAGATGTTTTTAGGCTATTGAACTGGAAGAGATATGGTATTAACATTAATGGCGAGTATATCACTTACTTTCGTTTTGCTGACGAAATATTAAAATTTCATCTCGGCTGGGCAGCGTTCGGCGAATTACGACACATTTCATAAAACTTGAAAACAAGATTTTAGAATCAGTGCGTATCAAGTGATGACATATAGCTCTGAGACGTGGTCTATCACTGCTGACCGTATGAGGAAGCTCAAGGTCGCTCAGCGAGTTATGGACAGGGCTATGTATAGACTTGAAATGAGGATATACGCGGTAGAAAAGTAACCGATATAGCGCAACGATTAGTAAGCTGTAGTGGCAATGGGTCTCCTTATAGCTTGAAAAACCGACAACTGATGGGGAAGAAAAGTTCTCAATTCGCAGCCCCATACAGTAAGCAAGGTGTATTGCGGCTCCCGACTGGATAGACTGACGATCTGAAAAGACATGGAAGAGGTCGATGGATCAGCTGACAAAGGGCTTTGTTTTGTAGCATTCCTTGTGCGAGGTCTGTGCTCAGCAGTGGACTTGTTTCAGTAGTCTTGTTGCTTGACTGTAATGTCATCATTATTGATGATCATCATTATGATTATGATGATGATATATTATTAATTTTCTCCACTCCAGTCTCTTCGTTATCAATACGCTTATCATCGTAGGTCTCACCGACATAAAATCAGATTTTACCTAGATTGTTACCTATCTAATTTTTCTAAACGGACTCAATTTAAGAATGTACTCTCTGTTTATATAAAAAGTGAAAGGTTCCTGGTTCATTGTCTTTATTATACAAACAGTAACAATAATACTTATTACAACATCCGTGAAATGATGGGAAATAACATTATAAAATAGTAAATGTAGCTTTCTCTTTTAGCTAATCTTAGTATTCATTATTTAAAAAAACATAATAATTAATAAAGTACCCCCTTCTTGGGTAAGATCCCGGAATGGTCTGGGCATTACCTGTCAACTATTAGGTACGTGTATTATTTTCTGTGCCTTAAGGCAGATCGTTTGTCTTAAATTTCATAATATATGAACATATTGAGTTCTATTCCCTTTGGAATTTTTAGACCACTAAATTATTAGGGCTGGAGTTTTTTTCTTCCTGTTTAAATGAAGCCATCCTTGCGGTATAATCCATTAAAATCGGTTTACAAAAGAAAAAAACATACATGGGGAGGTCAAAAAGTTCTTGGAATGGTGGGGTTGGCGAGGGTGAGTTTACTCATCCAGGTAGGCCCTAGTTGAGTGACTTATTGTTAGTATATATACCAAGTTTCAATCTAATCGGGTTATTAGCTTTTGAGTTACCAACGAGTAAACAAGTCAATCGGGAAGAAACTAGCCACTATGGAAAAAATTGAAAATCGTGCCATCATTAAGTTTCTCACCAAACAAGGAAAGACACCTCAAATCATTTTTCAAGAGATGTCAGCTGTTTATGGGGACTTTGCTCCTGGCAATACCATGATTTGTAAATGGCACGCACTTTTCAAACAAGGGAGGGACTCCATTGAAAACGACCCCCGACTTGGACGGCCGATTGAGGCTACCACGCGAGAAATAATCGAAAATGTTGAAAAACTTGTATCGGAAAATGCCAGGCTAAAGAAAAAACAGCTTGCAGCATTGGTTGGAGTATCGGAAACAACAATTTTAAACGAAAAATTCAATGCAAGATGGGTTCCAAGAATGCTTTCTGCGCATCAAAAACACGAGCGCGTCGAAAGTTGTCTCGAGTTTTTAGACCGCTGTGGAGAGCAAAAGGAGGAAGTTATGGTCCGAATTGTAATTGGCGATGAAACCTGGTTTCACCATTATGAACTTGAGTCAAAGCAACAGTCGATGCAGTAGCATAAAAAAGACACCCTAAGAAGTATAAGGTGTCTCAATCGGCCGGAAAGATCATGGCGACGATATTTTGGGATCGTACTGTTATCCTTTTGATTGATTATAAGGAACGTGGTGTTTTCATAACGGGAGAATACTACGCTTCTTTACTAGATCAATTAAAAGAAGCTATTAAAGAAAAAAAGGCGAGGAAAGCTTACAAAAGGGCGTACTCCTTTTGCACGACAATGCGCACACAAGCTATGTTAAGACGGCTGCCATTCACCGATGCGGTTTTGGACAACTACAGCACCCACCTACAGCCCAGACCTGACCCCAAGCGACTATTATTTGTTTCCAAAAATGAAGAAATAACTGTGTGGGAAAAAAATTGACGACGATGATGAAGTGAAGTCGGCAATTTCGACCTACTTTGACGCCCAAGTCAAATCTTTTTTTAGCGGTATTGATAAGTTATTTGACAGATCTAATAAATGTATTAAGGTTAAGGAAGAATACGTTGAAAAGAAAAAAATGTTTAATGTTTCATTTCATTATCCTTCTCTGTCATTCCGCGAATTTTTTGATCTTCCCTCGTAGTACAGTCGAAGTGACAATCCCTTCCTTTTTGCAGTATGTCAAAAACTAAAATTTCCGTACAATTTAATATTTGAAAGAGAGATCGTTGCATGCAAGACAAATTTGGACTGTACTAATGTTTCAAATAAAAGATTTTATTTAATGACGGTGGAAGTATTTTAGTAAAAAGTAAGTGGAAATGCAGAGAATGTTATGAAGAAAGAACATTGCTTACACCATCAAACAACATAACAATTAATAATAAATGTCAGATTAATATACCCGTGAATAATTCTTTCGACTCGCTGTCATCGGACGAGCAAGAGTCTGAGTATTCGTTACTACTAAAAACGTGTGAATTAAATAGAAGTTATCCAGAAATAGGTTCTGTTTACTCGGAAAAGAAAATAGGTCGCCTTATAGAGAAATTAGAAATAGTGGAAAACGAAATTGAGAATATTTTATCAGAAAATATTGCCCTAAAAATAAAATTTCAGAATATGAATTAAATATTAATAAAGTATGTAAACCAATTATGCAAGCCCACTCCTCACTTAAAGCATTTTATTGACGGCTCCGTGGCGCAGTGGCTTAGCAATGAGTTGTTGCGCTGGGGGCTGCGGGTTCGAATCCCGCACGGAACAAGAATTTGTATGGCCTACAAATAATTGTTCCGGATCTGGATGTTTGTCCTCGTGCAATATATGTTTGTAAACTGCCTCAACGATACAGGAAAAAAATCCTAGAGTGGTGGTAACGTATTTTTTTAAAAAGTATGTAAAAAAAGATACAAGGAGCTCCACGTGCAACAAGAAAAAGAAGATAAATAAAAGTAAGTTAAATTTCTCTCTAATTGAAACGAAAAGCCCTACCAAACAACAACAATGTATATACCAAACAACACCATCTAGCAAAGACACCAGCAATCTCATAACAGACAATTCACTAGCAAGACATAATGAGTTAATAATGTATAATAATTCTCAAATTGATACGTCAGAAACAAAAAAGAGGGTACTAAAAGTTTGCAACGGAATCAAACAGTACACATAATAGGATATGAACAATTGCTGGGCCTAACGGCAGCATTAATTAAAACAAGACGCGGAAAATGGAATGATAAATATAAACCCTCGGCATATATAATGAACAATGCAACTAGTAGTAAAATTCTGCACTATTGTACTAAGTACGAATCCTGAATTAAATGATAACATTTAAATTTTTGTTCCATTCTCAACATTTTGAAGAAAGCCACTGTTTATATTATGCCCGTTAACTATAATCCATATCTTAATGTATATAAATTAAATAATAAATTTTACCTATGGTCTAAATTAAAAAAAAAATGTACCTTTATAAATATTAAATATTATAATGTAAATATGAAATACTATTTGCAAAAAATCTACTTTAATATAGATGTAAATGAATATAATCTACAGTTTCTTACATTTAAAAATACAATACGACACATAAAACTATTACAAAGAAACGCTAATGATGAATGAATCACAAAGCGAATTGCCAAAAAAAGCACTGTCCCTTCTTATTTCAAAGCAGCAAACGTAACAAATATTGACAAGACAAAACATACATTGCAATCGAGCTTAATAGGTTCAAAATACATAATGGCCACTAAAAAATGAACCATACCCTACTATTTTCCAATTAAAATAAAGTTTTACAGACTAAATCGGCACCTACTCTAAATAATGCTACTTTTTTCGTTCCTAAGTATGTCAACGGTTTTAGTATATTGCACCAAAATATTCAAGGTCTGAGCTTAAGGATCAAATGAATCCAGATATCCTTTGTTTTACGGAAACTTTTGTAAAATTTGAAGAAAAAAATATGATAATAAAAAACTATGAAATAGCGTCGTATTTTTCACGGAACAAAAAACGGGGTGGATCTTGTATTATGGTCAAAACCGGAATGGCATTTAAAAAGATAACATGTTTTGATGACTTGGCTGTCTCGTTCCATTTTGAATGTTGTTCTGTGTTGATCCCCCATAGTAATGTATTAATTATATGTTTATATCGAACACCGACTAAAATAAAACGGCATTGTGATTAGTTTTTTTCAAAAACTAGAATTATTGTTATATAAATGTAATCATAAATACTCAAAAAAGAAGATTGTAATAGCCGGACATATAAACATTAATACGCTGGTAAATGATAATGTAACGACTAGTTGGACAGGAGGACAGTCTTGTATTGATCATGTTATTAGTAACATATCAAATGCCACTGCGATAATTCTTCCGCTTTCGTTATCAGATCATGAAACTGCCCAAATATTACGATTTACCGTAAACAAAAAGAAGGTCTTACCAAAAATTGTTTTTTCTTTCAAAAGAAGTTATTCTCAAGAAAACATTAATAAGTTTCAGGCTTATCTTGAAAGTTTATCGTTCTCTGAAGTGTTTTTGGAAACTGACCTAAATTTAGCTTTTAATAAATTTTATGAACTATTCCATCTGTTTTACAAACTTTGCTTTCCGATAGTAAAAATTAAATCTATCATTAGACCACATATAAACTGGATTTTTTTTGGAACTTTTTTTAATAACTTTTGAAGGTATTAAAAAAAGTTGTTCTACGAAAAAAACATTAAGTTACAAATATTACATAAATAAAACAAATCATAATAAAGTTTTATACAAGGCTTTTAAGAAGATTTATAACTTACGCAAAAAAAGATAGTAATAATAAGTTTATACCAAATAGCAAAAATATCGTAAAATCAATCTGGAAAATTATTAAAAATTAACTAGGGCATACAGCAACATATAAACCTCTAGACTTAATAAAACACAATAACTCTTTAATAACTGAACCTATAAAAATAGCTGAGGCTTTTAATAATTACTATATTAATTTGTCAAATAAAATAAATAATAAAATTTTACACAGTAATACAAAAAATAAACTTCAAAATTCAATTTATCTAACACCGGTTGATGAATATGATATAAGTAAGATAATAATGACATTAAATAACACAAATTCAGAAGGTTATGATGGCATATGTACAAAGGTTATCAAAGCGTGCAAAAATCAAATTAATAAGGTGCTAGTCTATTTAGTTAATTTTTCAATGTAATCTGGTACCTTTCCAGAAATATTAAAAGCGTCTGTTGTAAAACCCATATATAAATAAGGAGCAAAAACATTAATGGAAAATTTCCGTTCAGTGACATTGGTACCTATATTATCAAAATTTTTGAAAAAGTCATGCACAAGAAGTTTATGAATTTCTTAAATAAATTTAACAGAATAAATCCAACTCAGCATGGATTTCAAACATCCAAAGCCAGCACACTAGCCACTTAATTTAATAAAAAATATCGTACAAAATATTAATGACGGAATATATACTACTGTTATATTTTTGACATGTCGAAAGCTTTTGACTTTGTATCGCACGATCAGCTTTTGTACAAACTAGATCAAAACGGAATTAGAGGCTCAGCATATTACTGGATGGAGTCATATTTACAATACAGATATCAATGCAATGAGGTGCTAAAACTTGACAATAAACATGTAAGTCGAAGTTATAGATCAAAATTTAAAAAAAATGCGTTTGGCGTACCTCAGCGTAGTGTACTAGGTCCACTTTTATTCTTGATATATTTAAACGACTTACCTGAAATTACTCAACATAGAAGCAGTTTATTTGCAGATGACGTCTCAGTAATAGTCACAACAAATAAAAATATACCACTGATGAAACATATTATTCACATTAATGAAACGATCTTTAAAGTAACTCAATGGGTAAGTAATAATTATTTAACAATAAACTTGAGTAAAACGCCATATATAAATTTCAATAATATAAATAATAATTTAATAAATATTAACTATAATTGTTACGGCCAGCAGCTGCTTATCTAACAGTAGCGTCTCCGGGGCCCATAGAGGGAGAACCTACAAGCAGATGTTGGTAGGGCCTCCTACAGGCCAAAGGTGGAAAGTTTCTAATTACAATAAACAATCAGGGGGGAGCGTTCTATTCTATTAAACGGAGCTTACTTACCTCTATCCAAGGCGACTGGTCCCTCAGGATTCGGTCAGGTCGCATGCGGTTGTATAGTGCTAGGAAAGTAAGGGTCAGTGATGTGTATCTGGGTGTGGCTGGTAGTGTTATTGACCTTATTAGACCGTTACCCTCTGCAGCAGTTCGGACCTCAGCACCTCTCCACCTCACGTCACTTTCTTCGTTAGTCACGATGACAGTCCAGTAACTCTGTCGTACGATGTCGTACGACCTTACAGAAGCCACGTTTCGCGTGGCCACAGTTATTTCTAGAATATCAAATACCGCACTAGTAGCTAATACAGTCGAATCCACTTATACGAACTCAGCGTTAAACCCAAAAGTCCCGGGTGAAGCTCTCAGCAAGGAATACGCGCTACAATTCCTAGACAGTATATTTACTAGACGCGCCTACTATTCCGAGTTCCCGACAAAATGACAGCGTGTCATCTAAAGCATCGCTGAATTTGGATTCTTATTTCTTCTCGCGCGTTTTCGACACCCACCACTCAACACGCTCGGCCGATCTTCATCCCGTATCGCGCCGAGCCGAGTGCCATCTAGCGTCGATTCTTGACATTAGCGCTTTGGCGCGAACAATAATGGACAAACTCTTTGTATTGCTACTAACGTGACATTCTTAGGTATAATTATTGACAAAGAAAGTGGAAAGTACAAGATTGTAAAATACGAGGGTGGATTGAAAAGTACTCGGCCTAACACAGATCCATTCAATTCTAAAAATCAAATCTACCCACATTATTTAGTTCAGTTCAGACTAGTTCATTGTGTGAAGTTCGAAACGTGTGCGATAATTAGTTGTGATTTTATAAATTTATTAACAAAGTAATCGGACATAATTTCCGCGAATGGAGCAAATCAAGCAGCGTGCCGTCATTAAGTACCTCCATAAGAAGGGGCTATCATCAAAAGCCATCCATGATGACATGGTCAGTACATTAGGCGATTATGCTCTGTCATATTCATCCGTCAAAAAATGGATAGCAGAATTTAAGCGTGGTAGAGAGAGTGTGAAAGATGAACCCCGCTCTGGAAGGCCTTCGACGTCAACTACTGACGAAAATATTAAAAAAGTACTTGATTTAATAATGGGAGACCGCAGATTAAAAATTAGAGAGATAGCCGAGATTATAGGCATCTCTTATGAACGAACTCAAAACATCATTGTCAACGAGTTGGGTTTCCACAAGGTGTCTGCGAGGTGGGTTCCGCGACTGCTTTCAGTTGAACAAAAAAGGACGCGATTGACTATTTCACGCGACTGTTTGGAGTTATTTGAAGCCGATGCAGATGATTTTTTGAATCGTTTTGTTACTCTAGACGAAACATGGGTTCATTACTGTACACCGGAAACAAAACAACAATCAAAACAGTGGAGAAGACCTGGTTCACCACCCCCTAAAAAGGCTAAGTCGATTTTGTCGGCAAATAAGGTGATGGCTTCAGTATTCTGGGACTCGAAAGGTGTGATTATGATTGATTATCTTGAAAGGGGTCAGACTATAAACTCTGATTACTACTGCACCTTACTACGTCGTTTACGAGAGGAAATAAAAGAAAAACGTCGAGGAATGCTCAGAAGAAAAGTCCTGTTTCATCAAGATAACGCCCGTGTTCACACGTCAGTACAGTCAATGGCTGAAATTCACAACTGTGGCTTTGAACTGTTACCGCATCCGCCGTATTCACCTGATCTGGCACCATTAGACTTCTTTCTGTTCCCTAACCTAAAAAAGCACTTGGGAGGTCAAAGATTTTCGACAAACGACGAGGTCAAAGCAGCTGTAGACGCATATTTTGACTCTAAGGAAGAATCATTTTTTTTCAACGGTCTAAATGCTTGGAAGGGGAGGTGGCAAAAGTGTATTGAACTTGATGGTGATTATGTAGAAAAATAAAAATATAACTGATTTAGTATGTGTTCATTTTCTTGGTTAGGCTGAGTACTTTTCAATCCACCCTCGTATATTATAATAAAGTAAACAGGTTAACGTATGCGCTTTATATACTTACAAAAGTGGCAACAAAACAAACTGCACTTTTGACATATTTTGCATATATTGAGTCGGTTATCCGATACGGGATTATAATTTGGGGCAACAATGCAGAGATTAATAGTTTTTATTTTACAAAAAAAATGTGTTCGTGTCATTTATGGTGTTGGCCAAGGTGTCACATGCCGACCTCTATTCAAGACACTGGAGATCTTACCCGTGCCTTGTTTGTATATATTAGAAGTTGTTAAATTTGTAAAACAACACAGGAAGAGTTTTCATAAACTTAATAAGGAAGCGGTATCGATGAAAACGAGATACCCAGATAAGATAGTATTTAGCGATATATCAAAAAGTAAACGCTTTAACAAAAGTTGTTACTGGATGGGGAAAATAATATCCAATAAAATACCACAGACAGTCAGAGATCTTCCTGTACAAAAATTTAAAAAAAATTATACCAGTGGCTTCTTCAAAATACATTTTACTCGGTAAATGAGGTTTTAAATTACAAATGACAACTTTTTATAAGACTAGCTCATAAATTGACAATTTTATTATTAACTGACATGGTATTTAATATTGTTTAATTAAATTTTCTTTGTTTGTTATTTTTTAATTGCAATTTTGACATTTTAATATAATGGAATGGATTGTTTATTGTTGTTGAATTAATGATTGATTATGATATGTTACTTTTATAAAACAAAACTTTCAAAAAATAAACAAATTAACAAATTTTAATGTCTTCATTACATACTTAGTATGTAATACATGGTATATAATAGTATCTCATGTAACATATACACAACAAAGCAAATAAATAAATAAGATACTAACGTATAATGATTCTAATCACTAAAATGAGTTTTGCATTAAAATATTCATCCTTAGCTATAAATCTTATAAATCGTTTAACATGGAGGCAAAACACTGTAGAGGGATGATATAAATAAAGCTAGCGGGCGTAAGAAGGCGAGTGTAATAGCTCGTTATATTGTTAGGTGGCCCGACGATGCGTAGTCATTTCTCACAATGGGCCGCGATCATTGTCGGCGTGTGTTCGCCATTAAGCAGTCAGCATCCCAACGTGACGGGGGCTGGATTGAGAATTGCCGTATCATCGTTTTTACAATGGGTACACTAATTTTAGTTGTGCTCTGCTACAGTTTTGAGGGTAAGGTAAACAAACGATTCAGTACAACGCACGGAATTAAGGACAAATCTGTAACCCTGTATAGGAGGGTTGGTTGTGGGGAATTTCTACTACATAGATAAAATAGATAATTAGTTGATATTATTTTTTAATACAAATATGCTATATCCATAAAAATACGCACAAATTGTCTTAATAATTCTCAGTACCTTGCTCTTGCCTCAGCAAGAAGAAGACCTCAGTCTCTAATTGGGATGCCTTTTGAACAAAATTAGAGTGACAAGTGAATAACTATTAGGCCATCTGTTACGACTATTTTATCTACTAAGCTTCTTACCGCAATAAACAAATGTGTGGTCTTAGCATAACCATGCTTCATGTAATGAACATCAGCATAGGTACTTTTCTTGTCGGCATAAATAGCTAGTAGGGTTGGTGCCACCGAAGCTAGACGGAATCTTACACAGAAAAGAAGTGCTACTCGTATCACTTTGTAAATATTTCAATTCACAATGTACGAGTATTTATAATCGTTCAAAAATAATATCGATCGATTCATTGGTTAACACCTAAAACTTTATGCAGTTGAATTTTGTTCTTTTAAAAGTAATTGTTAGATACGTATTATTTGTAAATTAATTGTGAATAAATTATTCTTTACATACTTTTACTGATTTACATTATTACGGAACTTTGTTTTCTCATAAATCATGTAACCTAAAATAAGATTAATAAATAAAAAAAAACATCGGCGTTATATTTGATACTGGTACATTTACACAATACGTCGATTTCCACCAGTTAAAAAATTTAGTTTCAAATTTACGACCTATTTCTGCCACCTTCCAAAAAGGAGACGGTACTAAATTCGACTGTATGTTTTTTATTTGTGTTACCTCATAACTTTTTACGGGGTAAACCGATCTCGATGATTACACTGACGATCTTGAGTATGTTTACAGACTTCAGACGTTCATGCTTCAGACTTCCACTCTTTTCTACCGACTTTAAAAAGGAGACGGTACTCTATTCGACTGTATTTTTTTTTTTGTGTGTTACCTCATAAATTTTTACTGGGTGGACCGATTTCGATGATTATTCATTTATTTGAAAGCTGATACTTCTCGTGTGGTCCCATATGAATTTGATCAAGGTCAGACCAATAGTTATTGAGTTATTCTTAATAACTTAAATTGAAGTCGGCTGTACAAAATTTTTAATTTTAATAAATTATTGGTAAATAGGTATTGGTCTGTTAGAGTAAAGTCAGTATTTTTTATTCACATGTCACATCATAGTCCTACATACGCCTTAATTTGAATTTGTCACGTTAAGGAAAATAAACAATAAAAACTTCATAGTCAGCTTGTGCCATTGCAATAATATAACCACAGACCAACAAAAACTAAAAACAGTATACCTACCAGTACAAGCAAACATGATAACAATAATTTGCCAAGCGTGGTAATTCCATGGTGGAGGATTTATACATAATTTATCAATGTAAATATTATGCTATACAGTTACATTTAACGGCTTTTGTAAAGGCGATATAGCATTTCTTCTGTGCCCGTGACTTATAACCGCTGCGAAATGCTCCCATCTCGTAAGAATCGAAGGGGGAGAGCACAAAAAATGTTGTGGTGTTTGATAGTTGACAAAATAACCATATCCAAGTTATATTGGCATTTAATAATGGAATCCATTATTACCTGCCAGCTCATACGGTACCTTGAGGATCACCAGCTGATTAGTGACCGCCAATACGGTTTTCGTCGGGGTCGATCAGCTGGTGATCTGGTCTACCTGACCCATAGATGGGCGGAGGCAGTAGAGTCCAAGGGGGAGGCGTTGGCCGTTAGTTTGGACATTGCGAAGGCCTTCGATCGGGTTTGGCACAAAGCGCTTCTTTCGAAACTCCCTTCCTATGGGCTTCCCGAGAAATTGTACGATTGGATCACCAGCTTCCTTGCAGGTCGGGCTTCATCAAGGTCGTTGTAGACGGTGCATGCTCCGACTACAAGCCTATTAGTGCTGGTGTTCCACAAGGCTGTGCGCTATCACCAACGCTGTCTTCTACATATCAATGGTATATTGCAAACTGGTAACATTCATTGCTATGCGGATGACAGCACTAGTGATGCTGTATACACCGGCCGTGCCAATATTTCTCGGGAAAACGTCGCCGAGTACCGGAACAAACTTGTGTCTGAAGTCGAGGCTTTGCTGAACAAAGTTTCGGATTGGGGGCGACTAAATCTAGTCCAGTTTAATCCTCAGAAGACACAAGTTTGCGCGTTTACCGCTAAAAAGAACCCCTTTGTCGTATCTCCTCAGTTTCAAGGCACTGCCATTCTTGCCTCAGCCAGTATCGGAATCCTCGGAGTCGACATATCGAGTGACGTGCAGTTTCGTGGTCACTTGGAAGAGAAGGCCAAATTGGCCTCTAAAAAGCTTGGCGTGCGCAGCAGAGCGGGACAGTATTTCATGCCGGCACACCGCCTGCAACTTTACAAGGCGCAGGTTTGGCCTCACATGGAATATTGTTCCCATCTCTAGACAGGGGCTCCCCAGTGCCAGCTCCTTCCACTTGACCGCATCCAGCGCAGAGCGGCTCGAATCGTCGACGACCGAGTCCTTTCCGATCGGCTCGATTTATTGGCACTGCGAAGAGATGTTGCATCCCTTTGCATTTTCTTTCTCATCTACCACGGGGAGTGCTCTCAGGAATTGTTCGTATTAATCCCAGCCACCAAATTTCACGAACGCACATCGTGGCAGAACTCCCGATACCATCCACGCCATCTGGATGATTGGCGGTCCAGCACTGTGCGATTTAGAAGATGTTTTCTTCCTCGCACGACTTCCTTGTGGAATCGATTACCATCAGCGATTTTTCCGGACCGATACGACTTAGGGACCTTCAAGAAAAGAGCGTACTCCTTTTTAAAAGGCCGGCAACGCATCTGCAATTCCCTCCCTGGTGTTGCAGTTGTTCATGGGCGGCGGTAGTCACTTACCAACAGGTGAGCCGCATGCTCGTTTGCCCCCTCTACTATAAAAAAATATCGAAATAGTCCTTAAGTATATAGCGTTTTAGGTAGAATACCAGGACTACATTGGAACTAAAACTTAATTGATTACAGACTCGGTATTTAGTATTATTAAATTTCATGTAACTACCGTAATTACCTGATTATTACTGTTAATACTACTATACTACTTACTATAATGTAACGCTGTGAACGCCAGCCGATTATTAATATTTTTTTAATAAAATTGAAATGAAAAAGACACAGTCCACTTGATGGTAAGTGGCTACTGCAACCCATGTACACTTTTTTATAGCATAATGGTGACAGGCGAGCACACAGTCCACCTGATGGTAAATGGTTGCTGTGGCCCATAGACATCTACATCTATCCTAGTTTTCGAATAAAATGCAAATGCGTTGTCAGCCGTGAGGCCTAAGATGGAATGCCTTTTTTCCAGTAAAAAACGGTCTCCGGTTCTCTACACTCACCAAACGAAACACAGCAGCATTAAGCTGCTATTTACGCTGGTATTCTGTAAGAGCTTGGTCCATCCTCGGTCGAGCCGACCCATCATTAATATAGCTGTAGCATGGCTCTACCTACCACATACAAAACCTGCAATCAACTTTAAATGAAGAAAGATGCCTTGTCACCACCGAGGACTAAGATAATCAGCCTGTAATCATACTAGCTCTCTTAAACCCTTCTGACCGCCGGCTTCAGAAATACGGAAGAGGGTGGTAACTACCCCTACCTAGAAGAATATCAAGTAGTACACATAACTAGCTTCTGCCCGCGGCTCCCGCGGCGTGGATACTGATTCGCCTACATATATAAATTTTTACGCTGGAAATTTAGCCACGAACAAATACTTGATGAACACATATTACACAGTTTCCACTGAATATTAAAAGTTTACACAGGAATATAAACGTGAAAACCTTTCAGTTTTCATGACAGTGGAGCCACGGGCAGAAACGAATTTACATAGAATGCATAAAAGATATTGTAATGATTGTCGATGTGTCTAAACCGTATCTATGTCAAAGATAAAATAACCGGAAATTGGAAGAAATTCGACAACCAATAAACAAGTACCTAAAAAAGCAATTACCATTATTATTACAACCCACACAAACAATATTCATTTATTTGATCACTTCCCCTACGTGAAATCGCCTTTTTGAGACAATGCAACTGTTTAATTTACAACTCAATTGGTTCGTGCGCGCGTCGGGCGCCGGCGAGGCGTTTGCGACCCCTCGCTAGTCCCTTGTCCCTTCTCAAAGAGCCCCACTTCGCACGAGACCATATCGATCACCCGAACACGCTGCACTTTAATAAAGAAGGTCAAGTCTCTGGCACTGTATCGATTCTATGTTCTGTAGGCGCCTTTTAGCGTTTATGGTAAGTTAAGCTTTCTTCAAATTTTACGGGTGCAGTTGGTAGACAGTATTAGGTAATAAATAATAATTCCTTCCAAAGGCGCCTACTACACACTCGATAATTATCACGATATTTGGATCGTAATCTAAGATTACGATATTTATCGAGTGTGTAGTATAGCATATCTTGGATCCAAAAATCCAACGATCTGTATAAAGTATCGTCGATAAATATCGAGTGTCTAGTCTTTGGTCGATATTTATCGTCAGTATTCATTGTCAGCGATGGTGGAGGACGCGCTTCTTGAAATGCAGTAGCGGCGCCAGCCGTGCCTCAAACGAATGACCAAAAAACCTTGAAAGAATTCACACGAGAGAGACGTGTAAAGAGAAAAATATGGATGGAGCCAATGCTTCATCCATTTTTTTCTCTTCATACGCCTTTTTAATGCTATCGCTAATACTGGGTGTCTCAAAAGAAAGTTCACATTTAAATCTTTTTTTAAAAGAAAAGTCTTAGCTTTATTGAAAAAATTGTTATTTTATATTGAAGTACACTGTTTGGGAATTTATTTTTTAAAAATAACATTGTCCAAATGTAAACCGTTGCGCTCTCGGCATTCATTTAGTCGGGCACTAAAATTGCCTATGACAGCTCGGCAGGTAGTCTCCGTGATGGCTGCCATTTCATGACGGATATTTTCTTTTAATTGTGCCAGGGAAGTCGGTTTATTAGCGTAAACTTTTGATTTGACATAACCCCACAGGAAAAAATCCATAGGCGTTAAATCGGGACTCCGTGGAGGCCAATTTATGTCACCTCGCCAGGAGATTAATTTGTTCGGAAAAATTTCTCGAACTCGAGGCAGAGATCTGTTGGACGTGTGTGAAGTTGCTCCATCCTGCTGGAACCATGTTCTTTGGTTGTAACCAGGAAAGTTTTGCAGTTGGGGTACGAAAAACTCGTCTAACATCTCCACATAACGCTCTGAATTCACTGTGAGTGTGCGTCCGCTTCCATCTTCAAAAAAGTAAGGGCCGATAATTCCTCGCGCCGACATCGCTGCCCATACGGTGACTTTGGGTGAATGTAGCGGTTTCTGATGTTTTTGTTTTGGGTTGGTTGCACTCCAGTAACGACAATTTTGCTTGTTTACATGCCCATTCAGGTGAAAATGGGCTTCATCGGAAAACAAGATGTTGGTGAACGTTGGAAAGCGCTCAATCATCTGATTTACAAAGGCAAGCCTCTGACCAGCATCTTGAGGCTTCAGTTCTTGCACTAACTGAATTTTGTACGGGTGCAGCTTTAAATCTTTGTGTAAAATGCGGCATAATGAAGATCTGTGCACATTTAAAGCAACAGCACGCTTCCGAATCGAGAGGTTTGGATCATCTCGAATAGACTGAGTAACACTGTCCACGTTTTCGGCTGTTCTTGATGTTCTTGGTCGCCCAGATTTTGGTTTCTCCAGAGTTGACCCAGTCTCTTCAAACTTCTCAACCCATTTTGCAATGAGACGAGTGCTAGGCGCATCATTTAAGTGACGAATATGTCGAATACTGCAGAATTTTCTACGCGCTACAGTCGCCGAATTACCGTTTTTGTAAAACTCACGTACGCACAACGCACGGTCCGCACCAGAGAAACGCTCCATAGCGACTAAATTCCCAAGAGCCAGACTACCGACTGACATACCTCCCGCGCCCCTCAGAATAGTTGCTTTCGCGTAATAAGATAAGCAAATGTGAACTTACTTTTGAGACACCTTGTATAATAGCAACGCGAGCTTTATTTTTATAGTCACTCATTACGTTACTGGCATCGAATTATGGAACGTACACGTCTTTAGTGAATGAAATCTACCGTTGTACTGACGCGATTAGTATCGAGTGTGTAGTATGTAGATTCGATCCAAAATATTGCAAGATAAAAATTACGTTAAATATCGTGATAATTATCGAGTGTGTAGTAGGCGTAGTAGGCGTTATCGTGGAAGTCTGTAGTTTCTGACACCCCCACTGCGTGACGAGCATGAGAGTTTATGTTTATGTTTAGGTGATAACTTTTTTGATGCAACTTTCGGAGATTAAACACATTTTCTCGGCACGTATACTTCAATTTTGAAAACAGTTTTGTCAGTGATAATATATGGACGGATCGGGAGTTCTGCCGCACATCGCGGCCGAACTCCCGATACCATCCACACTATCTGGATGATTGGCGGTCCACCACTGTGCGATTTAGATGTTTGCTTCCTCGCACAACTTCCTTGTGGAATCGATTACCACCAGCGATTTTTCCGGACCGATAGGACTTAGGAACCTTCAAGGAAAGAGCCTACTCTTTTTAAAAGGCTGGCAACGCATTTGCGATTCCCCTGGTTCCCCTGGTGTTGCAATTGTTCATGGGCGGAGGTAGTCGCTTACCATCAGGTGAGCCGCATGCTCGTTTGCCCCCGCCTATAAAATAAAACCACGTCGTAGATCCATATATGTGGTCCTTCATTGTTGTTAGTATGAGGAAGCTTAAAATCGCTTAGCTGGTGAGGCTTATACTCTGACTTTATCCGCGTGATAGACTTCTTAAAGAGGATATCCGCATAGAACTCCGGACTCCGTCACTACATGTCTTAGATTTTCTAAATGAAGTGTAGAATATTACACATCTGATTTATTAGAATTATGTTTTAGATGTGAATATATAAGATTGTTACGTTAGTTATTTTCCTAGGATTATCACTAAGTAGTTTTCAAAATGTTTGACGTTTTCAACTTATATGTAAGCACATAGGTTCTTGTTCTTCAAGTATTGCGACGAATTCCATCGATTTTATAATCCATGGGTATTTAAGTTCCGATACGTTTGCCGAACTCCCCTCGGATTCGGTTGTAAGCTATCCGGTAACTTTCATGCAACAACGGTAATATGCATTTCGTGAAGTTACTTATGTTATTTAGATTGATTCCTAAAGAATAATAAGTATATATAATATAATGTAAGTAATATATTTTATTGTGATAATCATTAATATTCCGTAAGAAAATACATATTTTATGCATACTATGGTTTCATAAAGATAAATTACCTTAGCCGAAGAAATATGACATATGACATAGCTCAGCTGTTGAGTAGTGACAATCGCTTTTCTCGTTTTCTCGAGTGGCAGCCGACGCCGATGCCGATGCATGATGAGTGTAGTGTTAGGCGCCTCTTCGCTAAATACAGTGTCAACCTGAGAAAACTTGCAGGAATGTTTTAAACATTGTAAAACAGTACTTGACCTCTTTCCATCTGATGGTAAGTGGATTGCAGCCAAAGATAGTAAAGCGCGCTGACTTAGATTTTGTAAATTAAGTGTACAAAGCCATTGAAGACACCTACGTTGTAATCGGATTTAAAGATAGATGATGGCAAATTATTCCACTCCATTGCTGTACGAATTACGAAAGACAAAGCAAATGGTTTCGTTCTGTTGAGTTGTATGTCGACAACAAAAGGGTGGACACTGGTCGAGCGTCTTATTGTCCGATGGTATGTTAGAAGGGAGAGGTAGGTAGGTAAGCAGCTCGGTCCAGCTAGGACACCAGATCGGTGTCTCGGCTGGACTCAACAAACCGCCCAATGTCAAGGGAAGCCTCAACCCACAGAAACTGAAGGCGGTCGATGTATTCCAGTGATATATCCTGGAAACAAGGGGCGGAGCCAAGGTGAACTTGATCCTTTTTGTAGTGACAGAGAGCGTACAGAGAGACTTCAATGATCTAGGGAAATCCGACAAGAGATAAAACGACGGGTATTAGGTCTCGTATCGCGTATCAAAATACGTATCGACGCATCGGATACGGTATTATAACGGCCTATCACATGATCTCGTATAATTTTGCGTCCAACTATTGCCGTCATGGAACACTTAAGCGCCACGCGACGATGATACGATATCCCAAGATGATCAAATGTGGTCTCGGCCTTAGCTGTAAAGCACACCTTAAACATTTGTACACGGTTGTAATGAAAGTTAAGAACAACACTAAAGAAATCGCGTTAAATATTTTTATGATTTATTAGTACAGAAATTTCTCTCGTATCGATTTTGATGATTGTCAAGTTGATTTTATGCCTAACTTGCCTCCACTAACAACAACTAATCTTATCCCTAATAACCGTGCCGATAGACAGACTTGGTAATATTCCGATTACATTGTATAGTTCCTTGTGGCAGAATTTTCACGTTTACTATTTTCGATATAATATTTTTTGGCCATTTTATTTTTAAACCTTTATATTAAATGTATTTTTTTAAACTATTCATACAAATTTTTACAATGACTCAGCATTGAATCAATTGTCTACAGGTGACGCAAATTACAAACCGTACGTGACGGCACAGCCGGAGATTGCGCTTGTGGATTTGGATGGCGATGAGGACTTCATCGTGGTTGCGTGCGACGGGCTGTGGGACTTCGTCAGCGAGGATGAAGTGGCGATCGCCATCTACTCACAAATTGCTTCGGACTCGGGTGAGTACCTACTTAGATAAAATTAAAATTACACAGTTTTTTT
The DNA here is from genome assembly GCA_033319125.1 of Parnassius glacialis. Taxonomy (NCBI): domain Eukaryota; kingdom Metazoa; phylum Arthropoda; class Insecta; order Lepidoptera; family Papilionidae; genus Parnassius; species Parnassius glacialis. The sequence continues at coordinate 40,109,241 of JAVANC010000016.1, forward strand.
GTCTGCAAAAGCATACATAAAAATATACGAGTACGTACGTTTTATATACGACTTGAGGTTTTTACAATCCTATAAATTCACGGACTCATGTCATCATACGAGTTTTAAAGGTAGTTAAAGACTTTCACTTTTAGAATATTATTTTAACACGCTTTTATTAGCTTCGCATGTATCTATCTATCTATGTATCTATGTAACGGAATCTTTTAATGTAATTTTCACCAACTTGTAGACAGTCGTTTGACATGAAAATTTGCATTTTTATCGAGTATCTCGTATCAAGAGCCGATGACAGTACATTAATTTAATAACTTAATCCTACTATTCTGATCAGGATCACTAGGATAAAATAAAATAATTTTATCTTTAGCGTTGTACTGTCAGATAGTTGTTTGTTAAATATTAACGTAGTTTCCGTTCGATAGTTCGGTTATCTCGAGTTGCAGGTAGGCGAACTATCAAAACTAGTAATCACGCCGGGCACTAGCTATCACCTCGTGGCCGTTAATTACGTGATTGCGCGAGAGAATATATGTATGTATCTTAAATTAGAGGAATTAAATTTACTTACCGAGAAGCTCGTACTCACAATCACTAATTAATTGGCTTTCGTTCTAAATATAGTGGTGTGTAATGTTGTATGTGTTACTGTATGTATGATAGTGTATTGCCGAAAACACTAGCTATTATAAAAATTAAAACTATTTAAATTGATAATGCGGTAGGAGCACAACAAGGTGCAACAGCGGGTGCGGATTAGCGAAGACTATATTGAACTAATGACCCTTTTCCTTTTGAAGGTGAAGTGGAGTGACAATTTTTACTCACACCACCGCCATCTATGATAAATACGAATAGGTTAATTCGAGCGCATGTTCGGCGCGACTAACTAGCTTAATATTTAACTTAGCTTAATATTTTAGCTCGACTACCTTGTTTAACAACTATAAACTTTTTCAAACTATAATTTATTTATTTATATTTGACTTCTGCTACTTATCAAAGGCACATTAATTATTATGTTACTTCATTGCGAACAACTTTTGCTCCGTTTATATAGTGTTCTGATGGTACTCGATAGTAATAATATTTTTTGACTCTCGAGGTTACGCACGCTAAAACAATGTTCATGTGCACCTACAGTGTACAAGTAAGACCAACCCTTTTTATTGCTAGATTAATATTAATTAAATAATTGTTCCTAATCTGGATGTTAGCCCATGTGCAATTATTTATGTGTGTTAACCTCAAACCTAAAATCAACAAATTGTTTTTTTTTTGAAGGGGGTAAACGTGCATGCGGCTATGAACTACTTTGAACTGTAAACCATATTTTTTAGTATTTATTTTTATAGAACTGAACTGACAAACGAACTTATAGTCCACCTGATGGTAATGTCCGAACGGTCCTTGAACACCTGTAGCTAGGGTTACCATATCTCAGGATTTATACTGAGATTTCAGGATTTTTAGACTCTTCTCAGGATTGCGGCTGGATTTTGCAAATCTCATGAAATCTCAGGATTTTTAGAACTTTCAATATAATACGACTTACATTTTAAAGACCTGTTTAATAAAAAGTTAAACAAACTAAAAATAATTTTCCTTTTGTAATAATTCCACAATTAAAATCAAAACTTATTTATCCAATATCCAAGTAGGTACTTAAACAATTTTATCATACTTAATATGTGAAGATAAGATACCTTTTTAAGTAAGGTTTTCTTCTCAAACTGTAAAAATCTTTTTTTGTAAAAAGATTTTTAAATGGAAATCAGGCCTCTTCTCCGGACTTTTAATTTTTTCATCTGGTAACCCTACCTCTAGGTCTAGCCAACTTCAAACAAAGGAACCTAAAGACGCGATTGTGAAGACTGAGATAGAGTGCCTCGTAGCCTATAATTATAATGGCTCAATATACTCTTCAGACGAACACACAGTGCAAGCAAGAGGGTCAGGTGCATACCCTGGTGGACGGAAATTCGTCCATACGCTGTATATAATAAATATACTAGTGTAACCAATTGTAACGGTTTGCACGTACATAATAAAAGTACATAATTTTGTTTAGACAAGGATTACAAAGCATTTACGCAGCTAGCGGTTCTTTACGGCATACATTTTACAAAATCAAAGTGACCTTCTATTATCGCCAATTTTCCACGCAGCGCAATTAATTTTTATATTTCGATCAGACTCCATTGTGCGCATGAAAATAGCACAGAGGCTTCAATTCAATACACACGTTGAACTTGACCGTGCCGGTTATCAATGATGAGTCACGTACACAGGATAGAAGCGTTTTCAGCAATAGCAACAGCGTTAGCGATAATGCATTCAAACCGCAAACTGCCCATTATCTTCATTGTTGATCAAATTGCGCTGTCCCATTGTTGCTCTATTAGATCGTCACATCTAGCATTTATTTATTACGAGCGGTCGAGGGCGACGTCTCGCGTCATTTTAATAAACAAATCTATTAAATTGAATCTACAAACATTTTAACATATTATTTAAATAGATTTAGATAATTTAGTATATTCATTGTTTGATAAAACATTGGATACGACGATGATACATAGGGTATTACACCCCATTATGCAGTTAGAAAATTTTGGCACATTGAGGCTGATGAAGATTTCTAGCCTTTCGGTACTTGGTAGTATAAACAACTCGTTCACGCTAGTCGTGAAATAATTAAACCGGCGATGAGGAGCAGCTGTCCGGTACTGCGATCGTCAATTCCACTGCTAAGCGTCACGGTTAAGGCGCCCTTTTATCTAAGGAATCTCCTTATAAAAGGGCGTGTTGATGATAAAATGAAATAAAACAAACTGTGTGTGAGGTATTAATTTTTTTTAAATTGGCCCATGTAGCACTTATTACCCTCAGCACCCTCGCAGTGCTATGGCGATGTGTCGGGACCACTCTCGAGTTATTGTCCTCCTCGGGAGTCACATTATTAATACTTTGGGGCTCCCGCCCCGAGCGTCCGCAGCCCCAGAGGGCCTGGGTCTTATAGGGGAACACCATCATCAAATGGAGGGCCGCAACAAACGCCTTGGCGACATCATCTCCGAACGGGATCTGTCCTCTCGCTTGCGATGCATCCAGGCTTCGAGAGAGAGAGAGTGCCTCCTAGAGACGTGCGCGCCACGTTACGAATGCGTTACTTCAGCTTAACAGCCTCATTTGGCCCACTATCGCCGCTCTGGCGAAGTACGCTGATCCGGTCCTACACCCTCGCATCCTTACCTGCCAGTATGTCCAGAGGGGAAAGCGAGCCAGGACTGTTGCCGCCTCAAAGGATTTGAACATGAGTGCAATTGTATATGTGAAGAAACGTGCGTACAGCATGTATTCCAGTAGCCAAAGTATTCCAGATGTCACTTTTATATTTAAACTTATTTTGTTATAGTTATAATAAAGCAACGCATTTAAATATTACTGTATCTCATGTTTAGCTCGTAGAACCGACAATTGATGAAGAAAAGGTTCCCAAGTTGGAGATACGATGGTAATGGATGTATACAGGTGGCTTGCTTTGTGCCAACCTGTTGGTCTTCAATGAACTTGGATAGCAATGAAAATAATGATAATGATAAGAACAACATCAAATCATATTATATATCCAATTGTTAGTTTTTAAAACACCACCTCCACAATTTTCTCCTATACCGCGGATGTGTTTATACATAAATTGCACATGGATAAGCATCCAGGCCCAAAACAATAAACGCTTGTGTCGTGTAGATTTCGAACCCACAGCTTGCAGCGCCGCATCCAAACGCTTAGTCATTGAGCCGACACTGTTTGTTAATGACGTAATTTAATATAATATTCAATTTACTACTTTTTTTTTCACTTTTATTTAATTTAGTTTTGTTCACGGCTAGTAGACGATTTAGCAACATAATTGATCGGCACGCGTCAAGTACGCGAACCATTTTGGGTTTCGTGATTGTCATAATGAATGTTTAAGAAATCTGAGTGCCTTTAGTCGTCCAAAATTCAAAGATCTTAACGTATGTGAATCTACACATGTGCCAATTATAAGAGACGGGGTGTCTACGCATTCTGGTACAGTAACTCGGGCGCCCTTAAGTCTGCGTAAAGTGTCTTTAATGGATCGCGACGCCCGGGGTTAAAAAGCTTTCATGTAGCTCAGTGCAATTCTTGCCGTTCTGTAAATATTAGGGCTTTTCATTGAGCCATTCTTGTGGGAACAGGGGTTAATCTCTGACACTTTTCAAGTGCTTGTTTCATATGAGAGTTGATTTTTAACAAAGAGGTTAAGATTTTCGTGGATTTTATTTATATTTTAATTTTGTTAAGTATACGAATGTATTTGATATGTTATTAATTTAGTATATCGACCAAATTGGCGATATATTGAAAGCTAGGCCAAATTACGAGTACCCTTGACCGACGAGCATGTATGCGGCGAATATACATATATGGACGTGAAGAAGGCGAAATAGATGTGTCAGGATCGTGTCAAATGGAAGACCGTTGTCTCTTTCTAGCTCTCTGGGTGACAGGCGTGAGTGTTTATATATGTATGTATTAATTTATGATAAGAATCACAAGCGGCTGCTTGTGATCAAGATATGGTCAAGATATGGTCTCTCAGGTATTACAAAATTCGGGTGAATCCGCACAGGATTTATTAAGAATGAATAAAAACTACCAATGTGATGCGTATGGTGTGATGCGATGTGTCCAAGCTGCAAAGCGTATTCGACGTAGACGTAGTAAATTTCTCCAAGAAGAAATACTTTAAAAACCCACATAATATGTTATAGAAGACAGTGAACCCAAAATGCATTCAATGTTGAAAGGCTTGTTTTGAACGCAATATATTGGCGACTAGCTCCCTGTCAGTTAATATGGCAGCAAAGTATTTGTTCTTGTTCAGTGCGACCGAGAAGAACTTTAGTCGGCATACATTGCCTACGCTGGTTAAATCGCACAGAACCTTAGCTCTAATGGTAAAAAATGGCAGATAAACCTACTTGACAATGTCTTTGCTTTGATTTGTGCATTTGATTTGCCCCTAGTACTTGTTTGAAGCGACTTTTAGAAACAGATATGGTGCCAAAATCCTAGTAGTTTGCCAAATTACTACTCGTGCACCAGAAATGCAGCCGTGCTGTACCTGGCAATAACAGACCTAGGTATATCAATCAAGTGGTCTTGTAAGATTTTGAAAAGTATAACTTTATCTGAACACTAGATACGACAATATTTTTTATTTCATCGTTTGTTTTTTCTTTGTAAGCTTTCTTGATAACGTCTCTAACAAATTACAATGTTGGGCTTTACGGGGGCTATCTAGCTAGGTCTCGTCTCTGAGAAAATTCCTTTTCTCTATGTTCTCACTCACAAAGCGACCTACTTGACTGGCTCGCGTAATATGAATGATAATTTTGCCACACACACACACACACAAAAACTGTAGTACCTATATTTTATTGTAAGTCCCGCTGGGTTTCTTGCTGGTTGTTCCCAGGACTGGGGTATTTTCCGAACCATTGGTAAATAAAAAATGACTTTCAATAAGTATTATGTAATAATCAATATTGAATAAAAAAATATTCTATTCTATTCTATTCTAATTTTGTGAACTGTAATACATATATTCTGGTCAAATACTAATTTGCAACCAGAATATAGGCATTCCCAGGAAAGTGTATTGTATTTTATATATAAGAATTGTATCAAATAAGCTGTGTTCTATTGTGTACCCGAGTGCTTATTAGTTGAAAGCCGAACGTAAAAAAGGATAACAGTGCACCGATTGGCAACGCCTTTTTTGTATTCTATAGTCTGCAATGATTCTTCCGTATTGTTCGTTTGTATTTTCATTTGTTATTTGTGCATTGATACAATAGGCGATTCGATAAATTTTCACCTCACTGCGTCTATTTCTTTAAAAACCTGTAACTTACCTGTAAAAATTAAACTGCAGCACCCTGGGTCGCTTAGTGAATCATTATTTTGTTTTTTAGATATTGTTTTTCAAAAGATAATGCTACATTAAGCGGCTCTAAGTGCGGCTTACTCTAAGTAAGACATACATCTGTCACAGACGCCAGTAAAAACAACCAACAATAAGCGTTATAAACTTATAAATCAATTGGCTACAACGTCCAGTTCTTTAGTCAGTGTTTGTCACAGTTGTGACAATTTGAAATTTGAATCGGGAGAATGATGATTTACGTAGCGCAATCTTCTAGCTACGGGCCACCGTCAATTAACTAATGCAAACGCTGTCCCGCGGCGAGACTGATTCATTCACACCGTCTTTAACGCTGTAATGCACACCGCCTAACAACAACGGGAAATGTCTACACATTTTATGCCATTCTTCGCCGATCTTTTGTTTGAATGGTTTTTGCGAAAAATCCAAAAAGCAAAAATAACAAAAGTACATTTTATGTTCCGTAACGATATTGCGTCCGTGGTCAGATATCAGTCGGGTTGCGGTCAGCACCGCGATTTTACGTCGTAATTGCGTCGGAAACAGGGAAGTGGGAAAATTGGATACTATGTCTTCACTCCCTCCCCCCCCCCCCCCTGTAACAGCCCGATCCGTCTAAAGTCTAGACCCTAATGGATCGTCGCGAAGCCTTTCTAATTACAAGCTTTGTCAGCCGTATGTTTTAAATACCTCGCTGTTCTGACGGTTGATGAATTACAAAACAATGAATAGTACATTTTGTTGCGACTTGTTTTCCGTTTATTTGTAATGTTCTATCGTGCAATTTCTAACACACGATGTGCATATTGCCATATATTGCCATCATCAAAATGTTTTTTAGAGAAACTTCTCTATGAATTGTATCATGAGTTGTTATAATATTTTTTTAAAAAAAAAACGTTACCCCCACACTAGGATTTTCTCCTGTTTGTGGAGGCAGTTTACAAACACAAATAGCACGAGGACAAACATCCCGACGTGGAACAATTATTTGTAGGTCATACAAATACTTGTTTCGTGCCGGATACGAATCCGCGCCTCCCAGCGCAGCAACTTATTGCTAAACCACTGCGCCACGGAGCCGTCAATGTATAATGTATTATTTGATATACCTTGATAATCAATATATTTGATTACCTTGATATTCAACGTGCAATGTATTATCAAGTTAATCAAATTGAAGTAATGAAATAAACTTGACATTTCACTCACATTTGCCCGTATTGAATTAAAAAAATGTATTACACATGAACAGACTTTCGTCGGCTTTTAAGTTACACTCGAGTGGCCACGAAAGGGGTTTATTGGATTATGAATTTTAAGAGCTTTAACAGACGGGAGGGCGGAGTTCGGGTCGACCGTCTGTCTCCCATGAGTTGCGTACATTATGTCCCTTCATTTAACTACCTGTAAATTCTTGATCTTTATTTTTGACTCGTTATGTTGGTCATATTTATTTTAACAGCTGACGCAACATGTTCGTTTTACAACTATTAGATTAAACGCTCTGTCTAATCAAGAAAAATTATGTTGTTCGAATCTCACGCTAAAAGTTAAAAGACTGTAGTAATAATAATGTCATCCAAACCGAATTTGCGTCACGGCGGCCAGCCTCAACGAAGACTAACGATCGGCGCAGGACAGGATTATAGTGCCCAAGTGTATGCGCAAGCACATGTGCACTCTCTAATCCCTCACTCTCGTAGTCGGATGGGACGGTAAACTGACACGACCGGAGAGAGATCGGGCGCAGGACCAACGGCTTTCGATTCTTTCCGAGGCACGGAGGTGCAACACCGACAACTTCCTGACTCCGGGCAGCTACTGAGAATTTCTTGACGGAAAAACTCAATAACTATTTTTTTTTGTTGCGAACCGGGATTCGAACCTGGATCTCATGATTAGTAGTCGCGCTTACAAACACTAGACCAACGAGGCAGTCAGCTGTAACTGCCTGCCTATATTAAATAAAACAAGTAAGTAGTTCATTTATTCATTAATTATAAATGCTATCAAAACTTCACTGCGGTTAATAGATCCCCATATATTGCCTCATAGCGGAGATATACGCCATTATTGCCACTCTTGATAGGTGGTTATCAGGAAAATGCTGCTGCCTGTAATTCTGGCTCCGTGGCGCAGTGGCTTAGCAATTGAGTAGTAGCGCTAAAGGCCTCGCATTCGAATCCCGCACGGAACAAGTATTTATATAGCCTACAAATAATTGTACCGGGTCTGGATGTTTGTCATTGTGCAATTTATGTTTGTAAACTGCTCCCACGGTACAGGAGAAAAGCCTAGTGTGGAGGTTATTAAATAAAAAAAAGAGTAAAAAAAAGAGTTCTCCCTATCGCCCCTTACCACACCCACGTGATGATATGGATAGTGGATTCTGTAAGACACTTAAATAAAATAAAATACTCGCCATGATCGTAGGTTTCCAATGGCGGCATTCTATTGTAGTAATATTTTTCATTTCTACTAAAATTTCTAAAGTGCACTCAGTGCGACAGTCGCTGATAAATCCATCTGAAACAATAGGCGAGTGGACTGTTTTGCTTTCGTAGTATTCACGAGTAGTAATTTATAATAAACTCCAGACATAATAATATAGTAATCTTTATGGTTGTGTATTAGTTAATTGTGTCATTTTTATTGTGGTGACTATAGTATCACCTACAGTGCAATACAATCGGCGATAACATTGTGTTGGTCGACAATTGATAAAGCGATACTGATTATGCCGCTCAGTGGACAGCACGCGGCCGCGTATGCTGCATAGGGGACCGTTTTATTAGAAGCCCTATATTACTTAGATATGAAGCCCGTTTATTAATCATTGTTCTTAGTTAATTGTATGATAACAAATAAATGTAAATTGCTTTATCTTTAAAATGCTTTTGTTATATTTGAAACTACTACCGCACTTATTGAATAAAACTTATTTTACGGATTTTATCATCTTTACTTACTTATACTTATACTTATCGTCACGCACATTCCCTGACGGGGTAGCCAGAGAGAACAGATCGCCAAGTGTCACGATCCTTACATACGTCTTTCGCTTCTTTCAGATTCATTATCTTCTTCATACATGCACGTCTAGGTATCCGAGTACTCTTGACCCTCCCCTCTTCGAGCAGTTTGCTCACATGGTCTTCGAAAGTTAGTCTCGGTCTACCTCGACACCTTTTAATATTAACTTTCGCGCTATATATTTTCTTCACCATTCGGTCTTCACTCATTCTCTCAACGTGCCCAAACCATCGAAGCACGCCCTTATCAATTTTAATTTAACTTACTCTACTGATTTTTAATTACCGGCCCCCGTGACCATGAGTGCCGTAAACCACCCGAAACGTAGGGAATTAAAAATAAGGTAGAATAAATTAGATTAAACTCTATAAAATCCGTAAAATTAATTTTATCCAAAGTCAAGTATTCGTGTAAATATAAGAAATCATTACATATATGATTAATATTTTTATTTTATTACCCTTGTGGTTATAATACTTCCTCCATATAGTTGTGCAGTTGTTGAATTACAAAATCAATCCATTCAACATTTTTTTATGATATTAAATTCACAAATAATCTTATGGCTGCTCACAGCAGTTCATGGATACCTGCGGCAAACTTCAGATAAAAGTTGGTTAAAAAAACCTCAAAGAACATATGAGACTACCTCACATCCTGTACGTTGACTGGCACTCCATATCATTAAAACAGAATGGAAACAGGAGATTATAGGTACCGCTTTTTTGAGATAGTTAAAGGGGTTTTTTACACAGACGCACTCTTTGGCGGAAAATAATCCTTACCACTACGAAAATTATTACATTCGACATAAATATGTGCATAAGATTTTAAACTAACTCGTATGATAGCATATAACATATTAGTTCGTAATTAATAGTGACAGTTTTACGTAGAGAAACTTACTCGTATACGCAATCGTCTCGGCGGTGTCACCGGATGACAGAGTACCGACGTGCTCCGCGGGTGCCCTTGACACTGATCAGTGCGTGGCCATTCTTTATCTGCTCTGCTTTCATTAATCTATGTATGATGATGATGACTATGATGCATAATTCTCAATCAATCTGTACGTTGTCTTAGTTTTTATCATTAGGTCTATCTTACATTATGCTTAAATTATAATCAATATTTAAGTATTTAAAATCGCATATTGGCCTCACTCGATGGATACAAGTGGCTCAGTACCCTTATTTGTGACATTCCTTGGGGTAGGCCTACGTTCTATGTTTGCCAATTTTTATTATTCGAACTTCATTTCCTCATTGTTAAAATAACTAAGTATACTTTAATAATTAAATGTTTGGGTAAGGTAACATTTAAGCACACTTTATTATCTCATGGATTTTCAGAAAAGCTTTATATTGATACCTTCGAATTTCATTGGAATTATATTAGAAAATGTCATACTCGTATAATGTTGCGTAATAGCGTTTAAAATTGTTACTAATTAACGACCACAACATTTTTAATTACATGTTATGCTTAAATTGTTTTTTAGCTTATATTTAAGAAAATAGCAAATTAGGAAACAGTCAAGATTGTGTGATGAACGGGAGTAATGGTATAATGCATACAGCATTGTCAAATTTTATTAATTTATTTATAATTTATTGATAATAGATAACACCTTTTATAAATAGGTTACAAATGGCAGACATAAAGCTTCACAGCATTTTTATTTAGTCAACTTTTAGTGTGAAGAAATATTGTGACTTATGCAAAATAACATTCATAATATTATGCTTACTCAATTTATCCATCCATCCATCCATTACAGTATAGCAAAGGTGCACTCTAAACATATGTAAGCCTCCCATAGATTTCCTCATAGGGATGAAAATATTTTATATTTTGTACGTGGTAGAGCCATGTTGCAGCTGTATTAATAGTATAGTTGTAGCACGAATGGGTCAGCTCGACCGGGGAAGGACCTCGCTCTCATAGAATACCAGCGTAAAATAGCAGCTTAACACTGTTGTGTTTCGAATGGTGAGTGTAGAGAACTGGAGACTCTTTTTACTGGAAAAGAGGCATTCTATCTTAGTCGTCACGGCTGACAACGCATCTGCATTTTAATTTGCAAACGAAGATAGATATAGATGTCTGTGGGCCACAGCAACCACTTACCATCATAGATTGTGAGGCTTGTTGAGAGATTGTGGGCTCGTTTGTCACTCTTATTCAATAAAAAAAAATATTGGCACTCTTAACAAGCGGATTAATAACCGAGCATTTTGTTATTTTGAGTTGTTATCAGAATAGAAGCTGCTGCACGTCTTGTTGTGTTTCTTTGTTTCCCTTTTGAATATGTACTTGTATTAATGCGATCTTTTACGCCACCCGTGTAGTGTAGTGATTGTTTGATATGAAACAAAGAGCTTATGACTCTCGATGTATGGCAGTATAATCAACTAGTTTACGCCAGGCGTGAAGTTACCAGACCGGCGATGGAAGGTAGCGTCAAAAATGCGAGACGTTTGGCACTGCGATCGTCAATTCGGCTGCCAAGCGTGACGACTAACGTAGATCTTCTGCTCCTCTAAACATCCTTTGATGGGGAAGGCCCATTACCAAATGTAGACTTATACAGGGTGACGAAGAAGAAGAAGAATGCGTCAAAATCTCTGTATAAAAAAATTATCAAGAGAGCTGGAAGATGGAACATACATTACGCATAACATTTTCATATTATCTATTTAATAACACTAGGAAATTATTAGCAAAGACACTTTAAAAGTAAACGTGTATTGGGTTGAAGAGAATAAAGTTCCACTTGTTAAACAAACCGTGCTCCGTATCCTCTATAAGTAGCTCATTAGCATCCGCTACGGACAATTTGAATGGCCCTTATGCGTAAGAAAATATTTTACTTTATGCAAAATGTTCGCTTTCTCCACAGTTACGACGGGTACCTAACTATAACTGCAACTTTAATAAAATAATAAATTTAATCGTCTTTGTAAGAGATTTTTATAGTTCTGTGCAGTTGGTTGGCGTAGTAAATTATTTTAAAATGTTTTATGCTCATCTGTACGAGAAAACTAATATTAAATATTAGGTTACAAAGAAAATTAAAAAAGGCAATTTTTTCTATTATACAGTCAGTCATTATATCTGATTACATATAATTAGCAAAAAAATAATAATATAATTTAAAATGCCAAAAGACGACCCAGAGATAAATCGATTTATTGCTGTTTTTTTCTTTATATTTGCTGTAACATGTCATTTATAAATTCAAGTTTCTTACAATACGTCAGTTGGGCAGTTGATATTAATCAGTGCACGAGCTGTTTCCTATAAGAACGTATGGCGGGTCGCGCTCCACATGATATGTCGGCCGTTCGGAGCATTCATTGCTGCGCGGTGGCGAACGATGAGGTTGTGGTTGCGGCGAATGTGATTTTTATACGTGGTAGAGCCACACTGCAGCTGTACTGTACTGAATGTAGGGTCAGTATTGTTTCACTTTTTTTTGTTCAAGTGTGGCTAACGAGCACACAGTCCACCTGATGGTAAGTAGTTGCTGTGACCCATGGGACATCTACATCTATCCTTAATAAAGAATCAAAATGGAGATGCATTGTCACCCATGAGGACTAAGATAGAATGCCTCTTTTCCAGTAAAAAGGGTCTCCGGTTCTCTACACTCACCATACGAAACACAGCAGCGTTAAGCTGCTATTTTACACTGGTATTCTGTGCGAGCATAGTCCTTCCCCGGTTGAGCCGACCCTTTCGAGCTACAACTATACTACTAATATAGCTACAGCATAATGCAGCTGTACTATGGTTGTAGCAAGGATGGGTTGGTTCGACCGGGGAAGGACCGCGCTCTCATCGAATCTCACTTCATGCTGCCTGTGTTTCGTATGGTGAGTGTAGACCCTTTAACTGGAGACGAGGCATTTCATCTTGGTCTTCAGGGGTGGTAGTGCATTTGTGTTTTATGTTTTATGTTTTATGGTCATCTATTTGTTGTCTCTTACGACCTATACTTAATAAAAACGTTATCTATGCGCCTCGTAGAGTTTATATAAATCAACTGGGTTGGTCACACCATTAGCGACTCACGGGCCTTATTTTGGCGAATAATTACGAAAAAACAAGAAACGTATGCGAATAAATTTATTGCGCGGCGAACCAACTACCTACAAAATATACGAATAGATACTTATCCTTACTGATTATATTACAGGCGAGTGGTTCCGCCGCCTACTACGAGGGGGTGCACTGCAATAAAAATGTATACCGCGGCTTCAATGAAGGGCCGCCGCCCTGGCAGTCGTTACGTGGCACGACCCTCCCTCGCTTTGATATCATTACTGTTATTGTGCCACCTCTGTCGGCCGCAAAAATTTCCACAGAAAATCCACTTGTAGTGCTCCAACGTACAACTGTTTTGTACATGAAATGGAGACTGTAGGATTTCCAAAAATATACAGTACACATCATACTCTTGCTGTCTGTGCCATTTGAACATTTAGAACTTGACCTGTTCTAAATGTTGAAATGTCATAACGGATCGAATAGGATTTGGTATAATAAACATAAGTTTCATTTTGTGTTTCACATGAAAGAAAAATAAATTATGGATAGCAAGCAGTCAGCGCCATCCAATTCATTGGACATTAATAATTTATCAGTCACAGGCACAACTACTACAGGCTGGTTGTATGCATTTATGCAGTAGCACAGTTATTTGGAATCATGAAATAAAATAAATGTTTTTAAATTTAGCAAAATAAGTTTTCTTTAATAATAAGACATCACTATATAATTGGATAAGTTTGTTTCATACGGCTATGTTACCAAAACTTGAAACCGACGACGGAACTAATATGAGGGGCAGAGTTGACTTCCTCAGTCCCTCTCTTTTATACACGACGCTTAGTAAAGGCTGACAAAAATCTCGTAATCCTTTCATTCGGATAACGAGGGATTATAGCGACGTTATTTTGGTTTCTCAATATGAACACTTTTCACCAGGTTGCCTTCGTCAAACGCTTTATGAGTCCAGGTTTAACAAAGAGAACATTTGCTTGGCTACAAATATTTAATTTCTTCCTCCGACTGGAATTTTTGTGTACACTCAAGTCAACTCTTTATGAAACTCAAGTAATTTTATAGTTTTGAATGTAACCAACAATTTAATGCGCCTTTTTGACTATTTGGTGGTATTAAAACGTTATTATTATGTAAATATTTTACAAATAGATGTTTTTTATAATGTTGTTATGCAAAATGTTTACTGACAAGGGAATATCAGATAAACTTTGTATTGAGACTAATAATAGCAATGCTAAATCCTTAAACGTAATAGCACATGAGTAAACAGCTATAGTCACCGGTGATACGTTATTTGGGAATATTGCACATTTATTTTTGTCTAAATGTACATCGTCATTTGGATCGCATCCAAGAAGGAACTATCATCTCTCCGGTTTAGTGTGCCACGTGGGTGGGCCACAGCCTCGATTCATCAACGGAAACAATGTCTATGAATTTTAGAATTTTCAAGCATAATCGTAATTTTCAACCGACTACTAAAATGAGGAGATATATAGAGGGTATATATAGGATTCAATTTGAATGTATGATTTTTTATGTGTGTTACCTCATAACTTTTTTCTCGGTGAACCGATTTCAATGATTATTTTTTTTCTTTGAAAACTCGTGCTTCCCATATAAATTTGATTAAAGTCTGGCCAGTAGTTTTTGAGTTATCCTTAATCATTTATATTGAAGTCGGTTGTACAAAATTTTTAATTTTACCACTTGTATAATAAAGAATTGGCAAAAGACGAGTCCATAATATGTGACAGTTAATGTTTTGACGCTTTCATCAACATTTGTTACGAGTACGTGCCCATAACTTTCGCGTCTGCATTAATTTTAATTTTTAAACACGGCTGTATTAAGTTTACGAACTTCCACTAAACGTTATCATTCGGTGAATCTCAACTTTCTTTGAACCTCGCTTTGTAAAGAAAAATAAGACTCTTGCCTTTTATGTAATTCCATTACCATTCAAAACGCGACGGGAACGTTAATTTGAATTGTTTTGGAATATCGGGAAGTGGATGCACGACTGTTCTCAAAGAGTTTTTGCATTGCAAAACGTTCTGTATATGGTGTGCGGGATTTCCTTCTTGTATATCGAAATTCGTTTTTGAACGCAAACCTGTATCGGTTAATTCCTCCGGCACTTGGACATTAATTTTATAATGTATTCGCTTTTATATAAAATTCTGTATATGTAATTTAACAGGTCCACTGGTTCGTAGAGTTTTGTATAATTTGACCTCAATTTAGTAAATTCTAGTCGGAGATATTTTTTTTTTCAATTTAGTAAATTCTAGTGGGAGGATATTCTTTATTTGTAACAATAAATTTGCAATAACTACATAAGTTTTTTTTTGCTGTACTTATATTGGAGATGCGCCAGATAAAGAGTAACCTTAACCGATGAGCATGTTTGCGTAGATACATATATGGATGAAAAGGAGGCGAGGTGTGTCAGTATCTTGCCAAATGAAAGTCCGTAGTGTCTGCCTACCCATTTGGATGACAGGCGTGAGTGTTTATGATTATGATGGACGTACTAGTACAAGCTGTAATGCTAATACAAGCTTAAAATTGAAAAATGAATAAGTAAAAAATGAAATCTCTTCGTAAAATGTGCGGCGTTACCATGGCCGACCGAAAGCGAAACGAAGAGATTCGCAATATGGCAGGTTTGAAAGATGACCTTATCACAAAAATTGATAAGGGCGTGCTTCGATGGTTTGGGCACGTTGAGCGAATGAGTGAAGATCGAATGGTGAAGAAAATATATAGCGCGAAAGTTAATATTAAAAGGAGTCGAGGTAGACCGAGACTAACTTTCGAAGACCATGTGAGCAAACTGCTCGAAGAGGGGAGGGTCAAGAGTACTCGGATACCTAGACGTGCATGTATGAAGAAGATAATGAATCTGAAAGAAGCGAAAGAGGTATGTAAGGATCGTGACCCTTGGCGATCTGTTCTGTCTGGCTACCCCGTCAGGGATTGTGCGTGAAGATAAGTTAAGTTTTAAGTTAAAAAATGAAATCGTGTGAATTCGAACCTTAGGGCCAGGACGCTTACCTAGATGAGGTAATCATTACTTTTGCAATCTTGTTATAACTGTTTTGTGGGAACTCATAATTTTATTTGTGCTTTTCATTCAGTTAACACCGTACGAATATAAACTCTGAACTTTTCTTATTTTGTAACATCAAATACCTATTAAAGACCGGTTCAGAAATTCATTATTATTACCACCAATATGTAGCATTACCAATATAAAACAAACACCATTTTATGACTACCATTACAGTCTATAAAAAGTCTACTGCTCACCATAGGCCTCCCCCGTAGATTGCCTCATAGCGGCGATATTTGCCATAGTTGCTACGCATGGCCAAGGGATTATCAACCGAAGTATTTATTAATTTTACTCAATTATTTTTAGGAAGATGCTGCTGCCAACTACCGTTTCAGTTTCCCTCTACCAAACATATATAACGTACAGTAATAACAATATATAATAATAATAAATAAATAACAATATATATCAATTTATAGCATCAGGTTAATTTTCGTGTACGAACGTATTAACGTCTCTTGTGTCATTAAACGATGGTTTATAAATGATTCTTTTTATAGGAGAGGGGGCGAACGACCATGCGGCTCACCTGATGGTAAGTGACTACCGCTGCCTATGAGCAACTGCAACACCAGGAGAATTGCATATGCGTTGCCGGCCTTTTAAATAGGAGTAGGCTCTTTTCTTGAAGGTTTATATGATGTTCACTAAGCTTTTAAATAATTTTGCTTTCGTCAGTCGTGACATACAAATAAACTATTATGTTGAATTTACATTACAATTTTTTTACCAGTCTGTAGAATTCTACTGCTGGATATGAGCTTCTCTCGTTAGAAGGCGGATTTGCTTTGATCGTGACGCTTGGCAGGTGGACTGACGATGCACCAGACGTCGCGTACCTTTTAATATGTCCCCGTGGCCTGTCTGGATTTTTTTATAAAAATAAAGTGACAAACGAACCGCTTCTGCAGCCAACGGACTCTTGCAGGCAAATTCAAACAAAGAAGGATACACCACATAGATGCGTTGTCATCTCCCAGGATTAAGATTGCCTCACAGCCTGTAATTATACTGGCTCTGTATATCCTTCAAACCGGAACAAAGCATTAGAGGCACTGCTGTTTGGCGGCAGGCATGAAGTATAGGCGTAGTAACCTAGTAGCCGTGGTAGCTCAGATGTTTAGCGCTCGCTATAAGCTTCACAGTACTCGAGTAACCCGGGTTCGATCCCCCGGCACCAATGAAATTGTTAATTGCAATTTTAAGTGCTGATTTACTACGTGCTCGACGGTGAAGGAAAACATCGTGAGGAAACCTGCATGTCTGAGAAATAAGAAAAAAAATATATTTCGAAGACATGTGAAGTTCGCCAACACGCATTAGGACAGCGCGGTGGACAATTTCTTGCCCTAAAACCCTCTCAAAAATGAGAGGAGGCCTGTGCCCAGCAGTGGGACGTAAATAGGCTGCAACTGTACTTTACTTTTTTCGTAACCTAGACGGTCTTCTAGCCAGAAAAGGAATCCTAACGACCGGATTAACCGGATCTTATGGAGAATTTTATATCTGACGTAAAAAGATTAAGTATACCGCCATTTTTTGATATTTCTATTTTTATAGTCACCTCTTACGACACCCACGGGACGAAATGGGGCGATGAATTCATCCCTCACACCGCCACCACACGTTAATACTCGTAGTATATTAGGGAATAATATTATTTACAAATGAACAATGTCGCAAAATGCATTGCTCCCACGCCGGCCGCGGCCGAATGCTCTGCTTTGCATAAGCCTGTTAGTTTTCTTAATTATTGCAACACAGTTTAAAGAGAGTCTAACAGTTGGGACGCGAATGTACGTGCAGAACAAGACGCGGCGGTGGGGGGGGGGGGCTTGCTAGGCAGTGGGCGGCGCGACCTTGTGCCAGCGCACTCCACTAAATTAGGGATGGGCAAGGGAAAAAATATACCGATATATATCGAACCGATATTTTTAAACAGTATCGATATATATCGCATGATGTAAAGAAAAGGTCCGAAATTTTATATTACTGCCAGGTGGACGACGAAAAAATAACGACAACCAAACACTCATGAATACTTTTGTACCGCATTTTGTTATTACATGTTTTGTCAAATATATCGAAATTGATACGAATTCGATACTCTATAATTTAAAATTAAAAATTTTGTACAGCCGACTTCAATATAAGCGACTTCAATATAGGTTATTTAATAATAACTCAATAACCACTGGTCTGACCTTGATCAAATTCATATGGGACCACACGAGAACTATATTTTTTCATATAAAAAAAGAATCATCGAAATCGGTTCGCCCAGTACAAAGTTATGAGGTAACAAACATAAAAAAAACACACACTCGAATTGAGTACCGTCTCCTTTTTGGAAGTTGGCAGAAAATAAATATCGATATATCGAAATATCGCGATTTCTAATATTTTTTAAAAAGTATCGATATATCGAAATTTTTTCCCCAAGCCTTTCACTAAACCTGCTGTTCTTGCATGCATGCGGTAGACGCGATTTATGGTTTTTACGGTATTGACTAATGTTAATATCCAAAATTATTTTATTCCCAATTTCGTAAAAAAATGAGCTAACAATTTTGTAAAAAGCCGGCAACGCATCTGTAATTCCCCTGATGTTAACAGTTGTTCATGGGCGGCGGTAGTCACTTACCATCAGGTGAGGCGCATGCTCCTTTGCCCCCTCTTCAAAAAAAATATTTGCGACGACGGCGCAAATAGTAAATAGTTATGCGGGCGGCGCGGCGGCATCTAACGGCAGTTAACGGTGGTAGAGCTCCGGCTCGAGCCGGGTAGGTACCACGACCTCACAGAATACCAACGTGAAGTAGAAGCTCTGCTTCACGAAAGACTATCCCAGGAGGGTACCAGCACCCCTGGAGAATCCCTCCCTGAGTACCCACGACCATGTTATTCCACTCCTGAGCGTGGGTGGTCAGGCTGCCCCGCGTATTGGGGGGGGGGGGGGGGCAAAATTCCGCTCAAAAACATAACTGCTCGGGGCAAACTGAGCAACAATACCAAGGCGACCCCTGCCACGCTATCCGTGAATTTCTGCAATATCAGGGGACTTCACTCGAACCTAAACGCCGTCCACTACCATCTCGAGACAGCGCAGCCGGCCTTGCGCGTTCTGACTGAGACGCAGGTTTCCTCTCCGGCTGATATTTCGTATCTTTCATACCCGGGGTACAAATTGGAGCACTCCTTTGTACCTCGGGCTGGAGTTTGCGTGTATGTCAGAGAGGACATCTGTTCTCGACGTCTCGGCAGTCTTGAAGATTCGGACCTGTCCATCCTTTGGCTACGCGTAGACAGCGACGACCATCCGCGTGTCTACGGGTGCCTCTATAGGTCCCATAGCGGTAATGCCGAAACAAACCGACTCATTGACCACGTCCAAATGGCTACAGATTTCTTGCTTCAACAGGTCCCATCCGCAGAGATCGTGATCCTTGGTAAATCACCAAGGATCACGATCTCTGCGGATCTCTAACGCCCACCACGCCGAATTGCTCGGTTCACGTTTAACCGATCATGTGGGGAGATGTGTTTATGACTTTGCCTTGGCATATGGTCTGACACAACTGGTTACATCGCCTACGCGGATTCCAGATGTGGAGGATCATACACCTTCCCTGTTGGACCTTCTGCTGACCTCTCATCCGGACGGATATCAGATTTCTGTCGATGCCCCTCTCGGTTCTTTGGACCATTGTCTGATCCGGAGTGTGGTGCCACTCACGCTCCCCTCGCGGTTGCGTTCTGCAGGTTGCCGCCGTGTTTGGCATTACAGGTCGGCGGATTGGGACGGAATGCGGTCTTTCTTTGCTTCCTACCCATGGGAGCGGGTTTGCTTCTCGCCGGATGATCCCAGCGTTGTTGCCGATTTTGTTGCTGATGTGGTGCTACAGGGAATGGAATTATTTATTCCATCATCTGTGGTACCCATCGGAGGCAGATCTCAGCGTTAGTCTGGTCGCTCCTGTGAAATAGCATCACGCTATAAGCAGGAGTACCACCGGGCCTAGGCTGACGTATCAACGTCTCGGGATGTAAACACCAGCGCTCTTAAAAGAAGTATAATTCCGCCTCCAGGTCCTTCAAAAGCGTCATTGCCAAAGCAAGGTCTGAGCCTTCTACAACAGCTTCCTTGCTACAACAGGTCCCTTCCGCAGAGATCGTGGTCGTTGGCGATTTTAACGCCTACCACGCCGAATGGCTCGGTTCACGTTTAACCGATCATGCGGGAAGATCTGTTTATGACTTTGCCTTGGCATATGGTCTGACACAACTGGTTACTTCGCCTACACGGATTCCGGATGTGGAGGATCATACACCTTCCCTGTTGGACCTTCTGCTGACCTCTCATCCGGACGGATATCAGGTTTTCGTCAATGCCCCTCTGGTCTCTTCTGACCATTCTCTGATCCGAAGTGTGGTGCCACTCACGCTCACAGGTCGGCGGATTGGGACGGAATGCGGTCTTTCTTTGCTTCCTACCCATGGAGGCGGGTTTGCTTCTCGCCGGATGATCCCAGCGCTGTTGCTGACTCTGTCACTGATGTGGTGATACAGGAAATGGAACTATTTATTCCATCATCTGTGGTACCCATCGGAGGCAGATCTCAGCCTTGGTTTGGTCGCTTCTGTAAGACTGCATTACGCAGTAAGCAGGAGTGTTATCAAGCCTGGGCTGCGGCTTTGGCGACTCGGGATGTAAATACCAGCACACTTAAAAAGAAGTATAACTTCGCCTCCAGGTCCTTCAAAAGAGTTATTGCCAAGGTAAAGCCAGAGCACATAGGCAGAATTGGCGAGAAACTAGTTCGCTTTCCTTCGGGAACCTGTGCATTCTGGTCTCTCGCCAAGGCTGTCCAAGGGAATTTCTGTAAGCCATCACTACCATCTCTGCACAGGGAGGACGACTCACTGGTCCAAGCTGCAAAAGACAAAGCCGACCTTTTAGGCTCCCTTTTTGCGTCCAACTCGACTCTTGATGACGGGGGGATAATACCGCCGACCATCCCGCGGTGTGAGTGCTCCATGCCGGATGTGCTGTTCTCACAGCGCTCGGTTCGCAAAGCACTCCTCTCCCTGGACATCCAGAAGTCGAGTGGGCCTGATGGAATCCCCCCAATTGTGCTGAGGACGTGTGCTCCGGAGTTGGCACCGGTCCTAACGCGTCTTTTCCGGTACTCCTACTCCCAAGGCGTAGTCCCGAATTCATGGAACTTTTGTCCACCCGATCCCTATAAAAGGCGACCGCTCAGACCCGTCCAACTATAGGCTTATCGCAATCACCTCCTTGTTCTCCACATTAATGGAATCCATTATTAACTGCCAGCTCATGTGGTACCTTGAGGATCACCAGCTGATTAGTGACCGCCAATACGGTTTTCGTCGGGGTCGATCAGCTGGTGATCTTCTGGTCTACCTGACCCATAGATGGGCGGAGGCAGTTGAGTCCAAGGGGGAGGCGTTCGCCGTTAGTTTGGACATTGCGATTCTTTCGAAGATCCCTTCCTATGGGCTTCCCGAGAAATTGTGCAATTGGATCACCAGCTTCCTTGTAGATCGGAGTATCAAGGTCGTTGTAAACGGTGCATGCTCCGACTACAAGCCTATTAACGCTGGTGTTCCACAAGGCTGTGTGCTATCACCAACGCTGTTTCTTCTGCATATCAATTACATTTTGCTAACTGGTAACATTCATTACTATGCGGATGACAGCATTGGTGATGCTCTATACACCGGCCGTGCCAATATTTCTCGGGAAAACGTCGCCGAGTACCGGAACAAACTTGTGTCTGAACTCGAGTCTTTGCTGAACAAAGTCTCGGATTGGGGCGATTAAATCTAGTCCAGTATAATCCTCAGAAGACACAAGTTTGCGCGTTTACCGCTAAAAAGAACCCCTTTGTCGTATCTCCTCAGTTTCAAGGCACTCCCCTTCTTGCCTCAGCCAGTATCGGAATCCTTGGAGTCGACATATCGAGTGACGTGTAGTTTCGTGGTCTCTTGGAAGAGAAGGCCAAATTGGCCTCTAAAAAGCTTGGCGTGCTCAGCAGAGCGGGACAGTATTTCATGCTGGCACACCGCCTGCAACTTTACAAGGCGCAGGTTCGGCCTCACATGGAATACTGTTCCCATCTCTGGGCAGGACCTCCCCAGTGCCAGCTCCTTCCACTTGACTGCATCCAGCGCAGAGCGGCTCGAATCGTCGACGACCGAGTCTTTCCCGATCCGGGGATAATTGTGTACAGTTTAGTCATTACGTTATATTAACACAGCTTAGTAAGGACGGCACTGGAAAGTGGGATTGGATATTAATAGAAATTTATTCATTAGACTGACATTTCTGAATTTTATTATAGTGGTAAAAAATGTACTCAATTATTATAATCAATTATTTTATAATATTACCCTTGCTAGAATTTCAATGTTGAACTAAATACAACGGATAATAATATTGTTTGTGATACGTGTATTAAGGAAGAAACATTTTATTCGTCTTTACTGTTCAAAAACGGTGTTTAAAATTTTCTATCATATATTTTCTTTTAAAAGTTTGCTATTTAATAATTACTATAAAAATTGGCATAAAATCTATACGTGTTTTTGCATTAAAACTAGTCCTGAAAGTGATTTTATACGTATGTCGATATATTTCATAATAAAGGTGTGAAGTCCATGCTACTACTAAAATCTTTACACATAATAAGCAGAACTAAGTAATCGAATTCTATTTTAACTGGTTTAAAGTTATGATCTTGAATCGCCACGGGCTTATAAAGTTAATTGCGTCTGTTAGTGTGTTATCAGCGGGAAGTCATATCTCACCAGAGTTTATCTAATGACCGCTTACTTGCGTACAACTGATGGTCTGAAACCTGTTGCCTATTTATATACTAAGCTGTCGAGAGTAATGAAGTCTACGCACTGCCTTTACCAACAAAAGACTTGATACATTGATATGAACAGTGGTAGAGCCACGCGGCATCTTTTGCTGTCGCATGGATGGGCCGGCTCGAACCGGGGTGGTACCACGACCTCACAGAATAGCAGCGTGAAGTAGAGGTTTACCTCTGCGTTTCGCTTGGTGAGTGCAGGTGGCCGGAGACTCTTTTTACTGGAAATGAGGCATTCCATCTTAGTCCTCGCGCGTGACAACGCATCTGCATTTTGATTTCTAATAGAGGATAGATGTAGATGTCTATGGGCCGCAGCAATCACTTTCCATCAGGTGGACTGTGTGCTCGTTTGTCACCCGTATCCTATAAAAAAATACAATGTTTGGAAGTTAAATGCTTAACATTTGCAAGGGGCTTAAAATTACATACAGTATGTTATGTAGTTTAAAAATTAACACAATTTAATTGCAGACAAACATTTAAGACGAATGTTCGGGATAATTTTCTAAAATTGCTTCATAACTGTTAAGTTCCGTCATCATTATAGTTGTAATATCTTTATGTATCTTATTATATTATACTAGTTGACCAGGCAGACGTTTTTCTGCCCTCTGCGAAGACCCTGTGTCCTATAAAAATTCTTAAATTCGTAATATGAAATATTGAGGGTCACTTATAGAGATAAAAACTATCGTATCTCTCAAGTTGGACCAAACTGCACACAGTGTTCAAAATTTCATTGCAATCAGTTTAGTAGTTTAGGAGTTCATCGCGAACAAAAAATGTGACACGTAATTTTTATATATAAATATTATCTTTTAAAAAATATATATTTACATATAACTGTCTTCGTAGTTCTATCACTGCCATAAGGTTGACTGGCAGAGAATGTTTTATTTAGTCCGCCCTTTGATGTTGTACTTAAAATGTGAGGTTCAATAAAGTTTAAATAAATAAATAATTTTAAGCTCCGTAGACATTGCAATGAATATTTTCGTGTTGTCATTTATCTATTAGTGATTAACAGACAAATAAATTTTTTTAATCATCATCAGCTCGTAAAAGGCATAGGCTTGGAATGGGCGTTTCCAGTTGCAAGGAGGATTTACGCTAGGCAGGCGAATTAACAATCGCAGTAGCTACCAGACGGTTAGCAGCAATCTTGACGGCCTTTTTATATATTTTTTTTTATAGAAATAGTATGACAAACGAGCACACATTCCAACTGATGGTAAGTGGTTGCTATGGCCCATAGACATCTACATCTATCCTCGTTTGCGAATCAAAATGCAGATGCGTTGTCAGCCTTGAGGACTAAGATGGAATGCCTCTTTTCTAGTAAAAAGGGTCTCCGGTCTTATATTCCTTAGTGTTGTAGTGTTAAAAGATGCAGACTATACTTTATATTTTACATATAAAATAGTTTTTTTGAAATTTGCCTCCAGTGCATCGAAAGAGTGCGAGTCGTTTGCCCAGTGCTGTTTGCTTTGTGAAGCCATATTTGCGTTTCAGTATTGTCATGCGCAGAACAGGTTCCCGTATCAGCCATCCTCAGGTTTTAATTCGGACAATAATTGTATTGTTGGCTCAGAAAATAGGGTAGATTAATGTAATGGATGAATTTATACCTCCATAAAAATAAACATTTTAATACAACTCTGATTGTAATAGTAGTAGTAAAAATATGTCTTTTTATTATTACTTTGTCATTAATTACAAATGTATATTAACCCGTGCATAAAAACGTGACTTTAACTTATGAGCCAAATTTTGAGCAAATATTGAAAAATTTTACAAATATTAAATTTTTTGGTTGTAAGCTGTGAACATTTTAAAAACTTTAAGACCAAGGTTTTTTTTTCAATTTATTGCTGTATATAATTGTACGAGTGCATTTCTTATTTTTGACTTCAATGCGTAGCGTAAAGTATGAATAACTAAGACATATATTTTACGTGAAAAAATACACAAATTATTTCAATTGCTATACACATACATTTTTGTAAGTATTTATTTTTTGTTCGTTATCGAGAAATACATTGCTGTAGGGTTTTGCCTTATTTGTCACGTTTGGCAGGACATATCAGCGCGTCTTCTCGCATCTGGAGCTTTTGCCTTTCGCCAGTCTGCGTGTTTTACGCCTAATGTAAATGATGGTTATGCCAACTATCGGAAATAATAAGATTTTTCTGGCATTTATAGTCCATAGTCGTCGCCCTTTACGCTACGCCATCCACGGGACAAAATGGCGAGATGGGTTCTCAGTATTTTGATTTTTTTTATCATTAATAACTTTAGAATGACAAACTTACTTACACTCTACCTGCCAGTAAGTAGCTTCTACAGCCCATATAGACACCTGCAACCAACTTATATATAAAATTGATTTCTTCCAGACAGCCTTTTTGTGCAATTCGTTGCTTACACGAATTGCGAATAGGGAAGGTGTACATACATTTACTGTAATTAGTAATAAAAAATACTTATAGTTTTTCTATTTTAAAAGAAGGTTCAGACAAAAAAAGTTTAATATTATGACCAACGTACATAATATATTAGCAGGGAAAATAATATTTTATCATGACATCATTGTGAAAAGGTATTCCCGATTTTTTTTAGTAATAGGTAATTTTATAAATTATTAAACTTTTTTTTATTATGATTAAGTCAAGTTTATTTCCAAATAATAAAAAATAAACTATTGGTAATTCCAATTGTGCATGACTTAAGCGCATTAAAAAAAGAGTGCCGGCAGAAGTGAAAACTTGAAAATTAATGTTGTGCATTTTTGATATTTTGGAATGGCGGAGATTATTTGTTATTATCTTATTTCATTTATTTTCATTCGAAATTATTTGTTTGGTAAACCTACACCGCACATGTGCTTATTGTGATGTTATGAAAATATAGGTTAATGCTATAAAGTATAAACATATTACAAATATTACATCTATAATGTGTAAGTACATATGTATCTATATTAACAATTTCGTCAAGCAGTACAGTAGACTCGATCGAAACCTAATCTTAATAATAAAATTATATTAATTAATAAATGAAAATTAATTAAACCTAACTTACTTCCTCTCCTACGCCGCGCCGGCTGTCTACTCTCCGTTCGTCTTACGAATTTTCGACCAGGACACGTGACCTGACGCGAGTTTAACATTTTTTACCCATTACAAAAAAAGTGCACAACGCCGCTAAAAAAGTTTTCACTTCAAAAATTACGTATAACTTGATTATACGTAATTTTAAAGTAATTTTATTACACACAAGTTTTCACTAAAAACCTTATAATTATTACTATACTTCTTTTTTGATAATTTATTGTCAAATTTCAATTTAAAAAAAGCTTGGAAAATCTAAAAGTGCACGACTCATAACATCGTGAATAAATAAAAAAAAATTGTAAATTGTACTTTTATTCGTCAAACAGTTCCAGTAGCAGTCACCGAAGTACACATTCAAGTTACTCTATGAAGTCCGAAGGTAAGGTCTATTCATAACTAACAAAACGAGCCCAAACTTGGGACACCTCGCTCTCGTCGAGGAGTTCCAGTAGCAGTCATCAAAGTACATTTTCAGGTCACTATCAAGTCCGGAGGTAAGGCCTTACCATAACTAACTAAACGAGGCAAATGAGGCACACCTAGCTGTACTTTTCGAGGAGTTTCAGTAGCATTCACTGAAGTACATCTTCAGGTCACTATCAAGTCTGGAGGTAAGGTCTAGTCATAAATAACAAAACGAAGCCAAACCTCGTTCCTAGTTTGCCTTAAGGATAATCCGCCACCGTCCGGAGGTAAGTTCTCACCATAACTAACAAAACGAGGCCAAACTCGGCAGACCTAGTTCTACTCTTCGAGTAGTTCCAGTAGCATTCACCGAAGTACACTTTCAGGTTACTATCAAGTCCAAGACGTATAAGTATATTTATATGTAAATCCTACGTACTTTTAGCGAAACAAAATATTGTAATAAAAATCTGTGACTATAAAAATAATAACCTTGGTCAAGTACCTATGTATCAAATTTGATTTTGGAATATTTTGTATTTCTGATCGATATGTTTGCTGGTGCCTATTGCCGCTGCTGTTAGCAAACGAGACTGTTCGACGGTGGCCGAGCCCGAAGTGCGAGTGAGCAGTGAGTGAGGCAAAGTGTATTTACTAAAATAAATTATTACAAGGCTGCTCAAACACCGAAAATTTTGGGATTTCTCAGTCGAAAAAGAATAATTATAATTAAATAAAACAAAATTAAACTGCCATTTACATTCCATGGCTTCCCACATGACAGATAAAGAAATTAGAAAATAAATTGAGTTAACCAATTAATTTTCAAAAGTTAACGTGTTTACCCCTTTATGCGAATTTGGTAAATCTACACCATAAACCACTAAAACCGCTTTTATGTAAAAATAGCAACTAACCAATAAAAAAAAAAAGTTCAATAATAATTTATCTTCCTGACAATGTGCTTTTTGTATCATTTTTATCTATCTATACATATAATAAAACTGTAAATAGCAGATGTCTGTACATTTTATATTTTTGTAATAAAAGTGATTGAGGGGTACTAAAAATAAGTAAATAAATACATTTCTACCATTTTTAGAATTTTCTGTCTGTCTGTCTGTCTGTCTGTTTGTTTGTTAACGTATCACGTTTAAAGTACTAATTTATATCATAAGAATTGTTAAGGAAATTATAAAGTGTACCTTCGGGTTACGTTTAGTCTTTATTTCATTAAAATCGGTTCATTCCATCAAAAGTTATGATAAATATTCTGAAGTATGGGTAGGGAATCTGCTCAACGGTGGCTTTGTTTGAGTCATCAAGTTGATGTTAGCAGCGCCATCTCTCTTTAAATATATACATATAATAAAAATGATGATAACATGTTGTGTCTCTTTCTGTACATTGTATATATATTTTGGTGACTAAAATCATTATGAGGAACTAAAAATAATTAAATAAGTAAATTTTTATAATTTTTAGAATTGTCTGTCTGTCTGTTTGTCTGTTTTTATATGAACGCATCACGTCTAAAGTAAACATCTTTTTTTTTCAAAGAAATCGTTAAGAAAATCATAAAGCGTATGTTCGAGTTACATTTAAGCTTTGTTTTATTAAAATTGTTTAATTCTATCGAAAGTAATCATTAATATTTTGAAATGTAGATTCGAATTTGTTCTATGGCGCCATAAAATCTCAGAAATAGTAATTGTGTGTAAAAAGAAAAGTTCCATAATAATTAATATATTTATACTTAAAATAAAACATAAAAAGAGATTTAAAAAAGGATGTTTTCTCACACAAAGGACGTAATAGATGGAGTTGTACAAATTACAACCTTTTCTGATTTGCTGTGTTGAAATTTTTCGCCGATGAATCGTATTGATACTTAATGAAGAAATTTGTATCTATCGAAGCCATACAACGGAACCCGACCAAAAATAACAAAATTGCAACGAAATGTCGTGATATTGTATTTATAATATACGCAAAATCAGTACTGCCATTTTAGCGCTTTGGGAACTAGGTTTAGCGCTTTTTGGAATGTATAGCGCGCATTTCGAAATTTTAGCACCTAGCACTTCATCCAGCGCTTTTTGGTGTATTTAGCACACATTTCAAAATTGTAGCGACTAGCGGGTTATTAACTCTTTTATAGCAGCACTGTTAGTCCACATTACCGATAATAATAATAATGACCTTTATTTTTTTTCCACAAATAGTACATTGCAGTTTATCTTTTTCAAACATATTTTTTCCACAAAACAAAGAGCATGGGAGACGAGTCCAAACTAGGATACCCTGTGCTATGGATCTCCCGGCTTCCCCTTTAGGATGATCAACTTGATTTTTTTACCGACGACTATGACCACTCACACGTCCATGGATACTACGGTATCCAAAATTCCAAAATAAAAGTAGCGTTATACGTCCTGGATACTATAGTATCCATAGCGTCAAATTTTATAAAACTGACATCTAGGGGCCATCTGCGGTTCTTTTTGTGAGTTTTGGTTATGGAATCGATAGCTGACGAACTATTTTACGTATTAAATAAGAGATGGCAATGTAACAAACTTTGACGAATGAACAAATAATTATCTCACTTCAGTGCTTCAGTCGCCTTTACACTCGGTGTTTTGTGTTTTTGTAGTGTCGTAAGTCATTTAGTTTTATTTAATATTTCTTAGATTATTATACATCATAGTAAACTAGATGATTTGGGCTTTATAATTACGTATACATATCACAGTTCCAAGTGTAAAATCGAATCATATTTTAAATAAAAACTATAACTGTTTAAAAAAAATGGCCATTGTGAAGTCGTCAGCCCAATTTTAATTTTGTTTACTTTGTTTTTCAGTATAATTATATT
Organism: Parnassius glacialis; assembly: GCA_033319125.1. Lineage (NCBI taxonomy): Eukaryota > Metazoa > Arthropoda > Insecta > Lepidoptera > Papilionidae > Parnassius > Parnassius glacialis. The sequence continues at coordinate 40,138,753 of JAVANC010000016.1, forward strand.
TAAGCAACGAGTGATAATTCGTAATAAATATAATAATGCACTTTAAGCGGGGAAATCCCCTTCATTAAAGTTTTCGTTCATGGTTTTGGCAACGCATTTATTTTGCTTTATTCCATAGCTTTATTCAGTTTCAGTCAGTTGTTTAGAGCACAGCTAAGTTAAAAGTTACTTAGAATAGTACTAACTACTGTTGACAGCAATTGCCATAATTATAAGTCGATGTCCTGCGAAGTATTGATACATCAAAAAATATTGCCAGAAAAAAACTTAATGTTGTTTTCTTTATTATGATTATATTTTCTTGAATTATAAATTATAATAAAAAACACAAATTTTGTTTGTAGTTAATTTAGCGCGAAATCTAGGTCTTTTTTAAAGCGCTGTTTTCATGAAATCTAGCGCTTTTTGTGTTGTCCTAGCGCTGAATGAGTTTTTTTGATCTGGCAGCACTGCCAAACAACCCTCCATTAAGAAGTAACTTTCCTTTCAGTTTTAAGCGCGTTCAGTTCCCATTTACAGTCAGCGTGTTATGCGATGACCGTAAATAAAGCGCAAGGTCAAAATTTACGCGTTGTAGGAGTGGACCTCAGTACTGACTGTTTTGCACATGGCCAACTCTATGTTGCTTTTTCCCGCGTTAGTAGTCCCGGTAACCTTTTTGTGTACACCCCGGCTAAGTCTACTTCTAACGTCGTTTACACCGAAGCTCTATCATAAACTACTTAGAACTTTGATGATAATGATTTATTTTCTTACCACTTATTGATACAGTAATGATATAAATCGTTTAATATTCTCTTACCTAAACGACAAATTCTTTATGTAAAATCTATATACGCGAGCTACGCCGCGGGCACAGCTAGTGTTCAATATAATTGTTAGATATGATTTCATGCGATAAAACGTTGGAATCTTGATTTTTAGGCACAGGGAGAACATACCTTCGCGCTTTGTGCTTAAGGCGTGCAATTGTTAAAAATTAAAATACAAGTTTGACATAGACGGCAATCGTGCAGCGGCCGACTCGCGGCTGCTCGTGCAATGCACCACAGTAGAGCACGTCGTTTTTGCATGCGCCAGTTCGTCGACCGCCGACGTTTTCGTACACACGTTAAATACATCATAGAATAAAAAGAATCCTTAGTGTGTTTTTTTTATTAATTTTCTACGAAAGTTTATTACTGTCTTAGTTTTATAAAGTATCTTCGTTCATGATGTATAATTTAGATATGCGTTACAAATCTATAACAATTTTAAGGTGTTTGTTCAACGTGTTAAAAATTTGTTATTGTTTAATTTCGAAGTACACAGCATAGGTACACATTCCTAGTATCTTTTTTTATAGGATAAGGGTGACAAACGAGCACACCGTCCACCTGATGGTAAGTGGTTGCTGCGGCCCATAGACATCTACATCTATCCTCGTTTGCGAATCAAAATGCAGATGCGTTGTCACCCGTGAGGACTAAGATGGAATGCCTCATTTCCAGTAAAAAGGGCCTCCGGCCACCTGCACTCACCAAGCGAAACGCAGAGGTAAACCTCTACTTCACGCTGGTATTCTGTGAGGTCGTGATACCACCCCGGTTCGGGCCGGCCCATCCGTGCGACAGCAAAAGCTGCCGCGTGGCTCTACCATTTTCATTTGTATCTATATATTAATACGTAAAGGGAAAACTTCGTAGAACTTTTGGAAAACGTTTGTAGGCATATAGCGTGCACATAAGTGTATGAGATTTGGTCAAAGTCAAAGTTTATATGGAGAAGGAATGCAGAAAGCTAAAATTTATTTATAATATCTTGTACAAGTACATTGAATTAAGTTAAATAAATCATTAATTGTTTACGCTTAAACTGCTAAAGTCAATTGTCAAACACGTAATAGTCAATGGATTTTAAAATGTTGCCAACAAAATAATTCTATTAACAGATTGACTTAATGGTCCTTGCATTTTGTGTGATTTCTAATGTTACTTATTTATTAGTCTCTGGAGTGTATGTCAAGGCAAGAAAAGATTTTGCCAGTTGCTACGATTAGCAGGCCTTTGGAAAATGCTGCTGCCCACTTCCTGTATCAGATTCCCTTTGTCGTCTCTTGCTACACCCACTGGATGATACGGTGTAGTGGATATTGCAAACAGCAGATTAGCAAAAGATTTACTGTATCGATTATTTTTATTATATATTAATTAAAAAATATCGCACGGATGAGTAATGATCCATAATTGGCGTCCTCGAAATGCGAAGCTTTAAAATAGTCTTCGTGACATCCGCTCGGTAACTGTACCGCATCGATGCAGCGTCTATATTGTGTTCGTAATAAAATATTTTCTTGGAATAAACCACAGCAACTACATGAAATTTCTTGTACATTATAACGGGGTTATTATACTATTGATATTATTGTATTAGTGACGGAATATTAAAAAAATACAAGCTTCAATATTCCGTGGTAATAGCCTATATTATCCGCCTTCTAAACGAAGGCATCTCGTTCCTTCCCCCATCGTATTAGGTCTTTTATTTTAGCTACTGATAGCTTGAACAATTGGTCTTCTTTTCTAGAATCAAGAATGGGTCAAATAGCAATAGTGTAAAATAGCAGCTTAATGCTGTTTTGTTTTGTATGGTGAGTGTAGAGAACCGAAAACCCTTTTTATTGGAAACAAGGTATTTACCAACTTTTATTCCACAGGTTTTTTTTTAATTTATTAAGCATAATTAAGTTACATTATCCAGTACAATACTAGCATATAAACCTCTAGGGGTTTATCTACGCTAGAGAGTCGTCTTATAGAAACAAAAATGTATTAATATTAAATCACAATAATCTAGAATTAAGTACTTACTACAATAAGTATGGTTGATTTATCCAAATATGATTAAAGTTTAATTTTAAACAGTTTTGATTTACCGTATGTGTTTTGTAATTCTAGTGGCAAGGCATTAATAAAAGTAGGTACAAGATGGGCCAACTTTCTTGCTCCATAGAAATTTTTAGTTTTGGGAAGTACATACATATTGGATTTACGAGTATAAGCTATATTTCGTAGATTTACAGGTCGTTTTCTAAGAACTAGGTATTCTGAATTATTTACTTCAGTCAGTATATTAAATTTAACTTTATCGAAAACATTTATGACTTTGCAATAATTAAAAAGACCCCGGTCATTATCTATATACTTATTTTTAATGTGCTTAGGTACTATCAATCTAAGCATTTAGCGTTGTAGTGTGTAAATTTGATGTATGTACGTTACATAAGTTCTAGGTGTGACAATGCATCTGCATTTTGATTTTTAATCGAGGATAGATGTAAAATGTCTAAAGCCTATAGGATCACACTTACTATTAGATGAACTGTGTACTCGTTTGGCACCCTTACTCGTAAAACTACTTAAATATACTTTTCGTACTACGTAAAAATACTTTTCGTACTCAGATGGCGCATTGACTAGGCGTTTAGTTACTCTAAGGCCACGGTTTCGAATCCCGCACGTGAAAATTGTTTGTATGGCGTACAAAAAAATATACGTATAAAACGCCTTCACGATACAGAGACAGAAAATGTTTAGTTTTTTTTAATAGAAATAATGTGATTTTACAATAAACTCACTTGATAAATCTGCAATTAAGATATTGCTTTAATTGACATAAACAGATTTATCAAGTCTGATAAATCCAATAGTTTTGCATTTCTCAAATTGTTTTTTTTATTAGCCGAGGGGGCTAACTATTATGCGGCTCACCTAATGGCAAGCGACTACCACATAAACAACTGCAACACCAGGGTAACTGCAGATGCGTTGCCGGCCTTTTAAAAAAGAGTAGGCTCTTTTCTTGCACTAGGAAGTTGTGCGAGGAAGAACATTTCTTAATCGCACAGTGGTGGACCGCCAATCATCCAGATGGTATTGATGGTATCGCGAGTTTTGTCGCGGTGTGCGATGGTGAAATTGAGCGGCTGGAATTAGTCCGAACAATTTCTCAGAGCACTCCCCGTAGTAGATGCGATAAAATACGCAAAGAGATGCAACCTCTCTTCGCGGTGCCAGGGTATAAGATAATATACAGGGTATAAGATAAAAAAAAAATGGTGGAAGTGAATCCAATCAATTATTATTATGATTTGTCGCGAGTTACATTAACATTTTTTTAAATGTTTCATACCACGAAAACATACAAATAATAATTTTTCATAATACAATTCAGTAGATTGTTATCTTGCACCTTTACGGCCAACTGCACCAAAATATCTCACGTATATGGAATCGGCCGTATCCGTACCACGAAGTACCCTCCAGATGTTCAAACTTTCACCTTTTTGCGCAAGGCGAGGCATCAATTTACTGCCATATCTGTTTTGCAATTCATTGTTTGATTTTTACCAGTGTGACTCATACAATGCTGTAATAGTTGGAGCTAGACGTTTACGATCGGAACCGGCCTGCTCGCGATGTAGAGCCTCATTTGAGATTCAGCACGACAAGACTAAACTTCGCCTTATCAGGCCACCCTTTAATGTCTCCATTGTTTACCAGATTGGCTAATCCACGAATACATAGTATCACACCTCATCAAGTACCCCATGTCGATTTTGTTGCCCATTGGTTGGCTTTTGTGCATCGATCTTATTAAATTTAAATGCTTAGAAACTTTAAGCAGCTCAAGGACATTAATTATTCACTTGAAAAAAAAAGCAACATTGTTAAAAAAGAGTTGCTTTAAAAAAAATTAGTTGAAGTTAACAGTATGTAAAACGGAATAATGTATGAAAACCGGTAAAGACCATTTTACTGATTATGAGGCATTCCGTCTTAGTCCTCAGTGGTCCCTCCATCTGCATTTTGATTTTTTTTATAGTATAAGGGTGACAAACGAGCACACAGTCCACCTGATGGTAAGTGGTTGCTGTGGCCCATAGACATCTACATCTATCTTCGATTACGAATCAAAATGCAGATGCGTTGTCACCCGTGAGGACTAAGATGGAATGCCTCGAATTTCTTCTTAATTAAGAATAGTATTTAGATATGTCTATTAGACTACTTGTTATTCCATAAAAACAGTATGACTAATATACCTTTATATATCAAGATAAAGATTTAGATTGGTATTATATTGGTAAATTTGTCCCGTAGTCCGTACCCAAATATAGATTTCGTATGTTTCGAGCGACATTGACAAATTTGTACAGAGTTCAATTGCAGTAAAAGTGTGCTGCAAAGTCGTTGAAATAAGGATTTATTAACACATTATATTTATTTTGCAATCCTTTGAGACAGTTTGTGACAGTCAAGATAAAAATCAGAGGTAATTTATCTGAGTAATTTATGTTCCTGTTAATTAAACTCTTTTCTTTTACTGGAAAAAATAACAAAGTTCGTTGAAAATTTTTTTCATTTATCGTTTTAATTAAAATTATAATATTTATGTAGTTACTTTAATTGTTTAAGCACCTAATGTACGTCTTTGTATGGTTTTAATTTTTAAACCATCCCTACCATATTTATTGTAAATGTATGTTTTATCCTTATTCTAATTTATTTAAGAAGAAAACAGATAAAGTTACAATCCGCTTCAGTTTTGCGATAATTTCACGGGTGATGCGTCTGGGATTCCTAGTAGTGGAAAAGTGAAGTGCGAGGTTTTGGCGAAGCGGCGCTGAACGCGGCAGAGCGTGGCCGTGCGGGGTCGTCGCCTTCGCTCCGAGTAGCAGTACTCGTTCCTCCAGCACCGCCTCGATGCTCTCTCTCAGTTTCAGCATTATGGTCATATGATACTCTTCTTTTATAAAGTTAACATTTTTTATTTACACCAAAAGCTCTGTCGTTAAATTATTGTCTTTAACATGTAAGGATGAAAATAGTTATATCAAAAATTTTAAGGCCGTACAAGATGTAATTCGACATTTAACATTTATTTGCTTGTACGTTTACTAGCTACGGCCATTAAGTGCTACGACTATCTAGTTAGAGAAGTGCAATAAATGTGCAAATGCATAAATCGATTTTCGACCTGTCCTTACCCCGGCGATTGGGAGCACGAAATTGGAAAAAAATGCAAATCGTCGACAAGTATCGTGTCGTGTCGGAATCTGGAGGTTTGTGCGGGCGGGGCGCTCGGCAGTCGGCGGCAACATCTGGAGGGCGCGTTGCGCTCGCGTCGGAGGGGCGCGCGCGGGGGCCTCGGGCTCCGGGCGCGACGCGCGCCAGTCCCCGAGACACCGGCCGCGCGAACGGCCACCGCGACCCGCCACCACTGCGCAACTGTCCGCGACCCGCTCCTCGCTCACTCGCTCCGCCCGCAACCAGCGGCGCTCGCACCCCGATTTGCACACATGTGAGTCCTAACACGTCACACCACCGACACGTGCGCCGCGCCCGCTCCCGCCTCCGCTTCCGCGAACACTCCGCCGCGTCCTTATCGCACGCCGCCGGCCGGCATCGCAAATAACCTCCGCTTGTGGTGTATTTCTGAATTCGGCAAAGTTTGTGATTGGTGTTAACTTGTCGTCTGACGATTCCTTATTGTGCTCAAGTGGTAGGTGATATAAAATAGTAATTTTTCAAAAATGCACCACAGGAGAATGTTTGTCTGTACACCTTATAACGCCGGAAATACTCACTGCGAGAAATGAGTATTATGGCGGAAAATATATTATAGATTATATGCTTTGAATTCCATCTTAATTAATTGGGCGTATTAGTCAACAGTAGTTGGACATGTAGTTAATTACTTAATTGCGCTAATCCCGCAGACAGGCGAGATTGAGTCCATAGCTAAAGAGCAGTCAGCGCTGTTGTTCGTATTCAATTAGATTAATTAAACCGCTGGGCAGCGGGCGACGGCGCGGCGGTCACGCGAGCCTCACCGCGGCATCTCGCCTCGTCGGAGGTCTACGAACCTGCACCGTGGAAATGGGATTATTGCACGATGGCCTTAAACGCTATTTTGCACTCGTTCTTGTAGCCCGCTATAAATTGTTCTCGCTATACTTATCGAATTGGCGCCGAGGCGGATTATCTACGGCGGATTCCACGTTATTCTCATTCCTTCAAGCAAACGCCTCGTCGAATAGTTCCTTCCATTAATGATCACTCAAATCATTAACTTATTTACCAAATTTATAAGCTAATTAATAAAATTTCTATTAAAACTACTGTCGCAGAGAAAGGATATTGGTTATTTATACGAGTGACATTTATACCATGATACCATCATCAACAACATCGACGCATCAACGTTTACAGCCCATTATAAGTCCACTGCCGAACTTAGGCCTTCCCCATAGATTGCCACAAAGTGTGATTCTGAGCTACCAGCACACATTGACTGCATCAGGTCGCCTCTCCGTCTAATGGGGAGCGGCCCAAACCTGTGCCTACAAGCCTACGAGGCTGTCACTCGGGAAACTTCACTTCTTCTTTATATGTTGTTGGTTATTCGAATTCTAATATGGTCGCCCCATTGCTTTCTAATTATATTGTAAAAATTATGTCACAATTATTATTCTATTGCAGTTAACTGTATGAGTATCTTTAACAATATCTTTACATTTTTTTCTTAAATCTGCATTAAACTGTCCTAAGTTTTAAGCCTTGTTAATAGAAGTAATCACTCATGTGAATTAAAATTCTTTTTGTAAGCTGTCAAAACGAAACTGTACAGATTTTTTTTTGTGAACGTACTGATTATTTACAAACTAATAACAATCTATTTTAACTTAATGCACAAAATCGTCCACACGATATTATAGTAGTCTATTAGCGTGTAAACTATCCAATTTAAAATATTAATATAATTTTAACTTGTTTTTAAAGATGTTATTTTAATCTTGTTTCGAAAATCCTAGGCCTTCATTTTAAACGCACACCTACATATTTAAATAACTCATAAAGTAACTATTGGCCAGGCCAGGTCTTCTCTTTTGATAGGGACTCGAATATGTACTAGCAACACTAAGAATATTTATAGCAATTTTAATTGATTTTGGTTAATACCATAGAATTATTTTAAAGAAAACTATGTTATTTTAAAAATGTTTAAGAAATTATACTTCATCGTGAATAACAACGTAACACATGTCTGAAAAATAACATCTTACTTCGTGGAAACGTAAAAAGCGCCAACCTTCACTAGCGCGGCAATTTGTCACGCTGAAAATCTTCGATGAACCGCAGCGCAGGTTCACTTTTCGCACGAAACATGACAACATGGTCTACAAATTCCGTTTCGGGTAGGGTTACCAGATGAAAAAATTAAAAGTCCGGAGAAGAGGCCTGATTTCCATTTAAAAATCCTGAGATTTTTTACAGTTTGAGAAAAAAACCTTACTTAAAAAGGTATCTTCACATATTAAGTATGATAAAACTGTTTAAGTACCTACTTGGATAAATAAGTTTTGATTTTAATTGTGGAATTATTACCAAAGGAAAATTATTTTTAGTTTGTTTAACTTTTTATTAAAGAGATCTTTAAATTTTAAGCTGTATTATATTGAAAGTTCTAAAAATCCTGAGATTTCATGAGATTCGCAAAATCCAGCCGCAATCCTGAGAAGAGTCTAAAAATCCTGAAATCTCAGGACAAATCCTGAGATATGGTAACCCTAGTTTCGGGTTTAAGTGCTTTTCCGTGTGCAAATCCGAAATCCGAAATTCCGTTTGTAAAACCATACATACCATGCAATAAACATACATAAATTGCATAAAGATACGCTATGATACAATACGATACGGCAGACTTTAGGAGAAACTCATAGCGCGTAAAGAACATTTTTCTTAAAGAAATATAAAAGAAATTTTAACAGTGGTAGAGCCAGGCGGCAGCTTTTGCTGTCGCATGGATGGGCCGGCTCGAACCGGGGTGGTACCACGACCTCACAGAATACCAGCGTGAAGTAGAGGTTTACCTCTGCGTTTCGCTTGGTGAGTGCAGGTGGCCGGAGGCTCTTTTTACTGGAAATGAGGCATTCCATCCTAGTCCTCACGGGTGAAAACGCATCTGCATTTTGATCTGTAACAGAGGATAGATGTAGATGTCTATGGGCCGCAGCAACCACTTACCATCAGGTGGACTGTGTGCTCGTTTTACACCCTTATCCAATAAAAAAAAATTGAATTACAAAATTAGTTGACAGTGCCGTGCTGCCGACAAGAAAGTGTTGCGATTGACAGATGTTAACCACGTTTATACATGGTAGAGCCATGCTGCAGCTATATTAATAGTATTTTTGTAGCACGAATGGGTCGGCTCGATCGGGGAAGGAACACGCTCTCACAGAATACCAGCGTAAAATAGCAGCTTAATGCTGCTGTGTTACGTATGGTGAGTGTAGAGAACCGGAGACCCTTTTTACTAGAAAAGAGGTATTCTATCTTCGTCCTCACGGCTGACAACGCATCTGCATTTTAATTCGCAAACGAAGATAGATGTAGATGTCTATGGGCCACAACAACCACTTACCATCAGGTGGACTGTGTGCTCGTTTGTCACCCTTATTCTATATAAAATAAAACCAGTTGCTTCGTCCATATCACGTAAATCTGAATTATGATTATTTTTCTTTAAAAAATTAGAAAACCATTCATTATCTTTTTTTGTTTCCACGCTAATAATTTAATTAACAAGCTTACAGTATTGCAAAGCATTGTCTTTCTTACCAGAAAAGTCAATAGAAAATACATCCCGTATTAAGACTTTTCTCTTAGAGAATACTGGTTATATAATAACTTCTTTTGGTTATTACCATCTCAAATTAAAAAAAAATCAAATGGATAAAAGTTCGCTATACTATATTCGTACGCCGTGTAGTGGCGGCGTACGAAAATCCAATACTTCATATCACCCCGTGAAAATGACACCTAGGGATGGGCAGCATCATCATCCTGATAAAAACTCAAAATTAAAGATGTCATAAATCAATTTGCTAAGATCCGCGTAATAAAATAAAATGATGTGTCTTACCTAGTATGAAGAGCACCTCCCGCCCTCCCACAATTGCGTGCACTATCCCCAGCACCACTAATCCCAGCACCACTAATCCTAACACTACTAGACTAGGAAAGACACACCACCGTCGATAATACGACACGTGAGTTCGTCTCTACACTAGGCGTCCTCAGGTCAAGTAACCTGCTGTGGCTGACCGCTAAGTTAGAACAACTCTAAATAATAAAAGAATTAAGCCAAGCGTTTTCAAACCAAAGAGATTTAAATATAAATTTACTAACTATTTAAATGTCTTTGGTAGCAACTATGGCAAATATTCCTCAATGGGGCAATCTATGGGGTAGGCCTATGTTCAGCTGTAGAATTTTGATGGGTTTTAATGCATGGGTGGATGGTTTTTTTTTATAGGATAAGGGTGACAAACGAGCACACAGTCCACCTGATGGTAAGTGGTTGCTGTGGTCCATAGACATCTGCACCTATGCTCGATTACGAAACAACATGCAGATGCGTTGTCACCCGTGAGGACTAAGATGGAATACCTCTTTTCCAGTAAAAAGGGTCGCCGGTTCTCTACACTCACCATACGAAACACAGCAGCATGAAGCTGCTATTTTACGATGGTATTCTGTGAGAGCGTGGTCCTTCCCCGGTCGAGCCGACCCATTCGTGCTACAACTATACCAGTAATATAGTTGCAGCTTGGCTCTACCACGTATAAACGTGGTTTCATTTATATATTCTTTTTCATTATTTTCTCAACCAATTGAAATTATTAACAACAGCACGACCATCACAGAACGGTTTTTTATGATTTGTTGGCTTCCTCTTAAGGCTAGGTTGGACAGTATATCCCATTTTAGCCAATAATGACAATTTAATATACTCGGAAAAAATATGCGCATACATGAAATACTCAATTAAATTCTTAATCGAATGTTTTTTTTTTATTTATATGCTTTATATATATGACTATATTAATCGAAATACAAAAAAAAGTAATAATATTATTGCCGGAAAAAATTTACGACGTTAGAGTTCTCGTTTTTTTAAACGATAACCGTAATATAGTATTTTTCAATACCTAATAGAAAAGCCATTCGATTGTACATCAGCTACATTTTTATTTAGATCCTTTATTTCCTGTTAAACAAAAACGTTTCAAATAAAGTATCTTTTCGGCCACCGAATCTCACACGCTTCTAGATAGGTACTTCGTGCTGACCAAATGTTTACAGCGGAAGGTAGGATATCAAGTCAAAATTAAGTCTAAAATGTACTTTTGTAACTATAAGAATTAATAAAAAAGAGCAATAATAATAATAATCTTTATGCATGTTTAAAGTGTGATCTGTATTTAATGGAATAAGATATTTGAAATTTGCTGTACTTTTATCATTACATTAAGAAAAAATCTATCATGATTCCAGGGTATATAGTGGTATATTTATCGAAAACAACTTGACAACTTGTCTGTCATATTATGTATGACTCGAATAACGTATTGCCATTAAGGTGTATCTTGTTGCATACATTTAACCATTTATAAATACCTCGCTTACATTCAGCATGGAGGTCTTTATTTACGTCCAATATAGGTCTCATTACATCAGATGGATAATCGTGACGGCTGTACGATCCATTGAACTGTTGCCACATAGAAGGGTGACCCAACTGAGATAGCTTACGAAATACGTCGACCGTCATCCACCGACTGTTTATGCCGACACTAAGTCTTACTCTTTACCCTGCCGCCTGTCCATCAACACTATCTCGCTCCACTCGCCTTTGTCTATCGTTGAACTGTTGATGGTTTAGCGGGATTTATGACTACAGAAACTGTTAAGTCGCGTGTTCTTTACTAAGTGCTCTCACTACATGAATAGCTAAAGAAACTCGATTTGCTTGTGTTAACCTGTTAGGCCCGCCACATACATACGGAATTCTGTTTCGGGATTTCGTTTTTCGATATTACGATTCGAGATTCCGAACGCAGCGAGTTCATATAAAATATTATATGACCCGTCACACACGTACGGTAGTTTTCCATTCGCAATTTTGCGGGCAAAACGGGATTCCGTATGTGTGTGGTCGACCCATTCGGAATTCCGAAACGGAATCCCGAAATTTAATTCCGTATGTATGTGGCCGGCCTTAAGCTGTGATAAACGCATGTAATGCTCGAAAAGAGTATTTTCATGTTCCCTTGTTTACTTTAGCGCGATTCTTATGAAGGGGATAATACCAATTATTTATTCTGTGATATTACGTAATATAATTCAGTTGTACAAGTACAAGGCAAGTTTGTAATTTTTTTTATAGAAACATTACTCCTTCTAATTAGGAATTTCTCGCGTATTGTGGAGCCATTTTACATATTATATGACAATGACACATAAATGGAGTACATCCAGACCCGGAACAATTAGTTTGTAAGTACCTACCTAAACTGTTTGAAGTTAAATTCACTATCGTCATCACAATTCCTGTCAAAAGTCCTCTACTGAACATAGGCCTCCACCATAGATTGCCTCATTGGAGTATTTTGGCCATAGTTGCCATGCATGCAGGCGGGTTGGCAACAGCAGTTTTTTTTTGTTGTAGTTAGGAAGATGTTGCTGCCCTTTCATCCCTTTTTAGTTTCTTTCTGTCGTGTCTCACCACGCCCACGAGATGATATGGGGTAATGGATATGCTTACACCGCCACTACTTGTTACGCGATATTTAAAAATATTTTCATTAATTGCTTTTATGTACTTACTTATTATTATTATTGTCATCATTTAATAATTATTTTTGATTTATTACTAATTCTTACTGGAGTATTTAACAATAAAATAATTATTATTATAAGTATTGAATTACTTATATAAAAGCAAAATAGAAAAATGAAGATTAAATGCATTAATCTGTAAAAAATTGTATGGTAAAAATATTAGATCATTATGATTATAGTACTATTTATAGGAGGTCATGAAGCATTTTCGTCATTTCGAGGAGTGATGAATTCTCTCCTAAAAATATTCCATAATGAAATTAACCGCTAGTAAAATAATAGTGTTTTCTTAAATAGGAATTCAAATTTCAAATTTTTTCAAATTCAAATCTTTTATTGCGAATATAGGTTGATACAGTTGGTGTTTACGTAATTTATCACTTATAGAACAAACATTTAGTACAGCCACCACCAGTCCGATTTGAAAAATTCTTTTTGTATATTATAGCTAGATTCATGTGAAATAGTATAGGCTATCTAGCGTTAAGCTATATCACTCAGCCTGCCTAAAATATGGATATTTGTTAAGCAAGTCAGAAGAAAAAGCACTCTCGAAATGATTTATCCGCGTACGCTGATGTTATCGTCAGGGATACGTAAATACAATGTTCTAGAAAAATATAGATCTTTACTCCTTTTAATAAAAAGTCCGGGATACCATATGTCTATTTCTTATACATAAGCCATAATTAGGTATTTTATGACAAAATAATATTGAAAATTAATAGTGATTTATGGCCTATTTATCGTTACGAACGAAAGTTACTTCATCATCAAGACAATTTTATGAAGATATACTTTGTTCTTTATACCATGTTATTTGGACGCATAGTTTAAGAGATCAATGTAAAATTAAAATAATTTAATACTTGGCTGGGCGCGCGAACGACACATAAACCTTAGCCCGGTGAGAACTGCGAGAACTGCTCAATCGGGAGGGGGAGGGAAAGTGGATAAAACTTAACTTCGCTCTACATCATACATAATATGCCGACAGATAAAAGTACTCCATTAATTATGCCAATTTTTCCATCCATTGCTATCAAATAAAATATTTAATTGCAATTATAAAATGCTTGAACTAGGTCATGTCGCGCACCTCCAACACGTGATGACGCGGGTGAAACCGCGGGGCAAAGCTAGTATTATATAAGTCAAGTCAATTTAGTTATTCTCAGTCATGTAACAGTCAATTATTGAATTTCATATTTGTCTTCGAGATATTCTTTCATACTGTAGTATGCCCTGCCCTATTAAGAAGCAATTGCTTCAATAGTATTTTCAACTTATCTATATTTGAGCATCTCAAAGGTGTAATGGTAAATGGTTATAAATTCGAGGGGCCATACAAAATACACTGTTGTTAAATCGGGCTGTTTTGTTTGATGGAAAACATAATTAATTTTGTGATTATTACGTTTACTGTTTAGGCACTCAAATAAAGAAATATGCGTAATAACAAAAACGGCTACCTCATATATATAAAGGCATGGAAGTGTTAACAGTTTCAGACTAATAAAAAATGGCTTACAACTATCCGTCTGTTTTAACTTCACAATGGCCCTTACACATCTCTTTTGGGCTCTAAATATCATTTCATTGTCTTCATAGTTACCCCAAAAGATGGGTACACTGATTCTACATAACCGTGGTACGCAGTGATGACGGCAGATTGATTCATATTTTTCCAAGTCTATTATATATATTATATAGTGTGTATATATATTATATATATATATATATATATATATATATATATATATATATATATATATATATAATATAATACTGTTTTGTTAAATCTGCACCTGTTGATTTATAAAAACCTATTGAACCTCCCGCTCTGAACTTGATTTCGTGTCGTGATAAAATCAAACTGCAACCGGTGGCGGGTGGGCTGTGAATTGTGTTATCGCATCAAATCATTCGTACAATAGAATCTGTTATTATGGATATTTACATTGGAAAGATACACATCTTATTGCTTCTATTTATTGCATGCGGAAAGAGTTTTAGAATGTATTATTTTGATATCCAAACGAAAATCTACAGCATTGAATCATCCGACAATTGTTTGGTAACCGAGACCATATTGTAATAGCCGCCTTGCGCGAGCAACGACGGATTATGATTATGCCGAATCAGACTCGCACTGACTAAAACCCCATCGCAATGCCATAGAAATCACTATGGCCCATCGCAACGGCACCACCAGTGCCAGGCTCGTCAGGAGAGCATAATTTCTCCCTTTTTTCCCTTCTTAAGTGAGGCGTGCCGGAACACGATTCGCTTTCCTACAGGCGGAAGGTGATGGCCTCCTAACATTAGGTACATCTTTATTACCTTTAATTTATCTAATTTATTAATAATAATAATAATAATATCATTTATTCGCTAAACATGGTACATTAAGGATGACAAATAGTTGTGCATAGTTCACATGTTTACCACATTTGGCATGCGAAAATTATTTAACATAATATATTAAACCATTAGTTTCATTAGTAAGCAAGTCAATAAATTTATGTACTTATTAAGGAATAAAATTAAATTAAATATATTAAAATCACAATTGTCGTGTCAATCACTATTGTTTTATAACTAGGCAAATCAATTAAGTATATATATATAAAAAAAAATTAAAATGTAAATGGAGTATTTAATCTAAAGAATATCAAATAAATATAAATGTTTAAAGCATGGCAATGTCAAGTTTAGGTAACGATATTCTATTCATTTAAGAAGTCTTTTACATCATAAATACACTTTAATAACAGCCAGCTTTTGAGTTTGGTTTTAAATTAACCGATTTCCATCTCTTCTTTAACATTTACCGGTAGTTTATTAAATATCTTTATACTCATCGCGTAACAACCCTTTTGATAAAATGCAGTTTTCGGTATTCGGTCTAAAACTAGTCTATCTGATTTTCTAGTGTTACGCAAATATACATCGGATGCTTTCTTGTACATATGTAAATTCCTTTTTATATGAACACCTGCTTCAAATATATACATTCCTGGCAAAGTTAGGATCTTAAGCTCCTTAAATAATGGCTTACATGATTCATACCATTTAGCTCCAGTTAGGGCTCTTACACACTTTTTTTGAGCCAAAAAAACTCTTTTTGAATAAGAGCTATTACCCCATATTAGTAATCCGTACCTTAAAATTGCTGCCACATACCCATGATATGCAATGAGTGCGGTTTCTCGTGACGATGTTCTCCTTAACCTATTTAGGACGTATACAAATCTATTAATTTTTTTGCAGACTTCGTCAATATGAGCCATCCAATTACAATTACTGTCAACTTTTAAACCCAGAAATTTCAACTATTCGTTTTCTTTTAGTTTGTCATTATTATACATTATGTCAAGATCAAGTTTGTTTTTAATATTACTATAGAATTGTACATAACAGGTTTTAGTAATATTAACCTTTAAGTTATTGTCATGTAACCATGAAATAACATCATTTATTGCACATTTTATGTCATTTTCATAATAATGTTTATTTCTATGTCTGTTCTTTATAATCAATGATACGTCATCCGCAAATAAGATGCATGGGAACGGAGTTGAATCCGGTAAATCATTTAAATAAATTATAAACAAGAAAGGCCCAAGAACACTTCCTTGAGG
Source organism: Parnassius glacialis (assembly GCA_033319125.1). Lineage (NCBI taxonomy): Eukaryota > Metazoa > Arthropoda > Insecta > Lepidoptera > Papilionidae > Parnassius > Parnassius glacialis. Next base: position 40,155,128 of record JAVANC010000016.1, read on the forward strand.
AACGCCAGAGTTTTTAAGAACTGTTTGGGAGTAAAATTTTGTCAAAACATTACTTTTGTTAGGGCTTACGATTTCCACACACTGCTTTCTTGATGACAATTACGATTTGATCCATTGTAATGTTAGTCCTCTTATTCCATACTTTATTAAAGATTAAGATTAAGGACTAGAATTTATCAATGTCGTCTTTAATAATATATACCTAATGAAAATAGTAATAGGGCATAAAGTTAAAAATAATAACGAGATTGTTCGTGACTATTAAGCTATATGATTTATCCAAAATTGAAACCATGATGATCGCAGAGTTGCAGCTGGATCGGCATGATTACACATATTGTATTTGATCTGTTCACAGTTTTGTGCATTTTAACATTCATAAGCGTTTTACACTAGCTTAAATTGAATAAAATTGTTTTGATTTTGGTTGTGGCAAACTACAACAATCCGTAAAGTTAGCGAATATTCAACAGGAAAATACATTTAAATAAAAATAAAAAATACGTAAATAACAGACAGACTCATCTATTCAATTTATGTGCATGCTAAGAAGCGCCAATATAATATGGCGTACATTTAAGATTGTATTGTTCTACGTATGGCGTACCGACACATTGTAGAAGACAAACAACGTTCCGCAAAAACGCCCTGAGTCATAAGCAAGTGAATCATCAAATCAGGCGTTTGAATTTACTAGCGCTACCGAGAAACTTCAATAAAAACGTCCGTGTGAAACACATCGCCAGCTTCTGCAACGTTGGAACACTGAATGCCGTACTATTTGAATATTACGGCAGTGCTATCATTGTTTGGGATATCGCGGCTATCGTCGCTGCAATCTGACGAGCGCTCGTTAAGCACGTTGTTCACAGCCGGGTTCCCAGACCGGTGTCTGTACTATGTCATTATATCCACTTGCGCGCTCAGAATTTAAAAGATATTTCAAAGTACATTTCGTCAAGCAACGCAACGGCCACTACCATCTAGTCACCTAGTTCGATTGTCGGATAAACGATAGTAATTATTGTGATCCCGCTATACAGCGCTGCGGTACTTAATCTCACTCGTTATAGCCGCAGTCTTAATGTGTTTTGTCTTACTTGGTTTTGGTCAATAAATCACCGGCGCCATCGGTGCTCACTCCCAATTATGGGCGTGTAATATTTTCGTGGGCTGTTTTTGATTGATGTGAATTAGTTCGACGAGAGAATGCTTTATAGTAATACATATTTTATCCATTGTTCGCGCCGATCATAACTTCTCTTTCACTCAGAGGAAATGATCTTGAGAATACCTACAGAATTAATGTACCAAAGAACTGAAACTTCTTATATGAATGTTAAACAATTGTTTTATTTATTGCTTAATTCTAATTTATGCTCTGGAAACTGGGCTTGTTTAAACAGCTGTCGAATTCGAAATAAAGTTCTCATTCCCCTTACACAAGTGTTCATTTGTATTAAATAAGACCAGTGTCCAAATGTTGTGAATATCGAATGCGAGGACATGTGATAACCACGATGTGATCAATATGAGAATGTATCTTAACCATTAAGCTTAGGGTAGGTTTTGTTTTGATGTAATGTGGCCGTGACGTCATAGCCAGCTGTAGAGCGGGTGACGTCATGCGGGCGTTGACCCGTCGCAACCCTCCGGCGCGGGTGCCCACCTCCTGTACCTATCATGAATAACTTAGAACAAGACAGGCTGCATAGCGCACCGACCTGGGGCAACCTGCGTTGTGAACATTTAAAGTATTACCCGAGTGCAATATCAAACAGTAAATCACATTGCGAATCCATCCCCTTTTTACTGAACGCTCCGCAACGCGTCCTTATGCCAAAATTCCAAATCTTTATTATATTTTTTTTCTTCAATTTATTTTTATTGCGTGTTGCACCTATCCGTCAAAATTACGTTAGGTTTGTCAGGTAGAAATTGCTTAAAGCGCTACGACTACCGTTTATAGTTCATAATTTTTCCGTTATTGTAATATTATATTTAAAATTTAAATGCAATAAAAAGCTTCTCTATCTACGAGGGTGGATTGAAAAGTACTCGGCCTAACCAAGAAAATAAACACATACTAAATCAGTTATATTTTTATTTTTCTACATAATCACCATCAAGTTCAATACACTTTTGCCACCTCCCCTTCCAAGCATTTAGACCGTTGAAAAAAAATGATTCTTCCTTAGATTCAAAATATGCGTCTACAGCTGCTTTGACCTCGTCGTTTGTCGAAAATCTTTGACCTCCCAAGTGCTTTTTTAGGTTAGGGAACAGAAAGAAGTCTGATGGTGCCAGATCAGGTGAATACGGCGGATGCGGTAACAGTTCAAAGCCACAGTTGTGAATTTCAGCCATTGACTGTACTGACGTGTGAACACGGGCGTTATCTTGATGAAACAGGACTTTTCTTCTGAGCATTCCTCGACGTTTTTCTTTTATTTCCTCTCGTAAACGACGTAGTAAGGTGCAGTAGTAATCAGAGTTTATAGTCTGACCCCTTTCAAGATAATCAATCATAATCACACCTTTCGAGTCCCAGAATACTGAAGCCATCACCTTATTTGCCGACAAAATCGACTTAGCCTTTTTAGGGGGTGGTGAACCAGGTCTTCTCCACTATTTTGATTGTTGTTTTGTTTCCGGTGTACAGTAATGAACCCATGTTTCGTCTATAGTAACAAAACGATTCAAAAAATCATCTGCATCGGCTTCAAATAACTCCAAACAGTCGCGTGAAATAGTCAATCGCGTCCTTTTTCGTTCAACTGAAAGCAGTCGCGGAACCCACCTCGCAGACACCTTGTGAAAACCCAACTCGTTGACAATGATGTTTTGAGTTCGTTCATAAGAGATGCCTATAATCTCGGCTATCTCTCTAATTTTTAATCTGCGGTCTCCCATTATTAAATCAAGTACTTTTTTAATATTTTCGTCAGTAGTTGACGTCGAAGGCCTTCCAGAGCGGGGTTCATCTTTCATACTCTCTCTACCACGATTAAATTCTGCTATCCATTTTTTGACGGATGAATATGACAGAATACAATCGCCTAATGTACTGACCATGTCATCATGGATGGCTTTTGATGATAGCCCCTTCTTATGGAGGTACTTAATGACGGCACGCTGCTCGATTTGCTCCATTCGCGGAAATTATGTCCGATTACTTTGTTAATAAATTTATAAAATCACAACTAATTATCGCACACGTTTCGAACTTCACACAATGAACTAGTCTGAACTGAACTAAATAATGTGGGTAGATTTGATTTTTAGAATTGAATGGATCTGTGTTAGGCCGAGTACTTTTCAATCCACCCTCGTATCTATATTTTTTATATTTAATGTTTCAACTTTTAGCTTTTAATTTGTCTGTAGACTTAGTATTTTTGAAAATTTACATAAAAACAAAATTACATTAAAAAGGGAGAGAAGATTGAGTAGTCTCGAGATAAATACATTAAATTAAACAGAATTTTTTGATTTATTTATCAATAGTATTTTTGTCTTTCTAAGAGTAAGCCAGTCGGCAATATTTGCCAATACTAACTACTCTAGGCAGACAGATTGGTGAGTGCTGAACTGATTTGCACTGGTAATATTGGTTTGTGGTTTAGCGTTTTTGTATTTATTTTCCGCCATTAGTTGGTTGCAAGAGCCTTTACCTCATAAGAGTAAACCGCGAGTAGGCGAATTCGATTAGAGAAAAATGTGGTATGATTATATTACCTTTGCTCAGCAGCAATGCTTGCCTTCTGTTGCCACCAAACAGTAGTGCATCCACTGATTGGAACTATAACTACAGGCTGTGAGGGATTACATCTTAGTCTTCGAGGATGTAAAGATATTTTAATCGTTTGCAGCTGTTCATGTGCAAACTGTTCTTATATAATTAAACTATTAGTGTGTATCTGTATTAGACATTTAAAATAATTCGAATTATGACTGCAATCACATACCGTTATCATTGATAATGTCTAAGAATCATTGCAGAAGGAAGTAGTCAATGTACAACCAGATTAGTGTGAAGGTGCCATTATCTACAGTTATCGAACGGTAATATTAGTAATGGTTGTTATTACTGAATCTCGGTTTGTTGAAACAAATATTATCTTGGTTAATGCTGTACAATATTATAAGTTATTAAAAACAAAGGTGAGCTTTGTCTAAGATATTTCATAATGTGTATATAGATATGAAAAACTTCCATGTGTTTAGAAAATTACATTATAACGCTATGTAATAAATTTGAGAATAATTGTTATACCAGAGATTTTCAATATGTTGTTACAGCTTTATATGTTTTTGTTTATATCCCGCATAATACACGAACATTAACATAGGCGTGTGCATTCATTTAAACGAAGATTTATGGAATTGCGAGAAATGTGAGTAAGCACACGCATTTTCATTTCACGGCCCCCAACGTTCACGCCGCCCTACCTGAATTTAGAAATTCTCGTGGGACACGTTGCAACGTTAACTACTCGAGTAGTAGTGGTATATAACAGAAAATATAGTTTTTACTCCCACTGGACATATCATCTCTATTTCCAGTAAACTACTAGTCTAGAAATCCGGTCTTGATGTGTTTTATTGATCCGGCCGCCTATTTTGTTGTCGGACTTTCGCTTACACCCAACAAATTATATTTAAAACACGACACGCTGACTAAAGACGTTATCTGTGGATATCGTTTAAATTGATTGAACACACTACTGCAATAGATTTTTAATAGCGTCGCGATAATCGCGCACATCTCAATTTCTCTCGAGTTGCATATACGGGTACGTTGTGCGGGCGGGCGTTCTCGTGCCTGCGGCAGCTTTCCAGTGTCACGCGAGCCAATCCACGTCCCACATCCTACAACTTTGTAGATAACCATATTCAAAGACAATAGAACACCGCAATTATTAGATGCTTTCGTTTTAATCGCGTTCTCTCCGTCTTTTACTCTTTTGACATATTACCATGGAAAGTGAATTAAACTACCCCTTACGTTATGCAAATAGTTCATTAAATTTTACGTTAAATTTCTAAAGATATTTGTTTTTCTCTAAATAATTCTGTTTCAGTACGCTGTAAAGTTTTTATGAAGTAAATGTTTAGTTAGTTTGTACATTACGAGTACTAATTCATATTATTAACGTCACTTTCTACGGTGCTAATAGCATCTACCTTTTTGTTGGAAAATTCTTGCCGATAGGATTGTAATGACTTTATTGCTTTTAATTCGTGCCGGCTTGTCTTGTACAGCATCCACGTTATGGGAGGCACGCAATAATGTCGATCTTCTACTAGCTCGTTTAAGACACTTACAAAATTAAACAATAAATATATATTGTTAAAGAAATATCTATTATCTCCTACTAAAATGTAGTCTTCAAACTTTATTGTGTTTTATTATTTACCTTTTATTTGACAGATGTGTTAAAAATAGCAATTACTTTAAAATTGCTGTTTAATTTTGTCTGTGTCAATAAGTGGTGGGGCATACAAGTTATTGAATGTAGTAGCAATGTTTTTTGCCACTTCTTATAGTGTAGAGCCCAACCTGGAAATCATAATTCAAAATATATATCAATTTAAATATAAATATGTATAATTATACAATTTGTTGCAAGTAAAATTTACTAACTTTAAATACACAAAATATTGAATCACGCATAAACGCGAATAGACATACACGCTAACATTTTTCTGATCATAGTGTAGACATCGGCTTAAGATTAATCGGTATGATAGCGCAGCACTGTTTGTAATTACGTGTTTTTATGATATTTTACTTTAAGAGTACGAATAAGACTCCACTAAGATAGAGATAAAGAAGATTATTAATACCGTTATTTAATTTACGTTCGCATAAAATACAGTTAATATAGGTATAATTTGCTTGAGAAGCAGACAAGGAGATGAGTTTGCGTTTTTGAAAAAGTAACTGCTGTATTTTGAACAGAGATATGACTTTAACTATAAGCGAGGCGACGCTTTCAGACAAAATTCATTTTAAGCGTGGTAACTGGTAAGTGGTCGTCGGCGTTTCGCATTAATTGGTTTTATATGCTTTGCAAACGGGAAACTGTCGTGAATGCCAGTAGGCTTGTACATTTATGTATTCAATTTTTATTTAAATAACCGATAATTTCACACATTTGTTATTTAAAATCATTACAGATTTGAGTGTAAGTGCGAGTAATATTCTTCTGTAGAGTCTGCTTGTTACTGTTTCGAGAGCAGCGGACGGTAAAATTTAATAGCAGTGTTTAAATTTAAACACAACCAAGTTTTATGCTTTTACTGTTTTCAGTCGTCCAAAGCAGACGACACACAAGCGAAAACTCACCGCCTATTTACATGGCATGAGAAATTCTCAGATCATCTGGCAGCCCAATCTCTATTTAACAATTTATTGATTGATCCTAACACAGCGAAGCGTCTGCTATGTAAACTGTTTTCAATTATAAACTTGAACGTTATAGTTAAATATGTCGGGATGCGGCGTTGTAGGTAAAAATAGCAGCACGTGCCCTAACGACAAGCTGACGGCCCTTATCCGGCACGCCTCTTCATTTATTCACGCTGCACTCGCACCGAATCGACTTACCTCTACGGTCTACGTACAAGTTTTTTTCCTCCTTTTTCGTAAAGTTCTTTAGATTGAATTATAACAGAGATAGTAGTAACAGGGGGACTATAACAGAAATATTTCTTCATTAAATCCCGTGTTCTTGTCCAGCTATTCTAAACGAATCGTCTGGAACAACAAGTGTTTCAATCTTATTAAAAGCAGAGATTGCTAGCTAAGATGTAATTAAATCATACAATATCGGTGTTAATGTTGATTTGATTCCATTATTTTGTAATGAATATTGTTTCTAAATATACTAATTTACAGTTAATAACCGCAGACATGTTTTCTGATCCTTGGTGACGATAACATGAATATTAATATCCACGTGGTGTGGTTATTTTAACGCAAACAGAGGTGTCGTTGCACGTCAAGCCCATTCTTACATACCGTAATTATTTACATTTCGTGTACGGGAGCGGCTGATTTACTGTGCCCTCCGACGTTTGACGGGGGGTTTAAATTAGTGCTCTGTCGTGTGTCACACGATATTTTATTTTACTCCTTGCGCCTTGTCTGCTTTCGGGCATATTTTGTTCATATCCTTATTTTTACTGCGTCAGAGGCTATTTATAATCATTCCGTATATAGAGAGAGCTCTCGAAGCTTCATGTATCCTTACGAGTAAAGTTCACTTCGGAACGAAGCCATGAAACTCACGACATTTATGGATGGAAGAAATATTTTTATAATTCAGTTCCTATCTTTTTGCTCGTAAACAGTTCTTATTTAATTTATTGTGACACGGCCTGCTGGCGTTTGAAAGAGGAGAGGTTGACAAGATTAATGACGTCGTTGGTCAGCGGTGATAGTTTTTGAAGCACTTCAAAGCAACGAAGGTAGTACACGTCTGAGTTCGCTGACAGAATCCAGAAATCTGTTCAGATTGATACATAGGTACTGCGCTTTTTCAATCTATAGCTCTTCTCATCTGAAGAAATATATTTCGAATAGTTTTTGCTTATAATAAATATTTAGACACTTTTGTCAGTTCACTGTTCTTTTCAACCAACTTCAAAAAAGGAGGAGGTTCTCAATTCGTCGGAATCTCTTTTTTATGTATGTTCATCGATTACTCGAAGACTCCAAATTTTCAAAGGGTATACTTCCGAGGTGGTCCCATTTAAATTTTATCAAAATCGGTCTAGCGGTTTAGAAAAATCAACAATAAATTATTTTATTTATATTGAAGGCGGTTGTACAAATGTTTTAAAGGGCATTGCTCAGTTTGTTAGGGTAATTCGGCTCAACATGAACATCACCTATAATATTTGATGACTGTGGTTTTTAATAGTATATACCTCAAAGAAAGGAATTACAGTAATAAAGTTGCAGGAGAGTGTAAAAGTGGTTCATATTTAGCATGTCTTATGCTAAAACTTGTCGCTGAAAAAATTTACAATTATGATTATCTCTTTTCCAAAATAAAATATTTGCCTCTATTAGTATGATATTCTCTTTCTTTTAAGGCAGTAGTAACACATCCTGAGGTTGTTTAAATGGAAAAATAAAACAAATATTTTATGTTTTAATGATATTTATTCCGAATCATAAATTAATTAGTTAGGATGAGAAATGTTTGATAAAACTTCAGCCCAATTATTGTCCCTTAAATGAAACCCACATATTCTGCTGTTTTTTGGCACATAAAAATTAAAATCAATAAACAACTTTACCCTTAGCCGTGTTGGGATACTGAGTCGCTGTGGTGAATCACAATCTGGACAAAAACAATGTGCTTGTGTATCAAGTGCTCGAGTGTAATCCGGTAAGGTTATTGTTTCTGTCGACACTGGTACATTTGCAGATATTAAAGCAGAAACTGATGCTCTATCAGCTGGTTGCCAACATGGATGGCAGATGCGATTGGATCCATGAACCTAAAACAATTTAATTCGTAATTAGTGGTGTTGGAACACAAACTGACATCTTTTTTTATTGCACATGCATAATGTATTACATTTCAACAAATAAATCATAATAATATATTCATTAATAATATATTATTCATTAGTTGAAGATATGTGACACACAAAGAGCATATTACACTCTTATAACGAAAGGATGAAACAACTTTTCAATAAACAGATCAATGTTTCTAAAGAGTACATTTCTTTATTGTATTTCCCATCTCATATATTCTAAACTCAAGCATAAAATACATAAAAATATCTGACTGTACCTGCCGTGGTGATATCCACTCGCTAATTACATTTCTTATGTGTGTTTCTCTTTCGGAATTTGTATGCAGAACATGATATCTACTATGTAGTATTGAACATCCACAATTTACACATAATTGTCGTTGATAACCACTTCTTGTGCTTTGTTCACTTTCTTGAACCACTGAGTTGTTGAAAGCCAACATCCAACAAGAATGACAAACCAAGCTCTGGGCTGTAACCTGCAAATAAAACATGAGTATTTATTTTTATTCAGTTTGTATGGATAATAGAAAAGATTATTTTAATAGTATTAAATAGAACATTAGCTTACCACTTGTGGAGCAGTCCATTGTCGAATTACTGATAGTATTTCAACGGGTTCCAGAGAGCGTTTCCTGCGATGCATAATATCAATGCCGCAATTGACTCATCGCATTGATTCCTCATTTCTACTAGGGGCAATAAGATTGTACGCAGGAGCATCAGTGTTTATACCAAGGTTGTCATTTAAAGCCGGTTCAACGTTTAACAAAATAGCGCCAGGGTCATCGTCGTGATCAGATTCAGAGTCCAAGGGTAAAGCCGAGTCTTCAATTGGATCGATATCGGAGTCCATTACAACAAAAACAAAATACTACGCAAAAGTAACCGAAAGAACATTCACAATACACGGAGGCAAAGTGAATGTTTTTTTTTTTTCACTGCATAAATGTCACTATTGACAATCGGGGCTGCCAGGTAATAAAAAAAAATCGATTTGACAACAACCGAACTAATATTATAATCGGATGTAAAATGATTTGCAGGCCAAAAACGATGAGTGTTTTGTTTGTATTTTATGTAATTAAAGGAAAATAAATATAATAAAACCTCCTCAAAATCACTTGATTCCACATTTTGAAGAAATTACATTTTTTTTACTTCAGGTTTAGAAATCGATTATTTAAATAATCGATTATGAAGACGGTAATCACAATTAATATTAATGTAGCAACTCAGAATCTGCCTCCAACCAAAAAATGGCGACGCTTTATTAACTCAATCGGATTAAATACTTATTAAAAGACTTATTTTTACATTTACTTTCCTACGACGACAATTAAAAATATATTCATTTTAGATTTAATTATGTTTTTTCGTAAAAATACTTATTACAGAACAACTTGTCCACGTTAAGCCAAAAATGGACAATACCCTTTACCACTTGTGTTAGAATATTCTAAGTATGTAAATTTAGATTTTGTTCTCGTAACATGCTATTTAAAAAATCACGTAAAATTTGTCAAATAATTTTCATGTCAAGAATTTCAAATGTTTTCATAACCAACAAAAACAGTATATTGATAATAAATTTGTCTCATTAATTAATTATTTTAATTTAAACTGTCATGGGAACGGCAAAATACTACATTCCACATTTAATTAATTGCTAATCCAGCTGGGCGACGCCAGAACTGAGCTCATTTGTGAAGTGTTTTGTGTCGTTATAATGGAATGGGTTAACACGTACGATGACATCATACTGTTAATATGTACTTAGTTTATGCAGTAGCGTTCATTGGGTCACACCCTAACACCTAATTTTATAATTTTGCTAATGCTTTCGAAACGCTGGCTTGCAGTAGGGTATTTATTATATTTAGTTGGACTTTATGGCCGCTGAATAATGAGAAGTGTTGTTACATATGGTAGCTATGAAAGCAAAAATGTTTGATGCATGCAAACAATAGATGTGGCCGGCACACGTAGAGGTGATGTAAGCGGTTATTTCCTGCGGGCTCCAGCGGGGCAGGAGACGTGTGTGCTTGCCTGCTAACTACCCGCGGTGACGTCACCGCGCCGCGACGCGGCGTCGCATCGCGCTACCATTACCGAGCGCCCTCGCGCGGAAAAGACAACGACCGCCGCGCCGCTTTCTCTGCCGCGCGTTCAGTCGGCTACCACTGCGACCGTTACCACCTAACTTTACAAGGTCACTAACGACATCACATCGGTAAAGAAACTAAGACCTAACGATCACGATTTAAGTATTTCAACCGCCCATCCATCCATTACAGCCTATAAAAGTTCACTGCTGAACATAGACCTCCCCCATAGATTGTCTCATAGTTGTGAAGCTTGGCAAGTGGTTTGACAACAGCAGTCCTCATAATTTTGAGTTGTTTCAGGAAGATCCTGTTGCCTATTTCCTGTTTCCCTCTGTCGTCTTTTATGACACCCACGGGACGATATGGGGTAGAGGATATTCTTACACCGCCACTGCACAGCTTAAAGTATTTACGAAACTGATTTCAATTTGAAAGCGACGGGAACTATAGCACTTGATATACCAGCACACGGAGAACGGGTGCATCGCTAAGCGTGACTCATCTTAATGACAGCAATTATAGTGGCGAGTGCCGAGGCAGACGTGATAGTCAAAGTAACACGCCACGCGCAGTCCTAGACTTGGGCATTGTGCTGAGCGCGCGATTTGCAACAATAACGGTCCACACCGTAGCTATGGTCTGTTGCCTGCAATGAATGATAAAGTTTTAATTAGTTTTTTTTTAAAACAAGCGCTTTAATATTCATATAAACTAAATAACACCCACAATGTTCCAAGCGGAAGCACACTGTGCCAACGCCACTGTCGATGAATTAGTTTTTTTATGACAATTGAAGGTCACTTACTATTGTTGGCCCTGTGCAATTGCTGTTTTGATTTGTCACCAAGAGAAGGAAATCGCTTTTCAACCTGTTTACTAATGAGGTCGAACAATCTCGTAAGAAATTAAACAAAAAGTTGCCTGAATAACGCTACTACGACTGACTAACCGCTAATTGCATGAAAAGGCTAGATTTTATATTGTTTTTATAATGAGTTGTGTTTCTTAATATTACAGTAGCGTGCAACAAAATCCCGATTTGTTTGATTTTTTATTTAATGATTTTTCTGACATCTCTATGATAAGTTATTTTTAAATAAAAACCAAATGTAAGTAGGGATTCACTGTCAGGTTTGCGTACATTATGACCAATTAAATATTACATCGCTTGCCACCTAGACATCCCAATCCGTGAAAAAAAAAACAGTAAAAAATGTTGTTTGTTTTAATCACAGCTTACAAAATTATGAAACAACGTTTTCGGTATTTAGTAGACTTCGAAAAAGGAGGCAGGTTTACAATTCGACTGTGATTTTTTCTACCGATTTCAAAAAGGAGACGGTACTCAATTCGACTGTATGTTTTTTTTCTTTTTTTATGTGTGTTACCTCATAACTTTTTTCTGGATGAACCGATTTCGATGATTTTTTTTATTTGTAAGCTGGTACTTCTCATGTGGCATGCAATTTGATCAAGATTTGACTAGTAGTTTTGAGTTGTCCTTAACAATGCGAATTTAATTGACTTTGACTATATTGATGATGTTCTCATTTTATTAAGTGGCGAAGCTTGCGAAGTCACTTATTAAGTGGCGAAGCTTGCGAAGTCACTTATTGATTTCACGATGTCTGTCCGTCTGTCCGTCTGTCCCACGATTATCTCGAGAACGATTTCGAATTTTCAAATTCTGTTTTCAGCAATCGATTACTGATCACCCAGCCATCTGAACCGCCTATTTTGAATTTTTTTTTCCTTTAGAAACCGCTACAAAGCTGATTGCTTCGCCACTTTGCTATGCTGTTAGCTTGCTAGGTTTATTTATATTGAAGTCTGTTGTACAAAATTTTTAATTTTTCCATTTGTCATAATATATACAATATATTTAAATAATGGTTATTGAAACTCAACTTTATATTTGAATTATATGGCATATTCAATACTCGGATAGAATGTATTCAAAGAAATAAACAAATTAAAAATAATTAATGATAAAAGAATAATCAAATCGGTTCACCTAGATAAAAGTTCTGAGGTAACACACATAAAAAACAGTCAAATTGAGAACCTCCTTGTAGTGTGCGCGCCCGCGAATATTTTTGACACAAAGGGCATTGCAACGCTTACTCGGCATAACTATTATTGCATTAAAATGTCCTATTATAGTTCATATATCAGAACTAACGACGTCTGAATTAATGCTCTATTCATATTATGAATCGCCTGTAACGTTCAGTAAATTTAGAACGCGTTCAAAGAAGCTTTGGTGTATTTCAAGTTTTGTGTTTTGTTTCTCTTCCGCCTCTTTCGTAAACATTCATCATTACAACATCAGATAATGTGTTCCGATTGAAATAAAAAAAACTATACTGTAATGTTACACACGTAGTACTAAATAAACGTTGCGTGTGAAGAACCGGCCTGGTACGAGTCCATACTAAGGTCCATAACCTAAAATATTTTTTTTTGTAGAAGCTTGCAGGGTATTTATTGCAAGGAAATTATTTGCCGTTTGGAGGACGTACGACTGTACTAGAATTCATCGCCATTTCCTTTATTAGGGATTATAAGAGGTAACTAAGTAAAATGTCAGGAAGCTGTTACGGCTTCCGTTTGATGGCGGTATAGCAATCATGTTTAGGCCAGACGTAATACAAGTATTACGTCCGGTTCTTCGAGCTATAAACCCTTAAGATTGCTGGTCCGTTGATGGTGATTGGATTAGGTTTACGTGGTAGAGCCATGCTGTAGCTATATTAGTACTATAGTTGTAACACGAATGGGTCGGCTCGACCGCGGAAGGACCACGCTCTCACAGAATACCAGCGTAAAAAATAGCAGCTAAACGCTGCTGTGTTTCGTATGGTGAGTGTAAACAACCGGAGACCCCTTTTACTGGAAACGAGGCATTCCATCTTAGTCCTCACCGGTGACAACGCATCTGCATTTTGTTTGATGCAGATGTCTATTGACCGCAGCAACCACTTACCATCAGATGGACTGTGTGCTCGTTTGTCACCCTTATCCTTTACAAAAATGTTGATATTAAAGAATTTCTTATTACAATTTAAATATGGTGGTTTAATTTTCTGATCATTAAACAAAAAAAAGAAGATAGAGAAAAATAATCTACCGCACAATTTAGATTACGACCGATTCTATTCCGAATATTATCCAAAGTGGTTGAATAGTGAATACGCAAAATATATCATATTGCTTCGCCGTCCACAAAAACACTAAAAATCGTATTAAGTATTGCAATATCAAGAGATTATGGGTCGTATAATGGGGCTCGATAAAAACCAATGGTTTTTATATAATTTATGCTATCGATTCTTGTCACCTGTCATTGATTGTGGGATTATCATGACGCCGTGAGGCAATATAGGTCGGTTTAAATAAAATAAAAGTTACAAAAATAAAATAGGCGTGGCAAGTATGGAAAATATACTCCATTTAGTTAATTTATGGTAGATCGTTTGTTCAGCAGTGTACATTAAGGTAAATAAAATCAATGTAGAACGGCACTTAAAAGGGAACAGCCTATAACAAAGACTTTTGAAGCTTTTGAAAAAATATTGGCTCTTTGCATACTGTCTCGTACCTACGACTCCGTACTCTGATACTACGTTGCTGCTGCGCGGTCGACTGAGATACTTAATATCCTCCTTAGAACATACATAAGCAAGCTATAATGTATACTCTTACTAACGGTTAGTAGGAGATCTTAGAGTGACTAACCAAATCAATCGCCGACTGCTATCGTGAGGAACTCAGAGAACAAGCATTTTAACGTTCACAAATCTGTTAAATGTTTAATGGGAATATTAGTGATGTTACTATATTTTTTTTTATAGGGTAGGGTGACAAACGAGCACACAGTCTACCTGATAGTAAATGGTTGCTCTGACCCATAGACATCTACATCCATCCTCAATAAAGAATCAAAATGCAGATGCGTTGTCACTCGTGAGGACTAAGATGGAATGCCTCTTTTCCAGTAAAAAGGGTCTGCGGTTCTCTACACTCACCATACGAAACACAGCAACGTTGAACTGCTATTTTAATCTGGTATTCTGTGAGAGCGTGGTCCTTACCCGGTCGAGCCGACTCATGCGTGCTACAACTATACTAATGTAGCTGCAGCATGGCTCTACCACATATAAAAAAGAAATTTATAATAAAAATGTGACATAATCCAGTGTTATATTATACAAATTACTCAGACGTTATCAGTTCATTAAATCGCTTGTTAAAGTGGCAGAAATAAAGTGCATTGTATCAGTTCCCAGTCGTAGAGAGCGAGAATCGTGCCTCGTCGCGGCTGAGTATCTGCTTTTAAATGTCACGCGTTCCGTGAAAGGACTCGGTCCGTGTACTAAATGCCATCACGATCTTCTTTGAGAGCGTAAAAACTTGACTCCGGAGTAGGACTGACTACCTAGCCGTCCCAGTTTTCTCAATTATTTCCTAGATTGTAAGACACATAGACATTGTACCTGTTTAAGTCAGTATGATTTACGCGGGCATAGTATACGTCGTGTTTGGTCTGTACAGGGCTGTATGTTTTAAATTTCATTTAACCATTAGAAATTTATTTTATTCTACAAATTTACATTTTTTGTATCTAACGAATTAAAAAAAATACGTCTCTTACTTAGAAAACATTTCATAGACTTTTTCACATACATATTTATTTTTTCGCAACGTCGTAAGCAAGAGTCATCGTCATCCCTGGCTTTCATGTTTTCAACTTTCGTAACGGATTCTGTAATTCTGTTGTTTACAGTTGCATATTTGCGGATGGAAATTAGTACGAGACATAACATACAGAATTTTGCGCAGTGTCATGTTTTATCATTGGCTTTTATAACAAAACTTGTAAATATGCTGATTTTATGGACACATAAAAAAAATGTTGCACAGAAGAAACTTTTACTTGCAAGGTAATAAAATGAAAATATTTTGAGTTTGTATTTTCTTTATATCCTTAAGATATAAGCCGAACATCCACCGCGAACTAAACTATGTGAAAACTAAGCTCGGTGAACTAAGCTAAGCTACCATGGGAAATCGCTCCACGTCCACCGAAAAATAAGCTACGAGTAATAAAAATAACACTAAGCGAAATGCACCAGAAGGGTAAGGTAAGAGGAGAAGTGCTTAGCTTGTTTCGCGTAGTTTCGGATCGGCCTACACAACTAAGTTAGTTTGACTTAGTTTGGCTATTTTATCTAGCTTAGCTGGCATAGTTTTCAGTGAACGCACATGTATGAAAAACTGGCTCAGCTATGCAAGCTAAAATAAACTAAGTTAGTTTAGTTTGCGGTGGATGTTCAGCTTTAAACTTTTGTAATCGACTTTTCCTAAATAGTTGTGAAAGTTTTTAAAATTTAAACCTGCCAGTAATTAAGAGCGCGAACCTAAAACCTCCCTTATATTTAGATGAAGTAAAAGGTCTGTCTGGCTGTCAGTCGCATCAAAATTAATTAAACATCATTCTCTTCAGCCGGCTGGAATGCTGTAGGTGCCAGTGTACTCGTAATTGTGTGCATAGCATAGCATTTCTGTTACATTCTATAAACGGCTTCCACTATGCTCGACTTACATGTGCGTTACTTGATTTTCCCATTCATATTATGTGCATATATGGAGAGTGTGTGTGAGCATTAAATGATTACTGGCGGACGGAGAACGTTCCCAACAAGTGCGATATCAAATATAAAATCCTATAATATATAAATAAATGACAAATATAATAACAGCCTATTTCTTTCTCCTCATTCATGAAATATGAGAATCGTGTGCTTTTTGCGTTACACACCAGTTATACAATGCAGCTATCAAATTATACACTAACTTACAATACTTTGGAATTATCTCTTCTTAAAACAATGGGCAATCACATAACGGTGTTGTTTAGTGTAATAGATTCAGGTTTCAAAATGTATCAATTTCGATACTCCCACATGTGTCCCACTTCGGGTTCTTAAAGTATTTATTAGCCTGTAGAACAGTGTTTCTCAAAGTGGGCGATAACGCCCCCCTGTGGGCATTGGAAACCAGGGGGGGGGGGGGCGTTAAGGGTCCCAGAAAAATTGGATGGCGTTGGCGTGGTTTTTACTAAATAAAAAAAAATACTAAAATTAAAACCTACCTACTACTCAATATGGAATATTTAGTTTATATTTCTGCCCTGTATGATGGTATATAAACTAGAAATACTTAACATAGATTTCGTAGGATAGCCCGTACGCCGTAAGAAATCAAGTTTTTGTTAAATAACGATTTTGGTGTAATCCGGTAGGAATCGGCTGGTTCATTGATACTTGTCTTAACTTGCTCAGTACAATTGAACGTCGAAAGAGATAAACGAGTTTGTGCGTGTTTGTCTTATTCCTATCGGTGCGTGCTGTATTTAAATTTTATATAAAAGTTCGTAATAATTTTTATATTTTCATTAGTGGTTTCGCGCGCAATCTTTAAACAAGTATTAAAGTTCAACACTTTATTTACATATTTGTAAAAACAAAGCCATGTCGGAAGTTAAAAAGAAGAGACGGCAATATAGTGCAGAATATATTAAATTTAATATAGAAATATAACATAGAATATTAGACAAATCCATCTTTGCCTTTGTGCCTTCTTTGTTCAAAAACATTTTCCAACGAAGCGATCAAGCCTTTAATATTTCAAGATCATTTGAATAAATGCATCCAGATAAGAAAGACAAAAATGTAGCCTATTTGTAGCAAGACCTGGAAAAGAAGCATAATTTCGGTGGCTACTAAGCAAGATGATGATGGACTTCGAGCTTCATACAATATCTCTTTGTTAATTGCCCAAACAGTTAAACCACACACCATCTGAGAAACGTTAATTTTGCCGGCAATGAAAGAAGTTATAACTACTCTGCTTCATAAACTGGCGGCAGTTATAATTCGAAAAATTCCTTTGAACAATAGTTCTGTGTAAAGACGAATTGATGAAATGGCTGAAAACATTGAAGAGTCATTGTGCAATCATCTGAAGACTAGTCAATTTTCAATTCAGTTGGATGAGCCCACTTTACCAACTAATGAAGCATTGTTGCTGTCTTACGTGAGGTTTATTAAAGATAAAAAAATATGATAAAAAGAATATCTCAAGGACTATTATTTGCTAAAAATTTAGAAACACACAAAAGGAGGAAAAGATATTTAAAACACTAGAAAAGTTTTGTGATGAAAAAGGAATTCCCGTGAAGAATATTATATCAGCTGCTACAGATGGTGCTCCAGCTATGACGAGGTGTCAAAAAGGCTTCATAGCATACTTAAAAAACAAAATTCTAGATGTGCTTGCTGTACATTGCGTTATACATCGACATTTGTTTGCTAGAATTTTAAATGAACGGCTGTTTCAATCATTGCAACATGTCATCAGAGCAGTCAATAATATCCGAAACAACACTTTAAATTAGATTATTTAATCAGCTTTGTGTTACCAATGATGAAGATTTCAACCGATTGATCTTTCACACAGAAGTGCGTTGGCTATCAAAAGTATTGTCTTGACTCGCTTTTACAATCTGTTTGACTCTGTCGTAGAGTTCTTGGAAGACAAAGACACTGAATTGCGCGAGAACCTCATCACACCCAAGTATAATATCGCATACCTGACAGACTTAAACACAAATTGCTTAATGATATGTATCTCCAACTTCAAGGCGATGATTTTAACTTAATAAAAATAAAAAATGTCGCTTTGCTTTCGTAGCTAAGCTGCTCTTACACAAGAACAATATAGGCAGACGTGAGTTCCATAATTTTCTAATTTATCAGTATCCCAAAACAACGACGACTTGCTTGTCTACTGCCTGTGGCGGCGCTGTCGTCGCACCACAAGCTAAATACATCGAAACCTAAATCGCGTTATCAAAGTTCTGGAGTAAAATCAGTATTATACGAGTATATAGAATAGCTCTGAACTACCACTTAGACCGTTGGCCGTTCCTCCGGCAGAACACCTTGCCCGGCGAGAGATCTCCCCTTTTCCTTCCACACGGCCACACTGCCAACGTTTGGAAAATCTCCACAGTGATTTCATTGAAAGATTCCACGATATTTTGAAATTGGAAATACCAGGCTGGGTGTTAGATCCTTTTTCAAATGTCAACATAGCAGTATCACCCCAACTGGAAGGAGAACTGACAACGAACGAGGAAATAAGAATCAGATTCAAAAATGGCTACCATGAATTTTGGCTTCAAAAGTCAATCCCGCAGTTGTACCCTGGATTGTGGTCGATCGTTTAACGATTTTTGATAGCATTCCCATCGTCATATTTGTGTGAACGTGGATTTAGCGCTGTGACAACGCTGCTTACTAAAAAAAGAGATCGTTTGCATGTTAGCGACTTAGGACTGTTTTTGAGTAAAATCGAACCTGATATCAACAAACTAGTTAAAAATCATCAAGTTCATCCATCTCTTTAGATTAGTTCTAAAACTAGAATTGATTACCTATCTATATTGTTTCTTTTTATGAATTGAAATATATTCTTAATATTATAAAGTTGCGTTTTAATTGCTCTTACTGGCTCTCACAATGTCTAGTTTAGAATGTAAGTTTAAACACCAGAACCGACTAATATTGCACACCATAACTAAATTAATTAAAGTAATGAAATTGTGGTTCTTAAGTTTTAGGAGTGTACAAAAAATTGGGCGCGCTGTGAAATAATAGATTATCAAAGGGGACGGTGAAAGAAATACATTTGATAATCTCTGCTGTAGAACGACTTTCAATTCATCGTTGACGGCGCAAAGAGGCTAACTTCAATTTTTGAAAAAACTACAGGAGAGCAAGAAAACATTTATTATTCCCCCATTACTAGCTTTTTATTGATCAAAAAATTGAATATATTATACTTAATGGAAAACTACAAATAAGATTAATTTTCTTATCTTTTTCTTTCTTGATTTGTCGAAACGTTCCTCATTAACATCGCCTGGTGGCTGTATGGCTTAAACAGTTGCTTAATTGTATTCCATATCGGCAAGGAGGGGTTTGATAGACTTTATCTCGGTTCTAGTTACTCGAGCTTCCAAGGTATAACTTTGTCTGTCTTGTTCCTCCTACGCGAAGCACTCAGTAAACCAGCCTGTATTTACATGCTAGTTGCTGTTACATAGCCAGTATCTTTATCTCGATGCACTTCTGCTGAGTATAAATTGTCGCTCGATACAAGCCAGCCAACATTACACCTACCTTTTTTATTTAAAACAAACATACTAACTATATTTTGCATAAAATATCTTTATTAACCTAAAACTGTTTTTGTTTTTTCATTGGTACAATAATTGTTATACAATGTTATTAAATCGTTATTACGTTATTTAAAGTAAGTATATCAAATACTACTTTAAGATTCCAACGTTAGTATACAATTCTATTGCTATGTTAGATTTAGATCTTAAAATAGGGATTGTATTCAGGCCATTGCAGAAAGTTTTGCGTTATAAATAGAATTGCATGAGTTGGCTGACCCAAACAGGTTCCACTGCAAGTCAGCTGCCCACGCGCTCGCCATCCCGCTGACCCGAGGCGTTATCCTCTCCGAGTCATTATCAGCAAACGCTTCAAGACTACCGTTTTACCTACTTACGAATACCGTGATCCAATCTCACTCATTACTTGAATTTAAAAATTATGGTCGTTGTTATATCGTATAGACATTGTAACCATGTCTGTTCGCTACCTGAAGAAGGTTTCTAATAGAAAACATTTAAAACCTGTGAATTCTCACTGTCGCAGTGCTTGCTACGCCGTAGACAAACCGGTAGCCGTTGCTAAACTTCGCATAATTATTTACTTGACACACGCCACCCAGTGTGCATGTGTGTCGCCGGTGTTTTAAAGCCCGATTAAAGCCATGACATCACTTGGAAGGGAATAAGTGCATTAAGCAAAGCCGCAATATCTCTACGTTCTCGTATCTAACCGCAAACGAACTCGCCTAATCTTGTTATGGATACATGTGTCAGGTTTCTTTGATTATACTTTTAATAGACAATTTCTGTTGAACGTGCCTTTACATACCTGTAGTAAGTAATGGTTGTTGAGTATAACGTATTTATTGCTGTTTCTCCATGATTTATGTTTCAAACAGCGTCATTTAATTTTCACGATGTCATTAAAATGAATTGGAACTCTTTTAAAAAATATTTCTTAAAATTATTAATGAATAAGTGCGACATGATCAGTTACGCTGCAGAATAGGTTTAAGGTAGAACGTTGGTAGGGCTGTAATCTTTTTGCATTTATATTTAATTCGTATGAATAAACTACAGACATAAACATTAAATTGTTGTTTTCCCAGTTATGTGTTTTTATCTTATCTTACACACCTTACTGATATTTGAAAACTTGCAATTTCTTATAAAGACTATACCATACACACAAATAAATAAACTCGAAGTGTCTGTTTGTAATGTCAAAATAACAGCTTTTTACTAAATGCATATGAAAGTAAATACGGTACTTATAAACAAAATCACAATTTTTAAAAGGTTAAGGCATAATAAACGTCAGATTTTTTTAACCGACAGTCCGACCCGGCTGTCTGATCTTACTGTGTGTAGGCACTCGTCTTTGTTTGAATACTTAATACACATCCGATTCGATAGTCGGATCGGACGTCCGAGTCGGAAATAGCGCCAAGGCGTTTACAATTTTATTGCCGGTCCGATTGTCTGAAGGTGCGGTCTGCATACTTTTGTACACACACCAAATACACGTCCGATTCCTCCTTCCAACTTTCCAGATGACTCTCTAGCGGACACTACGGACATATCGCATCGCTGTGGTTCC
The DNA here is from genome assembly GCA_033319125.1 of Parnassius glacialis. Classification (NCBI taxonomy): domain Eukaryota; kingdom Metazoa; phylum Arthropoda; class Insecta; order Lepidoptera; family Papilionidae; genus Parnassius; species Parnassius glacialis. The sequence goes on from JAVANC010000016.1 coordinate 40,176,648, forward strand.
GACGATGGCGGAAAATTACAACATCGAACGGCTTATTATGGCCGTAGAAAAACGTACTTGCTTATGGAATACAGGCAATGACTAATCTGGACCGATTTTGACGGGACTTTCACTGGCAGATAGCTGATGTTTTAAGGAGTAACTTAGGCTACTTTTATTTCAGAAACTACTTAATACGCTAAATTTAACGCGGCCAGTAAAATATGCACGGTAGAAAACTCACCGATAAGGTTTTGAGCTTAAAGTTATCGGCGTTAATCTGAGCTCAATCCAAGGAACTGGCATCACTGTATAGTAAATTAAATTGCAATTTACTTTAACTAATGATTACTTATTTTTTTTTTTTTTTTATAGTAGAGGGGGCAAACGAGCATGCGGCTCACCTGATGGTAAGTGACTACCGCCGCCCATGAACAACTGCAACACCAGGGAGGGAATTGCAGATGCGTTGCCGGCCTTTTAAAAAGGAGTACGCTCTTTTCTTGAAGGTCCCTAAGTCGTATCGGTCCGGAAAAATCGCTGATGGTAATCGATTCCACAAGGAAGTCGTGCGAGGAAGAAAACATCTTCTAAATCGCACAGTGGTGGACCGCCAATCATCCAGATGGTGTGGATGGTATCGGGAGTTCTGCCGCGATGTGCGTTCGTGAAATTTGGCGGCTGGGATTAATCCGAACAATTCCTCAGAGCACTCCCCATGGTAGATGCGAAAGAAAATACAAAGAGATGCAACATCTCTTCGCAGCGCCAATGAGTCGAGCCGATCGGAAAGAACTCGGTCGTCGACGATTCGAGCCGCTCTGCGCTGGATGCGGTCAAGTGGAAGGAGCTGGCACTGGGGAGCCCCTGCCCAGAGATGGGAACAGTATTCCATGTGAGGCCGAACCTGCGCCTTGTAAAGTTGCAGGCGGTGTGCCGGCATGAAATACTGTCCCGCTCTGCTGAGCACGCCAAGCTTTTTAGAGGTCAATTTGGCCTTCTCTTCCAAATGACCACGAAACTGCACGTCACTCGATATGTCGACGCCGAGGATTCCGATACTGGCTGAGGCAACCAGGGGAGTACCTTGAAACTGATGAGATACGACAAAGGGGTTCTTTTTAGCGGTAAACGCGCAAACTTGTGTCTTCTGAGGATTAAACTGGACTAGATTTAGTCGCCCCCAGTTCGAGACTTTGTCCAGCAAAGACTCGACTTCAGACACAAGTTTGTTCCGGTACTCGGAGACGTTTTCCCGAGAAATATTAGCACGGCCGGTGTATAGAGCATCACCAGTGCTGTCATCCGCATAGCAATGAATGTTACCAGTTAGCAACATATCATTGATATGCAGAAGAAACAACGTTGGTGATAGCACACAGCCTTGTGGAACACCAGCGTTAATAGGCTTGTAGTCAGAACATGCACCGTCTACAACAACCTTGATGCTCCGATCTGCAAGGAAGCTGGTGATCCAATTGCACAATTTCTCGGGAAGCCCATAGGAAGGGAGCTTCGAGAGAAGCGCTTTGTGCCAAACCCGATCGAAGGCCTTCGCAATGTCCAGACTAACGGCCAACGCCTCCCCCTTGGACTCTACTGCCTCCGCCCATCTATGGGTCAGGTAGACCAGAAGATCACCAGCTGATCGACCCCCACGAAAACCGTATTGGCGGTCACTAATCAGCTGGTGATCCTCAAGGTACCGGATGAGCTGGCAGTTGATAATGGATTCCATTATTTTGGAGAACAAGGAGGTGATCGCGATAGGCCTATAGTTGGACGGGTCTGAGCGGTCGCCTTTTTTGGGATCGGGTGGACAAAAGCTGTCTTCCATGAATTCGGGACTACGCCTTGGGAGTAGGAGTACCGAAAAAGACGCGTTAGGACCGGTGCCAACTCCGGAGCACACGTCCTCAGCACAATTGGGGGGATTCCGTCAGGCCCACTCGACTTCTGGATGTCCAGGGAGAGAAGTGCTTTGCGAACCGAGCGCTGTGAGAACAGCACATCCGGCATAGAGCACTCACACCGCGGGATGGTCGGCGGTGTTTTCCCCCCGTCATCAAGAGTCGAGTTGGACGCAAAAAGGGAGCCTAAAAGGTCGGCTTTGTCTTTTGCGTCATGGGCCAGTGAGTCGTCCTCCCTGTGCAGAGATGGTAGTGATGGCTTACAGAAATTCCCTTGGACAGCTTTGGCGAGAGACCAGAATGCATGGGTTCCCGAAGGAAGGCGAACTAGTTTCTCGCCAATTCTGCCTATGTGCTCTGACTTTGCCTTGGCAATAACTCTTTTGAAGGACCTGGAGGCGAAGTTATACTTCTTTTTAAGTGTGCTGGTGTTTACATCCCGAGTCGCCGAAGCCGCAGCCCAGGCTTGATAACACTCCTGCTTACTGCGTAATGCAGTTTTACAGGAGCGACCAAACCAAGGCTGAGATCTGCCTCCGATGGGTACCACAGATGATGGAATAAATAGTTCCATTCCCTGTAGCACCACATCAGTGACAGAGTCAGCAACAGCGCTGGGATCATCCGGCCAGAAGCAAACCCGCCCCCATGGGTAGGATGCAAAGAAAGACCGCATTCCGTCCCAATCCGCCGACCTGTAATGCCAAACACGGCGGCAACCTGCAGAACGCAACCGCGAAGGGAGCGTGAGTGGCACCATACTCCGGATCAAACAGTGGTCCGAAGAGCCGAGAGGGGCATCGACGGAAACCTGATATCCGTCCGGATGAGAGGTCAGCAGAAGATCCAACAGGGAAGGTGTATGATCCTCCACATCTGGAATCCGCGTAGGCGAAGTAACCAGTTGTGTCAGACCATATGCCAAGGCAAAGTCATAAACAGATCTCCCCGCATGATCGGTTAAACGTGAACCGAGCCATTCGGCATGGTGGGCGTTAAAATCGCCAAGGATCACGATCTCTGCGGATGGGACCTGTTGTAGCAAGGAATCTGTAGCCATTTGGACGTGGTCGATGAGTCGGTCTGTTTCGGCATTACCGCTATGGGACCTATAGAGGCACCCGTAGACGCGCGGATGGTCGTCGCTGTCTACGCGTAGCCAAAGGATGGACAGGTCCGAACCTTCAAGACTGCCGAGGCGTCGAGAACAGATGTCCTCTCTGACATACACGCAAACTCCAGCCCGAGGCACAAAGGAGTGCTCCAATTTGTACCCAGGGTAGGAGAGATACGAAATATCAGCCGGAGAGGAAACCTGCGTCTCGGTCAGGAAGAGCAAGGCCGGCTTCGCCGTCTCGAGATGGTAGTGGACGGCGTTTAGGTTAGAGTTAAGTCCCCTGATGTTGCAGAAATTCACGGATAGCGTGGCAGGGGTCGCCTTGGTATTGTTGCTCTGTTTACCCCGAGCAGTTATGTTTTTGAGCGGAATTTTGCCCCCCCCAGAATACGCGGGGCAGCCTGAGCACCCACGCTCAGGGTTGGAATAACATGGTCGTGGATGCTCAGCGAGGGATTCTCCAGGGGTACTGGTACCCTCCTGGGGTAGTCTATTGTGTAATTCCGCTACCATGTTGATGGGGGGGGGGGGGGGATTGGGCCTCCGGCCACCTGCACTCACCAGACGAAACGCAGAAGCAGAGCTTCTACTTCACGCCGGTATTCTGTGAGGTCGTGGTACTAACCCGGCTCGTGCCGGCCCATACGTGCAACAGCAAAAACTGCTGCATGGCTCTACCACCGTTACAATTTATTTTAAATTTATCATGTTCTCAACAATAAAAGAATATATCGTGAGAAAACCTAGATGTAAAAGTTCAATGAATTGATTTTTGCGTCTTATGAAGTCAACCTATTTGTATTGCACCAGTTCGACGAATAGCTTTGTCACTTAATTTTAATGCATTTGCTATATAATTTTTTTATTAGGTTAATATAGCTGGCTGGATTGTATTCAAATTTACTGTAAAGTATAACATTCATCAAGAGTGGCAACCTTAAGCTCCGTGTCGTAGTCGGATGCATTCTACCGTGATTTTTGCGTTGCGGTCTTTTTTTGCATTCAGTGTATTTATTCACGACTGGAAGCAAGAAATGAGGCACGCTTCGTTTATATTGCTCGTACTCCCCTTTTTCCGTCCACCCCTGCAAGTGCGTGATTTTTATTTGCGTTCATATTTGTAGGGAATATAAATGCGCGTGTACATGCTTATAAAATAAATAAACCATTGGAGAAATTTTGTGGTCGTTACTTTTCTTACTGAAACTGGTATTCGACGCGTCTTTCACGATCCCCAATAAGGTGCTGATTTCTTATATTCATCACTACTTGTTGGGCAGCTTTTGGCAGAAAGTTTTTGTGGGTACATCGTCGGTGCACGACTTTCGTAACGCGGCGAACATTGCGTAATGTTAAATAGTATTCGATTATTGCAATATGTTCTGAAACTATTTTTCGATGATATTTATTACGTCAAATGTATGTAAATTTAAAATGTATCTCTTAGTTACGCCTTTTTTTATAAAAAAATTTGAAACGTTCGAAGAAACTTAACCGACAATTAAGATTAAAAATATTTAAGTTCAATAAACTCTTTGCCATTGGTAGGTTTACAGTCTTTTATGGCTCGAGAAAGCGGGTACAACTTACCGCTTTCTTTTATCTGTTCACGCACTATCTTAAGCCTTACATATTTAAACTAGTGCATTATTACCCTTATGTTGCGCTCAGTGCTTCGGTACTTTTTTAATTAATTTATATATTAAAGTAGCAGTGTAAGAATATGCAATACCTCATATCGTCACACGGGTGTCGTAAAAAGCGACAGAAGAAAACTGAAACAGGAAATGTGCAGCAGTATCTTCCTGAAATAATTCAAAATTATAAAAACTGCGGTTGGCAACTCGCCGGCAAGAAATCTTTAGGTGAGGCCTGTGTTCAGCAGACTTTTATAGGCTGTAATAGATGGATGGATTACTTTTTCTGAATATTTACATTCCATAATTTACATTCTTCTTTAGCCTACTCCATGAAGTTATCATAAGCAATATTTTGAAACGTTACAAAATTAAAACCGAGTACAAAGACCCCGTCTCAGCGGAGTGATTGTGACCGATTGCCAATTAGCATTTAGTGATTGGCGAAACAGGGCGAAACAAATGCATGCAAGTTGTTCGAAGGCGATTGAAGTGGACGACCGTGTCTTTCGCGGAATAAAAATTATGTAGGCGCCAAAATCATTTTAATTAAATATCTTGTAAATTATAGTTAAAAAATTATATTTGTGTGATGTCACACAATTATAATTTTTGGTACTAAAATTTGTACCTTGTTTCTCAGTAGAGAAGAGAACTGAAATAGTCAGAAAACAGATCTAACTTTGTGTTTTCTTTCTGTATCGAGAAAATATTCTCCTATTATGTACCTATTTGAACAATCATAGCACTTAGAATGATAATGAATAATTAAAGATTTTTTTCCAGTTTTGAATTTGATTTATTACAGTAAAATTCAATTTTACTTCGCATGACTTTGCTTTGTGCGCAGCCTTAATCCTGTGTTCCGATGTTACTATCTAGAAAAGCATATTAAAATTGGTGTTTATAATAACTGTCTATAGAAGGGAAATATAAAAACGACTACATAAAATAAAAAACGTCTAGGTACATAAAATAAGTTTTCATACGATACTGAATTTGTTTCGTACTTAGTATTCGGAAATTGTCGCCGCTATCGATATTGCTCAGGAGGAAGTCTTTATTACTATCAGACCCGTTTAATAAATAATGCAGCGTCTTTACATCATTAGGTTCAACAACATGCAAAATATATGCGGGAAGCAGTTTTTCACGAACAATATCATTTTCTGCCGACTTCCAAAAAGGAGACGGTACTCAATTCGAGTGTATGTTTTTTTTTATGTGTGTTACCTCATAACTTTGTACTGGGTGAACCGATTTGGATGATTCTTTTTTTTATATGAAAGCTGATAGTTCTAGTGTGGTCCCATATGAATTTGATCAAGGTCAGACCAATGGTTATTGAGTTATTCTTAAATAACCTATATTGAAGTCGCTTATATTGAAGTCGGCTGTACAACATTTTTAATTTTAAATTATCATCGATGGTGTTTGTGCTGTTAATGAGGAGGTTTCCACAGCTTTATCGGTATCAGGAGCTACATATAAATGGTGACTAACGATTAAGATGCATCTGATGGTGGTAATGTATGATGATCAATACCTGTCTGAACGTATCATGAATGAATCAGGTCTCCGATACGGAATTATTTACTTATTCTGTCGCAACAATTCCTTGTCGTATTTCAGCTGTTATCATTTGTCAATAATTTAAAATTAAAAATGTTGTACAGCCGACTTCAATATAGGTTATTTAAGAATAACTTAATAACCATTGGTCAGACCTCGTTCAAATTCATATGGGACCACACGAGAACTATCAGCTTTCATATAAAAAAAGAATCATCGAAATCGGTTCGCCCAGTACAAAGTTATGAGGTAACACACATAAAAAAAACATACACCCGAATTGAGTACCGTCTCCTTTTTGGAAGTCGGCAGAAAAGTTATTGATATTTCATCTTATGGTCACAATTTAACTAAATTGTACCATCGCAAATACTTAAAAACTAATTGTGCAACCATAAAATAGTGATTCGTCATGGTTCCACAACCAGCGAGAATATAGTCATCAAACTTTAACGATGTCTATTTTCAAATGTCAAAGAAAGATATAAAACAACCATATAGTGTGTTCTGCTTCGTCGCTCTGTATTTGTCATTCGGTATTTTAAGCCGTGTATGACTTGGTATATTTATAACTCCTTGTGTATCCCCCTACTGGATTCATTTTATGATTATTTTCATGTATTTAAGTTTTCATGCTCGTTTTCGGCTAAGGCGACAACTCAGTAATGGTGCGAAAATATTAACTGAACAGGAAATGTTTGGTAACGCTTGTGTTACGTAATCGTAATTAAGCTGGGATATATAGTGTCAGGACATGGGGACAAACTCAATACATCCGAGGAATGCCGCACTCATACAGAATACCAGCGTGAAATGGCAGAATATATCTACCGCGTTTAGTCATTTACTTTTTAATAATTTATCAAAAGTATACTAATAAAAATAGGCCTCCTCTAATTTGTTGTTACATAAATGTTGTCATCAGCTGCGATATGGACCCAAGACTTCAGTCTTGGGTCCAGCAGGATGTTCATACAATAAACGCAACACTCATGTATATTATTCTAAATATATTGATAAATAGGTACAGTCCTGAAAACATATTTACAATTACTAAGTAATAGACAAAAGTTCTGAGTTTCGGTACAGTCTAGAAAAATAGGAGAGCGCAAGTGGTGTGTCCCTCGAAACTGTTTGGGTTTTTATCTAATACTGTCTTAAAATAACAACCATAACAAAAATATTATCGCTCGCTATACGCTATTGATAATGCAATGCAATGTTATCAAATAATAAAACTCATATTGTATCTTGATTCTATGAAATACTAATGTTTTTTTTATTTTTCCTTTAAAAAAACAAAGGATTTGATAAGCAAGACTCTGAAACGAAAAAGGCTTTAATATCTTTAAACAAACATAAGATCTATCCTATACAATTATAAGGGCCAACCATATTATTTAATGTGGTTGGCCCCGGGTTGACCTCCATATTTTTATTTTAGCTTCCTTATCGTTTAAAATACTATATATTCATTAAATTAATAATGACTGTTTAAGGCCTACAAAGTATTTTATGTATACATTATACGAAATTACCATACTACCATAACATAGTATAATTTAAGTAAGCCCATCATTTTAATGCTAGGCTAGCTCTCATATTATGACCAAACTTAAGACTATATATTATAACAGGGTGTATGTTAACAACAGTTATCGCGAAACATCCAGAAATAAACGGCCCTTACCGCCGCCGACTCGATAATTCCGTCATTGCACTTACCAATGCACTTCGCTGCTGGAGATTTTGACGCTATTTTATTTCACCATCCGAGACCATCTCGGTATCGAATCCGTCGAATATAGCAGCTCGCGTTATTTCTGTATTCGTGTGCGGAGAGCGTCAACACAGAATTTCTTTTGAAACTCAATCGTTAGGACCGGGTGTTGGCTTACGATTGTGTTTCTGTTTCTATTCTACTTTCAATGGAATTCTATTGAGCGGTAATAGACATGCAATCTATAAACACTTGCCGTGTTGCTCTAACAATATAAAACGTCAATACATCTGTGGTTTCAATATTTAAAATACTTCGTTACATTCGCAGAAGATCTATGCTCGAATCAGGTAGGCTCGATAGGAAAAAAAATGCATCGATACTGCTGTTTAAATCTGGTTTTCTGAAAGAGCATGGCCCATGAGGTTTTTGAGGAAATTGGTTGCAGGTGGCGATGGGTTGCAGTTGTCACTTCAAGGACTATTGCATTATCCATCCATCCATTACAGCCTATAAAACTTACTGCTGCACCCTCCCTCATAGGGGGGTGGATTCTGTCATAGTTACCACGCTTGGCAGACGGGTTGGCAACCGCAGATATTTTATTATTTTGTGTTGTATTATCAGAAAGATGCTGCTGCCCATCTCTTAGATAGGAATTTTAAGCATTTTCCAAAAAATTTTGTAATTTTGACAATTTCCTTTTGATGTAGGTGTATTCATTACATTGATGTTAAAACATCTTTTCAGCTCCTAAAAGTAATAAATCGTCTGTTATAAGCCTATTGATACCTATTGATTTTTATAACTAAGTATTTTAAATTATAACAATTTAAGAGAAACGGTTTTACTGGAAATGAGGCATTCCATCTTAGTCCTCACGGGTGACAACGCATCTACATTTTGATTTGTAATAGAGGATAGATGTAGATGTCTAAGGGCCGCAGCAACCACTTACCATCAGGTGGACTGTGTGCTCGTTTGTCACCCTTATCATATAAAAAAAACGGTCACAGTAAATGCTTTGGAAGGTTTGCGTTTTGCTGAATTTGGCATGGAATGCTAAAACGAGTAAAGACGCGAACGCTAGTTTGTATATGTATAACAAAGCCGTTCTAGAGATGTGTTGTAATTTTATGTTGGTACATGCCTTTCGTAAAGCAATTGAATAGAATATTGCCAAATATTGTGGAAAGTATCGAGTTTCGCGTTTATCAATAAAATGAATTATTTTCGCATGTACCGTGAAGGTAATATCTAGATATATATATTTCATGTGTGGAATTTTGCAACGTACCTGTTCGCGCTGATATCCTTTTGAGTGCCGAGATAATGGGCTGCGTAACTTATAACTTAGCAAGCGAAATAAATACAGATAGTGCAAAAGTTTTAATATCGGCTATCGGTTTATTACATTCGATAAGCCGACAATGGCTTTACATTTCATCTATAAGCACTTACTAAAATTAAAAAAATTTTTTACATTATGCAGAATTTATGAAGTTACTACCACTTACATTTTTAAACTTCTATTGTGATGAAATCACCAATTACAGCATTATCTCATCTTTGTTTTGTTTTTTGGGGTTTTCATTTTGAAATCATCTATCTAAAATATAAATATAAAAATTTGTTTCTTTAATATTCTTCTATGCGTTTCCTATACCATTAATTCGATTAGGTAGTACTTTGTTGAATTGCTGTACGTGCCCGCAAAGGTTTCTGATAAAACATTGCAACGCATGCCGGGCACACCTAATTTATAATACAATAAGTATGTAATTCATTGCAAATTTTAGGTCTCCTTTCGTTTACGAGCAGAAGCAAATTTAGCTTGTTTAGATGTTTAATATTAGCTACCTCTAAACTGCAAGCAGGTTGTATCAGATGTATAAATATAATTTTATTGCGATAACATAACTTCTGAATGACTTGATCGATTGAGGTCATATTCACTAAATATATTTGTTTTATAGAGACGATTGTTCATAGCTATATTAGGATCGAATAGTTCGCGCTGTAGTCAAGTTATTAATAAATATTATACGTACGAATCGTAACGACTAATCTTTATTTTAGTGCCAAATAGGAAAATGCAAAATCTGAACTCTATAGTAGAGTTTGTAATAAGTTTTATATTACCGCAATAGCTAAAACTGTGTCGACCGGCCGGCGTAATTATAATAAAATTATATTAATCATAAAAATTTTCGGTTGGACACGAAACTTAATTAGAAAAGAAATTTTGTGTTATATTCTCATGAGCAATGGCTTTGCTCTATCTCAAATTAAAAACGGTATTACGCACTATCAACAATATCGCCTTGGCGTCGGTCAACAACCTTTGTTGTGCACTCCTTTGTTTTAAACTAACTATATTAATTACCGGTTGTAGTTTATTTCAGACCAGAATACAACTCGTATTGACGGTTCAGAAATTTTGTATCACCGATCACAAATTTACACGAATAAAAAAAAGAATTATTTTTGACCCATTTATTGTCTTTCGATTTCTCTCGGCCTCGGCCTCGAACACGCACATTGAATTCGCAGCCGAGTTGTGCACCTCTAGATATAACACAATTCGCATGCACTGACCAATGCCTAGTATGCGGCATAACTTTACTTAGATACGGTAACGCGGACCCGTGTTATCATAACATTCCAGGAATTCTCACGGACCGCTTGCACGCTGGTTGCCAACTGGGATATTGTTGTTGTATTTTATTATGATAATGATATGATTAAGGCACTTTATGTAACAGCCATCTGATTATCTCCTTTATTTATATTTAGTTTTTTTATTAAAAGTGAAATTGTATGGACATGCAAAAAGCATAGTATCTTTTGTAGAATAAGGGTGACAAACCTGCACACAGTTCGCCTAATGGTAAGTGTATGCTGTGTCCCATAGAGACTTACATCTATTTTCGATTAAGATTCAACATTTAGATGCCCCTTGTAGGGGTCTAATGTCTAATGAAAGACTCATGGAATAAAACTAATTTTAAGGATTTTATCGCGATTAATTTTACCATTCTTAATTCCTGACGTTTCGTTTCTGTGGTTTCGGGCACTTTACAGCACCCCCCATGGTAACGGAGGCTAGAATGCCTTGTCAGCTTTTCATCATTAAAAATGGGTCTCCGGTTCTCTCAACTCACCATACCATATGGATAATTTGTTCTCCAAAATACCTATTCTTGCGAAGATCTTATCAATTTACAACCCAAATCGTTTGAAAATTATTGTTATTTGAAGATAAGGAACCATGAGATATGGTAGAAAAATAAAAACAATGCAGAGTGTAAGTTCTTTATAGAAATATTTTTTATATAAAGGCGAGAACAGCTGGATGTTGCAACTTTCTTTTGTAGCTGGACATAGGATTTCCAAGAATGCACTTAATACCGCTTTTTTTTAGATACCACGCTAGGTTTGTGGGTAAGTAAGCGCAGGATCAATATCCTATTCCTTTGCACTCGTCGGATAGACTCCTGTAGATAGATTATCATATTCAGTCAAGCGCAGAGATCGTCGCGTGCTAGCGAGGTTGACCACATGAGGGAAAAAGCTATATTCTCTATTTTTTTATTTTCTCAGATATATTTTTCATTCTTCTTTTTCAATCTATTATGCTCTCTAATGAGAGTTTTGTGCCTAGACGTGAGAAGGCTATAGTACTTAAAAGCTCTCTTTACACCGTCCCGAGAATTTCACTTTTTATTTAAATATTTTTTTAGTTGGTGGTTTACGAGTATTGCAACATCTTCGATTTCAGTTCTTTAAGTAGGAAGTTATGCTGTCCTTTAGTTACGTTTAAACCTGTACTCTACATAAAATCAAATACATATCTCAGTTTTTATTCCATAGGTTGAAACTTACTTTTAAAGTTACACAAGCAATTATTTTTAATATTTTTTACGATATTCGTTGCATTATAGTGTTTGTGTTTTTCAACCTTGGCGTGATCACTAATGCGTTGTACGAAGTCGTAAATCGTTTTACCAAGCATTTAAATATCTTATAAATAAAACTAGTTTTATTTCGTATTAACTTTATTTTATTTTCTGAACATCTAACGAAGCTTGTCCGTAAACAGTAACTATCCAATTACTATCGGAAGCTATTCCTGAGCAGGATATATAGTGCTATAAGCTTTGCAGTATCACAGACACTTAGAAATTACTACTAATAGTTGAAAAGTCAACTGTTTGTCTTTCTCACTGTTGCGCTTTTAAACTTACTGTGCTGGTGATCCTCGGAAGGAATTTCTATGGCATTCCCAGATACTTGATACAATTTACAATCAACAAGAGGTATTTCTCGCATACCAAGCCGTTCTTAATCAATTTTAATCAAACATGTCTTCTCATCTAACAAGCATCTATCTTCTGCTATGTGCTTAGAAATTACCTTTTGTATTAGAATATATAGACGGACGGTTTACTGTGGCTTTAGCATTGTTTCTATTATATGTACATGTGACTTCTTCAGGTCTTCTATTATTGTTTTACGGTTACGGAGCAATTAGGATTAATTGCTCCGTAACCCTTTCCTATATATTTTCTTCAGACGTGCAGGTTTCCTCATGATATTTTCCATTACCGCCGGGCAAATGTTAAATCAGTATATAAACTTGCAATTCAATGTCATTGTAAGAAGAAAGAAAGGAAGAAAGAGACATTTATTTGACCATTTCTTAAGAAAATGGCACTGGAAACTCTAAATAAGATTATATAGGTAATCTTATAATTAGACTTAATTATACAATTACAGTAAAAAGTAAATCGTTTGACGTAAAAAATACAGATCTTAAAAAAATGTTTTAATGGAAACGGTCCAAATAGGACTGCCACTCAAGAAATGCTAAAAAAATAAGTCATCCTAGCCCTGATTCTTGAGTCCTGATCCTCATCCGGCGAGACATAGTTTACATTGGACTGTTTTAGAGCTAAATAAAAAGAAAAAACGACGATGTAAATAGCGAAATTGCGATAAACTTTAACATAATTTTGTTGCATTCTCTAGAGAAAGGGAGCAATTGTTTTGATTGTAAGAACATAATTAATTTTAGATAACATCTTTATTAAGATACAGTGAGGTGATTGAGTAAAAGGAGCATAATTAAAAACTTACTTCATATGAATATCGCGGACGTTAGCCAACAATCGGCTTTTTACATCGTTGGAGCTGCCGTAGCCGCTGTCACGTCACCTAGCGACTGTTGAACGTAGCGCTGCATTGTTTATCTTACATGTTCGCTCCACTGGGCCGTGAAGATGTAATATCTGTACAAGACTTCAATAGAGACATTGAATTTAAATGAACCAATTAAGGATTAGTTACTTTCGAATTATTTTTTTGTAACTGTTCTAAGCCAGTCCTTGACTACTATCCTACCTAATGGTAAGTGGTGATGCTGCCGAAGATGGTTAAGCGTACTGACTTAACAAAATTTAAAAAAAATTGTTAAGCATAAATTACTTAGTAAGAGTTATTGGGTGGTTTACCGCTGCCGGGGAAGCTAAAATGTATGAAATATATGGCATGTTTTTCCACTTACCGGCGCCGACGACGGCACGGCGATAACTTCCACCGGTGCCGTCATCGGCGCCGTGACAGCAAGCTTTCCACTCGTTGCCGGCCGGCAAAACTGCATGAGTATTGTGTACGTATTGCAGCCGTGTGCGTCTGTGCATGTGTGCGGGTGCGCGGGCCGAAGTAGAAGGGACGCCTCGAAATTGAAACTCGAAATTGACTTGAGAAATGATGCAATGTCTATTTCCAACTTTTAAAATAGGGTATAATATGTTCTCTCTGTATGTTTTTTTAAGATTGGATGAATTCAAAATTTGACTTCTCTGCGTTGGTTTTTGCGTCTTAAATGTAAGAGATATAACAAACAAATACGACGACTTGACGAGACCATTTTTACGATTGTAGAACTGAAGTCTGTGTTAGTACTGCTCAAAAACCGAGCGTAGACCGGCACCGACACCGGCGCAGTGAAAAAACGAAGCCACGGTACCGTCACCGTGCCGTCGCCGTGTCTTCGCCGTGCCGGTGTCGTGCCAGTAAATGGAAAACCGCCCATTATTCTACTAATGAATACGTGATTGATAATAACCTCTGAGAATGAGGTCATCGCTAACATGCTATTTCTACATGTTTTCACACATTTCAAATGGTATAAAATATTATAAGAGAAACATAAATTTAACTCACTTCATGGGTTTTCATCACTGTTAAGTTTTTTATTAATTAATGTACCCCATTTAAACATCTAACCGCAATGTGTAAGAACATAATGTTTTATTTTTATTGTTGATTAAAGTGATATTTGTAGCATGTTGACGACAAATAAAATGACTAAGATTTGTCATCGTTCTGGAAGAATTAGTTGCAGATATGGAAAAATCCGCTGACTACCCAGATTGCGCCGGACCCAAAAATATGTGCCTATACATTGATAAAGCGATTAGAACATACAAGTTGCAACCTATTGTTTGGCTTTATCGTATTCGCTGTCTGTATCTTAATTATAGAAACTCGTCATTTTTATAATGATTTTAGATATTTACGCGAATACTATATTGAATAAATATAAATTATACGAATTTTATCCCTAGTGAATGTCTTAGTTTTCATAAAAATAATAATGTCTTCCAAAATGTCGGTCACGATGGCCAATCTCAACTGGCCATCAGAACAGGTTTATAATACGAATGTGTGCAAGCGCAGGTGCACTTTATTCCTACGGACGCTAATGCCTGTTGTTATTTTATTTAAAAACGATTTTGTACGAATATTTTGTTGAAAATAAGTTTCAATAATCGTGTGAATTTTAAACAATCGTCTGATGTGTTTGCGTCGGCGCCGCGCCGGTGAGTCAGTCGTAAGCTATGTGGGACGCCGCGAGCATTGCGCCGCCCTATGCAGAGTTTCGCATCATTGTATGATTGTATGTAAAGGAGGCGCAGGCGGTCTCGCCAACGCAACAAATCCTCGAGAAAGCGGCCCCTCTTATACCTATACCTTACACAACAAACCCGGCGTCGAAGCGCCACCGAGCTCCACCAACACTAACCCACCGATGACTCATTATCGATTCCATTACTCCTTTCTCTCCTCTTAACTTGGTGACTGACGAGGTACAATATCATTAAAAAATATACATGTAAATATAAAATGATTAATCAGAGCTTATAAACCAATCGTTCCCAGCGCTCCAAGCATAGTTGTTTTAAATGATTAATCTAAAAAAGTCTTGTCTATTGTGCACTGTTTCACGGATTCTGATAGCATCAGGTTTGTCTTAGAATCCGTATACGTTTGTCTTGTTCACGATTATGTTACTGTATAAACCTGTAGATTCACGAAAAGATATGCCTATCACGGACGAGAGATACGAGAAACTGCTTTCCAGTAAACAAGATGTACTAATTTAATGACTAGATTCTTCTAATACATTCTTATAATCGATTCCCTTTTTATTAAATTTAGATTTTGTGGATTAAATGTAATAAATAATGTGCCACAATAAATTGTAATGAATTATGTGAAACAATGTCGAATGTGGATATCATATCACATCACAGACTTTTTGGACTTTAGAAATATTAAGATTTAGAAATATTATTTAGAAAAGTTATAATACATATTCAAATAAATTTAATAAATATCATTAACCGGTAGTTTATGCTTGCAGCTGCTACCAACGTCATTCATCAAACCATTAATCGTTTTTCGTACGTTTATATATTATTATATTCATTCCGATTCATCTCTTAAATATAAAACTAAATCAAAATGAAATTCCACTCATAAATCGTGTTACATATAAACGTCACTACGAATCTTGTCTCCTCGGCAGCAGTGAGACACGGTGTGTTAATCCCTCCATCTAATGTGGTTATTCGGGTCACCACTCGTCACTAATTCCCACTCGCCACCACCGGTACCCTTGACCCGGCGTGGGAGGAAACCGCGAATGTATTTTTAACCAAGTGGGGTCATCAACCGCCCGCCGAAAAGGTCTTGGAAGCGTGCTATATAGTTCGGTTATGTCTTGTTTTATTGCAACAATGTGATAACAGTTCGTTGGCCTCTACCAACATTAATACATACTGTCAAATATATTTATTTTTAATTACAAATACTTTTATTTTTAAATGCCGACGGTCTTATGTGATTTCGTGTCTTTCCCTCTCGAAAAGGAAATTATTAATTCAACGAATGATGAATCGTAAACAACTGTGTATATGTGTAAAATAAAATTAATAAAAACGCTCTCGAATTTTCGTCACTTGTGTCTGTTTCTTCCCATAAATTGTTTACATCTTGCGAGTTAATCTTTTTAAGCCTTTGGAGTGATTCATTTCATGCGCAATATATTTTTGACGCGAGGAGTGATGTTGAAATGTTAGGTGGATTATTTACAATTACAAAATCGAGCGTTAATAAAGTACAGTACGGTAGTGGCGCCTATTAAATCCATGCACAAAAATTGTGAGAGGCTGTGTTGACGTAAGTGGCCGTCACTTTATTCGGAAATTGCAAATCGTAGGTAATTGCGTCGCCGCGCCGCGCCGCGCCGGGCAGGTACACCGATACACGAGTCAGCGTCCGCAACAGATGCAATTACCTGACTCACACCCGAAAGGGATAACTTACAATATAGCATGACCCAAACACGTCAGTCTATTTATAGCGTACTTGAACACACGCTTTTAAAATACCTTGTACTTCTCTAATCACAATCAACTTATGACATACGACCAATTTTACTAGTTTTCGTCTTTGGCACATACAATTACTAATTACAATTATTAGTTTTCGCCCTTAGTTTCACTTGAATTTATATATTCATGAAATATCTATAGTGATCTATAATTTAATTTAATTTTTTTTAAACTCTCGAAACAATAATTTAAAATTTAAAATTTTGTACAGCCGACTTCAATATAAGCGACTTCAATATAGGTTATTTAAGAATAACTCAATAACCATTGGTCCGACCTTGATCAAATTCATATGGGACCACACGAGAACTATCAGCTTTCATATAAAAAAAGAATCATCGAAATCGGTTTGCCCAGTACAAAGTTATGAGGTAACACACATAAAAAAAAACATACACTCGAATTGAGTATCGTCTCCTTTTTGGAAGTCGGCAGAAAAGAGCTAGTGATCTTCAAACGTCTGAACAGATTTTATTAAAACAGCTAAGAACACTCTCGGTTCTTAGCTATTAAGACACTGTTCAAACGAAAAAAACTTAATTATGAAAACTTTTTTGGATAACTAGTCATAATTCGTTGTTGACCTGAGAGTTGAAGTATGATAATAGTTACCAAGAACAATGAATGAACGAGAAAATTTGTTTTTAATTCCATGCGTCTAGAATTTCGTTGGAACCAGTTACAAAATGTGCACTTCATAGTTTTATGGTTTCGTTTGGCTTTTACCAGAGATTCTTAGATGTCCTTGTTAAGGTACAGTAACATTTACGTATAAATTAATTATTTGAGTTCGTTAAAGCAGTAGGCCTTATTATCCTACCATAGTAAAATAAGGCCTACTAGCAAGGTTTTCAGAAATTTTTAGTTTTGTTTTTCTTTATTGGAAACCGTACAGTTATTCGTTCTTGCTTTATAGAAACTGTACTAATGATTTTTATAAAAATTTGTAGACCAAATTAGATATTTCTGATTTTATTTTCGATTTTTCCTTAGCTGGGCCTTGTTACCCGTAGGTACCTTACTTGTCCTTCATCATCATCATCATTACAGCCCTTCACATGTCCACTGCTGAACATAGGCCTCCCCCAAAGAATGCCACAAAGCACGGTCCTGAGCCACCTGCATCCATTGACTTCCTGCATATCTTACCAGGTCGTCACTCCATCTAGTGGGGGGACGCCCTACACTTCGCCTGCCGGTACGAGGCTGCCACTCGAGAACCTTTCTGCCCCATCGGTTGTTGTTTCTTCGAGCTTGTCCTTAGTTTACTAAAAAACCGACTTCAAAAACTATAAAGAATAAAATAATTCCACATTCTGAAGTTGGGGCCTTTATACTTCCGCAAACTATCTTTTACTACCGACTTCAGAATTTATTATGTGTAAGGAAGTAAGAAGAAAGAAATAAAATTTATTCGCGACTACAATGTAGTACAGCACAATAAAATCCACACAAAGATAAAATAAATAAAATATCTTATTAATATTGGGCTACTGTAACGAAACGGTCACCGATTCAGGATAACCTTAAGGTAAAATTGTTGCTTATTAATAATAATATAATAATATTATTATTAGTAATATAATAATAATAAGTAAATAATTGTTGCATATTGATAATAAGGCATTCTATCTTAAACCGCATTGGTGACAACGCACATACATTTTGCCATAGCATCTACTTGCCATGGGCTGTCTCTTTGTTTGTCGACCTATCAAACCATCTTCACTTAAGTCCACACCTTTGGCCTGACGCCGTTGTAGAACCGTGTATTAGTTCGTTGATATGCTGTAAAAAACGCATGCATGAATCATACACAGCGCAGAGCACGCGGCGGCGTGCATATCTGTCCTGTCTACTTACCTATATAGACAGATATGTTTTCAATTCGTCTAGCGACTGAGGTTACTGCCCGCTTCGCACACGATTTACTTACGCCACTTTAACAAATTCTATCTTTTGATAAAAAAATATTCATTCTTTTATATCACGTAAGCCGTAAGATCACTGATACAACGTCGGATACCTTTGGTAATCGGATTTATAATAATGTTTAATAAACATTATCCCCACTTTCTTCATACTCCAACATATTGTTACAATTGTCAGAGAGGATCAAATACAAAGTATATCTATTTATATAGTATAGTATATCTTGTATTAATCAGTACTACTGTAATTACATAGATAAATTTTAAACGTGGTAGAGCCATGCTGCAGCTATATTAATAGTATAGTTGTAGCACGCATGGGTCGGCTCGACCGGGGGAGGACCACGCTCTCACAGAATACCAGCGTAAAATAGCAGGTTAATGCTGCTGTTTCGTGTGGTGAGTGTAGTGAACCGGATACCCTTTTTACTGGAAAAGAGGCATTCTATCCTAGTCCTCACGGCTGACAACGCATCTGCATTTTAATTCGGAAACGAAGATAGATGTAGATGTCTATGGGCCACAGCAACCACTTACGATCAGGTGGACTTTGTGCTCATTTGTCACCCCTATTCTATATAAAAAAAAATTAACGCGTGTACTACATAACACTTTTACCATAAGAAATGAAGCCGGTCGTTTAGCTTACGTAGTATGCAGGCGTCGCTGATAACAGGCGATAAGCCTTCGCGAATTTCTTTCTTATTGCATTTCGAGTTTTTTGACGTACATATATAATGTGTTTATTCAATTCTTGTCTTTAAAATTCATTGTAATTGTAATGTCATTTAATTTAATTGAAAGGGATTTATTGGTGTTCACTTGGTTGAAATAACACTTGTTCTTAGTACGGTGGGCTACGCTACATCAAAGTTCGACTGGGGCTGTCGAGCGCCGAAAGTGGCACTTGTTGCGTGGGACCAGTGCTTGTGAACGTGAATGAAGCAATTTGTTCCTTGTAATGAGCCATACTTAAATACGAGCCATAGATATTAATAACAGTAGCGAGTACGGCGCATGAGCGAGCGTAAACCACCGCGATCGATGGCACGTCGTAAGATGAGCGATTTGTATGTGTAACGCATCGGATATATTTAATTTAACTATAAATATTCCGCGTTTGCATTCAGTTTCTGACTAAGCGTTGCATTTTGATTGAAAATGATACGAAACCTGCTACGCCCTCCTATCTATCTGTCGATTAAAACATAAATTCTAATTATAGTATCTAGACTAACAACTAACATGCTCTTAATTACAGTAAACATTAATTTTATACTTTATGATATAACACATCCCGGACCTGTGTTTTGAGCAATTTCGCGATTCTCGTCTTTCGCATGCATTACGTTCAGTTTGTTGCAATTTGGGTCGTTGTGTGCAAATGGATGCTGCCCATTAAGCCACATTCCGCTCGTGTGATTGTTTCACATACACCGCTTGACACAAAACTTCGCACTTTCTGAAAATAAAATACTGTATAATATACACCATGTGTGATGATTATATCTCTCTTATCTGCCGACTTCCAAAAAGGAGACGGTACTCAATTCGACTGTATTTTTTTGTTTTTTTTATGTGTGTTACCTCATAACTTTTTACTGGGTGAACCGATTTCGATGATTCTTTTTTTTATGAAAGCTGATACATCTCGTGTGGTCCCATATGAATTTGATCAAGGTTAGGCCAATAGTTTTTGAGTTATTCTTAATAACTTATATTGAAATTGGCTGTTCAAAATTTTTAATTTTTAATTATCTATATCAACTAGGTGCATGTCTTACGTCGTTATAGGTGGTTCGTGGCCGTGTTTCATGGCATTCCTTATGGGAGGCCTATATTCAGCATTATACTTGTGAAGGGCTCTAATAATGATGAAAATATGTTGTTCTCCTGGTCGACTTTTGACCACGTTGATAGCTTTTGAATAATATGTGTCGACTATGTAATAAAATATGTAATGTGCCCACAAACACTTACTAGTTCTGGCTTACCTACGCCCTTGTTACGCTTCTGTAATAAGATCGGGGGGAGTTACACGTGGTAGAGCCACGCTGCAGCCATATTGTGTTAGAAGCACAAATGGCTTCGCTCAACTGGGGAAAAACCACGCTCTCACAGAATACCAACGTGAAATTGCTGCTTAACGTTGCCGTGTTAGGTATTGTAAGTGTAGATAACCGGAGACCCTTTTAACTATAAATGAGGCATTCCATCTTACTCCTCATGGGTGACAGTGTATCTGCATTTTTTTAATCGGTCTATCCACAGCATATGCTTACCATTGACAAGAACTGTGTTCGTTTCTCACTCTTTTTCTATATATAGGATAAAATATGTGTCAGAGACTAGCAACCATCACAATACACCGAAACCAGAAAACCACAATTAGTTTTTTTGCACACACAAATATGGTCTTCGATTGCGAATCGAGCGCAGGCGCTGCGGTGTAATGGTTTCTTTGATCAGTAGGGTTCATCGTGATACTTTTCAGAAGGCCCATATTTGTACGAGGATATAGATTGATAGCTTTTGAATCTAGTGGTGTTGTGATTGATCCCTTGTCTCGTACTCGGTGTCCGAGTCTAATTCAGATTTCAACCTAATAGTATAAATGTTACGTCGGATTTATGTAGGTTTGCGTGAGTGAGTGATTCTTTGTTTGTACATATACTTGTTACACTACGAGTATAATATATTCGTCCCAGTTAATAGCTTTCAAGAATATTTGATAGTTGTCGCTATCGCTGTGGTCGAAAACCGCCCAGAAAATTACCAGTATGATAATAACATGTACTTTTAAAATATAACATTTTGGTATTTCAAGTTCGCTTTTAAGCTAGGAAATTTCGTTAACTAGAGATAACTCGTGGCATTAAACCGAACGGCAACGCCGGTAGTTGTTACTGGTTAATAAAAACCCCATGAATCAGTTTGGGTTGGAAACGCGTCAAATGCACTTATACGAAGTCAAACCAGTGGCTGCAAATTACGAGCCCAATCGCACAGTACGCGAGTTAATTAGAGAGATTCCCGACACCCCGTTCCTGTCGTGTTCACGTTAACCCTCTCACGAACCAATTACCGGTCAGGTGATGAACGCTGAGTACATATAAAAGTTTATAAAAGTTAACACTCAATTTTTATACCTTCGTTGTGTGATTGGAAACTATTTGTAGCTTAAAACGCAGACTATAATAATTTAAACTACATAACAATATGTGTTTGGTCATTGTAAATCAATATTTCCGTTCTGTTATCACGCCGAACTAGTATAACGTTCTTTTCGTAATAGTTTTTTTTATAGAATAAGAATACTAATATAGTTTTTTATAGAGATTGAAATGAATGATTCGTAGGAATCCTATTAGGAGCAGCGATCTGTCAACCTCATCGATATCCTTGTGGTAAAGTTGTGGACGAATTTGCACCCCATGACCGTACATTTCAGAAAAGTGCTGGTGAATTGTACTGTCACAGATCTCTGGACGTTGTATCCGCAGAGCTCTTGTCTATATAAAAACGTTTCCTCGGTTTAAGAGCCTAGTGGAATTTTATGAGCTCTGATTTCAAGGGTACCTCGTTTAGAGTGGTGCTGCATCACAGGTCTAAACAGAGTAAATGGCGTAAATAGGTTTCTGAGAGATGACTATATGCATTTCTTATGGAACTGTACGCGCGACTAGTTGGCGCCACTTATGAGGAGGCAATGCAGCTACCGTTCTTGGCACTGCACTAGTGAAAGTAGGACTGTATAGTTTTTTATTGTTAAATTATTTAAAAAAAATCATATCTTTTATTGATTGATACACAATATGTATGTTATAGTAGATCTCGGAATACTTATCTATATTTATGTTATTTTTAGTTTAACACCATTTTCTTTTTGTCAATGTATAATTTTTCTTTACTACCTAATATATAATTAAGAACCTATTTGGAATGACGATCTTATTGTATATATTTAGCAGCCATGTTACTCCACTTTTATCATTTGATACTCTAAATAAATGAACAGTTTGCAAAAGATAATGTTATTATAGAAAAATTTGCCTTCTTGTGTGCTATTAAAGACACTTAATACGTTGTAGAAAGCTCTCAGACGGGAATTGTTTGTCATGTGTCGCGTCCTGACGGTCCCGAGGCCGTCAGACGTCGATTTGAGGGCTCTAAGTGGCACTGTCAACTTTGTTTTCCTACGATAATGTGTCCGTAAATACCGTCATCCCCTTGCCGCTGGCTTTACAGACTTATTTGCGTATACGTTTAATTAAGACTTCAAATTTTGAGTTGAGTTAAACGTTATAAAAATAACGAAGTCAACTTCTGTTATCCGTATAAGCAATTCATTTTCAAATCCCAAATTTCCAGTTCAAAGTTTTTTTTTTTGTTTTCGTTAGTGATCTTTATTAATTTTTATTTTTTGGTCCGATCCTACATTATCTTATTCTTTTTAAATAAAACTAATTTTACGGATTTTATCGCGTATATTAACTTATTTTACATTTCCGACGTTTCAAGCACTTTACAACATCCTATGGTCACGGGTCAGTGTTTGAAACGTCGGGAATGTAAAATAAGTTAATATACGCGATAAAATCCGTAAAATTAGTTTTATTTAAATGTGTAGTGTTCGCGTAAATATAAGAAATCATTATTATCTTAGTCTTTCATTAGTATGCTTGAGTCTGAAATTTAATTTTATAAAAAATAGGTTCACGAGCAAATGGTAGTACCCAGTCATCTTCTTCTATTGAAATTCCGATGTTTTTTTATTGCAATGCCTCTCGAAACTTCCTTGGTAGGGAATCGGTGATCTTTTTCGAGGATTTGTGCTTTATTACCAAATCTGATGTAACGCGGGAATAATTTCGAATACGTTCAAAAAAAGAGTGGAAGTCTGAAATCAGTAAACATGCTCAAGATCGTCAGTGTAATAAGAAATCATTGAGTGATTCATTTATATTCGTTTTTTAGTCTAGATTACAGATTTTTGAAAATTAGCGGTGTAAATTTTTAAGTTGGTATTATCTTGTGAAGTTATTTCAACTAGAGTTACAAACATTACACTTTCATTTGTTTTCTGTCACCTCCATAGCGAAACATTTCTCATTCTTACCTTATATTATATTATTTCCCTCGTGCAGAAACTTTAATTTGGCTAAAGTTAATTATTCGTTACATGTCTCTTATACGTCGTGTGGTTTGTATTTACTAAGCATTTCCCAATATAAGCATCGGCATCATGTTCCCTGTGGTTACCGTATAAATATCGTTTAATTTAACGCGAGAGATATTAGGTGACAAGTGGTTTACTGTCGATTCTCCACTGTAACCCACTGCAATGAATCTATTATTATTCAGCCGTTGCACAATAGAGGTATCGATCCCGAATACAGTTAGACCACAAAAGCAGTGTCGGGTTCAATTCCCACCTGTACAAGGCAGTCGACGCATACAAAACGCATCGCATATACTGTGATTGTCGATTGAATCTTAACTTATTTTATGATTTGATTCAATAGAAGTTCTTCACTATTCTTTATTTTTACAAATCATATCTGTTCGAAGTATCTTTAACGTTGCAGATTTATCAAATACTTTTAGTATTAAATCAAATCAAATGTTTAATAAAAAGGCAATCTTTAGCCGTAATTGAATTGGTTCCAAACTCTCTAGTTTGCCGACATTCAATTTAGCGTTTCCGTAGGCTTTATATGCTTAACCTGTAGTTAGTTGGGATAGGTAGTGGGAGCTCTAAGTGGAAACTGCAATGGCGGCCAGGGAGGTCTCACCCCTTCCCCTCCCCTCTCATGCCTATATACTTTGATGCGCCAGTGTGCTGCGCTTTCGTAATATTGACGTTCTTATTCCATGTACCCTACCTCACTTTGAAGGCGAATCCTGAATTATAAGATATTGATATCAACATATTTTTTGTATTTGAATAAAAATTAATAACCTGTAAAGATTATTAATTTTATTAAAATGAAAACATATTATTTTTTTTTCATTTTAATAAACTCGATATAATATACAAGTTAACATATGTAAGCGCTATATATTCTTTTGTTTGTGAATTCTAAAGAACTTTTTAGTGAGTCGTTTATTTAGCACAATGTCAAAAATAACGTTTTCTTTGGAAAATACTTATAACTAAATTAATATTTACTTTTCTTGTAATAAGCTTTAATTTAATTCAATGATATCTAAAAATCTTTCCAAGAATGCGCCAAGTGGCGTATGGTATCATACCCGCAAGGATTTGTCTCTTCATCAGGTAGCCATGGTTATGAGCCCAGAGCCAATAACCAGTTACTGCTATTGCTCTACATAACCAGACGGTAAGATTTTGTCTTGTCGATAGATCCTTATTCGTTAGTAAACTGGACTGCACCGCGTACCCCCGAGGAAACATTAGCCGGAAGTGGTCTCGAGACATCCAGTCGGTCATTGTTACATCTGACAGGCACTTAAAACAAAATTTAACGCTATTTATAGATTAATTGATAAAATTAAATATAATTAGATATAAATATAGCTGTAATAGCTTATGAAAGCAACAGATTAAAGCGCTTACCGTAAATATCACAGTATTACACTAGCAACTTGGGTTCGATCCCCGCCGACACTAATGACATGGTTGATTGCATTTTGAAGCGCTTATATTACCACGTGTTCGGTGGCTTAGGAAAACATCGTGGGGAAATCTGCATGTTTGAGGAATTAAATTATTTCGAAGACCTGTGAGGTCTGCCTGAACTCTTTTGAAAATGAGAGGCTATACCCAGTTGTGGGACGTATATAGGCTGTAACTTCCTTTCTTAATTCTTCCTTCCTTTCTTATTCCACTTTAAACATACGCTAAAATAATAGTGTATTGGGAGCTAGTGTACATAGAAGAAGTAGTGTAATAAGACTCAATTTGAACAGCATGCATCTCTCTGCGTGCGGGATGAACTTACTAGAAAATTGCACGTGATACGGGGCGCGCCGCCGTCTGCCTCTTTCGATTTAATTCCGCGCTTGCTATCGTTCACCTATTCATCTTGTGTATCGTATAAATATGTATGAGACAGCGCACCGAGCACTTCCTCGTCCTTGTAAAATTAATAACACTGCGGTCGTTTCGAGCGCGGTTTTTCACGACCTACTGGACGGAATTTAATTAAATATAGAATATAGCCAGCTTGCAGATAACGATTTAATTAACTGGGGCTACAGGAAATCATATTAATAGTTTGTAATATTTTGCGTCAAACTATCGTTTAAATCTTTACCTCATCTTTGAATTCATTCCGCTGTTTTAAAAATTGTTGTTATAGTACTGTCGGCAATAAAGTAAAACATCATGAAGAAAACATAAATGTTGGAGGAATAAAATATGTTCAGAATATTAACTTAAACTTAAGAAACTTAAGAAACTTCTCATGTTCACCAACACTCACGAAGTACGATGAGTCACGAAGACATATCAATTCGCTCCATAACCTTTATTTCATGGGTTATTTAGTGTTCCATTCTAATTCTAGCGAGCGCTTTCCCATATTGACAGGTGGTGATAGGCGCGGTTCGTCAGCTTTAGTATGCGCCGCCGAGCAGTGCTCCGATTTTGCTCCAACCGCCAACCGAGGAACAATAGACACATTCCATCCGCATCACCGTTAGCGGGTCGTCGGTAATCGCCGATCCGCCCTCCCTCCTCTGCAAGCGGCCCCCGATGACGCGATAAACTAAACTAATAAACATTCTAGACTTCCGCACTGCCACGAGAAGATTGCGTTTTATCTTTCCTGTGCCGGACGGGCGTAACTCTTCGGAGTAAATGTTGTCGAAGATACTCCGCGAGTCGCTCACGTCCTACACCTGTAGGTTCCGGAATCCTCCCACTGCCGTCTTTCACTGCCGTCTCTGCGGTTGCTGCGGATAAACTGTGGACTGAGGTTCAAAATTAAAATGCACGATTATAAATTAAAATAGCAAGGGAGTGGCCAGCGGTTCGACTAATTAATTTGTCGCGAGATTTTACACTGTTATTTATTTATCACTATTATATAAAAATGGTTGGTCAACTATGGTTATTCACTATAGGTTGTTCACTATTTATTTTAAAATATTTAATTCAAAAGAGCTGTAGTATAAAAATATCTGTCCGGAGTAGTTGGTTCTTTAACACTATTGACTAGCAGCTATTCATCAACTAAAATTAGTTGAATTTAACACTTGTGTAACTGCGAATATCAGTTATCACTTTTTCCGTCTAGCTAACACTTTTCACTATATGTCACACCGAATTTTCAGTTGTGACCTTTTTCTGCTAGCTAACACTTTTTCACTATATGTCGCACCGAATTTTCAGTTACGACCTTTTTCCGCTAGCTAACACTTTTTTACTATATGCAACACCGAATTTTCAGTTGCCACTTTTTTCGGCTAGCTAAACACTTTCACTATATATTTCTGCTAGTCACTGCAACTACTACCGGATACTACTGCTGGGCACTGGTAGTTCTTCCTACTACAATATTACAATGTTTCGCCCCCATAAGGTAGACTTCGGCTATACTCTATAGTGAGCCGCTTGCCATTTCCCATTTGCCTCTTTATTTTCAAACATTTTTCTTTATGCAAATGGCACAAATTGCAACATTTTCTATATAATACTAATCTTAATTTTAACACGCTATACATCATTAAATAGACACATTTGGTCTTCATTAGTACGTGATAAAGGATAATTAATATATTTACATTCAACAAAGTTATTAAGTAAAATGTCCTAAACTTTTACACTAAATGGGCATATTAATTCTTTAATTATCCTATAACTTTTGAATCGTGCTTAATTATACGAAATACTTTTTTATTATAACGATCTATACATCATATGCTAACTAAATATCATATTTACAACTCTTTTCAGATATAAAATATTCTCATTAATTTTTTGCTTAAAACTATTACGCAGTTAATTTAAATTTCCAGAATGTTCTATAGCGCGGCGCGCTGTGATTGGTCGGTTTTTCTTAAACAAAATAAAGTTGTTTATATTAACTATCATTAAACCGACCTTCTATATAGACATATTGAGAGTTGTAAATACATGGTAAAACTATATTAATACATTATTTAGTCAATATTTTCCGTATTTGCACTTTTTAAACAAATCAATATTCTTTAATCACTTTTTCGTTTAAAGTCTTTTTGGCCGTCTCGAACATTTCTCCCGCCGTGCAGCGTCGCGAAGACTCGTCGCAGCGTCGCTGCATAAATTTCGGTGAGAGACGTTGCCTCTACTTCGGCAGCGGCACGAGTTTCCTGGTTGGCCTCTTGATTAGTCCGTTTGCTGTGCGTACCTCCACAGTGCGGATCTGTCCGTCCGCCCCGGGGTATATGTTTTCAATCCTTCCTCGTGGCCAGGTGTTACGAGGTAACTGGCTGTCGGCTATGAGGACTGGATCGCCCACCTGGAGATCGGGGCCTTGACCATGGGCCTCCCGCCGGTTTTGAAGTTCCGGCAGATATTCTTTGACCCAACGCTGCCAGAACATGTCAGCGAGTATCTGGGAGCGTCGCCAGTGTTTTTTGCTGTTCGTATCTTTTTCACTAAAAACTCCAGGTGTTGGCAGTCTCGCAGATCCTCCCAATAGGAAGTGATTTGGAGTGATGGACTCGTTATCTTTGCTGTCTACTGAGATGTGAGTCAATGGTCTGCTGTTTACTGTATACTCCACCTCGCAGAGCAGCGTGGTCAAGACATCTTCGTGCGGATGTCTCTCATGAAGGACGGTGTATAGTGCCGTCTTCACGCATCGAACAAGGCGTTCCCACACCCCTCCCATGAAAGGCGCGGAGGGGGTTATAAATCGCCACACTATGCCTCGTCGGCTGGCTTCTTCTCGGAAAGCCTCTCGAAGCTCTTTATCGGCACCGTGCATATTGGTGCCGTTGTCCGAGTAAATCTCGGTGGGACATCCTCGGCGCGCTGCGAATCTTCTCAATGCCAGTATGGCAGAGTCTGCGCTGAGATCTTTCACAATTTCCAAATGTACAGCTCGTGATGTAAGGCAGGTGAAGAGGGCCACGTATCTCTTCTGATGCTGACGTCCCACTGTTACGGAGAGTGGCCCAAAATAATCCAGGCCGGTGAACGTGAACGGTCTCTGGTGATGTGCGAGACGCGTGCTGGGATGATCACCGGTGGCTGGCATGGATGGTTGTGCCTTTCTTATGCGGCACTGAACGCATTGGCTTACTATTCTTTTAGTAGTGGGTCTTAGTCTGATTACCCAGTAATGCTGTCGAACCTCGTTGATGGTCGGTTCGGTCCCGCAATGATGCAGGCTACGATGCGTCCAATCAATATACAATTGGGTGAGGTGATGATCACCATCCAATATAGCTGGCCCTTTCATATCTTCAGAGACTCCTTTTACAGCGGCTATTCGACTTCGTAGCACAATGATCCCGTCTTTTAAATGTATCTGAAGCGGTCGTAGGCGGCTATCATGGGCGACCCTCTTATCGTTACGGAGATCGGCTATTTCTTGTGTGAAGGACTCTTCCTGGATGACATGTACCAGGAGCTTTTCGGCCTTTCTTATATATTCGGCCTCCAGTGTGATGTATTTGTTTACATCTTTTCTTTTTACCTGACTGGGAGGCTGCGCGAGACGTCGCGGATTGCATTTCGATCTCCTCCAGTCGGGGTCTTCCTCTTTATTTCTTTTCGTCCTTTTATAAAAGGTCCTGTCGGTTGTTTTGCGGCAGAGTGTTATGAATTGAAGCACTCTGGCCGTAGCTCGCACTAAGCGTTCCCATTTCGAAAATTTCGTCGGATCGGGAATGGCCTCTTTATATAGTGGAGCTCTATATCTTTCTGTGATGGTGAGAGATCTTTCTTCACCAGTAGGTTCGAATGACGTGGGTCTTTCTGTTGGCCATGCTGACGGTTCTTTGTATAGAAATGATGGGCCACTGTACCACTCGTGGTTAGAGTCGAAGTTAGGTGGTACGTCCCTTGTAGCGGTGTCAGCTATATTCAATTTTGTGGGTACCCAGCGCCAGTCGTCCACTTTACTATTGTCCTCGATTGCTGCTATTCGATGTGCCACAAAAGGTTTGTAGCTCCTGGACCCTTTCTTTATCCAGGTGAGGACAGTTTTGCTGTCGGTCCAATAAGTGACAGCTTCGGGCTTTACGCGATGTTCCTGAATGACAGCAGCAGCTACGCGACTTCCCATCACGGCGGCTTGCAACTCAAGGCGAGGTATGGATGTTACCTTGAGCGGAGCTACCTTCGCCTTGGCCATGACGAGGCTCACGTGTATTTGCCCATCGGGTGTCATTGCTCTCCAGTAGACTGCCGTTGCGTAGGCGCTCTCACTGGCATCGGTAAATACGTGCACTTGGAGGGAGCGTGCGTCGCTGTATCCCGGGTAGCATCTTGGTATGCTTACTGTTTTGAGTCGTTCCAGGTGTTGGATCCATGTGGCCCAATGGTTACTTAGGTCTTCGTCCAACTCCTGGTCCCAGTCTGTTCCTCGTCTCCATGCTTCCTGCAGTATTTGTTTTGCTCGTATGGTAACTGGGGAGGCGAGGCCGAGCGGGTCATACAGCGACATCACTATTTTCAGCGCTTCCCTCTTTGTTGGTTTCTTTTGCAGCAAATTGATTGGAAGTCGAGCGAGCTTTAAATTGAAGCTCAGCTGATCGGTACTCGGTTTCCAGATTAAACCGAGTATTTTTTCTTCGGTTCCCTTGTTGCCCAGATTGACTGATTCAGTCGTTTCGTTGTCAGGTTCTAACTCTTTTACAATTTCTGGCGCATTGGAAACCCATTTCCTTAATGTGAAGTGCGCGTTTTTGTGTATATCGCGTACTTCCTTCGATATTCGCATCGCATCTTCCAGGGACTGGAAACTGTCAAGATAATCATCCATGTAATGGTTTTGGATGATAGCTTCTACGGCTTCTGGATATTTTTCTATGTACCTTTTAGCGTTCCAGTTTTTTGCGAATATGGCTGTGCAGGGTGAACTAGCTGCACCGAAAATGATCGACGTCATTCTGTATTCTTGTGGAGCCTCATCGCGTCGATCTCCTCTCCAGAGATATCTCAAGGCATCCCTGTCTTCGGGTCTCACTTTGATTTGCATGAACATTTCTGCTATGTCCGCGGAGACAGCAACATTGTGTCGGCGAAAACGCATCATGACTCCTGGTAATGACTGTAGTAGGTCTGGACCCGTGAGCAGGAAGTCATTTAATGCCATTCCTTTTGTTTTGGCTGCGGCATCGTGTACTATGCGAAACTTTTCTGGTTTCATTGGGTTATGGACATCGAAATGGGGTAGATACCATGTCTTTCCTGGTGTACTATTCTTTGGTGCTATTTCGGCGTAGCCCTTTTGTATTAGGGAATTCATTTCTTCGTTATACTTCTGCTTTAGCTCTTCGTTTCGATCTAGTTTTTTCTCGATAGAAACGAGCCTGTTTATCGCCGTTTCATAATTTCCAGGCATTTCGATGTCTTTCTTTCTCCAGAGAAGCGCTGTTTCTATGTGCCCGTCTTCCAACTGACGGGTGCTGCTATTTAGTATTTCTTCGGCTTGCTTCTCTGGATCGGAATCTGGTCTTCTCGGATTTATCATTAGAGATTCCAGCGCGAAGTATTCGCGGAGTTGGTCATTTATGTTCTCCTCGCTCGTGTACAGCTCGTTGGCCGTGTGGACGCGCTGATGCGGGGCTTTAGTGTGCGCCCCGTGTAGCACCCATCCCAGTTCTGTGAGCGAGGCGATTGGCTGGTGCGGTGGACCTTTGCGGACTTGAGTGGCTATTAAGAGTCTCCAGTTGTCTTGTCCTATCAGGATCTTAGGGTTGCCTGAATCATATGTCAATTGATCCTTTAAGCCTTTCAAATGCTTACAATTTTCTATGTCTGTTGCACGCACAGTCTGCGGCCCCAAGTTTAGGCTGGCGACCGTGCGTGCTCTGAGTGGCACCCTTTTTCTATGGAGACTCTTCAGTGACACTTTGACTCTTTGGGAGTCCGGCGAATCGAGGGTAGTGTTCCCGATAGCTGTGATCTTGAATGGGTCCAACCGCCCTTTAGCTCCAATTTGATCGGCAATCTCTTGATCCATTAACGAGACTGTCGACCCATCATCCAGCAGAGCGTGTGTGTTTATTGCTCCCGCCGGTCCAATTACTCGAACTGGAATTATCTTTAAGTAAGCTTGATGCTTTGATACAGCGAATGAGTTTGCAACTGTTTCTTGAGGTTCTTTTAGTGGGCCCTCTGTCTTCTCCTTTCTATTATTATGAAGGAGTCGATTGTGTGTCGCGTTGCATCCTTTAATTCCACACTTCGTGGTTTTGCATTTGTGTGTCTGACTTCTATAACGCAGACACCGGAAACATAAATTCCTTTGCTTGGCGAGTTGCCATCTTTTATCAATATCTGCTTCTTTAAACTTGTTGCAGTCGGATCCATAATGACCCTCTTTTTCGCACACGCTGCATTTCGGAGACGGCTTAGTGGTAGCCGTGTGCGTTCTATGTGTTGGACGATTATTTTGCGCTCCGTTTATGATTTCCGGAGGCGCAAATGCACTGCAGAAGCGAGCTTGCTCGGTTATAAATTCACTGAAGGAACCGAGGTCTGGTCTTGAGTCGTACTTCTCTGTATAAATTCTATACCACTGCGCGCGTATAGAGTTTGGCAGTTTGTCTGTGAGGTGTCGTAGCAGCTCTGCGTTAACGAGGTAATGGTCTCGTTTGAGTGCTCGAAGAGTGACGACGCTTCCCCTCACTTTGCTCGCGAATGTACAAATATCTCTGGGTGCCTCTGTACAGCGTGGTAATCCCCGTAATTTTTCGGTTTCGGCTTGCGCGATTGAATCTGGACGCCCAAATTGTAGCTCCAGTTCTCGCATAATCTCATCTGGTTTAGCATGCCCGATGAGTTCCGAACTAACTGTTTCCAAGGCTCTTCCTTGTAGACTTCTTCGTAGTCTTGCAGTATTTTCTATGTCATTGAAGTAGCCTCGGGTTGTTTCATAAATGGCACGGAACGAAAGCCATTCGGTATGTGCTCCGCTAAAGCTCGGCAGCGTCATTATCGCTTTTGATGCTGCGAAAGTATTCGACGATGCACTCTCTGGTTTTGGTTTGTCAGCGAGTGCGGCTATAGCGGACGTGAGCTCCGATATGAATGGTCGGAGCACCCTGTCTTCATTGCTGACAGGTGCCTGGTTAGGCCTTTTTGTTATGGGATTCTTCGTTGCATCTTCCGGATAGGGATCCTGGTAGGTGGACTCTGATACAATTGGTAG
The DNA here is from genome assembly GCA_033319125.1 of Parnassius glacialis. NCBI lineage: Eukaryota > Metazoa > Arthropoda > Insecta > Lepidoptera > Papilionidae > Parnassius > Parnassius glacialis. Next base: position 40,209,594 of record JAVANC010000016.1, read on the forward strand.
GAGCCCCCTGTCTTCATCAACCTTGGAGTCCTGGTTCGTGAGCTTCATCGGCGGCTCACTGAGGTCGACAACCTCCGGGGGTGGCTTTGTGATGTTTTTATTAAGTGGGGCCTCCCCACCGGTGGTTGCGCCTTGCGTTGGCTTTTGCTTGGCTACAGAATTTTCGAGCCAAGATCGGACATACTCACTTTTGGAGTGACCATCCTCATCATAGTCGTCCGATTCATCATCTTCTTCAACCATTTGTAATGAGATCTGTGCGAGTTCCAATTTTATTCTCAGCACTTCCTCACGAGCCTTCAAAACCTTTTTATTTGGCCGAGTGGTCCTCTTTGACCTTGTACTTTTATCGGTGTGGCCCCTTGGTGGCTCTTCGGCGCGGGAATATACCCGGGCTGTTGGCGGTGATGCACAGCGAATGTCATCGTTGCCTTCTATTTGTTCCCTCTGCTTCGGTGTACCAGCTTTAACAACGGCTGGCACTGGCAGGTGTACCCCCCCATCGCAGGGGCAAGCTATCTGTTCTCTCTGCTTCGGTGTACCGGCTTCAACAACGGCTGGCACAGGCAGGAGTACCCCCCCATCGCGGGGGCAAGCTGGCGCCTCAGCGCCTTCTGTTGTGGATGGTGAGCGTGGTGGCATCTGGTGGCGGACGGTGTCGGTATTGTCCGACGGTCCATCATCCAGACCGACAGTCCACGCCATGGCTCCCCTTCCTTGCGAACGAGTGATCGGCATCTTGATTCTGAAAATTCAGCAACTTTAAAAACGGTAGTGACTATGTACCCGGTTCCGAAATACTAACGGATTGACGAATCCCGTTCGAATGACCAGCAAATGTGGTCCGGTGTATACGGATGATTCGGCTCAAAAGACCATAAAATGGTCCGGTCGGCAGTACAGGCGGATGGATCCGGCTCGAAGGACCATAAAATGGTCCAGCCGGAAGTACAGGAGGATGAATCCGGCTCGAAGGACCATAAAATGTGCCGGACGGGCGTAACTCTTCGGAGTAAATGTTGTCGAAGATACTCCGCGAGTCGCTCACGTCCTACACCTGTAGGTTCCGGAATCCTCCCACTGCCGTCTTTCACTGCCGTCTCTGCGGTTGCTGCGGATAAACTGTGGACTGAGGTTCAAAATTAAAATGCACGATTATAAATTAAAATAGCAAGGGAGTGGCCAGCGGTTCGACTAATTAATTTGTCGCGAGATTTTACACTGTTATTTATTTATCACTATTATATAAAAATGGTTGGTCAACTATGGTTATTCACTATAGGTTGTTCACTATTTATTTTAAAATATTTAATTCAAAAGAGCTGTAGTATAAAAATATCTGTCCGGAGTAGTTGGTTCTTTAACACTATTGACTAGCAGCTATTCATCAACTAAAATTAGTTGAATTTAACACTTGTGTAACTGCGAATATCAGTTATCACTTTTTCCGTCTAGCTAACACTTTTCACTATATGTCACACCGAATTTTCAGTTGTGACCTTTTTCTGCTAGCTAACACTTTTTCACTATATGTCGCACCGAATTTTCAGTTACGACCTTTTTCCGCTAGCTAACACTTTTTTACTATATGCAACACCGAATTTTCAGTTGCCACTTTTTTCGGCTAGCTAAACACTTTCACTATATATTTCTGCTAGTCACTGCAACTACTACCGGATACTACTGCTGGGCACTGGTAGTTCTTCCTACTACAATATTACAATGTTTCGCCCCCATAAGGTAGACTTCGGCTATACTCTATAGTGAGCCGCTTGCCATTTCCCATTTGCCTCTTTATTTTCAAACATTTTTCTTTATGCAAATGGCACAAATTGCAACATTTTCTATATAATACTAATCTTAATTTTAACACGCTATACATCATTAAATAGACACATTTGGTCTTCATTAGTACGTGATAAAGGATAATTAATATATTTACATTCAACAAAGTTATTAAGTAAAATGTCCTAAACTTTTACACTAAATGGGCATATTAATTCTTTAATTATCCTATAACTTTTGAATCGTGCTTAATTATACGAAATACTTTTTTATTATAACGATCTATACATCATATGCTAACTAAATATCATATTTACAACTCTTTTCAGATATAAAATATTCTCATTAATTTTTTGCTTAAAACTATTACGCAGTTAATTTAAATTTCCAGAATGTTCTATAGCGCGGCGCGCTGTGATTGGTCGGTTTTTCTTAAACAAAATAAAGTTGTTTATATTAACTATCATTAAACCGACCTTCTATATAGACATATTGAGAGTTGTAAATACATGGTAAAACTATATTAATACATTATTTAGTCAATATTTTCCGTATTTGCACTTTTTAAACAAATCAATATTCTTTAATCACTTTTTCGTTTAAAGTCTTTTTGGCCGTCTCGAACATTTCCCGTCTATTAAATATCAGATTGCCTTTCATCATATCCTTAGCAATAAATTGTTTTAATTGTGTTTAAAATTTATTAAACTCTTACGTTTTATGATGTTATCCTGTGTATTTAATTGATTTAGTAATGTAAATTATTAAAGTAGGTATATTGTAATCAATTTTATTTATACTACATAATTTATCGTATTGATATTGACGTAACTTAGTAAATCAAATTCAGGAATTTTTAGAGTGTTCTAACTTAGTCGAAACAAGAACCGAGCGCCGCGCTGGGGCGCGGTTGGCATTAGGCCAGAGCAAACAGGGTAAAAAGCAAGGGCGGCGGCGCCGACCGCGCCTCGATATAGCGAGCAAAGTCAAGGCGCGCTTCTGCGACGCAACGCAACGGCCGTGTCCTGGCGATGTGCCTCGTGATCAGCAGCAGTAAATACCAGTACTTAACGGACACACCCTGGTCGAGGTGTGCCTAACCATGGCGTGTAATAATCGACGCTCTGTACGGAAAAGTAAAACTAACATGAGCGCATCGACTATTTAATATATTTCGAGACACGGTCACGATTCAATATAACGCAAAAAGTTCACGCGAGCCTCGTAAAACATTACTTAGCCTCTGGTATGTGTCATCGACGACGTTATCGACAACTGCCTTCACGAGACATTTTTTATCACAACACAGGTGGTTAGTGAAAGGTGTGGTCGATAGGCAGTGCCTAGTCCTTGATTGAAAATCAAAATTCAAAACGATGTCACCAATGAGTACTAAAATGGAATACCTTGTACAAGGTCTTGTTGCGTTTTTAATTAAAAAAGCATAAAAATTATTACTATATTTTTTATAGAATTGGTTTTATATTTGTTCTCAAATAAAAATCAAAATGCAGATGCGTTGTTTTAAGCTGGCATTTTGTTAGAGCGTGGTTCTACCCCGATCGAGCCGACCTATTCGTGTTGCAACCATAATATAGCTGCCACGTGGCTCTACCACGTTTAAAACTATGCAATAAGTAATTCCATGTAGAGCAAAGATTTTTACGTAGGCATTTATTAACGAGTCATAATTCATTTTAAAAGCTATTATTTACCTTTCATAAGCCCTTTCCTAGATTGCGAGTTTATCATTCAATTTCCCTCCGCATTCAACTAATAAAGAGTTAGATTATTCATAACAGATAATATTTGCTAATTTTAGCATTAAGTATGATATGGTGAATCATACAAGTACCACGTGGATTAGTAGATATATACCTACTAGGTACATCAAAACGAACTAGGGTAACGGTTTATAGCAAACGAAATATTGAAATAGAAAGGCACTTCACGCTTACACGCGACTCAAACCGACGTCGGTGACTCATGCAACAGGCTTAAGTCTGAACAAGGACATCCTCGCAGTCGGTCTGTGCCGGGGCAAATTGAAATATAAACATAGTTTCCCCATATCCGTCAGCTCTATTTAGTATTGTGCTGAAACAAATTGCGGCCGACACTGCGACCATTCTACCTGCTGCTGTGTGGGGGTACGCCTGTTTTATTAAGAAACGTAATGACGTTGTGCAATAAGCGGCGTGTGTGTTTTATTGTCATACCGCAAACTAAACGGTCCGTTTTATTGCAAAAAGTGCCCTAGCTAACATTTGACTTTCGAAACTTAATATTGCGGAACTTTCTATTAACGTATTAAGTTTAATCATAAACTTTTGCATGAATGTTGTTGTAATTTTTGTTGCTCTACTCACAGTACAAAAAAAGATGCGTGAGTGTCGTGGAACATTCGGTTGGAATGAAGTTGCCTTCGTAGTATATTATTATTGATAAACGTATTTATATTTTAGATTAACAAATACAAATAAATGAATTACTAGCGTCTATTAAAATGAAACGTCATTTAAAAAAATAATATTTCTTTCACAGCAAGATAAGAAAATGTACGAGGGAGATGGATATTCCATCTCGGTTCCTTATAACCGCCAAGGCCGTTTAAACTACGTCAGAAGGGGTCGTGACGGAAAAATCTTACACTTACGCCAAATACGTACCGTTCAATAAGGTTTACAAACATAAATTGCACAAGGAGAAACGTCCAGACCCGAAACAATTATTTGTAGGCCATACAAATACTCGTTCCGTGCGGGATTAGAACCCGCGGCCCCCAGCGCTGCATCTCATTGCTAAGCCACTGCGCCACATAGCCGTCAATCACCAGTTAAATGTAAGCTTTTGGGCGCATCCCTAATGGTGTTTTTTCTTTATGCAGATGACTTGAAAGCAGTGACAAAGCGTCTGACCGAACAGGCCAAGCGGCAGGGCTCACCAGACAATATCTCAATAATTGTGGTGTTCCTGAAGGATCCGCGCGACATCGCCGCCTACATCTGCCCGCCCATGGATCTTGGGTAAGCGGAAATAATAATAATAACAAGAACATCAAACATCCTATGACCTCACGCGGTGACCTACTGCCGACTGAAATTATATATGTAGTCGTTTCTGAGGCGGTTGGGACTCCTTATTTGTTATTTTTACTATAGTTGAAATATGGAATAAGGTAATATAATATTAAATGAATATATTTTATTGTATCTTATTTATCTGGGGTGGTGGTGTAAGAGAATCCATCACTCCATATCGCCACGTGATGTCGTAAGAGGCAACTATGGACTAATCTCAGAAAAACTTCACGGTTTTACCATCTTGTTTACGTCAGACAGCGGTGTGATGCGAAGTGCGAGACTACACTATATTGACCAGACTTAGGCTGAGTGAGATCTATAGACCGTACTTTGATTTTGCTCAGACTTTACTTTCGAGCTAAGACAATGTCGGTATTTATAGAGCAAACTGCGAGGTCGTGCTGAGTGCCCGTTCAGCATTTATAGATTTTATAGAATAGGGGTGACAAACGAGCACACAGTCCACCTGATCATAAGTAGTTGTTGTGGCCCATAGACATCTACATCTATCTTCGTTTGCGAATTAAAATGCAGATGCGTTGTCAGCCGTGAGGACTACAGCCGTGAGGTCCTTCCCCGGTCGAGTCGACTCATTCGTGCTACACCTATATTACTAATAGAGCTGCAGCATGGCTCTACCACGTCATCATCATCATCATTACAGCCCTTCACAAGTCCACTGCTGAACATAGGCCTCCCCCAAAGAATGCCACAAAGCACGGTCCTGAGCCACCTGCATCCATCGACTTCCTGCATGTCTTACCAGGTCGTCACTCCATCTCGTGGGGGGACGCCATACACTTCGCCTACCGGTATGAGGCTGCCACTCGAGAACCTTTCTTCCCCATCGGTTGTCGGTTCTTCGAGCTATATGGCCGGCCCACTGCCACTTCAGCTTACTAATCCGTTGGGCTATGTCGGTTACTCTGGTTCTACTGCGGATATCCTTATTCCTAAGTTTATCACGCAGAGAAACTTCGAGCATAGCCCCCTCCATAGCTCGCTGAGCGACCTTGAGCTTCCTCATACGGCCAGCAGTGAAAACTACCACTTAAAAAAGCCTAAATCAACGATAACCACGACTTACGTAAAACTCGGGATATTATTCAAAACACCGGATTAATTTTTAATTGTTGTTTTTATGTTACTCATTATTATAGTTATTTACGTAATTTCAATCTTATTTCGAATTTCTTAAAATCTTAATTTTTTTCTGACTTTGCACTCATCACATCCATTCCCGTTCTCATACGCCTGTTTCCTATTTCATGTAATAATAAGTTATTTATAACATACAATTTTGCCTTTTTGCGGTTTTAAATATATATACACACATCTTAGCCCGATACAACTATAAATTCAGAATCGAAGATTATGCTAAGTATTAACTCAGCTAAGTTTTTCGTAAGCTAAGTCTGAGCAAAGTTAAAGTACGATCTATAGATATCATCCTTAGTGTCAGGTGACTGCATTCGTCCATCCGCCTGCCAAGCAGCAAGTCCTACCGCGGGCATTCCTGCAACAGCAGCGGCCCATGTCCGAGACTGTTATGGCTATACTATATCACACTTTTGCAATTATAGTTAGGGTTGCCAACCTTACTATATATAGATAATAATGTATCCTACTAAATTGGGAGTTCAAGTTTTTTTCTATAGGATAGAGTGGCAAACGACCACACAGTCCAACTGATGGTAAGTGGTTGCTGTGACCCATAAACTTCTACATCTATCCTCAATAAAGAATCAAAATGCAGATGCATTGTCACCCGTGAGGACTAAGATGGAATGCCTCTTTTCAAGTAAAATGGGTTTCCGGCCTCCGGTTCTCTACTCTCACCATACGAAACACAGCAGTGTCAATCTGCCATTTTACGCTGGTATTCTATGAGAGTGTGGTTCTTCCCCGGTCGAGGCGACCCATTCGTGCTACAATTATACTACTAAAAAAACTGCAGCATGACACTACCACGTATAGCCAAGTTGTCTTAGGCCTGCCTTATTAAGAAGGTTTAAAGCAGCAAAAATATTCCTTCACACTACTGGTTTTACTGGTGGTGGGACTCCTTTTGTGGCTAGGAGTCCGTCTTGGTGGGAATCACCCTCCTATTAACCTTCTGCCGTCGAATAACAGTGCGTGCACTCTTGAGTTCCGGTTTGAAGCGTTTAGAATAGAATAGAATAGAATAGAATGATTTTTATTCAATATTGATTATTACATAATACTTATTGAAAGTAATTTTTTTATTTACCACTGGTTCGGAAAATACCTCTGTCCTGGGAAGAACCAGCAAGAAACCCAGCGGGACTTTTTTTTAAACATAATTTCACTTAACAATAATTTTGTTTATACAATTTTAAATGAATTTTCATAGAACCAGCATGGTTGCGATCACCTTATTCCCAGGGGTTAGTGTAATTACAGGCTTTGCGGCATCTTAGTCCTCAGAGGTGACAACACATCTGTAGCCTCCTTTGTTTGAAGTTCTGCTGGTCTCCAAGCTTAATGCTAGACTTCTTCTTTCTCATCACGTAACATTTCATTCAGGTGATATGCTTCACCTTGTGTGGTAAGTTATGCAGCAATCACCACGATTGGCAGGTGGATTGGTGAACGCAGTACCAGACGTCTCGCACCTTTGATCCCGCCTCCCTATAATATTCACAATGGGCACATTAATTTATATATTTATTTGAATTATCTATTCAATGATAGCAGTTAGCGAAAATTTCGAAATCAACAGCATCTCTTAAGCGTCTCCTAGATAAATTCGTTTCATAGCTCCTCATAATATATTTCATTGAAATAGATTCGAACATCGTGCAGCCGTTAAACTTGTTTGGTTTTATATCAAATGACGTAATAAAAAATTACGTTGAAGTAGTCGACCTTGGAACCTAGTGGCCTATCTCATGCGAGTGCAAAAATGAAAGTCTCATTGTTTTCATATCAGTCCACGACATTTATCACTACGACCGCGAAGTAATACGCTTGATTAATTATAAGCACAAGTTGCGAGTCATGTTGCAATGATTTCTAGTATTGTATTGTATTGTATTGTGATAAACAATCAAATCTAAAAATAACAATAAATGCTTTCAACTAAAAATTATCAAAAAGTTAATAATCATAACGAACGCTTACTAGTGCATACACTAAGCTTGTTTTCTGCCGACTTTCAAAAAGGAGACGGTTGATGTTTTTTTTATGTGTGTTACCTCATAATTTTGTACTGGGTGAACCGATTTTGATGATTCTTTTTTTATATGAAAGCTGATAGTTCTCGTGTGGTCCCATATGAATTTGATCAAGGTCAGACCAATCGTTTTTGAGTTATTCTTTAATAACTTATATTGAAGTCGGCTGTACAACATTTTTAATTTTAAATTATTAACATACTATTATTAGCTTGGTATGTATCTATGTATAGGTAACGGAATTTTGGAGTGTGATTTTCATCTTCAAAACGTCGGATTGATTTGAAACTTCGCACACTTACCACGGACCGACGACAATGCAATAATTTAAATAGTTTGTCCCATTATACTTGCCAGGATCCTCAGGATTTGCGTATAATTCATAAAACAACTACGATTTCTGCCAGTACAATCTAGTGTAAGTCGCGTAAAAGAACTTCGTTAAAAAAACAAGCTTTTGTAGTTATACACATTAAAAAATTGAAAATAAATAATAGTTAAAAAAACACGCTTTTGTAGATAACCGAAGTGAGAAGTAGAAAATAATTTTCAATAAGTTTAAAATAAGAAAATATGTAGTGATTAATATAAAAAAATAATTTTATTGTAAAAAAGCGTGGGGTGCTTCATGTCATTTGTTGTAAATATTTATGTGGGTATTTGTAAAATTTGCGTCATCATAAAAATGTCTGAAAAAGCACCCCACGCTTTTTTACAACAATAATTCTTTTAATGTTAATCATTATTTTAAACAATTTCTTGTATAGAATTAGGGTGATAAATGAGCACGTAGTCTACCTGATGGTAAGTGGATGCTGTGAGCTGTGACCCATAGACATCTACATTTATCTTCGATTCAAAATGCAGATGCGTTGTCTGTTACTCCTAGGACTGAGATCGAATGCCTGGTTTCTAGTAAAAAGGGTCTCCGGTTTTCTACATTCACCATACGAAACACAGCTGCAGCATTAAGCTGCTATTTTACGCTGGTATTCTGTAAGAGCGTGGTCCTTCCCCGGTCGAGCCTACTCATTCGTGCTATAACCATAATATAGCTGCAGCATGATTTTACCACGTAATGCATTTATCTACTAGTTTACAGTGGGTGAAGTTAAGTTATCTTGGCAAACTCCTGTGGTGTTTTTATATGTTTAGACTAAAAGCCAAAGTGTGCATACACCTAGGTTTAGCCGATTACAAGAGGAAATAGTTCATGTTTATAAATAATTAAAAAAATACGAAAGCGTGTATCAAGTAATATCAACGACACTATTTAATTTGTATATTGTATAGCATACAACTCCAGCATAAAAGGTGCACTCAGTAGACATAAAGTTGAACCGGCACTGATCGACTGGATAGTTTACATGCTCAGTACACGAATAATAAAGATTGCTGGTGAATCTCAACCAATCCAAATTAAGAAAGGCTGCCCGCAGGGTGGGGTTCTCTCACCTCTCCTGTGGAATATGGTCATTAATGAACTCATCAGCAAATTAAATGACAATCACTTCTATACAGTAGGTTATGCTGACGACCTGACAATACTGGTCTCTGGAAAGACAGCAAGCATAGTGTGCGACCTGACCCAAGCGGCTCTCCGTATAGTGGAGAGATGGTGCAGGGAATACGACTTAACCGTCAATCCAAACAAAACGGTTTTAGTTATGTTCACACAAAAACGAAAGCTGAATAACTACCATCCTACAAGTCTTTTTAGCACAAAACTCCAGCTATCCTCTGAGGTAAATTATTTAGGTCTTACCTTGGACAGCAAACTTAACTGGAATAAACACATAGAAAACAAAATCAACAAAGCTAGTATAACTTTCTGGCAATGCAGAAACATGATTGGCAAAAGATGGGGATTGACGCCAAAAATTATACTGTGGCTTTACAAAACTGTAATTCGGCCCATGATCACATACGGCGCTCTGGTATGGTGGACCAAGACAAATGAAGCCACCACAATTAAGAAGCTTCAGCGCTACCAGAGACTGGCATGTATGGCTGCCACAGGCTGCATGAGAACTACGCCAACAGCAGCCTTAGAAGCGATGCTGGAGCTAACTCCGCTTCATCTACATATACAACAAGAAGCGACTTTAGCTGCCATCAGACTCAAGACCCTAAATCTTTGGAGTAAGAATAGTGTCCCTCATACAGGCATAATTGATAGAATTCACTCAAAAATTCCTATCCTACAAGCCAAATACGATAGGATTCCTAAACAATTTGTTTTCGATAAGAAATACAAGATACAGTTAAATGAAAACAGCCAGCCGGAAGGATTAAGCCCAAAAGAGCTTAGAATTTTCACCGATGGTTCTAAAACAAATGAAGGTGTAGGTTCTGGAGCTTTCTCTGAAGACCTCAATATTCACATATGCACACCGCTGGGTACCTATAACACGGTCTTTCAGGCGGAATGTATGGGTATCATTCAAGCGGCCATAGCAGTAGATGCTAGGAAGGTTAATGACTTCCCCATCAGAATACTGACCGACAGTAGGGCGGTACTCCAAGCCCTGAGATGCAATGTGGTGAACTCTGGACTAATATATGAATGCCATCAACGTTTAAATGAGGTATGTAAAAACAACAATGTGACCCTGCAATGGATAAAGGGACACAGTGGATCCAGAAGCAACGATGCAGCAGACGAACTGGCCAGAAGAGGATCGGCTCTGGCCACTATAGGGCTGGAACGAATTATACCAATCCCCTTTGGTAACGTTCGTTCACTGGTACGTAGACACTTCACTAATCAACACGCTCAGCTTTGGAAAAATTTAGTAGACTGTAGACAAGCTAGGGATGCCCTGCCTGAAATAAACAGTCGCTTAACAAAAGTTTTAATGAGACTGAACAAGCCGCAGATTAGGATAGTAACAAGTGCTATCACAGGACACGGCACCTTTAACAAACATTTATTTACTATAGGTGTTACAGATAGTCCCCTGTGCAGGGCATGTATGGGGGAGGAAGAAACGGCGGCCCACGTGCTACTGAAATGTCCGGAGGTCGCTACATACAGGGCTAAACATCTCGGCACGCCGGGATCACTCCCCGAAGTTGCATGCAACATCAAGGGCCTGTTGAGCTTCTTCGGAGAGATCTCATGGCTCGAATAATCACATTATTCCTGCCCACACGCAAAATACGCGCATAGACGTGGAGTTGCGGAAAACAGCCCGTCGTAAACTAAACTAAACTAAACTAAATAGCATACAACTAAGTTTAATCAAACGCAATCGGCTGCACTTAGTTGTGACCGGTTAAACCTCCTAGGTGTATCCGCACTTTGGGTTTTAGCCGCAAAATATACAAACAATACAAAAGCGATGCTTTGGCTGTTTGAAACTATGAAACCAACGCGTAATGCAATACTTGACACAATTTACTGCGCGGGTGAGCACTAAGCAACAGCTGTTCTATTGAACGTGCTCGCCCAGCGTTTAGGGAAATACGCTTCCTCTTCCGATTGACGAAACTTGTATGGCTTCAACACCTGGTTCAAATTTTGGTAATTTTGATTGATTGTGGTTTAATTGCTTAATACTTGAAAAATTATAATTAAAGTTGTAATAAGACTTATAATGGGAATATGATTTTTCAACAAATCTCAATTTTACCTATACGCAGTGCAATCTGCCACTTATGGACCAGGCTTTGTCGACCCATTTAGGTCCGATTATAATTCAAAAAACGTCGCACGCCAATCCTACAAACTGGTTACACTACACATACCAATCCCAATGTGTAGCTTGGCGATAGAAAACCCACATATTGTCCATTTCAAAGGAGCCAATCTGATAGCGATTGTAAATAAAAGTTGTAAAATCTTAATTGTACATTCATTGATTTGTCAAACTCTGTTAACGCGGCGGCCTATACTGCTTTGCGGAAGAGGCTTCCGAGCAGGAAGTCCACTAGTTAACTATATACTTACCTACATTTTATTCTCACATAATAGGCTGGACAACGCGTTGTCGAACGTTCCACCGTACGTCGCTGAATCGGACGGCCGAAAGCCGGACGCCGTGGCGATGGGTGTGGACGAGTGCGGCGACGCTGAGGCCGAGGCTGACGCTGATAACGGCGTGTCGGATAGTGACAGCGAGGACCTCGGCCCCGAGACGGCTGTGGACGCCGATGATGTAGACGCCGACGTGCGCCACCACGAGCCAGCGCCGCCGACGCCTCCCGCACATGCCGGTAAGTCTAATTTGTTTTCATTTTTTTGGCTGCCCTGTCATCCAAGGACAGGAATCCTTATAATTTCGTTTTGGTCGTCTTTCCTCTGGTATCACAGTATTTTAACTTATAATTTGTCAACTAATTAGATTAATATTTGGCAACATATTATTCTAGTTATATATAGGTCTCAATGTTGGGATAAGAAAACATTTAAATGTATTTTTCACGTATTTTCCCCCTGCATGTGAAGAACAATATTGCAAAAATTCTTCCTTATCTATATACATATACATAAAAAAGAAATGTCTTTTAAAATATGTTTACCATTACTATTAAAGCCTATCAAAAGTCCACTGCTGAATATAGGCTTCCCCCCATTGATTGTCTCATAGGAGCATATTTGCCATAGTTGCCACGCTTGGTAAGGGAGATTTTTAGATTATTGCAAAAATCTACCAAAATACTAATGAAATAAAAAATAACAGTTCGGCATACCTGATCGAGACGAATTGCTTGTTGTGTACCTACCAATTATATGTTACCAATTATATGAAATATAAAAGAATATTTTTAAACCGCACAAGATACTACCTAAGTAGCATTAGAAAATTTACAGCTGTGTAATATTCGAGTAGAAAACCTTGAAAACTAGAACAAATCCGGAGAAAAGCGAACGAATTCCGGTTATTATTATATTATAGACCACGACGTTAATGCTCACATTTACGTTGCAATTATATTATTCATTCTTACGCTTTTTGTATTTTACGCCTACATCAGAAAATGTGGCCCAAAATTAAAATTTAAAAAAAAAAAACATTACCCCACACTAGGATTTTCTCCTGTATCGTGGAGGCAGTTTACAAACACAAATTGCACAAGGACAAACATCCAGACTCGGAACAATTATTTGTAGGCCATACAAATACTTGTTCCGTGCAGGATTCGAACCCGCGCCCCCAGCGCATCAACTCTTTGCTAAGCCACTGCGCCACAATTAAAAGTTACAATTTTTCTTTATTTTAATGAATGCTGTAATCACCGGTTACAATTGGGTTTATTAAAAAATGATTTTATACTCAGTTTGTTTAGAAATTCATCTAATTTGCTTTCAATTTGAATAAAAATAGCCTATAATTTAAAAATACTCACAAAAACACAAAACTAAAACTTAATGTTAATTCAAACTTAACCTTAACGCGTATTGGCATATATACGAGTAGTTGCAATCACGGCCTACATGCGTTCTGGCATGCTTTGCGGTATGTTTTTTATATCAACTTAAGGAATTTCTTCCCAAACCGTCTTTAGAACGCACTTCAGCTCACGGAGACAGCTCTCTAGCAGATTTTGCTGTGTTCTGGTGCGCCTCTTCAGTATGGCTGCTGTTAGCCGCTGATTTACGATGACCAGCTCTATGCGGGCGCCCGAGCATACTCTACCCCATGACATATTCGACCCGCCTTGGTAACTAATGGTTTGGCGTGTCGTCTCTCTCACGACCATCTGGTACTCGTAAGGTTACTCTGCTTTTATCTGTGTAATTACACTTTGCTCCATTGATCATTGGTCCAATTCGCATGTTCCCGGGCGAATCTTAGTCTCACAACTCGGTGGTGTCTCTCAAGTTCAGGTTCTCGTGCTGGTCTTCTGGTAGATACGTAAGTCGCGTCCCTCCATCCTTCGTCTCATTGTTTGCTCAATAATAGTGACACCCCGTGCTGTTTGAAACCTGTGCTTGATCTCAACTGCGGTGAGGAATAAATTTCTTAGTACAGTCAGTATGATGAACCTATTGTCGCGGACACAGATGCACCTTATTCTGCCACTTCCTGGTAGCCGCATGTGTAGAGTGTAGACCAGTCTGGCGGTGCCTCCTGAGAGCAAATCTTAACGTGGTACGTGGCGTGGCACAATGAGAATTGAAGCCACATCACATTGAGTTCATACTCGGTCCGTTAACAAAACCGCCTGAGCAACCTGAGCAGCTTATTTTAACATAGTGGCATATTTTAACCTTTTCTATAAACGCAATGGACAACAAGTCAATAAAAAATATAAAAAATAAATTTAAACCAGTAAAAACATGAAAATAAATTTTTACCTTGCTGGTAGCGTTCCGAACAGTTCTGGCCTTTATTTTCAACAAAACTCGAACTTCAAACGTCTTAATCTCAAATTACCCACTTTAATAAATAAAACAGTCCAGCTGACTTCCAACTTCCTTTAAACATCCGATAAGTACATAATGCTTAGTTTGTTGACCAATTCTTGATAAGAGGTTGGGCCACTTTTTGTACCGGTGAGTATATTAAGATTTAATATTTTTGTATTTTGAATATTAGTGAAATAAAACTTACGAACTCAACGTCACCCTTTCAACAAATGGCAAAATTAAAAATTTTGTGCAACTAACTTTAATATAAATATAATTAGAACATCATCAATGTAAGCAAAGTCAATTCAATGCGCATAATTAAGGATAACTCAAAAACTACTGGTCAGATCTTGATCAAATTTATAAGGGATCACGTGAGAAGCACCAGCTTTCAAATAAAAATCACCTAGAAAAAAGTTCTGAGGTAACACACATAAAAAAAAGGCCAAGTGCGTGTCGGGCCACGCACAATGAAGACGTATGGTTCCGTAGTTGCCCGTCACAATACGTAGGCTTTCTTGTTATTGAACATAATAAGTGAGTTCGCGGTTTGACCGCTATAACGACTAAAAATGAGCTGAAATAGGAGGATCGTAATCTAAAGGTTTTATTTTCAAATCAGACTTCGATTTTGAAAATTAGATTAAATTACAATTTAGATCAAATCAGATCATAGTTGACTATCTATATATATTTTCCCGGGCAGTGCAACCCTAAGATATACATATACGACCGTAATGAACTGTCACGTAAACCACCACTGCCTTATATTATCCTGAGGTCGCCCGCGTAAACCAAGAGTGTGACGAATGAAACTGCATGAGCCTATATGATTGTATGAATACTTTGAATGATACAATTACGAACAATTAAATGATAAGTGAAAGTAGTACGTAAGAAGATTCTCCCTGCCTATCCCGCAAATAAAAGAGCTACAGTAGAAATGCATATTATAGTCGTTTTCTTCATATAAACTGTTTATTTTTAACAGTTTACAATGAAATTACAATGTCATAATGCAGCTAGTTTTAGGTCATTTTCTATGGAGTTGTAACGACATTTTTACTAATCCAAGTACATTTTATAAGTAGGTCGACTATTACTAGTTAACTTTTTAATTCTACTTAGCTGTGATAGTTTTCCTTTTAACTTCATTATATATAAGTACTACTATCGTGTATAATTTTCACATTTCTACGAGGGGAGAGGGTGGGGGGGCACATGACTAATGAAAAATAACATTTTAAAAAGCTAAATATTTCGTAAACGGACCCCTGAACCGTAAAGATGTTGTTGCACACCCCCAGTGTTTTTGAAAGACCTATCCGGGTAAAAAAAATCATCCTCCATTTACTTGTATGGGGAGTGTCCAAAATAAAAATGTTTTATAAGATTTTATTTCACAGTTGTCTAGGCGTGATTAATATCTATATTAAAGTATCTGAGCAAAACCGCGGACGGACGCACATGGCGAAACTGTAAGGTTTCCGTATTGTGTAACTACGGAACCCTAATACAGTCGAATTGAGCACCTCCTCCTTTTTTGAAGACGGTTAAAAATAAGAGAAATTCGTTTGCGTTATTTTATTTAAACGGAAGTTAATGTTCTATTTTTTCTTTTTTTTTAATACTAGCAATGCTATTAACATTACTAAATATTCCCTTTAACCAATCTTTGTAATCTTAAAATGCTTGTGTTAGGAGTGGTTCACGACAGTAGTCGAATAGCGGATTCGAACCCACGATCTTCTGAGTTCGCGGCCCGCACCCTACCGTTAGGCCACTATCGCTTCGACTACTAACTATACACTGTAGGTATAATATTGCAATTGTATGTATCTTAATCTCTTGTAGGATAAAATTAAATAATTACCTAAAATATTTGTGCTGCATAGAACTTTGTTATTGGCTTATTAGGTGCTAAATAGTTACATACTTTTGACAATTGCTCCTTTTCTAATGCCACTAAGCTCGTGCTAATAATAAAGTCCTCATCACCGAGGAACGTGTATCACAGCACATATTACGAGCTGAACGTGCATCGTAACACTCGCTACCCTACGCAACTATAATATTATGTGAGTAGAAGCAAAGTAGAGCTAATAATCTTTATTTTTTTTTTTTTTTTAAAAACGTTAACCCCACACTAGGATTTTCTCCTGTGTCGTAGAGGCAGTTTACAAACATAAATTGCACAAGGACAAACAGCCAGACCCGGAACAATTATTTGTAGGCCATACAAATACTTGTTCCGTGCGGGATTCGAACCCACGGCCCCCAGCGCAACAACTGATTGCTAAGCCACTGCGCCACGGAACCGTCAATCTACATTAATCTACATTAAATTGTAAGATAATTTGCGATATTGTCTAAGTAAGATAATTTTGAAAATAGCATTTTTAACGATATCATAAACAAACATTGAAACAAAGTCCAAATGTTTATATTATAATGATCGTGTAATAATCAAATTCAGCTGAATAAACAATGCCTACGTAATTGCATGACATGTACCTAGACCTATATCTACACACGATGTGTTGCATATAAGTACTATATACCTATTATAGTATAGTATATTCTTAAGAAAAATCCGGATCTTGTCACTATATTTTGGTGAACTGTATGGTAACATGAAAAGAAATAAAGTCGAGAAGGTTAATGATATTATGTGCGTATCTTAATACACGCAGATCATCCTTCCTATGTGTACATTGTTTAAAAGAAAGGTTACCCCTCCATTTATTATAAGAAGTAAAGCGACGATTAGACGATGGAATGCCTCGTTTCCAGTAAAAAGGGTATCCGGTTCTCTACACTCACCATACGAAACACAAGCGTTACGCTGCTATTTTACTCTGGTATTCTGTGAGAGCGTGGTTCTTCCCCGATCATTCGTGCTACAACTACACCACTACTATAGCTGCAGCATGGCTCTACCTAAAGATCTCATAATATCAGATAATTAGCACCATAGAATTATTAGGCTAATTACTCTATGATTAGCATCACATACAATTGCCGTAACAGCTGGCATAAATGTGAATAGAACTCCTCGCCTTGGTCGGACTAATAACAAAAAGAACAAGTCAGTAAATAACTGTGTTACCAACCAACTTTGTAGTGTAACCAATTCCTATGGTCCAGAATAGAATTTACAACCTATACACGTCCCACTGTTGGGCACATGCCTCCCGTCACTTTTGAGGGGGTTTTCGAGCAAAGAAACAATGCCAGTCTCCTTATGATGTTTTTCTTTACCCGTTAAGACGTGATAAATCAGCACCTAGATAACAATTAACATTTTGTTATTGGTACTGGCAGAGATCCAATCCGGGTTGGGTGTAGAACGTAGGTACTGTGAAATACCTACGCAGAGCCCTTATCCCCCGAGCTACCATGGGTCTAAGATAAATTATAAAATATATTAAGATATATTATTTTAATATTAATTAATTAATATCGTAATAGCAAATCTAGTTTTTTTTTCATAATCATAGGCAAAATATTTTTCTGAAATGACCAAGGTCACATTGCCTATTCATTTGATTTGTATATTCGTAGACGGGTAGAATAATGCTGTAACAAATAACAATATAAGTTTTTACTATATATTACTATCCAGTGAAATTATTAAAATTTTAATAATAATGCGACATGCCATCCCTGTTTCTTGGTGAATGCATGCCCATTGTGCCCATTACCCACACTCCCCGCGCCTCTCTTCGCTCACCGAGAACTGCCCTCACGTCTCCCGTCCCGCCCGTCTCTTTCGCAGTCGCTCATTGAACGTTGGTTGGATTTGTGCTTCTGTGTCGCTGCGCTATTGTGAATTGTGACCGGCTCTTTTATCTAATTTTAACGCCTCGTATTATATTCCACCAGCTGTAAAGATAACAATTCGTGCAGTTAATTTTTAAGTTAAGGTATGTGAAATAGCGAATATTATTTATTATTCTCACATACCAAACAGTTTGTGAAAGGTTATTTCTGAGTTGATTCATGCGGAGCGGCGGCGTTCTGGAAATAGATCGTCCGTCCGAAGGCGCATCCCTCCTTGGTCGACTTGTAAAGGATTCCCGAAGGGGCCGCATGTTTAATTGCGTATTTTCAACACGTAAAGTATCTACCTACTTATTTGAGAAGCTCGGGTGTGTCTCCTTTAGCCGGCGTCGAAATGGCGTCCGCGAAATATTTGTGAGTTTGAATTAGCGACCGGTAAATTGAAAGGCACGCGGCTTTCCTATATTTTTCTGAGGTACCTATCTAAAAATCTAAGTGCGTTATTACCGAACATATGTTACACATAAATGCCACAAATTTTGATCATGCAGTGTTATTCATTTTAGTTTTTGTTCAAGTAAGGGTGTGTCACCTGTTGATAGCGAGAGGCTGTCTGTGAATGTTGCGTGGTCGCCAGGTGTTATTCGATTGGCGTTAAAGTTATGTTTTATTTTGGTACACAGTGGAGGAAGGCCACGTCGAAGGCGTCTTAGTGGATAATGTAGCTGAGAGCGGCGAAGACTCTGAGGACGAGTGGAACTATTATAAGGGCGAAGGCGAGCTAGACCGCAAAGAAAACAACCATAGCGAGGAGGTTGACGAACCACCTCGCTCTGATACACCTTGTCAAGACCACGTGAGTAAATAATTATCGTTTTTTATGTTTTTATTTCATTAAAAAGCATTCATATCTTCGGTAAATAAAATTTTATAAAGTTTGTAATGTACTCATTCAGTGCAAATTATTAGTTAAAGATGTTTTTTTATATAGGATAGAGTGACAAACGAGCACACAGTCCACCTGATGGTAAGTGGTTGCTGTGGCCCATAGACATCTACATCTATCCTTGTTTGCGAATCAAAATGCAGATGTGTTGTCACCCGTGAGAACCAAGATGAAATGCCTCTTTTCTTGTAAAATGGGTCTCCAGTTCTTTACACTCACCGTAGGAAATA
Source organism: Parnassius glacialis (assembly GCA_033319125.1). Classification (NCBI taxonomy): domain Eukaryota; kingdom Metazoa; phylum Arthropoda; class Insecta; order Lepidoptera; family Papilionidae; genus Parnassius; species Parnassius glacialis. Next base: position 40,228,976 of record JAVANC010000016.1, read on the forward strand.
CAGCTGTGTTCAGCTGCTATTTTACGCTGGTATTCTGTGAGAGTGTGGTTCTTCCCCGGTTGAGCCAATCCATTCGTGCTATAACTATACTACTAATATAGCTGCAGCATGGGCTCTACCACATATGAAAAGTTTGTAGCATTTAGTAATTAACCTTGTTGTGTCTTGATTTTAACTTTAGCAATCTATTGTTCCCTAAGAAACAAACAAAAATTACGAACAACCTCTATATTTTATAAATGTTTAAATTTGTTTATAATACCAATAAAGATTTGTATTTTTCAAATTCCAGTCCACTTCTGAAAGCAGTTCCGTAGACATGAATAGTTCACCACTAAACCCAGACGCCCCAGTCTTTGTGCCCGGGGTAGTAACAGGGTCTGATGTGTTGCTGGCAGAGTCACCACGCAAACCACAGCCAATGGATGACATTGAGCTGCCTGATGTTGCTCAGTTCGAGACTGAAGCAGTCATCAGGCCTGCTGAGTTACTAGACTTAGATAATTCAGATCATCTTAATGGCCATCATGTGAGTATTTTGTTATATTTAAGTTTATTAAATATGTATCACTTGGAATTGGCTATATATAGTGTTAAACTTTGTCCTGCATCCTTCCTGTCAAGATGTTGTTTCATATAACTTAAAAACATAATTGAATTTTAATAAGTGGTAGTTGTGTATATAGAAATCATTACTGAAACTTATTAGTTCTAACAGCAACAATATTGGTAAAGTAAGTAAATGCTTAAAAAAAATCATCATTCTTCTGTATTCAATATTGCTTAGATTTAAGTATATAGCAATATTGTTAACATAGGATTGCCCTATTTTTTGGATAGTAGGTAGTTAATGGATATTGATATAGATAATTTATTATAAGTACTTGGTATGAAAGAAAGAGTAAACTTGTTTATTTGAAGCTACATAATGCATAATTATACAAAATACATATTTTATAATTATAATTAAAGGTTCTGTAAGTCATTGTGAAAATTATTTAAAGGATTTTATTACATACTGATGCCCCACAAAATCCTTTGTTAAGAAGCCTCAACAAATTTGAAAATGGGTAGTTCACTGATGTCTTGTTCTCACACTTACTTGTTCTCCAAGTGATATCAGTTTTTTTTTGCCCACTTCAAATGGGTTCTCGACTAGTAAAGAGAATCCTATCTCCTTCTTGTTTGGTCGCAGTGTGATAAAATTGGATATAAGGAAAATATAATTACTAACCTAGTTCTGTTTGGATAAATTTGCATCAATCACTATTGTCTTTTCCTTTTCCCAATTTTATATTTGATATTTACTAGACTTGTACCACATAGTATATTCGTCCACATGCTGAATAATGCAAATATTCTACAGGCTTCCTGGCCAAATAGCCAGATATTAGGCATAAGTGAATACTGTGAAGGCCAGGAAAGAATTAGTGTTCATTCAGAGCATTTTTTCGCTGAAGCTGGGATTGTCTATTAGAATAAAGAGTGTAAACTGCTTCCTGAAAATGCAAAAAAATTAGTCATTCGGTACCATAACTTCCACTTCTAAATTTTTATTACGATAATTCAAATGCATAGAAATTTATTTGATAAATTTTTGTTAATTATTATATGGAAGTTGATTATGTACCCCATGACTACTTAAATGAATACAATAAAAAAAATATCATAAAATAATTTAGTATTTTCATTTTACCAATTATCTGACTACAACAAAACGTAGGATAAAAGTAGTCATTTAGGCCTAATACAGAACAATAGCTGGATATTTAATGCAAGTCTAGTTTTAAAATAATGATAAATTTTAATCTACCTAGTATTTTGATTATATTTTTATTTCAAAGTGTATTTATCATTAATGTTTCACTAAAATGGCCCTCCTCTCTCTTAATTGCCGTGCCCTGCAGGGCCCATAATGATCTCATAGTTTTAAGTTAAAACTTAAAATGTTCTCAACACCTTAACTGTAACATTATGGATGCAATAAATAATATGAATATGAATAAAATTGCTCACCTTAACTGTAACATTATGGATGCAATAAATAATATGAATATGAATAAAATTGCTACACACAATGCTAAAGCGGCTGCCCTGTAAATGTCGTCTATACTTGATACAAACGAGAGCACAAATGAAAACATTGTGTGAGTGCATATTGAATCTTCTCGACGTGTGTCTGGTTAGCCTATGACACTTTTCTGTTTATGAGCATGTTATGTACATTAGTAAAAATTTTAAGTTTTTGAAAAATGTGTAACTGCTCGGTAGCACTGCCTGCAATTTTAATGGGATATTCTTAAAGTTAGAGAACTTAAAGAGTTCTTAACCAAATTTATAAAAATGTATAGTAAATTTCCTGATAATATTATTGAACTACCTAAACAGTTTTAAACAGTATCAGTCATGGCGTATGTAAGGCCTATTATAAAATTGAAAATTTCTGGTAAGATAGGATGTGTATCTCTTGGCTATATATATATATATATATATATATATATATGGCTTAAAAATATTTACTTTTAAAAATAAGTTTTTTACAGCGTAGAGCCTCTATATATGTTCTCTCTCTCTCTCTCTCTCTCTATCTATGTTATATGATAGTTGCTTGAATGGGTTGGCTTGACCGGGGAAGGACTACACAGAATACCATTGTAAAATAGCAGCTCAATGCTGCTGTTTCCTAGTGTTTCATATTGTGAGTGTAGATAACTGGAGACCCTTTACACTGGAAACAAGACATTCCACATTAGTCCTCAGAGTTGACAAGGTATTTTCATTTTGTTTCTTAATAGATGTTTATGTCTATGTGCCACAGCATCCACTTCCCATCAGTTGGAATGTGAGCTTCTTTGTCACTCTTATTCTATAAAAAACTAACATTTCATAAGTCCATTTTTATTGTAATTGAGTAATCTTTGCTAGGGTGATTATTTATTGACCAACCTACTGACATTTAAAGTAAGGCAGAATAAAACTTATTACGATAGAAATTGAGAGCTATACTCTCTACTCCACCCATATACTAATTACATATACTACTGTTATCGTTTATGAAAATATATTTTAAAATAAAATTTTGATGTTTCAGAATGTTTCAATGGATGGTACAACTGAACCATTAAATGGGAACAATAAATGCAATATGGACAGTCTAGGATTTGGGTTTAATGTAGATGTTGAAACTGATAAGAACAAAGATACTGGTCTTATACAAGAATTACAAAGAATACAAAAGGACACAACAGACTATTGTGATATACAGGTATGTTAAATTTACATATCGTAATTTATGTAACGGAAAAGACTTAGACATATTGTAATGAATTATGAGTACAGCAACATGTATTACAGATTGATAACCCTGAATCTTACAAGTTATTTTTCTATAAAATCCAGAAATATCAAATGGAATGATTTCCATTTCACACCACAAGATGATATGTATCATAATTGATGTAATGGGAAAGCTAGCTGACAATTTAGTTTAATATAGATATTACTTAACATTTGTTGAAAACTTATTTCTGTCTTAGTACGAGGGCAACACTGAAATTTTTTAGAACTGGCCACTTGTAAACAGGGTTGGCATGAATAAATCATTTTGATTTAAATCACGATTTAAATCAAATGATATTTTCAATAAAAATCAATAATAATAACTTTATTAAAAACTTTAAACATGTAGTACATACAGAAAAAAAATGTCTTACATGAAATAATAAAAATTAGGTAAAAATACTAGTGAGGGTGACGATCTGTTCTCCTTGCTAGACTATAAAATAGCCTGTATTAAGGAGATTCAGTCCCTTACCCCCTTACAAAATGATTAATATTTAATCAAAATTGTATCTAATATTTTATGCTGAACTTGTGGTTGATAATTATCATATAAAATAAATTATTTGCCGTTAAATCTTTTGAAGTGATATTTTTATAAAACTGTACGAAATTATATTTTTAACATGTAGATGTAATGTTATTGGTTAAATTCATTAGTGGTTAATGTTAATTTTATTTATTTGTTGTTACGCTATTGGCTGAAATATTGGTTGGTGGGCGGATTCACTATTTTTTTCATGTTGAGTTTTCACTATGTCCCATGACTTAAGATAGTTGGTATCTGCCCAGGATAACTTTATTTTACATTATGTATAGCTATTGAGGTAGCTTAGTAGTTTTTAACACTCGTACACATAAAAAATTGGGGTGAGGAGATAAATGAAGTAGTTAAAATAATTTTAAAGCCATTATAATACAGCTTTTTATGATGTCCCATACCCAGGCTTTGGAAATAAATACCATTTATCTTTGTTTTTTTACTCATAAGGAATACAACTAGCACATAGCATTTTAAACGTAAGATTATCATTTAATCAAAAACTATAGCAGTATTAATCATAAGGTCTGCGAATTTAAATAATATATCGTTAAAGTTTAGGTCGATAATCTGACCATGGTGGAAAACTCCATTCCGAAACCAAGATTTGTTACGTAGAAAAACTAAAATAAACTACCAGTTTGGTTTTTATTTTATCGGTAACAACACATATATACAACGAAATAGCAACCGTCGTTTTGTTTTACGTCATTCGAGCGCTATGAATGTTGGCGTAGTGAGTGTAAGGCGATTGCATTTTAAAAGTTCCACGATCCGAAACCAAAATGAATGGTACGTTAAACTTGTTTTAATAGTACTATTATTTTAAAAGAATATAGATATATTAATAAAACCAATTTTCAAATTTAGAAATCAGAACAGTTAGTAGAATTGTGATGAATCTTTCATATGTTGTGCAAGTGTTGATACCGTTACCTCCACTCCGAAACTTTATTGACGGTTTCGTAGAAGCGGAACAAAAAATGTAACGGAATGGAAACATAAAGCTTGGTTTACATACCTGCAGTAATTAATCTATTTAATTTATATATAAGTACCTATTATATGTTTATAATCTACTCAAACCGCTTTCAATAATTTCATATTTGACTTTTGACGGAGCAATAAGTTGGTGCGCTGGTGGGCGCGGTTTCAAATCCCGCACGGAACAAGTATTTGTATGGCCTACAAATAATTGTTCCGGGTCTGGATGTTTGTCCTTGTGCAATTTGTGTTTGTAAACTGCCTCTACGATACAGGAGAAAATCCTAGTTTGGGAGAATTTTTAAAAAAAATTGTTGGCTTGTTAAGGGAGGTTTATATTTTTGACGAATACAACGTTTGGAATAGATTTTCCCGCCATTGAAGTATAACGTTCACAAATAAAAATAATAACCCAAGTCGGACTCACGCATGAAGGGTTCCGTACCATCCTAAATCAGGTTTCTAGTAGGGGGAGTCCCTTTTAATTTATTTTTATTATTTGTTGTTATAGCGGCAACAGAAATACACATTCTATGAAAATTTCGATTGTCTACGTATTACGTATCATGAGATACAGCCCGCTGACAGACAGACGGACGGACGGACTTAGTAATAGGGTCCCCTTAGGTTAGGTAGGTTACCCTTTGGGTACGGAACCCCAAAAACTATGTTTATACATTAAAATCGATGTCAGATATTAATTTTTGCTATTATCTTATTTCTTAACCACGTGATCCTTATCGGTTTTTTGCTGACTCGATTACGGCGAGCTATAACGTAATCAAACACTCACGTGTTGTGGCACTGATTCTATTTTCTAAACTTTTTGATGTTCTTGAACACTTTGAGAGTATTAAAATAAATATAAAAAGCACGCTTCATTTATAAATTAAATTTTGAAACATTTAACTATAATCACGCAAATAGAAATCATTATCATCTTTAATTAAATAGACTTATTACAAACTATGTGTAATTAAAGATTCCCCGATCGTTGAGTGGAATTGTAGGAAGTGTAAACAAAAAAAAAATGGGAGCATTTTTTCTTCCTACATGTAAACTATTCTTTACAGTTCCACTCCGAAAGTTTACTATTCCCTTCGGTGACTGTCCTATTTTTGTTGATTACTTAATTTTACGTGTATTTTTTTATTTACGTGGAGAGACATTTTATTTTGTTATTTTTAAGAAGACTATTATTTTTTGTTTATTATAAAATAATAATAATTGTATTTTTTGAAAGGCATCGTATTTTTTTCGATAAAAATAGTGTGACAGCTGGTCAAATAGTAACGTAATGGAAATAAAGACAGACATAATTAAAGTCTGCTACTTTTATTTATTAAAATTTTGTACTATTTTATACAAATACAGTTCTTAAGACACATTAAAAACTGCTAACAAATTCAAATTGTGTTTGATTTGGTAAAACCACCATGCTTATTTGGTAACGGAATGGAGCGTTATTCATTGTCTGGCCGGATAAATACTAATGAAAGATTACTAAAAAGCAAATTATAAACTCAAAAATCTTCATATCATTTAGTGAAATATATAATGAATCGATCCTTTGCAAAAATTATACTGGATTCCAATAAAAAATAAAATACTGTTATTTTTCATCACTGTCACATTTTTGTGAAACCGCCCTGGTATGAAATCAAACGAAGCGCGTCAGTTTAATATTATTTTGTTTAGTTTACATTTTCATCAAAATATTACAAGGAATTTATATAAAAAGTTGAAGAAAAAATACTAGGGAAGTTAATTAGGATTTTTTATTATTTAGTGTAGTGTACAATTATATCGATTTTTATTACGAGTTTAATTTTCACCTTTTATGATGCTGAGACATAACACAGCTGTGGGATCATTTTGAAAAAGGTGCCGGAGGAGAAAAGATTGCAATATGTAATTATTGTAAAAATACTTTATCGTACAAATAATGTTTCTGAACATTAATAAAATATAACTAATAATCATGTCTACTTAATAAAAGAATGAATAAAAATAGTAAAATCATTTGAAAAGCAGAAAATATAAAACTTTTATATTAAGTGTAAATAGTTACCTAATAATCATCAACATTTAATAATAATCAACATTTTATTGTAAATTATAATATAGTGTAAATATTGAATTAATAAACTTTTAAATATGCTTAGCTCTTAATATATTTAAGACTTTTTGATGCTAGAGAGAGTCCTGTTCCTATTAAAGTATGAAGAAATGTTTATTGAATTAAGATTTCACGCGTAAAATTTAAACAATAAAATTAAGATCCACCGATTAAAAATAAAAATTCAATACAAAAGTAAGTAATATTTTTAACTGTTCATTTTATCTGTTAAAAAAAATTAACAAGTAACTTTTAAAAAATAAATAAATTTATCCATTAACACCATGTCTAACCATGTCACATATCAGACAAAAGGGAAATCCCCGCGCTGTCTTCGCGCAATCTTTTGAGGTCGCGTTCCGTTTTGCGAAAAAATATAGTTAAATTAAATGATAAAATGACAAAATAAAAAAATCTTGATTAATTACGATTTTTTTAAAAATTCGTGCTTTATTCGATTTTTGTAAACAATTTAATAAAAAGTAAGTTCAGACCCCTAAGGACGAGTGGGCAAAGTGGTTTTCTCATTGGTTCCATCGGATTCAGCGATGTATTTGATATAAGTGAACACTATTTTGAAAATATATAATAAAACTAATAACTTGCTAGTTTGTTCAGTTTTTGATTTTCTAAGAACTTGCAGTGTCACCCTCGTAGTACCAACAAAACAAAAGTGCAAATTTTAAGGCATATAATATCTCAATTGTTATAAGGGAATTGAAAAAGTCTTATCTTATTTAAAGTTTTCATTGAGAATTTTCAAAATATGATGTTGACTAGCTCCTCTTTTTCCCCTGCATATTCTCTTGCAACTCTACTAGCAAACTAAGTACATTTTTTTATTTATAGAAGAGGGGGCAAACGAGCATACGACTCACCTGATGGTAAGTGACTACCGCCGCCCATGAACAACCGCAACACCAGGGGAATTGCAGATGCGTTGCCGGCCTTTTAGAAAGGTGTAAGCTCTTTTCTTGAAGGTTCTTATGTCGTATCGGTCCGGAAAATTCGCTGGTGGTAATTGATTCCACAAGAAAATTGTGCGAGGGAGAAAACTTCTTCTAAATTGCACAGTGGTGGGCCGCCAATCATCCAGATGGTATGGATGGTAACGCGAGTTTGTGATGATGTGCGATGGTGAAATTGAGCGGAAAAATCGCCGGTGGTAAACGATTCCACAGAGAAGTTGTACGAGGAAGAAAACTCCTAGTAAAACATACAGTTGTGGACCGCCATGCATCCAGATAGTGAGGATGGTATCGTGAATTTTGACGCGATTTGGCGGCTGGAATTAATTCGAACAATTCCTCAGAGCACTTCCCGTGGTAATTGTGATAGAAAATGCAAACATCCCTACGCAGTGCCAGTGTATCGAGCCTGCCTCTACGATACAGGAGAAAATCCTAGTTTGGGAGAATTTTTAAAAAAAATTGTTGGCTTGTTAAGGGAGGTTTATATTTTTGACGAATACAACGTTTGGAATAGATTTTCCCGCCATTGAAGTATAACGTTCACAAATAAAAATAATAACCCAAGTCGGACTCACGCATGAAGGGTTCCGTACCATCCTAAATCAGGTTTCTAGTAGGGGGAGTCCCTTTTAATTTATTTTTATTATTTGTTGTTATAGCGGCAACAGAAATACACATTCTATGAAAATTTCGATTGTCTACGTATTACGTATCATGAGATACAGCCCGCTGACAGACAGACGGACGGACGGACTTAGTAATAGGGTCCCCTTAGGTTAGGTAGGTTACCCTTTGGGTACGGAACCCCAAAAACTATGTTTATACATTAAAATCGATGTCAGATATTAATTTTTGCTATTATCTTATTTCTTAACCACGTGATCCTTATCGGTTTTTTGCTGACTCGATTACGGCGAGCTATAACGTAATCAAACACTCACGTGTTGTGGCACTGATTCTATTTTCTAAACTTTTTGATGTTCTTGAACACTTTGAGAGTATTAAAATAAATATAAAAAGCACGCTTCATTTATAAATTAAATTTTGAAACATTTAACTATAATCACGCAAATAGAAATCATTATCATCTTTAATTAAATAGACTTATTACAAACTATGTGTAATTAAAGATTCCCCGATCGTTGAGTGGAATTGTAGGAAGTGTAAACAAAAAAAAAATGGGAGCATTTTTTCTTCCTACATGTAAACTATTCTTTACAGTTCCACTCCGAAAGTTTACTATTCCCTTCGGTGACTGTCCTATTTTTGTTGATTACTTAATTTTACGTGTATTTTTTTATTTACGTGGAGAGACATTTTATTTTGTTATTTTTAAGAAGACTATTATTTTTTGTTTATTATAAAATAATAATAATTGTATTTTTTGAAAGGCATCGTATTTTTTTCGATAAAAATAGTGTGACAGCTGGTCAAATAGTAACGTAATGGAAATAAAGACAGACATAATTAAAGTCTGCTACTTTTATTTATTAAAATTTTGTACTATTTTATACAAATACAGTTCTTAAGACACATTAAAAACTGCTAACAAATTCAAATTGTGTTTGATTTGGTAAAACCACCATGCTTATTTGGTAACGGAATGGAGCGTTATTCATTGTCCGGCCGGATAAATACTAATGAAAGATTACTAAAAAGCAAATTATAAACTCAAAAATCTTCATATCATTTAGTGAAATATATAATGAATCGATCCTTTGCAAAAATTATACTGGATTCCAATAAAAAATAAAATACTGTTATTTTTCATCACTGTCACATTTTTGTGAAACCGCCCTGGTATGAAATCAAACGAAGCGCGTCAGTTTAATATTATTTTGTTTAGTTTACATTTTCATCAAAATATTACAAGGAATTTATATAAAAAGTTGAAGAAAAAATACTAGGGAAGTTAATTAGGATTTTTTATTATTTAGTGTAGTGTACAATTATATCGATTTTTATTACGAGTTTAATTTTCACCTTTTATGATGCTGAGACATAACACAGCTGTGGGATCATTTTGAAAAAGGTGCCGGAGGAGAAAAGATTGCAATATGTAATTATTGTAAAAATACTTTATCGTACAAATAATGTTTCTGAACATTAATAAAATATAACTAATAATCATGTCTACTTAATAAAAGAATGAATAAAAATAGTAAAATCATTTGAAAAGCAGAAAATATAAAACTTTTATATTAAGTGTAAATAGTTACCTAATAATCATCAACATTTAATAATAATCAACATTTTATTGTAAATTATAATATAGTGTAAATATTGAATTAATAAACTTTTAAATATGCTTAGCTCTTAATATATTTAAGACTTTTTGATGCTAGAGAGAGTCCTGTTCCTATTAAAGTATGAAGAAATGTTTATTGAATTAAGATTTCACGCGTAAAATTTAAACAATAAAATTAAGATCCACCGATTAAAAATAAAAATTCAATACAAAAGTAAGTAATATTTTTAACTGTTCATTTTATCTGTTAAAAAAAATTAACAAGTAACTTTTAAAAAATAAATAAATTTATCCATTAACACCATGTCTAACCATGTCACATATCAGACAAAAGGGAAATCCCCGCGCTGTCTTCGCGCAATCTCTTGAGGTCGCGTTCCGTTTTGCGAAAAAATATAGTTAAATTAAATGATAAAATGACAAAATAAAAAAATCTTGATTAATTACGATTTTTTTAAAAATTCGTGCTTTATTCGATTTTTGTAAACAATTTAATAAAAAGTAAGTTCAGACCCCTAAGGACGAGTGGGCAAAGTGGTTTTCTCATTGGTTCCATCGGATTCAGCGATGTATTTGATATAAGTGAACACTATTTTGAAAATATATAATAAAACTAATAACTTGCTAGTTTGTTCAGTTTTTGATTTTCTAAGAACTTGCAGTGTCACCCTCGTAGTACCAACAAAACAAAAGTGCAAATTTTAAGGCATATAATATCTCAATTGTTATAAGGGAATTGAAAAAGTCTTATCTTATTTAAAGTTTTCATTGAGAATTTTCAAAATATGATGTTGACTAGCTCCTCTTTTTCCCCTGCATATTCTCTTGCAACTCTACTAGCAAACTAAGTACATTTTTTTATTTATAGAAGAGGGGGCAAACGAGCATACGACTCACCTGATGGTAAGTGACTACCGCCGCCCATGAACAACCGCAACACCAGGGGAATTGCAGATGCGTTGCCGGCCTTTTAGAAAGGTGTAAGCTCTTTTCTTGAAGGTTCTTATGTCGTATCGGTCCGGAAAATTCGCTGGTGGTAATTGATTCCACAAGAAAATTGTGCGAGGGAGAAAACTTCTTCTAAATTGCACAGTGGTGGGCCGCCAATCATCCAGATGGTATGGATGGTAACGCGAGTTTGTGATGATGTGCGATGGTGAAATTGAGCGGAAAAATCGCCGGTGGTAAACGATTCCACAGAGAAGTTGTACGAGGAAGAAAACTCCTAGTAAAACATACAGTTGTGGACCGCCATGCATCCAGATAGTGAGGATGGTATCGTGAATTTTGACGCGATTTGGCGGCTGGAATTAATTCGAACAATTCCTCAGAGCACTTCCCGTGGTAATTGTGATAGAAAATGCAAACATCCCTACGCAGTGCCAGTGTATCGAGCTGATCAGAAAGAACTCTGTCGTCGACGATTCGAACCGCTCTGCGCTGGATGCGGTCAAGTGGAAGGAGCTGGCACTGGGGTGCCCCGGCCCCGAGATGAGAACGGTATTCCATGTGGGGCCGAACTTGCGCTTTGTAAAGTTGCAAGCGATGTGCCGGCATAAAATACTGTCTCGCTCTGCTGAGCACGCCAAGCTTTTTAGAGGCCAATTTGGCCTTCCCTTTCAAGTGACCACGAAACTGCACACTATTCGATATGTCGACGCCAAGGATTCCGATACTGGCTGAGGCAGCAAGGGGAGTGCCTTGAAACTGAGGAGATCGACAAAGGGGTTCTTTTTAGCGGTAAACGCGCAAATTTGTGTCTTCTGGGGATTGAACTGGACTACATTTAGTCGGCCCCAATCCGAGACTTTGTTAAGCAAAGACTCGACTTCAGACACAAGTTTGTCCCGGTACTCGGAGACGTTTTCCCGAGAAATATTGGCACGGCCGGTATATAAGGCATCACCAGTGCTGTCGTCTGCATAGCAATGAATGCTACCAGTTAGCAACATATCATTGATATGCAGGAGAAACAGCGTTGGTGATAGCACGCAACGTTCTGGAACACAAGCGTTGATAGGCTTGAAATCAGAGCATGCACCGTCTACTACGGCCTTGATGCTCCAATCAGCAAGGAAACTGGTGATCCATTTGCACAATTTCTCGGGAAGCCCATAGAAAGGAAGCTTCGAAAGAAGCGCTTTGTGCCTGACCCGATCGAAAGAAATTTAAAACAATTAACTTTATACATTTTTGAGCTAGTTTAGTGATAAATTTTGTTGCAATGCATGTAACATGTGAATTTTTCATATTCTTGTTTATTGGGTAAATAATTCATTAAAATCCTTGTTTCTTAATTACAGGTGTCCCAAGCACATACTGAATCAAATCCATATGATGATAAAGATGATGAACTGTTTGAAAGACTTAAAAATAAGGAAAGAGATCCTATGAGTATGAGCTTTTATCAGGAAAAAGATGATGATACTTGTGAAAGATTTGCTAAAAGTGAAGGTCATGTCGATCTTAATGCTGTCCAACTTTTACCTGATAGTGATGATGAAGATATACAGACAAATGGAGCTTGTGACAATGTAACTGAAGATGATAAGGAAAATGTTTCTCCAGAAAATAGAATTGGTTTATTAGAAACCGAAAATGTTGAAGAACCAAACAATGATATTGTAAAGTTTGATGAACGGACAGACATTGCTGTCAGCAATGTTACTAATTTAGATAATTTCATGGATTATAATATTAACAATGCAAATAATATGCAGACTTATTCTAATGCTGAATATGATTGCAATAACATTCCACAAGATGTATTACAGACTGATACCCCTGAATCTCACAAGTTACTTTTTGAACAAATTCCCGAAATACCAGATGGAAAGAGTTCAGAATTAGGTTTTACAAATGATGATTTACAAGATAATTCAGAAAGTGAGAGGGAAATTAGAGTTAGTACACCACAAGATGAAATAGCTCAAGATATTGGATTAGAAAGTAAATTTGAAGAGTCACCACTAGAGGATGTAAAAGCAGAATTTATTTCTAATAATCAAGAAGAGGATATTAATTATGAAAGTGACCACCAGTCAGAAGAAAGTAAAAATGAACATGGTCCAGAAATAACTGGTATTAATCAGTTTGATACAACTGAGGATCATGCTTCATTTTCAAACTCTGCAATTATTGATCAAACAGAAGTGATCATGCATCAAGTACCAATGGACAATGAAGAAAATGTTCAAAGTGAAGTTACTGAACAAATTAATCAAGAACTTGATTTTGTCAACAATATGAATAATGATATTCCTCATGAAATTGAAGGTTCAAAGGCTGATTTAATACTAATTGATAATACTATAGACACACCCGAAATTCGACTTGAAACAGACTTTGAATCAACACAAACTCAAAACAACATTGTTACAAAATCGCCATTACCATGTGAATCTCCAGCAGCATCACCTCATAGCGAATCTCCATTACCAGTTGAACAGGACGAAATCACGGTATCGTTGTCTCCACAAGGCAAATCTCCCATTCCTGAAAGTGAATTTGAAAATAAGTTAAAATCGACTTCACCACTACCAGCAATCTCACCTATTCCAACAGACTCGATCTTTGAACCAACATCACCAGTACCAAATGAAGACAGTTCTGTAGCTCCTTTACCGGCTGAAGTGCCACTTCCAAGAGAATCCCCTGCGCCTTCTGATTCGTCATTACCTCACGAAACTCCTTGTGTGGAAGAGGATCTACATGCTGATTCGTCTCTACCAAGTAACTCACCTCTTCCAACAGAACCAGTATTAGTTACTGAATCTACATTACCAGCAAAATCTCCAGTGCCTGTTGATAATTTAATGCCTAGTGATGATGACATAAATGTTAAACCCTCGTCTCTTGCAGCTTCACCCTTGCCTACTGAGGACCCATTATTACGAGAATCGCCTTTACCTGTTGAGCCATCTGTTCAAAATCAAATGTTGGCCTTTGAACAAACTAATCAGAGTGAATCACCTCAACCTACAGATATTATTGTAACAGAAAATGAAATTGTTCCTAATACTACAGAACAATATGCAACAACACAATCATTTGAATTTCATAAAGAATTCGAACACAAAGAATCACCTGTGCCCAGTGAATTATCTGAACCTAGGGAATCGCCTTTGCCTACTGATCAATTGATTCCTAAATCACCTTTGCCTGTTGAACATATTTCTCCAAAAGTTTCGCCTATACCTACTGAATGCAGTGAACCAAGCATACCAGTAGATATTATTCAGGTAGCAGAGTCTGCTTTGCCTCATGAAGTTTTACCAGAAAATAAATCGCCTGTTCCAGAATCATTGCAAGATGAAGCTACTTTATTAATACAAACACAATCACAATACGAATCTATCCCACACGTGGAATCAGCTCAGACTCTTGAACCGTCACATCAAATAGAATCTCCAATATTATCATCGCCTGTTTCTCCTGAAATGGAAACCATCACAGAAACCATAGAATCAACATTATCTCCCGCTCCCGCTGTTTCCTCTGTACCTGCAAAATCTCCTCTGACTGCAATGAATCTTTCCACTGAAGATATTCGGCATTCGGACTTGGCAGAAAGAGTAGCAGATATGCCAAATGAATCAAGACTGACTCCCGAAGCTTCCCAGGAGATTATCTCTGTTGCGGCGGGATCTGCTATCGCACCCCAAACAGAGGCAGTGATAATTGAATCTACTGCGGGGCCCACACCGGATATTGTACCTGATGAGCGTGTAGATTTACAACAAACGCGGACTGAACTCGTGACCGATATCGACATCGGCATACCGGAATCGCGGGCGCAGGAAATCTGCGTTCCAGTAACCAGTGAGATTCAGCAGGATGACGTCGTGCAACCGAGTGCAGCGACTCCACCTCCAACTCCAGCCGTAGAACCTCAGCAAGTAGCGCCCGCTTCCTTGGATATTCCTCCACTCAGTGAAACGCCAATCGCTGCTGACCCCAGCACAATTGCGGTGGCTGCGGCGGCCACTGCGGGAGTGGCAGCCGTTGCCGCAGTCACGGCAGCCAAGACGAAGCCGAAGACATCGCTCACGAAAAAATCTCCGACTACGCCCACTACGAAAGCGCCGAAGTCAACCTCGAAACCGCCAACGCCACGTACCCCGGCATCTGCCACAAAGAAGCCTGCAACTGTATCGGCATCGCCAGCATCGCGGGTTCCCTCGGCCTCTAAAGCGGCGGTCACGAGAACGTCGTTAACCGTTAAACCTCCGACACCTTCCACCAAGACCGCTAGCAAACCGAGCACGCCTTCGAGAACGACTTCAGCGTCTACGAAACCGGCAGTGAAGTCTGCGCCGGCACCAGCAAAAGAAGTCTCCGTGAAAGAGGCACCAGCGGTCTCCAAAGCCGCGCCGACTGCTCGCACGGCGGCCCGTGCGCCAACCAAGCCACCGACTACCAAACCCGCTCCTTCCGCAGCTAAAACAACAGCAAAGCCGGCTGCGGCCGCCGCGCCGCGCCCCATCACGCGACCTGCCGCCCGGCCCGCACCGGCTGCCGCCACGACTGCCGCGGCTGCGACCGCCGCTGCGAAGCCAAAGGAGACGAAGCCGAAGGCCCCCGAGAAGAAGCCCCTTGCGAATGGCGATGTGAAAGCAGCGAAGCCAGCACCGAAGCCGGCTCCGATCACACGACCCGCGCCGCGCCCTGCTCCCCGCGCTGCTCCCGCCGCTACCAACACAGCGCCCACTAAGTAAGTTACAAGAATACTTCATGATTTTTGTGTAATATGTTTTTATAGCAGTGTTATGCAGCATAAAAAAATTAGAAAAAAAAAACAAATTTCACCAATTAACTTCGCTTGCACAGTACATATGCATTTTTCCTTATGTTATTTTGTCGGTGTGCGGTAACTAGTAATTTACGCAAGCAACCCGTGTTCCTCGTCAATCGAAATTACAATTTTAAGTATTGATTTACCTCTTGCTTGGAGGTGGAAGAAAATACTAAGAAAATTTAAAGACTATACAGGATGTGGCGTAATGAATGGATAATATGGTACCTGCGGGTAGAGGACGTTGTGGCGGTTCAGAAAAATATGTTTTATGTTCAGTAAAAGTCCCTCGGTTTTCGAGATAATTCGACAATTTCGAAAATTCAAAAAGATTACAGCCTTTGCTACTATTTTTCGTCGCAAGACTCCAAATGAAGGATTTTTTCAATCTATTATTTGGATAGTATTCCTGGATAGAAGTGCTATCGAATGTAAATTATGATTTTAGGGGCGCAAGCATAGTTTTTTTTAAACAAAGATCTAACTTAAATTTCATGATTTGGTTATTTTTTATCCTAAGTTTAACCTAACGTAGTGTAGAAAAAACATGGACACCTTAGTGCCAAATTAAGAAAAAACATGCCTGTTTCATTGAGATTCCGAAATGGTATAACTCATTGTATTTCCAGCATTTAATACAAAATAAATTCCTATTACAATGACTTAAAAGCCTAGTTTAATGTAAACCTTGTTTTTAAAATTGTTTGGAACAACGGCCTGCATAGCCCATTGAATTTGCAGAAACGAGCCCACTGCCAGGTAGGGAATATAATTCTTCCTGCTCCTGCTCTTTCATGCCATGAGTGAAAAAGAAAGACGAATTAGTGACCCACTTGTGTAACAGACATCCTTTTCATATTTGTGGTTTGTGGGCTAAGCGCTTTTTAAGTCAGTGTGCTATCATACTACTCCTGTGCAACATCGTTTTACCCTGCTTTGGATTGAAATTCATCGATTTGTGCTGTGATCTTGGACTTGATTTTGCCTATCAATTTGGACTTTTTCATTTGGTGTAACGACTTGTGCTGTGATTTCGGACTTGATTTGCACACAGGCATATCGGCTAGAACAGTGCATAGGATATTAAAACGAGAAAATTTACACCCATTTCATTATCAGCGCGTTCAATGTTTGCTGCCAAGAGACTATCCTGCAAGAGTTGAATTCTGCGAAAACATGCTAAGAAAATTGAACAATGATCCCGAATTCTTCGATAAAATTCTGTGGAGCGACGAGTCCACGTGTAAAAAAGGCGGATATTTTAATATGCACAATCTGCACAGTTGGCAGCTAACCAACCCTCATTTGGTGAGAGAAGACGGATCCCAGTATCAATTTAAAATAAACCTTTAGACTGGGATCCTAAACGGCAACATCATCAGTCTATTCGAATTACCAGGAACATTGACCGCAGAGAGCCATTTGCATTTTTTAAGATACGATCTCCCTACTTTAATGGAAAATGTTTCGTTAGAAGAGAGAAGAATGAGGTTGCAGCACAATGGTTGCTTCGCCCATTACGCCCATAGCGTTCGAGACTATCTCGACGAAATGTATCCCAGAAGATGGATCGCGCGATTAGGGACAATTTTGTGGCCCTCACGATCACCGGACCTTAACCGACTCGACTTTTTTTACTGGAGTTGCCTCAAAGAGAAGGTCTACAAAGATCCTATTACCTCAATGGACCGGCTACGGGAGTGTGTGCAAATGGCTGCACAAAAAAATTACTGAAATGAGACATGCAAGCAGAATAAAGCGATCATTCATTAGAAGGTGTAGACTGTAGAGCATGTATTAGAGCAGGATAGACGTACCGTCGGTTTATTGTCGCTAGTTGTAAGTAACCAATCTATTCCAAGAATTATATTCTCTACCTAGCAGTGGGCTCGTTTCTGCAAATTCAATGGGCTATGCAGGCCGTTGTACCAAACAATTTTAAAAACAAGGTTTCCATTAAACTAGGCCTTTATATCATTGTAATAGGAATTTATTTTGTATTAAATGCTGGAAATAATGCAGTGAGTTATAACCATTTCGGAATCTCAATGAAACAGGCATGTTTTTCCTTAATTTGGCACTCAGGTGACCATGTTTTTTTTTTACACCACGTTAGGTTAAACTTAGGATAAAAAATAAGCAAATCATGAAATTTCAGTCAGATCTTTGTTTAAAAAAAAAACTAAGCTGGCGCCACTAAAATCATAATTTACATTCGATAGCGCTTCTATCCAGGAATACTATCCAAAAAATAGATTGAAAGAATTCCTTTATTTGGAGTCTTGCCACGAAAAAGAGTGGCAAAGGCTGTAACTTTTTTTGAATTTTCGAAAATGTCGAATTATCTCGAAAAGCGAGGGAATTTTACTAAACATGAAACATATTTTTCTGAACCGTCACAACGTTCTACCCGGCATGTACCATATTATCCATTCATTACGCCACATTCTGTATATATTATAATTTTCAGTTGCAACAAGATTTATTCAATCTATTAAAATTTGAAAACTATTTCTTTGAAGTCAATGGCTTAAATTATACAATTGTGCATTTAACTTAAATTATACCTACATAACATAGAAAAGACGTTAGAGCACCCTGATGATGCATAATGGGTCAAATTTACAGGTGGCCAAGATTGCGCTTTCTCGTACAAAAGGCAGACCTAATAATATTCAGTAGTACACTATGGGCTGTTAAATGGGCTATTCAATGCTGAGAGGAAGGCAAAAACTTATGAATAATTAGCCATCCTTTGAGATTCTATTCACTAAATTATATAAATTACAGCAATTCTTATAATATTATAATGTCCGTACTGCTGATATATATTTTATCATTGTTATTAACTAATGTGAAACTTTTACTAGGCCTGCAGTCCCACGTGTGGCTGCTCGAGCTCCCTTGGACAAGCAAAGCAAAGACCTCGCTAACAAGCGCATCACCGCCAAAACTGCACCTTCGAGGACTGCTCCCATCAAGGTAATACATTAATCACAATCCAGTCTTTACTTATTCTATCTGTTATCATGAGTTATTTCTTTAAGCAGTGTGGTGGCGACATTGCTGAATCGATCACGCCACCGCATCCTTGATGTTGTGAGAGGCGATTTAGGGAAACGATTGAAAGATCATGTGGGCACTGGGCTCTGCTGGTATACCACTTTTTATTTAAACCAAATGTTGAAAATCCATATTAGTTATAGGCAGCAAAGTCAAGTCAAACAATTACGTTAAATTCACCCCATTAGTGAGAGGACCATGTTCAACAATTCACTGTTTATTTATTTACGCTTTTTTGTTACATCTTTATAAAAAGGGTTGCAAATGGTGGACTTAATGACTTGCTATTTTCTCTAAGTGGACCTCAAGAACTCGGGATTGGTGAAATATAATAACACAATTTAAAAACAAGTTTTAGGGCTGACCAGATTCATATTAAATTTAAAAAAAAATTAGCCTATCCATCGAATCTGGTTGAATAAACAGAAAAAAATATATAATGGAAATATAATTCCAGAGACTTGAAACATTTCGTGTGTTGTTATAGTTTTTTTAGCATTTTTGAATAGTATTTCTAGTTTATTCTATTGATTGAATATTGATAAAAAAATCCTTATCAAAAACAGTAAGCAGATGCTCATCATTAGCTAAATAAAATGAGGATTGTCATAGGACATGTGAACCACCGTTTCTTTATTGTCATCTAAAGATGACAAAATTATTATATGAATAATTTCTTCGACTAAAAGATAGGAAGAATCAGTAAATATATAGAATAATATGTTAAATAGATTAAAAATTTATAAAATCCGGAATTTCCCACGTAATTTTCCATATAATTTTTCATCCAAATATCCTGAACATTTAAAAATAAATATGATAAGAATTATATTTAAAAGTGGCTCTCATGTTGACAAACAACTATCACCTGTCATTAGTTAATTAAGTAGTAATGGTTGGACATTTAAGACCCATATTTATAAGATCTACAAATTACTGATACCACAATTGAATGAATTCCATCACTTATTCATTGTTATAATGTTGTACGTTGATTATGCCGACAGAGAGTCAGTAAATAAAAAAAATATACATGAGTTAATAATTTAGTCCATGATTTCAGAAAATTTTCTATTTTGATAATGTTTAACAATCTTGGGTGTAAAAAAATGTATTTCAGACATTTAGTAGCATGTATTCTCTGTATTATTTCGTGGTGAACAATATGTATTAAGTAATAAATCAAAAAAGTAAGTTTCTTAAAAATGTTTAATTTAAGGTATTATTTTGTTTTTTTTTTCTTATTTCCAGGCCCCAGGTGCAAAAACCGCTGTCACGAAGACCGGTCCCAAGAAGGTCGAGTCGCCGAAGAAGGAAATTGCACAGAACGGGCTCTCAAACGGCGACGAGCTGGCCAAGCCGCCGCCCAGCCCGCCGCTCGCCGACAATGCGCTGCTGCCTGACGTTATCGCGTAGGCGCCATTCCGATTCCTATTATTTCCGCTTAAATTTTGTGATTTTCTATAAGTGTATAATAGATTTAAAGCCGCTAGCAGCGGCGTGAAGTTAGGTGCGGGAGGTCCCTCCCAGTTTTATATTATAGAGTCGCTTTTTATAGACTTGTACGTTGCCGGTTCGTTGTCCGCGGCGGTGGCGCTGCTATTGATACGCGCCGTCCCCTCGCGATTATTATCCATTATTATGAGTCTGTTTAGAATTTTTATATTACCAACGAATGATTGATTTTAAATCTGGCTTTTAATTTATTTTCATTGTATAACCGTATTATTTAAATAAAATGTGAAGAAGGACTGAGACATTGTTTTATTTATGATAATAAAGTAACGATTATACGTTTATACGAGTAATAAATAATTAAATAATAAAAAAAAATAAAAATAAATGTTTACTATATTGCTACTCTCACTTTGTCGATGTAAATCTTTACTATCATGGTGTTGCAAACAAACTTATACCAATTTATTCAAATAAATGGTTATATCACCCCCTGGTTTTTTATTTCACTAATCATTTCTAACGAGTAGGCCCTTGTCGGAAAAAATATTATTATCTATATTGCGTTGAGATGTTCTCTTACTGGCTCTCCATTGTATTCATTAATTGGAACACTAAAGTGAAAACAAGTGGTAACTGGTAAGAGCGCTCGACTACCTTACTCTTAAAAAAACAGACAGGCTTTTCTCGTCGCAAGAAATAACTTTAAATAATATATACCACCAATCACAAGTGGCACAATGAGCCAGCCCTCGCTCGCATAGCTCGAAACCGACAACCGATGCAACGAGTAATAATGGGCCTGCAACATTGGGATTTGTGAATGAATTCTATAAAGACAGAGATGCTCGTCCATAAGAAGTTACTTTGAACTGATATAATATTAAAATCTAATGTAATTTTGACGGTGCGTCCAAACCACGTTACGTAGAGGCGACGCGCATTTATTTGTATGAAATAAGAAAGTTGAATAAACTGGGAAGTGTATGATTTTCCTTTCCGAAAGTACCTAATCATACGTTACATATTCATCAAGTATCATATACATATTATATCTTGCCATTTCTGTGTAATGTTCGGGAAATTCTCCATTTATGTGTATGGTAACTAACTATCCAAAATAAAAATGTTTTTTTTTTTTCATTTTTCAGTGTTGTAGATAGGCGTGATTAAGTGGGGCACACTGAAATGATCGGGAATAAGAAAAACCACATGCATGGTATAGCTAAATTGTATTTTATTGTTTTTCGAAGTATTCTCCGTTCAACTTAATGCACTTTTCCATTCGTGCAAACCAGTCATTAAAACAGTAATTCCAGTCTGAAGTTGATGTTGACAAAATGGCTGATTTGTTCGCTTCGACAGCTGCTTCGGGGTCTTCAAACCGTTGACCGCGTAATAAATCTTTCATTCTAGGGAATGTAAAGAAATCGTTTGAGCTCAGGTCAGGACTTGTACGGAGGATGGCTCATCAGCTCAACGTTTTCCTGCTTCAAAAAATCATTTGTCTTCCGAGCCGTATTAGAGCTCGCATTATCGTGATGCTTCGGGAAGAAGTTTCGGGTTATTTTTTCGGAGTTCGGCTATCATTTCTGGCAAACAAACCGTGATATACCACTCAGCCATAATCGTTCTGCGTTCCTGTAAAGGAATTGTAGTAACATGCCCCTTTTTCGAGACAAACGTTAGCGACCATTTCCTTTGACACGCTGCGGGAGCGAACCACTTTCGCTGATTTGACCTCGTCTGCGAAGATCCACACTGCTGTTCGATGTTTTCTTTCAGGTACGTATGAATAAATCCATGATTCGTCACCTGAGACGATATTATTAACGGCAGAGTATTCCGGCACCAATCTACACGAGCCGCCTTTTGCTCTTCGGACAAATTGTGGGGAACCCAGCAGGAAACTAACTTTCTTTCTTTGACTGAATTGCAGTCATTCCGATACTGATAACAGCCTGAATCTGCTCGTATGTCACATGACGGTCATCTAATATAATAGTTCGCACAGCTGCGATGTTTTCAGGCGTGACCGCTGTTCTTGGTCTGCCTGCAGAAGAAACAGTGTCGAGCGACACAGGACCGCGTCGGAACTCGGCATACCAGCGGCATATTGTCGTTTGACTCGGTGCTTCAACATCATAAATCGAAGCAAGTTCGCTGAGACATTTATCTTGAGATAAGCCGCGACGAAAATTGTGATAAATTATGGCACGGAAATGTTCACACGTGAGCTCCATTTCTGTTAACGACGTGTCAACTTTAAACCAACATAGTTTTGTTTTTAAACATTTTTTTAATTGTTTGAATGTCAAATTCTAAAAAAGGTTTTATTGTAACTCAATACGAAATATTCTATTCCCGAACATTTCAGTGTGCCCCTCCGTAATATCTATAACTATGCCAAATTACAGGCTTGTAGTACCTAGGGTATCTGAGTAAAACCGCGGATGGTCAGACGGACGGACGGACGGATGTTGAGTTCTTGTGTAACTACGGAACCCAAAAAAAAAACAAGTAGAATTGTGCCTGTTTTTGATCGTTAGCCATTTAAGGCGATTACAATAAAGAGAAACATGATCTTAATTTCGAAGCCCATATACGTATGTAATGCTCTAACTTGTTGAGAAGATATTGGTCCAAATCTGGGTAACAAACATCTGAATAATCAATAATGGGTAAAATAAGTATCTGCATTAGCAGCACAAGTTAGAAAATTCTTTAGACGGTAGAGAGACCATAAGGTAGCAAAGACTGCGGCTGATTTCATTGACATGTGTATCCCATTTCGTAGTTTGTAGTGGTCGCATCCGAATCCAATACAGTCAATGTTAATGGTGAGAGTGTTGCTAAAAGTGTGTTCCGTTGTAGTACACGAATCGCTAGTTAGGGCGATTAAAACACGCGCTCCTCGATGAAGCGTCTACGAACTCATTTATCGATGACGAGTTAGATCGTGAGTTAGGTGCGGAAGGACTGATGATTTCGCTTAATATCCGAAGCGTATCATATAGCCAGCGTGAGGCTAATAGTCGCGTATTCCGAATAGGGATACGTGGTAAAACGCGAAGCGATACGTACGAAGTAAACGCTCGGACCATTAACAATCTTTCAGTAGCTGCACAATCCGTTGGTAAAGTGTGTGCGACTGAAACATTTACCGCCGTGATCAATCCGCGTAATTATTCCAATGGCGAGGTGATGACCGTAAAATTCCACCACGCGAGTACGTAATGACTTCAATTATTTTCAGATCAAGGATGAGCTCACCCTTACTTGTGCATAGCGTACAAGATCGTAACGCGTGAGCGCGCGCTGAAACACATCCGCGAGCCCTTGACGTCGTAGTGAGGAGTCATTACTTAGACGACTAACTCGATAGTTACGCTACCTTGGACCCTTGGAGGAAGCGGTTAAAACAGTAAAGTATGTGGCGGCGCTGCTGTCGCGTCACAAGCGAAACACATCGAAGCCTAAATCGCACTAACAAAGTTCCAAAGTTAAAGCAGCATATGTAGAATAGCTCAGAATTACCAATCGGAGCGTTAACCGCTCCCCGGGTAGAACACCTTGCCCGGCGGGAGATCTCCCCTTTTTCCTCCACCCGCCACAGTGGTGACCACCCGACGTGATATGAACACGCAACCAACTACCTTCGGAAACTACAACTTCAAAACCTTCGTCATCGTCCTCAAGTACACCATTCATTCGCTCCCGAGCAGATATTGTTTGCAGCTTTACAAAGGTTCATTGCAGCACTGGAATAATAATGCTTCCTGTTCCTTCAAGGTACTCTGCGCTACAGTGTTCGACACGGCTCTGAGCCTTACTGCTCGTTTCTGATTCACAGCACTCTCGCAGATTACTTGCCTTGTTCTCGACTCACCGCAGACTATAACGGCAATCCTTGGCACTTGCTCCGGCTCATCGTTCTCACTGGCATCACTTGCAAGTGCGTAGTATCGTAGTGCGTAGTGCATTACACACCGACATATCATTCGCACCGGCGTCATTTGCCTTTACGCACACAGCATGAATTCCCCATCGGCATTAAGGACGCACCGGCAATCGGACTGCATTATCGACCTCCGGTCTGAGCAGGGAGGTGATGTGGCGGCGCTGCGGTCGCGCCACAAGCGAAGCACATCGAAGCCTAAATCGCACTAACAAAGTTCCGAAGTTAAAGCAGCATAATATATAGAATAGCTCCGAACTACCAATCGGAGCGTTGGCCGCTCCCCGGGCAGAACACCTTGCCCGGCGGGAGATCTCCCCTTTTTCCTCCACCCGCCACAAGTAGATCACCGATGCCCACAAAAAAGGCAGGCTTTATCTTGGCAGGATGGAACTCCAATCACACGAACTTACTTGACAAACCATAGGAGCTGCTGTCACGACAGCCCAAGGAGTTAGAAGCGACACACGAAGGCCCCGGAAGGACCCTAAGATTGTTGCGGTGGCCGATGAAGACGCTAGCATTCAACATGTAGATGAACACGAGGTGCTGCACGAGGTGAAGATGTTCCATCGCCCATCAACCAAGAGGGATGCGGTGAGCGCAGTCGTGTTCTTTTTCGAGCCACTCGCCTTGCTCAGTTACCTGACCATCACTGCGAAGATTCTGCTGCAAGATCTGTGGCCGATGAAGAAGGTTGAATGAATATCATGGAGCACTGTCTTATTTCAAAAGGTGTTCACGAATTAATCTCTTGAATGAGCATTTGGTTGGCGCTTTTCGTATATATTCTGGTAAGGAATTTCAGAATAGAGTAGCTTGAACAGTAAAGTATTTCCTGGAATATCCAGTGATATGAGATGGAACACAAATTTTATGATTAAACGAGGACCGTAGAACTCTGTCATAAGTTGAAAACAGAAATTAAAATGTTTTCTTAAGATATAAAGAAACTGGGTTGTTTAATATAAAAAATGCTTGGCCATTTTTTGCGTGTCGGGCCACAATGTGCAGGTAGAGGTAGGGTTCCGTAGATGCCCGTCACATGTGGGCTTACTTGATAATGAGTATAATAACTGAGTTCGTAGTTTGACCGCTATAACGACTAAAATGGCCCAAAGAGGAAGATAGTAACTGAAGGACTTATTTTCGAAGTAGACTTATGGGGAGTGATATTCATAAAAAATTAAAAAACTTCGATTTTGCAAATAATACAATTTACATCGAGTAAGTACAAAGAGGGGAGAAGGCGCCGTGGTAGCTCAGATGGTTAGCGCCCGCTGTAAATTTCACAGTATGCGAGCAACCCGGGTTCGTTCCCGCTAGCACCAATGAAATTTTTAAGTGCTGATTTATCACGTGCTCGGCAGTAACGGAAAACGTACGTGAGGAAACCGGCATGTCTGAAAAATCGAAGACATGTGAATTTCGCCAACACGCATTGGGGCAGCGCGACGGTCATTTGCGGAACTTTTTCCAAGACAAGTGGCAGACAATTGTTAGTGTACCACTCTGCAGTAACTGATTTTCGATCCTCTAAAACAATGGTTGCGTAATGACCTGCCCTTCCGAAGACCGAGGCCACCATCTTTTTTCCCACGATTCGACCTCTCTTCACTTTAATTGGCAACTTCTCGGAAGGAAACACCCAGACAGCATACTGTCTCTTAGTTTCAGGATCATAACAATAAATCCAGCTTTCTTGTTTGAGTTTTTCGTTTTGTTGAATTTGAGTTATTGGGCCTCTGTCAAATTATGAGGTATCCACCGGGCACAAAGCTTCCTCCCCGCTAAATGTTCATGGAGGATTTTGTGCATTTGACTCATATCGATGCCTAAGCTTGTCCGAATCTGCTGATAAGTCACTCTTTTGTCAGTCTCTATGATAAGCCGCACAACACTGATGTTATCTTCAGTCGTCGCCGTAGAAGGCCGTCCCTCACACAGATCATCGGTGAGATTAGTGCGACCACGTTTAAACTCCTTAAACCAGTTGTAAACAGAGGCACGATATGGGGCTTCGTCGTAAAAGACTAATAGAAGTCTATCATAATTTTCTTGTTGACTTAAATGACATCGAAAGTCATAAAAATCATTGTACGAAAATTTTCTCGCGTTACTTTCATGCTGACGTGACAAACAATTTTAAATTTGCCGTCAAATCGTAAACAAATGACAAACTTATAAAATACATACACAATAATATTGGCAAAGAGTTTTCCATCCATCGATTTTCAAAATTTGAACTTATTTCTTTATTATATCGTCTACAAATAGCCAGTTCTAAAAACTTTTAGTGTCACCCTCGTAACTGTCTTAAAAAAAATAGATTAGTATTTGGACAGAAGATCGTTACTATCTTGTAATTTCTTTCTTTGTTTTTTTTTTTATTGAATTATTGTGATGGGCCGGCTCGAACCGGGGTGGTACCACGACCTCACAGAAAACCAGCGTGAAGTAGAGGTTTACCTCTGCGTTTCGCTTGGTGAGTGCAGGTGGCCGGAGGCCCTTTTTACTGGAAATGAGGCATTCCATCTTAGTCCTCACGGGTGGCAACGCATCTGCATTTTGATTCGCAAACGAGGATAGATGTAGATGTCTATGGGCCGCAGCAACCACTTACCATCAGGTGGACTGTGTGCTCGTTTGTCACCCTTATCCTATAAAAAAAAAGTGGTTGCTGTGGCCCATAGACATCTACATCTATCTTCGATTACTAATCAAAATGCAGATGCGTTGTCACCCGTGAGGACTAAGATGGAATGCCTCGTTTCCAGTAAAAAAGGGTTTCCGGTTCTCTACACTCACCATACGAAACACAGCAACATTATGCTGCTATTTGATGCTGGTATTCTGTGAGAGCGTGGTCCTTCCCCGGTCGAGCCGACCCATTCGTGCTACAACTATACCAGTAATATAGCTGCAGCATGGCTCTACCACGTTGAAAACACTAAGATTTTCTCCTGTATCGTGGGGGCAGTTTACATACATAAATTTCACAAGGACAAACATCCAGACCCGGAACAATTATTTGTAGGCCATACCAATACTTGTTCCGTGCGGAATTCGAACCCGCGGTCCTTAGCGTTGTGACTCATTCCTAAGCCACTGCGCCACGGAGCTGCCGTAATTGTAATTGTATTACTATATACTTTATGGTATGTGATGGCCTGCGTTCGCGATTTGAATAACCGATCTGAATGACGCAGCTTTTTTTGCGCCCAAAGCAAGGGGCAACCTTCCGGGAAGCAGGGGAGGGAGGTGGTGAATGCTTGTAGCATACCACGCAGCCGGCTGCGTGGTTATGTGGAACTCACTATGAAGTGCCTACCCACTAAATACCACCTGTGGGACTGGCTTTGGCCTGTTATTGTCTTTCTGCCCAATTGGAAGCGACCCCCTTTAGGGAAAAGGGGCGCAGGCGGCGAGTAGCCGCTGAGAGGTGCGCCTAACTAAGGCAAATTAAGAATAAGGACAAGATTCGGCCTGAGCCACCAGGAGGTAGTCCAGGTCAGCCGAAAGCTTGTTGGGGGGGGGGGGGGGGGGTTCCGAGAGAGAGGTTTTCGGCCTGCGGACTCGATAGCGAGAGGGAAGTGGGGCTGCATAGGAAGCTGCCTCACGAATGAGATGATTTGGGTGAGACTCTGAGGCTTTGAAGAAGTTCTCGGAGAGTGATTTTAGAAATTGTTGAATAGTGCGGAGCTCTAAGTCTCGGTGGAGGTCGGCGTTATGAACGTACCAGAGTGCGTTCGTAGCCTGACGATAAAAAGAGTTTTGACCTAATTGAAGTTCGTTTAGGATATTAAGCTTGGCGTGAGTAAAAATGGGGGCCGCGTAAGTCATAACTGGTCGTATACAGACCTTACATAGGGTTTGTCTGTTACATGCTGTTGAGCCTACTCAGGTAAAAGCGAGCGGTGTGAGTTACTTTTTTAACATGGGGCTCGAAAGTGAGGTTCGTGTCAAGGGTGACACCCACAGATTACCCCCTAATAGATACCGCATCATTGAATATTTGTTCTGTTTCGAGTTCACCAAATGTAGCGGTATGAAAGGGTTGCGGGGGACGTGTCAAATGCGCTGTGATTGAATATTTACAGGTCAAACTTAGAATACACGAAACCGCACAAAAAACAGGAAATTGAAAAAATTGTGTTTGTTCCTATTAATGCAAAACGCCTGGAGAGATTTAGAAGTAATATGGTAAAAAACCTTCCATCGCTTTCTTATAAGAACAATGTAGACTT
This sequence comes from Parnassius glacialis, assembly GCA_033319125.1. Lineage (NCBI taxonomy): Eukaryota > Metazoa > Arthropoda > Insecta > Lepidoptera > Papilionidae > Parnassius > Parnassius glacialis. The sequence continues at coordinate 40,257,695 of JAVANC010000016.1, forward strand.
TTTATATGGAGAATTATTTACCCTTATAAGCAATGAATTTAAAAAAACATTTACTTCTAAAACATTCTCCAGAAACAGTCGCAAGGCATTTAATGAGTGGGCGACAGTAGGAATTCATAAAAGCAGACGAAGGTTATATGACCTTTACCATGAAAGATCATATAATCCTTCTAATGCTTTTAAAGAATATGTCAAAAATTATTCTAAAATGTTTAAAAAAGTTTGCTCCACAGCCAAATCGTTACATATTAGCAACAAAATTAAGACGGCTAAGAATAAAATTAAAATGACGTGGAGTATAATTAACAGCGAAACCGGTAAAGAAAAACCTCGTAACTCAAACTATCAATTAAAAATTAACAATGAATTGACTAAATCAAATCAAGAAGTCGCAGCGGTGTTTGAGAAATATTTCACTGATATTCCTATTTTGACAACAGAGTCTTTGAATACTTCTCCAACTGTCGCCGAGTCATTACTCAAACAGAATGTTAATATCTGTTTAAAAGTATTTAGATTTGAAAAAGTATTACCGCAAGATATTGTAAAATACTTCAAAACCATTGATGTAAAGAAAACGCAGATTTGTGGGGGATTTCCGTGACAGTTATTGCGTCCATAATAGATTTAATTGCACCTCATCTTGCTATTATTTTTAATACTTGTATCGATTCTGGTGTGTTTCATGATTTAATGAAGTATAGTAAAGTAATACCTTTATTTAAATCCGGGGTAGTACATTGGACCCCGCTAATTTTAGACCTATTTCTGTACTATCAATTCTCAGTAAAATTTTTGAAAAAATAATTTTGGATCAATTGTTAATTTTTTTTAATACAAATAAATTACTTCATAAAAACCAATTTGGTTTTACAAGGGGTCGCTCGACGTCTGACGCCGGTGTTGAGTTTATGAAATATATTTATAATGCCTGGGAGAATTCACAGGATGCCTTAGGTGTTTTCTGTGATCTTTCCAAGGCTTTCGATTGTGTTCATCATGAAACATTAATCAGGAAACTACAACATTACGGTGTAAAAAATTTGGCGCTTAGACTTATTACTTCATATTTAAGTAACAGAACTCAAAACGTTGTGATTAATGGTAAAGGTTCCTCCGGATCGGTAGTATCAATGGGCGTTCCTCAGGGCTCAATTCTTGGCCCATTCCTGTTTTTAATCTATATTATAATGACTTACCTTATCTTGTAGGGGACAATCACGATATAGTATTATTTGCTGACGATACCTCTTTAATTTTCAAACTCAAACGGCAGTTAATTAATTATGACGATGTAAATAATGCTCTATCGAAATTAGTACATTGGTTTAACGCCAACAATATGCTCTTAAACGGCAATAAGACAAAGTGTGTTAAATTTACAATACCTAATGTAAAACATTCGAATACCAATGTGCTATTACATGGGGAGGAGTTGAGTCTTGTGGATACTACTGTTTTTCTCGGTATTACTATTGACGCGAAACTTCAATGGGGCCCCCATATATCTAAATTAGCAAGCAGACTTAGTTCTGCAGCATATGCTGTAAGAAAGATTAGAAGTCTCACAGATGTTGAGACAGCTAGATTAGTGTATTTTAGTTACTTTCATAGCGTAATGTCTTATGGAATTTTGCTATGGGGTAATGCGACTGATATTGAAGCTATATTTGTTTTGCAAAAGAGAGCCGTTCGGGCGATTTATAACCTAAATTGTAAAGAGTCCCTCAGACAAAAATTTAAAGAAATAAACATATTAACTTTGGCATCGCAATATATTTATGAAAATGTAATGTATGTACATAAAAACATAAATAGCTTTAATAAGAATAAGGATGTGCATACTTTAAGCACTAGGAACAAACATAAGCTTGTAATACCAGTTACTAGACTCCACAGAATCAGTAATTCATTGATGGGGCTATGTATACTAATAATGTATGATTTTACAACAAAATCCCAGAACATATTCAAAGTTTATCAATAAACAAGTTTAAAAGTTTTATTAAAGAAAAACTGTACAAAAAGGGTTATTATAATATCAAGGAATACATGAATGAAAATAACCCCTGGGAATAAGGTGATCGCCACCATGCTGGTTCTATTAAAACTCATTTAAAAATTGTATTAATGAAATTATTGTTAAGTGAAATATGTTTGAAAAAAAAAGTCCCGCTGGGTTTCTTGCTGGTTCTTCCCAGGACAGAGGTATTTTCCGAACCAGTGGTAAATAAAAAATGACTTTCAAGAAGAATTATGTAATAATCAATATTGAATAAAAAAATATTCTATTCTATTCTATTCGTAGTGATGGAACAGGGTTGGGACGATGATCGATAAATTTGGGATTTATTGATTATTGATAAATAAATATATTGATCAATTTTTATTTGATGTATACAGGGTATTTTTGGAATGCTCCCGAAAACTAAGACAGGCGACAGCACCAAGTATACCTTTGATCATGGGTCACAAATAAATTCGATCATGATGAAAAAAAAAATCATCTTTTTAAAACGTTTTATAAGCTTTATTCACGCGCCAAAAAATCACGAAAATACTGAAACATAAAACCAGCAGTGGAATTACTGAATTGATATCACCTGACTAGAGGTCAATGTACGCGCGTACGCAAATTCGCGCGGCCCGCAACTAACGGGCCATACCACAATACCTAATAATTTACAACACGTGTCTAAATACCTAACTTATCTACTTAACCTACTATTTTGCCAGTGTGCTTGTCTCCACGTAGCCACTTTAATCCGAATTTACAGGTTAAATAACTCAATAACTAGTTCGATTTCCCGCTAATGAAAAAATACTTAAATGAAATGTAACCAAGATTAGAGTCATGCGTTTTTATTCCTCCTGTAGGTATGTTTATTATTCTCATGTATTCAGTTATGTACCTATTCAGATTAGTTCAGTACTAAGTTATTTAAAAAAAAAGTTATGAAACAGCTTACCGCTTTAAATCCTCCGTGGTCTTATGAGATGCGGCTCAAATTGTGCTCCATTTCAAGGCAGATTTGGGCTCGGTGTTGCGTCTCCTCATGCAGGCGGGGCATCATCGTGTGGTCTTCGACACAGTCCGTACGTAGTTTGTCGAAAACATCCACGATCCTTTGGCGCATTTCGTCAGCACTATCACACGCACGATTAAAAACCCTTTCTTTCACATACCCCACAGAAAGAAGTCTAACGGGGTCAGATCTGGTGAGCGAGGTGGCCAAGCGTGTGGTCCTAGTCCGCCAAATCCAGCGATCATCAAATAGCTCATTGAGGCGCTCACGGACGAACCTCACGACATGTGGAGGGGCACCATCATACTGAAACCATGTGCGGCGATATTCAGCCAACGATAGGTCGTCTAAAATGTCTGTCAACTGTTCATTTATAAAGTTTAGGTATCGCTCTCCGTTCAGTCGCTGTGGCAGAAACACTGGTCCCAGTATGCGATCCTTAAATAAACCTGCCCATACGTTAACCGACCATCGGGTTTGGTGCCCGGTTTGTCGAACAGCGTGCGGGTTAACCTCTGAATACACGTGTGTATTTCTTCGGTTCCACAGGCCGTTTCTGGTAAATGTCGACTCATCCTTCCAGATAATGTGCTCAATGGAACCAGGCACACGTTGTTGCTGGTCTAATAACCAACGGCAGAAAACTCGTCGGCGGTCGTGATTGCCGGGAATTAAAGCTTGCACTTTGTGCAATTTGTATCGGCGCATTCGGTTCAACACTTTGTGCACTGCACAGTATGACGCACTTGTTCCATCCCGACGTCTTAACAATTTATTTAGCGATACTTCGTGTACTTAGGTTCGGATACCTAACATGTTGCCGTATTCACGAGCACTATAAACGTACGCGTTAGGCATTATTAAAACAAAAAAGAAACAAAAAACGTAACAACAAGAATAATACCAACATGTAATCACAAGTAATAGCAATAACAATTTAATAAACAAAACGATTGAACTGTCGCTCGCGCACGCGTGTACAAAATCAACACGGAACTGTCTCAAAAACTAAAATTATTAACCAACCCCGACAAAACTGAAACCTACTGCGTCACAGCGTGAGGCGACACCAGCCGGCCGGATTAGGCATTCTGCCGTCATAATAAAGAAGGACGCAACTAATAAAAACGTAAAATGGAAATAAGAAATAAATAGATGAATTTTTCTTTCAGACCCTGTGTCTAAAGTATATTAAAAGGTATCTATATGAAAATTGAAATACATACGTAGAGACATGAAGATTTTAAGGACGAACTTATTTTTTTGATAATTTGTTTATTTATTTAAATAAAACGAATTTTCCTTTTCATCTTAGCTTAAAAAATACACCTGGCAAAACAAAAACATCGAAGGAAAGACGCATATAACCATTTGCGTCTTTCCAACCTAATAAATAAAAAAAAAACTGCCATTTATTTAACATTTTTACATATTTTGGAAAGGTCATTTGAAGTTGAAAGGACGCTAATAGTAATTTTCTACTTTTTTTTCTTAGTAAATGTTAGAAAAGCATTGGTAGCGAGACACAAAAAATAACAACCCGCAACTCTTGAGTAATGATTTTAAAGGGGATATCATACAATACTTACTACGATAATAATTATAAATTAAAAATTTTGTACAACCGACTTCAATATAAATAATTAAGGATAACTCAAAAACTATTAGTCTGACCTCGATCAAATTTATATGGGACGACATGTGAAACACCAGCTCTTAATAATAAGATATAAGCTCTTAATAATAAGATATAGAATAATAAGACAAGAATAATCGAAATTTAAGTAATCGATGCAAATATTGTTAAAGATGACGTAGCAACTGGTTAAATAAATCTTTTCTTTTATGTTGAATTTGTATAAGTCTTTTCTACTAAAAAAATGTCATCTGTGATCAACAGTTACGTCTAAAATTCTTACGATATTTTCTAAAATATTGATATTTTTGAATATTAAAAACATTTAGTAGATGCACCTTTTTATCATGAGTCGAATGGTATATTTAACTCATTTATTCAAAAATTGTTAGATGCGCTCTTTTTTCTTATGACGGCAGCATTGTTTCGCACCGAGCTAGATACAGGTCGACAGTGGAGGGAGTGTGGGTACAGTCGCGTTCTAAAGTACTACATGGTATTGGGCTATTGTTTTATAATATTATAATAATTAATTGTTTTATTGTAGAATCATAATAGGAGTTTTACTAGCTACTTAGAATTTTGGAAGAGGTTGAAATTAAAAATGGATAATGTTTACTTGAGCATTATTTGTTATTTCTATCGTAAAATATAAATAGTTTGTAACAAGAAAACTTAAGCTAAGGGTGACACGCCGTCCATTATGTCGTCTTGGGTCACATGGAAGCCAGATGTTGATGGAGTGTTGGTGTTACTGGATGCTACTTCATCATCACTTTCATCTTCGCTTGAGCTTCCGTCATCAGGTCGATCACATGGTAATTTTTTCGATATTCTTCCTCAACACTTTTAACTTTACTGCACCATTTTCCCCATTCACCTTTTCCTATCATATTTACCTTTTCGTTCACTAGCTCAGTCATAAAACAATAGATATAAATAATTTTTCTTTCCGTCCTTTTTAAAACCATCGTCGCGAGTCGCAAAGTAAGCTGGGTATGCGACTGTATTTTGGGAGTAAACAAAGCTCGGGAACCAATAGCATGCAGGCACAGTAATACTGGCGGATTGTTCCCCCGTCGCGCCCCCATCGTACCAATATGTGATCAGTGCCCAAGTTCAATGCCAGCTTTCTTTTTTCAGCGTTCGCGCGTACATTGACCTTTAATCAGCTGATATGAATTCCAATTCCACTGCTGGTTTTATTTTTCATTATCATTATCATCATCATCATCATCATCATCATTATGTTTCAGTATTTTCATGATTTTTTTTATGAAATTATCGTTTCATTTAGCTGTACTAACATGATGGCGCGTGAATAAAGCTAATAAAACGTTGTAAAAAGATGATTTTTTTTTCATCAAGATCGAATTTATTTGTGACCCATGATCAAAGGTATACTTGGTGCTGTCGCCTGTCTTAGTTTTCGGGAGCGTTCCAAAAATACCCTGTATTAACAAATAAAACAATGTATACATATTTTTGTACATTTAATTTATAAATATATATTTGATTGATTTTTAAAATGGATAAGCTTCGTATAAAATTGTCTCACAGAATTTTTAGGATCTTTCTTCCTGGATAAGTAGAGTAATCTTTTGTCTATGTATTTTTCCATGACACTCTTAGCTAAATCAATGACATGATTAAAGCTTTCGTGACCGAATTGGTGATTTGTTATTTCAGGAAAAATATATTTTTTTTTATTTATTCTTTATTGCATTCCTTAAAACAAAAGAATACAAAGGGCGGACTTAATGCCTTGAGGCATTCTCTACCAGTCAACCCATCCTCCCAGAAAATATCCTCATTAACAAAACTGCTTAATGTTTGTGTTACAAAACCTTGACGACCATCTACAGATCTGTACCACTTTCCTAGTGTTTTTACAGAGGGTAAACAAGTATTAAATGTTTTGCGTACATAATTCTAAGCCTCAGTTGAGTAAAAATTTATGGTGAGTGCAAAAGCTCTCAACTGTAGTGAATATTTTTTTAAACAATTTTGCCTGATTTTCCTTTCAATATTTGACGACGCGTAATTTAATCATATTTGACTCCTAAGGAACTTAATACGTCATTGTTCTCGGCCGTTAATAAATTTTGTTTTCTAATTCTACCAATAATGACTTCAATGAAACTATTTGTCTTTTTATTATCTACATTGTTACTAATCTTTAAAAAAAATGTAAAAGCCCATACCAAAACTGGCAAGTATAGAGATGGTATAGCGGAATCCAAAAGCCTTCTATGGTTTTTCATAATATGAAGATTGTCGTCTGTAAAGTGTCTTGAGCATAGCTCACTATTTTTGATGGGAAACCATTCGTCACCTCGACAAGTTGCGTCGATCCACATCTTTTTCATTTTGGGGCATTTAGGAAACCTATAACATATATGTAGGTCAGTGGCGGATTTACACATTTGCCGCCAGTAGGCTGTTGAAATTTTGCCGCCCCTACCGAGCTCTACATTTCGATACCCTGGTTTACTATCATATTCCACATTGTGCACAATCGTCCTAATTAGTTCACCCTTTTCCCGTAATTAATATGATTGTGAACTAGACAATTTTTACAATCGAATGATTTAGTTAAGATTAAACAATAAATAGTTTTTGGCTATATTTCTGATCTAATACAGGCGGGTATAAATAATAATAAGGCGGGGTAAGGCATGCCTTAATACTTATAGCATTATGTACATTCGGTAAAAAACGCAATTAAATAATTTTTATTGTGCTTACTTACAGTTTAAAACAATAAATCATAATAATAATTAATACCATTTTGCGCGATTTCCTATTCGAAAAATCACCAATTATAGCGTCGTACGGGGGCGGCACTGAGTTTTACTATACTGTAAGCACAAGTTTTAATGTAATTTAAGAAAAATCTTTATATATAAAAAGTACGTGTCACGTTGTTTGTCCGCGATGGACTCCTAAACTACTGAACTGATTTCAATGAAATTTTTGGTCAATGTGCAGTTTGGTCCAACTTAAAAGATAGGATAGCTTACATCTCAATTTATAGTCGCAATATAATATTATTTTATTGAAAATACTTTGTCTATTATTTGACAGTCACAATTATCTGTTAGCTCCAAACGATTCTGTCAGATGACGATATCTGTTGACTGGACTGAGTAAATATTTAATAGATGGCGCTATGTTAAAAATACAAACGTTTAATATAAGCTACAATTTAGTAGTATAACCACCACGTGTTGCTGTAAGTATTCAACAGATAGAACCGATTTCAAAAAAATTTTGCAGACTGTGTGCAGTTTGGTCTAACTTGAGAGATAGGATAGTTTTTATCCCGATAAGTGACCCTCAATTTTTTATTGCTAATTTCAGGAGTTTTTTTGGTCGTTCGGAAAGGGCAGAACAACGTCTGCCTGGTCAGCTAGTATATATGTATATTATTATCTATCTATTTGATAAACTATAATAGCAAAACGTTCCTACTATAAGTGTTGCGGGGATGGATACTTAATCAGCAATTAAAAGGATTCAGATAATATATCATTTTTTGAGTTACCGAAGGATAATGAAATGTAAATATTTTTTTTTGTTACGTAGGTACTTATAGGGAAAAAATAATTAAGTAAGTATTTAACTACAGAAGTTAACCTAAGTACTTTACACTGAAAATTTCGGGAATCAAGGAAGTGACACAACATTACTATTTAAAAATGTATTTATTGCTTTTATTATATATTGTATTTTCCGCGAAATTTGACACATTTTTCCATACGATAGAACCAATCATTGAAGCAACCATTCCATTCGAAAGTTGGGGTCTCTAAAATGGCCGTTTTGTAGGCGTCCACAGCTTCTTCAGGTGATGAAAATCTCTGTCCACGCAATTTATTCTTTATTTTAGGGAAAGTATAGAAATCGTTAGGGCTTACGTCGGGGCTGTACGGCGGATGGTCTAATAATTCTACGTTTTCTTGCTCTAAAAACTCTTTTGTTCTGTGTGTGGTGTGAGAACTCGCACTGTCGTGATGGAGGATGCTGCGGCGGTTGCAGTTCTCTTTACGGAGTTAAGAAACGACCTGTGGCAAACAAATGCTAGCATACCATTTTGCATTAACCGTTCTTTGTTCCTCACGAGGAATAGTCGTAACATGACCGGTTTTGGAGACAAACGTGGCCACCATTTTTTTTACAACACTCCGTGAACGAAGAATTTTTGTTGGCTTTAACTCATTTTCGAACACCCAAGCTCGTGACTGGTTTTTTGTTTCGGGTTTGTACGCGTATATCCAGGATTCGTAACCTGATACGATGTTGTATACAGCATTTGAGGATCCTGCATGGAATATTTCGAGAGTTCTGACGCACCAAGTAACGCGAGCCGCTTTTTGCTCTTCACAGAGCAAATGCGGTATCCATCGGGAAAACAACTTCTTTACACCTAATTGTTCATGCAACATTATTTGTATTTGACTCATGCCAATGCCTAAAGTTGCCTGAATTTCGCGGTATGTCACATGTCGATCTTCCTCAATCAGCTTACGCACAGCATCAACGTTTTCTTGGGTGACTGCAGATTTTGGACGACCTTGACGGGGATCATCACTGAGCTTGACACGTCCACGTTGAAATTCAGCAAACCAGCGATAAATTGTGGTTTTGGATGGGGCTTCATCACCAAATGCAGAAATCATCCGGTCAACATACTGTTTTTGTGTTAAACCACTTCGAAAGTCATAATAAATCATCGCTCTTGAATTTACTCGAGTCAATTCCATTTTCTCAACGACTAAACAAGTTTGACAAAACCTTGTGACAAGACTGAGAATCTCTTTTTAAAGAAAGAAAAGGTATTCGATTTTTAAAACCAAGGAGTTTTCAATTAAAAAGATTTTAATATGACAGGAACAGTGGAAATATTCCATTCCCGATACTTTTAGTGCAGCTTATGTATGAAATCTTGTTCAATAGTTCTGACTCTATGCACAAAAGATAGCTCTTTTTCTTTGGCGTTTAGTTTTTCTTGGCTTAAGCTTAAGGTAAATCTTAGATAATTTTTCACCCGACTTAAATAAGAAAAGCCTCCTCACCCGAACAATCTGGTGCTGGTGTAGAGGTAGAGCTATGCGAACTGCTGTTAATTACATAAATTTTGGATAAACTTTTTGCTAATTCTGTCGCAGGAACGAAGATAGACTTTTCAGTAATCCAGAATGTGGTTTCGTCAAAATCCTTCAGAAGAAAGGTGGCCATAAAAATGAATGAATGGTGGCATTCTTGAACTAAGTCTGTCTCTAATACATTTCTTCCAAAAAAGGCTTTTCGTGTAAGGACTGATGATGACAATCATTTTGGTCAAAAACGAAAACTTTTCATTAAACCTGTTGTAGGCCTTCTGTCGTTTTCTTTTTAAATTCGGATACGAGTCTATCAATGAGGATGAGATATGTGTTAGCCCTGAAAGTATCACTCATAGCTATTTTCATTTCTTTATCGGGTGTTTCATCATTTTTTTCTTTTTCGGTTGTCTTTTTATCCCCATCTTTTGTATACTATTTCGAAGCAGTGTGCTTAATTCCGAAATTGTCGGAAACTTAAAATTTTCTCGTTCAGTTACGAAAAACTTACAAGGAGAGTGATCAAAGCTACGATAGAAACCTAAGTTTATACATACACTTTGTTTATTCTTTCCAAAAAAACAACCCACACAGCAACCATTACGAATGTTTCAAGTTTTTCTAACTTCAAAAGTATTTCCGTTGCTTCGTTTTGCGTTACAGGCTCTTTGATAAAATCATTCTCGATTTATTCCCAAGTTTTAAGGACTTCATGCAACTAATTTCTTAAACATCTACCTGCATCCTCTTTAGTTGACCAACGTGTTAGATTTATTCTCTTTAGCGTTTTCCCTTTCCCTATTTTAATCCATATTTTTGCCAGCGTTGTGTTGAACTTATAAAAAATACGTAGATTCTATGAAGCAACATGAAAAAGCGACAAGCTTCTGTGCAAGATTTAGCAGGCGCAGTTGCTACTAAATTTAAAGAGTGGGCAGAGCAAGGAACGAAGAAAGTAAAAGGTGTTTGGCTTTTAATTTTAGCCTGTAGTAAGCCATTGTACACACCAAACATGTTCGCGACATTATCATATAATTATCTACGATAGCCTTCATATGCTTATCAGTATTGATTTTGTACCAGTACCAGTATTTTGAGTTCCGAAATAATGGCAGAAAATACTTCTTCAGCTTTATGTCCCACTGAGAGCAAAAACTTGAGAAATCTTTCGGTTCGTCTGTTTCCAAAACTTAAGTTCCAAAATATAAGTTGGTCCACATGTGTTATACCTGGTGTTGAACCGATGATAAGAAAAATATTTCGCCCTTCTTATCACGTCTTCAATGTGATTAAAACTTTATTTACACCTAAGCTCATCGCAAACGATTTTTGATAAGTAGTAGTAAGTTGTTCCAGATTCTTGATTCCCAAATCGTTCAATATGATTGGCTAAAACAGGATCGAATTTAGCTAACAGTTCTAAAATTATTAAGAATACTAGATTTATGATGCGGAGAGTTTTCATGCTGTGCTACTCAAAATACTGCATTTTTCAAGTCATTAAATTCTTAGTTATCAAATTGAGTCTTATTCTCCAATGGACCGAATGCCAAACAGATCCCATAATATTCAGACCATTTACTACAGAATAAACCAGTCATTTTCGGTCATTTACATCATTATTTTTCATGTTTCTTTGGAAGATACTTGCAAGAAACGACGCTGATCAGCATATATTTTTTCACTTTTACAGAAGTCATAAGACTTGCTTTGATCGAAACCGTACCTTGCGATAATCCCCATTACGCTATCGTTAATGTTCCATAAAGCTGGATGTTTGTTTAAATTTACTGCTGTTTGCACTCGGTTATTACATAACGTCCGATTTTGAGATAATTCCTCTAGCGCCTCTTCGTCAAAAACATAAATATCCGGGTTTTTTTCTAAAGTAGATTGTTCTACAGATGACTGTTGTTGTTGAGCCACAGAGTACAAATCAGTTTCATGTTTTCCTGGTTGTATTGTGGCAGTGCATGTTATTGAAGTTCCTGGTATTTCAACACTACTTCCACTTTTAAAAAAGCTGTCGATTTTATCGCTTTGCGGGTAATCTATCCTTGTTCTTCTTTTTCATTTTGGCTTTCTTTTACACAGCTCCACTGGCGCTTTGTCCCATCACTATTTTTTTAAATCAAAGAACTATAATAAAAAAGATTATATTTTCTCTCGGGAGCGCCGCGCTCATGTAATCAATTTGGCATTTAGGTCAGACACTTAGCGAATGGTCATGTCACTTGTTCCCGCGCCACAATCAAACGCGATTACGCAAAATGTAGAAACATTTATCAAAGTGGTGAAACATATTACATGTTGCATTGTTTGTGGAACTAGAACTATATAATAACATTAAGGTAGTTTATAAATATTAATCTTTTTTTTTTCTGTAAAACAAAAGAAATTGATCCCAGGTTTGCCGCCCCTAAAATCTGTCGCCCTTGGCTCCAGCCTACTAAGCCTCCTGGTAAATCCGCCACTGATGTAGGTACCGTAATGATATGTCTTTATTTTTATAAAAAATAATATCGACTTCAAAAAATATAATTAAACGATGACCAAACAAATATCGACATAATAATCACAACGCTATCGATACACGTGCTGTTGTTAGACAAAGACAATTATTATAATTTACGTAACGAGTGAAAGGGACATTTCAAAAAGACATCAACGGGTGCCTAATTGTTATCACTTTTCACCATTAAAGTACCAGTATAAGTTGATGTCCGGTGCATTTGAAATAGGTTAACGTGATAAGAATAGAATTTACTTACCGATGAAAAGTTATGCCATGTTTTTGATAACTAGGTATCTTAGCTGATTTGCCACATCATTTCACTGCACAGGAAGGCATTTGTAATGTATTTTGGATACAAAACTATTTTTAAATTATCAAGAACTCGGACATGCCTACGGGTTACAAACTTGGTCGTTTCGAATGTCGTGATTCTTAGCGTCACTTCGTATGCTAGCTACAGCAAGTATGTGTTGCGCGCGTTTGTGGCCCTGTATGCGGAATCTATTAGGAGGTAATCTGTGGTGACACCTAAAGCTGAACGCACATATGTCCGCGCCGTACGCGCCGTACGCGCCGAATTTTAGAATTCGTTGTATGAAATCGTATGAAACCTCGCACATTACACCCGCACCGTACGCGCCGAATTTTATAAAATGCGGTAGGTATACGATATCGAAGGACGAATGCTGATGACGTCATATAACGCGGCGCGTTTGGCACGTGTGGATACTCATTGTTGTGTAATGTTGCCAACTTAGTGGATTTTCCACTAAAACTGGTGGTTTCGACTTACGTGATAGTTTTTGTATTTTTATAACTTAATTTATTCGTAATTAATTAAACATAATATTTTTTTTACATCGGTTATCAATATGAATACTTAGTGATAAATTATTTACATACTGAACTAAAAAAAATGGTTACATTTAATTCAAAAACCCAATTATACCTGATTACTAATAATCAACAAAATGCTAGGGCGTGTAACATCATCAGTGGATGCGGCAGTTTTAAAAGCCTTTGAAGGGCAGACTACCAAAGATATCGCAAATAACTTTGCGATGGGATTTGATAACGCTGTAAAAAACATAATTCAAACCTGTAACACGAATTTGTTAAGTCCCAGTAAGTATTCTCGGCCAAATAATTCTAGTATATACTTTCAAAAAGCAACCCGAGACAAGGTTAATAAAATAATCAAAAAACTTAGCTCTAAAAAGGCACCAGGCTCTGATAATATTGGGGTTTCTGATATAAAATGTATGGACACAGAAGGGGCCTCGGCCATTGCCAATCTAATTAATACAAGTGTTGAAACTGGCATTTATCCCGACGAACTAAAGACAGGATGTGTTAGACCAATATACAAGAAAGGAAGACGGGATGATTTCCTGAACTATCGACCAATCACCTTATTATCTTCAATAAACAAAATTGTAGAAAAGTATGTGTGTGAACAAATTTATAAATTCTACAATACGCATAATGTAATATATGAAAATCAGTTTGGTTTTCAAGCTGGGAAGGGTTCAAATGATCTTTTGATGAAGTTAACAGATGAAATTAACGAGTATCTAAATAACAAAAACCATGTACTCGTCCTATTTATTGACTTTTCACGGGCATTCGACACTCTTGATCATAAAAAAATCATCACTAAGTTGGACAATTGTGGAATACGGGGACCTCTTCTGAAATGGTGTACAAATTATCTCAAAAATAGGAAATTCTCTGTGAAAATAAATGACACACACAGCGACCCAGTGACTGTAACTGAAGGCACAGCACAGGGATCTGTGCTTGGCCCCCTCCATTTTCTATCATATGTAAACGACATGCATTTTTACATAAATCACTGTTCATGCTACCAGTTTGCTGATGACACATGTTTGCTAGTCGCCGATAAAGACCCTGATATAGCGTGTGACCTGTTACAGTCTGACTTTAATATGCTTGCAAAATGGTGTCATGATGCCGGATTGGTTCTGAACTCCTCTAAAACCAAGCTGTTACACATAAAGTCTCCTTATATCAAGTGTACTTTATCCAAGCACATTATTGCTCACAATCATAATTGCCTTCACTCGACTTGTAAAAACACTTGCAGTTGCCCCTCTATAGATCTCGTCAATACCCAGACATATCTCGGAATGCAGATCGATAGTAAGTTTACTTGGCATAACCACATCGAGGGTGTTTGTAACAAATTAAGACAATTCTTAGCTAATATTATAATACTGAAGAACAGAATTCCGTTCCCAGTTAAGATGATGTTATATAACTCTCTGGCAGAATCTTATATACAGTATGGTTTAGGTAGCTATGGTCGTACATTTAATACTTATTTAAACAAAATATATAACCTCCAGATAAGAATCCTTAAAAACATTGTAACAGACAAAATTCGACGTCAATTTCATGATGACGATAGTATGCTCTTTAAGCACTGCAATATACTACCAGTTCATACACAAGTCAAATATTTACTTTTAAAAAAACACTTTTTTAATGAAGAGTTGAAATTAGAAATTAAGCATCCCGTGTGTACGCGCGCCTTAAACAGCCGCAAGCTGCAGACGAGCCATGCAAACAATATGTACGGGGAACGAACGGCAAGTTACATTGTTCCACGACTTATAAACAACCTACCCCCAGATTTCCGCGATAACTTAAATATAAAAAACATTAAAAAAAAACTTAAATTGTACTTTTTGAATAATTTATAAAAAAAAATAATACTTAAAACAGCGTATATGCGTTTGCTCAGGTCCTAATTAGGCTGTAATGTTTCCTTTTTACAAACTATATTAAATATACTTAATGTAACGTCGACTCTGGTCGCGTCATCACAAACCTTAGTGGTTTTCTGTATGCGACTTTTTAGTAATTTTTTTTTTGTAATGCTTTGTAATATGGTAAATAAATAAATAATAATAATAATAATACTTAATTATCAATAAAAATACTTACCTCAAACATACAACAAGTCTTTTTTCTGGTTCAATTCGTCTTCTAAATCTTGAGTTTTCCATAGAAAGATATGGTTTTAGTACGTGTACCAATTCTCGAAGTACCTTGTATGTTAAATGCAAATATCTGAAAAATCGTTCATCATCACCTAATAAATCTTTAAATAAAGTATATCCCCTTCATATTCTCCATACAATTGCCTTTTTAAATTAATATTATGAATCCAGAATCTTCTTTTTCTCCGAATTTTTTTCTTCTTCTTCCTATGCCAATAAGCAGGCTATTACTATATTTCTTTCCATAGTGATTTCAAGCGATCAATTTCAATGTACCGTTTCACACCAGTGGTTGGAAAAAACTACAAAAGTTGTTGGTAATACAAAAGATTTGCGGACGGTGCGGACGATGCGTACGGGCATATGTGCGAGGCCATCAGTAAAACTCGGCGCGTACGGCGCGTAATATGCGTAATAAACGGCGGAGCTCTTCTCCGGGTTCACATCTATACGCCATTTTTGGAACCAAGCTCATAAGTCACTAACTGACTGTAGAATTTTGTTCCGTGTAAATGGTAGTGAGATACCGTGGGGGATGACAAAAGAGACGCCGTCTGTGGGAAACAAATGGCGCCTCATGCGAGTGAGGGTGAAATGTTCGAAGAGATAATGACGTAGTACTACTGACCTCTATATATACAACTACTCTGGACTGGCTATACCATACAAAATGCTTCTGCCAATTTGAGGCGCCCTCATTCTCCGTACCAGGAACTAAAATTGGCTTAATATACCAAAGTACGAGTACTTTTGTGTTATTTAAATCGTATCTCTGTATTTTGAACGTATAAACTAAATAATGAAAGTATTTTATGTGGTTTGATTATGTTTGATTTTACTTACATAATAAGAATTATTTTTAGTAATGGTGAGAATGTGCGTAATAAGATATAAAACTTGTTACCAAAAGGAAAGTACGATAACATTCCACAAGTAAGTTAATTTACATCTAATATTAAACAAATTAAAATTATTTGATAATATAGGTACTTAAAAACTTTCACTATCGACGTATACTTATGAACAGTAAAATATTAATATATAATCACGGTAGGCAATGTTAATGCTTTAAAATTAATATTTTTTATTATTATTTGGATTTAAAGGTTTCTTCGGCCGTGTCATGAAACAAAATATTTTGTTCAGAAGAATTGTAGCCAAGAAACGTGGTTACCGTCAGATTATTCAAGTATATGTTCCGTGCATTTAAAAGAAAACTACAAATACACCACAAAAACAGGAAGAGTGTACTTCAAGAAATCCATGCGATAATTATATTATTATATAAATGTTAAATGCTGGGATTTTTGTTTTATTTTGTTATTAGACAACGAACGAATTTGTTGTAATGTTCAGTATATTTACGGGACTCAAGAGAGGCGAAACCCTCGGCGCACGAGTCATACTAGTAGGTATATGGCGGTTTTTTTTAAAACTGTAACGCTAGAATTTCTACAGTCTTCCCAAATAACCAGTATCTTTTTTCAGCCAACAAAATGTAGTGAACAGGAAGTAGCTATTAGAACAGTTGTCTGAATCAGTAAGCAGTTTAAATTCAATTATGGATAGTCCGAGAAAAATTGTACTTAAAAATAAATTACGTAAGTGATGTGTCCTACGCCTAATTCGAGTGATGTATACGAAGCCTTTAAATATACTTCTACGGCATTACTTAACACGTTACTTTGAAGGTGAGTGATGTACTCGCCATTGATGTTGATACCGTATCCTTTCCAGTCCAGAAGCTTGAAAACGTCTTCCAATGCAGTGGTGAAGAGTTTCGGGGATATGACGTCACCCTGTCTTACACCTCTCTGCAATTGGATAGGTATTGGTAGGATTTCGTACTCTGGTTCTGTACTCGGATAGCAATCGTAGCTCTACTGTACAAACACTTCAGCACTTCGATATACCGACAGTCAACTTGGCACCGCTGATGGGACTGCAGCACCGTCCAAATTTCGACGGAATCAAAGGCTTTCTCATAGTCCACATACGTCAGACATAGTGGCAAATTGTACTCTTCGGACTTCTGTACAATTTGCCGAAGGCTATGTATGTGGTCTATGGTGCTAAAGCCCTTTCGGAAACCGGCTTGTTCGGGAGGCTGGAAGTCGTCAAGTCTGCGCGCGAGACGATTCGTAATGACTCTCGAAAACAGCACGTAGACGCGGCTCAGAAGGGAAATCGGTCTGTAGTTCTTCAAGAGAGTGTTGTCACCTTTCTTGAAGAACAAGACCACTGCATTTCTGCTCCACGCCTCCGGTGTAATGCCACCATGGGGGACGGAATTAAAGAGCTTCTGAAGGACTTCAAGTACCGGTCTTCCACCCGCTTTCAGAAGCTCCGCTGTAATTCCATTCTCGCCTGGGGCCTTACCGTTTTTAAGGTGCTGGAGAGCCATTCTAATCTTGCTCAGACTGACGTCCGGGATATCTTCGGAATAGTGTCGGATGAGACTCGCTCTTGGATCGTTACTCACACTTGCGTGTGGCTCCATCGATGACGTGTACAGCTGCCCATAGAACCTCTCAATCTCACTCAAAATCTGAGGTGTCCCGGAAACGATGCTGCCACATTCTGTCTTCAGCTTTGACAGATGGCTCTTTCTGGCAGACAGATCTCTGGCAAAGACTTTGGAGCCTTGGTTCCGCTCGATTGCTTCTTCAATACGAGCTGTATTGAAGTTGCTTAAGTCCCGCCGCATGCATTTAGATTTTAGTCTGTTCAGATGCCTGTATGCTGTCAAGTCTGTTGAAGAATGTAGCTTCATCTCCCGTCTAACAGCCATGAGATTAAGAGTGTGATCGGAGAGTTTTTGTGTTCTTCTGCGGCGGGTCTTGCAGAACTTAGCTCCGACCGCATGGACAGTTTCCACGAGCTTGTCAATCATATCGTCCACTTCATTGCAGTCTTCTAGGCACTGATAACGGTTTTGTAACTCGAGCTGAAAGGTTTCGGGACTTTGGAACAGAGCACGAGGGGGACGGAGCGTTGACTTCATTAGACGACACCTCTCCAACTTAACGTTTAGGTTCAGTGGGCCTCTAACCATTCGGTGATCGCTACCAGTTTTCACCCTCGCGATCACGGAGACATCACTGAACAGTTGTCGTCTGGTCGTCATAATGAAGTCAATCTCATTTTTTGTCGATCCGTCGGGGCTCGACCATGTCCACTTCCTGTGGGGCCGCTTCTGGAAGAAAGAGTTCATCATAAAGAGTCCCTCTTTCTCCATGACGTCGGCCAGCTGCTGGCCCCTTGGGTTCCGTTGCCCTATTTCAAATTTCCCTACTTTCAGCTCACCGTTCTCTCTTGTGCCTAGTTTTGCATTGAAGTCTCCCATTAACACCGTATATTGGGTTTTGGAGGAATGCATGGCTCTAGAGATATCCTCATACATTTCCTCCACTTCCTCATCGGGGTGTGCCGAGGTTGGTGCGTAAACCTGTATGACCTTTAGCGAACACCGTTTGGTGATTCTGAGTATAAGGTACGCAACCCTCGTCGACACAATCCCATTCTTTACAACGTTGTTAACGAGAGACTTGTGGACGATAAATCCGACACCTCCTTGGGACAGATGGTCGCCCTCCCGGTGATATAACAAGTTGCCGGATTCGAGGATTACCGTGTCCTCCCCCTAACTTCGAACCACAGAGAGCTCAGTAATTTGACTTTGTGTAGGATTCTTAACTTCAATTAAATCATTTACAAAATTTTTAAATAACTTTGCTCTTTGCTCAACGTTAGCCCGTTTAGTCATGAGCTCATCCATATTTGTACCCTTTTTAGGCATTGTGAAGAGAAATGAAGAAAACAAATTAAAAATCAAGATAGGTAAATATTTAATCAGTAAAATTATTTGAATATTAGTAAGTTAGTATGAAAAGTTGAAATTCCTAATAATTTGCTACGATGACTTGCAAATTAAAGGCATAAAATAAACGTAACTTGCGACTTAAGCGCGGCGCAGCAGCGGTCCACGGTCGGAGGACGTGAAGAGAAGAGGAGTGCAGCAGCAGGAGACAGTCCCCTGCAGCAACAGGCGAGTAGTAGTAGTAGCTTAAGAAGTTATTAGGCTTAGTTTTAAGTAGCTTAGTATGGAAAAAGTATTTGGGAGCCAAAAATTCAAAAAATAAAATATTATCTTATGAAATATTGTTATAAATTAACCAAATTTTATGGTGATTTACAATTCTTTGCAAGGTACGCCACGTGTGCGTAAATAAAGCTTAGGTTGATTTAGTTTTAGCTTATTAATTGCAGTAAGTAAAATTAATTGGCCTTGAACAATTATGTTGTAATTTACCGATGAAACTTTTATTTATGCAATGAATAGCCTTAGATAAATAAGACATGTAAATTAGGTTCACTGCGATATATAAAGAAATGGCCGGCCGGCAACCTAAAGTCAAGTTGTGAGAAAGACACACAGGGTAAGTAGGTTATAAAAGTGTTATAGGAGTGGTCACTTCCCTGATTTTGTTGCTGTGCAGCTGGCTCTCGTTGCAGGTTCTCTCGGCAATTACAATTTGTGTTGGCTTGTCCAAAGCTTACTTCTTCATATTACTTCTTCATTGGATAATTACGTCGTAGGGTCACCAATGTTCACGCGCAGAACGCGTGGTAGTTAGGATGCAGTTTTTAAATAAAAATCTTCGTCTTCATAATATATAAATTATAATATCGTACTAGGATAACAAATTAAAATGAAGTGGAGTGATACAATTTAATAGAAAAACGCTATATATATATTTACAGAAAACATTCTCTTGTTTCTTCAATATTCGTGACATCTGTCTTTTTTATTCTTTACAATTATTTAAAAAATTAAAATAAAAACAAAACATATAAAAACTCCACGGAACAGCTACGTTGAGCAAGTCTTTGCCAAACTGAATTTTTACGAGTATTGAAACAGACACTTTAAACCTGAGACTAAAAAAAATAAAAACTATTTTTATGGTACCCACACACGGTCAGTTAAGGCGCTGTACATAGTCAAACTAGGCTTCACAAAACAGTTTTTTAACAAAGTTTATACATTTTAGAGCTGCAAAAAAAAATAGTAGAACATTACCTTGCGCTTTCGCTTAAGGTATGCAATATGTTAATCTTGATCACATTTACGGGTGGACCATTGTTTTCAAAACACGTTTTCGGTAAATATTCTCGATAGAAAAAAATCATAAAATAGCCATTGGAATTGAATTTCTAGCAATTGTAACTGTATTATTTATAAGCAAATCTTAATAAAATGAATAACAGTGATGTAATACATAATAATAAGGGGGACTGTTGTTTTTATTTATCGATTGAAATAAAATATTTGTAAGTATTAATATCGTTAATGAAAAATAACTCGAACGAATGGATATTTCGCATCGCGCCATCGTGGGGTCGTTTCGCTTCTCTTTCATTTCTACGCGGAGCGACAGTGATCGTTGAGGCACGGTGCTAGACGGACCTGTACCAATTTGTTTCGCTCGCCGTTCAAAAATCATTTACGTATCTGTTTGTTCTTAAGGACGCGTTTGCAAAATTGATAGGTATAGAATCGAACTATTACATTGACACGGGTCACACACACAAGTGTACGCACGGTTAGCTGAGGGAATCGTAATCAAGTAAAACATTTTGATAATTTGAAAGATTGATTTTTTTTCTCATTTCTTATAACTACAAAAATATACTTAGATACGAAATTCGAATATGTGTGACCTGAAACCTGTGTGACCTGAAAGCGTTCTTCGGTGACTACTGCTGAAACTCCTGGACGAGTAGAATAAGGTGTGCCGAGCTTAGGCTCGTTTTGTTAGTTATGATGAGACCTTACCTCCGGACTTGATGGAGTGACCTGAAGGTGTACATCGGTGACTGCTACTGGAACTCCTCGACGAATAGAACTAGATGTGCTGAGTTTGGGTTCGATTTGTTAGTTATGATGAGACCTTACCTCCGGACTTGATGGAGAGACTGATGGTGTACTCAGTGACTGCTGCTCTGTAACTCATCGACGAGTAGAACTAGGTGTGCCGAGTTTGGGCTCGATTTGTTAGTTATGATGAGACCTTACCTCCGGACTTGATAGAGAGACCTGATGGTGTACTTCAGTGATTGCTACTCTGTAACTCCTCGACGAGTAGAACTAGTTGTGCCGGGTTTGGGCTCGATTTGCTTGTTATGATGAGATCTTACCTCCGGATGTTTTGATGGAGAGTTTGTTTAGATTTTGATGGAGAAACCAGATGGTGTACTTCAGTGACTGCTACTGGGACTCCTGGACAAGTGGAACTATGTGTGCCGAGTTTGGGCTCGTTTTGTTAGTTATGACGAGACTCTACCTCCAGACTTGATGGAGAGATCTGATGGTGTACTTCGGTGACTACTACTGGAACAGTTGGATAAGTGGAACTAGGTGTACCGGGTTTGGGTTCGTTTTGTTAGTTATAATGAAGCCTTACCTCCGGACTTGTTAGAGTGTCCTGAAGGTGTACTTCGGTGACTGCTACTAGAATTCCTGGCCGAATAGAATAAGGTGTGCCGAGCTTAGGCTCGTTTTGTTAGTCATGAGGAGACCTTACCTCCGGACATGATGGAGAAACCAGATGGTGTACTTCAGTGACTGCTACTGGAACTCCAGGACGAGTAGAACTAAGTGTGCCGAGTTTGGGCTCGTTTTGTTAGTTATGATAAGACCTTACCTACGAACTTAAGGCAGAGACCTGAATGTGTACTTCGGTGACGGCGGCAGCAGCTATGCGTGAGCGTGATGCAGCGATAGCTGAAGGAACATTGAGAAAAGATGGCATACCTCTAATAGACATAAATGCTGACGGCTTTTGGTCATCGCGATCATACGGAAATAATTATGAGGCATTGTCATTGAATAATAACGTTCAAAAAGTTGAATGCCGAAACCATGTGTTGCGCAATGTTTGCAATAAGTTGAGAGCTGTAACCAAATACACAAAATATGCCTTGGTGCACAGAAAAATGCTAACTGAATTATTTTTCTTTCCACAATTTATATAATTAGATTTCCCTCCGTATGCGTAAATACATCAAAATAATAAAATAAAATTAAAATAATTAGCTTGTTTAATTTTATGTAACCTTCAAATAACCCACAAATCCAAAAAAAGCTGCTATTTTATGCAAAAAGTTTATTCACTCAGGAAATAAATTCTGAAAAGGCTGTTTTTTCGATTTCAGGGCTATCGCTGTAGTAAAATTTGTTCATAATAGCTTACTTTACTCTTGATTCTGAAGAAAAATGTCAATAGGAATAAAAATTATTGTTTTTATAAATTCACAATTTTGACAATTTTCCGTTTCGAGAATAGGCCATTTCTATGATTGACCATTTTGGTGCTTTGGACCAAAATGGTCATTTTATTTAAGCATTAATTTATTATTCATTTAATGAATCTGTTACAAAAGTTCTCGTTAACCTTTTCTAGAAAATAACAATTATTGATTATTTTAAAATTAAAAAAAGCCATGTAGTGGCGGTCAAGAATATCCACTACCCCATATCCTCCCGTGGATGTCGTAAAAGGCGACAAAGGGAAACAGGCAGGAGATGGGCAGCAGCATCTTCCTGATAATAGCCAAAATTACAATAAAAAAACTGCGGTTGCCAACCCGCTCGCCAAGCGTGGCAACTATGGCAATATACCCCCTAATGATTAAAGCAACAAACAGACGGCCCCAGTCCCTGGCGGCCCTGCTATTCCTGGCTACGGTGGCGACCATGGTAACGGCTGGTCAGGGAGTGCTAAGAATCTCCGGTGGAGGTTCGGTTGCCACCTAAAACGACTCGACCTGGCAACATACAACGCACGCACCCTGAGGACTGACGAGAAGATCGTGGAGCTGGAAGAAAAGATAGACAAGTTACGCTAGCATATAATAGGATTATCCGAGGTTCGAAGTGAGGGGGAGGACACGGTAATCCTCGAATCCGGCAACTTGTTATATCACCGGGAGGGCGACCATCTGTCCCAAGGAGGTGTCGGATTTATCGTCCACAAGTCTCTCGTTAACAACGTTGTAAAGAATGGGAGTGTGTCGACGAGGGTTGCGTACCCAATACTCAGAATCACCAAACGGTGTTCGCTAAAGGTCATACAGGTTTACGCACCAACCTCGGTACACCCCGATGAGGAAGTGGAGGAAATGTATGAGGATATCTCTAGAGCCATGCCTTCCTCCAAAACCCAATATACGGTGTTAATGGGAGACTTCAATGCAAAACTAGGCACAAGAGAGAACGGTGAGCTGAAAGTAGGGAAATTTGAAATAGGGCAACGGAACCCAAGGGGCGAGCAGCTGGCCGACGTCATGGAGAAAGAGGGACTCTTTATGATGAACTCTTTCTTCCAGAAGCGGCCCCACAGGAAGTGGACATGGTCGAGCCCCGACGGTTCGACAAAAAATGAGGTTGACTTCATTATGACGACCAGACGACAACTGTTCAGTGATGTCTCCGTGATCGCGAGGGTGAAAACTGGTAGCGATCACCGAATGGTTAGAGGCCCACTGAACCTAAACGTTAAGTTGGAGAGGTGTCGTCTAATGAAGTCAACGCTCCGTCCCCCTCGTGCTCTGTTCCAAAGTCCCGAAACCTTTCAGCTCGAGTTACAAAACCGTTTTCAGTGCCTAGAAGACTGCAATGAAGTGGACGATATGAATGACAAGCTCGTGGAAACTGTCCATGCGGTCGGAGCTAAGTTCTGCAAGACCCGCCGCAGAAGAACACAAAAACTCTCCGATCACACTCTTAATCTCATGGCTGTTAGACAGGAGATGAAGCTACATTCTTCAACAGACTTGACAGCATACAGGCATCTGAACAGACTGAACTCTAAATGCATGCGGCGGGACTTAAGCAACTTCAATACAGCTCGTATTGAAGAAGCAATCGAGCGGAACTAAGGCTCCAAAGTCTTTGCCAGAGATCTGTCTGCCAGAAAGAGCCATCTGTCAAAGCTGAAGACAGAATGTGGCAGCATCGTTTCCGGGACACCTCAGATTTTGAGTGAGATTGAGAGGTTCTATGGGCAGCTGTACACGTCATCGATGGAGCCACACGCAAGTGTGAGTAACGATCCAAGAGCGAGTCTCATCCGACACTATTCCGAAGATATCCCGGACGTCAGTCTGAGCAAGATTAGAATGGCTCTCCAGCACCTTAAAAACGGTAAGGCCCCAGGCGAGAATGGAATTACAGCGGAGCTTCTGAAAGCGGGTGGAAGACCGGTACTTGAAGTCTTTCAGAAGCTCTTTAATTCCGTCCTCCATGGTGGCATTACACCGGAGGCGTGGAGCAGAAATGCAGTGGTCTTGTTCTTCAAGAAAGGTGACAACACTCTCTTGAAGAACTACAGACCGATTTCCCTTCTGAGCCGCGTCTACGTGCTGTTTTCGACAGTCATTAGGAATCGTCTCGCGCGCAGACTTGACGACTTCCAGCCTCCCGAACAAGCCGGTTTCCGAAAGGGCTTTAGCACCATAGACCACATACATACCCTTCGGCAAATTGTACAGAAGTCCGAAGAGTACAATTTGCCACTATGTCTGACGTATGTGGACTATGAGAAAGCCTTTGATTCCGTCGAAATTTGGACGGTGCTGCAGTCCCATCAGCGGTGCCAAGTTGACTGTCGGTATATCGAAGTGCTGAAGTGTTTGTACAGTAGAGCTACGATTGCTATCCGAGTACAGAACCAGAGTACGAAATCCTACCAATACCTATCCAATTGCAGAGAGGTGTAAGACAGAGTGACGTCATATCCCCGAAACTCTTCACCACTGCATTGGAAGACGTTTTCAAGCTTCTGGACTGGAAAGGATACGGTATCAACATCAATGGCGAGTACATCACTCACCTTCGATTTACCGACGATATAGTCCTTATGGCAGAATCGCTGGAGGACCTAAGCACTATGCTCAATGACCTCAATAGTGTCTCCCAACGGATAGGTCTTAAGATGAACATGGACAAAACAAAGATTATGTTTAATGTCCATGTCACACCTATGCCGGTAGTTGTTGGGAGCACTAAGCTCGAAGTTGTTGACGAGTATGTTTACCTGGGACAAATAGTCCGACTAGGTAAGTCCAACTTTGACCGAGAGGTCAATTGACGGATTCAACTCGACTGGGCAGCGTTCGGGAAGCTACGACACATCTTCTCGTCATACATAGCTCAAAACCTTAAAACGAAATTGTATAACCAGTGCGTGTTGCCAGTGATGACTTACGGAACTGAGACGTGGTCCTTCACAGCTGGTCGTATGAGGAAGCTCAAGGTCACTCAGCGAGCTATGGAGAGGGCTATGCTCGGAGTTTCTCTGCGTGATAAACTTAGAAATGAGGATATCCGCAGTAGAACTAGAGTAACCGACATAACCCAACGGATTAGTAAGCTGAAGTGGCAGTGGGCCGGCCATATAGCTCGAAGAACCGACAACCGATGGGGAAGAAAGGTTCTCGAGTGGCAGTCTCGTACCGGTAAGCAAGTGTAGGGCGACCCCCCACGAGATGGAGTGACGACCTGGTAAGGCATGCAGGAAGTCGATGGATGCAGGTGGCTCAGGACCGTGCTTTGTGGCATTCCTTGGGGGAGGCCTATGTTCAGCAGTGGACTTATGAAAGGCTGTAATGATGATTATTTTAAAATTAAGAAAATAGAATATGTACATATTTTAATGAAATTTTAATATGTAGGTACATAATATTTTCAGAATAACTAAACAAAAATATGTACATATTTTAGATACGAAAATAAACGTAGAAACATTTTAAAAATACGAATACAAAATATGTATCTGATGGGATTCGAACCACCTGACATCGCGGAAACGCGGTGCGAAGGCGGACGGTGCCGCGATGTACCAATTGTACATTTTACGTCGAGCGTCGGCGAAATTCACGCGATGCACCCCGCAGTGGGCGGGACTGCCTGTCCGTTACTTCATCTGCTTCACCCCCTCAAATTCATAAAAGTCGTCTATACACCTCGCCTTAAACTGACATCAGTTCAACTGATCACTTCAAACGGTTTCAATCCAAAAAAACTTCAACACACACGGTCAGTTTAAGTGATCATTCCAACTGATCAGTTCAAACTAGGACTGTTGATGTTTTTAAAATATCGGATTTTGAATATATCGATAATTATAAATAACACAGTTTAATATATCGAAAAAAATATCGACATATCGACTTTATTTGAAAAAAAAAACAATCGTAAGTCAATTAGTTTAGTTCGTTTATTATATTTATTGAGCAAATTAAATTATAACTGTATTAGAATGTTAGAATATAGTTCTTAGTTAATGTAACAGCCTACATAAGACCCATTGCTGGGCACAGGCCTGCCCTCATTTCTAAGAGGGTTTTAGGGCAAGGAAGTGTCCACCGTGCTGCCCCGATGCGTCATTGGGGCTTAGGTCGGGGCTGTATGGCGGATGGTCTAATAATTCTATGTTTTCTTGCTCTTAAGACTCTTTTGTTCTGTGTGCGGTGTGAGAACTCGCATTGTCGTGATGGAGGATGATGCGGCGGTTGCACTTCTCTTTACGGAGTTCAGAAACGACCTGTGGCAAACAAATGCTAGCATACCATTCTGCATTAACCGTTCTTTGTCCCTCAAGAGGAATAGTCGTAATATGGCCGGTTTTGGAGACAAACGTGGCCACCATTTTTTAGCAACACTTCGTGAACGAATTATTTTTGTTGGCCTTAACTCATTTTCGAACACCCAAACTCGTGACTGGGTTTTTGTTTCGGGTTCGTACGCATATATCCAGGATTCGTCACCTGACAGGATGTTGTATACAGCATTTGAGGATCCTGTGTGGAATCTTTCGAGAGTTCTGATGCACCAAGTAACGCGAGCCGCTTTTTGCTCTTCACAGAGCGAATGCGGTATCCATCGGGAAAACAACTTTTTTACACCTTCATGCAAGATGTATTTGACTCATGCCAATGTTTAAAGTTGCCTGAATTTCGCGGTATGTCACATGTCAATCTTTCTCAATCAGCTTACGCACAGCATCAACGTTTTCTTGGGTGACTGCAGTTTTTGGACGACCTTGACGGGGATTATCACTGAGCATGACACGTCCACGTTGAATTCAGCAGATAAATTGTGGTTTTGGATGGGGCTTCATTACCAAATGCAGAAAGCATCCGGTCAACACACTGTTTTTGTGTTAAACCACTTCGAAAGTCATAATAAATCATCGCTCTTGCATTTTCTCGAGTCAATTCCATTTTCTCAACGACTAAACAAGTTTGAAAAAAACCTTGTGACAAGACTGAGAATCTCTTTTTAAAGAAAGAAAAGGTATTCGATTTTTAAAACCAAGGAGTTTTCAATTAAAAAGATTTTAATATGACAGGAACAGTGGAAATATTCCATTCCTGATACTTTTAGTGCAGCCTATAAAAAACTTAGATTTACTTCAATACCCAAGTACCTACTTCCATACCTATACTCGTCTTTGTAATTAAAATATTTTAAGTTATAATAGCACAAAATACTGAAATTAAAACTTTGTTTACAAGACTTCCAACTAAGTAGATTATGATCATATTTCTCTTAGGAATCGTTTTTCGGGTTTATTTGTTGTTTACGCTATCTACCTATACGAACCAAGCATCGATTCCCGAGGAATGGCCTTGTAAATTGCATGCGTTGGGCATCACAGAACTCACATAGTAGGTAATATCGTCGATTATAGTCAGTATAGGTACTTTACCTAAGTAACTTACCATTTCACAATGTATTTTTTACTCTTTATTAACAGCCCTTAGCAACCACGGAAAGTCCGTTGTGACGTAGTAAGGACAAAATATGCAAAGTAATACGGACGCTCACGCTCAGCGATAAAGTTTTATTTAGCTTGCGTGCGCGATTTATCTGATTAATAATAACTATGTAGGCTATTAAAACGTCGGCAAGCACTCAACATCAAAAGAGTGCAACTTCTGTACGTAGTACTATTATTTATTCTGTGCTCCATCACAAAGCCCTCACTCCATCGATACCCTCTGTGCTTTTCAATCCAGCCACTTTGTTTTTTCTCTTCAGGAGATAGTGAAGTGAATGGGTAAGGAGGTTTAATTAGGAATATATTGGTGTACTCTGGAGTGGCTATAGCAAGCTCCGTTACTATAAATTTATTTTTGCTATTTTTGAAGTCTTGAAGATCGACGATTATTGTATTGCTATTCATGATATTTTCTTAACGATGTTACTCAGTGGTTTGTATTCGAATATACAGTCGTTTAGTATAGAGCAATAAGCGGTTGTCTGATCTGGTATTTCTTGGTCTGTTTCGATTTCAACTCTCATATCACTCGAACCTTTTAAAGTTTCATGTTGTCTTGAACAATCAATTACAAATAATGGAGCCACGTCTCTGAACTCCTTTAAACCCATCAACGGCTCTGACCGGCGTCCATGACACGACTGTTGAAATCTCGCATACTGATCGTATAATAAAGTAAATTTATCTTCTGAAAAACTGACATTCAGCCTATCATAAGGATAATATGATGAATTTAAAAAGACTAACATCTCGTACGTGACAATGATCAAACTCTGACATTGATAATTTCGCGTTATGTTTTCGGTTGGTTTGCAAGGCGATGACCACAAATCGTGGTTCCTCTATTTGCGATGAAGTTTTTATAGACCTAGTATGTTTACGTGTTTTGGGTAGCAATGGATATTTATATAAGTTCCAGGAACGGAATGTCAATGGAATAGCTCTATCTTTCTCTAAATGTTTTAATAGGCTGATTCTTTCACGATCTGATACTTTGATGTGTGGAACTCGCCAAACAATTTTATTTATTATAATATCTTCTACAACTTCACCTGTATTTAACTTGATCGCATTAAGATTTGTATTGCTTCTTAATAATACTAACCCATGTTTACAATTAATTATAATTTTTTCATAATCTTCTGCAAATCCTAATATCTTGTTCAATGGTATAGACGTGGAAAACGCTCCACCACTAGTATTGCTTCTTCCGCCAGTTGACCAGCCCCAAACTCGAGCACATTTGGATTCATTTTCATTTAAGGATAGATAAGAATTTGTTGTAGTAGTGATACCAGCATTCTTAATTTTATCTATTTCTACACCATTAAGTTCATATCTTATGTCTTGAAAAAGAAATAGCACGGGATTATTGACAAAATGTACGTTTGATACCTTTTCTTTTGTGGTGCTGTTATAAACGTTCACCTTTCCCTCAATATATAAACTGCTGAGTGAAGGTAGTACGTACAGGTCTTTTTGATTAATAGGAATACGTATTTCGTCATTTTTGTTAAAACTAGTTACATATGGTTTGTATGAATGATACTCAAAACTTTCAATGCTGTTATCGTATGATATTTGTTGAGATACGTTTAAAATATTCATTTTATCAAGCCAACTAGCTTAAGAAATTCTTTGTTAGACTTGGTAAGCTTATTTTTTCGCTGAAGAGGTGTGCCTTTATGAGATGTTCTTTTAAAACGGGCTTGCATATACGAAGTAGATGGGCTTTTATTAAAATTTATCATATTTTTTTCGGAAATGTAAATCCAGTTGTACTTCTTTAACTCGTAAATTTATCTCTTTATTCTCAGCGTTCAATAACTTTATATTGATAGCACTTATGGAACTTTGGTTAACAGGAAAATAAATCAAGTTTCTAGGTATTTCAATTATTAGATAACCAGGTGGTACATAAGGTGCAAATTCATAAATTATATGGCTTGCTTTCCCGTTGACAAATAAACCACTAACTACATCGCATTCAATTCGTACGATGGTTGTCGATAGAATACTGACGGATACTTTGATTCAGTACTTATATTTGCTTTTATTGTTTCCATACCAAAGCCTAAAATTTTACCCAGTGATTCGCTTCTATTAAAGTGCACATCTTCAGAGCACAAAATATTTGTTTTCAATGTATTATTGTTACAAGTTAGTTTTAGTACAGCGTTCTTAATATAATTTTTTAGATAATCACAAATATCTAGAAGCTCGTAAGACCCTTCAGGAATTTCGACCATTTCTTTTTCACCATAATAAAATTTATTGTTTCTTTCATCTATATTGGGAATAGAATTGAAAGTTGAAAAATACCAAAAGACCACATTTGTAGTCGCCTCGTAGTTCTATTGTCGGTGAATAGTTCGTTGATAAAGAGTCTCCTTTTCCAGTTTTAGACACAGTGAAAGACATTTTATACTGATACGTTTATTTATTTCATACACTATATAAATGCATTTTCCAGTAATTCCTTAAAAATTTTAGACAAAGATGTCCACAGTTTGTAGCACCAAATGCTTGATGTTGCGCATAATTATAGTTAATAGGTAAGTAATGCATATATTTAACTAATTCTAACGGGGGTTTTAAATTACCAAAAGTATCATAATATTCTACGTATTTATTGTGCTTTACAAAGGCTACCCAATGCGTTCCGGGATTTCTGTAGCTATCCAAATTCAGTATTCCACATTCTATGTTTCTCGGTTTCAAAGGTAATTTATTTCTCATGAAAACACCGCAAAAGTATGGTATGTCACTTGCATGTTATAATATGTCGAGATTAGTGAGCGCCCGTTTGGGTAGCCGTTTAATTAGTTTTTTTGAGGGGTTAAGATATAAACCTGCTCCTTGTTTATGATGTTTAATATATAATCCTTTTCCTAGAGCAACGGCTTCCATCATTCTGTTGTGTCTTTCAGATTCCCGAAGACTCTTTTGTGCTGCTTTTGAATCATTAACAGCTTTTGCTATATCCGCTGCTCCACCGGCTTAAAGCTGACAATCCTGCAAATATAAGAATAAGTGGTAAAAATCCTCCACACTTTGGAAGACGAATACAACGGTGTGAACTTATTCCTTTTTTATTACTAAATATTTTCTTTGCAGCTGCATAGGCATATTTTATAGCCGAGTGACTGTCTTTGGATTTTAGTTTTTTCAATGTATTTTTTTATCCTCTTCTTAAATGCTTTTATACCGCTCCTCGCCCGGATTTTCGCTTTCATCGCATTTTTGACTATCCATGAGGCAATTATTTCTCCTTTCCTAGCATCTTCTGATTTCAACCTCCTATTAGCCATTTTCAAATGTTCTAAATCCGCTTTTTGTCGAGCGCCCGAATCTTTGTTAGTATAAGCAATGTCATGGAGCATGCACGCTTCATCCAATTTGTTTATCCCACGATCGCCTATGAGTAACCGTTTTTGAAGTTTCGTTCCGGGGCCGCAAAATTAATAGCCGGGTAAATGTAACTCAAACGGTAAATTGTCTATTACTTTATTAATCATACCACTGCCTTCCTTCATCGATAAGTATAAAATGAGATTATTAAGTAATAATACGTTATTTATATACCTAAACCACTAATTCACTTTTTTTAACAGTGGTAGAGCCATGCGGCAGCTTTTGCTGTCGCATGGATGGGCCGGCTCGAACCGGGGTGGTACCACGACCTCACAGAATACCAGCGTGAAGTAGAGGTTTACCTCTGCGTTTCGCTTGGTGGGTGCAGGTGGCCGGAAGCCCTTTTTATTGGAAATGAGGCATTCCATCCTAGTCCTCACGGGTGAAAACGCATCTACATTTTGATCTGTAACAGAGGATAGATGTAGATGTCTATGGGCTGCAGTAACCACTTACCATCAGGTGGACTGTGTGTTCGTTTTTCACCCTTATCCTATAAAAAAAAACTATTTTCTTTATCATTCAAACCTAACCATTTTACTAAAAGCTTATTTCCTTTTCTTTTAATGACTTTTTCAATAAGATAAAGGTCTGGAAATTTAGTATTTTTTAGCTTTTGAGACTTCTTGATGTTTGACATAACTAAAATCGCATTTGAATCATTAACGTTAATAGGCTTGAATTTTGTAATGCGATGTAAAGTATTATTATACCGCTTTACAACAAAATCTAAATTATTTTTGAACCATTGATATCGTTCGCATAGACTGAATGTTTTGTAAAGGTGAGTATTTTAAATGGAGGCCTTTTTAACTGAGTACGTGGAATAATGATTTATATTATAATTTTTCATTAAATTCTTAAAAGAATTAAAAAAGGTCTCCATTTAAAAAACTCACCTTTACAAAACATTATAAAACAATAAAAAAATTTTAGCTTTTCGTCTTGATTCAGATAATAAACTTTGCATCACATTTTTGACACAATTTTTATGTTTCGTTTTCAATGGTCTAATCCATACGTATTTTGATAGAGCATCGGTTACTACTAGCACATATTTATATCCTTTATTAAACGCTGAATATTTTTGAAAATCAATCAGGTCAGCTTGCCATAAATCATCTATTCATTTAATAATCGTATGTTGACGAGAAAAATTTCTTCGTGCTGCTTTGTGAAGCTCATTGACTATATCTTGTTTACTCATTCTGGGCAGGTTTTAATGCAATCATGAGGTCGATTTCCTTTTTAGTGTAATACAATGTCTTGAAATTGATAGTAGTAAATTTTTCTAAATTGTTAAGATACTTTTTGACATTATTGTGAATTGTTTTCATTTCATTTTTAAGTTCTTGAACACATTTATCCACATATTCTTAATTCACAGCCTCATCTTCTTTGTCAGGAGTTTTAAAAGATTAAAAGAACTGCAAAGTCCTTTTAATCTTGTTGATTGCAAATCAAAATCACCTGCGTCTGATCTTACTAAAGCGTCACTGAGAATATCAGAGCATTCAGATAGTAAATGCTTACGAACAAGTTGACCAAATTTGTCTATATTCATAGCCGTCTTAACAATTTATAATTTTGTAAGTCTTCCTCTGTCACAATATCTAAATTTGGTAGCTTTTTAAACAATAACTCTGTTAAGCCTGGAGTTTTTTTCAAACTATGATTTCCAATTTTTAAGATGTGATAATCATCATAGACACGAAATGTGCCGAGCATTAGTTTCCCACGTTCATTTCTGACACCATAAGGCACATATTTTAGTAATTCAGATGACATAGTCCATGATAATGAATCATTTGCAATACTTGGTGTTGATTGATGTGATTTAAATGAAATTTCATTCGCGTCATTATCATCCGCAGGAAGCGAGTGAGTGAGGGTTTTGTGGGATGTTGTATAAACATTTTTATCTGAGTTTTCTCCATTATGAACAGGATTTTCAAACACATCACTTGAAGAAATCGATGACTCACTTGTGCTGTACTTAGGTTTTTTAATAAGGCGAGCTTGGTCTGTATCTTCATTTAAATGTTGCTTTTCTTCAGTTTTTCTGGTAAGCATATTAAGTGGATCAACGATAGGCTTAAAAATTGTTTCTCAGGCCTGACTGTGTGTATTTTTTGCATCTTTTATCATTTCTACCTTTCATTTTACAGCTGCAGCAGCTTTAACAATTTGTTTTTTGAGGTCTCGCTCCATTGTAAAGGAATTGTACTATGTTTGACTACTCAGCAGAAACTGATTGCTTTGTGACATAGCAGCTATTTAAACGTTTAGTCTAAAATTATGTTATGTATTTATGTAATTATGTTGTGTATATTAATTAGGTAATTATGAATGTATCAAACTTCATTCTGTAACAGTCTTTATTTCGTTCACAGTCTTTATTTCTAACAATATAATTGAAAGGTTTACTCCACACAGCTGAACACATTTCCCGGAACTGAGACCATGTCATGTCAGACCCTACATGCTCGTCAAAAATGTGTCTCAGATTTACGTCATCTTGTTTAACCAATATGATCAGGTTAGCGTTATCTATATATCGTATACGTTTGATTAACAAAAAAACAGTCAATGTTCTTCTGTCGACCCATGGCGAAATAATCGCGTATGTTGTTCTGATTTTCACAAGCTACGTCGTCAAATATTATAAGTGGGTTAGGCGAAGCTTCGTGTGGACTCAAAATTTCACTATTATGATTATACTTGTAATAAGATGTACCTTACACATTCTGCAGTTTTTAGACTCTTCTCAGGATTGCGGCTGAATTTTGCAAATCTCATGAAATCTCCGAATTTTTAGAACTTTCAATATAATACAGCTTACATATTAAAGATCTCTTTAATAAAAAGTTAAACAAACTAAAAATAATTTTCCTTTGGAATAATTCCACAATTAAAATCAAAATTTATTTATCCAAGTAAGTACTTAAACAGTTTTATCATACTTAATATGCGAAGATACCTTTTTAAGTAAGGTTTTCTTCTCAAACTGTAAAAAATCTCAGGATTTTTAAATGGAAATCAGGCCTCTTCTCCGGACTTTTAATTTTTTCATCTGGTAACCCTAACTGAAGACCATAATTCTCTCAAGTATAGGTCCAAATTTATTTTAGTCTAACCAAATTAGTACCTACATGCTTGCAAGTTTCTATATTAAATCAATTTATTTAACCAATGGTGGTGATCGCAAATGATCTAGTGGTTTGTACTACGAGTGAGCTACAAAGCCTGATGGCTGCGGTTCGATTCCCATCCAGTATAAAAATTAGGGTGCATGAACACATGAAAACTTTTGTATATACTATTGGAGACCTTTTTTCTTCTTTTTTCTATGTGTAACTAGCGAGCGATAGCGGTTCAGCATTCTATGATGATTGAGTAACAAACATAAAAAAAAAACATCTAACATACACTTTTATGTTTATGTTATCAATTAATAAGATAAGCATGTAGTTACTTTCATAGCGTAATGTCTTATGGAATCTTACTATGGGATAATGTGACTGACATTGAAGTCATATTTGTTTACAAAAGATAGGCATACGGATGATTTATAATTAAAATTGTAAAGAGCCCCTTAGAGACAAAATTTAAGGAAATAAACATGTTAACTTAGCATCGAAATATATTTATGAAAATGTAATGTATGTACATAAAAACATAAATAGCTTTCACAAGAATAAAATATGTTCATTTTTAAACACTAGGAACCAATATAAGCTTTTAACACCAGTTTTTAGACTTTATAGAATTAGTAATTAATTTATGGGAAGGCAATATATACGCTTTTACAACAAACGCCTGTGTGTTATCCCAGACTATATTCTATCTAGAGATATTACGAATAGTATAAAATTCAGTTTAAGGTTGAAAATTGTTAGTATTTTTCTTCTAAAAGCATTAATTTTATACAAAGATATATTTATAATGGATCTAAATTTCATAAGTACATCGACCGCTATATGCTGACCCATTTCCGTATTATTGTGAAATACACTCGTTTACCTGTAAAACACTGTCGTCTCATTTTACAGCGACTGGTCGGCGCCGATGACGTTCCGGCTGCCATGTCAGCATACGTTGATTTGACATCGGATGTAGCATTTATGCAAAGTTAATAATGTTAATAAGCAAAAACATTCTTTACGAATAACATTAATACGGGTCAATGCTAAAGTTACCAAATGAAATATTTCTTTATTTTAAAATATGTCAAACTAAAATACTTCCCAGTGGGGATAGTGTTATAATTTAGGGTATAAAATATGATGTCGGGAGGTGTTTAACCATTAGTTGCATCGTGTTTTCCACAGTCTACTAGACTTGGAAGTGTTCGACATCATTATCAAGACAGTAAGTATGTACGTAACACTTAGTCTCCTCACTCATTAAACACAATAGAATAATAATTAATTTGTTATATTATGTTAGAGTAAAGTTATATTATGGTTAGCTTTATAAGTTTTTCATATGAGTGTTTCTGTATAGTGATATATTTTGTGTTACATTTTTAGGTATTCCAACCTCTTCGAGTCAGACGCTGAATTACAGTCCACTTCATAAAAGAAGAAAGCGGTTAAGAAACCAGCTAATGTATTAAAGACAACACTTATTTAAAACAACAGTTCCTAAGTCCAAGAAACGAGTTGAATTATTCAGAATCAAGTCGGAATCTAAGGCGTCATCATCATCACTCACCCCAGCTTCGACCAGCAGGAAACAAAAAAAATTAAAAGATTTTCCAGATTCTGAGGTAAGCAAATCTTATTTAATTTTAATAGTTTGAGTTACCATTCACGAAATGAAAAGTTAGTTTCTATTTGATTGGATGTTGTGAATAAATTATCAGTCATAGGTTAATTTTTTTTATGAAAACGTATTTAATTATATTCTTAGACGATCGATGTGATTGATACAATTGTTAGTGAATTGGACTACTAAATCATATTATGAGCATCGTCTAAAATATGTTTATGCAGGGTAGGAGGGAATATAAATATTGTTCGTTGCTTATCACTATGCTTTTGTTTAAATAGTATTTTTATTGTTCCCAGGATGAAGATTCTGAACCTATCCAAGCGTGGATTTTAAAAAGCTACTTATCATGCTGAACAGGTTGGGGATATATGCACCGGAGCGAGTCTTCGAAGCGAGGAGAATATTACATCGAAGTTCGCATCTCTATCTTCCGCGAGCTGGAGGCTATTCCATCAACCGACTGCTGGCAACACTCTCAGCTTTAAATCAGCCGTCGATGAGAAAACCCCAACATGGAAGGCTGTTACTCAGTAGGTATCATGCATCAAAGAAGATTATCACAACGTTCGTCCAGTTTTGTATCCAACTAAGGGTTAGTTTAATAGTTTAATCAGTGTTACTTATCTACTTGTTGTTGCTGTCAGTTAAAATCGAAATAAAAACTAAAACTTTAAATTCAAATTCAGATAAAATCGAAAATCGAAATAATAAACCTAAACCTAAAATTAAAATTTTAAACCTGAACTATATTTTATTATAATTAACTGATCTATATTTTAGTGTAGTAATGTAATAAGTGTTTTATCATTTATTTTTAGAAATATTTGGTACCCGGCTTAGTACTTTTAATAACATAAACATAAAATCAAAATAAAGCTATAAAACTAAAATTCAAAATCTAACAACCAAAAACTATACTTTATTATAATAAACTGATCTGTATTCAAAATAATAATAATAATTAAAAAAAAAGAAGTTTTTCTGCAAGCCCTGCGGTGTGCATGTTAAACATTATTCCGCTCATCAAAAGTCCTATATTCACAAGTCCAACTGCTTACTGCAAACCGAGTTTGATAATGTAAGTATAATAGCATGTGCTTTCAAGAACAGAATTATCACTTACTGAATTAGTCCTGAAAATTAAATATTTCACCTGAAATTTTCTTATCTTATATTTCACACACATCTCTTCAACTAATTAAACAAATGTTGAAGAAACATACAGCATTAAAAATTAATTTTGAACTGTTTGGTTCATAAATTTTACCCAAGAATAATGAATCATAAGTACGTTGCGGTGTAGTGGCGGTTAAGTATATCCACTACCCCATATCTTCCCGTGGGTGTCGTAATAGGCGACAAAGTGAAACAGGCAGGAGATGGGCAGCTGCATCTTCCTGGTAACGGCAAAAATACAATAAAAAAACTGCGGTTGCCAACCGGCTCGCCAAGCGCGGTAACTATGGCAATATACCCCCCATAATGAAAGTTACGAAGAGACGGCCCCCAGTCCCCGGCGGCCCCGCTATTCCTGGCTACGATGGCGACCATGGTAACGGCGGGGCAGGGGGTGCTAAGAATCTCCGGTGGAAGTTCGGTTGCCACCTACAACGACTCGACCTGGCAACATACAACGCACGCACCCTGAGGACTGATGAGAAGATTGTGGAGCTGGAAGAAGAGATAGACAAGTTACGCTGGCATATTATAGGATGATCTGAAGTCCGAAGAGAGGGGGAGGACACGGTAATCCTCGAATCCGGCAACTTGCTCTATTACCGGGAGGGCGACCATCTGTCCCAAGGAGGTGTCGGATTTATCGTCCACAAGTCTCTCGTTAACAACGTTGTAAAGATTGAGAGTGTGTCGACGAGGGTTGCGTACCTTATACTCAGAATCACCAAACGGTATTCGCTGAAGGTCATACAGATTTACGCACCAACCTCGGCACACCCCGATGAGGAGGTGGAGGAGATGAAGATATCTTTAGAGCCATGCATTCCTCCAAAACCCAATATACGATGTTAATGGGAGACTTCCATGCAAATATAGGCACAAGAGAGAACAGTGAGCTGAAAGTGGGGAAATTTGGAATAGGGCAACGGAACTCAAGGGGCCAGCAGCTGGCCGACTTCATGGAGAAAGAGGGACTCTTTATGATGAACTCTTTCTTCCAGAAGCGGCCCCACAGGAAGTGGACCTGGTCGAGCCCCTTGGTTCGACAAAAAATGAGATTAACTTCATTATGACGACCAGACGACAACTGTTCAGTGATGTCACAGTGATCGCGAGGGTGAAACTCAGCAGCGATCACCGAAGGGTTAGAGGCACACTGAACCTAAACGTTCAGTAGGAGAGGTGTCGTCTAATGAAGTCAACGATCCGTCCCCCTCGTGCTCTGTTCCAAAGTCCCGAAACCTTTCAGCTCGAGTTACAAAACCGTTTTCAGTGCCTAGAAGACTGCAATGAAGTGGACGATTTGAATGACAAGCTCGTGGAAACTGTCCATACGGTCGGAGCTAAGTTCTGCAAGACCCGCCGCAGAAGAACACAAAAACTCTCAGATCACACTCTTAATCTCATGGCTGTTAGACGGGAGATGAAGGTACATTCTTCAACAGATTTGACAGCATACAGGCAACTGAACAGACAGATCTCCAAATGCATGCGGCGGGACTTACGCAACTTCAATACAGCTCGTATTGAAGAAGCGATCGAGCGGAACCAAGGCTCCAAAGTCTTTGCTAGAGATCTGTCTGCCAGAAAGAGCCAACTGTCAAGGCTGAAGACCGAGTGTGGCAGCATCGTTTCCGGGGCACCTGAGATTTTGAGTGAGATTGAGAGGTTCTATGGGCAGCTGTACACGTCATCATTGGAGCCACACGCAAGTGTGAGTAACGATCCAAGAGCGAGTCTTATCCGACATTATTCCGATGATATCCCGGAGGTCAGTCTGAGCGAAATTAGAATGGCTCTCCAGCACCTTAAAAACGGCAAGGCCCCAGGCGAGGATGGAATTACAGCGGAGCTTCTGAAAGCGGGTGGAAAACCGGCACTTGAAGTCCTTCAGAAGCTCTTTAATTCCGTCCTCCATGGTGGCATTACACCGGTGGCGTGGAGCAGAGGTGCGGTGGTCTTGTTCTTCAAGAAAGGCGACAACGCTCTCTTGAAGAACTACAGACCGATTTCCCTTCTGAGCCGCGTCTACGTGCTGTTTTCGAGAGTCATTACGAATCTTCTCGCGCGCAGACTTGACGACTTCCAGCCTCTCGAACAAGCCGGTTTCCGAAAGGGCTTTAGCACCATAGACCACATACATACCCTTCGGCAAATTGTACAGAAGTCCGAAGAGTACAATTTGCCACTATGTCTGACGTATGTGGACTATGAGAAAGCCTTTGATTCCGTCGAAATTTGTACGGTGCTGCAGTCCCATCAGCGGTGCCAAGTTGACTGTCGGTATATCGAAGTGCTGAAGTGTTTGTACAGTAGAGCTACGATTGCTATCCGAGTACAGAACCAGAGTACGAAACCTATCCAATTGCAGAGAGGTGTAAGACAGGGTGACGTCATATCCCCGAAACTCTTCACCGCTGCAATGGAAGATGTTTTCAAGCTTCTGGACTGGAAAGGATACGGTATCAACATCAATGGCGAGTACATCACTCACCTTCGATTTGCCGACGATGTAGTCTTTATGGCAGAATCGCTGGAGGACCTAAGCACTATGCTCAATAACCTCAATAGTGTTTCCCAACGGATAGGTCTTAAGATGAACATGGACAAAACAAAGATCATGTTTAATGTCCATGTCACACCTATGCCGGTAGTTGTTGGGAACACTAAGCTCGAAGTTGTTGACGAGTATGTTTACCTGGGACAAATAGTCCGACTAGGTAAGTCCAACTTCGACCGAGAGGTCAATCGACGGATTCAACTCGACTGGGCAGCGTTCGGGAAATTACGGCACATCTTCTCGTCAGGTATACCTCAAAACCTGAAAACGAGACTGTACACCCAGTGCGTGTTGCCAGTGATGACATACGGAACTGAGACGTGGTCCTTCACTGCTGGCCGGATGAGGAAGCTCAAGGTCGCTCAGCGAGCTATGGAGAAGGCTATGCTCGGAGTTTCTCTGCGTGATAAACTCAGAAATGAGGATATCCGCAATAGAACCTGAGTGACCGACATAGCCCAACGGATTAGTAAGCTGAAGTGGCAATGGGCCGGCCATATAGCTCGAAGAAACGACAACCGATGGGGAAGAAAGGTTCTCGAGTGGCAGCCTCGTACCGGCAGGCTAAGTGTAGGGCGTCCCCCCACTAGATGGAGTGACAACCTGGTAAGATATGCAGGAAGTCGATGGATGCAGGTGGCTCAGGACCTTGCTTTGTGGCATTCTTTGGGGGAGGCCTATGTTCAGCAGTGGACTTGTGAAGGGCTGTAATGATGATGAATGAATCATCTATTAAATCTTTTAATAATAAATATGAAATGATATACCAAAACACTGATCTATCGTCTGTTTACAATAGTTTTGCAGAAAAAATAACGAACAAATGTTCAGAATTCGAGCTTTGCGAATCAGGTTGGACTGTTGAGGCCATAAGACACTTAGAATTAAATATTGTAAAATATAATCCGTGAAGATTTGGTTCGTATATACCATTACTTGAAAAAATACGTAATACAAAATCATGCTTAAATTTAAAAAACAATGATAAACACTGCTTTCATTGGAGTATGTTAGCTCTTTTGTATTCAACTACAAGTAATCCTAATAGAGTGGATTCATACCCTCATTACTCAGAAGTTTCAATAACAGATAATTTTGTATTTCCTCCAAGTTTTAATAATATTAAATTATTCGAGGAAATGAATCCTAATGTGAGCGTTAATATTTACGGTTTAGATAAAAAAATAATGTGACCGGGCTGCTGTATAAAACTTTAAAAAGAAAAATAATGCATGTTAACTTACTTTACTTAAATAAAAATAATAAACATCATTTTTGTTTGATAAAAAGGTTTGATAAAACTCGTATACAAGCAATTAACTAAGCATAAATCTAAAATACATTTATGTGAAGAATGTTTTTTATATTTTAACACTGTATAAAAACTTTTAAATGATTGTGCGAGGATCCAAACCATTTTACCGGAAGAAAATACTAAACTTTATTTTTCAAACTATGAAAAGACTCAAAGAATTCCTATTGTAATATACGGCGACTTTGAGAGTTTATTACATGAATATTCAGTCAAAAATAAAACTACGTATGTGGAAAATATTCAAATCCATGAGACCAGTTGTTTTGCATATTATATATTTTGTGATTCTAAGCCCGAACTCAATAAATTAGTTTCCTATCGAGGGTCAGAGTATGATGTAACGATTTGGCTGTGGAGCAAACTTTTTTAAATATTTTAGAATAATTTTTGACATATTCTTTAAAAGCATCAGAAGGATTATATGATCTTTCATGGTAAAGGTCATATAACCTTCGTCTGCTTTTATGAATTCCCACTTTCGCCCACTCATTAAATGCCTTGAGACTGTTTCTGGAGAATGTTTTAGAAGTAAATGTTTTTTTAAATTCATTGCTTATAAGGGTAAATAATTCTCCATATAAGAAGTTGTCTATCTCTTCTTCCAGCTCCACAATCTTCTCGTCAGTCCTCAGGGTGCGTGCGTTGTATGTTGCCAGGTGGAGTCGTTGTAGGTGGCAACCGAACCTCCACCGGAGATTCTTAGCACCCCCTGCCCCGCCGTTACCATGGTCGCCATCGTAGCCAGGAATAGCGGGGCCGCCGGGGACTGGGGGCCGTCTCTTCGTAACTTTCATTATAGGAGGTATATTGCCATAGTTGCCACGCTTGGCAAGCCGGTTGGCAATCGCAGTTTTTTTATTGTATTTTTGCCGTTACCAGGAAGATGCTGCTGCCCATCTCCTGCCTGTTTCCCTTTGTCGCCTTTTACGACACGCACGGGAAGATATGGGGTAGTGGATATTCTTAACCGTCACTACACAGCAACCGAACTTCGACCGAGATGTATAACCTAAATTGTAAAGAGTCCCTCAGACAAAAATTTAAAGAAATAAACATATTAACTTTGGCATCGCAATATATTTATGAAAATCTAATGTATGTACATAAAAACATAAATAGCTTTAATAAGAATAAGGATGTGCATTCTTTAAACACTAGGAACAAACATAAGCTTGTAATACCAGTTACTAGACTCCACAGGATCAGTAATTCATTTATGGGGCAATGTATACGCTTTTACAACAAAATCCCAGAACATATTCAAAGTTTATCAATAAACAAGTTTAAAAGTTTTATTAAAGAAAAACTGTACAAAAAGGGTTATTATAATATCAAGGAATACATGAATGAAAATAACCCCTGGGAATAAGGTGATCGCCACCATGCTGGTTCTATTAAAAATCATTTAAAAATTGTATAAATGAAATTATTGTTAAGTGAAATATGTTTGAAAAAAAAGTCCCGCTGGGTTTCTTGCTGGTTCTTCCCAGGACAGAGGTATTTTCCGAACAGTGGTAAATAAAAAATGACTTTCAATAAGAATTATGTAATAATCAATATTGAATAAAAAATTATTCTATTCTATTCTAAAAAAAAAATGAAGTCTACGCTCCGTCTCCCTCGTGATCTGTTCCAAAGTCTCGAAACCTTTCAGCTCGAGTTATAAAACCGTTTTCAGTGCCTAGAAGACTGCAATGAAGTGGACGATATGAATGACAAGCTCGTGGAAACTGTCCATGCGGTCGGAGCTAAGTTCTGCAAGACTCGCCGCTGAAGAACACAAAAACTCTCCGATCATACTCTTAATCTCATGGCTGTTAGACGGGAGATGAAGATTCTTCAACAGATTTGATAGCATACAGGCAACTGAACAGACAGATCTCCAAATGTATGCGGCAGGACTTTCGCAACTTCAAAACAGCTCGTATTGAAGAAGCGATCGAGCGGAACCAAGGCTCCAAAGTCTTTGCCAGAGATATGTCTGCCTGAAAGAGCCAACTATCGGAGCTGAAGACCGAGTGTGGCAGCATCGTTTTCGGGACACCTGAGATTTTGATTGAGATTGAGAGGTTCTATGGGCAGCTGCACATGTCATCGTTGGAGCCACACGCAAGTGTGAGTAATGATCCAAGAGCGAGTCTTATCCGACACTATTCCGAAGATATCCCGGACGTCAGTCTAAGCGAGATTAGAATGGCTCTCCAGCCCCTTAAAAACGGCAGGGCCCCACGTGAGGATGGAATTACAGTGAAGCTTTTGAAAGCGGGTGGAAAACCAGTACTTGAAGTCCTTAACAAGCTCTTTAATACCGTCTTCCATAGTGGCACTACTCCAGAGGCGTGGAGCAGAAGTGCGGTAGTTTTGTTCTTCAAGAAAGGCGACAACGCTCTCTTGAAGAATTACAGACCGATTTCCCTTCTGAGCCGCGTCTACGTGCTGTTTTCGAGAGTAATTACGAATCGTCTCACACGCAGACCTGACGACTTCCAGCCTCTCGAACAAGCCGGTTTCCGAAAAGGCTTTAGTACCATGGATCACATACACACCCTTCGGCAAATTGTACAGAAGACAGAGGAGTATAATCTGCTATATAATGTACTTTGCCTTGCGCATGTGGACTTTGAAAAAGCCTTTGATTCCGTCGAAATTTCGGCGGTGCTGCAGTCCCTTCAGCGGTGTGTCAAGTTGACTGTCGGTATATCGAAGTGCTGAAGTGTTTGTACAGTAGCGCTACGAGGGCTATCCGAGTACAGAATCAGAGTACGAAACCTATCTAACTGCAGAGAGGTGTAAGACAGGGTGACGTTATATCCCCGAAACTCTTCACCGCTGCATTGGAAGACATTTTCAAGCTACTGGACTGGAAAGAATACGGTATTAACATCAATGGCGAGTACGTCACTCACGTTGGATTTGCCGACGATATAGTCCTTATAGCAGAATTGTTGAAGGACCTAAGCACTATGCTCAATGACCTCAATCGTGTCTCCCAACGGATAGGTCTTCAGATGAACATGGACATAAACAAAAATCATGTTTAACGTCCATGTCACACCTATGCCGGTAGTTGTTGGGAGCATTAAGCTCGATGTTTTTGACGAGTATGGTTTACTTGGGGCAAAAAGTTCGAGTAGGTAAGTCCAACTTTGACCGAAAGGTCAATCGACGGA
Organism: Parnassius glacialis; assembly: GCA_033319125.1. Classification (NCBI taxonomy): domain Eukaryota; kingdom Metazoa; phylum Arthropoda; class Insecta; order Lepidoptera; family Papilionidae; genus Parnassius; species Parnassius glacialis. The sequence goes on from JAVANC010000016.1 coordinate 40,302,262, forward strand.
TTCAACTCGGCTGGGCAGCGTTCGGGAAACTACGACACATGTTCTTTTGACTTACGGATCTGAGACGTGGTTCTTCACTGCTGGCCGTAAGAGGAAGCTCAAGGTCGTTTAGCGAGCTATGGAGAGGGCTATGCTCGGGGTTTCTCTGCGTGATAAACTTAGAAATGGGGATATCCGCAGTAGAACCAGAGTAACTGACATAGCCCAACGGATTAGGAAGCTGAAGTGGCAGTAGGCCGGCCATATAGGTCGAAGAACCGACAACCGATGGGGAATAAAAGTTCTCGAGTGGCAGCCACGTACCGGTAGGCAAAGTGTAGGACGACCTGGTAAGACATGTAGGTTGTCGATGGATGCAGGTGGCTCAGGACCGTGCTTTGTGGCATTCCTTGGGGGAGGCCTATGTTCAACAGTGGACTTATGAAAGGCTGTAATGATGATAATAATGATGACTCTTTACGTTCATTCATAATAAAAGTAAATTTAGTTTTAACAAAATAATGATGAGTTTCTCGGTCTTCTATCAATTTACGGTATAATATTTATTTGAGATATTTTATTCATATCATTGGTCCTATTTAATATTGATTGGCACCATAAAATAGGTGTAGATATAATTTTTTTAACGTTAGAGTACACTTCAAAATTTTATAAATGCAATTCTATATATACTACACATGGAATATAACTAATGTTACGGATTTTATCACGTTTAATTTTAACTTGTTTTACGTGAAGATTTTCTACGTATCTTTGGATGAAAGTTCCATAAAAACCCTTGTAATATCGTTGATGTGAACACACCGATGCTCCCAACCATTATATAGGATCTGATAGACAACGAATCCTTGCAATAGAACACCGAATCCTACCAATGATGATTCGCGCGGCTATTGAAACTAAAAAAAACATTCTAATTTTAATAGGGAAGATGGCTGAGTGCTTCCATCTGCTAAGAATCCCATAATTAATAAAATTAAATTCAAACCCAAGCATACTACTGAATTTATTCTATTCTATTCTAACTGTGACATCAGTTTGTCAAATGCCTCAGTCCTCCCGTCACCATGGGTGCTGTAAAGTGCCCAAAACATCGGGAATTAAAAATGTTAAAATTAAACGCGATTAAATCCTTAAAATTAGTTTTATTTCTTATAAATTATTATTCACAGTGGACGTGGTAAGCACTAAACTCATGAACGGAAGTAGAAAAATGTTCGCCTTGTTGTGGCGGTGAAAGAGAATCCACCTCATCATATCGTCCAGTTATAAGAGGCGACATAGGAAAACAAACACAAGATGGGTAGCATCATCGCTTTACAAAGCGTGGCAACTATAGCAAATATCCAGCTACTTGACAATTTATGGGGGAGGCATATGTTTATTTCAGTGGACTTTCGATAGGCTGACGATAATGAGTTCTACTCATCTTTGCAATCCTTAATATTTACGGTAGAGTGAAAACAAAAAAATAACATACCTGAAAATATGAATAAAATAAAAACTGCACAAATTACCCCATAAAAAGTAAAAAAAGTAGCAGCTTACATACATGTTACTACTGGGCACAGGTCGCAGAGAATTTTTGGCCTAAAAAGTGTTCGCTACGCTGATTCCAACGCGGGATGACCTGAACTGGGAAATTTCTCATATATGCAGGTTTTCCTTCATCGCCGAGAACGCGGTAAATCCACACTTCAAATTGCAATTAAAATATATATATAAATGTGAAATATTTTTTTCCAATAATTTATCTACTTCTCATAGAGACACTTTAATTCAAAATTTTAATCATATTTGTCCAGGAATAAAAACTGTCAGTACGGAATCACTATACCTGCTAGGTGCCCCGTTGTTTTTCGATAGTATTAAACCTGTTTTAAAAACAAAATTTGATCAGTTTTTAAACCACGTTGATAAATTGTATAAATTAAACCCCCACATAGCTCTTACTATTTTAAAATATTGTCTTCTTGTACCTAGATTTACATACTTACTCCGCTCGAGTCCAGTCTGGAAATGTTCGGATATTTTACAAGATATTGATAATAATCTTAAAATAGCTATTGAAAAAATTCTAAATTTAACTTTAAATACTACAGCCTGGACTCAAGCTACTTTACCTATAAAATTTGGTGGCATTGGTGTGAGAAATCTTTCTAGCATTGCATTGCCTGCTTTTCTTGCTTCCGTACATAGTGTCAGTGACTTATGTAATAAAATTTTAAATAATAAAGCAGACCTATGCTTTGCTACGGAGGCAGGGCAGACATGGCAAACGCTCTGTCCTGGTGAAAATGTTCCACTGGAAGTTAACCAACAAAAACAGTGGGATATTCCATTGGTACAGGGCGTGCAGAAGGATTTGTTTCATAATCTCCAGAGTGACCTAGATAAGGCACGCCTTCTAGCTGTTTCGACTAAGGAATCTAGTCACTGGTTACACGCTTTACCATCAAGTAATCTCGGCACATTACTTGATGCGGAAAGCTTACGCATTGCCGTAGGAATCCGACTAGGAGCGGCGATTTGTCAACCCCATCAGTGTCCCTGTGGTAGCAGCGTCGACAAGTTTGGGCTCCACGGACTTTCATGTAAAAAAAGCGCTGGTAGATTTTCACGACACAGTTCTTTGAACGATGTCATCCGAAGGGCTCTTGTCTCTATAAATGTTCCCTCGGTTTTAGAGCCTTGTGGAATATTTAGAGACGATGGCAGGAGACCCGACGGTATGACATTGGTCCCTTGGGAGAGAGGTAAAGCCCTAGTGTGGGATGCTACTTGCGTAGACACTCTGGCGGTCTCTCATCTCAGGGGTACCTCGTTTAGAGCCGGGGCGGCATCAGAGGCAGCTGAACTGAGTAAGTGGCGCAAATATGAGTCTCTGAGAGATGACTACATATTTGTGCCATTTGCTGTAGAGACTATCGGTCCGTGGGGTCCACGTGCGGTGGAGTTCCTAAAGGAACTCCATCCGCGGCTGGTCGTTGCTGCTGGTGATAAGAGGGCTGGTTCTTTCCTTGCTCAAAGGCTAAGTATAGCCATTCAGCGGGGAAACGCAGCCAGTGTTCTTGGCACGATACCGCGGGGAGTAGTATATGATATTTAAGTTTCTAGTTTTAGTTTTTTTTTTTTAATTATAGTTTTTAGTATTGTATATTTTAATAAATATATATTTTATCTTACAAATTTAAAAAAAAAAAAAAAATTAAAATATATGCTGAAATATATAATAATGCTTACGAACTATGAAATTTTATTTACGTGGTAGAGCCATACTGCAGCTATATTACTGGTATAGTTGTAGCAGGAATGGGTCGTCTCGACCGGGGAAGGACCACGATCTCACAGAATACCGGCATAAAATAGCAGCTTAATACTGCTCTGTTTCATATGGTGAGTGAACCGGAGACTCTTTTTATTGGAAAAGAAGCATTCCATCTTAGTCCTCACGGGTGACAACGCATCTGCATTTTGATTCGTAATCGAGGATAGATGCAGATGTCTATGGGCCACAGCAACCACTTACCAGGTGGACTGTGTGCTTGTTTGTCACCCTTATCCTATAAAAAAATTAAGTTTTATTCAGTTTGATTACGGCCGTTGACAAGAAAAATAAAATGAACCTTTATTAAGTAACTTCTGCTTTATTTAATTAAAGTACGTTTCCGCATTAACCTGTTCATTTACATATACTCATATAAGCTATGAAACCAGGACTGTCACAAATATCTTAATATGTCTGAAAATATGAAAGATATCTTGAATAAATTAACTGATTTATAAGCCTCATTAAAGTAAAGAAGCAACGTCTCACCACTGTGCACAGGGCTCCTCATCACCTATAGTGTTTTGTGGGCAAAAAAATAGAGTACGCTGCAATGCTTCTATGCATATTAATGCTTTTCACATCTCCACGACTATTTTAATTACTCAGACATTAAAGGTTTCCCCTCGAAGTTATTCTACACCACTATAAGAGACACCTGTTAAGTCAGCACGTAACATTTTCCATAACAGGTTCATCATCGAGGGAATCGTACACGTTTTGCTTCCGTGACATGATGAAATCTCACGGCGAGCTGGCTGGCTCTCGTATTTGTTTAAACATGACATTCATGACAACTAAAACTAAGCTTTTGTATGATTGTTGACAACATCTACCTAGTAATTACACATCCAACGATGCCATGAACGAATTTTCAATTATTTACATCGTATATTCGTAGTGGCATTCTATTATTTAATTTTATCAGTGACTTACAATTTTGGCTTATTTAGAAGTAAGTAGATGGCGCTATTATTAGATGAAATAATGAAAGCCAAAACTATACTATCTATTAGTATCAGCGATAGAAGCTAACATTTGTTTATTATATCAGTAAGGCATAAAGTGACATCAATTCTGTTAAAAGTTCTGTTTCTGTTAAAAATACACAATAGTTGTAATAGTAATTGAAATAAAAACCTTATTAATTTTCATATTTTTGATAGACGTCACTATTATCTATTGAAATGATTAATAATTTTAAAAATCTAATTATTTAAACATATAAATGTAAATAATGTATATTATAAATATTTAATTTATTAGTAACTGAAGTCAAAATATACTACTTTTTTCATTTGAAGATAACTAAATCGGTGTAGTTTCAAATTATTTTACGAAGGTTATAACTATATTTTAAACTTTACTCGTATTTATAAATATGGTATTTATTTAAGAAAAGCACCCGTCATCCCGCCTATAACTAAGATATAATAAAAAATTAACATAAGAGGAAGGAAAATACTTAATCTTTTTGAAGTTCCATAATCGAATAAAAGTAGCCTATAAGTTGCCCCGGACTACTAACTACCTACATACAAAATTTTATGTAATTCGGTCCAGTAGTTTTTGCGTGATTCCGTAATACACAGACAGACAGACAGATTGACAGACAGACCAAAATTCTAAAAACACATTTGGCTTCAGAATCCTTTACTTAGGATGGACCCTGGACTTCTTTTTTTAAGAATATGAATTACAGACACGACTTTTCTACAAATTTATTATATGTATATAATATATTACAGATAATAGATATTCTACGAAAAGTTACTCACAAATAATTGTAGTTTTTCAAAGAAGATCTTTGGGAAAGTTTTTTATTCTATATTATTTAGAAGATTTTTTTTTAATCACAAAAGAGTCATTTTTGTATTAATAGTACACTTCGTCACTTTGATTTATCATTTATGATTTTTTAAGATAAAAAAATACCAAAAATATTATTATTATAAATAACAATCATTTAATTATGATTTGATTTTATTTAATTTTTTTTCCTAAACGGTCACGGTCATACAAAGCCACCAAAATATTCCCCTCAATGGTCTTAGTTTCATATGGGACCACCCACAGTCAAACGCGATTATATCAGCTAATTATAAAAAAATATATAAATTATAATATATAAATTAGTAAATGTTACACTAATTCCAGTCCCTATACTCCCCTAAACCTATCCCGATACCAAAAATACATATACATAAAAAAAATTGGCTTAAAAATGTTTAAGAATCATTAATATTTAGAGGCTAATAACACAGAATAAATAATAGTACTACGTATAATTTTGAGTCAATGCCCTGTATGACTTGACATTGGCAGAATTCGTTAAAACCAATTATTTTAATTTTGCAATTGTTTTAATTTGTTTGAATCTGAGTTTATCATTATTTAAATCCAATACTATCAATAATTCACGTTTTGTATTAAGACGGTATGAAGTATAATGTCATCTTGCTAATATGTACAGAAAGTCCTCCGTAAAGATAAAATAAAATCACTCTTGCAAATGCGGAAAACGCAAGTCTGTATCGCGTAGATTTTTCGCCATCCATTTGTCAGCTTGAATTGTCATTTCTTCATCGAAATAATCTCGCCAGCCACCGGCTTTACCTGTAAATAAAGTTTATATCTTTTTTCAATATTATTATGTTTGTACGCAGCAGATTAGCAGTATAGCAGTCATCATCAGTTTGTGGTCATGTAATCAACTGCTTTAGTCAGTAGAGGATTTATGTAATAATGGTAACAAACGCGCACACAGTTCACCTGAAGGTAAATTAATGTTGTAACCCATAGACATCTATATCAATCCTCGATTGAATCAAAATGCAGATGCGTCATCTCAACTGTCATCTGTAATCTCTAATGAGTGAGAACTAACCCATTCTGATTTATTTGATTTCATTCTCACTCTCTGCGCCCACGGTTATTTTGCCATATCATTAGTTTCTATAACATTTTTAGAATTTGGATAATACAGGCAAAAAACAATTATGTTTGTGACAAATTTACAACTTACTTAATTGCTCTATTGTGGCGGTGTGGCGTGGGAATATCTACAAACCCTACGCCGCCACAATATATTAATTTCGTCGCGCGATTGGGTAACGGGCGGAAAATTCAGGACAAATATTTATAATTTCAATAGATGTCGGTATATCGACGATATATCTCGTAGACTCAAGACGTAAAATAACCACTGTCGAAGGTGCGGTACGTTTGGTATAGCGATTGTCGATCCGCTATCCAAGTAAATCCTTACAAAACTATAGACCCATGACCAGCAGAGGACTTGTACGGACTGATGAAGAAAGTAGAAGGCAATAAGAAGAAATCGAGCGCAGAGTATAGATGACAGTATGTGAATGCTCGCCCACAGACCTGTGATTAAAAAACTGGAAAAGAGCGAGTAGGACTTGCCCCCTAAGAGTTACGTATAAAGTAAACTATGTATAGTTATTTTTTTTATAGGAGAGGGGGCAAACGAGCGTGCGGCTCACCTGATGGTAAGTGACTACCGCCGCCCATGAACAACTGCAACACCAGGGGAATAGCAGATGCGTTGCCGGCCTTTTAAAAAGGAGTAGGCTCTTTTCTTTAATTCACTCATCCCGGGAATCGAGAGTCAAAATAATACAGTTACTTAAAATATTGTGGGAAAGTTAGCACCGAACAAAAATTACCTAAGTCGAATTGAAGGACAAAGTTAATTTCCAGTAGAAAAAAAATTCTTACATACATGCGTAAGTCTATATCACGGTCACTGATCAACTACAATGTTAGTTTATAAATAAAAATATATTTTTTATAATCTAACTTCAAACTAAATGTTCTCAATTTTTTACTTGTGCTATGATACCTTGCTTCTTGTCAAATTTCATGATTCTAGGTCACTTTGACTAAGAGGTTTGATTTCTTGATGCTTACAAGGAGCCCTCCGTAGACCTTAGTATTTGATTTTGATATCTCTACCTGTTCCTAAGAAAAAGGGCCTTGATAGATGGACAGACAGACAATAAAATTATTCTTTAAAGGGAGGGAAGAACTCTTGATAACAACTAAAATAATAAAAACCTGCGGTTTGCAATCAATCTGCCAAGCGTGCAAATAGTGGAAATATTGGGGCATGAGGGCAATTTATAGCGGAGGCCTATGTTCAACATTAGAATTTTTATGGGCTGAACTGAATGAATAAAAATAAAAATGTTATCAATATAAATGAAAATATACTGCCGATTTTGGCAAAAACAGTGGCACTTTTCTACCGACTTCAAAAAGGTGGTACCTCCATCGATTCGACTGTATATTTTTTTACGTGTGTTACCTTATAACTTTTGGGGGTGAACCGATTTTAATGATTGAAAGCTGGTGCTTCTCATGTAGTCCCACATAAATTTGATCAAGGTCTGACCAAGGTTTTTGAGTTATTCTTAATAATTTACATTGAAGTCTGTTGTACAGCATTTTAAATTATTTGTTTAGCATAGTATATTCTATCGCCTAATTTTAATGCGTGTATAATGTACCATTACCTTTTCTAATAAACGACTGTTCATTTGATATTAGAATTCCCAGTTCTCGCATCACGTCAAAGTTGACCGATTTATTATTCTTAAAGTTATTGATGTTGAGATGATCGCATAGTTTGTCAAGTTGCTCTGTGGTGTAGGTCTTGCCTAGGAAGTCCGCGACTCGACGTATTGCTGCCGGCAGGTCCTGTTAATAAAGCAAAAGAAATTAATCCGAGTAACAGGTATGTTTTTATTTTATTTATAAGACATAGACAAATGAAGTTACAGTCTACTTAATGGTAACTGGCCACTGAAGTCCGGGGACATTTGCAACCAATTTGAAATAAGGAAGACTACAAATACGTTTACACTTCTGAGGACAAAGTTATAATAGACATGGAACAAGTAGTGATTCGCCGAGTACTCTGCCGAATACTCGGCTTTAAAAAAAAACGCGGTTGCGGCCGGCGTGCGGTTATTTCCCTTACAAACTAGACCCAAATAGGACCGAAAAACTAGTGTTTTAACATCACAATCTTCCTCTCTTTAATTTTTAAAAATTAGTAATAATAATTTCTATTATAGATTCTTATGTAAGTTCGTTAAATATTTCTGCTGCTTCTCATATTCCTGATGTTTTAATGTGTCTAATATAATAATAATGATAAAAACTGGCTTTTTGTCTTTATTTTTCTCTGGAATATAATTAAGGCCGAGTACTCGGTATTCGGCCGTTAATACTCGGTGGTCGGCCGAACCCTAAAAAAAGGCCGAATCCGCCGAATACCGAATCTAAACCGAGTACTCGTCCCATGTCTACTCTATAACCTTCAGACCAAAACATAGTAGTGCAAGCACTGCTATTTAGTAGCATAAATGGGTATCATAAATGGTATCTACCCGGATGGACTCTTAGTTAGAAAAGAAGTTCTACCACGTAGTAATTTTTCGAATTATCGAAATCAGTTCACCCATTAAAAAGTTATGAGGTAAGACATATAAAAAAACATACAGTCGAATTGAGTACCTCCTCCTGTTTGAAGTCGAAAGAAAATAAACGTGATTTAAAATGACTGTAATAACGCTATTCAATAAATCTTCGTTTGTACAAATCTCACGCACGAACTGTTAACGCTATAACTGGACTTTGGTCTCGAAACGTTTAAGTAACATCAGTTTGCTATGGGTGTCACCGAAATTCCTCTATGCAGAGCCTGCATGGAGTGCGAAGATACGGCAGTTCACGTCCTACTTGGGTGCACTGCGGTTGTCTGCTGCTGTATTAGTACATCGGCGTGCACTCCCCGAAATCTTAAACGCCATCAAAAAGTTGTAAAGATTTCTCAATGGATGCAACGTATTACGTATAATGTATTATTCCTACAGAAAACGATTACGAGTTATCCTACTAATCCTACTAATATTATAAATGACAGTTTGTTTGGATGTTTGGCTGTTTGTGTGCCCAATAGGTTCAATCACGCAAAAAATACCGGATGGATTTTGATGAAATAATTTCATGCATCTCATATCAATAATATCAGTAATTTTAAATCTACAAATACTATTTATTCCTCCAATGTTTGTTTCAGACATATTCTTGTTATGTTACGTATGCATATGTTACATATTATTGATGGTGAAGGATGTTTCGATTAGCTTCAGTTCCTGCCTACTCGAAACAAATATGCTGTTAGTCGTAGTACTCCAGAAATCAGCCAGTATAGAAGTAAAAGCAACAATAACACTAACGATTAATTTACTTTCGAGTGCTATTAGCTACTGTTAATGGTGGTAAGATGTAAATAAATTGCGTCCAATGTAGGACGGGGCCCTCCACCTTCCCCTTCATATATGGGAATATTATATTTTATCCTAAGGGAAATTTTGAGACCAAAAAATATATATATACAAAACTTAAAAATAAGAGGAGGCCTGTGGTCAGCTACGGGGGGAATACGGTCTCCAAAACTGAATTTTTTGTTGTTGCGTGAAAGGGTTTTACACGAGCCAATTGCATATGGACTAGTACCTAGACTTGAAATAATAATTTGTGGGATGTCATACCACTGATACTGAGTTGCCAAAGTTATAGCTATAGAAAATAAACGATAAAGCCTGGGTTGAAATTTTCTATTTTTGTTACGCAGTTTTATATTAATTTGAAATATTAATTCCATTTCTATTTTATCAAATTTCCTAAAATAAATAATGATTTCAACGATTAAAAGTGTTATGAAACCGGTTACTAATCAAATTAAAATTATGTTTTAGTTCTTATTAAAATTGATCACATAATAATTATATCATGATATTTATTATATTTACTTCGACCTACGAGGGTGGATTGAAAAGTACTCGGCCTAACACAGATCCATTCAATTCTAAAAATCAAATCTACCCACATTATTTAGTTCAGTTCAGACTAGTTCATTGTGTGAAGTTCGAAACGTGTGCGATAATTAGTTGTGATTTTATAAATTTATTAACAAAGTAATCGGACATAATTTCCGCGAATGGAGCAAATCGAGCAGCGTGCCGTCAATAAGTACCTCCATAAGAAGGGGCTATCATCAAAAGCCATCCATGATGACATGGTCAGTACATTAGGCGATTGTGCTCTGTCATATTCATCCGTCAAAAAATGGATAGCAGAATTTAAGCGTGGTAGAGAGAGTGTGAAAGATGAACCCCGCTCTGGAAGGCCTTCGACGTCAACTACTGACGAAAATATTAAAAAAGTACTTGATTTAATAATGGGAGACCGCAGATTAAAAATTAGGGAGATAGCCGAGATTATAGGCATCTCTTATGAATGAACTCAAAACATCATTGTCAACGAGTTGGGTTTCCACAAGGTGTCTGCGAGGTGGGTTCCGCGACTGCTTTCAGTTGAACAAAAAAGGACGCGATTGACTATTTCACGCGACTGTTTGGAGTTATTTGAAGCCGATGCAGATGATTTTTTGAATCGTTTTGTTACTATAGACGAAACATGGGTTCATTACTGTACACCGGAAACAAAACAACAATCAAAACAGTGGAGAAGACCTGGTTCACCACCCCCTAAAAAGGCTAAGTCGATTTTGTCGGCAAATAAGGTGATGGCTTCAGTATTCTGGGACTCGAAAGGTGTGATTATGATTGATTATCTTGAAAGGGGTCAGACTATAAACTCTGATTACTACTGCACCTTACTACGTCGTTTACGAGAGGAAATAAAAGAAAAACGTCGAGGAATGCTCAGAAGAAAAGTCCTGTTTCATCAAGATAACGCCCGTGTTCACACGTCAGTACAGTCAATGGCTGAAATTCACAACTGTGGCTTTGAACTGTTACCGCATCCGCCGTATTCACCTGATCTGGCACCATCAGACTTCTTTCTGTTCCCTAACCTAAAAAAGTACTTGGGAGGTCAAAGATTTTCGACAAACGACGAGGTCAAAGCAGCTGTAGACGCATATTTTGACTCTAAGGAAGAATCATTTTTTTTCAACGGTCTAAATGCTTGGAAGGGTAGGTGGCAAAAGTGTATTGAACTTGATGGTGATTATGTAGAAAAATAAAAATATAACTGATTTAGTATGTGTTTATTTTCTTGGTTAGGCCGAGTACTTTTCAATCCACCCTCGTATAATTATTACCGATGTAGGGAATTTCCGTTGTTTACGTTCTCGTTGATTTTTTAATTACGTTACGTGTTCTATACGATAGAAATAAATATACTATAGGAATAAATTATTCTCTGACGAGAGACCGAATGTTTGTATTCTGTTTATTTTTATCTTATTTTAAATTTTCTATATTTTGAGTGCTTGCAGTGCCTATGGTCATCTACTATATATACATTTACAATAAGCTAAGGTCAAAGAATACCATTGATCTGTTCTCTTCGTGTATGCAGGTCAAAGGATACTCCCCTTATATATTGATATATTTTACAGATATATTTATCAGTCTTGCAGACTAAGTATTATAATTGTAGTTTTGCAGTTCTTGATGTCATATTATAGGTTTGTTTTCTTTGGTTATGGAATTGTAAGGTTATTTATAAATTACCTATATATCTTTATATATAAAAAGTACGTGTCACGTTGTTTGTCCGCGATGGAATCCTAAACTACTGAACTGATTTCAATGAAATTTTGCACACCATCTGCATTTTGGTCCAACTTGAGAGATAGGATAGTTTTTATCCCGATAAATGACCCTCAAAATTTTTTATTGCGAATTTAAGGATTTTTATAGGAAGGGTCGTTGGAAAGGGCAGGACTATGATTTTACACAAACTTAATACAGAATAATTTCAAAACGCGAGAAAACTTATAAAATTAGCTTTATTTAATTTCATAGTATATACGTTTTAAATATATTATTTATATATTTTAAATCTAAAAGAATTTTTAGATGTTGGTCCTTTACTCAAAAATGGAATTTGTTTTAGAAGTCAATTTATTTCATGGAAGAGAAGATAGATTTTATAACAGTTATTAGTTTAAATATTACCTGGTACGAGTATTGCGATCACCAATTAAATTTGCCATATCTACTATAATTGGCGGTGTAAGAATGGTGTTTATTACGAATATTGCCTGAATGTTGGGAGAAATTTATTGTTTATTCCTACAGAAAACGATTACGAGTTATCCTACTAATCCTACTAATATTATAAATGACAGTTTGTTTGGATGTTTGGCTGTTTGTGTGCCCAATAGGTTCAATCACGCAAAAAATACCGGATGGATTTTGATGAAATAATTTCATGCATCTCATATCAATAATATCAGTAATTTTAAATCTACAAATACTATTTATTCCTCCAATGTTTGTTTCAGACATATTCTTCAATAATTGTCAGCGTTGTTTCCCAACACCTATACGGAGGTTATATGTATGTAGGTGTGACACGAACACTTCTTTTTCTATTGACTTCTAAAAGGAGTGGTACTCAATTCGACTGTATGTTTTTTTTAGGTGTGTTACCTCAAAACTTTTTACTGGGTGAACCAATTTCGATGATTCTTTTTTTTATTTGAAAGCTGGTGCTTTACATGTGGTCCAGTATAAATTTGATCAGTTTAGTCTGACCAATAATTTTTGAGTTATTCTTAATGCTTTATATTATTGAAGTCGGTTGTACAAAATTTTTAATTTTTAAATTATCTGATGACTTAACCGTTCGAAACCTAACCGTTCGCTGGCAGACATTATGTAGCTTAAACTGACGATAGTGCTAATTTTCAAATTAGCTAATTCACTTATCTTCACGCACAATCCCTGACGGGATAGCCAGAGAGAACAGATCGCCAAGTGTCACGATCCTCACATACCTCTTTCATACCTCCTTCAAATTAGCTAATTCAGGTACCTAGAAATTATAAAGTCTGAGTGCAAGACGGTTAGTTTTTTTTATAGTACAGGGTGACAAACGAACACACAGTCCACCTGATGGTAAGTGGTTGCTGTGGTCTATAGACATCTACATCTATCCTCGTTTGCGAATCAAAATGCAGATGCGTTGTCACCCGTGAGGACTAAAAATGGAACGCCTCTTTTCCAGAAAACGAGTCTCCGGTTCTCTACACTCACGATAAGAAACACAGGACTGTTAAGCTGCTATTTTACGCTGGTATTCTGTGAGAGCATGATCCTTCCCCGGTCGAGCCGACCCATTCATGCTAGAACTATACTACTAATACAGCTGCAGAATGGCTCTATGTACATTTTGTACGTGGTAAAGCAAAACAAAATGTATGTAATGACTATCGAAAACAGCATGTGGATGCTCTGCAACCGCAGTTTTATATTATTTGGAGTTGTTATCAGGAAGATGCTGCACATCGTCAGTTTCATTCTCCTGTGTACTGACGGCGTAAGATATTCACCCTGCCCATCGTTAATTTCATTCTCCCGTGTACTGACGGCGTAAGAGAATCACCCTGCCCACCGTCAGTTTCATTCTCCGGTGTACTGACGGCGTAAGAGAATCACCCTGCCCATCGTCAGTTTCATTCTCCCGTGTACTGACGGCGTAAGAGAATCACCCTGCCCATCGTCAGTTTCATTCTCCCGTGTACTGACGGCGTAAGAGAATCACCCTGCCCACCGTCAGTTTCATTCTCCCGTGTACTGACGGCGTAAGAGAATCACCCTGCCCACCGTCAGTTTCATTCTCCCGTGTACTGACGGCGTAAGAAAATCACCCTGCCCATCGTCAGTTTCATTCTCCCGTGTACTGACGGCGTAAGAGAATGAGCCTGCCCACCGTCAGTTTCATTTTCCGTGTACTGACGGCGTAAGAGAATCACCCTGCCCATCGTCAGTTTCATTCTCCCGTGTACTGACGGTGAAAGAGAATCACCCCATATCATTCCATTGGTGTCGTTATAAACATTGTTAGCATTAAATTAGAAAGTATTAGGTTAGCTGTAACGGTTAACGGAGAGAGCGTTTATGATAATATGTTACTTATTTTATTTCAAAGCACGTAGTGTTGGACCGGTATTTTTGAAGAGAACCCGCGGTTCGTCTACAATATTAGAGTAAATAATGTAAATTAGGATGTTTTTTAATTTCAATAGCCTCGCAAAAAACATCCCAATTCCAACAGAGAAGATGGATGGGTGCTGCCATCTGTTTGGATCCTATAATTAATAAAATTAAATCCAAACCCAAGCATACCACTGCAAGACTTCAAGATACTATAAGCTCATTCTGCGTAGATCGGACCAAAAATTAATATTCAAAAACTAAAAGTAGCCGGGCTAACTATGACATCGGGATGTCAAGCACCTCAGTCCCCCCCGAAACCATGGGTGCTGTAAAGCACCTGAAACGTCGGGAATTAAAAAGTTAAGTTAAACGCGATAATGTACGTGGTAGAGCCAAGCTGCAGCTATATTTAAAATATAGTTGTAGCACGAATGGGTCGGCTCGACCGGGGAAGGACCACGCTCTCACAGAATACCAGCGTAAAATAGCAGCTTAATACTGCTGTGTTTCGTATGGTGAGTGTAGAGAACCGTAGACCCTTTTTACTGGAAAAGAGGCATTTCATCTTAGTTCTCAAGGCTGACAACGCATCTGCATTTTGACTCGCAAATGAGGATAGATGTAGATGTCTATGGGCCACAGCAACCACTTACCATCAGGTGGACTGTGTGCTCGTTTGTCAGTTTTGTTCTATAAAAAAAAACCGTAATAATAAGTTTCATTTAATGTGTAGTCTTCGCGTAAATATAAGAAATCAATTTGCAAAATTACGCCTTAAGGTGTGGAACATAACATTTTTATTAACAACTCGCGAACCGCCCGACTTTGCACGAGTGATTTCTGGATCTCGGTAACAGCGTCATCTGCGAACTATTGGACCCGTCAAATTGTGAATCTAAACCATCCAGGGACCCATTCAAACACACACAAAAAATCATCAAACTCGGTCGAGCCGTTTTTAAATTTTAGAGAGACTAACGGATAGAAATTGATTTTTATATATAGACATTTTAGGCGTCATCACACAGAACTTACCATATTATGGTATGTGTGTAGTGTGATAGCGTCAGGCAGACTCTATCGAATACATAGCTATTTGTTTGTCGTACCTCATAGCTGACATGCATATCGAATCTCAGTCGAAACCAATATTAAAATAAAAAATGTTTTCGTATTCGAATGTATGACTCCATGTTTTTGACAGTGATAAAGCGATTACTGAAGGCATACGATATGATTTTGTTACTTACGTGGACCGTGCAGTGGCGGTGTAAGAATATCCACTATTCCATATCATCCCGTGGCTGTCGTAAGAGGCTACAGGCAACTATGGCAAATATCCCCACTATGAGGCAACCTATGGAGGAAGCCTACGTTCAGAAGTGGGTATTTATTAGGCTATAACGGTAAACGGTAACGAATGCTCCGTGATCGAAATTAGACACGGTAACGTAGTCAACGCTAATGTAAGTACGTATGTACTTGTTTGAAATATTTTAAGTGAAAATACCTTGGAGAGTTCTTCGTAAAACAGGAATAACATGTTGGGGTGATGTCTCTTCTCCCACGATTCTTTCAGGTGCTCAAAATATGGCGTCCAGTGGTCTAGAACATTTATACGATAATTAAAGATTTGTGTTTCTTATGAAATTAAAAGTGTTCATGCCTTAAAACTTATTATAATCATAACTGTGTGTCGACCGCGTTACATAGTGTCTAGAAAACTAGACCACTACGTCTCAGAAAGCGCGATGCGGACAGATTGGGCTTTACTGTCGATTAGACAAGGTCACGCTCCTCGCCCTCATTAAATTTGGTTTATTATTTATACAACATGTAACACAAACTATGTGGTTCCCGTTAAGTGCGTTATCACAGTCAGTATTCAAACGTAAAGAAATATCTTTTTTCAAAAAACTTGAATATAAAAAAATATTTGGATTAGAAAAAATAATTTGCAGATTGTATGTGGTTTTATTACCTCTGCATTATCCGCAGAATAAGAGGATTGTTAAAGACCCACCTTCACCGATGCTCGTCTCAGTTAGAGGTAACAAAACCGCATACAATTTGAAATTTTTTTTTTTAATTAATATAAATTTTTTTAATGTTTAATTTTTTTGAAATAAAAGTTATTCAGTTACGCTTGAATACTGTCTCTGATAACGCCCTTAAAGGGAACCACAGGGTTTTTGTTAAACGTTGTATACTGCACTAAAGCCCACCACATACATACGGTATTCCATTTCGGGATTCCGTTTCGGAATTCCGAACGGGTCGGCCACACAATGCTGATGATTTTATATGGGTTTGCTGCGTTCGGAATTTCATATAAAAGCAAGTCCATATAAAAAACCCGTTACATACGGTAGTTTTCCGTTCGAAATTTTGCGGGCAAAACGAAATTCCGTATGTATGCGGCCGGCCTAAGTGTGTGAAGTATGTCGTCCTCAATAATTAAACATATAAGTTTTATAAACTGCATTATTTATTACAAAAAGTGTAATATATTATACAGTACAGACGTGGTGTGTGATATAGTGTTAAATATTATTGTGATTATTTAAATGAACAAAAATGACTAATTAAGTGACCAACAAAATTAAATTACATACGACCATCATCCTGAGATGAACAAAAGTTTATATATTTTTTTCGTTATTTTAACTATAGACGTGTACAGTTTAATGTGTTCATTTTGACTGTAATATAAAATGTGTTCATAAACTTTGTGCAATAAGTATAATAATAATCATAATTAACAACTTCAACGCCTACCAACTGTTGAAATATATTTGAAATTCTGCAATATTACTGATAATTTCAAACCTTGACTTAGGATTACTTTAATTCATCTCAGGTGTGGGATCGAGTCCAACCCTCGAGTTTGAATACTAGATTTTTTTTTATATTTTTCATTTTTCTATGGTTTATATATGTATTATATAACAAAGGGCGTATTTAAAAATTATACTTAAAATATTATAATTAATAGTACTGCTATAATATAATTATTAAAAAAATGGAATTTGAAAATATAACGTACAAAAAACCAAAACGTTCTTATTCATTAAAAGATATGTCCGATATCAATTCCTCTTCTACACTGCATTACTTGCGTAACTATGGCAAGCTCACCGAATACATCTCTATATGAAAGTCTAATTGTAAATTATATTGATTTAAATAAAAAATAAGCTCTCAAGTAACTTATTAATTGCTCATCAAGAGTAATAGAGAAAATACTAGCTTAAAATTAGAAATTGAAAAATACCCAAAAATTATAAAAACACAAAAAAATTACTACACACTCCTCATGTAGTGCAACACCTGTGTCAGTAACCAAGAGACGACGAACTTTGCGAATACCAAAACAAAATTTATTATGTACACCTATTAAAAAATATAGAAATATCGCAACGTAGTGTTAATGAAATTAAAGATATAGAACATGAACTAGTCAATAACTTAGAAAAACACAGATAGTTCTAATCATTTGCATAACCCTAACTCATCATATCATAGTCAAGAGAAAGATGAAATTCACATAAAGCACACGGAAGTAATCGTAACAAACACAAATTATGTTATGGGGTAATTGTGCAGACAGAGTAACAGTATTTGTAAAATTAACCGGAGTGAGAGTTGTAAGCCATATTCTAAATTGCTATCTATTTATTCGTATAGTTTCATCGCAATCGGATACGATGGTTGGTCTTAATATCATGCAAACAGCCGCTTGTGGGATATCCGACTCAAATCAAAT
Organism: Parnassius glacialis; assembly: GCA_033319125.1. Lineage (NCBI taxonomy): Eukaryota > Metazoa > Arthropoda > Insecta > Lepidoptera > Papilionidae > Parnassius > Parnassius glacialis. The sequence continues at coordinate 40,320,365 of JAVANC010000016.1, forward strand.
GATGTATAATGTATTATAAATATTTTATGAAAACTTTCTTTGCATTAGGCGGAGACGGTAACCGTAGGTATGCGTGTTTTTTTGTTTTATTTATATTTATTAAACAAAAGCTTGTCGAAAATAGGAGCTCCTATTACTCATGATGACCTTTTACAGGAGCTAAAACATAACTCTATAAATAAATCTAAATTGTCCAGCGTCATGAATATAAATTGAGCCATCCCAATAGTAAGACTGTATTGTTTAAGAAAATATTATTCTGCATGGGTTTAACCTCGCCTGTATAACCATTTACCAAAATATATAAGAGAATCTAAGAGCCTTCACATTTTAAAGAATCAACTAAACATTTACGTAGTTGAGACAAGCTTCCGTGGTAGAGTCAAGCTGCAGCTATGTTATGGTTGCAGCATGGATGGGCCGGCTCGACCGGGGTTGGACCACGCCCTCACAGAATACCAGCGTAAAATAACAGCTTAATGCTGCTGTGTTTTGTATGGTGAGTGTAGAGAAACGGAGACCCTTTTTATTGGAAACGAGGCATTCCATCTTAGTAACAACGTATCTGCATTTTGATTCTTATTCGAGGATAAATTTAGATAGTTATGAGCCACAGCGTCCACTTACCATCAGGTTGACTGTGTGCTCGTTAGTCACCCTTATTCTATAAAAACACTATATTTTTGAACCAAAAAGGCGTATTATAAAACAAGCGTATTATATAATATTAACGACAACCTTTTTCCCGCGACTTCATCCGCGTAGAAGAAAATGGTCCTAATAGGATTTTAAATTTTTTACGTTTTTAATTTTGTTATAAATAGTCTCTTTTATTATGCCAAGTTTCATGAAAATTAAATTGCTAATTGATATGCTAACTGAAAATTTGGTTGGACAACACCGTTGATAGTCTTCAAGTCCTCGAAGGATGATGGACCTCTAACCTCGTGCAGAAGTAAGCGAAGAAGGTACCACTCTGTGTTATTCGGGTGAACCGTGTACACTCTACCTAGAGCATGTTCTTTCATTATTCCTGGCCAGTCATCTACGGGTTTTCTTCTTTTCCTTCTAACAAATTAATTTTTTACCATAGAAAATATGAAGGCACTTCCGCATACCATCTGTCTGACATAAATCAAAAAATGCTAATAGTGTCGTTTTTGGTGGGCTATTAACTTTGTCGGCGAGATTGTCGGCATTAAAACAGACTCGTTGGCCATTTTCAAGATGGACAGCTAAATCTATGACTGCGGGAAACCTTTCATGTATGGAAAAGCCTAAAATCCTTTAAACTGCCTCCAAACTACTCAAATAATGCCCACTCTCATATAATTTGACTTCGTCCTTTTTGTTTTCTAGCACGAAAGCCGCTTGATCACTGCTCTCATTAATGTACTTACAAATGTATTTTATCGATTTAACAGAATTGCAAAATTCTACATTAATATGTGCCTAAATGTCCGTGACAGAACGTTATTATAGGATATTATAGGAGTATAAAACCACCGTCAGCCGGAGAGCGTCTTTTGTACTGTGGCTAAACATCGTCACCTGTCTGTGCATCTCGCAAAAAACGTCCTGTCTCCCTATCGCATCTTGCAAATGTATATATGTGACTTTCCGCTCTAAGCTGCGCCTGATCGTTCCTAATATAACTCCACATTTTCGTCTCAATTTTCGCAAACATGTCAACTAAAAACTAGCTAAACAGCGAACGAAAATATAGCAGATGATTATCTTCTCCTTTCCTTGGTCCAATTTATTTCAAATTTTCGGAATTTCGAATACTTTAACAGAATTGATGGAAGACGTTTTTCGTATTTTATTGAAATTCATCGCCTAACGGGGTTAAAAAGAGGTGGAAAGTTATTTTGGTGATGATTTGCATCGAAGTTGATATCAATACTCCTTAGTGCTTTTGATTTAAATTACATTTTATTTTGACATATGTTTGAAAAGTCAAAACGTTGAACTCACATAAAAGCTTGGTGCAATGCAAAAATTGGAATGCCAAATATTAGGTCCTTACATATGAAATTAGCGTTTTGTCGTACTGACCAATTTGATCTGAAATATCTCCTCTTTGATTAATAATTCCAAATTCAAATTTATAAATGCATTTAGCTGGTACGTTTGAGTTTTGAAAACAGTCATTCATTGGTTTTTTCCTCACTATTTTTTTCTTTGGCGTCGCTTATTACCGCACAATGGAAAACATGAAATATTGGTATTATTTACGAGTACGAGTTCTACAGTGGCACCAGTGCTGCAGAAACAGCTCGAAGGATTAATGATGTGTACGGCGCTGGTATCGCAAAAGAAAGCACTGTACATTTTTGGTTTCAACGTTTTTGTTCTGGAAATTTCGACCTTCAGAACCAATCCGTGGACGACCGGATACCAAAGTAGAAAATGAAGAGTTAAAGGCTATTGTGGAAGTGGACCCATCACTAAACACTTCAGAGATAGCTGCAGGCTTCGAGGTAAGTGATAAAACTGTATTAATCCACTTGAAGCAAATCGGGAAAGTAAAAAATTTGAACGAATGGTACATCATGAATTGAGTGAATCGAACTTGCAAACACGCGTCGACTGCTGTGTTACTTTGCTCAACAGAAACAATGATGAAGGGATCTTATATCGAATCATTACTTGTGATGAAAAGTGGATACTGTACGATAATTGGAAGCGCTCGTCACAATGGCTGAACCCTGGAGACCCAGCCAAATCCTGCCCTAAACGAAAATTGGCTCAGAAAAAGTTAGTAAGCACAACAAACAACCACTAAGTTATCATCTTCATCATTACAGCCCTTCACAAGTCCACTGCTAAACATAGGCCTCCCCCAAAGAATGCCACAAAGCACGGTTCTGAGCCACCTGCATCCATCAAACTTCCTGCATGTTTTACCAGGTCGTCACTCCATCTAGCGGGGGACGCCCTACACTTCGTCCGCCGGTACCAGGCCGCCACTCGAGAACCTTTTTTCCACAACGGTTGTCGGTTCTTCGAGCTATATGGCCGGCCCATTGCCACTTCAGCTTACTAATCCGTTGGGCTATGTCGGTCACTCTGGTTCTACTGCGGATATCCTCATTTCTAAGTTTATCACTCAGAGAAACTCCGAGCATAGCCCTCTCCATTGCTCGCTGAGCGACCTTGAGCTTCCTCATCCGGCCAGCAGTGAAGAACCACTTCTCAGTACCATAGGTCATCACTGGCAACACGCACTGGTTGTACAGTCTTGTTTTCAAGTTTTGAGGTATACCTGATGACCTAATTTCCCGAACGCTGCCAAACCGAGTTGAATCCGTCGATTGACCTCTCGATCGAAGTTGGACTTACCTAGTCGGACCATTTGTTCCACGTAAACATACTCGTCAACAACTTCGAGCTAAGTGTCCCCAACATCTACCGGCATAGGTGTGACATGGACATTAAACATGATCTTTGTTTTGTCCATGTTCACCTTAAGACCTATCCGTTGGGAAATACTATTGAGGTCATGAGCATAGTGCTTATGTCCTCCAGCGATTCTGCCATAAGGACTATATTGTCGGCAAATCGAAGGTGAGTGATGTACTCGCCATTGATGTTAATACCGTAGCCTTTCCAGTCCAGAAGCTTGAAAACGTCTTCCAATGCAGCGGTGAAGAGTTTCGGGGATATCACGTCACCCTGGCTTACACCCCTCTGCAATTGAATACGCCAGACATAGTGGCAAATTGTACTCCTCGGACTTCTGTACAATTTGCCGAAGGGTATGTATGTGGTCTATGGTACTAAAGCCTTTTCGGAAACCAGCTTGTTCGGGAGGCTGGAAGTCGTCAAGTCTGCGCGCGAGACGATTCGTAATGACTCTCGAAAACAGCACGAAGACGCGGCTCAGAAGGGAAATCGGTCTGTAGTTCTTCAAGAGAGCGTTGTCACTTTTCTTGAAAAATAAGACCACCGCACTTCTGTTTCACGCCTCCGGTGTAGTGCCACCATGGAGGACGGAATTAAAGAGCTTCTGAAGGAGTTCAAGTACCGGTTTTCAACCCGCTTTCAGAAGCTCCGCTGTAATTCCATCCTCGCCTGGGGACTTGCCGTTTTTAAGGTGCTGGAGAGCCATTCTAATGTCGCTCAGACTGACCTCCGGGATATCATCGGAATAGTGTCGGATAAGACTCGCTCTTGGATCGTTACTCACACTTACGTGTGGCTCCAACGATGATGTGTACAGCTGCCCATAGAACCTCTCAATCTCACTCAAAATCTCAGGTGTCCCGAAAACGACGCTGCCACATTCGGTCTTCAGCTTCGACAGTTGGCTCTTTCTGGCAGACAGATCTCTAGCAAAGACTTTGGAGCCCTGGTTCCGCTCGATCGCTTCTTTAATACGAGCAGTATTAAAGTTGCGTAAGTCCCGCCACATGCATTTGGAGATCTGTCTGTTCAGTTGCCTGTATGCTTTTAAATCTACTGAAGACTGCAGCTTCATATCCCGTATAACAGCCATGAGATTAAGAAGGTGATCGGAGAGTTTTTGTGTTCTTCTGCGGCGGGTCTTGCAAAACTTAGCTCCGACCTCATGGACAGTTTCCACGAGCTTGTCATTCGTATCGTCCACTGCATTGCAATCTTCTAGGCACTGAAAACGGTTTTGTAGCTCGAGCTGAAAGGTTTCGGGACTTTGGATTATAGCACGAGGGGGACGGAGCGTTGACTTCATTAGACATGATCTCTCCAACTTAACGTTTAGGTTCAGTGTACCTCTCACCATTCGGTGATCGCTGCCTGTTTTCACCCTCGCCATCACTGAGACATCACTGAACAGTTGTGGTCTGGTCGTTATAATGAAGTCAATCTCATTTTTTGTCGAATCGTCGGGGCTCGACCAGGTCCACTTCCTGTGGGGCCGCTTCTGGAAGAAAGAGTTCATCATAAAGAGTCCTTCTTTCTCCACGAAGTCAGCCAACTGCTGGCCCCTTGGGTTCCGTTGCCCTATTCCGAAATTCCCTACTTTCAGCTCACCGTTCTCTCTAGTGCCTAGTTTTGCGTTGAAGTCTCCCATTAACACCGTATAGTGGGTTTTGGAGGAATGCATGGCTCTTGAGATATCCTCATACATTTCCTCCACCTCCTCATTGGGGTGTGCCGAGGTTGGTGCGTAAACCTGTATGACCTTCAGTGAATACCGTTTGGTGATTCTGCGTATAAGGTACACAACCCTCTTCGACACACTCCTAATCTTTACAACGTTGTTAACGAGAGACTTGTGGACGATAAATCCGACACCTACTTGGGACAGATGGTCGCCCTCCCTGTGATAGAGGTAGTTGCCGTATTCGAGGATTACCGTGTCCTGCCCCTCTCTTCGGACTTCGGATAATCCTATAATATGCCAGCGTAACTTTTCTAATCTCTTCTTTTAGCTCCAGGATCTTCTCGTCAGTCCTCAGGGTGCGTGCGTTACATGTTGCCAGGTCGAGTCGTCGTAGGTGGCAACCGAACCTCCACTGAAGATTCTTAGCACCCCCTGCCCCGCCGTTACCATGGTCGCCACCGTAGCCAGGAATAGCGGGGCCGCCGGGGACTGGGGGCCGTCTCTTCGTTACTTTCATGGGGGTATATTGCCATAGTTGCCACGCTAGGCGAGCGGGTTGGCAACCGCAGTTTTATTTATTGTTGTTTTGCTGTTATCAGAAAGATGCTGCTGCCCATCCTCTGCCTCAGTTTCCCTCTGTCGCCTTTTACAACACCCACGGGAAGATATGGGGTAGTGAGTATTCTTACGCGCCACGGGGACCACTAAGTTAGATGAGCTACAATTGGAATGTCTGCGACATCCACCGTACTCCCCGGAACTTGCTCCAACAGACTACTATTTTTTCCGGAATTTGGACAACTTCTTACAAGGAAAAAATTCAACTCCAATGCGGCAGTCGAAACCGCCTTCAAAGAGCTTATTGATTCTCGCCCCCATTATTTTTTTAGTACAGGGAGCAATGAACTACCTATGAGATGGCAAAAGTGCATAGATAACAACGGTGCATACTTTGATTAATTAAATATATTTTACAAAAAAAATGACTTTATATTCCTCCCGTACATAAAGCCAATTTCATATGTAAGGACCTAATATAATAGAATATTTAAATCGGATTAGAATTTGAAATTTCAATTTCATTTGTTCTTGGATTATTTGTATGAAAAACTTACCTTATACCTTGATTTTCCTTCGAAAATTCCTTGGAAATCTCTTATATTACCTACGTAGCGAATAATTGCGATTGCTGTATAATTTGTTTGGGAGTTCATTTTCACTATTTCATTAGAATATTTTGAGTGTAGTTAATTTAATTTCTTTTTCATTTGTTGTTAATAATTAAATAAGTTTCTTTGAGTTTGATTTGTTAATGTATAACATAGGTTTTTAGTTTTAATTGTAAAAATATCTGTTTGTTTTGCTGTGTATAATAATATAGTTTTCTTTTTGTTTTAATATAGATATTAAGGCCCTCGTTTTTCATCCCCTTAGGGGTATAATTTCGGAAAATCCTTTCTTATTGAATGCTTACGTCATACAAAGAACACACCCTCCAAGTTTCAGGTCTCTACGATCAGCGGTTTAGGTTGTGCATTGATCGATCAGTCAGTCATTCAGGACAAAGTATTTTATATGCATAGACTATTAGTTCGACAATTTTTAAATTTAAACTTTAAAATTTATTGAATAGAATCATCACAAAATTTTATCTGACTAAGGTTCTGTTATTTATTTTTAAGATATTAATTCATTATTACACTTATAATATTATGTGTTAAATTATTATGACGTTTGAAGTAATTTTTATGTAAAATAAATGTTTTATGTATTTTCATTCTAATTATATAATTTGTATATAAAAAAATCTTATATTTTAGTTTGCACACCACAATGTAGAATAAGGCTGTATTTTTGTTAAATTATTAAGATCTATTGTAAACCATATATCGTAAACGAATAAATGGATTTTTTTTATAGGAGAGGGGGCAAACGAGCATGCGGCTCACCTGATGGTAAATGACTACCGCCGCCCATGAACAACTGCAACACCAGGGGAATCGCAGATGCGTTGCCGGCCTTTTAAAAAGGAGTAGGCTCTTTCCCTAAGTCGTATCGGTCCGGAAAAATCGCTGGTGGTAATTGATTCCACAAGGAAGTTGTGCGAGGAAGAAAACTTCTTCTTAATCGCACAGTGGTGGACCGCCAATCATCCAGATGGTATGGATGGTATCGCGAGTTTTGTCGCGATGTGCGATGGTGAAATTGGGCGGCTGGAATTAGTACGAACAATTCCTCAGAGCACTCTCCGTGATAGAAGCGATAAAATACGCAAAGAGATGCAACATCTCTACGCAGTGCCAATGAGTCAAGCCGATCGGAAAGAACTCGGTCGTTGACGATTCAAACCGCTCTGCGCTGGATGCGGTCAAGTGGAAGGAGCTGGCACTGGGGAGCCCCTGCCCAGAGATGGGAACAGTATTCCATGTGAGGCCAAACCTGCGCCTTGTAAAGTTGCAAGCGGTGTGCAGGCATGAAATACTGTCCCGCTTTGCTGAGCACGCAAAGCTTTTAAGAGGCCAATTTGGCCTTCTCTTCCAAGTGACCACGAAACTGCACGTCACTCGATATGTCGACACCAAGGATCCCGATACTGGCTGAGGCAACAAGGGGAGTGCCTTGAAACTGAGGAGATACGACAAAGGGGTTATTTTTAGTGGTAAACACGCAAACTTGTGTCTTCTGGGGATTAAGCTGGACTAGATTTAGTCGACCCCAGTCTGAGACTTTGTTCAACAAAGTCTCGACTTCAGACACAAGTTTGTTCCGGTACTCGGCGACGTTTTCCCGAGAAATATTGGCACGGCCGGTGTATAAAGCATCACCAGTGCTGTCGTCCGCATAGCAATGGATTTGAATTTACGTTGTTTTTATTATTTAGTTTCCGTGCTGCGCCTTAAAGTTTTCTGTATTTCTGAACCGAACGTAGCTGAGCCGCTAATAATATTTAGCTTGTTTTAGGAATGAGGATGATAAATAAACGTCCATTCCGAGGTGTAGCAATGTTTAATTTTTATGCAATGTGAGTGACATACGATCACGCGGTCCACCTGATAAAAAGTGGAGGCTATGTCTAATAGACACTAACATCTAAGCTAATTAATTAAGAACTGAAATGCAGGTCAGTTGTCTCCCTTGAAAACGAAGATAGAATGTCTCCTTACTAGAAAAAAGGGATTTCGGTTCTCATCACTCACCACACTAAACATTGTGTGGTTGGGGTTTTCCCCGGTTGAGCCGCGTGTAGCGTATTTCTACCACGTAAAATGAATAGGTTCAGTCCGGGAACTGTTGCTTCTATAAATAAACCGGCATCAGATCCTGTCTTCTGTTTTGTCGCATAAGGGTTACGTTTTATGATATTTTTGTGGGTATTTAAGATAATATTAGGACCGAGTCTAGTCTACCACTCATGTCTTACAAAAATAATTTCGACATTTGTTGAACTGAACAACTACAACCACCAGGGTAATTGCAGATGCGTTGCCGGCCTTTTAAATAAGAGTGGGCTCTTTTTTTGAAGGTCCCTAAGTCGTATCGGTCCGGAAAAATACTATATTTATAATTACTACCCGCTTCGCAAGCAAGACAACTAAGGCAAATATCGTCCCTATGAGGCAATCCCTGGGGGAGTCTATGATCAGCAGTGGACTTTTGAAAGGCTGTAATGGTAAAGCATCTTCTACGTAAACTGCAGTAGTCTCAAAGAAGAACGTTTACACACTGACAAACTACGAGATGATTTCACACGTACTCTATAGTGCAAGCATCGATATATATGTACTACGCACTAGATTTCGCATTCCGAACATTGACTATGTTCTACTGAACTGTACTGCAATCCGTACACTAAACTAAATATTGAGTAAATTTAAGATTTGTGAACTCCATAAGATAATTATTATCATATTTTACTAAGAAATATGTTTGTTTAGGTTAAAATAAGAGTATTTTATATTAAATCCTTATATTTACTCGTATTTTATATCAATATCTTATTTTATATTAAATTAAAGTCTTCGCGCATGCGCGACTCTACCGATACCTCCCGCGCATGCGCGAAGACATAGAGCACATTTTTGTTTGGAATAGCTTCTCTAGTACGTAGTACATATAACCCAATGAGTGTAAGTGATCTCTTAGTAAAGATGTTTGTAAAGCGAAGTCGAAGCAAACAATAATTTCTCACATATTTTTTACAACTCTAAGTTTGTAATAATGCTAATACAATCTGTTCCATAAAAAACTCACGTAAGTCATTAATGAAGAAATTCCAGTAGGTTTTGAAGTCATAAACGTATCCTTGCGTTCTCATAGATCTGTTGAGATGGTAAAATGAAACCGCTACATCTCTAGGATCCCGTGCCACGTAAATGACTTTAGCCGTGTCCAACAGTTTTGGTGGCAGAAGAGAGAGAGGCAGATGAGTCTTGATGAAACGTGGCGAGGGCATAAGCGCCAGTTGCTCTGTTGCCGGTTTTGATATCAATTCTAGCAGTTTCAATTTCCTTTCGCTGTCACAATTTTCCATATAGAAGCGTTTTTTCATAACAGGATGGACAAAAACTGAAAATCTAGAAAAAAATTGTTTGATTCAGACATAAAGTTTTCGTTTTCGAAAACAAATAATTTTTTTATCACTATACATTTCTCATTGTGATCTTATGCCGAAATGGTGCTTTTTAAATTAAAAAAAAAAACACCTTTCTGCTGCACGCGTTTTTATAACGATATATTTAGTAGTAGTCAAAATTGTTATGATGTTTGTGCGCCTCATCCGTTCACCCATTACATACTATTAAAATCCTCTCTTAGATTGCCTCATAAGGCAATGTTTTCCGTAGTTACCACGCTTGGCACGCGAGTTGGCAATCGTAATTTTTTATTTTCAAGTCATTATTAGGAAGACGGTGCTGCCCATCTCCTCATTTATTTTCTTCTGTTGCCGCTTACAACACCCTCGAGGTGATGAGGTCGTAAATATTCTTATACCGGCACTACTCGGAAGGTTTGCGCATATTATGGCCGTAACATAAATTAGACATTTAAAAACTTAAAAATATAGTTTTTTATAGAAAACCATATTTGAAATGTTGAATTTGGAATGTTCATATCCACTTACTCCAGAAATGGATACCTTTCGGTCAAAGGTATGGCGTTAGCCGTTTCGTAATCGAAATCGTTTGCCACCATCCAAACTAGTTCTTGAGTCCACGTCGTGCCTGTATAAAAAGTGGAACAAAATTTAGAATTAAAAAAAAACAATAAAGGAGGATTTTATTTATATTTGATTTTAATTTATTTATGCATATTATTTAAATTTAAAGTTACACCCTATATACGTCCCACTGCTGGGCACAGGCCCCTTCTCATTCCTGAGAGGGTGCATATTATTCAGTAACATTTATTTTAAAGAGAATGTAGTAACATCAATAAGGAGGTACGTTGGGAGGTAAACCGATTCCGTCATATTTGTAAAAAGAGTGTGTAGTTAGTAATAGTTTCTTTTTTTCTTTTTTTCTCTTTTTTATTAAGGGTCTTTATGTTTATAAAATACGATATTTAATAGAAATAGATTCCTTAAACTCTTCATATAAGCACATATAAAACTTACATAAAATATAAATACAAATAAAGATTTTATAAAGGAAAAAAAATAGTAGTAAAAAGTATTTCAAGTCGTAAATTTAGTTTCAATTTTAATTAAATTTAATTTCAAGTTTAATTTAATTTATTTTCAAATTTAATCTAATGTAATTTCAATAGCCGTATTTATTGCTATTTTCTATAAGAGCTTATTAAAAGGCTATATAAAAGTTTTATACGCAACTCTCTTACTTCCATAAGATATCTTTGAAATGAAAATAATTTTTTTGTGGATGAGTCAACCACAAAATGATATATATATATTACTTAGCTATACTTAGACCTCTGATAATAAATGAAGTATAAATGAATCTCTGACAATAACTCTAGATACTTAAAATTTATTAACCTGATCGTGGATAGCTGTCAACGAAGATGTCACTCGGTCTAACCTCCATGTTGTAAATGTTGGAAGCCTCCTGCTTGTACTTGTGAGGGAGGAAGTAGCCCTTGGGACCAACGCGGACGAAGCCAGTATGCTCACCTGTTTTAAAAATAATAATATAATCACGTAAAAAAATATTTACACATAAAAATAAAATACATGTGCGATATTAAAGAACTTATCATGTTGCAATAAGTATTTGTTTACCTAAAAAATAACTAAGTATACTACAGCCTAAATAGTTTTCTTGTTTTCATTTAGCACTTATGGTATATTCCATGTCAATTTTTCCTGTTTAAATGTCAACTTTTCTTGCACGCGGTGTATATTAACCCTGCAGGTGACCGACGAATAACAGGAAAATGCTAAGCCTATATATTTCACAGATTGGGAAAGCGTCTGTATTGTTTAAAAAGGCAATACAGTTCGAATACGCCTATATCTGCTTAAGTATTTAAACAAGTTGGTAAATAATGCTGTAAATTTAATCTGTCAAAACAAACACTGGACGAACCTACGATAAAAGTATTGCCGAAAGGCTTGAATTTTGCAATAACACCGCAAAAAATCCCGTACGAGGAAATTATCTGTCGTGTTCAGGATTGTCTGTTTAAGAATAATTTTGGTAAGGAAGATTTAGAGGCCATACGTCAAGACATTTCGTCCTTAACTCTCTCTAAACTCCAACAACGAAACTGAATCTCCCCAAAGACGAGATTAAAGTATTGTACAACTTACGCAACAGACCAGAGTACTAATGGACACGTCAGAGTATAACTTCAAAACACAACAACTTTTATCGGACGTAAGTACATACAAAACGGTCAAAATAGACCCTACAACTAATACACTTAAAACAACTACCGACTTAATATAGAAATATTCCGAAAAATTAAATCTCGACGTGAATTCGACAATACTATCATGTGCCAAACCACCGAGGTTGTATGGGTTACCGAAAATACACAAATCAAACGGTCCACTACGTCCCATAGTAAGCCAGATCGATTCACTAACTTATAAGTTGGCTCAACTCCTGGCAAAAAAATTGTCACCACTGAGAGTACACACTAGAGCACACACAAAGGATTCCTACCATTTTGTTAGTGAGATAAAAGACCTATATCTCGCTGACAATGAAACTATGGTCAGTTTTGATGTTCAGTCACTATTCACATGCTTACCTATTGAAGACTGCATCTCAATTGTAACTAGGAAGCTAGAAGATAACAACATGCCTACAGAATATGCAGTAATTAATAAAATTAAATCCAAACCCAAGCATACCACTGCAAGACTTCAAGATACTATAAACTCATTCTGCGTAGATCGGACCAAAAATTAATATTCAAAAACTGAAGGTAGCCGGGCTAACTATGAAATCGAGACGTCAAAGACCTCAGTCCATGCCGTGATCATGATGAAACATCGGGAAGTAAAAAGTTAAATTAAACGTGAAAAAATCCGTAAAAATTAGTTTCATTTAATCTGTAGTCTAATGTTTAATGTATAGTAGTTCATTCAGATACAGAATTCAAATAGGCAATTTTAGTGAAATTATGATAATAATAATTAAAAATGCTTATTACCATTTAGATAGAAGGGGAGATATCTAGAATTCGTTAATCAAAAGCGAAAGTTTATTAAAACATTAATTTTTTTAACATCATAGTTTTAATATTGCAAAACATTTGAAATGCATATTGCTGACCTTAAAATATTTCGTAAATTGTAAAATATTTTAGCCTTCATTTAAATTGTTGTATTTGATTTCTGTTAACTTAATTGAATTGGCATTTTAATTTGAATGTCAATTTAGTAAGACAAATTGTCTAACCTAACAGTTGAGACGCACGAAACGTAAAGACCTTGTTTCATATTTCTATTGCATATATATTATAAGGTCACCAGGAAGTAAGAAATAACAGATTAGAATGCCGTTTGAAAAATACAACATTGAAGGTTCCTCTGGAAAATTTGTTTGAAAAAATTGAACACGTAATTGATTCTTTATAGATAAAATAATTACAAGCTGTGGTAAGTGATAACGCATTTGTAGTATTTTGTATTTGTTTGCAGGTTTCCAGTTACAGTTAGTTAGTAGTTTGTCTACAGTTAGTGACTTACTATGAAGTGAAATTAAAACCTTTTGAGGACTGAATCAAAGGAATATATTTTCTTCTTTTCTTTAATTTCAACTCGAGCATTATTTCATACACATACATAGGTTGTCTACTTATACAATCAATGAGAATTTACTGTAAATAATGTCATTTCTATAAGGATAAAATGTTTAAAGCCATTAGAGTTACGATATTCGATTTTTGATTTTTTTTAAACAGGTTACCACCACACTAAGATTTTCTCCTGCAGCGTGGAGGCAGTTTACAAAAATAAATTTGCACGAGGACAAACATCCAGATACGGAACAATTATTTGTAGGCCATACAAATACTTGTTCCGTGCGGGATTCAAACACGCATACCCCAGCTACAACTCATTGCTAAGCCACTGCGCCACGGAGCGGTCTATCTTTATGGAGTCATTGAAAACATATTATTGCAGCTTGTATGGCTCATCAAAGAAATTACTTTGTTTACTGATTCTCATTTATAGGTATATGCTGTAATTTATAGGATACTATAGAAAGATTTATAGTAAAAAAAAAAATAAAAAACGCAGCTACACTCAGATATTTTATAACCATTTCTTCTTTGGTAGGGGAGGAACAGAAATCTCATTCAAGATAGATTTGGGAAAGAAATGACGCCTGTTAGTAAAATTTTTATTTTTATACTTCGAAAATATAAACATAGTACATTTCATTACATGTAGATCCACGCTGCATGGTATGTTATAGTTGTAGCACGAATGGGTCGGTTCGACCGGGGAGGACCACGCCCTCATAGAATACTAGTGTAAAATAGCAGCTTAATGCTGCTTTATTTCTTATGGTGAGTATAGAGAACCGGAGACCCCTTTTACTGGAAACGAGGTTTAGTCCTCAGGGGTAACAACACATCTGCATTTTTTGATTTTTTGAGGTTATCTTTGAGTTGATTTATTGAGGCTAGATGTAGATGTCTACGGGCCACAGTATCCACTTACCATCAGGTGGAGTGTGTGCTCGTTTGTCACCCATTATTTAATAAAAAATATTACTTTTATTACATTTAGAGTTTAATATTGATCCGAAATTGTTAAATGTACTGAATTGTCACGCGCTCTGTGTTAGAAAAAATTATTACAAAATAATTAAAATGCTACATAGTAAAGTTTATAGATAACGCAGAAGAAGAATATTATAAGCTAGTTTGTAACAACAATATACATATAATATGAACGTAAAATAGTTGTTAAGATAATTATGAAAGGTTACAATCTACAATGATCTTACTTTGTTGTAATGAAGCTGTTAATGGTATGAAAATATTTAAAAAAAACTCCACATAGATATCGTAACTTGTAGGGTATAAATCCATTCTAATTGTCACAAGACAAGAGTAAAAAAAAGGTTTGGCTAAGTTTTATACATACTATTTGTATATTTGTCTTTATTTTATTAACATTAATGTCTTCTAGACCGAATTTGGCCATCTGCTTAGGACAGGATTATAGTGTCTGAGTGTATGCGCAAAGCCAGGTGCACTCTGTATTCTCTCACTCTCATATTCCGATAGGACGGTAGTCCAACACGATTGGAGAGGTATCAGGCGCAGGCCTAACGATTTAACGTAAGTACGGGCCTTGTAAAGCTACAAGGCCCATTAAGGCACGGATAGTGCCCGCACACACGGACATTTTCCTGACTCTGGACTGCTACTGAAAATTTCGCGTCAGAAAACCTGATTTAGTACGGACCTGGAATTTGAGCCTGGAACCTCATGATCACCATTAGTAGAACGAGGAAGGTAATTTTTCATAAAACTGAAATGACAAACGTCTACTCTCGATACAACCGGTATTTTATAGACGTGCCTATATATAAATAAAGATTTCTTTTGCAACCGTAGTCCTCCGGCGATTCTGCCATAAGGACTATATCGTCGGCAAATCAAAAGGCGAGTGATGTACTCACCATTGACGTAAATACCGTATCCTTACCAGTCCAGTAGCTTGAAAACGTCTTCTAATGCAGCGGTGAAGAATTTCTGGGATATAACGTCACCCTGTCTTATACTTCTCTGCAGTTGGATCGGTTTCGTACTCTGGTTCTGTACCCGGGCAGCCATCGTAGCTATCACTTCAGCACTTCGATATACCGATAGTTCACATACACTCTTAGCACCCCTTGACTCGCGATTACCATGGTCACCACCGTAGCCAGGAATAGCGGGACCACCGGGGACTGGGGGCCGTCTCATCGTACCGTTCATCATGGGGGGGGGGGGGGGTTATATTGCCATAGTTGTCACGCTTGGCGAGCGGGTTGGCAATCGCAGTTTTTAATTGTTGTTTTGCTGTTATCAGAAAGATGCTGCTTTTCCAGTAAAAAGGGTCTCCGGTTCTCTATACTCAACATACGAAACACAGCAGCGTCAAGCTGCTCTTTTACGCTGGTATTCTGTGAGAGCGCGGTCCTTCCCCGGTCGAGCCGACACATTCGTGCTACAACTATACTACTAATATAGCATGCAGCATGGCTCTACCACGTAAGATTACTATGTCAACCGCGTTACCATGTAATATGGATAACAAACGAGCACACAGTCCACCTGATGGTAAGTGGATGCTGTTGCCCATCGACATCTTAACCTATCTTCAATTAAGAATCAAAATTCAGATGCGTTGTCACTCCTAAGTTCTAGTAACAGGGGTTACCGGTTCTCTACACTTACCATCGAAACACACTGTTAACACTTTGACTATCCAGTTTGCAGACACAAATAGTAAGACAATATCAATGAATTACATGTAATACACGAGACAGGCAAAGGGTTAAGCTGCTATTTTACTTTGGTGTTCTGTGAAAGCGTGGCTCTTCCCCGGTCGAGCCGACCCATTCGTGCTACAACCATAATTAGCTGCAGCGTGACTCTTATGGAATACATCTGAAATCAACATAGTGATATCAAAAATAATTTCAAAAGACATTAATTTTAAAGTTGTAAGTTGTGAATAGCATAGTACCAAGAACAGTTTATTTATAAATAAAACAGTTTCTTTCGAAATTATATCTTCTAATTAGGTTATCGCCCCGCGGTGTTATCCAAGTTGTAACGTCCAGACAGTCACGACCCACGCTCATTATGAGATCGCATGGTACGGAGAGCCTAGCTTATGCTCACATGTGAATTTGGTCATATTTTGAAATGATAATAGTCGTATATTTTAAAGTACGACTCGGGCGTTTCGAATTGTGAAAACCGCTCTTACATTGGTTCTCTCCGCACTCCACTACATTCAAACTCCTTCTTCAATAAATAATTTTCTGTTACAGCTGTAATACTGTTACAGAGTAGGAAACGTGGAACTCCTTTCCTCCAAAATCATTTCCTTAATTAAATTTAAGAAAGTAAATTAAAAAAAAATAAAAACTTGAAATTTTATTACTTTAATTCAAAAATATTCGCACCACTTAGAAAATAAAAAAAAATATTTATTATTTTTTCTCAATACAAATTTGAACACTTTCTAAACCCTTGTAATGGGGGTTGTATTGAAAATAAAATCCGTTTATTTTATTTACGAAGTACTTTCAGTTCGTTGCGAGTCAATCGCCCCGTAAAATAAAAAGTTTCATACAAATTGTAATACCTTATTTCATCCTCTTAAGGGTTGAATTTTCAAATAACCTTTTTTGTGGATTTTTACGTAATGAAAGATCAGCTACTGTATAAATTCCAGATTTCTACCTCAAGAGTCATAAAAAAACTCCATCTTTTCAACGTGGTAGATCCATGCTACAGCTATATTAGCAGTATAGTTGTAGTACGAATGGGTCGGCTCAACCGGGGAAGGACCACGCTCTCACAGAATACCAGCGTAAAATATCAGCTAAACACTGTTGTGTTTCGTATGGTGAGTGTAGAGAACCGGAGATCCTTTTTACAGGAAAAGAGGCATTCCATCTGAGGATGAGGACTACCTCACGGGTGACAACGCATCTGCATTTTGAATCGCAAACGAGGATAGATGTAGATGTCTATGGGCCACAACAACCACTTACCATCAGGTGGACTGTGTGCTCGTTTGTCACCCTATCCTATAAAGAAAAATCTTATCCCATGAGTCTTAGGAGGCAAAAAACACTGTACCATCTCGTAGTTATACCAGATATAAAACCCATAGGCTGGTTAGTGTACTACAGTACTACAAAGAATTAGAATCAGTTGCTGCTTAGTGTACTATATTACTACATAGTACGAATTAGAATTGCTGCACTTAGCAGGCGCATAGTGTACTGATCCGTCTGCTGAGCCGCCGCTCTGATTCGTACCTATGATGAAAGAGGCCTATGTCCAGCAGTAGACTGTTAATAGGCTGATGAAGATGAGGATACAATTGATACCTCAACAGAGCTGTATAATTTATATATTATAGTTATTATTCATAAAGTTTTTTATATAGTATTAAGTTTACCATAAATTTCGAAAGTTAGTACATACATACACATAGTGTCACGCTTACAATCCCCAAACGGGATAGGCAGAGTCCAAAGAGCAGCTAGTAACACGGACCACGTTAAACCAAAATTATGAAGTTAGTCATAGGTATCTAACATATCGCCTACACAATCACTAAGTCAATATCCTATTAGTCGTCTACGTCTTTTACGACATGCTAGAGAAGTAACATAGTTGGCACATTATTTTCACTTACACTTCTGAGCCGTAGTAGCTCAGATGGTTAGCACTCGCTGTAAGCTTTCCAGCACGCTAGCAACACGGGTTCGAGCCCGGCCGGCATCAATGAAATTGTTAATTGCAATTTTAAGTGCTGATTTACCACGTGCTCGGCGGTGAACGAAAACATCCCGAGGAAACCTGCATGTCTGAGAAATAAGAAAAAAATATTTCAAAGACATGTGAACTTCGCCAACACGCATTAGGGCAGCGCGGCGGACATTTCCTTGCCCTAAAAAAACCCTCTCACAAATGAGAGGAGGCCTGTGCCCAGCAGTGGGACGTAAATAGGCTGCAACTTTACTTTACACTTTGTATAATATTTTTTTTATTAAATTATTATATAAGTACTTTTATGATAATTTTTAGATTTATAAATAAGTAATTTGCAGGGAATTTTTGACTTACCAGTGAAATATTTCATTAATAATTTCGCTGTTTCTGGTTCAACGTCTTTCAATTCTAATGGAAAATTGTTGTTTTTTGATATCTCCATTTTTAATGAAAATGTACTTATATTACACAATTAACTTATATTATTTATCCTACCGACGAATGCGCATATGAAATAAGGCTTTTGTTAACAAATAAATCGCAGTAATTGCGTCAAAAAAATGCGCGCGCGCTATAGCCGGTTCCGTGCCGCACTACGCGGCGTGTGTTTCCGACTTCACTTCTATACAAGTGTGTCACCTCGATCTTGGTTAAACTTTTGTAATAAATTTGGAGAAGAGTACCTATAGACAGCTGTATTATAGTAAGTTATAGTTTATTCAACTTAGTTTATCAGTTACACACAAAAGACGATATTATAGAGATAACTATAATGTAACGGAAAGATGAATTTGTTTAATAATATTACTATTTAAACTTTTAAAGTGTTTTTAATTATGCCATAATTAACACCTAAAGACCAACCGTTCCATTCACCATTAGGCTAAAATTATAAGTATATATAGTAGTTGGCGACACCAAAAAAAATTATAATGAAAATATCCATATGTAATATTTCATAGTAATATGAACTGCGGCGTTGACTAATGTTTGAATTATTATGAATGTAGGTTTTAGATGTTCGTTACATATTCTTGCGTTTGGTATTTTTATTTTATATTCTCATTATTCTCCTTTTTAGTTTTTCATATAATATTATAAGTTCTCATTTTCCATTCTTCCTTTTTCTATTTTTTAAAGATTTCGCTGTCATACGAGAAACTTAATTTTGTTTATTTCGTCTTTCCTAATAATACGGGGATAATAATTTCCAGGGCTGCAGAGTTTGTATTCGAATTAGATAAAATGTTGAACCATACGAGTATTTCTTAAACATAGGTATTAAGTAGGTCTTAATTTGATTTCAATATTATATAAGGTACAAACCCCTGTACTTTTTTTATAGGATAGAGTAACAAACGAGCACACAGTCCACCTGATGGTAAGTGGTTGTTGTGGTCCATAGACATCTCCATTTATGCTCGTTTGCGAATCAAAATGCAGATGCGTTGTCACCCGTGAGGACTAAGATAGAATGCCTCCTTTCCAGTAAAAAGGGTCTCCGGTTCTTTACACTCACCATACGAAACACAGCAGCATGAAGCTGCTATTTGACGCTGGTATTCTGTGAGAGCGTGGTCCTTCCTCGGTCGAGCCGACACATTCGTGCTACAACTATACTACTAATATAGCTGCAGCATGGCTCTACCACGTATAAATCTATCTTATGTATGTTCCTCACAAGTTAATAGTTTAAATATATTTGAGGACAAACCTTATCATTTATTTTTATAATTATGAGGTTCTATTAATTTCTATAAGCAACTAAACTTAGTCTTCAAAATATTAAGATTCAAAAACTAAAAAACTAATTTTTAACAGGAATTGTATGCACTTAATACTTAATATTGCTTACGCAATATTTTTTTATATTTACGCAAACACTACACATTGAAAAATTATTTTTAACGGATTTTATCGGGTTTTATTTTACTTACTTTTTAATTCCGACGTTTTGGATGCTTTGCAGCTCTATGATCACGGAGGGACTAAGGTAATTGACGTCCTAATATTAAAGTTAACCCGGTGTAAACCTTCAGCTTTTTAATTGTTTCTTTTGGTCCGATCAACTCAAAATGAGCTTACTGTGTTTCAAGACTTCAAGTCTTACAGTGGTATGCTTGGGCCTAGTTTTAATTTTATTAATTACAGTATCAGCTTCAGCTTGTCAGGCAGGTTTTGCACGTCAACGAGCTTCGGGTCACGCACTACGTTACAGTAACCGAGTGAAGCCGGCCATAGCCGAGCGTGTGCCTACCATATGTGAGAGGAGTCACAGAAAAGATTTTCTACATCTTGAAGCGAGCTTCTATTAGAACATACTACAAGCCGAAGATAAGTCAGTTCTCACCATCCGTCAAGTGTAATATCCCTGTACAAGATACAGTAGTGTACAAGCTTGATGTGGTCTCTTTTATATAGGGCAAAAAATCTATAAAAAAGTGCATAAAAGAACATATAGCTGACGTAAAACACCAAAGCACCGGGAAGTCTGCAGTTTGTGATCATCTCCTAGACGGCCCCAGCCTTTACATCAGATTTGATGGCCCACAAATCCTCGTGAAAGAACATTGATTACTACCAAAGACGGCAGTTGACGCTAATGAAATAAAAAATAAAAAGATCTTAATTTGAATACAGAAGAATTTTGAGTACCTACTACCAACTGCTTGGGATCCTGTAATAAACTAAACCCTAGAATAACACTGCAAGACTTTCAGATACAATCAGCTTCATCGGACCAAAACTAATAATTAAAAGTAAGTTAACTTTTGAATTCGGGACGTCAATCACCCTAGCCCTCCCGCCGAAACGTCGAAAATTAAAAAATAAGTGAAATTAAACGCGATAAAATCCGTCAAAAAATATTACATAATGATTATATAATAAATCTGGTGAAAAATTATGTCAGTAAATCTAAAAATTTCTGAAAATCATGAGACAAATTAATAGCTTTTAGAATTTTTGTCTGTTGGTCTTTCGGTCTATCTTTCTGTGTATTCACAATTTGCGTAAAACTACTACATTTAAATATACATATTACATCATACATGTTTACGCACCAACCTCGGCATATCCCGATGAAGAGGTGGAGGAGATGTATGAGGATATATCAAGAGCTTAAATAGGTAGTTAAATTAATTAATTAACATA
This sequence comes from Parnassius glacialis, assembly GCA_033319125.1. NCBI lineage: Eukaryota > Metazoa > Arthropoda > Insecta > Lepidoptera > Papilionidae > Parnassius > Parnassius glacialis. Next base: position 40,341,537 of record JAVANC010000016.1, read on the forward strand.
TAACGCATTACAATTGTTTTAGTTTATTTACTATTATATAGATACATTAATTGTTATAAATAGATCTGCTTGAAATTGTAGCAAGACCAACCTGACAGTTTAAAAGAGGTTTTCATGTGAAAGTTTTAAATATCTATAAAAATATTATTATTATGACATTTTTCGTTTTGGCAAAGATTATATTATTATCGCTACTTTTTAAGAGGCGTCATTTACTTAGTAAAAATAAATGTATATATTTACAGTATAATATAATAAAAAAAAAAACGAAGATAGATTAAATGTCTATGGACTACAGTAACCACTTACCATCAGGTGGACTGTGTGCTCGGTTGTCACCCTATCCTATAAAAAAATATGTTTGTCGATATATTGTTTATTGATATTGTGGGTTTTTCTGACAAAAAATTCTCAAGAGCATCCTGGAGAAAAGAAGTTGCGGCGTTTCCTCAGATAGCATGTAAATTTTATTCGTTGATCTTGAAAATGATCTTTCTCCGGTCATATCGGATTGCCGTCCTGTCGGATTTTGAGCGTGAGGAAATAAAGAGTGCAACTGCGCTTGCGTACACACTTGTTGTGGTAGACTATATGGTTGACTAGTTGTTTCTATAACCCGTGCGGTTAAAGAAAGAGTAAAGTATAACAAAATGCCATAAACTACAAAAAAAAATAGTCTGGTTTCACCATTTTTTCTGACCCAAATTGTGAGCTTCGACGCTTTTTGAAAATTTCTTCATATTTACTGTTGATTTTGTTTGTTAATATTTTTATATAAAATATTTAAATGCCATTGAGATGAGTAAACATTTTTAAAATTTTCATTTGTCTGTCTGTACGAGTAATCTTAACTATAATAAAATTTCACGAACAAATAGAGATACCAGGAGTGATCTTAGATTTTATTAAAATAGAAATATTAAACTTAACCCCTATTAAACTTAAGCCGTCAATTAGATCCCACCCAGGCGAATTCAGAACAGGTGGCTAATTAGTAATGTTATTTTAAAATTAATTTACCTACTTGAGTATACAATTCTTTTCAAATATTTTCCCTTTATAGAGAATTTCCAATTAATTGAATAATATAACGTTATACCGTTATTAGTGAATTTCCGCTATTGATACTGTGCATGTTGACGGCACGGGCTCGATGAGCCGCCATTTCTAATTCCATTCGTACGGACTGTACATAAATAAAAACGACATTAAATACATCAAGCTTTTCTTTATTTATAAGCAAATAACTTTTTTGCATTACAAATGCTTAAAGTTTGGGAATTGTAGATCGGTGTCACGCAGGTTATATATCATCCATCGTTCGGCTTGCTCCTTCATGTCACTGTCAAAATATTTCTGCCATTCGCCTATTTTCCCTGTTACAAACCAAGAAAACTTTTACATATAATAAATAATAGAATAAAGATGATTGAACAATGAACGTCATGTTTCATGTCATTATTTTTCGAATTGAAGGATCCCACAGACCTCTATATATACAAGTAGGTCACTGAACGTTCCTAATCGCTAATCCACCTGCCAAACGTGGCAATTATTAAACTTTCTCACAACAGCTGGAGATCCATTCTCAGCCGTCGACTGTTATAAACTGGTGAAGAATAAGAGAAAGAAGAAGATCTTAAAACTAATAACGCACGGAAACGCATAAAATATGCTAATAGTGATATTAACACCAAACCTTTTCTGATAAAATTTTCATGTTTGTCGAAAAAGCCTAACGTCTTCACATCTTCCAGATTGACTGAAGTGTTATTCTTAAAATTGTCAAACTTAAGGTATTCACAGAGCCTTGAAACTTGTTTTTCATTCAGCTTTTTGCCAAGGAATGTCGCCACGCGATGCGCTGCTGCTGGTAAATCCTAATAAAAAGGAGAAGATACTAGACTCCGTAATTTGTAAGTTTTAAATTATATGTGATTTAAATTTAAAGGAAGGCGAAAATTAATAGTAGTAGAATTATATTATGGGAGTGGCCACAGGGTCCTAAAACTGTTTTATACTAGTTCAGGTGGTTATGGATTATTTTAAAGAAACGTACTATTTTGTGAAAAACGCTGTACTGTGCTCGCGACTTCGTTCGCATAGAATAACTTTTAGTAATTTATTATTATATTATTATACTTTCCTATTTGAATCGGTTTTTGTTCACAATTTAATGGGTTTTAATTTTTTATGCTAACTCCAAAAAAATTTTCTAAAACAAAAATAGCCAAAGTTACAAAAAGAAAACAGTCACCTAACTATATCTTTACGCCAGGCGTTAAATAGCCACGCCTGGTCTTAATCGTCAATTTGCCTGCGTGAAGATTAAGGAAAATTCTCCATAAAACATCGTGAGAAAACCAGCATGTCAGATTAATTAAAAAAATATTTCGAAGTCATGTAAGTCCGCTGACACGCATTGGTGCAGCGCGGATTTCTTTTCCCTAATATACTCTCAAAATGAGAGGAGGCCTGTCATCAGTGGTACGTATTTAGGCTGTACATTTTTATCTTTACTTTCTTACCTCCAGTCCAATATCCAGCAGTAGACTTTTATGGGCTAATGCAGAAGGGAAAAGAGAAGAAGAGAGATTTAATTTGATTTGCATGAACAACAAAATAAAATGATATGACCACAGTATAAAAATGCCTGCGGGTGAGATCCGATTTGCCCTCGCTTTTGACTTTACACTTCTGCTTATCAAAAGTGAAGTGATATCAAGAAAATTATGACTAAAGCTTCAAATACACTTTGCACTCTATCATTTTCACTTTGTCTAAATAAGATTTTCGAATGATTAAATTATGAATCTGATTTCATTTCATTTCTTACATATGTCGCAAAGAGATTCCGAATAGGACTCGATATTAATATAAAAATATTTAATGTAATGCACACATGCACGCACGCACGAACGTCCGCACGCACTTACGCACTCACACACTCATGCACGCACGCGCGCACGAACTCGTACTCGAACGAACGTGTATATGTACGTTAGTATATAAGGTGAGTATATGTGTGAACACATTGTTTATGGATGTTCCACGACTCTTAAACATCCTCCCAACGGTACAGCACGAATATAAAAGAAGCTTTATAGCTATTATTCTGTAAAATTATGTTCGCAAATAGCCTTCATTTATAAATTGCTAGAGATTGCACGGATGCAATGTATATAATTATAATATGCATGTATTATACATTTAAATCTGTCTATTGATGAATACCGCATCAAAATCCGTTGTTTAGTTTAAAAGATCTAAACGTACAGACGGCGGGAAGCGACTTTGTTTTATACGAGTACTATTAGTCTTATATATATATATATATATATATATATATATATAGTATAAGATATTTAAAAAATACTAACCTCAGACAGATCTTCGTAGAACATAAAAAGCATGTTGGGATGATTCCGAAAACGCCATGCTTCTTTAACGTGTTCAAAGTATGGTGACCACATCACTAAAATAGTCAAACTTTAATATTATTTTTTTTAATAATCATAAATGTACACAATTTAATTTCTACTTGTTGTTTTAAATTTTTTTTTGCATGTATAACTGTAAACTATTTGCACACCATATGTAGTGGTAGAATGTACTCGTAAATGGGCCATTAGTTATAATTTAAGATCATATTTTATTGTACACCTTCATTATGGCAAAGAATATGGTAGTCGTGGTGTCTCAGGGGTTAAAAGTGCTCGTAGTAATTTAGACAGTACAGTTTCATAAAATTGTTAATTGCAATTTTAGGTGCTGCTTTACCACGTGCTCGGCGGTGAAGGAAAACATTGTAAGGAAACCTGAAGGTTTAAATAAAATATTTCGAACACGTATGTATAAAGTCCGCCAACAGGCATTTGGATAGCGCGGTGGACATTTCGTTGTCTTGTTGACATGTTGTTGTCAATCCAGCAATGAGTACCAGACACACAGTAAAGAGAGAGTTAAAGGAAGCTTGTGCACAGCATTGGGACTTATAGAGACTGCAAATTTACCTACTTTAGATTTTTACATATTACATTAAAATGTAAGATGGGTTTTCATGTTATACACATACGTAAACCCACGCACAAATTTTTAGGTGTTATATTTTAAAGTTTGCCAACTAGCAATGAAGTAGTGCGGCGAAAAAAATTCTCCATAACCCTTTCAGAATAATGGGAAAGAGCCTGTGCTCATCTTTGAGACGTAGATAGACTGGTTTTAATTTCATATATATTTTTAATTTGTGAATGCGAATAGCTTATTAGCCAGTTTGATAAGCAGTAAGATAAGCAGATTTGTTGGTAATGAACCAACGCCTAGCAAAGTGAAGCGATCGAGAAGCGCAGGAAAGATTTTGATTGCAATTTTTTTCAAGGAGTATTTAGTATTAAGTAGCATCAATTTCGAAAGGTGTACTACCAAATCCTTGACTACTGAGTCTCTGGATCTTTTTGGGTCACGATGGCCATTTCATTTAGTCCTACAACCCTCTTTGGATTATCTAAAATTGAAATGAGCTTAACGAGATACACATCTTCCGGCGATGAAAACTGATGTCGAACGTTAGCTTAAGAATAAACTAAACCCAAGTGTTTTATTTTTAATACTTAGGTTAGCTGCAACCTAATTCAGCTCTGCTGTTATTTTGGTGCAGCAGCAGTTAAATACATCAAAGTAGGTCTTTATTTATCATTCATAATAAAAACTTAATTTGATTTCACACAAATATTCTCGCACTAATTTTTTCTTATCATTTTATCTTAATTTTTAGAACTTGTGTTATTTTTTGCTGTGTTATCAAACCATAATTTCTTCTTTTCTTTCTTAACTAATATATGGGCGTTAAGATGCACGTGTGTGGGATGTGAACATGTGGATGTAAATAAAAAACAAAAGAGTCACCTGTATCTTTGATAAAGAGTTCCCAAAAGGATTTAAATGTTATGCCTTCATTACACATCTTCATAAATTTTATTTGATGGAAATACGAAACAGCCACGTCTCGAGGATCACGAGCCATATATACTACTTTGCACGCTTCCAATAGCTTGGATGGGAGTAAGGACATTGGGAGATGTGACTTAAAGGATCTTGGAGAAGGTATCAAATCTATTTCTTTTGTAGTTTGCAAATATAGAATGTCGATTGCTTGTAGTGAATCTTTTGACAATGTAGATATCTTATCTGGAGAGAAGAACATTTCATTCCTGTAAAGAGAGGCAGTTTTTTGCAGCAGATATTAATAAATTTTGTGCTTTGTTTTCAATCTTTTGATAAAACGTATTTTTTTTCAAACTAGTCGCTCTACAGTTTCGTGGAAAATTAATTTTGCCTTTGAATCAGTGGTACGAGTAAAACACAGGTTTCTGTCGCCTGGTAGTTTTTTACATTTCAATCGAAAGTATTAAGTATGAAGTATTGTAATAATATTATAACACAAGCTGTTCCCCGCGAATTGGCCTGCGTGTAATTTAGGTTTTTAATTTGTTTCCGCGCGGAACCCTAATTCTTTTCTTAGATAAAAGTATCCTTAGTTACTCTTTATAACATCAGCCAGTGAAAATCCCATCGAAATCGGTCCAGCCGTTTTGGAGATTAGCCGGAACAAACAGACAGATAGACAGACAGACAAAAAATTTTAAAATTGTGTTTTTGTTATAAGTACCGTATATCACAGAATACCGGCGTGAAGTAGAAGCTGAGAAGGCCCAATTCCCACCTTCTAAACAACATGGTAGCGGAATTACATCAAAGACTACCCCAGGAGGGTACCAGCACCCCTGGAGAATCCCTCGCTGAGCATCCATGACCATGTTATTCCACTCCTGAGCGTGGGTGCTCAGGCTGCCCCGCGTATTCTGGGGGAGGGGGGGGGGGTTGTCAAAATTCCGCTCAAAAACATAACTGCTCGGGGCAATCTGAGCAACAACACCAAGGTGATCTCTGCCACGCTATCCGTGAATTTTTGCAACATCAGGGGACTGCACTCGAACCTAAACGCCGCCCACTACCATCTCGATACGAGGAAGCCGGCCTTGCTCTTTCTGACCGAGACGCAGTTGTCCTCTCCGGCCGATACTTCGTATCTCTCCTACCCGGGGTACAAATTGGAGCACTCCTTTGTGCTTCGGGCTGGAGTTTGCGTATACGTCAGAGAGGACATCTTTTCTCGACGCCTCGGCAGTCTTGAAGGTTCGGACCTGTCCATCCTTTGGCTACGCGTAGACAGCGACGACCATCCGCGCGTCTACGGGTGCTTCTATAGGTCCCATAGTGGTAATGTCGAAACAGACCGACTCATCGACCACGTCCAAATGGCTGCAGATTTCTTGCTACAACAGATCCCATCCGCAGAAATCGTGATCCTTGGCGATTTTAACGCCCACCACGCCGAATGGCTCAGTTCACGTTTAACTGATCATGCGGGGAGATCTGTTTATGACTTTGCTTTGGCATATGGTCTAACATAACTGGTTACTTCGCGTACGCGGATTCGAGATGTGCAGGATCATACACCTCCCCTGTTAGACCTTCTGCTGACCTCTCATCCGGACGGGTATCAGGTTTCCGTCGATGCCCCTCTCGAATCTTTGGACCATTGTCTGATCTGGAGTATGGTGCCACTCACGCTCCCCTCGCGGTTGCGTTCTGCAGGTTACCGCCCGTGTTTGGCATTACAGGTCGCCGGATTGGGACGGAATGCGGTCTTTCTCTGCATCCTACACATAGGAGCGGGTTTGCTTCTCGCCGGATGATCCCAGCGCTGTTGCTGACTCTGTCACTGATGTCGTGCTGCAGGGAATGGAACTATTTATTCCATCATCTGTGGTACCCATCGGAGGCAGATCTCAGCTTTGGTTTGGTCGCTCCTGTTAGACTGCTTTACGCAGTAAGCAGGAGTGTTATTAAGCCTGGGCCGCGGGTTCGGCGACTCGGGATGTAAACACCAGCATACTTAAAAAGAAGTATAACGTCGCCTTCAGGTCCTTCAAAAGAATTATTGCCAAGGCAAAGTTAGAGCACATAGGCAGAATTGGTGAGAAACTAGTTCGCCTTCCTTCGGGAACACGTGGATTCTGGTCTCTCGCCAAGGATGTCCAATTAAATTTATGTAAGCCATTACTACCATCTCTGCACAGGGAGGACGACACATTGGCCCAAGCCGCAAAAGACAAAGCCGAACATTTAGGCTCCCTTTTTGCGTTCAACTCGACTCTTGATGACGGGGGGAAAACACCACCGACCATCCCGCGGTAAGAGTGCTCCATGCCGGATGTGCGGTTCTCAAAGCGCTCGATTCGCAAAGCACTCCTCTCCCTGTACATCCACAAGTCGAGTGGGCCTGGCGGAATCCCCTCAATTGTGCTGAGAACGTGTGCTCCGGAGTTGGCACCGGTCCTAACGCGTCTTTTCCGGTACTCCTACTCCCTAGGCGTAGTCCTGAAATCATGGAAGACAGCTTTTGTCCACCCGATCCCTAAAGTAGGCGACCGCTCAGACCCATCCAACTATAGGCCTAAGGCCATCACCTCCTTGTTCTCCAAAATAATGGAATCCTTTATTAACTGCCAGCTCATGCGGTACCTTGAGGATCACCAGCTGATTAGTGACCGCCAATATGGTTTTCGTCGGGGTTGACCAGCTGATGACCTTCTGGTCTACCTGACTCATAGATGGGCGGAGGCAGTAGAGTCCAAGTGGGAGGCGTTGGCCGTTAATATGGACATTGCGAAGGCCTTCGATCGGGTTTGGCACAAAGCGCTTCTTTCGAAGCTGCCTTCTTATGGGCTTCCCGAGAAATTGTGCAATTGGATCACCAGCTTCCTTGCAGACCGGAGAATCAAGGTCGTTGTAGACGGTGCATGCTCCGACTACAAGCCTATTAACGCTGGTGTTCCACAAGGCTATGTACTATCACCAACGCTGTTTCTTCTGCATATCAATGATATGTTGCTAACTGGTAACATTCATTGCTATGCGGATGACAGCACTGGTGATGCTCTAAACACCGGCCGTGCCAATATTTCTCGGGAAAACGTCGCCGAGTACCGGAACAAATTTGTGTCTGAAGTCGAGTCTTTGCTGAACAAAGTCTTGAATTGGGGGAGACTAAATCTAGTCCAGTTTAATCCATAGAAGACACAAGTTTGCGCGTTTACCGCTAAAAATAACCCCTTTGTCGTATCTCCTCAGTTTCAAGGCACTCCTCTTCTTGCCTCAGCAAGTATTGGAATCCTCGGAGTCGACATATCGAGTGACGTGCAGTTTCGTGGGAGAAGGCCAAATTGGCCTCTAAAAAGCTTGGCTGGCTCAGCAGAGCGGGACAGTATTTTATGCCGGCACACCGCCTGCAATTTTTTTCGCATTTTCTTTCGCATTTACCACGGAGAGTACTCTGAGGAATTGTTCGGATTAATCCCAGCCGTCAAATTTCACGAACGCACATCGTGGCAGAACTCCCGATACCATCCACACCATCTGGATGATTGGCGGTCCACCACTGTGAGAGTTAGAAGACGTTTTTTTTCTCGCACAACTTCCTTGTGGAATCGATTACCATCAGCGATTTTTCCGGACCGATATGACTTAGGGACCTTCAAAAAAGAGCTTACTCCTTTTCAAAAGGATGGCAACGCATCTGCAATTCCCCTGGTTCCTCTGGTGTTGCAGTTATTCATGGGCGGCGGTAGTCACTTACCATCAGGTGAGCCGCATGCTCGTTTGCCTCCTCTCCTATAAAAATATACTGTCATATGCATTTAGTGAAAAGCTGTTATTGTGACATTATTAACAGACACTCCTATTATATTAATTTGTATTTGTATAGATAGATTATAATATTCTATCAAAATATTCACTAGATGGAGTGACGACCTGGTTTCTGCAGGAAATCGATGGATGCAGGTGGCTCAGGACTGTGTTGTATTCCTTTGGGGAAGGCCTATGTTTAGCAGTGGACTTGTGAAAGGCTGTAAAGATGGTGATGATGATGATGATGATGATTCACTATGAGTTATTTCTTTAGAGATTTTCGCTTGTTTCATTAAAGGTACAAACAGAGCTAAGAAATCGGCGTTGCGTCCACTTGTCTCCTTGCTCAGTGAAGTGAGAATGAAGAGAGTAGCACTGGAGAAATTTGTAAAAGGGGTATTTGCCATAGTTGCCACGCTTATCATTCGGATTAGCAATCGCAATTTTTGTTATCAGGAAGATGCTGCTCCCCATCTCCTGTTTGATATTCTCTGTGTTGCCCTACTTTCCTACTTGGGGTAGTGTATCCTCTTACGCCGCCACTACACGGCGATATGTGCTAATAGCATATATAAGTGTTAATAGGCGATATAAGTGTTAATAGGCGATATAAGTAAAATATAACTGTTTAAAAAATTAACAATCTTTTTCATGATACTTATATTTCAATTAGGTGCCTTTTGCACCTGCCAACATTTATCGTCGTCCGGAAGGCTGGCAAAGAATGACACGTGTGCTTACACAAGTAAAAATGACAAACGAGCACACAGTTCCACTGATGGTAAGTGGATGCTGTAGGAAGAATCAAAGTGCAGACGAGTTACATGCATTTTCACTCCTGAGGACTAAGATGGAATGCTGTATTAGCTCTTTACACGCCTATGAAACTTAACACAGAAGCATTATGTAGTTATTTACGCTGGTGTTCTGAGAGCCATGTTGCATGCATAGTATACAGTTGCAGCGGGATGTGGCCTCCCACGTATCTCGTAAATAAATCCAAGTGTATATAATGTCATATACATATATGCATGCTACTGTTCTAGTAGTTGGTGGCGGGGCAGCTGTTCATTTGGTCCCGGGTTCTTATATCGAGCCAATAGTTCTTGGGGATTTTCTGACAAGACATTTTCAGTAGCAGTGCGAAGTCAGGAAGTTGGCTATGATTACCCCCGCGAATAGGAAACGTGTAAAACCGTAGGTCCATTACCACTCTCCGGTATTGACGGATTAGGGTCCTAGTGAATTACGAGCCTAAGGGACTAGAGCGTACAACTGAGTTTGCGGACAAATTCGTGCCCTATAATCCTGTCCTGTGCAGATGACTGGCTCTGTTGAGATTAACTGCCGTGACCGAAATTCAGTCTGGAGGATATACATACCTAAAAACACTGAGTTCGCAGTTCGCATATTATAATAACTTTGTTTTGTTATGCTTTATTTTAAAGAGGACATTTGAGTTTTATACATTAGGAAATAAATTTTAATTGTCAACCTTAAATTTTTGCATATAACCAGCATTACTAAACCTTTTCCTTCTAATATCGTAGATTTTACACTTACTCTAAGAATGCATATCTTTCAGTAAGCCTCTTTGAATCAGCGCTATCGAAATCTAAGTCATTGGCGATCAACCACACCAGCTCTTGCATCCATGTTGTTCCTGCAGATGTAAAAACATAGTTTTAATAAAGTGACAACTTGACATATACATATGTAAATGAGGAACAAAAGGTCGATCGTGAGAAAGACAGGTTCTCGAGCGAACGCCTCGCATCGATGTAGAGCGATAATATTTTAGAGCAGCCCCCCACTAGATGGAGTGATGACCTGCTTATCTTGTAAGGGATGCAAGGAATGCATGGGATGCAAGTGGCTTAGTACCGTGCTTTGTGGCATTCCTTTGGGGGAGGTCTGTGTTCAGCAGTGATCTGTGATGAACTGATGTTATGATGATCATGATGAAAGACAAAAGTGTTAGAGGGCATTAGCTTTAATGACGCTCACGTTGAGATAATTCAATGGCACTGCGAAGAGATGTTACATCTCTTTGTATTTTCTTTCGCATTTGCCACGGGGAGTACTCAAAGGAGTTGTTGGAATTGATTCCAGCCGCCAAGTTCCATTATCGCACATCACAACAAAATGTTCGATACTCTCCACACCAATCTCGAATCTTGGCAACCCACCACAATGCAATTTACCAGAAGTTTTCTTCTTCGTAGGATTTCGTTGTGGAATCGGTTGTCAAGAAAAGAGCTTGTTACGGCGGCAGTAGTTAAATACCATCAGGTGAGCCGTTTGCCTTCTCTTAAAAAAGAACAGCTTGATGTACGTAAGTGTTCTTACACGACGATTATGGATTTTTAAAAGTATAATTGTCTATTTACCTGATCTTGGAAAAGAAGTAACGAATATATCACTGGATCGTAATTGCATATTGCGTATGTTGGTGAGATAGCTTCGACAGTCGCCAACGAGCATGTAGCCTTTTTTGCCGTATCGCCGACAGCCGCTTGTGTATTGATCTATAAAGACAATAAAGTACAAATATATCTGGGGAGTGTTTTAATAAGATAGAGTCCGCATATCAGAATAATACATTTTAGGCCTAATTTCGAACACGGTGTCAACTTTTGAAAAATGAACGCTATCGCCTTCGCAGTAGCTTGACAATGTCTCATATATTCGTAACATTAGTTGTAACCTGCCATCAGGGCGGTGCGCATAGGCGTGTGCGATAGAAAATAGAGTTTTCAATCAAAACAGAACCGGATCCGAAAAATACAATATTGTTTTTGTACAAATAATTCGGTTCCGTCTACCCTGTCGTTTATATGAGGAAGACAGAAATACAGATTTTAAAACAAGGGAATAATCGAGAGAAACCATTTCGCAATTGTTGGCTCCAGCTGACTTTGAAGCCAAGACTCGTGACATAACAATCAGGTACCCTCATCACTGTTGGCAAAGGTAGCATGTCGTGCTCGTAATTATTTAATCCTTTAGCTACCACGGCCGCATAACTGCATAAAATTAGACTTAACTTAACTGTGTAGCAACTAACAGACCTATTATTAGCCATTCCCTATACAACTTTCGTAAACGACACTTTTGGGCTATATAACTAGATGGGTCAAATTCATGCTCAAAATGTCTCGCCAGCTCTCCGACTATAGTCGGTGTTGTAAGCATATATCGTCAGTTATGTAAGGCGGGGGTTGCAGTTATGGTCTAAATGGTGGCAAATTTTACGGGGGAGCATTTTGGAGAAAATTCAAATAATGCTGTTAAAATATAAGGTAATTGAAAATTTGGTGTTACCATATACATTTAGTGAACAAGCACAAGTTAGTTATGTCAGTTACTTGGCTTTTACAACAAACTCCCAGAAAATAGGCAGGCCTTATAAAGTGTTTTAAGAATTTTATTAGGCTAAAATTGTTAAGTAAGGGTATAATAATACTACTAAAGAATATATGATTGATAATAACCCCTGGAAATAAGGTGATCACTACCATGCCGTTTCTAAATGTGTTCATACTATTTGCATAAAATAATATATTGAAAATTAATTTTATTTAAAAAAAAAGTTACTCTGGGTTTCTTACTGTTTCTTCCTAGGACAGAGATTTTTCCGAACCGGTGGTAAAAGTAAAAAAAAATACTTTCAATAAGAATTACATATAATCTATATTGAATAAAAATGATTCTATTCTATTTCATGTCAATATTGTGAACATCGTAATATTCGTAATAACATAATATTTAGAATCTGATAGATTTTAAATATAATGTTTTATTGATTTTTAAATCTATAAAAAATACTAGCTGACCAGGTAGACGTTGTTCTGCCCTTTTCGACGACCCTTCATATTATAAAAAATCCTTAAATTCGTAATAAAAAATATTGAGTGTCACTTATCAGGATAAAAACTATCCTATCTCTCAAGTTGGACCAAACTGCACAGAGTGTGCAAAATTTCATTGAAATCACTTCAGTAGTTTAGCAGTACATCGCGGACAAACAACGTGACACGTAATTTTTGTATAATATAAATAAAATTGATGTGCCTGTCTGTTATATTGAGACCACTGCCTAAATAATTCCACATTAAAAGATCCTATCTTAGGGAAGCCGGGACGATTTGCTAGCGAAATATATAAAAATATAAGAATTTCTATGTTGCAGAAGTGAATGACATGATATAGTCGGGAACGATCGAGAGCGCCTCGAATTGTCGACGACCATGTTCTTTTCTGATCGGCTTTATCCATTGATCTTGTGAAGACAGATTGCCTCTCTCTGCATCTTCTATCATATACCACAGCATGTATTTCATATCACTGGAATGGATCATCTGGACTGATCCATTCCACGAACAAACTTCAAAATTCCACCCACATGGATGGTTGGCAGTCCACCACCATGCGTTTTAGGAATTTACTGTCACGCATGATCACACTGTGCAATTTACTGTCACCAGAACAGATACGATTAGTGATCTTTAAAAAAAAAGAGCCCAATCATTACTAAAAGTAACGCTATTGTAACGCTATTGCAACTCCTCTGATGTTGCAGATGAGCATAGGCGGTAGCAAATAACAAACGAATATAGACCCGATCTTCAGAAGAGCCGTATCCTCGTTTGTCTTTTCTATATATCTATAATATAAATATGTTTATATTTTGTTTAGTAAATATAAATTTATACAATAAAATAAAACAATTATGTAACAAATACGAATAATAATTTAACGGTGTCATGTATAGGTTGGCTCTTACCGTTATAAACATTTTTAATTTGTTGTTGTTCTTCGTTGTCTAAATCTTTGGATACTAAAGCAAAATCTTCACCCATTTTGGCTATTCACTTTGTAAGACAATCAGAAATAAGTATATTATGTACAACGTTTTATTCGTAATAAGCTTGAACTTATAATTAACTGATATGGTTTCAATGCCGAATGATATTCGATTCTTAAATGTAAATTTTTAAAACAGGTATAGAATTTTTGATTGTCTTTCAGGGTCGTTATTTTGATAATAAACCTGTTAATCGAAAAGTCTGCTTCATTATGTAGATATTTGCAATTTAGGCCGTGAGTGGAAAAGGGTATATATATATAAGAGACGAATCTTTAGATACGATGTCTATATATTACAACTAACATGCTTACCGCAGAGACAATTCTACAGAACCAGCGCCGATTAGTGTTAATTATGGGCTTGGAAAAGCAGGATAAAGAAATAACTCTTTCTAAATAGTAGCACTACATGACTGCTGGTTGGGGGTTTGACATCTAAAAATCTTAAGCCCACAACTACTAGTGGTTGCAGTCGATGCTCTCCAACAGTGAATGAATGATCAGTATCCACTTACCACCAAGTGGACTGTGTGCTCGTTTATCACCCTTAAGGCCTTAACAGTGGTTGAAATGCCTAAATCTTGGATATTTAAGTAAAAAAATCTCAATAACTGTTCATTTAATCCACAAAGAAAAAATACACGGTAACAAAAGAGGATTTGGTAAATGTTTTTAATTGAACAAAATTGTATTTTTGTCAACCCCTTATTAGAAAAAAAATCCCCAAAGAGTACCTATCTTTGTCATATTTTGCAAAATTTCTCCAAAACGGTACAAGCTTTTTAAATAGTTCTTACACTAAAAAAAAGGCCTTAAAAATATTAATATTTTTAATTGAGAGTTTTATTTTTATTCCCCGTTTTATAAGAGAAAATATCATTTTTCCCTGAAATTGAATATATTTACGCGAGCGCGCATGCTCTGTCGCCCTGTCAGCCTGTCACAGTCCGTTTTCGGACATTGTCGAGGTTGGACCGCGCTTCGGTGTCGGGGCGACTTTATTCAATTATATATTAATTTTTTAAAAGTTTATACTCAATTATAAATGTTTTTTATGACTAGAAATACTTAATTTAGTTAATATCTGTACACTGGTAACTGTAAATATTATTTTCTAAATAAATTTATTTTTAAAGTGCCCAAAGAAGAAGAAATTTTCGCGGCGACGTTGATTAGTGAAATTGAAAAATGCATTTTTATATAATTTAGATGTGGAACGACCAACATGCTCTCGTTACTTAGATTTCGATAGTTTTTATTACCTATGTAATTTTATTGATGCATATTTTTATTAATTAGTTGATACTGAATTTTATAATTATGTATTACAATAAAACGCTGTTTTTATGAGTATGACTTTATAAAATATTATTCGAGGGGAATATAGATACAGATACTTACATTTAGGTACACTGTTCTCAAATTAAATCAAACAATTTAAATAAATAAAAAAATGGTGCTTCCCTAAGTATAAATAACTAAATAGACATTCTTGGGTTTTGGTTTTTTTTTATGTTAGACAAACTATCATCTAAAAAATGTAAAAATTTTAAATTGGAGAGGGGTTTCTCTACGTGATAAAGTTAGAAATGAAGATATTCGCAGTAGAACCAGAGTAACTGACATAGCCCAACGGAATTTTACAGTGAAATGGCAAAGGGATTTCCGGCAGCTTTTGCTGTCGCACGGATGGGCCGGCTCGAACCGGGGTGGTACCACGACCTCACAGAAAACCAGCGTGAAGTAGAGGTTTACCTCTGCGTTTCGCTTGGTGAGTGCAGGTGGCCGGAGGCCCTTTTTACTGGAAATGAGGCAATCCATCTTAGTCCTCACGGGTGACAACGCATCTACATTTTGACTTGTAATAGAGGATAGATGTAGATGTCTATGGGCCGCAGCAACCACTTACCATCAGGTGGACTGTGTGCTCGTTTGTCACCCTTATCATATAAAAAAAAAAAATGTAACTTGGAAAATATATAAAAAATAGGAAGAAAGGTTCTCGAGTGGCAACCTCGTACAGGTAAGCGAAGTAGTACTCAACCTTTATTCCTCTTCACGTATTCTCATACGCTTTTCTTCACACACACACACACACACACACACACACACACACACACAACACACACACACACACACACACACACACACACACACACACACAACACACACACACACACACACACACACACACACACACACACACACATACACAAATAGGTCGCAAATAATACTTACCTAGTACTATTAGGCAAGACTGAATAGGTTTTTGTTAAGTCAGTGCAATTCACCATCTTAGGCTACATAACCACTTAACGATGGGATTGTAGTTGCTTTGCTACTTGCTGGGTAAAAATAGAAAAAAAAATTACCCTGAGAAAGTTTGCATTTAGATATAATTTTTCTAACTAACCATAAAAATATGATGAGAATATGTATATTAGTATAAAGGTTACCTCACACGAGACAGTAATAATATAATATTATATCTTCCATTATCTACGCATGAAAACTTTTAAAATCTCTGAATCCCGAGGTATGTTCATATTAAGAGGCTGTATAGAGCCACATTGATATGCATGGGGATCGTTTTGTAATTTCACATCGTTATCGAAAAAACATTGTACGTATTTCAGGTGGCGGATTGCAAAACACGATTCCACAAAAATTCACTCAATAGAAAATAATTGCAAAGTTGCTTCTGAAAATACTTAAATGCTATTAAAAACATAACTTGTAAAAAAGCCAAGTCTCGCAAATGAGTTCTTCTACCGTAAAAATTTGTGAGATCCATGTAATACCAAGTCGGTTAATTTATTCAGTCCATAGATTGATACATAGATTGACTTGGCAATCGCATGAAAACACAATATATCTCACAAGTAATATATATTATATTAAATTAGATTGTTTAGTGCGATTGCCAAGTCTATGTATTTATCTATGAATTGAATAAATTAACCGACTTGGTATTACATGGATCTCACAACTTTTTACGGTAGAAGAACTGAGTTGCGAGACTTGGCTTTTTTTATAAGTTATGTTTTTAATGGCATCTCATTTATTTTTGTAGATAGTTATATCTAGGTAGGCTATTTACACCTATTATTCCATTATAAGTACACTGATTTATTCACTGCAAATGTAACTTTGTAATACTATATGTTTATATGGGATTACAAAGTTATTTATGCAGTTGATATATCTCGAAAAGTGGACCGAAATTGTAAAATATTTTAATTTTTCCTTGATTTATATATTAAACAATAATTTTATTCCAAATTTGAAGTTTCTATGTCTGCTAGAAGTGCCTCAGAGTTTTGATGATCGGTCAGTCAGTGAGTGACAAAATTAAGAAACTTTGACTAGTTATAATTCTTAAACTACTGGTTCAAATTTAATAAAATTTGGAATATGCCGAGTTTATACAATGCCTACTTGTTTAGTAAAAAGGCTCAGGCTTCTAGTTTTATCCATAACGAAGTTATAGGGTTTCAGAAATGGCCTGAACTGCTTCGAGAAAGGGATGGTACGGCCGTCCCGTTTTTTTGCTCGACTTGGCGGGGGCACTACCGGACCTCCAGATTTTCAACGTCAATTTTTTCTTACGTCGTAGAGCCATGCTGCAGCTATATTAGTAGTAGGTATAGTTGTAGCACGAATGGGTCGGCTCGACCGGGGAAGGACCACGCTCTCACGGCATACCATGTAAAATAGCAGTTTAACCCTGCTGTGTTTGGTATGGTGAGTGTAGAGAACCGGAGAACCTTTTTACTGGAAACGAGGCATTACAACTTAGTTCTCACGGGTGACAACGCATCTACATTTTGATACGTAATCGAGAATAGATGTAGATGTCTATGGGCCGTAGCAACCACTTACCATCAGGTGGACTGTGTGCTCGTTTGTCACCCTTATTCTATTAAAAAAAACTTTCAGAGAGTTCAGTAAAATAATGTTAAGTATTGTAAGCACTCCTACAATTATATATCTCATGTTAATAAAGCTATTGGGCTATTTTGATTTTTAACAAAGTGATTTTACTTTATAGGTTAAATAATTTATTTACCCTTCTATATCAAGAACCGTTTTTCTGTCACTCCTATTGAATTTAACAGTGCTTGCTGAAATTTAGCATCTTTAGATGAATAAGAATCGCGCGCTTTTCGCGCAAGAATTTTTACTTTCATGCCGAAGACTACCTTGTTTTATTTTATTACGGTCAAATAATATTTAGTTGGTTATAAAGCAAGTATTTACAAATATTTTCATTGTTTTGTTATTCTATTGTTTACAGTTATTATCACGTCTTAGCTTTACACCAAGAATTACATTAGAAATTCTTGATCGGATGCGATGTAACGCGCATACTTTATTTTCATCGAGAACTATAATATATATATATATCAAGTCAGTGTTTTACATTTAAAGATCAGTTATAAAGAGCCAAAATTCTTATTTTCATTTTGATTAATTTAATTCGAGAATACAATAAATGTGAAAGGGCTTTTATCTGCAATAATAATTTACATCAAAAATAACATAGAGTTATAAAAGTCATATACACGGTCAATCATACTAAAGATTATCAAATGTACTACAAAATATTTAAAAGACTATTTCCAGTATAATGACCCGAATATCATCAATAATGTTTGACTGGCACACATAAAAGTTATATCACATGGCTAAATGATTGACTATTATATTATGATAAGGTCATGCTTTTCTATAAAAAGTTGCAAGAATTTTTAAATTACGGCACCTATTGGTTTGTTTTACTTTTCACTTAATTAGTGAAAAACAAGATGGACTGATCTAAAAGTTTACTTTCTTGTGTAAAAAGTGCTATTTAGAATTTTATGCAAATGATAATTAAAGTTTCTATGTAAATAAGTGTAACATAGCGGGTATTATATTTAAAGGTAGCGGCCATCCATATTTGCAAAGCCAGCATCATTTTCTGTACAGAAACCGGTAAAGTGTTGCTCAAGGCACTATAAACAAAGCAGCTGATAAAATATTATACTCATAACTATTAACCAACCACTGTTTAAAAAAATTAAAAACTGTTTCTGCAAATGGTCTTATATATAATAATAACTATTCCGCCGTGTTAGGTGCACACTAATAATAGCTCCATTAGAAAAAAAGAGGTAAAGTTTTGTTTTAGAAATGCGCTATCAATATTGTTTTGTCTGCAATTGAGCATAAAATAAAAAATAACTTCAGCCAAAGAGCATAACTGGCATTATACTCAGGACCATCAATTGGTATGGAAAAATAATTTTAACAGGTTTAAAAAATCAATCAAAATTCAAAAAAAAACATAAATATTAAAATCAAAAAATTAATATATGTATGTCTATACATACATATAATGATTTATGGCCGCTTAGTAACTGACGGTGACTCAGTATAACATCCTACAGTCACGCCGAAACTAAGAGGAGAGAATCACTTTAGAAAAGGTAATAATTTATTGCGGATATTTTGTGATAAAATTAAAAAAATTACAAACTTATCCAAGTTTATCTAACTTAGTCTAACTTATCCTTTTGCGTTAGAAAAAAAATAGTCAGATGGCGTCAGTTTTTAAGAAGATATAACAAAAAAAAAATAAAAAAAAATCAAAAAGTTCAGTATTTAATTGATTATATACCGCTGACACTTAATCACGCTTTTCGAAACCACGCCAGTTGTAAACAATACTTGTGTAAAAAGACAAAATCTTCTTTTTAAATTTCCGCCGAGTTTTAAGTAGAAAGCCAAATAGGTCATGTGTCAATTTTAATTAAATATATTTTATATGAAGTGATCTTGACTACGATTCATCAAATAACCATTGGTAAACATTAAAACAGGAATTTTACAATTGTGTTTACAAGAAACATTATTAGTTGTACCTAGCAGCTTGTTCATTATTTTTATTATAAATACCTATAAATGTATACATTATTAATAAATAGTTCCCATAATATTTTGAATTATTTTTTATTTTGCCCTATCTGCAATGTTCTACGCTCTATAGAAAATGTGGCGTATGATATGATTGACAATCTTTCGAACGTTTTATCTAGGTACAAAGATGTTTTACGTTTTCGTCGCCTCCACGTGATATTTTTGTCAGCATAAGGTACCCTTCTGTATCTAATATAATATAAATATAATATAATATAATAATAATATAAATAATATAAATATTGCTACAAAGTAATGTAAAAGGCTATACAAGTCGCTCTACTGGGCACAGAACTCTTTTTTTATTTCTGAGAGGGTTTTAAGGCAAGGAAATGCCCGCCGAACTGCCCCAATGCGTGTTGACGAAATTCGCAATTACAAATTGCATTCGTGCTGTCGAGGATCAAACCCGGGAAAAATTTACAGCGAACCCTTTGACCCAGATCTACTAATACGATACAAATAAATACGATTTAACATATATAATAAAAAAAACTCTTACGTACTTGAAACTTGAACACTTGATAGCTCGTGACGCCTACCGGACAGAGCTACAGCACAATGTAATTGAAGATGCGTAACTACAACATAATTCTCAGTGATGCGCAAGCATAACGGGCAGTATGTCACTTTTATATTTGTCATCTCTGCAGTCTATTAATCTTTGCACTTTTATAAGTAATACAGAACGTAGTTGCTAGACGGTTTTGACGTTGGCTAAAATCTCTGCGATAGCCGTTTCGTCAAGGTCATTCAGAGTAGTTAAAGCCTTAAAGTAAATCAAAATAAGTAAAATCCTGGGCTTAATTTGTGTTGCTAATTTTATGTACAACTAGCTGTTCCCAGCGACTTCGTCCACGTGGAATTTATTACGATTGGATTTCATGGGTTATATTTTTTCGCGCGGAACCCTGTTATTTCTCTAAATTTTTTTTTATAATATCAGTTATCTGTCAGTGAAAGTCCGATCAAAATTGGTGCAGCCATTTTGCCGATTAGCCGGAACAAACAGGCAGACAGACAGATAGCCAGACAGACGGACAGATAGACAGACAACAATTTTAAAAATTATTTCTTTGTTATAAGTACCGTTGTAGTGTTATGCTACTTACTTATCATTTTACATTAATTTAAATCCATTTTTCCATTCTGTTTCAATTCTCTGCATTCACTTCAAATCGGGATATTTTACATCACCTTTATTTCCATAGGATCCTGTAACGATTTCAAACCATAAGAACACAATCACAAATCATTTCTACTTCGTATTTCCACATTATCAGCACTTTTAAATTGGTGTCAATGAAGTCTACCTTTTTTTGATCTTTTAGTTAGTTTTCCGTAACTCTACAATTTCGGGCTTTGTGTGGGTAGTTGCGCTACCTTTTTTCCTATTTCAATAATATCTCCTTTTCCACTTAAATCTTTCCATTTTCTTATAACAAGCCTAAAACTAAAATTTGACATGTTCTGTTACTGATGTTTATTTGGTCTCCATGGAAATTATATTCAAATTTGTTACCGGTCTGTAGTTTCTATTTCGATAATTCCACATAAATACTTTTTCCTCTTGACCATTTACAAAAAATTTGCGTTTAATTTAAATAATTTTTCCGTTCTCTCTAGAAAGATATAAAAGCCGAACAATCGGTGAAGAAATTCAGTCTTGCTTCAGTTCTCGTATCGGAAGCATCTTCTAAAGGCCTTATCCCGGGGCCGCTCAGCCCCGGGATCCTGCAAGCCTCTATCCTGCCTGAAGCCACTGGACTCTACGATCCGTTGCTCTGCCTGAAGTCGCCGGATCCTACAAAACGTTGCTCTGCCTGAAGTCGCCGAGATCCCACAAGTCTCTACTCTACCTGGAGTCGCCGGAACCTACAAACCTCTGTTCCGCCCGAAATCACCGGAACCTACAAACCTCTGTCCCGCCTGCAGTCACCGGATCCTGCAGGCCACTGCGCTGTCTGAAGTCGCTGAGGATCCTGCAAGCTCCTGTCTGGGCTGAAGTCGCCGATCCTGCAATCGCCGCATTCACCTGAGGTCGTCGCCTAGAGACGCCCACGCCTACCCACCTACGCCGTGCGTGCTCGTTCCAGGCGCTGAGAGCACGCTTGGGATCTTCGGACTCAGCTACGACATAAATCTTTTTTTTATTACCTTTTTTTTATATATAATTTGTAAATCACATCATCCATCATCTTCATATTTCATTTTTTTTATAAAATTGTAAATACTCTTTTAAAAACTTAAATATATTATTGTCTTGGTCTATTTGGTTGTTTTGCTGATCGTAGGTTAGGTTTTCCTTCTCTTTTAATTGTCGCTTCACGACAGTTTGGCACCCAACGTAAAAGTCCTCTTTCTCTCTTAATTCTTCACCTTTACTGCGCCTTGTCTAGTTCCTTTTGATTTAATTGCTTTCCCTTTTGTTCTTAACTTACTATTCATCATTCATTTACACATCCTTTTCATACCTTCAAAATTCTAAAACAAAACTTCTTCTAGTTTTTCAACTTATTTGGATTATATGTAGGCCTACAAATAACACTTCATTTACATTCATCACTCTAAGTTACATTCTTCACTATAATATTTTTTATTCTAGATAACTTAGAGGTACGATTTTTAATAATATTTTTATTTCTTAAACTTAACTTTACACGTAATTATAACAATGAAAAGGGTTATTAAGTACGAATTCCTTAACAAGGCCGAACTTGAATACGAAGTGAAGATTAGATGTGAGGAACCAGCTAATACTGTTTTGCTTCTAAAAAAACAAGTTTTACGTTTAGTTGCGAATTCTCACCCTGAAGATATTCTGACTTCTCCAATTCCGATCGAGGATGACTTGTCTCAAATTGATTCTACATTGACCTATCTGGACTGTAAAATTAAAAAAATTTTACAAGGTGAAACCAAATATTTACGACTAATAGAAACTTTTATTAACCATGTTTTTTACAGATTAGAGCGAATAGATACTGACTTATATCCAGACTTTAAAGCTAATTTCGAGACTTTGAAGATGAAATATGACGCTATGGCTAAACAATTCGAATCCTTGACTCCACCTTCAACTGAAAATGACGTTCCATCACTTGACCCTCCTGATGACCCGACTGTTACGGTTGACCCGACTGTCACGGAACTCCCCCTTGTTTCTCAAACTTCTATTCAGGTCCATACCCCGTATCCTCCACCACCACCTCAATCTTTTTCTCCATCCAACGTCTTCAAAGATCTGAAAAGACACACCTTCAATGGTAAAAGCTGTCCAAGATCCTTTCTTCAAAAACTGGAAGAATACTGTATAGCTCGTGGCTTGTCCAAAGACTTGTTGATTTCACAAGCGTTTGAAATTTTCACTGACAATGCTCTTCATTGGTTCAGATTTAAATATAATCAGAATCCAAACTTAACGTGGAACGAACTTTCTTCATTATTAATCAAAGACTTTGGTGGTTTTTAATATGATCACAAACTTTTAGAAGCGATTAGGAATCGAACTCAAGGTCGAGATGAACCTATTGTCATCTATATTTCCATCATGTCTGGAATGTTTTCTCGTCTTTCGAAGAAACTTTCTGAAACAGAACAATTGGAGATTATTTTGAGGAATATTCGCCCATGTTATTCTGTCTTCGTAGCTCTAAAAGACATTGACTCTATCGACTCTCTTTTGGCTACTTGCCAAAACTATGAAAAATTCCTAGACAGAGACAAACAATTTAAAGAACCAAATGTACAACAAAGTCCTCTTATTTCTGAATTCAACTACAAGCATTCCACTTCAAGTTCAGTTGACTCTTCAAATTCTTCTAATAACTCAAGACCTTCTCCTCCCCTCATGAATAAATTCACTTCATCCTACAAATACCCTTCTAGGCAAGTTAATAGTCTCTCTCAAACCAAAGCTCCTCAAGAAAGCTCCTTTTGTGTTCGCTGTCGTAAACAAGGTCATTCTTTAAACACCTGTACTCAACCACGATTCGTGATTTGTTTCAAATGTGGTCTTAAAGGTTTTAAAACTGCAGATTGTCCTACTTGTTCTCCCAAACCTAATACTAGTTCAAAAAACTAACTACTGACTTGAAAAGTAACTTAAACTTTGATAACGACGATTGGACTAATTGGATTAAAACAATTCAAAACTTCTTTTCTTGTTACAAAATCTCTTCTACACTCTACTCCAAGGAACAAGACCTTAATCGTCCATTCGTTAATGTCAAAATTTATAACTTAACTTTATCTGGTTTACTAGATTCTGGCAGTTCAGTAACTATTCTGGGTAATAATTCTCATTTGGAAATTCTTAAACTGGGCTGCAAACTTTTCAAGTCAGATCTTATTACTGTCTCTACTGCTAATAATCAAAAAATTAATTCCTTGGGTTATTTTGACTTACCTGTTCATTTTAATAATCAAACTCATTTAATTAAAGCTTATGTTTTCCCTGAAATATTTCCTTCGCTAATATTAGGTATTGACTTTTGGAGAAAATTTAATCTTTTACCTAGTGTTTTATCTTCTCTTAACTTTACAGAATCTAAATGTTCTGCTATCGAAACTAAAGATACTAAAGTTTTACCTTATGAGCATTTAACTCCTAACCAAAAGAACATCGCTAACGACATCATCCAACGCTTCAAAACAATTTCTTTTGAGGAAAAAGGTATCCTGGGAAGCACACATTTAATCACCCACAAGATTGATACTGGTGATTCTCTTCCAATCAAACAAAGATGTTATAGACTGTCTCCTGAAAAACAAAAGGCGTTAATTAATGAAGTTGACAAGATGCTGGGATGGAAGGTCATTGAACAATGCGAAAGTCCTTGGTTATCTCCAGTTCTCATCACTCCGAAGAAGAATGGTGAATGGCGTTTCTGTGTTGACAGCAGGAAGCTTAACTCAATTACACGTCGTGATGCTTATAAGTTGCCACTAATAAGCGAAATTTTGGACAACCTGAAGAATGCCAAATACTTATCAAGCATTGATATTGCAAAAGCATTTTGGGAAATTCCCTTGAATCCTGCGGATAAAGATAAAACTGCCTTTTATGTACCTGGAAGAGGTATGTTTAGATTTAAAGTAATGCCTTTTGGCCTCACCAACTCACCTGCAACTCTACAAAGATTAATGGATATGCTGTTTACTCCTGAATTTGAGAACAAGGTATTTTGCTATCTGGACGACATTGTTATTATTAGTGAGACTTTTGATGAACACATATCGCTTCTCATGAAAGTTCATGAAAAACTATCATATGCCAATCTAGCTATTAACTTTGAGAAGAGTCAATTCTTCAAGAAAGAACTGAAATACCTTGGTTTTCTTGTGGACGAGTATGGTTTACGTGCAGATCCAGATAAAATAAAAGCTATTTTAGAATATCCTGTACCTACTTGCAGAAAAGAAGTACGAAGATTCATAGGCACCTGCAGCTGGTTCAGAAGATTCATTCCAAACTTTAGCACTATTGCCTCTCCACTCAACCAACTAACCTGTTCCGGGAAGAACGCTCCTAAATTTTTATGGAATTCACAAGCTGCAGCTGCTTTCCAGAAACTTAAAGAAGCCTTGGTAACTGCTCCTGTCCTTGCTTGCCCTAACTTCGAACTACCCTTCTCTGTACATTGTGATGCATCAAATTATGGCATAGGAGCAATGCTTACCCAACAACAAGATGATAAAGAAGTCGTGATTGCTTACATGAGTAAAGCACTAAATAAAAATCAACGGAACTACTCAACTACTGAAAGAGAAACATTGGCTGTAATAACTGCATTAGAACATTGGCGATGTTACCTAGACAATGGTAAAGAATTTACAATATATACTGATCATGCTGCGCTTAAATGGTTTCAGAATTTATCAAACCCATCAGGAAGACTGGCTCGCTGGACTTTACGCTTATCATGCTTTAACTTTGTCATAAAACATACAAAAGGAAAGGATAACGTTGTTCCAGATTTATTATCAAGACATAAAAATCAAGAACGTCCTAATACACGAGAAACTTCACCTCAAGGCGTACATCCCATTACGATTGAAGAACCGCCTGATCGTAGACTTGAACACTACAACAAAATTTTTCTCGGATGTTCCAACAATCCAGACGCATATCCCAACTACACTATCAGGGATAACAAACTTTACCGCTGTATCCATTCTCCCGATCGTCTAAACGATGACTTTATTTGGAAAGAAGTTCCACTACCTCAAGATAGACAGGCACTTATTGAAGCTAACCATGGTTCCCCTTCAGAACTCCATCTTGGTATCTTCAAAACATTCAAGAAAATATCATTAAAATACTATTGGCCTGGTATGTTTAAGGACATTGCTGAATTAATCTCGACTTGTGAAACCTGCTTAACCTACAAACACCCTAATCATTCTCCCTATGGTCTTATGGGTAAACCCAAGCTTTGCTCCAGACCTTTTCAAACTATATCCTTAGATCTTATGGGTCCATTGCCAATGACTCGAAGACGAAATCAGTATATTCTAGTGATTAACTGCAATTTTACTAAATATACTATGATTTTTCCCCTTAAACGTGCTACTTCAGCTAATATTATTAATGTTTTGGAAAATTCAGTTTTTCTAGTTCATGGCATTCCTCAAACTATTATAATGGACAACGCTGTTCAATTTCAGTCGCGAGAATTCCACTCATTTTTAAATTCTTATAATGTTCCTTGTATTTTTCACACAGCTTTATATTGTCCTCAGGTTAATCCTACGGAGAAGTTTAATAGCACAATTATTACAGCTCTAGCATCTCTAGTAGGAGACGATCATAGATCCTGGGACAACCATCTTGCTAAGATTCAGTACGCAATGAACAGCGCTACAAATGTAGCTACTGGTTTTACTCCAAATTTTTTAGTCTTTGGTAGGGAAACAATACCTTGTGGTTCCTTCTATACTCCAACTCAGAACCTCGAGGAATTGGTATTTATGCCTCGTGATATTTACGCGTCTAATGCTGGTCTCCTCTCATCTATATTTCACAAAGTTCAAACTAAACTTCACATAGCTCACGCTAAAAATAGCGCTCGCTATGATCTTCGTCGGTCTTTTAAAGAATTCAATGTGGGAGACACTGTTTGGCGTAAAAACCATGTTTTAAGCGATGCCGGCGCATACTTTAATGCTAAACTTGCCCCTAAGTTCATCAAGTGCAAAGTGATAGCTAAACTGTCACCACTAGTCTATGTGCTTGAAGACCCTAATGGAGTTAGAGGCAAGTGGCACATTAAAGATGTAAAATCATAAATTTTCTTAACTTTTATTTACTATTAATTTGTATATATGTATAAATATCACCATCATTTTCACCTTATTATTTTTATTTCTTTTAATTTGTTTGTTTGTTTGATGATCCAGTGTTCTTCAACACATCTTACTTTAGGACCTCGAACTTTCGTTGGTTAATCGTCACTTTTTATTTTTATTTCAGACACATCTCGTTGGTGATGTTGCTGATCTCTGGCTTTGAGCCCTACCGCTCTGGCCGTTCTTAATCTTTATTTAAGTCATAGCGACTAAAGCTTACTTGAGGTATTTCTTTACCTTTATCTTCACTTGGGAGCAGCTGACTACTCCCTTAATTTTTATCTTCACTTAGGAGCGGTTGACAACTCCTTAAATAAGCCTGAATGTCCTTTTGAAAACACACTTCTAAGGGTGGTGTTTCTTCGACTAATTTCTTTTCCCACACAGGAGCGGTTGACTACTCCTTAAATAAGCCTTAATGTCGTTTTGAAAACACACTTTTAGAGTGGTAGTCATTGAATGTGAACTCCACCCTTACCTGAATGCAGATGATGAATGTAAGAGATAGTATATCTGATTTTGACTGGTGATGTCTGTTCCTGCAAAGCTGTGTTTTTATGGTTTATTTTAGAATGTATATATCAAAATTTTTGCTGAGTCAAAAATTTTCCAGGGTCGGGGGGAAAATGTAGTGTTATGCTACTTACTTATCATTTTACATTAATTTAAATCCATTTTTCCATTCTGTTTCAATTCTCTGCATTCACTTCAAATCGGGATATTTTACATCACCTTTATTTCCATAGGATCCTGTAACGATTTCAAACCATAAGAACACAATCACAAATCATTTCTACTTCGTATTTCCACATTATCAGCACTTTTAAATTGGTGTCAATGAAGTCTACCTTTTTTCGATCTTTTAGTTAGTTTTCCGTAACTCTACAATTTCGGGCTTTGTGTGGGTAGTTGCGCTACCTTTTTTCCTATTTCAATAATATCTCCTTTTCCACTTAAATCTTTCCATTTTCTTATAACAAGCCTAAAACTAAAATTTGACATGTTCTGTTACTGATGTTTATTTGGTCTCCATGGAAATTATATTCAAATTTGTTACCGGTCTGTAGTTTCTATTTCGATAATTCCACATAAATACTTTTTCCTCTTGACCATTTACAAAAAAATTGCGTTTAATTTAAATAATTTTTCC
Organism: Parnassius glacialis; assembly: GCA_033319125.1. Taxonomy (NCBI): domain Eukaryota; kingdom Metazoa; phylum Arthropoda; class Insecta; order Lepidoptera; family Papilionidae; genus Parnassius; species Parnassius glacialis. The sequence goes on from JAVANC010000016.1 coordinate 40,369,621, forward strand.
GTTCTCTCTAGAAAGATATAAAAGCCGAACAATCGGTGAAGAAATTCAGTCTTGCTTCAGTTCTCGTATCGGAAGCATCTTCTAAAGGCCTTATCCCGGGGCCGCTCAGCCCCGGGATCCTGCAAGCCTCTATCCTGCCTGAAGCCACTGGACTCTACGATCCGTTGCTCTGCCTGAAGTCGCCGGATCCTACAAAACGTTGCTCTGCCTGAAGTCGCCGAGATCCCACAAGTCTCTACTCTACCTGGAGTCGCCGGAACCTACAAACCTCTGTTCCGCCCGAAATCACCGGAACCTACAAACCTCTGTCCCGCCTGCAGTCACCGGATCCTGCAGGCCACTGCGCTGTCTGAAGTCGCTGAGGATCCTGCAAGCTCCTGTCTGGGCTGAAGTCGCCGATCCTGCAATCGCCGCATTCACCTGAGGTCGTCGCCTAGAGACGCCCACGCCTACCCACCTACGCCGTGCGTGCTCGTTCCAGGCGCTGAGAGCACGCTTGGGATCTTCGGACTCAGCTACGACATAAATCTTTTTTTTATTACCTTTTTTTTTAAATATAATTTGTAAATCACATCATCCGTCATCTTCATATTTCATTTTTTTTATAAAATTGTAAATACTCTTTTAAAAACTTAAATATATTATTGTCTTGGTCTATTTGGTTGTTTTGCTGATCGTAGGTTAGGTTTTCCTTCTCTTTTAATTGTCGCTTCACGACACCGTATATACTTTTATATTATGCATTTAGTATAAAGCTGTTATTTCGACATTACAGAGACTTGAATATTATTTATTTGTATGTATAAATCATATTTTTGATTTGCTTCGACAAGGTTTCGTGATTTAATTGACTCAATTTTTTCTAAATTTCGGTGTACTTTTTGATGCATGCGTGAACAATTATGCAGTGTTCAGGGTGAACAGCCATTTAAACCGCAAGATATTATCATAGAGAAGTAATAGCAGCAAAAATTAAATTACCGATACATATTATAATAAATCTGTAGAAAAGTCTTGCCTGTAATTGTAGTATTTTCTAAAAAAGCAAGTCCAGGGCACAAAACAACGGGTACTGAATCCAAATTAGTGGCTTTTAGATTTATTATCAGTCTGTCTGTCTGTGTATTCACGGTTCAAGCAAAAACTACAAGACGGATTTACATAAAATTTTGTATTTAGGAACCCAGGGCAACTCATAGGCTACTTTTTATCCTATTACAGAACTTCAAAATGTGAAAACCGCTAATACGCATTGATCCATTGCAGCCAACACTTTCGTGCCCACAAAACACTATAATTTATTAGAAGCCCAGTGTGCAGTCGTTAGACGTAGTTAAGTCGCTACTATACTTTTTCACATTTAATGAGACTTATAAAACGGTTTGTCATATATATCGTCTCGGTTTCATAGCTCACTTGAGTATATGTAAATGAACAGGCACTTGCGAAAATAAATTCCTAAATATTAAAGAAAGCAAATTTTATATAAACACAGGTTTATTTTTCATTTTAACTTTGAGTAGAACTCAGTGCCGGATTAACCACGTAGCAAGAGTAGCAATTGCTACGGGCCCATCGCAAAAAGAGGCCCCGCGTGATACTTATTAAGACATGGTATATTTAATTTTTCTTGATGTCGCAATAACGTGAAACGTTACGCTTTCTTCGACTAAGACAATCTACGTCAGACAATCGGTAAGTGATTACTTCGTTGACGAAAATAAAACACAGAATTTCATTCGCTAAACGCACAATTTTCAACGCCCGCCTTGCCCAATGGTTAGGTTCTCGTTCTACCGATCCGACCGGGAAGATCTGTTTAAGACTTTGTCTTGACATATAATCTGATATAACAGATCACTTCGCCAACGCAAATTCCAGATGTGGAGGATCATACAGCTACCCTGTTGAACCTTCTGCATACCTCTCATCCGGACGGCTGTCAGGTTTCCGACGATGTCCCTCTTGGCTCTTCGGATCACTGCCTGATCCGAAGTACAGTGTCCATTACTTGCTCGATCGGGAGGCTGCCGCCATGTGTGGCACTATAGGTTAGCGGGTTGGGATTGCATGCGGGTTTTTTTGCATCCTACCCATGGTGATGGATTTGCTTCGCGCTGGATGGTCCCAAAAAATTGTTGCTGAGTCTGTCGTCGATGTGGAACTTTTCATCCCGTCATCTGTAGTGCCTATCAGCGCCAAATGTCATCCTTGGTTTGGATGCTCCTACAAAATTGCGTCGCGGCAAAAGCAGGAGTGTTACAAGGTCTGGGCTGACACATCGGCGCCCCCGGGATGCAAACACGTTTTTGACTTGGTATAGCCATGCTGTAGCCATATTATAGTTGTGTCCTGCGTATGAGTCGCCTCGACCAGGACAGGATCACGCTCTGACAGAATAACATTGTAAAATAGCAGCTCAATACTCCTGTGTTTTGTATGGCAAGTGTAGAAAATCGGATACCCTTTTTACTGGAAACCAAGCATTCCATCTTAGTTCTCAGGAGTGGCAACACATTTTCATTTTTATTCTTAATCGAGGATAGATGTAGATGTCTATGGGGCACAGCACTGCAGTAGCGAAGACCTTCAATCGGGTTAGGCACAAAGTGCTTCTTTCGAAGCTTCCCTTTTATAGGCTTTCCGAGAAATTAAACAATTGGGTCACCAGTTTTCTTCCAGACCAGAGTATTAAGGTCGTAGTCGACGGTGCACGCTTCGACTCCAAGCCTGTGAATGGTAGGTTAGGCGAAGGCACGCAGCCTTGTGGATCTAGTGTTCCACAAGTCTGCGTACATTCAGCTACCCTGTTCCTTCTGCATATCAATAATATGTTGCATACTAGTAACACTCATTGTTATGGAGACAACAGCACTGGCGATGCTTTATACACTAGCCGTGATAATATTTCTCGGAAACACGTCGTCGTGTGTCATAACGAACTTGTGTCTGAATTGGTAAGGTCTTTATTGATACGGTCTAGGTATTAATCGATACATTCATTTATTGCATGGCATTATATTAATACGATACATAAATAGAATAGACGTTACGGGCAGGCCTGGGTATAGAATTTTTATTGATATATTTTGTCATGGTTTGTGTCTTATCTCTATTTTTAGTTCCGTGGACGTTCACTTATGCTGTCAGTGCGCGAAAATCAACCAACATTATATTAATGCGATACATAAATAGAATAGATGTTACGGGTAGGCCTGGGTATAGAATAATTATCGATATATTTTGTCATGGTTTGTGTCTTATCTCTATTTTTAGTTCCGTGGACGTTCACTTATGCTGTCAGTGCGCGAAAATCAACCAACATTATATTAATGCGATACATAAATAGAATAGACGTTACGGGCAGGCCTGGGTATAGAATAATTATCGATATATTTTGTCATGGTTTGTGTCTTATCTCTATTTTTAGTTCCGTAGACGTTCACTTCTGCTGTCAGCGCGCGAAAATCAAATAGCCTCATTATGTCACGGTGTATAGCCAGTATACTACCCCGTGTAGTGGCGGGTAAGAATAACCACTTTCTTATATCCTCCCGTGGGTGTGGTAAGAGGCGACTGAGGAAAACAGAGGGCAGAAGATGGGCAGCAGCATCTTTCTGATAACAGTAAAACAATAGTACTAAAATGCGCTCGCCAAGCGTGACAACTACGGAAATATACCCCCCGTGATGAAAGTTACGAAGAGACGGTTCCCAGTCCCCGGCGGCCTCGCTATTCCTGGTTACGGTGGCGAACATGGCGAACCGTGGGGCAGTGGGTGGTAAGAATCTTCGGTGGAGGTTCGATTGCCACCTAAGACGATTCGAATTGGCAACATATAACGCACGCATCCTGAGGACTGACGGACTGAGCTGGAAGAAGAGATAGACTAAATGCGCTGGAATATTATAGGATTATCCGAGGTCCGAAGAGAAGAGAAGGAGAAGAACAATGTAATCCTCGAATTCGGCAACTTGTTCTATCACTGGGAGGGTGACCATGTGTCCCAAGGATTCGTCGGATTTATCGTCCACAAGTCTCTCTTTAACAACGTTGTAAAGATTGAGAGTATGTAGACAAGGGTTGCGTACCTTATATGTACTCAGAATCACCAAACGGTATTCGCTGAAGGTCATACAGATTTAAGCACATAAGGGTGGGAGGAGGTGGAGGAAATGTATGAGGATATATCTAGAGCTTAAATAGGTAGTTAAATTAATTAATTAATTAACTTATAACGTAAACATTACAATTGTTTTAGTTTATTTACTAATCTATAGATACATTAATTGTTATAAATTGATCTGCTTGAAATTGTATAAAGACCACCCTGACAGTTTAAAAAAAGTTTTCACGTGAAAGGAGAAGGAGATCTCTCCATACATTCTTGGGCCCACATGTTAACTAAATGAAAATCGGACCATTTGAAAGCTTATGTATAAACAATTCATAGCTGAAAATTTGGCTAGATTTGTCAATCTAGGAGCTGAGTTATTGTAGAATGAATAAAAGTGATTTTATGTTTTTTTTATAGGATAAGGGTGACAAACGAGCACACAGTCCACCTGATGGTAAGTGGTTGCTGTGGCCCATAGACATCTACATCTATCCTCTATTACAAATCAAAATGTAGATGCGTTATCATCCGTGAGGACTAAGATGGAATGCCTCATTTCCAGTAAAAAGGGCCTCCAGCCACCTGCACTCACCAAGCGAAACGCAGAGGTAAGCCTCTACTTTACGCTGGTTTTCTGTGAGGTCGTGGTACCACCCTGGTTCGAGCCGGCCCATCCGTGCGACAGCAAAAGCTGCCGCGTGGCTCTACCACTGTTATTACCTACATTGTAACAGGCGATTTTTCACTGTAATAACACTGTAACAGGTTATTTTTCACTATAATTACTTAAAGATATAAAAACAAGATCAATATAAAATCACCAAAGGAAAGCTGTGGTTATTTAGGAAACAAAATAGTGAAAAGATTAACGAAAATTAAAACAATAACAACTAATTGAAATTAATAGTAGGCATTTCGATCTGAGATCGATTACTTGAATTATTTTTGTTACTGTTATTTGTTGGCATGCTGTTTGTATTTTATTATTTTGTAGATATGTTCCCATTTTCTTATCTCCCTAGTTAACACAGAAAAATTATTAAAAATAGATATTAAAATGCTGAATTTAATCGAGAATCGATTATATTGCACTTGTTTCAAATCGAATCAAAAAATGGGTCTTTTTATTTTTTCTTTTAAGTGAATAGTTAATAAGTTTGAACTGTCAAGTCACATTTTAAAATACGTAGGTAGCACAAACTGATGAAAAGTACAAGTGGTAGGTAGTGTACAGGAAAGAGAATTTCACTAATGTACTTTTTATGGTAATCGATTTATTGTCTTAAAATGTTTATTTCTTTTTTCCTTATGCGAATAATAATATACTTCATTTCCAAATGAATATATCATATCAATATTTTTAATATTTTTTTTTGGATCCGAAGAAATATAAAATCGATTGCATCAATACAATCGATTTCCCAACTACTTCTAGATTGTAAAAAGACCTATTTTTTATATTTAACTTTAGAAAAATATAGCCAATTTTTTAAAGTATAAACCAATTAGTTAACTTGAGGCCCAAAAATCTCATTCTCCTTTTCAAATATTTATAAAAATAAGACATTATTATGACATTTTTCTTTTTGGCAGAGATTATATTATTATCGCTACTTTTTAAGAGGCGTCATTTCTTTAGTAAAAATAAATGAAGATATTTACAGCCATTGAGTTATATTATGTTCTATGTACTAGAGAAGCCATTCCGAAGATTGACTATTTTCAACTAAAGTGTACTGCAATCCGTACATACTAAATATTGCGTAAATTGAAGATATGTGAATTCCATATAATAATTATTATTACATTTTATTTAGAAATATGTTTGTTTATATTAAATTAAGATTTTTATATTAAATTCTTATATTTATTTTATATTAATATCTTATTTTATATCAAATTAAAGTCTTCGCGCATGCGCGACTGCTACTCCCGCGCATGCGCAGAGACATAGAGTAGGACACAATTTTCGTATGGAATGGCTTCTCTAGTACCTAGAACATATAACTCAATGTTTACAGCACAATTATAAGGGTACATTAGAATATAATTAATATGTTTGTCGATATATTTTTATCGATATTCTGGGTTTTTCTGACAACAAATTCTCAGGAGCATCCTGGAGGATAGAAGTTGCGGCGATTCTTCAGATAGCATGTAAATTTTATCCGTTGATCTTGCACCTCATCTTTGTCCGGTCATGTCGGATTGCAGTCCCATCAGATTATGATTATGAGCGTGAGGAAATAAAGAGAGCAACTGCGCTTGCGTACACACTTGTGTTCGGTAGTTTACGGGAATTTTAAAAATAATGCAACTTGAATGTGGTCTTAGACGATTGTATTGATCTTACAACAGCTGAGAGGGTAATAAAATATTGCAAAGACAAAAAACCTGCTTAAAATTAACGTTATGCACTGGCGTAATTACTACGAGTACGTTGTTTAACTCGTTGCTCAGAAAGAAGACGCAGGCGCTTCAACATGCCCCCGGGCGTTGAAATCTTTGATTTCAACCAGAATTAAATGACACCGGTAATGGACAAATCCGGTTAAATGCCCTCTTGATTATCCCAGTAGAAATTCTGATGTCTGCAACTCGAACAATGCCATCGGCTCCTGGGTGAATTGCAACGACTCTTCCCAGCTTCCATTTCAGCGGTGGAAGGTTGTCCTCCTTGACTACCACCAAATCGTTTATCTTCAAGCTATCTTTGCAAAAACGCCATTTCACTCTTTGTTGAAGTTCTGAGACGTACTCCTTGCTCCATCGTTCCAAAAATGCTGACGCAGTTGCTCAATGCGTTGGAATCTTGTTAATAACGGAGTGGAGTGATGCTGGTAGTCCGGTTGCGGCAAAGTAGTCAGCGCACGCCCAATTAAAAGTATAATAATACAATCTGCAGGATCTGAAGATAGTGGAGTGAGTGGCCGGGAGTTCAGGATTGCTTCGATCTGGGTCAACGTGGTGTAAAGTTCTTCATACGTTAAGTGAAATTTGCCCAACACTCTAAGAAAATGATATTTCGTCGATTTGACTCCCGCCTCCCAGTGACCACCGAATTGAGGACTGTACGCCGGAATAAAATGAAAGTTAGGTAATATTATTATTGGCCATACTTTCGCTCAAAGAATCGCAATTGCCCTTTAAAAATTTGGATAAGTCATTGTATACACCAACAAAAGAAGCACCGTTATCGAAATAAATATTAACTGGCTTACCTCTTCGAGCTATAAACCTGCGCAATGCGAGCAAATAGTTATTGCTCGTTAAGTCACCCACCAACTCTAAATGAATCGCCTTGGTAGTGAAACAGACAAAAATACATATACGAGTGGCGCTCATAACAGGGCCCGCATAATCGACTCCTACGGTCTCAACAGGAAAGCCACCCGAAAGGAGACGCTGCTGTGGCAAGTTACCCATTAGTGGATTCGAAACCTTACCCTTCATACGATGGCATCGTATACATTTATGAAAACTGGCCTTCGCTAGGCTTCGACCACCTATCGGCCAATAAGTATATCTAATGTTTGCCAACAGTAGCTGTGGGCCTGCGTGCATTAGCCTTTTGTGTTCATGGTCAAATAATAATTTTGTAAACATATATGATTGGATTGTAATAATATAGGATGCTTTTTATTATATGAAAATTTAGAATTACAAGACGACCATAATACGCATAAATTATTTTCGTCTAAAAATACATTAAATTTAAGAAGTGGGCTTTTCTTAGGTAAATTTTGTTTATTCAGAAGCAATTTATATTCTGAAAATCATATTGGCATTTTGAAATTATAATATTTAACGCGTTTCGTAATTCTAGAAGAAGAAGAAATAAGCTGTCTTTTACAAGACAAAATGAATCGTAAAACGTAAGCCACGGAACGTACTAGGCGTGAATAATTCGAGAAACGACTAAAATCAATGAAACAATCATTATTTTTTGGGTGAGTGGTGACTGCAGTTAATAGAATATCATGACGCGTTTCCGGCAATGTTTCAACATTCTTAGGGTGAGAAGGCCATTTTGATATGTCGTACATTAAAAAATCTGGACCTGACCACCACAATCTAAGACCTGCCAGAGCACTGATATCCACACCACGAGATATTAAGTCTGCTGGGTTCCTATCTGTTGGGACGTCTTATCTTATCTTGTTACGTCTTGACTTATGGTCACTGGCCTTATCCAAAATTTCAGCGACACGATTACGCACGAAAGGCTGAATTTTGCAAGGCAATATTCGCAACCACCCCAAAACAATTGTGGAGTCTGTCCAAAAGTAGACTTGGTCAATTTTAACTCAAAGTGAATTTACAACCTTCTCATAAATACGAGCTCCTACCAACGCACCGCACAACTCCAATCGTGATATTGTTGTGGGTTTTATTGGTGCTACACGGCTCTTAGCCGTTAATAATCGAACCATAACTTGTCCCTTATTGCTGACGCTTCGAACATAAATGCACGCACCGTATGCGCACTCAGAAGTGTCAGTAAAAATATGCAGTTGCAGTACCCGGTATGACTCATAGATAACTAGTCGTGAAATACGAATGTTATTTAAAACAGGAAGAGATTTAATAATGCTATACCAGCGTTTCTTGATTTCGGGAGACAGTGGATCATCCCCTGAAAGTTTGTCTAACCAAAGCCTTTTTATCAACATTTTCATGGTGATTTCATACGGGGCTAAAAGACCCAACGGGTTAAAGATTTGTGCAATCACTGAGAGCAAATCACGCTTCGTATTACCATCGGGAACTAGAGAATTCAATGGAAAGCAGAGTTCATCTGAATTCCAATGCCAGCCAAGCCCTAACAGCTTGTCTGGCTCGCGAGAACCAATATTTAGGTCAAGTGATGTATTGGCAATTTCTGACAGCAACTCGGGATCGTTCGATCTCCACTTACGCAATGGCATATGAGCAGATGCCAATACTGCGAAAACTCCTCGACGTATGGCCTTTACGTCATCTAAGTGCATTATGAGGTCCGCTATGGCTTTGTTTTTGCACTGTAGACCAAGTTGTTTCAGGCAGCGTGTTGAGAGAAATGGTGCACTCACAGTACCGTACGTAACAGTATTTAATTGAAAAGTCTGTATAGGCTCCCTAGGACTATTACGCCAGACTATCTGCTGAAGGTGCCTGTCATCAGGATGAACGATTATGCACCTGTACATTTTCTCCACATCTGCAGACAAAACGTATTTACGTTGCCTAAAACGTAACAAAATCGACGTCCAGTCGTCCTGAACTACAGGACCGAACATTTGCATTTCGTTAAACGAAATACCTGACGACGTCGGGCAACTTGCATTAAAAACTACTCTAAGTTTAGTTGTAGTGCTTCTTTCACGGAGTACGCCATGATGGGGTATAAAATACGCGCCACTACTTAAATTAGGTCTTTTACAAATTGTCATATGTCCCCGTGACTGATATTGAGACATAAATTCATAATACATCTGCTTGATGTCAGGCTTACCCTTCAATCTACGCTCTAAGGAGAACAAGCAATGTGTAGCTCTTTTAAGGGTGCGTTTGCAAATCGGGCCAAATTATGCTGTTTTTCAAATATAACTAATAACTACAACGTATAGAATGGTTCTTTATCTTCAAATGGTGGTAACTTTTTTGTTGAAAATAATAGTTCTACAAAATTAACGATACCGGCTTATGTTTCGGTACATTTTTTGTTCTATTATCAACATATATTAAGATTTCTAAAAATACTGTAAGTAGGCAGACATATTCAATAAAAAATGCTGGTGATTACTTTTTATCCAAATGTCACAAACGGTCGTAAAAAAAATAAAAACTGATGCTTATTTTTTGACATATTTTGCCGATACGGATGAATCCTAATGGATTGCAATAAGGGTTATTTTATCTTTAGTGCCTGTTTTGATTTGTTATACAAAAATTTCGATGAAACCACATTCGGCGCTGGGCCGCTATCGCGGGTGGTCGTTGTATCGCCTGCAGCAGCTGAAAAAGATCGCTGTACAAACACAAAATATTCGAATTTGATACATAGGTACATGACCTGACAAAGTAAAATAGTACATAATATAAATATTTTTATAATCACAAATTCTTATTATAACGTTTTGTTTCGCTGAAAGCAAGTGGGATTTATAATATATAAATCCTATTCGTCTCGGACTTTATGGAGTGATCTGAAAGTATACGGTGAATGCTACTAGAACTCCTCGACGAGTTGAACTAGGTGTGCCGAGTTTGGACTCATTATGTTAGTTATGACGAGACCTTACCTCCGGACTTGATGGAATGACCTGAAGGTGTACTTCGGTAACTGCTAGTGGAACTCCTGGACGAGTAGAACTAGGTATGCCAAGTTTGGGCTCGTTTTGTTAGTTATGATGAGACCTTACCTCCAGAATTTATGAAGAGACCTGATGGTGTACTTCAGTGACTACTACTGCGACTCCTAGACAAGTAGAACTAGGTGTGCCGAGTTTGGGCTCGTTTTGTTAGTAATGACGAGACCTAACCTCCGGAATTGATGGAGAGACCTGATGGTGTACTTCAGTGACTACTACTGGGACTCCTGGACGAGTAGAACTAGGTGTACCCAGTTTGGTCTCGTTTTGTTAGTTATGACGAGACCTTACCTCCGGAATTGATGGAGAGACCTGATGGTGTACTTCAGTGACTACTTCTGGAACTCCAGGACGAGTAGAACTAGGTGTGCCTAGTTTGGGCTCGTTTTGTTAGTTATGACGATACCTTACCTCCGAACTTGATGAGAGACCTGATGGTGTACTTCGTAACTCCTGGAAAAGTAGAACTGAGTGTGCCGAGTTTAGACACGTCGGAGAAAATATAAATGGTATTACCAAATTCAAGGGCAACTGCGCATCATAACTAACAATCTTGGCACACCTAGCTCTACTCGTCCAGGAGTCCCAGTAGTAGTCACTGAAGTACACCATCAGGTCTCTCCATCAATTCCGGAGGTAAGGTCTCATCATAACTAACTAAACGAGCCCAAACTCGGCACACCTAGTTCTACTTATCCAGGAGTTTCAGAAGTAGTCCCTGAAGTACACCATTAGGGCTCTCCATCAAGTGCAGAGGTAAAGTCTCGTCATGACTAACAAAACGAGCCCAAACTCGGCACACCTAGCTCTACTCGTCCAGGAGTCCCAGTAGTAGTCACTGAAGTACACCATCAGGTCTCTCCATCAATTCCGGAGGTAAGGTCTCATCATAACTAACTAAACGAGCCCAAACTCGGCACACCTAGTTCTACTTATCCAGGAGTTCCAGAAGTAGTCCCTGAAGTACACCATTAGGGCTCTCCATCAAGTGCGGCGGTAAGGTCTTGTCATGACTAACAAAACGAGCCCAAACTCTGCACACCTAGTTCTACTCGTCCAGGAGTCCCAGTAGTAGTCACTGAAGTACACCATCAGGTCTCTCCATCAATTCCGGAGGTAAGGTCTCATCATAACTAACTAAACGAGCCCAAGCTCAGCACGCAGTTCTACTCGTCCCGGAGTTCCAGTAGTAGTCACTGAAGTACACCATCAGGTCTCTCCACCAATTCCGGAGGTAAGGTCTCTTCATAACTAACAAAACGAGCCCAAACTCGGCACACCTAGTTCTACTCGTCCAGGAGTTACAGTAGTAGTCACCAACGTACACCATCAGGTCACTCTGTCAAGTCCGTAGGTAAGGTCTCGTCATAACTAACAAAACGAGCCCAAACTTGGTATACCTAGTTCTACTCGTCCAGGAGTTCCCCTAGCAGTTACCGAAGTACACCTTCAGGTCATCCCATCAAGTCCGGAGGTAAGGTCTCGTCGTAACTAACATAATGAGCCCAAATTCGGCACATATGGTATTACTCGTCCCGGACTTCCAGTAGCAGTCACCCAAGTATACCTTCAAGTCACTTCACCAAGTTCGGAGCTGAAGTTATCATAACTATCAAAACCAGCCCAAAGTCCACAGCCAACATCTCACTCCCTGTAGAGGGCTTCTAGTGCCTAGCTGTCTCTGAAGCAGCTATTTATATTTAGTATCTAAGTATATTTTTGTAGGTATAAGAAATATGAAAAAAAAAACAAACTTTCAAACTTATCAAAATGTTTATACTTGATTGCGATTCCCGCACCTAACCGTGCGTACACTTGTGTGTGTGACCCGTGTCAATGTAATAGTTCGATTCTATACCTATCAATTTTGTAAACGCGTCCTTAAATGAATCTCCTAATAGACCGGTATCTTTTTTGAGATGTAACCGAACGCAAAAACGCCCATCATCAAGACGTGACATATTTCTTACAAAATGATCCTCACACAACTTCTCCTCAGGTGAATAATGAGATGACTTGGAACTGATTTCATCCAGCTGCCAAAACCGCGTTAAGTCGATTCGAATGTCGACTTTGTTATCGCCACAAAAATCAAAATCAGTCTGAGCGAAGTTGCATCGTAATTCATTAGACATCAACGTAGAATTATGAACATTAATTGGACCAGAAACCATCCAACCTAGCCTGGTTTCATGCAGAATGGGCTTATTACTTCCTAACTTAATTATTTGTGATCCTAACAAATCCCAAAAGAGATCAGCCCCGATTAAAATATCTACATCGGCAGGCTAATAAAATGCAGAGTCAACTAAGCAAATATTCGATGGAAGTTGAAAATCACGTATGCTTAATTCGTGGCATGGGGTATTGCTAGTCATTGATGGCAAAATGAAACAATTAATGTTAGCGGAATAACTATTATCTAACGACTTTAAATGTACACGACACCTTTTGCTTACGTGAGAATACACGCTATTAATGCCAAAAATCGACTTATCTATTTCGACAAAATCTAAATTTAATCGTCTGCGCATTTTCTCAGTTATAAAACTAGATGTACTACCGAAATCTAATATTGCGTGAGCGACGTGTTCGACGTTATTACAATCAAGTAGTTTTATCAAAGCAGTTGATAATAATACATCTCGTTGTTCACTACGATGCGCCACGTTTGCCGATAAAGCGACGTTGTTCACATCAGTGCCTGCCATTGACGAGTGAGTCCCTGTCCGAGCGCCTGTCTCATTCTCGAGCGAGAAATTATTTTTATTTTATACGGCATGACTTGCTATCGATTCAGTGACGTGAATCATTGTGTTGTGGCGGCGCTTACATATCTTACACCCTGGAATTTTGCAATGGTTTGCAAAATGTCCTGACTTAAAACAATTATAGCAGATCGTATAAGATGGTAATAATTTTAATCTAGCCTCATTACTGAGTGCAAGAAACTGTGTACATCTACCTAAATTGTGATCGCCGTTACATTTATAACAACCTATTAATTGTTTATTTGAGTTTATATTATGAATATTCGATTGTTGCACAGAAACCATAGATTTTAATTTCGGACTCGGCCTGTTCGGTGCAAAGTGAACATTACGCGACGTTTCTAAAGTTTCGAGTAGATCAGCTCGGCCACGCATAAACTGGAGGAATATATTAAATGTAATTGATTCATCTTTTTGTAAACGATCTTTAAACTCTTCCCACTCACGGTAGGCTTTCTGATCCAATTTATGTGTAACTATATAAATTATAAGTGTGTCCCAATGCTGAACTGGTTCGCCTAACGATTCTAATGCCCTCAGGTTTTTACTTAATAAATTTATTAAGCGCTTTAAAGTTACAGACGACTCCCTTGTAATCGTTTCAAGGTTAAATAAGGCTGACACATGATTTTGAACTAACAATCTTTTGTTGTTAAACCTCTCACATAAGACATTCCATGCCACTGTATAGTTACTTGAAGAAAACTTAAATGATTGAATTACCACAGCAGCAGACCCTTCGAGAGACGCGCGTAAATAATAAAATTTATTAATTTCATCGATTTCATCATTAGAGTGAATAAGGCTATTGAAGGTATCATGGAACTCGAACCAGTTCTCGTATGATCCACTAAATTTTGGCAACTGTAAAGTAGGTAACTTAACAAACTTATGATTACTGACTCGAGAACTCTTGTCACTACCTGCCGATTCAGAGTTAGCATTATGGTGATCGCTCAGCAACATTTGAGCTTTGGCTAGCGCCTTGTAATATTGAGATTCAAAGCATGAACGCTCAGTTAGTTGTAAGTCGGGCTTGTCGACAATACATTCTAAGCGTAATTGCACCTCATCATATTGGTTATACAATGTGTCCAGATTACCCATACGCAATTGCAATTCCGTCACGTCATGATTTTGTAAAAGAATATTACAAAATCATGACGTGATAATAATAAAGTACATAATTTGTAAGCGAATCCATGTAACTGATGAAATGATGATGATGATGAAAGCAGTTAAGCGGCCTTTAAAACTACCTCGTTTTTTGATCAACTCCTTTTCTTCGGTCATTCTGGAAGACGAGAGTATTCGACCGGGAATGTATATAATTACAAATATTCAAAACAATCTCCGACTATCTAATACACTAATTAAATACTAAGCTCTGAAAAACTACTTAACTATATTATACAGTATGAAGGTACTAACTCGGCAAATAATAATTTAATAATATTATAGTGACGAGTAACTTTACACAATATTTCCCGACATTCAAATAATAGTAGATAATTTTATTATTTAAGCTATTTACAATACCTAATTCAATTATTATATACCCACTAAATCAAAAAACTAACAATCGTTCTATGCTACAATTACGCTATTACTATAGTATTAATTTTTTTTAATTTAATTTTTTAATTTTATTACTATAAAACACTCTAAACAAGAAAATAAATATTAATTAAAGCCTAAAAACATTTACTTGGTGTAGGTAATAATAAATAATGCTGCTATACGATTTCTACTACACAACTATATTAATTAATGTAAATAAGCAAAAAAGAATGTAGATTAATTTCTAACGGTATCTTTACAATACAATTTCTTACTTAATTACTACCAGATGGAAGTTAGCGTAGAACATTCCTTTTTTTAACCTCTCGAGCGCCCAGCCACCGTTTTACGGTGGACTGTTTTACCCCCGATAAGCGCCCATCGACCGTTATACGGTGGTCACGTAGTTGTCCCAAATAATACTTAAATAAAACGCGAAAACAATGTTTATCTCTTTTTAATGTATACTATTTTGAAGGTAATGAAACGTTTAACAGATCTAATACACAAACACGTATAGTTTCGACAATTGTTAAAACAAACAGTCAAATAAACTTATCAGTATGCGAAGTCATATCGCTTTGAACGTTTGGTCAACTTTGAAGTGTGAATTTATCGTGTTGCGATTTGAGTATCGTGAGAACAAAATTTTTGGTAAGTAGCTAATGTTATTCATAATATATGGTAATATTATTTTCATTATAGTTTTGCTACTATGAACTTGTTGTACAATATTTAGATTAGTCCATGTGCCTAGCCAAACAAAACCGTTGCAAAAATCGTTCTAGATTTTAAAAAATAAGAAATATTTCTGCAAAGTTTTTTCTTTTACTGGGAAAAAATGTCATGAAATATTGTTATATTACAAAAAAAGATATAGAAAGTACTTTAAATAAATCTAAATAACAAAATTATAAGACGATGTCTAGTTTAACCGTGAGACGGTGGCGGGACGCCCCGAATTCTGAATTCATAATGGCGGCGAAATATAAATTTAGAAATGAACATAGAAGTCGTGGAAACGCCTAAAAATATTTTTAGTCTAATAAGTTGGTATTTATTTTGTTTTAGTTTTGTTTTAGTTGTATTTATTTTATTTGGTTAAGATATATTTTGATTTAATGTTGATATTTGATTTAATGGTATATAACTGTTTGCTAATTGTTGGTTTATTAATTTAGGTGTGGTTACAAATTAGGCGTAATAGGCCTAATTTTTGACTACACACCTACTGTAAAGATACCTATTTTATGTACCTATATTATTTTATTTTACGTAACGATTAACTACTAAATATTTTAAATCTTTTTCAGATTTGTTAAAAAAAAGTGCAACCTCCAATTGACGCCTTTATCTTACATGATAGCACCACTTCTATCTCAGAAGATTATTTTTTACAGCTAACCAAATAATAGACCAGACCAGACCCAGACTATTCCAGGCCGAGGCGGGAAGTATTGCGCAGGGTTTGCGTTGTATGCCGTAAACCCACGTTTACTGCCCTGGTTGCAACGTGAATCTGTGCCTGTTTGCTTGTTTTGCGCAACATCACGCCACTAAATAATAATTTAAGCTTTTTGACAGACTTCTAAAAAAGGAGGTTCTCAATTTTATTATTATTATTGTTATTATACAACTAATCCAACTTTTCCATAGTTCCATTTTCTACAAGTCAATCTACAAAAATCATTTTAAAAAAAAATAAGAAATTTTTTTTTGCTATTTATAAAATAAATTAAACATAAAAATGTAAAAAATAAAAACACCGATGAATTTAACATAATATTAGATATACCTTTAAAAATAAATTTAAATGTTCGACGAAAGACGAGTCTATACATTTTTTGTCCTATATTGTCAGTTTGGTTTGAAATTTTGTCAATGTTTTTAATTGTTTTTAATAACTCTATCATATCATTAGAAATATGTGTTTATGTTTATTTGTTCCATATTCAGTATAGTATTTGACCAAACAACTCATTTATAAAATTATCAAACAGTTTATGTTTTACAGCCTTATCTTAAGTAGTGGTATTTTTTGTGGATCTTTTTTTGTTTCGTAAGATTCTATAAGATCTGACTACTTTAAACACACGATATATTATAAATGAAACTCGTTAATAAGTTAAGCGTAATAGGGGACCACAAAAAATATTTTATGTGGAAATTAAGTCCAAAAAGGGCTTTGAACTCAAAGCTTTTGCAAAGATATTATTTTGCTTTAACTACTTCGTTTTCAAATATATTTCTTTGACTAATTTTATGAGAAGAGGGTGATTTTATCTATTTATATTAATAAAATAACTAATATATAATATTATAAGGCCTTTTATCATGCTATTAAGGATTCATATTAATATTTAAATGCATTTTTCTACAATTATGTGTATACATTTACACATTTGTGTGATCAGACCGTTTAAAATATTTCCACTTGCTATAAGAATTAGATAATTTTATATACATAAAAAAGCAAATTTCATGTAGTTTCTGAATATATGATTATTTATTAGTGCTCATAAATGATTTTACGTCAAAATCAGCATTTAAACGTTGACCGCCAACTTACTTTCATACGCTAAATTTGGGCTGGGCGCTTGTCGATGTTATGACGTTTGACGTTTGGGCGCTCGAGAGGTTAACTAAACTGTATGCCAATTAATTGCTCCATAAATGCTCCAGCAGAATCCGAAATTGATCCAGCTCTATTGCTATTATCATCATCATCATCATTACAGCCCTTCACAAGTCCACTGCTGAACATAGGCCTCCCCCAAGGAATGCCACAAAGCACGGTCCTGAGCCACCTGCATCCATCGACTTCCTGCATGTCTTACCAGGTCGTCACTCCATCTTGTGGGGGGACGCCCTACACTTCGCCTACCGGTACGGGGCTGCCACTCGAGAACCTTTCTTCCCCATCGGTTGTCGGTTCTTCGAGCTATATGGCCGGCCCACTGCCACTTCAGCTTACTAATCCGTTGGGCTATGTCGGTTACTCTGGTTCTACTGCGGATATCCTTATTCCTAAGTTTATCACGCAGAGAAACTCCGAGCATAGCCCTCTCCATAGCTCGCTGAGCGACCTTGAGCTTCCTCATACGGCCAACAGTGAAGGACCACGTCTCAGTTCCGTAAGTCATCACTGGCAACACGCACTGGTTGTACAATTTTGATTTAAGGTTTTGAGGTATTTCTGACGAGAAGATGTGTCGTAGCTTCCCGAACGCTGCCCAGCCGAGTTGAATCCGTCGATTGACCTCTCGGTCGAAGTTGGACTTACCTAGTCGGACTATTTGTCCCAGGTAAACATACTCGTCAACAACTTTGAGCTTAGTGCTCCCAACAACTACCGGCATAGGTGTGACATGGACATTAAACATAATTTTTGTTTTGTCCATGTTCATCTTAAGACCTATCCGTTGGGAGACACTATTGAGGTCATTGAGCATAGTGCTTAGCTCCTCCAGCGATTCTGCCATGAGGACTATATCGTCGGCAAATCGAAGGTGAGTGATGTACTCGCCATTGACGTTAATTCCGTATCCTTTCCAGTCCAGAAGCTTGAAAACGTCTTCCAATGCAGCGGTGAAGAGTTTCGGGGATATAACGTCACCCTGTCTTACACCTCTCTGCAATTGGATAGGTTTCGTACTCTGGTTCTGTACTCGGATAGCCATCGTAGCTCTACTGTACAAACACTTCAGCACTTCGATATACCGACAGTCAACTTGGCACCGCTGAAGGGACTGCAGCACCGCCCAAATTTCGACGGAATCAAAGGCTTTCTCATAGTCTACATACGCCAGACATAGCGGCAAATTGTACTGTTCGGACTTCTGTACAATTTGCCGTAGGGTATGTATGTGGTCTATGGTGCTAAAGCCCTTTCGGAAACCGGCTTGTTCGGGAGGCTGGAAGTTGTCAAGTCTGCGCGCGAGACGACTCGTAATGACTCTCGAAAACAGCACGTAGACGCGGCTCAGAAGGGAAATCGGTCTGTAGTTCTTCAAGAGAGCGTCGTCACCTTTCTTGAAGAACAAGACCACCGCACTTCTGCTCCACGCCTCCGGTGTAATACCACCATGGAGGACGGAATTAAAGAGCTTCTGAAGGACTTCAAGTACCGGTCTTCCACCCGCTTTCAGAAGCTCCGCTGTAATTTCATCCTCGCCTGGGGCCTTGCCGTTTTTAAGGTGCTGAAGAACCATTCTAATCTCGCTTAGACTGACGTCCGGGATATCTTCGGAATAGTGTCGAATAAGACTCGCTCTTGGATCGTTACTCACACTTGCGTGTGGCTCCAACGATGACGTGTACAGCTGCCCATAGAACCTCTCAATCTCACTCAAAATCTCAGGTGCCCCGGAAACGATGCTGCCGCACTCTGTCTTCAGCTTTGACAGTTGGCTCTTTCTGGCAGACAGATCTCTGGCAAAGACTTTGGAGCCTTGGTTCCGCTCGATCGCTTCTTCAATACGAGTTGTATTGAAGTTGCGTAAGTCTCGCCTCATGCATTTGGAGATCTGTCTGTTCAGTTGCCTGTATGCTGTCAAATCTGTTGAAGAATGTAGCCTCATCTCCCGTCTAACAGCCATGAGATTAAGAGTGTGATCGGAGAGTTTTTGTGTTCTTCTGCGGTGGGTCTTGCAGAACTTAGCTCCGACCGCATGGACAGTTCCACGAGCTTGTCATTCATATCGTCTACTTCATTGCAGTCTTCTAGGCACTGAAAACGGTTTTGTAACTCGAGCTGAAAGGTTTCGGGACTTTGGATTAGAGCACGAGGGGGACGGAGCGTTGACTTCATCAGACGAGACCTCTCCAACTTAATATTTAAAGTTACTTAAATTTAAAGTTTTAAAATAAAACTGTATGCCAATTATTTGCTACTTAAATGCTCCAGCAGAATCCGAATTTTCTCCACCTCTATTGCTATTAGTTAATTTATAAATAATTAAAAAAAATTTAAGTATTGAAAATTTAATTTTGCTATAAAACAGAAAATATATAGTTTTTAAAATTAAACTGTATGCTAATTATTTGCTCTTTAAATGCTCCAGCTGAATCTGAAATTGCTATACCTCTGTTGCTATTAGTTAATTTATAATTAATTTAAAAAAAATAACCAGAAGGAAGTTAGCGTAGAACATTATTTTTTTTAATTAAATTGTATGCCAATTAATTGCTCCTTAAATGCTCCAGCAGAATCCGAAATTGCTCCACCTCTATTGTTATTAGTCAATTCATAATTAATATAAAAAAAATTAACCAGAAGGAAGATCGAAATTGCTCCACCTCTATTGTTATTAGTTAATTTATAATTAATAAAAAAAATTAAGTATCGAAAACTTAATTTTGCTATAAAACAGAAAATATCTACTTTTCGAAATTAAACTGTATGCCAATTAATTGCTCCTTAAATGCTCCAGCAGAATCCGAAATTGCTCCACCTCTATTGCTATTAGTTAATTTATAATTAATTTTGAGATAGTGATCCCATTTGAGTAATAGCGCCATCATAAATAGAATGTAGTAACATTCTATGGTTAAAGTCATTTTATCGAACAAAAATTTATTGAATCTCAAGGTGGTACGTAGAATAGATACTAAATGGCATAAACCCAAAAAAATTATATTTACCGGTAAGTTTTGAAAGTATGGATTCTTATGAATGAATTGGACAAACATGTTAATAGTTTTTTTTGTGTTTAAGCCATCTAGCGTCTTTTTTGCGTACCACCTAATATAATTACTCCCTATTAATTAATTTGTAATTGTTATTTTTTGTTTAAAGAATTGCTCTACTACTACTTTTACTACTACCTTTAAACGAGCAATTCTTATATATATATATATTATTATATACTTGGGTACTCTGACTTAACACATAACCTACATTTTATCCCAGAAAATTAAATAAATCCCGCGGGAATTAAAAAACCTTAATCCACGTGGACGAAGTTGCGGGAATCATTTAGTTAACTGATAAAATATTTTATGAATTTATTTTATCTAAAGATAGAAATTGCTTATGTACATTTTTTATTTTAATACAAGTAAAAGGCCAGTAACGTGGGCAAAGCCCACTCAGGACATGTTATCTTTAAAATCACTGGTCAAAGACCTTTAGATTGATATAAAATAATAAGCAAAAAGTCCAAAGTCCATAAGTCGCATCTCAGCTACTCAGCTGTCATTTTCAATTATGTTTAGATAAGTAAAAGGCCAGTTACGTGGGCTAAGCCCACTCAGCACATGTTATCTTTAAAATCACTGGTCAATGACCTTTAGATTTATATAAAATAATAAGCAAAAAGTCCAAAGTCCAAAAGTCGCATCTCAGCTACTCAGCTGTCATTGTCAATTATGTTTAGACTAGGTAACAGAATCTACTCAATAATATTCTTCTTTAGTTGAGTGCTTAAATTTTGATGCTTTTTCAATGAGTTATAAAAAAAATATCGATATCGATCCGCAATCACATTACAAATCAATTTTGGAAAAACCTAAAAGTTAACCCTACAGTGGTCGGGTGGATTATAATATTATTCCACTTTTAAAATTTCAGAAAAGTCACTTAAAAATTAATCTTTTGACATGTCAAGTATTAAAAGTTGAAAAGTAGGAGGACGTGCAGCACGTGCATGTGCATTTATTTATGATTTATTTTTAAATAATAACTTGCTGGTTATCAAAAAATTTGCGAATGTTAACCACAACGCAGTAGGTAATTAATAATCGATAGGAACAATTAATTCACTAACCTTATGAGTCCGGTTATTTACACCAAATACTATAAGATTACCTTAATAGAGTGTTGGGTGATGATAAATCTTAAATTCGATCTTAAACACCACGTAATTACTGCAAATTGACCCACATTCTTGATGGCGGCAACGTAACTCCAAATTTGATTCCAACGTAAACTCCACTAAATTTACCATATACGAGTATAATATAAATTCTGGTTCTTAGTATTTTATATCCGGCGACGATCCAGGACCATGTTCGGGAGTTTACGGGAATTTTAAAATAATGCAACTTTAATGTGGTTTTGGACGATTGTATTGATCCTCAAACAGCTGAGAGGGTAATAAAATATTGCAAAGACAAAAAACCTAATTAAATTAACGTTATGCACTGGGATAATTACTACGAGTACGTTGTTTAACTCTTTGCTCAGAAAGAAGGCGCAGGCGCTTCAATACCCAGATTAATTTAGTTTTTATTATTTTATTTTATTAATATTGTTCAATGATGGGTTTTTATCAACTTAGCGTAAATTTTATTTTTCCAAATAAATTAGAAGTTGAAGAAAACTCATCATGTCCAAATGGACACACTAAGCACTTACAATAGCTAAGGATTTGAGAAAATTAGATAAAAACAAACAAAAACATTATTATGGTATGTCTTTATTACTTCTGGTGATACATTGCAAAACATGGTATATATACGCAAACGTCAAACTTCATACACTCTGTTCTTACAGAAGAACTTTTTGACGTGCAGTACAGGCTGACGCATCTTCTTTTTTTCACTTTCGAACGTAGTGATTTATGCTGTCGAACCGCGCTGTATCAGCTAGTTTGGACGTAAAAGGTCTGCCTGCACCTTTAGCAGCTGTAGTCTGGCAAACGAAATTCGGGACTGATCAAGCGTGGCAAAATCTCAGCCTAGCAACCCCAAAATTTGTATGAAGTACCTGGAATAACCTGACTTGATACCTTAGAGTTGTTTTTGTGTAAAACATTATTTGTACACTATTTCTTGACAGAATATGGACAGGTCCAAAAATGGGAACCTACGGTAGCTGTTGTATGTAAAGTCGTATTTTTAATCAGACGAAGTAAACTGAAGTTTCGAGATGTAATCATGTCTACCCATTATGATCCAAACCAAAGAGAAATTTCGTGCGGGGCATTTCGAAAATCAGTTTACTTTGTTGAAATAAAAATACTACTAGGTATTATGTGAATATGTAATATTATCTGAATAAGAAAGACAACAATATTCTTTAATAATTTTTTTTACTACCATAATAGAAATCTAAATCTAAGGTTTACATGTGGAAATATTTTTTTTTGATTTTTTAAGATTTTACCTACTGGAATCACTATCTCCAACATGAATAGAAAGTCTTTCTAAATTATCTTCTGTTATTCTATCACTTTATATCTATTTTCAATGTGGATTACATTATCAGTCATTTTCTTCCTTTTTTATGGAGTTATGCTTTCAAAAATCTTTTTAATAAGTTTATCTAACTCCACATCAAGCACGGCAATATGTTTACTAGATACTTTACATTTAGCCAAACTCCATACCAGCTCAATGGCATTTAAATCGCAGTGGTAGGGGGGAAGTCGCAATACCTCATGCCCATTCCACTTCAGAAGTTCATCAGCTCCATATACTGGTTCTGGTGTGTTTTGTTTCACAAGACATAGCAGCTCTGCTTTTGTGTGAGATTGTTCAAATGGAATACCATTCAAAGTAAGCATTCTCTTATATCATTTTTGTGACTTTGTGATGTAGGTAGGAGCTTTATTTACAATGATTGAATGTAACTGGCACTATTCGTAACTAATACACTCGGCTCATATAAATTGGGTATGAGCTTTTCTCTTTGCCATATATTAAAGTTAACGGAATTCATGTCGTGGTGGTAGTATACCATTTAAGATTTAATGCTAAATACTAATTGTTTGCGCCAAATGCTAAATTTTAAAACAACATAACGGGTCGCCTGTCGGCGCGTTCCTCCGATGATACCTGTCACCGGTTGGTACGCTTTCTCGCGCGCGCCTCCCTGTTTAGGCGCCTGAGTTGGGGGAGATCGGCAGTTTTTTTTGCCAGCGCCGGCTCGGTCGGGACAAGCGTTACAGTCTACTCGGTTCGTTGAACAGTGAGGTCGCGTGCAAAAAGCCTCTAATTTGTGTCGTTTTGTTAGTACGTTAACGTAACTACGAGGCGGTTTCTTGAGTTGAGTGATTAACTTAACTTCGTTTGCAATAGACAGTTTTCCTTTGTCGATTAGAACGCTAACTTTGTGAGCCGAAATGAGATCGCGTTCGTATTAGATTATAGTTTATGCTAAGTGACGTTAGACATAAAGGTGGTCATAAAGGTGAACGTCCACTGGAGTAACAGCACATTGTAGGGCAGAGCAACGTACCAGGTCTGCTGCCCGATTACCTGGGTGACGTCAGGTTACATACACACACACTCTCACACGACTTACATGCACGTACTTACTGCCTGACCGCGCCTTGTGGTTGGCCCTAACTCGGAATTCGGTAAGTTCCTATTTATTTGTCTAGCCATTGCATACTACATATCCATAGGCATTTGGGCCCCCTCTTGGTTGCTCGTCGACACTGCCGCTTATGGGCCCCGGTATGGTCGACCTTTGTCAGGGCAATTAAGGGCGTGTAAAATTCTCTGGTAGCAGAGCGTGGTTAATTGTTTCTCCAATTACCCTCGGCCGTATTATAAAAATTCTTCTTTTTTTTGTTTTATTTTTGTTTTGTTAGGGCTAGGTACTTACGCGTCAACTATTTTGGGTAGGTAGATTAAAGTGCTGAAGGGTCGATCGCCTGAGCGAGGCATCCTGCTGACCGACTGTAGTGGGTACTTGCCGTGTAGTGTAATTGTATTTAATTTTATTTAATAGTAATTGTATCTAGTAGTGATGCCATCGCACAGGCAATCGGGGCTTCGCCTACGGGCCGAGCTGCGCTGGGCCGCTAATGCATTAGAAAAGCGGCTCGAGCAGGTCGCGGCCCGAAGGGCCGCAGTGGAGGAGGCTTACGCTGAGCTCGAGGCCTCGGATGCGGAACAGGGAGTCCTAGACTCCTGCCTCGCGGACTACGAGAAATTCTTTTCTCTCACAGATGACTTGATCGAGGCGGGGGCCAAGTATACAAAGGAAGCGCGTGAAACTCAGCTGAGTGGCCTACCCGAGTCCCCTCGGAAGCAGCCTACTCAGCCGGAGCTGTTGGGACGACTCCCAGCTCTGGACCTGCCAAGGTTCTCTGGGGTCCTCTCCGAATGGCTGACCTTTGTTGGTCTTTTTGACAGCCTAGTGGACGCCCGGAAGGACTTGACACCAAGCCAGAAGATGGGGTACCTCCTGGCATCATTGGAGGGGGAGGCCCTGGGAGTCGTCGGCCATTTGAAATTGTCGGACGATGCCTACCAGAATGCTCGGGACCTCCTCACCGGAATGTACGCCAACGTCCGGCGGATTGCGGACGAAAACGTTAGGCAGCTTATAAACTTCCCGCTACTTAAGGATTGGACCAGAATACGTCTGGACATCGTAAATCCAGTCGTGGTGGCTTGTAACTCGTTGAGGCGGCTGGATTTACCGGTGGACGAATGGTCTTCTTGTTGCTCCACATTGTGCTGTCCCGCCTGCCTCTCGATCTTCGGCTCCATTTTGAGGAGAGGTACGGTGAGGACGGCACCTCCTATATTCCGTCCTTCAGGACCTGCTGCGGTTCTTGGAGGAGCAGTGCCGGCAAATGAAGAACGCAGCTGGCGCCGTCGAGGACCTGCGGGCTGCCGACCGAACCGTGCCCAGGGAAAGGCGGAATCCGACGGGCAAGCCATCGCCAACCCCCCTAAGGCCGAGCGGAGCTCCCACGGGAGGGCGCCGGCCCCTACCCTCTTATAGTGGACTAGCGGCCAGGGAGGCGCCCCCCTGCTCCTATTGTCGAGCATCCGATCACCGGGTAACGTCGTGCCCGAAGTTCCTGGGTAAGCCGGTCCCGACGAGGCGAACCATCGCCAAGGAGCGCCGCTGGTGCTACTCGTGCCTGGAAAGGCACCTTCAACGAGACTGCCCGCACCAACGGCCCTGTCCGCACTGCCAGGGCGTTCACCATGCCGTTTTGTGCCTGGGTGCGAACGGCGCTCCCTCTCGAGGCTCTGCCGGGCCATCAACCCCCACGGGCGGGGGCGCTCAGTCACGCCCTCTGTCGGGCGACACTCGGCGCTCGGCTGCCGGCCACCGTGCCCCTGGTCTTGAAGGGGGTCGTTCCCCCAGGGGCGGGGGGGTCGTCGACCCCCTCAGCGTATCGAGAGGAACTTTACGGCCACTCAGCGGTCAGCTAGACAATTCTCACCCCCGTTAACTGAGTGGCCGCGACTGGAGTACCACCCTCCCTCCTTTGGTCGGTAACGGTACTACGGGGTTCCTGCGACCTCGACTCTGTCCCAAGCTTTGAGGCCGAGGTTCCCCGAAGCTCTTGGGGAGCTGGTCAGCCCGTTCGGTGATTTCCAACCACGGGTCATTGAGATGCCGCCGGAATGCCGCTTTCGGGACCCCCAGTTCGAGTGCCGGTCCAATGGAGGCAGCTCCAGCTAGGTAGCTGCAGCCCTAGCTCCCACCACGACCGCCTCCACTGATCCTTTGAGCCGTCAACAGTCCACTTGTCAAATTGTTCTATTGTCGACGGCCTCAGTGAAGGTGTACAACCCGAGTGGCGACTGTTAAACGGTTCGCGCTCTATTGGATTCGGGTTCACAACGCAGTGTCACCTCCACTTGGTTGGTGGGAAGACGGTTTTGACGGTGGTAGAGCCATGCAACAGTTTTTGCTGTTGCACGTATGGGCCGGCTCGAGCCGGGTTAGTACCACGACCTCACAGAATACCGGCGTGAAGTAGAAGCTCTGCTTCTGCGTTTCGTCTGGTGAGTGCAGGTGGCCGGAGGCCCAAACCCCCCCCCCCCATCAACATGGTAGCGGAATTACACAATAGACTACCCCAGGAGGGTACCAGTACCCCTGGAGAATCCCTCGCTGAGCATCCACGACCATGTTATTCCAATCCTGAGCGTGGGTGCTCAGGCTGCGCCGCGTATTCTGGGGGGGGGGGGGCAAAATTCCGCTCAAAAACATAACTGCTCGGGGTAAACAGAGCAACAATACCAAGGCGACCCCTGCCACGCTATCCGTGAATTTCTGCAACATCAGGGGACTTAACTCTAACCTAAACGCCGTCCACTACCATCTCGAGACGGCGAAGCCGGCCTTGCTCTTCCTGACCGAGACACAGGTTTCCTCTCCGGCTGATATTTCGTATCTCTCCTACCCTGGGTACAAATTGGAGCACTCCTTTGTGCCTCGGGCTGGAGTTTGCGTGTATGTCAGAGAGGACATCTGTTCTCGACGCCTCGGCAGTCTTGAAGGTTCGGACCTGTCCATCCTTTGGCTACGCGTAGACAGCGACGACCATCCGCGCGTCTACGGGTGCCTCTATAGGTCCCATAGCGGTAATGCCGAAACAGACCGACTCATCGACCACGTCCAAATGGCTACAGATTCCTTGCTACAACAGGTCCCATCCGCAGAGATCGTGATCCTTGGCGATTTTAACGCCCACCATGCCGAATGGCTCGGTTCACGTTTAACCGATCATGCGGGGAGATCTGTTTATGACTTTGCCTTGGCATATGGTCTGACACAACTGGTTACTTCGCCTACGCGGATTCCAGATGTGGAGGGTCATACACCTTCCCTGTTGGACCTTCTGCTGACCTCTCATCCGGACGGATATCAGGTTTCCGTCGATGCTCCTCTCGGCTCTTCGGACCACTGTTTGATCCGGAGTATGGTGCCACTCACGCTCCCTTCGCGGTTGCGTTCTGCAGGTTGCCGCCGTGTTTGGCATTACAGGTCGGCGGATTGGGACGGAATGCGGTCTTTCTTTGCATCCTACCCATGGGGGCGGGTTTGCTTCTCGCCGGATGATCCCAGCGCTGTTGCTGACTCTGTCACTGATGTGGTGCTACAGGGAATGGAACTATTTATTCCATCATCTGTGGTACCCATCGGAGGCAGATCTCAGCCTTGGTTTGGTCGCTCCTGTAAAACTGCATTACGCAGTAAGCAGGAGTGTTATCAAGCCTGGGCTGCGGCTTCGGCGACTCGGGATGTAAACACCAGCACACTTAAAAAGAAGTATAACTTCGCCTCCAGGTCCTTCAAAAGAGTTATTGCCAAGGCAAAGTCAGAGCACATAGGCAGAATTGGCGAGAAACTAGTTCGCCTTCCTTCGGGAACCCGTGCATTCTGGTCTCTCGCCAAGGCTGTCCAAGGGAATTTCTGTAAGCCATCACTACCATCTCTGCACAGGGAGGACGACTCACTGGCCCATGACGCAAAAGACAAAGCCGACCTTTTAGGCTCCCTTTTTGCGTCCAACTCGACTCTTGATGACGGGGGGAAAACACCGCCGACCATCCCGCGGTGTGAGTGCTCTATGCCGGATGTGCTGTTCTCACAGCGCTCGGTTCGCAAAGCACTTCTCTCCCTGGACATCCAGAAGTCGAGTGGGCCTGACGGAATCCCCCCAATTGTGCTGAGGACGTGTGCTCCGGAGTTGGCACCGGTCCTAACGCGTCTTTTTCGGTACTCCTACTCCCAAGGCGTAGTCCCGAATTCATGGAAGACAGCTTTTGTCCACCCGATCCCTAAAAAAGGCGACCGCTCAGACCCGTCCAACTATAGGCCTATCGCGATCACCTCCTTGTTCTCCAAAATAATGGAATCCATTATCAACTGCCAGCTCATCCGGTACCTTGAGGATCACCAGCTGATTAGTGACCGCCAATACGGTTTTCGTGGGGGTCGATCAGCTGGTGATCTTCTGGTCTACCTGACCCATAGATGGGCGGAGGCAGTAGAGTCCAAGGGGGAGGCGTTGGCCGTTAGTCTGGACATTGCGAAGGCCTTCGATCGGGTTTGGCACAAAGCGCTTCTCTCGAAGCTCCCTTCCTATGGGCTTCCCGAGAAATTGTGCAATTGGATCACCAGCTTCCTTGCAGATCGGAGCATCAAGGTTGTTGTAGACGGTGCATGTTCTGACTACAAGCCTATTAACGCTGGTGTTCCACAAGGCTGTGTGCTATCACCAACGCTGTTTCTTCTGCATATCAATGATATGTTGCTAACTGGTAACATTCATTGCTATGCGGATGACAGCACTGGTGATGCTCTATACACCGGCCGTGCTAATATTTCTCGGGAAAACGTCTCCGAGTACCGGAACAAACTTGTGTCTGAAGTCGAGTCTTTGCTGGACAGAGTCTCGAACTGGGGGCGACTAAATCTAGTCCAGTTTAATCCTCAGAAGACACAAGTTTGCGCGTTTACCGCTAAAAAGAACCCCTTTGTCGTATCTCCTCAGTTTCAAGGCACTCCCCTGGTTGCCTCAGCCAGTATCGGAATCCTCGGCGTCGACATATCGAGTGACGTGCAGTTTCGTGGTCATTTGGAAGAGAAGGCCAAATTGGCCTCTAAAAAGCTTGGCGTGCTCAGCAGAGCGGGACAGTATTTCATGCCGGCACACCGCCTGCAACTTTACAAGGCGCAGGTTCGGCCTCACATGGAATACTGTTCCCATCTCTGGGCAGGGGCTCCCCAGTGCCAGCTCCTTCCACTTGACCGCATCCAGCGCAGAGCGGCTCGAATCGTCGACGACCGAGTTCTTTCCGATCGGCTCGACTCATTGGCGCTGCGAAGAGATGTTGCATCTCTTTGCATTTTCTTTCGCATCTACCATGGGGAGTGCTCTGAGGAATTGTTCGGATTAATCCCAGCCGCCAAATTTCACGAACGCACATCGCGGCAGAACTCCCGATACCATCCACACCATCTGGATGATTGGCGGTCCACCACTGTGCGATTTAGAAGATGTTTTCTTCCTCGCACGACTTCCTTGTGGAATCGATTACCATCAGCGATTTTTCCGGACCGATACGACTTAGGGACCTTCAAGAAAAGAGCGTACTCCTTTTTAAAAGGCCGGCAACGCATCTGCAATTCCCTCCCTGGTGTTGCAGTTGTTCATGGGCGGCGGTAGTCACTTACCATCAGGTGAGCCGCATGCTCGTTTGCCCCCTCTACTATAAAAAAAAAAAAAAAAAAAAAAAAGACTAGGGCTCCCCTGGAGGTCTGAATCACGTCCAATGGTAGGTATCGGAGGTGCCGAGCCTCTTGCTCCTCGGGGACAAGCGGAGTTGGTGTTTGGTCCTGCCAGCGAACACATTCACATTCTAGTTAAAGTAAATGTCCTCGATGACATTGTAGGTTTTCTCCCTAACGTCCGTATAAATGACAGCGCGGTTCGTGTCGAGTTTATGACCGGCAGACCCTCAGTGGTCCGAACCTGGGCCTATAGATTTGTTGCTGGGGGCCGACGCGCTGGGGTTCATCTTGTCAGTCATGTCCACTGTATTTGGGCACAGCTTCTTTGGACCGGTTCTGTGGTCTCCACCTCCTCAGACGGCCGACCCGCTCTCTGTTGTGGGTGTGTCCCTTTCGGACGTTATTTAGAGGTTTTGGGAAATTGAGGAGCCGCCACACGCGACTCGAGTCAGCCCTCTGGTCCGTGAGTGCAAGTTGTTCTACCAGAACCGGCCGTCATGTAGACGGTCGTTTTGTCACTCGCTTACCCTTTCTGGACTCACGGCCCCCTTTGGGACAATCTCGTACCCTGGCCGTAAAGAGGTTGCTTTCCATGGAGCGCCGTATGCGGCGCGACCCAGCCTTTCGCGACAAATATGTAGCGAAAGGTTGGGCTGTATATGAGTTCATGCGCGAGTATCAAGAGCTGGGTCACATGTCACCGTCCAACTTCGACTGGCGGTCACAGGAGCACTACTTCCTCGCTCACCATTGCGGTCTTTAGGACCCCTGGGAGTAAGATTCGGGTAGTTTTTGACGGCTCCACCCCCTCGTCAAATGGTGTGTCTCTGAACTAATGTCTTCACTCTGGTCCTAAATTGATCAAGGACATATCCGACATTTTGACCCACTTCCGTCAGCACCAAGTGGTTTTTGTAGCCGACATTCGAATGATGTTTCGACAATCAGTGGTCTATCGTGATGACCGGCGATATACGCTGATATTGTGGCGCGAGAAGCCCAGCGATCCGATACAGGTGTTTGAGTTGAACACCACCACCTATGGACTCCGGTCCAGTCCGTATATCGCCATGCGAACCCTTCTTGAACTCGCTGAGAGAGAACGTCTAAAATACGCTCGGGGTCTTCTATTTTGGAGACTTCGGTCTACATGGACGACATTTGCACGGGCGCCTCCACCATCGAAGAGGTTCTTGTATTGCGAGACAAATTGATTGCCATCCTGAAGTCTGGAGGTTATGAGTTGCGCAAATGGTTGTCGAACTCCTGTCAAACATATTTTGAAGGACCACCCAAGAGAGGATCAACAAGACTCTCATCTATTCGAGCACCCTGAAAATCCTAATTTGTCGACTGTGCTGGGCATTCAATATCAGCCTGTTCAGGATACTTTCACGTATCGAGTCAAACTCGATCCCCCTCCTTAAGCATGGACCAAGCGGTCCGTACTATCTACAGTAGCCCGCACCTTCGATCCTAATGGATGGATCACTCCGGTAATTTTTTTGGCTAAGTGCTTTCTTGGATATCCGGGTTGGGTTGGGACGAGCCTATTATCGGTGCTCTCTTGCGAGTGTGGCTCTCCATTGTGTCGTCCCTTACGGACATCAACCGGGTCTCCATGCCAAGGTGCTTCCTTCCTCCAGGGAAATACAGGGCTGCCCTACATGGATTTTGCGACGCCTCTGAGAAAGGCTATGTTGCTGTCGTATATTTACGGACTGTGAGCTCTTCTGGCCATACTTCCGTCCATCTAGTACTTGTTAAATGCAAGGTTGCTCCCATTAGGTCCCGCTTAACTATCCCTAAATTGGAACTGTCTGGAGCCGCTCTTCTCACGCGACTCCTCAACCACGTTCACCCATCTTTGAAGTCTGTAATCGACATTACGGACGTCTACGCTTGGTCGGACAGTGAGATAGTAATTTGTTGGCTCAGAGCTGCACCTCACAATCTTGAGTTCTTTGTGGCGAACCTCGTGTCTCAAATCCAGAATTCTGGGACGTCTGTAAACTGGAGACATGTCCCAGGGGAGTTGAATCCCGCAGACTGCGCTTCTCGCGGCTGTGAAGCCTCCTCTTTGGTTGACCACCCGCTGTGGTGGGGCCCCAGTTGGTTGATTGAGTCTCAGTCATTCTGGCCCCAGAATAAATACTCCGAACCGATTGAATTGCCTGACCTACGAGCCTGAGTAGGAGTGGGCAAGGATAAGCTAACTCGGGATTTCTCCCTGCTAGAACGGTACAGCTCTCTCAATAAGCTCTTAGGAGTGACACTGCTTGATGGCGTCGATTTGTCCGCAATTTGAGAGACCCGTCCAACCGAATCTCTGATTCCGTATTGTCCCCTAGCGAGCGTCGCGAAGCTGTGATGCATTGGACCCGTATGGTCCAAGCGGAGCATTTTGAGCCCATGATTGAAACCTTGAAGCGGGGCTCCGTTGTCAAGGGCGCTCTGGCCCGTCTGGACCTCTTCCTGGACGACGCTGGGTTGCTGCGCGTTGGCGGACGTTTGAAAAATTCTCAACAGCCGTACGGGGCTCGACACCCTTTACTGCTCCCTAAGGATGGCGCCTTTGTTCGGTTGCTAGTAACTCACCATCATGTTAAGAATGCCCACGCTAGGTGTAACGCTCTTTCGGCTATTTTGCAGTGGGAGTTTTGGATTTTGGCTGGCCGACGCACCATTCGGGGCGTCCTCTTTAAGTGCATACCTTGTTATAAACTGAAAGCTACCATATCGCAGCCTATGATGGGTGACTTACCACCCGACCGCGTCAGGGACATCCGACCATTCGCTGGAGTCGGAACAGACTTTGCTGGCCCCTTCCTCGTCAAGTCCTCCAACCTTCGTAACGCGCGTTCACATACGGCCTATCTGTGCGTTTTCGAGTGCCTCTCCACTAAGGCCGTTCACTTAGAATTTGTAAGTGCCCTCAGCACGGAAGCCTTTGTGGCCACGCTGGGCCGCTTCGTATCGCGTCGCGGTTTGCCGGACCTGATCCGGTCTGGTTGTGGAACGAATTATAAGGGCACGGATAGATATTTGAAAGAGGTCGTCGAATTTCTGTCCAGCAACAGGACTTATTTAGGTACGGCGATGTCTAAGAAGGGCATCCAGTGGAAATTCGGCCCTCCGGCTTGCCCACACTGGGGCGGTATTTTTGAGGCGGTGGTTAAGGTTGCAAAAACGCATCTCCGTCGCGTTATTGGCTAAACTATTTTGACATTAGAGTAGCTTGCCACTGTTTTCTGTAAAATTGAGGCGGTACTCAACTCTCGGCCCCTCTGTCCCCTCTCGTCCGATCCGAATGATTTGGAGGTTCTAACCTTGGGCCACTTCCTGACTGGCCAGCCGCTTAACGCCCTGCCCGAGTACCCCTTCAGGGAAATAAACTCTTCGCGGTTGAGCAGATTTGACCTGCTGCCTGCTCCTGCTGCTGACAGATGATTCAGAGTTTTTGGCACCGATGGTCTC
This sequence comes from Parnassius glacialis, assembly GCA_033319125.1. Classification (NCBI taxonomy): domain Eukaryota; kingdom Metazoa; phylum Arthropoda; class Insecta; order Lepidoptera; family Papilionidae; genus Parnassius; species Parnassius glacialis. Next base: position 40,402,840 of record JAVANC010000016.1, read on the forward strand.
TGGAATACCCACATCTTTTGCAGCAGCGTGTTAAGTGGTCTAACAAGACGGATCCTCCTCGGGTTGGAGACCTCGTGTTAGTTAAAGAACCCAACGCTTTGCCTTTGTATTGGCGCCGTGGGCGCATTGTTAAGTTGTCGTATGGATCGGATGGGGTGCCTAGGGTGGCCGAGGTTTTGGTTGGAGATTCGGTATTGCAACGTGCCGTTGCGACCCTATCCCACTTGCCAATTTACTTGCGGACACCGAGTGTATTAGGCACTATTCGTAACTAATACACTCGGCTCATATAAATTGGGTATGAGCTTTTCTCTTTGCCATATATTAAAGTTAACAGAATTCATGTCGTGGTGGTAGTATACCATTTTAGATTTAATGCTAAATACTAATTGTTTGTGCCAAATTCTAGATTTTAAAACAACATAACGAGGCGCCCGTCGGCGCGTTCCTCCGATGGTACCTGTCACCGGTTGGTACGCTTTCTCGCGCGCGCCTCCCCGCTCACGCGCCGGACGTGGGGGAGATCGGCCTTTTTTTGCCCGAGGCGGCCCGTTCGGGGTAAGCATTACAGTCTACTCGGTTAGTTGAACAGCGTGGTCGCTTGAAAAAGTTTTGTTAGTACGTTTACTTAACGAGGCGATTTCTTGAGTTGAGTGTTTTCTTAACTTCGTTTGCAATAGACAGTTTTCCTTTGTCGATAAGAACGCTAACTTTGTGATCCGAAATGAGATCGCGTTCGTATTAGATTATAGTATGTGCTAAGTGACGTTAGACATAAAGGTGATAAAGGTGGTCATAAAGGTGAACGCCCACTGGAGTAACAGCACATTGTGGGGCAGAGCAACGTACCAGGTCTGCTGCCCGATTACCTGGGTGACGTCAGGTTACATATACACATTCTCTCACACGACTTACACGCACATAATTACCGCCTGACCGCGCCTTGTTTATTTATCTAGTCATTAATTATTATTCTATTAATTTATTTTTTAAGATACAGTAGGTAGATATTTTTGTAAAACAGTATCAATTTGCAAAATTGTACGATAAACTTTATAGATTAGTCTGTTACTATAAAGATTACCTATCATAGATTAGTCATATTAACTGTTTTTTTCTTTATGTACATTGATATGATGATAGAAATCTTAATCAAACTTATCTCTGTATCATAACGATTATTTTATTTCGTAAATATTTTGTCTTTAAATAATTGAAATTGCACATTTCGTTTAGGCAACATCACTCTCCGTATTTTATGAAACTCTTACCTAGATGGTGCTATGTTGAAACCATAGAAAATAAAATAATACGATTGTCCACTGGTATCAAGCTATAATAACATTTTTGTTAGTCTAAGTTTCGAAAAAACTTTTTGTCTGCTTCGAAATTCATTTAATCATGGGATCTGAGACTTCTCAATAGGGAGTATCCTTCCTCATTATATTTTTTTTAAAGTATAAGGGTGACAAACGAGCACACAGTCTACCTGATGGTAAGTGGTTGCTGCGGCCCATAGACATCTACATCTATCCTCGTTTGGGAATCAAAATGCAGATGCGTTGTCAGTGAGGTCTAAGATGGAATGCCTAATTTCAAGTAAAAAGGGCCTCTGGCTACCTGCACTCACCAAGCGAAACGCAGAGGTAAACCTCTACTTCACGCTGGTATTCTGTGAAGTCGTGGTATCACCCCGGTTCGAGCCGGCCCATCCGTGCGACAGCAAAAGCTGCCGCGTGGCTCTACCACTGTTAAAATATCTATATCCCCCACATTTACGGCAATTTAAACTGAACGCACATTTGTCCGCGCCGTACGCGCCAAATTTTAGAATTCGTTGTATGAAATCATATGAAACCTCGCACATTACACCCGCACCGTACGCGCCGAATTTTATAAAATGCGGTGGTATACGATATCAAAGGACGAATGCTGATAACTTCATATAACACAGCGCGTTTGGCGCGTGTTGATATTCAGTGATGTATAATGTTACCAACTTAGTGGATTTTCCACTATAACTGGTGGTTTCGACTTTTGATTCGAATTATATTTTTTAAGTGTTAAGTGTACACTGCGGTTAGAGGTTGGCAGAAAAATGTTGCGACGAAATTGAAATTCCAATAAACGTTCGGAACTGAATATTTAGAGATAAATTATTTAAATACATTAAAAAATTGGTAGTGAATTTTAATTCAAAAACCCAATTATACCTGATTACATAATTGTCAATAAAATTCTTACCTCAAACATGCAACAAGTCTTTCCTCTGGTTCAACTAACCTTCTAAATCTTGAGTTTTCCATAAAAAGATATGGTTTTAATATATGTAACAATTCTTGAAATTTCTTGTATGTTATATGCAAATATCTAAAAAAAATCGTTCATAATCATTATATAGCAAGTCTTTAAATAAAGTATAATACTGTCCACACAATTGCCTTTTTAAATTAATACTATGAATCCAGAATCTTGTTTTTCTTCAAATTTTCTTTTCTTCTTCCTCTGCCAATAACCAGGCTATTACAATATTTTTTTCATAGTGAACCCGAGCGATAAATGTCTTCAATCTAATCTATCTAATGCACCGATTCACACCAGTGGTTGGAAAAAAACTGCAAGAGTTGTTGGCAATCCAAAAGATTTGCGGACGGTGCGTACGTGTAAATGTGCGAGGCCATCAGTAAAATTTGGCGCGTACGGCGCGGACAAATGTGCGTTGAGGTTAAGTCTACAATTCATCATAATCATCATTACAGCATTTCATAAGTCCACTGCTGAACAAAGGCCTCCCCCAAGGAATGCCACAAAGCACTGTCCTGAGCCACCTGCATCCATCGACTTCCTACATGTCTTACCAGGTCGTGGGGGGTCGCCCTACACTTCGCCTACCGATACGAGGCTGCCACTCGAGAACCTTTCTTCCCCATCGGTTGTCGGTTCTTCGAGCTATATGGCCGGCCCACTGCCACTTCAGCTTACTAATCCGTTGGGCTATGTCGGTTACTCTGGTTCTACTGCGGATATCCTCATTCCTAAGCTTATTACGCAGAGAAACTCCGAGCATAGCCCCCTCCATAGCTCGCTGAGCAACCTTGAGCTTCCTCATACGGCCAGCAGCGAAGGATCACGTCTCAGATCCGTAAGTCATCCCTGGCAACACGCACTGGTTGTACAATTTCGTTTTAAGGTTTTAAAGTATGTCTAACGAGGAGATGTGTCGTAATTTCCCGAACGCTGCCCAGCCGAGTTGAATCCGTCGATTGACCTCTCGGTCGAAGTTGGACTTACCTAGTGGGACTATTTGTCCCAGGTAAACATACTCGTCAACAACTTCGAGCTTAGTGCTCCCAACAACTACCAGCGGGACTGCAGCACCGCTCAAATATCGACGGAATCAAAGGCTTTCTCATAGTTCACATACGCCAGGCATAGTGTCAAATTGTACTCCTCAGACTTCTGTACAATTTGCCAAAGGGTATGTATGTGGTCTTTGTTGCTAAAGCCCTTTCGGAAACCGGCTTGTTCGGGAGGCTGGAAGTCGTCAAGTCTGCGTGCGAGACGATTCGTAATGACTCTCGAAAACAGCACGTATACGCGGCTCAGAAGGGAAATTGGTCTGTAGTTTTTCAAGAGAGCATTGTCACCTTTCTTGTAGAATAATACCACCGCACTTATGGACCACGCCTCCGGTGTAATGCGACCATTGAAGACGGAATTAAAGAGCCTCTGAAGGAGTTCAAGTACCGATTTCCCACCCGCTTTCAGAAACTTCGCTGTAATTCCACCCTCGCCTGGGGCCTTGCCGTTTTTAAGACGCTGTAGAGCCATTCTAATCTCGTTTAGACTGACGCCCGGGATTTCTTCGGAATAGTGTCGGATAAGACTTGCTCTTAGATCATTACTCACACCTGCATGTGGTTCCAACGATGACGTGTACAGCTGTCCATAGAACCTCTCAATCTCACTCAAAATCTCAGGTGCCCCGGAAACGATGCTGCCACACTCAGTCTTCAGCTTTGACAGTTGGTTCTTTCTGGCAGATAGATTTCTGGCAAAGACTTTGGAGCCTTGGTGCCACTCGATCACTTCTTCAATACAAGCTGTATTGAAGTTGCGTAAGTCCTGCCGCATGCATTTGGAGATCAGTCTGTTCAGTTGCCCGTATGCTGTCAAATCTGGTGAAGACTGCAGCTTCATATCCCGTCTAACAGCCATGAGATTAGGAGTGTGATCGGAGAGTTTTTGTGTTCTTCTGCGGCGGGTCTTGCAAAACTTAGCGCCGACCGTATGGACAGTTTCCACGAGCTTGTCACTCATATCGTCTACTTAATCGCAGTCTTCTAGGCACTGAAAACGGTTTTGTAACTCGAGCTGAAAGGTTTCAGGACTTTGGAATAGAGCACGAGGGGGACGGAGCGTTAACTTCAATAGACGAGACCTCTCCAACTTAACGTTTAGGTTCATTGTGCCTCTAACCATTCGGTGATCGCTACCAGTTTTCACCCTCACGAACACGGAGACATCACTAAACAGTTGTCGTCTGGTCGTCATAATGAAGTCAATCTCATTTTTTTTCGAACCGTCGGGGCTTGACCAGTTCCACTTCCTGTGGGGCAGCATCTGGAAGAAAGAGTTCATCATAAAGAGTCCCTCTTTCTCCATGAAGTCGGCCAGCTGTTGGTCCCTTGGGTTCCGTTGCCCTATTCCAAATTTTCCTACTTTCAGCTCACCGTTCTCTCTTGTGCCTAGTTTTGCATTCAAATCTCCCATTAACACCGTATATTGGGTTTTGGAGGAATGCATGGCTCTAGGGATATCCTCATATATTTCCTCCACCTCCTCATCGGGGTGTGCCGAGGTTGGTGCGTAAACCTGTATGACCTTCAGCGAATACCGTTTGGTGATTCTGAGTATAAGGTACGCAACCCTCGTCGACACACTCTCAATCTTTACAACGTTGTTAACGAGAGACTTGTGGACGATAAATCCGACACCTACTTGGGACAGATGGTCGCCCTCCCGGTGATAGAGCAAGTTACCTTGTTGTTGTTGTTGTCGAGGGTGCGTTGTTAACGATCTAAGTCTACAATTACTCTAAATTATTTAGTACCGAGTTATTCGTGGAGTAACAAGATCAAGCAACATTTTGTAATTGTTTCTTCATAAACGTTGTTCGCGCAAAAGCGCTAATGTCAATAATGGACGTCAGGGGGTGCGCGCGCCTCTACGACTCCGATTTTGACGTCCCGTCGTTTCGAGGACACGCTAGAACAACGGAGTCCAATTTATTGCGTCGAGAGATAAGGACGCGTTATTTGGTCGGGAGCTCGTCATGGTAGGTGCGTATAGTAAATATACTGACTGGGAATCGTAGCGCGTACATTCTTTGCTGAGAGCGTCACCCGGGACTTTTAGGTTTAACGCTGAGTCCGTATAAGTGGATTCAACTGTATTAGTTACTAGTGCCGCTCCCAGGTCTCTCCTCTGTGGGCCTGGATTGCAATCGACAGTTCATCCGTAAGCTGGTTTATTTTTGACTTTAGTCTTGGGTAGCGAGTACGTGCCCAGAGCGTTCCCAGTGCCCTCTTGCGCTTGATCTGTGCGCATATATCACGCGGTAGAGCGCCCTTTCTTGTAGTTATAGGGACGATCGTAGAGGCCGCGTGGAGGGCTTCTTAGATGGACTTACTTATTCTGGTTGAAGCAGCCTCTACGTGAACGAATTGCCTTCAACAAGTTTACTAAGCTACCTCAAAGCTATACGCGAAAGAGAACTGCGCACAATATTTTAATATAGATTTCTATTATTGCACTCTTATATTTTTCCAATATCTTTATTTTACATATCATCTGGTCATACAATGTTTACATAATGATGGAGCAAAAAGGTCTTAATATTATCTCTATAAAGTAAGCAGTGAAAAGTCAGCAGAAACCTAAAAATTGTATCTAGGAATTTGTAGCTAATTTGTTGCTAATTAGTTGCCAAAATCGCGATTTTGTTGCTCCAACCGGTTTTGAAAAAATCGATTAAATGCTATATTTACATTAAGATAGCAGTAAAAAAAATTCAGTCAACCCCGCCGTAGCGGATAAAACGGGATAACTTGTTGCTAATTAGTTGCTGAAAAATAATGCAAAAAAATTTAAAAAAAAATCAAAAATTAATTTTTTTTAATAAAATTCAAGTCATGTTTTAATACTGATTCTTATGTTCCAAATTAATAAAAATTTTGCTCAATAACTCCCAAACAGCCTACAACAACATAAAATCGGTCGATAAGCTGTATCAAGTAATAAGGATATCAGGTAGTAAGGATGGAATTACAGCGGAGCTTCTGAAAGCGGGTGGAAAACCGGTACTTGAAGTCCTTTAGAAGCTCTTTAATTCTGTCCTCCATGGTGGCATTACACCGCAGGCGTGGAGCAGAAGTGCGGTGGTCTTGTTCTTCAAGAAAGGTGACAACGTTCTCTTGAAGAACTACAGACCGATTTCCTTTCTGAGCTGCGTCTACGTGCTGTTTTCGAAAGTCATTACGAATCGTCTCGCGCGAAGACTTGACGACTTCCAGCCTCCCAAACACGCCAGTTTCCGAAAGAGCTTTAGCACCAAAGACAACATACATACCCTTCGGCAAGTTATACAGAAGTCCGAGGAGTACAATTTGCCTCTATGTCTGGCGTATGTGGACTATGAAAGAAAAAAAGAAAGCCTTTGATTCCGTCGAAATTTGGGCAGTGCGGTAGTCCCTTCAGCGGTGCCAAGTTGACCGTCGGTATATCGAACTGTTGAAGTGCTTGTGCAGTGGAGCTACGATGGCTATCCGAATACAGAACCAGAGTACGTAACCTATCCAATTGCAGAGAGGTGTAAGACAGGCTGATGTTATATTCCCGAAACTTCACCGCTGCATTGGAAGACGTTTTCAAGCTTCTGTACTGGAAAGGATACGGTATTAAAATCAATGGTGAGTACATCATCCACCCTCGTTTTCCCGACGATTTAGTCCTTATGGAAGAATCGCTGCAGGACCTAAGCACCATGCTCAATAACCTCAATAGTGTCTCCCAACGGATAGTTCTTAAGATGAACATGGATAAAGCTCGAAGTTGTTGACGAGTATGTTTACCTGGGACAAATAGTCCCACTAGGTAAGTCCAACTTCGACCTAGAGGTCTATAGACGGATTCAACTCGGCTGGGCAGCTTTCGGGAAACTACGACACATCTTCTCGTTAGACATACCTCAAAGCCTGAAAACGCAATTGTACAACCAGTGCGTGTTTTCAGTGATAACTTACGGATCTGAAACGTGGTCCTTCACTGCTGACCGTATGAAGAAACTCAAGGTCACTCAGCGAGCTATGGAGAGGGCTATGCTCGGGGTTTCTCTGCGTGATAAACTTAGAAATAAGGATATGCGCAGCAGAACTAGAGTAACCGATAGCCCAACGGATTAGTAAGCTGAAGTGGCAGTGGGCCGGCCATAGAGCTTGAGGAACCGACAACCGATGGGGAAGAGAGGTTCTCGAGTGGCAGCTTCGTACTGGTAAGCGAAGTGTAGGGCGACCCCCCACGAGATGGAGTGACGCCCTGGTAAGACATGCAGGAAGTCGATGGATGCAGATGGCTCAGGACCGTGCTTTGTGGCATTCCTTGGGGGAGGCCTATGTTCAGCAGTGGACATATCAAAGGCTGTAATGATGATGATGATGATCGTAAACATAAACAACTTAACTTATAAAATAGTTTAATTCACAATTTTACACACATATTTTTATCTTTGGAACGACTTTAATTATACGAGGGTGGATTGAAAAGTACTCGGCCTAACCAAGAAAATAAACACATACTTAATCAGTTATATTTTTATTTTTCTACATAATCACCATCAAGTTCAATACACTTTTGCCACCTCCCCTTCCAAGCATTTAGACCGTTAAAAAAAAATGATTCTTCCTTAGAGTCAAAATATGCGTCTACAGCTGCTTTGACCTCGTCGTTTGTCGAAAATCTTTGACCTCCCAAGTGTTTTTTTAGGTTAGGGAACAGAAAGAAGTCTGATGGTGCCAGATCAGGTGAATACGGCGGATGCGGTAACAGTTCAAAGCCACAGTTGTGAATTTCAGCCATTAACTGTACTGACGTGTGAACACGGGCGTTATCTTGATGAAACAGGACTTTTCTTCTGAGCATTCCTCGACGTTTTTCTTTTATTTCCTCTCGTAAACGACGTAGTAAGGTGCAGTAGTAATCAGAGTTTATAGTCTGACCCCTTTCAAGATAATCAATCATAATCACACCTTTCGAGTCCCAGAATACTGAAGCCGTCACCTTATTTGCCGACAAAATCGACTTAGCCTTTTTAGGGGGTGGTGAACCAGGTCTTCTCCACTGTTTTGATTGTTGTTTTGTTTCCGGTGTACAGTAATGAACCCATGTTTCGTCTATAGTAACGAAACGATTCAAAAAATCATCTGCATCGGTTTCAAATAACTCCAAACAGGCGCGTGAAATAGTCAATCGCGTCCTTTTTTGTTCAACTGAAAGCAGTCGCGGAACCCACCTCGCAGACACCTTGTGGAAACCCAACTCGTTGACAATAATGTTTTGAGTTCGTTCATAAGAGATGCCTATAATCTCGGCTATCTCTCTAATTTTTAATCTGCGGTCTCCCATTATTAAATCAAGTACTTTTTTAATATTTTCGTCAGTAGTTGACGTCGAAGGCCTTCCACAGCGGGGTTCATCTTTCACACTCTCTCTACCACGCTTAAATTCTGCTATCCATTTTTTGACGGATGAATATGACAGAGCACAATCGCTTAATGTACTGACCATGTCATCATGGATGGCTTTTGATGATAGCCCCTTCTTATGGAGGTACTTAATGACGGCACGCTGCTCGATTTGCTCCATTCGCGGAAATTATGTCCGATTACTTTGTTAATAAATTTATAAAATCACAACTAATTATCGCACACGTTTCGAACTTCACACAATGAACTAGTCTGAACTGAACTAAATAATGTGGGTAGATTTGATTTTTAGAATTGAATGGATCTGTGTTAGGCCGAGTACTTTTCAATCCACCTTCGTATTATATAAAACTATGCTTATTTCACTATGTTTAGCACAAATGCAAACACTTTTAACACAAGACTATCCCTTTTTTTTGTATATACAACGCTCTTGAAACATCTATGACTTATTTTACATACATTGCTAAAATTTTCACAAATTAATAAAATTTATTTTTCATATTTATTTTACGTTATTTGCACTCGGCTTATATCTCACACGAAGTGAGCAACTAATTTCTACACGACCTTAATCACATTGGTAGGAGGCTAATGCTTTCCTTGTCTAAATTACATCCGTTTCTGTTCATTATGAAACACCACGGTTTACATATCGCACACCTAGATCTAAACAGAGTTAACTCAAGAAACAGTTTTTTCAGAAAAGGCGAAAAACTGATTATCGTATTCCTGTGCACTGCAGGAGTTGTCTGTATTGATCAGCTTTTTAAATGCAGATAGAAGATAGATGTTATAGAAATCTTGTGTTTTAATCGTTTGATGTGGCTGAAAATTAGATTTTTGTAGTTATTTCCGTATTGTTTAACAAATGTATGTATATTTGTCCCTGTTTTGATGGGAAACGAGTGGGCCTTGCTCGTTCAACTAAAGGGACTTCTACGGTCACCTAGCTTTGAGTTGTAGAGCTATTTTTGAATTCGTTTTATTGGTAGCTAGGTAGTGACTTAAGGAATTCGATGGTATACATAACTCAAAAATTTAAATTTTTGAGTTAGCTCTCTTTAGATCTAGGTGTGCGATATGTTATCCTTATCAGTCATAATATTTCTTATCTGATATCACAAACAAAATTAATCTCAAATGCTAAATATATTCCATACAAAACAAGTATATATTTTAATATAATACTTTCATTAGCATTACACAGCTGATTACTATGTAATATCAACATCATCATCATTAAAGCCCTTCAAAAGTCCACGGCTGAACATAGGCCTCCCCCATGGATACATTCGCTATTAATAAATTATTCATTTTTAAGTATTTCTGGTCTACATTCATAATTATGAACTTAACTATAAAGCCATAGCATAAATAAATTTTCCCGTTAATCGGGTATTAGTTAAGCTGCTGGCATATACAATTTTTCACGCACACTAGCATCCTTGCAATTGTCTTATACGCACAAAAACATTGAGTTTTCCATTCACGGAGTTGTTATTTTCAGGTAGCGCGGTATCTAGTTAGAGCGCGCGATGACCTATAAATAATCTAAGATGTATAGATTAGATTTTTGATTTGCTTTGACAAGGTTTTGTGATTTAATTGCGTCAATTTTTACTAAATTTCGGTGTACTTTTTGATACATATGTAAACAATGCAGTGTCCAGGGTGAACAGCCATTTACACCGCAAGATATTATCATAGAGAAGTAATAGTAGCAAAAATTAAATTACCGATACATATTATAATAAATCTGTAGAAAAGTCTTGTCTGCAATGGTAATATTTTTTGAAAAAACAAGTTTAGGCGACAAAACAACTGGTACTGAAATCCAAATTAGTGGCTTTTACATTTATTGTCAGTATGTCTGTCTGTGTCTTCACGGTTTAAGCCAAAACTACAAGACGGATTGACAAAAAAATTTGTGTGTAAGTATTTAGGAACCCAGGGCAACTCATTGGCTACTTTTTTCTGATTAGAGAACTTCAACATCTGAAACCGCTAATACGCATTTAACCATTGCAGCGAACACTTTCCTGTCCACAAAACACTAATTTATTAGAAACCCAGTGTACAGTCGTAAGACGTACTTAAATCGCTACTTTACTTTTTCACATTTAATGACACTTATAAAACGGTTTGTTATATATAACGTTAGCCTTCATAATTTCAAACACTTTGATTTTTGTAACAGTATCAGTTTCATAGTTCACTTGAGTAAATGTAAAAGAACAGGCACTTGCGAAAATAAATTCCTAAATATCAATAAAAGCAAATTTTACATAAACACAGGTTTATTTTTTATTTTAACTTTGAGTAGAACTGCACTGATAGAGTTTTGAAAGTCACTTGTCAAAGCCAGTAATCGAACCGATCCAAACGTAAATTTCATAGTGCTTCACTCATATTTTATTTGCAATTTGAAATCTCGAATTACCACGTTGTCGATAAAGGAAAACATTGCGAGAAAACCTGCATATCTGATTAGTTAAATAAACATTTCGAAAATTAGTTTGATATATGAAGTCAGTCACCCAGCGTTGGGGTCATTAGGATGTCTGTTACGCGGTTTATTCAGTTATTCCATTCTATTTTTCGATGTTTTACTTTTGTTTTCATTCTACCGTAAATATATAGGACAGCAAAGATGAGTAGGACATATCGTCATCATCACAGCATATCAAAAGTCCGCTGCTGAACTTAGGCTACCCACATTCGTAAGGGTCAATCGGTAGGTAAAACGTTCTTGCCCATAAATCACATTCAATTTGTGATGATTTCAAATAAAAGTAGTGGCCTTATTTACTCGTATTTTCAAAAACTGCTATAACGGTATATTATCTTATATTATATATAAAAAGTACGTGTCACGTTGTTTGTCCGCGATGGACTCCTAAACTACTGAACTGATTTCAATTAAATTTTTGGTCAATGTGCAGTTTGGTCCAACTTAAAAGATAGGATATCTTACATCTCAATTTATAGTCGCAATACAATATTATTTTATTGAAAATTATTTGTCTATTATTTGACAGTCACAATTATCTGTTAGCTCCAAACGATTCTGTCAGATGACGATATCTGTTGACTGGATTGAGTAAATATTTAATAGATGGCGCTATGTTAAAAATACAAACGTTTAATATAAACTACAATTTAGTAGTATAACCACCACAGTTGCTGTAAGTATTCAACAGATAGAACCGATTTCAAAAAAATTTTGCAGACTGTGTGCAGTTTGGTCCAACTTGAAAGATAGGATAGTTTTTAATATAGCTTATTAAATGTTTAATTTTCGTAAATTTTTCGTGAATTCTGGACTCGATTTCATGATAGTTATTTGAATATTTTGCAAGATCTTTATTTCTAAAGCATTCAGTGCTTCCACTCTCGTTCTAACGAGAGTAACGATCGGAAAGATCAACCCTAAACTCTCACGTGTCTCGAAAGTCTTGAATAAAATTTTCGTCATTGCATTTTTTTAAATAACGAAGATTCTGTATCTTCTTAATATTTTTTTAAATATTTGACAAACAAAAAGAAGAAAAATAAGAAAAATCTATTAACTAATCGAAAAATCTTGTATAATAAAGAAATCTTTCCAATTACATATGGACTGTATTTTTCTAGGAATATTATTTTCTTATATAGAATGTCAATCTAATATGAAGGTTATGATTAATAGATGTATATCTCATTACTTATTTATTGAAATTAAGTATTTGTTTATCGTAAAGTGCTATATCAATATCTGAGACGATATGGGGATGTAAATTTGAATTTAGATAATGTTTTACTTTCCAAGTTTATTTAGATCGGTGTCATTCTCCTTTAGATCGATGTTAAATTTAACAATGAATGTTATGTATATTAGGTGTTTTTGTGTTTATAAAGTTGTGAAAATACACCATACCTTTATTCCCATTAGGGTCGCGGCCATATTTACTAGTAGGTGAGAAAGCTAGTAAAAACTGACTTATAGAGTTTAAGTTCCAAACTCGAATATGGGCGAGAACAAATTACTGCAGATACAAAAATCTCGCGTTTTAATATCAAGTATAACTAGATCACTTACTGCACAAAAGCTTTATTAAAATGTTCATTTGTAATAATTTTACAGCAAAATAATTGATGTAAAATAATCCATTATCCTATGCCGTCCCGTGAAATTATCAGAATATAAACTATGGAAAATATCAGAAAGTACACATTACCTCCACAGATGGCAGAATAACTCTCGTAGATATAAAATATCTCTTTGAGCGAACATTTTTAGACAGAGAAATAAATATATTATTTTGGCCACGCAATACTTATTTAGGAAAAATAAATACGTATATTATTATATATTATGTATGTTACCGTGTAGTGCCGTAAGAGACGACAGAGAGAAACTTAAACAGGAGATGGGCAGCAGCAGAGATAACAACTCAATATAATGAAAAAACTGCGAGTGTAACGCGCCTGTCCGAGCATGGAAACTACGGCAAAAAAACAAATGAAAAAACAAATGAAAAGAAAACGGTCTGTTCAGTAGTTGATGTTGTAATGGATCGATGTATTGGCTACGACTAGAAGCCGAAATGTGGGCACTCGCGGTTGCTTAAACTTAAGTGTATTTGATTTATTCATGGTGTGTACGGTGCCAGTAGAAATTTGACGGCTCCGTGGCGCAGTGGCTTAGCAATGAGTTGCTGCCGCTGGTGTGAATCCCGCATGGAACAAGTATTTGTAGAGCCTACAAATAATTGTACCGGGTTTGGATGTTTGTCCTCGTGCAATTTATGTTTGTAAACTGCCCCCACGATACAGGAGAAAATCCTAGTGTGGTGGTAACGTTTTAAAAAAATTATAATAAGCCTATGTTTATTTGAGTTAACTTATAATTAATCATGGTTTTCAGCTAAAATATGGCTTCAGCAACTTCTGACTATATAATCAAGTTTTATGTACTTAGCCATTCTAAGACTTCTGGCAATTTATATACAGGTTCGATAAGCAACAAATAATATAAAAATGCATTTGTCAGAACTGCACCTTGTGGTTTAAATTGAAACAATTTCTGTATAACTTTGTCGACTTCTGACAGTCTTTAAGCCCCGACCTAGACTTCTGACAATAATTTTCCTAGATTCCTACAGTTAAAAACTATAACTCTACCAAAGTTCAGAACTGCACCTAAGCATTTTTTTCTTATTAAAATTTACGACTTTGACCGCCCACCCACGCCTTCCACCCCGGGAGAGAGTTCTGACGGGCCTCTCTCTGTACTTATAAGCTACCAAGGAGAGGTAATAAATATATAATTCGTTACTACCAGTTCACGTTTTCGTAGCCAGCTCTCCGACTATCCGTTGTTGTAATTTTATTAGTATAAGCAAATAAGATCATGTTGCGGAGAGGCTGCATTGTATAACATCGAGATAAGCAGTGTTGCTGTTGGTTTGTACTGTGGTGATGTAATTACCTCCATTACGTTACACCAATGTGTGATTATGACCGACAATTATTATCGTGTTCGAACTGCAACTGAAAATGTGTATTTAATTTATTAATGCCTATTTTATGATTGATAATGATTAATTACTTCAATGACTTCAATTCGAATATCAGCTCTCACACTATTATTATGTTTAACAGTTAATATCTTATTATAATTCCGACATATATCTATATCTTAATATTATATATAAAAATAACTGCCATTTATCGAGATCAGGTGGTTATTTCCATGCAATTAAGAAATGCATAATAATTTTTAAAAAGTTTGTTTGTCTGTCTGTCTGTCCGGGCTAATCTACGGAATAGGTGAAACGATTGTGATGAAATATCACAAACAGATATAGAGTAATGCGAGAAGTCATCTTAGCTATAATATATTTTATCAAACAAACTTGGAGATTTTTCGTTAAATGGAAAATTAATAATATAAATCGTCATTGATGATTATTTTAAAATTTTAAATGACGGCACATTAATAGATCTCACCCAAGCGAAGCTGGGCGGCATCGCTAAATTATTACTAATATTGCGGGTTATGCCCGAACAAGTAGGTAGTAAACCTATGTCTAGTCAGTGGATTGGGTAAAGTCCGAATAATTACCTATACATATAAATTAAATTAAAGTATCCGACTATAATATCGCAGTAACTGCCTCATATTGAGCTAAAGGGTTTACTTGCATACCATTAAGACATGCATAACCATTACACATAAAAAAGTTTGTTTGTCTGTCTGTCTGTCCTGTATAATCTAATAATGATTTTGATGAAACTTCAAACTGAGGGAGAAAACAATGCTAGGAGTGATCTACCCTATATTTTATCTGAAAAACCTAGAGAATTTTTGGTAAAGTGACATTGATGCCTACCCAGGCGAAGCCGGGGCGGCTCGCTAGTCTTTATATATAAAAATTACGTGTCACGTTGTTTGTCCGCGATGGACTCCTAAACTACTGAACTGATTTCAATGAAATTTTGCACACTGTGTGCATTTTGGTCCAACTTGAGAGATAGGATAGTTTTTATCCCGATAAATGACCCACAAAATTTTTTATTGCGAATTTAAGGATTTTTATAGGAAGGGTCATCGGAAATGGTAGAACAACGTCTGCCTGGCGAGCTAGTTATTTATAAATTTGAACTTAATTACTTAGTCTTTGAAAATAAAAAAAAATCTGTTACAAACATACATTTTTAAACGTGGTAGAAGAGCCATGCTGCAGCTATATTATGGTTGTAGCACGAATGGGTCGGCTCGACCGGGGAAGGACCACGCTCTCACAGAATACCAGCGTAAAATAGAAGCTTAACGTTGCTGTGTTTCGTATGTTGAGTGTAATGAACCGGAGACCCTTTTTACTGGAAACGAGGCATTCCATCATAGTCCTCACGGGTGACAAAGCATCTTCATTTTGATTCGTAATCGAAGATTGATGTAGATGTCTATGAGCCACGGCAACCACTTACCATTAGGTGGACTGTGTGCTCGTTTGTCACCCTTATCCCATAAAACGAAACATAGAGACACACGAGTATACACCGGGTCCCCAATTATGCTAATTTTAGCATGCAGTAGTGTTAATGATGTTACTAAATTAAAGCCTACTCGAGCAAAACCGCGAGTAAAAGTCTAGAATTCATATAATTTTATGTATATTCTTTGTTAGCTTGTTAATATGCTTGTTTACCTAAATTAAACTCCTTCCTTCTATATAAATTTACATACATGTATATTTAAAAGGCACCTACCTATACAGCATTTTTATTGAATTTTATCAAACGGGTTTGCATTTTTATTCGGTAACTATCTTTTCGCCCGCGGCTCCGCTCGAGTGGTATTCAATTTAGGAATATCGTTAATGCTGCTCTGTGAAAAATAGCAAAATTTGATCACTTGCAGGGTCACCTCGGTGACTGTGTCTGTTTGTCACAGGATATGTTTTTTATAATTCTCAAAGAAAACTGGACGTAGTTGATCCAAATTAGCATAGTTATAATATGCTAGAGGAACACATATGAATTTTTCAGAATTGCAATAATATCATACGTCTAGCAACACCTAACAGTTTTTTGTATCGGGCATGTCTTCCATTACACTGTATCCTTATTAAGGGTTTTGTTAAGAGTTTTGTATGTCAAAGTAAGCATATTTAATCAGATAAAACAAAATAGAGAGAAAGAAAGTAAAAAAATTAAAAAATTTTAAAACAGTAATTAAACATGATTTTTTTTAACGAAAGAGCATGTAATCGGCTAATGTTGACGGATTTTTTGGAAACTTCTAAACCAATTTAAATGATTCATTTTTTTATTAAATAAGTACACTATCATCTCAAGGGGATCCATAGATTTGAAAAAGAAATCCACACCTGGATGGAAAAATATGAAATAATGTATTTATTGTATGTAAATATTTAGACGACATTCAATTTGTTACCTTTTCTTGAGCCTGTGATTATGTTAGTACATTTCACTCAAAGTAATAAAATAATTTCCACTTAATGGCTTCTGAAATTGATGCTAAGACCTATGTCTTGTCATGTCCTGACCTATGTCATGTGTCCTATGTACATCGAAGAATTGTAGCCCATTTAGAAGAGTTGCATGCCAAAATAAGCAAACAGATAAAACAAATTAGAAAGAAAGAAAATGCGTTTATTTACCAGAAATAGGCTTGGCTTACACATATTAAATTTAGGTATAAACAGAAATAACAGAGAATTAACTTTTAAAACAGTAATTAAACAACAAATTTAACTTAACTACGTGAAATGAAAAACAAAAACAATTAAAAAAAAATGGAAATTCTACGCCCCGTTACCAACAAACGTTATCAGCATAACTATGGTGACGTCATATTTCAAACACAAAATCATCGCTTATGTAAGAATTATAATCAGAGCTGCGAAAACTTCGCTTAGGTCAACTGAGTGCCATATGATATCGTGTTGTGGCGCGCTAAATAACATTCATAACAAAGGTAATTAAACTAAAATCAATATTGTTAAGTGGAATTTATATAAGTATAAATATTGTATAGTGAGTGTGTTATTTGTGATTATTAACTTTAGTGTTTTAAAGTTGTTTGCTCATAATTATGTCACAAGTTATGCGGCGTTATTAAATGTTTTATGCAGTGTTTTTGTATATTATAATAAATTTTAATTTACTGTTTACCGTTTTTCAAATAAAAGAGCATTATAAACCCTGCATCAGGGGATGAGAAAATAGTTTTTAAATTGTGTAAAGAATACCATAAACGGGGTGACTGGGGATGTAGGGATGAATAGTGACGAACTTAGGTTTATTTATACTCACTGATACTGTCGCATACAGGGAGATTTTCAAATGATGTTGATTTAAAAAAATAAGTTTTTTTACACTGGCTATATCAAGTATCTAAAGGATTATTTTGAAAAAAAAAACGTTAGTTAAAATGAACGCTATTAGAGCGCAAAAATTCTGTTCAGTAAACTTTTATTTTTATAGATAATAATTACTAGTTTCGAGTGATGCTGATGGCTTAATTTGATCGTGTTATTGTCCAAGGATTCGAAATCTCTAAAAATAAATAAAACACTACATATATTTACCCGATTCAAATTATAACTTTTTAAATGAAGTGTATTTATTTATTTTTGGGGTGACTAGGGACGTGTGAGGGGTGAATCGGAACATTGTAAGAAATAATAAGTAAATTAATAATTAATAAAAATAATTTTATTTGTTTTCAAAATTCTTTGAAAAGTTTTTACAATTTTTATAGATACGATTAATAATAATGGCTACACCTAACAAGAGCTTCCCTTTCGAAATTCGAGATATCGAACCTGAACAAGTTGAAAAATGGAAGAAATCTTACCAAAGTAAGTGAAACACATTACCAAATAAGAAAGCGTTCTGATGCTGGCATCAGAACGCTTTCTTATTTGGTATATTATTGAGGGATAGGACTGGTCCTATCCCTCAATAATACTCATAAATATCCCGTCAGGCATTTCCACCACAACATCTAAAAATGTTCCGCTAATATACTTTTTATTTTTCATTATTTAGAACATTTTTTTTATAGGATAAGGGTGACAAACGAGGACACAGTCCACCTGATGGTAAGTGGTTGCTGCGGCCCATAGACATCTACATCTATCCTCGTTTGCGAATCAAAATGCAGATGCGTTGTCACCCGTGAGGACTAAGATGGAATGCTTCATTTCCAGCAAAAAGGGCCTCCGGCCACCTGCACTCACCAAGCGAAACGCAGAGGTAAACCTCTACTTCACGCTGGTATTCTGTGAGGTCGTGGTACCACCCCGGTTCGAGCCGGCCCATCCGTGCGACAGCAAAAGCTGCCACGTGGCTCTACCACTGTTAAAAAATGCAAACTAATTAATGTACTTGTACATTGTAGAGCCACGCTGTAGTGACTCTTAATGTTAAAAATAGCTATTTTTAGGTAAAGGATAAGGGTGACAAGTGGGCACACCATTCACCTGATGGTAAATGGATGCTGTAGCCAATATACACCTACATCTACTCTCGTGTCATGTCTTGAGGACTGATATCAATGCCCCGTTTCCAGTAAAAAGGGTCTCCGGTTTTCTACATAAGAGGTACGAATGAGTGTCATAATAGGCGACAGGAAGAAATTGAAACAGGAGATTGGCAACAGTATGTTTATAATAATTTTACCATTTTCACTGTCCCATGAATCGTATATAAACATTTCAATTGCTTAATTATTGTGTCTGTTTCGCAGAGAGGGAAACTGTTAAAGCTCAAAATAATTAAAAAATACTACGGTTGCAAACCCGCCCCCCAAGCGTGGCTATTAGGGCAAAATCAGTAGGGGACTTTTAATAGGTGTTTAATATATAATCCTATATCCTAGATAAAAATCAAAATGCAAACGTATTGTCATCCATCTGAGAACTGAGAAGGAATGCCCAATTATCACGTTATCAGTAAAAACAAAGGTTTATTAGGTCTCGTTATTAATCAAGCAAAACGCAGTTCAGCAGTATCGTGCTGATATTTAACGATAGTATTAGCCGTGGTAACTCTAAGTGCATATTATGTCAGCAAACACGCACTTCAACACAGTGGACAAATTGTACTCTCAGACATGAGAGAAGGCCTGTGCCCTGCATTTGGAGAAATAAGGTCGTAAACCTAACATTATTAACTTTTTCGCTAGAATTCTCTGAGAGCCTGATCCTTTTCTGATTGAACTGATTCTCTCGTGCTACTACCATATTACGTTGCAGCTTGTCTCTACTAGATTTGCCGTAATATCCACAATTTTTGTGACTGGGTGATAGCAACACTAGCAGTTTTGCTTATTCAATTTTACTAGTATTATGACAATAGAATGTAAAAATGGGTAATTGTTCCATTATTTAATTTTTTTACAATGTTGAACTTTATTTTGAACTAGAAAATACGAACCCAAGTACATCGCGTTTTGGACCCAAAGGTTACCTCTTCCCTAGAGAGCTTGAGAACGTTGGTAAAGAGATATACAACATGGAAATTAGACCGAGTGATACCTTTGTTGTATCTTTTCCAAGGTCAGGTACGTATATGATAAAATATTGTTAAACTTTGTTTTTTTTTGTTATATGTGTTAATTTGAATAGATGATTGAATAACATTTTTTAGATCATCCTATGTTTTATCATTTATATAACTTCCTTTCCATCGATTTCTTTACTTGTTTTTAGCCTTGAACCTTTTTTAGCCCGATATTGTCCTTTTTAAGAATGTGCAGTTAGGCATACATTAATAGAATCGAACATACACATTAATCTATATTGTAACACGGCTTTGTAAGCTGAATTAAAACCTTTTTATTTTCTCTAGTCTTTAGAATTTGGGTATCATTTTTGGATGGAGATATGATCAATCTGGTGGCATTAGCTTTCTTTGTCACAGTCTGCTGAGGTTGTCATTCGTAGAAATAGTTCCTCAGATATTCCTCCTTACCTTGCGATTTACTTATTTTATTTTAATGTTTTTTTTTATTTCAATAAACTCTTTTTTTAATTTGTGCAAGCGGCTATGCAGGTCTAGCAATATTAGTATCACTGCGACGTGTAAGATCTAGTGTGGTCGCTTCTATGGATATTGTTCACTGTGAAGCCCTGTCTTCAATGAGTTGAAGGAGTTACGTAGCTAAGTACATAATTTCCCAAATGAGTGTTACGTTTGCGCATTAAGGGCCCACAATCAGTTAGGATGTGCAGAGGTGTTTCTTTCGTTAGGGAATATATTTGGTACATTTTGGAGTTGCTTAGTCTCAGTATGGACATGTGCTTTGTTTGACAACAGTATCCAGTCAGGGCTCTTGGCAGAATACGCTGTTTATTCACACTGCGGTTTTAAAAAGGTTTATGCCTGGTGTATCAGACCAGATGTTAGGAGATTTATTGTGATAAAAAGTCCTGGGGATATCAATTATGGTTAACCTTAAGTAATTAAGTTAACCTCATTACACATATCTATAGCAACAAATTTAACAGATATTATAGTAGGACAACAGAACTGGCACGTTTATTCTTCTAGATAAAGTCCCGCACTAGTAATATACATAAAGCCATAGTTACAAATTATATTAACTACACTCCACTTAACGTAAGCAATCAAATAGAAACACAAAACACTACCAATGATAACCAGCAGACACAAAAAATTGAAGATTGGAAGAGGGAAATACTCCACAGTCGGCACCCTCATGACTCGGAGCAATCTTATCTTATCGAACAGTGGTAGAGCCACGCGGCAGCTTTTGATGTCGCATGGATGGGCCGGCTCAAACCGGGGTAGTACCACGACCTCACAGAATACCAGCGTGAAGTAGAGGTTTACCTCTGCGTTTCGCTTGGTGAGTGCAGGTGGCCGGAGGCCCTTTTTACTGGAAATGAGGCATTCCATCTTAGTCCTCACGGGTGATAACGCATCTGCATTTTGATTCGCAAACGAGGATAGATGTAGATGTCTATGGGCCGCAGCAACCATTTACCATCAGGTGGACTGTGTGCTCGTTTGTCACCCTTATCCTATAAAAAAAAATCTCACATAAATAAGTTAGCCTCAAATAAATGGCTGAAAATAGGAATACTTTTCTGCCGGCCTCTATTACGCATATTAATAAAACTTAAATGTTCACAGTTTGAATGTTTGTAAGCAACTCAGAATATGATAACGTATTGATAATGCATATCAACCTAACGACAGTCTCGCAGCCAAGGTAAACACGTGGAAAGAAATAACAACAAACAAAAAACAAATTTCTTAGAATCTTCGTTACGTACGAGGGCGAAGCTGAAAGTTTTTAGAACTGGCCACTTGTAAACGATATAACAAAAAAATAAGTTGAAATTTTGAAAATGGAACTCTTATTAAATTCTTAATATTATTGGTATAATTGTGTATGTATTTTATTAATTTGATATTTGTTTACGATTTGGCGGCAAATTAAAAATTGTCTGTGTCAAGAAAGTTATGATAGACTTCGATTGGCCTTTCGCGATGACGCCCCATCTCGTGCCACTGTTTACAACTAGTTTAATGAGTTTAAACGTGGTCGCACTTATCTCACTGAAAATCTGCGTGACGGACCGCCTTCTACGGCGATGACTGAAGATAATATCAGTGTTGATAAGATAGTATCAGCAGATTCAGACAAGCTTAGGCATCGGTATGAATCAAGTGCACAAAATCTTTCATGAACATTTAGCGGTCATGAAGTTTTGTGCCCAGTGGATACTTTATAATTTGACAGAGGCCCAAAACTCCGTCGTGTTGGTTGGTGTCGTGAAATGGTTCAAAGATTTAACGGAGGTGACTCAAATGCTGTGTTCAACATACTTACGGGTGACGAAAGCTGAATGTATTGTTATGATCCTGAAACTGAGAGACAGTCTGCTGTATGGGTGTTTTCTTCCGAGGAGTTACCAACTAAAGTGAAGAGAGGTCGAAACATGGGAAAAAAGATGATGGCCTCGTTTTTCGGAAGGTCAGGTCATTACGCAACAATTGTTTTAGAGGATCGATAAACAGTTACTGCAGAGTGGAACACTAATAATTGTTTGCCACTTGTCTTGGAAATGTTCGGGAGAAACGACCTCGCAGTAGGATCCCCCTTCACCACAACAAGGCCTCGTTACACACCGTCAAGCAAACATTTACTGGGTCACCCTACCTGTAGCCCCGACCTTGCACCTTGCAATGTTTGTTTATTTCTGAAAATAAAAGAAAAACTTCGAGGATTACGTTTTATGGATGCTGAGGAAGCAGTTGTTGCCTTTCAAAATACCTTCAAAGACACTAACTAAGGACGAGTGGGCAAAGTGCTTTTTTCAGTGGCTCCATCGAATGCAGCGATGTATCGATGTAAATGGACACTATTTTGAAAAGATATAATAAAAGTTATAACTTGCTGGTTTGTTCTGTTTTTGATTTTCTAAGAACTTTCAATGTCACCCTCGTATGATGCCAACGGACCAGGTAAATATAGTCTAGACAATGAACAAACAAAAGAACGTACACAGCTGCTGTTTTTGTTTAATAATGACGTATTGTTGTCGTTATGTAAAGTTTTGAAAATGCGATACGTTTTTTTTTACAGGATAAGGGTGACAAACGAGCACACAGTCCACCTGATGGTAAGTGGTTGCTGCAGCCCATAGACAACTACATCTATCCTCGTTTGCGAATCAAAATGCAGATGCGTTGTCACCCGTGAGGACTAAGACGGAATGCCTCATTTCCAGTAAAAAGGGCCTCCGGCCACCTGCACTCACCAAGCGAAACGCAGAGGTAAACCTCTACTTCACGCTGGTATTCTGTGAGGTCGTGGTACCACCCCGGTTCGAGCCGGCCCATCCGTGCGACATCAAAAGCTGCCGCGTGGCTCTACCACTGTTACGGTTAAACGTAGATTGTCGGCGTAGATTCAAATTGTTACGCAACGGTTAAACTAAGTCATGACTTTATTTATTTCAAAAAACGTGGCATATATAATGCAATTATATATATATATATATATATATATATATATATATATATTTATATATATATATATAAATATATATATATATATATATATATATATATATATATATATATATACACACATAATACATATACCTACGCATACACGCTCGTCGGTTAAGGGTACTCCTAATCTGGCCCAATTTTAATGTATCGCTGATTTGGTCGATAAACTTTCGTCTAGGGCGTCCCTTCCCGACCCTGCTGTGTATATATATACACATATATATATATATATATATATATATATATATATATATATATATATGTTTATATATATATATGTTTATATATATATATTTATATATATATATATATATATATATATATATAAAAATGTCGGACGAAAAATGTCCATTGAGTTCGAGTTGTTTCTCAATATTTAAAACCACGCACGGACACTGAGCTACAGCTGTACTCTTTGAGATTTTATAAATGAATATATATATGTATGTATATATTGTTCAGTAATAAACCGCAACTCACAAAATTTATACCGAGGCACAATGATCTGCTGCAATCGGAGCGCCGGTTACACCTAGTGGCAACATTGCGACGTAATATGCGTTGTAATAATCTGTGGAGTTAAAAAAAGGAAAGAAGAGGGTAGGAGGCGAGACAAGCTAAATACATTCTCTTTGTGTTATCGTGATGTGAATATCTCTCCAAAAACTTTAAAAAAGGGACTACTCCAGAGTGTACCGTGTACAATCTAATTGCTATTGTATTCTACCGTGTAGAAGAAGCTACCAGGAGCTGTCAACGTTTGCTGATCTTGAGAGGCTGGCTGGTAAGACCGTGAGTAGTTTGTTGCTGTTTTGGTGTAGTTTTGTGACTGCGGTAACTGAATGATTCAGGGGATTAAGAATCTCAATACAGTCCACTACATCTAATAAAATAATCCCAATCAGCCACATTTCTGGTCCTTCGAGCCGGATATATTTGAATTAGTGATCTTCGTATAATAATTTTCTACCCTTAATTAGCATCCCGTGGACGTCATATATTTGAGTAAAACTACGCATTTAATTAATTTAATATCGCTTATTTAATTTGCCTCTTTTTGCCTAGATTTCTCTATGCTCTAGAATTTTGTAATTTGTTCATAATGGCGGATAAATTACAAATAAAAAGGCAAACACTTATTTTTAAAAAGGAATACCTATTTGCTAAATTACAAAAGGTTTTCGATATTGCGAAATCCCAAATGAATGATCCCACACAAATCCAGAATTTCTTAGCAGATTACTCCGAATTAGAAAGTGTCCGCTCAAAGTTCCAAGAAACAGTGTTAAATATTATTGAAATAGATATATCATTAAAACCGGAGACAAGATTGTCAACCCGCGAATTAGATACATTCGATGAACTTTATAAGGTATGTAGGTTGCAATATTTAAGATTAAAACTGGGCGAGCAAGCACCCCTCTGTGGGAAAGATAGGAGTGATATAAGGCCGTCATTACCTAAATTACGTTTATTTGAATTCGATGGCGATATTGAGAAGTGGACCACATTCTACGATACATTTGTATAACTTGTCCACAATCGAGATTTCGACGAAATAGATAAGTTTCAATATTTGCTTTCATGTGTTAATGGTTCGGCATTAAACATTGTTAAAAAATTGCCCATAACAGCCGCTAATTATACTCTCGTATGGCAAAGTTTATGTAATAAATATCAAGATGATCGAATACTCGTGGGTAGGTACATCAATTATAGGTGCGATCAATTTCGTAAATTGACCGTAGATAAAAGGATTGACCGTGTCAATACCTTAAAATTGTGTCATAATTGCCTAAAAGGAAATCATGATACCTCAACTTGTAAAAGTGAGATGTCTTGTGGTATATGTGCGTCACTACATCATTATCTATTGCATAGGGAGCCAGTGCGCGACACGCTCGTGCCAACATCCACCCGTCCATTGTGCTCTGACTCGCAAGTGCAACAAGCACTCGTCTCGTCTCAGGCTATGAGTGACTCAGAGCGTTATACGATAGATACGCGTCATTCCAATAACGTTCACTCGGGTTACGGTGTCGTATTGAGAACGGCGCGCGTGTTAGTAATTGATAGTAGCGGCGAGCTTCAATACTGCCGTGCTTGTGCTAGTTATTGACTCTGGAGCACAGAGCTCATTTATTTATTATTCAGTTTGGGCTTGCTTCGGAAGAAGTGTTCGTTTAATATTTATGGTCTCTGTAGGCTGTAAAAAATCACGGCATGATTACATGCACATTAAGGTCCCTACACACTGACCTACCTAGTTTTACAGTGAACATGGTCGTAGTGACTAAAGTATCTGCTGATATGCCTAACGTTCGATTCCCCTCGGACGTTATTAATAAATATAAGAATTTTAATTTAGCTGATCCATTACTTTATAAGCGTTCGCGTATCGATATATTGTTGGGTAATGATATAGTTTCGGAACTTATTAAGGATAAACCGTATATTATTTCATCAGATATACCAAGCGTGATCGATACCGCTTTCGGGTTTCTTGTAAGTGGTAAACTTTATAGCAATAATAAGGACAATCTAAAAAATTATAATTTATCAGTCACATTTGATGAACAAGAGTCTATAGATCAAACGTTGCGTAAGTTTTGGGAAATCGAAGAATTGCCAAGCAAACCCTCGATTAATACTTTGGAACAATTAGCGAAAGACATTTTTGTGGCTCATTATAGCCGTACTGAGGATGGTACCTATTCAGTGCCGCTGCCATTCATACCAGACCCGCCTCCGTTGGGTGCGTAACGTGCGGCAGCCGAGCGGCGACTCTTGTTCACCGAGCGCAAGTTTTTTTTTTTAATTTATTTATTAATGTATTTATGAAACAGTGGTGTTACTTAATTCTAAACTCGCCAAACTTTTACGTTTGATGGCGATTTGAGTTGAATCGTTTACCTGTATTACGACAAGCCTATTCAGAGTTCATGCGCGAATATGAAAATCTAGGGCACATGGAGCTTTATACAGGGGACATCCCGAGCAAATATGTGATACCTCATCACAGTAAACTTAAGCCCAGTAGTTCCACTACTCCTTTGCGTGTGGTATTCGATGCCTCGGCTAAAACGTCCACGAACGTTTCGCTTAATGATATTCTACTAACCGGGCCTAATCTGTATCGAGATATTGGGGCTATAATATTGAATTTTAGGTTGTTTGAATATTGTTTGATTTGTGACGTATGCAAAATGTATCGTGCAATTAAACTGAATCAGTCAGATAGATGTTATCAACATATTTCATATCGTCATTCGCCTAACAATGCCATTGATGTTTATGAATTAAAAACTGTCACTTACGGCTTAAGTTGCTCACCGTTTTTAGCTATCCGCACCCTCTTACAGTTAGCCTATGACGAGGAAGAACGTTTCCCACTCGCTGCAAAGGTTTTGCGCGAGGGCGTGTACATGGATGACATTCTATATTCTTGCAGTTCATTGTCACAGATATCTCGGTTACAAGATGAACTTTTAGAGATGTTTAATTCCGGTGGCTTTCAACTCAAAAAATGGGCGAGTAATAGTGCAAAGGTTTTACAAAGCGTTCCGTTAGAACATCGAGAGTGTCCTGTTACATTTATGAAAGATGGTAACGAATATTCAGTCAAAGTACTAGGTCTGAAATGGTTCCCTTTGACTGACTGTTTTTATTTCACAGTAGATAAGATTGATAAAGTAACAACTAAACGTTCTGTTTTGAAATTATTAGCTTCTATTTACGACCCCGTAGGTTTTATTTCACCGTGCATTTTCATCGCGAAAGAAATAATGCAAGTTTTATGGAAGCTGGGCATAGGATGGGATGAGCAGCTGCCAACTGACGTAACTAAGCGCTGGCTTTACGTTGATGATCTCCCGCGACTAACGGCAATCAAGATAGATCGACACATGCTGCTACTAGAACAGACCGAATGTGAATTGGTCGCCTTTTGCGATGCAAGCTCTTGCGGTTATGCTAGTTGTGTGTATGTGATCAGTCGTAACGATAGAGGTCAGATTAAAGTACGCCTGTTGACAGCAAAATCTAAAGTAGCCCCCGTCAAACCATTAACTATCCCGAGGTTGGAATTAATGGCGTCATTATTGTTAAACAAATTGATTAAATATGTCCGTGACATTTTAATAAGGCCTTAACAGTGGTTGAAATGCCTAAATCTTGGATATTAAAGTAAAAAAAATCTCAATAACTGTTCATTTAATCCACAAAGAAAAATTGTGGTTTTGTCAACCCCTTATTAGAAAAAAAAATCCCCAAAGAGTACCTATCTTTGTCATATTTTGCAAAATTTCTCCAAAACGGCACAAGCTTTTTAAATAGTTCTTACACTAAAAAAAAGGTCTTAAAAATATTAATATTTTTAATTGAGTTTTATATTTATACCCCGTTTTATAAGAGCATATATAATTTTTCCCTGAAATTGAATATATTTACGCGAGCGCGCATGCTCCGTCGCCCTGTCAGCCTGTCACAGTCCGTTTTCGGACGTTGTCGAGGGTGGACCGCGCGTCGGTGTTGGGGCGACTTCTTTCAATTATATATTAGTTTTTTAAAAGTTTATACTCAATTATAAATATTTTTATGACTAGAAATACTTAACTTTGTTAATATCTGTACACTGGTAACTGTAAATATTATTTTCTAAATAAATTAATTTTTAAAGTGCCCAAAGAAGAAGAAATTTTCGCGGCGTCGTTGATTAGTGAAATTGAAAAATGCATTTTTATATAATTTAGATGTGGAACGACCAACATGCTCTCGTTACTAAGATTTCGATAGTTTTTAATACCTATGTAATTTTATTGTTGCATATTTTTATTAATTAGTTGATACTGAATTTTATAATTATGTATTACAATAAAACGCTGTTTTTATGAGTATGACTTTATAAAATATTATTGGGGAGGGAAATATAGATACAGATACTTACATTTAGGTACACTGTTATCAAATTAAATCAAACAATTTAAATAAATAAAAAAATGGTGCTTCCCTAAGTATAAATAACTTATATATAAAGACATTCTTGGGTTTTGGTTTTTTTATGTTAGACAAACTATCTTTTGAGATATATTGGAGAGGGGTTTCTCTACGTGATAAAGTTAGAAATGAAGATATTCGCAGTAGAACCAGAGTAACTGACATTGCCCGACGGAATATTACAATGTAATGGCAATGGGCTGGCTATATAACTTGGAAAACAGATAAAAAATAGCAAGAATGTTTCTCGAGTGGCAACCTCGTACAGGTAAGCGAAGTAGTACTCAACCTTTATTCCTCTTCACGTATTTTCATACGCTTTTCTTCACACACACACATACAGCACACACATACACACACACACACACACACACACACACACACACACACACACACACACACACACACACACACATACACAAATAGGTCGCAAATAATACTTACCTAGTACTATTAGGCAAGAGTGAATAGGTTTTTGTTAAGTCAGTGCAATTCACCATCTTAGGCTACATAACCACCGATGGGATTGTAGTTGTTTTACTATTTGCTGGGTAAAATAGTAAAAAAAAATTTACTCAGTGAAAGTTTGCATTTAGATATAATTTTTCTAACCAACTATAAAAATACGATGAGAATATGTATATAAGTATAAAGCTTGCCTCACACGGGACAGTAATAATACAATATTATATCTTCCTTTATCTACGCATGAAAACTTTTAAAATCTGAATCCCGAGGTATGTTCATATTAAGAGGCTGAATAGAGTCACATTGATATGCATGGAGATCGTTTTGTAATTTCACATCGTTATCGAAAAAACATTGTACGTATTTCAGGTGGCGGTTTGCAAAACACGATTCCACAAAAATTCACTCAATAGAAAATAATTGCAAAGTTGCTTCTGAAAATACTTAAATTTTCAACGTCAATTTTTTCTTACGTGGTAGAGCCATCCTGCAGCTATATTAGTAGTAGGTATAGTTGTAGCACGAATGGGTCGGCTCGACCGGGGAAGGAACACGCTCTCACGGCATACCATGTAAAATAGCAGTTTAACCCTGCTGTATTTGGTATGGTGAGTGTAGAGAACCGGAGAACTTTTTTACTGGAAACGAGGCATTACATCTTAGTCCTCACAGGTGACAACGCATCTACATTTTGATACGTAATCGAGAATAGATGTAGATGTCTATGGGCCGTAGCAACCACTTACCATCAGGTGGACTGTCTGCTCGGTTGTCACCCTTATTCTATTAAAAAAAACTTTCTGAGATTTCAGTAAAATAATGTTATGTATTGTAAGCACTCGTACAATTATATATCTCATGTTAATAAAGCTATTGGGCTATTTTGATTTTTAATAAAGTGATTTTACTTTATAGGTTAAATAATTTATTTACTCTTCTATATCAAGAACCGTTTTTCTGTCACTCCTATTGAATTGACAGTGCTTGCTGAAATTTAGCATATTTAGATGGATCAGAATCGCGCACTGATCCGGCTGTTAGAGATTGCAAAATAATCGAAAATATTTATTTTTACTTTCATGCCGAATACTACCTTGTTTTATTTTATTACGGTCAAATAATATTTATTAGGTTATAAAGCAAGTATTTACAAATATTTTCATTGTTTTGTTATTATATTGTTTACAGTTATTATCACGTCTTAGCTTTACACCAAGAATTACATTAGAAATTCTTGATGGGATGCGATGTAACGCGCATACTTTATTTTCATCAAGAACTATAATATATATATTTGTTTTTTTTTACCAGTAGAGTTTCAACACAATCTTAAAAAAGTTCAATGAATTAAAAAAATGCTGATAATTATATAATTTCAAGTCTGTGTTTTACATTTAAAGATCAGTTATAAAGAGCCAAAATTCTTATATTCATTATGATTAATTTAATTCGAGAATACAATAAATGTGAAAGGGCTTTTACCTGCAATAATAATTTTCATCATCAATAACATAGACTTATAAAAGTCATATACACGGTCAATCATACTGAAGATTATCAATTGGCTGCCTATCCGTCAGCGCAGACATGTCAGAATGCTCTGCACCATTTTCACGATTCTGAACGATCCATGTGCTCCCGAGTATCTGAAATCCAAATTTCAATACCTGGGAGATTCTCATAATCGCTCTCTCCGTTCATCGGCTAACCTTAAGTTGCTCACTCCTTTACACCGTACTGGTTATTTATCTCAATCTTTCGCCCTCACGGCCATCAGACTCTGGAACGACATCCCTCTTGACATTAAAAAAGCTTCCAACAAGTTTCTTTTTAAAAATCAAGTACGTAAGCATATGAAAAATTGTTGCAGGTTTGAACAAACATAGCTTTTATTTTCATACGCATATGTATATTTCATATTTGTTCTGACATAGATAATATTTATATGTATTGTGTATATATGTAGTGTATGCGTGTATATGTGTATGTATGTATTTATATATGTATATATTGTGTGTATTTAAGTATATATGTCTATGTATGTGTGTGTATATTTATAATTATATGTATATATGTATAAACAATTTCTTTTCTTTTAGCGCTTTCTATTTTGATTACTGCTGCACCGCCTCTTGTTTGTCTATCTCTGTTTAGCCTAATGGTTGACTGGGAGAGAATGCCCTATGGCATTAAGTCCGCCATATGTACAACTTTGTGCATAAAAGCTTAAATAAATAAATAAATAAAAAATAGTACTACAAAATATTTAAAAGACTATTTCCAGTATAAATGACCCGAATATCATCATTAATGTTTGACTGGCACACTTAAAAGTTTTATCACATGGCTAAATGATTGACTATTATATAATGATAAGGTCATGCTTTTCTATAAAAAGTTGCAAGAAATTTTAAATCACGGACTTATTGGTTTGTTTTACTTTTTACTTAATTAGTGAAAAACAAGATGGACTGATCTAAAAGTTTACTTTCTTGTGTAAAAATTGCTATTTAGAATTTTATGCAAATGATAATTAAAGTTTCTATGTAAATAAGTTTAACATAGCAGGTATTATATTCAATGGTAGCGGCCTTCCATATTTGCAAAGTCAGCATCATTTTCTGTACAGAAACCGGCAATGTGATATTCAAGGCACCATAAACAAAGCAGCTGATAAAATGTTACACTCATAACTGTTAACAAAAACTGTTTCTGCAAATAGTCTTATAGATAATAATAACTATTCCGCCATGTTAGGTGCAGGAGCTATTATTAGAGGGAGAAGAGGTAAAATTTTGTTTTATAAATGCGCAATCAATATTGTTTTGTCTGCAATTGAGCATAAAATAAAAAATAACTTCAGCCAAAGAGCATAACTGGCATTATACTCAGGCCCATCAATTGGTATGGAAAAAAATAATTTTACCAGGTTTCAAAAAATCAATCAAAGTTCAAAAAACATAAATATTAAAATCAAAAAATTAATATATGTATGTCTATACATACATATAATGGTTTATGACCGCTTAGTAACAGACGGTGACTCGGTATAACATCCTACTTCTTCTTAATAACTGGCTTTACGGCTCTGGGATCTAGCCCTTCTGAGCCTGAAGTTACAATATATTATAATAATTATCCTTCATAGTATTTGGCTTCACAATATGTTGATACGTCACATTGTGCAGCCCTTCGGAGAGTTTGACGGCAACTTGAGCCAGCAGACAGCTGACGGTTGGCTATGGTATCTCAAGGCGCCTAAGCAGACAGACACCTTATTTTGAGAATTTCATCACCATCAGGACACTTGTTTCACAGTTTCCAATAATAGTTCACATACGCAGACACTTAATACACAAAATCGCACCACTTTAACATATCAAACTCCACTTCAAACCATTATTTAAACTATAATACAGGAGCAGCAAACCGACGCTGGTGAAGTTCCCGCCAAAAACTCTAACATCCTACAGTCACGCCAAAACTAAGAGGAGAGAATCACTGTAGAAAAGGTAATAATTTATTGCGGAAATTTTGTGATAAAATTTAAAAAATTGCAAATTTATCCAAGTTAATCTAACTTAGTCTAACTTATCCTTATGCCTTATAAAAAAAAAAACAAATAATAAAATAGTCAGATGGCGTCAGTTTTTAAGAAGATATAACAAAAATAAACAAAAAAATAAATTTCAAAAAGTTCAGTTTTTAATTGATTATATACCGCTGACACTTAATCACGCTTTTCGAAACCACGCCAGTTGTAAACAATACTTGTGTGAAAAGACAAAATCTTCTTTTCAAATTTCCGCCAAGTTGTAAGTAGAAAGCCAAATAGGTCATGTGTCAATTTTAATTGAATATATTTTATGTGAACTGATCTTGACTACGTTTCATTAATTAACCATTGGTAAAAATTAAAACAGGAATTTTACAATTGTGTTTACAAGAAATATTATTAGTTGAATCTTGCAGCTTGTTCCTTATTTTTATTATAAATACCTATAAATGTATATATTATTAATAAATAAAACTAAACAATCTAATTTAATATAATATGTATTACTTGTGAGATATATTGTGTTTTCATGCGATTGCCAAGTCAATCTATGTATCAATCTATGGACTGAATAAATTAACCGACTTGGTATTACATGGATCTCACAACTTTTTACGGTAGAAGAACTGAGTTGCGAGACTTGGCTTTTTTTACAAGTTATGTTTTTGATGGCATCTCATTTCTTTTTGTATATAGTTATATCTAGGTAGCTATTTACACCTATTATTCCATTATACATATACACATACATATATATTCCACATACATATTCCATTATACATGTACACTGATTCATTCACTGCAAATGTAACTTTGTAATATTATATGTTTATATGGGATTACAAAGTTATTTATGCAGTTGGTGTTTCTCGAAAACTGGACCGAAATTGTAAAATATTTTAAATTTTTCTTGATTTATATATTAAACAATAATTATATTCCAAATTTGAAGTTTCTATGTCTGCTAGAAGTGCCTTAGAATTTTGATGATTGGTCAGTCAGTGAGTGACAAAATTAAGAAATTTTGACTAGTTATAATTTTTAAATTACTAGTTTAAATTCAATGAAATTTGAAATATACCGAGTTTACAACAATGTCTATTTGGTTAGTAAAAATTCAAGCTTCTAGTTTTATTCATAACGATGTTATAGGATTTCGGAAATGGCCTGAACTGCTTCGAGAAAAGGATGTTAC
This sequence comes from Parnassius glacialis, assembly GCA_033319125.1. NCBI lineage: Eukaryota > Metazoa > Arthropoda > Insecta > Lepidoptera > Papilionidae > Parnassius > Parnassius glacialis. Next base: position 40,436,381 of record JAVANC010000016.1, read on the forward strand.
GGCCGTGCCGCTTTTTTGCTCGACTTGGCAGGGGCACTGCCGTGCCCCCAGAAAAATATTTACACGTAGGCCCACGCACTTTACAAAACATTATTAATCAAAATTTTTGGATTTTGGCATCCCGTCGCATTATTCGGTCAGTTTTGTCCAAATGCAAATTTTGTTTTAAACACAACCCAGTGCTCTTACAGCGTGAGATGGCGCCTTTGCCAGCAGCCCGATTAATACCTTGTAAAGTTTTTGAGCATGTAGGGGTGGATCTCGGTGGTCCGTTCTTTACAAAAGAAAGTTTACGACGAAATGCTAGGGTTGAACGATCATATTTAGCGCTATTTATTTGTTATTCGACAAAAGCTGTACACTTTGAAGGTTTGAAGTCTTATCGTCGTTGTCATCGGACTGTCTCCTCGCGTGTTTAGACAGATTTGTAGCGCGACGTGGTGTGTGCTCCTTTTTGCGGAACTAATTTCATCGCTGCTAGTAAGCAGTTAACGGAAGTACAAAGGTTTATGCTCGAACAGAAAAACATTATATTAGAGGACTGCTCAAAACGACAAATTATATGGAGATTTAATTCCCCCGGTGCACCACATATGGGTGGGCTCTGAGAAGCCGGAATTAAATCCGCCAAGTATGTATTAACGCGAGCCGTAGGAGAAAAAAGTTTAACGTTCGAGGAACTCACCACAGTGTTTTGTAAAGTAGAAGCAATTCTTAACTCGCGGCCGCTTTGTCCGTTACCAGCTAGTGATAATCGTGAGGAGTTTAGCGTTTTGACTGCGGGACACTTTCTAATTGGAAAAGGGTTAACAGCAGTACCTGAGTATAACGTAGAGGATATAACAATAAATCGATTGTCACGTTGGCAATATATTCAAAAATGTTCACAAATGTTTTGGCATAGATGGAGTCACGAATATTTAAGAGCCTATACTACCTCAGCTCAAATTCTAACTTCCCCGCTATAAAATATGCTGCAACAGAAAGCAAAGTGGCATTCGGATAGATCTAATAATAAAATGGGTGATTTCGTAATCATAAAAACTGATAACGTACCGCCGTGCAATTGGCCTTTGGGTAGAATTGAGGCTCTTCACCCCGGTCCAGATGGGATTGCTCGTTGTGTCACGCTTCGCACTCAAAAGAGTACTCTACAGAGACCAGTTAATAAACTGAGTCCTCTACCTTATTCAAATTAGTTACGTGTATTAATAATTTTTTTCTCGTTGAGGACATTCTGTGTCTCGGCATTATCTTGCATATTCCGTAGCTTAAGTTATAATTTTTCTTTAATATTTTTTATATATATAGTTAGAAGAAACCATCAAGATGGTTTCGGTGGGGGGGGGGGGTGTGTTCAGTAATACACCGCAACTCACAAAATTTATACCGAGGCACAATGATCTGCTGCAATCGGAGCGCCGGTTACACCTAGTGGCAACATTGTGACGTAATATGCGTTGTAATAATCTGTGGAGTTAAAGAAAGGAAAGAAGAAGGTAGGAGGCGAGACAAGCTATATACATTCTCTTTGTGTTATCGTGATGTGAATATCTCTCCAAAAACTTTAAGAAAGGGACTACTCCAGAGTGTACCGTGTACAATCTAATTGCTAGTGTATTCTACCGTGTAGAAGAAGCTACCAGGAGCTGTCAACGTTTGCTGATCTTGAGAGGCTGGCTAGTAAGACCGTGAGTAGTTTGTTGCTGTTTTGGTGTAGTTTTGTGACTGCGGTAACTGAATGATTCAGGGGATTAAGAATCTCAATACAGTCCACTACATCTAATAAAATAATCCCAATCAGCCACATTTCTGGTCCTTCGAGCCGGATATATTTGAATTAGTGATCTTCGTATAATAATTTTCTACCCTTAATTAGCATCCCGTGGACGTCATATATTTGAGTAAAACTACGCATTTAATTAATTTAATATCGCTTATTTAATTTGCCTCTTTTTTGCCTAGATTTCTCTATGCTCTAGAATTTTGTAATTTGTTCATAATGGCGGATAAATTACAAATAAAAAGGCAAACACTTATTTTTAAAAAGGAATACCTATTTGCTAAATTACAAAAGGTTTTCGATATTGCGAAATCCCAAATGAATGATCCCACACAAATCCAGAATTTCTTAGCAGATTACTCCGAATTAGAAAGTGTCCGCTCAAAGTTCCAAGAAACAGTGTTAAATATTATTGAAATAGATATATCATTAAAACCGGAGACAAGATTGTCAACCCGCGAATTAGATACATTCGATGAACTTTATAAGGTATGTAGGTTGCAATATTTAAGATTAAAACTGGGCGAGCAAGCACCCCTCTGTGGGAAAGATAGGAGTGATATAAGGCCGTCATTACCTAAATTACGTTTATTTGAATTCGATGGCGATATTGAGAAGTGGACTACATTCTACGATACATTTGTATAACTTGTCCACAATCGAGATTTCGACGAAATAGATAAGTTTCAATATTTGCTTTCATGTGTTAATGGTTCGGCATTAAACATTGTTAAAAAATTGCCCATAACAGCCGCTAATTATACTCTCGTATGGCAAAGTTTATGTAATAAATATCAAGATGATCGAATACTCGTGGGTAGGTACATCAATTATAGGTGCGATCAATTTCGTAAATTGACCGTAGATAAAAGGATTGACCGTGTCAATACCTTAAAATTGTGTCATAATTGCCTAAAAGGAAATCATGATACCTCAACTTGTAAAAGTGAGATGTCTTGTGGTATATGTGCGTCACTACATCATTATCTATTGCATAGGGAGCCAGTGCGCGACACGCTCGTGCCAACATCCACCCGTCCATTGTGCTCTGACTCGCAAGTGCAACAAGCACTCGTCTCGTCTCAGGCTATGAGTGACTCAGAGCGTTATACGATAGATACGCGTCATTCCAATAACGTTCACTCGGGTTACGGTGTCGTATTGAGAACGGCGCGCGTGTTAGTAATTGATAGTAGCGGCGAGCTTCAATACTGCCGTGCTTGTGCTAGTTATTGACTCTGGAGCACAGAGCTCATTTATTTATTATTCAGTTTGGGCTTGCTTCGGAAGAAGTGTTCGTTTAATATTTATGGTCTCTGTAGGCTGTAAAAAATCACGGCATGATTACATGCACATTAAGGTCCCTACACACTGACCTACCTAGTTTTACAGTGAACATGGTCGTAGTGACTAAAGTATCTGCTGATATGCCTAACGTTCGATTCCCCTCGGACGTTATTAATAAATATAAGAATTTTAATTTAGCTGATCCATTACTTTATAAGCGTTCGCGTATCGATATATTGTTGGGTAATGATATAGTTTCGGAACTTATTAAGGATAAACCGTATATTATTTCATCAGATATACCAAGCGTGATCGATACCGCTTTCGGGTTTCTTGTAAGTGGTAAACTTTATAGCAATAATAAGGACAATCTAAAAAATTATAATTTATCAGTCACATTTGATGAACAAGAGTCTATAGATCAAACGTTGCGTAAGTTTTGGGAAATCGAAGAATTGCCAAGCAAACCCTCGATTAATACTTTGGAACAATTAGCGAAAGACATTTTTGTGGCTCATTATAGCCGTACTGAGGATGGTACCTATTCAGTGCCGCTGCCATTCATACCAGACCCGCCTCCGTTGGGTGCGTAACGTGCGGCAGCCGAGCGGCGACTCTTGTTCACCGAGCGCAAGTTTTTTTTTTTTAATTTATTTATTAATGTATTTATGAAACAGTGGTGTTACTTAATTCTAAACTCGCCAAACTTTTACGTTTGATGGCGATTTGAGTTGAATCGTTTACCTGTATTACGACAAGCCTATTCAGAGTTCATGCGCGAATATGAAAATCTAGGGCACATGGAGCTTTATACAGGGGACATCCCGAGCAAATATGTGATACCTCATCACAGTAAACTTAAGCCCAGTAGTTCCACTACTCCTTTGCGTGTGGTATTCGATGCCTCGGCTAAAACGTCCACGAACGTTTCGCTTAATGATATTCTACTAACCGGGCCTAATCTGTATCGAGATATTGGGGCTATAATATTGAATTTTAGGTTGTTTGAATATTGTTTGATTTGTGACGTATGCAAAATGTATCGTGCAATTAAACTGAATCAGTCAGATAGATGTTATCAACATATTTCATATCGTCATTCGCCTAACAATGCCATTGATGTTTATGAATTAAAAACTGTCACTTACGGCTTAAGTTGCTCACCGTTTTTAGCTATCCGCACCCTCTTACAGTTAGCCTATGACGAGGAAGAACGTTTCCCACTCGCTGCAAAGGTTTTGCGCGAGGGCGTGTACATGGATGACATTCTATATTCTTGCAGTTCATTGTCACAGATATCTCGGTTACAAGATGAACTTTTAGAGATGTTTAATTCCGGTGGCTTTCAACTCAAAAAATGGGCGAGTAATAGTGCAAAGGTTTTACAAAGCGTTCCGTTAGAACACCGAGAGTGTCCTGTTACATTTATGAAAGATGGTAACGAATATTCAGTCAAAGTACTAGGTCTGAAATGGTTCCCTTTGACTGACTGTTTTTATTTCACAGTAGATAAGATTGATAAAGTAACAACTAAACGTTCTGTTTTGAAATTATTAGCTTCTATTTACGACCCCGTAGGTTTTATTTCACCGTGCATTTTCATCGCGAAAGAAATAATGCAAGTTTTATGGAAGCTGGGCATAGGATGGGATGAGCAGCTGCCAACTGACGTAACTAAGCGCTGGCTTTACGTTGATGATCTCCCGCGACTAACGGCAATCAAGATAGATCGACACATGCTGCTACTAGAACAGACCGAATGTGAATTGGTCGCCTTTTGCGATGCAAGCTCTTGCGGTTATGCTAGTTGTGTGTATGTGATCAGGAGGACATTCTGTGTCTCAGCATTATCTTGCATATTCCGTAGCTTAAGTTATAATTTTTCTTTAATATTTTTTATATATATAGTTAGAAGAAACCATCAAGATGGTTTCGGTGGGGGGGGGGGGGGGTGTTCAGTAATACACCGCAACTCACAAAATTTATACCGAGGCACAATGATCTGCTGCAATCGGAGCGCCGGTTACACCTAGTGGCAACATTGTGACGTAATATGCGTTGTAATAATCTGTGGAGTTAAAGAAAGGAAAGAAGAAGGTAGGAGGCGAGACAAGCTATATACATTCTCTTTGTGTTATCGTGATGTGAATATCACTCCAAAAACTTTAAGAAAGGGACTACTCCAGAGTGTACCGTGTACAATCTAATTGCTAGTGTATTCTACCGCGTAGAAGAAGCTACCAGGAGCTGTCAACATTTGCTGATCTTGGGAGGCTGGCTAGTGCGACCGTGAGTAATTTGTTGCTGTTTTTGGTGTAGTTTTGTGACTGCGGTAACAGAACGTTTATACCACCACATATATATATATATATATATATATATATATATATATATATATATATATATATATATATAACTTCAAAAAAAATAGTTTAGTATTATCCTTCCTTACGATGTCAATTTCTATTTTATATATATATATATATATATATATATATATATATATATATATATATATATATATATGTATAGATAAAAAGTATCCTATAAGTTGCCCCAGAGCCGTAACTGCCTACATAATATATAATCTCATATGAAAATCCGTACTGTAGTTTTTGCGTGAAGGACAGGACAGACAGGCTGACAAACAGACTGAGAAAAATCTTAAATCCACTATTTTGTGTGATTTCCAGAAAATATTTGAATTACAGACACGCCTTTTGTACAGATTTATCGTTTATTTAAACTTTTATGCACAAAAACAATAGTACATATGGTGGACTTAATTAGAAATCTTATTATATGTATAGATAGAATCTGTTTTTATTGGGCTTGGGAAAAAATATTTTTGTATTTTACGTCTACAGAGATCGTTTCGTCTACATAAAATAAGAAAATAGCTTTTTAGATATTATACTAATTAAATATAAACAAAAACATTTATATAACACAATTAAAGTCTTGTTTTTTATAATCAATCAAATTTAAATTTCAAAAATCAGAATAACTAAGTTCAAAAAATAATTGAGAAATGTCCACAGAAAATAGGTCTCCTTCTGAAGTCTCATAGGGAAACATATATTAAATTATATTTACATCATCAAAAAAAAATCGGTTATTTTTTTCGTTATAAATATATACAAAGAAAATTAGACTTAGCTGAATCCAGCATATTATGCAGGTTCGGAGGAACCTGTGGCTTCAAGAGTGTTCGGATTTTCTATAGCTAATTGTTGCAAACTATTTTAAAGTCACGCAGATTAAAATCATCGTCGCCTAAGTTTTCCGGTAATCCTTACAGCATGTTGTCGAGCATTGCATTTTCATTTTTCCTATTCCATATTGAGGACAAGTTACGTGCCCAGCATGTTCCAAACAACTTAGACGTCTTCCTCTAGTCTTTATGCTCCAAGTTAACTGGTGGGTTAAGTACTAAATGGCCATTGATCATTTAGTACTTTTATCTCAAATATTTTGAATTTCAGAAACAAGTGATTCTTTGATTTTATAAACTTTAATACCTTCAAAATCTTTATCTAGACATGACATCAATACATATAAATTAGAAATATAATAAATATATATTATTAAGTATATTGCTATTAAATAGAATAGAATAGAATAATTTTTATTCAATATAGATCACATGTGTAATTCTTATTGAAAGTCATTTTTTACTTTACCACTGGTTCGAAAAAAAAAATCTCTGTCCTAGGAAGAACCAGCAAGAAACCCAGCGGGACTTTTTTTTTAAAGCAAATTTTACAATAATGGTTGTACTAACTATATAAGTACAAAATTTATTTTAGAAACAGCTTGGAAGCGATCACCTCATTCCCAGGGGTTATTATCAACCATGTATTCATTTATACTATAATAACCCTTTTGATACAGTTTCAACTTAACAAAACATTTAAACTTGCTAATAGAGAGAGCCTGTACACTTTCCGGGACCCTGTTGTAATAGCGTATACATTGCCCCAAGAATGAATTACTGACTCTGTGGAGTCGAGAAACTGGTATCACTAGCTTGTGTTTGTTCCTAGTGTTTACAGAATGCACATCACTTTTTTACTAAAACTACCTTTGTTTTTGTGAACATACATTAAATTTTCGTAAATATACTGAGAGGCCAAAGTTAATATATTTATTTCTTTAAATTTATCTCTAAGAGACTCTCTCAGTTTTAGATTGTAAATAGCTCTAATGGCCAATAGAACATTGTTTATTACGGTATCGAGTATATGGACCGTCACTTAAAATATGTAAAAGCTTTAAATTGGGTGGCTTCCGATACAGTACATAATCACATAGTACATAAGTAATTATCTGTTGGCTCTGATTGCGTACAATAGTGCACAGTGCATTGACCTTATGAACCTCCAAAATGTATTTCCTGCCCATATTTGCAAGTATAATTTTTCGAAAAGTCTATATACAAAAGTTCTCGGTAGGTAAAATTTGTTGTTTTATTCTTTGAATGGTCTTTGGCATGTGGAAGACCTCTCTTTTGCCATTCCGTTGAGTACACGTAGCATCGCACTTCACAAAATATTTTGCCCTTTGTCAATAAGTTCATGATCTTTCACCTTGGTCGAAACACCCTCGAAATCATATTGTGTCTATCATGAGGTTGTTATACTTGAACCAATTGCTCTTTTATCTCATCCCAGCGAGGATTGCATGTGAAAGTGATAAAAAGATCAGGGCGGCCGTAATTTCTAACATTGGTCATAGCTTCCTGTGTTCTTTCGTGCATATACCAAGGTCCCCCCGTAAAAACCATTTGTCCTGGTTTGTTGGCTTCTGCGTCTTGTCGTCCAGTAGCATCTTTTAAATGAATCTAATTATCAGCACGTAATTTGGCTTAATTCTTTTTGATATAATTTAATCTCTCTGTTTCTATTTTGGCGTATTCATCTACCAAATATTGACTAAAAACGGTACATTGTTTACTAAATAGTTATCTTATCCTTCTTTGATCATTTTTCTATACGATTAGAAACTTGCAAAAGAGACAGTTTTATTAAGCGACAACTTAGTTGTTGGATCGCGTCATCATCCAGCAAAAGATCGATGGATACTGTAGCGCATCATATGCTCGATGCATCTCACTAATACGCTGAATTGAATTACTTCGGCTCTCGAGGATGATGTCCCTTCGATCAAATTGTTGATCCACTAACACTAAAGCCACTTCATTTGTAGTTGGTGCATTGTACCTAGAGATTTTATTATTATTATATTCTTGGAGATGATATTTCACTGTTTACAAAAGATGTAACAGTTAAATGGTCAAGCTCTGAAAAAGGGTCACGCTCTTTTACAGGTACCTCCATGCGACGCTGTGTAATTTTCTTCGCAACAATAGGCAGATAGGCGTCAAAATGTCTATTAGATAAATCATGACTAAATCGTAGTCCTTACTGGACAGATATCTGTTAGATATCTGATTTTAGATTTTATTTCTGGACTGGATATCTGGAATTATTATATAATTATATTTCTGGAATCTGGACAGATACTTTGTGTATAGCACATCATTTCGATATACTTCAAACCGAAACGAAAAAGTAAGTTTCATTTTTTAACATATCGGCAAAATATTAATTTGCTGTTATATAATTATTGCCATTTCTGTCGTGGGTCATTACTGAAAACATAGGCCAATCATTTACCACAATTCCAACAATTTGTGAACGCACCACCATCGCATTTTCTTGGGTTCGGTACATTAAAAATGAAGGAGCACGAAAGAAACAGGCGCCATCATCTATAATGGGGACGACAGAATGTTCTTCCATTTTTCCTTTAATATTAAGAGTTTCTGTAGTCATTTTTTCAGTGAGAATGAATACTTCTATCAACAATACCTTTGTTACGGCCCGCAGCTGCCCCTGAAAAGGTCGCCTTGGCGGGGGCCCATAGCAGCCTGCTCGACGGGCAGACGCGGGTTCGAGCTCGGATGGCTATGTGAATATAAGTTCTATCCTACTACACTTTAAGGGGAAGGTTAGTCGAATAGAGAGTACTTACCTAGATCTGAGGCGACGATTGTCTCAGGCCTCGGTCAGGCCGGAGGTGTGTATGTGTTGCGTGTAGTGGTGTTTTTGTGGTGTGGGTTGTGATAGACCTGACTGGACCGTTAAAGTCGGCAGCAGCTCGGACTTCGGCACCGCTTCAAATTGTGGTAATCTCCAGCGGCGCCACCCACAGTCACTTTCTTTCTTCTTCTCGATGTCAGTCTATTAACCTAATTCTAGTTCAGCTCAGTTCAGTCTATAACTAAATCCCGTTATTATAAGCAAAAACGTAACACACCGCACGAATACGAATGTTCGGATCAAAGGTCACTTCCGATTGGCGTGGCAACGAATTATTTCTAGAACTTAACACGACCTTCTCTAGTTTCACAAAGTTCAGCGTTCAACCGACAACAGAAAATGTCCCCGAACTATATAAAATGCCGCACGAGCAAATTAATATTGTCAAATGCACTTATATACGCTATCAATTAAAATAACCAAATTCGCGGTTAATTAGGCGCGCACAATCCACAAATTCAGACGTTGGTCGCAATCAATATTAATTCTAAATAATTAATCAAACCGGTGTCTATTTGTCTAGACTTAACAAAAACCTCGTCGTGGCATCAATTTGCTAACAAAACCAACTCTAAAAAATGGAGGTTTCCTGGGCGACTACACAACGTACTATCGACAGCACTGCATTCGAGCAACTGACTTTTGCGCTCGCGAGCTCTCGCCACAACCACACCGCTCGCCCGAACTTCAAAACCGGTATTGCCCTGAGCCGAGCGCCCTCTGGCATCAAATCTCGAAACCAGCGTTCGGGCGTGAATAAACCCCCGTCCCGGACATAAGGATTTATGTGTGCGAGCAAACCAGCAAGCGGAACAGAGTCGCGACGGCACGTTGCTAGACCAAATCTACAACCAAATCTAGGCCACCTTAGGCACCTCATCAGATCTTGCAACCCTAACCATCGCCTCAAAAAATACCGCCCCAATGTGGGCAAGCCGGAGGGTTGAGCCTCCACTGGATGCCCTTCCTGGACATCGCAGCACCTAAATAATTCCTGTTACTGGACATAAGTCCGACGACCTCTTTCAAACACCTATTTGTGTCCCTATGATTCGTTCCACAATCCGACCGAATCAGATCTGCAAACAGCGACGCGTTACGAAGCGGCCCAGCGTGGCCACCTAAGCATCAGTGCAGAGAGCACCCACAAGTTCCACATGAGCGGCGTCTGTGGAGAGCCAAATGGAACGCACAGATAGTCCTTAGTATGAATTTTCAAACGAGTAGGCAAAACCAAGCCATCTACCATATAATCATTACTCAAGTGTGCGGCAGCTGATTTCAATCTAACAATCTCACAACTAGCTAGCTCCTTTAGACAAGTAGTCTTATGCTCATATTTCAACCAAATTTCAAAAGCATCAATACTCAATCTACTATGTCAAACTTGAAAATAAAACTTTAATAAATTTATTTCTTGGTACGCATAGATTAAAACAGACAAATTAAGCAAAACGACGAACATAAGAGATAGCCAAAAAAGATTTTTTTTTTCAAAATAAATATTTTCGACAATGCCAACAAAAATATGAAAACAAAGAGAGGATTGATTTTTATTTCCTTCGGCACAAACAGTGTTATCCAATTTCAATTTTCTTTTCAACAAAGCAAACATTATGATTAGATATATTTACAAAAACATATGCACACGTATTCAAGGAGTATATTTAATTCAACCTTTTTAATCACAACCGCCATAATATGAAACATGTCGCGGAAAACCCAAAAGCATTTTTATTTTTAATTTAAAGAAATTTTAACCAAGTGCTCGACCAAAACCAAATCTAATAGTCCCTGACAGCGTGATTCAACGCTCCAGAAAGCCCTAATCTTTCCACCAACCAAGTGGAGGCCACACCGCGTGAACCCGAGACCAATAGAGCGCAAACCGCTAACAGTCGCCACTCGGATTGTATGCCTTGACTGAGGCCGTCAGCAACAGAACAGTTTGACAAGTGTATTGTTGGTGGCTCAAAGGCTCAGTGGATGCGGCCGTGGTGGGAGCTAAGGTGGCAGCTAGCTAGGGTTGCCTCCATCAAAGGGGGGACGGTGGTACACCAGTCGCGGCCACTCAGCTAACGGGGGTGAGAAGGGTCTAGCGGACTGCTGAGTGGCCGTGAAGTTCCTCTCCACACGCTGTGGGGGGGGGGGGGGGCGATGACACCCCGCCCCTGGGGAAATTACCCACCGACTGGTCGGGAGAGGGACCCCTTTCAAACCTAGGGGCCCGGTGGCCGGCCTGCGAGCGCCGAGTGTCGCCCGTCAGAGGGCGTGGCTGACCGTCCCCGCCCGTGGGGGTCGAGGGTCGGGCAGAGCCCCGAGAGGAGACGCCGTTTGCACTCAGGCATAAGACTGCATGGTGACCACCCCGGCAATGCGGACAGGGCCGCTGGTGCGGGCAGTCTCGTTGGAGGTGCCCTTCCAGACACGAGTAGCACCAGCGGCGTTCCCTGGCGATAGTTCGCCTCGCCGGAACCGGCTTACTTAATAATTTCGGCCCCATATATATATCAAATGCCGCACGAGCAAATTAATATTGCCAAATGCACTTATATACGCTATCAATTAGAATAACCATATTCGCGATAAATTAGGCGCGCACAATCCACAAATTCAGACGTTGGTCGCAATCAATATTAATTCTAAATAATTAATCAAACCGGTGTCTATTTGTCTAGACTTAACAAAAACCTCGTCGTGGGAACAATTTGCTAACAAAACCGACTCTAAAAAATGGAGGTTTCCCGGGCGACTTCACAACGTACTATCGACAGCACTGCATTCGAGCAACTGACTTTTGCGCTCGCGTGCTCTCGCCACAACCACACTGCTCGCCTGAACTTCAAAACCGGTATGGCCCCGAGCCGAGCGCCCTCTGGCGTCAAATCCCGAAACCAGCATTCGGGCGTGAACAATCTTAGTTTGCTCTTTCTGGCAGACAGATCTTTAGCAAAGACTTTGGAGCCCTGGTTCCGCTCGATTGCGTCTTCAATACGAGCAGTATTAAAGTTGCATATGTCCCGCCGCATGCATGTGGAGACTTGTCTGTTCAGTTGCCTGTATACAGTCAAATCTGCTGGAGATTGTAGCTTCATTTCGCGCGTAACTGCCATGAGATTAAGAATGTGATCGTAGAGATTTTATGTTCTTCTGCAGTGGGTCTTGCAAAACGTAGCTCCGATCGCATGGACAGTTTCCACGAGCTTGTCATTCATATCGTCCTGACAACGGTTTTGTAGCTTGAGCTGAAAGGCTTTGGGACTTTGGATTAGAGCACGAGGGGTCGGGGCGTTGACTTAATTAGACTTGACTTCTCCAACTTAACGTTTAGGTTCAGTGTGTGAGTCTCCGGTTCTCTACACTCACCATACGAAACACAGCAGTGTCAAAGCTGCAATTTTACGCTGGTATTCTGTGAGAGCGTGGTCCTTCCCTGATAGATAATGTCCATGTATTAAAAATTAACAAAGATGATGACTGATCGTTTTATAATATATTACCAAAACTGTAGGGGCTTAAGAACCAAACTAAACACTCTGTATACAAATATATTATCAGACAGTTACGATTATATTATATTAAGTGAAACGTGGTTGCTTCCGAATATTCGAGACAGCGAATTTATAGACGATAGATATGTAGTATATCGCTGCGACCGGGACCGAGTCTTGACAGGTAAACGGGACGGCGGTGGGGTTTTAATTGCGGTGCGTCGAGGGTTGCCCATTGCTCGGTACGAACTAATAGGTTCACATGACTATCCTATTTCACCTTGTATTGATTATGTATTTCTCAGTCTTAATAGTCAAAGGGGTGATACTACTATTATTTGCGGTATTTATATTCCGCCTAATATGAACGGATTAATATATGAAAATTTTTTAACATCCTTATGTAACAAAATTATGGAAATTAACTACCAGCACGTTTACGTAGTTGGTGATTTCAATCTTCCCAATCTACAATGGCTGGGCAGTGATCAAACGGCATTAAATATAGCATCTACATCTTCTTACCCCCACCTTACCAATAATGACAAACCACTGCTTAACTTTATATCATCATTAAACTTGAAACAGTTAAACACCATAAGAAACCCTTTGGGCCGTATTTTAGACTTGTTTTTATGTAACGACGATAATTGTGTTTGTAAGCTATCTCCAAATCCGCTACTGCTATTGGATCGTCTACATCCAGCTTTTTATACGGTTATATCTCTAAGCCACACATATAAATCTATGAATCACTCGTCTATTCCGAGGTTCAAATATTTAGAAGCAAACTATTCCACCATTTGTAAATCTATCTCTGACACCAGCTGGTACTTTTTTTTAAATGGGCTAACTGCTGAAACTTCAGTTAATATATTTTATGAAAAAAATTATGAAATTATAAGAATGCATGTACCGCTTCGTTCGTCAAAAAGCAGTAACTTTCCAGTTTGGTTTTCTCGACCCCTCATCCATATTTTTAAAGATATTGGAAAAATATTGGACACGATGGAAAAAATATAAATTGATTACTTACATTAATTCCATCGAAGAGGGACTTAAAAAGAACATCAAATTATTTTGGTGCTATGTTAACAATCGCAGAGGTAAAAATGGAATTCCTAACGTTATGATTTATAAACATAAAAAATCGGATACCCCTGATATGTGAATTATTTTCTGAATTTTTCAGCTCAGTATATGAAAATAGACAGCAGTTACAGCAGGAAAATTTTAGTAATCAGCCTACTAATCCCAATTCTGAGATTATTTCAAATATCTCCTTTTCTGAGGATAGTTTAGTCAAAGAGCTCATGTTACTCGATATTAACAAAGGACCTGGACCTAACGGCCTTCCACCATTTTTCCTCAAACACACTGCCACAGCCATTAGTATTCCCTTGTGTCTTATCTTTAACCAATGTATTAGTGAAGGGACTATGCCCCAGATATGGAAGAACGCCAATGTAACACCAGTCTACAAGAGTGGGTGCAAAAACGACGTTTCTTACTACCGCCCCATATCTTTGTTATCAACTATATCAAAGGTTCTTGAGAGGCTGGTACATAAACAAATTTATCCTACATTACATAACATAATTATACCTGAACAACATGGATTTGTAAAACATCGGTCAACAACAACTAACCTTGTTCTCTACACAAATTATCTTTTTCACTGCATGGATAACCGTTTGCAAGTAGAAGCAATTTACACTGATTATGCTAAGGCTTTTGATAGGGTTGATCACAACATACCTTTAAAGAAATTGGCGTTCAATGGAATACGAGAAAACTTGTTAAGATGGTTTTCATCATACGTTTTAAACAGATCTCAACGGGTTATTATTAATGGTTTCTCATCTAATATCATAAATGTCAGCTTAGGCGTACCGCAATGATCTATTCTTGGGCCTTTGCTTTTTATATTATTTGTGAACGACATCGGTGATTGTTTCCGTTTTACGAACTTTCTCCTTTACGCAGATGACCTTAAAATTTATCGCAGTGTCAATACTATCGAAGACTGTGACAAAATACAACAAGACTTAAATCGCTTGGCAAACTACTGTGAAAAAAATAAACTTCATTAAGCACATCAAAATGCAAACATATCACGTTCACAAAAAAAATTAACATTATTAAATATACTTATAAACTTAACTGTGCTTCGTTGGAATCTGTATCTTTAATTAGGGATCTAGGATTGTACTTAGACTCTAAACTACACTTTGATGAACACGTAACGCACATAACCAATAAAACCTTTCAGCTTTATGGTTTTGTTATGCGGACATGTTCTTCCTTCCAACATCCCACCACATTTTTAACTTTATATAAAACTCTAATAAGATCTCAGGTCGAATATGCATCAGTTATATGGAGTCCAATGTATAATAATCCAATGTATAGTTTACAGTTGGAGCGTGTTCAACGAAAGTTCTTAAAATCTACAATGTTCAAATGCTTTAAAAGTAATTTTATTGAATGTTATGAACTTTTGTTAAGAAAATTCAGTATTCTTTCTATAGAATCAAGAAGAATACTCTTGGATCAAACTTTGCTTTACAATATCTGTCATAACAAATTTGACTGTAATGAACTCACCAATCAAATATACATTCGTATACCCAGTCGCTCGAAGCGTATACGTGAGCTTCATTCACATCAAATTTTCTTTCCTAAACCAAGTAAAACAAATGCCGGTGCGCGTGCACCTTTAAATCGTATAATGGAACAATACAACAAGAAATTTAATGAAATAGATGTTTTTGGATTAACTTCTTCCAAATTTAAAAAAGCTGTGTATGAGGTTCTATCTGTATCAGATGCAATTTAATGTAATTGTTTATTTATGTTTAATTTAATTATTTACATTTATGTATTAACTATGTATGTGTATATGCGTGCGCATGTACATTCATACATATATATCAGTTTGTTTTTATCTGTATCTACTAGTGAACGGATCGTTTTAATAGAACATTAAAAATTTAATTTTAATTGTTTAGTACACTGACCCAATAGTAATATGTGGATAACGGTGTTGATTGTATGATTATTAAGCTTAAATATAGTATTGTGTTTATTAATGTGATTAAATTGTACGATTGTTTGTTATCCCAAATAAAGAGAAAAAAAAAATTGAGCCGACCCATTCGTGCTACACTACCATTCAGTAATCGCTGTCGGTTTTCACCTTCGCGATCACTGAGACATCACTGAAAAGTTGTCGTCTGGTCGTCATAATCAAGTCAATCTCATTTTTTGTCAGGGCTCGACCAGGTCCACTTCCTGTGGGGCCGTTTCTGGAAGAAATAATTCATCATAAAGAGTCCCTCTTTTTCCATGAAGTCAGCCAGCTGCTGGCCCCTTGGATTCCGTAGCCCTATTCCAAAATTCCCTACCTTTAGCCCAACGTCTCCTCTTGTGCCTAGTTTTGAGTAGAAGTCTCCCATTAATATCGTATAGTGGGTATTGGAGGAATGCATGGCTCTATTCAAACTATCCAACTGCAGAGAGGTGTAAGACAGGGTGACATTATATCCCCGAAACTCTTCACCGCTGCATCGGAAGACGATTTCAAGCTTCTGGACTTGAAAGGATACGGTATTAACATCAACGGCGTGTATATCTCTCACTTTCGATTTGCCGACGATATAGTCCTATAGAATCGCTGGAGGACCTAAGCACTATGCTCAATGACCTCGATAGTGTCTCCCAACGGATAGGTCTTAAGATGAACGTGGACAAAACAAAGATCATGTATAACGTTTATGTCACACCTATACCGGTAGTTGTCGCGAGCACTAAGCTCGAAGTGATTAAACACATTTGTGTAAAATATAAATTTGCTGAGAGACAGTACAGTCGAAATATATTTACAATAATTTAAATAAAAAATTTAACTTTCATCGGCTAAATTTTAACGTCAATTAAATAGTATATCCATAATATTATATTATTTATTTAATAAAATAACACAAAACCCACTTAAGAACTTACAATCACACATACACGCGTCTGTGCACACGCAAAACACACCAACATTAGATCATAGATAATTTTGCTCAGCTTATCCCAATATTTAATATTGTTAAGAAGAGCGGTGCCTCCAAGACAGGACACAGGTTGTGTCCTGTCTTGGAGACAATTACTTTATTATTATGTATGTCACGAAAAATAAACAAATAAATTTTCATTTGAATTTTCCGCCTACCCGTCTGGGTGACAGGCGTGAGTGTTTATGTTATTATGTTGTTTGAGGTTTATTAACAGCCTTCAGTAATCGCTTTTTCTCGCTGCTTTTACCCTTTTACTACTTATGCCTGTACTCATTTATTATAGCACTTACCACACTGAAGCAATCGGGATATTCATGTAGATTGTCCTTGCAATCCGTAGAAATATTATATACACATATCACAATAATAGGTCGATCTATCGTCAAAATTTTAATCGCGTACAAGTGAACTTATTACAACGCAACTCTTTTACGTCATAGAACATTTTTTGCATTTCTCCATACCAGGGCAACTCCCTCATAAGGTCGCTCGCACAGCAATCCCTTAGTCGTATCCACATCAGATGTACGCTTGTCAACTCAAAACCATCATCGATTGTACTGAAACAAGGTACCTCGTCCGGTAACAGCCAAGTCTCCTGGAGCGCAATTCAATCTGCATCTTGACACAGTTATGTAATGTTCTCCACGGTACGCTTCACGTTTTTACAATTGAAGCTAGCAAATTTTATTGGGCTTTTACTTATCACTATGTTTGAAGTGTACAAATTTTCTAAAAATAATACCCTTCAGTCATATATCTGCATCATGAAACAATGATAATTTGATAGTATTTACAAAAAATCATAGGTTTTGTGATCGGTTGCCTTTTTATTTGAAATTTTTAGGCAGCACTGTTTCCTGTGTTCTCATTATAACCAATTATGTCGCTTACGCTTGTTATATATCTTATGTATGTTCGTAATAAAAATTGGCGATTAACGTACTGCGGTTTAAAATATTTTTCCTAAAGTGCTCTTATTTACACCCACTTGAACTCTTTTTGTGCTGAACTCTCTGCCATTCATATTCATTATTTCAATTTACGTCATCGCAAGCACATTGTGATTCCCTAGCATTTGTAAACAAAATTGTTTTGCTATCTATCTTCCTCACGTTCTTACTTATAACATTTGCGCTTTGACCGGTTTCGCATGACACAGATTGACCAACCACCTGCGAACAAACGGCGGAGATAGCTGCTCGTGCATATTATAATAAAATAATAGAATCAGGCGTTACTTTGCGGAAATCCATTATATAAAAGCTTTAAAAACAATTTTTTTTAAATAAGCTTAAAAAAAAATTAAATTTTTTTTTAAATTAAAAAAAAAACTTAAAAAAAAAGCTTTTAAAAAGTGTTGGGAGTAGCGGTCGCGGATGTTTGTCAAGTAAATTTTTTTAAAAGCTTTTATATAATTTTTTTGGCCAATAGACTGATTATTGTCTGCTTTCTTTCTCGGTGTACATCGAGGCGATGTGTCTTTAGGTATTACTGACGACACTATATTTGTGTTCTTCATCTCGTTAGACCAATCTTAAGTGAAGTCATGTATAGCGGAAATTCCTATTGGTCTACTATCAAGTCACCAAGCACTCAGCCTTGTACATTGCACATGCATGGCGGATGAATGCTCTTCATTATCAATTCTTAATTTTTATGGTCTCTATGCTGCGCAAGATGATTGTACATCGAATTTATGAAGTTTATGTCGAAACGTAATTTTGCAATATCCTTTAGTAGTTTTGTACAGTCAAGATGATTAACGGTTATTGGTGGTAATTTTTTTAACTTTCTTACAACAAAGACAGGTATCAGATCAGATTCTGTAGTTGTAAAAAGTTGAATAATACCTTGCAGATCACTTTTTCCTTTCCCTATCTTTAACGTTGCATTTTTCGCTTATCATCGGATAATTGTAGTATCAAAAAGCAATGATTTCGATTTTTCAATCTCTGCACTAGTAAACGCTGAAGAACACAAAAGCAACATTGATTCTTCATTCATCACAGATATTTTGTTCTGGATGTAACACTACAATTCATCAATGATGATGTTACACACGTAACACTTTAACGTATCCGACATTACGACACAAAGACCAATAATATGTCGTTTATACCGATAATTACACTCTGAAAAGATGTGTGTGTGTGTGTGTGTGTGTGTGTCACGGCTGGGCGCAAACGCAGGACTGCCAAATTCCATACGTAATATGCAACAAATCAGTATACACACAGCAGTACGTTATTTCTATGGACATTAATTTTTCTGTAGACGGAATATATTATAAATATGTGTATTCATATAAAGTATATTTTTGTATACACTCACACGCACATTCTCAAGATTTCAAACCACCGAATGAAACAACAAAGGATACTGCCAACATACAAAAATACATAATTCAGATACGTTCTCAAAATCGATATTTTACGTGTCTACGGGAACAGATATTGATACTGAGAACATGGTGTGTTTTTGATTTACTTTCCAATTTGTAATCTTATATTGAATCAAGTCTATTTAAACGTATTATGCTTTTATATGTAATAATTAATAACAAAAGAAAATAAAAACACCAAAACCATGTAAAATATTTTTAATTGTTCCTCGAAATTAAGTAATTCACGTCTGAACAGTCTACGGCAGGAATAACCTTGACATTATAACGTAACAAATAAAAAGAGACGTCCCATTTTTGTTGCAGTCTTATATATTTTTAGATGTTTTACAATGTAAACATATTAATCCTCGTACAAATCTGAATATATTGATTTAATTAAGCCCGAACACAAATTTTTTCAATCTTTTGTGTATTACTCTGATATTGCTATTCAACCCTATACAACAAAAGTTAAAATTTTCAAAGAAATTTATGCAATAAGAGGGATCTGTAAAGTTGTAAAGTGTAAACTATTAATCAGTATGCACAACATTTAATTTTTCAGGTGAGCTTAGCTTAGTTTATTGAGCCTAGTTTTCACATAGTTTAGTTCGCTGTGGACGTTCGGCTTTATGATTTAGTAACTGAAGAAGCAATATAATAGGCATTCCTTTCATTTTTAGATGACGTAGTCTAAAAATTGTGAGCCTCTTTGTGTTGTTATTTTATAAATCAGTACGAATTCTAATAAAAATTTATTACAGGTACCACATGGATGCAGGAACTGGTTTGGCTAATTTTGAACAACTATGATTATGAAAAGGCATTAGAAACGCCGCTTACCATAAGATATCCTTTTTTAGAGTAAGTTTTTGATAAAGTTGTTACTAAAGATAATACTTTTTTATAATTTAAATTGTTATTTTTCTGTTAATTGTTAGTGTACAATAAAGTTATATTTACTATTATTATAATGTATTTATACAGTATTCTCATCTGGTTGGTCTTAATAAATAAAAAATATAATATATATAAATAAAAAAAAAAAATAAAGAAAATCATAAATATACATAAATGTACACTGAAAATAGTAAAATAATATAAATTATACATAAATAAATAAAACCCAACTAGATGGAAGCCCTCGGCAGGGGGAACCAAATAGCCAAGGATTAAAGGGAAAAAAATCGGCGGGCAATACGGATGGTATCGAGGAGCACCGCCTTCTGCATTTGAGCTCCGTCACGGAATCTCAATCGCCTCAGGTGACCGGAGAAGCTGACTGGGATTCGGTCGTTTGCAGAAACGACTACAGGTATAATTTCGGTCGGCAGACAACCTCACATGTTGGTTACCTTGTGAGCCAGGTCGAGATATTTTGTTTGCTTAACTGTTTCGGATTTCACGAGGTTGTCCTCATACGGAATGGTAATGTTGACCAAAAATATCCTTGACTGTGCCATGAACTAGGCACAATATCAGGTTTATTCGCATGAATAGTCCTATCTCTAATGATGGCCCGGTCTCAGTACAACCTGGCGCGGTCTTTTTCGAGCACGACAAAAGTAGTTATAATAAGGAAGCTTACAGTCAACGAGACCGTATTACAGAGCAAGCACTTGGTATAGGGTCCTGGTTACAAAGTTGTGTCTGTGCAAGTACTCAGAGTTAGAAGCGCCGAACAACCGGAGATGACATACCTAAGTGATCCACTGGGATGGTGACAAGCTCTACAAATGTCGATGGAGCCATCCCTTAGGATGTATCTCCGAAAGTTGTTGGTTTTAATAACCTGATTTTGTATTGCACAGACAAAACCTTGGTTTCCCCGAAGACGTCATCAAAACGTAGCCAGTGAAGGGATGCAACTTTGTCTACATATTGCTCATAATAGCTTTGTAGAATCTCCCATGGTGCTCCTTCTCCTTCCATACGGTCTCCCTATCGGAAATGCTCTGTACTCCCGGATCTTGCCTTTGCTCTTTGCCTAAGGATAGAGGTGAAGCTCTTTATTATGAAAAATGACGTGCGTGTAGAATGGATCATCCGATCTCACCAGGAAGTAATTACGGAGGCTGCACACTTCGTGATTATGCATAGTGGGAGCGCTTTTAAAGCCACGCCTACCATGTTTCCGCAGCAAGTACAGCTTCATTAGTGACGATCTCGAGTAATGCATCCTATGGGGCGTCTTAGCAGTGCAGAATTTTCTACCTAGGGCGTTAAGTGCTGTCTGAGTCCCTCTAAGTATGTCAAAGTTATACATGAGAACGGGCATGGTAGTTATATGTGCATGCCTAATTCACGCCTGACAAGAGGCCGTTAAGCTCTTTTGTCATGCGTTTAAAAACATCGCTAACATTAGTTTTGTGTTCATCACATACCTATATTTTGTGACATACCCAGGTACCGGTATCTTTTGGCTTCGGATAGGGTCCTTATGTTGATGGCCATAGATGAGTCTATGCCATCAGAGTTAACAACCCGACCCCTTTCAACATGGAGGACTGTATATATACTTATTCGTTCCCAGTTCCATTCTAATATAGTTGCTAAAATCACAAGTGATGTTTAGCAATTACATAAGATGGGAGTGACTAAAGGCGAATGATTTGAGATCATCCCTAAAGAAAAGGTGGGTCAATTTTATACCTCCTTACCGAAGCTGCAATCTTTAGGACGCTTTCCGCATCCGTTATCCACTTGTATTATATTGTTATGTACTACGAGTATGTAACAAGTGATTGTACTCCACCCTATATGTACTGCTCGCGGAATTCTCTAAATGTTCAGTTAACCTCGTACAGTTCGGGGACCCTCTTTAGCCAAGTATAAGGCACCGAGTCGAATGCCTTTCTATAGTAGTCTCTCCAGGCGGCGTTGAAGTTCCGACCGTGTGGTTACTTTGTTCCATAAGCACCGCCCCGACATCCATTTTAAGCGCGCCACATCATCTGATTTGAGTCTAGGTGAAGATTAAGAATCACGCGCTGAAAATTGATGTAAGTGTCTTGTAAAAGTGAGTAGACACGTGGTGGCCACCCCATTATTTGTTCGGTTCTGAGGTATCCTGGTCATTAGGAACAAATTAAGTGATCCCAGTAGTGAAGAGGCTTGGGAGCGACATCTGTTCAAGAGCCTCTTGAAACTGTTGGGTAAGCACAGCGTGACACACCACGAACCCCTTCAGCCAGTAGCGATGCAGCCCGTCGATTCCAGGTCTTTTCCAGTTCGGTGCCCTACGGTTAGGATGAGAGGTTATAGGCGCAACACTCGCACACTAACTTGCCACAATTTCCTTCAAAGGGTCCTCCCTGACGTTTACAGGTTCTGACCACAGGCCGCGCCAGAATTCTACAGTGTCGGTCTGATTCGGTGCTGGGACCGTTGCACGTACCATTGATCGCTTTAATGATTTATAATTCTTCTTTTAATCTCTCTGGGAGGGGCGATTCTGATTAAACCATAGCGACCTCTCAGTATATCGCCGAATCTCCTGGCAGCAATTATCTACTTCAGGTCGTCTATTCGCTCCGTCAGTTTCTGCGTATATATATCCGGCTGGGAGAAACTGACATATGTCCTAGCAAACGCCATCCTTACCTGTTATTGCCTGACCTAAAAAATATCAGTCTGTCAATGAGGGTCCTACGTTTGGAGATATGATCTCCAAGCTGGAATCGCGATACTTTGTGTAGTAGCACGTTCAGATGTAGGGAGTACGTCAAGTACGAGTACGCCAAAAAGTATTGAGTGCAAAGGTCCCGCCTGACTTCCAAATAGGGCACCAGCATTGGATTTAAATCCCTCACGAGAGCAAATCCGCTTGTTTGGGAGTATGCGGCAAAGTCGCGGTTGATTTTTGAGAGGTGTACTGCGCGTTTACATAGCCACCACTTCTAATGTGTTCCGTTTGCTAGTTTTTGGGCGAATATTCCATCATCGTCTGAATTAACCACAATCGGGGGATTTATTATTATTATTATAATATAAAGATATGACTAAAACTTAGTATGTTCCTACAGTACAGCCGTGGTGGCGGCGTAATAAAATCTATCACCTCATTTTGTTCTATGAGTGTCGTAAAAGGTGACCATGGGAAATGCCAGAACGATACTGAAGGTCTTTGATAGACAATATATTTAAACCAGCAGTAAGCAGCACCAAAGTTGCGATAGGTTTCTTCAAATTCCTGCAATTAATATAACATTCTGGGTTTATGATTTAAAATATATGTAGATCCCTCTCACTTCCTCCGCTTAATTATAACCATTGATATGCCCGAAGAATGTTGTCTTTTTAATGCATAACTTTGTATGTTTATTTTTATTTTTTTATTTTAGTGCACCCTACCCATTGTTCTTTTTCTTATTTTTATTAATTTCTTCTTCTGGGTTGTCTGGAAGAGATTGCTATGTAGCAATAAGACCGCCCTTTGTATTTCCTTCAATAGTTGTTTATTTTTTTATTTTTGATGTTTTTATCTTTTCTTGGTGTACAATAAAGAGTGTTGTATTGTATTGTATTGTAGATCTTGATTAAATGTTTAATTTTGTTACACTAACTTTTTGATTTTAAAAGAGTATATTTAATAAAAATTTAATTATACATCCAACAGAAGTGAGATATTTGTAAATCGTAATGAAATGCCAGGTATGTTGATCGACGAAAAAATTAAAAAAACATTAGAGGAATACATTCTACCAGTACAAAAAATTATGAGTATGGCTTCCCCGAGATTTATCAAATCACATCTGCCATTATTTCTTCTACCACCCAAGCTATTGGACACTTGCAAGGTTTTTTACATAGCTCGGGACCCCCGTGACGTAGCTGTGTCATATTACCATCACAACAAATTTTTGAAGGTGTTCCTAGACGCCATGGACTTCAAGACTTATTGGGAACTCTTTATCAATGATTTAAGTAAGTATAAAAAAGTTATATAAAGTTTTTTGTTATATAAGAGGGGGCAAATTAGCATGCGGTTCACCTGATGGTAAATGACTGTCGCCGCCTATGAACAATTGCAACAGGGGGAATCGCAGATATCTTGCCAGCCTTTTAAAAAAGAGTAGGTTTTTTTCTTGAAGGTCCCTAAGTCGTATCGATCCCAAAAAAATGCTGGTTGTAGTCGATTCCACAAGGAAGTTGTGCGAAGAAGAGTACTTTTAGTAAATCACACAGTGGTGGACCACCAATCATTCAGACGGTATGCATGGTATAGCGAGTTTTGTCGCGATGTACGATTGTGAAATTGGGCGGCTGGAATTAATCCGAACAATTCTGAGAACTAAGCGTGGTACATGCGATTAAATATGCAAAGAAAATATCTCTTCGCAGTGTCAGTTAGTCAAACCGATCAGAAAGAACTCTGTCGTCGACGAATTGAACCGCTCTGCGCTGATGCGCTGAATACGATTATGTGGAAGGAGTTTGCAATGAAGTTCCTCGGCCCAGAAATGAGAACAGTATTCCATATGAGTTCGAATTTGCGCTTTGTAAAGTTGCAGGCGTTGTACCAGCATTAACTGCTGTAGTCTTAGCTTCTTATTCGATATACGTTTTATAACTAAAATCGTAATCCGAAAAGCGATCGACTTTACACAGTCCATCATGTAAGGAATATTATTACTAACAGACCATAGCAATGCCTCAATTGTGCCAAGCTAATCTGGAACCTTTGCGGTGGCGTTTAAAATAACTCACCAAAGTTTCATGATAATTGGATTTACTGTATAGAAATAGAAGCATAGAATACGAACAAGCAAACTAAACAACAAAAGACTGACATTTTTTCGTCAGAAATCTTTGCAGGCGCTTGACAACCATTGGCAAAAGTTTCATTGTTTTTAGATGAACTGTATATGAATACATAAAAGGAGAAGAAACGAACAACATCCATTTTTATATAAGGGAATCAATTACTAAATTTAAAAACTGATTAAATTGTACGTGATGTTTCATAGTCTATCGATTGAAATAATGTCAGTCTTTATTCTGTCTGCGCAACCGAGTTGAATCCCTCGATTGACCTGTCGGTCGAAGTTGGACTAACCTAGTTGGACTATTTGTCCCGGGTAAACAGCAGAGTTCGACGATGTAGTAGGTGATAGTAGTAAATCTACACCACATCAAAGGAGTGTGACTGAGTTCGTCAACTCACCTAAACTGGCCCTCTTTATTTTGATGTAATTATAATCCACTCCATTTTTTCTCAGTGTTTTTGCGTTATCTATACAGACTTGGTGTAGGGTACTTTATCTATCAGACTTGGTGTAGGGTTCGAAAGAATTTGCTTAAACTCGGGTGATAAATATATTAACTTTGATGCAAGAAAATTAGACGATAAACTATTTCAAACATAAAATATTTAAATGCTCTATAAAATATTTAAATGCTCTTCATAAAATAGTACATCAATTATAAAGTTCGGTTTTAATTTTTTATGGCTTGTATATATTACAGATCCTTATGCACCATTCTTTGAACACGTTAAAGAAGCGTGGCAAATGCGAAACCATCCCAACATGCTCTTTTTGTTTTATGAAGAGCTTTCTAAGGTAACATCTTTGAAATGTAATGCTCGAAATAATTTTTTGATCGCAGCATTCATTACTTTCCATTTTTTATTGTATTTATATACATTATATTTATGTACATAAAATTATTAATAATTATATACGTAGGCGGTCCCATAATGAATTGGCCTAACTATGAACCAATGAAGGAAATGAAACGAAACCAATTTTATTTTTCAATATAATCATCATGAATACTAACACACTTCTGACATCTGTGAATCAACATCTCTAAACCTTTATAAAAATAATCACATTTTTTATCCTCAAAATGACTGAAGACGGCCGCCTGCAACTCTTCATCGCTTGAAAATTTTCTTCCTCTTAAGTCCCGCTTTAAATTTGGAAATAAATAATAGTCGGACGGGGCCATGTCTGGACTGTAAGGTGGATGTTGAACTTCTGTGAACCCGCATTGACGAACTGCATCCTTCGAAACACCAGCGGTATGAACAGGGGCGTTGTCATGGAGCAACAGGACACCTTTAGACAGCTTGCCTCTTCGTTTTTCCTTTATCTTGTCTCGTAATTTATATATTAAAGAAGCATAATATTCGCCGTTCACGACTGTATTACGTTCTTTAAAATCCACCATCAAAATGCCTTGAAAATCCCAAAATATTGTGCACATCAGTTTTTTAGTCGATTGTTGCACCTTTGCCTTTCTAGGGGGATTTTCACCCTTATAACGCCATTCCATTGACTCGCGCTTGCTTTGTGGATCATAATACAAGATCATAGTTTCATCACCAGTCACTAGTCGCTCGATCACAGTCTTTGGATTTTCGCCACAAAGATCCAAAAACTCCGAAGCGCAGCGCACTCTTTCCTGTCTCTGTACCGCTGAAAGAAGTTTCGGTACCCATCTTGCACTCACTTTTTTCATGTGAAGATGTTCATGGATCGCGCGATGAACGGTACTTAGAGAGCCCAAGCCTTGCTGCAATTTCTCTAATCTTCAAACGGCGGTCACTCAGATCCTCCTCTTCGATAAGAGCAATCGTTTCAGGAGTGAGCACTTCCACAGGTCGACCGTCGTGGCCAAAGTCTTCGACGGTTTCTCTCCCGAGGCGAAACTCTTTCACCCAATTTTTCACTGTGCTATAGGAGGGGGCAGACTCCTTATACACGCCATCCAATCGTTCTTTTATTTGGGCAGGGGATAAACCTTCTTTAAACAGAAACTTTATGACACTTCGATATTCAGTTTTCGACATTTTGAAAAAATACGCGACTCTCGTTATTCAAATGCCTGTTAAACTAAGACTAAGCATTTCATGTCGATGCATGTTTCTTATATTAAGTGCACGATAAACGTACTATTTAATGCAACACAACATGTAGCGATATGTCGCGTTGAACTATATCAGGCCAGTTCATTATGGGACCGCCTGGTAATTCGCTTTTCTGTTTTCACACAACCCTTCCCCGTTTGTTAAATTTTTATAAAATGATTTTGTTCATAAGCAAAAATTTGAAGAGGCAAAACGATAAAAAAAAATATTGCAACGTCACCTAAATATAAATTTAAACAATTGAGCCTTTGAAAAGTGATGTCAGATTACCTGACTTCCAATTTCAGGAGTCGTGGCTGCTTGTATTGTAATTAAATTACCGTCTCAAACACTACATTAGAGTTTGCATAGTGATCTTATCACGCTGTAAGTAATGGATTCGGTTAATTAACCAATTAGTATGCAAGTAATTGAAATCATCAGAAAATGTTGGAAAGTTATCACCATAATCAATACAAAAATATAACAGCCATTTTTTAATTTTAAAATTTTATTTCAATTCAATTATTATATTGATAAGGTTTAATAAATAGTCTTATATGAGGTAATTCGTTTCAGGATCTGCCAGCATGTGTTCGTCGCATCGCCAAATTCATTAGCAAAGAGATAACTGATGTACAGGTTGAAAAACTATGCGAGCACCTTAAATTTGATAACTTCAAGAAAAACAAATCCGTCAATTACGATAGTATGAAAAGCGTTGGATTAGTGAATGAAAAGGAGAGTTTTATTAGAAAAGGTATATATTCTATCTTTCTTTATCGGCCTGTGACATTGAACCTTTACCTACCCCATTGTTAAGAGTATTTGCCTTGATTGCCACAATAAGGCAAACTGGCGATCGTAGTACCAGACGTCTTGCAATTTTGACGCCGCTTTTTGTCGCTAGTCTGGATATTTTAGTCGTTTATCTGGCATATACGAGGTGTTATACCTCCAACTATCGATCGGAGAGTTCATGAGTTCTCGGTGTCTGCAATATGAAATTTAAGAGTGAGTTATATGTTTCGTATGGTGAGTGACTGAAACTAGAAACCCTATTTACTGATAACGAGACTTCCCAACATAGTTTTTAGGGATGACAACGGATGTGCAATTTGATCCCTATGACCATAATTATTTATTGTATAAATTTTCCATCACACCAAAAAAATCATTTAAACATTTTTGGCTATGAAAAACGTCATGAATGAAATGAAATGTCATGAAAAATAATATTTAATTTCCAAAAATAATTACTAAATCAATTCAAACAGCGGTCACATTGGTAGCATCTTGGATGACGTCACTAGGTCTATTAGACGCTATAATAATAGCATATAATTGATCGGTCGACGTCGAAGGCACATCGCGAAACGTCAAATCCAATAAGAGAGCGCCTCCATGTTTTTCAAATTCGTTTCTTTTACAAAAATACACTTTAAATCTAACCTAAATAGGTAACCATTGAACTTAAAGATCGTTACATGATAAATTATTATACAAATTCACATGTTTGCGCGTTTACCGTTAAAAACAAATTCTTTGTCGTATCTTCTCAATTTAAGAGCACTTCCCTTGTTGTCGTAGCCAATAGCGGAATCTTCGGCGTCGACATATCGAATGACCTGCAGTTAGCATTGTCACTTGGAAGAGATAGCAAAATTGGCTTCTAAAAAGCTTGGCGTACTCAGTAGAGCGGGACACTACCGTAAACAAAAAAGCGACCGTTTGCAACTTTACAAGCGCAGGTTCGGCGTCACATGGAATACTTTTCTAATCTCTGGCCCGGGGCTCCTCAGTGCGAACTCCTTCTACTCGACTGCAGAGCAGAGCGGCTCGAATCGTGGACGACCGAGTTCACTTTGATTGGCTCGATTTTCTATCGTAATTAACACGGGGAGTGCTCTGAGGAATTGTTCGGATTAATTCCAGCCACGAAATTTCACCAACACACATCGTGTCAAAACTTGCGTTACCATCCACTGAAATATGGATGTTTGGCGGTCAACTACCGTGCGATTTATTAGGAGTTTTCTTAGGAATCGTTTACCAACGGCAATTTTTATGGACCTATACGACTTAGGGACCTTCAAGAAACGAGCTTAATCCTTTTTAAAAGGCCGGCTACGCATCTGCAATTCTCCTGGTGTTGTAGAATTATATTAAAATTAAAAAAAAGGTTATCTTGTTGACTGGTTTTACTGGTTGTACTAGCTGACATAGATGTTTAATGTTAAGACCTATGACCGTGTGCGCCGACACAGGCCCAGCCGATTTCTTTATTGGTGCCGGTACAGTATCGTTTACTGTTTCACCTCCTTAAATATTGTAGATGATTAAATAGGCATCCGGTATAATATTTTTTTATGAATAACAATTATCCGGAATAACAATTTTTCCGAACCGATACGACTTAGGGACCTTCAAGAAAAGAGCGTACTCCTTTTTAAAAGGCCGGCAACGCATCTGCAATTCCCTCCCTGGTGTTGCAGTTGTTCATGGGCGGCGGTAGTCACTTACCATCAGGTGAGCCGCATGTTCGTTTGCCCCCTCTCCTATAAAAAAAAAGTAAGACGTGACAATTTTGTTGCTGATGTCCGGTCTATTACTACTACTTAAATGTCTTTGGTTTTTGTCAACCATGGATTGCCATTACATTGTTAAAAATTGACGTATATCTTTTATGCAATCATTTGTCAATTTTTGTTTACTTTTGTCATCTTAAAACGTCTTTAGTTGCGGTAATTAGATTCATCCCTAGCTGACTCGCTTTATTTTACTTTATCTTTGTTTTTTACTTGAGACATATGTCCCTACAGGTCGAAACCAATGCGATCGTGTCCTCTTTTTCCTTACAAACTAAATCTTACACTAATAATATTAAAATATATGTAGCTAAACAAACCAGTAAAAAGCAACACAAACATTAAACAGCAAAAAAACTAAAATAATTTAAAAAACTATCCTAACAGTAACATACAATATATAACATAACCTTTGCTAATTCACTAAAGTGGCAACAAAATATGTATATTTTAACATGAGTTAAAGGTATTTTTACCAAGAGATTAGTTTGTGGTTAATTAAAAAATGAAAACCCCGACTGCAAAGAAGACGATTTAAAAGTAATGCACTAAAAAGGCCGAAACAAGATTGAGAATAGAAAACAAAATCAAAATAAAATGTAAACTAAATAAACTCTACATATGCTCTACGTACATTATCATCTATTATTTCTACTGATGGACTTCTTACTGCATATTATGGTACAATATAAGCATACCTAAAATATAGCGTAATATTTTGGGGTAACTCTTGCAAAAAGCAAAGGCAAAAAACAAAAGGCGCAAAAAAGGTGTATAATATGTTCCTAAACGTTGAAAAGTACTAATCTTTGCAAGTCATATTTTAAACGATATAAAATATTAACTGTACTGTATATATACTGTATATACAGTATGTAGCAAAAACCTGTTGGTCGTTTCAGACATGTATAGGTGTACACATAGGCATCGCTATTATGATAATGAAATTAAAAATGACACAAAGCGGCGCGAGTATCTCCAAGGTTTTTGTGTAAATCGTTATATCTGGACACAGTTATTTTACGAAAATTTAAATTTATAAATAATAGAAATTATAATGATTTTTTTAAATCGTATGCTGGCAGTTTGTGAATATTCCATTTCCATCCGTGAATAAATGTAATATGTTTATATTTATTTTATATTTTATAATCTTACAAATATCATTTTACGAAGTCACTTAACGGGAAAAATTCTTAGACCCGCTAAGTAGATGACGATATTTTGACGAGTTCTAGCAGTTTCTGAAATTACGTTGAGATTAAATATACATTGTTCATTCTTTAATTATACTCGAAATATATCAAAGTTAACTACTGAACATAAGCCTCCCCACAGATAATCACATAATTTTGCCATATTTTCCTAAGCTGATAAACGCCACGGATTGCGAGCAGTTTCATGATCACAGTACCAGATGCCGGGAAACTTTTACGTTACTTCCCGTCAATGGTGTGGGTAATTAACATCTGGTAGATGACGGTTTACTATCTTATATACCAGAGGAGAGGAAGTCGAAACTTTTGAAACTAAATGATAATCTTACTTGTATTTGACAGATTTCCAAAATTACATATTAATAAAAATATGTCATCTTAAATTAATTATATATTATATTACATATTTATACCATTGAAAATGAAAATAATATTTCACAAATATATGCATTTATTAATTGATTTCCAATAAAAGCGTATTTTTAGGTTTAGAATTAAATAATTTAATTTTGCAAATATTTGTAATACAGGTGTGTAACAAATATACAGGATTTTCTTCCGAAGAGTAGCCAAATTTTACATTTCAGTTCAAATATATAAATAATGAAATACTGTTATTACAGTTTATGAAAATACGAGTAAATAAGGATTCTAATTTTATTTGAAATTGTTCCAAATATAATGTGATTTATAGGCAACGACTACGCGTAACATGTCCAGCTGTTTTCTCTCACCAAATAAAATAATATATCCATTTGCCATCAATTCGTTTCCTTAAACAAAATTTTCAGCAACAGTGAAAGAAAATGAAAAAAAAAGCTATGGGTAAATCCAATTGTGCATGCCTTAAACGCATGAAAAATATTACGTATAACATGATTATACGTAAATTTTTAAAGTAGTTTAATTACACATAAGTTGACACTAAAAACGTTATAATTATTAATATATTTCCAATTTTTCGATAATTTTATGTCAAATTTCAATTTAAAAAAACTTGGAAAATCCAAAAGTGCACGACTCATAATCCTCATATGCTCGAATTTTTTTTTTAAATAAATTGTAAATTTTATTAAATAAAACTAATTTTAACGGATTTTATCGCGTTAAAAATTTAAATTAATTAACTTTTTAATTCCCCACGTTTCGGGTGCTTTACAGCACCCATGGTCACGGGAGGGACTGGGGTGTGTGACATCCCGATGTCATAGTAAACCCAATGCAGATGCAGAATGAGCTTACGGTGTCTTGAAGTCTTGCAGTGGTATGCTTGGGCTTGGATATAATTTTATTAATTAAGTAAGTGGGCTTAAAGAAGTTGTTTGTACTAGGGGTGTACGCCCCAGATATGTCTAAGCCCACTTATATCCGAGAGCAGTTTTGGGACATGGTAAGGCTGGTGTTGACGAAATGTAAGGAAAATGAAAATATTATTATGTTAGGAGATTTTAATGGAAGGGTTGGGGTGAAGAGGTCTGGTTATAAAAGGATATTAGGAACGTTTGGCGATGAAAGAATAAATGAGAATGGTCAAGACCTCCTCACCGTATGTGTGGAAAAGAATCTTTTTGTGGCAAACACTCTAGAGGATTCACACGTATACATGGGAAAGAGGGGATGATAGAAGTATGATAGATTTCATAACTGTGGATGAAAGAATGAGAAGCGCAGTGGTAGATACAAGGGTTTACCGGGGGTCCAACGTAGAGACGGATCATTACTTGATCTTATGCCGAATTAATGGTCTATTCAGACGTTGGCGGCATCGGACATCTGTGTCTACCACTGCGTTACAGCGTATAAGAATAGAGAGGTTACAAGATGAAGGTGTGAAAGAGAAGTATAAATGCAGACTGAGGGAAAACATAAGTGGTTTGAATGAATTATATATGAATGATTTAGACTTGAAGAATGTATGGAATAATGTTAAGAAAGTTTTGTTGGATGCAGCCACCGAAACATGTGGTGTAAGTGAGAGAACGAATGAAAAGAAAAGTAATACGTTGTGGTGGGATGATGAGGTACGGGTGGAAGTTGTAGCAAAGAAGAGAGCATGGCTAGATTTACTAGCAACTAAAGCTGGTAATTCTGGCGGTATGAATGATGAAATTGAAAGAAAAAAGGCAGACTTTAGACGTATAAATAAGAGAGTAAAAGAAGTTGTTGAAAGGAAAAAGCAAGAAAGGATAGATAAGAATGATAGAAGGATATCTGATAACTTCCAGGCAAATATTAAAATGTTCTGAAAGCTCGTAAGAACTGCCAGGGGAAATTCAAAACAGCCTAGAATGAATGCTATACGAGACGAGAATGGCTGCATGCTGAATGATGAAGTTTCAAATTTAAAGAGATGGAAGGAATATTTTTAAGGCGTGCTTAAGAGTAAAGAGTCGTCTGACGTAAATGAAATAGAAATTCCGGAAGAAGTGGAGAAAGGTAGAGAGATAAGTGTAGATTAAATAATGAAAGCAATGAAAAGCATTAAAGCAGGTAAGGCAGCCGGATATGATAGAATATCACTCGAAATGCTAAGGGCTGGAGAGGGTGTGGTTACAGGCCTGCTGTACACCTTGTTTAATTTATGTTGGGAACTGAAGCGGGTACCGGAAGACTGGTGCAAAGCCGTTATATTCCCAATATATAAGGGAAAGGGCTCACAGCAGGACTGTAAAAACTACCGTGGTATCAGCTTGCTTAGCATTGTGGGTAAACTGTATGCTAAGGTGTTAATTGAAAGAGTTATGGAAGAAACTGATGAAAAAATTTGGGATGTGCAAGCTGGGTTTAGAAAGGGGATGGGGTGTACGGATCAAGTCTTTTCCATGCGCATGATAGCGGAGAAGTTTTTGGCCAAAAACCAGAAAGTTTTTTGTGCGTTCATGGACTTGGAAAAGGCTTATGATAGAGTGGACAGGAATGTGTTATGGCAAACACTGAACTCATTTGGGTTGAGCGCTGGCTTGATACAGGCATTGAGGTCTCTTTACAGGGACTCCAGTGCTTGTGTCAGGATCAACGGGGTCTACTCGGACTGGTTTGGCATTCATAAAGGTGTCAGACAGGGATGTGTGGCTTCCCGGTGGCTGTTTGACCTATTTATGGACAGTTGTTTGCAAAATTTGAAAGTTGAAGAATGTGGGTTGAGAATGGGTGAGTCAACCGTCAAATGCCTTTTGTACGCCGATGATCAAGTCATATTTGCATCGTCGGCGGCCGAGTTGCAAATGATGGTTACTTTATTGAATTGGTTATTGAAAGAAAGGGGTATGAAAGTGAACGCAAGTAAGACGAAAGTTATGGTTTTTGAAAGAGAAGAAAGTAAAACTTTATGTGAAATAAGAATAGAAGGTATGTTGATTGAGCAAGTGGATGAGTTTGTATATTTGGGATGTTTATTTAGCAGGGATGGTAGATATGATAAGGATATAGAGTGAACGCAGGAAATAGAGTGAATGGGGCTCTACACGCTATTATGAGGAGCCAGAATGTGTCAAATAAGGCACGTATGGCGATTCATAATGCTGTGTTAGTCCCTACTTTAATGTATGGTAGTGGAAGTTGGGTCTGGCAGAAGAAGCATGAGAGTAGAATAAATGCTGTAGAAATGCGGTCCTTAAGGAGTATGCTAGGACTGAATCTGAATGACAGGGTGAGATATAGTGTGATTAGAGAAACGTGTGTTTTGCAAGATGACGTTGTGACAAGGATTAAGAAAGGAATGCTTCGGTGGTTTGGTCATGTAGAAAGAATGAACGAGGAAAGAGTGACAAAGCAAATTTATGTTGCAGAAGTGAACGGCAGGGTCGGGAAGGGGCGCCCTAGACGAAGTTTTATCGACCAAATCGGCGATACATTAAAAATGGGCCAGAATAGGAGTACCTTTAACCGACGAGCGTGTATGCGTAGATATATGGATGTAAAGGAAGCGATAGAGGTGTGTCAGGATCGCGCCAAATGGAAGTCCGTAGTCTCTGCCTACCTCTCTGGGTGACAGGCGTGAGTGTTTATGTTATATGTTTATGTATAGGATTTTAAGCACCACCCATCCATCTTCTCTTTTGAAGTTAGGACGTTTTTTTTTTAAATTTAAATAGCCTTGCGAATCATCCTTGGTAGAAATCGGTGTTCTCTTGCGAAGGTTTGTGGTATATCAAATCTAATGTAATGGCGGGGATGATCTTGAACATGTTCACCTACTGCAGACTTCCCGGAACGTCGGTGCTTCAAGTCAGCTATATGTTCTTTCACACGAGTTTAAATAGATCTTTTTGTTTGTCCTATGTAAGAGATACCACATTCATAATCCAGCTTGTACACTCCTGCATGTTGTAGAGGGATATTACACTTGACGGATGGTAAAAATTGACTAATCTTCTTTGGCGGCTTGAGGTATGTTTTAATGGAAGCTCGCTTCAAGATGTAGCTAATCTTGTCTGTGACTCCCCTGACATAGGGTAGTACAGCAGGCACACGCTCGACTGTGGTCGGCTCCACTCGGTCACTGTGACGTAGGCACGGGACCCGAAGCTTGTTGTCAGATGTTTTCTGTTCCAGGTCCTTTATAGTCTCTGAAACAAAGATTTCCCACGGTAGCAAACTGTGATGGATGATGGTGCGATTCACCATTTAAATATCGGTTGGTATGGGTCTTTTTGCTATACACAGTGTGACCAATAGTGTTATCAGGATTTCGGATGACTAAAACATCTAGGAAAGCTAAAAAATTGTTTGCCTCTAACTCCATTGTACATTTTATTTTAAGGTTTATGGAATTAAGGTCTTCTAAAAATGCAGTTACTTTGTCGGATGGTAAAATTGTGAAAGAATTGTCTACGTCTACAGTATCATTGTCAGCGAAATGTAGGTCTTTTATTTCACTAATAATATGGTATGAATCCTTTGTGTGTGCTCTGGTATGCCCTCTAAGTGGTGACAATATTTTTTCCAAGTTTCGAGCCAACTTAAAAGTTGGTGAATCGATCTGGCTTACTCTGGGACATAGTGGAGCGTTTGTGTATATTATAATCGGTAACCCATATAACCTCGATGGTTTGGCACATGATTATATTGTCCTACCAAAGTTGATTCGCGAGGCTATTAAGATTGAAAAACATCCTAAATTCAATAGAGAAGATGAATGGGTGCTGCCATCTGCTTGGGATCCTATGATTAAATTGACTATGGGTGCTGTAAAATACTCGAAATGTCGAAAATTAAAAAGTTAAATTAAACGTGATAAAATCCGTATAAATTTGTTTCATTTAATGTGTAGTCTTGGCGTAAATATAAGAAATCATAATGTAAATTGTAGTTCTATCCGTCAAATAGTTCCAGTTGCAGTCACCGAAGTTCACCTTCAAGTCATTCCATCTATTCCGGAGGTAAGGTCTATTCATAACTAACAAAATGAGAGCAAACTCAGCACACCTAGTTCTACTCTTCATGGAGTTCCAGTAGCATTCACCGAAGTACTCCTTCAGGTCAATCTATCAAGTTTGGAGGTAAGATCTCATCATAACTAACAAAATGAGAGCAAACTCGGCACACCGAGCTCTACTCTTCGTGGAGTTCCAGTAGCATTCACCGAAGTACACCTTCAGGTAAATCTATCAAGTCAGGAGGTAAGGTTTCATCATAACTAACAAAACGAGGCCAAACTCGGCATACCTAGTTCTAGTCTTCGAGGAGTACCAGTAGCATTTCCTAAAGTACCTTATTCTATCAAGACCTGAAGATGTACTCTTCAGGTCATTCTATCAAGACCCGAGCTAAGTTCTTATGATAACTTCAAAATTAGGCCTTTATCTTTCTGACAATGTATTTTTAGCGAAACAAAATATTGTAATATACATCTGTGATTATAAAGACAATAACCTTGGTCAAGTATGTACAAATTTGGTTTTTGGAATATTTTGTATATCGATACTTTTGCTGTCTATTACCGCTGCTGTAAGCAAAAGATACAGTAATCTATTCACGACGGCAGCCGAGGCCGGAGTGCGAATGAGACAAAGAGTATTTAGTAAAATAAATTAATACAAGGCTCTTCAAAACACAGAAAATTTTGGAATTACTCAGCCGAAAAATAATTAATTATAACAAAACAAAACAAAAAAACTGTCATTTACACTCCATGGATGAAGAGATTAAAAAATAGATTGAGTTAAACAATTGATATTTTCAAAAGTTATTGTGTTTACCCCTCCATGCGGACTTGATAAATATACACCATAAGCCACAAAAATCACTTTTTTATGTAAAAATAGCAATTAATCGATTTAAAAAAAATAATTCAATAATCATTTATCTTTCTAACAATGTGTTTTTTTTATATCATTTATATGTATTCAATGTGATTGTTAGATACGATTTTATAATGAGATATGATGTTTGCTATTGAAAAAATATTTTTTCGACACTGTCCTAGCATCGACAACAGAAGCTATTATATTTTTTAGTTCTTTGAAGTCGATTTTCATTGTCTCTTCAAATTATTTCAGGTAAAGTTGGCGGTTGGCGAGACTATTTTGATGAAAAGATGACGGAACAGGCACAACGATGGATAGATGAGAACTTGCGTGATACCGACTTGCGTTTTCCTCATTAAGCATTTCAATAAATTTGTATTAATAAAGAAAGTATACTATTATTCACGTAACTTTTAAGGGCTTAAAGACATCTGTTACCCCATTTTGTAGGTTGGGTACGAAATTGTCTTGTAAAACAACTTCGCACATAATACTACTTACTATTCATATAATGATATTTTTCTAGTATAAATTAGAAGATAACAGTATAACGACTCTTTATATTTAGCATAATATAACGAGACCAAAGGTAACCTTGACATTTTAATCTTGAATGAATTACACGCAGTGTTTTTGACAGGTTTGTCTCTATTGTCTTATTTGAAAATTAAATTAGAAAAACAAGATAAGTATATGGACTCTCTTTATGTAGAATTGTAGATTCCCGCTATACATACATGTGTATGTTATTACTGTTAGTAATAAATACTCGTAAAATTTGACGGCTATTTAAGAAAAGCATAAAGTTTGTGTTTCTCTCTCTCTTTCTCTCTTCATTAAATGACAATAGAAAGAAAGGTATGGAGTTACCATAGACTTAGAATATACTGGCGTATAGACCGTACTGTACGTATCTACTGTAACCGATTTTGAATGACAGTTCGGCACAAGTCGGCACACTAGAAATAAGCTCCTAGATATTTTGTAATTTTTTAGAGTGTAATAGTAGTTAGTTTTAGTAAGTAACTTTTTTCCAAAATGGTGTTCTGTTAGTGACAGTGTTGTTAATAATAGAAATAAATTCTAAAGACGTCGTCAATGTTACGACGCGTTTAGTTTTGGTTAAAAATTAAGTTTTATACTGTTTAAAATATATAACGTTTCCAACTATTTTGTAAATTTTGATATTTTGCAAAGATAAAGTTCACGTTGTTAATAATTTGCATGAATTTGGTAAATACATTTTAATAGTGGTAGAGCCAGGCGGCAGCTTTTGCTGTCGCATGGATGGGCCGGCTCGAACCGGGGTGGTACCACGACTTCACAGAATACCAGCGTGAAGAAGAGGTTTACCTCTGCGTTTCTCTTGGTGAGTGCAGGTGGCCGGAGGCCCTTTTTACTGGAAATGAGGCATTCCATCTTAGTCCTCACGGGTGGAAACGCATCTGATTTTGATCTGTAACAGAGGAAAGATGTAGCTGGAAAGTACCAATCGTTGCAAGCTGTATTTTTATAAACTATATAAAATATTAAATTTAACTTGTATAATATACAGTATGTACCAAAAATACGTTGGTCGTTTTAGGGACGTATAGGTGTACACATAGACATGGCTATTATAATAATGAAATTTTTGTTTGGTTGCTATAAATGGGATTTAAGGGCTTCTCATCAGATTACTTACCAAATTTAATATTTCTTAAAATATTATTTGTTTCTGAACTTACCGACACGTGCCGACATATCTACGGGCGCTGTGAGGTCACTGACACAGCCGCCACAAAGCGAGCTACTACGTAACGTGAGCATCTCCAAGGTTTTTGTGTAAATCGTTATATCTGGACACAGTTACTCTCCGAAAATAATAGAAATTATAATGTCTTTTTTAATAATGCGCTAGCAGTTTTTTGAATATTCCATTTCCCTCCTTGAATACCTAATGATATTTTATATGTTAATATTTATTTTATATTTTATAATCTTACAAATATCATTTTCCGAAGTCACTTAACGGTAAAAATTCTTAGACCCGCTAAGTAGATGACGATATTTTGACGAGTTCTAGCAGTTTCTGAAATTACGTTGAGATTAAATATACATTGTTCATTCTTTAATTATACTCGTAATATATCAAAGTTAACTACTGAACATAAGCCTCCCCACAGATAATCACATAATTTTGCCATACTTTCCTAAGCTGATAAACGCCACGGATTGCGAGCAGTTTCATGATCACAGTACCAGATGCCGGGAAACTTTTACGTTACTTCCCGTCACTGGTGTGGGTAATTAACATCTGGTAGATGACGGTTTACTATCTTATATACCAGAGGAGAGGAAGTCGAAACTTTTGAAACTAAATGATAATCTTACTTGTATTTGACACATTTCCAAAATTACATATTAATAAAAATATGTGATCTTAAATTAATTATATATTATATTACATATTTATACCAATGAAAATGAAAATAATATTTCACAAATATATGCATTTATTAATTGATTTCCAATAAAAGCGTATTTTCACATACGTGTGTAACAAATATACAGGATTTTCTTCCGAAGAGTAGCCAAATTTTACATTTCAGTTCAAATATATAAATAATGAAATACTGTTATTACAGTTTATGAAAATACGAGTAAATAAGGCTTCTAATTTTATTTGAAATTATTCCAAATATAATGT
This sequence comes from Parnassius glacialis, assembly GCA_033319125.1. Taxonomy (NCBI): domain Eukaryota; kingdom Metazoa; phylum Arthropoda; class Insecta; order Lepidoptera; family Papilionidae; genus Parnassius; species Parnassius glacialis. The sequence continues at coordinate 40,476,093 of JAVANC010000016.1, forward strand.
GATTTATAGGCAACGACTACGCGTAACATGTCCAGCTGTTTTCTCTCACCAAATAAAATAATATATCCATTTGCCATCAATTCGTTTCCTTAAACAAAATTTTCAGCAACAGTGAAAGAAAATGAAAAAAAAAGCTATGGGTAAATCCAATTGTGCATGCCTTAAACGCATGAAAAATATTACGTATAACATGATTATACGTAAATTTTTAAAGTAGTTTAATTACACATAAGTTGACACTAAAAACGTTATAATTATTAATATATTTCCAATTTTTCGATAATTTTATGTCAAATTTCAATTTAAAAAAACTTGGAAAATCCAAAAGTGCACGACTCATAATCCTCATATGCTCGAATTTTTTTTTAATAAATTGTAAATTTTATTAAATAAAACTAATTTTAACGGATTTTATCGCGTTAAAAATTTAAATTAATTAACTTTTTAATTCCCCACGTTTCGGGTGCTTTACAGCACCCATGGTCACGGGAGGGACTGAGGTGTGTGACATCCCGATGTCTATCTACCACTGCGTTACAGCGTATAAGAATAGAGAGGTTACAAGATGAAGGTGTGAAAGAGAAGTATAAATGCAGACTGAGGGAAAACATAAGTGGTTTGAATGAATTATATATGAATGATTTAGACTTGAAGAATGTATGGAATAATGTTAAGAAAGTTTTGTTGGATGCAGCCACCGAAGCATGTGGTGTAAGTGAGAGAACGAATGAAAGGAAAAGTAATACTTTGTGGTGGGATGATGAGGTACGGGTGGAAGTTGAAGCAAAGAAGAGAGCATGGCTAGATTTACTAGCAACTAAAGCTGGTAATTCTGGCGGTATGAATGATGAAATTGAAAGAAAAAAGGCAGACTTTAGACGTATAAATAAGAGAGTAAAAGAAGTTGTTGAAAGGAAAAAGCAAGAAAGGATAGATAAGAATGATAGAAGGATATCTGATAACTTCCAGGCAAATATTAAAATGTTCTGAAAGCTCGTAAGAACTGCCAGGGGAAATTCAAAACAGCCTAGAATGAATGCTATACGAGACGAGAATGGCTGCATGCTGAATGATGAAGTTTGAAATTTAAAGAGATGGAAGGAATATTTTGAAAGCGTGCTTAAGAGTAAAGAGTCGTCTGACGTAAATGAAATAGAAATTCCGGAAGAAGTGGAGAAAGGTAGGGAGATAAGTGTAGATTAAATAATGAAAACAATGAAAAGCATTAAAGCAGGTAAGGCAGCCGGATATGATAGAATATCACTCGAAATGCTAAGGGCTGGAGAGGGTGTGGTTACAGGCCTGCTGTACACCTTGTTTAATTTATGTTGGGAACTGAAGCGGGTACCGGAAGACTGGTGCAAAGCCGTTATATTCCCAATATATAAGGGAAAGGGCTCACAGCAGGACTGTAAAAACTACCGTGGTATCAGCTTGCTTAGCATTGTGGGTAAACTGTATGCTAAGGTGTTAATTGAAAGAGTTATGGAAGAAACTGATGGAAAAATTTGGGATGTGCAAGCTGGATTTAGAAAGGGGATGGGGTGTACGGATCAAGTCTTTTCCATGCGCATGATAGCGGAGAAGTTTTTGGCCAAAAACCAGAAAGTTTTTTGTGCGTTCATAGACTTGGAAAAGGCTTATGATAGAGTGGACAGGAATGTGTTATGGCAAACACTGAACTCATTTGGGTTGAGCGCTGGCTTGATACAGGCATTGACGTCTCTTTACAGGGACTCCAGTGCTTGTGTCAGGATCAACGGGGTCTACTCGGACTGGTTTGGCATTCATAAAGGTGTCAGAGAGGGATGTGTGGCTTCCCCGTGGCTGTTTAACCTATTTATGGACAGTTGTTTACAAAATTTGAAAGTTGAAGAATGTGGGTTGAAAATGGGTGAGTCAACCGTCAAATGCCTTTTGTACGCCGATGATCAAGTCATATTTGCATCGTCGGCGGCCGAGTTGCAAATGATGGTTACTTTATTGAATTGGTTATTGAAAGAAAGGGGTATGAAAGTGAACGCAAGTAAGACGAAAGTTATGGTTTTTGAAAGAGAAGAAAGTAAAACTTTATGTGAAATAAGAATAGAAGGTGAGTTGATTGAGCAAGTGGATGAGTTTGTATATTTGGGATGTTTATTTAGCAGGGATGATAGATATGATAAGAATATAGAGTGAACGCAGGAAATTGAGTGAATGGGGCTCTACACGCTATTATGAGGAGCCAGAATGTGTCAAATAAGGCACGTATGGCGATTCATAATGCTGTGTTAGTCCCTACTTTAATGTATGGTAGTGGAAGTTGGGTCTGGCAGAAGAAGCATGAGAGTAGAATAAATGCTGTAGAAATGCGGTCCTTAAGGAGTATGCTAGGACTGAATCTGAATGACAGGGTGAGATATAGTGTGATTAGAGAAACGTGTGTTTTGCAAGATGACGTTGTGACAAGGATTAAGAAAGGAATGCTTCGGTGGTTTGGTCATGTAGAAAGAATGAACGAGGAAAGAGTGACAAAGCAAATTTATGTTGCAGAAGTGAACGGTAGGGTCGGGAAGGGGCGCCCTAGACGAAGTTTTATCGACCAAATCGGCAATACATTAAAAATGGGCCAGATTAGGAGTACCTTTAACCGACGAGCGTGTATGCGTAGATATATGGATGTAAAGGAAGCGATAGAGGTGTGTCAGGATCGCGCCAAATGGAAGTCCGTAGTCTCTGCCTACCTCTCTGGGTGACAGGCGTGAGTGTTTATGTTATATGTTTATGTATAGGATTTTAAGCACCACCCATCCATCTTCTCTTTTGAAGTTAGGACGTTTTTTTTTTTAAATTTAAATAGCCTTGCGAATCATCCTTGGTAGAAATCGGTGTTCTCTTGCGAAGGTTTGTGGTATATCAAATCTAATGTAATGGCGGGGATGATCTTGAACATGTTCACCTACTGCAGACTTCCCGGAACGTCGGTCCTTCAAGTCAGCTATATGTTCTTTCACACGGGTTTTAATAGATCTTTTTGTTTGTCCTATGTAAGAGTTACCACATTCATAATCCAGCTTGTACACTCCTGCATGTTGTAGAGGGATATTACACTTGACGGATGGTAAAAATTTACTAATCTTCTTTGGCGGCTTGAGGTATGTTTTAATGGAAGCTCGCTTCAAGATGTAGCTAATCTTGTCTGTGACTCCCATGACATAGGGTAGTACAGCAGGCACACGCTCGACTGTGGTCGGCTCCACTCGGTCACTGTGAAGTAGGCGCGGGACCCGAAGCTTGTTGTCTTGCAATACTTGTACGACGTGCTGAAGCTCGGCGGCCAGATGTTTTCTGTTCCAGGTCCTTTGTACTCTCTGAAACAAAGATTTCCCACGGTAGCAAACTATGATGGATGATGGTGCGATTCACCATTTAATATCGGTTAGTATGGGTCTTTTTGCTATACACAGTGTGACCAATAGTGTTATCAGGATTTCGGATGACTAAAACATCTAGGAAAGCTAAAAAATTGTTTGCCTCTAACTCCATTGTACATTTTATTTTAGGGTTTATGGAATTAAGGGCTTCTAAAAATGCAGTTACTTTGTCGGATGGTAAAATTGTGAAAGAATTGTCTACGTATCGTTTGTAGAATCTTGAATTTACAGGGGTAGTAAGCAGAGCTTTCTCCATAAAGTCCTCCATGAATATGTCGGCGACTAGAGGAGATGCAGGTGAGCCCATTGCCACACCATCTAATTGCTTGTAGACCTCTTCCTTCTACAATAGATAGCCAGATGTGAGGCAGTATTTGAGTAATACTGCATATTCTGTAGGCGTGTTGTTATATTCTAGTTTTCTAGTTACAACTAAGATGCGGTCTTTAATAGGTAAGCACGTGAATAGTGACTGAACAACAAAAGTGACCATAGTATCATTGTCAGCGAAATGTAGGTCTTTTATTTCACTAATAATATGGTATGAATCCTTTGTGTGTGCTCTGGTATGCCCTCTCAGTGGTGAAAATATTTTTTCCAAGTTTCGAGCCAACTTAAAAGTTGGTGAATCGATCTGGCTTACTCTGCGACATAGTGGAGCGTTTGTATATATAATCGGTAACCCATATAACCTCGATGGTTTGGCACATGATTATATTGTCTTACCAAGGTTGATTCGCGAGGCTATTAAGATTGCTGGTGCTGCCATCTGCTTGGGATCCTATGATTAAATTGACTATGGGTGCTGTAAAATACTCGAAATGTCGGAAATTAAAAAGTTAAATTAAACGTGATAAAATCCGTATAAATTTGTTTCATTTAATGTGTAGTCTTCGCGTAAATATAAGAAATCATAATGTAAATTGTAGTTCTATCCGTCAAATAGTTCCAGTTGCAGTCACCGAAGTTCACCTTCAAGTCATTCCATCTATTCCGGAGGTAAGGTCTATTCATAACTAACAAAATGAGAGCAAACTCGGCACACCTAGTTCTACTCTTCATGGAGTTCCAGTAGCATTCACCGAAGTACACCTTCAGGTCAATCTATCAAGTTCGGAGGTAAGGTCTCATCATAACTAACAAAATGAGAGCAAACTCGGCACACCGAGCTCTACTCTTCGTGGAGTTCCAGTAGCATTCACCGAAGTACACCTTCAGGTAAATCTATCAAGTCAGGAGGTAAGGTTTCATCATAACTAACAAAACGAGGCCAAACTCGGCATACCTAGTTCTAGTCTTCGAGGAGTACCAGTAGCATTTCCTAAAGTACCTTATTCTATCAAGACCTGAAGATGTACTCTTCAGGTCATTCTATCAAGACCCGAGCTAAGTTCTTATGATAACTTCAAAATTAGGCCTTTATATTTCTGACAATGGATTTTTAGCGAAACAAAATATTGTAATATACATCTGTGATTATAAAGACAATAACCTTGGTCAAGTATGTACAAATTTGGTTTTTGGAATATTTTGTATATCGATACTTTTGCTGTCTATTACCGCTGCTGTAAGCAAAAGATACAGTAATCTATTCACGACGGCAGCCGAGGCCGGAGTGTGAATGAGACAAAGAGTATTTAGTAAAATAAATTAATACAAGGCTCCTCAAAACACAGAAAATTTTGGAATTACTCAGCCGAAAAATAATTAATTATAACAAAACAAAACAAAAAACTGTCATTTACACTCCATGGATGAAGAGATTAAAAAATAGATTGAGTTAAACAATTGATATTTTCAAAAGTTATTGTGTTTACCCCTCCATGCGGACTTGATAAATATACACCATAAGCCACAAAAATCACTTTTTTATGTAAAAATAGCAATTAATCGATTTAAAAAAAAATAATTCAATAATCATTTATCTTTCTAACAATGTGTTTTTTTTATATCATTTATATGTATTCAATGTGATTGAGCTTCCTCATACGGCCAGCAGTGAAGGACCACGTCTCAGTTCCGTAAGTCATCACTGGCAACACGCACTGGTTGTACAATTTTGTTTTAAGGTTTTGAGGTATTTCTGACGAGAAGATGTGTCGTAGCTTCCCGAACGCTGCCCAGCCGAGTTGAATCCGTCGATTGACCTCTCGGTCGAAGTTGGACTTACCTAGTCGGACTATTTGTCCCAGGTAAACATACTCGTCAACAACTTCGAGCTTAGTGCTCCCAACAACTACCGGCATAGGTGTGACATGGACATTAAACATAACTTTGTTTTGTCCATGTTCATCTTAAGACCTATCCGTTGGGAGACACTATTGAGGTCATTGAGCATAGTGCTTAGTTCCTCCAGCGATTCTGCCATGAGGACTATATCGTCGGCAAATCGAAGGTGAGTGATGTACTCGCCATTGATGTTAATTCCGTATCCTTTCCAGTCCAGAAGCTTGAAAACGTCTTCCAATGCAGCGGTGAAGAGTTTCGGGGATATAACGTCACCCTGTCTTACACCTCTCTGCAATTGGATAGGTTTCGTACTCTGGTTCTGTACTCGGATAGCCATCGTAGCTCTACTGTACAAACACTTTAGCACTTTGATATACCGATAGTCAACTTGGCACCGCTGAAGGGACTGCAGCACCGCCCAAATTTCGACGGAATCAAAGGCTTTCTCATAGTCCACATACGCCAGACATAGTGGCAAATTGTACTCTTCGGACTTCTGTACAATTTGCCGTAGGGTATGTATGTGGTCTATGGTGCTAAAGCCCTTTCGGAAACCGGCTTGTTCGGGAGGCTGGAAGTCGTCAAGTCTGCGCGCGAGACGATTCGTAATGACTCTCGAAAACAGCACGTAGACGCGGCTCAGAAGGGAAATCGGTCTGTAGTTCTTCAAGAGAGCGTTGTCACCTTTCTTGAAGAACAAGACCACCGCACTTCTGCTCCACGCCTCCGGTGTAATGCCACCATGGAGGACGGAATTAAAGAGCCTCTGAAGGACTTCAAGTACCGGTCTTCCACCCGCTTTCAGAAGCTCCGCTGTAATTCCATCCTCGCCTGGGGCCTTGCCGTTTTTAAGGTCCTGGAGAGCCATTCTAATCTCGCTCAGACAGACGTCCGGGATATCTTCGGAATAGTGTCGAATAAGACTCGCTCTTGGATCGTTACTCCCACTTGTGTGTGGCTCCAACGATGACGTGTACAGCTGCCCATAGAACCTCTCAATCTCACTCAAAATCTCAGGTGCCCCGGAAACGATGCTGCCACATTCGGTCTTCAGCTTTGACAGTTGGCTCTTTCTGGCAGACAGATCTCTGGCAAAGACTTTGGAGCCGTATGAGGAAGCGCAAGGTCGCTCAGCGAGCTATGGAGAGGGCTATGCTCGGAGTTTCACTGCGTGATAAACTTAGGAATGAGGATATCCGCAGTAGAACCAGAGTAACCGACATAGCCCAACGGATTAGTAAGCTGAAGTGGCAGTGGGCCGGCCATATAGCTCGAAGAACCGACAACCGATGGGGAAGAAAGGTTCTCGAGTGGCAGCCTCGTACCGGTAGGCGAAGTGTAGGGCGTCCCCCCACAAGATGGAGTGACGACCTGGTAAGACATGCAGGAAGTCGATGGATGCAGGTGGCTCAGGACCGTGCTTTGTGGCATTATTTGGGGGAGGCATATGTTCAGCAGTGGACTTGTGAAGGGCTGTAATGATGATGATGATGAATGTGATTGTTAGACACGATTTTATAATGAGATATGATGTTTGCTATTGAAAAAATATTTTTTCGACACTGTCCTAGCATCGACAACAGAAGCTATTATATTTTTTAGTTCCTTGAAGTCGATTTTCATTGTCTCTTCAAATTATTTCAGGTAAAGTTGGCGGTTGGCGAGAATATTTTGATGAAAAGATGACGGAACAGGCACAACGATGGATAGATGAGAACTTGCGTGATACCGACTTGCGTTTTCCTCATTAAGCATTTCAATAAATTTGTATTAATTAAGAAAGTATACTATTATTCACGTAACTTTTAAGGGCTTAAAGACATCTGTTACCCCATTTTGTAGGTTGGGTACGAAATTGTCTTGTAAAACAACTTCGCACATAATACTACTTACTATTTATATAATGATATTTTTCTAGTATAAATTAGAAGATAGCAGTATAACGACTCTTTATATTTAGCATAGTATAACGAGACCAAAGGTAACCTTGACATTTTAATCTTGAATGAATTACACGCAGTGTTTTTTGACAGGTTTGTCTCTATTGTCTTATTTGAAAATTAAATTAGAAAAACAAGATAAGTATATGGACTCTCTTTATGTAGAATTGTAGATTCCCGCTATACATACATGTGTATGTTATTACTGTTAGTAATAAATACTCGTAAAAGTTGACGGCTATTTAAGAAAAGCATAAAGTTTGTGTTTCTCTCTCTTTTTCTCTCTTCATTAAATGACAATAGAAAGAAAAGTATGGAGTTACCATAGACTTAGAATATACTGGCGTATAGACCGTACTGTACGTACCTACTGTAACCGATTTTGAATGACAGTTCGGCACAAGTCGGCACACTAGAAATAAGCTCCTAGATATTTTGTAATTTTTTAGAGTGTAATAGTAGTTAGTTTTAGTAAGTAACTTTTATCCAAAATGGTGTTCTGTTAGTGACAGTGTTGTTAATAATAGAAATAAATTCTAAAGACGTCGTCAATATTACGACGCGTTTATTTTTGGTTAAAAATTAAGTTTTATACTGTTTAAAATATATAACGTTTCCAACTATTTTGTTATTTTGATATTTTGCAAAGATAAAGGTCACGTTGTTAATAATTTGCATAAATTTGGTAAATAGATTTTAATAGTGGTAGAGCCAGGCGGCAGCTTTTGCTGTCGCATGGATGGGCCGGGTCGAACCGGGGTGGTACCACGACTTCACAGAATACCAGCGTGAAGAAGAGGTTTACCTCTGCGTTTCGCTTGGTGAGTGCAGGTGGCCGGAGGCCCTTTTTACTGGAAATGAGGCATTCCATCTTAGTCCTCACGGGTGGAAACGCATCTGATTTTGATCTGTAACAGAGGATAGATGTAGCTGGAAAGTACCAATCGTTGCAAGCCGTACTTTTATAAACTATATAAAATATTAAATTTAACTTGTATAATATACAGTATGTACCAAAAATACGTTGGTTGTTTTAGGGACGTATAGGTGTACACATAGACATGGCTATTATAATAATGAAATTTTTGTTTGGTTGCTATAAATGGGATTTAAGGGTTTCTCATCAGATTACTTACCAAATTTAATATTTCTTAAAGTATTATTTGTTTCTGAACTTACCGACACGTGCCGACATATCTACGGGCGCTGTGAGGTCACTGACACAGCCGCCACAAAGCGAGCTACTACGTAACGTGAGCATCTCCAAGGTTTTTGTGTAAATCGTTATATCTGGACACAGTTACTCTCCGAAAATAATAGAAATTATAATGTCTTTTTTTAATAATGCGCTAGCAGTTTTTTGAATATTCCATTTCCCTCCTTGAATACCTAATGATATTTTATATGTTAATATTTATTTTATATTTTATAATCTTACAAATATCATTTTACGAAGTCACTTAACGGTAAAAATTCTTAGACCCGCTAAGTAGATGACGATATTTTGACGAGTTCTAGCAGTTTCTGAAATTACGTTGAGATTAAATATACATTGTTCATTCTTTAATTATACTCGTAATATATCAAAGTTAACTACTGAACATAAGCCTCCCCACAGATAATCACATAATTTTGCCATACTTTCCTAAGCTGATAAACGCCACGGATTGCGAGCAGTTTCATGATCACAGTACCAGATGCCGGGAAACTTTTACGTTACTTCCCGTCACTGGTGTGGGTAATTAACATCTGGTAGATGACGGTTTACTATCTTATATACCAGAGGAGAGGAAGTCGAAACTTTTGAAACTAAATGATAATCTTACTTGTATTTGACACATTTCCAAAATTACATATTAATAAAAATATGTCATCTTAAATTAATTATATATTATATTACATATTTATACCAATGAAAATGAAAATAATATTTCACAAATATATGCATTTATTAATTGATTTCCAATAAAAGCGTATTTTTAGGTTTAGAATTAAATAATTTAATTTTGCAAATATTTGTAATACAGGTGTGTAACTAATATATAGGATTTTCTTCCGAAGAGTAGCCAAATTTTACATTTCAGTTCAAATATATAAATAATGAAATACTGTTATTATAGTTTATGAAAATACGAGTAAATAAGGCTTCTAATTTTATTTGAAATTATTCCAAATATAATGTGATTTATAGGCAACGACTACGCGTAACATGTCCAGCTGTTTTCTCACACCAAATAAAATAATATATCCATTTGCCATCAATTCGTTTCTTTAAACAAAATTTTCAGCAACAGTGAAAGAAAATGAAAAAAAAAAGCTATGGGTAAATCCAATTGTGCATGCCTTAAACGCATGAAAAATATTACGTATAACATGATTATACGTAAATTTTTAAAGTAGTTTAATTACACATAAGTTGACACTAAAAACGTTATAATTATTAATATATTTCCAATTTTTCGATAATTTTATGTCAAATTTCAATTTAAAAAAACTTGGAAAATCCAAAAGTGCACGACTCATAATCCTCATATGCTCGAATTTTTTTTTTAATAAATTGTAAATTTTATTAAATAAAACTAATTTTAACGGATTTTATCGCGTTAAAAGTTTAAATTAATTAACTTTTTAATTCCCCACGTTTCGGGTGCTTTACAGCACCCATGGTCACGGGAGGGACTGGGGTGTGTGACATCCCGATGTCATAGTAAACCCAATGCAGATGCAGAATGAGCTTACGGTGTCTTGATGTCTTGCAGTGGTATGCTTGGGCTTGGATATAATTTTATTAATTAAGTAAGTGGGCTTAAAGAAGTTTTTTGTACTAGGGGTGTACGCCCCAGATGGGTGTAAGCCCACTTATATCCGAGAGCAGTTTTGGGACATGGTAAGGCTGGTGTTGACGAAATGTAAGGAAAATGAAAATATTATTATGTTAGGAGATTTTAATGGAAGGGTTGGGGTGAAGAGGTCTGGTTATAAAAGGATATTAGGAACGTTTGGCGATGAAAGAATAAATGAGAATGGTGAAGACCTCCTCACCGTATGTGTGGAAAAGAATCTTTTTGTGGCGAACACTCTAGAGGATTCACATGTATACATGGGAAAGAGGGGATGATAGAAGTATGATAGATTTCATAACTGTGGATGAAAGAATGAGAAGCGCAGTGGTAGATACAAGGGTTTACCGGGGGTCCAACGTAGGGACGGATCATTACTTGATCTTATGCCGAATTAATGGTCTATTCAGACGTTGGCGGCATCGGACATCTGTGTCTACCACTGCGTTACAGCGTATAAGAATAGAGAGGTTACAAGATGAAGGTGTGAAAGAGAAGTATAAATGCAGACTGAGGGAAAACATAAGTGGTTTGAATGAATTATATATGAATGATTTAGACTTGAAGAATGTATGGAATAATGTTAAGAAAGTTTTGTTGGATGCAGCCACCGAAGCATGTGGTGTAAGTGAGAGAACGAATGAAAGGAAAAGTAATACGTTGTGGTGGGATGATGAGGTACGGGTGGAAGTTGAAGCAAAGAAGAGAGCATGGCTAGATTTACTAGCAACTAAAGCTGGTAATTCTGGCGGTAGGAAAGAAAAAAGGCAGACTTTAGACGTATAAATAAGAGAGTAAAAGAAGTTGTTGAAAGGAAAAAGCAAGAAAGGATAGATAAGAATGATAGAAGGATATCTGATAACTTCCAGGCAAATATTAAAATGTTCTGAAAGCTCGTAAGAACTGCCAGGGGAAATTCAAAACAGCCTAGAATGAATGCTATACGAGACGAGAATGGCTGCATGCTGAATGATGAAGTTTGAAATTTAAAGAGATGGAAGGAATATTTTGAAAGCGTGCTTAAGAGTAAAGAGTCGTCTGACGTAAATGAAATAGAAATTCCGGAAGAAGTGGAGAAAGGTAGGGAGATAAGTGTAGATTAAATAATGAAAGCAATGAAAAGCATTAAAGCAGGTAAGGCAGCCGGATATGATAGAATATCACTCGAAATGCTAAGGGCTGGAGAGGGTGTGGTTACAGGCCTGCTGTACACCTTGTTTAATTTATGTTGGGAACTGAAGCGGGTACCGGAAGACTGGTGCAAAGCCGTTATATTCCCAATATATAAGGGAAAGGGCTCACAGCAGGACTGTAAAAACTACCGTGGTATCAGCTTGCTTAGCATTGTGGGTAAACTGTATGCTAAGGTGTTAATTGAAAGAGTTATGGAAGAAACTGATGAAAAAATTTGGGATGTGCAAGCTGGATTTAGAAAGGGGATGGGGTGTACGGATCAAGTCTTTTCCATGCGCATGATAGCGGAGAAGTTTTTGGCCAAAAACCAGAAAGTTTTTTGTGCGTTCATAGACTTGGAAAAGGCTTATGATAGAGTGGACAGGAATGTGTTATGGCAAACACTGAACTCATTTGGGTTGAGCGCTGGCTTGATACAGGCATTGACGTCTCTTTACAGGGACTCCAGTGCTTGTGTCAGGATCAACGGGGTCTACTCGGACTGGTTTGGCATTCATAAAGGTGTCAGAGAGGGATGTGTGGCTTCCCCGTGGCTGTTTAACCTATTTATGGACAGTTGTTTACAAAATTTGAAAGTTGAAGAATGTGGGTTGAGAATGGGTGAGTCAACCGTCAAATGCCTTTTGTACGCCGATGATCAAGTCATATTTGCATCGTCGGCGGCCGAGTTGCAAATGATGGTTACTTTATTGAATTGGTTATTGAAAGAAAGGGGTATGAAAGTGAACGCAAGTAAGACGAAAGTTATGGTTTTTGAAAGAGAAGAAAGTAAAACTTTATGTGAAATAAGAATAGAAGGTGAGTTGATTGAGCAAGTGGATGAGTTTGTATATTTGGGATGTTTATTTAGCAGGGATGGTAGATATGATAAGGATATAGAGTGAACGCAGGAAATAGAGTGAATGGGGCTCTACACGCTATTATGAGGAGCCAGAATGTGTCAAATAAGGCACGTATGGCGATTGATAATGCTGTGTTAGTCCCTACTTTAATGTATGGTAGTGGAAGTTGGGTCTGGCAGAAGAAGCATGAGAGTAGAATAAATGCTGTAGAAATGCGGTCCTTAAGGATTATGCTAGGACTGAATCTGAATGACAGGGTGAGATATAGTGTGATTAGAGAAACGTGTGTTTTGCAAGATGACGTTGTGACAAGGATTAAGAAAGGAATGCTTCGGTGGTTTGGTCATGTAGAAAGAATGAACGAGGAAAGAGTGACAAAGCAAATTTATGTTGCAGAAGTGAACGGCAGGGTCGGGAAGGGGCGCCCTAGACGAAGTTTTATCGACCAAATCGGCGATACATTAAAAATGGGCCAGATTAGGAGTACCTTTAACCGACGAGCGTGTATGCGTAGATATATGGATGTAAAGGAAGCGATAGAGGTGTGTCAGGATCGCGCCAAATGGAAGTCCGTAGTCTCTGCCTACCTCTCTGGGTGACAGGCGTGAGTGTTTATGTTATATGTTTATGTATAGGATTTTAAGCAACACTCATCCATCTTCTCTTTTGAAGTTAGGACGTTTTTTTTTAAATTTAAATAGCCTTGCGAATCATCCTTGGTAGAAATCGGTGATCTCTTGCGAAGGTTTGTGGTATATCAAATCTAATGTAATGGCGGGGATGATCTTGAACATGTTCACCTACTGCAGACTTCCCGGAACGTCGGTGCTTCAAGTCAGCTATATGTTCTTCCACACGGGTTTTAATAGATCTTTATGTTTGTCATATGTAAGAGATACCACATTCATAATACAGCTTGTACACTCCTGCATGTTGTAGAGGGATATTACACTTGACGGATGGTAAAAATTGACTAATCTTCTTTGGCGGCTTGAGGTATGTTTTAATGGAAGCTCGCTTCAAGATGTAGCTAATCTTGTCTGTGACTCCCCTGACATAGGGTAGTACAGCAGGCACACGCTCGACTGTGGTCGGCTCCACTCGGTCACTGTGACGTAGGCGCGGGACCCGAAGCTTGTTGTCTTGCAATACTTGTACGACGTGCTGAAGCTCGGCGGCCAGATGTTTTCTGTTCCAGGTCCTTTGTACTCTCTGAAACAAAGATTTCCCACGGTAGCAAACTATGATGGATGATGGTGCGATTCACCATTTAATATCGGTTGGTATGGGTCTTTTTGCTATACACAGTGTGACCAATAGTGTTATCAGGATTTCGGATGACTAAAACATCTAGGAAAGCTAAAAAATTGTTTGCCTCTAACTCCATTGTACATTTTATTTTAGGGTTTATGGAATTAAGGTCTTCTAAAAATGCAGTTACTTTGTCGGATGGTAAAATTGTGAAAGAATTGTCTACGTATCGTTTGTAGAATCTTGAATTTACAGGGGCAGTAAGAAGAGCTTTCTCCATAAAGTCCTCCATGAATATGTCGGCGACTAGAGGAGATGCAGGTGAGCCCATTGCCACACCATCTACTTGCTTGTAGACCTCTTCCTTCTACAATAGATAGCCAGATGTGAGGCAGTATTTGAGTAATACTGCATATTCTGTAGGCGTGTTGTTATATTCTAGTTTTCTAGTTACAACTAAGATGCGGTCTTTAATAGGTAAGCACGTGAATAGTGACTGAACAACAAAAGTGACCATAGTATCATTGTCAGCGAAATGTAGGTCTTTTATTTCACTAATAATATGGTATGAATCCTTTGTGTGTGCTCTGGTATGCCCTCTCAGTGGTGACAATATTTTTTCCAAGTTTCGAGCCAACTTAAAAGTTGGTGAATCGATCTGGCTTACTCTGGGACATAGTGGAGCGTTTGTATATATAATCGGTAACCCATATAACCTCGATGGTTTGGCACATGATTATATTGTCTTACCAAGGTTGATTCGCGAGGCTATTAATATTGAAAAACATCCTAAATTCAATAGAGAAGATGAATGGGTGCTGCCATCTGCTTGGGATCCTATGATTAAATTGACTATGGGTGCTGTAAAATACTCGAAATGTCGGAAATTAAAAAGTTAAATTAAACGTGATAAAATCAGTATAAATTTGTTTCATTTAATGTGTAGTCTTCGCGTAAATATAAGAAATCATAATGTAAATTGTAGTTCTATCCGTCAAATAGTTCCAGTTGCAGTCACCGAAGTTCACCTTCAAGTCATTCCATCTATTCCGGAGGTAAGGTCTATTCATAACTAACAAAATGAGAGCAAACTCGGCACACCTAGTTCTACTCTTCATGGAGTTCCAGTAGCATTCACCGAAGTACACCTTCAGGTCAATCTATCAAGTTCGGAGGTAAGGTCTCATCATAACTAACAAAATGAGAGCAAACTCGGCACACCGAGCTCTACTCTTCGTGGAGTTCCAGTAGCATTCACCGAAGTACACCTTCAGGTAAATCTATCAAGTCAGGAGGTAAGGTTTCATCATAACTAACAAAACGAGGCCAAACTCGGCATACCTAGTTCTAGTCTTCGAGGAGTACCAGTAGCATTTCCTAAAGTACCTTATTCTATCAAGACCTGAAGATGTACTCTTCAGGTCATTCTATCAAGACCCGAGCTAAGTTCTTATGATAACTTCAAAATTAGGCCTTTATCTTTCTGACAATGTATTTTTAGCGAAACAAAATATTGTAATATACATCTGTGATTATAAAGACAATAACCTTGGTCAAGTATGTACAAATTTGGTTTTTGGAATATTTTGTATATCGATACTTTTGCTGTCTATTACCGCTGCTGTAAGCAAAAGATACAGTAATCTATTCACGACGGCAGCCGAGGCCGGAGTGCGTATGAGACAAAGAGTATTTAGTAAAATAAATTAATACAAGGCTCCTCAAAACACAGAAAATTTTGGAATTACTCAGCCGAAAAATAATTAATTATAACAAAACAAAACAAAAAAACTGTCATTTACACTCCATAGATGAAGAGATTAAAAAATAGATTGAGTTAAACAATTGATATTTTCAAAAGTTATTGTGTATACCCCTCCATGCGGACTTGATAAATATACACCATAAGCCACAAAAATCACTTTTTTATGTAAAAATAGCAATTAATCGATTTAAAAAAAAAATAATTCAATAATCATTTATCTTTCTAACAATGTGTTTTTTTTATATCATTTATATGTATTCAATGTGATTGTTAGATACGATTTTATAATGAGATATGATGTTTGCTATTGAAAAAATATTTTTTCGACACTGTCCTAGCATCGACAACAGAAGCTATTATATTTTTTAGTTCTTTGAAGTCGATTTTCATTGTCTCTTCAAATTATTTCAGGTAAAGTTGGCGGTTGGCGAGACTATTTTGATGAAAAGATGACGGAACAGGCACAACGATGGATAGATGAGAACTTGCGTGATACCGACTTGCGTTTTCCTCATTAAGCATTTCAATAAATTTGTATTAATAAAGAAAGTATACTATTATTCACGTAACTTTTAAGGGCTTAAAGACATCTGTTACCCCATTTTGTAGGTTGGGTACGAAATTGTCTTGTAAAACAACTTCGCACATAATACTACTTACTATTCATATAATGATATTTTTCTAGTATAAATTAGAAGATAGCAGTAAAACGACTCTTTATATTTAGCATAGTATAACGAGACCAAAGGTAACCTTGACATTTTAATCTTGAATGAATTACACGCAGTGTTTTTTGACAGGTTTGTCTCTATTGTCTTATTTGAAAATTAAATTAGAAAAACAAGATAAGTACATGGACTCTCTTTATGTAGAATTGTAGATTCCCGCTATACATACATGTGTATGTTATTACTGTTAGTAATAAATACTCGTAAAAGTTGACGGCTATTTAAGAAAAGCATAAAGTTTGTGTTTTTCTCTCTCTTTCTCTCTTCATTAAATGACAATAGAAAGAAAGGTATGGAGTTACCATAGACTTAGAATATACTGGCGTATAGACCGTACTGTACGTACCTACTGTAACCGATTTTGAATGACAGTTCGGCACAAGTCGGCACACTAGAAATAAGCTCCTAGATATTTTGTAATTTTTTAGAGTGTAATAGTAGTTAGTTTTAGTAAGTAACTTTTTTCCAAAATGGTGTTCTGTTAGTGACAGTGTTGTTAATAATAGAAATAAATTCTAAAGACGTCGTCAATGTTACGACGCGTTTAGTTTTGGTTAAAAATTAAGTTTTATACTGTTTAAAATATATAACATTTCCAACTATTTTGTTAATTTTGATATTTTGCAAAGATAAAGGTCACGTTGTTAATAATTTGCATGAATTTGGTAAATACATTTTAATAGTGGTAGAGCCAGGCGGCAGCTTTTGCTGTCGCATGGATGGGCCGGCTCGAACCGGGGTGGTACCACGACTTCACAGAATACCAGCGTGAAGAAGAGGTTTACCTCTGCGTTTCGCTTGGTGAGTGCAGGTGGCCGGAGGCCCTTTTTACTGGAAATGAGGCATTCCATCTTAGTCCTCACGGGTGGAAACGCATCTGATTTTGATCTGTAACAGAGGATAGATGTAGCTGGAAAGTACCAATCGTTGCAAGCCGTATTTTTATAAACTATATAAAATATTAAATTTAACTTGTATAATATACAATATGTACCAAAAATACGTTGGTCGTTTTAGGGACGTATAGGTGTACACATAGACATGGCTATTATAATAATGAAATTTTTGTTTGGTTGCTATAAATGGGATTTAAGGGTTTCTCATCAGATTACTTACCAAATTTAATATTTCTTAAAATATTATTTGTTTCTGAACTTACCGACACGTGCCAACATATCTACGGGCGCTGTGAGGTCACTGACACAGCCGCTACAAAGCGAGCTACTGCGTAACGTAAGCATCTCCAAGGTTTTTGTGTAAATCGTTATATCTGGACACAGTTACTCTCCGAAAATAATAGAAATTATAATGTCTTTTTTTAATAATCCGCTAGCAGTTTTTTGAATATTCCATTTCCCTCCTTGAATACCTAATGATATTTTATATGTTAATATTTATTTTATATTTTATAATCTTACAAATATCATTTTACGAAGTCACTTAACGGTAAAAATTCTTAGACCCGCTAAGTAGATGACGATATTTTGACGAGTTCTAGCAGTTTCTGAAATTACGTTGAGATTAAATATACATTGTTCATTCTTTAATTATACTCGTAATATATCAAAGTTAACTACTGAACATAAGCCTCCCCACAGATAGTCACATAAGTTTGCCATACTTTCCTAAGCTGATAAACGCCACGGATTGCGAGCAGTTTCATGATCACAGTACCAGATGCCGGGAAACTTTTACGTTACTTCCCGTCACTGGTGTGGGTAATTAACATCTGGTAGATGACGGTTTACTATCTTATATACCAGAGGAGAGGAAGTCGAAACTTTTGAAACTAAATGATAATCTTACTTGTATTTGACACATTTCCAAAATTACATATTAATAAAAATATGTGATTTTAAATTAATTATATATTATATTACATATTTATACCAATGAAAATGAAAATAATATTTCACAAATATATGCATTTATTAATTGATTTCCAATAAAAGCGTATTTTTAGGTTTAGAATTAAATCATTTAATTTTGCAAATATTTGTAATACAGGTGTGTAACAAATATACAGGATTTTCTTCCGAAGAGTAGCCAAATTTTACATTTCAGTTCAAATATATAAATAATGACATACTGTTATTACAGTTTATGAAAATACGAGTAAGTAAGGCTTCTAATTTTATTTGAAATTATTCCAAATATAATGTAATTTATAGGCAACGACTACGCGTAACATGTCCAGCTGTTTTCTCTCACCAAATAAAATAATATATCCATTTGCCATCAATTCGTTTCCTTAAACAAAATTTTCAGCAACAGTGAAAGAAAATGAAAAAAAAAGCTATGGGTAAATCCAATTGTGCATGCCTTAAACGCATGAAAAATATAACGTATAACATGATTATACGTAAATTTTTAAAGTAGTTTAATTACACATAAGTTGACACTAGAAACGTTATAATTATTAATATATTTCCAATTTTTCGATAATTTTATGTCAAATTTCAATTTAAAAAAACTTGGAAAATCCAAAAGTGCACAACTCATAATCCTCATATGCTCGAATTTTTTTTAAATAAATTGTAAATTTTATTAAATAAAACTAATTTTAACGGATTTTATCGCGTTAAAAGTTTAAATTAATTAACTTTTTAATTCCCCACGTTTCGGGTGCTTTACAGCACCCATGGTCACGGGAGGGACTGGAATGTGTGACATCCCGATATCATAGTAAACCCAATGCAGATGCAGAATGAGCTTACGGTGTCTTGAAGTCTTGCAGTGGTATGCTTGGGCTTGGATATAATTTTATTAATTAAGTAAGTGGGCTTAAAGAAGTTGTTTGTACTAGGGGTGTACGCCCCAGATATGTCTAAGCCCACTTATATCCGAGAACAGTTTTGGGACATGGTAAGGCTGGTGTTGACGAAATGTAAGGAAAATGAAAATATTATTATGTTAGGAGATTTTAATGGAAGGGTTGGGGTTGGAGAGGTCTGGTTATAAAAGGATATTAGGAACGTTTGGCGATGAAAGAATAAATGAGAATGGTGAAGACCTCCTCACCGTATGTGTGGAAAAGAATCTTTTTGTGGCAAACACTCTAGAGGATTCACATGTATACATGGGAAAGAGGAGATGATAGAAGTATGATTGATTTCATAACTGTGGATGAAAGAATGAGAAGCGCAGTGGTAGATACAAGGGTTTACCGGGGGTCCAACGTAGGGACGGATCATTACTTGATCTTATGCCGAATTAATGGTCTATTCAGACGTTGGCGGCATCGGACATCTGTGTCTACCACTGCGTTACAGCGTATAAGAATAGAGAGGTTACAAGATGAAGGTGTGAAAGAGAAGTATAAATGCAGACTGAGGGAAAACATAAGTGGTTTGAATGAATTATATATGAATGATTTAGACTTGAAGAATGTATGGAATAATGTTAAGAAAGTTTTGTTGGATGCAGCCACCGAAGCATGTGGTGTAAGTGAGAGAACGAATGAAAGGAAAAGTAATACGTTGTGGTGGGATGATGAGGTACGGGTGGAAGTTGAAGCAAAGAAGAGAGCATGGCTAGATTTACTAGCAACTAAAGCTGGTAATTCTGGCGGTAGGAAAGAAAAAAGGCAGACTTTAGACGTATAAATAAGAGAGTAAAAGAAGTTGTTGAAAGGAAAAAGCAAGAAAGGATAGATAAGAATGATAGAAGGATATCTGATAACTTCCAGGCAAATATTAAAATGTTCTGAAAGCTCGTAAGAACTGCCAGGGGAAATTCAAAACAGCCTAGAATGAATGCTATACGAGACGAGAATGGCTGCATGCTGAATGATGAAGTTTCAAATTTAAAGAGATGGAAGGAATACTTTGAAAGCGTGCTTAAGAGTAAAGAGTCGTCTGACGTAAATGAAATAGAAATTCCGGAAGAAGTGGAGAAAGGTAGGGAGATAAGTGTAGATTAAATAATGAAAGCAATGAAAAGCATTAAAGCAGGTAAGGCAGCCGGATATGATAGAATATCACTCGAAATGCTAAGGGCTGGAGAGGGTGTGGTTACAGGCCTGCTGTACACCTTGTTTAATTTATGTTGGGAACTGAAGCGGGTACCGGAAGACTGGTGCAAAGCCGTTATATTCCCAATATATAAGGGAAAGGGCTCACAGCAGGACTGTAAAAACTACCGTGGTATCAGCTTGCTTAGCATTGTGGGTAAACTGTATGCTAAGGTGTTAATTGAAAGAGTTATGGAAGAAACTGATGAAAAAATTTGGGATGTGCAAGCTGGGTTTAGAAAGGGGATGGGGTGTACGGATCAAGTCTTTTCCATGCGCATGATAGCGGAGAAGTTTTTGGCCAAAAACCAGAAAGTTTTTTGTGCGTTCATGGACTTGGAAAAGGCTTATGATAGAGTGGACAGGAATGTGTTATGGCAAACACTGAACTCATTTGGGTTGAGCGCTGGCTTGATACAGGCATTGAGGTCTCTTTACAGGGACTCCAGTGCTTGTGTCAGGATCAACGGGGTCTACTCGGACTGGTTTGGCATTCATAAAGGTGTCAGACAGGGATGTGTGGCTTCCCGGTGGCTGTTTGACCTATTTATGGACAGTTGTTTGCAAAATTTGAAAGTTGAAGAATGTGGGTTGAGAATGGGTGAGTCAACCGTCAAATGCCTTTTGTACGCCGATGATCAAGTCATATTTGCATCGTCGGCGGCCGAGTTGCAAATGATGGTTACTTTATTGAATTGGTTATTGAAAGAAAGGGGTATGAAAGTGAACGCAAGTAAGACGAAAATTATGGTTTTTGAAAGAGAAGAAAGTAAAACTTTATGTGAAATAAGAATAGAAGGTGAGTTGATTGAGCAAGTGGATGAGTTTGTATATTTGGTATGTTTATTTAGCAGGGATGGTAGATATGATAAGGATATAGAGTGAACGCAGGAAATAGAGTGAATGGGGCTCTACACGCTATTATGAGGAGCCAGAATGTGTCAAATAAGGCACGTATGGCGATTCATAATGCTGTGTTAGTCCCTACTTTAATGTATGGTAGTGGAAGTTGGGTCTGGCGGAAGAAGTATGAGAGTAGAATAAATGCTGTAGAAATGCGGTCCTTAAGGATTATGCTAGGACTGAATCTGAATGACAGGGTGAGATATAGTGTGATTAGAGAAACGTGTGTTTTGCAAGATGACGTTGTGACAAGGATTAAGAAAGGAATGCTTCGGTGGTTTGGTCATGTAGAAAGAATGAACGAGGAAAGAGTGACAAAGCAAATTTATGTTGCAGAAGTGAACGGTAGGGTCGGGAAGGGGCGCCCTAGACGAAGTTTTATCGACCAAATCGGCAATACATTAAAAATGGGCCAGATTAGGAGTACCTTTAACCGACGAGCGTGTATGCGTAGATATATGGATGTTAAGGAAGCGATAGAGGTGTGTCAGGATCGCGCCAAATGGAAGTCCGTAGTCTCTGCCTACCTCTCTGGGTGACAGGCGTGAGTGTTTATGTTATATGTTTATGTATAGGATTTTAAGCACCACCCATCCATCTTCTCTTTTGAAGTTAGGACGTTTTTTTTTTTAAATTTAAATAGCCTTGCGAATCATCCTTGGTAGAAATCGGTGTTCTCTTGCGAAGGTTTGTGGTATATCAAATCTAATGTAATGGCGGGGATGATCTTGAACATGTTCACCTACTGCAGACTTCCCGGAACGTCGGTCCTTCAAGTCAGCTATATGTTCTTTCACACGGGTTTTAATAGTTTCTTTTTGTTTGTCCTATGTAAGAGTTACCACATTCATAATCCAGCTTGTACACTCCTGCATGTTGTAGAGGGATATTACACTTGACGGATGGTAAAAATTTACTAATCTTCTTTGGCGGCTTGAGGTATGTTTTAATGGAAGCTCGCTTCAAGATGTAGCTAATCTTGTCTGTGACTCCCATGACATAGGGTAGTACAGCAGGCACACGCTCGACTGTGGTCGGCTCCACTCGGTCACTGTGAAGTAGGCGCGGGACCCGAAGCTTGTTGTCTTGCAATACTTGTACGACGTGCTGAAGCTCGGCGGCCAGATGTTTTCTGTTCCAGGTCCTTTGTACTCTCTGAAACAAAGATTTCCCACGGTAGCAAACTATGATGGATGATGGTGCGATTCACCATTTAATATCGGTTGGTATGGGTCTTTTTGCTATACACAGTGTGACCAATAGTGTTATCAGGATTTCGGATGACTAAAACATCTAGGAAAGCTAAAAAATTGTTTGCCTCTAACTCCATTGTACATTTTATTTTAGGGTTTATGGAATTAAGGGCTTCTAAAAATGCAGTTACTTTGTCGGATGGTAAAATTGTGAAAGAATTGTCTACGTATCGTTTGTAGAATCTTGAATTTACAGGGGTAGTAAGCAGAGCTTTCTCCATAAAGTGCTCCATGAATATGTCGGCGACTAGAGGAGATGCAGGTGAGCCCATTGCCACACCATCTAATTGCTTGTAGACCTCTTCCTTCTACAATAGATAGCCAGATGTGAGGCAGTATTTGAGTAATACTGCATATTCTGTAGGCGTGTTGTTATATTCTAGTTTTCTAGTTACAACTAAGATGCGGTCTTTAATAGGTAAGCACGTGAATAGTGACTGAACAACAAAAGTGACCATAGTATCATTGTCAGCGAAATGTAGGTCTTTTATTTCACTAATAATATGGTATGAATCCTTTGTGTGTGCTCTGGTATGCCCTCTCAGTGGTGACAATATTTTTTCCAAGTTTCGAGCCAACTTAAAAGTTGGTGAATCGATCTGGCTTACTCAGCGACATAGTGGAGCGTTTGTATATATAATCGGTAACCCATATAACCTCGATGGTTTGGCACATGATTATATTGTCTTACCAAGGTTGATTCGCGAGGCTATTAAGATTGAAAAACATCCTAAATTCAATAGAGAAGATGAATGGGTGCTGCCATCTGCTTGGGATCCTATGATTAAATTGACTATGGGTGCTGTAAAATACTCGAAATGTCGGAAATTAAAAAGTTAAATTAAACGTGATAAAATCCGTATAAATTTGTTTCATTTAATGTGTAGTCTTCGCGTAAATATAAGAAATCATAATGTAAATTGTAGTTCTATTCGTCAAATAGTTCCAGTTGCAGTCACCGAAGTTCACCTTCAAGTCATTCCATCTATTCCGGAGGTAAGGTCTATTCATAACTAACAAAATGAGAGCAAACTCGGCACACCTAGTTCTACTCTTCATGGAGTTGCAGTAGCATTCACCGAAGTACACCTTCAGGTCAATCTATCAAGTTCGGAGGTAAGGTCTCATCATAACTAACAAAATGAGAGCAAACTCGGCACACCGAGCTCTACTCTTCGTGGAGTTCCAGTAGCATTCACCGAAGTACACCTTCAGGTAAATCTATCAAGTCAGGAGGTAAGGTTTCATCATAACTAACAAACGAGGCCAAACTCGGCATACCTAGTTCTAGTCTTCGAGGAGTACCAGTTGCATTTCCTAAACTACCTTATTCTATCAAGACCTGAAGATGTACTCTTCAGGTCATTCTATCAAGACCCGAGCTAAGTTCTTATGATAACTTCAAAATTAGGCCTTTATCTTTCTGACAATGTATTTTTAGCGAAACAAAACATTGTAATACACATCTGTGATTATAAAGACAATAACCTTGGTCAAGTATGTACAAATTTGGTTTTTGGAATATTTTGTATATCGATACTTTTGCTGTCTATTACTGCTGCTGTAAGCAAAAGATACAGTAATCTATTCACGACTGCAGCCAAGGCCGGAGTGCGAATGAGACAAAGAGTATTTAGTAAAATAAATTAATACAAGGCTCCTCAAAACACAGAAAATTTTGGAATTACTCAGCCGAAAAATAATTAATTATAACAAAACAAAACAAAAAAACTGTCATTTACACTCCATGGATGAAGAGATTAAAAATTAGATTGAGTTAAACAATTGATATTTTCAAAAGTTATTGTGTTTACCCCTCCATGCGGACTTGATAAATATACATCATAAGCCACAAAAATCACTTTGTTATGTAAAAATAGCAATTAATCGATTTAAAAAAAATAATTCAATAATCATTTATCTTTCTAACAATGTGTTTTTTTATATCATTTATATGTATTCAATGTGATTGTTAGATACGATTTTATAATGAGATATGATGTTTGCTATTGAAAAAATATTTTTTCGACACTGTCCTAGCATCGACAACAGAAGCTATTATATTTTTTAGTTCTTTGAAGTCGATTTTCATTGTCTCTTCAAATTATTTCAGGTAAAATTGGCGGTTGGCGAGACTATTTTGATGAAAAGATGACGGAACAGGCACAACGATGGATAGATGAGAACTTGCGTGATACCGACTTGCGTTTTCCTCATTTAGCATTTCAATAAATTTGTATTAATTAAGAAAGTATACTATTATTCACGTAACTTTTAAGGGCTTAAAGACATCTGTTACCCCATTTTGTAGGTTGGGTACGAAATTGTCTTGTAAAACAACTTCGCACATAATACTACTTACTATTCATATAATGATATTTTTCTAGTATAAATTAGAAGATAGCAGTAAAACGACTCTTTATATTTAGCATAGTATAACGAGACCAAAGGTAACCTTGACATTTTAATCTTGAATGAATTACACGCAGTGTTTTTTGACAGGTTTGTCTCTATTGTCTTATTTGAAAATTAAATTAGAAAAACAAGATAAGTACATGGACTCTCTTTATGTAGAATTGTAGATTCCCGCTATACATACATGTGTATGTTATTACTGTTAGTAATAAATACTCGTAAAAGTTGACGGCTATTTAAGAAAAGCATAAAGTTTGTGTTTCTCTCTGTCTTTCTCTCTTCATTAAATGACAATAGAAAGAAAGGTATGGAGTTACCATAGACTTAGAATATACTGGCGTATAGACCGTACTGTACGTACCTACTGTAACCGATTTTGAATGACAGTTCGGCACAAGTCGGCACACTAGAAATAAGCTCCTAGATATTTTGTAATTTTTTAGAGTGTAATAGTAGTTAGTTTTAGTAAGTAACTTTTTTCCAAAATGGTGTTCTGTTAGTGACAGTGTTGTTAATAATAGAAATAAATTCTAAAGACGTCGTCAATGTTACGACGCGTTTATTTTTGGTTAAAAATTAAGTTTTATACTGTTTAAAATATATAACATTTCCAACTATTTTGTTAATTTTGATATTTTGCAAAGATAAAGGTCACGTTGTTAATAATTTGCATGAATTTGGTAAATTTATTTTAATAGTGGTAGAGCCAGGCGGCAGCTTTTGCTGTCGCATGGATGGGCCGGCTCGAACCGGGGTGGTACCACGACTTCACAGAATACCAGCGTGAAGAAGAGGTTTACCTCTGCGTTTTGCTTGGTGAGTGCAGGTGGCCGGAGGCCCTTTTTACTGGAAATGAGGCATTCCATCTTAGTCCTCACGGGTGGAAACGCATCTGATTTTGATCTGTGACAGAGGATAGATGTAGCTGGAAAGTACCAATCGTTGCAAGCCGTATTTTTATAAACTATATAAAATATTAAATTTAACTTGTATAATATAAAGTATGTACCAAAAATACGTTGGTCGTTTTAGGGAAGGGACGTATAGGTGTACACATAGACATGGCTATTATAATAATGAAATTTTTGTTTGGTTGCTATAAATGGGATTTAAGGGCTTCTCATCAGATTACTTACCAAATTTAATATTTCTTAAAATATTATTTGTTTCTGAACTTACCGACACGTGCCGACATATCTACGGGCGCTGTGAGGTCACTGACACAGCCGCCACAAAGCGAGCTACTGCGTAACGTGAGCATCTCCAAGGTTTTTGTGTAAATCGTTATATCTGGACACAGTTACTCTCCGAAAATAATAGAAATTATAATGTCTTTTTTTAATAATGCGCTAGCAGTTTTTTGAATATTCCATTTCCCTCCTTGAATACCTAATGATATTTTATATGTTAATATTTATTTTATATTTTAAAATATCTTACAAATATTATTTTACGAAGTCACTTAACGAGAAAAATTCTTAGACCTGTTAAATAGATGACAATGTTTTGACGAGTTCTAACAGTTTCTGAAATTACGTTAAGATCAAATTTATTATGTTGTTCATTCATTCATTACAATCTATTAAAATTAACAATTGGGCATAGGCTTCCTCACAGATAATCTCGTAAGCGGGGTATTTGCCATACTTTCCAAGATTGATAAACGCCACGCATTGCGTGCAGTTTGATGATCACAGTATTAGATGCCATCTACTGCTGTCAGCTACCAGATTAACATCTGGTAGATGACAGCTTACTATCTTATACACCAGAGGACGCGAAGTCGAAAACGTCTGAAATTATATATTTATACCAATAATTTAACCCTTTATAGGACGGCTCATACAAAGTGGCCAGTAAGCTGGACAGTCACTTGAAGGTCGTTATCTCATAGATTTTTATTTAAATATTGAATCTTATCAACATTTACGACCCATGTTACAGCACACTAGCCCGTTGACAGACCAGCTTTTAAGTTCGTCACGCACAATCATAGATTCGCGCCTTTTTTCAAGATGGCCTGTCTACTGGCCACCGTGCACCCGCGCATGAACATTTGATGTCATCGCATGTGTATGTTACGTGTTTACAAGTGTTATGGTAATAAAAATACTTGTCTTCTTGGAAAAAGTAAGTGAAACTATTATTTTATAGTATATACTTTGATGTAATGTGCAAATGTAATCGAGGATAGCAACAAAAACATGCAATTATGGCAATTGAATACAAACCGGTCTGTTCAAAAAACATACCCTTAAGATTGCCTACATAACTTTGAGCTATTATATTGAATATTTATATTCGAGTAATACCTTTGAACCATATCGTTTTATAACAAGTATATAAGCATTTGTTATAATAAAATAAGAAATTTACCATAAACATCCTTGCTCGGTAGTTATAACCTATTATTATGATTGTTTTGGTTTTTTTTTTCGCCATGTTTTTTGCAGGTATGCAGGTACTTACGAAAATCGTTATACAATAGTTTTGCATTGTAATTTCCATATTGTTTTAGATACACATACACTTAGAGGAAGTTGGAGTAACTAGATGAGGACTGATGGAATGTCGTAGGTATAACAGATGACCAGGCAAATCGGATGTCAGTGGTGATTCAGATGCTGATGATTGTTTCGAAAACCGTGTTACTTTGAATACCATCATTCTGATCACACATAGTCGAAGTGACGGATCAGGTCCTGGAACATCGCTTTTATCACAACCAGCACAGAAATTTTTGTTTCTGCCACCATCATCTATACCATCATCGCCAACACCACAACCGCCGCTATCTCAACCAACACCGCCGCTATCACCAAACCCAACTAGATATTACGAGTTAATTTCTCCCGAAGACGCAGGTCCTCAAGAGAATTTAGTAAATAGGGATCTAAATAAGTGGAGTAATGAAGAACTTCGAGATCCACCGATGTACAGGAATAGTTACTTCATTAATACTAATACTAATATTCTATCTATACTAATACTTCACACAAACCGAATTTGATCTAAATTCACAGGAGATACGATACGACCTGGGCTTCCTTCTCGAGAAAATGAAGAGAGTGATCATAAGCTTATAAAATCTAAGAAAAATTTGCGTAGATGTAGATACTGCAGTACCGCGTCTAAGCCAAAGAGAAGTGTCTGTGAATGCGTTCAATGTGATGTAGCCATATGTGTTAGAATGCTTTGTACCATTCCGTAATAAAGGGCAAATTGAAAACCGAAGGTGATCATTCAATTAATAAGATCTATACCTATGTATGACTGTGATAAGAAAAATTTAAAAAAATATCTTTTAGAAGAAAATTGTTATATGAATTATATATGTAATTGATGACCTATTATTCTATGTCAAGTATAATGTGTTTTATTATTAAATGCTGACTAGGAAATTCATAACTGAAGTCTTTTTTTATATCCCTTCACAAATATAATATAGATTTCGTTAGTGTCCACTTTACTGGCCAGTGATTTTGAAGTGATGGATAGTGACGCAGAACGTTCAGTGGCCAGTTTACTGGCCACCTGATTTTTGGGATTTTCTCGAAAAACAATGAATTTCAGGATTTTTTTCCTGCAACATGTCATTATGATTTACGGCATGGAATATATATTTATCACAAAATATTATAAATTCAAAAAAAAGTTAGGGTGTGCGTTAAAGGGTTAAATGAAAATAATAAATGAAACTAATTTTTACGGATTTTGTCGCATTTAATTTTAACTTTTTAATTCCCGACCTTTCGGGTGCTTAAGAGCACCCATGGTCACGGTACGCTCTACTACGTCCCATAGTAAGCCAGATCGATTCACCAACTTATAAGTTGGCTCAACACTTGGCAAAAGTATTGTCACTACTGAGAGGACACACAGCACAAGTCACATAGTACCTGAGCACACACAAAGGATTCATAACAATTTGTTAGTGAGATAAAATATCTATATCTCGCTGACAATGAAACTATGGTCGGTTTTGATGTTCAGTCACTATTTACATGCTTACCTATTCAAGACTGCATCTCAATTGTAACTAGGAAGCTAGAAGATAACAACATGCGTACAGAATATGCAGTATTACTCAAACACTGCCTCACATCTGACTATCTATTTTGGAAGGAAGAGTTCTACAAGCAAGTAGATGGTGTGGCGATAGGCTGACCTGTATCTCCCGTAGTCGCCGACATATTCACGGAGGACTTTGAGGAGAAAAACCTTCCTACTGCTCCTATAAATCAAAAGTTCTACAAGAGGTACGTAGACGATACTTTCACAATTTTAAAATCTGAAAAAGTAACTGCATTTTTAGACCACCTTAATTCCATAAACTATAAAATACAATTTACAATGGATTTAGAGGCAAACAATTCTTTAGCTTTCCTAGATGTTTTAGTCATCCAAAATCCTGATAACACTATTGGTCACACTGTGTATAGGAAAAAGACCCATACTAACCGATATTTAAATGGTGAATCTCACCATCATCCCTCACAGTTAGCTACCGTTAGAAAATATTTGTGTTAGAGAGCACGAGGGATCTGTGAGAGAAAACATCTGGCCGCCGAGCTTCAGCAATATGTATAATATAATTTATGGTTAATTTAAGAGCACGTATATTTTTATTAATATGAAATTTTGGGAAAGTGTCAAATACAAGTAAGATTATCAAAGAGTATCAGACGTTCTCGATTTCCCGTTCTCTGGTATATAAGACAGTAAACCGTCATCTACCAAATGTTAATTACCCACACCAGTGACGGGGAGTTACATAAAAGTATACCGGCATCTGGTACAGTGATCATCAAACTGCACGCAATGCGTGGCGTTTATCAGCCTTTCCTAGAATGGAGGAGTCACATGTCCAGCTGTTTTCTCTCACCAAATAAAATAATATACCCATTCGTCATCAATTCTTATTCTTTAACAAAATTTTAACCAAAATGAAAAAATAAAAAACTATTGGTAAATCCAATCGAGCATGACTTAAGCGCATGAAAAATTACGTATGAAATGATTATATATAAATTTTTAAAGTAGTTTAATTAAACACAAGTTGTTACTAAAAACTTTATAATTATTAACATATTTCCAATTTTCCTATAATTTTATGTTAAATTTCAATTTAAAAAAGCTTGGAAAATCCAAAAGTGCACGACTCATAATCCTCATATGATCGTGAAAAAATAAATAAAATGTAAATTGTAGTTCTTTTCGTCAAAGAGTTCCAGGTGCAGTCACCGAAGTACACCTTCAAGTCACTCCATCTATACCAAAGGTAAGGACTATTCATAATTAACAAAACGAGCCTAAACTCGGGTACACCTAGTTATACACCGCGGGGAGTTCCAGTAGCATTCAGCAAGGTACACCTTCAGGTCACTCTATCAAGTCCGGAAGTAACATCTCATCATAACTAACAAAATGAGACAAAACTCGGCACACCTAGTTCTACTCTTCGAGGAGTTCCAGTAGCATTCACTGAAGTACACCTTCAGGTCACTCTATCAAGTCCGGAAGTAACATCTCATCATAACTAACTAAATGAGACCAAACTTGGCACATCTAGTTCTACTCTTCGAGGAGTTCCAGTAGCATTCACCGTCTAGTAGTAGCATTCATAGAACTTACCTCGGGACTTGATAGTATGACCTGAAGGTGTACCCTTGAGGTCATTCTATCAATTCCCGAGGTAAGTTCTTATGATACATAACAAAACTAGGCCTTTATCTTTCTGGCAATGTACATTTAGCGAAACAAAATATTTTAATAAGAATCTTTGATTATAAAAACAATAACCTTGGTCAAGTATGTATCAAATTTGGTTTTTGGAATATTTTGTATTTCTACAGCGATTGATATTTTTTGCTGTCTATTACCGCTGATGTAAGCAAACGCTACAGTAATCCACTCACGACTGCAGCCAAGGCCGGAGTGCGAATGAGGCAAAGTGTATTTAGTAAAATAAATTATTACGAGTCAAAATACCGAAAACTCTCAGTCAAAAAAAATAATTATAACTAAACAAAACAAAAATAAACTGCCATTTACATTTACTCCATGGATGAACTTACTTACTTACTTACTTATCGTCACGCACAATCCCTGACGGGGTAGCCAGAGAGAACAGATCGCCAAGTGTCACGATCCTTACATACCTATTTCGCTTCTTTCAGATTCATTATCTTCTTCATACATGCACGTCTAGGTATCCGAGTACTCTTGACCCTCCCCTCTTCGAGCAGTTTGCTCACATGGTCTTCGAAAGTTAGTCTCGGTCTACCTCGACACCTTTTAATATTAACTTTCGCGCTATATATTTTCTTCACCATTCGGTCTTCACTCATTCTCTCAACGTGCCCAAACCATCGAATCACGCCCTTATCAATTTTTGTGATAAGGTCATCTTTCAAACCTGCCATATTGCGAATCTCTTCGTTTCGCTTTCGGTCGGCCAAGGTGACGCTGCACATTTTACGAAGAGATCGCATCTCCACTGCATTCAACTTGCTTTTATGCTTCTTCTGGCATACCCAGGTTTCGCTGCCATATAACAAAGTCGGTACCAACACTGCGTTATGCATATTCCCGGCAGCGACACGCCTGTCCACATCTAAATCACATCTTCCATCCCGGCTAAAAGCACTCCCCAAGTATACAATTTCATTTACCTGTTCTAGACATTCCTGATTTACCCATATTTCACACTTCGTTCTCTCTTCGTCCCTTTCAAATACCAGAACCTTAGTTTTATTAGCATTCAAGCGGAGACCTTTAATTTCACATTCCTCTTTCATACACGTGACTAATGCCTGCAGTTCTGCCTCTGATGGTGCAATAAGCACTGCATCATCAGCATACAGCAGACAATTTACTTTAATGTCACCCAATTTCACACCCAAACAGCTATCTTTCAGCTTCTGTAAACAGCTGTCGAGATACAGTATGAACAGCCAGGAAGACATGACACAACCCTGTTTTACGCCCGTTTGGACGCTAAACATGGGTGACAGGTCATGCCCTACCCGCACACAGGCTTTACAGTCACAGTAAAGTGACTGCACAGCCCTTAGCAATCGACCATCCACACCATACCCCGGCAACAGTTCCCACATTTTCTTCCTTACAACCTTATCAAATGCTTTCTCAAGATCCACAAAAGCACAGAAAATCCTCTGGTTAGCAGCCAGAAGCTTTTACGTGATCATGCGGAGAGAAAACATTTGATCCGTGCATCCTCTTCCAGGTCTAAATCCGCATTGTGCCTCCCATAGAAATCTTTCCGATTTCTCTTGCATCCTACGTGTCAAAACCTTCGAATAAACTTTACTTGCTAAACTGGTCAAGCTGATCGCCCGATAGCACCCGCAGTCAAAATGTGAACCTTTACCTTTATATAAAGGCACAATGACTGCGGATCGCCAATCATCCGGGACATCCCCCGTCCGCCAGCACAAATTGCACAGCAGATGAAAGCTGTCCCAGACGCGAGGCCCACCATACTTGACCATTTCAGCAGTAACTCTGTCTAGTCCCGCAGCCTTACCACATTTCAAACTTCGAATCGCACGTTCAATCTCTTTCATACTGATGACCTCAGTGTCATCGAGGTCCGGGTCTGGCGTACCAGTCTCGGCGTCATCCCCGGATCCCTCACTAAGATCATCACACGCATACATTTCTCTATAAAATTCGCTCCATCGCTGCATGACGTCCGATTTGTCTGAGAGGAAGTCATTAGTTCTCGAAAGCACTTTGTTCATTCTTAAGGCCGTCGCACCACTTCGGGTCCTTCCAACCTCTTTCCAGAAGAGTTTGGAGTTCTCCTTAAAGTTGTGCGACAACCTTTCGTCCGCTTCCATTCTACACCTTTCACGCACTTCCTCAATCAATGCTTTCGTGTGAACTTTTTGCAGCTTATATCTTTCTTTCATCTTCTCTCTCATATCCTTATCATTACTAGAGGCCAAGTAGTCTAACCATGCTTTCTTCTTCTTCTTTACAGCTTCTTTCACTTCATCATTCCACCATGCATCTCTTCTTTTACTACTACCTCTTTTAATCGTTCCACACACTTCTTCCGCTGCACTTACCATTCCATTCCTAAGGTTCTGCCATGTTCTTTCAACACATTCTTTTCTGCCATCGATGTTGTCAAGCTTTTCGGCTACCCTCGCATGATATTTGTCCCTAGTATCCGCTTCCTGAAGCTTCCAGCTTCGAATGCGACAGACCGACTGTGGTTCTGTTACTGCCGTCCGGTAGCGCCAACCCGCGAACAGGCCCCTAAATCTAGTAATCACTAGATAGTGATCCGTTCCCAGGTCAGCATCCCTGAACACTCGCGTATCCATCACCTGTTTTCGCAGTCGGTCATCCACCAGGAACAAATCGATCATACTTCTCTCATTCTTTCTTTCTCTAGTATACATATGGATTTTCTTGTGATTAAACATAGTGTTTGTCACAAGAAGACCCTTTTCCTTGCATACCGCCAGTATAAGCTTGCCAGCATCATTAACCCTTTTATCCCCAAACTTTCCAAGCACCGACTCGTACCCTGGTCGAGCGGTACCAACCCATCCATTCAAATCACCACATACAACAATTCTTTCGTTTCCCCTAGCCAAATCTAGAACTTCTCTTACATTCTCCCAAAACTCCTCCAGCTCAGCCCTGGACGACGAAGCTACCGGCGCATAAACAGCCAAAAGGAATAACTTCGTCAGTCCCAATTTAAAGCGAACCCAGAGAAGTCTTGAGTTCACAACCTTATATTCAGTCATAACATCGACCAACCGAGACGACAGCAGCACCCCCACTCCCTGGCGGGCGCTCTCGCTCTCTGGGACTCCGGACCATAGAGCTAACGCCCCGCCAGGGAGCTCTTCAGTACCACTGCCCTTCCGTTTGGTCTCCGACATACACACGACATCTAATTCTCTTTCTTTCATTATTTCGATCAACTCATTCGTCTTATCTCTCATGCCTCCTCTAACATTCCACGTGCCAACTCTGCACTCTGTCCTCCACCTTCCGCCGTGTCGGGCTGTGCGTGACGGGTGGCGGTCCCCATCGCCGCTTTGCGCGCTGCATTCCACACCAACGGGGACGAGCTGGTGTGCGTCGCCTTGGGGGGACGCCCTAACCCTCGTTGGCATGGGTGCGCAGCTACTCCATGGATGAAGAGATTAAAAAATTGATTGAGTTAAATAATTGATATTTTCAAAGTTATCGTGTTAAACCCTACATGCGGACTTGATAAATCTACAACATAAGTCACAAAAATCACTTTTTTAATGCATAAAAGCAATTAATCGATTAAAAAAAATTAATAAATTCAACATTAATTTATCTTTCCGAAAATATGTTTTTTATATCATTTATATGTTTAATATGATTGTTAGATACGATTTCATGCGACAAAACGTTGGAATCTTAGTTTTTAGGCGCTAGTAAGACATAACTACGCGCTTTTTTTCATTTATTTTGGCAACAAACAGTCATATTTCTTAATATATAGTTTACATTTTACATTTACACGTGACAAAAAGACCAAATAGTGCCAATAAATCTACATTAACAAAACCATATTATTTACATTGTTAGATAACATAGTCGGGCAAGTTATTAAGGATAATCGTAATCGCAATTTTACTGCAAAAACTTTTTTAAATTTATTTTAAGAAGATTAGAACTAGTGCTAAAAAGATATATTTCTGAAAAATGTTTGTTATACATGTTGGTGGAACGACATATAAAAGAGTTACGTGTATAGTTTTGAAGGAATGAATAGTGGCAACGAACGCGAGGTGCGCACTGGAAAACGAACGCTTGCTGGAAAGGAAAACAAAGACAAAAGAGTCGGTGAATCTATTAATGAGTTTATAATTTATATAGAAGAATAATGTCAAACATTTTACGTCTGTTAAAAACACTTAGCATTTTGTGTCTGCACAAAGCTTCATTATCTGATTCGTTATCAATACCATAACGATAGTTAAGGGATTTCAAAAACTTTTTTTGTACTTTTTCAATCCTGTCAAAATGTATTTGATAACAGGGGCTCCATACCGTGCTGCAAAAATTAAGGATTGAACGTACAAAAGAAAAGTATAACAGTTTGAGAGTTATACCTTTATTAAATAGTTTTGTTATTCTCAAAATAAAACTCAAACTTCTAAAAGCTTTACTTATAATATGGTCTATATGAGAGTTAAAAGATAATTTCGAGTCTACTATTAAGCCAAGATCTCCTGTTGTAGTAAGTAGCTTTTTAGAATGATGCCATTCAGACAATATTCAAAATTTATTTGGTTGACTTTACGTGAAAAAGATAACACATGACATTTGTCAGTATTAAGATATAATTGATTAGTAACACAATATTTTTCTAAAGGAAGCAAATCTTGTAGCAGTTTGAGACAGTCGTCTCTTGACTTAAAAATTTTATATATTTTGGCATCATCAGCGTAAAGAAGATGTTGACTCTCATTTAAAGTTTGTCCAATATCATCAATACGTAAGGAAAACAGAGAGGGCCAAGATGAGATCCTTGAGGAACACCTGAAGGTACAGGTAGAAATTTTGAGGTGAATCCCTTAATACAAACAGCTTGACTTCTATTTTTTATGTACGATTCAATCCATCTAAGAAGTTTGCCATGTACACCTGCTTTGCGAGTTTTGCTATTAGTAAACTGTGGTTAATTTTGTCAAAGGCTTTCGAGAAAACAGTGTACACGACATCCACTTGTAGATTGTCATCCATGGCTCTTCGCAAATATTCTGTGAAAGTTATCATATTCGTATCAACACTTCTGCCCTTAAAAAATCCATGTTGTTGTTGGGATATATATTGACGAACAGAGAGTGAGAAGCAAGTAATAATAATTTTCCCAAGGACCTTCCCCAATACACATAATTTCGAGATAGATCTATACTCGGTTACTATATCTTTGTTATTATTTTTTGGAATAGGCCTTATTAAAGAGTATTTCCATATGTTGGGGAACACTCTACTTTTGACAGATGTGCGGAAAATTAATGTTGCCGAAACTGCGAGCTCATTTGCACATTTCGAAATAAGAAGAGGATGAATAAAATCTGAACCCGCGCCTTTATTGATATTAACTTTTTGTAATTCTTTAAGAACTAAGTCAAAGCTTATATCAGTTAAATTTGTATCTAAAGTAGTAAGTGAACTTTGACTAGTCGGGTTATCTTGGTGACTAACATTGCTTACGGTTGTAAATACGGAATGGAAGTATTCATTGAAGGCATTAAAAATATCTATACCACCGGAAATAACTTTACCTTTGTACAACATCTTTTCATGAAAATCACTAGTGGTATTTTTCGATTTTATAAAAGACCATAAAAACTTAGGATGTGTTTGTATTTTATTTTCGGAAATTCAATAAAGTTATTATAACAGTCACGCAATTTTTTTTTAAATCTGCTTCTTAATAATGAAAATGTTTGATAGTCACTCATGTTGCCGTATACCTTCCATTTTTTATGGTATTTATATTTTTCTTTCGATAATTTAACAAGGGGCTTAGTATACCACATTGGGTATTTTAAATTATAATTAAAATTACAAACGGGAACATATTTATTCAAAATATCATTTTAAGAATTATAAAAGTAGTTTGTCATGCATTCAACATCGGCCATATAACAAAATTTTTCTTCCCAGTTAATAGATTGTAAGGCCTTTTTTATAGATAAGAAGTCAGCTTTGTGATACTGGTTTTTTGTACCTCTGCATGGGTTGAGTGTAGGAGCAAAACTTAGTTTAAAATCAATTTCTAATGCCTTATGATGAGGATCCTCTGTAACAAGTGGAAGTTTGCAAGATGATACTTGACAAGTTTTATTACTAAAAACTAAATCTAAAAGCCTGCCGTTTACGTTATGTAAAAACAACTCTACAACAACTCGTGATTATTACCGTGCGCAATATACGTTGATATTATATGCAAGCAGCGAGATCCGTTATAGGAGCGAGGAGTTAAGGTGGTGGGACAAGTGTGAATGTGAAGCGGAATCGTCACCCATACTTCTTCAGCGGGCAGTGGCGCGCGCATGTCAGTTCGGTGCGTTGCGCAAAGATCGCGGCACACCGCTATAATTACTCCACCTCCGCGCCCGTGTCCGCTAGCAGTTAGGTTACGATCGCATCGATATATCTCGTTGCGGCTATCAAAGAACTCACAGTTATGAAAATTATCATTAAGCCAAGACTCTGTAACACATATTACACATATTACATCACGGCATGTAATATACTGTAATTATTAAAATCAATGATACAACAATGGTACAAATTAAACATCTGGTTACCCTAATTAATTCCATGAGTAAAAACTTCGTTCTAAAATATTATAAGGTGGTGAAACTCTTTTATGCCTAGTTCTGGATTGGTACAAGCCACCTACCTATTTTTGCTACCAAGCAGTAGTAGCTAGGTCAAAGATCTTCTTTTCTGACTAGAAGTCCATCTGGGTAGGTTTACTAACCCTTTACCTACTTCCAGCGCCAATTTATATATTTATTTAATTAATTAAACTTTTTGTGTAATTATTTTTATGCTAATAATAGTAGTTCTTGCAATGCTGTGTTGCGGTCTGAAGCGTTAAGAGAGTCATTATAATTACAGACTGTGTACAATATTTCTCGGGAAAACGTCGCCGAGTACCGGAACAAACTTTTGTCTGAAGTCGAGTCTTTGCTGAACAAAGTCTCGGATTGGGGGCGACTAAATCTAGTCCAGTTTAATCCTCAGAAGACACAAGTTTACGCGTTTACCGCTAAAAAGAACCCCTTTGTTGTATCTCCTTAGTTTCAAGGCACTCCCCTTCTTGCCTCATCCAGTATCGGAATCCTCGGAGTCCACATATCGAGTGACGTGCAGTTTCGTGGTCTCTAATTGCAAAGGGCAAATTGGCCTCTAAAAAGCTTGGCGTGCTCAGCAGAGCTGGACAGTATTTCATGCCGGCACACCGCCTGCTACTTTACAAGGCGCAGGTTCGGCCTCACATGGAATAATGTTCCCATTTCTGGGCAGGGGCTCCCCAGTGCCAGCTCCTTCCACTTGACCGCATCCAGCGCAGAGCGGCTCGAATCGTCGACGACCGAGTCCTTTCCGATCGGCTCAATTCATTGGCTTTGCGAAGAGACGTTGCATCCCTTTGCATTTTCTTTCGCATCTACCACGGGGAGTGCTCTGAGGAATTGTTCGGATTAATCTCAGCCGACAAATTTCACGAACGCACATCGCGGCAGAACTCCCGATACCATCCACACCATCTGGATGATTGGCGGTCCACCACTGTGCGATTTAGAAGATGTTTTCTTCCTCGCACGACTTCCTCGTGGAATCGATTACCATCAGCGATTTTTCCGAACCGATACGACTTAGGGACCTTCAAGAAAAGAGCGTACTCCTTTTTAAAAGGCCGGCTACGCAGCTGCGATTCCCTTCCTGGTGTTGCAGCTGTTGATGGGCGGCGGTAGTCATTCACCATCAGGTGAGCCGCATGCTCGTTTGCCCCCTCTCCTATAAAAAATATCATCGTAGTCCTCATTAACCCATTTAGGGTTAATCGAGGATAGACGTAGATGTCTATGGGCCTAAGCTTTTTCTTACCATCAGATGGTCTGTGTGCTTATTTATCACACTTATTATATTAAAACGGTAGGCCATGGATTCACTTAGCTTGTTTGCACTTATAAGAAGTGGTCTCTACTTTTATGGATTGGTTCATACGGACAACACCCCAAATATTTTTTTTTAAAAAATTTGCAAAGCTATTTTTAAGTAATCAAAAAAGTACTATATCATAATAGTTTATGCCTAAGTAATAAAAAATATTTTGTGTATATATCCAGCAGCATTCATTGGGGCGGTGGCGTATTAGCATAAATTGACGTCCGGTGCCACTAAAGCCGAAATAAAGAATAAGGCACCTAAGCGCGTATAATAAGAAATGATGTTTGCTATTGAAAACATGATATTTCAACACTGTTTTAGCACTGACAACAGAAGCTATTATATTTTTTTAGTTCTTTGAAGTCGATTTTTATTGTCTCTTCAAATTATTGCAGGTAAAGTTGGTGGTTGGCAAGACTATTTTGATGAAAATATGACGGAGCAGGCACAACGATGGATAGATGAGAACTTGCGTGATACCGACTTGCGTTTTCCTCATTAAGCATTTCAATAAAATTGATTTAATTGTGAAAGTATACTATTATTTACGTAGTTTAGGGGTTTAAACAGATCTGTAAGTAAATAATCCTACCTCATTTTGTGGATTGGGTACGAAATTATCTTGTAAAATAATGTCACACATAATACTATTTACTATTCATATAATGACATTTTTCTAGTAAATTAGAAGATACCAGTATAACGACTTTTTATATTGAGCATAGTATAAGGAGACCAAAGAAAACCTTGGTATTTTAATCTTGCATGAATTACACGCCTTGTTTTTAAACAGATTTGTCTCTTTTTGTCTTATTTGAAATTTAAATTAGAAAAACAAGATAAGTATAATGACTTATGTATATGATAAGTATGATGATTTATGTATAATTGTAGATTCTACAATGATCTATGCCTAAATGTGTATGATATTACTCTTAGTAATAAATACTCATAAAAGTTGGCGGATATTTAAGAAAAGCATAAAGTTCCTCTTTCTCTCGCTTTCTTAATTAAATGACAAGAGAAAAATAGGTATGGAGTTACTATTTTGAACAATTGTACGTAAACAAGAGGTATGAGGTAGAGTATGAGATAACTAAGACCATAAATGTCTAACAAATGTATAATTTAAAAAATGATTTTAAATTTTTATTCCTGCGACCATTATTCATCAACTGGCAGAATAGGTAAGAAAAATAAAGGAAGAAAGTTTAAGCAGACAGCAATGTCATAGAGACCTTTTACTATTGGCTGTTTAATACAAGCGTACCGTAACTAGTCCGCAACACTTATCCAAAAGCTGTTTCAGAAGGATTTTTTTGTGTCATGTCCTCGAAATATTCCTTTAAGACAGTTACATAAAATATAAATAAATATTTTCATACGTACAATAGTTTCATACGTACCGCGTAATGGCGGCGTAAGAGAATCGACTTAATATCAACTTGTGGGTTTCGTAAGAAGTGACAGAAGGAAACATATACAAGAGATTTTAACAGTGGTAGAGCCACGCGGCAATTTTAGCTGGCGTACGAATGGGCCGGCTCGTACCGGGGTGGTAACACGACCTCACAGAATAGCAGCGTGAAGTAGAGGTTTACCTCTGATTTGCGTTTGGTGAGTGCAGATGGCCGGAGGCTCAATCACCCCACCCCCCACACCACGCCCCCAACAACATGGTAGCGGAATTAAACAAAAGACTACCCCTGTCACGCTATCCGTGAATTTTTGCAACATCAGGGGACGGGACTTCATTCTAACCTTAACGCTATCCATTACCATCTAGAGACGGCGAAACCAGCCTTGCTCTTTTTAACTGAGACTCAGATGTCCTCTCCGGCTGATACTTTATATCTCTCCTACCTGGGGTACAAATTAGAACACTCCTTAGTGCTTTAGGCTGGAGTTTGCGTATACGTCAGAGAGGACATCTGTTTTTGACGTCTCTGCAGTCTTGAAGGTACGGAACTAGTCATTCTATGGCTGCGCCTAGACAGCGACGAACATCCCCGCGTCTACGGGTGCCTCTATAGGTTCCATAGCAGTAATGCCCATAGAGACCGACTCATCAACCACGTCCAAATGGCTGCAAACTCCGTGCTACAGCAGGTACCATCCGCAGAGATCGTGATACTCGATGATTTTAACGCACACCACGCTGAATGGCTTGGTTATCGTTTAACCGATCATGCGGGTAGACCTGTCTATGGCTTTGCCTTGGCATATGGTCTAACACAACTGGTTACTTTGCCTACGCGGATCCAGATGTGGAGGATCATGTACCTTCCCTGTTGGACCTTCTGCTGACCGGACAGATATCGGGTCTCCATCGATGTCCTACTGGGCTCTTTGGACCATTGTCTGATCCGGAGTACGGTGCCACTCATGCTCCCATCGCTGTTGCGATCTGCAGCCCGCTGCCGTGTTTAGCACTATAGGTCGGCCGATTGGGACGGGATGCGGTCTTTTTTTGCATCCTACCCTTGAGGGCGGGTTTGCTTCTCGCCGGAAGATCCGAATTGTTGCCGATTCTGTTGCTGATGTGGCACTTTAGGGTATGGATCTTTTTATTCCATCCTCTGCGGTGCCCATCGGACGCAGAACTAAGCCGGAGCTATAGCTATAAGCAGGAGTGCTACCGGGCCTGGGCTGACGCATCAACGTCCCGGGATTTAAACACCAGCGCTTGTACAAAGAAGTATAATTCCGCCTCCAGGCCCTTCAAAAGTGTCAATGCCTAGACAAAGTCAGGGCACATCGGCAGAATTGGCGAGAAACTAGTTCGTCTCCCTTCGGGAACATGTGCATTCTGGTCTCTCGCCATGGCTGTCCAATGGAACTTATATTAGCCATCTCTGCCATCTCTGCACCGGGTGTACGACTCACTGGCCCATGACGCAAAGGAGAATGCCGATCTGCTAGGCTCTCTTATTGCTTCCAACTCGACTCTAGATGACGGAGGGAACACACCGCCGACCACCCCGCGGTGTGAGTGCTCCATGCCGGATGTGCGGTTTACACAGCGCTCGGTTCGCAAAGCACTCTTCTCCCTGGACGTTAGCAAGTCGAGTGGGCCTTATGGAGTCCTTTCCATTGTGCTGAAGGCGTGTGCTCCGGAGTTGGCACCGATTTTAACGTATCTTTTCCAGTACTCCTACTTTCAAGGCGTGGTCCCGAATTCATGGAAGACAGCTTTCGTCCACCCGATCCCTAAAAAGGTGACTGCCCAGACCTGTCCAACTGCAGGCTTATCGCCATCACCTCCTTGTTCTCCAAAATAATGAAATCCTACCTTGAGGATTACTAGATAATTAGTGACCGCCAGTATAGTTTTCGTTGGGTTCGATCAGCTGGTGATTTTCTGGTCTACCTGACTCATAGATGAGCGGAAGCAGTAGAGTCCCAGGGGAGACATTGGCCGTTAGCTTAGACATAGCAAAGGCTTTCGATTGGGTCTGGCACAAAACGCTTCTTTTGAAGCTTACTTTCCTATGGGCTTCCCGAGAAGTTGTGCAAATGGATCACCAGTTTCCTTGCTGATTGGAGCATCAAGGACGTAGTAGACGGTGTATGCTCTAATTTCAAGCCTATCAACGCTGGAGTTCTACAAGGCTACGTGCTATCATCAACGCTGTTTCTCCTGCATATTAACGATATGTTGCAAACTGGTAAAATTCATTGCTATGCAGACAACCGCACTGCTGATGCCTTACATACCGGCCGTGCCAATCATTCTCGGGAAAACGTCGTCGAGTACCGGGACAAATTTGTGTCTGAAGTCGAGCCTTTGCTGAATAAAGTCTCGGATTGGGGGCGACTAAATCTAGCCCAGTTCAATCCCCAGAAGACACAAGTTTGCCCGTTTACCGCTAAAAAGAACCTCTTTGTCGTATCTTCTCAGTTTCAAGGCACTCCCCTTGCTGCCCCAGCAAGCATCGGAATCCTCGGCGTCGACATATCGAATAGTGTGCAGTTTCGTGGTCGCTTGGAAGGGAAGGCCAAATTGACCTCCAAAAAGCTTGGCATGCTCAGCAGAGCGAGACAGTTTTTCAAGCCGACACATCGCTTGCAACTTTACAAAGCGCAAGTTCGGCCTCACATGGAATACTGCTCTCATCTCTGGGCCAGGGCATCCCAATGCCAGCTCCTTCCACTTAACCGCTTTCACCGCATAGCGGTTCGTATCGTCGACGACCGAGTTCTTCCTGATACACTGGCACTGTGTAGGGATGTAGCATCCCTTTGTATTTCCTATCGAATTTACCACGTAGAGTGCTTTGAGGAATTGTTCGGATTAATTCCAGCCGCCGAATTTCACGAACGCTCATCACGTCAAAATTTACGATACCATCCACACCATCTGGATGCTTATCGGTCCACGACTTTGCATTTTACTAGGAGCTTTCTTCCTCGTACA
This sequence comes from Parnassius glacialis, assembly GCA_033319125.1. Taxonomy (NCBI): domain Eukaryota; kingdom Metazoa; phylum Arthropoda; class Insecta; order Lepidoptera; family Papilionidae; genus Parnassius; species Parnassius glacialis. Next base: position 40,519,014 of record JAVANC010000016.1, read on the forward strand.
ACTTCTACGAGGAATTGTTTATCACCGACGATTTTTCCGAACCGATACGACTTAGAAACCTTTAAGAAAAGAGCTGCAAAAAGGCCGGCAACGCATCTGCAATTCCTCTGATGTTGCGGTTGTACATGGGCGGCGGTAGTCGCTTACCATTTGGTGAGCCGCATGCTCGTTTTCCCCCTATTCTAAAAAAAAGATGCTTTGCAGCATGTTTGGGTTATCATTCAAAATATTAAAAAATGCTGTTACCTACCCGTCTGTCACTTGCAGCAACTATGTCAAATAACCTTTCCGATGGGACGATAATTCGACATGATCTGGAAGAAATCAGATCTCATGACCAATGGTTATGTGCTGGTACCCAGTAATGCCTGAATTATTTTATTTTTAATTTCTTATTACGTTTGGATATTTACTATTGTTCAATGATGTGTTTTTATCAACTTAGCGTGAATTTTATTTTTCCAAATATATTAGAAATTGAAGAAAATTTACATGTCCAAATCGAGACAATAAGCGCTTACAATAGTTGAATAAATTTATCTCGAAGTAGTTAAATAAATAGAAACAAAAACGATATTTTTTTTAATACGAGTAATGCTATTAAACCTTACTAATATTTCCGTTAACCACTTCTGGTAAGCTTAAAACGCTTGTGTTAGAAGTGATGACACGACAGTATACATTATATATACATACACGATAATGGTGGATTCGAACCCACGACCTTTCGATTTCACGGTCCGCACCCTGCTATTAGGCTACAGACGCTTATTATTATTATGGTTGTTATGGTATTATTATGGTAGGTCTTTATTATTTCTGAAGATACATTGCAAAACATGGTATACATAGGCAAACGTCACACTTCATACATTCTGTTCTTGCAAAAGAACTCTTTGATTTGCAGTACGGACCGACGCATCTGGGGGCACGGCAGGGCCCCCGCCAAGTCGAGCAAAAAAGCGGCCCGGCCGTACCACCCTTTTCTCGAAGCAGTTCAGGCCATTTTCGACCTCCTTTAACTTCGTTGTGGATAAAACTAGAAGCCTGAATTTTCAGCAACTAAGCAGGTATTGTATAAACACGATATACCTATTTCAAATTTCATTCAATTTGAACAAGTAGTTTAAAAATTATAACAGGTAAAATTTTCTGACTTTTGAATAAAATTGTTTTTTTACGGATTTTATCGCGTTTATTTTATTATTCTTATTCCTGACGTTACGAGTGCTTTTCAGCAACCCATGGTCACGGGGGGGACAGTGACTGACTTTTGTCACTCACTGACTGACCGATCATCAAAATTCTAAGGCTTTTATAGCAAATATGGAAGCTTCAAATTTAGAATACAATTGTGTTTAGTGTATGAATCAAGGAAAAATTAAAATATTTTGCAATTTTGGTCCAGTTTCCTAAATACATCAATTGAATTAACTTTGTAATCTATATAAATATATAGGATTACAATGTTACATTTGCAGTGAATAAATCAGTGTACCTGTATATGTATAATATAATGGGATAATAGGTGTAGATAGGTACCTAAATACAATATAATAGTACAAAAAGAAATGAGATGTTGTCAAAAAAACATAACTTGTAAAAAAAAAGCCAAGTCTCGCAACTCAGTTCTTCTACCGTAAAAAGTTGTTAGATTGACACACTTTCGAATGTAGTTATTTATACTGTCGAACCGCGCCGTATCAGCCAGTTTGGACGTAAAAAGTCTGCCTGCACCTTTAGCAGCAATGCCATAACTAAAAACTTATGGCATACTTATGGCATAGCTGCTGGTAGGTAACGACAAGTTCGCTCCGAAATTCCAGCTGTGATATCTTCTCTTTTTTCTCTGAAGTTGCCAAGGATTATGCATGCATGCATCCAGCATCCAAGTAAATAGTGACCAGTACCACTTCTTTCCACTTATATTTTCGTCCATTCTGTCAACTTCACCCATTTTTTTATTATACTCACCCAGAAGAAATGATCGTAGCACTTGAATAGATGCTTTTTCGTTTTGGGTTTTTGAATAAAAACCGTTTCGCCGTATTGAGCGATTGCACGCTCAAATTGCATAATTGCATTATCCATCCATTTTACTATAAGGGCAACATCTTCTTTACTAATCGCAGATTCATAACAACCTCTTGGATTTTACTTCAAAATTTAATTCAAAATCAATTTTTGACACTTCTGTCCTATATAGTACATTATCCATGCTTCTGCAGGCGGTTTCCCTGCACCGTGCCTGTAGCTCCATATCCTTGCTGTCTAAAGTAGTTTAGAAGATTTAAGCTGGTAAAAGGATTGTCAAAGAAAAAATTATAGGGCATTTTCTGTTTTTCATCGGTGAACTCGTCGATAGACGTTAGGAGAGGAGCAACGTATTTTCCAAAACTCTGTTCATAAGTGGATTGGCATTTTGAACTTTGCCTTGAACTTCAAAATTTATCACGTCTAATTAATTATTCTCAAAAAAATGTATGAATCGTATTATCTCTTCAAATCTGTTGCACCGCATGAAGTTGCAAATAAGCTCATTGTGGATTTTTCTCTCCGTGCTTTAATAAAGCCGTCTGTTAGCATTGGCGAATATTCACTTAAAATGAGAATTGTAACAAAGCATCGCATTTCAGCAACTGTGATCATAGATCAGTGCAGTTTTTCCATAAAGCATAGTGATTTGATTGCAGAATAAATAAGTCAATAATATCGTCATCACGCTACAGCTAAAACAAATCGATGGTAGATTGATTAGCAATGTCAGTTGCAGTTTCTGGAAATGATCCCAAAAATGTTATTAAATTCCATCGATTCATGTTCTCGCTCTTCTGTCATAAAAATCGTCAAAACGACGATTGTCTTTGTAAATTTGGTATCGTTGCTCAAACCATACCTCCGCATCAGCTGGTAATTGTCGAGCATTCCATATCTCAGCTCTTCTACCGTTATCTTCATCACCTGAATCCTTGTCCGTCAAAATAGCTGGATTAGGAGGAGCTTTAAAAATTAATTCTGGTATCGGAGATTCACCAAAACCTTCTTCATCTTCGCACAGAATATCTAGAATTTAATTTAGGGAGCCGTTACCCAGAAATTGGTTGAAATCGAAGAATTTGAAAATAATACATTATTTTTTGTAATGGAGGATAGTAAAAAGCTAAACGTGTCTTTACAGACACGGTAAATTCAGTGTTATAAATATTACGCAAAATCAAATAAAAGCAATGCTTTACCATTTTGTAGATATCTTCAACTATTCTTTAGTAATTTGGCACAGAAATAATATATATAAAATCAATATTTTGAAAATAATATTACTTACTCTTTTTTCAAGTCCATTTTTTCACTGTAATTCAGACTGGCGACAATCAAAGACATTTAAGTAGTAGTAGTAATAGACTGGACATCAGCAGCAAAATTGTCGTCTGTAACTTATATCCTATAGGATATATCTCCGTTAGTCTTAGTGACATCGTCATTAAGTCAAGACGCATTCTTTTCATATCTTTGAAAAATATTTTTATAGAAAATATACCCGATTGTGCATTAAGATATTGTAAGTCACGATATGAAGCAAAAAATGGACGTGATTTTGGTTTGTTATTGTAAGAATAACGTATATTTACCGAATAATTTTAAATTTTATTATTTCTAGTAGATTGTTCTAGAATATTTATTTTTATTGTACTATGCGCAATCTGTTATCCTGTAGCAGTCACTATTTATTTAAAGTTAGTGATTGACGACATTTATCGATTGAATTTATCGATAAAAATAATATACAGGATGCCGATTTAATCATTTAAAATATTTAAGGAGGTAAAACAGTATCAACTATGCCAAGTAGCCTACTTTATGTGGAAGGGTGGGAAATTTTTTTTAGGCATGATGATGAGATTTTCTGTGTTGCTTATGAACATGCTGAGGATACTTGCTGTGTTGATGTATAGCAATACAGCGAGTCTTCTCTTTTACATACCGGGCTTCATTGTCTGGTGGTATTCAAGGACAAAACCATTATAGATCCTGGCTTACAGTGATAGGAAAGTGTTATAGGCTTGTGACATTAAAAAAAATTGTACTGTTAAAGATATTAGATTCAAGAAGTTGTAGGTTAAGCCTGAGTTAGAAAATAAGATAAAAACTTAAAATAACAATTTTTATTGATGTGGGTAGTATCTTTTAAGAAGTGCAGCTGATGAAATTGACAAAAGAATATAAAAGGAGAAGAAGACGTCTCCATATATTCTTGGGCCCAAGTGTTAACAAGATGAAAGTACCATTTGAAAGCGTATATATAAACAATTAAAAGCTGAAAAGCATTTCAAACTTAATAACCTGCAACAAAATTATCGATACTTTGGTATCGAAAGGGTAACATTCCTAAAACGATATTATATTTTAAGCGTCATCTACTAGGGAATAGCTAAAATGTTATCTTAATAAATGATAGCGTAGTTTTGCTATTTTTAGCTAGAGGGCGTCACACACGCACGAGCTTAAAGTTTTTGTATATAAATTTTCTCAATGCCCGCTCTATAGTATATATATAATTATATATTTTTTTTAATCTGTTTTGCGGCAATTAAATGATTTAACCAAGGAGGTTATAATATAATATAGGGAGTGCGCATCTCACACTAGAGAAAAGTTACTAAATCGGTGACCTTGCAATGAACGAAAGGCACAGAGTTAAGCGTTCCGTTTCTTTCTAATGAATAGTCCATAATACAATAATTTGAGGATATTAATAGTACATACAGTATTACGGAATCGCTTAATAGTGTTTTACTTAAACTCCGTTTATTATTTTGATTACACAGTTAAACAAATCATAATCAACTATGCATACTTAGTGATAGAATAGCTTATATGAAACTTAACTTCTTCTCAAACACGATGGTTACCTAATAGGTGGCTAGGTTTGAACCCAGCTCAACCACACTAGTTTTACCACAGGAGCCAAAATGTCACATAGGTTTCCTGGTTAGCCGAAACCAAAACATTTTCTTATCGTATGCTAAAAACCACGGGTTTTATATATTTTTTATTAAAAAATGTTACTGGTTAAAAGGTTACTGAACAAAATGGTTTCATGTAGGTTTTGTCGGGTTACATTTTTGGAATCATGTAATTTCATGGTTCTAAACCTTTGATGGTGCTTTATCTTCATGTTCAAGAAGCTTATCACTATAAATTTAAGCAATTGAATATTATGCAAGTCTTCGCAATCAATAACCTAGCTTAGAGAATGTAGCATAGATGAAATTTTATCAGAAAAATGCTGCATGACTATTCGTGGGATCCTTTATATAGTGCTGCTTCATATAGTTTAAATCTATTTGTTTACATATTCTTTCGGTGAACTTTATCACTTGAAACACAGATTGTGACGGGAAAAATAGCGAGCCTCTGTTTACATAAGTAGTAAATGCTGAATAATTATTAAATAATTTTGTATAAGTGGTCAACATTTTTACCTTTTGCTTTTATCGAATTTTGACATTCTTCACATGTTATTTTACTGTGGAGGTTCTTAACAATACAACCAGTTATATAATATAATATATTATTTTGATAACTGGAAAGCAAGACATTGTTTAACAATGTAATCAATGTTTTACTTTCATTCTCTTGTTCAATCGACACTAATTGCATTGCACGTTGAAAAGACCTAAACTCTAAAACTGGAGTTAACTCATAGTCACTATCGTAAGTATTATTATTTACGCTTGGCAGTACACTATTTTTGAAAAATTGTTTAAGTAATGTGTATTTCAGTTGCAATACATTTGAATTGTCATTGCCACCACCTCGCACCTTTTTACAGGAATGTTACTTTCGATATGATCTTGTAAACACTTATATGTCAAAAAATTTTATATGATGCGTGGTACGTGTCAATAAATTTTTCGTTAAATTTGAAAATCTTATCGTGTTCACATAAAAACCTAAAGCAAATGTTTTTCTACGATTTTGCATAATACTTTGACCCTCAATTGTTAAATTAAGCAAGAAATTAGTTAAAGAAATTAAATTATTCTTAAATATAAAAATAAAACCTTCTGGGAGGTTATATTTTTTAATGTTAGTGGAGTTTTCAATTCTTTCCCTATTGGATTTTTGCCGTTCAAAAAAATCGAAAACTTTGTCTTAATGTCGGATATAATCAATAGTAGCTACAATATTTTATTTTTTTTTGTTTCCGCTGACCCTTAAAAACTCAGCCGCGTCAACTACAGAGACGGTTATCAACTAATTAGCTAATTTTACATTCATAACCCCCCCCCCCCCCCCCCCCCGAAGTTAACATGTGTATTTGTTAATTTATTCGAAAGCTTTAATATATTCAAATTATATAATGCCTAAATTAGATCGCATAAAAAATTCACCTAAAGTGTTTCGGGCAAGTTTCAACATATTAAGTGGGTCAATTATACAATGTACTTCAGTTACACCATTATGTTTAAACTTTGACTTAATATTAGAAACATTAAAAATGCACGAGATGTTCAAATGTTCTTATATTTACCACAGTACCATCACATGTTATCGAATGAACAGTTACGTTGATATCATGCAACATTTTTATTGCTGTATAAACTAATTGCGACTGGATAGTAGCTGTTATTTTGTTTATCAAAAAGTAGCCTATACGGGTACAACAACATCAGAACTTTCTTGTGTAAGACACAATTTGAAAAACTAAAGATTCTTTCGCCATATCATAGGAATCTACATTTTCAGTTCTACCAAAATCAACATCACTCCAAGTTTTATCATAGTTTTTGTCATACACTAGCTCCGATTTAATAGCCATTGAGTCAAAAATCAGGGCAACATGTACTAAAAAAGGATTAGTTTGAACATTGAATTTTAAAAATTCAAAAACTGCCTTAAGGAATCCAACATTACACTCTATAGAAGAAAGCATCTTTAATAATACTCTCAATATCTTCATAATGCTTAGTTCTTTTTTTGACTACACTTTTCATCGACATAATGTTCAAATCTCTGCGTTTTAGTTTTAGTTTAAGAATTATAACTTCCCTTTTTATTTAACTATTTTCTTTACCTCTTGATGTTTTTACATACTTGTGCGCTACATATCCTCTTTTATATGATTGGTAAATATTGAGTAAAGGGTTCAAGTCAGACAATGGTCGTTTTTTGACGTAGTAGTTCGTAGTAGAGCCATGCTGCAGCTATATTAATAGTATAGTTATAGAACAAATAGGTCGGCTCGACCGGGGGAGGACCACGCTCTCACAGAATACCAGCGTAAAATAGTAGCTTAACACTGCTGTGTTTTGTATGGTGAGTGTAGAGAAGCGGGAACCCTTTTTACTGAAAAAGAGGCATTCCATCTTAATCCTCACGGGTGACAACGCATCTGCATTTTGATTCGCAAACGAGGATAAATGTAGATGTTCAGGTGGCCGGAGGCCATTTTTACTGGAAATGAGGCATTCCATCTTAATCCTCACGGGTGACAACGCATCTACATTTTGATTTGTAATAGAGGATAGATGTAGATGTCTATGGGCCGCAGCAACCACTTACCATCAGGTGGACTGTGTGCTCGTTTGTCATCCTTATCGTATAAAAAAAAAGATGTCTATGGGTCACAGCAGCCACTTACCATCAGGTGGACTGTGTGCTCGTTTGTCACCCTATCCTATAAAAAAAGGTGCTGTGTGCTCATTTGTCACCCTATCGTATAAAAAAATCATAATTTTAGCTGGGGTCAAATGTTGCACATTGAATTTCAAGCTTTCTTATTCCGTTTTTTTTTTATAAATCTATACCACATTGTTGCTTGAACTGTAGTTACTATATTTATAAGTAGTATTATGAACATTTTTATTTAAATAAATACATTCGGTTACTAGAATTGACGGCACTGCATTGGCTGTTAAGGCTTTTACATTGCTCAAATCGTGAAAAATGCCTAGGTTTACAAAAAGTTATAGCCGAATCCTTTTGTTTATTTGCTACAAAAAATATGTTTTATAGTTTAGATCATCACAATTTATTTGTATTGTTAAATTTTTTTGAATATTTGACCATTATTATAAAAAAAAATCAATTGCAAAGGCTGTTTTAATCCTATTTTGTATTTTTTCCTCAAGAACGGCTCAACAGCTTAAGACTGTAGTCCTTGAGCGTGGGAACTTCTAATAGAACACTTACATTGATATATTCTAGCCTGGACATGAATAAATTACTTTTGGTGTTTTGCACAAGTTACATATTCATCACGCGTTCGTCTTCGTAGGATGTTCATGAATGTCTCAAAAAACACGCATGGTATGTAGCCATTTGCAATTTCTTTCATGCCATTTGTTTGTCACATTGCGAAGTCCGCGAGCCCGTAATTAATAGCTAACGGCAAAGGGTGGGGCCAGGGTGTACGCTTTCTAGGTATTATTTTAACTATTATTCTTTATCTATGAACAAGTTTAAAATATTATCAATGTTTTGCGTAATATGCGAAATGTGGATTTCATAAGAATGATCTTTTATTAAAAAATAAAGATTAATACAGATTTAAACAATCACAGTGGTTTAAACAATTTATTGGTTTAAACAATATATTTATTATTTATTTTGCAGGTGGCCGGAGGCCCTTTTTACTGGAAATGAGGCATTCCATCTTAGTCCTAACGGGTGACAACGCATCTACATTTTGAATTGTAATAGAGGATATATGTAGATGTCTATGGGCGGCAGCAACCACTTACCATCAGGTGGACTGTGTGCTCGTTTGTCACTCATATCATATAAAAAAAAATTATACAGTGTGTAACAAACAATCTGTTGGTCGTTTCAGGGACGTATATGTGTACTACGAAGGGGATTTTAGCGTTTATAATCAAATAACTAACTAAATTTATTATTTCTAAAAATGTTATTTTCATCTGATATAAACGACAAGTGCCGACATACCTACAGCCACTGTGAGGTCTCTGACATGGCCGATACATTCATTTTTTTAAAGCGAGCTGCTGCGCAGCGCGCGCACCCTCAATGTTTGTGTGTGAATGATCCCCTCAATAGTTTCTTTTAAGATGGCGGATCATATCTTATATGTTGCAACTATTGCGGCAAATTTTTAATGCTAAAAAGAAATAATTTACTTTATTCGTGTTTTCTTTAAATAAATGGGTATAATGTTATTGTTTATACAATAAAGTTGTTATAATGAAAATTATTTTCGTCTAAATTTATATATTATTATAACATTAGTGCTAAAAGCGAAGTTATTTCCAGTATTTTTCTAGATACAGTTATTCTCAGGAACTTTAAATTTAAATATAATAGAAATAATAATGAAAATATTTTAATAATGTGCTGGTAGTTTATGATATTCCATACCTCTTCTTGAATACCTAATAATATTTAATACGTTCATATTTATTTTATATTATAAATTATCTTACAAAAATCATTTTACGAAGTCACCTAACGAGAAAAAATCTTAGTCCCTCTATGTAGATGACGATGTTTTGAAGAGTTCTAACAGTTTCTAAAATTATGTTGAGATCAAATATACATTGTTCATTCATTCATTACGATCTATCAAAGTCAACTACTGAACATAAGCCTATCCAACGGAAAACCTCATAAGGGGGTATGTTCATAGTTTCCACTTTTGTCAGGCGGATTGACAACCGCATTTTTTTCCGTTACCCATCTCCTGATTTCCATCTGCATTTTACCACACCCACGAGTTTATTTGGAGTAGTGAATATTCTTTCACTGTCAATACACATTTTTATTGGATACTTATGTTGTAAACCACACTAATTACTAACTAATTACAGATTGGGGAAAAATATTTAAAAAAAGGCTGTTTCAAGACAAAATGTCGTGATTAATTTTAAACTTACTTATTTATTTGTAGGAAAAATGTATTATTCATCTTTCATGTGAAACTTCATTCGATAAAGAATATGTAACAGAAATTATTTTTAAATAGATCCACGTTAAAATAATGTAATAAACAAAATAAAATTACTATAAAATAAGCGTCGCGCGCTCCTCAAAGTCCGCTACCCGCTCGTCATCGTTGGGCTTTAGTATAGGAAAATCCCCAAAATTTACACGCACTTCAAATGATCGCAAAAGTGTCGTCTAGTATACTTAGTAGTATAACTTATTTTGAGCCCGTATTTTTTCATTAGTTACATATTTAAAAACATGTAAGTTTAATAAACATAAAATTTTGTCACAATTCAATTGTCATTAAAAGATTTAAAAATAAAGGTTGTTTATCAACGAGCGATAAAAATACTTATGTTAGTTAAGGTTTTTGTGTTTTATAAGATATAATCACTCCACATACAATTTACAATTATTATATTATTTAAATTTAATTTGATTATTTTTATGTTGATTTTTCTAAGTAAAATTATTTATATACGTTTGAATACTGATTTTGATAACTCACTTAAATTTAACCACAGAATTATTGTTACGTATTGTATTTTGTCAGGACTAATGAAAAGCCTTAACATTAGAAGACAGCTTAACTGACTAGATAACTTCTATATTATAAATATTATTTATCAATCTAAATTTAACTACTGCAACAATAACATCGGCATAAAATATTACTAAAATAACCTAAACCTCATCGTAGTCGGATGGTAACCTTAACAAAGAACTGGACGAATCAATCAGGACAGGACTATTCCAGAAAGTCTGAAATGATATCACAATGGACGGACTCCACAGAGGCTAACCCACTGATTAACAATTCACTCAAGGTCCAGAACGGAGAACAGAACAAGGTCCTAAAAAGTCAAGGAGTCAAGTCCTCGCTTGCTTAGCGAGTTTCCGAGTGGTTCACTTCATATGCTTACATTATTAATTAGATTTTTTTATTCTAATAACTTTCTTTGCGTTTTCCCATATTATCTACCTGAAATAGATATTAAAATAAATTACCATTTTATTAAGTACATTAATTTCTGATAATCACAAAAAACAATACATAATAAAACTCACATACCTAGTTAGTCTACTTACTCGAAGAATACAAATAATAAAAATAATGTTGTCGGACACTCGCGACCCACCCTTATGCTATGTCAAACATTAGATGTTTTGACTCGACTTGTCAAATCGGGCTACAAACGGACGTGTACTCACCTCCAAATTTGAGTTCTCTAATATAAAGCAAATTACGGAAACCTAACCGTTTCATACTAAAATGGATGGACGATTTCTGTTAAAAACTGAATGATATTCAGGCTTAGATTGTTGCTTTTTGGTTTGAACTAGTAAAAATAATTAATGGTGAATATGTTGCATATACTTTTATCTCACGTTTTAACTAAAAAGATTTTCTAACATAATAACGGAATGGTCAAAATGATTTAAAATAGAAAACGCCGTTTTAAGTGTTTTTACCACGGAATATAAAAACAAGAGGAAGCCCAAAGTGGGCGGGGCAGGCGTGTCACAATTAGTGACAGTAGAGCGTAATAGACCGTCTGTCGCAGCCTGAAATTGTTGCGAGCTGACGGGTCGCTGCTTAAGTGATATATGCGAAAATATGCTGTTTTGTGCAATTTAGGAGTGTAAAAACGAAAGTAAAAAATAAAAATATTTCGAATAGAGGTGTTTTGTACCAAAGGCAAGTATTTTTTAAATTATTTGGATAGAAACTTAACTATATATGGACAAAATGTCAAGTTGCCTTTATTACAAGCATTCTTTCAGAAAGAATGGGTCATTGTGTGAAAGAGTATGAATGTGTAAGCACGAGACTGCTATGGATACGAATGAAAGTGGGCTTATAGAAGTTGTTTGTTCTAGGGGTCTACGCCCCAGATATGTCTAAGCCCACTTATATCCGAGAGCAGTTTTGGGAGTTGGTAAGGATGATGCTAATGAAATGCAAGGTTAATGAAAATATTGTGATATTAGGAGATTTTAATGGAAGGGTTGGGGTGAGAAGGCTTGGTTATGAAAGGATATTGGGAACGTTTTGTGATGAAAGTATAAATGAGAATGGCGAAAGCCTCTTCACCGTATGTGTGGAAAAGAATCTTTTTGTGACAAACACTTTCTTTCGTCATAAGAAGATTCACACATATACATGGGAAAGAGGTGATGATAAAAGCATGATAGATTTCATAATTATTGATGAAAGAATGAGGAGCGCGGTGGTCGATACAAGGGATTATCGGGGGTCTAACGTAGGGACGGACCATTACCTGGTCTTATGCCGAATTAATGGTCTTTTTAGTCGTTGGCGGCATCGGACATCTATGTATACCACTGCGTTACAGCTTATAAGAACAGAGGGGTTACAAGAAGAAGGTGTGAAAGAGAAGTTCAAATGTAGATTAAGAGAAAATATAAGTGGTATGGTTGAGTTGTGTATGAATGATTTAGATTTGGAGACTGTGTGGTATAATGCCAAGAAAGGTTTGGTGGATGCAGCTACCAAAGTATGTGGTGTAAGTAAGAGAACAAATGAAAGAAAAAATTACACCTTATGGTGAGATGATGAGGTACAGATGGAAGTTGAAGCAAAGAAGAAAGCATGGCTAGATTTACTAGCAAGCAAGGCTAGTAATTCTAGCGGTATGAATGATAATATTGAAAGGAAAAAGGCAGTATTTAGACATCTAAATAAGAGAGTAAAGGAAATAGTTGAAAGGAAAAAGCAAGAAAAAACGGATAAGAATGATAGGAGAATATCTGATAAATTCAAGGCAAACATTAAAATGTTCTGGAAACTCGTAAGAACTGCCAGAGGACATTCAAAACAGCCTAGAATTAATGCTATACGAGACCAGAATGGCTGTATTCTGATTGACGAAACTTTGAGTTTAAGGAGATGGAAGGAATACTTTGAAAGCGTGTTTATGAGTGATGAGACGTATGAATTAAATGAAATAGAAATATCGAAAGAAGAGGAAATCGATAGAGACATAAGTATAGATGAAATAATGAAAGCAATGAAAAGTATGAAAGCAGGTAAGGCAGCCGGATATGATAGAGTATCTCTCGAAACGCTGAGGGCTGGTGAAAGAGTGGTGGCAGACCTGCTGTGCACCTTATTTAATTTATGTTGGGAAATTAAGCGGGTACCGGGAGACTGGTGCAAAACCGTTATAGTCCCAATATATAAGGGAAAAGGATCACAGCAGGACTGTAAAAACTACCGTGATATCAGTCTTCTTAGCACTGGGGGAAAACTGTACACTAAAATACTAATTAAAAGAGTTATGAAAGAAACTGATGGAAAAATTTTGGACGTGCAAGCGGGATTTAGAAAGGGAAATTGCCAAAAACTAAAAAGGTTTTTGTGCGTTCGTGGACTTGGAAAAGGCTTATGACAGAGTGGACAGGAATGTGTTATGGCAAACACTGAACTCATTTGGGTTGAGCGCTTGGTTGATACAGGCATTGAATTCTCTATATAGGGACTCTAGTGCTTGTGTCAGGATCAAAGGGGCCTACTCGGACTGGTTTGGCATCCATAAGGGTGTAAGACAGGGCTGTGTGGCTTCCCCGTGGCTGATCAACCTATTTATGGACAGTTGTTTGGAAAATTTGAAAGTAGAAGTATGCGGAAAGAATGGGTGAATTAACCGTCAAATGCCTTTTGTACGCCGATGATCAAGTCATACTTGCGTCGTCGGCGCCCGAATTGCAAATGATGGTTACATTAATGAACAGGACATTAAAAGAAAAGGGAATGAAAGTGAATGCAAGTAAGACGAAAGTTATGGTTTTTGAAAGAGAAGAAAGTAAAACGATATGTGAAATAGGAATAGAAAGGGAGGTCGAGCAAGTAGATGAGTTTGTGTATTTGGGATGTGTATGTAGCAGGGATGGTAGATATGATAAGTATATAGAACGACGAGTGAACGCAGGAAATAGAATAAATGGAAAAAAATCTCTCCATTCAAGGGCGCGGCTGCCGAAATTAGTATGGAACAATTTGTGCGCGACGGACGGTATTGTTAGGAGTCTAGAAAAGAATTGTCGCGCAACGGCCGGGCGCGTGCCTCCTATGGCGTTGTCTTAATTTGTACGTTTCGTGATAACGAGGCTTGTCTTAAAGTTTCAAAAAGAATTGTCGCGCAACTGCCGGTCGGTTAATTGTGTTGGAAGTTAATATTAAATCTTTGGGTCGCGTGCCTCCTATGGCGTTGTCTTAATTTGTACTGTGGCAACGAGGCTGATTTTTGAGTTTTGAGTGATTGTATGATATACGTCTGGAAAAATGAATTGTGCGCGATCGCCGGGTCGGGAAGTTAATATTGAATTGTTAGGTCGCATGTAAGAGCGCCTCGTTTGTGTTGTCTAATCTCGTTCGTTTTGCGTGACAACGCAACGAAAACGGCTTGCCTTATATAATTCTTGTTGTAATATTTTTGAGTGATTTATTTAACTTCGATTACCATTAATTTGCGTCGACGAGTTGCTTTGTGGCATTTTAATATCGTACGCAGGAATTTTTGCTTTGTCGTGTGGAACGCTAAACTTTGTGACCTGAGAGAAGGTCGCGTTCGTTTTCGAGAAGTAATTTTGTGCTAAGTGAACATGGGACATTGAACTTTGATCTACTTTTCTTAAGTTATGCAGCGTGTCACTTGTTTTTATTTCGATTAACGTTGATTCGGTTGAATTTGAAGTTAGTTAAATGTACAATAAAGTTGATAAACTAAAATAGTGAAATAAAAGCAAAAGGTTTCAATTGGTGAACGCCCATTGGATGGATCTCACATTTTGGAGAAAAGCAGCGCCTGTGCATCTGCTGTCCGATTACATCGGAACGTAAGGTTACATTTATACACACTTTCGCACACTACTTACATACACTTTACTTACCACCTGACTGATACCCTGCGGTCAACCCTAACTCCGGAATTCGATAAGATTATGTTGATAATCAGCCCTTCTATATATTATAAGTATCCATAGGCCATTTGAGCCCCGCCCTCTGTTGCTCGTCGAGGGGGCTACTATGGGCCTACTAGCCCAGTCGACTTTTGTCGGGGCAACTAAGGGCGTAATCAAGTCGTTTAATATCAAGCAATAAGCGGTTGTCTGATCTGGTATTTCTTGGTCTGTTTCGATTTCAACTCTCACATCGATCGAACCTTTTAAAGTTTCGTGTTGTCTTGAACAATCAATTACAAATAATAGAGCCACGTCTCTAAACTCCTTTAAACCCATCAACGAATTTGACCGGCGTCCATGATACGACTGTTGATATCTCGCATACTGATCGTATAATAAAGTAAACTTATCTTATGAAAAACTGACATTCAGCTCCTCATAAGGATAATATGAGGAATTTAAAAAGACTTACATCTCGTACGTGACAATCATCAAACACTGCCATTGATAATTTCGAGTTATGTTTGCGGTTGGTTTGCAAGGCGATGACCACAAATCGTGGTTTCTGTATTTGCGATGAAGTTTTTATAGACCAAGTATGTTTACGTGTTTTGGGTAGCAATGGATATTCAAATAAGTCCCAGGAACGGAATGCCAATGGAATAGCTCTATCTTTCTCCAAATGTTTTAATAGTCTGATTCATTCACGATCTGATACTTTGATGTTTGGAACTCGCCAAACAATTTTATTTATTATAATATCTTCTAAAACTTCACCTGTATTTAACTTGATCGCATTAAGATTTGTATTGCTTCTTAATAATACTAACCCATGTTTACAATTAATTATAATTTTTTCATAATCATCTGCAAATCCTAATATCTTGTTCAATGGTATAGACGCGTAAAACGCTCTACCACTAGTATTGCTTGTTCCGCCAGTTGACCAGCCTCGAACTCGACCACATTTGAATTCATTTTCATTTAAGGATAGATAAGATTTTATTGTAGTAGTGACACCAGCATTCTTAATTTTATCTATTTCTACTCCATTAAGTTCATATCGTATGTCTTGAAAAAGAAATAGTACGGGATTATTGACAAAATGTACGTTTGATAACTTTTCTTTTGTGGTGCTGTTATAAACACCTTTCCCTCGATATATAAACTACTGAGTGAAGGTAGAACGTACAGGTCTTGTTGATTAATGGGAATACGTATTTCATCATTCTTATTAAAACTAGTCACATATGGTTTGTATGAATGATACTCAAAACTTTCAATGCTGTTATCGTATGATGTTTGTTGAGATACGTTTAAAATATTCATTTTATCAAGCCAACTATGTTAAGAAATTCTTTGTTAGACTTGGTAATCTTCTTTTTTGCTGAAGAGGTGTGCCTTTATGAGATGTTCTTTTAAAACTGGCTTGGATACACGAAGCAGACGGGTTTTTAATGAAATTTATCATACTTTTTTTCGGAAATGTAAATACAGTTGTACTTATTCACCTCGTAAATTTATCTCTTTATTCTCAGCGTTCAATAACTTTATATTGATAGCACTTATGGAACTTTGGTTAACAGAAAAATAAATCAAGTTTCTGGGTATTTCAATTATTCGATAACCAGGTGGTACATTTCTTTTTCACCATAATAAAATTTATTGTTTCTTTCATCTATATTGGGAATAGAATTAAAAGTTCAAAAATACAAAATGCCACATTCGTAATCTCCTCGTAGTTCTATTGTTGGTGAATAGTTCGTTGATAAAGAGGCTCCTGTCCCAGTTATAGACACAGTGAAAGACATTTTTATACTGATACGTTTATTTATTTCATACACTATATAAATGCTTTTCCCAGTAATTCCTTAAAAATTTTAGACAAAGATGTCCACAGTTTGTAGCACCAGACGCTTGATGTCGCGCATAATTATAGTTAATAGGTAAGTTATGCATATATTTAACTAATTCTAACGGGGGCTTTAAATTACCAAAACTATCATAATTATTTCATAGTATTTATTGTGCTTTACAAAGGCTACCCAATGCGTTCCAGGATTTCTGTAACTATGCAAATTCAATATTCCACATTCTATATTTCTCGCTTTCAAAGGTAATTTATTTCTCATGAAAACGCCGCGAAAGTATGGAATGTCACTTGCATGTTCTAATATGTCGAGATTAGTGAGTGTCCGTCTGGGTAGCCGAATTTTGTAAGGTAAGTTCTTGAACACATTTATTAACATATTCTTTATTAACTGCCTCATCCTCTTTTTCAGGAGTTTGCAGTCCTTTTAATCTTGTTGATTTCAAATCAAAATCACCTGCGTCTGTTCTTACTAAAGCGTCACTGACAATATCAGAGCATTCAGATAGTCGTAAACGCTTATGAACATGATGACCAAATTTGTCTATATTCATAGCCATCTTATCGGCTTCTGTAATGAAATGGTACTGCGTAATCCTCCTGTAGGCAACTTAATATATTTAATATATGAAATATATTTAATGTCTTCGAAATCGAAAAATTTCATGAATCTTGCATCATAGATTCATGAAATTTTTCGATTATTGCATAAATTTCATTGTAAACTCCTGTGTTACCAGCTGCCCATGATCCAAGTAGTAATTTTAATCGTTCCACTAACTAGTTTGGATCGTTCCAGTAAACCAAATCAGTATCTTTTTTAACTTCTTTTAAAATATCAACTCCTTCCTTTGGCAGACTTTCTGCTCTACTTTTATGATTCCTCGAGTGCTTAAACAATGGTTTGATCACTTGCATATATTTAAATCCTTTGTTACTGTTTATCGGTTGGGATAGATCATAACTACGTATGTGTGCATTAGTATCCAAAATTAACAATTTATAATTTTGTAAGTCTTCCTCTGTCACAATATCTAAATTTGGTAGCTTCTTAAACAATAACTCTTTTAAGCCTGGAGTTTTTTTCAAACTATGATCTTTTTAAAATTTTTAAGATGTGATCATATTCATAGACAGCAAATGTGCCGAGCATTAGTTTTCGACGTTCATTTATGACACTATAAGGCACATCTTTTAGTAATTCACGTACACACTGACATAGTCCATGACAATTAATCATTTGCAATACTTTTAACAGTGGTAGAGCCACGCGGCAGCTTTTGCTGTCGCACGGATGGGCCGGCTCGAACCGGGGTGGTACCACGACCTCACAGAAAACCAGCGTGAAGTAGAGGTTTACCTCTGCGTTTCGCTTGGTGAGTGCAGGTGGCAGGAGGCCCTTTTTACTAGAAATGAGGCATTCCATCTTAGTCCTCAAGGGTGACAATACAACTGCATTTTGATTCGCAAACGAGGATAGATGTAGATGTCTATGGGCCGCAGCAACCACTTACCATCAGGTGGACTGTGTGCTCGTTTGTCACCCTTATCCTATAAAAAAAAACTTGGTGTTGATTGATGTGATTAAAACGAAATTTCATTCACGTCACTATCATTTGCAGGACGCGAGTGAGTGAGGGTTTTGTGGGATGTTGTATAAACATCATTATATGAGTTTTCTTCATTATTAACAGGATCTTCAAACACATCCCTTGAAGAAATCGATGACACACTTGTGCTGTACTTAGGTTTTTGAATGAGGCTAGCTTGGTCTGTATCTTCATTTAAATGCTGCTTTTCTTCAGTTTTTCTGGTAAGCATATTAAATGGATCAACGATAGGCTTAAATATTGTTTCCAAAGCCAGACTGTTTGTATTTTTTGCATCTTTTATAATTTTTACTTTTCTTTTTACAGCTGCAGCCGGTTTTACATTCTGTTTCTTGAGGTCTCGCTCCATTGTAATGGAATTGCACTATGTTTGAATACTCAGCAGAACTGATTGCTTTGTGACATGGCAGCTATTTAAACGCTTAGCTTAAAATTATGTTATGTATTTACGTTACTATGTTGTGTGTGTTTATTAGGTAATTATGAATGTACCAAACTTCATTCTGTAACAGCCTTCATTTCGTTCACTGTCTTTATTTATAACAATGTAATTGAATGCTTTACTCCACACAGTTGAACACATTTCCCGGAACTGAGACCATGTCATGTCAGACTCTACATGCTCGTCATAAATGTGTCTCAGATTTACGTCATCTTGTTTAAAAAATATGATCAGGTTAGCGTTATATCTAACTAGTTGCTTAGGTATCTTAGTATACGTTTGATTGATATAAAAACAGTTAATGTTCTTATGTCGACCCATGGCGAAATAATCAGGTATGTTGTTCTGATTTTCACAAGCTACATCGTCAAATATTATAATTGAGTTAGGCGGAGCTTCGTGTGGACTCAAAATTTCACTATTATGATTATACTTGTAATAAGATGTACCTTCCACATTCTGCAGTACTTTTTCTAAAAATAAGTATTTAGGATAATATAAAGACTTTGAATATACATAAAGGTTACGAAATCGCGGTCCATTCTGATGACATTATAAGGTGCTGGAGAGCCATCCTGAAATGCTGATATCCAGAATATCTTCAGAATAGTGTCGGATAAGACTCGCTCTTTGATTGTTACTTACACTCGCCTGTCGCTCCAACGATGACGTGTACAGCTGCCCATAAAACCTCTCAATCTCACTCAAAATCTCAGGTGTCCCGGAAACTGCTGCCACACTCGGTTTTCAGCTTCGATAGATTACTCTTTTTGGCAGACAGATATCTGGCAAAAAATCGCTTGTTCAATACAAGCTGTATTAAAGTTGCATAAGTCCTGCCGCATACATTTGGAGATATGTCTGTTCAGTTGCCTGTATGCTGTCAAATCTGTTGAAGACTGCAGCTTCATTTCCCGTCAAACAGCCATGAGATTAGGAGTGTGATCGGAGAGGTTTTGTGTTCTTCTGCGGCGTGTCTTGCAGAACTTAGCTCCGACCGCATTGACAATTTCCACGAGGTTATTATTTATATCGTCCACTTCATTGCAGTCTTTCAGGCACTGAAAATGGTTTTGTTGAGCTGAAAGGTTTCGGGACTTTGGACTATACCACGAGGGAACGGAGCGTTGACTTCATTAGACGAGACCTCTTCATCTTAATTTTTAGGTTCAGTGCGCCTCTAACCATTCGGTGATCGCTACCAGTTTTCACCCTCGCGATCACTGATACATCACTGAACAGTTGTGTTCTGGTCATCATTATGAAGTCAATCTCATTTTTTTGTCAAGTCGTCGGGGCTCAACTAGGGCCACTTTCTGTGGGACCGCTTCTGGAAGAAAGAGTTCATCAAAAGGAGTCCCACTTTCTCCATTAAGTCGGCCAGCTGCTGGTCCCTTGGGTTCCGTTGCTCTATTCCGAATTTCAGTACTTTCATCTCACCGTTCTCTCTTGTGCCTAGTTTTTCATGGAAGTCTCCCCATTAACACCGTATAGTGGGTTTTGGAGGAATGCATGGCTCTAGAGATATACTCATATATTTCCTCCACCTCCTCATCGGGGTGTGCCGAGGTTGGTGCGTAAACCTGTATGACCTTCAGCGAATACCGTTTGGTGATTCTGTGTATAAGGTACGCAAGCCTCGTCGATACACTTACAATATTTTCAATGTTGTTAACGAGAGACTTGTGGACGATAAATCCGACACCTCCTTGGGACACATGGTCGCCCTCCCGGTAATAGAGCAAGTTCGTAAGCAAGTTAGTAACTCGTTGGATGGAAGTATTCAAAGCCAACAATCTTCAACATAATTTTTTTATTCGAATA
Source organism: Parnassius glacialis (assembly GCA_033319125.1). Classification (NCBI taxonomy): domain Eukaryota; kingdom Metazoa; phylum Arthropoda; class Insecta; order Lepidoptera; family Papilionidae; genus Parnassius; species Parnassius glacialis. Next base: position 40,539,634 of record JAVANC010000016.1, read on the forward strand.
TAATTTTATGTTTACCTGGTACAAATGCTCCAGTAGAAAGAGTATTTTTCTATTTTGAATAAATTGTGGACGTCTGAAAAAAACACTTACGGTTCCAGTTCTAAAAGTGATGTTGTTAACAAAGGTAACAATAAAAAAGACTTGCCCAGAATTTTATTCTTATTTAAAATCATCACCAACTTTATTAAAGCAAATTTAATCCAATAACAAATATGTAATGATTAATTAAAAAAATATGTTGGATTTAATAATTACCGTCTATACTGAATATAATTTTATAGTGAACATTAATTGTATAAAGTTATAGTTTTTAGAGTATGAATTAACCCATGTCCCGTTTTGAGTTAAAAATAAATGGTTAGTTTAGTTAGAGAGTCGAGTAATAACCCGCAATGCCGCAGATAGTTCTAGGCTGAATTAGTCGCCTATAGGCTGACTTACCCTACCGGGCCTTATTAGACGACCATAGACCAAATTAAACGCCCAAATCAAACCAAACCTTACATGCTAATGGTGCTTTATTTTTATATTTGCAATTACTTCAAAGAAAATACACGCAAAAAGCTTCATCGCGCAGTAAAAAACACAACAAATATATGTATAACTAATACGAAAAATTATACCCAAAACAAACAAATAATACTACCTAAAATAACCTAATAGGTAATAATCATAGATTATTATTACTTATTAGGTTATTTATATTTATTATATAAATAATAATATCCACTACGCCATATCTTCCCGTGGGTGTCTATTTTTTTTATGGAATAAGGGGCAAACGAGCATGCGGTGGACCTGATGGTAAGTGACTACCGCCGCCCATGAACAACCGCAATACCAGGGGAATTGCAGATGCGTTGCCGACCTTTTAGAAAGGTGTAAGCTCTTTTCTTGAAGGTTCCTAAGTCGTATCGGTCCGGAAAATTCGCTGGTGGTAATTGATTCCACAAGGAAGTCGTACGAGGGAGAAAACATCTTCTAAATCGCATAGTGGTGGACCGCCAATTATCCAGATGATATGGATGGTAACGCGAGTTTTGTCGCGATGTGCGATGGTGAAATTGAGCGGCTGGAATCAGTCCGAACAATTCCTCAGAGCACTCCCCGTGATAGATGCGATAAAATACGCAAAGAGATGCAACATCTCTACGCAGTGCCAGTGTATTGAGCCGATCAGAAAGAACTAGATCGTCGACGATTCGAACCGTTCTGCGCTGGATGCGGTCAAGTGGAAGGAGCTGGCACTGGGGTGCCCCGGCCCAGAGATGAGAACAGTATTCAATGTGGGGCCGAATTTGCACTTTGTAAAGTTGCAAGCGATGTGCCGGCATGAAATACTGTCTCGCTCTGCTGAGCACGCCAAGCTTTTTAGAGGTCAATTTGGCCTTCGAAGTGACCACGAAACTGCACACTATTCGATATGTCGACGCCAAGGATTCCGAAACTGGCTAAGGCAGGAAGGAGAGTGCCTTGAAACTGAGGAAATACGACAAAGGGGTTCTTTTAAGCGGTAAACGCGCAAACTTGTGTCTTCTGGGGATTGAACTGGACTAGATTTAGTCGGCCCCAATCCGAGACTTTGTTAAGCAAAGACTCGACTTCAGGCACAAGTTCGTCCCGGTACTCGGCGACGTTTTCCCGAGAAATTTTGGCACGGCCGGCATATAAGGCATCACCAGTGCTGTCGTCTGCATAGCAATGAATGCTACCAGTTAGTAACATATCATTGATATGCAGGAGAAACAGCGTTGGTGATAGCACGCAGCCTTGTGGAACACCAGCGTTGATAGGCTTGAGATCAGAGCATGCACCGTCTACTACGACCTTGATTCTCCGATCAGCAAGGAAACTGGTGATCCATTTGCATAATTTCTCGGGAAGTCCATAGGCAGGAAGCTTCGAAAGAAGCTCTTTGTGCTAGACCTGATCAAAGGCCTTAGCTACGTCCAAACTAACGGCTAATGCTTCCCCCTTGGAGTCTACTGCCTCCGCCCATCTATTAGTCAAGTAGATTAGAAGATCATCAGCTGATCAACCCCGACGAAAACCATACTGGCGGTTACTAATCAGCTGGTGATCCTCAAGGTACCTCATGAGCTGGCAGTTTATAACGGCTTCCATTATTTTGGAGAACAAGGAGGTGATGGCGATAGGCCTGTAGTTGGAGGGGTCTGAGCGGTGGCCTTTTTTAGGGATCGGGTGCACTAAAGCTGTCTTCCATGAGTTCGGGACTACGCCTTGGGAGTAGGAGTACCAGAAAAGACGCGTTAAAACCGGTGCCAACTCCGGAGCACACGTCTTCAGCACAATGGGAGGGACTCCATCAGGCCCACTCGACTTGCTGACATCCAGGGCGAAGAGTGCTTTGCGGAGCGAGCGCTGTGTAAATCGCACATCCGGCATGGAGCACTCACATCGCGGGATGGTCGGCGGTGTGTTCCCCCCGTCATCTAAAGTCGAGTTGGACGCAAAAAGATAGCTCAACAGATCGGCTTTCTCCTTTGCGGCATGGGCTAGTGAGTCGTCCTCTCTGTGCAGAGATGGAAGAGATGGCAGACAGAAGTTCCCTTGAACAGCCTTGGCGAGAGACCAGAATGCACGGGTTCCTGAAGGAAGGCGAACTAGCTTCTCGCCAATTCTGCCGATGTGCTCAGACCTTGCCTTGGCAATGACGCTTTTGAAGGACCTGGAGGCGGGGAATTATACTTCTTTTTAAGTGCGCTGGTGTTTACATTCCGAGACGTTGATGCGTCAGCCCAGGTTTGATAGCACTCCTGCTTATAGCGTGATGCTATTTTACAGGAGCGACCAAACCATGGCTGGGATCTGCCTCCGATGGGCACCACAGAGGATGGAAGAAAAAGTTCCATACCTTTTTTTTTTTTTTTTGCGGATGGAAAATCATCTAATGACTCCTTTCGCTGTGGGTGGAGCGGAAGGGAGTGTCAGACTTTTACTGACTAAAAACCATCCGTGTTCCTTCAGTGCCCTTACGTTCCGGAGCCGCGGTATCTCTTTCGAACAGCCCGCAGCCCCGGCAGGCGTCGGCCCTTGCGGGCCCCTTCACGCTGCTGACAGCTCTTTGAGGCGCGCGTGGAACAAAACGCGCCGTCGACACGGCCTGTCGCCGTTAGACGGACGGACGGCGAGCTACCCATTGCTCGCCGTCCACAGGCCCGCGCCTACGGTGGCCGGGGGCCACGACGTAGCCCCCGACGCCCGGGGCGTCTCCCGCGGCGGCCGGGAAGGAAAGCTGCTGCTCTTTCCTATCTCCCGCTCCGCCACCTCCTTCGCTAGCATCACTGCTTCGCAGAAGGTGGTGACGGCATCCCATTCCGTCTCGCTCCGGACCATGGCTTCGACCAGGGCCGGACGCGAGAGGTCGCCGCCGCCTATCGGCGCTACGAGGACACGGCGGTGCTCCGCCCAAGCAGGGCACACCTCCACGGTGTGCTCCACCGTGTCCTCCGGTCGATCCTCGCAGTGGGAGCACCCGGGCGTTTCCTCCCGCCCGATTCGGTGCAGGAACCTCCCGAACACACCGTGTCCGGTGAGGACCTGCGTCAGGCGGAAGGTGAGGACGCCGTGGCGTCTCTCAAGCCACTCCTCAAAGAGGGGTCTTATCGCCGCTATAGTGGCGTGCCCAGCACGGGGTTGCGACAGTCGCTCTCTCCATGTCGCCATGAGATCATGCCGGAAGTCTGTCCGCTGCGCGAAAACTTGTTGCGGCAGCGGGGTTTCCCCCCGGCATAGTGCCTCCGCGCGCCTTTCGTGCAGGCGCGCGAGGACTATCGCATCCAGATCCCATGGCGGCAATCCGGCAAGGAGGCTCGCCGCCTCGCGGGAGATCGTGCGGTAGCCGCGAACCATTTTTACGGCAACCACCCTTTGGGGCGCGTTTAGGTGGTGGACGGCAAGCTGCGCCAAACCACGCGCCCACACCGGGGCCCCATAAAGGGCCATGGACCTCACGATCCCCGCGTAGAGCCTCCGGCAGGAGGCGTTTGGCCCCCCGAGGTTCGGCAGGAGCCGCCTGAAGGCAGCCCCGGTCCGTTCCAGTTTGGGAGCCAAACGTCGGAAGTGCTCAACGAAGTTCCATCGGCCGTCGAGGACGAGTCCTAGGTACTTCAACGTCGACTCGACGCCGATGGATACCCCTCCTACCATCACTGAGGATCCCGGTGGTGGCCTGTTCCGAGGACTTGTGCAGAGCCACCTCGAGACCCAGTTGCCGGATCCTCTCAACGACTATCGCAACACCGCGGGTCATAGTTTCCGCCGCCGCCTCGTACGACCCCCCTTGTGCCAGTACCAGCGTGTCGTCAGCGTAGCAAACTACGCTGACGCCGGTAGGGAGGTCGGCGCGCAGCACCCAGTCGTAACCGATGTTCCACAGGGGCGGCCCCAAAACCGAACCCTGTGGGACACCGCACGACATCTCTCGCCGGTTCCACTCACAGTTGCGACCGGGGTAGATGACGGCCCTGTCCGTCAGATAGTCCCCGACTATACGACGGAGATAGGTCGGCACCCGGTGATACCGGAGTGCCTCCCTAATGCAGCTCCAGGGCATGGAGTTGAAGGCGTTGGCGATGTCGAGAGACACCGCCAAGACAACCCCCCCCCCCCCTGGCCACTGCATCCCCCGTCGTTTCGGCTCTCACGCGCATGATGGTGTCCACCGTAGAGCGCCTCTTGCGGAAACCAAACTGGTGTTCCGCAAGATCCAGCCCCGTCCCCGCAAGGTGCTCGGCGAGGCGGTTTGCAATTACTCTTTCAAAGAGGTTGCCCACCTCGTCGAGCAGCACCACGGGCCGGTATGCGGACGGAGAGTCCGCAGGGCGCCCCGGCTTCCGAATGAGGACCAGCTTCCCCGTCTTCCAACGAAGCGGGAATTGGCCTCTCTTCAAGCATGCGCTTAGGAGCCCCTCCAGTCGGGGCCCGAGAGCCTCCGAGGCCAGGACCCAGGCTTTGCCAGGCAAGCCATCGGGTCCTGGGGCGGTATTCCTGGCCTTGAGCCTACGTACCGCCACTCTCAGGTTTACCCCGGTCCCTTCCGGGATGTCGTCGTCGTCGTCCTGGTGGTCCGCTTCCGGCACCGCAGGTGGCGGAGCCATAGGCAGGGGCGGATGTTCCCCTCGCGCAGGGAACAGAGCGCTCACTACGTTCTCCACGAGCTGAGGCCGGAGACTCTGCGTCAGCGGGGCGGCCCAGGTGCGGAGTTTATCCCGCACCATCTTGTAAGGGCGCCCCCACGGATCTCTATCGAGAGTCTCCAGCATCTCCTCACGGGCCCGATCCCGGGCCGGCAGGACAGCCTCCCGGAGGGCGGTCTTCGCCGCTCTGTATCCCTCGTACAGCTCCGCCTCAATGGCTGCCGCATTCAGTGGACGAATGCGGAGCCTGCGATGTCTGGCTTACAGGTGCCGCGCGGCGACACACGCCTCGCGCAGAGACGTCAGCTCCCGCGACCACCAATACACCTGACGCCGGGCGCTTCCTGGCCGGACGCGGGGCATTGCCACGTCACATATCTCGGACATGGCCTCCTGGAACCACCCTGCCTCATCATTGACGTCGGCAGGCCTGTCCGGTGATGACACCCAGGCCTGCACGATCGAGGCTTCCAGGAGGAGCTCCCGGTCCAGCTGCTTCAGCGCCCACCGCGGACCACTCGGGGCCTGTTGGACTGGCGCGCTCGAGGGCTGGGTGGAGACGTCAAACCGGATGTACCGGTGGTCGGAGTAGGTCTCCACCCCCTCCATGACATGCCAGTCAATGGCACGCGGCGACAGAGCGGGGCTAGCGAACGAAATGTCCACCACCGGCTCGCCCCGCATCCGCAAACACGTGGGGACAGAACCCCGATTTAGGACGACCAGGCCTGTCTCCAGAGCAGTTGCGGCTGCGGCGGTGGCCACAGAGGCGGTGGCGGCGGAGGGCCCTCCCCTACCCGTGGCCTTGGCCTTGTCGGGTGGCACGCAGGCCTTACTTCCGGCCCGGTGATCGGCTGGCTTGCCGGTCGCCGCACATGCATCACAGTGCGGCATGTCGCAGCAGGTCGCCGATATGTGTCCGGGCTGACAGCAGCGGAAGCAAAGGCCACTGCGGTCAACCTCCGAGGCGCATTTCACAGATACGTGGTGGCCTACGAGACAGCGGTAGCACCTCAGAGGTCTGGGCTCCAGCAGCTTAACCTGCGCTGAGACCCAGCCCACCAGAAGCCTTCGGCCCTCCACTATGGTATTGGCCGCCGTAACAGGGCAGCACACCGTGGCGGCATGCATACCCTGTTGGTCCGGGCGTATGGCGCCTGACCTGACCTGGTCAGTAGTGCACCCTCCGGACCTGGCGACGGCGGCCACCAACTCCTCCTCCGATACCGAGTCGTCCAGACCCATGATGCGCATCTGACGGGCCTGGACACTCAGGCCTCGTCCGCGTCCAGGGACGCTCTGAGCTTCGCAGCCAGAGCGTCCGCGGTCGCGCCACTGGATTCCCCGGGGATCTCCAGCATACGGGCCCCCGGTGATCCCGAGCTCCCCGAGATCCACCGCCTCTTTCGCCTTCGCGAGCAGATCACGGTAGGTAACGCCCTTCTTTTCCGCGTCCGGCTTTAGTGTAATCACTACAACTGCGGTCTTCGGGGCGCGGAGCCTAGCCGCGATCTTGCGCGCCCTGAATTGGCGCTGCCGCTCCTGCTCTTTGGCTTTTTGGCTGCCTTCTTCCCCTTCTTTTTGTCCCCGACCACCTGCCACCCGGCTTCAGCCGCGGGAGGTGTAGGGAGCCGGGGGGGCGGTGGCGGAGGCGGCAGCTGACTTGCCGCTGGCGCTGGCACATTCGCCGCAGGCACTGGGGCTGGCGCAGCCACCCCCTGTGCTGCCGCCTTGCCCTTTTTCGCCTTCGCCTTGCCTCTCTTTCCCGTCGCCGGCTTAGCCGGAGCCGGTTCAGCCGGTACCGGTTTTGCCGGAGCCGGCTTTTCAGGGGGGGAGGGGCAACTGCAGCCCCGCCCGAGGGCTGGCTGGACGGCCCCGGCCTGGATGCGGCAGCTGTGGCCGCCGCGTACGAGACCGTTGCCGGCCTCGCCGCCGTCTTGTTTGCCCCTAGGGGGGGGGGGGGCGCGGGACGATGCCCTCCAGCACGGAGAACCGGTGCTGGAAGGCAGCCAGCTCCTGCCGGACCAGGTTCAGAACCTGGTTCTCCACCGGCATGGGCTGGCTTGGGCGCTGCGTCTGGGGCGCCGCGCGAGAGGCAGGCTCACGTAGACTGGCCAGGTCTGCGCGGAGCTTCTCGTTCTCCTTCTGGAGAGTCTCCATGGCGGACGTCAGGCGGGCCACATCCGCTCGCAGCTTCGCTACCTCGTTCGCATTAGGCTCGGCCCCAACAAAGTTGTCCTCCGCAGCCGCCATGATGGAGGCGGAGGCCGCGGGAATGGCCTTTAACTTTGAGGAGGCCTTTTGCTTGTGGGCCACGACCTTGATCGCGGCCTCCACCTCCTTTACGAATCTGGCCTTACGCTCCCCCTCGGAGCCACCAGTCGCATCCGTCTCTTCGCCTGATACCCGAGCCGTATCGCCCGGGTGGCGCCCCTCCTCGGCATGCTTTGCCGCTTGTTCGGCCCTCTGATTGTCAGAGGGCCCCCTCCCCTTGCCTCTCAGCCCGCCCCGCCTGTTGGTGGGGATTTTCCGGGCCGAAGCCTCCTCTTCACGGGCTGACGACCCCTGGTCGCCATTCCGCCTGGACCGCTTGCGGAAGAACTTACTGGTCTCCGCGGTCCCAGGCTCCACGCGTCGGGAGCTCTCTGAGCCTCCCACGCTGCTCGATGCGGCGTCGGACTCTGTCCCCGCATCGTTCCTCCTCTCCTCTACGTTGCCGTTGCCGGCGGTTTTGGTTTTTTGTTTTTGTTTTTCTTTATTTTCCATTTTTGTACCCACGAGTATGGGGGAATTAAAGGTCCACCTTGGCAGAGACCCCTTTACCAAGGTAAGCAGATTTAGAGGATTTATTACTCGCCAGGGGGTCTGCAGGTACCCTGGCGAGGAGCGCACTAGCGACTGATTTGTTCATAGAACCCCGTCAGCCATCCATCCCCTTGCGGTGCGTCGCCGCTTGAGATTCGGGGTAACTTTTTATAGAGGTTTTCTCCCTCGCGGTCCGGGCGGTTAAGCCAAGACCCTCGGTCCCTATCAAAGCCGCGAGACATGATCCACGACACTTCGATGGGATTACGAGATCGGCGGTGACAGCAAAGGATGAATCCTTCACTGTCTGCCCGGAGGCAGGGTAAGTGCACACCGAGCCCGCATTCATTCCTCTGCTATGCCCTCTGCTGATCAGAGGGTCACGCAGAGGAACGCACGGTTGGTCCGAGACGGACCCCACCCATGTCAGAATAATTAGCCGGGGCAGTAACATTCCCCAAGGAATAAGAATTTCTTCTCATTTCTCGAGGAAGATTACCGCCGCGCCCAGGGTGCACCGGCCCAGTAGCTGCTCTTCCCTCCAGACGTATCGAGAGGGACCCGCAACTACCTGGCACACGTGGAGGACTTCTGACTTCGCACCCCAAGTTCCATACCCTGAAGTACCACATCAGCAACAGAATCGGCAACAACGCTGGGATCTTCCGGCGAGAAGCAAACCCGCCCCCAAGGGTAGGATGCAAAAAAGAGATCGCATCCCGTCCCAATCAGCTGACCTATAGTGCCAAACACGGCGGCAAGCTGTAGATCGCAACTGCGATTAGAGCGTGAGTGGCACCGTACTCCGGATCAGACAATGGTCCGAAGAGCCCAGAGGGGCATCGACGGAGACCTGATATCCGTCCGGATGAGAGGTCAGCAGAAGGTCCAACAGGGAAGGTACATGGTCTTCTACATCTGGGAGCCGCGTAGGCGAAGTAACCAGTTGTGTTAGACCATATGCCAAAGCAAAGTCATAGACAGATCTACCCGCATGATCGGTTAAACGAGAACCAAGCCATTCAGCGTGGTGGGCGTTGAAATCACCGAGTATCACGATCTCTGCCGTATCAGCCGGAGAGGATACCTGTGTCTCGGTTAGAAAGAGCAAGGCCGGCTTAGCTATAGCTTAGATGGTAGTGGACGGCGTTAAGGTTTGAATGAAGTCCCCTGATATTGCAGAAATCCACGGTAAGCGGGGCAGGGGTTGCCTTTGTTTTCTTGCTCCGCTTGCCCCGAGCAGGTTTCGTCTTGAGCGGAATTTCGCCCCCCCCCCCAGAATACGTGGGGCAGCCTGAGCACCCACGCCCAGGAGTGGAGTAGTTTGGTCGTGGATGCTCAGCGAGGGATTCTCCAGGGGTGCTGGTACCCTCCTGGGGTAGTCTTTTATTAAATTCCACTACCATGTTGATGGGGGGGGGGGAATTGTGCCTCCGGCCACCTGCACTCACCAAGCGCAACGCAGAGGTAAACCTCTACTTCACGCTGGTATTCTGTGAGGTCGTGGTACCACCCCTGTTCGAGCTGGGCCATCCGTGCGACAGCAAATGCTACCGCTTGGCTCTACCACTGTTAAAATTACTGCATATTTAAGTAACAGAACTTAAAAAGTCGTGATAAATGGTAAAGGTTCCTCCGGATCGGTAGTATCATTGGGCGTTCTTCAGGGCTCGATTCTTGGCTCATTCCTGTTCTTAATTTATATTAATGACTTACCCCTTACCTTGTAGGGAACAATCACGATATAGTATTATTTGCTGACGATACCTCTTTAATTTTCAAACTCAAACAGCAGTCAATTAATTATGACGATGTAAATAATGCTCTATCGAAATTAGTACATTGGTTTATCGCAAATAGATTGTTCTTAAACGGCAATAAGACACAATGTATTAAATTAACAATACCTAATGTAAAACATTCGAATACCAATGTGCTCTTAAATGGGGAGGACTTGAATCTTGTGGATACCACTGTTTCTCTTGGTATTACTATTGACGTGAAACTTCAATGGGGGCCCCATATATCTAAATTAACAAGCAGACTTAGTTCTGCAGCATTTGCTGTAAGAAAGATTAGAAGTCTCACAGATGTTGAGACAGCTAATGATATTGTTTAACAGACGGGGTAATGCCACTGAAATTGAAGCTATATTTGTTTTGCAAAAGAGAGCCGTACGGGCGATTTATAACCTCAATTGTAACGAGTCCCTCAGAGAAAAATTTAAAGAAATAAACATATTAACTTTGGCATCGCAATATATTTACGAAAATGTAATGTATGTACGAGTACATAAAAACTTAAATAGCTTTAATAAGAATAAGCATGTTCATACCTTAAACACTAGGAACAAACATAAGCTTGTAATGCCAGTTACTAGACTCCACAGAATCAGTAATTCATTTATAATAATAATGATTTACAAAGAATTCCCAGAACATGTTCAAAGTTTATCAATAAACAAGTTTAAAAGTTTTATTAAAGAAAAACTGTACAAAAAGGGTTATTATAATATCAAGAAAAACAAGATTGAAAATAACCCCTGGGAATAAGGTGATCACCACCATGCTGTTCAATTCATTTAAAATTCTATTAACAAAATTATTGTAAAGTGAAGTTATGTTTAAAAAAAGTCCCGTTGGGTTTCTTGTTAGTTGTTTCCAGGACAGAGGTATTTTCCGAACCAGTGGTAAATAAAAATGACTTTTAATAAGTATTATGTAATAATAAATATTGAATAAAGAATCATTCTTTTCTATTCTATTCTACTGACAAACGGGTAGGTAACAGCATTTATTTTAATTTTGAATTATAATTAAAAGTGCTGCAGACCATCTTTTAGTTTTCCTCTGTCATTTCGTACGAAACCCACAAGTTGATTTTATATGGATTCTCTTATGCCGCCATTATATGGTACGTATGAAACAAGTGTACGTATGAAAATATTAATAATCAAACATGAAAGAGCAAAGTCCTTTTGAAACAGCTTCGAGGTGAGTGTTGCAGACTCGTTACGGTACACTTCTATTAACACCCTCAGCGCCAGACCCTAAGTGGCCGTTCTTTCAAATTTTGCAAATTTGTGTTTCTGTTCGTATGTGTTTAAAATAACATAAAAATCGTATTTGTCTTTGACACCCTCCCTTTTTTCCTTTTTTTTTTACGGGATTTTTATCCGTGTGACATTTAGATACACGTGGCCTGGGAAATAGTTTATGTGAAATGCGTACCTCCTAGGCCATGTGTATTCAAATAGATACACGGGTAAAAATATAAGATACAAGAAACCACCTATGGACTTCGGTAAACAGAGAAGATATGTTGAAATTTTGGGCTCTAGTTGGGTATGGGATATGTTTGGTCAAATTACCAAGTATCAAAGATTACTGGAACCTGATTGTGTACTGTGGTAAATCGAAGAACCCTGACACAGAAGTCTCAGAAAAGGTGGTTCAATCTTTGGCAGATGGTCTTTTCAATGAAGGCAGGACCATGTACACGGACAACTACTACACAAGTGTTCCACTTGCACTGCGAATGCCTGAAAGAAAGACGCATTTAGTACGGACACCTTGAAGTAACAGAAAATACTTACCTAGGCAAGTTACCAGCACTAAATTGAAAAAAGGCGAAATAGCAGCTCAACAATCAGGTGACGGTATCATAGTATTGAAATGGCGTGACAAGCGAGACGTTCTCATGCTTTCCAGAAAGCAATCTGATCTGAAAACAGTCACCAAAAGTAACAGAAGAGGTGAAAGCATAAGAAAACCTGCATGTATTGAAGATTATAGCTATGGTAAATCCTCAATCGATTTCAGTGACCAGATGGCGACTTATGGATCAGCTTTACGTAGATGCACCAAATGGTATCGGTAAACTAATGTTTGAAATTATATGGGGCACAAGCTTGGTGAACGCTTATTTCTTATATAACCAATAAACCCATAAAAAAACTAACAATAACAGAGTTTCGTGAGCAGGTTATCACAGGTAAGCTTAAAAAAGCCAATACATCAATGACAACTACACCTAGCTCATCAGTCAGTGCCAAACACTACCTGGTCACTAATATAAAAGACGGAGTGAAAAAGAAAGGCCGTTGCTCTGAATGTTATAAAAAATACGGCAGGAAAGAAAAAACCATCGACGGAAAACTGCAAAAAGCTTCCCAAGTAGTAACCAAATGTTGATTTTTGTAAAAGCTGTTTGAATGATCGTCAATAATTTTTTATTTGTTTAATTTTTTCGATTATTATTTATTTTTATTATTTTGTCATTTCTGGTGCCATATATAAAGAAAGATATAATAAAAGCACTAAAATGTACAAATGGTTTTATTGATTATTTGCCTAGGTATCCGGGAAATATCACACTAAAATTTAAAAGCCTATAACTTTCTTGAAAAATAACCGATTCCCAGACCATTTATACTGAAAAAATGCGACAGGCCAGGGCTTTTATTTTTGCATTATAAATATATAGAAAACGTGTGCCTAAAATATACACAGCACTTTGATCAAGTAGAAAGATGTGTATACTTTTGGATACACAATGTTCCAGACAATGTGTGCCAAAAAGATACACATGGCGCCGAAGGTGTTAAACAGCCAATAGTAAAAGGTCTGTATGATATTATTATCTACTTAAACTATTTTCCTTTATTTTACTCACCTGTTGTGCCAGTTGATGAAAAATGGTCGAAGAAATAAAAGTTAGAAAGCATTTTTTAATTTATACATTTTTTGAACATTTACGGTCTTATTTACCTCGTACTTAAAAGGTAATGATTACATTCTCTTTGTTACGTACAATCGTTTATAGTAGTCAGTAACTCCCATTGACATATAACTCCGTGCTCAAACTCAGGGTTGTGTAAGAAATAATGCCATCAAAAACATAAATTGTAAAAAAACCAAGTCTCTGAACTCAGTTCTTCTACCGTAAAAAGTTATGAGATTCATGTAATACCAAGTCGGCTAATTTATTCAGTTCCTACATAAGGGTCCTTCTGTCTTAGGTTATTACATAATAAGCTAACCTAACATCTTATAGTGACCTCATCAATACTTAAAATCTTTTATATTTTAAATAAATAGATTGACTTATCCATCGCATGAAAACACAATGTATCTCTCAAGTAATACATATTATATTAAATTAGATTGCTTAGTGCGATTGCCAAGTCAATTTATTATAAAAATTGTGCAATACTAATTGTGCATATGATTTCGATATATTACTTATATCGTATTTTAATACACCGTCACCGCAACCTCACAATGTTACTGCCCTGTGTTATTAGTAGCAACAATTGATCATCCATTTGATTTACCAGAAAAAAAAGGTTTAGTTTATGTGTCGGGATATTTGTATAGAAAATCTTATCTCGAACACCACAAATGTGAGAAAATAAAATTGTACGTTAATAGATCTGAACAACCTATATATATGAGAAAAGATTATTTTGGCAGCGATTACTAGAATTTTAACAAAGATAGTGTTCAATTGAATATAATGATTTTAAGGAATGAACTACTGCTGTTGCTAACTGCTACTGCTGTTAACTGAAGTGGAAAAAATTAGATTGCTTAATAACAGCTATTTCAACAGTACTATATAACCTATGGATTATTATGTGAGGATTAGCAACTGATATTTAAAATATGAATATATTGAAATATATCGCGTCGGTTAAGAATATTCACTACTCCATATCTTCCCGAGGGTATCGTAAAAGGGAACAGTGGGAAACAGGCAAGATATGGGCAGCAGCGTCTTCCTAATAACAGCAATATCCCAATAAAAAAACTGCGGTTGCCAAACCGCTTGCCAAGCGTGGCAACTATGGCAATATCCCCCAATGAAAAAAATAACAAAAAGATGGCCCCCAGTCCCCGGCGGCCACGCTATTCCTGTCTACGGTGGCGACCAAGGTAACGGCGGGGCAGGGGGTGCTAGGACTCTCCGGTGGAGATTCGGTTGCTACCCCCGACGACTCGACCTGACAACTTATAACGCACGCACCCTGAGGACTGACGAGAAGATCCTGGAGCTGGAAGAAGAGATAGATAAGTTGAGCTGGAAGATTATAGGATTATCTGAGGTCCGAAGAAAAGGGGAGGACTCGGCAAGCCTCGAATCCGGCAACTTGCTCTATTACCGGGAGGGCGACCATGTGTCCCAAGGAGGTGTTGGATTTATCGTCCACAAGTCTCTCGTTAACAACATTGTAAAGATTGTAAGTGTGTCGACGAGGGTTGCGTACGTTATACTCAGAATCACCAAACGGTATTCGCTGAAGGTCATACAGGTTTACGCACCAACCTCGGCACACCCCGATGAGGAGGTGGAGGAAATGTATGAGGATATCTCTAGAGCCATGCATTCCTCCAAAACCCACTATACGATGTTAATGGGGAGACTTCCATGCAAAACTAGGCACAAGAGAGAACGGTGGGATGAAAGTACTGAAATTCGGAATATAGCAACAGAACCCAAAAGACCAGCAGCTGGCCGACTTCATGGAGAAAGAGGTACCCCTTTTGATGAACTCTTTCTTCTAGAAGCGGCCCCACAGAAAGTGGCCCTGGTTGAGCCCCGACAACTTGACAAAAAATGTGATTGACTTCATTATGACGACCAGACCACAACTGTTCAGTGATGTCTCAGTGATCTGGAGGGTCAAAACTGGTAGCGATTACGGAATGGTTAGAGGCGCACTGAACCTAAAAATTAAGTTGGAGAGGTCTCGTCTAATAAATTCAACGCTCCGTCCCCTCGTGATATAGTCCAAAGTCCCGAAACCTTTCAGCTCAACCAAATCGTTTTCAGTGCCTGAAAGACTGCAATGAAGTGGACGATATAAATGATAAGCTCGTGGAAACTGTCAATGCGGTCGGAGCTAAGTTCTGCAAGACACGCCGCAGAAGAACACAAAAAATCTCCGATGACACTACTAATCTCATGGCTGTTTGAAGGGAAATGAAGCTGCAGTCTTCAACAGATTTGACAGCATACAGGCAACTGAACAGACAGATCTCTAAATGTATGCAGCGGGACTTACGCAACTTTAATACAGCTTGCATTGAAGAAGCGATCGAGCGGAACCGAGGCTCCAAAGTCTTTGCCAGATATCTGTCTGCCAAAAAGAGCAATCTGTCGAAGCTGAAGACCGAGTGTGGCAGCAGTTTCCGAGACACCTGAGATGTTGAGTGAGATTGAGAGGTTATATGGGCAGCTGTACACGTCATTGTTGGAGCGACAGGCGAGTGTGAGTAACAATCAAAGAGTGAGTCTGTTCGAGCGCCACAAGGCCGGAGCATGTTCAGATGAGATAGCGCCATCTATTTCATACCATGTACAACAAAATAGCGACATCTAGATCGCCGTACTGTAACTAGGAAGTAACTTAACCATTGTATCGATCACAGAATGTGTTATCTATAGAACCTAAGCAATTAGTTCCATTGTAATACCGCTGTAATGTAATGGCGCTGTATGAAACTATAAATATAGAGAGCCTTGTCAAGCTCGTCCATTTTGATCGCATTTTGATCGCATTTGATCGACTTCACACAATAAACAAATATATTCCAAGAGACCAGTCTTTGCTGTAACATATTTTTGGTGACCCCTACTGCAAGAAGGGCAAAAAAAAAGAAAAAAAAGAAAACGCAGAGGCCAAGCAGATATCCACAAGGAGAAGAGCGACGCCCGCCCGACCAAGCAACTCCGACAACGTGGCGCGTGGCACGTGGCGCGGTGGTGAAACAAACGTGCGAGGTGCGAGGCGCGAGGCTGCGAGGCTGCTAGGCTACAGAGCTTCGAGGCTGCCCTGGACACAAAAAACGAGCACGGGAACCGAGTGCCGTGCATCGTTGAAAAAGAAGAAAGAAAATCGGGTACCACAAGACTTCAATCGCCTGGTGAGACCTTTCCTTTCTTCTTTTACAAGCGAAGAGCTGCGATCTCCCTCACAGGACTGCAATTCGGCGTCGCTGTGTATCAATTTCTTCAATTGCGCATGTCGTTCGAGTGGCACGTGGCACGTGGCGGCACGTGGTGTGCCGGCCAACCAACCAACCAAGGCGAATACGAAGCCAGCGGACAAGAGGAAACAGAGAAAAGTGAGCATCCTTTCTTATTCCTTCCTTTCCGTATTTTTTCTGGTTTAGTATACCCACTAATTTACTAGTAAAAATGTTTAGTGATGAGGCTAACGACAAGCCAACTCCTTTAGAGTGTCAAGAACTAAGGGAATTAAAAAAGAAGCGAAAATCCTATAGAGGAAAACTTACTATGTACTGCCATTTTGTAAAGAAATTTAGAGAAATTAACGTAGAAAAATTATCTGCCTCTCAAATATTAGACTTACAACTAAGAACCGAAGCTGTAGGGTCTATATACAATATTTTAGATACTATACAAGAAAGGATCGATGTATTGTGTACCGATATAGACGAGCAATTAGCAGACCGTCAAAAATATGATGATGCCTATTTTGAAAATGTAGCTCATGCTAAATTAATGATAAATTCCAAGCAATCCGGACATACCCCCAACCAAGTACAAGTTGTAAATGTTCAAAATAAACCAGAGACACAGGACATAATTAGATATCCTGAAATTTCATTACCATCATTTAGCGGAGGAATGAACGATTGGTTGGAATTTAGAGAAACTTTTGATTCACTAATTAACCAAAGTCAAATGAATAGCATTCAAAAATACAAATATCTACGAAGCTGCTTACAAGGTGGCGCTCTGGAGGTAGTCAGCTCACTCGAATTCACAAGCGAGAATTACTCCTTGGCTTGGAATCTTCTCTGTGAGAGGTACAACAACCCACGTTTATTAATAAATAAGCATCTGAAAGGGCTATTCAATATGGAAACAATTTCATTACAAGCTAGCTCTTTGAGGTCTGTCATAGATAATATATCCAAACATTTACGATCCCTAAAGTCACTTTCGGTACCTGTTAGTGAGTGGGACCTAGTAATTATACATTTTATTAGTTCCAAATTACCACTTTCCATACAAAGAAAGTGGGAAGAGCGGATTAGCTCGAAGGAATTGCCTTCGTTGCAGGAATTTAAGGAATTTCTCCGCTCTCAAGCTGACCTGCTAGAAGTGTCACACTCCGACGAAGTAAGTTCTGACAGTCGCGACAAAAGGTCTTTGGTGGCCACGTCCTCCTCCGTTACTCCGAGACCAGATAAGCAAAATTTGCATCAATGTCCACAGTGCAAAGGTAAGCATTATATTAATCAGTGCCCAGGATTTTTAAGTCTGAGTCCAGTGATGCGCATCCGCGCCGTCAAAAGGTCAAAGCTCTGCCTCAACTGCCTGAGCCCTAACCATGCAGTGATAAACTGTCGCTCATCAACGTGTAGGCAATGTCAAGGTAAGCATAATACACTTCTCCACATACCTACCGAAGGTACACAACACCAGCAAACAATTCAATCACATCCAACAACGCTACTAAACTCGCATTTGGCGCATACAAATCAACAAACTAATCATACCGAGAACAAAACGCAGCGATCAGCTGGCGTAACCAATGAGTATATAACCACTACTACACAGCCACAGACTAATAAGGCATTTGCACAACCGAGTGCAAACAAATCAAACAGTGCGCGGTCTATGGCTGCCGGACCAGCGACACTTACGAATACGGTGACTTCACATGTCGTACACAACAAAACTATTTTTCTCTTCACCGCTCGTGTCTATGTTTTTGACAGTAAAAATAAACGTCACACTTTACGAATTTTGCTGGACTCGGGATTCTCACCCCATATGGGTGGTATTTGGGAGGCAGCCGTCAAAGGTGTTAAGTTTCACTTAAAAAGGACATTAAATCAAAGTTTGTTAACGTATGAGGAGTTCGCTACTCTTTTAATAGAAATTGAGGGAATACTAAACAGTCGACCCCTTTGCCCCCTCCCTACTTCCGACACAGACATAATCCAAGTCCTTACCCCTGCTCACTTCCTCATTGGAAGACCGATTACTTCTCTGCCAGACTTCGAATACAAAGACATACCGATGACGAGATTTAAACACTTTCAACAACTCCAACAGATGTACCAGGGATTCTGGAGAAGATGGTCACGTGACTACGTGGGGCTCTTTCAGCAGCGAAGCAAATGGCGAAGCTCCAAAGGACCCAGTCTGGCTGTCGGCACGATCGTCCTAGTCAAAGACGATCGCCTCCCTCCCTGTCTTTGGGCGCTGGCGAGGATCATCGCAGTACACCCGGGCCCTGACAACACTGTTCGTGTCGCAACGATGAAGACGTCGAAGGGAGCCATCATCAAGCGTAGTTTCAACTCGATTTGCCCTTTACCAACGGACTGTTATTAGTGTCTAGTTTATAGGTACCTAATACTAGTATATAGTTAGTCATCATTAAGCATATCCTAATTAAGTTTCAATATGTTATTTAAGTACATAAGTTTACTTTACATTTCTTGCAAATAAATATTGGTTTCAAAGTAGGGATCAAGTTTAGGTAGGTAATAAAATGAAAGCCTTTCCTATTGTTCAAACTTAGCTTAGGGGTGTTTCACTTATTTTGATTTATTCAATTTTCATTCATTTAGATATGCCCAGGTCATGGACAAACTGTTTAGAAAGCTCGGCAGTTTCTTTGTGACAGGGTAAATATTTGGGTAGGTAAATTACCAAAGAGTAATTTAAATTTGCAATTTGGTTTTGAAATGGTAATATTAGTTTACCTATTTACTTTCTTCAATTTGAAATTACCATTTCAAGGCCGGAGCATGTTCGAGCGCCACAAGGCCGGAGCATGTTCAGATGAGACAGCGCCATCTATTTCATACCATGTACAACAAAATAGCGACATCTAGATCGCCGTACTGTAACTAGGAAGTAACTTAACCATTGTATCGATCACAGAATGTGTTATCTATAGAACCTAAGCAATTAGTTCCATTGTAATACCGCTGTAATGTAATGGCGCTGTATGAAACTATAAATATAGAGAGCCTTGTCAAGCTCGTCCATTTTGATCGCATTTTGATCGCATTTGATCGACTTCACACAATAAACAAATATATTCCAAGAGACCAGTCTTTGCTGTAACAGAGTCTTATCCGACACTATTCCGAAGATATTCTGGATGTCAGCATTTCAGGATGGCTCTCCAGCACCTTAATAACGGCAAGTTCCCGGACGAGGATGAAATTACAGCGGAGTTTCTGAAATCGGGTGGAACACCGGTACTTGAAGTCCTTCAGAAACTCTTTAATTCCGTTCTCCATGGTGGTACTACTCCGGAGGCGTGGAGCAGAAAAGTGTTGGTCTTGTTCTTCAAGAAAGGCGATAAAGCTCTCTTGAAGAACTACAGACCGATTTTCCTTCTGAGCCGCGTCTACGTGCTGTTTTTGAGAGGCAGTGCGAATCGTCTCGCACGCAGACTCGATGACTTTCAGCCTCCCTAACAAGCCGGTTTCCAAAAAAGCTTTAGTACCATAGACCACATACACACACTTTTTACACCCAATTGTACAGAAGACAGAAGATTACAATCTGCCACTTTGTCTTGCGTATGTGGACTATGGGAAAGCCTTTGATTCCGTCAAAATTTGGGCTGTGCTGCAGTCCCTTCAGCGGTGTCAAGTTGACTATCGGTATATCGAAGTGCTGAAGTGTTCGTACAGTGTAAGATGGCTATCCGAGTACAGAATCAGAGTACAAAACCTATCCAACTGCAGAGAGGTGTAAGACGGAGCGACGTTATATCCCCGAGACTTCACCGCTGCATTGGAAGACGTTTTCAAGCTACTGGACTGGAAAGGATACGGTTATTAACATGAGTAGCGAGTACATGATCCACCTTCGATTTGCCGACGATATAGTCCTTATGGCAGAATCGCTGTAGAACCTGAACACTATGCTCAATGACCTCAATAGTGTCTCCCAACAGATAGATCTTAAGATGAACATGGACCCAACAAAGATCATGTTTAATGTCCATGTCACACCTATGCCGGTATTTGTTGGGAGCACTTAGCTCGAAGTTGTTGACGAGTATGTTTACCTGGGACAAATAGTCCGACTAGGTAAGTTCAACTTCAAACGAGAGGTCAATCGACGGATTCAACTCGGTTGGGCAGCGTTCGGGAAAGAAATTACGACACATCTTCTCGTCAGGTATACCTCAAAACTTTAAAACGAGACTGTACAACCAGTGCGTGTTGCCAGTGATGACTTATGGAACTGAGACGTGGTCCTTCACTGCTGGCCGGGTGAGGAAGCTCAAGGTGCTCAGCAAGCTATGGAGAAGGCTATGCTCGCAGTTTCTCTGCGTGATAAACATAGAAATGAGGATATCCGCTGTAGAACCAGAGTGACCGACATAGCCCAACGGATTAGTAAGCTGAAGTGGCAATGGGCCGGCCATATAGCTCAAAGAACCGACAACCGATGGAGAAAAAAGTTGTCGAGTGGCGACCTTGTACCGGCGGACGAAGTGTAGGGCGTCCCCCCACTAGATGGAGTGACGACCTGGTGAGACATGCAGGAAGTCGATGGATGCAAGTGGCTCAGGACCCCGTTTTGTGGCATTCCTTGGGGGAGGCCTATGTTCAGCAGTGGACTTGTGAAGAGCTGTAATGATGATGTAAAATATGTTAATACGAGAGAAAATAGCTATACGTGCTATTTACAATGTAAGATCAAGGGATTCACTCAGAGACTATTGTAAAGAAATTAATATCTTATATATTGCATCCCTTTTTATTTTATATAATAATAATTCCTTAAGAAACTATTTTATTATATTTGATAAAATGAATGATGTTCATAATTTTAACACGCGCAATCAATCAAAAACATGCTGTTCCAAAGTACAGACTTCATAAAATTAGCGGCTCATTTTTGGGTAGATGTAATATTAGTGATCTAGTATTAATGATTTGCTTTCTTATAATTTCAAAGCGTATGTGAAACGAATTCTTATGAAGAAAGGATAAAATTTATTTATCTTAAATCTTTATTGCACAATCGATGAACATAATTAAATTCCCATATAAAGGCCCATTCCTGTTTTTAATCTATATTAATGACTTACCTTATCTTGTAGGGGACAATCACGATATAGTATTATTTGCTGACGATACCTCTTTGATTTTCAAACTCAAACGACAGTTAATTAGTTATGACGATGTAAATAATGCTCTATCGAAATTGGTACATTGGTTTAACGCCAACAATATGCTCTTAAACGGCAATAAGACAAAGTGTATTAAATTTACAATAACTAATGTAAAACATTCGAATACCAATGTGCTGTTAAATGGGGAGGAGTTGAGTCTTGTGGATACCACTGTTTTTCTTGGTATTACTATTGACGCGAAACTTCAATGGTGCCCCCATATATCTAAATTAGCAAGCAGACTTAGTTTTGCAGCATATGCTGTAAGAAAGATTAGAAGTCTCACAGATGTTGAGACAGCTAGATTAGTGTATTTTAGTTACTTTCATAGCGTAATGTCTTATGGAATTTTGCTATGGTGTAATGCGACTGATATTGAAGCTATATTTGTTTTGCAAAAGAGAGCCGTACGGGCGATTTATAACCTAAATTGTAAAGAGTCCCTCAGAGAAAAATTTAAAGAAATAAACATATTAACTTTTGAATCGCAATATATTTATGAGAATGTAATGTATGTGCATAAAAACATAAATAGCTTTAATAAGAATAAGGATGTGCATACTTTAAATACTAGGAACAAACATAAGCTTGTAATGCCAGTTACTAGACTCCACAGAATCAGTAATTCATTTATGGGGCAATGTATACGCTTTTACAACAAAATCCCAGAACATATTCAAAGTTTGTCAATAAACAAGTTTAAAAGTTTTATTAAAGAAAAACTGTACAGGAAGGGTTATTATAACATCAAGGAATACATGAATGAAAATAACCCCTGGGAATAGGGTGATCGCCACCATGCTGGTTCTATGAAAATATCATTTAAAAATTGTATAAACAAAATTATTGTTAAGTGAAATTATGTTTAAAAAAAAAGTCCCGCTGGGTTTCTTGCCGGTTCTTCCCAGGTCTGAGGTATTTTCCGAACCAGTGGTAAATAAAAAATGACTTTCAATAAGTATTATGTAATAATCAATATTGAATAAAAAAATATTCTATTCTATTCTATTCTATTCTAATAACACTGACAATTTCATCGAGTTTGTTGAATTGCTGGAGCGAAAAATTTCACGAATATTTTGACGTCAAAAGATACATTGTAAATATTGGTAGTGTAATATGAAAACGTGTGCAAGATTTTATATTTGTTACGAAGTTCGAGTGCTTTCCAAAAGATTATTAAAGAAAAACTTTACATAAAATTTAGAATTTACTATTTAATTAAAAGCCACAACTTATTGTTGAAGACCAATAATTATAAAAGTAAAAAATTTAGAATATGTAGTTTATAAAAAATAATATAACTTAAGTATCTATTAAAATGCTGATAAATATTTTGTTTATTTAGTTTTATCCTTCTGTACCAACCCTACCAAAATATGTAAAAAATTTAACACTATTGATGTTGAGAAAACGGCGGACTTATGGGGGATTTCCGTTAAAGTTATTTTATCGATAATAGATATATTAGCACCTTATCTAGCCACTATATTTAATATAAGCGTCGAATCTGATGTGTTTCCTGATTTAATGAAACATAGTAAAGTCATTCCTATATTTAAATCTGGTAGTACATTAGACCCCGTCAATTTTAGACCAATTTCAGTACTACCAACATTAAGTAAAATTTTTGAAAAAATTATTTTAGATCACATGCTAAGTTTCTTTAATATTAATAAATTGCTACATTAAAACCAATTTGGTTTTATAAGGGGCTTAGAGTATTCAACTAACAGGAGACGCCATGCGCATAAATTCCAAACAAAAAAGTATGTCACTTCTAGCGGGAGGCGAGGTAACGCACACTAAGCAAATCGTAAACATTGGGCCACGTCGTTACGCACGTACACAGCATAATATGAGCACACAATTAAGCAAAACGCACACAACCTTGAAAATCTCTCATAAATGTCTCATCGTTACAGTGCATAAGCCATAAACAACTAGTGCGAGGGCCTTGTCGATATGGATATGTCGATGAAATTTTATGCAAGTTACATTAGCAAATTAAATTAAATAAAAATGAACAAATGTTTAATGTGTAATATTACATTCAAAGTAAATTTAAAAAAATACATAAGGTACAAAATAATAATACAAAATTACCAAAATTAAAACAAATTGAAAAAGTATTATATTATATTTTAACTGGTTTTAAAGTGAATAAATTTGGTATATATGTGACGAATACACTTTTTGGGATCACTCTTATTTTTGCGAGGTAGCTAATTCTAGTGCTTGCATATTTTTCCATCACCAAGTTTGCCAGTTCAATGTTATGTGGAACGTAATCATTATCGAAATAATGTTCCTGTATGCTTAAAAATATATAATATGCCTAGTCTATGAAATATTTTTACTATTTTTTAATGTCATGATCAACCAAAAAGGTTATCTGTATAGGGGTTTTAAACGGTATAATTTTACAGATTTTACCCAACCTATAGAGTTAAACCGTTTTAAGGCTTAGGGTTGAACTACATCTGGCAGCACGGAATCGCACTTTCCTGTGCTTCTATCCTTTTTGGTCACTCAGAAACTTTATTTACTAGAGCAAGAAAGAGAGCTTGAGTGTATAGTTTCACCCTCAAAAAGCCGATTGTAAACCGGTTTCAAAAGTTTATCTATCATTGTCCATACTAATATAATATCATAAATGTGAAAGTGTGATTTTTTGTTCATTTGTTTTTGTCTTTCCTTTACGCAGCAACGGAATGGAGCAATTAAAAAAAAATAAACATTTGCTATCTCTTGGCCGAAGTTAACGCTTAACCAAACTTTTCGTCATTTTACTTAGGATTGAAAAATAATTAATGTCGTCGTAAAAAGCGGTAATATTTTGTGTTCTACAGTACAAAAGTATAGTACTCTGTATATATTTAATAATAATAGATTATAAATATGACACTGAGATTATTTGTTTGTCCTTATTTATTTATTTAAGCGCTAATAGTTCGTGTCTCATCTGAAAACAACAATTTGGTTGACACCATCTAAGACGATATACTAGTAAATAACATTTTAAAATGAATAAATATCATTCACTAAACCTTCCATTTCGATTTGTTACATGTTTTAAATTTTATCCTTCATAATGTAAAATAAACCTGTAGCAAAATAATAAACTTACTTCCAATAATTTCAAAGTTGGTACAGCAGTTTCATTTAGTTTCCTTTTATTATTTGATTGCTTGTTGTGCTTGTTCGTTTAGGTACCCAGGTTATATGATTGCCACATGCTTTTATCCAAACTTGGCGCCTGTAAAGATCTTTTGGAAAACTGTAAAACCAAAGATATTTTTCAAACATTGTACAAAAAAGAATTTTAAATAACACCTTGGTATTATATATCAAGGTATTAATTATAGTCAAATAAAAACATCGCCACTAAAGATAACAGTGAACATCACTATTATTGCCTTAATGATACCATTTTATATACTCGAAATTACCCTTTTTTCGTTTCATAATGTAACATAATAAAATGAAAATATCTATTTAAAATGTTTTTTATACAATAAAACAATTTAAATTGATGTTTTCATTTCGTTAGAAACAATTAAAAATTATTAATGTTGTTTGAAATAATATAGTTTTGCAAATAGATCACAATAATATTAATGAATTTAAGACTATTCAATAATACGATTTTTTCTTGTGTAATAAGAACAAAGAGAAACGACATTTGTCTACAATTAAGCAGAATTTAATTATGTCCTAGTGGTGCAAAAGTCCTTACTATAGTATTAATACTTTAAGTTGGCAACACACCCTGATCAGCTATATTAATCAGAATTTTCGTGATTTAATGCTTATATTAATTATTGAAATCAAAATAAATACTTAAAGATGAAAGGTAACGTCGTCTTTTTGTAAATTTGAGGTCTGTGATCTTTTTTTACAAGAAAACACACTGCAACTCGGCATTTTTCTGGAGATCAACTCACGCTTACGACTACTTGTTAACTGAGTCGCCGTATGCGGCGCAACTAGTTTTATATAACGGGAATGACCTGCGCTCTCGTACTTTTGACAGCAGGGAACGCTCTCCAATGTCGTCTCCTGTTAGTTTAATACTCTAAGATAAGGGGTCGTTCGACAACTGATGCTGGTGTTGAGCTGATTAAATATATTTTCAATGCATGGGAGAATTCACAGGATGCTTTGGGTATATTTTGCGTCCTATCCAAAGTGTTCGATTGTGTTCACCATGAAACATTAATCAGGAATGTACAACACTACGGTGTAAGAAGTAATGCTCTTAAATTAATTGTTTCATATCTAAGTAACAGAATGCAAAAAGTTGTGATTAATACTACGAGCTTCTCCGGGTCGATAGAACAAATGAGCGTGTCTCAAGGCTCAATTGTCGGCCCCTTTCTGTTTCTTGTATATTAATGACTTACCTTACATGGTGGGGAATATAGGTTGTTCGGAATAATTCCAGCTGCTCAATTTCACCACCGCACATCGCGACAAAACTCGCGTTACCATTCATACCATCTGGATGATTAGCGGTCCACCACTGTGCGATTTAGAAGAAGTTTTCTCCCTCGCACGACTTCCTTGTGGAATCAAATACCACCAGCGAATTTTCCGGACCGATACGACTTAGGAACCTTCAAGAAAAGAGCTTACACCTTTCTAAAAGATCGGCAACGAATCTGCAATTCCCCTGGTATTGCGGTTGTTCATGGGCGGCGGTAGTCACTTACTATCAGGTGAGCCGCATGCTCGTTTGCCCCCTATTTTATTAAAAAAAAAGGAAAAAAATATCCATAACATAGTATTATTTGCTGATGACACTCCATTAATTTTCAAATTAAAACGACATTTATTAAAATATGACGAAGTAAATAATGCCATATCTAAATTAGTAAATTAGTTTAATGTTAATAACTTGCGTTTAAGCGGAAGTAAAACGAAATGTATGAAATTCATGACTCAAAATGTCAAACAATTAAATACTTATTTTAAATGGGGAGGAACTGAGTCTTGTCGATACCACCACTTTTCTTGGAATAACACTAGACGCGAAGCCTCAATATAGCCCCCATACATCAAAATTAGCAAGCAGACTTAGTTGTTACATATGTTTTAAAAATATTAGAAATCTTACCAGTGTGGCAACAGCTAGACTTGTTTACTTTAGCTATTTACAAAGCGTAATGTCGTATGGTATTTTGATATGGGCACACGCGACTAGGGTTACCATATCTTAGGATTTGTCCTGACATTTCAGGATTTTTGGACTCTTCTCAGGATTTTATTTTATTTATTTAAAAAACTTAAATGTAACACGTTAAGGTAACGGGTGCATAGGGCGGACTTAATGCCTTCTAAGGATTGCGTCTGCATTTTGAAAATCTTGTGAAATCTCAGGATTATTAGAATTTTCAATACAATACAGCTTACATCTTAAAGATCTCTTTAATAAAAATTTAATTAAACTAAAAATAATCTTCTTTTGGTAATAATTGCATCACACATTGTAGGTACTTAAACAGTTTTATCATACTTAATATGTGAAGGTACCTTTTTTAATAAGGTTTTTTTCTTTAAGTATTGATTTATAAAATGCACCACATGTTAAACTCTTCAAATTGTATTGAATTAAAAGTATAGATCGAACTGAAGACACCGTTAGTAGGTTTCTTTCAATCGACCATTAAGCCCCGATAATAGAAAAAAATCTTTCTACCTTTGCATTCTGGGCTGTAATTGCAAATATATATTGACAAATACGAAATATTTCTGTTAATCGTGTAAAAATGCAAAGCATGGTATTGAGTATTTGATTTTAAATTGAGATTGATTGATGCCGATGAGTTGCTTGAGTATGGTTAAAGCAATGGGGTGGAACTGAGTGTGCGACACTGCTCTGATAAGAGCGGTGCCACCCCCCCCCCCATCCCTTTGAGTGTGATGTGCAACGCGTGAACGAGATCCACAGTGTATAAAAAAGATAATAGTATGACTTTTTTTAAATTGTTAAGTACGTTGGAGAGAAATTTCTCAAACTGTAAAATATCTCCGGATTTTTCAATGGAAATCTGGCCTTTCCTCCGGACTTTTAATTCCGAATTTTTTCATCTGGTAACCCCACACGCGACTGACACTCAAATCATATTTGTTTTACAGAAGAGGGCCATAACAGCAATCTATGATTTAAAACCTAAAGAGTCGCTCCGACAAAAGTTTAAGGAAATTATTATATTAACTTTGGTCTCTCAATATATTTATGAAAATGTAAGGTACGTACACAAAAATAAAGGAAGTTATACAAAAATAAGTCATAGTGGTACACTGGTACAATATCCTAACAGTAACATACAATGTATAATACGACCTTTGCTAATCCACTAAAGTAGCAACTGAATATGTTAATTTTAACATGAGTTAGAGGCATTTTACCAGGAGATTAGTTAGTGCTGAATCTGATTACAAACTTGAAAATCCCATTTATAGCAAAAACTTTATTATCATAATAGCCATGCCTATGTGTACACCTATACATACTTGAAACGACCAACGGGATTTTTGCTATATACGTATATACAAGGTAGAGTAAATATTTTATATAGTTTAAAATACAGCTTGCAAATATTAGTACTTTTCAGCGTAAACATGGAACATATACACCTTTTTTGCGCTGTGAATGCCTTTCTTTATTCGCAAGAGTTACCCCAAAATATTACGCCATATTTTAGGCATGTTTCTATTGTAGTATGATACGCAGTACGGACTCCATTAGTAGAAATAATAGATGATAATGTGCGTAGAGCATATGCAGACTTACTTGTTTTTTTACAGAGTTCCAAGTGTGATTTCCAATTCAATTTTTCATCACTATCCAGCCCTAGAAAGCTCGTGCTATCGACTTCGACAATATTATAGTTATAATATTGTATTATGAGTTTACTTTTGACGAGTTTACGTTGACTAAAATGTATAAACTTTGTTTCGCTTGAATTTATTATTAAACTAGCGATCCGTCCCGACTCCACACGGGTGATTTCTGGATCTCGACAATAGCACCACCTACCGGGTTAATTTGTGAATCTAAACCATCGAGAAAACCACTCCAACATACAAAACGTTTCATCATAATTGAAAATTAAAAATGTTGTATAGCCGACTTCAATATAAGTTATTAAGAATAACTCAAAATCTATTGGTCTGACCTTGATCAAATTCATATGGAACCGCACAAGAAGTACCAGCTTTTAAATAAAAAATAATCATGGGAGTCGGTTCACCCTGTAAAAAGTTATGATGTAACACACATAAAAAAACATACAGTCGAATTGAGTAGCGTCTCCTTTTTGGAAGTCGATAGAAAAGCAGTCGTGAAGTTTTCGAGTTTTAGCGAGACTAACGGATAGAAGCTGTTTTTTATATTTGGAGATTATTGTCATCTAGCCATTTTACAAACATTTTTAAAGAAATGTTTATGTCATATTCTATGTATTTATGTTTGTGCAAGGTTTTGTTATGGTGCTGTCATTAAAAAAAACGTCAAAGGTTGTTCTGTATGTTTAGTTAGGTATTTAATATAATAAAGGACCCAGTACACTTCCCTTGCGGTACTACAAAGCTGAATTAACGTCACGACGATCGAAATATTCTTCGAATTTACTATATTTACTCTTAAGGGGCTACTCCATGCGAACGACCTTGAGCATTTGGTACGCCGCGCCGACTCGCTACAATATATTGCGTAAGAAATATGTAAGACGCCACCTACCGTACGAACGTAGTATTATTTTTTCAACATCAATAAACTACTTTATGGAAATACACACAGCGTACCACGATAAATGTATTTTAATTTTTATTATTTAATTATATTTATTTATACATAAGGGTAACTTTAATAAAGGTAATACAAAAATCAACAAGAAGTATAAGGGATTAATCTTCTAATTTCAATTTTAAAAAAAACGTTACCCCCACACTAAGATTTTATCATGTGTCGTGGAGGCAGTTTACAAACATAAATTGCACAAGGACAAACATCCAGACCCGCAACAATTATTTGTAGGCCATACAAATTATTGTTCCATGCGGTATTTGAACCCGCGGCCCCCAGCGCAACAACTGATTGCTAAGTCACTGCGCCATGGAGCAGTCGCCGGGTTATAGCTAAAGTGACCATACGTCCCGTTTTGAATGGGACTGTCCCTTTGCTCGGTCACCTGTCTCATTGTGCCCAAACAAAGCTCGGAGACACAAAATTGTCCCGTAACTCGTTGGATGAAAGTATTCAAAGTCAACAATCTTCAACATAATTTTTTAATCGAATATATTTTATGTCTACCTGGTACAAATGCTCCAGTAGAAAGAGTATTTTTCTGTTTTAAATAAATTGTGGACGTCTGAAAAAAACATTTACGTTCCAGTTCTAAAGGCAATGTTGTTAACAAAGGTAACAATAAAAAAACTTGACCAGAATTTTATTCTTATTTAAAATCATCACCAACTTTATTAAAGCAAATTTAATCCACTGACAAATGTAATTAATAATTAAAAAAAATATGTTGCATTTAAAAATTACCGTCTATACCGAATATAATTTTATAGTGAACACTTATTGTATAAAGCTATAGTTTTTAGAGTATAAATAAACCCATGTCCTGTTTTGAGTTAAAAAATAAATGGTCAGTTTAGTTTTTTGTAGTTAAAATTAGTTTTAAAATTTTTTAGTTTATAGGGGTTTTTGGGTTGTAATTAAATGATGCCCGGGTAGGTATTAGTACTTACTTAGTAAAAGTAGGTAACTATTTATATAAGTACCTTTTATCTAATCATAATACCTACATAGGTACCTATTACGATAAGTTATACTGGGTATTTATATTAATACCTTCTTAAATACTTTTTACCGAATTAGGGTGGATGACCCTAATACCAGTCATGCCCCTAATTCCAGTCTTTTCGCCTTTTTTCTCCATAAATAAGATATCTAGTAGTCTTAACTACAAATATTGTCATCTAAAAAATTCTGTGTACCTAGAGGAAAGTACATTTATTTAAATATTACCTCGCAGTTTCAAACCTCACAGTGTTAAATTAAAAAATCAAAACACGTACGCAACGAAAAACGATAATTTTCCTAATTATTTGACATGTTATGATCCCGGTAAAATTATGCTTACTTTAGATTATTTCATATATAGGCTTTTTGATTTGTATGAATATGACTATAGACAGAGTAATGCAGTTATTTTTGTTTTAATTAACAAGTTATTTATTTTATTTTAGTGGAAATTAATGGGGCTGTTATTAGATATAAGAAATGTATGGATTACATAATGTCAGCCACCCGGCTATTATTTGGTTTGACCTTCCTAATAAAAAGTACCTAATTTCAGCCACGTAATATAAATCAGGTCTGTCATAAACTGGAATAAATACCATTAATTAGATCATAACTTATTTTATAGCTAAGGGAGTTATTATCAATTCGTCTGTTTTAAAATTGGTTTTAGATTTTAAAGTTTAGCAAAAGATGTACTAGCTTTTCTCTCTAACATTCAGCGTATATTAAAAACACCTTATGTACACAATTATTTTTTGAAAAAGAAGAAAAAAACAAGTAATAAATAATATAATATATTTAGCAAAAAACTATAACTTCGTAATACTAATTATAACTTAGAACATAAATGAAAAATTCATAACTGACTTTTTGGCCCGACCCGGGATTCAAACCCGGGACCTCATGATCAGCAGTCGCACTACTACAACCACTAGACCAACGAGGCACTACTATACCTTTTAAGATATTGTGGTTAGGTATTAGGATTCTTTTTAACTGTATACTATACTGATAATATTGAATTAGCCTTTTATAGTGTAAATTATAATATTTGTCGAAATGTTAATTATCGATTCGAACCTAACATGCTAATGGCGCTTCATTTTTTTATTTGCATTTACTTGAAAGAAAATACACGCAAAAAGCTTCATCGCGCAGTAAAAAACACAACAAATATATGTACAACTAATACGAAAAATTATACACTAATCAAACAAATAATACTACCTATAAATAACCTAATAAGGAATAATAATATTATCGACTGATAAGATGACGTGAGCATGTGCGCTGGCCGACGCTGTCACTAACGATACGGATTTCACCATCAAGAGCTCAGCGCTCACTGACTCTAGCAAGCCCGTGGGCAGTGAATACGCCTAGTTTTTAAAATAATTTCTTAATAAAATCAAATTTTGGTCTTTTGAAAAAAATTATGATAGAACTGTTCATTAATAAATTGCCTATCCATTGGTGTTAATCGCAAAATAAAATAATACTTACTTTATGAGGAGATGCATGTTATCAATAATTATTTCACATCTATGTGGTTTCGTTGTAAGGAGATTATTTTATTATTTATTCCTTTAAAAAAAATGGATATGACTCTTATGGAATCCAGATTATGTAGAAATATAATGTGTTTTTTATTAGTTGATATATCTTTTAAATAAAAAGTAGATAGCTCCTGAAAACCGCACAAATCACGACTAGCGCGACATTTTGCTCAACCTGCACCTGAATTTCAGTTGTATTCTATTACTAAGGAAAGATTCTAGCGTAGGCGTAGTCAAATCGACTACGTTACTGTTGTTTTGAAGCAGGACACATTTTATATTATGACCTTAATGTAATTTAGGTAATATGGTCGAAAAAATTGCTTTAATAAATAACCAACGCCTTCGTTGCGGTGTAGTAAGAATATTTATTTTTTACTTAATAACTTCAAATTTATATATCCTTGTCTATCGAAACGACCGCTACCAAAAGAGGAAAGGCTGCGCCTAGCTGTGGGACGTATATATACTTTATTACTATTACTTAAAAGTTTATATTATAACATAAATAATTAAAAAAATTAAAACCCCGACTGCAAAGAAAAAAATTTAAAAGTAATGCACTAAAAATACCGAAACAA
Source organism: Parnassius glacialis (assembly GCA_033319125.1). NCBI lineage: Eukaryota > Metazoa > Arthropoda > Insecta > Lepidoptera > Papilionidae > Parnassius > Parnassius glacialis. The sequence continues at coordinate 40,571,748 of JAVANC010000016.1, forward strand.
GGTTGAGAATAGAAAACAAAATTAAAATAAAATATACATTTAATAAACCCTACATAGAGTGTATGTGTATGTAGTATGATAGATTTTATATTTGATTTATTGAAAGTCACTCTTTTGTTTAATTACCGTTCGTTGAAAAAAAACCTCTGTCCTGGGAATAACCAGCAAGAAACCCAGCGGGACGTTTTTTAAATATCAGTTTACAATCATGTAATCACAATTAACCACACTAAACAAATTAGAAATAGCTTGGTAGCGATTACCTCATTCCCAGTTGTTACTATATTATCGTCCATAAATTCCTTATTAATTATAACCTTTTCTATACAAACTTTGTTTTTGAACTTTAAGCAGGTTAAATTTTGTATGTTTTCTGGGCTTTTGTTGCAAAAGCGTATATATCGCCCCAAGAATGAATTACTGACTCATTGGAGTCGAGTAACTTTCTTATTTCATATCATTCCATTTATAAATTAAAGATTTATTCTAGTACTCGGTTTATTACATTCTTTGCGGGTTTATTTTGGAATTGTTTTAGCGATAATTTGATTTGAGACTTGTAAATAGAAAAGAAAAAAACAACAACTTTACATTAGCTTACGCTGTAACTTCTGTTTTTGATCTTTGTTTTTTTATTATTTATAATAAATAGTAAAATGAATACTCGCAACGCCAAGTCGCGCCAGATGGAGAACCAACTCCAGCTTGCGCTCCAAGAACTTAAGGCGTCAAAGGAGTAGTGTTAACTGTTGCTTAAGGAAAGAGATGTTAATGGAAGGGAAATAGTTAGCATAATTGCCAAAAATACACAATTGAAATGTGATATGGCTAAGTTACATACAGAATACACAAGTGTTATAAAAGAAAGAAATCAGCTACAGGGAACGGAAAATGAGTTTGAACAATGCAGCAAGGAATATGAGGAAGCTCTCAGGTTAATTGCTGCATTGAAGTTACAGTTGAATGACGCTAATGAGCAAATAACACAATTAAAAACAAATATAGATAACCTTAAAGCCTCCAGACTCAAAGCCTGTTCTCTGAGCTTGTGCAATGTGATATTTCAATAATGTTACAGTAATCTGCAACAATAGAATTGGCTGGTGACGACTCTTCAACTTCAGGAAATCTAGTAAGGATTAATTGCAGTAAAACCAAATTAAAGAAGTATATAAAAGTTAATAAATACATAAGGAAAGTAAAAAAATTAATAAGAAATAAGATTAATACAAAAATTATGTAAATGTATGTAAAAAAAGCAAGCATTGATATATGAACTTAAGTTGTATTCAATTGAGGTGGATAACATAAAAAAAAATGTTATGAGACTGACACAGAGTGCCTTAAATCAGAAATATTATCACTTATTAACTCCCTTCAAATTGTGTCCAATAAATATAAATCAGCCCAAAATGAAATAAAGGAACACATATTGGCTAAGGATAATCTGACATAGACTTGTAAATATAATGAGGAGCGGTTTGACTCCTTAGTTAAATATCAATGTGAGTGTCAGCGATCAATGCCAGCTTCTTCAGAGTCAGTGTGTGCTGATAATATTATACCACCACCAAAACTCTATGTACAGTGCCATAGCAGAGGATATTTAAATAATAAGTAACTCAAATATTACTAAAAATCAATTTAATTGTGTATAGCGATGACATGGGAAAAAATCTTGGCATAACTTTAAATAACTCTTTAAAGGGACAAAAGTTACAAATTGCTGCATGCCTGGAGCATCTATTAGTGACATCCTAAATAAAATTATTGTTACTAAATTTATCCCAAACAGTACAATAATAATTTTTGTTGGTAGAAAAGGCAGTGTAAACAACAAACATTTATTTAAGATATATTGAACAACTTAATAACTTAAATGTACACAAAATTGTCTTGTTCACACTGCCTTATATACAGGGATTGGCACAGGGAAATAATTTAAAACATAGTTTAAATATACAAATGCATAATTTAATATGTAATAACAATTTAAATTTGACATAATTGTAATGATAATAATCATAAATTTCATGTAATTGACATAAATAATTTAATAAAAAAGTTTTGGACAAAAGATAGGTATTAACCTATCCAAATATAATTTATGACTGGTAGCAAATGTGCTATCTTATTATTTACTTTTTAACTCAGCCAAGTTTTTGGCTACAAATACTGCTTTTATTGAGCATGATAATCATTTGACATTTAATTTGGAATCAGTTCCAATTAATTTCAATTAGTGAATGTGACATTAGAGGCAATCTCTAGCAATAATAAGAGTTTAATTAATTTTGAATACAGCCCACAAGTAAGTAATAAATAAAAATTATTTACACCTGGTGCATCAAAATATACAAGGCATAATGGGCAAAGAATTGGAAGTTGAATTGTTTTTAAATAGTAACAATACACACATCCTTTGTATTACTGAACATTGGATAAAATTTTATAATTTCATGTTTAATTTCAGAAATCACCAAGTGGTCAGTTCCTTCAATAGAGACAAAAGTTTACGTGGTGGCTCCTTAATATTAGCAGAGAAGTCATTACTATAAAAAGAACGTAAGGATATTGTGAGCCTCTCTGTTAAACGAACTGTAGAAATGGCTTGTGTCGATCTCGAGCGCCTCATTGTTGTAAGTGCTTACGAGTACATACCCCCATGTGCTACTTATGACTATTTTGAAAGGATTGTGGAAGAAGTTTTACTCAAACTTGGTAAACAGAACAAGTCTGTTGTAATATGTGGAGACTTTAACATCAATCTCCTTGAAACTTCTTCCATTAGTATTAAGTTTAGCTCATTGATTAAATCGTATAATCTTGTTGATTTATTCTTAGAACCAACACGTATTGCTGGGCCTAGTGCGACCTGTATAGATAACATTTTTAGAGATGTTAAGCCCTTGCACAAATCAATTATTCAAAATTTAAGTTTAGATCACTGTGGACAGTTGGTATCATTGCCTTACATACACAAGAAACAGAAAAATAAGAAAGTTGTGTATATTCCTATAAATGAACGTCGCTTGGAGAGGTTTAGAAGTAATATAATAATTGATAGAATCAGGCGTTACTTTTTGCAGAAATCCATTATAATGGTGTTGTTATAAACTAATTTGCTTAATTCCGCGTAAAGAAAGAAAATGATGTGTCCTGCCCAGCTTTAAGAAGACCTCCTTCGGGATTGAGGGAGGGTGGAAAATTAGTCTAACCTTCCATAGGTAACCGTGGTTAACTATGACATTGGGACGTCGTACACTTCAGTCCCTCCCGTGACCATGGGTGCTGAAAAGTGCCTAAAACGTCGAGAATATAAAATAAGTTAATATACGCGATAAAAATCGTAAAATTGTGTTTTAAATTGTGTAGAATTTTTTTTTATTTAATTCTAATTTAATATAGTAATATAATTGTATTACGGAAGAGCGGGTCCCTCTACTACAGGTATCTATTTACTTAAAAGAGAGTACCCAACAATATTGTAACAACTTACTACTTCTTTTAAAGCAATAAATTATTATTATTATTAAGCTGCTTTCACTATAAATACAAGGATCACGTAACTTAATAGTCTTTTTCATTTATTTATTATTTCTAAATAAATACACAATAGAGAGCAATAGAGAATATATATATATATATATATATGTATATATATATATATATATATATATATATATATATATATATATATATATATATATATGGATATAGTATTATTTGCTGATGATACTTCCTTTATTTTTAAACTTAAACGTCAATCATTTCAATGTGACGAAGTGCATAATGCTGTATCATAATTAGTGCATTGATTTAACGTTAATTATCTGCATTTGAACGAAAATAAACCTAATTGTGTTAAATTTACAACAACTAATGTTAAAAATCTGAACACCAATGTGTTTTTAAATGGAGAAGAATTGAGCCCTGTTGTATCCACTGTTTTTCTTGGCATCACTCTCGACGCAATGCTTCAGTGGGGCCCTCATGTATCCAAATTAGCAAGCAGACTAAGTTCTGCAACCGCTGCTGTAAAAAAGATTAGAGGTCTCACTAGTATCGAGACAGCTAGATTAGTTTATTTCAGTTATTTCCATAGCATAATGTCTTGTGGGATTTTGCTATGGGGATATGTGGCTGATTCAGAAACTATTTTTGTTTCACAGAAGAGGGTCATTAGAGCTATTTATAATCTAAAATCGAGAGAGTCTCTTAGAGATAAATTATAAGAAATAAATATATTAACTTTGGCCTCTCAGTATATTTACGAAAATTTAATGAATGTTCACAAAAACAAAGGTAGTTTTAGTAAAAAAAGTGATACACATTCTGTAAACACTAGGAACAAACACAAGCTAGGGATGCCAGTTTCTCGACCCCACAGAGTCAGTAATTCATTCTTGGGGCAATGTATACGCTATTACAACAAGGTCCCGGAAAGTGTACAGGTTCTTTCTATTACCAAGTTTAAATGTTTTATTAAGCTGAAACTGTATAAAAATGGTAATTATAGTATAAATGAATACATGGTTGATAATAACCCCTGGGAATGAGGTGGTCGCTTCCAAGCAGTTTCTAAAATAAATTTTGTAAATAGTTCGTAATCATTTATATTGTAAAAAATATTCCCGCTGGGTTTCTTGCTGGTTCTTTCCAGGACAGATGGTTTTTTGCGAAGCAATGGTAAAGTAAAAAATGACTTTCAATAAGAATTACACATGTAATGTATATTGATTAAAAAAATATTCTATGCTATTGTATTCGCCGCTGGTCAAGCATATGTGGCCTTAAGTAGGGTAAAATCATTAGAAGGTCTCTTTATTGAAGAGCTAGACTGTTCGAAACTAATCGACAAACGAACCTACAACAATGATGCGTTGAATGAGATGATCAGACTGAGAAACCGGTCTAGCGATAACTAAAAACTAAAAAATAAATTAAAAGTAAAAGAAACTTTTTGAAATTAGCTTTGATTTAAATGCGCTAAAAAGAATAAAATAAACTTTTTTCTTAAGATTTACCTGTGTAGATAAACAGGATCTGATTGATTTTAATTTTTAAAATTTTCAAACTAAGTAAATACGAGTAAGTAGAAATGAGTAGAAACTTAAATCTCGCGACCAGCTTTTATTTATTTATTTAAGCTTTATTTGCACATATAAAAAAATGTACAAAACGGCGGACTTAATGCCTAAAGGCATTCTCTACCAGTCTACCTTTGGTTTGTGCAGAGAATCTAGTGATGGGTGCAAAACTCATAATTAAAAAAAAATTTAAGCTTTAAGGAAAAAATATAAAATTATAATATAATTATAATAAATACAATACACATACATATACATTTACATTACTACTTACATGCATACAATAGTATTTTATATATATACAAAAATACCCACAATAAATACATACACAATAAATAAATATGATATTTTTATATTATACATACTTGAGAATATAACAGTTTCCGAAGTTTTTAAATTTTTATTATTATCCGAAACTACTACTGCTTCGTTAAGTAATATTCCCAGAGTAAACGTTTAAAGATAGGTTTAGTTTTTGCTTCTTTTATATTTCTGGGTAACATGTTCCAGAGTCTTACTGCATTTGAAGTGAAAGAATTGTAAGAGAAGCCCGTGCGACAGAAAGGAACATGAAGAGTTAGATTTTCCGCGGAACGGAGACATCGGTTGTGAGAATCGCCCTGATACTGAAATTTGCATTTCAGATATGCAGGGACAAACGGATCGTGTAAAATAGAGAATAGCATAGGAAGGATTCTAAAAGATCTACGAAGTGGAGGAGGCAGCCATTTGAGCTGAGAACGGAATGAAGAAACGTGATCGAATTTACGTAAGCCAAAGATAAAGCGAATACAATTATTGAGAAGACGATCCAGTTTGTTAAGAAGTTCTTGAGAGGCATCAGCATAGCATACATTTGCATAATCTAGTATTGGTAATACGAGCGTTTGAACCAACATTACCTTTGTTCTCACTGCAAGAAAATTCTTGAGTCGATACAGACAACGCAAGGTGTTGATAACTTTTTTGCTGACTTCCGTGACTTGCGGCCGCCAACTTAGACTGCTGTCCATGATAAGTCCTAGATTTTTCACAGTAGCTAAATAAGGTATGACAGCATTATTAAAAGTTACTGGTGGCAGTGAATTAAAATCAAATGTAGATAAGCGACGGCTACTTCCAACTATAATTGCCTGGCACTTGGTAGGGTTAACAGTAATACCGAATTTGCAAGACCAATCAGAGATACGAGTGAGGTCAGAGTTTAGCTCAGTGATCGCATCTTCGATATCGTTAACGTCAGACTGAGCATATATTTGTAAGTCATCGGCATAGAGATGGTACGTGCAGCGAATGTGAGATGTAATGAGATTTATAAAAATTGAAAACAAAAGAGGTGAGAGAATTCCGCCTTGAGGAACGCCAGCAACCAGCGTGTACCAGTCAGAAATAACTGGACCCACACGAACAACCTGCTGACGTCCCTGAAGATAGGATGCGAACCATTCCCGCGCTGATGAGGAGAAACCAATGTGAGAAAGTATTGTAAGAAGGCTGTCATGATCAACAGCATTAAAAGCGTTTGAGAAATCTGTTAAAACTAACACAGTTAATTTTGACTCCGTATACGTAAATCTTCCGTAACTTTAAGCAGGCCTGTTGTTGTACTATGTCCTGGCCTGAAACCTGATTGATAGCTACTTAAAAAGTTATTTTTAGAAACGTAGTCAGAAATTTGTCTGTGAGCGACAGCTTCAAGTACTTTTGATAAAAAAGGAAGAATAGAGATAGGACGAAAGTGAGAAACAGAACTAGGATTGTTTATTTTTGGAAGTGGGAGAACAAAAGCATTTCGCCATAGTGAAGGAAAACTCCAAGTATTTAATGAAAAATTTATTATGTGGGTAAGTACCGGTAAGACATAATCGAGGATGAGATTGATCATAATTCTGCTCACATCATCAGAGCCTACTGCGGCGGACTTGATGGAAGAAATTGACTTTTTTATATCCTCATCAGTAACGGGAGAAAAATTGAAAGAGCTTTTGTAAAATTTTGGAAGAGAATTAACATGGGCAATAGTAGTAGATTTAATTGACGAATGCAGCTGTGGTGCAGTAGAAAAGTATGTATTAAGTTGATTAACAGAGAAGATTGAAGGATCAAAGTTAGAAGCAGGTTTACCTATCCCGATTGATTTTAAAAATTTCCACGAATCAGCCATAGAAGCATTAAGGATTTTTCGATGAATATAACGGCGTTTAGCGGCCCGCACCATCTGATTACACAGATTCCTAGCGGCTTTGAGTCAAGTCCAGTTAACATTACACCGATTACTCTTATATTTACTTAATTATCGATCACGCTTTGCCATAGCCCTGCGGATATCCTCAGTAATCCACGGCGCAGGAGATCGTTTCAGTCTGACTTTGTGTGAAGGAGCGTGTTTATCAAACAACTTCTGTATATTTGAATTAAAAAGAGCTACTTTTTCGTCAACACTCTCTGCGCTGAAAGTATCACTCCAATCTATACTACAAGCACCTTGCTGAAGTTCTTCAACATTAAGTCTCGCTAGATTACGCAGATGTACCACCACATGATTGACCTTAGGACATTTAATCCTATAAGAAATATACAGTAAATCGTGCCGCGAAAACCCAGGGGCGGAGAGTTGACCGTGGCCGACGACATGGTCTTCAGAAGCGACCATTATTAAATCTATTAAAGAATCAGCAGTATCAAGATTGTGGTGTGTGGGGTCGAGAGGAAGAAGTGACAAACTAAAGGAGTTCATAACTGTATACAAGTCACGTGACCTCGCAGAGTTACAGAGAATATCGGTATTGAAGTCTCCCATTATAATAAAGTGCTGATAATCAGAGCCGATAGAAAAAAGAGCCGATTCAAGGTCACAAAAATAATTAACTCCTGGTGGACAGTAAATTGCACCGAGAACAGTCTTAGTCCCACTGATGGTAATCTCCAAGAACATGTATTCTATTGTACCAGAATAAACAGAAGAAGAAGCACATAATTGTTTATAGGGTATACCATTACGTAAGTATACCGCTACACCACCACCTCTTTTGTCCGTACGATCATTTCTTAAGAGGACAAAACCAGGTATTCCAAAGGAGGTGGACGGTAAGGTAGGTTTTAACCAGCTTTCCGAAACAAGTATCGCGGAAATAGACTGATTATGAAACGTATCAACAAGTTCATTATAATGTTGCGGAATGCACTGAGCGTTAATGTGACAAACGTTAAAGTTATTAGTCAAACCATGAAACTTTTGAATAAGCAGATAACGAAGAGTAGTAGGTTCCGAAAAAGAGTCATTTAGTGAAAAAAAAGAAGAATCTGAATCAGCAGAGAGAAATAGTTTATTGGTATCAGAATCTGTCATAATATATGATTATACTTATGATATATGTATATATATTATTTATATAAAGTATATATATATATATATATATATATATATATATTATATACATATATATATATATATATATATATATATATATATATATAGTCTAAAAATAGAAAAAAAAAACCCTATTAACTGATAATTGCACTGTCAACAAACGCGCCGGTAAACTGTTTACAAAAAGAAAAATTAAAATATTACACGAAAACAACTAGTAATACTTACTACAAGAAAGTATCTAATTTTAATTATTTACAATTGCAGAGACAACAAAAATTATACGTATTGAAAAAAGGAAAAAAAACATATGTTAATCACTACGAGAAGTGGTAATTTAAACGAAAAAAAAAATACTCTAAAGCGTAATTTCACGAAATTTAAGGTTCAGATTAGTCTGCACTATTACTTGTGTCGCAAACCAGCCTAGTAACCGGTTGCGGAGAACAAAAGGATCGAATACTAAAGCGCTCAGTGACGTACACAGTACACACAGCAGTAGTAGTAATTAATAAGCCGTCGAAGTGTAAACAAAGTATTACCACTATCCCGAGACTGTTTACTTATTTTTGAATGCTCGTCGGGTTCTTGGCTGTTTGCTACGGGAAACTACACTACTAGTTCCTGCCTTCACTTGTTCCGGCTCTTCGTTGCACCCAGCTTTATGAAGATCGCGCAGTAGTGCATCCAGGTCATTAGCGCTAAAGATGTGACGTCGAGACCCGTCAGGCAGTCTAACGCTTATGTTGCCCTCGAATGACCAGACTTTTTTAATTCCAAAATGCTTACGGGCTTGAAAAAATAAGTCTTGCCTGTATTTTGTAAGGAATTCCGATAATTTAAACGAGGTATCTTTTAACATTGTTTTTTTAAACCAAACAGTTGAGCGCAGTGACATATCTGTGAAGCGCATTAATATAGGACGAGTATGGTGTAATTTGACCGGGCCAAGTCTGTATTCTGCTCGAAGACAAGATGGTGCTATATCTTTAAAACCTAGATTTTCGTGAAAATTTTTGATCACGACATCGGATAAATCTTCGCCTGGCTTTTCGGGGACACCGCCCATTAAAAGGAATTTCCTGCGATGCCTTGTTTCTATAATGTCAAGCGAGCGACTGACTTCTGCAATTTGCTGGCGAAGAAGGTTAAACATATCCTTGACGTAACTCTGAAAAGCGGTATAGTCCTCGCTGATCCTGTCTACATTGCTACTCTTGGAAGCGCTGGAGTTGAGTTTTGATTCAAAATCTGCCATTTTACGAGTGACGAGCGCTTGCAAAGACTCCTGACTTCTGGAAATATCGGCAATTGTGGACATAGTGACGTATGTAGTAATAAATGTTCGTGTGTAAAAAACTTGGTTCCAGCAGTTTGTGCAGTGCTAAAAAAAACTAGTGCATAAGAAGGTAAACTTTTACGCGTTGATGCTTTATACTGTATTATATAGAAAAATAATAAAAGTATGGTAAATTACTTCTTTTTTTAAATAAATACGTTTTACGAAACGAAACACGTCTGCACTTATTTTCACCCACCCGCGAAAAAAAAACATATAAATTGTGTAATGACGTTATAAGTTGATAGTAATAGTTTAAAAAAAAAGTTTATTTCATTCTTTTTAGCATATTTAAATAAAAGCTCGTTTTAAAAACAGTGTTTTTTACTTTTATTTTTTTTATAGATTAAAAATCAGAATAAGGCATAATGTTAAAGAGACTTGAGCAGAGTTTACTTCAACAGAGTCTACTTCACCTGACCGCTAAGTGGTCAGCCACCGCTGAGTCTACTTCACATGAGGATGCCTCGTGTAGAGGCCAAATATATAGAGGTGTTATTATCGACAGTGGTGTCTTTATGTAGGTGTGTAGTGGTGCTGGGATTAGTGGTGCTGGGTTTAGTGCACGCAATCGAGGGAGGGTGGGAGGTGCTCTTCGTACTAGGTAAGACACATTATTTTGTTTTATTACGCGTATCTTAGCAAATTGATTTTTGACATCTGGATAGGAATTTGATCTCTTTTTAATAATAAAATGCAGTAATTTGCTCAATCGACCTTTACTTGATCTCTAATTTTTACAACGACGACAGGTACAACATTTTTTAAACATACCTACACAGCTTACGGACTAATATTGGCATGAGAACTGCTAATATAATTTGACAGGCGCTTCAACATGCCCCCCGGCGTTGAAAGTCTACCTTTCAACCAGATTCTTCAGGTTCAGGAAGCGGACAAATTTTGCTAAATGATCGGCGAACTATACCAGTCGATGTTTTGATATCCGCCACCCTTGATACGCCGTCCGAGCCTGGATGGACTGCGACGATGCGACCCATCTTCCACTTTAATGGCGGTGAATTCTCCTCTTTTAGGAGTACCAGTGAATTTAACTTCAAAGAGCCTTTACAGGAACGCCATTTCATCCGCAGTTGAAGCTCTGATATATATTCCTTGCTCCATCTAGCCCAAAAATGTTGACGTAATTGTTCTATTCGTTGAAATCGGGTTAAAGAGCTTACGGAATGATCTTTATAGTCTGGTGTCGGCAAGGAAGTCAAGGGGCGTCCAATCAAAAAATGACCGGGCGTTAGTGGTAGCAAGTCTTCAGGATTCGTTGACAAAGGTGTGAGTGGTCTGGAGTTAAGTATAGCCTCAATTTGTATTAATGTGGTATTTAGTTCCTCGTAAGTCAAATTACAATTGCCCAGCACTCTAACTAAATGATATTTAATGCATTTGACACCAGCCTCCGCAAGCCCAGCAAAATGGGGAGAATAAGGCGGTATAAAATGGAAATTAATTCCTTCATTTGCCATTACCTCAGATAAAGAATTACAATACGTCCTAATAAATTTTGAAATGTCATTGTATGCGCCTACAAAGGAGGTACCATTATCCGAATAAATATTAAGAGGTTTCCCTCTTCTTGACATAAATCTGCGCCAAGCTAATATGAAGGTATTGCTAGTTAAATCACCCACTAATTCAAGATGAATTGACTTAGTCGCGAAGCAAATAAAAATAGCTATATACACCTTTACAATTTTACAACCACGGCCATGGCGAGAAACAGATTGAATTGGTCCCGCATAGTCTAGTCCAATATTTTGAAATGGAAAACCAGAAAGGATGCGTTGGTGTGGTAGGTTGCCCATTATTGGAGAGATGGTTTTTCCTTTCATTCTATTACATCTTACACAATGTCGATAACAAGATCTGGCCAAATTACGACCTCTAATCGGCCAGTACATCTCTCTTATAGTGGCCAACATTAGCTGTGGTCCCGCGTGCATTAACCTTATGTGCTCATAATTGAAGAGCAATTTGGTAAAATAATGAGTGGACTGTATAAGTATGGGATGTTTTTTCTCATAACAGTAATCGGAATTTTCAAGACGCCCTCCAACACGCATTATTTTATTATCATCGAGAAATACATTAAATTTATGCAACGGACTTTTAGTGGGTAAGCTTTTATTTTTAATTAACATGGTGTATTCCTCAAATGATTCACTCTGAGATATTCTTATAATAACATTGAGTGCGGTTTGCAACTCTTGATTGCTTAGAGGACCGTGAACGGATTGCTTTCTACAATTATTAATAAAACGCAGCACATAAGCAACGGCCCGATTTAATCTAGTATATTTAGAAAAGCGTTTAAATTCAATTAATTTATTCCCGCCTAAATCTTCATTGTTGTTAGAATGAAGTATTCCGTGGAGGATAACATTTGACGATTTAATCTCAGGCAACTCGTGATTAATACTTAAGAAATTTGCAGGCCAGTGAGAGACCTCTTTCTTTAAAAATTCAGGTCCTGACCACCACTTACTCATGGATGAAATATCCTTACAACTCACACCGCGAGAAATATGATCGGCCGGATTACACTCTGTTGGGACATGCCTCCACTCGCAATTTCCAGTCTTCTCTAATATTTCAGCAACCCTATTTCTAACAAAGGGTTGTAGCTTGCTAGGCAACACCTTTAACCATCCTAACACGATGGACGAATCTGTCCAAAAGAAAGTGCGCTTAGCCTGTTGTCTCAGCGATGCTACAACCCTTTGGTAAAGGCGAGCTCCAACAAGTGCACCACAAAGTTCCAGTCTTGGGATTGTTATAGGTTTAAGCGGCGCGACACGACTTTTCGCCATCAATAATTGAATTAAACCCTCACCCTGATCATTAACACTACGCACATATAAACAGGCGCCATATGCTCGCTCAGAAGCGTCCGAGAAAATATGAAATTCAAACAAACTAGGCGAGTCACAAATAACACGACGTGGAATACGTAGAGTATTTAATTTAGGTAAATCGACTATTATCTCAGCCCACATCTTGCTGATTTCTGGCGTCAACTGCTCATCCCATGACAGCTTGAGCAGCCACAACTGTTGAAGAAGCATTTTCATCTTAATTACACAGGGAGATAGAAGTCCTAGTGGATCAAAAATCTGAGAAATCACAGATAACATATCACGCTTTGTTCTACCTGAGAATAGCCCTCCTATAGGGAAACAAAGTTGGTCAGTATGTGATTGCCACCCAAGGCCTAAAGTTTTAGTCGGTTCAAAGCCACCAATATTTAAATCAAGCGGAGAAATATCATTTTCACTAACCAGTTGAGATTCATTCGACTTCCACTTTCGCAAAACCATATGAGCTGATGCAAGTGTGGAAGTCACTTTACGGCGCAAATCTGTAACCTCGTTAATATCATCCCCTCCCGTTAGCAAGTCATCAACGTAAAAATCGTGAATGATCACTTGAGCAACCTTGTCATCGGTACACTCTAAGCCTAATTGTTGGAGGCACCTAGTTGCCAAAAAGGGAGCACTAGAGGTGCCGTAAGTCACGGTGTTAAGTTGATAAGCTTGAAGCTGTTCTGAAGGGTTATCACGCCAGACAATTTGTTGCAAATGGCGGTCATCGGGATGTATGACTATTTGCCGGTACATTTTCTCAACATCAGCTGTGAGAACGTATTTGTGTAGCCGAAAGCGTAAAAGAATGGACAAAAGGTCGTCCTGTACCACGGGACCTACCATCTGTATATTATTCAAGGAAACACCCGAAGAAGTCGGACTGCTAGCATTGAAAACGACTCTTAATTTAGTAGTAGTACTACTTTCCCGCAGCACACCGTGATGTGGTATAAAATGCATCTTACGTGGTAAATTATCATTCTCACATTTCTCCATATGACCCAGACTTTCATACTCTGACATTTTATTATTTATTTATTTATTTATTTATTTATTCTCTCTTACATCTATCTTTACAGTTTCCTAATGCGATAGAGTAACTTATCCTAAGATTTAACAAAAATTATTACCTAAAATCAACAATAAGAATATAATAGAAGTAAATATATAATAAAAGTAAAAGCATTTCCTACCTAAATAAAATACTAACAAAAATTATTACCTACTAACAACAGATTATAAAAATTTAACTATAACTTATTACATATAATGTGACCTTCGTGAATTCACTCAGAGTACAACAAAATATGTCAATTTTATCTTGGACTCTGTTTAGTGTTCTGAGTGCGCGCGTGAGCGGCGCGTGCTGCAGCAAGTTAGTCCTCGCGCGCGGTACCGCCAGCAGCTGCGGCCGGCGTCTGCGATATACGTACCGGTCAGGGACTCGGAGTGCTAACTGATCCAGCACGTCTGTGTTATGTACTCTGCCTATCAGAACTGTGTACAAATAGCGTGCAAGAGTAAATTCCCTTCTAACCCTGATTTCATTGTAACCTACCATACCTAAAATGAACAATGTTGGATACATTAATGGATAGAGTGGATACACTCCATACAGTCGCATGTACAGGTATCTTAAAAATTTATTTTGTACTCGCTCCAGCATAAGAGTGTACTTGTTTTCGTGCGGCGACCAAATCATCGCATTGTATTCCAGTTGGCTCCTAACCAGTGTATTATATAATGCAGTAATTGCGTAAATATTTGTGAAATTATTAACTGTGCGTAGTATGAAACCCAAACTTTTGTAAGCTTTTTTACAACATTTAATGATGTGTTCACGAAAAGTTAATCCTGTATTCATACCCACTCCTAAATCACGAACTTCCTTGACCCTAGTCATGGGTACACAGTCTTCTATCATATAATTATGTACAATAGGGTTGTGGCTACGAGAGAATGTAATTGTGACACATTTTGAGGTGTTAAACTGCAAGTTGTTTTCCTTGCTCCACCTAGTCACCCTATCTATATCACTTTGTAGCCTCGTGCAATCCTCCTTACATACTATAGGTAGGTATAATTTAAAATCATCTGCAAATAATAGGCATTTTGCTTCTTGGACCATTTTGGGGATTTGTATAAATTCTTTATACATTTCATAGACCTGAGATTGACCTGCTAACCTGCGCTCTAGCGATAGTAAACACTTCTTAGCTCGTGGCCAAGAATCACCTAATACGTCAGGATTATGTTTTAAGGGTATCCTCACGCAAAATCGACCATTTGCCAGTCGTGTGGTGTTTTTTAAAAAGTGTTCTTCGCATAATTTTTCTTCGTTTGAATAAAGAGACGCAGGGCTTACCTCTTCGAGGTGCCAGAAGCGTACTAATTGTTTTTGTATATCTTCATCTAAATCTTTACTAGCCTCATCTTGAAATATTCTTGTAAAATTACATTTAATAGAGTTAACCCCTTTCTTTACATATCTATAATCAATCGGACCTGATACTAACCATCCTAAGCTAGTTTCACAAAGAATCGGCTGACCGTCCCCTAATTTTAATCTCTGCGTTCCTATTAAGTCCCAAAAGACATCAGCACCTATAAGCATGTCAACGGGAGCAGGTGAATGAAAATTAGGATCTGCCAGAGAAATATTAGATGGAATTTTTAAGTTTGACAAATTAACATATCTAGTAGGTACATTTTGGGTTATTGATGGTAGGACAAAACAATGAAGATTACTAGAGAAGTTATCATTCAATGATTTTATCGATACCTTACAAATCTTCTTGATGTGTGCCGAAGCATTATTAATACCGACTACCGACTGATTTACATTTTGAGCGGGCAAACCTAGCCTTTGATATAACTCTTCAGTTATTAAACAAGCGTTACTGCCACTATCAAGAATAGCACGAGCAATATATGGACAACCATTCTTACCTATAACTTTAATTAATGCCGTCGACAACAATACGTCGCCTTGTTCACTACACGATGCAGTGCCTACCTTTGCGGATAATGACAGATGTGCGTTAGAATTGGATGACAACTGTGAGCCTGTCGAACTGTTTGTTTGTTCGAAATGACCTTGCATAACGAGCTTATTATTACCACTACTCGTGTTAGATGTATTAATATCTGTAATTGGTTTTGACTGGTAATCTGCGACGTGCACGAGAGTGTTATGCTTTCGGTGGCATATTTTGCATCCTGGCTTTTTGCAGTGATTTGCATAATGTCCTGAATTAAGACAATTGAAACATACTTTATACTCTGGCAGTAGCTGTAGACGCACATCGTTACTTAATCCAAGAAACTGAGGACAACTGCTTAACTTATGGTCACCCTTACATTTAGGACACAGTTTGGCGGAAAAGGCCGAACCGTTTTTATTACCGGTATCCCGAACTGAAACCATTGCCTTAACTTTTGGAGCATATTTTATAGAAGAATTTAAACGGTTAGTAGCACCAGAATTAGACATTTCTAGTGTTTCGATTAAATCGGCTCGATTTTTTAAAAACATCAAAAATATATCGAACGTAATAGGTGTATCTTTCTCCAAACGACCTTTAGACTCTTCCCATTCACGATATGTCTTAGCATCTAATTTTTGAGTAATAATATGAATGAGAAGTGTGTCCCATTGTTTAGTTGGCTCACCGAGAGATTCTAGTGCACGTAAATTTTTATTTATTTGGTCAATGAGACGTTTTAAGTTGACAGACAATTCTTTATTAATTGGTGCTATATTAAATAAGGCTGTCACGTGATTTTGAATTAGTAGTCTTTTATTATCATATCTATC
Source organism: Parnassius glacialis (assembly GCA_033319125.1). NCBI lineage: Eukaryota > Metazoa > Arthropoda > Insecta > Lepidoptera > Papilionidae > Parnassius > Parnassius glacialis. The sequence continues at coordinate 40,588,243 of JAVANC010000016.1, forward strand.
ACATAATATAGTCCATGCGACGGTGTAATTAGCTGCCGAGAATTCGATTGACTGTATTACCACAGCAGCGGGCCCTTCCAACGACGCTCTCAGATAGTGAAACTTATTTATGTCATCTATCTCGTCATTTGAATGTATGAGGCTCATGAACGTGTCATGATACTCTAACCAATTATCATAAGAACCATTAAATTTAGGTAGTTGAATAGTGGGCAGTTTAACAAATTTATGATTGCCGGAATGAGAGCCACCGTCACTGCTTACGTCATCTGACTTAATGCAATCTTAGCAGATTTGCAATCTGAGAAGATCCTTTTTGCAAGAGAAAGCGATTTAAAATACAGGGATTCAAACTCAGTTCGTTCTGATATCTGGGCGTCTATATTATCAGTATTACACTCGATGGATAATTGTACCTCATCATATCGTTCATACATTGACTCAATCCTACTAATACGTAATTGCAACTCATTTACCTCAGTAGCAGCCAATGAAGATACCTTCAGTGAATTTAAATAATTTGAAAAAGCAGTTATTTGTCCCTTGTAGCTAGCTCGTTTCCTAATTTGCTCCTTATCTTCTGGCATGTTGGCTGGTATTGGGAGACTAGTGCAAATGCCTGAAATTTATACAAACAAGAAGTTTATATTTTATAAAATATAATTCATAAGTAGTTTTATACAACTTTGCTTACAGTTATAAAGAAATGAAAACTAATTCCCTTACTTATTTTTCAAACTCTTAAATAATTAAACAAAATGGTACATGTACTACCTTGATATTTAACTTTATAATTAACAACAATTAAGGGTAACAAATACAATTCAGACAATCAAACAGCTTCACAGGTATGCCTTAGTATGTAATAAATAATATTATGCAATTTTTTCAATTATACACTCTCTTGACTTATTTTTTAAAAAACAGTTTAAACCAATAAAGAAAAAAAAAATTATAATATCGTCAATATAATTTAACCAAGCTTTATAATTTAATTTAATTATGATTTGACGGTTATTAGAAACTATATAAAACAATATTAAATGAATTTTAGCCGATTAAATACTTTAAGTTATACGTAATTATTTTATAGGTAATTTGGTACTAACCTGATAAATTAGCAGTCGATTTACACAAAATACTACCTGATAATGAGTGCTGGGTTAAATAAATTAAATAATAGTCCAATATCTAAGGGGCTAAGACTCCAGATTTCTTGGTTAAATATCTTCACTCCCTCGGTGGTATTTCCACAACGAATATTTAAGACTTCCCAAGCGTATTCCACTAAATAATATCTTGTCCAATTACGTTTTTTCAAATCCGGCTTCGATTTAGGACCATGGATAGGAATTTGATCTCTTTTTAATAATAAAATGCAGTAATTTGCTCAATCGACCTTTACTTGATCTCTAATTTTTACAACGACGACAGGTGCAACATTTTTTAAACATACCTACACAGCTTACGGACTAATATTGGCATGAGAACTGCTAATATAATTTGACAGGCGCTTCAACAACATCTTTAATACAATGGATTTCCGCGAAGTAACGTCTGATTCTATTAATGATCTTAAGATACAGTACGTAGATATTTTTGTAAAACAGTATCAATTCGCAAAATTCTACGATAAACTTTATAGGTTGGTCTATTACTATAAAGATTACCTATCATAAATTAGTCATACTAACTGTTTTTTTCTTTATACATTGATTTAATGATAGAAATCTTAATCAAACTTACCTCTGTGTCATAACGATTATTTTATTTAGTAAATATTTTAGCCTTTAAATAATTGAAATTGGACATTTCGTTTAGGCAACATTACTATCCGTATTTTATGAAACTCATACCTAGATGGTGCTATGTTGAAACCAACTAAGCTATAATAACATTTTCGTTAGTCCAGGTTTCGAAAAGATTTTTTGTCTGCTTCGAAATTCATTTATTCATGGGATCTGAGACTTCTCATCATGGGAGTATCCTCCCTCATTATATTTTACGGCACACACATTTACGGCAATTTAGTCTACTAATACTCAAAATTATTTACGAGCGAGTTATTCATGGAGTAACAAAATCAAGCAACTTTTACTGGAAATGAGGCATTCCATCTTAGTCCTCACGGGTGACAACGCATCTACATTTTGACTTGTAATTGAGGATAGATGTAGATGTCTATGGGCCGCAGCAACCACTTACCATCAGGTGGACTGTGTGCTCGTTTCTTACCCTTATCCTATAAAAAAAAAAAGCAAAAATTTGTAATTGTTTCTTCATAAACGTAATTTTTAGCTTTAGCTTTACTTTGTAAAATTAATATTATTTAAGAGAATTATATAGTATTATATTAATAATTACAAGCATAAAAATAGTCTGGACTTCTTTATACTGAACAATTAAAAACGATGTATCAATATAATTTAATTGCAAAACCCCTGAAGGAAGATATACAAAACACGCTCTCCATCGAGGTGACATAAAAGCGTTGTAAGCTGCTCAAAAAAATTAAGCATAACATTGCTAGCATTGAATAGCACACGTGTTTCCAATAAAATCAAATAAATAGGAACTTAATGCGTCTAATGTAATCAAATAATGTGTTTTCCATTTCGTTAACTTTTTTTTTTACAATAAATTATCCCATCGACAAGTGATGTTTTATTATTGCGGCTAAGAATGTAATCGATACGCTAAATAAATTGTTTGTTTAGTTTGTGGTTTATCGTCATTATTGTGGGCGAATCTATACAAAGATAAAGCAATTGATTAGCTATAATTTACAATATATTATATGAAAACATACTAGATTTTGAACTTTATATACATATTTCAAAAACTATTATTTTTGTGAGTCTGAAAAGGGCTCATACGCACAGTAGTAAAATTAGCATATTATGAGTTCTTATCGATTTCCAACACACCGGCTGAAAGTGATTTGATAAAGGCCCCGCAGCTAACGTGTTAATAGAACTAAAATACCAAAATCAGAATCATCTTAAATTTGATATGGAATATCTTATCTCATATCTTATTAAAAAAGTTTCGTTATCAGCTAATTCAAGTGCCTAAAATATTTTGTTGCAACTCCAGTAAAAGATTACTAATTGATAAATACGAACTTTAATATTATTTAACTAGCTGTTCCCCGCGGCTGCGCCTGCTGTTATTTGGGGTTTTAACTTTTTTTGCGCGGAACCCTAATTCATTTTTCGAAAATAAAAGTAGCCTAAGCTACTCCTTGTAACATCAACTATCTGCCAGTTAAAAACCTGTCAAAATCGGTCCAGCCGTTTCGGAGATTATCCGAAACAAACAGGCAGACAGACGGACCGACAGACGGACAGACAGACGGACAGACAGACAAAACTTTAAAAATTGTATTTTTGTTATTAGTACCGTATATACTTTCATATGCATTTAGTAAAAAGCTGTAATTTTGACATTACAAACAAACACTTTAATTTTATTTATTTGTATAGATTGTATAGATAAAACCCTACGAGGATTGTGTATATCAAGTGGGCCAATAAACGCTTAAATATTTGAAGACGTTACTACTACATAACTATATATATATAGGTATATTCAAAGAAATCATTGCGGATAACCGTTTCTTAGTGCGATATGATATCTTGGCAAATGTCTTCGCTGGATATCTCATATGACGATGCGACACTGGCGTCGTGAGGTTATGCGTTTGATTTTATACATGTCATTATGACGTGATTAAATCATATTGCTGTCGCATTGAGTAATGACGAAGTCTTCATTGCTTATGTTGCAACAGACCATTCAATTAAGAGCCCAAACCAAAAGGTTCGTAAAATTTTAAGGCAAAGTAATCTTTTAGGAGTATTGTCTAATCTGGTTTGCTTTTCAGCAAGAATTTTACATTTTAAATACCTATATCAAATGTGCTTGTAAATAAAACTGAAAAGACTGGATCTATCGTTTAAATACCTTTCTATTATAATTTAGTACAAGTTAAGAAAGAAAATTAATCGAAATACAATTGATCATATACGGCTAAGATTCGCACATAGAGTCGTATCCAAAATGAGTTATATTTGATACCATAAAATGAGTTATTTCATCTGTTGTTATTTTGATTTGTATTTTTCAATACCCACCTTCGGTGTTGTCGTCGCAAATATGAGCTTGTACAAGAGTTTGAGTGTGTGAGTGAAAGAGTCGTGGCAGCGTAAGAAACTACAACATTCTATATCGTGCCTTAGATGTTACACATATCCCTTAGATGTTACATAGCGATATAACAATGTCGTTTTCGCCAGACGTAAAATATCTAGATTAGCAAAAAAGAAGCAAAGGGAAGCGATTGCACATCAGCTGGCCAAGCGTGGCGATTATGACAAATCCTTTCTACCGAAGGGAAAGCCCACGTCCAGCAATGGACCGATTTCTAAAGTCTAAAACCTAAAGTCCGAGTTGATCAAACGACTGTCCGCCTCACAGGAGCGTAAGATTAAACAACTCCTTATGCACGAAGAATTGACGATCTTGCAACCATTCTCGTTCACGTTTCAGGCCCAAGGAACATTTATTTTATTGGTACCATTACCGTTTCGGAAACAGTGCGCTCAAATGTATCCAGTCTTGGACTTTCAAGAAAACGGAAAACTCCCAAGGTAGCCACTAGTGGCGGTAAACGACTGCCTCTCCATTTCAAGCCTGTTCATAACAGATCGTAAAACGAAGGTACAATATCTTATAGATACGGGTTCAGACCTCTGCGTCTTTCCACGATCTGCTGTTCCGGAGCCTCGATTCAAAACCAGCTATGAGTTGTTTGCTGCAAATGAAACTATTATTCACACATATGTATACTTGACTTTAACTCTGGACCTTGGACGAAGACGTGCATTCTCATGGCGTTTCGTTGTAGCCGATGTCTCTAAGCCTATCATCGGCGTCGATTTTCCAGGTTACTATAACCTATTTGTAAATTGCCGCAATCAGCGATTGGTGAACGGTACTACTACACTGACAACCTCAGCAGTAAGTCAATGTTCTTCAGAAGCCTTTTCATCTGTACACACAGTTATTGACGATTCGGTCTATCATCGTCTATTGAGGGACTATATCCTGTTGTCACCCAAACTGCTGGTAAGCCATATTGTCAAACATTCTACGGTACATTACATTCGTCATCTACCGACGGCCCACCAGTATCCAGTCGCCCCCATAGACTCGACTAGACGATCCAGAGCGACTTAAAATAGATAAGCAGGAGTTCAAAAAAATATTGCAGAATGGAACAGCGAGGAGATCTGAAAGCCCTTGGTCTTCACCACTCCATCTGGTACGCAACAAAACGGAGGAAAAAGGGGCGCCCTGTGGGGATTATAGGTCTTTGAACGCACTTACGATACCGGATAGATACTCTATCAGGAACTTATAAGATTTTACGGGCCAGCTGGTAGGCAGCATGATCTACTCTACCCTGGACTTATTAAAAGCCTATAACCAGATACTCATATTTGAAGGCAACATACCCAAGACCGCAATCCCGACACTATTCGGCCTCTACGAATTTTCGTTCATGAATTTCGGACTTCGTAAAACCGCACAGACCTTCCCGCGTTTAATGGAGGATGATTTTAGAGGTCTAGACTTTTTGTATGTATACCTGGATGACATTTTGGTATTCAGCAGCAGTAACAGCCAGCATGAACAGCATCCCAGGTCATTATTTCAAAAATTAGCAAAATACGGTGTACTGATAAACACTAACAAGTGTATTTTTGGACAACCTGAGGTGACATTTCTGGTCTTCAGGGTTTCCGCAGCAGGTATACAGACACTTGATATAAATGTCGAAGCTGTTCGTGATTTTCCACCTCCGAAGACAATAAAGAAGTTAATAGATTAATAAATAGTTAATAGGTTAATAGTTAGAATAAGAAGTAATAAATTTTTATCGTCGCTTCATTCTAAACGCAGCTTCTACTCAAGGAGCACTTTATCAGCTACTCGTCGGCCCCAAGATTAAAGGATCGCATCTAATCGAGAAAAAACCAGCGGTACTGGAAGTTTTTAATCAATGTAATAAAGACCTTTCAGATGTCACATTGCTAGCACATCCCGATTCACATGCAGAGTTATCGATTCAGACGAACGCTTTGGAACGCGGCTGTACTGCAACAATACAAGGACAGTGAGTGGAAATCTTTAGCATTTTTTTTCAAAAAAACTCAGCCTAGCTTAGAGCAAGTATAGCCCATACGGTCGCGAACTTTTGCAATTTGTGAGGCATTTCCGTTTTAGTAAGTAGTCCGTGGAGGTAAGAACTTACGCAATCGTCACGGACTATAAGCCACTTACATTTGCTTTTTCCTCAAGCCGCGAAAACTGTTCGCCACGTCAGTTCCGATATCTGGACTTTATCAGCCAGTTCAGCACTGACACCAGATTTGTAGCTGGAGAAGATAACGTAGTCGCAGATACGCTTTCTAGTGTTAATGCCCTCATTTCTGTACCCTTAGATTATCAGTCTCTGGCCAGCGCACAAGAAACCGACAGCGAATTGGAAAACCTGGGTTTACAATGAAACTTGAGAGAGTGAAAGCAGACGAGCAAAACTTTTCGACATTGCTACCCACAGTCCGTGAACCTTCATAACACCTTCGTTCCGCAGACAGGTATTTGACTCACTTCACAATGTAAGTCACCCTGAAGCGAAGGCAACAACAAAAATGATAACTCAGTGCTACATCTGGCCAGGTTTAAGGAGAGATTGTTGACAGTGTGTAAAAGAATGTCAACAATGTCAACGTAGCAAGGTGACGAGACATACCTCAGCACCTGTCAAGCAATTTGAACCTCCTTCGGCACGCTTTCGACATACTCATTTAGACTTGATAGTTCCCTTACCTCATGTTCTGGTCACAGGTACTACATCACGATCGTCGACCGCTTCACCAGTTGGCCTCAGGTGTACCCTCTCCAGGATATGACAGCTGAGACCTGTGCTACAGCATTAACATCTGGGTGGATCTCCGAATTCGGCTGCCCAGAGCACATGACTACGGACCTTGGAAGGCAGTTCATGTCACAAACCTTGAAAGACCTAGCTGCGATGATCAGCGCCACTCACCATACCACAATATCCTATCACCCAACAGCTAATGGGGTCGTAGAAACCTTCTTAAGGAAATTTTACCGGCAACTCAAGCCTGCTATCACCTGTCACGCATCTCTCAACTGGGTAGAAGTCCTACCCTGGGATCTTCTTGGCATCCGCAGCGCATGGAAAGAGGACATCCAGATATCCGCTGCAGAACTCATCTACGGTGCCTCTCCGTTTCCCTGGACAGTTATTCACACCAGTCACTGTTGGCGGAATAGTTATGACCAACCTGATTAGCAGACTTCGCGCTCATGTCAGAAAATTGACATCTCATCACCTACGTCTTGGCACGGAAGTTCCAGGCGATCATTTAACGTACCGAGAGACCTGTCATCTTCCTCGCATGTTTTCGTCCGTCTTGGTCCAGCACGCAGATCACCTCAGCCACCATACATAGGCCCCTATAAAGTCCTGCACCGTGAGCGTGTCACAAAGATGTTTGACATTGATGTTCGAGGAAAAACTCAACGGATTTCCATAGACCAACAAAACCAGCGTACATTACAGCAGAAATCCCCGAAGCCACACTACATTCAAAACGAACAAATAATTTCAGTGAAGATATTCCAGTCAAGGAGACGCGCACTGTTAGATTCCCAGACTACTATCGCCCATATTTACGGTTTCATCAGGGGAGTAGTGTAGCGTGTAGGCAAGTAAACTCGCACGTCTATCGATCATCACCACATCACCACACACACCACATTGTACGATCTGTGACGTCACAGTGACGTGATCTATGACGATTGCTCACCACTGCGATGCACCGCTATGAACTGCCCACCTGTGCGTTTGACCCCGCCTTTGCAAGATGGACGCATACGCATCATTTGTTCGTACGACGTGCGACGAGGAGAAGTGACTACGCAGCCTCAGGCTTCTGTTACTCTTGCTACCTGCATGAAATAATTACCTACAATCGCGAGCTACCTCGGGGGTAGATCGCAGTCGGGGCTAACGCGCTCTATACGACTGAATGTTAGTTGAAGTTTTTTTAACGCTATTTACATAAATAATTTTTTGTAAATACTTGTTGAAATACGCTTCGAAATAGTTTTTGTTTAGTGATTAGTATATTTAACTGTAGGATAAAATAGTTGAAAAAGGTTTAATGTATTTTAAGAATAATATGTATTATGTGTATCTATTTGATAAATTATAATGGCGAAATGTCGTTCCTGCTATAATTGTTGCGGGGATGGATGCTTAATGAGCAACTAAAAGGATTCAGATATATCATTTTTTGAGTTACCGAATGATAATGAAAGGTAAATTTATTTCATTTTTTGGTTAGATAGGTACTTATAGCGAAAAAATAATTAAGTAATAATTTAATCACAGAAGTAATACCTAAGTACTTTATTATAAACCTTAGTTGAAATTTACTTCCCTACCCAAGTACCTACTTACGTAAATATACTCGTCTTTGTAATTAAAATATTTTAATTTATAATAGCACAAAATACTGAAATTAAAACTTTGTTTACAAGATTTTCAACTAAGTAGATTACGATCATATTTCTGTTAGGCATCGTTTTTCGGGTTTATTTGTTGTTTACGCTATCTACCTATACGAACCAAGCATCGCGATTACCGACGAATGGCCTTGCAATTTGTATGCGTTGGGCACCACAGAACTCACATAAAAGATAATATGGTCGATTATAGTCAGCATAGCTACTTTACCTAAGTAACTTACCATTTCGCAATGTATTTTTTTTACTCTTTATTAACAGCCCTTAGCAACCACTGAAAGTCCGTTGTGACGTAGTAAAGAGAAAAGATGCAAAGTAATACGGACACACGCGCGCAGCGATAAAGTTTTATTTAGCTTGCGTGCGCGATTTATTTATTTATTATTTATTGCACCAAATATTTGTACAATAGGCGAGCTTATTGCTATATGGCATTCTCTACCAGCTAAACTTGGGTAGAACAGAGAGTGAGTTTGGGCAGTTAAGTTGTCAAGATATAATTCAGTTTAAATATATACATTATACATGCAACACATAAATATAATATACACATACGGAATTGAAATATTTATTTTAGATAAAGTGGTGAAGAAGGATCATTAAGAACTGAAAACAGAGTGGATAGGATTCGGAAATCTCTGCGCTGGCGTATAGTCAACCACTTTAACTGAGAGCGAAATTCTGAAACGTGATCATATTTGCGCAGGCCAAAGATGAATCGGATACAGTTGTTAAGTAACCTGTCCAAGCTGTTTAGCAGTTCCTGAGAAATATTAGTTAGAAAAACATCGGCATAGTCTAATAATGGAAGGATTAAAGATTGGGCGAGAAGACGTTTAGTTGAAGGAGGCAGAAAGAACTTAAGACGATAGAAGGAACGAAGTATGCCTGTGACTTTACGATAAACCTCGGATACCTGTGTTATCCAACTAAGAGACGGGTCGATAATTAAAGCCAGATCCTTGAAACTATTTCTGACGGGTATAACGCAGTTTTCATAGTAAATGGATGGTAGTTCAGATATGTTAAGTTGTGACACCAATCTACGACTACCAAGGACGATAGCCTGGCATTTATTGGGATTTACCGTTATACCAAAGCGCTGTGACCATTGTGATATTTTTATCTTAGACCGTTGTAAATTAAGATTAATAGCTGTGATAGCAGAATCAATTTCAGCCAAGGACGCTTGTGAGTATAACTGGAGATCGTCAGCATAGAAGTGGTAAGAACATTGAAGGTGGGTAGTTAGAAGATTGATAAACACTGAAAACAAGAGAGGAGAAAGAATGCCGCTTTGTGGTACATCTAGAGACAAAACGCACCAGTCGGAAAAATCCTGACCAGATCGAACAGCCTGTTGGCAACCGCGAAGATAAGAGGAAAACCAGTTCAGTGCTGATGAGGGGAAATTTTGTCGTGAAAGTAATTCAAGGAGTACGTCGTTATCGAAAAGAAAATCTGATTAATAATAACTATGTAGGCTATTAAAACGTCGGCAAGCAGTCAACATCAAAATAGTGCAACTTCTGTATTTTGATGAATGCATGCCTCTAGAGATATCCTTATACATTTGTCCAGCTTTTATACGTGTTGGAGCCATGCTGCACTATATTATTGTATAAGTGGTAGAGCCATGCCGCAGCTATATTATGGTTATAGCACGAATTGGTCGGCTCGACCAGGGAAGGAACACGCTCTCACAGAATAGCAGCGTAAATAGCAGCTTAACACTGCTGTGTTTCGTATGGTGAGTGTAGAGAACCGGAGACCCGTTTTACAGGAAAAGAGGCATTCCATCTTAGTCCTCACGGGTGACAACACATCTGCGTTTTGATTCGCAAACGATGATAAATGTAGATGCTATGGGCCACAGAAACTACTTACCATCAGGTGGACTGTGTGCTCGTTTGTCATCCTATCCTATAAAAGAACTATAGAGAACGGTAAGCTAAAGAGAGGAAATTCGGGATAGGGCAACGGAACCTAGAGGGCCAACTGCTAGCCAATTTTATGGAGAAAGAGGGACTCTTTATGATGAACTCTTTTTCTAGAAGTGGCCCCACAGGAAGTGGACCTGGTCGAACCTTGACGGTTCAACGAAAAATGAGATTAACTTCATTATGACGACCTAACGAATAAGATATCTCAGGGATTGCGAGGGTAAAAATTCAAACTCAACTCACCGAATGGTTATAAGCACATGTTACCTAAACGTTAAGTTGAAAAGGTAATGTCTAATGAAGTCAATGATTCGTCTCCTCCGTGCTCTAATCCAAAGCACCGAAAACATACGGCTCGAGTTACAAAACCGTTTTCAAAGCATAGAAGACTGCAATGTGGACGATATGAATGGCAAGCTCATGGAAACTGTCCATGCGGTCGGAGCTAAATTCTGCAAGCCTTACCGCAGAAAAACACAAAAATTATTTTATTCCCACGGCTGTTAGACGGAATATGAAGCTGCAGTCTTCATTAGGTTTGACAGCGTACAGGCAACTAAACAGACATATCCCCAAATGCATGCAGCGGGACTTAAGCAGTTTCAATACAGCTCGTATTGATGAAGCAATCGAGCGGAACAAGGGCTCCAAAGTTAGTGCTAGAGTTCTGTCCGCCAGACAGAGCCAAATTTCGAAGTAGAGGACCGAGTGTGGCAGCGTCGTTTCCGGGACACCTGAGATTTTGAGTGAGATTGAGATGTTCTACAGGCAGCTGTATGAGCCACATGCAAGTGTGAATTGGAGCCAAGAGCAAATCATATCCAACACTAGATTAGAACACGACACGAGATTAGAATGGATCTCCATGATTTTAAAAACGGCAAAACCCCGAGCGGGAATATAATTACAGTAAAGCTTCTGAGTGCGGGTGAAATATCAGAACTTGAATTCCTCTATGGTGGGACTACTCCGGAGGCGTGGAGCAGAAGTGCGGTGATCTTGTTTTTCAAGAAAAGCGTCAACGCTCTCTTAAAGAACTACATACCGACTTCACTTCTAAACCACGTCTATGTGATTTTTTCGAGAGTCCATACTAATCGTCTCTCACACAGACTCGACGACTTCCAGTCTCCCGAACAAGCCAGTTCGCAAAAAGGCTTTAGCACCCTAGACCACATACATACCCTTCGGCAAATTTTACCGAGGAGTACAATTTGCCACTATGTCTTGCAAATGTGAAGAAAGTCTTTAATTTCGTCGAAATTCGGATGGTGCTGCAGTCCCTCTGGCGATGCCAAGTTAACTGTCGCAATATCGAAGTGCTAAAGTGTTTGTACAGCTATCCGAGTATAGAATCAAATAACGAAACCTTTCCAACTGCAGAGAGGTGTACGACAAGGTGACGTTATAACCCCGAAACTCTTAACCGCTGCGTCGGAAGACGTTTTCAAGTTACTGAACTGGAAAGAATACGGTATATAATCAATGGCGGATATATGACTCACCTTCGATTTGTCGACGATATATTCCTTATGGCAGAATTGCTGGAGGACCTAAGAAAAACTTAACAAAACAAAGATCATGCGTAACGTACCTGTCACACTTATGCCTATGCGTATGTTAACCTGGAACAAATAGGCTGACTAGGTAAGTCCAACTCTGATCGAAAGTTCAATCGACGGATTCAACTCGGCTGGACATCGTTCGGAAAATTACGACTTATTTTCTCATCAGGTAAACCTCAAAACCTGAAAACAAGAGTGTGCAACGAGTGCGTGTTGCCGGTGATCACTTATGGATCTGAGACGTGGTCCTTCACTGCAGGCTGTATGAGGAAACTTAAGGTCGATCAGTAAACTATGGAGAAGGCTATGCTCAGGATTTCTCTGCGGGATTAGCTGAGAAATGAGGACAGAAAAGTTCTCGAGTGGCTGCATCGTACAGGTAGGAAAAGTGTGAGGTGTTACTATATAGTCTATAGAGTGAGGTGTACTATATAGAGTGAGACATGCAAGAATTCATTGGATGCAGGTGGATCAAGACGGTGTTTTGTGACACTCCTTGGGGACCTGTGTTCAGCAGAGGACTTGTGAAGGACTGTATTAATGATGATGATGATGATAGTAATGAGGCTATCTAATGACATTACTCTTTTGTCAACCGTGTAGTGTCGGTGTAAGAATGTCCACTACCATATACCGTCCCGTGGGTGTCATTAGAGGTGACAAAGAGAAACCGACAGGAGATGGGCAGCAGCATCTTTTTGAAGCTGTTACTAACTATGGGAAAATGCCTCTATTAGGCAATCTATGGAGCATTTTATGTAACATTGTTGGAGCCATATTTTTTTTGATTTTACTAAAGGATATAACTTTTCGAAGACACCCAATATCTAGCATGAGTCGTAATGGTCTATATTAATCATTATTTTTTTAAATTTTATATATAAATAAATGTTTTTACTTTAACAAACTATTATGGAGATAATGTATTCAGTTCTTATAAATATTGTTTTAATCAATTGCAGAATTATCGCTTTTTTAGGGTTCCGAAGCCAAATGGCAAAAAACGGAACCCTTATAGATTCGTCATGTCTGTCCGTTCGTATATCACAACCATTTTTCTCCGAAACTATAAGAATTATGTCGTTGAAACTTGGTAAATAAGATGTATTCTGTGAACCGCATTAATATTTTAACACAAAAATAAAAAGAAACCATAAATTTTGAGGGTTCCCCATACTTAAAACTGAAACTCATAAATTTTTTTTTCATCAAACTCATACGTGTATTTATATATATATGTAGATATGATATTGAAGTTTCTCATATCATATTTTTCTAAACTGAACAGTTTGCGCGAGAGACACTTCCAAAGTGGTAAAATGTGTGTCCCTCCCCCATGTAACTTCTGAAATAAGAGAATGATAAAAGTAAAAAAAATATATGATATACAGTGCCATGTAAACTTTCACCGAAAATTGGTTTGTACGAGATCTAGTAAGTAGTTTTTTTTTAATACTTCATAAATCGTAAATTATGTTACTTGCTGTTTCGGAACCCTTCATGGACGAGTCAGACTCGCACTTGGCCGCTTTTATTACAACTAACGATAAAATTAATAATGTAATCCGATATGACTTTATAAGGCAAACTAAATTTATTTATTACCATTAGTTGTAGAGTGATACGAGTGAGTATGTTATTTACGTAAACTACTAATTAATTAAAATCAATTATATTGTTTCTTAACACACTGAAATATTTCTGCTGTAAATAAAACAAATAATAATGGCTATATATAACAAGAGATTTCCTTTCGAAATTCGAGATATGGAACCTGAACAAGTTGAGAAAAGGAACAAATCTTACAAAAGTAAGTGGAACACATTACCAGATACGAAAGCAATCAGATAACAGTCGGATCTTTTTATAATACTCATAAATGTCCCATCAGGCATTTCCATTACCATTTCTAGTTTAGATTTTTCGTTACTTTGAGATAAAAATATGGAGGCAGCACGAGACTTAACGGTGTCTTAAAATTGTTTAAGTGTTTCGTATTAGTCATCTACATCTCTCCTCGATTAAGAATCAAAATGAAGATGCGTTGTAACTTGTAACCCTTGAATATTAAGGTGGAATGCCTTGTTTCCACTAAAAAGGGTCTCTGGATCTCTACGGCAACATTAAGCTATAGTTATATACTAGCTGGTACCCGGCGCTAAGTACTATGCCTATTTGCGGAAGTGCAATCAATAAGTTGACGAAGTTTTACCGCAAACTGATAAAAATTAGGGCAGCACATATAAAATATGAACAAACAAACTTTAATTTGTATAATATATTAGATTTATTACATATTGGGTTTTCGAATAGAAACTTGACAAATTTGAATTCAATTTGTGAATGCACCATTCAATTAATCATCTAACTGTCACTGTCAATTTATTCAGAAAACTTAACATTTTCATCATGGTAAAGTACACGAAGGAACAACGTCTGTAAATTATAAAAAATTACTACAGAAATTCGGAGTTCGTGACCGCTTCTTTAAGAGGGTTAACTCCCATTTTCGGTCGTAATTCTCACAGTAGACAGGCAGTAACAAGTTTAGTGCAAAAATTTGAGTCCACATATTCGTTGTGTGATGTTGCCGTGCCAGTGAGACAGCGGGTTGGTCGAAGTGTCGAAAATATCGCTTCCGTTAAAACGTCCATAGCAATTGATCCAAATCAGTCAATTCCACGGCGTTCTCAAGAGTTGGGCATCGCCCAGACCACGTTATGGCAAATTTTGCTTAAGGATCTTGGTTTACACCCATACAACTCAACGACTCAACTCAACTCAACGCTGAATCAAGAATTGAAGCCGATGGACCATTTGAAGCGACGTTCTCTGATTGGGCTCTGGAAAAGATGCGCCAAGATGATCAATTTCATCGCAAAATCATCTTCAGTGACGAAGCTCTTTTTTGGCTTATGGGTTCGTCAATAAACAAAATTTGCGTTATTGGTGCTTCATGAAATACCACTTTATTCACAAAAAATAACTGTTTGGTGCGGTTTGCATGCCGGCGGCGTCATAGGGCCATATTTTTTCGTCGACGATAATGATCGTCACGTTACTGTGAATGGTAATCGTTATCGCGCCATGATTACCGATTATTTTTGGCCTCAATTGGAAGATATGGACTTGCAAAACATGTGATTTCAATAGGACGTTGCCACAAGCCACACAGCACACGTTACAATCGATTTATTGAAGAGTAAGTTTGATGAGAGTGTAATCTCAAGAAATGGACCAGTCGATTAGCCGCCTCGTTCGTGCGATTTAACGCCTCTGGTTTTTCCTTTGGGGCTACGTCAAGTTGTTGGTCTATGCCAACAAGCTGACGTCGTTGGAAGAGCTCGGAGCCAACATTGAACACGAAATTGGAGCCGTTTCGACCGAAATGTGTGGCCGAGTCATCGAAAATTGGGTCCAACCAATCTACCGCTGCAAACGTGCCCGCGGTGGAGATATGAACGAAGTCGAGTACGTTTGATAAATGTTTTGAGTGTACTTCAACCAGATACTAAAGTTTTTGAAATATCTCAACTGGTTTGCATTTTATTTTGAAAAATGTTGTCAAGTCCTTATTGTAAAACCCAATATATGACACTTACCCCTTACCCAGAGCGGTAGGCAGAAACTGCGGACTTCCATTTGGCACGATCCTGGCATACGTCTGTTGCTTCCTCCACATCTCTATACCTACGAATTTTAAGGTTAAGGGAGGTTAAGGGTACTATTATCCCGAATTCATGGAAGACAGCTTTTGTCCACCCGATCCCTAAAAAAGGCGACCGCTCAGACCCGTCCAACTATAGGCCTATCGCGATCACCTCCTTGTTCTCTAAAATAATGGAATCCATTATCAACTGCCAGCTCATCCGTTACCTTGAGGATCACCAGCTGATTAGTGACCGCCAATACGGTTTTCGTCGGGGTCGATCAACTGGTGATCTTCTGGTCTACCTGACCCATAGATGGGCGGAGGCAGTAGAGTCCAAGGGGGAGGCGTTGGCCGTTAGTCTGGACATTGCGAAGGCCTTCGATCGGGTTTGGCACAAAGCGCTTCTTTCGAAGCTCCCTTCCTATGAGCTTCCCGAGAAATTGTGCAAATGGATCACCAGCTTCCTTGCAGATCGGAGCATCAAGGTGGTTGTAGACGGTGCATGTTCTGACTACAAGCCTATTAATGCTGGTGTTCCACAAGGCTGTGTGCTATCACCAACGCTGTTTCTTCTGCATATCAATGATATGTTGCTAACTGGTAACATTCATTGCTATGCGGATGACATCACTGGTGATGCTCTATACACCGGCCGTGCTAATATTTCTCGGGAAAACGTCTCCGAGTACCGGAACAAACTTGTGTCTGAAGTCGAGTCTTTGCTGGACAAAGTCTCGAACTGGGGGCGACTAAATCTAGTCCAGTTTAATCCTCAGAACACACAAGTTTGCGCGTTTACCGCTAAAAAGAACCCCTTTGTCGTATCTCCTCAGTTTCAAGGCACTCCCCTGGTTGCCTCAGCCAGTATCGGAATCCTCAGCGTCGACATTTCGAGTGACATGCAGTTTCGTGGTCACTTGGAAGAGAAGGCCAAATTGGCCTCTAAAAAGCTTGGCATGCTCAGCAGAGCGTGACAGTATTTCATGCCAGCACACCGCCTGCAACTTTACAATGAGCAGGTTCGGCCTCACATGGAATACTGTTCCCATCTCTGGGCAGGGGCTCCTTAGTGCCAGCTCCTTCCACTTGACCGCATCCAGCGCAGAGCGGCTCGAATCATCGACGACCGAGTCCTTTCCGATCGGCTCGACTCATTGGCGCTGCGAAGAGATGATGCATCTCTTTGCATTTTCTTTCGCATCTACCATGGGGAGTGCTCTGAGGAATTGTTCGGATTAATCCCAGCCGCCAAATTTCACGAACGCACATCGCGGCAGCACTCCCGATACCATCCACACCATCTGGATGATTGGCGGTCCACCACTGTGCGATTTAGGAGATGTTTTCTTCCTCGCACGACTTCCATGTGGAATCGATTACCATCAGCGATTTTTCGGGACCGATACGACTTAGGGACCTTCAAGAAAAGAGCGTACTCCTTTTTAAAAGGCCGGTAGCGCATCTGCAATTCCCTCCCTGGTGTTGCAGTTGTTCATGGGCGGCGGTAGTCACTTATCATCAGGTGAGCCGCATGCTCGTTTGCCCCCTCTCCTATAAAAAAAATATATATCGCCTATTTGGTCGATAAACCTTCGCCTAGGGCACCCCCTCGTGACATTGCCATTCACTTCTGCAACATAACTTTGCTTTGTCATTGTTACCTCATTCATTCTTTCTACATGACTAAATCACAAGATCCTGCTCACAACACCATCTTGCAAACCACACTTTTCTTTTATCACACAATTTCTCACCCTGTCATTTAGATTTAACCCCAACATACTCCTTAATTACCGCATTTCTACAGCATGTATTCTACTCTCGTGCTTCTTCTGTCACACCCAACAATCTTTATCATACAATAAAGTAGGGACTAACACAGTCCTATGAATTGCCATACGTGTCTTTTTGGACAAATTCAGACTTTAGGATAGGGTGACAAACGAGCACACAGTCCACCTGATGGTAAGTGTTTGGTGTGACCCCTAGACATCTAAATCTATCCTCGTTTGCGAATCAAAATGGAGATGCGTTGTCACCTGTGAGGACTACGATGGAATGCCTCTTTTCCAGTAAGGGTCTCTGGTTCTCTACACTTACCATACGAAATACCGCAGTGTTAAGCTTACGAAATACTGCAGTGTTAAGCTGATATTTTACGCTGGTATTCATAATAGACTGTAGAGTCTCATTTACTCTATATCCTGCGTTTACTCTTCGTTCTATATCCTTATCATATCTACCATATCTGCTAAATACACATCCCAAATACACAAACTCATCTACTTGCTCGACTAATTCCAGTTCTATTCTTGTTTCACTTATCGTTTTGCTTTCGTCTCTTTCAAATACCATAACTTTTGTCTTGCGTTCACTTTCATTCTCCTTTCTTTTAATGACCTGTTCATTAATGTAACCACCATTTGCAACTAGACTGCCGATAAGGCCAATATGACTTGATCATTCGCGTACAAAACGCATTTGATGGTTTAGTTACCCATTCTTCCCAATATGCTTTCATAATCACCCCCAAAATCTCCTAGTATAACAATATTTTCATTTTCCATTAACACCATCCTTACCATTTCCCAAAACTGCTCTCGGATATATATATAGTGGTCTTAGCCATATTTAGGGCGTAGATCCCTAGAATAAACAACTCTTTTAAGCCCACTTTCATTCGTAGCCATAATAAATTTGGGCTTAAACAGTATGACTGATCTGTGTCTTTCACACATTGACCCATTTTTTCTTAAAGGATGATACCGACTCCCTGGCATGCCCACTTGGTCTTGTCTACACCAGACCAGTACGTGGTATATATGCTATGTGTAGTGGCATCCTTTCCCTCCCGTTCCGTCTCATTTACACATAACACATCTATTCCTTTATTATACATCATATCGCATACTTCATCTATCTTGTCATTCATTGCTCCATATACAGTCAGCGAAGCCAGACGGGCTTCCGCAAAAGACTTTTCGCCCCTCTGGGAGACAGGAGGTAATGGGTGGCGAACCTCTGCGCTTGTTTTTCTCCTGAAGATTCTTAGCATCCCTGCCCCATTAAAGGGGCGCCGGGAACTCCGGGCCATTAATTTTTTTCTGCCTCATGGCGCGAAATAGGGATTGAAAGGTTTAGCGGCTATGAAGCTCGTTTACCGTACGTTTACCACACGGGAGACACGTGTATTATGGGCCTAGGATTAGGTGGTCGAAGCCTACAGATGCGAGCGACTCAGTCGATTATATTTATATATACATAAAATCGGTATAAGAATATCCACTTCCCCATATCGTCCCGAGGCATAAGAGGCATAAGAGGCGATAGAAGGAAACTGAAACAGGAAATGTGCAACCGCATCTTCTGATAACATCTCGAAATAATAAAAAAACTGCTGTTGCCAACCGCTTGCCAAGCATGGCAATCATGGCAAACCCCTATGAGGAAATCTATTGGGGAGTCTTATGTTCAGTAGTGGTCTTTTAGTAAGTGTAATATAATAAGGTCGAGGAAAAAGTTTCTTCGTATTTTGTTTGTATAAAACTGAAGAAAAATCTCGTTGGTTTTACTGATTGTATTTGGCTGGTTTTAATATTAATACATCAAAATGCAAGCGTATCGTCATCTACTTGAGGACTAAGAAGCAATGCCCCGTTATTAGTAAAACAAAGGTAACCGGGTGTCGTTATTAACCACACACAACACAATTCAGCAGTATCATGCTGCTATTTGACTCTAGTAGGAGCCGTGGTAACTCTAAGCACATGTGATATCTGCCAACACGTACTGGAACGCGGTGGAAAGTTTGTGTTCCATAACCCTTACAGATACGAGAGGAGGCCTGTGCTCTGCATTTGGCGAACCAATACCGTAAATTTAACTTATTTTTAATATTTTCGCTAGAATTCTGTTAGAACGCGGGCCTTTCCTGATTGAACTGATCCTCTCGTGCTGCAGCCATAATACGTTACAGCATGTCTCATCTAGGTTTGCCACAATAAATAGAATTTTAGTGATCTGGTGACTAGTATTATGACAATAGAATGTGACAATTGGTAAGTGTTCCATTATTAAAAAATTTTGATAACGTCAAACTTTTTTGAACCAGATAATATGAGCTCAAATATGTCGCGTTTTGGACCCAAAGGCTACCTCATCCATAGAGAGTTTGAGAAATTTGGTAAAGAGATATACAACATGGAAATTAGACCGAGTGATACCTTCGTTGTAACTTTTCCTAGGTCAGGTACGTATATGATAATTATTGATAAACTTTATGTACTTACTTCAATATGTAATATGCTTTAGTTAGAATAGACGATTGTACAATTCAAGAATATGCTAGCAGGCGTACATTAATAGAATGGATAATACATACTTAGCTGGATAGTAACACGACTGTGTAAGCAGAGTTGAAACATTTTTACTATCTCTAGTCTTTAGAATTTAGGTAACATTTTTGAATGGAGATATGATCAATCTGGCGACATTAGCTTCCTTTGTCACAGTCACCTGAGTTTGTCATTCGTAGAAAAAGTTTAGATATTCCTCCCTACTCTGAGATTTACGTATCTTATTTTAATTTTTTTTCAATAAGCTGTACAATTCAAACAATGTCTGAATCAAAAAATAATAATAGGTATAATAATATTTACCTAAACTGGGATAAACCTGTACATCTCAGTTGTATGTGCTAATGATACACTATCAAATATATTTTTTTATTTTTTTTTGTTTTTTATAAAACGTTACCCCCACACTAGGACTTTCTCCTGTATCGTGGAGGCAGTTTACAAACATATATTGCACAAGGACAAACATCCAGACCCGGAACAATTATTTCGGGATTAATTCGCGGGATTCGAACCCGCGGCCCCAAGCGTTGCATGCAACTCATTGCTAAGCCACTACGCCACGGAGCCGTCATTATATTATCAGTTTCATTATATAAAATGAATCACTTACCAATGAATTACCCCTAATTCATTTTCAATCAGTTTCACCAACGGGCAGATGGTTAATTATCAAATAAAATTGGAATTTTTAGTTTCATCATTTCAAGTAAATTTGGGAAGGAGGTGTACAGTAAAAAATGTAGGTAAATTGAATATAAAGTTACACGTTACGGCGTGCAAGGTCGTATGCCACATTCATGCTTTATATTTTACACTGGCAACGCAGTATTAGTCAAAATGGCGGTCGATTGAATACCGGATTTCGATATTGAGTACGGAAATTAAAAATTAGTAAGGAACTAAAATTACCAACGTTAATTACGGAGCCAACGGAAATCGGCGAACATGAGACATTACAGGAATTTTGTGAGCTGATACAGCAACATCTAAACTGGAAACCTGCTTACCTTGCAGTACGTTTTCTCTATCGACAGAGAAAGCAAAGCATGGACAAAAATATTCGGTGTTATGTGGCGGAACTAAAAAAACTTTCTAAAAATTGTGAGTCAAAGAATTTGCAACCTCTCTCGAAGCAGCGAAGCGGGACGCGGTTGCAGTGGATGCTACTACTATGACGGAGAACGGTATAAGGGTCCAGGATTCAACGGCGGTGCATGCGCTAGTATTTAAGTATTACTGTAGTCATTGTCGGTTTAGGGTATAATATTGTATGTTATTATAGTCATAGGTCTGAATTTAGTGCAGAGGAGTGTAATGGTGTATAAACGTGTAACCAAATGAACGATATCTTATTTTATATATTAAATCAACTACAAAGTAAAGCGGAAATTCCTTTCTCTATAAAAGAAAGGAAAGAATTCAAAGTGGGAATAACTCAAGGAGTTTTTGAAGACACAATTTAGTGAGCTACAAAAAAACTAAATACTTTGCGCATATTATATTCCTTTCACAGCTATTACAAGAAGTATCCTTATTTAATACTAAGCCAAAAGAATTACCAGGTCGGGTTGCATGAAAGACCTTGCCCTCTATCATTTAGTTATGTGGTAATATCTCCAAATTTTAAACATCGTTAGAAGTAGGTCTCAAAAGATTCTCAATCAAGCCTTTAATTTGGAAATTTCGGTAAAACGCATATAAAAAATCTTATACAGCCAGAAGCAAAATATGACCACATACTAAGGAAAAATATCGTAATATATTTAACCCTAATCCATCAATCTCGCAAAACGTCTTGCATTATCATAATTTCAACCAAAATATTTATTTATTACACCATTAATGCTTTTTGGAGGTATTGTAAGACGGCAGGGCATGACAGAATGTTCTACAAAAATCGGGAATATTCCAACAACTGATTCAGGAATAACAATATTCCGTCAACGTCCTAAAATCAGTATAGTGGAGGAATTACGTGGAGCAGCCCAATAATGACGAAGACTAAGAGGAAGTCCGTCTATTACCTGAAAATAGTAAAGATTTAAACGCGTAATAGTATCGCCACGGTGTCGCCCGAGATAAAGCCCAAAATCCGACTCCAAACGTTAATTCTGCATATCCAAGGACCACATGTGTATCCAGCCCCAAGCAAGCATCGGATATCCCAAGGACCACACTGGTATTCAGCCCCAAGCAAGTGTCCAGCAATCCAAGACCAACAACTCGAAAATTTCTTCTCCAACAAGTAAAATCAAAAGGAGAAGGAGACGTCTCTTTACATTCTTGGGCCCAAGTGTTAACAAGATGAAAGTAGGACCATTTGAAAGCGTATATATAAGCAATTCAAAGCTGAAAATTTGGCAAGATTGGTCAATCTAGACGCTGAGTTATTGTAAGATAAGTAAAAGTGAGATTATCTATTAGAGATTACCTACACTGTAACGGGTGATTTTTCACTGTTATTACACTGTAATAGGCTATTTTTCACTATAATTACTTAAAGATATAAAAGCAAGATCAGTATAAAATCACCAAAAAAGCTGTGGTTAATAATGAAACGAAATTGTGAAACAATTGACGAAAGTTAAAATTAATATAATAAAATTAGGCATATCGATCTGAGATCGATTACTTGTATTGTTGTTGTAACTGTTACATGTTGGAATTTTGATATTTTGTATTTTTTATTATTATTTTTAGATATGTACGCATTTTTTATCTTCCTACTTAAAATAGAATAATAATCGAAAAAAGATATTAAAATATTCAATTTAATCGAGAATCGATTATATTGCGCTCGTTTCAAATCGAATGGAAAATCTGTCTTTTTCTTTTAAGTAAATAGTTTGAAGTTTGAACTTGAAGTCAAGTTTCAAATTGAGAAGTCCTCTATTGGTAGATAACTTTCAGAAATGAGAATTTCACTAATGTATTCTTTATGGTAAACTATTTTTTGCCACTAATAATACTCTACAATCGATTTTCTATCTTATTTCCTATTTAATTATATTTTCGAAATCTAGATTGTAAAAAGACTTTTTTGTATGTTACTTAAAAAAATATGGCCAAGTTTTTAAAGTATAAACCATTTAGTTAACTTCAGGCCGAAAATCCTATTCTCTTTTAAGAGTTTGTTATCTCATGTCGACAAATAAAATTTCTTTAATTAGGTCTATAAAATTTCTATATATTGAATTAAGTCTCAACTATTTGAGACATAAGCATATTCTGGGCACATGCATAATTACAATTCCTGATTGTTGTATTGGATTTTGTAAAAGCACTACAATATTACCTATATATTGTATAATGTTCTTAATATTACTTTACACATAAATCATTTGCCTGATTGTAATCTTATGACATTTGTTCTAATATTAAAATGTTCAATAATGTTGTATAAGAAGGGGCAAAATGTAGGTTTAGATCATTGAAGTAATATCTACTTATAATAGTTCAATGGTTTAGATGAATTGAGTTAAAAATAAAATAATTACTGATTCTTTACTAAGAAGAATAAAATTTGCCTTCTATTTCTGTATTTGGGAAGTTATTGGAAACGCTGTTTATTAAACGAGTAACACACTGGGCTGCAATCAATAACAATAGCAACAATAAACAGTTTGGCTCTACTAAACATAAAAATAGTACAGAGGCTATCAATACTGCTCTTAAAATTATTAAACAGACCAAAGAGAATAAGAAATTAGCTATTGCTGTCTCACTAGACATCAGAGCAGCGTTTGACAACGCCTGGTGGCCGGCGTTTTTTCAACGACTGCGGCATATTGGCTACCCTGGCAACATTTTCGGACTCATAAACAATTATTTTCGCGATCATGATGTGTTACTTGACTACCACTACTTCCAAGGGCTGCATTCAGGGCTCCACATGCGGTCCAGTAATGTGTAATATTATTCTAGACAAGCTCCTTGACATGGAGCTTCCAGTGGGCAGTTACATACAGGCATTTACGGACGATGTGATGCTGGTAGTCACGGCTGGGAGTGTTGGCAGTTTGCAAAATATTACCAAGCATGCTCTCCATAAGATAGCCGAGTGGGGAACCAGCTTAAACTGAATTTCAGTCCCTCGTAAACACAGATGATCGCTTTCACTCCTAAGGCCAAAGCTGCCAGCATCACTATGGGCGGATGTGATCTCAGTATTTCATCGGAAATCAAATATTTGGAGGTCATCTTAGACGAGAAGCTTTTATTTGGCCGTCATGTACGTTATGTGATTAATAAAGCTATGCGGTTAATTAACACCTTATGCACACTCTACACGCTACACGCGGCCTACTTGGGGGCCTCACCCTGAGAATATCCTCACCATATACCAGCAGGTAATTGAACCTATTGTCACTTATGCTGCTGGTGTATGGGCCCATCTAGCCCATTAAAAGTACATCAAAAGGAGCCTTGAGGGTGTACAGCGTGGTTTTGCTATTAAAGCAATAAGAGGCTTCCTCACAGTATCTACGTCTGCGGTCATAGCTCTCGCTGATCTGATACCCCTAGATCTTAAGGTAAGGCAAGTCCACAATACTGAAAAGTCCTGACTTACAGGCACTTCTCATTACATACCCAGCGATTTTCCTTTAGAGAAACCCACATTCATACACAAATTACTACACCCAGCAGAGAGAATTAAAATAAATTCTAAACTCACCACTTCACAGGCGGAAGTCGATACTCTTGTTGGACTTGAGACAATAAAAATTTTCACAGATGGCAGAAAATTGGAGGACGGAGTAGTTGGCGCTGATTTTGTCTGTTACAATTTCACACGACACACCGACAAAACCACTCAAAAAGACAATAACGCAGAAACGGAAAGCGCGATAGAAGCTATAAAGAAATATAAACTCCACTCAAAGTGCACTGTATTCCAGGCCGAACTGTTCGCAATCCTTAAGGCTTGTGAATGGGCAGCTGATACACGGTGCACGCATACAGTTATCTACACGGACTCTCTTTCAGCTCTACGCGCCATACAAGACAGATCCAATACATACCCAATTGTGAACAAGATTCACCACACTATTCACCGACACACAGTTTTGGCACCATCGTCTTTGCTTGGGTCGAGAGCCGTACTGGCATAGCTGGCAATGAGGCGGCAGACATGGCGGCTAAAGCAGGAGCCAAAGCACACAAGGCACCTGAAAACTTCGAAATACCCACGTCTTACATAAAACACAGAATCAAAATTGAGACGCACACTCTTTGGCAAACCAGGTATGAGAGCTCTGAAACAGGTAAACATACCAGAGAATTACTACCAACGCTGGATCTCATATAGGAACTTAGAGCGGCTACCAATATGAGTTTCCGCTTGACTCAGGTTCTTATCGGCCACGGATACCATAAAAGTTATTTGTTCAGATTTAAAATCACCGCTGACGACAAATGCCCTTGCGATTATTCAGCTACGCGAACTATTGAACATCTACTCCAACAATGTCCTGCGTTTAGTGCCGCGAAAAATGATCATGAATTAATCTGTAGCATTTCCGGTGTGTCTCCCTTTAAAATAGCCGAACTCATTAAGAAAGAATCAACCCTGAACTCCTTTGTTATGTAAACAGACTTTAAAAAACTTAATAATACCTAGATATAACTTAGGTATAACATAGACAAAACTTTTAATTTTATGGTACCCATTGCAATTCAAGTTTGACTTTGTTAGTAATTTCATTACTTTATATTAACTAGTATCCAGACAAATGTCACTAATTGAGAGTTTTATTTTGTTTTAATGATTTTATATTAACAATATTTTCTTTAATAATCTTAAAACGTTAACTTTTTCATAGTAGTATACACATTGTATATAATAAGAAAATTTGTAAATAGTACAGAAACGCGTAATAAACGCGTTGGTTTGACCGTACGAGTAAATAATTATAAATTATTTACTCGTACGGTCAAACCAACACCCCTGTATCAAATCGCAGTGCTGTTTGTAATTACCCGTCTCTGTAGAATAATTCTGAACTTGTTAACAAAACTATATTCAAAAAATGTGTAACAGTAGTTAATAAACAGCTACTAGGGATGTTGTTCTCTGGCGGAAAATCAAAAAAAATTTGGGAGGGGGGTGTACTATATAAAATGTAGGTAAATTGGATATAAAGTGACACACGTCGATATATTGTACGTCGGGATCGCTGTTCAGTCACATATATATATATAGTAAATATAATTATATAGATTCGATAGAACGGAAACAGTCATTAAAATCACATGTAAACTCTGTACGAATTCTAATAAACATCAATTGCAGGCACCACATGGACGCAGGAACTGGTTTGGCTAATATTAAACAACTTTGATTATGAAAGGGCATTAGAAACCCCGCTCACCATAAGATATCCTCTCATAGAGTAAGTTTTTCAAATATACCTTAGTCTAAATCTATGTTGTGAGTAAAGATATAGCTGATTGAAACTTAGTATGTTCTTATGGCACAGGTCTATGTAATATGTATAGCCGTGGTGGAGGCGTACGTAATAAAGTTCAACACCTCATTTTGTCCTATGGATGTCGTAAAATGTGAATCGAATATACGATATATTTAGGTTGGTGGGAAGCACCATCAAAGTTGAGAGATGCTGCTTCAAATTCCTGCACTAAATACAAAATACTTTTAATCAAGTTTATACAAATACCTTGATTAAACGTTTTAGGTTGTAACAAACTTTTGACTTTTTAAGGATATATTTAATGAAATTTTATTAAACATCCAACAGAGCTGAGGCGGTTGTGGATCATGATGTTATGTCAGAGATACCGAACAGCGAAGAGGTTTTAAAAACGTTAGAGGCAAACATGCCATCAGTGCAAAAAATTGGGACTATGGCATCCCCTCGATTTATCAAATCACATCTGCCATTATCTCTTTTACCACCAAAGCTGTTGGACACTTGTAAAGTTTTATACGTAGCTCGAGACCCCTGTGACGTAGTTGTCTCATGTTACCATCATAACATTTTTTTTAAGATGATCCCGGACCACATGGACTTAAAGACTTATTGGGAACTCTTTATCAATGATTTAAGTAAGTATATGAAATTAAATTAAACATTTATATGCTCTGAAATAGTACATCTTTAAAGCCCTGTTTAAATATTTTATCTCGAAATAAGGGAGAGATTCAGATTCCTTGTTATAAGTCACTGATATGGTTTGTATATTACAGTTGTCTGGACACCATTATTTGAACACGTTAAAGAAGCCTGGCAAATGCGGAACCACCCTAACATGCTCTTTTTATTTTACGAAGATCTTTCTAAGGTAAACTCTTTGAAATGTAATACTTGAATAATTTTTTCGATTGTAGCATTCGTTCTTACCAGTTTTTTGAATTTGTATTAAAATATTTTGTGAAATTTTCATTAGCAATCAGATTAATTATTTGAATATGATTGCTAATGAAATTGTTAATGAAACTGGGGAAGTAAAAATAGTGATACGGTATCATATCAGCAAATTCGTCTATAACATTCATTTATTTTACGGGTCCTCGTACGGAAGTATCTTCTCACAAGCGCGAAATTGGAAGGTACGATTTTGTATCTTTGTTGATCACCGTGTTAACACAGTTTTAGTGCAAGTACTGCCAAACTATTGTTTCTTCACAAGACAGACATTGGACTTATGAGACCCTGGTACATCTGATAGCTGGAGGAAAGTGTAGCCTATACTTAAGGCACCAGCCACCTTTAGGATCTAGTATACTGTATACTCGTATATGATATATAATATCGCCTTTGCATTATGCTTCCCTGATATTGTGCACACAGTACACACAACAGCTACATTCCAGAAACTATTTTCTTGGATTTATAATAACTTTCAATTATTTTCTTATGTACTAGTACACTATTAAATGACAGGCCTTTTTGGAAAAGTGGCCTTGTGATAAAACTGTTAAAACATCTTATCAAGTTAGTTTAGTTTAGTTTACGACGGGCTGTTTTCCGCAACTCCACGTCTATGCGCGTATTTTGCGTGTAGGCAGGAATAATTATTCGAGCCATGAGATCTCCCCGAAGAAGCTCAACAGTCCCTTGATGTTGCATGCAACTTCGGGGAGTGATCCCGGCGTGCTGAGATGTTTAGCCCTGTATGTAGCGACCTCCCGACATTTCAGTAGCACGTGGGTCACCGTTTCTTCCTCACCCATACATGCCCTGCACAGGGGACTATCTGTAACACCTATAGTAAATAAATGTTTGTTAAAGGTGCCGTGTCCTGTGATAGCACTTGTTACTATCCTAATCTGTGGCTTGTTCAGTCTCATTAAAACTTTGGTTAAGCGACTGTTTATTTCAGACAGGGCCTCTCTAGCTTGTCTACAGTCTACTAGATTTTTCCAAAACTGAGCGTGTTGATTAGTGAAGTGTCTACGTACCAGTGAACGAACGTTACCAAAGGGTATTGGTATGATTGGTTCCGGCCCTATAGTGGCCAGAGCCGATCCTCTTCTGGCCAGTTCGTCTGCTGCATCGTTGCCTCTGGATCCACTGTGTCCCTTTATCCATTGCAGAGTCACATTGTTGTTTTTACATACCTAATTTAATGTATGCCTGTATGAGGGACACTATTCTTACTCCAAAGATTTAGGGTCTTGAGTCTGATGGCAGCTAAAGTCACTTCTTGTTGTATATGTAGATGAAGCGGAGTTAGCTCCAGCATCGCTTCTAAGGCAGCTGTTGGCGTAGTTCTTATGCAGCCTGTGGCAGCCATACATGCCAGTCTGTAGTGGCGCTGAAGCTTCTTAATTGTGGTGACTTCATTTGTCTTGGTTCACCATACCAGAGCACCGTATGTGATCATAGGCCGAATTACAGTTTTGTAAAGCCACAGTATGATTTTTGGCGTCAGTCCCTATCTTTTGCCAATCATGTTTCTGCATTGCCAGAAAGTTATACTAGCTTTGTTGATTTTGTTTTCTATGTGTTTATTCCAGTTAAGTTTGCTGTCCAAGGTAAGACCTAAATATTTTACCTCAGAGGATAGCTGGAGTTTTATGCTGAAAAGACTTGGAAGATGATAGTTATTCAGCTTTCGTTTTTGTGTGAACATTACTAAAACCGTTTTATTTGGATTGACGGTTAAGTCGTATTCCCTGCATCATCTCTCCACTATACGGAGAGCCGCTTGGTTCAGGTCGCACACTATGCTTGCTGTCTTTCCAGAGATCAGTATTGTCAGGTCATCAGCATAACCTACTGTATAGAAGTGATTGGCATTTAATTTGCTGATGAGTTCATTAATGACCATATTCCACAGGAGAGGTGAGAGAACCCCACCCTGCGGGCAGCCTTTCTTTATTTGGATTGGTTGAGATTCACCAGCAATCTTTATTATTCGTGTACTGAGCATGTAAACAATCCAGTCGATCAGTACCGGTTCAACTTTATGTCTACTGAGTGCAAAAGGTGCACTCAGTAGACATAAAGTTGAACCGCTGTTGAATGCTGGAGAAGTTCGTTCTGTCAAAAACACCTTCTATATCTATGAAGGAACATAGACATATTTCTTTGTTTTGGATGGCCTCTTCAATCTTTGTAATTACCTGATGAAGTGCCGATCCTGTTGATTTGCCTAGACTGTAGGCGTGTTGCTTGTCGTGTAGTGGTAAGTTCATTAGCGCCAACCCCCTTAATTCCCTTTCACACATCCTCTCCATCGTCTTTAGGAGAAAGGATGTGAGGCTAATGGGCCTGTAGGATTTAGGGTCAGTGTAGTCGCTCTTACCTGGTTTGGGTATGAATGTAACTTTCACTTCCCTCCATCCCCTAGGAACATATTTCAGAGCCAGACAGGCTCGCATTATGGCAATAAGTCTGACTATTAGGGCTTTACCCCCCCACTGTAGGAGTGCCGGGAATATGCCGTCAGGTCCTGCCGCCTTACAGGGGAGGAAACTGTGAATGGCTCAATGGATGTTGTCCATCGTTACCACTCTCTGTGCTAAATTCTAGTCTTCTGCTGTTGGTGTCAGTATGTCGTCATGCCGGTTTGCCTCCTGGGTTACGCAGCAACCTGGGAAGTGCGTTTCAATTAGGATGCGTTGGGCTTCATCCGGCGATGTTGAGTAGCTACCGTCGGGTTTCTTTAGAGACATGGATCCCGACGTGTTCTGTTTAGCTAGAATATTCCTTATCCTATTTGCTTGTTCGCAGGTTTCTATGTTGCCACAGAATTTACGCCACCCAGTCGAGCGTCGATACCTGATACATTTTTTGTATTCAGACTTAGCTTTCTTATATAGTAGCCAGTCTTCATCCATTGAGGTATTCATGGCCCTATTTAGGGCTTTTCTTACCTTCTTACGTTTCCTATCGAGTTCTTTACCCCACCACGGTTGCTTTACCTCGGCATGTCTTGGTGGAGTGATTTCTGGACATGATTCATGGTAACTGTCTATCATGGCCTTAGTAACAGCTGCTACCTGTTCTTCTAGGAGCGACTGATCTGCTATAGTATTTATACTCTCAAAATCCGCGAGCGAAGACGTCAGCCTATTTACGTATTTCGTTTTATATCTTGCGGGGATTTCTCCATAGTGATGTAGAGGGGATATCGACCTGTAGTGCGAAGCAGATCCATCTATGGTCTGAGCATGAGGCCTCTTTCGACACATGCCATCCCGTAATTAGTTTGGCTGCTCCTTCTGTTGCAAGTGTGAGGTCGATATAGTGCGACAGCGTTTGTTTATGAAAGTAGGTTCAGAACCTATGTTTAAAATGGTTAGGTTAGTATTAAATAAATATTCAACTAAAACCTTACCTCGTTCATTTGGTTTTACCATTCCCCAAAGGGGATGATGTGCGTTGGAGTCCGTCACGATCACAACCTCTAGTTCGGTCCTCTCGCAGAAGTTCACCAGCCTGCCGAGGTCGTGAGGGAAAGGAGTGTCTGCCTCCGGCATGTAGACCGAGGCGACGACTAATTTTCTCTCCTGTGTGTATTGTATTGCCACGGCATACATGTCTCTACAACAGAAATCCGTTAATGGTTGTGCACAGATATCTTTAGTAGTGTAAATACACGCTCTAGGCTTGTCGTGTTCAATCTTTCAGTTATACAGACTTAATAAAATGCCTCTTAAGCGCTGTCCACTGTCTAAAAAACCATTCGCAACAAGGTCTATACTTCAAGTAACTCCCTATATGGACAAATCCGTTTCGGATTCATAAACGAGCATTAACGAGCTGACTGATAGTACGCAATCTCTGTGTGATATACACGCAGAGATTGAAACGAGGGAGGGAAGATAACTAACTACCGAATTAAACAATTTAAAAGAGGAAATTAAAACTCTGCTATCATCGTTTATAACAATGCAACAGTTGGAACTTCAAGCTATCACCAATAAAATCAAGGAAATTCAGCAATCGAATCATAATATTGATAACTCAATCGCTATCCTGACTAGCCAAAACGAGGAATACAAAAAGAAAATAGAACAAATGGAGATCTAAGCCAAAACAGACAGAGAATACATTACCTTACTAGAAGATAAAGTTGAAGACGTACAAAGAGACAATCGAAAAAAGAATATTTTTTGAATTGATATAAAAATGTACCAATTATAAATAGCGAAACAAAAGAAGATTTGATAACCATGGTTCAACACTTGTTTAATCACATGGACTGTAAGATCGATAAGTCCGATATAAAGGGTATCTACAGAGTGCGTACAAATACCCGAAAAAATAAAAATACTATAAACCTTCCCATTATAGTAGAACTGGGATCCACTATTTTGAAACGCGATATAGTGAGATATGATGTCGGCATCATTTAATATTAAAAATAAATATAAACTTCAAGCAAAAAACCTCGGATTTATGACTAAGGAAGAAACACCCGTTTTTGTTTCCAAACAAGTAACTCTCAAAAGCGCTCGGCTATTTTTTCTAGCCAGAGGTCTCGCAAAATCAAAGACCTTTAAATTTTACTAGATGTCCTTTGGTCGAGTCTATATGAGAAAGGACGAGAGCTCTCCAGTTATTATAATAAGAAACGAGTCACAAATACACCGTCTTCTACAAGAAACAACACAAGCATGACTTCATGGTTTCACAGAATTCTTATTGTTTTATTAATTTTTTTAAAGATTATTTACATTGTCTTATTTAAGCTTATTGTCCTAACTGCAGATATTGATATCTTTGTAATTACTCTGCCCATTATAATTTGTAATTAAATTACTGACAAACAACATACTACGGTATGTTCATTCACACTAATCTATAACACACTTTTCAATCATACAATGCAC
The DNA here is from genome assembly GCA_033319125.1 of Parnassius glacialis. Lineage (NCBI taxonomy): Eukaryota > Metazoa > Arthropoda > Insecta > Lepidoptera > Papilionidae > Parnassius > Parnassius glacialis. Next base: position 40,620,693 of record JAVANC010000016.1, read on the forward strand.
TCATACACAGATCTTACTCACGCAATCATCGCCTATTTACATGTTGGTTCTTAATTACAACCATTAACTCTATGGTTGGTCGTTCCTGTTTATTTCAGACGTTTCTCAAATAAGCTTCATTACAGCATTACACTAGAAATAAACCGATTGCTTATAGCATTTACACAGTATCAGTTGTCTTCTCATACACCTAATTATAATAAATCAGCAAAATACTTTATTTCTTTGTTTCGTAAACATGGATATAGTTAACTCTTTAAACACAATAACGGACTTCGATCAAGTTGAAATAGCTAACCACATGAGCTGTGATATACAAGACCTAACAAAGTGCATTAGTATTGGTAAAACGGATCTTACTATATTGGGTAAAAACATTAGAAGTATTTATCATAACATTGATAACTTCCAAGCTACCCTACCGCTCCTCAATTTTGAAATGGACATCTTTGTTCTAACAGAATGCAGACTAGATAAATCTAAGCCAATCACACAAATTCCTAATTATACTGCTCTTATACAATATATAATCTTAACCAAAATGATGGCGTAGTGATTTATGCTAAATCTCACCTAAATCCTGAATTTAAGGAAATTAAACTCAAACATGCCCCTTGCATACAACTATGGATTCTTGATCTGACGATATTGACCATATATCGTTCACCTTCGAACTTAAATGCATCTGATTTCATTGAGTCCTTGAGTGCATACCTAGAAAGCATAAAATCTTATCATAAAAAAGTAATCTCTGGAGACATCAACATCAACCTCATTCAGGGCAGGAATGAACAAACTAATGGTCGCAATAATAGAACTGACTATTTAAATATGCTAGCTAGTCACGGCCTACTTGCTGGTCACAAACTGCCCACGAGAGGATCCAGCTGCCTAGACCACTTCATGGTAAAATTAAACAAAATAAAATTTTCCGCTAATATCGCTGTATTAAATACCACACTTACAGATCATTTCTGACTATATACATGAATATATATATATATATATATATATATATATATATATAACATGTATATCAAGACTTAAAAACAAAATAATTAAGCATAAAACCATTGAATGCGTGAATTTTGAAACTGCATATGCGATGCTACTCCAAAAGAACCTGAAGTCTTTGCTCTTTTGCAAAGATCCCGACTTAGATACCAACCACTTTTTACTATGGCTTGCGAAGTCACTGCAGGAGAGCAAAACAGTAAAATGTGTTACTAAAAACCAGCAGACTATTAAACCTTGGATCACAACTTGAATCCTTAAGTGTATCAGAAACAGAAATAAAATGCAGCGGAAGCTTAGGTCCAACCCATCAAATGAAAGTCTAAAAATTACTTTCAGACAATATGTAAATTACTGTAATAACGTTATAAAGAAGCTAAAACTAAAATATGAGAGAGAACTATTAACTAATGCTGCCGAAGTTACAAAGAGTTTTGGAAAACAATTAAAAGAGTAACCCATTTTAAAATGTCTAAATATCATTGCAAAGAATTACTGATAGGATCAAGCCGTCCGACTCTGTTAATTCGGTAAATTGTTATGTTGGTAATTTTGGCAATAAACTGGCTAATGATGTTATGAAAAGTATATCTCATGTCTCACAAAGCAGCACTATCATTAACACGCTAAAATGACAATACATCTTTTGTCCTCTTGGAGACTGACCCCGAGAAAGTTAAAAGTATTATCATGGGTCTCAAAAGGGCTGGTCCCCTGGTTGGGACAATATATCGGCCACATTTCTTAAGATCTGTAGCTCTGTTCTTACGCCCATAATTAGTCATATTGCAAACCAATGCTTTAGATTAGGTGTATTCCCTGCGCTCCTTAAAAAATCTATTGTTACTTCAGTTCGTAAGGGGGGGGGGGGGATAGAGGTGACGTCAATATTTATCGACCAATTTAAGTCTTACCCGCGATATCAAAAGTCATTGAGAAACTCATTCATACTCGACTCCTTAATTATCTAGAAAAATTTAGCCTTATCTCTAGCTCACAGTTTGGTTATAGGTCTGGATTATCTACGGAAGACGCAGTATTATCTCTCACGTCCCTTATTACAGATCAAGTCAACCGAGGATATAAATGCTTAACTGTTTTGCTTGACCTGAAAAAGGCTTTTGATACCGTCTCCCTTTCCATCCTTGTGCATACACTGGAGTGCATCGGTGTGTGAGGTGTACCACTTAAATTACTAAGCAATTACCTACAAGAGCACACTCAAAGAGTGAAGATTGAAAATCACGTGAGTAGAGACATAGACACAACCTTTTGTGTGCCCCAGGGGAGTTTAATTGCCCCAACTCTATTTTTAATCTACATAAATGACCTCACTAATTTAAGCATTGAAGGTGGTAACATTTTCTCTTACGCCGACGACACTGCAATAGTTTTTCTGGAACTTCGTGGAACACTATATATATACGGTCCAAAGTGGTTTCTCTAAAATTTCTGACTGGCTAAAAACGAACCATCTTACTTTAAATATTAATAAAACCAACTATATGTGCTTCTCAAAAAATAATATAACTCAACCGAAAAAGGATCTTACAGTAAAAATGCATGAATGCGATAAGGTAGACTACTCAAGTTGTAACTGTAAAATGCTGTAGAAGGTCACATACACTAAATATCTAGGTGAAATACTGGACCATCGACTATCCTGGCATCCACATATTGAATATACGAACGAAAGGGTACGTAAACTTATTTGGATTTTTAAAACTGAGTTGTCACACGCTGTTGTCAGGAAGATGATGTTGCCCATGTCCTGTTTGTTTCCTCTTAGAACACACACGAAAAGATATAAGGTGACGAATTCTCTTTCGCCGCCACAACAAGGCGAACATTTTTCTGCTTGCGATCATGAGTGTAGTTCTACCCACGTTCACTGCGAATAGAACTTCATTTGCAATAAAAGTAATCTTAAGGATTTTATCGTGTTTAGTTTTAACTTTTTTAAATCTAAAAGTTTCGGGTATATTAAAGAACCCATGGAGACGGTGAGGGGGGGGGGGGCGCTGAGTTGTGTGACGTCCTGATGTTATAGTTTACGAAAACTGCAATCAACTTTTAACTTATAATGTTTGGTCCGATCTACGTAGGACGAACTTACAGTATCTTTAATTATTGCAGTAATATGCTTCGGTTTGGATTTAATTTTATTAATTATGCGATCCCAAATAGATGGTATCACCCAGACATCTTCTCTATTGAAGTAAGGATCTTTTTAATTTCTATAGAATTCAATAAAAAGCTAGTACGCAATAATTGTATTTATGTAGATTTAAAGAGATTCAAAAAAGTTAAAAAGCATTGCAACGTCGCCTAAATATAACTACTATTAACAGTGGCTTTAGCTGTTTGTACGTATGGGTCAGCTCAAACCAAGGTAGTACAACGACTTCACAACCAATAAAATACCAAAACAATACGAGCATGAAGTAGAAGCTCTGCTTGTACTCTGCTTTGTTGGTAGCGGAATCAAATGAGATACTACACCAGGAGGGTACCAGCACCCTTGGTAATGGAGAATCCCTCGCAGAGCATCCACGACCAAGCTACTCCACTCCTCAGCGTGGGTGCTAAGGCTGCCCCGCGTATTCTGCGGAGGGGGACGGGGATAAACTTTTTCTCACGAAAAATCTACTCGGAACAACAAAACCAAGGCGACATAACTTAAACGTTGTCCACTACGACAGCTCAGCTGGCCTTGCTCTTTCTGATCGAGTACAAATTGTAAAACTCCTTTGTGCCTCGGGCTGCGGTTTGCGTATACGTCAGGGAGGACATTTGTTCTTGGCGCTTCAAGAGTCTTGAAGGTTCAGACGTGTTCATCCTTTGGCTACGCGTAGAAAACAACAATCATCCGCGCATCTACGGGTGCCTCTATAGGTTCCATAGCGGTAATGCCGAAACAGACCGACTCATCGACCACGTCCAAATGGCTGCAGCAGATCCAATCCGCAGATTTCGTGATCCTTGGCAATTTTTATGCTCACCGCGCCAAATGGCTCAGTTCACGCTTAACCAATTATGCGGGGAGATCTGTTTATGACTTTGCTTTGGAATATGGTCTGACATAACTGGTTACTTCGCCAATCGAAAAGTTATTCCAGATGTGGAGGATCAAGCAGATTCCCTGTTGGATTTTCTGCTGAACTATCATCTCTCTTGGCTCATCGGACCATTGACTTGTCCGAAGTGTGGTGCCACCCACGCTCACATCGCGGTTACATTCTGCAGGCTGCCGCCGTGTTTGGCGCTATAGGTTAGCCGATTGAGATAGGAAGCGGTCTTTTTTTACATCCTACCCTTGGGGGTAGGTTTTCTTCTCGCCGAAAAATCCCAACGTTGTTGCTGACTCTGTCACTGATGTGGTACTTTAGGATATGGAACGTTTTATTTCATCTTCATTGGTGCCTACCGGAGGCAGATCCCAGCCATGGTTCGCTCCTGTAAAATAGCATCACGCCATAAGCAGGAGTCCTACCAGGCCTGGGCTAATGAATCAACATCCCGAGATGTAAACACCCGTGCTCTTAAAAATAATTACAAAAGAATTATTGCCAAGGCAAGGTCAGAGCACATCGACATAATTGGTGAGAAACTAGTTTGCCTTCCTTCGGGAACCCGGGCATTTTAGTCTCTCCCAAAGACTGTCCAAGGGAACTTCTGTCAGCCATCTCTACCTTCTCTGCATAGGGAGGTCGACTCACTGACCCATGCCGCAAAGGAAAAAGCCGATCTGTTCAACTCTCTATTTGCTTGCAACTTGCTTGACTGTCGATGACGGAAGAACACACCACCGACCATTCCGCTGTGTTAGTTCTCCATGCCGGATGTGCTGTTTACACAGCACCCGCATCGCAAAGCACTCTTTCCCCTGGACATTAACAAGTCAAGTGGGCCTGATGGAGTCCTTCTCATTGTGCTGAAGGCGTGCGCTCAGGCACTGGTTTTAACGCGACTTACCAGTACGCCCACTCCCAAGGCGTAGTCCCAAATTCATGAAAGATAGCTATGGTTTACCCGACCCCTGAAAAAAACGAACGTCAGACGCGTCAAATTACAGGCTCATCACTATGACCTCCTTGTTCTCCAAAATAATGGAATCCTTTATAAACTCGAAAAAAAATATCCACGAAAAGAATACACACTAAAAGAATATCCACTATCCCATATCTTCCTGTGGGTGTCGTAAAAGGCGACAAAGGGAAACAGGCAGGAGGTGGGCAGCAGCATCTTACTGATAACAGCAAAAATACAATAAAAAAAACTGCGGTTTCTAACCCGCTCGCCAAGCGTGGCAACTATGACAAATACCCCACAATGATGAGAGCAACAAAGATACGGCCCCAGTCCCCGGCGGCCCCGCTATTTCTGGTTACGGTGGCGACAATGGTAACGGCGGGGCAGGTGGTGCTAAGAATCACCAGTGGAGGTTCGGTTGCCACCTACGACGACTCGACCTGGCAACATACAACGCACGCACCCTGAGGATTGACGAGAAGATCGTGGAGCTGGAAAAAGAGATAGACAAGTTACGCTAGCATATTATAGGATTATCCGAGGTCCGAAGAGAGGGGGAGGACACCTCGAATCCGGTTACTTGCTCTATCACCGGGAGGGCGACCATCTGTCCCAAGGAGGTCTTGGATTTATCGTCCACAAGTCTCTCATTAACAACGTTGTAAAGACTGAGAGTGTGTTGACGAGGTTTGCGTACCTTCTACTCAGAACCAAACGGTATTAGCTGAAGGTCATACAGGTTTATGCACCAACCTCGGCACATCCCGATGAGGTGGTAGAAGAAAGGAGGATATCTCTAGAGCCATGCATTCCTCCAAACCCCACTATACGGTATAAATGAAAGACTTCAATGCAAAACTAGGGACAAGAGAGAACGGTGAGCTGAAAGTAGGGAAATTCGGAATAGGGCAACGGAACCCCAGGGGCCAGCAGCTGGCCGACTTCATGGAGAAAGAGGGACTCTTTATGATGAACTCATTCTTCCAGAAGCGGCACCACAGGAAGTGGACCTGGTCGAGCCCCGACGGTCCGACAAAAAATGAGATTGACTTCATTATGACAACCAGACGACAACTGTTCAGTGATGTTTCCGTGATCGCGAGGGTGAAAACCGGCAGCGATCACCGAATGGTTAGAGGCACACTAAACCTAAACGTTAAGTTGTCGTCTAATAAAGTCAACACTTCGTCCCCCTCGGGCTCTGTTCCACAGTCTCGAAACCTTTCAGCTCGAGTTACAAAACCGTTTTCAGTACCTAGAAGACTGCAATGAAGTGGACGATATGAATGACAAGCTCGTGGAAACTGTCCATGTGGTCGGAGCTAAGTGTTGCAAGACACGCCGTAGAAGAACACAAAAACTCTCCGATCACACTTAATTTCATGACTGTTAGACGGGAGATGAAGCTACATTCTTCAACAGATTTGACAACATACAGACAACTGAACAGACAGATCTCCAAATGCATGCGGCGGGACTTACGCAACTTCAATACAGCTTGTATTGAAGAAACGATCGAGCGGAACCAAGGCTTCAAAGTCTTTGCCAGAGATCTGTCTGCTAGAAACAGCCAACTGTTAAAGCTGAAGACAGAAGTGGCAGCATCGTTTCCGGGACACCTGAGATTTTGAGTGAGATTGAGAGGTACTATAGACAGCTGTACACGTCATCGTTGGAGCCACATGCAAGTGTGAGAAACAATCCAAGAGCGAGTCTTATCCGACCCTATTCCGATGATATCCCAGACGTCAGTCTGAGCGAGATTAGAATGGCTCTCCAGCACCTTAAAAACGGCAAGTCTCCTGGCGAGGATGGAAGTATAGCGAAGCTTTTGAAAGCGGATGGAAAACAAGTACTTGAAAGCTTTCAGAAGCTCATTAATTCCATCCTCCGTGTTGGCACTACTCCGGAGGCGTGGAGCAGAAGTGCGGTGGTCTTGTTCTTTAAGAAAGGCGACAACGCTCTCTTGAAAATTTACAGAGCGATTTCCCTTCTGAGCCGTCTACGTGCTGTTTTCGAGAGTCATTACGAATCGTCTCGCACGCAGACTTGACGACTGCCAGCCTCCCAAACAAGCTGGTTTCCAAAAGGCTTTAGTACCATGGACCACATACATACCCTGCAGCAGATCGTACAGAAGACAGAGGAGTATAATCTTCCACTTTGCCTTGCGTATGTGAACTACGAGAAAGCCTTTGATTCCGTCGAAATTTGGGCGGTTCTGCAGTCCCTTCAGCGGTTTCAAGTTGACTGTCGGTATATCAAAGTGCTGAAGTATTTGAACAGTAGAGCTACGATGGCTATCCGAGTACAGAATCAGAATACGAAACCTATACAATTGCAGAGAGGTGTAAGACAGGGTCACGTTATATCCCGGAAACTCTTCACCGCTGCATTGGAAGACGTTTTCAAGCTACTGGAATGGAAAGGATGCCGTATTAACATCAATGGCAAGTATATCACTCACCTTCAATTTGCTGACGATAAAGTCCTTACGGCAGAACCGCTGGAGGACTTAAGCACTATGCTCAATGACCTCAATAGTGTCTCCCAACGGATAGGTCTTAAGATGAACATGAACAAAACAAAAATCATGTTTTTAAATTCCATGTCACATTTTTGCCGGTAGTTGTTGGGAGCACTAAGCTTGAAGTTGTTGACGAGTATGTTTACGTGGGACAAATATTCCGACAAGGTAAGTCCAACTTCGACCGGGAGGTCAATCGGGCGATTCAACTCAGCTGGGCAGCGTTCGGAAAACTACGACACATCTTCTCGTTAGACATACCTCAAAACCTGAAAACGAAATTATACAACCAGTGCGTGTTGCCAGTGATGACTTACGGATCTGAGACGTGGTTGTTCACTGCAGGCCGTATGAGGAAGCTCAAGGTCATTCAGTGAGCTCGGGTGTCTCTGTGTGATAAACTTAGAAATGAGGATATCCGCAGCAGAACCAGAGTAACCAACATAGCCCAACGGATTAGTAAGCTGAAGTGGCAGTGCGCCGGCCATATAGCTCGAAGAACCGACATCCGATAGGGAAAAAAGGTTCTCGAGTGGCAGCCTCGTACCAGTAGGCGAAGTGTAGGGCGACCCCCAGCTAGATGGAGTGACGACCTGATAAGACATGCAGGAAGTCGATGGATGCAGGTAGCTCAGGACCGTGCTTTGTGGCATTCCTTGGGGGAGGCCTATGTTCAGCAGTGGACTTGTGAAGGGATGTAATGATGATGATTATGATGATGACTATAAACTGCCAGCTCATGAGGTATCTTGAGGATCACCAGCTGATAAGTGACTGCCAATACGGTTTTTGTCAGCGTCGATCAACTCGTGATTTTCTAATGTAACTAACTAACAGATAGGTGGCGGCAATAGAGTAAAAGGGGATGGCATTGGGTATTAGTTTGGACATGGCGTCTTCAATAGATTTGGCACATTGCACTTTTATCGAAGCTTCCTTCCTATGGGCTTCCCGATAAATTATGCAATTGGACAAATAGTTTCCTTGTTTTCGTTTGCCTTGTTTTTGTTTCTGTTTGAGTTTTCTCCCTCGCACAACGTCTTTGTAGAATTGTTTACCACCAGCGATTTTTCCGGACCGATACGACTTGGAGACCTTCAAGAAAAGAGCTTTCTCCTTTCTAGAAGGCCGACAACGTACCTACAAGTACTGCTACCTACTGAAACTCTTGCAGTTGTTCATAGGTGGCGGTAGTCCTTAAACTTCAGGCGAGCCGCATGCTCGTTGGCCCTATCTTATATATATATATATAAACTTTTAAGCGTGAAGCCGTGAAGCGTGAAGTCAGAACTTGCTTGTATTGTAATTATCTTTATAATTCGGATAATTAACCAATTAGTATGCAAATAATTGACATCATCAGAAAATGTTGGAAAGTTATCACCATGTTTAATACTATATATAATAGCTATTTCTTAACTTTATCGTTTTAATAAAACTATTTTCCATATTGATAAGTCTTAATAAATAGCCTTTTTTATAGTATAGGGTGAAAAACAAGCACACAGTCCACCTGATGGTAAGTGGCTGCTGTGGCCCATAGACAACTACATTTATCCTCGTTTGCGAATCAAAATGCAGATGCGTTGCCACTCGTGAGGACTAAGATGAAATGCCTCGTTTCCAGTAAAAGGGTCTCCGGTCTCACAGTCTCCGGTACACTCACCATACGAAACACAGGAGTGTTAAGCTGCTATTTGACGCTGGTATTCTGTGAGAGCGTGGTCCTTCCCCGGTCGAGCCGACCCATTCGTGCTACAATTATACTACTAATATAGCTGCAGCATGGCTCTACCACGTATATATAAAATAATTCATTTTTATAGAATAATTCATTTCAGGATCTGCCAGCGTGTATACGTCGCGTTGCCAAATTTCTAGGCAAAGAGATAACTGAGGAACAGATAGAAAAACTATGCGAGCACCTTAAAATTGATAATTTCAAGAAAAACAAATCACTTAATTACCATAGTATGATGGGTATTGGGTTATTGAATGAAAAGGAGAGTTTTATTAGAAAAGGTATGTATTCTATCCTTTTTTATTGCCATATAACATTGCCCTGATGAATGTGAGCCACCCTCAATATTGAAAGTATTTGTCACAATAAGGCGAACTGGCGATCTTAGTACCTACCAGACGTCTTGTAATTATGATGCTGCGTTTCGTCGCTTGTCTGGTTATTTTATTTTGGCATGTACGAGATGGTATTCATCTATCGACCAAAAAGGCGGAATGAGTTCTCGGTGTTGGTATATATAAAATTTAAGTATAAGTTATGTGTTTCGTATGTTTAGTGAATGTCAAAGTCAGAAACCCTTTTTACTGATAACGAAAACTCCTATCAGAGTCTTCAGGGGTGACAAATAATTTGACTTGACTATTGAGGATAGCTGTAGTTATCTAGGGCTTACCTTGTGCTTGTTTGTCAATTTTACTCATAAATAAAGAATAGCTTCTTATGATTGAAGTCAAGTTTATATCAACTAAGTAGTTCGGGTTGCTATAATTTTTTTAAAGATTAACGTATTGCGTTTATGTAATCGAGGAAACATAATAATGAAGATATTTTTCCGCTTTTATTTTATTTTATTGAATAAATATTAAAGGTATAATGGAACTGGATCTAAACTACAATCCAAAAAATGTGTACACATTATAATACATTACTGAAGTAGGGATTAAGCCGTGGTAAGCAACTTAGTCCTCACGGGTGACAAAGCACCTGCATTTTGATTCTTTACTGAGGATAGGTGTAGATGTCTATGGGCCACAGCAACCACTTACCACCAGGTGGACTGTGTGCTCGTTAGTCACCCTTATTCTATAAAAAATGTAAAAAGAAAACAAGACATAAAAATACATTAAATACAGTAAAGCTTGGTTTAGTGGGACCTGGATAAGTGAGAAACCTCCATAGCTGGAATTCATGCTTAGGTCCCGACACTTTAACACTGAATTACCTCTGTTAGTGGGACAAAATAAACCTATATATCTGAGATTAGTTCTTTCGATTTTATCTTTATAATTACTTCTATAATTGAGACAGCGAGTGTATTTTACCTCCTTTACTGAGACTATATTTTAGGGATTAGTTCTTTCGATCTTATTAGTCATAATTACCTCTATAATTGAGAGAGCGAGTATATTTTAACTCTTTTAGTAAGACTATATTTTGTATACCGTTTTGTTTAGTAATTCTTTAGTTAGTTAGTAGTAGTAGTAGTTTTAGTTTGTTTTTGTTATCATCCGAAGGTTTATATTTCAAAGGTGTTAAAACTTTGCCTTTGAATTACCAAAATATTCAAAAAGCTTGGATGACATCTACTATTTTTGCCGATGGGAGAATTTGAATCAAGTAATGAAGAAACAGAAACAGAAACAGAAACTTTTTTATTCAATATAGATTATAAATAATGCTTATTGATAGTCACTCTTTTGTATAATTACCACTGGTTCGAAAAAAAAACCTCTGTCCTCGGAAGAACCAGCAAGGAACCCAGCGGGTTTTTTTTAAAATAACAGCTTACAATCATGTATGTTACACCAATTAACAACACAACAAATTAGAAATAGCTTGGTAGCGATCACCTCATTTCCAGGGGTTATTATCATCTATAAATTCTTTAATACTATAATAACCCTTTTTATACAAACTTAGTTTAATAAAGTTTTTGAACTTTGAGCAGGTCAAATTTTGTATATTTTCTGGAATTTTGTTGTAAAAGCGTATACATCGCCCCAAGAATGAATTACTGACTCGATGGAGTCGAGTAACTGGTACTACTAGCTTGTGTCTGTTCCTAGTATTTACAGAATGAATATCACTTATTTTTGTAAAACTACTTTTATTTTTGTGTACGTACATTACATTTTCATAAATGTATTGAGAGGCCAAAGTTAATATATTAATTTCCTTAAATTTTTGTCGCAGCGACTCTTTAGGCTTTAACTCATAAATTGCTCTTATGGCCCTCTTCTGTAAAACAAATATAATTTCAGTGTCAGCTGCGTGTCCCCATAGCAAAATACCATACGACAATATGCTATGGAAATAGCTCAAGTAAACTAGTCTAGCTGTTTCAACACTAGTTAGACTTCTAATCTTTTTTACGGCATATGCTGCAGAACTAAGTCTGCTTGCTAGTTTTGATATATGGGGGCTCCATTGAAGCTTCGCGTCTAGTGTGATTCCAAGAAAAATGGTGGTATCTACAAGACTCAGTTTCTCCCAATTTAAAATTACATTAGTATTTAATTGTTTGACATTTGGAGTCATAAATTTCATACATTTCGTTTTAGTGCCATTTAAATGCAAATTATTAACATTGAACCAATTTACTATAGATATATTAGATATAGCATTATTTACTTCGTCATATTTTAGCAATTGTCGACTTAATTCGAAAATTAAAGAAGTGTCATCTGCAAATAATACTATATCATGGTTATCGCCTACTATGTAAGGTAAGTCATTAATGTATACAAGAAACAGAAAGGGGCCTAGAATTGAGCCTTGAGGCACGCCCATCTGTACCATCGACCCGGAAGAACTCATACTGTTAATGACAACTTTTTGCGTTCTTTTACTTAAATATGAAATAATTTATTTAAGAGCATCACTTCTTACACCGTAGTGTTGAAGTTTCCTGATTAATGTTTCATGGTGAACACAATCGAAGGCTTTGGATAGGTCACAAAATATACCCAAAGCATTCTGTGAATTATCCCATGCATTAAATATATATTTAATCAGCTCAACACCGGCATCAGTTGTCGAGCGACCCCTTGTGAAACCAAATTGATTTTTATGAAGTAAATTATTTATATTAAAGAAATTTAACATTTGATCAAGAATAATTTTTTCAAAAATCTTACTAAGTGTTGGTAGTACAGAAATAGGTCTAAAATTAGCGGGGTCTAATGTACTACCAGATTTAAATAAAGGTATTACTTTACTATACTTCATTAAATCAGGAAACACACCAGATTCGATACTAGTATTAAAAATAGTAGCTAAATGAGGCGCGATTGTATCTATTATAGACGCAATAACTTTAACGGAAATCCCCCACAGATCCTCAGTTTTCTTAACATCAATAGTTTTAAAATATTTTACAATATCTTTTGATGATGCTTTATGAAATGTAAAATTCTTTGTACACGCATTTATATTTTGTTTAAGTAATGATTCGGCGACCGCAGGAGAAGAATTCAGTGAATCAGTGGTTAATATCGGAATATCAGTAAAATATTTCTCAAAAACCACTGCAACGTCCTGATCTGATTCGGTTAATTTGCTATTAACACTTAACTGTTAGTTTGAATTGATCTTACCAGTTTCGCTTTTAATTATACTCCATGTCATTTTAATTTTATTAGAAGCCGTCTTAATTTTGTTGCTCAAATGCAAAGACTTGGCTGTGGAGCACATTCTTTTAAATATTTTTGAATATTTTTTTACATATTCCCTAAATTCGACGCTATGATAATATGACCTTTCATGGTAAAGATCATATAACCTATGTCTGCTCTTATGGACTCCTACTGTCGCCCATTCATTAAATAACTTCCGACTGTACAAGGAGAATGTTTTAGAAGTAAAAGTATTATTAAGTTCAAGTATTATAATTCAAATTATAATTAAAAGTATTATAATTCAAGTTCCCACAAACGATAAATGTTGATGTTTGTTGACAATTGTACAGCTCACAATAATATCCCCAATCTAAATATATAACATAAACATCTTACAGATGATACTTCCAAAAGACAAACTAAAATAACAGATTTTATGATTGACGCATTCTCTATGCATTTTTGTATTGTTTATAAAAAATATTTTTGTTGAATAGCTTTTCAGATTGTTAATATAGATTACAACTCATGTATAATGTTTACAAAATACGTTATATTATTTAATAATCGCACCTCATATAACTGAAATAGCCTTTTCTCACCTCTATTAATGGAACCCTCTGTAAATGAGACATATATTTATTTATACCCGGATATCTGAGACACTGGGTAAGTGGAATACCTCTTTAAGTGAGACAAATTTGCAGATCCCTTAAAGTTCCAGTTATCCAGGTTTCACTGTGTTAAGAGAAGCTCGTAAATTTATTTTAAATCTAAAAAGGCTACTATCGCAAATATCTAGATGAATGAAGTACGCATGTCATCGTAACCACGGTATATTTTGAAATTGGATTAAAAAAGGAACATGTTATTTCCGTGTAAGTCTATCCTGAAAATTTTTTGAGCATACCGGATTTGAAATTAATTAGTTTTATTAGTAACTTTGCACAATCAATATACCCATGTATTCACTGTGAGTATGAATGCACAATCTAATGAAAAAAAAAAAAAACTTGCTCGGCAAAATGTCTCCTCCAAAATAATCATTCGACATTAAAAATCTTTAGTCGATAATCGTGTGATGATAGACGCCGTTGGAGGCCATGTTTGCCACAAACCCTGCAAAGGAAAACACTCTGAATCCTCTCGATGCTCTCAGAACGTACCTTATAAAAGGGTAACCATACAGTGGATGCATTCTCTAGTACAAAACTAGAAGAATACAATAGAATAGAATCATATTTTTTTCAATATAGGATACAAGAATACTTATTGAAAGTCATTTAAGCTTTACCACTGGTTCGGAAAAAACCCCTTTTTTCTTTTTTTTTACATGGGGAAATTCCTACGCATACCCGCCTCGCGGGGGCAAGGACGGTTATGTCGGACTCGCACCGACTAAAACCCCATGGTGTTCCACCTTCGCCGCATATTTGCAGAGCCACGGGAACGCTTTCGCACACATCTGCGACCCCATCAGCGCCGGTCACCTCATGGCAGCCCCATCTCGAGGGAGGAACTCTCCTCCCCATTCTCCTTCTCAGGCAAGGCGCACCAGGAACACAAGGCACGCTCCGCTCCACGGCCTCCAACTCTACCTGCGTATCGGACCCCCCCCCCCCCCGATTCTGATAAGCGGAAGCCATAGGGCCCGGAAAATTGAAAACCTAGTGGCACCCGCTTTCGCGGCCGCAGCGGCGGATCTAGTCTCTGGCTCCGCCGCCAACCAAGTTTCAGCCGCGAAAGGTAGGGAGAGCGGCGCCTCGCAATACCGACACTCCTCTCCTCCCGCGGCCCCACCACCACCGCATCAAAGGTGCGGCCCCGTCAGAGTTGCGGAGGATAGGGCGAGTGGCGCATCGCCATAACAACACTCCTCCTCGTCCGCGACTCCACCTCGGCTGCAGCAGTAGGGGGAGAGGACACCCCTCTCACCGCAGACCACGGACTGTGGGCTCGCCAAGCCTACTCGGAGTGGCCACCTCAGGCCGACCCTATACCACCGGCCAGCCAAGGGGTTCCTCTTTGTTCACCGCGGGTGACCAAGCCACGGCTACTAAGCCTTTTCGCCACGACAAGGCAGGAACCCTTTCGGGGGGGGGGGGGGGGCAGAAAAAACCGCTGTCGTGTGGATAACTAGCAAGAAACTCATCAGTTATTATTGACCCTTACTAAACATTTTTACTTGAGAAAAAATTAAACCTTTTGATTGATAAGGCCTGCATATTTTCTGGTATTTTGTTGTAATAGCGTATACATCATTACAGCCCTTCACAAGTCCACTGCTGAACATAGGCCTCCCCGAAGGAATGCCACAAAGCACGGTCCTGAGCCACCTGCATCCATCGACTTCCTGCACATCTCTCCAGGTCGTCACTCCATCTAGTGGGGGGACGCCCAACACTTCACCTACCGATTACGAGGCTGCCACTCGAGAACCTTTTTTCCCCATCGGTTGTCGGTTCTTCGAGCTATATGGCCGGGCCATTGCCACTTCAGCTTACTAATCCGTTGGGCTATATCGGTCACTCTGGTTCTACTGCGGATATCCTCATTTCTGAGTTTATCACGCAGAGCGTATACATAACAACACTCCAAGATCACTAAAAAGCGTATACATTGCCCCATAAAGGAATTACTGACTCGGAGTCGAGTAAGTGGTAAAACTAACTTGTACTTATTCCTAGTATTTTCAGAATGTACATCACTTCACTATTTTTAATAAAACTCTTTTTGTTTTCTTGTAAATGGGCTGATTTTTAAAAAAGTGTACGTAAGTTAAAGTTCCTAATTTTTTATTTTTTTTAATATTTTTCGTTGAATTCATAAAATATATTAGTTGATTTGTAATAAAATTTATAATATATTTGAGTAACTGCTATAAATTAATTGTAATAAGTTAATGAAATTCAGTAATAGCATTTTGGGTTCCACTGAATAACAATTTAATATATAACACACTGAATTAAATAAAACGGGTTGAATGAGAAGCATATTTTTATTTATATAATATATATGTTTGTAGATGAAAAAAATAAACATTTACTTCTGAAAACAGAATTAAAAATTAAAATAATTGTATATTTATATCCTGTGACTAACTTGTTGACTAATCAATTGCGTGTTTTTCTTTGTAACTATTTAGCCATATAGCCATTTATTACTGTTCTGTCGAATAATTTTACGGAATAACAAACTTGTTGTCTTCATAACAAAAATTAAAATATTATTAACTGCACATGAATGCGAAAATAAACCGCTTTTTGGATTTTTGTGAGTGGGACAGTTAATCATTGGAACGTTGAAGATAGTCAGTGGAAAAGTTAGGTCTCTGATTACAATGAAGGATATTTTGCCAATTTTAATTTATTTACAAATATATTGCATGCCTTAAGCGCGAAGCGCACAGGTATGTTCTGCTAGGGCCTAAAAATTGAGATTCCAATATTTAGTCGCATGAAATCGTATCTAGCAGTCATATAATACATATGAATGACATAAAAAGCACATTGTTAGAAAGATAAATGATTATTGAACTTTTTTTTATATAAAAAAGGGGTTTTAGTTGCTTATGGTGTGGATTTATCAAGTCCGCATGGTGGTGTAAACACGATAACTTTTGAAAATATCAATTTTTCAACTCAATCTATTTTAAAACTCTTCATCTATTATGTGGGAAGCCATGGAATGTAAATTGCAGTTTAATTTTGTTTTGTTTAGTTATAATTATTTTTTTTCGGCTAAAAATGGCGAAATTTTTGGTGGTTTGTGAGCCTTGTATTAATTAATTTTACTAAATACACTGTTTCACTCCATCATTCGTCATTCTGGCCCGGTCTCGCCCACCGTTGTGAGTGGATATTGTATCGCTTGTTTGCAGTGAAGAAGATCGCCGTAGAAATACAAAATATTCCAAAAACCAAATTTGATACATACTTGACCAAGGTAAGATATTATTATTATTTTTACAATCACAGATTTTTATTACAATATTTTGTTTTACTAAAAGCACGTAGGATTTATATGTAAATATACCTATACGCCTGAGACATTATAGACCTGAAGGTTTGTCGGTATCTGCTACTGGAACTCCTCGACGAGGAGAGCTAGATGTGTCGAGTTTGGCCTCGTTTTGTTAGTAATGATGAGATTTTACCTCCGGACTTGATAGAGGGACTTGAAAGTGTACTTTGATGACTGCTACTGGAACTCCCCGACGAGTAGAACTAGATATGCCGAATTTGACTTCGTTTTGATAGTTATGATGGAACCTTACCTCCGCACTTGATAGAGTAACTTGAAATTGTACTTTGATGACTGCTACTAGAACTACTCGACGAGGAGAACTAGATGTGCCGAGTTTGGCCCCGTTTTGTTAGTTATTAAATATGTAAGAATTTTTTATAGATATATAGAATAGACCTTACCTCCGGACTTGACGGACTGACTTCAAGGGGAACTTTGTTAACTGCTACTTGAACTCATTGACAAATAGAACCGCAATTTACATTTTTTTTTAATTTTTTCACTATTGTTGGGCATTGTGGGTCATGCACTTTTGGCTTTTCCAAATTTTTTTTTGAAGTTTGACATAAATATATCAGAAAATTGGAAGTATTGTTATAAGGTTATTAGTGAAAACTTGCGTGTATTAAAACTACTTAAAAAGTTAAGTATAAACATATTATACGTAATTTTTTAATGCGCTTAATGCATGCACAATTGGATTTACCAATAGTTTTTTCAAATTATTTTGCTGAGTTAAATATATTAAAAAAGGAAACCAAATAAGCTTCTTTAATAAAAAAAATATAAAACTTTTTAAACTTTTAAAATATTACATATATTTTATTTAGATTGGCCAATGTATCTGTCAGATATCGTATATGTTCTTCTGTCTTAGTTCCTTTTTTAGTACGATATTCTCTTTTACGAACAGTACATCTGATGATATCGTCAAGTAAGAAGAAATTTTCTAATTCGTTTTCCATTTTATGATTTTTTTAAAGTTACTTTACGCTTTCTTATTTATTTTTTTTTTATTTTTTAGACATGCAGGTTTCCTCGCGATGTTTTCTTTTATCGCCGAGCATGTGATAAATTACGTGATAAATTAGCGTTTATAAATGCAATTAAGTTTCATTAGTGCCTGATGAAGTTGAACCCAGACTGCTGGCTCCTAAGCTACCACGGCTCTTTAAAATGATACAACTCCTTATTTGGAAAGTCGTGTTTAAAATAATTACTTATAATCTCTAATGTTTTTCTATCAATATATGTAATGCAAGTTATATTAAAATGCGTTTTTCATGGGAAATTATTAAGCGAAGTATTAGTTTTTTTTTATATGATAAGGGTGACAAACGAGCACACAGTCCACCTGATGGTAAGTGGTTGCTGCGGCCCATAGACATCTACATCTATACTCTATTACAAATCAAAATTTAGATGCGTTGTCACCCGTGAGGATTGAGATAGAATGCCTCATTTCCAGCAAAAAGGGCCTCCTGCTACCTGCACTCACCAAGCGAAACGCAGAGGTAAACCTCTACTTCACGCTGGTTTTCTGTGAAGTCGTGGTACCACCCCGGTTCGAGCCGGCCCATCCGTGCG
This sequence comes from Parnassius glacialis, assembly GCA_033319125.1. Taxonomy (NCBI): domain Eukaryota; kingdom Metazoa; phylum Arthropoda; class Insecta; order Lepidoptera; family Papilionidae; genus Parnassius; species Parnassius glacialis. The sequence goes on from JAVANC010000016.1 coordinate 40,639,237, forward strand.
ACAGCAAAAGCTGCCGCTTGGCTCTACCACTGTTAATTAGTAGATATACTTGATTTTTTTTTAATTTTAAACTCAAAGAAATTGAAAAACCTTTAAAATTCTTACTATAGTCAGTCATGTTACAATGCATTACAAAAAAAAATAAAAAGCTCTGCGATTTGTTAAGTTTTTAGTTAAAAAATTCTTTTGCGTCTATTTTAATTACATAATAAAATATAAAAAATGCGAAGTGATACTAAAGGAATGCTTCATTATGCATGCAGCTTTATCGTTCCACTAGGTAACAATTTCCTACACTGACTATAATTTTTAAAAGAATTAGTCAGGGGAATGTACCGAAACTCCGACAGAAAACATGTTTTCTTTATCATTTTCATGACTCGCAGGTATATCAATGAAATAATGCAATAATTTATGAAAATATTAAATGGCTGATCGTTAATTATTATAATTAAGTACTAAAAATGTGAGAAATTGCTAAATTACCTTAAAAAGCGCTCGTCCTCAATGTAGCAATTGTCCACATGTATTGCTAAATTGTTGCCAAGATGGAGGGTGGCCAATGAGATGTTTAGTAATGTTGCAAACGAATTTTTTTTTATCTTATTTAGTATATTTTCTTCAAATCATTTAAACTCGCGTTAATCACGGAAAAATTCCACCCGGTAAAATTCTGAGACTTCGATTTAAAAAATAATTTAAAACAAATGTGTTGTTTTACTTATTTCTTGGATACGTTTTTCGAAAATATATGGAATAAGCCATCGAATTATGTTATTAGATCAATTCACATACTGATAACCTTACTCTTATCCCACTTTGAATGTCATTACTTAACGAGGAGACATGGTAAAACTAGTTTATTGGTATATTTATTACAATATAAAATTATAAATAAACATATAAACATTGAAAAAATGAAAATAATATCGAAGTTCTACCAAATAAAAAACTCACTAAATGACGTTAAAAAAATTATTACTTGAATGGGTTAATAAATAAAAATCGAAACATAAAGGACATCGAAGAAACTTAAGGTACACATTTTAAAAAATATGCCCACATACATTACATTTTCGTAAAACTATTGATAGGTCAAAGTTAATATATCCATCATCAACTTCCTACCTCTTACCAGGCCGTCACTCAATCTAGTCACTCCACCTCACGTTTCACCTACAGGTACGAGACTAGAGAACATTTCCTCCCCATCGATTTTCAGTTCTTCAAACTATATGGCTAACCCATTGGCTTTTCATCTTAATAATCCATTGGGCCATGTCGGTTACTATGGTTCTAATGCAGATCTCCCATTTCCCGAGCGAAATAAACCCCTTGATCCTCCTCTCCATAGTTCGCTGAGCGACTTTGAGCTTTTTCATATGGCTAGCAGTGAAGGTCGTCTCGGATCCATAAGTCATCCCTGGCAACACGAACTGGTTGTACAATCTTCTTTTCAAGTATTAGGGTATACCTGACGAGAAGATGTGTCGTAATTTTCTGCCGATTGACCTTTTCTTTTATTTTATAGGACAAGGGTGACAAACGAGCACACAGTCCACCTGATGGTAAATGGTTGCTGCGGCCCATAGACATCTACATCTGTCCTCGTTTGCGAATCAAAATGCAGATGCGGTGTCACCCGTGAGGACTAAGATGAAATGCCTCATTTCCAGAAAAAAGGGCCTCCGGTCACCTGCACTCACCAAGCGAACTGTAGAGGTAAACCTCTACTTCACGCTGGTATTCTGTGAGGTCGTGGTACCACCCCGGTTCTAGCCGGCCCATCCGTGCGACAGCAAAAGCTGCCGCGTGGCTCTACCACTGTTAAACCTGTTGACCTCTTGGTCAAAGTTTGACTATTTGTCACGGGTAAACATACTCGTCAACAACTTCGAGCTTAGTGTTCCCAGCAACTACAAGCATAGGTGTGACATGACAATTAAACATGATCTTTGTTTTGTCCATTTTCATCTTAAGACCTATCCGTTGGCAGACACTATTGAGATAATTGAGCATAGTACTTAGGTCCTTCAGCGATTCTGCCATAAGGAATATATAGTCGGCAAATCGCACTCACTATTAACTTTAATACCGTATCCTTTCCAGTCCAATACCTTGAAAACGTCTTCAAATGCAGCGGTGAAGAGTTTCGGGGATAAAACATCACCCTGTCTTACACCTTTCTGCAGTTGAAAGGGTTTTGTAATCTGCTTATGTCCTCGGACAGTCATTGTAACATTACTGTATAAGCATTTCGCCACTTCAATATACCGACAGTCAACTTGACACCGCTGAAGGGACTGTAGCACCACCAAAATTTCGACGGAATCAAAGGCTTTTTCATAGTCCACATACGTCAGAAAAAGTGTCAGATTTTACTTTTCGGTCTTCTGTACAATTTGACAAATGATATATATGTGGTCTATGGTACTAAAACCTTTTCGGAAATCGGCTTGTTCGGGAGGCTGGAAATCGTCGAGTTGATTCGTAAAGACTCAAAAACACACGTAGACGCGGTTCATAAGGGAAATAGGTTTGCAATTCTTCTTGAGAGTGTTATCACATTTCTTGAAGAACAAGACCAACGCAGTTCTGCACCAGAACCGCCTCCGGAGTAGTCCCACCATGGAGGATGGAATTAAAGAGCTTCTGATGGACTGCATGTATCGGTTTTCCCACCCGCTTTTAAAAGCTCTGCTGTAAGTCCATTCTCGCCTAGAGTCTTGTCGTTTTTAAGGTGCTGGAGAGCCATTTCGAACTCGCTCAGACTGAAGTCTGGGATATCATCGCAATAGTGTCGGATACAACTTGCTCTTTGATCATTACACACTCACACTTGTGTATGGATCCAACGATGACGTGTATCGCTGTCCATAGAACCTCTCAATCTCACTCAAAATCTCAGCTGTCCCGGAAACTTTGCTGGTACATTTGATCTACAGCTTAGACAGCTGGTTCTTCTTGGCAGACAGATCTCTGGAAAAAAACTATTCATCTCTCGTTCTGCTCGATCGCTTCTTCTATACGAGCTGTATTGAAGTTGCGTGCTGTCAAATCTGCCGAAAACTGCTGCTTCATTTCTTCATCTCATGAGATTAAGAATGTGAATGGAGAGTTTTTGTGTTCTTCTCCGACCGGTCTTGCAGAACTTCACTCCGACCGCATGGACAATATCCACGAGCTTGTCCTTCATACGATATGAAGGACAAGCACAGATGAAAACGGTTTGTAACTCGGGCTGAAAGTTTTCGGGACTCTGGATTAGATCATGAGGGGGACGGAGCATTGGATTTATTACATGTGACCTCTACAACTTAATGTTAAAGTTCAGTGTGCTTCTCACCAATCAATGATTACGTGGTAGAGCGGTTTTGTACGTGGTAGAGCTATTCTGCAGCTATATTAGTAATATAGTTGTAGCACAAATGGGTCTGCTCGACCGGGGAAGAACAATGCTCTCACAGAACACCAACGTAAAATAGCAGCTTAACACTGCTGTGTTTCGTATGGTGAGTGTAGAGAACCGGAGACACTTTTTACTGGAAAAGAGGCATTCCATCTTAGTCCTCACGGGTGACATATGTATGAGGATAGATGTAGATCTCTATGGGTCACAGCAACCACTTACCATCAGGTGGACTGTGTGCTCGTTTGTCACCCTATCCTATAAAAAAAATGATCGTTGCCAGTTTCATCCTTGTGATCACTGAAACAACACTGAACAGTTGCCATCTTGTTATCATAATGAAGTCAATCACAAAAGTGAATCACAAAAAATGAAAAACGGATATTTTATGGATATAAAATAAGCAAACCACTAATCGTTACCTACATGAATTTGCTTAGAAGTGTAATGGAGAAATGAAATATTCTTCGCGAAAATAAAGAAGATTGTACATACGCCTTTACTGTATTAGGTGTGCGGTATGCGATGTATAATTTACATATCTCACAGTCACGCAAGTAATATTTTTTATTACTTCTACATCTAAAGTATAGGTATTTTTTAATCGATATTACATAACGTGATCAATATCATCTTTAAACCGATGTTAAGAGGCTGGTCCTTAAGAAACGCGCAAATAGGCAGTTACGGTTTTAAACATATTAAAGAACTGACTTAATTGAATGACACCACAAAAAAATCTCAATTATTTAATAGATGACTCTATATTTTCACCGTGTGATATTTATAAAAATATCTTGATTTTCGAGAAAAAACAATCTTCAACAATGGTAAAAACACTTAAAACGGCTTTTTCTATTTTAAATCTCTAGGCCATTTCGTTATTATTTTAGAAAATACTTTTGATTGAAAAGTGAGATAAAAGTAAAGACAACATATTCACCATTCATTATTTTTACTAATTTAAACAAAAAAGCAACAATCTAAGCCTAAATATCATTCATTTTTTAACAGAAATCGTTCTTACAATTTAGTATGAAACGGTTCGGTTTCCGTAATTCGATTTATATTAGAGAACACGCGTGACGCGTGAAAAACATTCAGTGCCGCCTCAATTTTTGAGGTGAGTGCACGCCCGTTCGTAGCGCGATTTGATAAGTCGAGTCGATAAATCTATTGTTTGACATAACATAAGGGTAGGTCGCGAGTGTTGGACATCACTATTTTTATTATTTGTATTTTTCGAATAAGTAGACTAACTAGATATGCGAGTTTTATTATGTATTGTTTTTTGTAATTATCAGAAATTAATGTACTTAAAAAAATAGTTTTTTACTTTAATATCTATTTCAGGTAGATAATATGGGAAAACGCAAAGAAAGTTATTAGAATAAGAAAAATCTAATTAATAATGTAAGCAAATGAAGTGAACCTTTCGGAAACTCGCTAAGCAAGCAGTCTTTTTTAGGACTTGACACAACCACCGGTGCAGTCGCGATCCATGATCTGGACCTTGAGTGAATTGTAGATCAGTGGGTTACCCTCTGTGGAGTCCACCCATTGTGATATCATTTAAGACTTTCTGGAATAGTCCTGTCCTGAATAACTCGTTTGGTTCTTTGTTGAGGTTACCATCAGATTACGATGACTTTTAGGTTATTTTAGTAATATCTTATGCCGAGGTTATTATTGCAGTAGTTAAATTTAGATTGATAACTAATATTTATAAAATAGAAGTTATCTAGGCAGTTAGGCTGTCTTCTAATGGCTTTTCATTAGAGCAGACCAAATACAATACGTAACAATAACTCTGTGGTTCCCTTTAAGTGAGTTATCAAAATCAGTATTCAAACGTATATAAATAATTTTACTTCAAAAAAATTAACATTAAAATAATCAAATTTAAATAAAATATTATTTATACATTGTATGCGGATTGATTACATCTTACAAAATACAAAAACCTTAATGAACATAGGTATTTTTTTATTGGTCGTTGATAAACAACCTTTATTTTTAAATCTTTTAATGATTGAATTGTGACAAAATTTTATGTTTATTAAACTCATGTTTTTAAATATGTAACTAATGAAAAAATACGGGCTCTAAATAAGTCAGTTAACGTACACTAGACGAGACTTTTGCGATCATTTGAAGTGCGTGTAAATTTTTGGGATTTTCCTATACTAAAGTCCTACGATGACGAAATAAGAATATTCACTACTCCAAATAATCTCTTGGGTGTGCTAAAAGGCAGATGGAAATCAGGAGATGGGTAACGGCAACTTCCTAACAACAACTAGTTCCAAGGAAAAAATGCGGTTGTCAACCCGCCTGGCAAAAGTGGAAATTATGAAAAATACCCCCTTATGAGGTTTTCCGTTGGATAGGCTTATGTTCAGTAGTTGATTTTGATAGATCGTAATGAATGAATGAACAATGTATATTTGATCTCAACATAATTTTAGAAACTGTTATAACTCTTCAAAACATCGTCATCTACGTAGAGGAATTAAGATTTTTTCTCGTTAAGTGACTTCGTATAATGATTTTTATAAGATAATTTATAATATAAAATAAATATGAAAGAATTATATATTATTAGGTATTCAAGAAGAGATATGGAATTTTCATAAAGTACCAGCACATTATTAAAATATTTTCATTACTACATAATATAATAGAAATAATACTATTATATTTAAATTTAAAGTTTCTGAGAATAATTGTAGCTAGAAAAAAATACTGGAAATAACTTCGCTTTTAGCACTAATGTTATAACAATATATAAATTTAGACGAAAATAATATTAATTATAACTACTTTATTACGTGAACCATAATATTATACCCATTTATTTAAAGAAATCACTAATTAAGTGAATTATTTCTTCTTAGCAGTAAAAAATTGCCGCAATTGTTGCAACATATAAGATATGATCCGTCATCTTAAAAGATACTGCTGAGATAATCATTCACACGCAAACCTTGGCGTGCGCGCGAAGCGCAGTGGCTCGCTTTAAAAAATATATGTATCGGCCATCTCAGAGACCTTACAGTGGCTAGAGGTATGTCGGCACGTGTCGTTTAGTTCAGATGCAAATAAAATTTTTAGAAATAATAAATTTATATAGTTATTTGATTAGAAACGCTAAAATCCCATTCATTGTACACCTATACGTCCCCGAAACGATTTTGATAAAATTTTTGTGTGTGTTTGAATGGATCCCTAGATGGTTTAGATTCTTTTCAAGCCGGTAGGTGGCGCTGTTGACAAGTTTCAGAAATCACTTGTGCGACGCCGCGGCGGATCGTGAGTACTTTATATTAAAAATATTTTTTAAGATTAAATGTACATACATACAGTAAACTTAGATATTATACGTTATATTGGCAAAAATTATTCTCATATTATGTAACTTCAACTGTTCTTGCTAAACACATAACAGATATTCCTCGCTTCTGATTTCTGTCCTACTTCTCTTTTGCCTATATAGGGACGTGCCAAGGGAAAACTTTTCCTAAATGTTATTTGTTACTTTTAAGAAACATTTTGTTTTTATTAATTTTGTCTTAAATGCCTGAAATAAAAATATTGCATTGTATTATATTGTATTGTCGTGTGAAACAACCGTCACTTAATTTTGCCTAGTGTGGCACACGTAACACGTACGAGAGATTATTAAATAATTTCTGGCCTTTTCTACTTCGCGTCTCTTCATCTTATGTAAAGATGGTATACCGCCATAGATCTACCTGATGTAAATTACCCACACCGGTGACATGCAGTAACGGTAAAGGTGTCCGTCATCTGGTACTGCGATCACCAAAATGCCCGCAATGCGCACAGTGCGTGACGTTTACTACAAATCTTCCCTACAATGGATGAGACCAATGTCCAATTAGACTATCAAAAGTTGATATAGAATGTCTTCGGTTTATGTTTTTGTTAATGTTTTCACAAAACTTTTTTCTTCACTCATTTGGCACCAATTCGTATTTTTAATAATATAAGGGCGACAAACCGGCACGCAGTATACCTGTTGGTAAGTGAATGCTACGACCCATAGATATCTGCATCCACCTTCGATTGAGAATCAAAATAGGTTGTCACCCTGGAAGACAAAGATAGAATGCCTCATTTCCAGTTAAAATGGTGTCCAGTTCTCTACACTCACCATAAGAAACAACAACATTCAGCTGTTATTTTATGCCGGTATTATGTGAGAGCGTGGTCCGTCCCAGGTCGACCCGACCCATTTTTAATACAACCATAATATAGCTGTCATGAAGATTCTCCTACGTGATAAGTTATTTACGTCGCTAATAAAGCGTTCCATTTTTTTTAATGTAATGTTTTGAAATGTATAATATTATTATTTTGTGTTAAAAATGTGAAAGTTAAGTCCGCTAACGTGCTTTGTTGTACTTTGTCGTACTTTGGCGCAGTGGCGCATTAGCATGTATTGCCGCCGTCCTGTGCCACTAGAGCCGAAATGACTCCATCCTCACGGTCAAAATTATCTATTAAAGAAGAGAATTATTATAAGAAATTTAAGAAGTCTTCTACAGTATTAGTATTCTATTTAAAAACGACTGAAGAATTATAAAATTACTTGATCTATACTGATCTCATTTGTGGTGCCATATAAATTTGATGAAATAGATCCAATTCTAAATACACGAGATGAAATTTGATAATGTTAGGTTATATAGAGTTGTAACCGTGTAGTTGCGGTGTACGAATATTCAACCCATTTCGCCCCAACTACAGGGCAACAGAGGGAAAGTGAAACAGAAGATGGGAAGTTGCATCTTCCTGCTATGGACTAAAAAATATACAAAATGTGGTCGTACACCTTCCTGCCAAGAATGGCAATCTATGCGCAGCATTGGACTTTTGTAGGCTCTAATGGTTGGATGGATAGTTATAACTTTAAGCATTTTGACACACTATCTTAGCATTAACTTCAAAAGCTATTTTGTAGTTTTTTAAAATCTTTGGAGACAATTTTTACTTATTTATTATTAAAAAAAATTATACTTTCATATTATTTCAGGTAAAGTTGGTGGTTGGCGAGACTATTTTGATGAAAAGATGATAGAAGAGGCTCAACGGTGGATAAATGAGAACTTGCGTGACACCGACTTGCGTTTTCCTAAATAAGAATTGCAATAAATTTGTAGGAATAATGAAAGAATACCATTATTTACGTAACTTCGTTGGTGTTTAAACGAATCTGCTATGCCATTTTGCGTATCAAATTCAAATTAATTGTAGAACTTCAAAAAATCTTTTGTACATATTCTGACCATAATAAAGAGTAGATCTTGATATATAATAGTTTATAATTTTAATAGAACATGGGTGACAAACGAGCATATAGTATACCTGGTGGTAAGTAGATGCTGTTGACAAAGACGTCTATTCTCTTTTCTTATTTTTACGCGATCACTACACATTTGAATAAAACCATTATTTACGGATTTTATTGTTTTATATTCCCGACATTTCCAGCACTTTCAAGGACATATGATCAGGGGGGTGGGGGCTAAATTGTTCAACGTCCCCATGTTATAGTGATCATCATCACATATCGCTGGCATAGAAGCGAAATTAGATAACTAACAAAACCATTTTTGCGAGAAAAGCTAATTTAGTATTTTTTTTTATAAAAACCGATATAAATATTTTACTGTAAATATTTTTACCGTTGTTTTTTTTATGTTAATAAATTGTTCATTGTACATCTTTTGAGTTTATTATAAAACTCATATCATGTTATCTAAATATTTCAAATAGCATTTAAAAGTTTTCTAATGTTGTTTTACCCAGTTTTCGGAATTAACATTTAGTTATCTGCTTTATTGTGTTAGCTGTTCAGTGTTGCTCGTTAGTTGAATGAACATCAGATTGAAAATCGACATGATAAGTAACATTATTCAAGTATTACACTGCAATAATAATTTATTAAAAACTTTTGTCTACTTTTTTCGGATATGCCAAAATAAAAAAATCTTTGGTTATAGATGATTGAGAATTACTACTTTAAATATAATTAAGCACTTGAAAGTAAGTGAAATCAATGTATTTTGTTTTAATTTAAAAAGTGACACAAATTATTTGTTAGACAAATAAAAGAAATTAAAGAAGCCGAATGTTTATTTTTTTTTCATTTATTTATCACATTAACAAGCATTACAAATATGTATAGTGATGGCATATAAGAAACCACTAAGGTTTATACCTATGCTGTCGAGAGTTTACAATTTTATAAGATAATAGCGTAATACTGTATTACAGATACTGTAAAAAGGAAAAAACATGCAAACATTCAGAGAGAAAAAAATATATATCAGAAAACACGTTATAATAACTTAAGAAAATGATCCTTTAACTTATACTTAATGTTATTTTTAATGGCATTATCCACCAATTCTGACGGCATATTATTGATAAGCCGAGGTATTAAGTAGCTACATGTCCGCTCACCGTACGCATTGCAAGCACGAGGCTTGATGAGACGGTTCGTAGAAATTGCTCGAGTGTATACGGAATGCTCGAGTGTATACAGGATGCTCGATCGGTATTCTTAGCGATTGATTAAAAAATTGTTCTTTTAATAAAATTTTTAATACTTGTATATGTATTGGTAAAATTTTACAGTGTTTGAAAAGACCACTGACGTCATCGCGGAATTTAATTTTTATTTTATTTGGAACTATGATTTTAAGTATTCTTGCTTGTAAATTATGGATCTGGTCAAGATATGTTTTTTAAGTTCGGCCGTAGCTACTTAGCCTGTATTGAATGTACGGTATTGTGTCTCCGCAAGTGCATTATTTAATATTAACTTTATTTTAAATGGAAAAAAAATCATTCTCTAAACATTCTGCTGTAACGCTTAAGTAAAACCCTTAAATAACTAATTAGACTATAAATATCAACAGCCCACAAGCTCTAGGTTAGTTATTTATTCTCAATTTCTTAACGTATTTAGAATCGCAGCTAATAACTGACTGACTTGCTGATGGCAAGCTTTCATACTATGGGTGCAGCTCAACTGGAATAATATTTTTTACACAAGTTAATCAGATCCTTCTTTTTCGCTTCTGAAATAGGTAGAAGTTGTTTGTATGCCTTTTCTAAGCTTAATCTAGAAATATCTAATACTGTAGTTGCCCTGTTTCGTGTCTGCCTAGTTTTACATGTCTTTGGCATTTTCGTTGTCTTTGTTCCCTCTTAGTTATACCGGAACTGAACTAATCCAGGTAGAGCCTTTTCGAATCGGAGGCATTTTATTTTTGCAAATTGGCTTTGCTTCCGTCGGAGCAAACCGTTTTGTTTACCAGTATTTGGGATGCTAAAACTTTGACATCAATCATGTCATGGAAAATAAGTTCTTGAACTTGATATGGACGCGCAATGTCGATTAGAGCGAGCTCTATGCATGATACCTTTCCAGTCAATCACTGAATAGACATCGGAATTTTTTTTTTCAATGGCACTATGCATCGAATCAATTTCCATAAAAGTGTGCCCACTTTCTAGATATTTTATTTTTGTTCAATAACATGTAAGTAAAGGCTCACTTGAACTAAATGTAACAAAAATGCTGCCACATATTGATTTCTGTTCTGTCTAGAACAGGTGTCGGAATAAATCGTGACATCAGTTACATTTTCTGGTATTGACTTGATCCATGTGTTAATGGCTGAAACCATTTCGATGCTTCCTCTTTTTCCGTTAAGCTTTGTCCAAATAATACAGTGTGCATTACTTTCTGGGGGCTTAAACTCATAAATCGAAAGATTGTATAATTACAACCTGCGACTATAGTACATAAGGCTATCTGAAGTGGATGGCATCTGTAACAAACTCTGCAAGCCCATTGTAATACAAAGAAAAGTTTCATCACGGTCAGACCTTTGTTTATCAATATATTTTGATACAAAGATGCTTCTTTTCTTTTGATATGATCGTCGTATTCTTTCTTCAGCACATTATCTGGATTCGGTGTGCGATAATATCGATTGCACAGACAACATTGGTCTTTTTTTGGGTGAAAAAAGTCTTAAATTATACTGTGTTCCAAATTTTTTTATATACGTTAAATTTCACTCATATTTTGTTTTCATTTTTCATTTTGCTCTCATATAGTTCATACATTTTAGTTATACATAGGTTTTCACTTAAGTATTGTCGTGTTGCATCTTTTCGACAGTAATTAGAATCCTTTTTTGGAAAATTTTTGATTTTTATTTATTTCTTTAACTTTGTCGTCTGAAGTCTTACTTGCAAGTTTTTTTTACCCTGAATCATTGCCCTGAAATGATCCATTATCATTGATATTTTTGATTGCCGTTTCAATCGGACCGTTTGAAATACACAATGTAGTAGTGAAAAAGCTTTTACAAACTTTCACAAGCTTAGTGTCCTTGTAAAACCCAAAGTCTCTACTTGAAGATCGTTATTTCTCTGGTGGCAAGTTTTAAATATGTATAGCAACTGGCTTAACTATAGTACGCTTCAACAAGTACTCTTTTTGCAAGTGAAAGTCATCGATAGCCCAATACTCCTTACATAAGTCTAAACGCGCTGTTTCTGAAAATAGTTCTGTGCATCTATTTCGGCAAAAAACACCACATTTTGGAGATTTTGATAATTTAGGCGCAAACACTTTTCCTTTACTATTTTCATGTTGCAAACATTGACGTTTCTTTTTTTGTTCTTTTACCCTTTTCCACTCCGACTTGTTACTACTTTTCCATCTTACAATTTTTTTCGTCTGTGTATCGGTTCTTTAATCTCTCTAGCTTCATCGATTTCTCTAGCTTCTTAATTTTCTCTACCTTCTTCATTCTTTACAGCTTCTTTATTTTCTTTATATTCTCTAGCTTCTTCATTATTCTCGGTTCTCCATTATCTCTCCGTTCTTTTTAGTTCCTTAGTTCTTCAAAGTCTGTTTCACAGTCTGTTTCAGCGACCTTGCGATTATTAAACAGTGTTTCCTTTTCCATTGAGTCTAACGTCTTTTTCATTGTTAACGTTACTTCTAGCATTTTTAAGTGATTTTTTTTTATATGCGATTCATCGTCTGTCTCACTAGAAGAGCTTTTAGGGATTATGCTAAAAACATTTCTCATTTCCTTACATTTTGTCTTCTTTTTGTATTTTGTTCCATATGATAGTTTTACCTCGCTTTGTGGGCTGGAGTTACTAACTGTAAATTTCCATTTTCGTTTTTTCCTTGTATCTTCGTCCGATTCTGGTTACCACGACGTTTCTGATCTGATCTGATCTAAAAATGCTTCTTCATCTGACAATGGTAAAACTCCTGATATGGGAGAGCCTCTGATCGGTGAAGTGTCATTACTAGGTCCTTCAATAGCTTCGCAACTTACGTTTACGGATATGGGACTAGCAACTGTATTGATAGGCAAAGGGGCTTACATTAGTGCAGGTATTTGGTCGTGTCGTTCAACAGATGTTGGTGCAGATGTTTGTGTATTAAATCGCAAAAAAGATTCTAAATTATTATCTGAGCTCATTGGTTGTATTTGATTAAAATATTCTGTATTTTTTTCTAAAGAGAAATTAATAATATTCATGTCATTTTACTGACACGTTTTTGGTTTTGTGAGATTCGAAATCAGTTAATAATTTCTTCATTATCCTGCAAAAAAATCGAACAATTACTTCATAACTAAATAACTATACGATAGCTCCATTTTCAAGTGGGATTTGAGATATATATTCAGGATATCATTGTATAAAATTTTACAAGGGTTAATGAATTAATACAGGCAGACGTACGGATTTGCCGGACGCCTAAGGGTTCCTGTTTTACTAAGTATCTCTTGAAAATCTTTTGTTTGACATTTAAAAGAACACCAACTTTTAAAAATTCATCCCTCCTCACTTTAAAATCGCTGAATCGATTTTCATCAAACAAAGATAAGAACCATCTCAACAAACAAGGTTTTACCCGCGTGATTCCTTCTCATGTGCGGAATTTCGATTTACCAATTATATCATCTGAAATTGTCAGTCAGAAATTGGTCGTAAAAGGTCAGTTGATCTTATTAATAGATCAGCGTTAGAAACATTTTTATTAAAGTTTAAAGTTTTGCAAGGTCATTGAGAAATTTTAGCACCTCATTCGTGAAAAAATTAAAAATTCTACATATGCGCGATCGAGAAGCATTTGCTGATAATTGGTCAGCTTAGATAAATATTGGGTCAGTTTAATTTAATATTTATGGCTATGCTCGGGGTGTCTCTGCGTGATAAACTTATAAATAAGGATATCCGCAGTAGAACCAGAGTAACCGACATAGCCCAACGGATTAGTAAGCTAAAATGGCAGTGGGCCGGCCATATAGCTCGAAGAACCGACAACCGATGGGGAAGAAAGGTTCTCGAGTGGCAGCCTCGTACCGGTAGGCAAAGTGTAGGGCGACCCCCCACTAGATGGAGTGACGACCTGGTGAGATATGCAGGAAGTCGATGGATGCAGGTGGCTCAGGACCGTGCTTTGTGGAATTCCTTGGGCGAGGCCTAATACAGCCGGGATTCAAACTTGGAGATCCAATGCGTACCTGAACACAAATCTGAGAGTTTGATTTCAATAATACGTCAAACTGGGAAAAAACAGTTTCCTACGAGTTGTCTGGAAACGTGATTATAAATTTCCATAGAGTAGCTAAACAGACAAATGAGACGAATAGACCAGTTACATAGTGGTAAAGTTGTCCAGCCCTCGTATTCAGGGCAGATTTAACAACGGTCATTTAACAATTTGAACCAATGCAATGATATATTAAATAAAAATAACCGAATTCTCGATTTGATATTATCAAATAATAAGGTATGTTTAAATAAGACTAATTTTACGGATTTTATCGCATATATTAACTTATTTTATATTCCCGACGTTTCGAGCACTTTCGAGCACCCATGGTCACGGGGGGGGGGGGGGGTACTGAGGTGTATGACGTCCCAATGTCATAGTTAACCACGGCTACCTCCAGGTTAAAAATTATTAATTTGTATGCTTGGGTGGGATTTAATTTTATTAATTATGGGATCCCAAGCAGATAGTTGCACCCAGCCATCTTCTCTATTGAAATTAGGATGTTTTTTTTAATTTCAATAGCCTCGCGAATCATCCTGGGGAGGAATCGGTGTTCTTTAGCGAGGATTTGTGGTCTATCAAATCTAATGTAGTGACGGAGGCGATCCTGTACGTGTTCACAGACTGCAGACTTCCCGGAACGTCCATTCTTCACACCAGCTATGTGTTCTTTAACGCGGGTTTTAATGGATCTTCGCGTTAAAGAACACATAGCTGATGTGAAGAATCAACGTTCCGGGAAGTCTGCAGTCTGTGAACACGTACAGGATCGCCCCATGGGGTGCTGAAACGTCGGGAATATAAAATAAATTAATATACGCGATAAAATCCGTAAAATTAGTTTTATTTAAACGTGTAGTGTTCGCGTAAATATAACAAATCATTTTATAAACTTGCGTTTTAATTGCTCTCACTGGTAATAATGTCTAGTTTAGAATGTGAGTTTAAACACCAGAACCGACTAATATTGCACACCATAACTTAATTAATTAAAGTAATTAAATTGTGGTTTTTAAGTTTTAGGAGTGTACAAAAAATTGGGGGCGCTGTAAAATAATAGATTATCAAAGGGGACGGTAAAAGAAATAAATTTGATAACCTCTGCTGTAGAACGACTGTCAATTCATCGTTGACGGCGCAATGAGGCAAACTTCACTTTTTCAAAAAACTACAGGAGACCAAGAAAACATTTATTATTCCCCGATTACTAGCTTTTTATTCATCAGAAAATTGATATATTATACTTACTGGAAAACTACAAATAAGATTAATTTTCTTATCTTTTTCTTTCTTGAATTGTCGAAACGTTCCTCATTAACATCGCCTGGTGGCTGTATGGCTTAAACAGCTGCTTTACATACTAACTATATTTTGCATAAATGTCTTTATTAACCTAAAACTGTTTTTGTTTTTCATTGGTACAATAATTGTTATACAATGTTATTAAATCGTTATTACGTTATTTAAAGTAAGTATATCAAATACTACTTTAAGATTCCAACGTAAGTATACAATTCTATTGCTATGTTAGGTTTAGATTTTAAAATAGGGATTGTATTCAGGCCATTGCAAACATTTTTGCGTTATAAATAGAATTGCATGAGTTGGCTGACACAAACAGGTTCCACTGCAAGTCAGCTGCCCACGCGCTCGCCATCCCGCTGAACCGAGGCGTTATCCTCTCCGAGTAATTATCAGTAAACGCTTCACGACTACCGTTCCTACTTACGAATACCGTGATCCAAACTCACTCATTACTTGAATTTAAAAATTATGGTCGTTGTTATATCGTATAGACGTTGTAAACATGTCTGTTCGCTACCTGAAGAAGGTTTCTAATAGAAAACATTTAAAACCTGTGAATTCTCACTGTCGCAGTGCTTGCTACGCCGTAGACAAACCGGTAGCCGTTGCTAAACTTCGCATAATCATTTACTTGACACTCACCACCCAGTGTGCATGTGTGTCGCCGGTGTACGGATTCTATCGCGTATATTAACTTATTTTATATTCCCGACGTTTCGGGCACTTTTAAGCAACCGTCACGGGGGGACTGAGGTGTATGACGTTCCAATGTCATAGTTAACCACGGCTACCTTCAGATTAAAAAATTATTAATTTTTGTTCCGATCTACGCAGTATGAACTTACAGTATCATGAAGTCTTGCAGTTGTATGCTTGGGTTGGGATTTAATTTTATTAATTATGGGATCCCAAGCAGATGGTAACAACCAGCCATCTTCTCTATTGAAATTAGGATGTTTTTTGATTTCAATAGCCCCGCGAATAATCCTTGAAAGAAATCGGTGTTAATTATGGGAGGATTTGTGGTCTATCAAATCTAATGTAGTTACGGGGGCGATCCTGTACGTGTTCACAGACTGCAGACTCCGGAGCGTTGATTCTTCACATCAGCTATGTGTTCTTTGAATCTTTTAGTTTGTCCTATATAAAAGCGACCACATTCACAATCAAGCTTGTACACTCCTGCATCTTGCAGAGGAATATCACACTTGACTGATAGTAAAAATTGACTAATCTTCTTCGACGGCTTAAAGTATGTTTTAATGGAAGCACACTTCAAGATGTAGCCAATCTTGTCAGTGACACCTCTCACATATGGCAGTACAGCAGGCACTCGCCCGACTGTGGCCGGCTTCACTCGTTCACTGTGACGTAGGCGCGGGACCTGAGGCTTATTGTCAAGCAAAACTTTCTTGACGTGTTGGAGCTCGGCGGCCAGGTGTTTACTGTCACAGATCTCTCGTGCTCTCTGTAACAAAGATCCTTAATCAAGGCTCTTAAGGAAAAAGCGAAAGTTCACTGTCGGTTTCAAAAATATGGGAATGCATTGGACAAAGTCACAAACAAACTATTGAGAGCTAGGTGTAATCGACTTATAAAGGAATGTTATGTTTACTTTAAAATGCATGCCGTAAGCCATTTACAAAGTAACCCTAAATACTTTTAGCAAATATTTAAAAATAAAAAGTCGAACTCTGCTTCTATACATAATGAAATGAAATTTAATGACAAGCCGGCAAAGGGTGGCAAAGATATTAGTAATCTATTTGCAGAATAATCGTCTAGCATGTCGCCATACGGTTGTCATTAAGATGAGCATGTGATACGTGAATATTTACAATCTCTCGATAGTAACAAGAGTACGAGCCCCGATTCTCTTCCTCCGATTTTTTTCAAGATCTGTGCGAGTTGCTTGTGTAAAACTCTTTCTTGAATAATTAATAAGTCTCTTTTTTATGGTATCTTTTCTCATCAGTGGAAATTTCCAGTATAAATCCAATATATAAATCTGGTAATATTGATGACGTAACTAATTATAGAACAATTTCATTGCTACCTGTTTATGGAAAAGTATTAGAGTCACTAGTACATAAAAGAATACTTAGTCACGTCAAGAATCAAATAAGCCATAATCAATATGGGTTTTTTTCTAAAAAGATCAACAGCTTCTTACCTTCTAAGTTATATATTGGACATCTCTGATGCTATTACTTATCTTCACGCACAATCCCTGACGGGGTAGCCAGAGAGAACAGATCGCCAAGTATCACGATTCGTACATACCTCTTTCACTTCTTTCAGATTCATTATCTTCTTCATACATGCACGTCTAAGTATTCGAGTACTCTTGACACTCCTCTCTTCGAGCAATTTGCTCACATGGTCTTCGAAAGTTAGTTTCGGTCTACCTCGACACCTTTTAATATTAACTTTCGCGCTATATATTTTCTTCACCATTCGGTCTTCACTCATTCGCTCAACGTGCCCAAACCATCGAAGCACGCCCTTATCAATTTTTGTGATAAGGTCATCTTTCAAACCTGCCATATTGCGAATCTCTTCGTTTCGCTTTCGGTCGGCCATGATAACGCCGCACATTTTACGAAGAGATCGCATCTCCATTGCATTCAACTTGCTTTTATGCTTCTTCTGGCATACCCAGGTTTCGCTGCTATATAACAAAGTCGGTACCAACACTGCGTTAAGTATTGCAAGGTGTGCACTCTTCACTACGCCTTGCCTTTTGACTAACGCAGTCAGGGCACCATTGACTTTGTTCCCGGCAGCGACATGCCTGTCCACATCAAAATCACATCTTCCATCCCAGCTAAAAGCACTCCCCAAGTATAAAATTTCATCTAGACATTCCTGATTTACCCATATTTCACACTTCGTACTCTCTTCGTCCCTTTCAAATACCAGAACCTTAGTTTTATTAGCATTCAAACGGAGACCTTTAATTTCACATTCCTCTTTTATACACGTGACTAATGCCTGCAGTTCTGCCTGTGATTTTTTTTATAGGATAGGGAGCAAACGAGCATGCGGCTCACCTGATGGTAAGTGACTACCGCTGCCTATGAATAACTGCAACACCAGGGGAATCGCAGAAGCGTTTCCGATTTTTAAAAAGGAGTAGGCTCTTTTCTTAAAGGTCCCTAAGTCATATTGGTCCGGAAAAATCGCTGGTGGTAATCGATTCCACAAGGAAATTGTGCGAGGGAGAAAACTTCTTCTGAATCGCACAGTGGTGGACCGCCAATCATCCAGATGAAATGGATGGTATCGCGGGTTTTGTCGCGATGTGCGATGGTGAAATGGAGCGACTGGAATTAGTCCAAACAATTCCTCAAAGCACTCCCCGTGGTAGATGTGATAAAATATGCAAACAGATGCAACTTCTCTACGCAGTGCCAGTGAGTCAAGCCGATCGGAAAGAACTCGTCCGTCAACGATTCGAACCGCTCTGCGCTGGATGCGGTCAAGTGGAAGGAGCTGGCACTGAGGAGCCCCTGCCCAGAGATGTGAACAGTATTCCACGTGAGGCCGAACCTGCGCCTTGTAAAGTTGCAAGCGGTGTGCCCGCATGAAATACTGTCCCGCTCTGCTGAGCACGCCAAGCTTTTTAGAGGCCAATTTGGCCTTCTCTTCCAAGTGACCACGAAACTGCACGTCACTCAATATGTCGACACCGAGGATACCGATACTAGCTGAAAAATCAAGAGGAGTGCCTTGAAACTGAGGATATACGGCAAAGGGAATCTTTTTAGCGGTAAACGCGCAAACTTGTGTCTCCTGGGGATTGAACTGGAGTAGATTTAGTCACCCGCAGTCTGAGACTTTGTTCAACAAAGTTTCGAATTCAGACACAAGTTTGTTCCGGTACTCGGCGACGTTTTCCCGAGAAATATTGGCACGGCTGGTGTATAAAGCTTTACCAGTGCTGTCATCTTCATAGCAATGAATGTTACTGGTTTGCAACATATCATTGATATTGTAGCGACCCCCCCCCCCTCACATCTCTTCTCCTTTCTCTTCTCTTCCCCATCTCTATATACTTATACTTGTTTAGAATCTATATCTATAAGATATATAAATATATCTAATTTACGTGTCCAGTATATCTTGATCTTTCTAAAGGTTTAAATATAATAGGCCGTTTAATAAATTTATGGCGTGATCGTCTTAGTTAGGACCCTTATTTACGTTGTGTTTGCATAGTAACTTAGTTCTTTTAGGTGTATCTTGGAAGAATGAATATTCACGACAGCAATCGAAAGCTGTTGGTAGAGTCTTATAAGCTAAAGAACCCCGTTCACGAAGACAGAGCTCAAAAAATGTTAAGAACAATAAATTGTCCATATTCCACTTGTATCAGGTTCAAAACATTCAATTCCTTATTAGTTAATCCCTTCCCGCTTGGAAAAGGCTCACAATATTTATATCAAATACCAGATACAAGGGCTTCGCTCTCCCACATTTAAAAAAAATGTGGAGGAGGTACACGGCCCCACAAACGTCGCGCACGGTGAGCGCCAACCATTCGGCGCAAACTTCAATGTTTATAGACGCGATCGTAATTCTACCCATCTCGCTGGCAAGCGAGGCGGAGGTGTCCTGGCAGCAGTATCGAAGAAACTGTGCACTAAAAGAGTTAACCACTTTGAGAGCTGTTATGAAGACTTGTGGGTTTCGGTGAAAGTGAATATTAACAGTAAACTCGTGGACTGCGGGAGCATTAAAATGGTTGGCGCTCACCGTGCGCGACGTTTGTGGGGCCGTGTACCTCCTCCACATTTTTTTTAAATGTGGGAGAGCGAAGCCCTTGTATCTGGTATTTGATATAAATATTGTGAGCCTTTTCCAAGCGGGAAGGGATTAACTAATAAGGAGTTGACTGTTTTGAACCTGATACAAGTGGAATATGGACAATTTATTGTTCTTAACATTTTTTGAGCTCTGTCTTCGTGAACGGGGTTCTCTAGCTTATAAGACTCTACCAACAGCTTTCGATTGCTCTCGTGAATATTCATTCTTCCAAGATACACCTAAAAGAACTAAGTTACTATGCAAACACAACGTAAATAAGGGCCCTAACTAAGACGATCACGCCCTAAATTTATTAAACGGCCTATTATATTTAAACCTTTAGAAAGATCAAGATATACTGGACACGTAAATTTGATATATTTATATATCTTATAGATATAGATTCTAAACAAGTATAACTATATAGAGATGGGGAAGAGAAGAGAAAGGAGAAGAGATGTGAGGGGGGGGGGTCGCTACAATATCAATGATATGTTGCAAACCAGTAACATTCATTGCTATGAAGATGACAGCACTGGTAAAGCTTTATACACCAGCCGTGCCAATATTTCTCGGGAAAACGTCGCCGAGTACCGGAACAAACTTGTGTCTGAAGTCGAAACTTTGTTGAACAAAGTTTCAGACTGGGGGTGACTAAATCTAGTCCAGTTCAACCCCCAGGAGACACAAGTTTGCGCGTTTACCGCTAAAAAGATTCCCTTTGCCGTATATCCTCAGTTTCAAGGCACTCCTCTTGATTTTTCAGCCAGTATCGGTATCCTCGGTGTCGACATATTGAGTGACGTGCAGTTTCGTGGTCACTTGGAAGAGAAGGCCAAATTGGCCTCTAAAAAGCTTGGCGTGCTCAGCAGAGCGGGACAGTATTTCATGCGGGCACACCGCTTGCAACTTTACAAGGCGCAGGTTCGGCCTCACGTGGAATACTGTTCACATCTCTGGGCAGGGGCTCCTCAGTGCCAGCTCCTTCCACTTGACCGCATCCAGCGCAGAGCGGTTCGAATCGTTGACGGACGAGTTCTTTCCGATCGGTTTGACTCACTGGCACTGCGTAGAGAGGTTGCATCTGTTTGCATATTTTATCACATCTACCACGGGGAGTGCTTTGAGGAATTGTTTGGACTAATTCCAGTCGCTCCATTTCACCATCGCACATCGCGACAAAACCCGCGATACCATCCATTTCATCTGGATGATTGGCGGTCCACCACTGTGCGATTCAGAAGAAGTTTTCTCCCTCGCACAATTTCCTTGTGGAATCGATTACCACCAGCGATTTTTCCGGACCAATATGACTTAGGGACCTTTAAGAAAAGAGCCTACTCCTTTTTAAAAATCGGAAACGCTTCTGCGATTCCCCTGGTGTTGCAGTTATTCATAGGCAGCGGTAGTCACTTACCATCAGGTGAGCCGCATGCTCGTTTGCTCCCTATCCTATAAAAAAAATCACAGGCAGAACTGCAGGTATTAGTCACGTGTATAAAAGAGGAATGTGAAATTAAAGGTCTCCGTTTGAATGCTAATAAAACTAAGGTTCTGGTATTTGAAAGGGACGAAGAGAGTACGAAGTGTGAAATATGGGTAAATCAGGAATGTCTAGATGAAATTTTATACTAGGGGAGTGCTTTTAGCTGGGATGGAAGATGTGATTTTGATGTGGACAGGCATGTCGCTGCCGGGAACAAAGTCAATGGTGCCCTGACTGCGTTAGTCAAAAGGCAAGGCGTAGTGAAGAGTGCATACCTTGCAATACATAACGCAGTGTTGGTACCGACTTTGTTATATAGCAGCGAAACCTGGGTATGCCAGAAGAAGCATAAAAGCAAGTTGAATGCAGTGGAGATGCGATCTCTTCGTAAAATGTGCGGCGTTATCATGGCCGACCGAAAGCGAAACGAAGAGATTCGCAATATGGCAGGTTTGAAAGATGACCTTATCACAACAATTGATAAGAGCGTGCTTCGATGGTTTGGGCACGTTGAGCGAATGAGTGAAGACCGAATGGTGAAGAAAATATATAGCGCGAAAGTTAATATTAAAAGGTGTCGAGGTAGACCGAGACTAACTTTCGAAGACCATGTGAGCAAATTGCTCGAAGAGAGGAGTGTCAAGAGTACTCGAATACTTAGACGTGCATGTATGAAGAAGATAATGAATCTGAAAGAAGTGAAAGAGGTATGTACGGATCGTGATACTTGGCGATCTGTTCTCTCTGGCTACCCCGTCAGGGATTGTGCGTGAAGATAAGTAATAGCATCAGAGATGTCCAATATATAACTTACAAGGTTAGAAGCTGTTGATCTTTTTAGAAAAAAACCCATATTGATTATGGCTTATTTGATTCTTGACGTGACTTAGTATTCTTTTATGTACTAGTGCCTCTAATACTTTTCCATAAACAGGTAGCAATGAAATTGTTCTATAATTAGTTACGTCATCAATATTACCAGATTTATATATTGGATTTATACTGGAAATTTCCACTGATGAGAAAAGATACCATAAAAAAGAGACTTATTAATTATTCAAGAAAGAGTTTTACACAAGCAACTCGCACAGATCTTGAAAAAAATCGGAGGAAGAGAATCGGGGCTCGTACTCTTGTTACTATCGAGAGATTGTAAATATTCACGTATCACATGCTCATCTTAATGACAACCGTATGGCGACATGCTAGACGATTATTCTGCAAATAGATTACTAATATCTTTGCCACCCTTTGCCGGCTTGTCATTAAATTTCATTTCATTATGAATAGAAGCAGAGTTCGACTTTTTATTTTTAAATATTTGCTAAAAGTATTTAGGGTTACTTTGTAAATGGCTTACGGCATGCATTTTAAAGTAAACATAACATTCCTTTATAAGTCGATTACACCTAGCTCTCAATAGTTTGTTTGTGACTTTGTCCAATGCATTCCCATATTTTTGAAACCGACAGTGTTACGGCCTGCGGCTGCCTAGCTAATGGTAGTATCCACCTAGGCCCATAGTAGGAAGACGCTCCAGGTAGATACAGGTCGGGCTTTTAGCCAAAGTGGAAATTTCAAATAGAAACGAACGAGGGGAAAAGGTCACTACGATAAAGGCACTCACCTGCTCCAGGAGCGCAGACGATTTTCCTAGACCGGCCCGGCTGATGACAGTGTCGTGAGTGTATGTGTAATTGTATGTGCGTGTATGTTGACGGGCCCCGATCTGGATGACGCAATGCCGTCCGGGAGAAGGTATGCGCTGGTATCCCCGGAACTTTCGCCTTCTGGAGGCACTCTTCCTGGTTTGTCACGAAATGGGACAGCTACCCGTAGTACTTCAGAGGTAAATCACTATTATAGTTGCACAATTAATTTAACAGAGTTAGTAGGTCCTAATGAACGATACGGTTCTCACAACGATTTACGCGGGTTGATACTTTCGTAACAAATTAGGCGCGGAAAACGTCAGTATAGCTCGCAAGAAATTCTACAATGAATGTCGAGAAGTCCGATCCCGCCGCGTCAGGCGGCCGGGGGGAGGGGAAGGTGCCCTCGATATCGAGGCCACGCGCGCGCGTTAAAGAATACGTTTCGAAGGTAAAATATTCTTGCCTAAACAGACAGTGAACTTTCGCTTTTTCCTTAAGAGCCTTTATTAAGGATCTTTGTTACAGAGAGCACGAGAGATCTGTGACCGTAAACACCTGGCCGCCCAGCTCCAACACGTCAAGCAAGTTTTGCTCGACAATAAGCCTCAGGTCCCGCGCCTACGTCACAGTGAACGAGTGAAGCCGGCCACAGTCGAGCGAGTGCCTGCTGTACTGCCATATGTGAGAGGTGTCACTGACAAGATTGGCTACATCTTGAAGTGTGCTTCCATTAAAACATACTTTAAGCCGTCGAAGAAGATTAGTCAATTTTTACTATCAGTCAAGTGTGATATTCCTCTGCAAGATGCAGGAGTGTTCAAGCTTGATTGTGAATGTGGTCGCTTTTATATAGGACAAACTAAAAGATTCATCAAAACCCGCTTTAAAGAACACATAGCTGATGTGAAGAATCAACGCTCCGGGAAGTCTGCAGTCTGTGAACACGTACAGGATCGCTCCCGTCACTACATTAGATTTGATAGACCACAAATCCTCGCATAATTAACACCGATTTCTTTCAAGGATTATTCGCGGGGCTATTGAAATCAAAAAACATCCTAATTTCAATAGAGAAGATGGCTGGTTGTTACCATCTGCTTGGGATCCCATAATTAATAAAATTAAATCCCAACCCAAGCATACAACTGCAAGACTTCATGATACTGTAAGTTCATACTGCGTAGATCGGAACAAAAATTAATAATTTTTTAATCTGAAGGTAGCCGTGGTTAACTATGACATTGGAACGTCATACACCTCAGTCCCCCCGTGACGGTTGCTTAAAAGTGCCCGAAACGTCGGGAATATAAAATAAGTTAATATACGCGATAAAAATCCGTACACCGGCGACACACATGCACACTGGGTGGCGAGTGTCAAGTAAATAATTATGCGAAGTTTAGCAACGGCTACCGGTTTGTCTACGGCGTAGCAAGCACTGCGACAGTGAGAATTCACAGGTTTTAAATGTTTTCTATTAGAAACCTTCTTCAGGTAGCGAACAGACATGTTTACAACGTCTATACGATATAACAACGACCATAATTTTTAAATTCAAGTAATGAGTGAGATTGGATCACGGTATTCGTAAGTAGGAACGGTAGTCGTGAAGCGTTTGCTGATAATTACTCGGAGAGGATAACGCCTCGGGTCAGCGGGATGGCGAGCGCGTGGGCAGCTGACTTGCAGTGGAACCTGTTTGTGTCAGCCAACTCATGCAATTCTATTTATAACGCAAAAATTTTTGCAATGGCCTGAATACAATCCCTATTTTAAAATCTAAACCTAACATAGCAATAGAATTGTATACTTACGTTGGAATCTTAAAGTAGTATTTGATATACTTACTTTAAATAACGTAATAACGATTTAATAACATTGTATAACAATTATTGTACCAATGAAAAACAAAAACAGTTTTAGGTTAATAAAGACATTTTATGCAAAATATAGTTAGTATGTTAAGCAGCTGTTTAAGCCATACAGCCACCAGGCGATGTTAATGAGGAACGTTTCGACAATTCAAGAAAGAAAAAGATAAGAAAATTAATCTTATTTGTAGTTTTCCAGTAAGTATAATATATTCAATTTTCTGATGAATAAAAAGCTAGTAATCGGGGAATAATAAATGTTTTCTTGGTCTCCTGTAGTTTTTTGAAAAAGTGAAGTTTGCCTCATTGCGCCGTTAACGATGAATTGACAGTCGTTCTACAGCAGAGGTTATCAAATTTATTTCTTTTACCGTCCCCTTTGATAATCTATTATTTTACAGCGCCCCCAATTTTTTGTACACTCCTAAAACTTAAAAACCACAATTTAATTACTTTAATTAATTAAGTTATGGTGTGCAATATTAGTCGGTTCTGGTGTTTAAACTCACATTCTAAACTAGACATTATTACCAGTGAGAGCAATTAAAACGCAAGTTTATAAAATGATTTCTTATATTTACGCGAACACTACACGTTTAAATAAAACTAATTTTACGGATTTTATCGCGTATATTAATTTATTTTATATTCCCGACGTTTCTGGCAATTTTCAGCACCCCATGGGGTGATCCTGTACGTGTTCACAGACTGCAGACTTCCCGGAACGTTGATTCTTCACATCAGCTATGTGTTCTTTAACGCGAAGATCCATTAAAACCCGCGTTAAAGAACACATAGCTGATGTGAAGAATGGACGTTCCGGGAAGTCTGCAGTCTGTGAACACGTACAGGATCGCCTCCGTCACTACATTAGATTTGATAGACCACAAATCCTCGCTAAAGAACACCGATTCCTCCCCAGGATGATTCGCGAGGCTATTGAAATTAAAAAAGGGGGATGAGTCGCTCGCGTCCGTAGGCTTTGACCACCTAATCCTAGGCCCACCCTCTACGTGTCCCCCGGGTGGTGCTAAACAAGCGAGAAAGCCGAAAGAACTGACTCGGCTCCTCGCCGTGTGGTAGCGGCGTAAAAAATACCACACCCTACTTTCGCACCATGAGGCATAGAATTAAAGAAATGGCCCCGAGTTCCCGCCGTCCCTTTAATGGGGCAGGGGTGCGAAGAATCTCCGGGAGGAAAACCGGCGACGAGGTTCGCCAACCATCACGTTCTGTCCCCCGGAGGGGCGAAAAGTGGATTGCAGAAGCCCGTCTGGCTACATTGAATGTATGTGGAGGAATGAATGATAAGATGGATGAAGTATGCGATATGATGCATGATAGAGGAATAGACGTGTTATGTGTAAATGAGACGAAACGGAAGGGAAAGGATGCTACTACACATGGCATGTATACCGCGTACTGGTCTGGTGTAGACGAGACCGAGCGGGCATGCCAGGGAGTCGGTATCATCCTTTTAGAAAGAAGGGGTCATTGTGTGAAAGAGTATGAATGTGTAAGCCCGAGACTGCTATGGATACGAATGAAAGTGGGCTTAAAGAAGTTGTTTGTTTTAGGGGTCTACGCCCCAGACATGTCTAAGCCCACTTATATCCGAGAGCAGTTTTGGGAGTTGGTAAGGATGGTGCTAATGAAATGCAAGGTTAATGAAAATATTGTGATATTAGGTGATTTTAATAGAAGGGTTGGGGTGAGGAGGCTTGTTTATGAAAGTATATTGGGAACGTTTGGTGATGAAAGTATAAATGAGAATGGTGAAAGCCTTCTCGCCGTATGCGTGGAAAAGAATATTTTTGTGGCGAACACTTTCTTTCGTCATAAGAAGATTCACACGTATACATGGGAAAGAGGTGATGATAGAAGTATAATAGATTTCATAATTGTTGATGAAAGAAAGAGGAGCGCGGTGGTAGATACAAGGGTTTACCGGGGCTCTAACGTAGGGACGGATCATTACTTGGTCTTATGCCGAATTAATGGTCTTTTCAGTTGTTGGAGGCATCGGACATCTGTGTCTACCACTGCGTTACAGCGTATAAGAACAGAGAGTTTACAAGATGAAGGTGTGAGAGAGGAGTTCAAATATAGATTGAGGGAAAATATAAGTGGTATGGCTGAATTGTGTATGAATGATTTAGACTTGGAGACTGTGTGGTATAATGTCAAGAAAGGTTTAGTGGATGCAGCTACCGAAGTATGTGGTGTAAGTAAGAGAACGAACGAAAGGAAAATTAACACGTTATGGTGGGATGATGAGGTACGGATGGAAGTTGAAGCAAAGAAGAAAGCATGGCTAGATTTACTAGCAACCAAGGCTAGTAATTCTAGCAGTATGAATGATGATATTGAAAGGAAAAAGGCAGTCTTTAGACACCTAAATAAGAGAGTCAAAGAAGTAGTTGAAAGGAAAAAGCAAGAAAGAACAGATATGAATGATAGAAGAATATCGGATAACTTCCAGGCAAACATTAAAATGTTCTGGAAGCTCGTAAGAACTACCAGGGGACATTCAAAACAGCCTAGAATGAATGCTATACGAGACCAGAATGGCTGTATTCTGAATGACGAAGTTTTGAGTTTAAGGAGATGGAAGGAATACTTTGAAAGCGTGTTTATGAGTGATGAGACGTTTGAATTAAATGAAATAGAAATTCCGGAAGAAGAGGAAATAGATAGAGATATAAGTATAGATGAAATAATGAAAGCAATGAAAAGTATGAAAGCAGGTAAGGCAGCCGGTTATAATAGAGTATCTCTCGAAATGCTAAGGGCTGGAGAAGGAGTGGTGGCAGACCTGCTGTACACCTTGTTTAATTTATGTTGGGAACTTAAGCGGGTACCGGGAGACTGGTGCAAAGCCGTGATAGTCCCAATATATAAAGGAAAAGGATCACAGCAGGACTGTAAAAACTACCGCGGTATCAGCATTCTTAGCATTGTGGGAAAACTGTATGCTAAGGTACTAATTGAAAAAGTTATAAAAGAAACTGATGGAAAAATTTGGGATGTGCAAGCGGGATTTAGAAAGGGAATGGGATGTACGGATCAGGTCTTTTCCATACGCATGATCGCGGAGAAGTTTTTGGCCAAAAACCAAAAAGTTTTTTGTGCGTTCATAGACTTGGAGAAGGCTTATGACAGAGTGGACAGGGATGTGTTATGGCAAACACTAAACTCATTTGGGTTGAGCACTGGCTTGGTACAGGCATTGAAGTCTCTATATAGGGACTCTAGTGCTTGTGTCAGGATCAACGGGGCCTACTCGGACTGGTTTGGCATCCATAAAGGTGTCAGACAGGGCTGTGTGGCTTCCCCGTGGCTGTTTAACCTATTTATAGACAGTTGTTTGGAAAATTTGAAAGCAGAAGAATGCGGGTTAAGAATGGGTGAGTTAACCGTTAAATGCCTTTTGTACGCCGATGATCAAGTCATACTTGCGTCGTCGGCAGCCGAGTTGCAAATGATGGTTACATTAATGAACAGGACATTAAAAGAAAAGGGAATGAAAGTGAACGCAAGTAAGACGAAAGTTATGGTTTTTGAAAGAGAAGAAAGTAAAACGATATGTGAAATAAGAATAGAAGGGGAGTTGGTAGAGCAAGTAGATGAGTTTGTGTATTTGGGATGTGTGTTGAGCAGGGATGGTAGAAATGATAAGGATATAGAACGACGAGCGAATGCAGGAAATAGATTGAATGGGGCTCTACACTCTATTGTGAAAAGTCAGAATGTGTCCAAAAAGGCACGTTTGGCAATTCACAATGCTGTGTTAGTGCCTACTTTAATGCATTGTAGTGAAAGTTGGGTGTGGCAGAAGAAGCACGAGAGTAGAATAAATGCTGTAGAAATGCGGTCATTACGTAGTATGCTAGGGCTGAATCTGAATGACAGGGTGAGAAATAGTGTGATAAGAGAAATGTGTGGTTTGCAAGATGATGTTGTGACTAGGATTAAGAAAGGAATGCTTCGGTGGTTTGGTCATGTAGAAAGAATGAATGAGGAAAGAGTGACAAAGCAAATTTATGTTGCAGAGGTAAATGGCAGAGTCGGGAAGGGTCTAGGCGAAAGTTTATCGACCAAATTGGCGATATATTGAAAATGGGCCAAATTAAGAGTACCTTTAACCGACGAGCGTGTATGCGTAGGTATATGGATGTGGAGGAAGCGAGAGAGGTGTGTCAGGATCGTGCCAAATCGAATTCCATAGTCTCTGCCTACCCCTCTGGGTGGCAGGCGTGAGTGTTTATGTTATGTTATATGAAATTAAAAAACATCCTAATTTCAATAGAGAAGATGGCTGGGTGCAACCATCTGCTTGGGATCCCATAATTAATAAAATTAAATCCCACCCAAGCATACAAATTAATAATTTTTAACCTGGAAGTAGTGGTGGTTAACTATGACATTGGGACGTCATACACCTCAGTAACCCCCCCCCCCCCGTGACCATGGGTGCTCGAAAGTGCTCGAAACGTCTTGAATATAAAATAAGTTAATATATGCGATAAAATCCGTAAAATTAGTTTTATTTAAACATACCTTATTATTTGATAATATCAAATCGAGAATTCGGTTATTTTTATTTAATATATCATTGCATTGGTTCAAATTGTTAAATGACTGTTGTTAAATCTGCCCTGAATACGAGGGCTGGACAACTTTACCACTATGTAACGGGTCTATTCGTCTCATTTGTCTGTTTAGCTACTCTATGGAATTTCATAATCAAATTTCCAGACAACTTGTAGGAAACTGTTTTTTCCCAGTTTGACGTATTATTGAAATCAAACTCTCAGATTTGTGTTCAGGTACGCATTGGATCTCCAAGTTTGAATCCCGGCTGTATTAGGCCTCCCCCAAGGAATTCCACAAAGCACGGTCCTGAGCCACCTGCATCCATCGACTTCCTGCATGTCTCACCAGGTCGTCACTCCATCTAGTGGGGGGTCGCCCTACACTTCGCCTACCGGTACGAGGCTGCCACTCGAGAACCTTTCTTCCCCATCGGTTGTCGGTTCTTCGAGCTATATGGCCGGCCCACTGCCACTTCAGCTTACTAATCCGTTGGGCTATGTCGGTTACTCTGGTTCTACTGCGGATATCCTCATTTATAAGTTTATCACGCAGAGACACCCCGAGCATAGCCATAAATATTAAATTAAACTGACCCAATATTTATCTAAGCTGACCAATTATCAGCAAATGCTTCTCGATCGCGCATAGGTAGAATTTTTAATTTTTTCACGAATGAGGTGCTAAAATTTATCAATGACCTTGCAAAACTTTAAACTTTAATAAAAATGTTTCTAACGCTGATCTATTAATAAGATCAACTGACCTTTTACGACCAATTTCTGACCTTTCAGATGGTATAATTGGTAAATCGAAATTCCGCATATGAGGTGCTAAGATCGCGGAGCTGAATTTTTGTCCCGGTAATTCCACGGAAACGGGAATCACGCGGGTAAAACCTTGTTTGTTGAGATGGTTCTTATCTTTGTTTGATGAAAATCGATTCAGCGATTTTAAAGTGAGGAGGGATGAATTTTTAAAAGTTGGTGTTCTTTTAAATGTCAAACAAAAGATTTTCAAGAGATACTTAGTAAAACAGGAACCCTTAGGCGTCCGGCAAATCAGTACGTCTGCCTGTATTAATTCATTAACCCTTGTAAAATTTTATACAATGATATCCTGAATATATATCTCAAATCCCACTTGAAAATGGAGCTATCGTATAGTTATTTAGTTATGAAGTAATTGTTCGATTTTTTTGCAGGATAATGAAGAAATTATTAACTGATTTCGAATCTCACAAAACCAAAAACGTGTCAGTAAAATGACATGAATATTATTAATTTCTCTTTAGAAAAAAATACAGAATATTTTAATCAAATACAACCAATGAGCTCAGATAATAATTTAGAATCTTTTTTGCGATTTAATACACAAACATCTGCACCAACATCTGTTGAACGACACGACCAAATACCTGCACTAATGTAAGCCCCTTTGCCTATCAATACAGTTGCTAGTCCCATATCCGTAAACGTAAGTTGCGAAGCTATTGAAGGACCTAGTAATGACACTTCACCGATCAGAGGCTCTCCCATATCAGGAGTTTTACCATTGTCAGATGAAGAAGCATTTTTAGATCAGATCAGATCAGAAACGTCGTGGTAACCAGAATCGGACGAAGATACAAGGAAAAAACGAAAATGGAAATTTACAGTTAGTAACTCCAGCCCACAAAGCGAGGTAAAACTATCATATGGAACAAAATACAAAAAGAAGACAAAATGTAAGAAAATGAGAAATGTTTTTAGCATAACCCCTAAAAGCTCTTCTAGTGAGACAGATGATGAATCGCATATTAAAAAAAATCACTAAAATTCTTCTATAAAAATTGAATATTTTATAATTCGATTTTAATTTAAATAATTTAAAAAAAATATTGATTTGTGGAGTCAAAATATGAGAAATCATTTTAAATTATTAAAAATTATTCAATTTGTTTTATTAGATTTTTTTTATTTTTTTTAGATTAATAAAATTTTTTATATAATTTATTTTATTATGGAAAATATAATTTTATTTTTAGAGTGAGAAATCATTTCTTTTAATTCTATAAATATTGTTATATCTATTATTTTAGATTGAATATCTTTATTATTTATAATATTTGTTTTGATAATTTCATCTTCAGTTATTTATTATAGAAAAAGATATATAAGTTCTGAGTTAAACTTAGATCGATTTATTATTTTGGTTTTATTATTTGTTTTTTCAATAGTTTTATTAATTATTAGACCTAATATAATTAGAATTTTTTTAGGTTGGGATGGATTGGGTTTAGTTTCTTATTGTTTAGTAATTTATTATCAAAATATTAAATCTTATAATGCTGGTATATTGACTGATTTATCTAATCGAATTGGGGATGTAATAATTTTAATAGTAATTTCTTGAATAATGAATTATGGGAGTAGAAATTATATTTTTTATTTAAATTTTATGAAGTTCTGCCATGTTCTTTCCACACATTCTTTTCTGCCATCGATGGTGTCAAGCTTTTCGGCTACCTTCGCATGATATTTGTCCCTAGTATCCGCTTCCTGAAGCTTCCAGCTTCGGATGCGACAGACCGACTGTGGTTCTGTTACTGCCGTCCGGTAGCGCCAACCCGCGGACAGACCCCTAAATCTAGTAATCAGTAGATAGTTGCAATTCTACTCAGCTGCGCACCCATGCCAACGAGGGTTAGGGCGTCCCCCCAAGGCGACGCACACCAGCTAGTCCCCGTTGGTGTGGAATGCAGCGCGCAAAGCGGCGATGGGGACCGCCACCCGTCACGCATAGCCCGACACGGCGGAAGGTGGAGGACAGAGTGCAGAGTTGGCACGTGGAATGTTAGAGGAGGCATGACAGATAAGACGAATGAGTTGATCGAAATAATGAAAGAAAGAGAATTAGATGTCGTGTGTATGTCGGAGACCAAACGGAAGGGCAGTGGTACTGAAGAGCTCCCTTGCGGGGCGTTAGCTCTATGGTGCGGAGTCCCGGAGAGCGAGAGCGCCCGCCAGGGAGTGGGGGTGCTGCTGTCGTCTCGGTTGGTCGATGTTATGACTGAATATAAGGTTCTGAACTCAAGATTTCTCTGGGTTCGCTTTAAATTGGGACTGGCGAAGTTATTCCTTTTGGCTGTTTATGCGCCGGTAGCTTCGTCATCCAGGGCTGAGCTGGAGGAGTTTTGGGAGAATGTAAGAGAAGTTCTAGATTTGGCTAGGGAAAACGAAAGAATTGTTGTGTGTGGTGATTTGAATGGATGGGTTGGTACCGCTCAACCAGGGTACGAGTCGGTGCTTGGAAAGTTTGGCGATAAAAGGGTTAAGGGTTAAGTATGAACAGCCAGGAAGACATGACATAATCTTATTAATAAGATCAACTGACCTTTTACGACCAATTTCTGACCTTTCAGATGGTATAATTGGTAAATCGAAATTCCGCATATGAGGTGCTAAGATCGCGGAGCTGAATTTTTGTCCCGGTAATTCCACGGAAACGGGAATCACGCGGGTAAAACCTTGTTTGTTGAGATGGTTCTTATCTTTGTTTGATGAAAATCGATTCAGCGATTTTAAAGTGAGGAGGGATGAATTTTTAAAAGTTGGTGTTCTTTTAAATGTCAAACAAAAGATTTTCAAGAGATACTTAGTAAAACAGGAACCCTTAGGCGTCCGGCAAATCAGTACGTCTGCCTGTATTAATTCATTAACCCTTGTAAAATTTTATACAATGATATCCTGAATATATATCTCAAATCCCACTTGAAAATGGAGCTATCGTATAGTTATTTAGTTATGAAGTAATTGTTCGATTTTTTTGCAGGATAATGAAGAAATTATTAACTGATTTCGAATCTCACAAAACCAAAAACGTGTCAGTAAAATGACATGAATATTATTAATTTCTCTTTAGAAAAAAATACAGAATATTTTAATCAAATACAACCAATGAGCTCAGATAATAATTTAGAATCTTTTTTGCGATTTAATACACAAACATCTGCACCAACATCTGTTGAACGACACGACCAAATACCTGCACTAATGTAAGCCCCTTTGCCTATCAATACAGTTGCTAGTCCCATATCCGTAAACGTAAGTTGCGAAGCTATTGAAGGACCTAGTAATGACACTTCACCGATCAGAGGCTCTCCCATATCAGGAGTTTTACCATTGTCAGATGAAGAAGCATTTTTAGATCAGATCAGATCAGAAACGTCGTGGTAACCAGAATCGGACGAAGATACAAGGAAAAAACGAAAATGGAAATTTACAGTTAGTAACTCCAGCCCACAAAGCGAGGTAAAACTATCATATGGAACAAAATACAAAAAGAAGACAAAATGTAAGAAAATGAGAAATGTTTTTAGCATAACCCCTAAAAGCTCTTCTAGTGAGACAGATGATGAATCGCATATTAAAAAAAATCACTAAAATTCTTCTATAAAAATTGAATATTTTATAATTCGATTTTAATTTAAATAATTTAAAAAAAATATTGATTTGTGGAGTCAAAATATGAGAAATCATTTTAAATTATTAAAAATTATTCAATTTGTTTTATTAGATTTTTTTTATTTTTTTTAGATTAATAAAATTTTTTATATAATTTATTTTATTATGGAAAATATAATTTTATTTTTAGAGTGAGAAATCATTTCTTTTAATTCTATAAATATTGTTATATCTATTATTTTAGATTGAATATCTTTATTATTTATAATATTTGTTTTGATAATTTCATCTTCAGTTATTTATTATAGAAAAAGATATATAAGTTCTGAGTTAAACTTAGATCGATTTATTATTTTGGTTTTATTATTTGTTTTTTCAATAGTTTTATTAATTATTAGACCTAATATAATTAGAATTTTTTTAGGTTGGGATGGATTGGGTTTAGTTTCTTATTGTTTAGTAATTTATTATCAAAATATTAAATCTTATAATGCTGGTATATTGACTGATTTATCTAATCGAATTGGGGATGTAATAATTTTAATAGTAATTTCTTGAATAATGAATTATGGGAGTAGAAATTATATTTTTTATTTAAATTTTATGAAGTTCTGCCATGTTCTTTCCACACATTCTTTTCTGCCATCGATGGTGTCAAGCTTTTCGGCTACCTTCGCATGATATTTGTCCCTAGTATCCGCTTCCTGAAGCTTCCAGCTTCGGATGCGACAGACCGACTGTGGTTCTGTTACTGCCGTCCGGTAGCGCCAACCCGCGGACAGACCCCTAAATCTAGTAATCAGTAGATAGTTGCAATTCTACTCAGCTGCGCACCCATGCCAACGAGGGTTAGGGCGTCCCCCCAAGGCGACGCACACCAGCTAGTCCCCGTTGGTGTGGAATGCAGCGCGCAAAGCGGCGATGGGGACCGCCACCCGTCACGCACAGCCCGACACGGCGGAAGGTGGAGGACAGAGTGCAGAAATGGCACGTGGAATGTTAGAGGAGGCATGACAGATAAGACGAATGAGTTGATCGAAATAATGAAAGAAAGAGAATTAGATGTCGTGTGTATGTCGGAGACCAAACGGAAGGGCAGTGGTACTGAAGAGCTCCCTTGCGGGGCGTTAGCTCTATGGTGCGGAGTCCCGGAGAGCGAGAGCGCCCGCCAGGGAGTGGGGGTGCTGCTGTCGTCTCGGTTGGTCGATGTTATGACTGAATATAAGGTTCTGAACTCAAGATTTCTCTGGGTTCGCTTTAAATTGGGACTGGCGAAGTTATTCCTTTTGGCTGTTTATGCGCCGGTAGCTTCGTCATCCAGGGCTGAGCTGGAGGAGTTTTGGGAGAATGTAAGAGAAGTTCTAGATTTGGCTAGGGAAAACGAAAGAATTGTTGTGTGTGGTGATTTGAATGGATGGGTTGGTACCGCTCAACCAGGGTACGAGTCGGTGCTTGGAAAGTTTGGCGATAAAAGGGTTAAGGGTTAAGTATGAACAGCCAGGAAGACATGACACAACCCTGTTTTACGCCCGTTTTGACGCTAAACATGAGTGACAGGTCATGCCCTACCCGCACATAGGCTTTACATTTACAGTAAAGTAAAGTCAGTCCACAACCAGGTAACTTCTTTTTTTATAAAAGTTGCAGAGGTGATGCAATATTAGTCATATTAGGTACAAATTTTCTTAGATTTCTTAATTCAAAATTGAGATTAATAAATGGCTTCTTGACAAGTGTTATTATAGTGTTAAGGAATATTTTAATTAATTGCAATATTATTTAATGTATTATATAATTTTTTAAGCTTTTGACATATATGTACAATTTACTTTGATTATTTTAAGATATATTTGCATACCGGTATAACTCCCGGTAGAATATTATTGAGACTTACTCTTATACTCAATACCTGTATAACCTAAACATTTTATTCTGCAAATAAAGATTTTGACTTTGACTTATATAGTTTACCATGCCCTGAAATACTTACAATTCTTTCTTAGTACTAAGGCTTTTCATATTAGTAATGGCAGTTACTCGTTCGGGGTCTATTTTCATGCCCTTTTCTGAGAAGATATGACCAAAATATTTAACTTGTTTCGACTTACACTGAAATTTACTTTTATTAAAACGCACGTTATGTTCTCTGGCCCGATCATAATCTTTTTCTCATATTGCATCATGCTCTTGTTCATTTTCAGCATAAATTAGTAAGTCGTCACAATACACAACAACACCGGAAATGTCAGCGGAAGCTCGTTCACTGTATTTTTGGAAAATTTCTGGGGCTATTGAAATCCCAAAAGGTAATCTTAGGAATTTGTAGCACCCAAAGGGGCTATTAAATGTGCATAGATCACCGGACTCGTAAGATAGTTTGATGTTATAGAACCCGTCTGACAAATCCAGTACGGAAAAGTACTTCTTGTTACACAATTTGGGTAAAATTTCATCTAAAGTGGGAATTAAGTGGTGCTCCCTTACTAAAACCTTATTAAGATCATTAGAATCCAAACAAATTCTTAAAGGACCATCTTTTTTTCAATGAGAACTAAATTGCTTACAAAACTTTTGGGATGTTCAACCTTTGCAATGATTCGATTGATTTTCCACCAGGACTCCCAGCTTAGTGAGCGAGGCGCTGGTGGAGTGCGTTAGGCACCCGGCGCGGAGGGCGCACCACTGGCTCCACTCCTGGCTGAATGCGAAGCTTCAGAGGATCTTTAAATTCCCCAACGCCTTGAAACAGTTAAATATTATTATTAATAATGCTGTCTTTATTATTAGTGCAATTAATTTTTAAATTGTTAACATTATTAATATTTAGGAAATTTAGTTATACTAGTGAAATCAAACCAAGGATTGGTCTCACTTCTTCTTCAACAATCAGAAACTCCATATTGAAATTTTCATCATTAGATTCAATTGTATTAGGATATACCTTCAAAGTGACCTTTCCTATTGGCATTATTTTGCCAAAGAGGACCTCTAACAAAGTTCTTGTCTCAGACAATTTTATTTTATTATCATCATCGACAACCCGTTTAAGATCCCTTAGTGAGATAACATTAATCTGGCATTTAAAACAAACTTTTTTATTTTCAACCCTTAGCCACTGAGTTCACTCTTTCTTATATAAATCTATGGAGTAAATTAGTCATAAATCATGAATGTTATTATTGTCACTGTCCTCATTAGTAATATCATATACTTTCTTACTAGTGAGCGTGCAACCTACGCTGAAGTGGTTCATCCTGTTACATTTTGAACATTTTTTCTCATAAGCAGGGTACATTCGCAGGCCATGCTCTGTATAACATTTTTTACAGAGATAGTAGTTATTATTTAAATGACGACTATGTTTACTACTGTTATTATTATTACCAGGAACCCTGCTCTTATTATTTTGATAGTTACCTTTAGACTCCCGGCTTGTTGTGCGCTGATGCTGTGACCCACTTCTCGACTGCACTGCATGCGCCTCCTGGTTGTTACATGTTCTTTGGAGAGCTCCGTCGACCGGCAGATGTCCACAGCCTTCTCAAGACTTAAGTCCTTGATTTCAAGAAGCTTTTGCTGCATCCTCTGGTCTTGAATTCCAATAACAATTCTATCCCAGAGCATCCTATTCTTTGGTCACCAAAATTACAATATATATATAATATATTATTATATTATAATATATATATATATATATATATATATATATATATATATATATATATATATATATTATAATATACAATACAATTGTCCGCTAGCTTCCTCATAGCAGTGTAGAAAACATCGAACGTCTATCTTCCTGACTTCTCTTATTAAGATTGTAACTATTTATGATTTCTCTGAGTCTTCCGTCATAAGTGTATTTAGGTATAAATCCTGAGCTTGCTTGCCGATACAATTTAATAGGACCGCCGCTTTCCTTGTCTCCGCCAGACTCTCGTAGCCAGCCGCCAAAATGTATATATTAAAAGGTTTTTTAAACCTTTGCCACCGCGGCCAACAGTTCTCGATGTCGTCCAAAATTAACTCCTGAGGCATTCTGCATTCGCCCGCCAGCACGTAATCCATTTTCGCGACTTCTTCTGGACCGTCACTCATAATCAATTAATATTTTGAATAATTAGTGCAGTATCAGGCATGCGCTTTTGAGGTTACCTTGAATTGCACTGCTTAACCTGTTTTAATCTTGCGGACCTTTGCTCTTCACCGACTGCGCCATGTATTATAGTAAATAAAAGATTAGTGTTGAGATCTTCTTGAGTTTTTTTATAAAGTTTCTTACAATGGTTGTTTTATATTATTATCTATTATCGCAAGCTACAATGTCCTGTCGGTTCAATTACAAGAGGGCGAGATAACGACTGGCCAAAAAAGAGAGGGGTGTTATTCTGACATTGACAAGCTGCGTTCTGCGAACGTTTCTGCTCATAACTCATATTGTTTTCATCCGCGCCCACACAACGCTAATATTACATACGTTTAATGCAAGTATTTTGCTCGAAGGATTAAACTTGACACTGCCGCCCAATTTTTTTATCCCCTCTCTTGTTTCCGTAAAGATACTACAGTATGTGTAGTATCGAAGCGCACTAAATTTTCTCTCGACAGATGCCTTTGAAAATGGCAGTATGAGCAACAAAGACATAACAATTTTTATGTTTGGAAACATGTATTCTCCCGCAGCATTTTTAAGGTGAAACACTTTACCCCAGTAACTTTCGACATCGATGTTATCTCCATGAATTTCAAGCTCATTTTGATCAAAATCTAACAAAGCATGAGTTCACCACTCGTCATATAATTATTGTGTGGTCACAAATTTATAAAGCACTAGAAATCGCTTCAGCACAGGCACCAGCACAGAACACAATTACTCTTTATCAAGAGAAGAACGCCAACTTCACACTAAAAAACGGAAACACGGGTTTATGTGTGTATACGAAAAGCGCTACGGTGGACGCCCATATAAAACTTTTTTTAGCGGGAATTTCAAACCTTTGTATTCTGTAACTTTAAACTTTTTATTTAAGGCTTATTCGAGTAATTTTGGCTCAAGCCTCATAAACCTAAATTCCCATATATTTGAGAGGTTGCACCAAAATTACTCGAATATAATTTAGATTAGTATGTGGGATAAAATAAAACTATAAATAAGTATAGTTATGTAATTTTATTTTCTGGAAGACAGATTGTTTTATAAACTACATATTATTATTGATGATTTTTATTGCTTTTGCACGTAATATTTCCACGCACGTTACTAATATATAACACATGTTATTGTCAGAGAGTAATTCTTCACAGAACATTAACGTAAATTTAAATCAGCAAAATTCTCATAATGAAAACTTTACTCAGCCCAAATACGTGATCTGAAACAGATAAAATTCGAGTCAATATAGTTATAAACCCTACAAATAACGGCCAATAAATTCGAAATGTTTATAGCCTTACCACAATATTGTCATAAGTTTTTCTTTTCCTATCATAGGAAACTTGCAGAAAGTGATCAGATGATTTTGTGCTTTTTATTTACACAACACTTACTTTCGATGATGATCACAAATCGTGTATAAAACTTTAAAATAATGAATTCATTTATAGTCAATATCTTATACAGAATTAACATCTAACAAAAAATCTTTATTGTACATTCACGACGATACTATGACTGCATATTTGCGTACATACGAAAATGAAGTCCATCTAACTGAATTTAAGCAAAAATAAATAATAAATATTAAAAGCTAAACCTATGAAATAAATTTTAATAAATTTCAGAAAATATTTTCAATATGAAAGACGTTGACAAACAAATGTCATTTTTTTCTTCTTCTATTAATTCATGGCTTCTTTTGATAAAATTCTGCTAATATTTAATAATTTTATTTAAATCCATTAATAGGTAAACTAATTGTGCGAATCTCAGAGTAATATGTATGTAATTATACTTTAAAAAGCAAACCAATAAAAGTTTAACACCGAATTAATATTTTTATTTTCTTTCCATATAATATGAATTTGTTTATCTAATTTTTAAAATGGCAATCTAAAACAAAATTAAAGAAAGAGACAGCGATATTTTATCTCGCTTTATTTTAACAAGCCCAACACGCATATTGACAATATCATGATTGTGTGCAGATTTTTCAGCTTTCATACAAAGTTGCCTCACCCTGGGCACCAGTGAATTAATTAGAAACTGTTGAGTTTCTGATGGATTTACAGCGGATATAATAGAAAATAAAGGATCCTCGAAATCAAATCGCTTGCTAATGTCTGACGTCAATTCAATATAAAATTCCAGGCAGGTTCTATAGAAATCTGCAAAGCAGCACGGGGTACATTTTCGTCATTTTTTAAAGGACATTGCTCCATGCCCAAACATTCTTCGCCCTGAAACCAATTACATCGGAAAATTATATGTTGTATTGTTGATCAATAGTAAATTCCTATATGATCTTATTTTTGTAGCGGACTAGCTGCATAATAGATATATTTCAAAAAAATATCAGATTTTGAGGTTATAATCGAACCACGAATATTACGGTTTTTCATAGCTCCGAGTGGTATTTAACAAAATAAAAAACAATGTCCTAAAACATTTAGCTATTTTTAGTACCTATCGAGATAATTAGGTATGCAGTTTTTGTTCTAAAGCCTAAGTGTATGTATTGTCAATGTGTTGTCATTAGCATATACGATACGGTAAGATACCTAGAACCTAAATATATAAATATTTAGGCTGGTTACAGTCACATGCCGTTGAACAGCGAGCGTATCAATCACGGTTTCAACCAAGTTTCAACAGCGTGCTTGAACAACGTGAATATTATCGACTATTATCTAGCGCATTTGCAAGCGTGTGCATCTGGACGGCGCTGTTCAAACGCTTGACTATAAAACCAGCCTTACCGACTTAGTAACTAATTGGTAATATAAGTTGTTTTTACACCTACATTAGCTTATTATGTTTGAATCGGAAATAAAACACAGATTAATTTCAAGTTTATTGTACATCTTCTAAATTGGAAATTAGAATGTTGTCTGAGAACTGTGCAGGGATGTCGATATTATTTTGATGTCTCGTAAAGCTCAAATATGGTCATAACATGGGCGCAGCAACCGATGGTTCTGCGTACAACGATGCAATTACGGCAATATTACAGGATTGCTTCTCTGTTCATCTTCCAACAACATTGAACCACCAGCAGAACCGCAATTTACACAAAATACACTTTCGCGTATGCGTAAGTCTGTTTATGAATGCTAAGTTATCGTTTGATCAAGTTCCAAATAATGGTCATAACATGGGCGCAGCAACCGATGGTTCTGCGTACAGCGATGCAATTACGGCAATATTACAGGATTGCTTCTCTGTTCATCTTCCAACAACATTGAACCACCAGCAGAACCGCAATTTACACAAAATACACTTTCGCGTATGCGTAAGTCTGTTTATGAATGCTAAGTTATCGTTTGATCAAGTTCCAAATAATGGTCATAACATGGGCGCAGCAACCGATGGTTCTGCGTACAACGATGCAATTACGGCAATATTACAGGATTGCTTCTCTGTTCATCTTCCAACAACATTGAACCACCAGCAGAACCGCAATTTACACAAAATACACTTTCGCGTATGCGTAAGTCTGTTTATGAATGCTAAGTTATCGTTTGATCAAGTTCCAAATAATGGTCATAACATGGGCGCAGCAACCGATGGTTCTGCGTACAACGATGCAATTACGGCAATATTACAGGATTGCTTCTCTGTTCATCTTCCAACAACACTGAACCACCAGCAGAACCGCAATTTACACAAAATACACTTTCGCGTATGCGTAAGTCTGTTTATGAATGAAGTTATCGTTTGAGCGGTACACAGTTCTGAAAATCACAGTAAGATAAGTCGTTCTTGAAAGCAATCAGAATCCGTCAAAATAGCCAAGTCGTAATGTTCAATATATAGTCCCGAAAGTCACCGAAACACCGATACAATTACAAAGAGCCAGACGCCAACCAATGTAATTTTGACAGAGTGAGAGATGACAGCGACAGTACAAAGTAGGCATGTCGATTTGAAATCAATCGTTTAACCGATTGTTTAAATAAAATAATAGATTTTCCAGATCGATATGGATCTGAAAAATCCTTGTCCGATGTCCTGATATCAACCTAGAACACTCCATCGATTCAATGAATCGATCCAAAAACCTCTCGAATCAAATTTATTCAAGAACTAGCTATATTTCATACGATTCAAGAAATAATTTTGCATAGTTGGAACATCTGTTCCTTGTGACAGACAGAAAAACTGTTCTGTTCTGGATTCGATCCCAGGGTCGGGCAAATTATTATTGGGTTTTTATAACTTGAAGTTCCCAGTAGTAGCACGGAATCTTGATTTGTGCCCGGTGTTTGGCAATACGAGCACCCCCTATTACATGGGACGTATAACATAACAGTACTACACACATCAACTTACTCCTTCTGGGAAATACAGGCGTGATGTTATGTTTGTTAACTTAGTGATGTTTCTATACAATTACTTGAATTTATGGTAAATTATCGTCAATAATAATCGGAGTTTCTCTGCGTGATAAACTTAGGAATGAGGATATTCGCAGTAGAACCAGAGTAACCGACATAGCCCAACGGATTAGTAAGCTGAAGTGGCAGTGGGCCGGCCATATAGCTCGAAGAACCGACAACCGATGGGGAAGAAAGGTTCTTGAGTGGCAGCCTCGTACCGGTAGGCGAAGTGTAGGGCGACCCCCCACGAGAAGGAGTGACGACCTGGTAAGACATGCAAGAAGTCGATGGGTGCAGGTGGCTCAGGACCGTGCTTTGTGGCATTCCTTGGGGGAGGCCTATGTTCAGCAGTGGACTTATGAAAGGCTGTAATGATGATGATCGTCAATAATGTTCTATGTCTATATTAGGATAGTTTGAAAATGTCGCGATTGATCAAAAATAGATCTGTTAATGCTTGATTTAATCGAGAATCAATTCTAGTATGTTCGATTTGAGTCAATTTGGAGATCGTATCTTTTTCATGAGAGACTGACAACTGACCATTTAGTGACATCAAAAATAGAAGCGCCAAATACAATACGATTTATGGATATTTCCTAAGATTTATTATATACGTTACAAACGGTATTATATACATCACCTTTTGTCATAAGATAAATATTAATACCATAACAAGTATGACAATATCCTTCTTTACTTATAATAACACGTACGTCTCTACTTCTTTCATACTTGTAACAATATAAATAATAACATCTGTATCTAGTCTGCAATATTGCTCTTTTTAAAGAACACATTTATAATAAATGCAGTA
This sequence comes from Parnassius glacialis, assembly GCA_033319125.1. NCBI lineage: Eukaryota > Metazoa > Arthropoda > Insecta > Lepidoptera > Papilionidae > Parnassius > Parnassius glacialis. The sequence continues at coordinate 40,682,801 of JAVANC010000016.1, forward strand.
ATAGTAAGTGTTTGTTTTTTAAATATTAATTGTAGTAAACTTGTAAGTTATGGTTTAGTAAGACGTAAAATACACTCTTTTCTAAACGATCATTAGAAAATCCTGAATAATTATCTTTACGAATATTTTTCTTCCCCATCATTTTAACTACCTATTAAAAATAATTTCATTAAATATTTAAAATCAATTCATTAGGTATAGAAGGTTTTTTAAATTAAACTTTAAGGCAATAATATAAAAGAATATAAAGAAATGGTAATTTAATATATTTATTGCAGCTTATTTTTGCAATTTTATTCGAAATAAATTTAAAATGTAATTAAGATTAAAAATATGCAACACTTCATTAAAATTCAAAAATCGATTACAATCGATTGGGCATCCCTAATCATTTTTAGATACCACATGATGTTGGCGAAGATGGCGGCGATTAATGTTATTAATCGAGTAGAATACTTTTTAATATAAATTTTTGCATGCAGCGAGTCCGTGTTATAAAAGTATTTGCAATTATTGTAATAAAATAGACAATTAATTATCGTGTATGTCCAACGCTTTTACTACACAGGGCGATTATGGACATTGTCCTTTCCTTACTTTCTCCAGCTTTGAATCCAATATATATTTCGTTTACACTTTGAAAATGTGTTCGATTTTGGAAGTCTTCGTTTCTTTAATCATTTAAACGATAAAACAGGAGCCACAGTCCGTCGACGCGACGGACAAGTCCCTGTCAAAACTTACATAGAAAAAAAAAGAAACTGGACCACAAACTATAGATATAATAAAAATATGTCCATGAAAATGCTGTATTAATATTTCATTTATTTATTTGACCTTTTATGCACAAAATAAAAATCGTACGTATGGATGATTTAATGCCTTAAGGCATTCTCTCCTAGTCCCAGGTAGTGCAGTAAAAGTAAGAAAAAAAGGTAACGCGAATTCAGAATAGCCACTAGGTGTCGCCAAAAAATTTTAAGGCCTTAACATTGGTTGAAATGCCTAAATCTTGGATATTTAAGTAAAAAAATCTCAATAACTGTTCATTTAATCCACAAAGAAAAAATACAGGGTAACAGAAGAGGATTTGGTTAATGTTTTTAATTGAAAAAAAAATGTATTTTTGTCAACCCCTTATTAGAAAAAAAATCCCCAAAGAGTACCTATCTTTATCATATTTTGCAAAATTTCTCCAAAACGGCACAAGCTTTTTAAATAGTTCTTACAGGCAGCGACACGCCTGTCCACATCTAAATCACATCTTCCATCCCGGCTAAAAACACTCCCCAAGTATACAATTTCATTTACCTGTTCTAGACATTCCCGATTTACCCATATTTCACACTTCGTTCTCTCTTCGTCCCTTTCAAATACCAGAACCTTAATTTTATTAGCATTCAAACGGAGACCTTTAATTTCACATTCCTCTTTCATACACGTGACTAATGCCTGCAGTTCTGCCTCTGATGGTGCAATAAGCACTACATCATCAGCATACAGCAGACAATTTACTTTTATGTCACCCAATTTCACACCCAAACAGCTATCTTTCAGCTTCTGTAAACAGCTGTCGAGATACAGTATGAACAGCCAGGAAGACATGACACAACCCTGTTTCACGCCCGTTTGGACGCTAAACATGGGTGACAGGTCATGCCCTACCCGCACACAGGCTTTACAGTTACAGTAAAGTGACTGCACAGCCCTTAGCAATCGACCATCCACACCGTACCCCGGCAACAGTTCCCACATTTTCTTCCTTACAACCTTATCAAATGCTTTCTCATGATCCACAAAAGCACAGAAAATCTTCTGGTTAGCAGCCAGAAGCTTTTCCGTGATCATGCGTAGAGAAAACATTTGATCCGTGCATCCTCTTCCAGGTCTAAATCCGCATTGTGCCTCCCATAGAAATCTTTCCGATTTCTCTTGCATCCTACGTGTCAAAACCTTCGAGTAAACTTTACTTGCTAAACTGGTCAAGCTGATCGCCCGATAGCACCCGCAGTCAAAATGTGAACCTTTACCTTTATATAAAGGCACAATGACTGCGGATCGCCAATCATCCGGGACATCCCCCGTCCGCCAGCACAAATTGCACAGCAGATAAAAGCTGTCCCAGACGCGAGGCCCACCATACTTGACCATTTCAGCAGTAACTCTGTCTAGTCCCGCAGCCTTACCACATTTCAAACTTCGAATCGCACGTTCAATCTCTTTCATACTGATGACCTCAGTGTCATCGAGGTCCAGGTCTGGCGTACCAGTCACGGCGTCATCCCCGGGTCCCTCACTAAGATCATCACACGCATACATTTCTCTATAAAATTCGCACCATCGCTGCATGACGTCCGATTTTTCTGTGAGGACGTCATTAGTTCTCGAAAGCACTTTGTTCATTCTTAAGGCCGTCGCACCATTTCGGGTCCTTCCAACCTCTTTCCAGAAGAGTTTGGAGTTCTCCTTAAAGTTGTGCGACAACCTTTCGTCCGCTTCCATTCTACACCTTTCACGCATTTCCTCAATCAATGCTTTCGTGTGAACTTTCTGCAGCTTATATCTTTCTTTCATCTTCTCTCTCATATCCTTATCATTACTAGAGGCCAAGTAGTCTAACCATGCTTTCTTCTTCTTCTCTACAGCTTCTTTCACTTCATCATTCCACCATGCATCTCTTCTTTTACTACTGCCTCTTTTTATTGTTCCACACACTTCTTCCGCTGCACTTACCATTCTATCCCTAAGGTTCTGCCATGTTCTTTCCACACATTCATTTCTGCCATCGATGGTGTCAAGCTTTTCGGCTACCCTCGCATGATATTTGTCCCTAGTATGAGTAGTATAGTATTTTATGAGTATGACTTTGTAAAATATTATTGGAGAGGGAAATATAGATACAGATACTTACATTTAGGTACACTGTTATCAAATTAAATCAAACAATTTAAATAAATAAAAAAATGGTGTTTCACTAAGTATAAATAACTATATAAAGACATTCTTGGATGTTGTTTTTTTTTTTGTTAGACAAACTATCATCTAAAAAATGTAAAAATTTTAAATTGGAGAGGGGTTTCTCTACGTGATAAAGTTAGAAATGAAGATATTCGCAGTAGAACCAGAGAAACTGACATAGCCCAACGGAATATTACAGTGAAATGGCAATGGGCTTGCTATATAACTTGGAAAACAGATAAAAAATAGGAAAGTTCTCGAGTGGCAACCTCGTATAGGTAAGCGAAGTAGTACTCAACTTTTATTCCTCTTCACGTATTCTCATACGCTTTTCTTCACACACACACACACACACACACACACACACACACACACACACGCACACACACACACACGCACACACACACACACATACGCACATACGCACACACACACGTGCACACACACACACACACGCACACACACAAATAGATCGCAAATAATATTTACCTACAAGGCAAGAGTGAATAGGTTTTTGTTAAGTCAGTGCAATTCACCATTACCACTACATATACGTCATGTATATACAGGCTACATAACCACTTACCGATGGGATTGTAGTTGCTTTACTACTTGCTGGGTAAAAATAGTAAAAAAAAATTTACCCTGTGAAAGTTTGCATTTAGATATAATTTTTCTAACCAACCATGAAAATATGATGAGAATATGTATATAAGTACTTAAGTATTGGGTTTTTAACAGTGGTAGAGCCAGGCAGCAGCTTTTGCTGTCGCACGGATGGGCCGGCTCGAACCGGGGTGGTACCACGACCTCACAGAAAACCAGCGTGAAGTAGAGGTTTACCTCTGCGTTTCGCTTGGTGAGTGCAGGTAGCAGGAGGCCCTTTTTGCTGGAAATGAGGCATTCTATCTCAATCCTCACGGGTGACAACGCATCTAAATTTTGATTTGTAATAGAGTATAGATGTAGATGTCTATGGGCCGCAGCAAGCACTTACCATCAGGTGGACTGTTTGCTCGTTTGTCACCCTTATCCTATAAAAAAAAAAAAAAAAAAAAAAAAAAAGTATAAAGGTTGCCTCACACGGGACAGTAATATAATTACACACAGTATTATATCTTCCATTATCTACGCATGAAAACTTTTAAAATCTCTGAATGCCGAAGTATGTTCATATTAAGAGGCTGAATAGGGCCACATTGATATGCATGGGGATCGTTTTGTAATTTCACATCGTTATCGAAAAAACATTGTACGTATTTCAGGTGGCGGTTTGCAAAACACGATTCCACAAAAATTCACTCAATAGAAAATAATTGCAAAGTTGCTTCTGAAAATACTTAAATTTTTAACGTCATTTTTTCTTACGTGGTAGAGCCATACTGCAGCTATATTAGTAGTAGGTATAGTTGTAGCACAAATGGGTCGATCGACAGGGGAAGGGCCACACTCTCACGGAATACCATGTAAAATAGCAGTTTAACCCTGCTGTGTTTCGTATGGTATATGTAGAGAACCGGATAAACTTTTTACTGGAAACGAGGCATTACATCTTAGTCCTCACGGGTGACAACGCATCTACATTTTGATACGTAATCGAGAATGGATGTAGATGTCTATGGAACGTAGCAACCACTTACCATCAGGTGAACAGTGTGCTCGTTTGTCACCCTTATTCTATTAAAAAAACTTTCTGAGATTTCAGTAAAATAATGTTAAGTATTGTAAGCACTCGTACAATTATATATCTGATGTTAGTAAAGCTATTGGGCTATTTTGATTTTTAATAAAGTGATTTTACTTTATAGGTTAAATAATTTATTTACCCTTCTATATCAAGAACCGTTTTTCAGTCTATTGAGTCTATTGAGTTTGACAGTGCTTGCTGAAATTTAGCATCTTTAGATGGATCAGAATCGCCCGCTGATCCGGCTGTTAGGTATTGCAAAACTAATCGAAAATATTTATTTTTACTTTACTGCCGAAGATTAACTTGTTTTATTTTATTACGGTCAAATAATATTTAGGTTATAAAGCAAGTATTTAAAAATATTTTCATTGTTTTGTTATTCTATTGTTTACAGTTTTTATCACGTCTTAGCTTTACACCAAGAATTACATTAGAAATTCTTGATGGGATGCGTTGTAACGCGCATACTTTATTTTCATCAAGAACTATTATATATATATATATATATATATATATATATATATATATATATATATATATATATATATATATATTTGTTTTTTTTACCAGTAGAGTTTCAACACAATCTTAAAAAAGTTCAATGAATTAAAAAAATGCCGATAATTATATAATTTCAAGTCAGTGTTTTACATTTAAAGATCAGTTATAAAGAGCCAAAATTCTTATTTTCATTTCGATTAATTTAATTCGAGATTACAATAAATGTGAAAGGGCTTTTATCTGCAATAATAATTTACATCAAAAATAACATAGACTTATAAAAGTCATATACACGGTCAATCATACTGAAGATTATCAATTGTACTACAAAATATTTAAAAGACTATTTCCAGTATAATGATCCGAATATCATCATTAATGTTTGACTGGCACACTTAAAAGTTTTATCACATGGCTAAATGATTGACTATTATATTATGATAAGGTCATGCTTTTCTATAAAAAGTTGCAAGAAATTTTAAATCACGGCACCTATTGGTTTGTTTTACTTTTCACTTAATTAGTGAAAAACAAGATGGACTGATCTAAAAGTTTACTTTCTTGTGTATAAAGTGCTATTTAGAACTTTATTCATATAAATGATAATTAAAGTTTCTATGTAAATAAGTGTAACATGGCGGGTATTATACGAGTATTCAATGGTAGCGGCCATCCGTATTTGCAAAGCCAGCATCATTTTCTGTACAGAAACCGGCTAAGTGTTGCTCAAGGCACTATAAACAAAGCAGCTGATAAAATTTTATACTCATAAATGTTAACAAAAACTGTTTCTGCAAATGGTCTTATAGATAATAATAACTATTCCGCCATGTTAGGTGCTAATAATAGCTCCATTAGAAGGAAAAGAGGTAAAATTTTGTTTTAGAAATGCGCAATCAATATTGTTTTGTTTGCAATTGAGCATAAAATAAAAAATAACTTCAGCCAAAGAGCATAACTAGCATTATACTCAGGCCCATCAATTGGTATGGAAAAAAATAATTTTACCAGGTTTTAAAAAATCAATCAAAATTCAAAAAAACATAAATATTAAAATAAAAAAATGTATATATTATCTATGTCTATAGATACATATAATGATTTATGGCCGCTTAGTAACTGACGGTGACTCAGTATAACATCCTACAGTCACGCCGAAACTAAGAGGAGAGAATCACTGTAGAAAAGGTAATAATTTATTGCGGTAAAATTTGTGATAAAATTAAAAAAAACTTACACACTTATCCAAGTTAATCTAACTTAGTCTAACTAATCCTTATGCGTTACAAAAAAAACAAATAATAAAATAGTGAGATGGCGTCAGTTTTTAAGAAGATATAACAAAAATAAACAGAGAAAAATTTCAAAAAAGTTCAGTATTTAATTGATTATATACCGCTGACACTTAATCACGCTTTTCGAAACCACGCCAGTTGTAAACAATACTTGTGTGAAAAGACAAAATCTTCTTTTCAAATTTCCGCCGAGTTGTAAGTAGAAAGCCAAATAGGTCATGTGTCAATTTTAATTAAATATATTTTATATGAAGTGATCTTGAATCGTGACTACGTTTCATCAATTAACCATTGGTAAAAATTAAAACAGGAATTTTACAATTGTGTTTACAAGAAACATTATTAGTTGAACCTTGCAGCTTGTTCATTGTTTTTATTATAAATACCTACAAATATTATTAATAAATAGTTCCCATAATATTTTGGATTATTTTTTATTTTGCCCTATCTGCAATGTTCTACGCTCTATAGAAAATGTGGCGTATAACATGATTGACAATCTTTCGAACGTTTTATCTAGGTACAAAGATGTTTTACGATTTCATCGCCTCCACGTGATATTTTTGTCAGCATAAGGTACCCTTCTGTATCTAATATAACATAATATAAATAATATAAACATTGCTACAAAGTAAAGTTAAAGGCTATACAAGTCCCTCTACTGGGCTCAGAACTCTTTTTTTATTTCTGAGAGGGTTTTAGGGCAAGGAAATGCCCACCGAACTGCCCCAATGCATGTTGACGAGAATTGCAATTACAAATAGCATTCGTGCTGTCGGGGATCAAACCCGGGAAAATTTACAGCGAACGCTTTGACCCAAATCTACTAATACGATACAAATAAATACGATTTAACATATATAATAAAAAACTCTTACGTACTTGAAACTTGAACACTTGATAGCTCGTGACGCCTACCGGACAAAGCTACAGCACAATGTAATTGAAGATGCGTAACTACGACATAATTCTCAGTGATGCGCAAGCATAACAGGCAGTATGTCACTTTTATAATTGTCATCTCTGCAGTCTATTAATCTTTGCACTTTTATAAGTAATACAGAACGTAGTCGCTAGACGGTGTTGACGTTGGCTAAAATCTCTGCGATAGCCGTTTCGTCAAGGTCATTCAGGCTTGTTAAAGCCTTAATGTATTTGGAATAAACATGAAATCTGTAGAAAGAAATGCATAAACCCTAAAACATTATAAGACACACAAAACAATTTTATCGAAGAGTATTGAGTCGTACGTTATCCATAAGTGACTAAACTATAAAGAAATATTAATGTAATGTATAATGTATATTAACAATATTAATAAAAAAATAATTTTATGACTTAAATATCCAAATGCATAATTTCATCATCATCATAATTACAGCCCTTCACAAGTCCACTGCTGAACAAAGGCCTCCCCCAAAGAATGCCACAAAGCACGGTCCTGAGCCACCTGCATCCATCGACTTCCTGCATATCTTACCAGGTCGTCACTCCATCTAGTGGGGGGACGCCCTACACTTCGCCTGCCGGTACGAGGCTGCCACTCGAGAACCTTTCTTCCCCATCGGTTGTCGGTTCTTCGAGCTATATGGCCGGCCCATTGCCACTTCAGCTTACTAATCCGTTGGGCTATGTCGGTCACTCTGGTTCTACTGCGGATATCCTCATTTCTGAGTTTATCATGCAGAGAAAATGCGAGCATAGCCCTCTCCATAGCTTGCTGAGCAACTTTGAGCTTCCGCATCCGGCCAGCAGTGAAGGACCACGTCTCAGTTCCATAGGTCATCACTGGCAACACGCACTGGTTGTACAGTCTCGTTTAAAAGTTTTGAGGTGTACCTGACGAGAAGATGTGCCGTAATTTCGCGGAAAATCCCGGGAAATGCATAATATAATTTGCAATAATAATGTAAAACTGACATATAATTGTAATAATTATAAATTTCATTTAATTGACTTAAATCATTTAATTAAGAAGTTTTTGACAAGAGATAGGTATTACCTATCAAAGTATAGTTTAAGACTGGTAGCAAATACGTTAACTTATTATTTATATTTTAACTTAGCCAATGATTTGGCTACCTTGACACCTGCTTTTTTTGAGCAACAAAATAGTTTTACATTTGATTTGGAACCAGTTCCAAGTAATTTAAATTAGATAGTAAGACAATAGAGGTAATCTCTAGCAAAGATAATTTAAATAGCTAAGAATACAACTTACCAATACATAATTATGCAATTTCACAAATAGCAATAATGAAAACTGTATCAACCTGGTGCATCAAAATATACAAGGTATATTAGGCAAAGAATTAGAAATTGAATTATTTTTAAATAGTAACAATATACATATTTTATGTATAACCGAACATTGGTTGAAAAATTACAATTGCATATTTAATTTCAGTAATCACCAGGTCGTCAGTTCGTTCAATAGAGATACTAAATTACGTGGTGGCTCCTTAATTTTAGCTAATAAACGCTTATTATGTAAAGAACGTAAAGACATTGTAAGCCTCTCTGATGAGCGTACTATAGAAATGGCATGCGTTGAGCTTGAGCACCTTATTTTTGTCAGTGTTTACAGACCCCCATGTTTAAATTATGATACTTTTGAAAAAGTTATGGAAGAAGTTTTAGTTAAGCTTAATAAACAGAATAAATCTCTTGTAGTGTGTGGAGACTTTAATATCAATCTCCTAGAAACTTGTTCTATCAGTATTAAATTTTGCTCATTGTTCAAATCATACAATATTGATAATTTATTATTTGAAGATACACGTATTTCAGGGTGTAGTGCAACTTGTATTGATAATATTTTTACAGGTGTTGTACCAATCAACAAATCAATAATTCAAAAACTTAGTTCAGATCACTGTGGACAACTGGCTTCATTACCTTATATGCACAAGAAACAGGAAATTGAGAAAATTGTGTTTGTTTCTATTAATGCAAAACGCCTGGAGAGATTTAGAAGTAATATGGTAAAAAAACCTTCAATCGCTTTCTTATAAGAACAATGCTGATTATTTATATGGAGAATTATTTACCCTTATAAGCAATGAATTTAAAAAAAAAACATTTACTTCTAAAACATTCTCCAAAAACAGTCGCAAGGCATTTAATGAGTGGGCGACAGTAGGAATACATAAAAGCAGACGAAGGTTATAAGACCTTTACCATGAAAGATTATATAATCTTTCCGATGCTTTTAAAGAATATGTCAAAAATTATTCTTAAATGTTTAAAAGAGTTTGCTCCATAGCCAAATCGTTACATATTAGCAACAAAATTTAGATGGCTAAGAATAAAATTAAAATGACGTGGAGTATAATTAACAGCGAAACCGGTAAAGACAAACCTCGTAACTCAAACTATCAATTAAAAATTAACAATGAATTGACTAAATCAAAACAAGAAGTCGTAGTGGTGTTTGAGAAATATTTCACAGATATTCCAATCTTGACAACAGAGTTATTGAATACTTCTCCAACTGTCGCCGGGTCATTACTCAAACAGAATGTTAATACCTGTTCCAAAGAATTTAGATTTGAAAAGGTATTACCGCAAGATATTGTAAAATACTTCAAATCCATTGTTGTAAAGAAAACTGCAGATTTGTGGCGGATTTCCGTTACAGTTATTGCGTCCATAATAGATTTAATTGCACCTCATCTTGCTATTATTTTTAATACTTGTATCGATTCTGGTGTGTTTCCTGATTAAATGAAGTATAGTAAAGTAATACATTTATTTAAATCTAGTAGTACATTGGACCCCGCTAATTTTATACCTATTTCTGTGTTATGAACTCTCAGTAAAATTTTTGAGAAAATAATTTTGGATCATTTGTTAATTTTTTTTAATACAAATAAATTACTTCATAATAGCCAATTTGGTTTTCAAGGGGTCGCTCGACGTCAGACGGTGTTGAGCTTATGAAATATATTTTTATTGCCTTGGAGAATTCACAAGATGCCTTAGGTATTTTCTGTGATCTTTCCAAGGCTTTCGATTATGTTCATCATGAGACATTAATCAGGAAACTTCAACATTACGGTGTAAAAAATTTACTTCATATTTAACTTCTTACTTCCTATTTAAGTAACAGAATTCAAAAAGTCGTGATCAATGGCAAAGGTTCCTCCGGATCGGTAGTATCAATGGGCGTTTCTCGGGGCTCGACTTTTGGCCCATTCCTGTTTTTAATCTATATTAATGACTAACCTTATCTTGTAGGGGACAATCACGATATAGTATTTTTTGCTGACGATAACTCTTTAATTTTCAAACTCAAACGGCAGTCAATTAATTATGACGATGTAAATAATGCTCTATCGAAATTAGTACATTGGCTTAACGCTAATAATATGCTCTTGAACGGCAATAAGACAAAGTGTATTAAATTTACAATACCTAATGAAAAACATTCGAATACCAATGTGCTATTAAATGGGGTGGAGTTGAGTCTTGTGAATACCACTGTTTCTCTTGGTATTACTATTGACGCTAAACTTCAATGGGGTCCCCATATATCTAAATTAGCAAACAGACTTAGTTCTGCAGCATATGCTGTAAGAAAGATTACAAGTCTCACAGATGTTGAGACAGCTAGATTAGTGTATTTTAGTTACTTTCATAGCGTAATGTCTTATGAAATTTTGTTATGGGGTAATGCGACTGATATTGAAGCTATATTTGTTTTGCAAAAGCGAGCCGTTCGGGCAATTTATAACCTAAATTGTAAAGAGTCCCTCAGACAAAAATTTAAAGAAATAAACATATTAACTTTGGCATCGCAATATATTTATGAAAATGTAATGTATGTACATAAAAACATAAATAGCTTTAATAAGAATAAGGATGTGCATACTTTAAACACTAGGAACAAACATAAGCTTGTAATGCCATTTACTAGACTCCACAGAATCAGTAATTTATTTATGGGGCAATGTATACGCTTTTACAACAAAATCCCAGAACATATTCAAAATTTGTCAATAAACAAGTTTAAAAGTTTTATTAAAGAAAAACTGTACAAAAAGGGTTATTATAATATCAAGAAATACATGAATGAAAATAACCCCTGGGAATAAGGTGATCGCCACCATGCTGGTTCTATGAAAAATTATTAAAAAATTGTATAAAAGAAATTATTGTTAAGTGAAATATGTTTGAAAAAAAAGGCCCGCTGGGTTTCTTGCTGGTTCTTCCCATGACAGAGGTATTTTCCGAACCAGTGGTAAATAAAAAAATGACGTTTAATAAGTATTATGTAATAATCAATATTGAATAAAAAAATATTCTATTCTATTCTAAAAAATATTTGAAATTCTCGAGAAAGTATGTCGACGAAGATGTTAAAACCCCGCATTTAGCCTGCATAATGCCAGTCCCCAATACATCCCCAATCAACTTGAGATTCCCCGCAGTTTGGGTGATTCCCCACAAATTGGCAACACTGATTTTTTCTACATAGATTGAGTCGATGTTCATTATTTTGTCTAGAGTAATATTTTTATGATTTGTAATTATTGCATGCCTTAAGCGAAAGCACAAGGTATGGTCTACTATTGCCTAAAAATTAAGATTCCAACGTTTTATCGAATAAAATCGTATCTAGCAATCATATTATACATAAAAATGATATAAAAAGCTTATTGTTAGAAAGAGAAATGATTGTTGAACTTATTAATATATTTTTTAAATCGATTAATTGGTATTTTTAAATAGAAAAGGGGTTTTAGTGGTTTATGGTGTGGATTTATCATGGCCCCAAGGCTTGTAAATACGATAACTTTTGAAAATATCAATTGTTTAACTCAATCTATTTTTTAATCTCTTTATCTATCATGCTAGAAGCCACTGAATTTAAATGGCAGTGTAATTTTGTTTTGTTTAGTTATAATTAATTTTTATTCGGCTCCAAAATGGCGAAATTTTCGTTGATTTGGTAGCCTTGTACGAGTATGTAAATTATTTCTGTAAATGGGGAGCTACAGCCACAGAGTAGTTTACTCACTCAGTTCGGCGTCAATCGCCGTCGTGAGTGGACAATGTTTCGGTTGTTTGCAGGGGCTCAAAAAGTTCGCTGTATAAATACACAATATTCGAATAACCAAATTTCTTAAATAATTGATTGTAATAATAATGAGAGATTTTTTTATTACAATATTTTAAAAGCACAGAATAAATAATAGTGGTACGTACTAAAAGTAAGTAGTATCAATTTTTTGTCATGGGTGACATTTTCATGGTTTTCGTGGGTGTTGAAACCGATAGGGTTGTCGAAATGTAAATCCAAGATGGCGGCCGCACTAGGTATTAATTTTTCATCATGGGTGTCATTTTCATGGTTTTCGAGGGTGCTGAAGCCGAGAGTGCTTTCGAAATGTAAATCCAAGGTGGCGGCCGCAATAGGTATACATTTTTTCATCATGGGTGTTATTTTCATGGTTTTCGAGGGTGTTGAAGCTGATAGTGCTGTCGAAATGTAAATCCAAGATGGCGGCTGAATTAGGTACCAATTTTATTCATCATGGGTGTCATTTCAATGGTTTCGAGGATGTTGAAGCCGATAGTGCTGTCGAAATGTAAATCCAAGGTGGCGGCTGCAATAGGTATCAAGTTTTAAACACTACAAGCAAAAAAAGTATTAAGTAAATTTATACAAATGGATTGAGTTGGAATGTCAGAATAATGGTTTTTTGATGGATGCATATGAAGGTGTTTGCGATTTAATTTAAACCATTCAAATATTCCAAGTAACTAACTATCACTCGGGGCGTTACGCACGCAAGCACAAGCCTGATATCGGACTCGTATAAAATAAAGTTTTATAAACTGGAAAGTGTCTATTAAGCAGTTTTAAAAAGTTGTGTCTTTAGAACTAGTGTGTATCAGTATAAAAAGCATTAGTTTACCAGTGACAAAACTTAAAATAGTGTGAGAAATCAACTTTAAAATCATAAACTGTTATTTATAAAATTTAAGTTTAATAGTACAAAATTCATTAAATTACTGGAAATAAAACCAAATCTGTGATAATTTACACATAGTATTGTCAATAGGAAGTGTCTTAAAAATCTAAATTTATATGAATAAACTTCCACTTTATTTAATAACCTAAATCTTATGAACTAACGTTGTAGTGTTTTAACAACAAAAGAAGTGATAAAGTGAACCAAATTTTTTTTATCAAAGAAGTGTTGTTGTAAAATTGAGTATATAATTCCAAATATTTCCGCTTAATGGTCCAATAAATATTGGCGAATGTTGAAGAATGAAGTGTATCGTCCTCAATAATTAAACATTTATGTTATATAAAGTGCATTATTACCTACAAAAAGTTATATTTTAAACAGTATATTCGTGGTATGTAATATGGTGTTTGATATTGTTATGATTATATAAACTGATATATGAACAATAATAAATAAGTAACCAACAAAATTGAATTACCTTTTTTTTTTGCGGATGGAAAATCATCTAATGACGCCTTTCGCTGTGGGTGGAGCGGAAGGGAGTGTCAGACTTTTACTGACTAAAAACCATCCGTGTTCCTTCAGTGCCCTTACATTCCGGAGCCGCGGTATCTCTTTCGAACAGCCCGCAGCCCCGGCAGGCGTCGGCCCTTGCGGGCCCCTTCACGCTGCTGACAGCTCTTTGAGGCGCACGTGGAACAAAACGCGCCGTCGACACGGCCTGTCGTCGTTAGACGGACGGACGGCGAGCTACCCATTGCTCGCCGTCCACAGGCCCGCGCCTACGGTGGCCGGGGGCCACGACATAGCTTCCGACGCCCGGGGCGTCTCCCGCGGCGGCCGGGAAGGAAAGCTGCTGCTCTTTCCTTCTCCTGCTCCGCCACCTCCTTCGCTAGCATCACTGCTTCGCAGAAGGTGGTGATGGCATCCCATTCCGTCTCGCTCCGGACCATGGCTTCGACCAGGGCCGGACGCGAGAGGTCGCCGCCGCCTATCGCCGCTACGAGGACACGGCGGTGCTCCGCCCAAGCAGGGCACACCTCCACGGTGTGCTCCACCGTGTCCTCCGGTCGATCCTCGCAGTGGGAGCACCCGGGCGTTTCCTCCCGCCCGATTCGGTGCAGGAACCTCCCGAACACACCGTGTCCGGTGAGGACCTGCGTCAGGCGGAAGGTGAGGACGCCGCGGCGTCTCTCAAGCCACCCCTCAAAGAGGGGTCTTATCGCCGCTATAGTGGCGTGCCCAAAAATTGAATTACCCTACAAACACCATTCTGAAATTGACAATGATTAAATAGTTTTCATGCAATGTGTGTACGATATAATGTGTTTATTCCGACTGTAGCTATAAAATGTGTTCATAAAATTTGTGGAAGAAATATTAGTATAATAAGCGTAATTGGCAATTTCAACGGACACTAACTATTGAAAAATATGAAAATTTGCAATAATATTGATAATTTCAATCCATGACTTAATAGAAGATTGGTCTAATCAGTTTAACTTAGTGTTTATTCACTTGTTACAATTACAATTAGGTGTGGGATCGAGTCCAACCCACGAGTTTGAAAACTTCTTTAATTTATATTTGTATACTTTTTATCGCTTATATAACGAAGGGCGTATTTAAATATTATATTTAAAAAATATTTTAATAAGTAGTCATTACCAAAAAATGGAATTTGAAAATATAACGTACAGAAAGCCAAAACGCTCTAGATCGTTACAAGATATGTCAGATCTCAATTCCTCTTCTACACTGTTTGACGCAACCGTGGCCAGCTTACCGAATATATCTCTATATGAAAGTCAAAATTATATTAATTTAAATGAACAAATAAATAAACTGTCTAGTGACTTATTAATTGCTCATCAAAAAATAGATAATCTCAATCGTGAAAATACTAGTTTAAAATTAGAAATTGAAAAATACCAAAAAATTATAAAAACATTAAAAAAAAATACTACATATTCCTCATGTAATACGACACCTGTTTCAGTAAACAAAAGACGACAAACATTGCAGATACCAGAACAAAATTTACTGTGTACACCTATTAACAGGATAGATATATCACAACGTAGTATTAACGAAATCAAAGATATTGAACAAGAATAAGTCAATAACATAGAAAAAACAGATAGCTCAAATCATCTGCCTAACACATCATATCACAGTCATCTAGAGAAAGAAGATATTTACATTATTACTTAATAATCCAAAAACTCAACTAGGAAACACTTTGCCATATTATATAAGGGAATAAAATGACAACTACAAATTAGTCACATTTAAGCTGCTAAGAAAAATAATTGTTATTGCTGACCAACAAGGGCGAAATATTTGCAAAACCCTTGAAAAAATAATTGGTCAATCAATTTTCTTGTAACTTGTTATTGGAAACCAGGAGCCAAAATACTTAATAGTTTTACAAACAGAAAATAACGAAATATATAAACTTACAAAAAATTATTATGTTGTTGTTCTTGGCGGCGTGAATGAGAACAATCCATATGAATTTGAATTTTGTATCAGGAGCTGGCTTTATAATGTAACAAATACTAATGTAATATTTACAGAAATACCATATAATAGAAATTTAAACATCGGCAAACCTAACTATGTATTAAGATTTATATGTACAAATTTTACTAATGTCTCTTTTATATAAATACAAATGGTTTGAAACCTTTCTTTCATCAATATACTTTCATTCCATATAAACCATGTCGTTTTCTGCTACGTGAAATTCTGCGCCTTTAGTACAAATTAAAATTAGAGCGTTACCAAAATATAGTAATTTCCTCAAAATTTACTTCACTCCAGACTACTAGTACACAAACTGACAATATTGAAATGGTAGACACATATACACAGAGTGACGATATATTGAAAGACAATAACATAGAGGAAATTACTCCCAGGCATGATAATATAACACATTCTGGTAAAAATCTTTTTAGTATATAAAAACTATACGTATTACATCAAAATATTAATGGATTAATTGCTAAATCTGACCTCCTAACTGTTAATTTAAATAACCTAGAATTAGATGGGTTCTCGGCTAATGTTCTATGCATAACTGAACATAATATGACTTACAGTGATACGAATTTATTCAAATTAGATAATTATACTTTTGCATCGTAACATGTTCGTGAAAATCGTCATGGCAGGTCCTTCATACTAGTTAAGAAATGTCATAAATGTAAACCTCTTCCTAAAGTAGCACGACTTAGTAAAACGAACATAATCGAATGTTGTGCAGTTAATAATAGAGCATAAACTTAAAATAATATGTATCTATAAACCTCCAAAAATAGAAATGAAGATTTCAGTAATTTTTTGTATCATTTTGACTTAATATTAAAAAATACTGTAATAATAATAAAAATAAAATTATAATTTGTGGAGATTTTAATATAAATATAATAGATGCAACCAAAATTTCTAAAAATTTTATACAACTAATAACAAGCTATAATCTAAAAACAGCAATTAAAGTACCTACACGACTAATTAGTGGTATATGTATCGACAATATTCTTCACAATATTCAAGGTGTAAGAGCAATACCTATGACTAAGCTTTGTCAGACCATACGGCACAACTGTTCATATGCCCAGTCAAGCAAAGCTACTATCTTAATTACTGGCATATAAGAAGGTGCGATTATAATGTAGATAATCTTCACAAATTTAACGATTTTTTTAAGCTCTCTCACTTTCGACGAGGTTTATAAGGAAAAAAATCCTTATCTTGCTTTTGACAAATTTCATGACTTCTTTACCCTTCTTTATCGCCTATGCTTTTCTGACATTAAAATTAAAGTCTATTCACGAAAACAAACAAAATGGTTATCTAATGGGATAAAAAAATGTATTTAGCGTAAACGACAGTTATTATTGCAATACAGAAAAAAACGCAGCGTAGAAAATAAAACTATATTAAAAGAGTATAAAGAGTATTCAAAACGTCTAAACAAAATTATCCAACTTACCCAAAAGTCCCAAAATAATTACTATATTAACACAGCACAAAATAAATCTAAAGCTACCTGGCAAGTGATTAACAAATACAAAAATAGCACAAAGGAAGAAGCAA
Organism: Parnassius glacialis; assembly: GCA_033319125.1. Classification (NCBI taxonomy): domain Eukaryota; kingdom Metazoa; phylum Arthropoda; class Insecta; order Lepidoptera; family Papilionidae; genus Parnassius; species Parnassius glacialis. The sequence goes on from JAVANC010000016.1 coordinate 40,700,335, forward strand.
TTAGTAAAATTATTGTTGATGGTGATATAATTGAGGATCCGCTAGTTATAGCTAGGCAGCATTTAATCATTTCTATACCAACAATTATTTCCCCAATTCAATATTTATACCACCCACAACATTATATGACATAGATAAAGCTATAAAATCTCTTAAAATACAAACAATACCGGTTGTGTTCAAATTTGTACAAAAATTTTAAAATACGTATCCGGTGCAATTGCTCCGGTACTTAGTTATATTTTCAATTTATGTATCTGTAATGGTATATTTCCAGAAAGACTAAAGGCTACAATTGTCAAACCACTGTTCAAAAAAATGATCGAAGAATGTGTCTAACTATAGGCCTATTGTAGTTATACCTGTGCTCTTAAAAGTATTTGAGAAAATAATTTATAACTCTTTATATAACTACCTCGACAACAAATTAACTGTATCAGATCAGGACGTAGCAATGGTTTTTGAGAAATATTTTACTGATATTCCGATATTGACCACTAAGTCACTGAATTCTTATCCTGCCGTCGCCGAATCATTACTTAAACAAAATGTAAATGCGTGTACAAAGAATTTTACATTTCATAAAGTGTCTACAAAAGATATTGTAAAATATTTTAAAACTATTGATGTTGAGAAAACTGCGGATCTGTAGGGGATTTTCGTTAAAAATATTGCATCTACAATAGATACGATCGCGCCTCATTTAGCTATTATTTTTAATACTAGTATCGAATCTGGTGTATTTCCTGATTTAATGAAGTATAGTAAAGTAATACCTTTATTTAAATCTGGTAGTACATTAGACCTCGCCAATTTTAGACCTATTTCTGTACTATCAAAACTTAGTAAAATTTTTGGAAAAATTGTTCTTGATCAAATATTAAATATTTTTAATATAAATAATTTACTTCATAAAAATCAATTTGGTTTCACAAGGGGTCGCTTGACAACTGATGCCGATGTTGAGCTAATTAAATATATCCTTATTGCATGGGAGAATTCACAGGATGCTTTAGGTATATTTTGTGACCTATCCAAGGCCTTCGATTGTGTTCACCATGAAACATTAATCAGGAAACTTCAACACTACGGTGTAAGAAGTGATGCTCTTAAATTAATTATTCCATATTTAAGTAAGAGAACGCAAAAAGTTGTCATTAACAATATGAGCTCTTCCGGATCGATGGTTCAAATGGGCGTGCCTCAAGGCTCAATTCTCGGCCCTTTCTCTTTCTTGTATACAATAATGACTTACCTTACATAGTAGGGGGTAACCATTATATAGTATTATTTGCAGGTGACACTTCTTTATTTTCAAATTAAATCGACAATTACTAAAATATGACGAAGTAAATAATGCTATATCTAAATTAGTAAATTGGTTCAATGTTAATAATTTGCATTTAAATGGCACTAAAACGAAATGTATATTGCCATAGTTGCCACGCTTGGCGAGCGGGTTGGCAACCGCAGTTTTTTATTGTTTAATGTCGCTCAGCGAGCTATGGAGAGGGCTATGCTCGGAGTTTCTGCGTGATAAACTCAGAAATGAGGATATCCGCAGTAGAACCAGAGTGACCGACATAGCCCAACGGATTAGTAAGCTGAAGTGGCAATGGGCCGGCCATATAGCTCGAAGAACCGACAACCGATGGGGAAGAAAGGTTCTCGAGTGGCAGCCTCGTACCGGCAAGCGAAGTGTAGGGCGTCCCCCCACTAGATGGAGTGACGACCTGGTAAGATATGCAGGAAGTCGATGGATGCAGGTGGCTCAGGACCGTGCTTTGTGGCATTCTTTGGGGGAGGCCTATGTTCAGCAGTGGACTTGTGAAGGGCTGTAATGATGATGATGATGAAAACGAAATGTAGGAAATTCATGACTCCAAATGTCAAACAATTAAATACTAATGTAATTTTAAATGAGGAGAAACTGAGTCTTGTAGATACCACCATTTTTCTTGGAATCACACTAGACGCGAAGCTTCAATGGAGCCCCCATATATCAAAACTAGCAATCAGACTTAGTTCTTCAGCATATGCTATAAAAAGATTAGAAGTCGAACCAGTGTTGAAACAGCTAGACTAGTTAACTTTAGCTTTTTCCATAGCATAATGTCGTATGGTATTTTGCTATGGGGACACGCAGCTGACACTGAAATTATATTTGTTTTACAAAAGAGGGCCATAAGAGCAATTTATGATTTAAAGCCTAAAGAGTCGCTGCGACAAAAATTTAAGGAAATTTATATATTAACTTTGGCCTCTCAATACATGTATGAAAATGTAATAGACGTACACAAAAATAAAAGTAGTTTTACAAAAATAAGTGATATTCATTCTGTAAATACTAGGAACAGACACAAGCTAGTAGTATCAGTTACTCGACTCCATCGAGTCAGTAACTCATTCTTGGGGCGATGTATACGCTTTTACAACAAAATTACAGAAAATATACAAAATTTGACCTGCTCAAAGTTCAAAAACTTTATTAAACCAAGTTTGTATAAAAAGGGTTATTATAATATTAAAGAATTTATGGATGAAAATAACCGCTGGAAATGAGGTGATCGCTACCAAGCTATTTCTAATTTGTTGTGTTGTTAATTTGCGTAACATCATGATTGTAAGCTGTTATTTAAAAAAAAAGTCCCGCTGGGTTTCTTGCTGGTTCTTCCCAGGACAGAGGTTTTTTTCGAACCAGTGGTAATCAAAAAAAGAGTGACTTTCAATAAGTATTATTTATAATCTATATTGAATAAAAAAAATTCTGTTTCTGTTTCTGTCGAAACGTATAATATTCTTAGAGAAGAACAAATAGGATTTAGAAAAAAATAAGACTATAATAAGTCTAGCCTTAACAATAAAATACCTGTATGTGCACTTTAAATAATAAAGCATTTGATTATGTTGATCATAAAATACTACTCAAACAGCTTGAAGCCTATGGTATTCGAGGTAATGCACTAGATCTACTGACGTCATATTTAGTTAACAGAAAACACACATTACAAAAATTTGTCTAAAATCAAGAAAAGAAATAACCTATGTTTCTAAATACAGCGTCGTTCAAATTGGAGTACCGCAAGGAAGTGTTTTAGGACCATTGATATTTCTTATTTATATCAACGACCTTCCCAACGTTATTAATCACAAAATAGTATTATTTGCTGACGATAGCACAGTTATTTTCACTAGTAAAAACAAAAAAGGTTTAGAAAATAACATACATTTTGCTTTAGAGAAAATCATGAATTGGCAAAACATAAACAATTTAAATATAAATTTAGAAAAAACAAAACTAATGACATTCTATCAAAAATGTAATAAAATAAACAATTTGAATTTCAATTATCTAGGACAAGAAATCAATACCATAGAAAATATAAAATTTTTGGGTATAAATGTAGATTGCAATTTGAACTGGCAGTCTTATGTGAGCAGTGTGTGTATGAAATTAAATCGTTTTTCCTATTCGTTATATATGCTTGGAAAAGTTGTAGACACATCCGCCGTAATGGCATCATATCTTGCTTATATTATTATGTCTACACTTAGATATGGTATTATGTTCTGGGGTAATTGTACGGACAAAGAAACAGTATTTAAAGCTCAAAATAGATGCTTACGAGCCATTTGTAAAATTAACCAAAGTGAGAGTTGTAAGCCATACTTCATTAATTTATAATTATTAACAATGCCATGTCTATAAATATATGAGGTAGTCTTATTTGTACGTCAAAACATAATTCTTTACCAAAAACTAAATGTCCAGCATCATAAAGATAAATTGAACCATCCCAATAGTAAAACTGTTTTGTTTCAATAAAGTGTATTCTGTATGGGTCCTCGTCTGTTTAACCATTTACCTAAATATATATGAGAGTCAGTCTGATCGAGATTAGAATGGCTCTCCAGCATTTTAAAAACGGCAAGGCCCCAGGCGAGGATGGAATTACAGCGGAGCTTCTGAAAGCGGGTAGAAGACCGGTACTTGAAGTCCTACAGATGCTATTTAATTGCGTCCTCCATGGAGGCATTACACCGGAGGCGTGGAGCAGAAGTGCGGTGGTCTTGTTGGTCAAGAAAGGCGACAACGCTCTCTTGAAGAACTACAGACCGATTTCCCTTCTGAGCCGCGTCTACGTGCTGTTTTCGAGAGTCATTACGAATCATCTCGCGTGCAGATTTGAAGACTTCCAGCCTCCCGAACAAGCCGGTTCCCGAAAGGGCTTTAGCACCATAGACCACATACATACCCTTCGGCAAATTGTACAGAAGTCCGAGGAGTACAATTTGCCACTATGTCTGGCATATGTGGACTATGAGAAAGCCTTTGATTCCGTCGAAATTTGGGCGGTGCTGCAGTCCCTTTAACGATGCCAAGTTGACTGTCGGTATATCGAATTGAAGTGCTGAAGTGCTTGTACAGTAGGGCTACGATGGCTATCCGAGTACAGAACCAGAGTACGAAACCTATCCATTTGCAGAAAGGTGTAAGACAGGGTGACGTCATATCCCCGAAACTCTTCACCGTTGCATTGAAAGACGTTTCAAGCTTCTGAACTGGAAAGGATACGGTATTAACATCAATGGAAAGTACATCACTCACCTTCGATTTGCCGACGATATAGTTCTTATAGCAGAATCGCTGGAGGATCTAAGCACTATGCTCAATGACCTCAATAGTGTCTCCCAACGTATAGGTCTTAAGATGAATATGGACAAAACAAAGATTATGTTTAATGTCCATGTCACACCTATGCCGGTAGTTGCTGGGAGCACTAAGCTCGAAGTTATTGACGAGTTTGTTAACCTGGGACAAATAGTCCGACTAGGTAAGTCCAACTTCGACCGAGAGGTCAATCGACGGATTCAACTCGGCTGGGTAGCGTTCGGGAAACTACGACACATCTTCTCGTCAGACATACCTCAAAACCTTAAAACGAAATTGTACAACCAGTGCGTGTTGCCAGTGATGACTTACGGATCTGAAACGTGGTTCTTCACTGCTGGCCGTATGAGGAAGCTCAAGGTCGCTCAGCGAGCTATGGAGAGGGCTATGCTCGGGGTTTCTCTGCGTGATAAACTTAGAAATGAGGATATCCGCAGTAGAACCAGAGTGACCGACATAGCCCAACGGATTAGTAAGCAGAAGTGGCAGTGGGCCGGCCATACAGTTCGAAGAACCGACAACCGATGGGGAAGAAAGGTTCTTGAGTGGCAGCCTCGTACCGGTAGGCGAACTGTAGGGCGACCCCCCACGAGATGGGGTGACGACCTGGTAAGACATGCAGGAAGTCGATGGATGCAGGTGTCTCAGGACCGTACTTTGTGGCATTCCTTGGGGGAGGCCTATGTTCAGCAGTTGACTTAGGAAAGGCTGTAATGATATTGATAAGAGAGTCTAAGAGCCTTCACATTTTTATGAAACAGCTAAACATATTTTTAACTAAAAAAGCGTATTATAATATTGACGATTATTTGTTTGACAATTTTTAAATTTTAACTATCTTTATTGAATGAAACACACAACGTTATATCTATGTTATTAATTTTGAGACATAATAATTTTTACTCGTTTTGACATTACAATTTTAATTATTACATTTATTATATTATTATTTTGTGAATTATTATTATGTTAGTAGTGCAAATATTGTATATATATTATATATAGGGTTATATTACGAGGGTGGATTGAAAAGTACTCGGCCTAACACAGATCCATTCAATTCTAAAAATCAAATTTACCCACATTATTTAGTTCAGTTCAGACTAGTTCATTGTGTGAAGTTCGAAACGTGTGCGATAATTAGATGTGATTTTATAAATTTATTAACAAAGTAATCGGACATAATTTCCACGAATGGAGCAAATCGAGCAGCGTGCCGTCATTAAGTACCTCCATAAGAAGGGGCTATCATCAAAAGCCATCCATGATGACATGATCAGTACATTAGGCGATTGTGCTCTGTCATATTCATCCGTCAAAAAATGGATAGCAGAATTTAAGCGTGGTAGAGAGAGTGTGAAAGATGAACCCCGCTCTGGAAGGCCTTCGACGTCAACTACTGACGAAAATATTAAAAAAGTACTTGATTTAATAATGGGAGACCGCAGATTAAAAATTAGAGAGATAGCCGAGATTATAGGCATCTCTTATGAACGAACTCAAAACATCATTGTCAACGAGTTGGGTTTCCACAAGGTGTCTTCGAGGTGGGTTCCGCGACTGCTTTCAGTTGAACAAAAAAGGACGCGATTGACTATTTCACGCGACTGTTTGGAGTTATTTGAAGCCGATGCAGATGATTTTTTGAATCGTTTTGTTATTATAGACGAAACATGGGTTCATTACTGTACACCGGAAACAAAACAACAATCAAAACAGTGGAGAAGACCTGGTTCACCACCCCCTAAAAAGGCTAAGTCGATTTTGTCGGCAAATAAGGTGATGCCTTCAGTATTCTGGGACTCGAAAGGTGTGATTATGATTGATTATCTTGAAAGGGGTCAGACTATAAACTCTGATTACTACTGCACCTTACTACGTCGTTTACGAGAGGAAATAAAAGAAAAACGTCGAGGAATGCTCAGAAGAAAAGTCCTGTTTCATCAAGATAACGCCCGTGTTCACACGTCAGTACAGTCAATGGCTGAAATTCACAACTGTGGCTTTGAACTGTTACCGCATCCGCCGTATTCACCTGATCTGGCACCATCAGACTTCTTTCTGTTCCCTAACCTAAAAAAGCACTTGGGAGGTCAAAGATTTTCGACAAACGACGAGGTCAAAGCAGCTGCATATTTTGACTCTAAGGAAGAATCATTTTTTTTCAACGGTCTAAATGCTTGGAAGGGGAGGTGGCAAAAGTGTATTCAACTTGATGGTGATTATGTAGAAAAATAAAAATATAACTGATTTAGTATGTGTTTATTTTCTTGGTTAGGCCGAGTACTTTTCAATCCACCCTCGTATGTTAATGTAATTATCAGAATTTTCCATTGTATTTAAGTAGTTTGCACACCGGAAGGTAGAATATGGCTGTATTTTTGTTAAATTATTAAGACCTATTGTAACCCATATATCGCAAATGAATAAAATAAATTTGAATTTAAATTTAAATTTTCATCATGGTGTCATTTTCATGGGTTTCGAGGGTGTTGACGCCGATAGTGCTGTCGAAATGTAAATCCAAGATGGCGGCTGAAGTAGGTACCAATTTTTTCATCATGGGTGTCATTTTCATGGTTTTCGAGGGTGTTGAAGCTGATAGTGCTGTCGAAATGTATTTAAACTACTTTAAAAAAATTCCGTATAATCATGTTATACGTAATTCTTTTAATGCGCTTAAGGCATGCCCAATTGCATTTACCAATTTTTTTAGTATATTGTTGCTTGATTCTTAATTTTTTATAGATGATATGAGATATTATATATCGATAAAGATTTATGATACCAAAAGAGGACAATTTAACCATTGAAATCACAGAGGTAAGTATTAGTGACACCCTGAAATCCGTCCCAGCGCCTCCAAGAGTTTCGAGGACCACCATTGTAACTACCGCAATGACCGAGATGGATTTTAATACCTTAAATTCATTCAAAAAATTTATTAAATCGTATGACAGTAGTAGGGAAATAGTAAAATCCTTTATCATTAACTGTAACAACGCTTTTGAATTACCCTCAGAATCTCAAAAACCAAATTTATTCAAGAACATTACCAGCCAACTGTAATGTAGGTACATAGAATTGTGTAGCGAGTGCGAGATCGTCTGTGCGGCGGGTAGTTGTAAAATAAACGCGTATCCAAACGAACGGCATCTTATTTTATATATTACAATGTTTGTGTGACTTAAGAGACATTATTTGATGCGAAAAAGAAGAAACTTTTTTAAAAAAAGTAGAATTTTTTTTTGTAGGAAATATCAGTGAATTTGATTTAAGAACCGGAAGCATGGTCATCATATGTGGATAGACTAAAGATGTATTTCTTCGTCAATCAAATAAAGACGGAGTTAAAATTATCTACATTAATCGCGGTAATAAGCTATGAAACCTACAAATTGTTTGCAAACCTGGCTAATCTAAAAAAAAAACATCTGAATTATCCTACGATACGGCAGTGGAACTCCTACGTATGATGATACAACCAATGATACAACCAACACCGTCTGTGCTTACCAAGAGGTAGCCAGTAACCCAGGCAGGCTAAAGTTGAAGATGTAGCGAGTTACGTCGCAGAGTTAAAGAAGCTGGCTCGGCATTGTAAATCTAGTGAGATACTTAATGAGAATTTACGTGATCAATTTATTTGCGGGTTGCGAAGCGACATCATCAGGCAACGGTCGTCCGCGGAGGATGATTTGCTGCTGTTCATCTACGAAGTCAAAATTGCAACCTCTCTCAAAGCAGCGAAGCGGGACGCGACTGCAGTGGATGCTACTACTACGACGGAGAACGATACCAGGGTCCAGCAATCAACGGCGGTGCATGCGCTAGTATTTAAGTATTATTTTAGTCATCGTTGGTTTAGGGTATAAAATATTGTATGTTATTATATTCATAGGTCTGAATCTAGTGCAGAGAAGTGTAATGTAGGTACATAGAATTGTGTACAAACGTGTAAGCCAACGAATGGTATCTCACTTTATATATTACAACAACTACAAGGTAAACCTGAAATACTTTCTTTTTCTTTCTTTTTTTTTCTTTTTGTCTTTTTAATAACGTTACCCCCACACTAGGATTTTCTCCTGTATCGTGGAGGCAGTTTACAAACACAAATTGCACAAGAACAAACATCCAGACCCGGAACAATTATTTGTAGGCCATACAAATACTTGTTCTGTGCAGGATTCGAACCCCCGGCCCCCAGCGCAGCAACTCATTGCTAAGCCACTGCGCCACGGAGCCGTCTTTGCTCTATAAAAGAAAAGAAAGAATTCAAAGTGGGAATAACTCAAAGAATCCTTGAAGACACAATTTAGTGAGCGTAAACACTATGCGCATATATATGCGCATATTATATTCACCGTGCGCATTCACTATGCGCATTCACAAATTGACTCTTCGTATTATTTCAGGTGAAGTTGGCTGTTGGCGAGATTATTTTGACGAAAAGATGATGGAACAGGCACAACGGTGGATAGAGGAGAACTTGCGCGATACCGACTTGCGTTTTCCTCAATAAGCATTTTAATAAATTATCGAAAGTATACGATTATTTACGTAACTTTACGAAAGAATCTGTTACACTATTTCAAAACTTGGGTATAAAATTCTAATAAACGTAGAAAAGTCGTTTTTTCTATAGAATAAAGGGTGACAAACGAGCATACAGTCCACCTGATGGTAAGTGGATGCTGTGCCCAATAGAAATTAACATTTATTCTCAATTAAGAATCACAATGCAGATGCGTTGTCATCCCTTAGGACTGTGACGGAATGTCTCGTTTTCAGTAAAAAGAGTCTCCGGTTCTCTACACTCACCATGCCAAACACAGCAGTATTAAGCTCCTTACGCTGGTATTGTGAGAGCTGGATTTTGAGTGAGAACGTGGTCTTACCCCGGTCGAGTCGACACATTCGAGCTACCGACAGATGCAGTGTGGCTCTACCATGTAAAATAATCACTTCAGGAATGAATGAATGAATAAATTTCTTTATTTTGCAAATATGAGTGATACAGAATGTGGTGACAAATATATAGTATAGATTCATGGCATGCAAAAATATAAAATAATTTTTTTATAAATTTACGTAGTCTATATGTCTATAATATGTCATTCACTACATAATATCACATTAGATTAACAAAAATAAAAAGTCTCTTCAAATTACATGTAAGTCTAATAAGTCAATCGGTACATTATTATCACTATTATTTAATTACTAGCTGTTCCTCGCGACTTCGCCCGGTTATTATTTGGGGTTTTAATTTTTTTGCACGGAACCCTAATTCTTTTTCTAAATAAAAGTAGTCTAAGTTACTCCTTGTGACATCAGCTATCTGCCAATGAAAATTCCGTCAAAATTGGTCCAGCCGTTTCGGAGGTTAGCCGGAACAAGCAGACAGACAGACAGACAAAAACTTCAAAAATTGTATTTTTGTTATTAGTACCGTATGTACTTTCATATGCATTTAGTAAAAGCTGTAATTTTGACATTACAAACAGACACTTCAATTTTATTTATTTCTATAGATTATAAGCAATCGTCAAATTAATTACATTAATAATAATACAATTTATAAATAAATATTCATGTGACAAACGTACAAACTTTAACATAACATTTTGTCCATTAAAAATTCATTAATATTATAGTACATCTTGTCTGCTAAAAAGTTTCCTAGCCTTGTCTTAAAATAAAAAAAAGCTGTCTTAACATTGGCGAGACTTCTAATCTTTCTTACAGCATATGCTGCAGAACTAAGTCCGCTTGCTAATTGCATGCCTTAAGCGCAAAGCGCTATGTTCTACTAGCGCTTAAAAAATTAATATTCCAACGTTTTCTCGCATGAAATAGTATCTAATAATCATATTGAACATATAAATGATATATAAAGCAAATTGGCAGAAAGTAAATGATTGTTAAATGCAGTAATTTTTTTTGAATCGATTAATTGCTATTTTTACATAAAAAGTGGTTTTAGTGGCTTATGGTGTAGATTTATTAAGTCCGCATGAAGGGGTAAAACGATAACTTTTTAAAATATCCATTGTTTAACTCAATAAATTTTTTAATCTCTACATCTATCATGTGGGAAGCCATGGAATGTAAAAGGCAGTTTAGTTTTGTTTTGTTTGGTTATAATTAATTTTTTTCGACTGATAAATATCGAAATTTTCGGTTTTTTGAGCAGCCTTGTAATAATTTATTTTACTAAAAATACACTTTCCTTTGCCTCACTGTCACTCCGCGCGCTTAGCCACCGTCGTGGGTGGATTACTGTATAGTTTGTTTATAGCAGCGGTAATAGGCAGCAAAAATATCGATCGCTGTAGAAATACAAAATATTTCAAAAATCACTTTTGATACACACTTGAGTAAGGTTTTTTATTTTATAATCACAGATTTTTATTAAAATTTTTTGTTTCGCTAAAAGTACGTAGGATTCATATAATAAATATACTTATATGTACTGGCAGCCGAAATGTAGGGCGTCCCCCCACTAGATGGAGTGATGACCTGGTAGGACACGCAGGAAGTCAATGGATGCAGGTGGCTCAGGAACGTGCTTTGTGGAGTTCATTGGGGGCCTATGTTCAGCAGTAGACATGTGAAGGGCTGTAATGATGATGATGATACGTTATGGACTTTAAGCAGTGATCTGAAGGTATAATTTGATATCTGCTACTGGAACTCCATGAAGAGTAGAACAAGATGTGCTGAGATTGTGCTTGTTATGTTAGTTATGATGAGACCTTAGCTCCGGACTTGATGCAGTGACCTGAAGGTGTACTTTGATGACTGCTACTGGAACTCCTCAACGAGGAGAACTAGATGTCCCGAGTTTGGGCTCGTTTTGTTAGTTATGAATAGAACTTACGCCTGGACTTTATAAGAGTGACTTGAAGTGTACTTCGGTGACTACAATTGGAACTCTTTGACAAATAGGACTACGAGTTACAATTTTTTTTACGATCATATGAGCATTATTGTACAAGGTAGAGCCATACTGCATCTATATTAGTAGTATAGTTGTAGCACGAATGGGTCGGATCGACCGGGGAAGGACCATGCTCTCACAGAATACCAGCGTAAAATAGCAGCTTAATACTGCTCTGTTTCGTATGGTGAGTGTAGAGAACCGGTCACCCTTTTTACTGGAAAAGAGGCATTCTATCATAGTCCTCACGGGTGAAAACGCATCTGCATTTTGATTCGCAAACGAATATAAATGTAGATGTGTATGGGCCACAGCAACCACTTACCATCAGGTGGACTGTGTGCTCGTTTGTCACCCTATCCTATAAAAAAACCCATTGAAGTTTCTCGTCAATAGTAATACGAAGAAAAACAGTGGTATCCACAAGACACAACTCTTCCCCATTTAAAAATAATAATAATAATATTTTATTTGATACAGACAACACAGATCCTTTACAAAATTAAAATTATTATTTTTTCTTTTTACACTATACCTTAAATTTTAATTATAATTATTGGTTAATCAATGACATTATTACATTTTATTATTAAGATTTTAATAAACTTAACCACTTACTAAAAATTTCACTACATGCATAAATATTACAAATAATTTTGATGAGATTATTCTGCGACCCAAAAACAAAACTTCTAAATCGCGCGATACGGTGACGGATCAACGCATCCAAACCAACGACACGGGCCTCTGCGAACATCTGGGACGCGCTACAGTATCGTGGCTGACGGAACAACACGCGGAACGAATCATTATACTGCACCTTCAGCCTGCGATATTCCTCTTTAGTGTAATTCGTCCACAGCTGAGGAGTGTAAAGTGGCTGACAGTAAGCTGAAAACAACGCCAGCTTTGAGGTATAAGAACATCTTTGAAAGCGTCTAGCTATCATGTTGGCACGCAATGACAAGGAGCGTCGCTCGCGGTCCATATCGGAACCATCACATCGATCCTGAGTAACAATATGACCCAGGTATTTAAACGTCGTTACCCACTCCAATTGTGAATTACACAAATACAATGGGGGGATTTGAGGTTGAACCCTACCACTCTTAAAAAGCAAACAAACATACTTGTTGATGTTGTACAATAGGTTATGATCGATCGCATATTTCTCACATATCTGGAGTAGTGCACGCAGCGTACCTATCGAGGGACTCAGCAGCACCATATCATCAGCATAACTCAAGTTATTAAAGCATTCAGAACCAATGTGGCAACCCAGTCTGGTGTATCTAAGCTCCTCGATCAGCTGATTAACATACAGATTAAAAAGCATAGGCGATGTTAGCCCTCCCTGTCTCACGCCGCATTGTAGGAGAAATTCCTCAGAGTATGTATAACGTTACTTTACTACATTAATTTGCCTACTATACCATGCGATCAATATGTTAATACATAATGACGGTACTCCCGCATCACGTAACTTCCTCCAAAGTATATCATAACTGACTCTGTCAAAAGCCCTACTTAAGTCCAAGAATCATGCATAAATATTTGTTTTCCGCTTATTATAATAACTAACGGTTTGCTTTAAAGTAAAAATCGCCGCATCCGTAGAACTATCTTTTTTAAATCCAAATTGAGCATCACTAATTTGTATATATTTGGAAATAACGCCTAATAATATGGTGTCAAACAGTTTAGCACAAGTTGTAGCTACGGACATCGGTCTATAATTACCACTGTCGGTCAAACTACTCGATTTACATTTAAAAACAGGCCTTATTACCGTTTTTAGCATTTCTATCGGTAAGTAAGCATGCTTTATACAAGCATTGAAAAATACAGATAGGAACGCAATTACCCAAGGTCCTCCAAACCGAAGATGTTCCACGCTTATATTGTCATATCCTATCGCCTTTCCTAGTTTCATCTGGCGCAGAGCATTAAAGATCATCTCTTCAGATACATGAATGTCCTTGCCATCTGCTACAAGATATTGATTATGAGAAGTAAAGTGTCCTGCACTTAAGGCAAAAAATTTGTCCCTAAACAAATTTGCAATCGCCAGTGTGTCCGTCAGGCCATCCACACACTCCGTAATCTTAGACCCGCTCTTAAGTAAATTTCCCGTATCACTCGTATAACAAGATGCCGAAATCTTATCTAAGATTATTTGATCAGCGGAGTTATGGCAAAATCTTAACCTACTTTTAAAAATATAATTATTAATAATAATAATAATTATTAATAATTATAATTATTATTAATAATTAATTATTATTTATAAATATAATTTAAGAGCACATTGGTATTTGAATGTTTAACATGAAGTATTGTAAAATTAAAACATTTTGTCTTATTGCTGTTTAAGAGCAAATTGTTAACGTTAAACGAATGCACTAATTTCGATAGAGCATTATTTACATTGTCAAAATTAATTGACAGTCGTTTGAGTTTAAAATTTAAGAGGTATCATCAGCAAGTAATACTATATCGTAATTGTGTCCTATGACATAAGGTAAGTCATTAATATAGACTAAAAACAGGAATGGGCCATGAATCGAGCCCTGAGGAACGCCCATTGGTACTACTGATCCGGAGAACCTTTACCATTGATAACGACTTTTTGAGTTCTGTTATTTAAATATGAAATAAATCTAGCAAGCTAACAGCATAGCAAAGTGGCGAAGCAATCAGCTTTGTAGCGGTTTCTAACGAAAAAAAAAACGGTTGCCGTTGAGCAATCAGTTTCAAAATAGGAGGTTCAGATGCCTGGGTGAAAAAATACCTAAGGCATCTTGTGAACTCTCCAAGGCATTCAAAATATATTTCATAAGCTCGACACCTGCGCCAGTCGTCAAGCGAACCCTTGTGAAACTAATTTGATATTTATGGTTTAATTTATTCTCATTATAAAAAATATAATTGATCTAAAATTATCTTTTCAAAAAATTTACTGAGAGTTGGTAATACAGAAACAGGTCTTAAACTAGCAAGCTAGTAATAAAAATAATAACAAGATAAGGTGCAATTGTATCATTTCTGGACGCAATATCTAATGGACATCCCTCATAAATCTGCAGTTTTTTTTTACATCAAGGGTTTTGAAATATTTTACAAAAAATTTTGGTATTTCTTTTTCAAATCTAAATTCTTTGAAACAGGTAATAACATTCTGTTTGAGTAATGAATCGACGACAATTGGGGAAGTATTTAATGACTTTGTTATCAAAATAGGTATATCAGTGAATTATTTTACAAACACCGCTGCGACTAATTCATTTGATCTAGTCATTTCATGATTAATTTTCACTTGATCATTTATGTTACGAGGTTTGTCTTTACCGATTTCGCTATAAATTATACTCCACGTTAATTTTATTTTATTTTTAGCACTCTTAATTTTGTTGCCAATATGTAAAGATTTGGCTGTGGAGCATACTCTTTTAAATATTTTAGAATAATTTTTGACATATTCTCTAAAACTATGGGAAACGTTATATAACCTTTCATGTAAAGTTCCTATAATCTTCGTCTGAATTCCTACTGTCGCCAACTCATTAAATGCCATGCGACTGTTACTGGATAATATTTTAAATTATTCATTAAATTCATTGCTCATAAGGGCAAATAATACTCCATATAAATAGTCTGAACTCTCCTTGTTAGAAAGCGATTAAATATTTTTCTGGCCCTTTTCCCTTATACAATGGCACAATTACGGCTTTGCACCAGTCTCCCAGTACTTGCCCATTTCACCAGCACAGATTAAAAAGGCGGTACAGCTGACTAGACACTATGTCCTGTCCAGCCCTCAGCATCTCGACAGTGATCCTGTAATACCTTCCAGCCTTACCTAATCTCACACTTTTCAAAACTTTCACTATTTCATCCATGCTTATCTCACTTTCACAATTTGACCGTGTAGTGGCGGTTAAGAATATCCACTACCCTATATCTTCCCGTGGGAGTCGTAAAAGGCGACAAAGGGAAACAGGCTGGAGATGGGCAGCAGCATCTTCTTGATAACAGCAAAAATTAGATTAAAAAAACTGCGGTTGCCAACGCGCTCGCCAAGCGTGGCAACTATGGCAATATACCCCCCATGAGCAATGACAATAATAAACGACCACCAGTCCCCGGCGGCCCCGCTATTCTTCGTTACGGTGGCGACCATGGTAACGGCGGGGCAGGGGGTGCTAAGAATCTCCGGTGGAGGTTCGGTTGCCAACTAAGACGACTCGACCTGGCAACACACAACGCACGCACCCCGAGGACTGACGAGAAGATCGCGGAGCTGGAAGAAGAGATAGACAAGTTACGTTGGCATATTATAGGATTATCCGAAGTCCGAAGAGAGGGGGAGCACACGGTAATCCTCGAATCCGGCAACTGGCTCTATAACCGGGAGGGCGACCATCTGTCCCAAGGAGGTGTCGGATTTATCGTCCACAAGTCTCTCGTTAACAATGTTGTAAAGATTAAGAGTGTGTCGACAAAGGTTGCGTACCTAATACTCAGAATCACCAAACGGTATTCGCTGAAGGTCATACAGGTTTACGCACCAACCTCGGCACACCCCGATGAGGAGGTGGAGGAAATGTATGAGGATATCTCTAGAGCCATGCATTACTCCAAAACCCAATAAACGGTGTTAATGGGAGACTTCAACGCAAAACTAGGCACAAGAGAGAACGGTGAGCTGAAAGTAGGGAAATTCGGAATAGGGTAACGGAATCCAAGGGGCCAGCAGCTGGCCGACTTCATGGAGAAAGAGGGATTCTTAATGATGAACTCTTTCTTCCAGAAGCGGCCCTATAGGAATTGGACCTGGTCGAGCCTCGACGGTTCCACAAAAAATGAGATTGACTTCATTATGACGACCAGACGACAACTGTTCAGTGATATCTTCGTGATCGCGAGGGTGAAAACTGGTAGCGATCACCGAATGGTTAGAGGCACACTGAACCTAAACGTTAAGTTGAATAGGTCTCGTTTAATGAAGTCAACGCTCCGTCCCCCTCGTGCTCTGTTCCATAGTCCCGAAACCTTTCAAGTCGAGTTACAAAACCGTTAACAGTGCCTAGAAGACTGCAATGAAGTGGACGATGGAATGACAAGCTCGTGGAAACTGTCCATGCAGTCGGAGCTAAGTTCTGCAAGACCCGCCGCAGACGAACACAAAAACTCTCCGATCCCACTCTCAATATCATGGCTGTTAGACGAGAGATGAAGCTACATTCTTCAATAGATTTGACAGCATACAGGCAACTGAACAGACAGATCTCCAAATGCATGCGGCGGGACTTACGCAACTTCAATAAAGCTTGTATTGATGTAGCGATCGAGCGGAACCAAGGCTCCAAAATTTTTGCTAGAAATCTGTCTGCCAGAAAGAACCACCTGTCAAAGCTGAAGACCGAATGTTGCAGCATCGTTTCCGGGCACCTTAGATTTTGAGTGAGATTGAGAGGTTCTATGGGCAGCTGTATACGTCATCGTTGGAGCCACACGCAAATATGAGTAACGATCCAAGAGCGAGTCTTATCCGACACTATTCTGAAGATATCCCGGACATCAGTCTGAGCGAGATTAGAATGGCTCTCCAGCACCTTAAAAACGACAAGGCTTCAGGCGAGGATGGAATAACAGCGGAGCTTCTGAAAGCGGCTGGAAGACCAGTACTTGAAGTCCTTCAGAAACTCTTTAATTCCGTCCTCCATGGTGGCGTTAGACCGAAGGCGTGGAGCAGAAGTGCGGTGGTCTTGTTCTTCAAGAAAGGTGATAACGCTCTCTTGAAAAACTACGGTCCGATTTCCCTTCTGAGCCGCGTCTACGTGCTGTTTTCGAGAGTCATTACAAATTGTCTCGCGCGCAGACTTGACGACTTCCAGCCTCCAGAACAAGCCGGTTTCCGAAAGGGTTTATGCACCATAGACCACACACATACCCTTCGGCATATTGTACAGAAGTCGGAGGAGTACAATTTATCACTATGTCTGGCGTATGTGGACTATGAGAAAGCCTTTGATTCCGTCGAAATTTGGGCGGTGCTGCAGTCAGTTCAGTGGTGCCAAGTTGACTGTCGGTATATCGAAGTGCTGAATTGTTTGTACAGTAGAGCTACGATGGCTATCCCAGTACAGAACCAGAGACGAAACCTATCCAATTGCAGAGAGGTGTAAGACAGGGTGATGTTATATCCCCGAAACTCTTCACCGCTGCTTTGGTAGACGTTTTCAAGCTTCTGGACTGGAAAGGATACAGTATCAACATCAATGGCGAGTACATCACTCACCTTCGATTTGCCGACGATATAGTCCTTATGGCAGAATCGCTGGAGGACCTAAGCACCATGCTCAATTACCTTAATGGTGTCTCCCAACGAATAGGTCTTAGGATGAACATGGACAAAACAAAGATCATGTTTAATGTCCATGTCACACCTATGCCGGTAGTTGTTGGGAGCACTAAGCTCGAAGTTGTTGACGAGTATGTTTACCTGGGACAAATAGTCCGACTAGGTAAGTCCAACTTCGACCGAGAGGTCAATCGTCGGATTCAACTCGGCTGGGCAGCGTTCGGGAAGCTACGACACATCTTCTCGTCAGACATACCTCAAAACCTTAAAACGAAATTGTACAACCAGTGCGTGTTACCAGTGATGACTTACGGATCTGAGACATGGTCCTTCACTGCTGGCCGTATGAGGAAACTCAAGGTCTCTCAGCGAGCTATGGAGAGGTCTATGCTCAGGGTTTCCCTGCGTGATAAACTTAGAATGGAGTATATCCGCAGTAGAACCAGAGTAACCGTCACATAGCCCAACGGATAACTTAGCTGAAGCGGCAGTGGGCCGGCCATATAGCTCGAAGAACCGAAAACCGATGGGGAAGAAAGGTTCTTGAGTGGCAGCCTCGTACCGGTAGGCGAAGGGTAGGGCGACCCCCCACGAGATGGGGTGACGACCTGGTAAGACATACAGGAAGTCGATGGATGCAGGTGGCTCAGGACCGTGCTTTGTGGCATTCCTTGGGGGAGGCCTATGTTAAGCAGTGGACTTTTGAAAGGCTGTAATGATGATGATGATGATGATATCTCACTTTCATCTACATTTATATTAATTTCCGTGGAAGTTGCCGGATGTTGTACCTGCACTTCATCTCTTTCAAACCAACTTTCAAAATACTCTTTTCATCTCCTTAAGGCACATTCTTCTCCTTGTATAATGCTCCCGTCTTGACTCTCAATTGTAGTCAGCTCCGATGTAGAAGTTTTTCCTCTGGCTGTTTTGATAGATTTCCAGAAAAACTTAATGTTTGACTAGAAATCCTCAGTGAGCCTCCTATCAAAATCATCCTTTTGTTCTTCTTTCTTTCTAGACACAACTTCTTTTGCTGCTGATTTTAATCTTTTATACTTCATTCTTGCTTCCTTTATCTCGTCATTCGTTGCTATTTGAACTTTTTGGTTAGCTTTTGTTGGTAACCAATCCAACAACGCTTTCGTCTTTTCTTGCACAACCCTTTGTACATCTTTATCCATTCACACATTATAGTTATTTCTTCCTTTCCTTCTTTTAGCTACCCTGCATACCTCAATAGCAACATTCACGTTCTCTTTCTTAAATGTCTTCCACTAAACTTCAATCACACCTGTCTCTTTTATGCCTTTAAAACTTTCTTTCAATTTCTCTAAATACTCATCTTTCTTTTCTTTTTCTTGAAGATTTTCCACTTTTACTCTGTCCTAAACATTCGTAGTCTCTGCCTCTCGGTGTCGCCACCGTTTAAAGAGGCCACACATTCGGGTTATGACCAGGAAGTGGTCTGTGTCGAGGCCTACACCGCGGTATGCCCGAGTGCTTAGCACTTTCTTCCTCAGTCTTTCATCCACAGTCACAAAATCAATTATTCTTCTAGACATACCCTCATCTCTTGTATACAAGTGCATCTTTTTGTGGTCAAACATTGTGTTGGCCGCGCACAGATTCTATTTCAAGCAGGTTTATCTTATTTTTATTCACTCTCTCGTCCCAAAACGTACCCAGAACTCGTTCATACCCATCACGCTTTACTCCAACTCAACCATTAAAGTCCCCTAACATCACGATCCGTTCATTTTCTCCGCATTTATTCAAGACCTCTCTCATGCTATCCCAAAATTCCTCTCTCTCTTGTTGGGCTTTTAATGACCCACATCCGCGTAGATCCATCGGTGCATAGACCCCAAGGATAAACAAGCGAGTGAGTCCGACTTTTAACCTAAGCCAGAGGCGTCTTGCGCTTACACATTCATGCTCCATCACACATTCCACTATTCGAGATGAAAGAATCACACCAACTCCCTGACATCCTTGGCTGGTTTAAGGGACTTCCGACCAGTATGCCGTGTAGGTGCTATGAACCGTGGTGTCACATCCTTTCCTCAAGATTTCGTTCACGCACAGGATATCTATGCATCGTTCATCCATCATCTGACATACTTCATCTACATTACCATCCATTCCCCCTCTTACATTCAACGTAGTGAAGCAGCTCTCCGTGGGCCGCTTTTCGCCCACACGAGAAACGAGACGTGATTAGTGGCGAACGACATCGACACCATTTTGGTTAATTAAATTATTTTATGACTATACATTGCATTCCCACGAATAGCGAGGGAAAGATTTGTCCCCCCTAGGAGAGCCCCGCATGTCAGGGAAAGGCTGGCCTAATTCTGTGGTCGCCCGGTCCCAGGGCAGTGTGGCACGCTGATGTTTAGACTTGCCTCTAGCCAGACATCCATCCGCGCGGCACACGTTGTATTGGCGGAGAGGTAGGATTAGGGAAAAGGAAGGATAAGTGGTGTGAAAAGGAATTGGTAAGTTAGAGTGCGAAATAGGAAATGTAGAATATTACCACCCAGGAGGGCAAGGGATAAGACAGTAATAGCTAAGGGAGCCGGTGTCGCATTCCCGTATACTATACCACAACTACCGGACAAGTAAATTAATATTAATATTCCATGACTCTTCTACAATCATCTTCTACAACCATGACTTTTGTACAACGTCTGTAAAAATATTATCAGTACAAGTTGCACTACACCCTGCAATACGTGTCGCTTCAAAGAATAAATTATCAAAATTGTATGATTTGAACAATGAGTAAAATTTAATACTGATGGAAGAAGCTACCAGTAGATTGATATTAAAGCCTCCGCATACTACAAGAGATTTATTCTGTTTATTTAGCTTATCTTAAACTTCTTCCATAATTTTTTCAAAGGTATCATACCTTGAACATGGGGGCCTATATACACTAACAACAATGAGGTGCTCAAACTCAACACATGCCATTTCTACAATTCGCTCAACTGAGAGGCTCACAATATCTTTACGTTCTTTACATGATATTATGCAGTTATTAGCTAATATTAAGGAGCCACCACGTAATTTCGTATCTCTATTGAAAGAATTGACCACCTGGTCATTACTAAAATTAAATATGTAGTTTTTTTTATAGGATAAGGGTGACAAACGAGCACACAGTACACCTGATGGTAAGTGGTTGCTGCGGCCCATAGACATCTACATCTATCCTCTATTACAAATCAAAATGTAGATGCGTTGTCACCCGTGAGGACTAAGATGGAATGCCTCGTTTCCAGTAAAAAGGGCCTCCGGCCACATGCACTCACCAAGCGAAACGCAGAGGTAAACCTCTACTTCACGCTGGTTTTCTGTGAGGTCGTGGTACCACCCCGGTTCGAACCGGCCCATCCGTGCGACATCAAAAGCTGCCGCGTGGCTCTACCACTGTTCAAAGTAAGTTCAAGGAGTTGTAATCTTTCAACCAATGTTGAGCATACCTTGTATATTTTGATGTACCAGGTTAACCGATTCGTCGCGGCACTGATTTTCGACAACTTTTAGCTGTGGCGGTAAATAAATGTTTCATGACACACCCCTGGCGTGTCAAGTGGCACAGTTGATGACATGCCTATTGTGCCATCAGCCATGTGTAAAAGTAATGATCTTTTTAATGCTTTTTTCACTTGTTTAGAGCTAATTAAGTTTAGTTGACATCAAATATCAGTTACAAACGGAAGGATACTTGTTTTTATTGGGTAACTACGTGTTTTTTTACGTGATTTCTTTGAATTTGAGAGTAAGTGACTTTTTTATGCAGAGATTACAAACCGTTTCTTTTTTTTATAAAAAAAATCATTTATATAAGTAACTACACCTATATCACCCTGGAAAACCTTGGTTTTTATTAAATTAAATTTTTACCTAATAATATATCTAAATAATCTTCCAATAAAGCAATTTGAGCGAGTTATAACGATTTTAAAAAAGACGCCACTCACAACAAATAATCCATGGCACGCCTGGCGTGTCATCTGCATTATTATTGCTATTTTGTGAAATTACACAGTTAAGTATTTACAGCTGGCCGGATGAGGAAGCTCAAGGTCGCTCAGCGAGCTATGGAGAGGGCTATGCTCGGAGTTTCTCTGCGTGATAAACTTAGAAATGAGAATATCCGCAGTAGAACCAGTGTGACCGACATAGCCCAACAGATTAGTAAGCTGAAGTAGCAATGGGCCGGCCATATAGCTCGAAGAACCGACAACCGTTGGGGAAAAAAGGTTCTCGAGTGGCGGCCTCGTACCGGCGGACGAAGTGTAGGGCGTCCCCCCACTAGATGGAGTGACGACCTGAATATATAAGATATGCAGGAAGTCGATGGATGCAGGTGGCTCAGGACCGTGCTTTGTGGCATTCTTTGGGGGAGGCCTATGTTCAGCAGTGGACTTGTGAAGGGCTGTAATGATGATGACACTTTTATAAAATTAAATCAAACAATTGAAATAAAAAAAATGGTGCTTCCCTAAGTTCTATATAAAAACATTCTTGGGTTTATGTTTTCTTTAAATGGTAGACAAACCATCATCTGAAAATAGTTAAAAATTTTAAATTGGGGAGGGGTTTCTCTGCGTGATAAAGTTAGAGATAAGGATATCCGCCATAGAATCAGAGTAACTGACATAGCCCAAAAGATTATTAAAGTGAAATGGCAATGGACTGGCCATATAATTTGGAAAAAAAAAATAAACAATAGGAAGAAAGGTTCTCGAGTGGCAACCTCGTACCCGTAAGCGAAGTGCAGGGCAGCCTCCCACTATATGGAGGGAAGACATGTTAAGATATGCAGGAAGTAGATAAATGCAGGTGGCTTAGGACTAGGCTTTGTGGCATTCCTTGGGAAGGCCTATATAAAGGCCTTGTGAAGGGCTGCATTGATGATGATAATGAACCCAAATGTACGTACTACGAATACTCAATCTTTATTACTCTTCACGTATTCTCACACGCTTTTCTTCAGACACACACACACACACACACACACACACACACACACACACACACAAAAACACGCACGCACACGCACACATACACACACACACACACACACTCACAAACGCACAAACGCACGCACTCACGCACGTGTCTTCTGGCGGCGTCCATAAACAAGCGACACGAGGCGCGCGGCGTTCTTCAAAGACGACGGCGCAAGTGCTCGCGCGCCTGTGTCGTAGAGTAGGGCACCATTTATAGACCATTATAGCTTCATTGAAAGGAAGTAATGATCGATAAACATAAAAAAAATGTATAGCTTTAAATACTTAGGGCATGGTGTTTTAGAAGTATCGTGCTGTTATGATAATTCTAAAAACACTACGATCTAAGTATTTAAAGCTAAACTTTAAAGCTTAATTGTTTGTGTGTTCTTGTAGATTTTGAGATAATAAATTATTTAAACATCATGTCAAAACCCATTAAAAAAAACCAATTAAAAAAGTCCTACTTAATTTCCCGTTTCCTAGAAAGTCGCAAAACGGTAGTTTCTTAAGTTCAATTGTACAAAATTAAACTTTTTTTAACAATCAATAACTTTTCAATTGCTATCAAATCAAAAAAAATTTACTTGTATTTAAGTAAGTAAAAATAGTAGTAGGTAAAAGTAAGTAAGTGTAAAAGAAAAGTATCGATAAACGACAATTGCACCTTGTCCCTGCCCTAATTACACTTACTTACTACTTACACTAATTACTATTTTCGCCATTTTTGAATTTGGAAGTTTCGCTTCCAGTTCTTCACTGCACATCTTCCAGGGTACGGGTGCGTTTCGCTGTTTACGCGCATTACTTCAAGTGATTTATTTTTCGTAACATAAATAGAATTAGTCAAACAATTTTTTTTATGGTGAAATGGACACTTATTAGTTGATTCTTTGTGTGAGTAAATAGTGTTTTAAGTACGTTTATTTTTATAAGTTTTTGACAACATTATGCGGCGATGTAACTTGTGCATTAAAGAACGTGGCGGACATTTTGAAAATTTTAAAAATTAGGGTTCCATTAAATTTTGCAACTAATATGCAATTATATTTATTTCGTTCAGTTCCATTATCGCGAAATAGAAAAGTGGTGGTAAAAATACCTAAACAGTCTAGTGAGTAAGTTTTTATTTCGTCGCACATTGTCAAACGAATCAAAGGCCGTGCCCACAATAAAGTTGCCGGCCGCCAACCGCTATGCCACCCGCGTGCAACGTTGCCACTCTTCCAAGGGGTCAAGGTACGTAGTGTAAACAGAATGTTTACTTTTACTGATTTTATTTTAATATTTATCTTGTTTGAAAATTTTCCTTTTTTAATTTACGGGTTTTAATTTAATATTTAATTTTTCTACACTTCTATGGACTAGTATTACTTGTGGTTTCATTTATTGCATATATGTGGATTCCTGACTGTATACATATTTATTTTTGTTAAACCAATTGTAATTGAGTTTTGGGCATAAAGTTTTTGAAGTGAAAACTTCTATAGCGGCGTTGTGCACTTTTTTTGTAATGGGTAAAAAATATTAAACTCGCGTCAAATCACGTGTCCTGATCGAAAATTCGTAAGAACGACGGAGAGTAGACAGCCGGCGCGGCGTAGGAGAGGAAGTAAGTTAGGTTTAATTAATTTTCATTTATTAATTAATATAATCTAATTATTAAGATTAGGTTTCGACCGAGTCTACTGTACTGCTTGACGAAATTATTAATATGGATACATATGTACTTACACATTATAGATAAAGTAATAAGATAATAATAAATAATCTCCGCCATTCCAAAATATCAAAAACGCACAACGTTAATATTCAAGTTTTCACTTCTGCCGACACTCCCGGAGTGCAACCCGTCGTTTTTTGTTTAAGGTAAACTCTGTGCAATCATCAGGTGGGCTGTGTATTTGTTTCTCCACTTTGCTCCTACAAAAAAGACGGGTTTCCTATTTTTGAAATTAAGTTTTTGTCAACCATGGATTGCCACAGAATTGTTAAAAATTGACGTATAGCTTTAATGCAATCATTTGTCAATTATTGTTCACTTTTGTCACCTTAAAACATTTTTATTTTTTTTTATTTTTACAACAAAAAAAATACATATTATACACAGTTCAAGTACAGTGCAACATAAACCTATATAAGATTTTTCTGCACACTGCAGTTTGCCGTCTTTCGAGCGTAAACATTTTAATATTATTTGGAGTAAGAAGGTAGCTCGCTCGCTTCTATAACAATAACGTGAGGATGAGTTGTAGTATACAGGTTGTTCAGAGAAAAATTATTTTATATTTTTGAAATATAAATATAGTAAAATTATATTACAATTAGTATACACATATAACAGTATATAGTATACAAATAGTATATAGTATTAGTTTTAGTTATATTATGTTAGTTATTATATTAGTTGATTCAAAAAGTACGTTTTTAATATTTTTAGGATTGATGTCTTCCTTTAAGGTTTTAGGTAGTTTATTAATTAATTTAGGAATAATAACCTTATTTTGATGATCTCCATACATATTTTGTGTTTCAGCTATATTTAATTTAGGGTTATATATACTTCTAAGGTGGTATTTATATATAGGTTGGACTTGCAATTTTGTATTAAAGAACTGTTCAACAAGTAAGGTAAGTTTTAGTTTTTCTTCAATAGGCAGAATACCGCAAAATTTGAATAATTTGTTGTAGTTATCCTTATATTGTTGTTTGATTTTAGGGGGGACAATTGTTTTGATGATTCTAAGCTGTAATTCATGGATAATATAAAGATGCGATTTCCAGGTTCTACTATAGCTACTTAAACCGTAATGTATTTTCGATTCGGCCAAAGCCTTGTAAAAGGATAACAGTATAGGATAGGGAACTTTATATTTAATTACAGAAAATTTAGCAAGTATGGCCCTTAACTTATCACACACTTTATTAATATAGTGCGTCCATTTAAATCGACTGTATATTATGAGTCCAAGGTAAGGTTGTTGTTCTACTATGTCAATATGATTACAATTACAAGTCTGGTTAGACATGTTATTATGAAGACATTGGTGGCTGTGGGCAATGAGTTTTAATGGAACGGATACTCTATTTCGACTGGACGAAATGTACATCAATTTGGTTTTGGTGGCGTTCAGAATTAGTCCTGCATCATGAGACCATTTCATAAGGTTGGTGAAATCCTCTTGCAATTTCTGTAATGCCACATTTATGTCATTCTCCGCCGCTAATAAGCAGGTATTGTCCGCAAGCTGATAGATCTTGCAGTTTTTAATGACATTGGCAACATTATTAACATAAGTCAAGTAATGTAAAAGCCCAAGCATAGAGCCCTGGGTGGTACAATAGGCGACGGTTTGCTTTATACTTGTAGCATTTCCCACTTTAACTCTATATGCTCTCTCTTTAACATAATCTTTGCACTAATTTAGAAGGGTCCTCGAAGTCCACATTCATCAAGTCTTTCAATCAGTAAATCATGCCTTAGAGAGTCGAACGCTTTACTATAGTCAATAATAACAACTAGAATATGTTTTTTATTATCAAGATAATAGTTTACGTCGTCAGTGAAAGTAGATAACAATTGAGTGATACTTTTATGCTGCTGAAAACCATACTGACTTTTATTTAAAATTAAGTGTTGACTATAGAAATTATTTACTTGTTTACTTATATATTTTTCAATTATTTTATCTAGTGTAGGCAGTACTGTTTATTGGACGATAATTGTCGTAATCCGTTTTTTTACCTTTTTATGTATGGGTCTTACAATTCCGGTTTTTAATTCACTAGGGTACTTACTTTTTTCAATACACGCATTTATTAGGTTGGCTATGGTAACCGATATTTTGTCTGTAATAGATTTTAAGTCTATTGCTCGTATTTTGTCTATACCTGGTGCTTTGTTCGTGTGAATGTTTTTTATTATTTTAGCTACTGAGCTTGGAGTAGCGTTTTGATATCGGAGTGTTACGCTTACAGGCGATCTGTACAAGTTCATGGGCAAAAGCAGCCGATTACAGGAAGGTATGATGCTTGAAAAACTTTTCTGAAACACCTCAGCGAAATTATTAGCGATATCAAGTGGCTTTACTTTCTGATTTTCAAATGAATTTAATAATATATTATCAACGGAAGAAGTTGTCTGTCCCGTGATCTTATTAAGTATTTTCTAAAGTCTCATCTGGTTATTTTTATGATTATATATATATATATATATATATATATATATATATATATATATATATATATATATATATATATATATATATATATATATATATCTTTTTATGTACCAATTTTTATTAATAGTTTTTTGGATCAGTTTGTTTGTTGAGTTTCGTATTTTATTATATTTTTGTTTAATATTCTATATCATCAGTATTTTTAACCACATTTTTTTTATTTTCACATGCCTTTTTAGTCCTATTATTGACCCATTTATTTTCTGCCTTCGTTAATGTTCTACTTTTTATCTGAATTGTTGTTAGGGCTTCATTCTAACATCTATTAAAGTTATCTTTTATAAATTTGTATATTCCAATGGGGCAACTAATACATTTAGTTGAGTCCCAATCTATTTTATTTAATAAAGCAGAAACTATTTTCTGGTCAATGTATGTTTTAGATTTAGGAGCCGCCTCTATACAGTGCTGAGATTCAACACAAGCGAATGTTATCGCACAGTGGTCTGCCAGTGCGGTTCGAATTGTCGCAGTGTATACGTCTTGTGAGTGGGACCGTGGGTTGTGAGTTGCGGTAATTAGATTCATCCCTTGCTGCCTGGCTTTAACAACTTATTATTTACTTGTTTGTTTATTACTTGAGACATCTATCCTTACAGGTCGAAACCAATTCGATCGTGTCCTCTTTTTTATTACAAACTAAATCTTACACTAATAGTATTAAAATACATGTAGCTAAACAAACTAATTAAAAACCACACAAACATTAAACGGCAAAAAAACCAACATAATTTAAGACAATATCCTAGCAGTATCATACAATATACAATATGAACTTTGCTAATCCACTAAAGTAGCAACTGAATATGTAAATTTTAACATGAGTAAGAGGCATTTTTACCAGGAGATTAGTTTGTGCTGAATCTGATAAGAAACTTGAAAATCCCATTTATAGCAAAAATTTTATTATCATAACAGCCATACCTATACATCCCTGAAACGACCAACGAGATTTTTGCTATATACTGTATATACAAGGTAGTGTTAATATTTTATATAGTTTAAAATACAGCTTGCAAATATTAGTACTTTTCAGCGTAAACATGGAACATATGCACCTTTTTTGCGCCGTGAATGCCTTTCTTTATTCGCAAGAGTTACCCCAAAATATTACGCCATATTTTAGGTATGTTTCTATTGTAGTATGATAAGCAGTACGGACTCCATTAGTAGAAATAATAGATGATAATGTGCGTAGAGCATATGCAGACTTACTTGTTTTATTACAAAGTTCCAAGTGTGATTTCCAATTCAATTTTTCATCACTATCCAGCCCTAGAAAGCTCGTGCTTTCGACTTCGGCAGTATTATAGTTATAATATTGTATTATGAGTTTACTTTTGACGAGTTTACGTTGACTAAAATGTATAAACTTTGTTTCGCTTGAATTTATTATTAAACAAGCGATGCGCCCCGACTCCACACGGGTGATTTCTGGCTCTCGACAATAGCGCCACCTACCGGGTTCAATTGTGAATCTAAACCATCGAGGAAACCACTCAAACACACAAAACGTATCGTCGTAATTTAAAATTAAAAATTTTGTATAGCCGAATTCAATATAAGTTATTAAGAATAACTCAAAAACTATTGGTTTGATCTTGATCAAATTCATATGGAACCACACGAGAATTATCAGCTTTCAAATAAAAAAAATAATCATGGGAGTCAGTTCACCCAGTAAAAAGTTATGATGTAACACACATAAAAAAACATACAGTCGGATTGAGTACCGTCTCCTTTTTGGAAGTCGGCAGAAAAGCAGTCGAGATGTTTTCGAGTTTTAGCGAGACTAACGGATAGCAGTTGATCTTTATGTTTAGCGATTATTGTCATCTAGCCATTTTACAAATGTTTTTAAAGAAATGCTTATGTCATATTCTATGTATTTATGTTTGTGCAAGGTTTTGTTATGGTGCTGTCATTGAAAAAAACGTCAAAGGTTGTTCTGTATGTTTAGTTAGGTATTTAATATAATAAAGAACCCAGTACACTTCCCTTGCGGTAATACAAAGCTGATTTAACGTCACGACGATCGAAATATTCTTCGAATTTACTATCTCTACTCTTAATTTCAGTTGTATTCTATTACTAAAGAAAGATTCTAGCGTAGGCGTAGTCAAATCTATTACGTTACTGTCGCTATGAAGCAGGACACATTTTATATTATGACCTTAATGTAATTTAGGTAATATGGTCGAAAAAATTGCTTTAATAAGTAACAAACGCTTTCGTTGCGGTGTAGTAAGAATATTTATTTTTTTACTAAATAACTTCAAATTTATATATCCTTGTCTATTGAAACGACCGCTACCAAAAGAGGAAAGGCTGTGCCTAGCTGTGGGACGTATATATACTTTATTACTATTACTTAAAATTTTATATTATAACATAAATAATTAAAAAAATGAAAATCCCGACTGCAAAGAAAAAAATTTAAAAGTAATGCACTAAAAATACCGAAACAAGGTTGAGAATAGAAAACAAAATTAAAATAAAATATACATTTAATAAACTCTACATAGAGTGTATGTGTATGTAGTATGATAGATTATATATTTGATTTATTGAAAGTCACTCTTTTGTTTAATTACCGTTCGTTGGAAAAAATTACCTCTGTCCTGGGAATAACCAGCAAGAAACCCAGCGGGACGGTTTTTAAATATCAGCTTACAATCATGTAATCACAATTAACCACACAAAACAAATTAGAAATAGCTTGGTAGCGATTACCTCATTCCCAGTGGTTACTTAATTATCGTCCATAAATTCCTTATTAATTATAACCTTTTTTATACAAACTTTTTTTTTGAACTTTGAATAGGTTAAATTTTGTATGTTTTCTGGGATTTTGTTGCAAAAGCGTATATATCGCCCCAAGAATGAATTACTGACTCGTTGGAGTCGAGTAACTGGTACTACTAGCTTGTGTCTGTTCTTATTATTTACAGAATGAATATGACTTAATTTTGTATAACTACCTTTATTTTTGTGTACGTACCTTACATTTTCATAAATATATTGATTGATTGCCAAAGTTAACATTAAACCAATTTACTAATTTAGATATGGCATTATTTACTTCGTCATATTTTAATAAATGTCATTTTAATTTGAACATTAATAAAATGTCATCAGCAAATAATGCTATATTATGGTTATCCCCCACTATGTAAGGTAAGTCATTAATATACAATAAACAGAAAGTGGCCGAGAATTGAGCCTTGAGACACGCTCATTTGTTCTATCGACCCGGAGGAGCTCGTAGAATTAATCACAATTTTTTGCATTCTGTTTAACAGTGGTAGAGCCACGTGGCAGCTTTTGCTGTCGCACGGATGGGCCGGCTCGAACCGGGGTGGTACCATGACCTCACAGAATACCAGCGTGAAGTAGAGGTTTACCTCTGCGTTTCGCTTGGTGAGTGCAGGTGGCCGGAGGCCCTTTTTACTGGAAATGAGGCATTCCATCTTAGTCCTCAAGGGTGACAACGCATCTATATTTTGATTTGTAATAGAGGATAGATGTAGATGTCTATGGGCCGCAGCAACCACTTACCATCAGGTGGACTGTGTGCTCGTTTGTCGCCCTTATACTATAAAAAAAAAATTCTTAAATTTTTGTCGGAGCGACTCTTTAGGTTTTAAATCATAGATTGCTGTTATGGCCCTCTACTGTAAAACAAATATAATTTGAGTGTCATTCGCGTGTGCACATATCAAAATACCATACGACATTATGCTATGGAAAAAGCTAAAGTAAACAAGTCTAGCTGTTGCCACACTGGTAAAATTTCTAATATATTTAAAACATATGTAACAACTAAGTCTGCTTGCTAATTTTGATGTATTGGGGCTCCATTGAGGCTTCGCGTCTAGTGTTATTCCAAGAAAAGTGGTGGTATCAACAAGACTCAGTTCCTCCCCATTTAAAATTACATTAGTATTTAATTGTTCGACATTTGGAGTCATGAATTTCATACATTTCGTTTTACTTCCGCTTAAACGCAAGTTATTAACATTAAACCAATTTACTAATTTAGATATGGCATTATTTACTTCGTCATATTTTAATAAATGTCATTTTAATTTGAACATTAATAAAATGTCATCAGCAAATAATGCTATATTATGGTTATCCCCCACTATGTAAGGTAAGTCATTAATATACAATAAACAGAAAGTGGCCGAGAATTTAGCCTTGAGACACGCTCATTTGTTCTATCGACCCGGAGGAGCTCGTAGAATTAATCACAATTTTTTGCATTCTGTTTAACAGTGGTAGAGCCACGCGGCAGCTTTTGCTGTCGCACGGATGGGCCGGCTCGAACTGGGGTGGTACCACGACCTCACAGAATACCAGCGTGAAGTAGAGGTTTACCTCTGCGTTTCGCTTGGTGAGTGCAGGTGGCCGGAAGCCCTTTTTACTGGAAATGAGGCGTTCCATCTTAGTCCTCACGGGTGACAACGCATTTGCATTTTGAATTGTAATAGAGGATAGACATAGATGTCTATGGGCCGCTGCAGTATCAGGTGGACTGTGTGCTCGTTTGTCACCCTTATCCTATAAAAAACAAGATATAAAACAATTAATTTAAGAGCATTATTTCTTACACCGTAGTGTTGTAGTTTCCTGATTAATGTTTCATGGTGAACACAATCGAAGGCTTTCGATAGGACACAAAATATACCCAAAGCATCCTGTG
Organism: Parnassius glacialis; assembly: GCA_033319125.1. NCBI lineage: Eukaryota > Metazoa > Arthropoda > Insecta > Lepidoptera > Papilionidae > Parnassius > Parnassius glacialis. Next base: position 40,732,290 of record JAVANC010000016.1, read on the forward strand.
AATTCTCCCATGCATTGAAAATATATTTAATCAGCTCAACACCAGCATCAGTTGTCGAGCGACTCCTTGTGCAACTGAAATAATTTTTATGAAGTAAACTGTTTATATTAAAAAAAATTAACATTTGATCTAGAATAACTTACTCAAAAATCTTACTAAGTTTTGGCAGTATAGAAATTGGTCTAAAATTGGCGGGGTCTAATGTACTGCCCGATTTGAATAAAGGTATTAATTTACCATGGTTCATAAAATCAAGAAACATACCATATTCAATACTAATATAAAAAATAACAGAAATCCCCCACATATCTGCAGTTTTATTAATATATTTTTAAACATTTTTCGTAATTTTTTTTAAACATATCGAGATTGAGAGAATAGAGAGTGCATCTGTATCCTCAGTAACTTGGTGCACTTTACTCTGTTAAGATCATTATGTTTTTAATATGCATGCAGCTAAAATGATAATAAGTTTATTATTTCTTTATAAGTTTCAGGGAAAGAAAAGTGGAAGAATATAAACATGAAGCATAATGAAGCCTCATAAATATATTGGCCTTTAAACAGAGCAATCTCATTTAAATGATTACTACAAATTTCCCTACTTAAATTATTAAGTTTACGAGTATGTCGGCGATACGCCAGGGTTTTCACGCTCAGAGTCCATCACAATGAAATAGCACGCCAAATATTAAGTAGTTTATTTTCGCACAATTGCTGGTACAGAACAGAACAGTCTTTACATAAATCAACCGCCTTTATAGTTTCCAATAGTTTCCTTACAAACACGGATATAGCAAATACAACTTCTTTTAAATCAAACAAATAAAATTAAGTACTACAAAATGATTCTTAAAACAGAGCTCATTATTCATAATAAATATTTTAATGAATTTAAATAACTGCAAATGATTTATATTATATAAATCTTTGTTCATTTAATTTGAATAGACATTAGTTTTTCATAGTCAGTCAAAATCCGGGCTCTAATACTGTTAAGAGGTGGCGCTGCAAGCAAGATTCAAGTGAAATTAAACAAGACTTATTACATAAAATAATAAAATTTGATACAAAATAATGATATTAATTCTAATGGATATTAATTTGAATATTTACACAGTAAAATGAGTATTTTAACAATAAATGAAGCATCAAACGTCTTCAAAATGTTCCAACAGTCAAAACAGTGTCTACTAAATATCAGACCTTAATAAGTAACAATTTTATGTTTATAAATAATTATTTAAATTTAAATCTTATATAATATTTGAGATATTTCTATACTAATTCACTTAAACGATAAACTAAAACATAAATATCAATATTTGTTAATTATTGCCGATAGATGGCGGTTTGCGCCCATATATCAATATTTGCTACTTATTGCCGATAGATGGCGATTTGCGCCCATAAGTACATTCACATTTAATTTGTATGTTAAAATAAACTTTTACATTGTATTTAATTATTAATTAATAAATGTTTTTAATTGTCAAAATTAATACTTATATGAAAAACAAAACAGCCATTATGTACTCCGTGCCCCCTCTCTCGTGACTAAAGCAAGAGTGGACGAAATGTTGACTTCATTAGACGAGACCTCTCCAACTTAACTTTTAGGTTCAGTGCGCCTCTAACCATTCGGTGATCGCTACCAGTTTTCACCCTCGCGATTACTGAGACATCACTCAACAGTTTTGTTCTGGTCGTAATAATGAAGTCAATCTCATTTTTTTCGAGCCGTCGGGGCTCAACCAGGGCCATTTTCTGTAGGGCCGCTTCTAGAAAAAAGAGTTCATCATAAAGAGCCCCTTATCCATGAAGTCGGCCAGCTGCTGGCTCCTTGGGTTCCGATACTTTCATTTCACCGTTCTCTCTTGTGCCTAGTTTTGCATTGTAGTCTCCCCAGTAACACCGTCTAGTGGGTTTTGGAGGAATGCATGGCTCTAGAGACATCCTCATACATTTCCTCCACCTCCTCATCGGGGTGTGCCGAGGTTGGTGCGTAAACCTGTATGACCTTAGGCGAATACCGTTTGGTGCTTCTGAGTATAAGGTACGCAACCCTCGTCAACACACTTCCAATCTTTACAATGTTATTAACGAGAGACTTGTGGACGATAAATCCGACACCTCCTTGGGACAGATGGTCGCTCTCCCGGTGATACAGCAAGTTGCTGGATTCGAGGATTACCGTGTCCTCCCCCTCTCTTCGGACTTCGGATAATCCTATAATATGTCAGCGTAACTTTTCTATCTCTTCTTCCAGCTCCAGGATCTTCTTCAGGAGATTCTTAGCACCCCCTGCCCCGCCGTTACCTTGGTCGCCACCGTAACCAGGAATAGCGTGGCCGCCGGGGACTGGGGGCCGTCTTTTCGTTACTTTTTTCATTGGGGGATTTTGCCATAGTTGCCACGCTTGGTGAGCGGGTTGGCAACCGCAGTTTTATTATTGGAATATTGCTGTTATCAGAAAGATGCTGCTGCCCATATCCTGCCTGTTTCCCACTGTCGCCTTTTACGATACCCTCGGGAAGACATGGGGTAGTGGATTTTCTTAACCGCCGCGACATATTTCAATATATTCATATTTTAAATATCAGTTGCTAATCCTCACATAATAATCCATAGGTTATATAGTACCGTTGAAATAGCCGTTATTAAGCAATCTCATTTTTTCCACTTCAGTTTACAGCAGTAGCAGTTAGCAACAGCAGTAGTTCATTCCTTAAAATCATTATATTCAATTGAACACTATCTTTGTTAAAATTCTTGTAATCGCTGGCAAAATAATCTTTTCTCATATATATGGGTTGTTCAGATCTATTAACGTACAATTTTATTTTCTTACATTTGTGGTGTTCGAGACAAGATTTTCTATACAAATATCCCGACACATAGACTAAACCTTTTTTTTCTGGTAAATCAAATATATGATCAATTGTTGCTACTAATAACACAGGGCAGTAACATTGTGAGGTTGTGGTGACGGTGTATTAAAATACGATATAATATATCGAATTCATATGCACAATTAGTATTGTACAATTTTTATAATAAATTGACTTGGCAATCACACTAAACAATCTAATTTAATATCATATGTATTACTTGAGAGATACATTGTGTTTTCATGCGATGGAAAAGTCAATCTATTTATTTAAAATATAAAAGATTTTTAGTATTTATGTGGTCACTATAAGATGTTAGGTTAGCTTATTATGTAATAACCTAAGACATAAGGACCTTTAAGTAGGAACTGAATAAATTAGCCGACTTGGTGTTACATGGATCTCATAACTTTTTACGGTAGAAGAACTGAGTTCTGAGACTTGTTTTTTTTTTACAAGTTATGTTTTTGATGGCATTATTTTTTACACAACCTTGAGTTTGAGCAAGGAAATATAAGTCTATGGAAGTTACTTACTACTATAAACGATTGTACGTAACAAAGAGAATGTAATCATTACCTTTTAAGTACGAGGTAAATAAGACCGTAAATGTTCAAAAAATGTATAAATTAAAAAAATGCTTTCTAACTTTTATTTCTTCGACCATTTTTCATCAAATGGCACAACAGGTGAGTAAAATAAAGGAAAAAAGTTTAAGTAGATAATAATATCATACAGACCTTTTACTATTGGCTGTTTAATAGAAGTTTACCGTAACGAGTCTGCAACACTCACCCAGAAGTTGTTTCAAAAGGACTTTGCTAATTTATGTTTGATTATTGATATTTTCATACGTAATAAGAATCCACATAAAATCAACTTGTGGGTTTCATAAGAAGTGACAGAGGGAAACTAAAAGAAGAGATGGTCTGCAGCATTTTTAGGTTATAATTCAAAATTAAAATAAATGCTGTTACCTACCCGTTTGTCACTAGATAGAACAGAAAAGAATGATTTTTTATTCAATATTGATTATTACATAATACTAATTAAAAGTATTTTTTTATTTATCACTGGTTCGGAAAATACCTCTGTCCTGGAAACAACCAACAAGAAACCCAGCGGGACTTTTTTTAAACATAATTTCACTTAACAATAATTTTGTTAATACAATTTAAATTAATTTTCATAGAACCAGCATGGTGGTGATCACCTTTGTTTAGGCCAAACAATTAACATTTGAAATTTGCATTCACACTCGTTTCCGCCCGCTGACTTGTAAAGGTCACCTTGGCCCCACTCCCGTGCGTCGTCGGGTAGAGGGCGCGAAGGCAGAACGTGGGTGCAACAGAGTTGCTTGAAGGCAGTAATATCGACAGCACGTAGTGAAGTCGCTCGGGATAACCTCAATTTTTTAGAGTCGGTTTTGATAGCAAATTGTGCACGACGAGGAATCGTAGTCTAGAATTAGACGCCGGGTTGACAAATTGTAAGGAAGTTAACATTAATTGCGATCAACGTCTGAATTGTGTGTTATGCGCGCCTAATTTACCGTGAATTTGGTTATGTTCTAATTTGATAGCGTATATAAGTGCATTTGACAATATTAACTACTCGTGCGGCATTTGATATAGTTCGGAAACATTTTCCGTTGTCGGTTGAACGCTGAACTTTGTGATACTAAAGAAGGTCGTGTTAAGTTCTAGAAATAATTGTTGCCACGCGAACGGAAGTGACCTTTGATCCGAGCATTCTGTATTCGTGTTGTGTTTTACATTTATAATAAACGAGTGTTAGTGAAATATGGAAGTTAGTTAATTGCACTTTATAGTTAATAGTCATAGTGAAGAAGGAAGAAAGTGACTTTGGGTGACGCCGCTGGAGATTACCACAATTTGGAGCGGTGCCGAAGTCCGGGCTGCTGCCGACTTCAAAGGTCCCGTCAGGTCTATCACAACCAACACTACAAAAACACCACTACACTCAACTATTACACACACCTCCGGCCTGACCGAGCCCTGAGACAGCTGTCGCCTCCCAAACAGGTAAGTAATATCTATTTGACTAGCCTCCCCATAAAATTGTAGTAGGATAAAACATTTTCCATATAGCTCAGTATTATAGGAAATTCTTTCATAAAGCCACTCGGGCTCGAGCCTGCGGCTGGCCTTTGCATTCCCGCTCTTGGGCCCCGGGATATTCACCTTTGCAGGAACAGCTGTATGCAGTAACAACCTTATTCCCAGGGGTTATTTTCAATCATGTTTTTCTTGATATTATAATAGCCCTTTTTGTACAGTTTTTCTTTTATAAAACTTTAAACTTGTTTGTTAATAAACTTTGAACACATTCTGGGATTGCGTTGTAAATCATTATTATTATAATTAAATTACTGATTCTGTGGAGTCTAGTAACTGGCATTACAAGCCTATGTTTGTTCCTAGTGTTTAAGGTATAAACATGCTTATTCTGATTAAAGCTATTTAATTTTTTATGTACTCGTACATACATTACATTTTCATAAATATATTGCGATGCCAAAGTTAATATGTTTATTTCTTTAAATTTTTCTCTGAGGGACTCTTTACAATTGAGGTTATAAGCCGCCCGTACGGCTCTCTTTTGCAAAACAAATATATCTTCAATTTCAGTCGCATTACCCCGTCTGATAAACAATATCATTAGCTGTCTCAACATCTGTGAGACTTCTAATCATTCACCAGCAAATGCTGCAGAACTATGTCTGCTTGTTGATTTAGATATATGGGGGCCCCATTGAAGTTTCGCGTCAATAGTAATACCTGGAGAAACAGTATAGAATAGAATAGAATATTTTTTATTCAATATTGATTATTACATAATTCTTATTGAAAGTCATTTTTTTATTTACCACTGGTTCGGAAAATACCTCTGTCCTGGGAAGAACCAGCAAGAAACCCAGCGGGATTTTTTTTTCAAACATCACTTAACAATAATTTCGTTTATACAATTTTAAATTATTTTTCATAGAACCTGCATGGTGGCGATCACCTTATTCCCAGGGGTTATTTTCATTCATGTATTCCTTGATAATATAATACCCCTTTTTGTATAGTTCAAAATCTGTCCCAAAGAGGTGTCGGATTTATCGTCAACAAGTATCTCGTTAACAACATTGTAAAGATTGGAAGTGTGTCGTCGAGGGTTGCGTACCTTATACTCAGAATTACCAAACGGTATTTGCTGAAGGTCATACAGGTTTACGCACCAACCTCGGCACACCCCGATGAGGAGGTGGAGGAAATGTATGAGGATATCTCTAGAGCCATGCATTCCTCCAAAACCCACTAGACGGTGTTAATGGGGAGACTTCCATGCAAAACTAAGCACAAGAGAGAACGGTGAGATGAAAGTAGGCAAATTCGAAATAAGGCAACGGAATCCAAGGGGCCAGCAGCTGGCCGACTTCGTGGAGAAAGAGGGACGCTTTTTGATGAACTCTTTCTTCCAGAAGCGGCCCCATAGAAAGTGGCCCTGCTTGAGCCCCGACGGCTTGACAAAAAATGAGATTGACTTCATAATGACGACCAGAACAAAACTGTTTAGTGATGTCTCAGTAATCGCGAGGGTGAAAACTGGTAGCGATCACCGAATGGTTAGAGGCGCATTGAACCTTAAAGTTAAGTTGGAGAGGTCTTGTCGAATGAAATCAACGCTTCGTCCTCTCGTGCATATATATAGTCCAAAGTCCCGAAACCTTTTAGCTCAACAAAACCGTTTTCAGTGCCTGAAAGACTGCAATTAAGTGGACAATATAAATGATAAGCTCGTGGAAACTGTCCATGCAGTCAGAGCTAAGTTCTGCAAGACACGCCACAGAAGAACACAAACACTCTCCGATCACTCTTCTCATCTCATGGCTGTTTGACGGGAAATGAAGCTGCAGTCTTCAACAGATTTGACAGCATACAAGCAAGTGAACAAACAGATCTCCAAATGTATGCGGCGGGACTTACACAACTTTAATACAGCTTGTATTGAAGAAGCGATCGAGCGAAACCGAGGCTCCAAAGTCTTTGCCAGATATCTGTCTGCCAAAGAGAGCAATCTGTCAAAGCTGAAGACCGAGTGTGGCAGCAGTTTCCGGGACACCTGAGATTTTGAGTGAGATTAAGAGGTTGTATGGGCAGCTATACACGTCATCGTTGAAGCGGCAGGCAAGTGTAAGTAACGATCAAAGTGCGAGTCTTATCCGACACTATTCCGAAGATTTTCTGGATAACAGTCTGAGCGGGACTAGAATGGCTCTCCAGCACCTTAACAACAGCAAGTCTCCGGACGAGAATGGAATTACAGCGGAGCTTCTGAAAGCGGGTGAAAAACCGGTACTTGAAGTCCTTCAGAAACTCTTTAATTCTGTCCTCCATGGTGGTACTACGCCGGAGGCGTGGAGCACAAGTGCGGTAGTTTTGTTCTTTAAGAAAGGCAATAACGCTCTCTTGAAGAACTACAGACCTATTTTCCTTCTGAGCCGCGTCTACGTGCTGTTTTTGAGAGTCATTACGAATCATTTCGCGCGCAGACTCGACGACTTCCAGCCTCCCGAACCAGCCGGTTTCCAAAAAAGCTTTAGAACCATAGACCACATACAGATCCTTTGGTAAATGGTACAGAAGACAGAAGATTACAATCTGCCACTTTGTTTTGCGTATGTGGACTATGGGAAAGCCTTTGATTCCGTCGAAATTTGGGCTGTGCTGCAGTCCCTTCAGCGGTGTCAAGTTAACTATCGGTATATCGAAGTGCTGAAGTGTTTGTTCAGTGTAAGATGGCTATCCGTGTACAGAACCAGAGACGAAACCTATTCCATTGCAGAGAGGTGTAAGACAGGGTGATGTTATATCCCCGAAACTCTTCACCGCTGCTTTAGAAAACGTTTCTAAGCTACTGGAGTGGAAAGGATACGGTTATTAACATTCATTGGCGAGTACATCACTCACCTGCAATTTGCCGACGATATAGTCCTTATGGCAGAATCTCTGGAGAACCTAAGCACTATGCTCAATGACCTCAATAGTGTCTCCCAACGGATAGGTCTTAAGATGAACATTAACAAAACAAAGATCATGTTTAATGTCCATGTCACACCTATGCCGGTAGTTGTTGGGAGCACTTACCTCGAAGTTGTTGACGAGTATGTTTACCTGGGACAAATAGTCCGACTAGGTAAGTCCAACTTCGACCGAGAAATCAATCGACGGTTTCAACTCGGTTAGGCAGCGTTCGGGATATTACGGCACATCTCCTCGTCAGGTATACCTCAAAACTTTAAAACGAGACTGTATAACCAGTGCGTGTTGCCAGTGATGACCTGTGGAACTGAGACGTGGTCCTTCACTGCTGGCCGAAAAAGGAAGCTCAAGGTTGCTCAGCAAGCTATGGAGAGGGCTATGCTCGCAGTTTCTCTGCGTGATAAACATAGAAATGAGGCTATCCGCAGTAGAACCAGAGTGACCGACATAGCCCAACGGATTAGTAAGCTGAAGTGGCAATGGGCCGGCCATATAGCTCGAAGAACCAACAAACGATGGGGAAAAAAGTTTCTCGAGTGGCGAACTTGTACCGGTGGACGAAGTGTAGGGCGTCTTCCCACTAGATGGAGTGACGACCTGGTAAGACATGCAGGAAGTCGATGGATGCAGGTGGCTCAGGACCGTGTTTTGTGGCATTCTTTGGGGTAATATAATAGGCCGTTCAGCAGTGGTCTTGTAAAGGGATGTAATGATGATGATGATGATTTAAAATATGTTAATACGAGAGAAAATAGCTATACGTGCTATTTACAATGTAAGATAAGGGACTCACTCAGAAACTGTTGTAAAGAAATTAATATCTTATATAATGCATCCCTTTTTATATTATATTAAGAATATTACTTTAAGAAACTATTTTATTATATTTGATAAAATGAATGACGTTCATAATTTTAACACGCGCATTTAATCAAAAACTTTCTGTACCAAAGTAGACACTTCATAAAACTAGCGGCTCATTATTGGGTAGATGTAATATTAGTGATTTAGTATTAATGATTTGCTTTCGTATAATTTCAAAGCATATTTGAAACGAATTCTTAAGAAGATAGGATAATAATTATTTATTTTAAATCTTTATTGCACAATCGACGAACCTAATTAAATAATACTGACAATTTTATCGAGTTTGATGAATTGCTTGAGCGAAAATTTCGCGAATATTTTGACGTCAAAAGAAACATTGTAAATATTGACAGTGTAATATTAAAACGTGTGCAAGATTTTATATTTGTTACGAGGTTCGAGTACTTTATTACACATTTATTACATTTAGTGCGATTATTAAAAAAAAACTTTACATAAAATTTAGAATTTACCATTTAATTAAAAGCCACAACTTATTGTTGAAGACCAATAATTGTAAAAGTAAAAAATTTAGAATAGGTACTTTAAAAAAATATTATAACTTAAGTATCTATTAAAATGCTGATAAATATTTCGTTTATTTAGTTTTATCTTTCTGTACCAACCCTACCAATATATGTTAAAAATTTGACAGCACCTTAGAAGTTGTTCCTCTGTACAGTTTCTTTACCCATGTGTTAAAGATAACCTGACAGCCCGAAAACGCGTGACTAATTTTGTGTGTCATTGTGTACGTTAGCTAGTAATGGATATTTTACTTACAAGGACTATCGAAAAATGTTTGTTAAGGAAGCAGTAAACAGTTTTAAAGAAATAGTTTAGTGCATGAAATTGAATAACTTCAAAAATGTACTAAATTTTTACCATGATAGATCTAAGATAATTAAAAATATTCATATAACATTTTCCTGGGAATAAGCTGAACCTACCTGCCTTTTGTTGGATTTTAATTCAAATGTAAAAAGTCCCAAGTTACTCTACCGATAAATTTAAAAAACTCTCCAAGAATCGCATCGAAAAGTTATATTTTCGAGTTATGATCTTTGGAGGAAAATATTTACTTCCATGGACACTTTCCCGGGAATTTCTTTTTAACATGTTGATAATATAAATAAGTACATACTTAACAAAGTATATAACTATTTTAATTTTATATATTTTATAAAATGGTGATGGGGAAATAAAAACGGGGACACGGAGTACATAATGGCTGCTTTATTTTTCATATAAGTATTACTTTTGACAATTAAAAACATTTATTAATTAATAATTAAATACATTATAGAAGTTTATTTTCACATTCGATTTAAATATGAATGTACTCGTAAACTTATTAATTTAAGTATGGAAACTTGTAGTGATCAGTTAAATGAGATTGCTCTGTTTAAAGGTCAATATATTTATGAGGCTTCATTATGCTTCATGTTTATATTCTTCCACTTTTCTTTCCCTGAAACGTGTAAAGAAATAATAAACTTATTTATCATTTTAGCTGCATGCGTCTTAAAAACATAATGATCTTAACAGAGTAAAGTGCACCAAGTGTCTGAGGATACAGATGCACTCTCTATACTCTCAATCTCGATATGTTTAAAAAAATTAAGAAAAATGTTTAAAAATATATTACAAAACTGCAGATATGTGGGGGATTTCTGTTATTTTTATATTAGTATTGAATATGGTATGTTTCCTGATTTTATGAACCATGGTAAACTAATACCTTTATTCGAATCGGGTAGTACATTAGACCCCGCCAATTTTAGACCAATTTCTATACTGCCAAAACTTAGTAAGATTTTTGAATAAATTATTCTTGATCAAATGTTAAATTTTTTTTAATGTAAATAGTTTACTTCATAAAATTCATTTTGGTTTCACAAGCGGTCGCTCGACAACTGATGCTGGTGTTGCTGATTAAATATATTTTCAATGCATGGGAGAATTTACAGGATGCTTTGGGTATATTTTGTGTCCTATCGAAAGCCTTCGATTGTGTTCACCAAGAAACTTATTTAGGAAACTACAACGCTACGGTGTAAGAAATAATGCTTTTAAATTAATTGTTTTATATCTAAGTAACATAATGCAAAAAGTTGTGATTAATACTACGAGCTCCTTCGGGTCGATAAAACAAATGAGCGTGCCTCAAGGCTCAATTCTCGGCCACTTTCACTCGTTTATTGTATATTAATGACTTACCTTACATAGTGGGAGATAACCATAATATAGTATTATTTGCTGATGACACATTATTAATATTCAAATTAAAATGACATTTACTAAAATATGACGAAGTAAATAATGCCATATCTATATTAGTAAATTGGTTTAATGTTAATAACTTGCGTTTAAGCGGAAGTAAAACGAAATGTATGAAATTCATGACTCCAAATGTCGAACAATTAAATACTAATGTAATTTTAAATGGGGAGGAACTGGGTCTTGTTGATACCAACACTTTTCTTGGAATAACACTAGACGCAAAGCCTCAATGGAGCCCCAATACATCAAAATTAGCAAGCAGACTTAGTTGTTACATATGTTTAAAAAATATTAGAAATTTTACCAGTGTGTCTACAGCTAGACTTGTTTACTTTAGCTATTTCCATAGCATAATGTCGTATGGTATTTTGATATGGGCACACGCGACTAGGGTTACAATATCTCAGGATTTGTCCTGAGATTTCAGAATTTTTGGACTCTTCTCAGGATTGCGTCTGGATTTTGAAAATCTCGTGAAACTCAGTATTTTTAGAATTTTCAATACAAAACAGCTTACATCTTAAAGATCTCTTTAATTAAATTTTAATTAAACTAAAAATAATCTTCCTTTGGTAATAATTGCATCACACATTGTAGGCACTTAAACAGTTTTATCATACTTTATATGTGAAGGTACCTTTTTAAGCAAGGTTTTTTCTTTAAGTATTGATTTATAAAACGCCCCACATGTTAAACTCTTCAAATTATATTGAATTAAAAGTATAGCTCGAACTGAAGACACCGTTAGTAGGTTTCTTTCAAGCGACCATTGAGCCCCCATAATAGAAAAAAATCTTTCTACGTTTTCATTCTGGGCTGTAATTGCAAATATTTATTGACAAATACGCATTATTTCTGGAAATCGTGTAAAAATGCAAAGCATGGTATTGAGTATTTCATTTTAAATTGAGATTGATTGATGCCGATGAGTTACTTGAGTATGGTTAGAGCAATGGGATGGAACTGAGTGAGTGTGCGACACTGCTCTGATAAGAGCGGTGAACCCATCCCTTTGAGTGCGATGTGCAACGCGTTAACGAGTTCCACAGTGTATAATTAAGATATTAGTATGACTTTATTTTAAATTGTTAAGTACGTTGGAGAGAAATTTCTCAAACTGTAAAATATCTCAGGATTTTTCAATGGAAATCTGGCCTTTTCTCCGGACTTTTAATTTTTTCATCTAGTAACCCCACACGCGACTAACACTCAAATTATATTTGTTTTACAGAAGAGGGCCATAACAGCAATCTATGATTTAAAACCTAAAGATTCGCTCCGACAAAAGTTTAAGGAAATTATTATATTTACTTTGGCCTCTCAATATATTTATGAAAATGTAAGATACGTACACAAAAATAAAGGTAGTTATACAAAAAAAAAAAGAATAACTCAAAAAATGTAACACACATAAAAAAACATACAGTCGAATTGAGTACCGTCTCCTTTTTGGAAGTCGGCAGAAAAGCAGTCGAGATGTTTTCGAGTTTTAGCGAGACTAACGGATAGAAGCTGATTTTTATATTTGGAGATTATTGTCATCTAGCCATTTTACAAACATTTTTAAAGAAATGTTTTTGTCATATTCTATGTATTTATGTTTGTGCAAGGTTTTGTTATGGTGCTGTCATTGAAAAAAACGTCAAAGGTTGTTCTGTATGTTTAGTTAGGTATTTAATATAATAAAGGACCCAGTACACTTCCCTTGCGGTACTACAAAGCTGAATTAACGATCGCAATATTCTTCGAATTTACTATCTTTACTCTTAAGGGGCTACTCCATGCGAACGACCTTGAGTATTTGATCCGCCGCGCCGACTCGCTACAATATATTGCGTAAGAAATATGTAAGACGCCACCTACCGTACGAACGTAGTATTATTTTTTCAACATCAATAAACTACTTTATGGAAATACACACAGCGTACCACGATAAATGTATTTTAATTTTTTTATTTAATTATATTTATTTATACATAAGGGTAACTTTAATAAAGGTAATACAAAAATCAACAAGAAGTATAAGGGTTTAATCTTTTAATTTCAATTTTAAAAAAACATTACCCCCACACTAAGATTTTCTCCTGTGTCGTGGAGGCAGTTTACAAACATAAATTGCACAAGGACAAACATCCAGACCCGCAACAATTATTTGTAGGCCATACAAATTATTGTTCCGTGCGGGATTTGAACCCGCAGCCCCTAGCGCAACAACTGATTGCTAAGTCACTGCGCCATGGAGCAGTCGCCGGGTTATAGCTAAAGTGACCATACGTCCCGTTTTGAACCGGACTGTCCCTTTTCTCGGTCACCTGTCTCATTGTCCCCAAACAAAGCTCGGAAACACAAAATTGTCCCGTAACTCGTTGGATGGAAGTATTCAAAGTCAACAATCTTCAACATAATTTTTTTAATCGAATATATTTTATGTCTACCTAGTACAAATGCTCCAGTAGAAAGAGTATTTTTCTGTTTTGAATAAATTGTGGACGTCTGAAAAAAACATTTACGGTTCCAGTTCTAAAAGCGATGTTGTTAACAAAGGTAACAATAAAAAAAACTTGACCAGAATTTTATTTTTATTTAAAATTATCACCAACTTTATTAAAGCAAATTTAATCCACTGACAAATGTAATTAATAATTAAAAAAATATGTTGCATTTAATAATTACCGTCTATACCGAATATAATTTTATAGTGAACACTAATTGTATAAAGTTATAGTTTTTAGAGTATAAATAAACTCATGTCCTGTTTTGAGTTAAAAAATAAATGGTCAGTTTAGTTTTTTGTAGTTAAAATTAGTTTTAAAATTTTTTAGTTTATAGGGTTTTTTGGGTTGTAATTAAATGATGCCCAGGTAGGTATTAGTACTTACTTAGTAAAAGTAGGTAACTATTTAGATAAATACCTTTTATCTAATCATAATACCTACATAGGTACCTATTACGAAAAGTTATACTGGGTATTTATATTAATACCTTCTTAAATACTTTTTACCGAATTAGGGTGGATGCCCCTAATACCAGTCATGCCCCTAATTCCAGTCTTTTCGCCTTTTTACTCCATAAATAAGATTTCTAGTAGTCTTAACTACAAATATTGTCATTTAATTTATCTTAACTTATTTTATAGCTAAGGGAGTTATTATCAATTCATCTGTTTTAAAATTGGTTTTAGATTTTAATGTTTAGCAAAAGATGTACTAGCTTTTCTCTCTAACATTCAGCGTATATTAAGAACACCTTATGTACACAATTATTTTTTGAAAAAGAAGAAAAAAACAAGTAATAAATAATATAATATATTTTAGCAAAAAACTTTAACTTCGTAATACTAATTATAACTTAGAACATAAATGAAAAATTCAGAACTGACTTTTTGGCCCGACCCGGGATTCAAACCCGGGACCTCATGATCAGTAGTCGCACTACTACAACCACTAGACCAACGAGGCACTACTATACCTATAATGATTTCTTATATTTACGCGAACACTACACATTTAAATAAAACTAATTTTACGGATTTTATCGCGTATATTAACTTATTTTATATTCCCGACGTTTCGAGCACTTTACAGCACCCATGGTCACGGGCGGGACTGAGGTGTATGACGTCCCAATGTCATAGTTAACCACGGCTACCTCCAGATTAAATATTATTAATTTTTGTTCCGATCCACGCAGTATGAACTTACAGTATCATGAAGTCTTGCAGTTGTATGCTTGGGTTGGGATTTAATTTTATTAATTATGGGATCCCAAGCAGATGGTAGCACCCAGCCATCTTCTCTATTGAAATTAGGATGTTTCTTGATTTCAATAGCCTCGCGAATCATCCTTGGAAGGAATCGGTGTTCTTTAGCGAGGATTTGTGGTCTATCAAATCTAATGTAGTGACGGGGGCGATCCTGTACGTGTTCACAGACTGCAGACTTCCCGGAGCGTCTATTCTTCACATCAGCTATGTGTTCTTTAACACGGGTTTTTATAGATCTTTTAGTTTGTCCTATATAAGAGAGACCACATTCACAATCAAGCTTGTACACTCCTGCATCTTGCAGAGGAATATTACACTTGACTGATGGTAAAAACTGACTAATCTTCTTCGGCGGCTTGAAATATGTTTTAATGGAAGCCCGCTTCAAGATGTAGCCAATCTTGTCAGTGACACCTCTGACATATGGCAGTACAGCAGGCACTCGCTCAACTGTGGCCGGCTTCACTCGTTCACTGTGACGTTGACGCGGGACCCGAAGCTTATTGTCGTGCAAAACTTGCTTGACGTGTTGGAGCTCGGCGGCCAGGTGTTTACTGTCACAGATCCCTCGTGCTCTCTGAAACAAAGATTTACCCACGGTAGCTAACTGTGAAGGATGGTGGTGAGAATCACCGTTTAAATATCTATCTGTATGGGTCTTTTTTCTATACACAGTGTGGCTCAAGGTGTTATCAGGATTCCGAATTACTAACACATCTAGAAAAGCTAAAGAATTGTTTGCCTCTAACTCCATTGTGAACTGAATTTTAGAATTTAAGGAGTTAAGATGGTCTAGAAATGCAGTTACTTTATCTAAAGGGAGAATTGTGAAAGTGTCGTCTACGTACCGCTTGTAGAATCTTGGGTTTACGGGAGAAGTACGCAGGGCTTTCTCCTCAAAGTCCTCCATGAATATATCGGCAACAATGGGAGATACAGGTGAGCCCATCGCCACTCCATCTACTTGCTTGTAGAACTCCTCCTTCCACAATAGGTAGCCAGATGTAAGGCAGTGTCTAAGTAATACTGCATATTCTACGGGCATGTTGTTTTGCTCTAGCCTTCTAGTAACAATCGAGATGCAGTCTTCAACAGGTAAGCATGTGAACAGAGACTGCACATCAAAACTGACCATAGTTTCATTGTCTGCCAGATGTAGGTCTTTAATCTCGCTGACAAAATGGTAGGAATCCTTTGTGTGTGCTCTTGTATGTCCCCTGAGCGGTGAGAGTATATTCGCTAAGTGTTGAGCCAATTTGTAAGTTGGTGAATCGATTTGGCTCACTATAGGACGTAGTGGAGCATTGGGCTTGTGTATTTTTGGTAACCCATACAATTTCGGTGGTTTGGCACACGTAGGTATTATCGATTTTACGTCTAGATTTAATCTTTCGGAGTGTTTCTTTATGAGATCACTAGTTGTTTTGAGTGTGTTATTTGTTGGGTCATTTTTAACCTTTTTATAAGTACTTGCATCCGACAAAAGTTCTTGTATTTTAGAATTATAATCCGACGTATCCATGACTACCGTGGCGTTTCCTTTATCTGCGCGGAGAATCGTGAGTTCTCGTTTATTGCGTAGGTTATTCAACGCTTTAAATTCGTCTTTAGGTAGATTCGGTTTTGGTGTTGAGCTTCGACGTAACATAGACGAAATGTCTTGACGTATCGCTTCCAAATCTTCCTTTCGCATATTGTTTTTATATAAACAGTCCTCGACGCTGCAAATAATTTCTTCGTACGGTAATTTTTTAGGTGTTAAAGCAAAATTAAGGCCTTTCGATAATACTCTAATTGTTGCATCATCCAGAGTTTGTTTTGACAGATTATAGACCGCGCTTAATCTATGATCCGCGTTCGTAGTCAATGGTTGCGTTTCGTTCTCACGTTGACTCAGATGTTTGACATTTAATTTGGTCGTTAATTTTTGGTATTTTACTATATGTTTGTTTTTGCATTCGTTATATTTATTAATTTCTCGTTTATTTAACGTTTCGATGCAAACATTATAATCAAATGTCGTTAAAACTGCCTTTAACTCACTGAATGATGTGTCTATGGATTTGTTTATGGTATGTAGATCGGAGCGTTTTTGTTGGATTACCGTTCGTAACAACTTTTTACTTGCCTGATTTAAGATCTTAGCGCTTCCTCGAATGTCCTTTTTAGTGGATATTTTGACACACGTAGGAATGATATTATTATCGCGACATCTCTTCAAAAAGTTCAATGCTGTTAGATATCTTGCGCGCTTAGTCATGAGATCTTCTAATCGGCGAATTTTATTTGCAATTACCAGTCCGTACTGGTTCACATAATGATTTCTTATATTTACGCGAACACTACACATTTAAATAAAACTAATTTTACGGATTTTATCGCGTATATTAACTTATTTTATATTCCCGACGTTTCGAGCACTTTACAGCACCCATGGTCACGGGCGGGACTGAGGTGTATGACGTCCCAATGTCATAGTTAACCACGGCTACCTCCAGATTAAATATTATTAATTTTTGTTCCGATCCACGCAGTATGAACTTACAGTATCATGAAGTCTTGCAGTTGTATGCTTGGGTTGGGATTTAATTTTATTAATTATGGGATCCCAAGCAGATGGTAGCACCCAGCCATCTTCTCTATTGAAATTAGGATGTTTCTTGATTTCAATAGCCTCGCGAATCATCCTTGGAAGGAATCGGTGTTCTTTAGCGAGGATTTGTGGTCTATCAAATCTAATGTAGTGACGGGGGCGATCCTGTACGTGTTCACAGACTGCAGACTTCCCGGAGCGTCTATTCTTCACATCAGCTATGTGTTCTTTAACACGGGTTTTTATAGATCTTTTAGTTTGTCCTATATAAGAGAGACCACATTCACAATCAAGCTTGTACACTCCTGCATCTTGCAGAGGAATATTACACTTGACTGATGGTAAAAACTGACTAATCTTCTTCGGCGGCTTGAAATATGTTTTAATGGAAGCCCGCTTCAAGATGTAGCCAATCTTGTCAGTGACACCTCTGACATATGGCAGTACAGCAGGCACTCGCTCAACTGTGGCCGGCTTCACTCGTTCACTGTGACGTTGGCGCGGGACCCGAAGCTTATTGTCGTGCAAAACTTGCTTGACGTGTTGGAGCTCGGCGGCCAGGTGTTTACTGTCACAGATCCCTCGTGCTCTCTGAAACAAAGATTTACCCACGGTAGCTAACTGTGAAGGATGGTGGTGAGAATCACCGTTTAAATATCTATCTGTATGGGTCTTTTTTCTATACACAGTGTGGCTCAAGGTGTTATCAGGATTCCGAATTACTAACACATCTAGAAAAGCTAAAGAATTGTTTGCCTCTAACTCCATTGTGAACTGAATTTTAGAATTTAAGGAGTTAAGATGGTCTAGAAATGCAGTTACTTTATCTAAAGGGAGAATTGTGAAAGTGTCGTCTACGTACCGCTTGTAGAATCTTGGGTTTACGGGAGAAGTACGCAGGGCTTTCTCCTCAAAGTCCTCCATGAATATATCGGCAACAATGGGAGATACAGGTGAGCCCATCGCCACTCCATCTACTTGCTTGTAGAACTCCTCCTTCCACAATAGGTAGCCAGATGTAAGGCAGTGTCTAAGTAATACTGCATATTCTACGGGCATGTTGTTTTGCTCTAGCCTTCTAGTAACAATCGAGATGCAGTCTTCAACAGGTAAGCATGTGAACAGAGACTGCACATCAAAACTGACCATAGTTTCATTGTCTGCCAGATGTAGGTCTTTAATCTCGCTGACAAAATGGTAGGAATCCTTTGTGTGTGCTCTTGTATGTCCCCTGAGCGGTGAGAGTATATTCGCTAAGTGTTGAGCCAATTTGTAAGTTGGTGAATCGATTTGGCTCACTATAGGACGTAGTGGAGCATTGGGCTTGTGTATTTTTGGTAACCCATACAATTTCGGTGGTTTGGCACACGTAGGTATTATCGATTTTACGTCTAGATTTAATCTTTCGGAGTGTTTCTTTATGAGATCACTAGTTGTTTTGAGTGTGTTATTTGTTGGGTCATTTTTAACCTTTTTATAAGTACTTGCATCCGACAAAAGTTCTTGTATTTTAGAATTATAATCCGACGTATCCATGACTACCGTGGCGTTTCCTTTATCTGCGCGGAGAATCGTGAGTTCTCGTTTATTGCGTAGGTTATTCAACGCTTTAAATTCGTCTTTAGGTAGATTCGGTTTTGGTGTTGAGCTTCGACGTAACATAGACGAAATGTCTTGACGTATCGCTTCCAAATCTTCCTTTCGCATATTGTTTTTATATAAACAGTCCTCGACGCTGCAAATAATTTCTTCGTACGGTAATTTTTTAGGTGTTAAAGCAAAATTAAGGCCTTTCGATAATACTCTAATTGTTGCATCATCCAGAGTTTGTTTTGACAGATTATAGACCGCGCTTAATCTATGATCCGCGTTCGTAGTCAATGGTTGCGTTTCGTTCTCACGTTGACTCAGATGTTTGACATTTAATTTGGTCGTTAATTTTTGGTATTTTACTATATGTTTGTTTTTGCATTCGTTATATTTATTAATTTCTCGTTTATTTAACGTTTCGATGCAAACATTATAATCAAATGTCGTTAAAACTGCCTTTAACTCACTGAATGATGTGTCTATGGATTTGTTTATGGTATGTAGATCGGAGCGTTTTTGTTGGATTACCGTTCGTAACAACTTTTTACTTGCCTGATTTAAGATCTTAGCGCTTCCTCGAATGTCCTTTTTAGTGGATATTTTGACACACGTAGGAATGATATTATTATCGCGACATCTCTTCAAAAAGTTCAATGCTGTTAGATATCTTGCGCGCTTAGTCATGAGATCTTCTAATCGGCGAATTTTATTTGCAATTACCAGTCCGTACTGGTTCACATAATGATTTCTTATATTTACGCGAACACTACACATTTAAATAAAACTAATTTTACGGATTTTATCGCGTATATTAACTTATTTTATATTCCCGACGTTTCGAGCACTTTACAGCACCCATGGTCACGGGTTAAAAATGACCCAACAAATAACACACTCAAAACAACTAGTGATCTCATAAAGAAACACTCCGAAAGATTAAATCTAGACGTAAAATCGATAATACCTACGTGTGCCAAACCACCGAAATTGTATGGGTTCCCAAAAATACACAAGCCCAATGCTCCACTACGTCCTATAGTGAGCCAAATCGATTCACCAACTTACAAATTGGCTCAACACTTAGCGAATATACTCTCACCGCTCAGGGGACATACAAGAGCACACACAAAGGATTCCTACCATTTTGTCAGCGAGATTAAAGACCTACATCTGGCAGACAATGAAACTATGGTCAGTTTTGATGTGCAGTCTCTGTTCACATGCTTACCTGTTGAAGACTGCATCTCGATTGTTACTAGAAGGCTAGAGCAAAACAACATGCCCGTAGAATATGCAGTATTACTTAGACACTGCCTTACATCTGGCTACCTATTGTGGAAGGAGGAGTTCTACAAGCAAGTAGATGGAGTGGCGATGGGCTCACCTGTATCTCCCATTGTTGCCGATATATTCATGGAGGACTTTGAGGAGAAAGCCCTGCGTACTTCTCCCGTAAACCCAAGATTCTACAAGCGGTACGTAGACGACACTTTCACAATTCTCCCTTTAGATAAAGTAACTGCATTTCTAGACCATCTTAACTCCTTAAATTCTAAAATTCAGTTCACAATGGAGTTAGAGGCAAACAATTCTTTAGCTTTTCTAGATGTGTTAGTAATTCGGAATCCTGATAACACCTTGAGCCACACTGTGTATAGAAAAAAGACCCATACAGATAGATATTTAAACGGTGATTCTCACCACCATCCTTCACAGTTAGCTACCGTGGGTAAATCTTTGTTTCAGAGAGCACGAGGGATCTGTGACAGTAAACACCTGGCCGCCGAGCTCCAACACGTCAAGCAAGTTTTGCACGACAATAAGCTTCGGGTCCCGCGCCAACGTCACAGTGAACGAGTGAAGCCGGCCACAGTTGAGCGAGTGCCTGCTGTACTGCCATATGTCAGAGGTGTCACTGACAAGATTGGCTACATCTTGAAGCGGGCTTCCATTAAAACATATTTCAAGCCGCCGAAGAAGATTAGTCAGTTTTTACCATCAGTCAAGTGTAATATTCCTCTGCAAGATGCAGGAGTGTACAAGCTTGATTGTGAATGTGGTCTCTCTTATATAGGACAAACTAAAAGATCTATAAAAACCCGTGTTAAAGAACACATAGCTGATGTGAAGAATAGACGCTCCGGGAAGTCTGCAGTCTGTGAACACGTACAGGATCGCCCCCGTCACTACATTAGATTTGATAGACCACAAATCCTCGCTAAAGAACACCGATTCCTTCCAAGGATGATTCGCGAGGCTATTGAAATCAAGAAACATCCTAATTTCAATAGAGAAGATGGCTGGGTGCTACCATCTGCTTGGGATCCCATAATTAATAAAATTAAATCCCAACCCAAGCATACAACTGCAAGACTTCATGATACTGTAAGTTCATACTGCGTGGATCGGAACAAAAATTAATAATATTTAATCTGGAGGTAGCCGTGGTTAACTATGACATTGGGACGTCATACACCTCAGTCCCGCCCGTGACCATGGGTGCTGTAAAGTGCTCGAAACGTCGGGAATATAAAATAAGTTAATATACGCGATAAAATCCGTAAAATTAGTTTTATTTAAATGTGTAGTGTTCGCGTAAATATAAGAAATCATTATAGGTATAGTAGTGCCTCGTTGGTCTAGTGGTTGTAGTAGTGCGACTACTGATCATGAGGTCCCGGGTTTGAATCCCGGGTCGGGCCAAAAAGTCAGTTCTGAATTTTTCATTTATGTTCTAAGTTATAATTAGTATTACGAAGTTAAAGTTTTTTGCTAAAATATATTATATTATTTATTACTTGTTTTTTTCTTCTTTTTCAAAAAATAATTGTGTACATAAGGTGTTCTTAATATACGCTGAATGTTAGAGAGAAAAGCTAGTACATCTTTTGCTAAACATTAAAATCTAAAACCAATTTTAAAACAGATGAATTGATAATAACTCCCTTAGCTATAAAATAAGTTAAGATAAATTAAATGACAATATTTGTAGTTAAGACTACTAGAAATCTTATTTATGGAGTAAAAAGGCGAAAAGACTGGAATTAGGGGCATGACTGGTATTAGGGGCATCCACCCTAATTCGGTAAAAAGTATTTAAGAAGGTATTAATATAAATACCCAGTATAACTTTTCGTAATAGGTACCTATGTAGGTATTATGATTAGATAAAAGGTATTTATCTAAATAGTTACCTACTTTTACTAAGTAAGTACTAATACCTACCTGGGCATCATTTAATTACAACCCAAAAAACCCTATAAACTAAAAAATTTTAAAACTAATTTTAACTACAAAAAACTAAACTGACCATTTATTTTTTAACTCAAAACAGGACATGGGTTTATTTATACTCTAAAAACTATAACTTTATACAATTAGTGTTCACTATAAAATTATATTCGGTATAGACGGTAATTATTAAATGCAACATATTTTTTTAATTATTAATTACATTTGTCAGTGGATTAAATTTGCTTTAATAAAGTTG
The DNA here is from genome assembly GCA_033319125.1 of Parnassius glacialis. Classification (NCBI taxonomy): domain Eukaryota; kingdom Metazoa; phylum Arthropoda; class Insecta; order Lepidoptera; family Papilionidae; genus Parnassius; species Parnassius glacialis. The sequence continues at coordinate 40,754,818 of JAVANC010000016.1, forward strand.
GTGATAATTTTAAATAAAAATAAAATTCTGGTCAAGTTTTTTTTTATTGTTACCTTTGTTAACAACATCGCTTTTAGAACTGGAACCGTAAATGTTTTTTTCAGACGTCCACAATTTATTCAAAACAGAAAAATACTCTTTCTACTGGAGCATTTGTACTAGGTAGACATAAAATATATTCGATTAAAAAAATTATGTTGAAGATTGTTGACTTTGAATACTTCCATCCAACGAGTTACGGGACAATTTTGTGTTTCCGAGCTTTGTTTGGGGACAATGAGACAGGTGACCGAGAAAAGGGACAGTCCGGTTCAAAACGGGACGTATGGTCACTTTAGCTATAACCCGGCGACTGCTCCATGGCGCAGTGACTTAGCAATCAGTTGTTGCGCTAGGGGCTGCGGGTTCAAATCCCGCACGGAACAATAATTTGTATGGCCTACAAATAATTGTTGCGGGTCTGGATGTTTGTCCTTGTGCAATTTATGTTTGTAAACTGCCTCCACGACACAGGAGAAAATCTTAGTGTGGGGGTAATGTTTTTTTAAAATTGAAATTAAAAGATTAAACCCTTATACTTCTTGTTGATTTTTGTATTACCTTTATTAAAGTTACCCTTATGTATAAATAAATATAATTAAATAAAAAAATTAAAATACATTTATCGTGGTACGCTGTGTGTATTTCCATAAAGTAGTTTATTGATGTTGAAAAAATAATACTACGTTCGTACGGTAGGTGGCGTCTTACATATTTCTTACGCAATATATTGTAGCGAGTCGGCGCGGCGGATCAAATACTCAAGGTCGTTCGCATGGAGTAGCCCCTTAAGAGTAAAGATAGTAAATTCGAAGAATATTGCGATCGTTAATTCAGCTTTGTAGTACCGCAAGGGAAGTGTACTGGGTCCTTTATTATATTAAATACCTATCTAAACATACAGAACAACCTTTGACGTTTTTTTCAATGACAGCACCATAACAAAACCTTGCACAAACATAAATACATAGAATATGACAAAAACATTTCTTTAAAAATGTTTGTAAAATGGCTAGATGACAATAATCTCCAAATATAAAAATCAGCTTCTATCCGTTAGTCTCGCTAAAACTCGAAAACATCTCGACTGCTTTTCTGCCGACTTCCAAAAAGGAGACGGTACTCAATTCGACTGTATGTTTTTTTATGTGTGTTACATTTTTTGAGTTATTCTTTTTTTTTTTGTATAACTACCTTTATTTTTGTGTACGTATCTTACATTTTCATAAATATATTGAGAGGCCAAAGTAAATATAATAATTTCCTTAAACTTTTGTCGGAGCGAATCTTTAGGTTTTAAATCATAGATTGCTGTTATGGCCCTCTTCTGTAAAACAAATATAATTTGAGTGTTAGTCGCGTGTGGGGTTACTAGATGAAAAAATTAAAAGTCCGGAGAAAAGGCCAGATTTCCATTGAAAAATCCTGAGATATTTTACAGTTTGAGAAATTTCTCTCCAACGTACTTAACAATTTAAAATAAAGTCATACTAATATCTTAATTATACACTGTGGAACTCGTTAACGCGTTGCACATCGCACTCAAAGGGATGGGTTCACCGCTCTTATCAGAGCAGTGTCGCACACTCACTCAGTTCCATCCCATTGCTCTAACCATACTCAAGTAACTCATCGGCATCAATCAATCTCAATTTAAAATGAAATACTCAATACCATGCTTTGCATTTTTACACGATTTCCAGAAATAATGCGTATTTGTCAATAAATATTTGCAATTACAGCCCAGAATGAAAACGTAGAAAGATTTTTTTCTATTATGGGGGCTCAATGGTCGCTTGAAAGAAACCTACTAACGGTGTCTTCAGTTCGAGCTATACTTTTAATTCAATATAATTTGAAGAGTTTAACATGTGGGGCGTTTTATAAATCAATACTTAAAGAAAAAACCTTGCTTAAAAAGGTACCTTCACATATAAAGTATGATAAAACTGTTTAAGTGCCTACAATGTGTGATGCAATTATTACCAAAGGAAGATTATTTTATTAGACAAAATGGTAGGAATCCTTTGTGTGTGCTCTTGTATGTCCCCTGAGCGGTGAGAGTATATTCGCTAAGTGTTGAGCCAATTTGTAAGTTGGTGAATCGATTTGGCTCACTATAGGACGTAGTGGAGCATTGGGCTTGTGTATTTTTGGTAACCCATACAATTTCGGTGGTTTGGCACACGTAGGTATTATCGATTTTACGTCTAGATTTAATCTTTCGGAGTGTTTCTTTATGAGATCACTAGTTGTTTTGAGTGTGTTATTTGTTGGGTCATTTTTAACCTTTTTATAAGTACTTGCATCCGACAAAAGTTCTTGTATTTTAGAATTATAATCCGACGTATCCATGACTACCGTGGCGTTTCCTTTATCTGCGCGGAGAATCGTGAGTTCTCGTTTATTGCGTAGGTTATTCAACGCTTTAAATTCGTCTTTAGGTAGATTCGGTTTTGGTGTTGAGCTTCGACGTAACATAGACGAAATGTCTTGACGTATCGCTTCCAAATCTTCCTTTCGCATATTGTTTTTATATAAACAGTCCTCGACGCTGCAAATAATTTCTTCGTACGGTAATTTTTTAGGTGTTAAAGCAAAATTAAGGCCTTTCGATAATACTCTAATTGTTGCATCATCCAGAGTTTGTTTTGACAGATTATAGACCGCGCTTAATCTATGATCCGCGTTCGTAGTCAATGGTTGCGTTTCGTTCTCACGTTGACTCAGATGTTTGACATTTAATTTGGTCGTTAATTTTTGGTATTTTACTATATGTTTGTTTTTGCATTCGTTATATTTATTAATTTCTCGTTTATTTAACGTTTCGATGCAAACATTATAATCAAATGTCGTTAAAACTGCCTTTAACTCACTGAATGACGTGTCTATGGATTTGTTTATGGTATGTAGATCGGAGCGTTTTTGTTGGATTACCGTTCGTAACAACTTTTTACTTGCCTGATTTAAGATCTTAGCGCTTCCTCGAATGTCCTTTTTAGTGGATATTTTGACACACGTAGGAATGATATTATTATCGCGACATCTCTTCAAAAAGTTCAATGCTGTTAGATATCTTGCGCGCTTAGTCATGAGATCTTCTAATCGGCGAATTTTATTTGCAATTACCAGTCCGTACTGGTTCACATAATGATTTCTTATATTTACGCGAACACTACACATTTAAATAAAACTAATTTTACGGATTTTATCGCGTATATTAACTTATTTTATATTCCCGACGTTTCGAGCACTTTACAGCACCCATGGTCACGGGCGGGACTGAGGTGTATGACGTCCCAATGTCATAGTTAACCACGGCTACCTCCAGATTAAATATTATTAATTTTTGTTCCGATCCACGCAGTATGAACTTACAGTATCATGAAGTCTTGCAGTTGTATGCTTGGGTTGGGATTTAATTTTATTAATTATGGGATCCCAAGCAGATGGTAGCACCCAGCCATCTTCTCTATTGAAATTAGGATGTTTCTTGATTTCAATAGCCTCGCGAATCATCCTTGGAAGGAATCGGTGTTCTTTAGCGAGGATTTGTGGTCTATCAAATCTAATGTAGTGACGGGGGCGATCCTGTACGTGTTCACAGACTGCAGACTTCCCGGAGCGTCTATTCTTCACATCAGCTATGTGTTCTTTAACACGGGTTTTTATAGATCTTTTAGTTTGTCCTATATAAGAGAGACCACATTCACAATCAAGCTTGTACACTCCTGCATCTTGCAGAGGAATATTACACTTGACTGATGGTAAAAACTGACTAATCTTCTTCGGCGGCTTGAAATATGTTTTAATGGAAGCCCGCTTCAAGATGTAGCCAATCTTGTCAGTGACACCTCTGACATATGGCAGTACAGCAGGCACTCGCTCAACTGTGGCCGGCTTCACTCGTTCACTGTGACGTTGGCGCGGGACCCGAAGCTTATTGTCGTGCAAAACTTGCTTGACGTGTTGGAGCTCGGCGGCCAGGTGTTTACTGTCACAGATCCCTCGTGCTCTCTGAAACAAAGATTTACCCACGGTAGCTAACTGTGAAGGATGGTGGTGAGAATCACCGTTTAAATATCTATCTGTATGGGTCTTTTTTCTATACACAGTGTGGCTCAAGGTGTTATCAGGATTCCGAATTACTAACACATCTAGAAAAGCTAAAGAATTGTTTGCCTCTAACTCCATTGTGAACTGAATTTTAGAATTTAAGGAGTTAAGATGGTCTAGAAATGCAGTTACTTTATCTAAAGGGAGAATTGTGAAAGTGTCGTCTACGTACCGCTTGTAGAATCTTGGGTTTACGGGAGAAGTACGCAGGGCTTTCTCCTCAAAGTCCTCCATGAATATATCGGCAACAATGGGAGATACAGGTGAGCCCATCGCCACTCCATCTACTTGCTTGTAGAACTCCTCCTTCCACAATAGGTAGCCAGATGTAAGGCAGTGTCTAAGTAATACTGCATATTCTACGGGCATGTTGTTTTGCTCTAGCCTTCTAGTAACAATCGAGATGCAGTCTTCAACAGGTAAGCATGTGAACAGAGACTGCACATCAAAACTGACCATAGTTTCATTGTCTGCCAGATGTAGGTCTTTAATCTCGCTGACAAAATGGTAGGAATCCTTTGTGTGTGCTCTTGTATGTCCCCTGAGCGGTGAGAGTATATTCGCTAAGTGTTGAGCCAATTTGTAAGTTGGTGAATCGATTTGGCTCACTATAGGACGTAGTGGAGCATTGGGCTTGTGTATTTTTGGTAACCCATACAATTTCGGTGGTTTGGCACACGTAGGTATTATCGATTTTACGTCTAGATTTAATCTTTCGGAGTGTTTCTTTATGAGATCACTAGTTGTTTTGAGTGTGTTATTTGTTGGGTCATTTTTAACCTTTTTATAAGTACTTGCATCCGACAAAAGTTCTTGTATTTTAGAATTATAATCCGACGTATCCATGACTACCGTGGCGTTTCCTTTATCTGCGCGGAGAATCGTGAGTTCTCGTTTATTGCGTAGGTTATTCAACGCTTTAAATTCGTCTTTAGGTAGATTCGGTTTTGGTGTTGAGCTTCGACGTAACATAGACGAAATGTCTTGACGTATCGCTTCCAAATCTTCCTTTCGCATATTGTTTTTATATAAACAGTCCTCGACGCTGCAAATAATTTCTTCGTACGGTAATTTTTTAGGTGTTAAAGCAAAATTAAGGCCTTTCGATAATACTCTAATTGTTGCATCATCCAGAGTTTGTTTTGACAGATTATAGACCGCGCTTAATCTATGATCCGCGTTCGTAGTCAATGGTTGCGTTTCGTTCTCACGTTGACTCAGATGTTTGACATTTAATTTGGTCGTTAATTTTTGGTATTTTACTATATGTTTGTTTTTGCATTCGTTATATTTATTAATTTCTCGTTTATTTAACGTTTCGATGCAAACATTATAATCAAATGTCGTTAAAACTGCCTTTAACTCACTGAATGATGTGTCTATGGATTTGTTTATGGTATGTAGATCGGAGCGTTTTTGTTGGATTACCGTTCGTAACAACTTTTTACTTGCCTGATTTAAGATCTTAGCGCTTCCTCGAATGTCCTTTTTAGTGGATATTTTGACACACGTAGGAATGATATTATTATCGCGACATCTCTTCAAAAAGTTCAATGCTGTTAGATATCTTGCGCGCTTAGTCATGAGATCTTCTAATCGGCGAATTTTATTTGCAATTACCAGTCCGTACTGGTTCACATAATGATTTCTTATATTTACGCGAACACTACACATTTAAATAAAACTAATTTTACGGATTTTATCGCGTATATTAACTTATTTTATATTCCCGACGTTTCGAGCACTTTACAGCACCCATGGTCACGGGCGGGACTGAGGTGTATGACGTCCCAATGTCATAGTTAACCACGGCTACCTCCAGATTAAATATTATTAATTTTTGTTCCGATCCACGCAGTATGAACTTACAGTATCATGAAGTCTTGCAGTTGTATGCTTGGGTTGGGATTTAATTTTATTAATTATGGGATCCCAAGCAGATGGTAGCACCCAGCCATCTTCTCTATTGAAATTAGGATGTTTCTTGATTTCAATAGCCTCGCGAATCATCCTTGGAAGGAATCGGTGTTCTTTAGCGAGGATTTGTGGTCTATCAAATCTAATGTAGTGACGGGGGCGATCCTGTACGTGTTCACAGACTGCAGACTTCCCGGAGCGTCTATTCTTCACATCAGCTATGTGTTCTTTAACACGGGTTTTTATAGATCTTTTAGTTTGTCCTATATAAGAGAGACCACATTCACAATCAAGCTTGTACACTCCTGCATCTTGCAGAGGAATATTACACTTGACTGATGGTAAAAACTGACTAATCTTCTTCGGCGGCTTGAAATATGTTTTAATGGAAGCCCGCTTCAAGATGTAGCCAATCTTGTCAGTGACACCTCTGACATATGGCAGTACAGCAGGCACTCGCTCAACTGTGGCCGGCTTCACTCGTTCACTGTGACGTTGGCGCGGGACCCGAAGCTTATTGTCGTGCAAAACTTGCTTGACGTGTTGGAGCTCGGCGGCCAGGTGTTTACTGTCACAGATCCCTCGTGCTCTCTGAAACAAAGATTTACCCACGGTAGCTAACTGTGAAGGATGGTGGTGAGAATCACCGTTTAAATATCTATCTGTATGGGTCTTTTTTCTATACACAGTGTGGCTCAAGGTGTTATCAGGATTCCGAATTACTAACACATCTAGAAAAGCTAAAGAATTGTTTGCCTCTAACTCCATTGTGAACTGAATTTTAGAATTTAAGGAGTTAAGATGGTCTAGAAATGCAGTTACTTTATCTAAAGGGAGAATTGTGAAAGTGTCGTCTACGTACCGCTTGTAGAATCTTGGGTTTACGGGAGAAGTACGCAGGGCTTTCTCCTCAAAGTCCTCCATGAATATATCGGCAACAATGGGAGATACAGGTGAGCCCATCGCCACTCCATCTACTTGCTTGTAGAACTCCTCCTTCCACAATAGGTAGCCAGATGTAAGGCAGTGTCTAAGTAATACTGCATATTCTACGGGCATGTTGTTTTGCTCTAGCCTTCTAGTAACAATCGAGATGCAGTCTTCAACAGGTAAGCATGTGAACAGAGACTGCACATCAAAACTGACCATAGTTTCATTGTCTGCCAGATGTAGGTCTTTAATCTCGCTGACAAAATGGTAGGAATCCTTTGTGTGTGCTCTTGTATGTCCCCTGAGCGGTGAGAGTATATTCGCTAAGTGTTGAGCCAATTTGTAAGTTGGTGAATCGATTTGGCTCACTATAGGACGTAGTGGAGCATTGGGCTTGTGTATTTTTGGTAACCCATACAATTTCGGTGGTTTGGCACACGTAGGTATTATCGATTTTACGTCTAGATTTAATCTTTCGGAGTGTTTCTTTATGAGATCACTAGTTGTTTTGAGTGTGTTATTTGTTGGGTCATTTTTAACCTTTTTATAAGTACTTGCATCCGACAAAAGTTCTTGTATTTTAGAATTATAATCCGACGTATCCATGACTACCGTGGCGTTTCCTTTATCTGCGCGGAGAATCGTGAGTTCTCGTTTATTGCGTAGGTTATTCAACGCTTTAAATTCGTCTTTAGGTAGATTCGGTTTTGGTGTTGAGCTTCGACGTAACATAGACGAAATGTCTTGACGTATCGCTTCCAAATCTTCCTTTCGCATATTGTTTTTATATAAACAGTCCTCGACGCTGCAAATAATTTCTTCGTACGGTAATTTTTTAGGTGTTAAAGCAAAATTAAGGCCTTTCGATAATACTCTAATTGTTGCATCATCCAGAGTTTGTTTTGACAGATTATAGACCGCGCTTAATCTATGATCCGCGTTCGTAGTCAATGGTTGCGTTTCGTTCTCACGTTGACTCAGATGTTTGACATTTAATTTGGTCGTTAATTTTTGGTATTTTACTATATGTTTGTTTTTGCATTCGTTATATTTATTAATTTCTCGTTTATTTAACGTTTCGATGCAAACATTATAATCAAATGTCGTTAAAACTGCCTTTAACTCACTGAATGATGTGTCTATGGATTTGTTTATGGTATGTAGATCGGAGCGTTTTTGTTGGATTACCGTTCGTAACAACTTTTTACTTGCCTGATTTAAGATCTTAGCGCTTCCTCGAATGTCCTTTTTAGTGGATATTTTGACACACGTAGGAATGATATTATTATCGCGACATCTCTTCAAAAAGTTCAATGCTGTTAGATATCTTGCGCGCTTAGTCATGAGATCTTCTAATCGGCGAATTTTATTTGCAATTACCAGTCCGTACTGGTTCACATAATGATTTCTTATATTTACGCGAACACTACACATTTAAATAAAACTAATTTTACGGATTTTATCGCGTATATTAACTTATTTTATATTCCCGACGTTTCGAGCACTTTACAGCACCCATGGTCACGGGTTAAAAATGACCCAACAAATAACACACTCAAAACAACTAGTGATCTCATAAAGAAACACTCCGAAAGATTAAATCTAGACGTAAAATCGATAATACCTACGTGTGCCAAACCACCGAAATTGTATGGGTTACCAAAAATACACAAGCCCAATGCTCCACTACGTCCTATAGTGAGCCAAATCGATTCACCAACTTACAAATTGGCTCAACACTTAGCGAATATACTCTCACCGCTCAGGGGACATACAAGAGCACACACAAAGGATTCCTACCATTTTGTCAGCGAGATTAAAGACCTACATCTGGCAGACAATGAAACTATGGTCAGTTTTGATGTGCAGTCTCTGTTCACATGCTTACCTGTTGAAGACTGCATCTCGATTGTTACTAGAAGGCTAGAGCAAAACAACATGCCCGTAGAATATGCAGTATTACTTAGACACTGCCTTACATCTGGCTACCTATTGTGGAAGGAGGAGTTCTACAAGCAAGTAGATGGAGTGGCGATGGGCTCACCTGTATCTCCCATTGTTGCCGATATATTCATGGAGGACTTTGAGGAGAAAGCCCTGCGTACTTCTCCCGTAAACCCAAGATTCTACAAGCGGTACGTAGACGACACTTTCACAATTCTCCCTTTAGATAAAGTAACTGCATTTCTAGACCATCTTAACTCCTTAAATTCTAAAATTCAGTTCACAATGGAGTTAGAGGCAAACAATTCTTTAGCTTTTCTAGATGTGTTAGTAATTCGGAATCCTGATAACACCTTGAGCCACACTGTGTATAGAAAAAAGACCCATACAGATAGATATTTAAACGGTGATTCTCACCACCATCCTTCACAGTTAGCTACCGTGGGTAAATCTTTGTTTCAGAGAGCACGAGGGATCTGTGACAGTAAACACCTGGCCGCCGAGCTCCAACACGTCAAGCAAGTTTTGCACGACAATAAGCTTCGGGTCCCGCGCCAACGTCACAGTGAACGAGTGAAGCCGGCCACAGTTGAGCGAGTGCCTGCTGTACTGCCATATGTCAGAGGTGTCACTGACAAGATTGGCTACATCTTGAAGCGGGCTTCCATTAAAACATATTTCAAGCCGCCGAAGAAGATTAGTCAGTTTTTACCATCAGTCAAGTGTAATATTCCTCTGCAAGATGCAGGAGTGTACAAGCTTGATTGTGAATGTGGTCTCTCTTATATAGGACAAACTAAAAGATCTATAAAAACCCGTGTTAAAGAACACATAGCTGATGTGAAGAATAGACGCTCCGGGAAGTCTGCAGTCTGTGAACACGTACAGGATCGCCCCCGTCACTACATTAGATTTGATAGACCACAAATCCTCGCTAAAGAACACCGATTCCTTCCAAGGATGATTCGCGAGGCTATTGAAATCAAGAAACATCCTAATTTCAATAGAGAAGATGGCTGGGTGCTACCATCTGCTTGGGATCCCATAATTAATAAAATTAAATCCCAACCCAAGCATACAACTGCAAGACTTCATGATACTGTAAGTTCATACTGCGTGGATCGGAACAAAAATTAATAATATTTAATCTGGAGGTAGCCGTGGTTAACTATGACATTGGGACGTCATACACCTCAGTCCCGCCCGTGACCATGGGTGCTGTAAAGTGCTCGAAACGTCGGGAATATAAAATAAGTTAATATACGCGATAAAATCCGTAAAATTAGTTTTATTTAAACTACTATACCTTTTAAGATATTGTGGTTAGGTATTAGGATTCTTTTTAACTGTATACTATACTGATAATATTGAATTGGCCTTTTATAGTGTAAATTATACTATTTGTCGAAATGTAAATTATCGATTCGAACCTTACATGCTAATGGCGCTTCATTTTTTTATTTGCATTTACTTGAAAGAAAATACACGCAAAAAGCTTCATCGCGCAGTAAAAAACACAACAAATATATGTACAACTAATACGAAAAATTATACACTAATCAAACAAATAATACCATCTATAAATAACCTAAAAAGTAATAATAATATTATCGACTGATAAGATGACGTGAGCATGTGCGCTGGCCGACGCTGTCACTAACGATACGGGTTTCACCTTCAAGAGCTCAGCGCTCACTGACTTCAGCAAGCCCGTTGGAAGTGAATACGCCTAGTTTTTAAAATAATTTCTTAATAAAATCAAATTTTTGCCTTTTGAAAAAAAATTATGATAGAAATGTTCATTAATAAATTGCCTATCCATTGGTGTAAATTGCAAAATAAAATAATATTTACTTTATGAGGAGATGCAGGTTATCAATAATTATTTCACATCTATGTGGTTTCGTTGTAAGGAGATTATTTTATTATTTATTCCTTTAAAAAAATTGGAAATGACTCTTATGGAATCCAGATTATGTAGAAATATAATGTGTTTTTTATTAGTTGATATATCTTTTAAATAAAAAGTAGATAGCTCCTGAAAACCGCACAAATAACGACTAGCGCGACATTTTGCTCAACCTGCGCCTTAATTTCAGTTGTATTCTATTACTAAGGAAAGATTCAAGCGTAGGCGTAGTCAAATCTACTACGTTACTGTCGCTTTGAAGCAGGACACATTTTATATTATGACCTTAATGTGATTTAGGTAATATGGTCGAAAAAATTGCTTTAATAAATAACCAACGCCTTCGTTGCGGTGTAGTAAGAATATTTTTTTTTTTTACTAAATAACTTCAAATTTATATATCCTTGTCTATCGAAACGACCGCTACCAAAAGAGGAAAGGCTGTGCCTAGCTGTGGGACGTATATATACTTTATTACTATTACTTAAAAGTTTATATTATAACATAAATAATTAAAAAAATGAAAATCCCGACTGCAAAGAAAAAAATTTAAAAGTAATGCACTAAAAATACCGAAACAAGGTTGAGAATAGAAAACAAAATTAAAATAAAATATACATTTAATAAACTCTACATAGAGTGTATGTGTATGTAGTATGATAGATTATATATTTGATTTATTGAAAGTCACTCTTTTGTTTAATTACCGTTCGTTGGAAAAAATTACCTCTGTCCTGGGAATAACCAGCAAGAAACCCAGCGGGACGGTTTTTAAATATCAGCTTACAATCATGTAATCACAATTAACCACACAAAACAAATTAGAAATAGCTTGGTAGCGATTACCTCATTCCCAGTGGTTACTTAATTATCGTCCATAAATTCCTTATTAATTATAACCTTTTTTATACAAACTTTGTTTTTAAACTTTGAGTAGGTTAAATTTTGTATGTTTTCTGGGATTTTGTTGCAAAAGCGTATATATCGCCCCAAGAATGAATTACTGACTCGTTGGAGTCGAGTAACTTTCTTATGTCATATCATTCCTTTTATAAATTAAAGATTTATTCTAGTACTCGGTTTATTACATTCTTTGCGGGTTTATTTTGGAATTGTTTTAACGATAATTTGATTTGAGACTTGTAAATAGAAAAGAAAAAAATAACAACTTTACATTAGCTTACGCTGTAACTTCTGTTTTTGATCTTTTTTTTTATTATTTATATTAAATAGTAAAATGAATACTCGCAACGCCAAGTCGCGCCAGATGGAGAACCAACTCCAGCTTGCGCTCCAAGAACTTAAGGCGTCAAAGGAGCAGTGTTAACTGTTGGTTAAGGAAAGGGATGTTAATGGAAGTGAAATAGTTAGCATAATTGCCAAAAATACACAATTGAAATGTGATATGGTTAAGTTACATACAGAATACACAAGTGTTATAAAAGAAAGAAATCAGCTACAGGGAACGGAAAATGAGTTTGAACAATGCAGCAAGGAATATGAGGAAGCTCTCAGGTTAATTGCTGCATTGAAGTTACAGTTGAATGACGCTAATGAGCAAATAACTTAATTTAAAACATATATAGATAACCTTAAAGCCTCCAGACTCAAAGCCTGTTCTCTGAGCGTGTGAAATGTGATATTTCAATAATGTTACAGCAATCTGCAACAATAGAGTTGGCTGGTGACGACTATTCAACTTCAGGAAACACAGTAAGGATTAATTGCAGTAAAACCAAATTAAAGAAGTATATAAAAGTTAATAAATACATAAGGAAAGTAAAAAAATTAATAAGAAATAAGATTAATACAAAAGTTATGTTAATGTAGGTAAAAAGCAAGCATTGATATATGAATTTAAGTTGTATTCAATTGAGGAAGATAACATAAAAAAAGTGTTATGAGACTGACGCAGAGTGCCTTAAATCAGAAATATTATCACTTATTAACTCCCTTCAAACTGTGTCCAATAAATATAAATCAGCCCAAAATGAAATAAAGGAACACATATTGGCTAAGGATAATCTGGCAAAGACTTGTAAATATAATGAGGAGCGGTTTGACTCCTTAGTTAAATATCAATGTGAGTGTCAGCGTTCAATGCCAGCTTCTTCAGAGTCAGTGTGTGCTGATAATATTATACCACCACCAAAACTCTATGTACAGTGCCATAGCAGAGGATATTAAAATAATAAGTAACTCAAATATTACTAAAAATCAATTTAATTGTGTATAGCGAAGACATGGGAAAAAATCTTGGCATAACTTTAAATAACTCTTTAAAGGGACAAAAGTTACAAATTGCTGCATGCCTGGAGCATCTATTAGTGACATCCTAAATAAAATAATTATTACTAAATTTTTCCCAAATAGTACAATAATAATTTTTGTTGGAAGAAAAGGCAGTGTAAACAACAAACAGTTATTAAGATATAGTTGTTCAACAACTTAATAACTCAAATGTACACAAAATTGTCTTGTTCACACTGCCTTATATACAGGGATTGGCACAGGGAAATAATTTAAAACATAGTTTAAATATACAAATGAATAATTTAATATGTAATAAAAATTTAAATTTGACATATAATTGTAATGATAATAATCATAAATTTCATGTAATTGACATAAATAATTTAATAAAAAAGTTTTGGACAAAAGATAGGTATTAACCTATCCAAATATAATTTAAGACTGGTAGCAAATGTGCTATCTTATTATGTACTTTTTAACTCAGCCAAGTTTTTGGCTACAAAGACTGCTTTTATTGAGCATGATAATCATTTGACATTTAATTTGGAATCAGTTACAATTAATTTAAATTAGTGAATGTGAAAATAGAGGCAATCTCTAACAATAATAAGAGTTTAATTAATTTTGAATACAGCCCACAAGTAAGTAATAAATAAAAATTGTTTACACCTGATGCATCAAAATATACAAGGCATAATGGGCAAAGAATTGGAAGTTGAATTGTTTTTAAATAGTAACAATATACACATCCTTTGTATTACTGAACATTGGATAAAAGATTATAATTTCATGTTTAATTTCAGAAATCACCAAGTGGTCAGTTCCTTCAACAGAGACAAAAGTTTACGTGGTGGCTCCTTAATATTAGCAGAGAAGTCATTATTATAAATAGAACGTAAGGATATCGTGAGCTTCTCTGTTAAACGAACTGTAGAAATGGCTTGTGTCGATCTCGAGCGCTTCATTGTTGTAAGTGCTTACATACCCCCATGTGCTACTTATGACTATTTTGAAAGGATTGTGGAAGAAGTTTTACTCAAACTTGGTAAACAGACTTGTTGTCTGTTGTAATATGTGGAGACTTAAACATCAATCTCCTTGAAACTTCTTCCATTAGTATTAAGTTTAGCTCATTGTTTAAATCGTATAATCTTGTTAATTTATTCTTAGAACCAACACGTATTGCTGGGCCTAGTGCGACCTGTATAGATAACATTTTTACAGATGTTAAGCCCTTGCACAAATCAATTATTTAAAATTTAAGTTCAGATCACTGTGTACAGTTGGTATCACTATCTTACACAAAAAACAGAAAAATAAGAAAGTTGTGTTTGTTCCTATAAATGAACGTCGCTTGGAGAGGTTTAGAAGTAATATAATAATTGATAGAATCAGGCGTTACTTTGCGGAAATCCATTATAATGGTGTTGTTATAAACTAATTTGCTTAATTCCGCGTAAAGAAAGAAAATGATGTGTCCTGCCCAGCTTTAAGGGGACCTCCTTCGGGATTGAGGGAGGGTGGAAAATTATTTTAACCTTCAGATTAAAATATTTTTTAATCTGAAGGTAGCCGTGGTTAACTATGACATTGGGACGTCATACACCTCAGTCTCCCTCGTGACCATGGGTGCTGAAAAGTGCCCGAAACGTCGGGAATATAAAATAAGTTCATATACGCGATAAAATCCGTAAAATTAGTTTTATTTAAATGTGTAGTGTTCGCGTAAATATAAGAAATCAGAAGGTTATTATCAATGGTAAAAGTTCTTCCGGGTCACCTGTACTAATGGGTGTCCCTCAGGGCTCAATTCTCGGCCCATTCCTGTTTCTGGTGTATATTAATGAATTACCTCACACATATATATATATATATATATATATATATATATATATATATATATATATATATATATATATATATATATATATATATGAATATAGTATTATTTGCTGATGATACTTCCTTTATTTTTAAACTTAAACGTCAATCATTGGAATGTGACGAAGTGCATAATGCTATATCAAAATTAGTGCATTGGTTTAACGTTAGTAATCTGCATTTGAACGGAAATAAAAGTTATTGTGTAAAATTTACAACAACGAATGTTAAAAATCTGAATACCAATGTGTTTTTAAATGGGTGGGGGGGGGGAATTGAGTCCTGTTGTTTCCACTGTTTTCTTGGCATCACTATCGACACAAAACTTCAGTGGGGCCCTCATATATCCAAATTAGCAAGCAGACTAAGTTCTGCAACCTACGCTGTAAAAAAGATTAGAGGTCTCACTAGTGTCGAGACAACTAGATTAGTTTATTTCAGTTATTTCCACAGCATAATCTCTTGTGGGATTTTGCTATGGGGAAATGCGGCTAATTCAGAAACTATTTTTGTTTTAAAGAAGAGGGCCATTAGAGCTATTTACAATCTAAAATCGAGAGAGTCTCTTGGAGATAAATTAAAAAAAATATATTAATTTTGGCCTTACAGTATATTTACGAAAATTTAATGTATGTTCACAAAAACAAAAGTAGTTTTAGTAAAAAAAGTGATACATATTCTGTAAACACTAGAAAGAAACACAAGCTAGTGATGCCAGTTTCTAGACTCCACAGAGTCAGTAATTCATTCTTGGGGCAATGTATACGCTATTACAATAATAAAGTGTACAGGTTCTCTCTATTACCAAGTAATAGAGCTTAATAAAACACTTAAGTTTTATTAAGCTGAAACTGTATAAAAAGAGTTATTATAGTATAAATGAGTACATGGTTGATAATAACCCCTGGGAATGAGGTGATCGCTTTCAAGCAGTTTCTAAAATAAATTTTGTAAATAGTTCGTAATCATTTATATTGTAAAATTTATTTTTTTTAAAAATTCCCGCTGGGTTTTGTTGCTGGTTTTTCCAGGACAAAGGGTTTTTTGCGAACCAGTGGTAAAGTAAAAAATGACTTTCAATAAGAATTACACATGTAATGTATATTGATTAAAAAAATATTCTATTCTATTCTATTTGCTGCTGGTCAAGCATATGCGGCCTTAAGTAGGGTAAAATCATTAGAAGGTCTCTTTATTGAAGAGCTAGACTGTTCGAAACTAACCGACAAACGGACTTACAAGAATGATGCGTTGAATGAGATGGTCAGTGAAGTAACTGAGAAACCTGTCCAGCGATAACTAAAACTAAAAAATAAATTAAAAGGTAAAAAAACTTTTTGAAACAAGCTTTTATTTAAATGCGTAAATATTGGCATAATGTTAAAGAGACTTCAGCAGAGTTTGCTTATACAGAGTCTAATTCACCTGACCGCTAAGTGATCAGCCACCGCTGAGTCTACTTCACATGAGTATGCCTCGTGTAGAGGCCAAATATATAAAGGTGTTATTATCGACAGTGGTGTCTTTATGTAGGTGTGTAGTGGTGCTGGGATTAGTGGTGCTGGGTAAACCCAGGTGCTGGTGCATGCAATCGAGGGAGGGCGGGAGGTACTCTTCATACTAGGTAAGACACATCATTTTATTTTTTACGCGTATCTTAGCAAATTGCTTTTTGACATTTTTAATACAATGGATTTCCGCAAAGTAACGCCTGATTCTATTAATGATCTTAAGATACAGTACGTAGATATTTTTGTAAAACAGAATCAATTCGCAAAATTCTACGATAAACTTCATAAATTGGTCTATTAGTATAAATATTACCTATCATAGATTAGTCATATTAAGTGTTTTTTTCTTTATGCATTGATTTGATGATAGAAATCTTAATCAAACTTATCTCTATATCATAACGATTATTTTATTTAATAAACATTTTAGTCTTTAAATAATTGAAATTGGACATTTCGTTTAGGCAACATCACTATCCGTATTTTATGAAACTCATACCTAGATAGTGCAATGTTGAAATGAAAATGAAATCAAAGAAAATAAAATAATACGATTGTCCGCTGGTATCAAGCTATAATAACATTTTTGTTAGTCCAGGTTTCGAAAAGACTTTCACCCGTATTCAAGAACGATACTATGCGTGCGCACAGTGGGCTTTAACGCACAGTGGACGAAATTTTGTTTCATAAACGTCACTTTAGTGTTAGACGACACTATGCGCTCATCAAAATGAACGCACAGATAAAGTAGCTCGCTAGCTACTTTACGCTACGCATAGTGCGACAAATCAACGCAAATGTCAGACTGGTATGGGGTATATAGCTTGTGTGTTGATTTGTAATACGCTGATTGGTTTTGTTTGAATAATTGCAATGGATTACAGCAGCGAAGATGATTTTGATAATTATATCCTGGAGAGAATAAACGTGCAAAGAACGATTAGCACAAGAAAAGTGATACGTGACTTTCAAAATCCTTTTGATTATTACAGTGCCAATGAATTTTAAAGTCACTTAGGTTTTCAAAAGATATCGTAATAAATATACTTCTGCCTCTAATAAATGCAGATCTTTTGAAAGTTAGTAGTGGCCTTAAGATTTTATTCATCTGGGAGTTTCCAGATTTGTAATAACAATTCAGTGAATCTACCTATCAACCGTTTCAAATCCACATTATTTTAATAATATTTATGCATAAGTACCCTATAATAACAGTACCAGTAACGTCTTTTACCTGAAAGAATACAACACGTGTTATTATTTTTTATCTGTCATTCAACTCGTGTGAAGTCGCGTCACAACGTTTACCAATCACGGCGCCCCTTTCACTGCTATGTGTCCGCACAACAAAGAGTCCACTAAGTATTGTTCATGAAATGAACGGCTGCCATGACGAATGCAGTGAGAAATACCTTACTTAGCATAGTGTTGCTACCATACTTATGTATGTGTCGTTTGTGAATACGGGCCTTTTTGTCTGCTTCGAAATTGATTTATTGATGGGATCTAAGACTTCTGACCATGGGAGTATCCTCCCTCATTATATTTTACGGCACACACATTTACGGCAATTTAGTCTACTAATACTCAAAATTATTAAGTAGCGAGTTATTCGTGGAGTAACAAAATCAAGCAAAAATTTGTTATTGTTTCTTCATAAACGTAATTTTTAGCTTTAGCTTTACTTTGTAAAATTAATATTATTTAAAAGAATTATATAGTATTATATTAATAATTATAAGTATAAAATAGTCAGGACTTCTTTATACTGAACAATTAAAAACGATGTATCAATATGATTTACTTGTAAAACCCCTGAAGGAAGATATACAAATCACGCTCTCCGTCAAGGTAACAAAAAAGCGTTGTAAGCTGCTCAAAAAAATTAAGCATAACATTGCTAGCATTGAATAGCACACGTGTTTCCAATAAAATCAAATAAATAGGAACTTAATGCGTCTAATGTAACCAAATAATGTGTTTTCCATTTCGTTATTTTTTTTTTACAATAAATTATCCCATCGACAAGTGATGTTTTATTATTGCGGCTAAGAATGTAATCGATACGCTAAATAAATTTTTTGTTTAGTTTGTGGTTTATCGTCATTATTGTGGGCGAATCTATACAAAGATAAAGCAATTGATTAGCTATAATTTACAATATATTATATAAAAATATACTAGATTTTGAACTTTATATATGACGGGACCAGCACCAATGCACGTGCGGCGCGGTAGCCGTCGGTGCAGTTAGACAGAATTCTTGTAAATAACACGTGTTCCGCACACCTGCACCATTGCACCTGCAGTGGCGCTCGTTTTGCTTGTATAAAACGAACGGCGCGGCCGCCGTTAGGACAGTCTTGGCTCTGACGTGGAACGGTACGCTTGTCGTATTCCGTTACTAGTTTATCCTCGACTCGTTGGATAATTAATTCGTGTAAACGAATTAATTATTATTCCTAACTACAAAATTAGTCTCTGTACTATACTCAATTACCCTTTCTACATATACATATTTCAAAAACTATTATTTTTGTGAGTCTGAAAAGGGCTCATACGCACAGTAGTAAAGTTAGCATATTATGAGTTCTAATCGATTTCCAACACACCGGCTGAAAGTGATTTGATAAAGGCCCCGCAACTAACGTGTTAATAGAACTAAAATACCAAAATCAGAATTATCTTAAATTTGATATGGAATATCTTATCTCATATCTTATTAAAAAAGTTTCGTTATCAGCTAATTCAAGTGCCTAAAATATTTTGTTGCAACTCCAGTAAAAGATTACTAATTGATAATTACGAAATCTAATATTATTTAACTAGCTGTTTCCCGCGGCTGCGCCTGCTGTTATTTGGGGTTTTAACTTTTTTTGCCTAATTCGTTTTTCGAAAATAAAAGTAGCCTAAGTTACTCCTTGTAATATCAGCTATCTGCCAGTTAAAATCCTGTCAAAATCGGTCCAGCCGTTTCGGAAATTATCCGAAACAAACAGACAGACAGACGGACAGACAGACAAAACTTTAAAAATTGTATTTTTGTTATTAGTATCGTATATACTTTCATATGCATTTAGTAAAAAGCTGTAATTTTGCCATTATGAACAAACACTTTAATTTTATTTATTTCTATATATTGTGTATAGTTAGTAGGTCAATAAATGCTTAACTATTTGAAGACGTTACTACTACATAACTATAAATATATATATATATATATATATATATATATATATATATATATATATATATATATATATATATATATATATATATATTCATCATTATCACTACAGCCTTTCATAAGTCCACTGCTGAACATAGGCCTCCCCCAAGGAATGCCACAAAGCACGGTCCTGAGCCACCTGCATCCATAGACTTCCTGCATGTCTTATCAGGTCGTCACTCCATCTCGTGGGCGACCGCCCTACACTTCGCCTACCGGTACGAGGCTACCACTCGAGAAACTTTCTTCCCCATCGGTTGTCAGTTCTTCGAGCTATATGGCCAGCCCACTGCCACTTCAGCTTACTACTCCGTTGGGCTATGTCAGTTACTCTAGTTCTGCTGCGGATATCTTCATTCCTAAGTTTATCACGCAGAGAAACTCCGAGCATAGCCCTCTCCATAGCTCGCTGAGCGACCTTGAGCTTCCTCATACGGCCAGCTGTGAGGGACCACATCTCAGTTCCGTAAGTCATCACTGGCAACACGCACTGGTTGTACAATTTCGTTTTAAGGTTTTGAGGTATGTCTGACGAGAAGTTGTGTCGTAGCTTCCCGAACGCTGCCCAGCCGAGTTGAATCCGTCGATTGACCTCTCGGTCGAAGTTGGACTTACCTAGTCGGACTATTTGTCCCAGGTAAACATACTCGTCAACAACTTCGAGCTTAGTGCTCCCAACAACTACCGGCTTAGGTGGAACATGGACATTAAA
This sequence comes from Parnassius glacialis, assembly GCA_033319125.1. Taxonomy (NCBI): domain Eukaryota; kingdom Metazoa; phylum Arthropoda; class Insecta; order Lepidoptera; family Papilionidae; genus Parnassius; species Parnassius glacialis. Next base: position 40,775,259 of record JAVANC010000016.1, read on the forward strand.
CATAATCTTTGTTGTGTCCATTTTAAGACCTATCCGTTAGGAGACACTATTGAGGTCATTGAGCATAGTGCTTAGGTCCTCCAGCGATTCTGCCATAAGGACTATAGCGTCGGCAAATCGAAGGTGAGTGATGTACTCGCCATTGATGTTGATACCGTATACTTGCCAGTCCAGAAGCTTGAAAACGTCTTCCAATGCAGCGGTGAAGAGTTTCGGGGATATGACGTCACCCTGTCTTACACCTCTCTGCAATTGGATAGATTTCGTACTCTCGTTCTGTACTCAGATAGCCATCGTAGCTCTACTGTACAAACACTTCAGCACTTCGATATACCGACAGTCAATTTGGCACCGCTGAAGGGACTGCAGCACCGCCCAAATTTCGACGGAATCAAAGGCTTTCTCATAGTCCACATACGCGAGACATAGTGGCAAATTGTACTCTTCGGACTTCTGTACAATTTGCCGAAGGTTATGTATGTGGTCTATGGTGCTAAAGCCCTTTCGGAAACCGGCTTGTTCGGGAGGCTGGAAGTCGTCAAGTCTGCTCGCGAGACGATTCGTAATGACTCTCGAAAACAGCACGTAGACGCGGCTCAGAAGGGAAATTGGTCTATAGTTCTTCAAGAGAGCGTTGTCACCTTTCTTGAAGAATAAGACCACCGCACTTCTGCTCCACGCCTCCGGTGTAATGCCACCATGGAGGACGGAATTAAAGAGCTTCTGAAGGACTTCAAGTACCGGTCTTCCACCCGTTTTCCGAAGCTCCGCTGTAATTCCATCCTCGCCTGTGGCCCTACCGTTTTTAAGGTGCTGGAGAGCCATTGTAATCTTGCTCAGACTGACGTCTGGGATATCTTTGGAATAGTGTCGGATGAGACTCGCTCTTGGATAGTTACTCACATTTGCGTGAGGCTCCATCGATGACGTGTACAGCTGCCCATAGAACCTCTCAATCTCACTCAAAATCTCAGGTGTCCCGGAAACGATGCTGCCACACTCTGTCTTCAGCTTTGACGGTTGGCTCCTTCTAGCAGACAGATCTATGGCAAAGACTTTGGAGCCTTGGCTCCGTTCGATCACTTCTTCAATACGAGCTGTATTGAAGTTGCGTAAGTCCCGCCGCATGCATTTGGAGATCTGTCTGTTCAGTTGCCTGTATGCTGTCAAATCTGTTGAAGATTGTAGCTTCATCTCCCGTGTAACAGCCATGAGATTAAGAGTGTGATCGGAGAGGTTTTGTGTTCTTCTGCGGCGGGTCTTGCAGAACTTAGCTCCGACCGCATGGACAGTTTCCATGAGTTTGTCATTCATATTGTCCACATCATTGCAGTCTTCTAGGCACTGCAAACGGTTTGTAACTCGAGCTGAAAGGTTTCGGGACTTTGGAACAGAGCACGAGGGGGACGGAGCGTTGACTTCAAAATCGACTATGAGTTATTTGCTGCAAATGGAACTATTATTCACACAAATGGATACTTGCCTTTGACTCTGGACTAAGACGTGCATTCTCATGGCGCTTCATTGTAGCCGATATCTCCAAGCCTATCATTGGCGTCGATTTTCTAGGTTACTATAACCTACTTGTAGATTGCCGCAATTAGCGATTGGTGGACGGTACTACTACACTGACAACCTCAGCAGTAAGTCAATGTTCTTCGGAAGCCTTTTTATCTGTACGTACAGTTATTGACGATTTGTTCTACCATCGTCTATTGAAGGACGATCACCCAACACGCTGGTAAGCCATATATTGTCAAACATTCTACGGTACATCACATTCGTACTACCGACGGCCCACCAGTATCCAGTCGCTCCCGTCGACTAGACGATCCAGATCAACTTAAAATAGTAAGCAGGAGTTTGAAGAAATATTGCAGAATGAAACAGGGAGGTGATCTAAAAGCCCTTGGTATTCACCACTCCATCTGGTATGCAAGAAAACGGAGGAATAAGGGGCGCCTTGTGGGGATTATAGGTCTTTGAACGCATGTACGATACCGGATAGATACCCTATCAGGAATTTATAAGATTTCACGGGCCATCTGGTAGGCAGCATGATCTACTCTAACCTGGACTTGGTAAAGGCCTATAACCAGATACCCATATTTGAAGGCGACATACCCAAGACCGCAATCCCAACACTATTCGAATTTCCGTTCATGAATTTCGGACTTCGTAAAACCGCAATGACCTTCCAGCGTTAAATGGACGAAGTTATCAGATGTCTACACTTTTGCTATGTATACCTGTATGACATTTTGGTCTTCAGCAGAAGCGACAGCCAGCACCAACAGCATCTCAGGTCATTATTCCAAACATTAGTAGAATACGGTGTACTGATAAACACTAACAAGTGTATTTTTGGACAACCTGAGGTGACATTTCTGATCTTCAGAGTTCCCGCATCAGGTATACAGACACTTGATACAAAAGTCTAAGCTGTTCGTGATTTTTCGCCACCGAAGACAATAAAGTATCTGGATGATAAATTGTTATCGTCGCTTTATTCCACACGCAGCTTCTACACAAGCAGCACTTAATCAGCTACTCGCCAGCCCCAAGATTAAAGGATCGCATCCAATAGAGATAAAACCAGCGCTACTGGAAGCTTTTAATCAATGTTATAAAGACCTTTCAGATGCCACATTGCAACATCATCCCGATTCACATGCAGAGTTATTGATCCAGACGGACGCTTTGGATATGGCTATAGGAGCTGTACTACAACAATACAAGGACAGCGAGTGGCAACCTTAAGCATTGTTTTTTTTTTAAAAACTCAGCCCAGCTCAGAGGAAGTATAGCCCATACGATCGCGAGCTTTTGCAATTTATGAGGCCATTAAGCATTTCCGTTTTATGGTGGGTTCCGTTTTATGGGGTAAGAACTTTCGCATTCATCACAGACCATGAGCCACTTACATTTGCTTTTTCCTCAAGCCGCAAAAACTGTTCGCCACTTCAGTTCCGATATCTGGACTTCATCAGCCACTTCAGCACTGACACCAAATTTGTAGCTGGAGAAGATAACGTAGTCACAGACACGCTTTCTAGTGTTAATGCGCTCATTTCTGTGCTCTTAGATTATCAGTCTCTGGAAACACACACAAGAAACCGACAGCGAATTGTAAGAGCTCCTTAAAACCTGGTCTACAGTGAAACTCGAGAGAGTGAAAGTGGACGAAGAAAACTTGCAAGTTTACTGCGACATTTCCAACCACAGCCCGATAACCTTCATCACACCTTCATTCCGCAGACAGGTATTTCACTCATTTCACAATTTCAGTCACCCTGAAGCTAAGGCAACCACAAAAATGCTAACTCAACGCTACATCTGGCCAGGTTTAAGGAGAGACTGTTAACAGTGGGTAAAAAAATGTCAACGTAGCAAGATGACGAGACATACCTCAGTACCTCTTCAGCAATTTGAACCCACTTCTGCACGCTTCCGACATTTGGCCTTGATAGGTCCCTTAGCTCTATGTTCTGGTCATAGGTACGACCTCACGATTGTTGACCGCTTCACCCGTTGGCCTGAGGCGTACCCTCTCCAGGATATGACAGCTGAGACCTGTGCTATAGCAATAACATCTAGGTGAATCTCCCGATTCGGCTGCCCAGAGCACATGACTACGGACCGTGGCAGGCAATTCGTGTCACAAATTTTCAAAGACCTAGCCGCGATGATCAGCGCCACTCATCGTACCATTACATCCTATCACCCAACAGCTAACGGCGTCGTGGAGACCTTCTTAAGGAAACTTCACCGGCAACTCAAGCCTGCCATCACCTGTCACGCATCCCCTAAATGGGTAGAAGTCCTACCCTGGGTTCTTCTTGGCATCCGAAGCGCATGTAAAGAGGACATCCAGACATCCGCTGCAGAACTCGTATACGGTAAACCACTCCGTTTACCTGGACAGTTATTCACACCAGTCACTGATGGTGGAGTAGATGACCAACCTGATTAGCAGACTTCACGCTCATGTCAGAAAATTGACATTTCAACCTACGTCTTGGCACGGAAGTTCCAGCCGATCATTTTACGTACTCTCGGTACGTAAAATGATCGGCTGGAACTTCCGTGCCGACCTGTCATCTTCCTCGCATGTTTTTGTCCGTCTAGGTCCAGCACGCAGATCACATCAGCCATCATACGTAGGCCCCTATAAAGTCCTGCACCGTGACACAAAGATGTTTGATATCGATGTTCAAGGGAAAACTCAACGAATTTCCATAGACGAACAAAACCAGCTTACATTACAGCAGAAATCCCCGAAGCCACACTACATTCAAAACCAACAAATAATTTCAGCGAAGAAATTCCAGTCAAGCAGACAAGAAGTGGGTGCACGGTTAGATTCCCAGACTACTATCACTCGTAGTTACGGTTTCAGCGGGGGAGTAGTGTAGCGTGTAGGTTAGTAAACTCGCACGTCTAAACTCTCCACATCTTACGATCCGTGACGTCACAGTGGCGTGATCTATGATGAATGGTCACCGCTGCGATGCACCGCTATGAACTGCCCACCGGTGCGTTTGATCCCGCCTTTGCAAGATGGACGCATACGCATCATTTGTTCGTACGCCGTGCGACGAGGATAAGCGACTATGCAGCGTCAGGCCTCTGTCACTGTTGCTACCTGCGTGAAATTATTACCTACAATCGCGAGCTGCCCCAGGTTTAGATTGTAGTCGAGGCTAGCGCGCTCTATATAATTGAATGTTAGTTGAAATTTTTTTAACGCTGTTTACGAAAATATTTTTTTGTGTTACATGTGTTAGTAACGATCCAAGAGCAAATCATATCCGACACTATTTTGATGATTACTGAGCGAGATTAGAATGGATTTCCATCACTTTAAAAACGGCAATGCCCCGAGCGGGAATATAATTACAGTAAAGTTTCTGAAAGCGGGTGGAAAATCAGAACTTGAATTTCTCTATGGTGGGGCTACTACGGGGGCGTGGAGCAGAAGTCGGGTGATCTTGTTCTTCAAGAAAAGCATCAACGCTCTATTGAAGAACTACATGCCAACTTCCTTTCTAAATCACGTCTATGTGCTTCTTTCAAGAGTCCATAGTTATCGTCTCGCATACAGTTTCGACGACTTCCAGTCTCCCGAACAAGCTAGTTTACAAAAAGGCTTTAGCACCCTAGACCACATACATACTCTTCGGAAAATTATACCGAGGAATACAATTTGCCACCATGTCTTGAAAATGTGAACTATGAGAAAACTTTAAATTCCGTCGAAATTCGGGTGTTGCTGCAGTGCCTTTGGCGATGCCAAGTTAACTGTCGGAATATTGAAGTGCTAAAGTGTTTGTACAGTTATCCGAGTATAGAATCATATAACGAAACCTTTCCAACTGCAGAGAGGTGAGGTTATATCCCCGAAACTCTTCACCGCTGCATCGGAAGACGTTTTCAAGCTACTGGACTTGAAACAATGCGGTATTAATATCAATGGCGAGTATATGACTCACCTTCAATTTGTCGACGATATATTCCTTATGGCAGAATTGAAAGATCATGTGTAACGTACATGTCACACACTTAAGCCTATGCGTATGTTAACCTGGAACAAATAGGCTGACTAGGTAAGTCCAACTCTGATCGAAAGTTCAATCGACGGATTCAACTCGGCTGGACATCGTTCGAAAAATTACGACACATTTTCTCATCAGGTAAACCTCAAAACCTGAAAACAAGAGTGTGCAACGAGTGCGTGTTGCCAGTGATCCCTTATGGATCTGAGACAGGGTCCTCCACTGCAGGCAGTATCCTCTTAAGCTTCCTCAGCTTAAGGTCGATCAGCAAACTATGGAGAAGGCTATGCTCAGGGTTTCTCTGTGGGATTAACTGAGAAATGAGGATAGAAAAGTTCTCGAGTGGCTGCCTCATACAGGTAGGCAAAGTGTGAGGTGGTCTCCCACTATATGGAGTGAGACATGCAAGAAGTCGTTGGATGCAGGTGGCTCAAGACCGTGTTTTGTGGCATTCCTTGGGGAGACCTATGTTCTGCAGAGGACTTGTGAAGGGCTGTAATGATGATAATGATGAGGCTGTCTAATGATATTACACTTTTATCAACCGTGTAGTGGCGGTGTAAGAATGTTCTCTATCATAATATACTGTTCTATGGGTGTCATAAGAGTTGATAAAGGGTAACAAAGATAGGAGATGGGCAGCTGCATCTTTTTGATAATATTTTAAAATTATAAAAAACTACGGTTGCCAACACCCCTGTCAAGGGTGGCAAGTATGGCAGAATCTCTTCTTTGAGGCAATCTATGGAGCATTACATATAACATTGTTGGAGCCATAATTTTTTTGATTTTACTTAATGACATAACTTTTCGAAGAGACCCAAAATTTAGCATGAGTCGTAATGGTCTCATATTAGTCATAAAAAGAAATTTCTTTTATATAAATTATATTTTTTTACTTTAATATTGTTATTCCTGAGGTAATACATTCAGTTCTTTTAAATAGTATTTTAATCAATTGCAGAATTATCGCTTTTTTACAATTAACGATAAAATTAATTATATAATGCGATATGCCTTTATAAGGCAAACTAACCTTATTTGTTATCATTAGTTGTATAGAGATACGAGTGAGTATTTTATTTAAGTAAACTAATAATTAATTAAATCCAATTATATTGTTTTTAACACACTTTGAAATATTTTTGGTGTAAATAAGACTAATAATAATGGCTACATCTAACAAGAGCTTTCCGTTCGAAATTCGAGATATTGAACCTGAAGAAATTGAAAAATTTAAGAAATATTACAAAAGTAAGTGAAACACATTACCAGATACGAAAGCAATCAGATTGCAGTCGAATCTCTTTATAATACTCATAACTGTCCCATCACGCATTTTCATTTTTCACTACCATATCTAGTTTAGATTTTTCGTCACTTTGAGATAAAAGTCTCGCCTCTTTTTATCTCAAAGTGATAATAAGTGGCGACTTAACGGTGTCTTGAAATTAAGTAGAGTTAGAAAACTGCTCTCGGATATAAGTGGCCTTAGTCATTTTTAGGACGTTGACCCCTAGAACAAACAAACTTATAAAGCCCACTTACATTCGTAGCCATAGCAGTCTTCGGTTTACACATTCATACTCTTTCACGCATTGACCCATTCTTTCTTAAAGGATTATACCGACTACCTGGCATGCCCGCTCGGTCTCGTTTACACCAGTCATGGCATCCTTTCCCTTCTGTTTCGTGTCATTTACACATAATACGTCTATTCCTCTATCGTACATCATATCGCATACTTCATCCACATACAGTCAGCGTAGCCTGGGGAGGATGGGCTTCCGTAAATCACTTTTCGCCCCTCCGGGAGACAGGACGTAACGGGCGTCGAACCTCGTCGCCGGTTTTCATTACAATAATTTTTTTTCATTACATTAAAAGGGCGGCGGGAACTCGGGGCCATTTCTTTTTTCTTCTGCCTCATGGTGCGAAATAGGGTGTTTAGCGGCTTTGACGCTCATTTAACTCCACATGGGGTCACCTGGGCCTAGGAAGCCTACGGACGCGAGGGACTCGTCCGATTATATATATCCATTCGAAAATATCCACTTCCCCATATCGTCCCGAGGCGAAAGAGGCATAAGAGGCGACAGAACGAAACTGAAACAGGATATGTGCAACAGCATCTTCATGATAACAGCTCAAAATAATAAAAAAACTGCTGTTGCCAACCACCTGCCAAGCATGGCAATCATGGCAAAATCCCTATGAGGCAATCTTTTGGGGAGACCTATGTTCAGTAGTGGTCTGTACTGTCTGTATAAGTGTAATACGAGATATTTGTATTATTTTTATTTAAAATTAAAAAAAATCTCTTTGGTTGTACTGTTTGTATCTGGCTGGTTTTAATATTAACACATATAGCACATTAAGAAAAAGAAAAATAAATAGTAAAAAGCACGTCCCCCGCCATTTTTAAATATTGTTTTTCTGTCCGCCAAAATGAATGAATCTAAAAAAAAATTCGATAAATTCTGAAGTTTTATTACAAAGTAACTTATATCCTGGATATAAATCAAAATGCAAGCGTATTGTAAAATCCTAAAGCACTGTGGGATACTATCAAAAAAATTACAAATACATACCACAATAAACAATCATCATGTCAGTTAGTTGCACAAGCAATGTCTCTAAAGCAATCATGTAATAATGTTAACAAATTTTTTGTTGACGTTGGAAAGGAACTTGCGGACAATATAATCAAATCTAATAATTTACCTTAGGTTACTTCTTCACAATCTTTTACATGTATTTCTTCTTTTGTTCTTGAAAAACCTAGTACGGATGAAATAATTTCAATAATAAAAAGTTTAAAGACTTATGTTGCAACCGGTTGGGATGGCATATCTCCCACCATACTAAAAAGATACTCTGCTACACTAGCACCTGTGCTAAGCCATATATTTATTCTCTGTTTTGAAAATGCTACTTTTCCAAATTCTTTTAAAAAGTCTATAATACATCCTATCTTCAAGGGTGGTGACGGGACTTTAGTTACTAGTTACCGCCCTACCGCCCTTTTGCTATTCTACCTGCCTTATCTAAAGTCCTAGAACGTCTAATGAACAATAGACTAGTCCATTCTCTTGAACATTTTATTTCGTAAAAATAAATCAACTTCTGATCATCATCATCATCATCATTACAGCCCTTCACAAGTCCACTGCTGAACATAGGCCTCCCCCAAAGAATGCCACAAAGCACGGTCCTGAGCCACCTGCATCCATCGACTTCCTGCATGTCTTACCAGGTCGTCACTCCATCTTGTGGGGGGACGCCCTACACTTCGCCTACCGGTACGAGGCTGCCACTCGAGAACCTTTCTTCCCCATCGGTTGTCGGTTCTTCGAGCTATATGGCCGGCCCACTGCCACTTCATCTTACTAATCCGTTGGGCTATGTCGGTTACTCTGGTTCTACTGCGGATATCCTCATTCCTAAGTTTATCACGCAGTGAAACTCCGAGCATAGCCCTCTCCATAGCTCGCTGAGCGACCTTGAGCTTCCTCATACGGCCAGCAGTGAAGGACCACGTCTCAGTTCCGTAAGTCATCACTGGCAACACGCACTGGTTGTACAATTTTGTTTTAAGGTTTTGAGGTATTTCTGACGAGAAGATGTGTCGTAGCTTCCCGAACGCTGCCCAGCCGAGTTGAATCCGTCGATTGACCTCTCGGTCGAAGTTGGACTTACCTAGTCGGACTATTTGTCCCAGGTAAACATACTCGTCAACAACTTCGAGCTTAGTGCTCCCAACAACTACCGGCATAGGTGTGACATGGACATTAAACATAATCTTTGTTTTGTCCATGTTCATCTTAAGACCTATCCGTTGGGAGACACTATTGAGGTCATTGAGCATAGTGCTTAGTTCCTCCAGCGATTCTGCCATGAGGACTATATCGTCGGCAAATCGAAGGTGAGTGATGTACTCGCCATTGTTGTTAATTCCGTATCCTTTCCAGTCCAGAAGCTTGAAAACGTCTTCCAATGCAGCGGTGAAGAGTTTCGGGGATATAACGTCACCCTGTCTTACACCTCTCTGCAATTGGATAGGTTTCGTACTCTGGTTCTGTACTCGGATAGCCATCGTAGCTCTACTGTACAAACACTTCAGCACTTCGATATACCGACAGTCAACTTGGCACCGCTGAAGGGACTGCAGCACCGCCCAAATTTCGACGGAATCAAAGGCTTTCTCATAGTCCACATACGCCAGACATAGTGGCAAATTGTACTCTTCAGACTTCTGTACAATTTGCCGTAGGGTATGTATGTGGTCTATGGTGCTAAAGCCCTTTCGGAAACCGGCTTGTTCGGGAGGCTGGAAGTCGTCAAGTCTGCGCGCGAGACGATTCGTAATGACTCTCGAAAACAGCACGTAGACGCGGCTCAGAAGGGAAATCGGTCTGTAGTTCTTCAAGAGAGCGTTGTCACCTTTCTTAAAGAACAAGACCACCGCACTTCTGCTCCACGCCTCCGGTGTAATGCCACCATAGAGGACGGAATTAAAGAGCCTCTGAAGGACTTCAAGTACCGGTCTTCCACCCGCTTTCAGAAGCTCCGCTGTAATTCCATCCTCGCCTGGCGCCTTGCCGTTTTTAAGGTCCTGGAGAGCCATTCTAATCTCGCTCAGACTGACGTCCGGGATATCTTCGGAATAGTGTCGAATAAGACTCGCTCTTGGATCGTTACTCCCACTTGCGTGTGGCTCCAACGATGACGTGTACAGCTGCCCATAGAACCTCTCAATCTCACTCAAAATCTCAGGTGCCCCGGAAACGATGCTGCCACATTCGGTCTTCAGCCTTGACAGTTGGCTCTTTCTGGCAGACAGATCTCTGGAAAAGACTTTGGAGCCTTGGTTCCGCTCGATCGCTTCTTCAATACGAGCTGTATTGAAGTTGCGTAAGTCTCGCCGCATGCATTTAGAGATCTGTCTGTTCAGTTGCCTGTATGCTGTCAAATCTGTTGAAGAATGTAGCCTCATCTCCCGTCTAACAGCCATGAGATTAAGAGTGTGATCGGAGAGTTTTTGTGTTCTTCTGCGGCGGGTCTTGCAGAACTTAGCTCCGACCGCATGGACAGTTTCCACGAGCTTGTCATTCATATCGTCCACTTCATTGCAGTCTCCTAGGCACTGAAAACGGTTTTGTAACTCGAGCTGAAAGGTTTCGGGACTTTGGATTAGAGCACTTCTGATGCAGTCCACGAATTAATAAATTTTATAGTCAGTAATCTAAATAGTCATAAGAAGGTCCTCATAATATTTTTAGATCTAGCAAAAGCCTTTGACACAATTCCTGTTTCCACTCTTTTATCCAAGTTAGAAAAAATGGGTGTCAGAGGTTTACAGATAGACTTTTTCAGATGTTATCTTACAAATCGCACCCAAATGGTCGAAATATCTGACTGCGTCGGTGACGATCTTCCTGTATACTATGGTGTCCCCCTGGGAAGTATTCTTGGCCAGACTCTATTTCTTGTCTTCATCAATGACTTATGCAATATTCACATTGATAAAGCAAAAATCGTCTCTTTTGCAGACGACAGAGCTATTACTTTATATGCAACATTTTGGAAAGATCTTGAAAGTAAATCCCAACGCAGTTTAAATCAAATATATAATTGGCTTTTATCTCACGCTCTTACTATTAATACTTCCAAAACAAAATGTATAACTTTCTCTATCACTCCCACCTCGCAATCAAATATTCCCATCAAGTTGAAAGCTCACTCTTGTACTCTTCAGTCTTCCTCTTGTCTGTGTCCCACATAAATTCTGTAGATAATATAAATTATCTCGGTATTATACTAGATAAACACCTTAATTTTAAAATGCATATAAATCTCTTAAAATGTAAGGTTCGCAAATTAATATATATTTTTAAAACACTCCGATATGTCGTCAACTCCGTAATTATACGCAACGTTTATTACGCTTTATGTCAGTCTATAATCACGTATTGCGTTTCTTGCTGGGGTGTTGTTGCAAGAACAATATTAAAACCACTTGAAGTTGCGCAAAGAGCTATCTTAAAGGTTACTAGGTGCTACTTTTAAACCAATGTTATTTCCAACTGTTCAACTATAACAAAATTGCGCTGTTCTTAGTGTGAGGCAGCTCTTTATACTGCACACAGTATTACTTCAGTATATTAAGACTCCTTTCATTGAAATTACAAAACGTCGTAAAGACAAAGTATGCACACTTCCACTAGTCTAAGTTTTCATTTATAAAAATATTTTTTTTATTACTTAGGTCCTTTACTTTATAACAAAACGAATGCGAAAATAGAGATTTATGAAATGTCAACATTTAATTGTAAAACTGCTGTTCGCTCTTTCCTGCTAAATAGGTTATATGATGATATGGAACAATACTATTGTTAACATTGTTATAAAAAGAAATATTACGTCGCATTGTGGTATATTTATTTTATATAATTTTCTACTTAATACATACACACTCACCAGCACACACACACACACACAAACACACACACACACACACACACAACACACACACACACACACACACACACACACACACACAACCTCGAAGATCAGTTTATTGTCTTTTTAAAATTTTATTTCTTTACATGCACTAATTTAAACAATACAACTATGTATTCCTAATCAAAAGGGGGGATAGGTCTGTATCTCCTAAATACAGGTTACTAAGTAACCTAGCTAGGAGACTCAGGATTCTACCCATTTTCAAATTAGTCCTCTTGATGTATTGCAAACATTTGTAAAAAGTATGTAAACTATAAAAATGTCAATAAAGATTTATTATTATTATTATATTATTAAAAATCAAAATGCAAGCGTATCGTCACCCACTTGCGGACTAAGAAGCAATACCCCGTTGTTTAATAAATAATCAAACATTAATATTTATTTTTGTAGTCTATATCTGTTTTGTAATACATATTGTATTAATCATTATCTATGTATTTTACTTGCAAGGCTTTAATTTAAGTTTACTAATTTTGTATTGGCAACTTCCAACTTCCTTTCTGATCCCCGTATTCAAAGTGTGTAGTAAGCTCTCGAAAATAATTGTAAAATTAAATTCCAAAATTAAATATTTAAACTTGCATTTTAATTATACATGCAACTTTAATGGTCCTACGAGCTATTTTGGTGAGTTTTTGGTGTAATTGCGGCGTTTCGGCGAGTTAAAAGGTACGGGGATACCTAAAGACATTGAGTTATAATGTTATAATGTACTACGTACTAGAGAAGTCATTCCAAGCAAAAAATGTGCGCTACTCTATGTCTTTGCGCATGCGCGGTAAATAGTAGAGTCGTGCATGCGCGATTTTCATCAAAGATGATCAAAGATTATACGTAGATAGAATAATCAGTATGTAATAAGTAATTGTTTTTGATTAGATTTTATTGTTAACTATATCAAGTACATTTTTAATGGTTATTTATTTTGCATATGTGTTAATTAATTATAATATAACATAATATTATGTCAGAATTATATTTTAATGATATTTTATATAATATTTTAAAAGGTAAATATGTAAAATATAAAAATATTTATTTTTAAAGATCATTACTATTACTTTCCTAGCATTCTATAACGTATTTATACGCAGATGATGAATAATAGTGTAAAATCAATGTGAATTTACGTAAAGGTGCATGTAGTATATATTAAATAATGCGTGCTCTGTTTATTCTTTTTCATTAAAGATTTATGCACTACTTCATAACTTCTGCTTAAGTCATTAAATCAATCTCAGCATTTAAGTTGAGACCGAATTTATGTTTCAAATTTTGTACAGTTGATTTGTAAGAGGCACATTTCTTTTTTTGATAACTATTTTGTCTTTGTATTTTCTTAAATATCTCAGAACGTTTCTTTCTAGCTGCAGATTCCTTGCTATTAAATACAAACACAATATTACAACGTGCTCATATTTTATTATTTTAATAATGACTTATAATTATTGATTCCATTACTAAGGTAGAACTATATTTAAAAGTTTAGGCTTCGTATACAATCACTCAAATTAGACTTAGGAGACATCACTTGCGTATTTTATTTTTAAGTACAAGTTTGCTCGGACTATCAAAAATTGAATTTGAAATGCTTATTGATTCAGACAACGGTTCTGATACTTCCTGTTCACCACATTTTGTTGGCTGAAAAAAAAGATACTAGTTATTTGTAAAGTCTGTAAAAATTCTAGCGTTACAGTATTAAAAACTGCCATATACTAGTAAGACTCGCGCGCCGTGGGTTCCACCTCTCTTAAGTCACATAAATAATATACTGAACTGTACAAAAATTCGTTCCACTTCTAATCACAAAATAAAACAAAAATCCCAGAAATGTTATATAATAATATAATTACGTTATCGCATGGTTCTTCGCTGATTTTTTTAAGTACACTCTTCCTGTTTTTGTGGCGTATTTGTCATTTTCTTTGAATTGCACGGAACATACGCGTGAATAATCTGACGTTTCCTCGCTGCAATTTTTTTTAAAAAATTTGATCCATAATTCTTTTGTTTCATGACAGGGCCGAGGAAACCTTTAAATAAAATATGTTAAATAATATTAATTTAAATTCATTAACATTTCGTACCGTCATTATATATTAATATTTGACTGTTCATAATTACTTAACATTATACGTCGATAGTGTCAAGTCTGCGCATAAAAATGTTTTACTCTTTGACATTCACGTATAGGTTGCAGTTGATAAAATACAATTAAATTAAGCGTGTTTTAAAGATAATAATATGTTGAACTTACTAGTGAAAAGTCACTCCTTGATTTTTACTTATGTTTCTCGAGTTGTTTGAACAGTATCTCAATGCACACGAAAGCATATTAATTTAAAAATAATTCTTCACTCAAACGTTGCACGTTGCAGTAACCATATATCGATTAAGTTCTTGCGCGGGTTTCATCTATGCGCAAATTTTTAATCCAGTAACCGTTAAATAAGTGTTTTTGATATGCGAAGACTATTGAAACTAAAAAAAATTTTAAACTTTTGCATTTAAATTTTATCTTAATCCAACATCGAGGTCGCAAACTTTTTTTCTTATTTGCACTAAAAAAAAAATTACGCTGTTATCCCTAAGGTAATTTTTTCTTATAATCGTAAATTACGGATCATTTATTCATTTATAAATGTAAAATTATAAAAAAAGTTGTTTTAATTTTTTTGTCACCCCAACAAAATATTTAAACATATCAAAATCATAAATTTTATAAAAAAAATTTAATATAAATTAAATATTAAACTCTATAGGGTCTTCTCGTCTTTTAAATATATTTTAGCTTTTTAACTAAAAAATTAAATTCTAAAAATTATAAAGAGACAGTTTATATTTCATCAAATCTTTCATACAAGTCACCAATTAAGAGACTAATGATTATGCTACCTTTGTACAGTCAAAATACTGCAGCCCTTTAATTAACAATCAGTGGGCAGATTAGACTTTAAATTATTAATTCAAAAAGACATGTTTTTGATAAACAAGTGAATATAAATTTTTGCCGAATTCCTTTTATTAAATTAACAAATAATAAATTATTTTAATTTAATTATATACTAATTTTATCATTATACCTAAATCTAAATTATTTTAAATTATTTTTTTATAAAAAATTAAATAAATTTTAAATTAACTAAAATTATTTATAAAAAATTATAATTTATAAACAATATAAATTTTAAAAATTTT
The DNA here is from genome assembly GCA_033319125.1 of Parnassius glacialis. NCBI lineage: Eukaryota > Metazoa > Arthropoda > Insecta > Lepidoptera > Papilionidae > Parnassius > Parnassius glacialis. The sequence goes on from JAVANC010000016.1 coordinate 40,790,543, forward strand.
AATTTTCAATTAAAAATTATATTAAAAATTTATTTTAAAGCTTATCCCTTAAAATATTTAATTTTAAAAGTATAATTTTAATTAATTAAAATTATACCTTTTAAAATTTAAAATTAAATTTTTTTCTAAAAAAACTAGATATCTTTAATAACGATTAACATCTCATTTCAAATTAATTATTTAAAATAATTATACAACATTAACTTTAATAATTAATTATCTCTTTTAAATTCGAGAAAATTTTTAAATAAAAAATATTATTAATAAACTCTGATACACTAGATACAATAAATTAAATTTACTTTTAAATAAATTTATTTTCAATATATTTCAAATTTCTTTTACAATACTAATTTTCTATAAATTTTTATTATTTTTTCTATTAAATATACTTTAACCCCCATTAAGTTATTTAATATTAAAAATTTTTTTATTATTTTATACTTTATTAATTTATCCCCCTCAAATTAATTATAATATAATTTCTTTTCAATGTAAATCAAATACTTTAACAAGCTCTAATTTGTTCTTTCTAGAAACACTTTCCAGTACCTATACTTTGTTACGACTTATTCCAATTTATTAATGAAAGCGACGGGCAATATGTACATATTTTAATATATAATCATTTTAATAAATTAATTAAAATTACATTTAAATCCACCTTCAAATATTTATTAAAAAATATTATTCATTTAAATTTATTCATTGTAATCCATTATATTCTTAATTATAATCTGCATCTTGATCTGAATTAATTTTAAATAAAAATTTTAAAATATTATTTTTATTAAAAAATATTTTTTTAACAACGATATACAAAATAATAAATTAAGTAAATTTATTCGTGGATTATCAATTATTAAACAGATTCCTCTAAATGAACTAAAATACCGCCAAATTATTTAAGTTTCAATAAATAATTACCTACTATTTTAGTATTATAAATTTAATTTTTAATAATAGGGTATCTAATCCTAGTTTTTTAAAAAATTTAATAAACCATAAAATTTATATAAATTTTAATTAAATTAAAATTTCACCTAATAATTTAATATTTAATTTAAATAATAATTTTATTTATTATATACTGATAAAATTTAAATCATTTTTTGTATAACCGCAACTGCTGGCACAAAGTTTGTTAATGAATTTAAATATTACTAAATCTTAATTTCTTAAATATTTAATTCAAATTACTGCAAATGTTAATAATTATTATTAAAATAATTAAAAATTAACACTAAAATTTACAAGTAAAATAAATTTAAATTAAATTTAATAAATCATAAAAAATTTATTTATATATATAATTTTTTCATATAGATTTTTTTTTATATTAAAATATTTATTAAATAATATAAATAAAAAAAAATATAATTTTTTCATAAAAATATTTAAATAAATATATATATTTATATTATATATATATATATATAATTTATAAATATATTAATATATATATATATATTAAATATTTAATATATATAAAAAAAAGTATATAAAATATTTAATATTAATTATTAAATATTAAATAAATTTTTTTTTTCATAATATTAATTTAAATACCTAAATTGCTATTTAAATTTTTATAATTCAAATAAATTATATTATATTAATATAATTAATAATTATATAAGTATATTTAATATATTAATATATATATTAATACATTAAATGTTTAATATATATATAATTATTAATAAATAAATTTTTAATTTAAACATATTATTAAACCATTTTTAATCTGTTTTATATATTAAAAAAAAAATTAAAAATAAGCTTAATTTAAGCTTTTGGGTTCATACCCCAAATATAAAGGAATCCCCTTTTTTTTAAAAATAAAGTGCCTGATTAAAGGGTTATTCTGATAGAATAAATTAAGTAGATTTCTACCTTTATTACATTTTATAGAATTAAACTATATCTAATAATATCAAAAATTATTGTGCATCTTACACTAAAATATATAAATTGAATTTAAAATACAAAACTAATCCCCCTATTTTAGATCTTTTTCAATTTAAATTCAAATAAAATATTTTTTTATTTTATTCTTTTTTTTAGCACCTTAATTTCTATTTCAGCTAATTCTTGATTAGGATATTGAATTGGATTAGAAATCAATTTATTAAGATTTATCCCCCTAATTTCCAATTCTAAAAATCTTTTATCGTCCGAAGCTGCTTTAAAATATTTTTTAACTCAATCAATTGCATCTATTAATTTCTTATTTTCAATCCTATTAAAAATAATTTTATTAAAAAATTTTGAAATTAATAATTTATTTTCTATTTTAATTAATTCCTCCATATTAATTAAAATAGGATCAACCCCATTTCATTTTTGATTTCCTAATATTATTGAAGGTTTATCCTGATTTAATTGTTTTATTTTAATAACTTGACAAAAAATTTCCCCAATAATTTTATTGTCATATTATATAAATAATAACTTTTTAATATTTATTATAATTTTTAATGTTATTGTAGGAACAGTAGGAGGAATTAATCAAACATCACTACGAAAATTAATATCATTTTCTTCTATTAATAATTTAGGATGAATATTAGCAGCATTAATAATAACAGAAAATTTATGAATTTTTTATTTAATAATATATTCATTTTTAATTAGAATTATATGTTTTTTCTTTAATAGATTAAATATTTATTATATTAATCAATTATTTATTGTGAACATAAAAATTTCTTTAAAAATATCTTTATTAATTAATTTTTTATCATTTTGTGGTTTACCACCTTTTTTAGGATTCTTCCTTAAATGAATTATTATTAATTTTCTTATTATAAATAAATTATTTATCATTAGATTTATTTTTATTATAATAAGATTAATTATATTATTTTTTTACATTCGAATTATGTATTCAACTATCATGTTTAATTATTTAAAAATAAAATGATTTAAAAATTTTATAAAAAATTATTTACTATTAATTATAAATATTCTTAGAATAATTTCTTTATTAGGTATAATTATTAGAACCTTTATATTTATATAAAGGTTTTAAGTTATATAAACTAATAATCTTCAAAAATATAAAAAAAGAAATTTCTTTAAGCCTTAGTATTATATAATTTACCCCTTAAAATTTGCAATTTTATATCATTATTGACTATAAGACTTTTAATAATAAAAGAGATTTTTTTTCTCGTTAATAAATTTACAATTTATCGCTTATATCTCAGCCATTTTATTTAGCGAAAATGACTTTATTCAACAAATCATAAAGATATTGGAACATTATATTTTATTTTTGGTATTTGAGCAGGTATAGTAGGAACCTCCTTAAGATTATTAATTCGTACTGAATTAGGTAATCCTGGATCTTTAATTGGAGATGATCAAATTTATAATACTATTGTAACAGCTCATGCTTTTATTATAATTTTTTTTATAGTTATACCAATTATAATTGGAGGATTTGGAAATTGATTAATCCCCTTAATATTAGGAGCTCCAGATATAGCTTTCCCTCGAATAAATAACATAAGATTTTGATTATTACCCCCTTCTATAACTTTACTAATTTCCAGAAGAATTGTAGAAAATGGGGCAGGAACAGGATGAACAGTTTATCCCTCATTATCATCTAATATTGCCCACAGAGGAAGATCTGTTGATTTAGCTATTTTTTCTTTACATTTAGCAGGAATTTCTTCTATTCTAGGAGCTATTAATTTTATTACAACTATTATTAATATACGAATTAATCATATATCATTTGATCAAATACCTCTTTTTGTTTGAGCAGTAGGAATTACTGCTTTACTTTTACTATTATCTCTACCTGTTTTAGCAGGTGCTATTACTATATTATTAACAGATAGGAATCTTAATACTTCTTTTTTTGACCCAGCAGGAGGTGGGGATCCAATTTTATATCAACATTTATTTTGATTTTTTGGTCATCCAGAAGTTTATATTTTAATTTTACCGGGATTTGGAATAATCTCTCATATTATTTCTCAAGAAAGTGGAAAAAAAGAAACTTTTGGATGTTTAGGAATAATTTATGCTATAATAGCAATTGGTTTATTAGGATTTATTGTTTGAGCTCATCATATATTTACAGTAGGAATAGATATTGATACTCGAGCTTATTTTATTTCTGCAACTATAATTATTGCTGTACCAACAGGAATTAAAATTTTTAGTTGATTAGCAACACTACATGGATCCCAAATTAATTATAGTCCATCTATTTTATGAAGATTAGGATTTGTTTTTTATTTACAGTAGGGGGATTAACAGGTGTAATTTTAGCTAATTCTTCAATTGATGTTACACTACATGATACTTATTATGTTGTAGCCCACTTTCATTATGTTTTATCTATAGGAGCAGTATTTGCTATTATAGGAGGATTTATTCATTGATATCCTTTATTTACAGGATTATCTTTAAATACTTATTTATTAAAAATTCAATTCTTATCAATATTTATTGGAGTAAATTTAACTTTTTTTCCTCAACATTTTTTAGGTCTATCAGGTATACCTCGACGATATTCTGATTATCCTGATAATTTTACTTCATGAAATATCATTTCTTCATTTGGCTCATATATCTCTTTAATATCAATAATAATAATAATTATTATTATTTGAGAATCAATAATTAATCAACGTTTAATTTTATTTTCTTTAAATATATCCTCATCAATTGAATGATTACAAAATTTACCCCCTGCAGAACACTCTTATAATGAATTACCTATTTTAAGAAACTTCTAATATGGCAGATGATATGTAATGGATTTAAACCCCATTTATAAAGGATTATCCCTTTTTTAGAAATGCCAACTTGATCTAATTTAAATCTTCAAAATGGTGCTTCTCCTTTAATAGAACAAATTATCTTTTTTCATGACCATACTTTAATTATTTTAATTATAATTACTATTTTAGTAGGATATTTAATATTTATTTTATTTTTTAATAAATTTATTAATCGATTTTTATTAGAAGGACAAATAATTGAATTAATTTGAACTATTATTCCAGCAATTACATTAATTTTTATCGCCTTACCCTCTTTACGTTTATTATACTTATTAGATGAACTTAATAACCCTTTAATTACTTTAAAATCTATTGGACATCAATGATATTGAAGTTATGAATATTCAGATTTTAATAATATTGAATTTGACTCATATATAATTCAATACAATAAAAATACACCTGAAAATTTTCGTTTATTAGATGTTGATAATCGAATTATTTTACCTATAAATAATCAAATTCGAATTATAGTAACTGCTACTGATGTAATTCATTCATGAACTATTCCATCACTAGGAGTTAAAGTAGATGCTAATCCTGGACGATTAAATCAAACTAGATTTTTTATTAATCGACCAGGAATTTTTTTTGGTCAATGTTCAGAAATTTGTGGAGCTAATCATAGTTTTATACCTATTGTAATTGAAAGAATTCCTATTAAAAATTTTATTAATTGAATTAATAATTATTCGTCATTAGATGACTGAAAGCAAGTACTGGTCTCTTAAACCATTTAATAGTAAATTAGCAATTACTTCTAATGAAAGAATTAGTTAAAATATATAACATAAATATGTCAAATTTATATTATTACATCAGTAATATTCTTTTATTCCTCAAATAATACCTATTAATTGATTATTATCTTTTTTTTATTATAATTTTTATTTTATTTAAAATTATAAATTATTATATTTTTAATATTAATAATTTTAAAAAATTATATTTTAATAAAAAAAAATTTAAAAATATAAACTGAAAATGATAAGTAATTTATTTTCAATTTTTGACCCTACAACAAATTTATTTAATTTACCATTAAATTGAATTAGAACTTTTATTGGATTAATATTTATCCCATACTCTTTTTGATTAATTCCTAATCGTCATTATATTTTTTGAAATTTTATTATTAATAAACTTCATAATGAATTTAAAATATTATTAGGAATTAATAGATTTAATGGATCAACTTTTATTTTTATCTCATTATTCTCTTTTATTTTATTTAATAATTTTTTAGGATTATTCCCATACATCTTTACTAGTACAAGTCATTTAACTATTTCTTTATCAATTTCATTATCTTTATGAATTAGATTTATAATATACGGATGAATTAATAATTATCAACATATATTTATTCATATAATTCCCCAAGGAACTCCAAGTATTTTAATACCATTTATAGTATTAATTGAAACTATTAGTAATATTATCCGACCAGGAACTCTAGCAGTACGTTTAACAGCTAATATAATCGCAGGACATTTATTATTAACCTTATTAAGAAGAACAAACTCTAATTTATCATTTTTTTTTATTATTTATTTTAATTTTTATACAAATTTTACTTTTAATTTTAGAATCTGCTGTTGCTATTATTCAATCTTATGTAATTTCTATTCTTAGAACTCTTTATTCTAGAGAAGTAAATTAATGATAATAAACCATAATCACCCATATCATTTAGTAGATTATAGCCCATGACCTTTAACAGGAGCTATTGGAGTAATAACTCTAGTTACTGGTATAATTAAATGATTCCATAATTTTAATATAAACTTAATAATTTTAGGTTATATAATTATTATTATAACTATATATCAATGATGACGAGATATTTGCCGAGAAAGAACCTTACAAGGTAAACATACTATTTTAGTTTCAAAAGGATTACGATGAGGGATAATTCTTTTTATTATTTCAGAAGTATTTTGTTTTTTTATCTTTTTTTTTAGCTTTTTTTCATAGAAGTTTATCTCCTAATATTGAAATTGGAGCTATATGACCCCCACTAAATATTACCCCATTTAATCCATTTCAAATTCCTTTATTAAATACCATTACTTTAATTAGATCAGGTGTAACTGTAACTTGAGCCCATCATGCATTAATAGAAAATAACTATTCTCAAACTACTCAAAGATTATTTATGACTATTATATTAGGTATTTATTTTACTATTCTTCAAGCATATGAATATTTTGAAGCACCTTTTACTATTGCAGATAGAATTTATGGATCAACTTTTTTTATAGCAACAGGATTTCATGGATTACATGTAATTATTGGGACAATTTTTTTAATAACATGTTTATTCCGTCATTTAAATAATCATTTTTCTAATAAACATCATTTTAGATTTGAAGCAGCAGCATGATATTGACACTTCGTTGATGTAGTATGATTATTCCTTTATATTTCTATTTATTGATGAGGAAATTAATTAATTTATATAATATATTTAGTATATTTGATTTCCAATCAAAAAGTTTAATTTATTTTTAATATAAATAATCACCTTATTATTAAATATATCAATTCTAATTATTTTTATTTCTAATATCATAATATTATTATCTATAATTTTATCAAAAAAATCATTTATAGATCGAGAAAAATGCTCCCCATTTGAATGTGGATTTGACCCTTAATCCTCAGCACGAATTCCATTTTCTTTACATTTTTTTTAATTACAGTAATTTTTTTAATTTTTGATATTGAAATTGCCCTTCTTTTCCCAATTATTATATCATTTAATTTAGTTAATTTCATTATATTAATAAAAATTAGATTTTTATTTTTAATTATTTTATTAATAGGAATATACCATGAATGAAATCAAAATATACTTAATTGAACTAATTAAGGATTATAGTTTATATAAAACATTTGATTTGCATTCAAAAAATATTAAATTATTAATTTATCTTAAATAAGAAGCAATAAATTGCATTTAATTTCGACTTAAAAGAATGAGTTAATTAACTCCTTATTTAAATTAATTGAAACCAAATAAGAGGTATATCACTGTTAATGATATTATTGAATAATATATTCTAATTAAATTTGAAATATATTATAATTAAGCTGCTAACTTAATTCATAGTGATTAAATTCATTAATATTTCTTTTATATGAATATATAAATAAATAAATAAATAAATATATATATATATATATATATATATATATATATATATATATATATATATATATATATATATATATATATATATATATATATTTATATAGTTTAAATAAAACATTACATTTTCATTGTAAAAATAAAAATCTTTTTTATAAATATTTAAAGATTATACAATCTCCTTAATATCTTCAATATTATACTCTATATAAGCTATTTAAATCTTTAAATAAATATCATAAAATAAAAAATTATTATTCATAAAATAAATCTAAATAAATAAATTTTATAATTATTTATTTGATATAAATAATAAAAAATTGAATAATTTTTAAAAATATTAAATATACCTTGACCTCTATATAATTCTATTCAACCTATATCAATATTTTTTAATAAATATTGACCATAATTTAAAAAATAATAATTTAAACCATAAGTAGATAAATTTGGTATAAATCATATAAGAGATAAAAAATTTCTTAAATTATAAGTTATTAAAAACTTATTTAATGAATAAATTCTTATATTTCTAATTAAATAACCTATAATTAAACCAATTAATCTTACATAAATAACTATCATTTTTATATTAAATGATAAATAAATTATATAAGGATAATTAAAAATTATTCATATTAAAAATCTCCCCGTAATTAAACTTATAAATAATAATAAAAATATACTTTTTAATATAATATAATCCTCATCATATAAATTATAAATAGAAAATTAATTATAATCATTAATTATTAAATATATTAATAAACGAATTTTATAAAATATTGTTAAACCAGTAGAAAAATAATATAAAAAAAAATTAATATATTTAAATTTCTCATTCTTACTATTTCTAAAATTAAATCCTTAGAATAAAACCCAGCTAAAAAAGGAATACCACATAAAGCTAAATTAGAAATATTCAAACATAAAGAAGTTATTGGAATATATAATCTAATACCCCCCCTAAAACAAATATCTTGATTATCATTTATTATATGAATAATTACTCCCGCGCATATAAATAATAAAGCTTTAAATATAGCATGAGTTAATAAATGAAAAAAAGCTAATTCTGGTAATCCTATTCTTAAAATTCTTATTATTAATCCTAATTGTCTTAAAGTTGATAAGGCAATAATTTTTTTTAAATCAAATTCATAATTAGCAGATATACCAGCTATAAATATTGTTAATCCAGATAATAACAATAAAAACTTAAAAAAATATATATCAATTAATAATATATTAAATCGAATTAATAAATAAACCCCAGCAGTTACTAAAGTAGAAGAATGAACTAAAGCCGAAACAGGAGTGGGAGCTGCTATAGCCGCTGGTAATCAAGAACTAAAAGGAATTTGAGCTCTTTTAGTTATAGCTGCTATAATTACTAAAACCCCAATAATTTTTATTGAATAATCATTACTCATAAAATTTAAATAAAAAATATAATTTCAACTCCCATAATTTATTATTCAAGAAATTACTATTAAAATTATTACATCTCCAATTCGATTAGATAAAGCAGTCAATATACCAGCATTATAAGATTTAATATTTTGATAATAAATTACTAAACAATAAGAAACTAAACCCAATCCATCTCAACCTAAAAAAATTTTAATTATATTAGGTCTAATAATTAATAAAACTATTGAAAAAACAAATAATAAAACCAAAATAATAAATCGATCTAAATTTAACTCAGAACTTATATATCTTTTTCTATAATAAATTACTGAAGATGAAATTATCAAAACAAATATTATAAATAATAATGATATTCAATCTAAAATAATAGATATAACAATATTTATAGAATAAAAAGAAATGATTTCTCACTCTAAAAATAAAATTATATTTTCCATAATAAAATAAATTATAAAAAAAATTTATTAATCTAAAAAAAAATTAAAAAAAATCTAATAAAACAAACCGAATAATTTTTAATAATTTAAAATGATTTCTCATATTTTTGACTCCACAAATCAATATTTTTTTTAAATTATTTAAATTATTTTAATTAAAATCAAACTAAAAAATATTCAATTTTTAAAATTAATATATTTAAAGGTAATCAATGTAAAATTAATATTAAATATTCACGAGAAACTCCAGTATAAAATCTATAAATTCTTAAATTATATTTTCCATGTTGAGTATATGAATATAAATATAATCTATACCCTGCTCTAAAAAAAGATAATATAATTAATATAATTATTGATAATCAAGATCAACTTATTAATCTATTAATTAATCTAATTTCTCCCATTAAATTTATAGAAGGGGGGGCTGCTATATTAGAAGACATTAATAAAAATCATCACAAACTTATTGAAGGTATAAAATTCATTATACCTTTATTTATAAATAATCTCCGACTATGTAAACGTTCATAATTAATATTTGCTAAACAAAATATCCCAGAAGAACATAATCCATGACCAATTATTATAATATAAGAACCTAAATAACCTCAATAATTTATTGTTATAATCCCACTAATTACTAATCTTATATGAGCAACAGATGAATAAGCAATTAATGATTTTATATCTACTTGACAAAAACAATTTAATCTAATATATAAACCTCCTAATAATCTAATAATAATTCAAATAAAATTCATTTTTATTCTAATATACTGAAAAAGAATTAAAATTCGTAATAATCCATAACCTCCTAACTTTAATATAATTCCAGCTAAAATTATTGAACCAGATACTGGAGCTTCAACATGAGCTTTAGGTAATCATAAATGTACAAAATATATAGGTATTTTCACTAAAAAAGCTAAAATTATTGATACATATAATAAATATAAATCCATATGAAAAAATTTTATAAAATAAATAGTTAAATAATTTAAGTAATTAAAAATAAAAAAAATCCTATTAATATAGGTAAAAAGCAAATAAAGTATAAAATAATAAATATATCCCAGCTTGAATTCGTTCAGGTTGATACCCTCAACCAATAATTAATATTAAAGTTGGAATTAATCTACCCTCAAAAAATAAATAAAATATAAATAAATTCAATATTCTAAATGTTATATATAATATAATTATTAAAACAATAATATTTAATAAAAAAAATTATTATAAAAATTATTTTTATATAAAGATTCTCTTGCTATAATCATTAATATACAAATTCAAATTCTCAATAAAATCAAACCAAAAGAAATTAAATCACAAGCTATTATATATCTCAAATTACAAAAATTATTAATATTTAAACTTAAATTTATAAAAATAAATATAATTAATATTAATATTATTTGAACCAATCAAAATATATTTTTCATAAAACATAAAGGAATTATAAAAATTATTATTATTAAAATTTTTATCATTTATAATAAAATTAAATCTTTTAAAATAATCATTTCCATGGGTACGAATTATAGAAACTAAAATTGACAATCCTAATGCCCCTTCACAAACAGTAAATAATAAAAAAAACTATTAATATATATATTTCATATTCAATATAATTTAAATAAATTATTATTATTATCTCAGGAGATTTTGAGTGAGATTGAGAGGTTCTATGGGCAGCTGTACACGGCATCGTTGGAGCCACACGCAAGTGTGAGTAACGATCCAAGAGCGAGTCTTATTCGACACTATTCCGAAGATATCCCGGACGTCAGTTTGAGCGAGATTAGAATAGCTCTCCAGCACCTTAAAAACGGCAAGGTCCCAGGCGAGGATGGAATTACAGCGGAGCTTCTGAAAGCGGGTGGAAGACCGGTACTTGAAGTCCTTCAGAAGCTCTTTAATTCCGTCCTCCATGGTGGCATTACACCGGAGGCGTGAGGCAGAAGTGCGGTGGTCTTGTTCTTCAATAAAGGTGACAACGCTCTCTTGAAGAACTACAGACCGATTTCCCTTCTGAGCCGCGTCTACGTGATATTTTCGAGAGTCATTACGAATCGTCTCGCGAGCAGACTTGACGACTTCCAGCCTCCCGAACAAGCCGGTTTCCGAAAGGGCTTTAACACCATAGACCACATACATACCCTACGGCAAATTTAACAGAAGTCTGAAGAGTACAATTTGCCACTATGTCATGCGTATGTGGACTATGAGAAAGCCTTTGATTCCGTCGAAATTTGGGCGGTGCTGCAGTCCCTTCAGCGGTGCCAAATTGACTGTCGGTATATCGAAGTGCTGAAATGTTTGTACAGTAGAGCTACGATGGCTATCCGAGTACAGAACCAGAGTACGAAACCTATCCAATTGCAGAGAGGTGTAAGACAGGGTGACGTTATATCCCCGAAACTCTTCACCGCTGCATTGGAAGACGTTTTCAAGCTTTTGGACTGGAAAGGATACGGAATTAACATCAATGGCGAGTACATCACTCACCTTCGATTTGCCGACGATATACTCCTCATGGCAGAATCGCTGAAAGAACTAAGCACTATGCTCAATGACCTCAATAGTGTCTCCCAACGGATAGGTCTTAAGATGAACATGGACAAAACAAAGATCATGTTTAATGTCCATGTCACACCTATGCCGGTAGTTGTTGGGAGCACTAAGCTCAAAATTGTTAACAAGTATGTTTTCCTGAGACAAATAGTCCGACTAGGTTAGTCCAACTTCGAACGAGAGGTCAATCGACGGATTCAACTCGGCTGGGCAGCGTTCGGGAAGCTACGACACATCTTCTCGTCAGACATACCTCAAAACCTTAAAACAAAATTGTACAACCAGTGCGTGTTGCCAGTGATGACTTACGGAACTGAGACGTGGTCCTTCACTGCTGGCCGTATGAGGAAGCTCAAGGTCGCTCAGCGAGCTATGGAGAGGGCTATGCTCGGAGTTTCTCTGCGTGATAAACTTAGGAATGAGGATATCCGCAGTAGAACCAGAGTGACCGACATAGCCCAACGGATTAGTAAGCTGAAGTGGCAGTGGGCCGGCCATATAGCTCGAAGAACCGACAACCGATGGGGAAGAAAGCTTCTCGAGTGGCAGCCTCGTACCGGTAGGCGAAGTGTAGGGCGTCCCCCCACAAGATGGAGTGACGACCTGGTAAGACATGCAGGAAGTCGATGGATGCAGGTGGCTCAGGACCGTGCTTTGTGGCATTCCTTGGGGGAGGCCTATGTTCAGCAGTGGACTTGTGAAGGGCTGTAATAATGATGATGATGAATTAAGTTTAAACTTGCATTTTATTTATACGGGTCTCGTTATTAACCACACAAAACACAGTTCAGCAGTATCATGCCGCTATTTGACTCTAGTAGGAGCCGTGGTGACTTCCAACATGCACAGGAACGCGGTGTAAAAAATGTGTTTCATAACCCTTACAGACATGAGTAGAGGCCTGTGCCCTGCATTTAGCGAACTAATGCCGTAAATTTAACTGTTTTAATATTTTCGCTAGAATTCTGTTAGAGCGCGGTCCTTCTCTGATTGAACTGATCCTCTCGTGGTGCAGCCATAATACGTTACAGGTTTTACTCTTCCAGGTTTATCACAATAAATACAATTTTTAGTGACGTGTGTGTTAGTGACATGTGTGACAATAACCTTAACTTATTTTAGATCCTGAAAATATGAGCTTCAATTCGCGTTTTGGTCCCAAAGGCTACCTCTGGCCCAGAGACTATGAGAACATTGGTAAAGAGATATATAACATGGAAATTAAACCGAGTGATACCTTTGTTGTAACTTTTCCTAGGTCAGGTACGTATATGATAATTATTGCTAAACTTTATATACTTACTTAAATATGTTATCCATATTATGTGTTATACATATAACGCCGTGTAGTGGCGGTCAAGAATATCCACTAGCCCATATCTTCCCGTGGGTGTCGTAAAAGGTGACAAAAGGAAACAGGCAAGAGATGGGCAGCAGCATCTTCCTGATAATAGCCAAAATTACAATAAAAAACTGCGGTAGCCAACCCGCTCGCGAAGCGTGGCAACTATGGCAAATACCCCCCTATGAAGAGAGTAACAAGGAGACGGACCCAGTCCCCGGCGGCCCCGCTATTCCTGGCTACGGTGGCGACCATGGTAACGGCGGGGCACGGGCTGCTAAGAATCTCCGGTGGACGTTCGGTTGCCATGTTAGACGACTCGACCTAGCAACGTACAACGCACGCACCCTGAGGACTGACGAGAAGATCGTGGAGCTGGAAGAAGAGATAGACAATTTACGCTGGCATATTATAGGATTATCCGAACTCCGAAGAGAGGGGGAGGACACGGTAATCCTCGAATCCGGCAACTTGCTCTATTACCGTGATTGCTGTCGAAGCTGAAGATCGAGTGTGGCAGAATCACCAAACGGTATTCGCTGAAGGTCATACAGGTTTACGCACCAACCTCGGCACACCCCGATGAGGAGGTGGAGGAAATGTATGAGGATATCTCTAAAGCCATGCATTCCTCCAAAACTCAATAAACGGTGTTAATGGGAGATTTCAAAGCAAAACTAGGCACAAGAGAGAACGGTGAGCTGAAAGTAGGGAAATTTGGAATAGGACAACGGAACCCAAGGGGCCAGCAGCTGGCCGACTTCATGGAGAAAAAGGGACTCTTTATGATGAACTCTTTTTCTAGAAGCGCCCCACAGGAAGTGGACCTGGTCGAGCTCCGACGGTTCGACAAAAAATGAGATTGACTTCATTATGACGACCAGACGACAACTGTTCAGTGATGTCTCCGTGATTGCAAAGGGTGAGAACTGGAAGCGATCACCGAATGGTTAGAGGCACACTAAACCTAAACGTTAAGTTGGAGAGGTCTCGTCTAATGAAGTCAACGCTCCGTCCCCCTTGTGGACTGTTCCAAAGTCCTGAAACCTTTCAGTTCGAGTTACAAAACCGTTTTCAGTGCCTGAAAGTCTGCAATGAAGTGGACGATATGAACGACAAGCTCGTGGAAACTGTCCATGCGGTCGGAGCTAAGTTCTGAAAGACCCGATGCATAAGAACACAAAACTCTCCGATCACGCTCCTAATCTCATGTTTGTTAGACGGGAGATAAAGCTACATTCTTTAACAGATTTGACAGCATACAGACAACTGAACAGACAGATCTCCAAATGCATGCGGCGGGACTTACGCAACTTCAATACAGCTTGTATTGAAGAAGCGATCGAGCGGAACCAAGTCTCCAAAATCTTTGCCAGAAATCTGTCTGCCAGAAAGACCCAACTGTCGAAGCTGAAGATCGAGTGTGGCAGCATCGTTTCCGGGGCACCTGAGAATTTGAGTGAGATTGAGAGGTTCTATGAACAGCTGTACACGTCATCGTTGGAGCCACACGCAAGTGTGAGTAACGATCCAAAAGCGAGTCTTAATCGACACTATTCCGAAGATATCTCGGACGTCAGTCTGAGCGAGATCAAAATGGCTCTCCAGCATCTTAAAAATGGCAAGGCCCCAGGCGAGGATGGAATTAAAGCAGAGCTTCTGAAAGCGGGTGGAAAACCAGTACTGGAAGTGCTTCAGAAGCTCTTTAGTTCCGTCCTCCATGGTGGCATTACACCTGAGGCGTGGAGCAGAAGTGCGGTGATCTTATTCTTTAAGATAGGTGACAATGCTCTCTTGAAGAACTACAGACCGCCTTCCCTTCTGAGCCGCGTCTACGTGCTCTTTTCGAGAGTCATTACGAATCGTCTCGCACGCAGACTTGACGACTTCCAGTCTCCCGAACAAGCCGGTTTCCGAAAGGGCTTTAGCACCATAGACCACATACATACCCTTCGCCAAGTTGTACAGAAGTCCGAGGAGTACAGTTTGCCACTATGCCTGGCGTATGTGGACTATGAGAAAGCCTTTGATTCCGTCGAAATTTGGGCGGTGCTGCAGTCCCTTCAGCGGTGCCAAGTTGACTGTCGGTATATCAAAGTGCTGAAGTGTTTGTACAGTAGGGCTACGATGGCTATCCGAGTACAGAACCAGAGTACGAAACCTATCCAATTGCAGAGAGGTGTAAGATAGGGTGACGTTATATCCCCGAAACTCTTCACCGCTGCATTGTAAGACGTTCTCAAGCTTCTGGACTGGAAAGGATACGGTATTTACATCAATGGCGAGTACATCACTCACCTTCGATTTGCCGACGATATATTTCTTATGGCAGAAACGCTGGAGGACCTAAGCACTATGCTTAATGACCTCAATAGTGTCTCCCAATGGATAGGTCTTAAGATGAACATGGACAAAACAAAGACTATGTTTAATGTCCATGTCACACTTATGCCAGTAGTTGTTGGGAGCACTAAGCTTGAAGTTGTTGACGAGTTTGTTTACCTAGGACAAATAGTCTAACTAGGTAAGACTAACTTCGAACGAGAGGTCAATCGACGGATTCAAATCGGCCTGGCAGCGTTCGGGAAGCTACGACACATCTTCTCGTCAGACATACCTTTATTTTTTTATAGGATAAGGGTGACAAACGAGCACACAGTCCACCTGATGATGAGGGGTTGCTGCGGCCCATAGACATCTACATCTATCCTCGTTTGCGAATCAAAATGCAGATGCGTTGCCACCCGTGAGGACTAAGATGCCTCATTTCCAGTAAAAAGGGCCTTCGGCCACCTGCACTCACCAAGCGAAACGCAGAGGTAAAGCTCTACTTCACGCTGGTATTCTGTGAGGTCGTGGTACCACCTCGGTTCGAGCCAGCCCATCCGTGCAACAGCAAAAGTTGCCACGTGGCTCTACTTCTGTTAAAAACCTTAATACGAAATTGTCCAACCAGTGCGTGTTGCCAGTGATGACTTACGGATCTGATACGTGGTCCTTCACTGCTGACCGTATAAGGAAGCTCAAGGTCGCTCAGCGAGCTATGGAGAGGGCTATACTGGGAGTTTCTCTGCGTGATAAACTTAGAAATGAGGATATTCTCAGTATGGTTCTCCTGAGAATATCCTCATTTCCAGATTCTCAGAGTAACCGGCATAGCCCAACGGATTAGTAAGCTTAAGTGGCAGTGGGTCGGCCATATAGCTCGAAGAACCGACAACCGATGGGGAAGAAAGGTTCTTGAGTGGCAACCTCGTACCGGTAGGCGAAGTGTAGGGCGGCCACCCACGAGATGGAGTGACGACCTGGTAAGACATGCAGGAAGTCTATGGATGCAGGTGGCTCAGGACCGTGCTTTGTGGAATTCCTTGGGGGAGCCTTTGTTCAGCAGTGGACTTATGAAAGCTGTCATGATGATGATGATGATGATTATGTGAAACGGTTATACAGTATACGTTTCATTGAGGGTGGCACGCCAGGAGTGCCATCGATTATTTGTGTGTGTGTGTGTGGTGTATGACACGCGAGTCGTGTCTTTTTAGAAATCGTTTTAACTCGCTCAAATTGCTTTTTTGGAAGATTTATCCAGAACATAATATTCATTATTTTGCAATTAGTTCATGCCTACACCTTCGTCGTAGATATTTTGTAAATTTGAAATTTTTTGGGGTTGACCTTTTTTAACTTGTACGTGGTATGCTTTTTACTTTGTGGTTTTTAAATCATATTGTGTAAAAAAGTCTAATAATAATAAGTAACAAATAATAGGCACTCATTGCGATCGCTCACCAACTCAAGTTGGTGTTGGAAAACAAGTCTCCAGTTAAAAAAAAAACAATGCGTTTGTCTTATTGTTTAATTTTGCTTAAAATGGTTGAACTGCCGTCTTATTACTATCATATGACTGAATAGACCTACAAAGTACCATGTGTGCTCTTGTGAAATGGTATAAGGTTTATTTTTGCTTGAAACTGTTCGAAACCGTTCGTGCATAAAAAAGTTCGCTGATAAATAGTCTTTTGTCAATCCGCCGCCGTACAGTGCCGGCGTTTTTTTCCTTTTGAAAACACTTGTTTTGCTATTCTTACTAATTAGGCGGTTTCAGATCGACTTTATTTTTACATTTGTATAACATTAAATAATATTTAATATTTGTAAATATCAATGAATCATAAACCTTATTTTTTTCCAAAGGTTCTTGATTGTTTGATATTTACAAATGTTATTATTAGGTGAAAATTTAATTTATTAAAACCAAGGTTTTTGCAGGGTGATTTAGTTGTACCTACCTTTGTACTTGTAAATTATTTTTTTTATAAAACAAAAATAGTACAAAGGGTTTGTAATCTCTGCATAAAAAGTCACTTACTCTCAATTTCAAAGAAAACATGTAGAAAAACACCTAGTTACCCACTAAAAACAATTATCCTTCCGTTTGTAACTGATGTTTGATGTCAACTAAATTTAATTAGGTCTAAACAAGTTGTAATGATCCCCCCCCCCCCTTTCTCTTCTTCTCGTCTCTTCCATCTCTATATACTTATACTTGTATTTCTTTATAATCTATATCTATAAGATATATAAATATATCTAATTTAAATTACCAGTATATCTTGATCTTTCTAAAGGTTTAAATGGAGGCCGTTTAATAAATTTATGGCGTGATCATCTTAGTTTAGACCCTTTTTTACGTTGTGTTTGTATAGTAACTTAGTTCTTTTAGGTGTATCTTGGAAGAGTGAATATTCACGAGAGCAATGGAAAGCTGGTGGTCTTATAAGTTAAAGAACCCCGTTCACGAAGACAGAGCTCAAAAAAGTTAAAAAAAATAAATTATCCCTATTCCACTTGTATCTGGTTCACAACAGTCAATTCCTTATTAGTTAATCCCTTCCCGCTTGGAAAAGGCTCACAATATTTATATCAAATACCAGATACAAGGGCTTCGCTCTCCCACATTTAAAAAAATGTGGAGGAGGTACACGGCTCCGCACACGCCGTGCACGGTGAGCGCCAACTATTTTAATGCGCTCCCCCCGAAGGGTACGCAAAATTGGGAACTGGACCGTAGTCCACAGCAAAATAACTGGCGAACCAGTAAAAGATGACTTGGCCCCTTGATAGTGCGTAAGCATAAACATCGACCGAAGTCGCGCATGTCAATACGTGTAAACGCCATACAGAATACGATCAAATCCAGCCACAGTGAATGTACGTCACACGGGTTAGGCAACAAAAGGCACACTGGCCATAAAACGCCGTCCGTGAGCGCCACCACCTGCCAGACTGCCATTCCTGCAGACGTGATGTAAGTGTAAGGCATCACCACCAGTTGCATGGTCAGCACGGCCAATTGGCCGCAGAGCGTGTCATGAGTCTACCGCTCACCTCAAGGGAATGGGGTCCCACGTTGTGCGGCTTTCGGCCGCAGCCTTGAGTGCCTCCTCAGATTCTCCCTCCAGCTACCACCCGCATGAGGTCGACACATATGCTCCACCAACCAATACAATGGCAGATATAGCCAATAAGGCAGTTATAAGATAATAGTAATAATTCGCCATCAGAAAGGGTTTGTGTCACTGACGTTGAGTATATGCATTTTTCGATCATGTTTGTCTCACCCACCAACAAGTTGCCTTCAATCTTTCAAAGATGGGAACTTTATAGAGATATATTATTAAGTTGTTATATAAAACATCATGGAGGACAGACAGTCTGCAGCCCCGCGAAGAAGGGACCCGACTTGGGCAAAGCTACTTAGGTTGTGAGTCAAACCAAGACGCAGAGAGCGCCATTGAGAATAGCGACCCGCCAAACAACCATCGCAGAGACGCAATGCTGCACAATGCAACAAGCATCAATACGACTATCGTCGGGCTTACAACATCCCAAGGTCCCCCATACAGTCCCAGCAGATATCACCACCCGCATACCTCCATCGACCAGAACCAAAAGATGCGTCGAAGCAGGTGCAGCACACCCGCAGATCCATCACAAGACGCAATACTGCAAGTAGCAGTAAGCATCAATACAACTATCATACGGATGGTGCCCCCTCACAACACACCCACATGATCCCTATCGACTTTGGTAACAAAGTTGATAATGTTGTTAACTAAAAATACCACCAACGTATCATAGCAGCACGGTACTAAGACGTCAGTTGCCAAAACTCCACGTATCATAGCGCTATTGCACTAAGACATGAAGTTGAGTATGCTTGCTGTACTTAAAAGTACTACCAAACACACTCACCCTAATCCAAAAGATAGCCGACGTATCATAACGTTATGCGCTAAGACGCCGCCCACAAACGGTAAGGGTGTGCGATGTCCACGGGCAAGTCGCATTGCTACAACAAACCCGCTTACCACCGGCACTAAGACGATATGTCTAGGACACATCGGTTAGCGAGTCCAAGTTTACCTTGGTCTCGGAGGCTGCGAAGCAACCTACACGCCACTATAATAATCCTTTTCAAGTCCCATTTCTTTCAATATAATGCTTTTACATATTTGAGACCTTCCACATATTTGCTTTATTTCATAGACCATACTATTGTATGTCTTATTCATATGGGACTTCAAGTCATAACTCTGCTATCATAATGCTTATGCATCATAGAGACCTTCTATATTAATGCTTTGGTTCGTTAGACCTTACTATGATAAGTCCCTAAAATAGGACTAGTTATTGTGCAACCTTAGTTCTAGCAGTCGATCAGCCGACCACCCCATATATATGTACAACCTTGGGTATGTGTCTCCGGCAACGCCCTAATATAAGGAAACATTACGAGAACACGTTCATCAACTTAGAAATTTTCCAATTATTACAAGAACTCTTTCATCAACTTGATCCATTTTTTCTATTATATTACAAATGTTATTTATCTTTGTTATTGCAATACAATCGACTTGTATTTATATGATTTGATACATTTTGAATATTTTAAGCAGAGTTTTAATAAATTTAGAGATTTTAGAGACAATTTATGCGTTTACTAATACTATAATATTCAATATTCCAAAGGAATATATTTGAACTTTATGCTTATTATTTGCATTTTAATTGTTTAAAATATAATTTCTATGACATTTTTAAATGTCTTTTTAATGAATATAATTATTATTTATTATTTAGATGGCACAAAAGGCGTGTCATTCAATATTTGTTCCCCGCCACAGCTAAAAGTTGTTGAAAATCGGTGCCGCAACGAATCTGTTAATTAGAATAGACTTCAATATGTAATTCAATATGTATTACTTCAATATGTAATATGTGTTAAGTAGAATAAAAATAATAGAAAATAACCCTTACATTATTAATTATGGGAGCCATTACGTTAGGATTAGTATTATCATTTCTATATTTATTCTGTTATATTTTGGATATTTGGGTTTTAAACTTTTCCGTCGATCCCGCAACAGCCGCCTAACTAAAAATAATACAAATAGCATTCCTAAAGTGAAATTCATAAAACTTCACCTCGACCTTATGAAACCTATTCAACAACAGGGTGACGTAATATCCCCGAAACTATTCACCGCTGCATTGGAAGCCCTTTTCAAGCTATTGGGGTGGAAAGGATACGGTATTAACATAAATGGCAATTACATCACTTACCTTCGATTTGCCGACGACATATTCATTATGGCAGAATCACTGGAGGACCTAAGCTCAATGACCTTAATAGTGCCTCCAAACGAACAGGTCTTAAAATGAACAAGGACAAAACAAAGATCATATTTAACGTCCATATCACACGTATGTGTGACATGGACGTTAAACATGAGTAATGTGATGCTTTACCACTGGTTCGGAAAATACCTCTGTCCTGGGAAGAACCAGCAAGAAACTCGATGGGACTTTTAAGCCGGTAGTTGTTGGGAGCACTAAGCTCGAAGTTGTTGATGAGTATGTTTACCTGGGACAAAAAAATCGACTAGGTAAGTTCAACTTCGAACAAGAGGTCAATCGACGGATTCAGCTCGGCTGGGCAGCGTTCGGGAAATTACGACACATCTTCTCGAAGGTATATCTCAACTTGAAAACGAGATTGTGCAACCAGTGCGTGTTGCCAGTGTTGGCTTATGGATCTAAGTGGTCCTTCACAGCTGGCCATATGAAGATGCTCAAGGTCGCTCAGCGAGCTATGGACAGGGCTATGCTTGGGGTTTCTCTGTGTGATAAACTTAGAAATGAGGATATCCGCAGTAGAACCAGAGTGACCGATATAGCCCAACGGATTAGTGAGCTGAAGTGGCAAAGGGCTGGCCATGTAGTTCGAAGAACCGACAACCGATGGGGAAAAAGGTTCTTGAATGGCGGCCTTGTACCGGCGGGCGATGTGTAGGGCGTCCCCCCACTAGGTGGAGTGATGACCTGGTAAGCCATGCAGGAAGTCGATGGGTGCAGGTGGCTCAGGACCGTGCTTTGGGGTCTTCCTTGGGCAAGACCTATGTGGGAAGGAGGTATACTGTATAAAATGTAGGTTAATTGAATATAAAGTCACACACGTCGATATATTGTACGTTCGTTGTTCAGTCACTTTGCCAATAAACGGATAATAAACCACATCCATGCTGTTTATTCGACAAATGTAATAAGTGCGTAACTAGAATTAATGATAATTAAAATTATAGTAATATTCATATTCTAGACGCGGCAGATTTATGCAAATATAGATATTACAATATATTATATGTATAATTATAATTACATGGAGTGGGTACAAAAGAAACAGTAATTAAAATCACATGTAAACTCTGTGCGAATTCTAATAATCATCAATTGCAGGCACCACATGGACGCAGGAACTGGTTTGGCTAATATTAAACAACTTTGATTATGAAAGGGCATTGGAAACCCCGCTCACTCTAAGATATCCTCTTATAGAGTAAGTTTTTCAAATATTTCTTAGTCGAAATCTATATTGTGAGTAAAAATATAGCTGATTGAAACGTAGTATGTTCTTATGGCATAGGTGTATAAAATATGTATAGCCGTGGTGGAGGCGTACAAAATAAAATTCATCACCTCATTTTGTCCTGTTGATGTCGTAAAATCATCTGCGGGAAGCAGCATCAAAGTTGCGAGATGCTGCTTCAAATTCCTGCACTAAATACAAAATACTTTTAATTAAGATTTATACAAATACATTGATTAAAATTTTAGGTTGTAATAAACTTTTTGACTATATATTTAATGAAATTTTATTAAATATCCATCAGATCTGAGGCGTTTGTGAATCAAAATTACTTGTCAGATATACCGAACAGCGAAGAGGTTTTAAAAACGTTGGAGGCAAACATGCCATCAGTGCAAGAAATTGAGACTATGGCATCCCCTCGATTTATCAAATCACATCTCCCGTTATCTCTTTTACCACCAAAGCTGTTGGACACTTGTAAAATTTTTTACGTAGCTCGAGACCCCCTTGACGTAGTTGTGTCATATTACCATCACAACATTCTTTTTAAGATGATCCCAGACGACATGGAGTTCAAGACTTATTGGGAACTCTTTATTAATGATTTAAGTAAGTATATGAAATTAAATTAAACATTTATATGCTCTGAAATGTTTTTTTTTACATATTATAAGCCAGTGCTTGACCACAATCCTACCTGGTAGTAAGTGGTGATGCAGCCTTAGATGGTAAATCGCACTATCTTATCGTAACAAAAGTCTATTCACTCTTGCCTTGAAGATGCCTAGATTGTATTCAAATTGCAAATTATTCCACTACTTTGCTGTACGCATTACAAAAGACGAAGCAAACCGTTTGGTTCTAATGCGTGGAATATCGACAACAAAGGTACATCTATAAAGCCCTGTTTTAATATTTTTCCTCGAAATAAGGAAGAGATTCAGATTCCTTGTTTTAAGTCACTGATATGGTTTCTATATTACAGTTGTGTCGACACCATTATTTGAACACGTTAAAGAAGCCTGGCAAATGCGGAACCACCCTAACATGCTCTTTTTGTTTTACGAAGAGCTTTCTAAGGTAAACTGTTTAAAATGTTATACTTGAATTAATTTTTCGATCGTAGCATTCATTCTTACCAGTTTTTTGAATTTTTATCAAAATATTTTGGGAAAATTTCATTAGCAATCAAATTCATTATTTGAATGTGATTGCTAATGAAATTGTTAATGAAACTGGAGAAGTAAAAATAGTGATACAGTATCGTATCAGTAAATCCGTGTATAACATTCATTTATTTTACGTGTAAGAACTTTGTAAACGATAATGTTTTCGGATGAGGTGCTTGAAGGCAATGTCACAATTAATTAAAGCCCTGTTATACTACAGTGTGTACGCATGAAAACGTTACCTTACTCAGCTCGGTGGTACCATAAATACTTTAAGTATTGTTCAATGTTTGTTTTAAGGTTCCGCTTATAAAAAAAACTGTAATAGTTTCATATTAAACACTTTTCGTGGCAACAAGATTGTTTGAAATAAGAAACTATAAAATAAATTTTTCATTGGAACCCTAATATACACGCGCCAGTATTGCGATATGCAGGATTTTAGATTTGTAGATTTATAATAGAATTTTTTAAAAGACTTAATATAAAATGCCAACTGAATGGAGATATTAGGTAGTCACAAAATATCAAAGTAATTTATCACTTTGAGTCTGTAGGTACATAGGTGTAAATAAAAATAGCATCAACAACAAATTGTACACACCCATGATTTTCTTCTTTTTTCAAATCTGCAATACGAAGTACTTTAAATTTGTATTGGATTTCACCGTATACATTAGCTTACTCTCTTTTCATTTAAGTTTTTTCTTTAGACCATTATTCATTTTAGAACAATTTGACTCCCTTTTGAATCTATAAATAGTGAAGTTCTTATTAAAAATAATTGTAAAATTATTTTGCGTCTTTATATTATATAGACCAATTAGAAAAGCTGGCTTACTAAATGACATAGGTAGCATAGTTGTATTTGTCAAGCAAATTAGTACCAAAGCGGGAAAATTGTAAAATTTGTTATGATATTATTTAAAAAATAAAAATAATTTGTATTTAATATAAGGCAAAGGCACCTAATTCCGAGGGTTTCTAAAATTGGCACCATATTCCGAGGTATTTAGAAAAACTGCGTAAAGGAGCGATTTATCTTGTAAAAAAAATAAAAATAAAAAAAGATCTTTCTTTTATTCTGCAAGATCTCTTATTGAATTGACAATATAACTTTGCGTACTTATATTATCAAAGATATATCTGTAGTACCTTGGAATGATTGGTCAGTTTTGTGAAAAGAGTTTATGAGTTTTTTTAGTTTTAATTAATTTTAAAATTAGTTTTAACATTTGCATAAAAATTTGAAACTCCGCTAACGATATACGTTTTAATTATCAAAACAGCGCCGTCTATCATCAAATGAAAAAAGCTTATATTTTACATTTAGTAAATAATATATTAAATAATATAAATAACTTACATTTATATGTTTAAATAATTAGATTGATAAAATTATTTATAATCCTAACTTTTAATTTTTTAGTTTTTTCGTGATTTCATTTTAAAAGTGTAATAATTAAAATTTAAAAATAATAGATAATAGTGACATCTACTATGTATCAAACGTATAAAAATTTATGTTTTTTTGAACTAAAAAACATACCAATTTTCATACGTTTGGTACTATATCTGTATGTAAACTGATTAAAACTGGTCTGTCTGCAATTATTGCAAAATTCTCATTAAGTTATTGTTTCGTGAAATGGTGTCATTTCAAGATATTTATCACTGTTTGTTGACCATGTTATGATATAACTTAGAGATCGTTTAACGATATTAATAACGAAACACAAAATTGCTATTTCATGATAATATGGTCATATCGTCAAATAGTTCTTCACCGCTAGCGGTGCTGATAGCCTATTTTTTAACAGAATCAGATTTCTAACAGAATCAACATCACTTTATTCCTTTTTTATATAATAAATAAATGTTCGCGGCTTCAGGGTGGTTCTTGAGCCCCAACCTTCTATAGCTGATGTTACTGTATAGTATAGTTTTGGTCTTTAATGGTTTTAATATAATATAGCGCCCTCTACTTTCTGCTTAGTAATTTACTAATTATAAGTAACTGATAAAATTAATTTTTAGAATACTACTAAATACTTATTCGTACAGCATCACAAATTGTCACACTCAAAAATATATAGACCGATGTTCACTATTGGGGTGATTTACCACAATTACCATGTTTGGCGAAATGGCTAAAAACACTGTTATACACAACACGTAGATATGTTTGTGTGCACAGTATCCAATACTGTGTACACAAAATTGATATTAAGAGAGAAGTTATTTTTAAAGTTAATTTAACAGTGGTAGAGCCACGCGGCAGCTTTTGCTGTCGCACGGATGGGCCGGCTCAAACCGGGGTGGTATCACGACCTCACAGAATATCAGCGTGAAGTAGAGGTTTACCTCTACGCTTCGCTTTGTGAGTGCAGGTGGCCGGAGGCCCTTTTTACTGGAAATGAGGCATTCCATCTTAGTCCTCACGGGTGACAACACATCTGCATTTTGATTTGTAATAGAGGATAGATGTAGATGTCTATGGGCCGCAGCAACCACTTACCATCAGGTGGACTGTGTGCTCGTTTGTCACCCTATACTATAAAAAAGGCTATTTATTAAAACTTTTTAATACAAAAGATAATTTAATTAAAACGATAAAGTTAAGAAATAGCTGTTATATCATGGTGATAACTTTCTAACATTTTCTGATGCTTTCAATTATTTGCATACTAATTGGTTAATTACCCGAATATATTGCTTAAAACGTGATCAGATTATTATGCAAACTCTAATGTAGTGTTAGAGGCCTGAAGATAATTACAATACATGCAGCGACGACTCCTAAATTGAAAACCAGTTATTCTGCGCTTCTACTTCACGCTGGTATGTTGTGAGATCGTGGTACCTCCTCGGTTCGAGATGGCCCATACGTACAAACAGCAAAAACTGCCACGTGGCTCTACCATTGTTAATAATACTTATATTTAGGTGACGTTGCAATAATTTATAGTATATATAAAATAATTCATTTTTATAAAATAATTCATTTCAGGATCTGCCAGCGTGTATACGTCGCGTTGCGAAATTTCTAGACAAAGAGATAACTGAGGAACAGATAGTAAAACTTTGCGAGCACCTTAAAATTGATAATTTCAAGAAAAACAAATCACTTACTTACGATTGTATGAAGAGTTTTGGGTTATTGAATGAAAAGGAGAGTTTTATTAGAAAAGGTATGTCTACCCTTCTTTACTGCCATATAACATTGCCCTGATAAATGTGAGCCTCCCTCAATATTGAAAATATTTGCCACAATAAGGCGCTCGATGCTCTCAGAACGTACCTTATAAAAGGGTAACCATACAGTGGATGCATTCTCTAGTACAAAACTAGAAGAATAGAATAGAATAGAATCATTTTTTTTCAATATAGGATACAAGAATACTTATTGAAAGTAATTTAAGCTTTACCACTGGTTCGGAAAAGCCCCTGTTCTGTGAAGAACTAACAAGAAACTCGGCAGTTATTAATAATCATTAACTTTATGTACCCTTACTAAACATTTTTACTTTATAAAAAATTAACCTTTTGGTAGATAAGGCCTACATATTTTCTGGTATTTTGTTATAAAAGCGTATACATTTCCTCATGAAGGAATTACTGACTCTGATTCGATTAACTGGTAAAACTAACTTGTGCTTGTTCCTAGTATTTACAGAATGTACATCACTATTTTTAATAAAACTCCTTTTGTTTTCTCGTACATATACGTGTTTTATACATGGTAGATCCATGCTGCAGCTATATTAGCAGTATAGTTGTAGCACGAATAGGTTGGCTCGACCGGGGAAGGACCACGCTCTCAGAGAATACCAGCGTAAAATAGCAGCTCAACGCTGCTTTGTTTCGTATGATGAGTGTACAGAACCGGATACCCTTTTTACTGCAAATGAGGCATTCCATTTTAGTTCACGGGTGACAACGCATCTGCATTTTGATTTGTAATAGAGGATAGATGTCTATGGGCCGCAGCAACCACTTACCATCAGGTGGACTGTGTGCTCGTTTGTCACCCTTATCATATAAAAAAAAACATACATTACATTTTCGTAAATATATTGAGAGGTCAAAATTAATTATTCATTATCATCGACTTCTGCATGTCTTACCAGGCCGTCACTCCATCTAGTCACTCCACCTCAAATTTCGCCTATAGGTATGAGGCTACCACTAGAGAATATTTTCTCCTCATTGGTTGTAGGTTTTTCAAACTAACTGGCTGACCCATTACCTTTTCATCTTACTAATCCATTGGG
Source organism: Parnassius glacialis (assembly GCA_033319125.1). Taxonomy (NCBI): domain Eukaryota; kingdom Metazoa; phylum Arthropoda; class Insecta; order Lepidoptera; family Papilionidae; genus Parnassius; species Parnassius glacialis. Next base: position 40,818,670 of record JAVANC010000016.1, read on the forward strand.
ATATGTCGGTTACTCTGGTTCTAATGCGGATCTCCCATTTCCCGAGCGAGAGCAACCCCGAGAACCGTGAAGGTCGTCTCAGATCCATAAGTCATCACTGGTAACACGCTCTTGTTGTACAAACTTGTTTTCAAGTTTTAGGGAATACCTGACGAGAAGATGTGTCGTAATCTTCTACCGATTGACCTCTCGGTTAAAGTTGGACTATTTGTCCCAGGCAAACATTCTCGTTTCTCGTCAACAACTTGGAGCTTAGTGCTCCCAACAACTACCGGCTTAGGTGTGACATGGAAATTGAACATGCTCTTTGTTTTGTCCATTTTCTTCTTAAGACCTATCCGTTGGGAAACACTATTAAGGTCATTGAGAATAGTGCTTAGGTTCTCCAGCGATTCTGCCATAAGAACTATATCGTCGGCAAATCGTAATTGTACTCACAATTGATGTTAATATCGTATCCTTTCCAGTTCAGTAGCTTGAAAACGTCTTCCAATGCAGCGGTGAAGAGTTTCGGGGATATAATGTCACCCTGTCTTACACCTTTGTGCAGTTGAAAGTTGAAAGGGTTTCGTACTCTAGTTCTGTACTCGGACAGTCATTGTAAGACTACTGTACAAACATTTCGGCTTTTCTATATACCAACAATCAACTTGACATCGCTGAAGGGACTGTAGCACCCAAATTTCGGCGTAGTCAAAGGATTTTTCATAGTCTACATACGTCAGACAAAGTGTCAGATTTTACTGTTCGGTCTTCTGTACAATTTTCCGAAGGGTATGTATGTGGTGTATGGTGCTAAAGCCTTTTCGGCCTTTTTGTAGTTCTTCATGAGAGTGTTATCACTTTTCTTGAAGAACAGGACCACCGCAGTTCTGCTCCAGAACCGCCTTCGGAGTAGTCCCACCATGGAGGATGGAATTAAAGAGCTTCTAAAGGAATCCAAGTACCGGTTTTCCACCCGCTCAAAAGTCAAAAGCTCTGCTGTAAGTCCACTCTCGCCGAAGACTTTGTCGTTTTAAGGTGCTGGAGAGCCATTCTGAACTCGCTCAGACTGACGTCCAGGATATCATCGGAGTAGTGTCGGATAAAACGTGCTCTTGGATCATTACTCACACTTGCGTGTGGGTCTAACGATGACGTGTACAGCTGCCCATAGAACCTCTCAATATCAATCAAAATATCATGTGTCCCGGAAACTATGTTGGTACATTTGGTTTTCAGTTTAGACAGTTGGCTCTTCCTGGCAGACAAATCTCTGGCTAAGACTATTCAGCTCTGGTTCCGCCCGATCGTTTCTTCTATATAAGCTGTATTGAAGTTGCGTGCTGTCAAATCTGCTGACGACTGCTTCTTCATTTATCGTTTGACTGATGAAATTAAGAGTATGAACGGAGAGTTTTTGTGTTCATCTGCGACAGGTCTTGCAGAACTTCACTCCGACCGCATGGACAGTTTCCACAAGCTTGTCATTCATATCGTGCACTGATGAAAACGGTTTTATAACTCGGGCTGAAAGTTTTCGGGACTCTGGATCACGGGGAGACGTAGCGTTGGCTTTATTACATTTTTTTTATAGGATAAGGGTGACAAACGATCACACAGTCCACCTGATGGTAAGTGGTTGCTGCGGCCCATAGACATCTACATCTATCCTCTATTCCAAATCAAAATGCAGATGCGTTGTCACCCGTGCGGACTAAGATGGAATGCCTCATTTCCAGTAAAAAGGGTCTCCGGTTCTCTACACTCACCATACGAAACTCAGCAGCGTAAAGCGTTTACGTTAGTATTCTGTGAGAGCGTGGTCCTTCCCCGGTCGAGCTGACCCATTCGTGCTACAACTATACTACTAATGTGGCTGCAGCATGGCTCTACCACGTAACAAAATATATCGCACTGTCACTCAAGTAATATTTTTTAATTACTTCTACATCTAATGTATTCGTTATTCTATATTACGTAATGTGGTCAATATCATCTTTAAAACGATATTAAGCTCTTTGTCATCCCTTCTCTCTGTATAAAAATCAATTGGTGTCTGTTAGTCTTGCTAAAATTCAAAAATGGCTCGACCGATTTTGATAAAATTTTTGTGTGTGTTTAAGTGGATCCCTAGATGGTTTAGATTCTTTTCGAACCGGTAGGTGGCGCTGTTGATAAGTTTCAGAAATCACTTGTGCGACACCACAGCGGATCGTTAGTACTTTATATTAAATTTACTTTATCAAACTTTTTTTATAAACGTTTTTCTATAATGAGTCTGTTTATTATGCTAATTAAATTCTCCTTAAGATTTTTTAACATTAAATGTACAGTACATATAGTAAACTTAAATATTAGACGTTATATTGGCAAAATTTATTCTCATATTGTGTGAAATTACACTGTTCCTGCTAAACACAAACAGATATTCCTCGCTTCTGATTTCTGGCCTACTTCTCTTTTGCCTATTTGGGGACGCGCCAAGGGAAAACTTTCCCTAAATGTTATTTGTTACTTTTAAGAAACATTTTTGTTTTTATTAATTTTGTCCTAGGTGCCTGAAATAAATATATTGCATTGTATTGTATTGTCGTGTGAAACATCCGTCACTTAATTTTGCCTAGTGTAGCACACGTAACACGTAAAAGAGATTATTAAATTATTTCTGTACTTTGCGTCCTCTGTTACATAAGATGGTATACCGCCATCTACCTGATGTAAATTATCCACAACGGTTACATGGACTAACGGTAAAGATGTCCGTTATTTTTTTTTTAAAGTGAATGTTAAATCCATTAGCATGTGTCGCCACCGTTCGGTGCCACTAGAGCCGAAATGCCTCCATCCTCACGGTCAAAATTACTTATTAAATATAAAAAAATTAAGAAGTTCTCTACAGTCTTAGTATTCTATTTAAAAACGTCTGAAGAATTATAAAATTACTTGATCTCTCTTGATCTCCTTTGTGGTCCCGTATAAATTTGATGAAATAGATCAATTCTAAATATCCGAGATGAAATTTGATAATGTAAGGTTATTTAGACAATATTATAGTTGTAACCGTGTAGTTGCGGTGTACGAATATCCACCCCATTTCGCCCCAACTACAGGGCAACAGAGGGAAAGTGAAACAGAAGATGGGCAGCTGCATCTTCCTGCTATGGACTAAAATTATACAAAATGCGGTCGTCCACCTTCCTGCCAAGCATAGCAATCTATGTGCAGCATTGGACTTTTGTAGGCTGTAATGGTTGGATGGATAGTTATAACATTAAGCATTTTGACACACTATCTTAACACCAACTTCAAAAGCTATTTTGTAGTTTTTTTAAGCTGTTTGGAGAAAATTTTTACTTATTTATTATAAAAAAAATTATACTTTCATATTATTTCAGGTAAAGTTGGTGGTTGGCGAGACTATTTTGATGAAAAGATGATAGAACAGGCTCAACGGTGGATAAATGAGAACTTGCGTGACACTGACTTGCGTTTCCCTAAATAAGAATTGCAATAAATTTGTATGAATAACGAAAGAATACGATTATTTACGTAACTTCGTTGGTGTTTAAACGAATCTGTTACTCCATTTTGGGTATCAAATTCAAATTAAATGTAGAACTTCAAAAAATATTTTCTATATATGTATTTTGACCATAATAAAGAGTAGATATTGATATATGTATAATAGTTTATAATTTTTATAGAATATGGGTGACAAACGAGCACACATTCCACCTGGTGATACATGGTCCCGGGGGGGGGGGGGGTCAGGACTAAAGTGTTCAACGTTCCCATGTTATAGTTAACCACGTCTGCCGCCAGATAATCACATATATTTAAATTATTATCCGTAAAAACTAGTTTATTTATCATCTACATATATCCTCGATTTAGAAGCAAAATGCACTCCGGAGGACTTCAATGGAACACACAGCAGCATTAAGCTTCTATTTTACGCTGGTGATTAAAGTCGTGCATAAGTAAGAAAGAAGAAAAAACTCATTGAACTAGAAAACTCATTGGTTACTAATTACAAAAACACATGTTACTAATGTATATCATTGCGTCGCTTACAGGGTATAACTATATTGTTACTCTAATTTCTTCATCATCATCATTCATTATTGTTATATATTTGTTAATTTACTGCCGTACCGTAAAGGATGTTTCACTGACTGCAGAAGAAACTAAAAATAAAGTCCACAGGTCTTCTTATTAACACCTGTACTTTTTTTTAAAACTAGCTTTTTCCCGCGAAGAAAAATGTTGTAACAGTAGAAGAAAATTGTTGTAACAGGATTTTTAATCGGTTTTTTACTTTATTAATTTTGTTATAACATGTTATTATGTTAAAATGTTTGAGTACTTATAAAATATAGCAATCTTTATTATAGTGTAGGGATTTGAAGGTTAAATAAACATAAAAATAAAATAAAAATTTTGTTATATTCTATGGATACGGAGCTCGGCCTTTGATCTGGTTAAAGTAACAGGGGTTATTACCTTTTTACAACGAAATCGAAATACTACACCTGTTACGCAGCCCTAATCCAGGCAATCTGCTGCGTTGCATCGGCTTACGGCAATCACGAGGCGCCGTGTCAGCATAACGTGTCTAGTGTCTTACATTACCTGGTTCTAATATTTTACCGTGTGAAATCATTCTAGATTAAAACATCGAATTAGAGTCACCTCACTAAGTTATAAGAATTAATTGTAATTATTACTTTAAATTAAATATATTTTAAATAAAGATTGCTTTTTTTGCAATCTCTGGCTGGAGCCCACATAATTGGCAATTACACAATTGGCAATAAAACAATATAGATTATAAATAATACTTATTGAAAGTCACTCTTTTGTATAATTACCACTGGTTCAGAATAAAACCTCTGTCCTGGGAAGAACCAGCAAGAAACCCAGCGGGACTTTTTTTTAAATAACAGCTTACAATCATGTATGTTACACAAATTAACAACACAACAAATTAGAAATAGCTTGGTAGCGATCACTTCATTTCCAGGGGTTATTATCATCTATAAATTCTTTAATATTATAATAACCCCTTTTATACAAACTTAGTTTAATAAAATTTTTGAACTTTGAGCATTACTGGTAAAGTCTGTCGGTAATCGCCTGCTAACAATACATTGACTCTTCCCATTCGACAAGGTCTATTTTAGGCTTCGAAATCCCTTTATGAACTATAGTATTCTCATCACAAACAATTAATTTCGTTTTGCGGAGTACTTCTGCCATATTACTTTGTTTGGGTATATTGCAGAGTGGGGTTTCATTTTGTATGAAATCAAAAGGAAATTTAAACGCTAGTGTGCTGTTTTACCTCCTTCCAGCAGAGTGGTAGCAATTCCGGACGATGCGATCGCTAAGGCGATATCAGGATTGCTTCTCACTTTGGCCGACAGCAAATTTGATAGCTAATTTAAAAGTCTTGCCTGTTCCACCAGAATTATCTAAAAAAAGATATCACCTACACCTGCGTCGATACTGGAAAGTATTTTATAATAGATATGTCTTTGTTCATTGGTTAGAGAGCCTTTACTACTTAACACCAGTTATGCTAAGGAATTGACATCATAACTTGTTTCCTTCAGGTAGTCTCGGTTATCGTGTAAACCTTCAGACCTTTGAGGCTGAGGCAACCCGTACTGCTGCAGGCTTTGGCCTCCTAATGCTAATACAGCTTCTGTTATTGTGACCAGATATTAATTGTAGATTTCATCTGCTAGATGTTCATCTGTTATGCCAGAAAGCCTTTCCACTTTTCGTTTGTACTCTTCTGATAGTCTATCCCTATATTTTACCCAAAGACTTAGTGCGTCTGTAATCTGACAGAATGCCAGAATTAAAGAAAAAAGTTCACGCATTTTAAATGGCGACTCGTATAAGACTGCTTCCTCTAGGGCAGAATCCCAATTTTTGTCGTCCTCTAGCATGCCAAGTTTCATGCAAGCTAATTGAAAAGTTGGTTGGAGGACACCATTGACAGTCTTCACCATCGTAGGATGACGGACCCCTAACCTCATGCAGAAGTAAGCGAAGATGGTAAAACTCTATGTTATTTGTTTGAACCGTGGCCACATACTCATAATGTCACTACACTATATACTATATATTTTTATAGGATAACGGTGACAAACGAGCACACAGTCCACCTGATGGTAAGTGGTTGCTGCGGCCTATAGACACCTACATCTATCCTCGTTTGCTAATCAAAATGCAGATGCGTTGTCACCCGTGAGGACTAAGATGGAATGCCTCATTTCCAGTAAAAAGGGCCTCCGGCCACCTGCACTCACCAAGCGAAACGCAGAGGTAAACCTCTACTTCACGCTGGTATTCTGTGAGGTCGTGGTACCACCTCGGTTCGAGCCGGCCCATCCGTGCGACAGCAAAAGCTGCCGCGTGGCTCTACCACTGTTATCATGTATCATGTAATGAGAATTATTGTTAAGGTTCCTACATAGACCGTGTTGTTTGTATTTGATATAATTATATCATATAGAATAGGATCTTCATTTGGATTTGGTATCTCAGCACATATTGTGCTGAGATACCAAATTGTGCATCCATTATGACAGGCGAAATGTGGTTAACCATCTACAACAACATGTGTATGTGAGACAGACCTCGTTTTTGCCATTCGGTAGAAAACATGAAACAACGTACCTCTCCAAATATTTTTCCTTTGGTTAGAAGTGCTATTGTTTTCTTAAATTTGAGGTGAAAAACCCTGGCTATTATGTCGTGTCTATCATAACTTTTTTGCCCAGGCAAAAGCATCTCCGTGATTCCATCCCAACAACGATTGCAAGTAAATGTTATAAAGAGGTCGGGACAATCGTAGTCGCGCACATACATCATGGCGTCTTGAGTCCGTTCATATATATAAAATGTATATAAAAAAAAAAGATATAGCGTGGCCTCTCAATAAAAGAAGAAGGTAGCACCACCTTTTGAACCAGCTGATCAGCATCAACGTCCTGTCTCCCTGTCTCATCTTGCAAGTATATACAACATGAAACAAAAAACCTGTGGTTCCCTGTGGATAAGTACGTTATCAGGATCAGTTTTTAAACCTATAGAAATAACTTTTTTTTTAACTCAAACATATATTTTTTTAAATTTTATTAAAAAATATTTTATTTTATGTGGTTTTATTACCTCTTACTTACACTAGCCGATGCTAAAGCTAAGTAAAGCAGGGGCAGACAAGGCAGTGGTAATAAAACCACATACAATAAAATAAATTTAAAAAATTAATTGTATAAATTTTTTAAATAAAATAAAAAAATATTGGTCGAGTTTTCGAGAAAAGTTATTTCTATAACTACTAATACTGATCCTGAACGTACTTAACGGGAACACCAGGGTTTTTGTTGAGAATGATGAGAATAATTAATATTAAATAATATTGATGTTAATAATATATTGACATCTATATTTAAATGGCTGACATTAAATAACCTGACAATTAATTTGACAAAAACACATATAATAAACTTTAAATTAAGAAATAATTATCCTTTAAATTTTTATTTTTTTTAAATTTAATTCAATTAAAGAGGTAGACACTACAAAATTTTTGGGTTTGACTATACTGACATGGGCTGACATGGAAACCTCATATTGATAATCTAATTAAAAAACTAAACTAATTATCTTATGCCCATTATAAACTAAGAAAGGTTGCCAGTGTTAAAACTCTCCTAACAGCCTATCACGGATATGTTGCATCAAACTTAAGGTATAACTGAAAAACAAAGTGTCCTCAAAGCGCAAAAAAAGTGTGTTAGATCGATGTTCGGTCTAAATCAGGATGATTCTGTGAACCGTACTTTCGAAAATATAAAATGCTGACTCTGCCGTGTATGTATATATATATGAGGTTGCAAACTTTGTTCGAAATAATGCAATTTATTTTGAAATGAATACTACCGGAAGCCGTCGTGTGAAAACCCCTTCTTTGAAGAATGTGTTAAATTGCATAGCACCAAAAATCTATAATAAAATCTTATTCAATATCCGATTAATTAATGATGTCAAAACATTTAAAACTGCGCCCAACGGCTTCCTTGTTGAAAAAGTGTACTATAACATAAGAATATTTTTTGATGACAAAATGTAAAAATTACTTCAATTATGTTCATATACCTCTAAGGTGAAACTTGGCTGTATCTAATAATAATTTTGTATGTGACATCCTGTAATACCCATGCTTATGAATTAATAAATGAATGATTGATTGATTAATCGATTGTGGTCATTTGTAAGCTTTCTTTCATAACTTTAAACGTCTTTGGCGTATCAGATACTTTAAGCAGGGCTAGCTTTAACTCTCTTACCTATACATTATGGGTATGAAGCATTACCTTACCTAGCCAGCTTTTACATTAAAAAAGTTATTGCATCTCAATTCAACTTGAACTGTGGTTCATTCTGGGGTAGCGGAAGCAAACTTCCTACCAAATTATACACATGGCCCTGCACTTTGAATGTAGGCATAAAACCAGGCTATATTTATATCTGTATGTTATCTTTTTACCTCCAAATTAGGTAATTTAGAAACAACTATTATAATGCCATATGCCAGCCATGAAGTGATCATGCTCAGAGTGGAGCTTTGTTATCAAACAGTAACGAAGATTTGAAAGTTTTTGCAAAGGTTCAAGCTGAACCTTTCCTGAATCGCAGCACATTCCCACAGATTCATCCTTGTACTTGATAGTTTTACTCCACTTGCATTTGATGTTCGTCAGTCCCAAAATAACAGTATTATCACTATCGTATGCTATGTTACTATCATAACTGAGTCCATAAAAGGCTTTAGAATTCCAAGTTTGTAGACGTCTTTCAACTCGCTGTTCTTCATGATTCCATTCATATTGTAATTGTGATTCTCTGTACATTTCAAGGTGTTTGCGCCGATATTTACTTGCAGCCTGCTTATGTACTTCAGGGTGTTCCCGATGAGAATCAACGACAGCCTTCATTTGAACTTAAGGGTGTTTTCTCTGATAGTTAGCTGCATGTTTACGATGATTAGAAGGTACATTTTGATTATATTTTTTTTCTTGCTAACTTAAGGAAAGTTGCAATTTTCTGACCATATTGGTAACCCTGCGTTTCTTCGCCTTATTTTTTGTGACTTATTTGTCAACCTAATTTCATTTTGGACTGATTCTTGAGTAGTGAATGTTGGAGATTCTATGCAATTATTCGTGGACAAGGAAGAAATTAAATCTAAATCTGAATGTGAGTTTTAAAAATTGTATAAATAGGCGAATGAAAATCTTGCACAAAATTAGAAATTGGTGAAGGTTGAGTAATCGTCGGAGATACAGCCATTTCAATGTGTCGCGTTTTCGCTATTGGATGCTCATCAGTGTTATTATCACCATCAGAATCAGCGTACGCATCAAAGTGACCAATATAAAGATCTCGAGAAAAACGTATCCTTTTGATGGGTTGGTCTTCTGAACCAAATTTGGCATACAGATTGCCACTTCTTTAGACTTCAAATACAATTGGGTATATTTGACCAGCTGCAACTAACTCGCAGAAACCACCTTAACCACTCAAGCGTCCAGCCTGCGCGATTGTTGTACCCTTGTACGTCCAGATACGAGCGGCCCTGATTCAGCTGCTACCGCGCTCGCATGTTGTAACAAAAAAACCTTCATAACTACTTAACTATAACAGCTAAAATATTAAAAAAACTACGAAAAATTGATAGAAGAATACAAATTAAACTTATGTATGTTTTAAGATCTAAAATAATAATTTTAGATATTAAAAATAAGTGTGAACATTGAATTCGGAGAAAAATAAACGTATAATTTTTTTTTAACAAATATTGTATTTTTACAAGTAAATCAATGTCACTAAAAACTAGACATATTTACCTTTCTTATAATGCATAGGTGTTTATGTTAAATTAAGACTAAGTAGTTAAATAAATCGAAACAAAACATCTACTCTTCGTAATTTTACCGCGAGGTCTCGAGCGCTTTCGACCCGCTCGCGAAGGCAAAATATAGGCCGCCTATCTAAGGTATCATTTACACTTTGAAATTAAACAACTTAAAAAATGGTAGTAATGAGCTTTTTTTAGTTGAGGTCTTAAATTAAACACCAATAATAAAATCAAGTTTATTGACATAATAAATATTTATTTTTTCACAAAATCATACTAGTGTTGTGCGCCACTATTAATGTCTTGTACATGGCAACACTAGTTACCACCAGTGCCCTCTAGTGTCGAGTAGCAGAACTAGGAGAGTCAAGATCCTTCTAGAAATTTCGGGACCGATATGTACTCGAACATTCTAGATGTCGCTACAGTAGAAGGTTCTGGAAACTATCTGAGGCCCTATATAAGGCCGGTATAGACCACGACCGAGTCAGTATTGAATTGGCGATATAAGCGAATACTTCGAAATGATATAACTTCGAACTAAAGGGATCAGTAATAAAATTGTGTTTTATTATTAAAGTTTTAATTAGTGATCCTAATTATAGTATCAATTTTGGTAATTCAATCGGTAGTTTTTAATTGTCTCGAACCCCAAGCTTGTAATATTATTATCATCCACTTTTTAAAAAAATTGTGCCAAACGAAAACCATGTACCAAAAATGAATGATTTTTATTAAATATGAAATATATATATATATATAAATATACATATATCATATTTAATAAAAATCATTGTCACTACATAACAAGGAAAATAAAGTGAGTTGAAATTGTAGAACACATCCTCCACATAAGTAAAGTGAAGTTTCGCTTGTGCCGCGACGACAGCGCCGCCACAGTTTAATAAAAAAGAGAGTAAATGTCGACAATCCTTTTTTACGTTGAAGAGCTATGCTGCAGTTATATTAATAGTATAGTTGTGGCACGAATGGGTCGGCTAGATCGGGGAAGGACCACGCTCTCACAGAATACCAGCGTAAAATAGCAGCATAATGCTGTTGTGTTTCGTATGGTGAGTGTAGAGAACCGGATACCCTTTTTACTGGAAAAGAGGCATTCTATCTTAGTCGTCACGGCTGACAACGCATCTGCATTTTAATTCGCAAACGAAGATAAATGCAGATGTCTATGGTCCAAAGTAACCACTTACCATCAGGTGGACTGTGTGCTCGTTTGTCACCCTACTTCTATAAAAAATCGTAAACAAAAATAACATTATTATAACACAAAAACAAAAACTATGAGATAAGAGCATGACGAAACACCAAGTGAATTAAAAACTCATAACCCAAACCAATCAAGACCCAGGCTGCAAAAAATAACAAAGCGAAAGATATTGCAAACATATTTTGCTATTTGTACCGACCCTTATTTAGAACCATGGTTGTTGCGTCCATGGAACATTTTTAAGGAATCTTCAGTAAATACAGTTTATTCTGTTTTTAAAGTGCATTACTTTTTTTTATAGGAGAGGGGGCAAACGAGCATGCTGCTCACCTGATGGTAAGTGACTACCGCCGCCCATGAACAACCGTAACACCAGGTGAATTGCAGATGTGTTGCCGGCCTTTTAAAAATGAGTACGCTCTTTTCTTGAAGGTCCCTAAGTCGTATCGGTCCGGAAATCGCTGGTGGTAAACTATTCTACAAGGAAGTTGTGCGAGGAAAAAAACATCTTCTAAATCGCACAGTGATGGACCGCCAATCATCCAAATGGTGTGGATGGTATCGGGAGTTGTGCCGCAGTGTGCGTTCGTGAAATTTGGCGGCTGGGATTAATCCGAACAATTGCTCAGAGCACTCCCCGTGGTAAATGTGAAAGAAATTGCAAAGAGATACAACATCTCTTCCTAGCGCCAATGAGTCGAGCCGATCGGAAAGCACTCGGTCGTCAACGATTCGAGCCGCTCTGCGCTGGATGCGGTCAAGTGGAAGGAGCTGGCACTAGGGAGCCCCAGCCTAGAGATGGGAACAGTATTCCATGTAAGGCCAACCCTCCGCCTTGTAAAATTGCAGGTGTTGTGCCGGCATGAAATACTGCCCCGCTCTGCTGAGCACGCCAAGCTTTTTAGAGGCCAATTTGGCCTTCTCTTCCAAGTGACCACGAAAATGCACGTCATTTGATATGTGAACGCCGAGGATTCCGATACTGGCTGAGGCAACAAGGGGGGTACCTTAAAACTGAGGAGATGCGACAAAGGGGTTTTTTTAGCGGTAAAAGCGGAAACTTGTGTCTTCTGAGGATTAAACTGGACTAGATTTAGTCGTCCCCAATCCCAGACTTTGCCCAGCAAAGACTCGACTTCAGACACAAGTTTGTTCCGGTACTCGGCGACGTTTTCCCGAGAAATATTGGCACGGCCGGTGTATAGAGCATCACCAGTGCTGTCATCTGCATAGCAATTAATGCTACCGATTTGCAACATATCATTGATATGCAGAAGAAACAGAGTTGGTGATAGCACACAGCCTTGTGGAACACCAGCGTTAATAGGCTTGAAGTCGGAGCATGTACCGTCTACAACGACCTTGATGCTCCGATCTGCAAGAAAGCTAGTGATCCAATTGCACAATTTCTCGGAAAGCCAATAGGAATGGAGCTTCAAAAGAAGCGCTTTGTGCCAAACCCGATCGAAGGCCTTCGCAATGTCCAAACTAACGGCCAATGCCTCCCCCTTGGACTCTACTGCCTCCGCCCATCTATGACTCAAGTAGACCAGAATATACCAGCTGATCGACCCCGACGAAAACCTTATTGGCGGTCACTAATCAGCTGGTGATCCTCAAGGTACCGCATGAGGTGGCAGTTTATAACGGATTCCATTATTTTGGAGAACAAGGGGGTGATGGCGATAGGCCTGTAGTTGGACCGGTCTGAGCGGTCGCCTTTTTTAGGGATCGGGTGGATAAAAGCTGTCTTCCATGATTTCGGGACTAGGCCTAGGGAGTAGGAGTACCGAAAAAGACGCGTTAGAACTGATGCCAACTCCGGAGCACACGTCCTCAACACTATTGGTAGATTCCGTCATGCCTACTCGAATTGTGGATATCCAGGCAGAGGAGTGCTCTGCAAACCAAGCGCTGTGAGAACCGCACATCCAGCATGGAGCACTCACACCGCGGGATGGTAGGCGGTGTGTTCCTCGTCATCAATAGTCGAGTTGAACGCAAAAAGGGAGCCTAAAAGATCGGCTTTCTCTTTTGCGGCGTTGGCCAGTGAGTCGTCCTCCCTGTGCAGAGATGGTAGTGATGGCTTACAGAAATTCCCTTGGACAGCCTTGGCGAGAGACCAGAATGCACGGGTTCCCAAAGGAAGGCAAACTAATTTTTTGCCAATTCTGCCTATGTGCTCTGCCTTTGCCTTAGCAATAACTCTTTTGAAGGACCTGGAGGCGAAGTTATACTTCTTTTTAAGTATGCTGGTGTTTATATCCCGAGTCGCCGAAGCCGAAGCCCAGACTTGATAACACTCCTGCTTACTGTGCAATGCAGTCTTACAGGAGCGACCAAACCAAGGCTGAGATCTGCCTCCGATGGGTACCACAGATGATGGAAGAAATAGTTCCATTCCCTGTAGCACCACATCAGTGACAGAGTCAGCAACAGCGCTGGGATCATCCGGCGAGAAGCAAACCCGCCCTCATGGGTAGGAAGCAAAGAAAGACCGCATTCCGTCCCAATCCGCCGACCTGTAATGCCAAACACGACGGCAACCTGCAGAACGCAACCGCGAGGGGAGCGTGAGTGGCATCACACTCCGGATCAGACAATAGTCCAAAGAGCCAAGAGGGGCATCGACGGAAACCTGATATCCGTTCGGATGAGAGGTCAGCAGAAGGTCCAACAGGGTTAATTTTCTTGCATACCTCACATGAGTTTATGATCCTCGCTATTGATTGTTCCATATTATTCCAATAAAACGTTCGCCTCAAATGTACTAGTGTTTGATAAATGTAATTAAAGAAGTGTCTAAATGATATGTAAGAACTTCTTCGCGTTGCTCATTTTCATGTATCTACATAGACTACTCGTATCCTCTTTTTACATTCATAAAATTTAACACTATCCTTTTTGAATAATTGCGTTGTGACTTCCGAAAACTGCTTTCAATGTATGACATCTTCAAAATAAAAAAATAAATTAATGTAAGGTCTAATATACTCTTTCAGGATTTATTAAATTAAATCCAAATTGTTTAATGGTAAGTGAACTTTCAATATGTTTTGTTTATCCCTAGACAAGTTTTTAACTGAACGTTCATTTCTGTTCCAGATACGAACGAGTATTTTATTTGGTTTCGCATCAATCGATTCCTGAAGAATTAAGATTCCTGCTGTGTCTATGTCTTTAGCCGAATGTACTGTATTGTTACTACTGTGTCCTTCAGAAGCTGTGGCGGTGCTACTATTTGGAGATGGTATCGGATATGCAGATTGTCTATCATATAAAGAGGGAATACTCAACGTTTCCGAACCGGATAATACTGTTACTACGTCCTCCGCCTGATTTGAATTACCTAGCTGTAAAATTTTAGAGACTACATTGCTCAAATGGCGTTGAAGGTTTTCTTCGTTTTTGTCTATATTCACTTGCATAGAAACATCATCAATATCAGTTAAGACGTTAATCTTAATTCTAGATAAAGCATCAGCGTTACAATTTTGTTTCCCGTTCTTATACATTATTTCGTAATCAAATTCCGATAGGCGTAGCTTCCATCTAGTTAGTTTGCTCCTCGGTTTATTAATGGAATTTAACCAGACAAAAGGGCGAGGATCAGTGTAAATTGTAAATTTTTTCCATATAAGTAAGGGCGGAAATGTTTGACTGCACAAACGATTGCTAAAAGTTCTTGTTCTAATGTGCTGTATTTCGTTTCAGCGTCGTTCAACGTACGACTTGCAAAGGCTAGAGGCGTATCACTACCGATAATTCCCTGCAATAGAACTGCACCGAGAGAAAGTTCGACGCATCTGTGGTGAGAAGGAACGGTCGGGAGAAGCCAGGATATTGTAAAAGCGGGGCGTTTGTTAAAAGCTCTTTACATCTTTCAAATGCGTTTATATATTCTTTTGTAATTTCAATTTTGTTTTTCTTTTTCAGGCAAGAGGTAAGCGGCTGTGTAAGTTTAGCCAAGTCTTTAATAAATTTTCTGTAATACCCTACTAATCCGAGAAAACTTTAAATTTCGGTGGCTGTACGTGGTAATGGATATTTTAGTACTGATTTAATTTTTTCGTCATTTGGTTTCAAACCCTCTTTTCTAATAGTATGACCTAAGTATAGAACTTCTTTTCTCAAAAATTCACATTTATCTAACGTGACTTTTAAATTGGTTTCTCTGAAACAATCAAAATTTTTCCTTAATTTTTCAATAAGTTCCTGAAGACTAGCCGAATACACAATTATATCATCGAGGTACACAAAGCAATGGAGAACTTGGAGGCCTCTTAAGATATTATCCATTGCTCTCTGGAAAGTTGCCGGGGCTGTCTTTAATCCAAACGGCATGCGTTTGAATTCATAGTGACCGGATTGAGTTATGAAAGCTGTCTATGGCCTATCAGCTTCATTAACTTCTAGTTGGTGGTAGCCACTTGCCAGGTCAAAGGTACTAAAATATACAGATTTGCCTAACTTATCAAAAAGGTGAGTTATATTAGGTAACTGGTATTTATCGTCAATTGTATTCTTATATAATCGCCTTTAAAAATCTATAACCATTCTAAATTTCGGCTGCCCGGATGCATCTAGTTTTTTGGAGACTAAGTGAATTTTGGATTACGTTATCTTGAAGAAGTTTGTCTACTTGTCTTTGTAGTTCCTCATTTTGGGAAGGTGGGTGACGATACGGTCTGACATATATAGGATCTTTTTTAACTGTTCTTATATTATGTGTTACCTGATTTGTAAAAGAAAGCGGAATTTTCTCACTATAAAATATGTCGCGATATTAATAGCGTAATTTAGTTATAGCTTTCCGTTCTTCTTCATTTGTATGATATAATCGTATTTTAATTAAATTTTCTTTTAAAATCTCATCTATCTCTCAATCGAAATTTATCAAATTTATGGCACACTCATTATTTTCAAATACAGTTACATTAAACGGTTCTATAAATTTAATATTTCTTTTTCATTTTTTTTCTTTTTTCTTTCAACACATTTTGAATAGTGGTTTCGGCAAAGAAATTATCACACTTGATAAGGGCACATGGCATACAAACTCCCTCACTGAGTTGTGTAAAATCAATGTTTGAGTCTCCGTTTTGTAAGTTGGTGGGTATTTTTACTCGTGTTTCCAATCTTGGTTCTAAATTAATTTCATAAGGTGGATTATAAATTATTGGATTTTCAGTATTAGGTGTTCGTAAAATTTGGTGGTTCATATCGATATTAGCAGCTAATTTTTTTTAATAAGTCTGACCCAATAAGGCCGTCGTATCTACCGTCTACATCGTATATGTAAAATTTATGTGGAAGAGTACTTTTGAATGTTTTTAAAAGCGGTACAAAAATTATTTAATCGTGCATGCTTTGCGCATGGGTACTTACAACTGTGAAAAGTTCATTGTATTTAAATTCACCAAAATATTGGTTAGCCTTGGCAGGACTAATAAAGGATCTACTGCTTCCGGTGTCTACTTAAAATTTCGAATGTATTTCGGGAATTACTATATGAGCTAATTTTAAAATGCTATCGCAATAATTAACATGGATCATTGTGGAGGGCTATCGAGGGCTACTATCGGAAAATTTTCAGGTACTGCATTATCTTCATTATTAATTTCATTAAAATTTTCTAGATATTGACCTTCAAATGAAGGGTCTTCTACAAAACCATCATAGTGGTCGTAGTAGTAACCGTCATTATTGTCGTGAGGGAAATCTTGACATGACGTTGAAGGTTCCTACCTAAAGAACAAATCAGTCGTCGTCATGTTTTGCCTAATTGGTGCGGTACGCATAGATACGTCAGTGTTGTAAACGGTTTTGGGCGGTTGATTTTGTATGCCGAATTTGAATTGGTTGGGTTGCTGTTGTATGCCGTATTTAAATTGATTAGGCTGTTGTTGAAAGCCGTATTTAAATTGATTAGGCTGTTGTTGAAAGCCGTATTTACACTGATTAGGCTGTTGTTGATTCTGCATACCGTATTTTTGAGCTTGATGTTGGGGAATGCCAAATTTAAATCCACCAACTTGGAATGGTGCTCGTGGTTGTTGGGTAAATTGATGATTGAAATTACGTGGCATTGAATTTTGTGGTGATGCAAAATGGTAGCTTTGTTGAGGTGCTGTGAATTTATTCGTGTGCATGAAATTGGGCCTATATCCTATCTGGTTATTGGGTACACCAAACTTGAAATTACTATTATTATTATTGTTTGGTGTCAAATTTGAATTTATAAATGCAGTCGGTCTCGCAAAACTTTGCAGAGTTAATTGCTGAAATGGTTTGGCTTTATTTTTTTGGCGTTATACTGAGCTAAGAAGTTAATTTCCTCTGGTACTATACTTAAAGCGATTTCCAAAGTAGAACAGCCTTTGAGTCGGACAATTCTTTAAGGTCTTCGGGTAAATTGTACAAAAATACGTTCTAGGCGGTATTATTATATTATATAATCATTTTGGCTGCCTTTATTCCTTCTTCACAATGTCTTTGGACTTTAGCAAATAAAGAACTTTTAACATTTTGTATTTTAGAACAACACTGAATAAATGACTCTCCTTGTTTGATTTTTAGAGATTCTAGTTCGATAGCAATACATTCCTCTGAACGGGGGTCGCCGAAATGCTGGGTCAAAATTTCTTTCAAATCCTCCCACGTACTTAAATTAGGGTTATAACTAAGAAAATTCGGAGCTCTACCACTAAGCTTACTACTTATAGCATGGAATCTATAAAAAATTTGAATCAGAGTATTGTCGCCTCCTGAATTTAACAAAACATATTCACATTTTGAAATGAATACACTGAGCAATTTTTCATCTCCATCTTATCTAGGAATTAAATCTAAAATGTGTGCTTCAATAACAGTTACTGCCATTTTTATTTAAATTATCTAACTTAATCTACGAGTATCATAAACTATTAACAAGAATATTATCAGCCTATTTTGTGTCAATAAAATCAGAGAATTGCAAATAATTTGGCCCGATGGTTTTAGTTCGGAAAACGTGGAAAGAATAGGATAAATGTAAACAGGAAGTGAAAAGGTTTACTCACAGTATGTTCAATCCCATGTCCTCCAGTTGATTTTGACCACTTCGATACTGGCGATGATCCAATGCGTGTAATCAATTGATTTGTAAACGATAGCGTGCGCGTCGCGGGAGTTATTTGTTTGGTTCTAAGATATCCGAACCTGACTGCTATACTGACGCTTAAACCGATTTTGGGGTCCGAAAGGTGTTAGCACGACAGCAGAATATGATACGGATATCCTACCAGCTGCGCCACTTAAATTGCGACGAACCTCGACAGTCTTTTTAAAAATACAATTTATAATATAAAATGATTTAATGTCCTTTCGGATGTGGTTAGTTACAGAATGAATTGATAATAATGTTAATAAAATAAGTCTAGTACAATTATCATATCATCTTACATTACTTTAGAGTTATCGCTCGAGTTCTCACGCATATGCTGATGTAGCTGTTTGGAATATTGAACCAGGGACGGGTTGTGGCGTTATAACTACGTTATTAAATGGCTAAACTCAAACAATTTTAAACTAAATCTAAATAAATCATATTTTACCCAATTTAATCTATCCAAACATAAATAAGCTAAATATTAATAACGTAAAGGAAATAAGGTCTACCAAGTTTCTGGGAGTAGTCGTAGACCAGGACCTAAACTGGAAATTACATATGGAGTCTTTATGTAATCGTTTTAATAGTTTTGTCTATGCCCTCAAACAAAATGAGAAAAGTGACAAATTTACAAACGGCTCTTATTACACACCACCTCTTGATAAAGAGTAATTGTGTTCTGTGCACACCACGCGTTATAGCTCCCATTTTGCGCTACGGGATAATAATGTGGGGAAATAGCACAAATATACAAAAAGCGTTTATAGCTCAAAAAAGTGTATTCAAGATATCTCTGGAATATCGCCTGGCATATCCTTTTTTTTGCGGATGGAAAATCATCTAATGACGCCTTTCGCTGTGGGTGGAGCGGAAGGGAGTGTCAGACTTTTACTGACTAAAAACCATCCGTGTTCCTTCAGTGCCCTTACGTTCCGGAGCCGCGGTATCTCTTTCGAACAGCCCGCAGCCCCGGCAGGCGTCGGCCCTTGCCCTCACGCTGCTGACAGCTCTTTGAGGCTTTTTTGAATATACAAAAAGCGTTTATAGCTCAAAAAAGTGTATTCAAGCTATCTCTGGAATATCGCCTGGCATATCCTGTAGAACAACTTTTGCAAATTTAAACATACTTCCGCTACCGGCACTATATAATTTTGAAACAATGTGTTTCGTGCAGAGAGATATCAATTTGTTTATGAAAGCAAGTGGCATGAACACAAGATTGAAGCGAAATCGTAATAGACTTGTGTTAGACGTTATCCCCAGGTCAGCTAAATACCATAAAAGTTGCCTAAAAATGTGTTTAATATGATATATAATATAATTCTTATGGCATCATAAATTAAAATATTAATCAATTTAAATCAAAATTATTTAAGTGGCTCGTTGACTGAAAAATACATGACAATAAAGACTTTATTGACATCAAACCCTAATGCTATTAATTTTATATGACATATTTTAATTTATCTTTAATGTAATGTAATTTATTGTAACGAGACTTAAACTTTGTGATATTATTTTATGTTTATAAATTGAAAGATTATAATATAAATTTTGCATGCTATTTGTAATAGCGAGACCTGTGCACTTTTTTAACAAATACCACCTTTATATACCATGTTCTTACCCAAATAAAAAATCTGATTCTGATTCTGTATGATTAAGAGGTTAACGAGTAAAAATTCAACAACTTATAAAATGCACTTGGTTTAGCAAAAATTTCGTTACAAACTCAATAGAAAATGACCTAAAACTGGCTGCGTTATAACTTCGTACCGTTATTGTAAACTGTTAAAAATAAAAAATTTATGATTCAAGAAAACGACGTGCATTATTACTAAAGCCTTACTTTTTTATTTGCGGGTAGGTAGGATCTTTCCTACTTACTAATTTTACTTATTTTTCATCACAGCTTCTTACCAAACGGGATGAGCATTACTACAGATGTGATCAATCGTTACTGCTGCACGAAAACGCGCGTCCTCATACTGACCAAAAGACGGTGTCCAAGTTACAACAACTGGGGTGAAAGTTCTCCATCATCTGACGTAATCATCAGATCTTACGCCTACAGACTCCTACTTTTTAAGAATTTGGATAACTTTTCGGTGGGAAAAAATTCAATACCAGAGAGGCAGGTACTAAATGAAAGTGGCCGTCTAATTAAAAATGCTTAAAGTAAGGGCAATGTACTGAGTTGAAATTACTTCCGAAAGATCCTGTTTTACGTTTTCAATGGGATTTTTTGGCCAATAATGTTCATCTTTTAACAAAAATGGAGGTCCTGACTAGCATAGAGAACATTTACTAATAAGATCAGCCATTAGCCCGCGAGAGACTATGTCGGCTGGATTATCTTTAGACGTGACATAACTACATGTCGACCCCGCAGTGCGTTTTTGTATTTCATTACCCGTTACGCACAAAATCCTTTAATAAGTTAGGTGTCACGTGTAACCAACTAAACACGATTATAGACCACCAAAATATGCATCTACTGTTGGGTAAGGTAAGATAGTTAAAAACCTTTGTACACAGTCTTATTCTCCATTGTCCGTTCTCGTCATGTGGCCAAGACGCTCGTACTCCTGCATGAAAGCAATGTATTGCTATTTGAAGATAAAATCACGAGATAAGGAATATCTTTGAGGGACTGAATCGATTTCTCAGAATTTACTTAATTATTCTCCATTTCATTTGATGTTACAAAAATGTGACTGTTTTAATGAGAATGGATGTGTTGGAAGAGCTATGGAGCCTGATAATATCCACCCAACCTTGGATTCATATAATTTGGACTGGTAATCGCCTAAGTTGTTAGATGCAGCACTTAGGACATTTCAAAAGACCTCGGCATCAACAAGTAAGTCAACTGTTGACGGAATATTAAAAGAAGGGTCAGCTAGCTGAAGCCCTGATGGGATTAATATTCCAAGTGTCTCTATTAGGCTAACTGGCAGTATTTTCGTTATATTTGGCAAAACAAAACACTAAATATTTGCTTTATATGAGCTACAACGAGACTCAATGACAAAGTTAAAAGACTGACTGTACTGGTTGAAATCTGATAATTTATACCTGTTATTGTGGAGCTCGCCTACGGGCAATCGTACTTGTTGCAAAGCTCCTCTGTAATGAAATTGGCTGTACTACCATTATCCAGCAAAACTCTAGTCTCAAACCTTTGTCCGCTGTTGCTCACTACTTTCACCAGCGCTGTGGAAAGCAAGATATGCGAAGAAGTATTATGATCTATAAAGGTATACTTGATAAGGCGATATTTTATGGCATATTAGTGACAGGGAGAGTAGAGATTTTAACAGGTAAAGCAAAACTACCTGAACTACTAGGCATCGGATTTTGAGAAGAAGTAGACGTAGACTCATCTACGTGTAAAAGCGTATGATGTCTACCTTTACAGTATTTACAGGAAGATAACCTGCATCAGTTCAGTTTTAGTTTAAATTCAGTTAAAATGTTTTACTCCGTAGCGTTCGATCGCGCTTACTGTTTGCTCCGATTAGTGCAACCGGTACAATTTTAGACATTTCTTATCAAACTTTTCAGTATCTAAGCTTATAGGTTGTTAAAACCTGTCACAATCATCATAATTATCATCTTCATTACAGCGCTTCACAAGTCCACTGCTGAACATAGGCCTCCTCCAAAGAATGCCACAAAGCACGGTCCTGACTATCTGCATTCATCGACTTCCTGCATTTCTTACCAGGTCGTCACTCCATCTAGTGAGGGGACGCCCTACAGATCGTCCGCCGGTACGAGGCCACCACTCGAAAACCATTCCCCATCGGTTGTCGGTTCTTCCAGCTATATGGGTGGCACATTGCCACTTCAGCTTACTAATCCGTTGGGCTATGTCGGTCACTCTGGTTATACTGCGGATATCCTCATTTCTAAGTTTATCACGCAGAGACACTCCGAGCATAGCACTCTCCATAGCTCGCTGAGCAACCTTGAGCTTCCTCATCTGGCCAGCAGTGAAGGACCACGTCTTAGTTCCATAGGTCATCACTGGCAATACGCACTGGTTGTATAGTCTTTGTTTTCAAGTTGTTTTCAAGTTTTAGAGTTATACCTGACGAGAAAATGTGCCGCAATTTCCCGAACGGTGCCCAGCCGAGTTGAATCCGACGATTGACCTCTTGGTCGAAGTTGCACTTACCTAGTCGGACTATTTGTCCCGGGTAAACATACTCGTCAACAACTTCGACCGTAATGCTCCCAACAACTACCGGCATAGGTGTGACATGGACATTAAACATGATCTTTGTTCTGTCCATGTCATCTTAAGACCTATCCGTTGGAAGACACTATTGAGGTCATAGAGCATAGTACTTAGGTCCTCCAGCGATTCTGCCATAAGGATTATATCGTCGGCAAATCGAAGGTGAGTGATGTACTCGGCATTGATGTTTATACTGCATCCTTTCCGGTCCAGTAGTTTATCTTAAGGAGATTCGTTACCCTCTCTTACACATCTCTAAAGTAGCATAGGTTTTGTACTTTGATTCTGTACTCCGATAGCCACCGTTGTCCTATTGTACAACTACTTCAGCACTTCGATATACCGACAGTTAACTTGGCACTAATGAAGGGATTATAGCACCCGCCCATTTTTCAACGGAATCAAAGACTTTCTCATAGTCCACATACGCAAGGCAAAGTGGCAGATTGTACTTCTCTGTTTTCTGTACAATTTGCCAAAGGGTGTGTATGTGGTCTATGGTACTAAAGCCTTTTCGGAAACCGGCTTGTTCGGGAGGCTAGAAGTCGTCGAGTTTGTATGCGAGACGATTCGTAATGACTCTCTTAAACAGCACGTAGACGCGGCTCAGGAAGGAAACTGGTCTGTCGATCTTTAAAAGAGCGTTGTCGCCTTACTCGAAGAGCAAGACCACCGCACTTCTGCTCTACGCCTCCGGAGTAGTGCCAACATAGAGGACGGAATTAAAGAGCTTCTGAATGACTTGAAGTACCGGTTTTCAACCCGCTTTCAGAAGCTTCGCTGTAATTCATCCTCGTCCGGGGACTTGCCGTTTTTAAGGTGCTGGAGAGCCATTCTAATGTCACTCAGACTGACGTTCGGGATATCTTCGGAGTAGTGTCGGATAAGACTCGCTCTTGGATAATTTCTCACACTTGCGTGTGGCTCCAACGATGACGTGTACAGCTGCCCATAGAACCTCTCAATCTCACTCAAAATTTCAGGTGTCCCGGAAACGATGCTGCCACACTCGGTCTTCAGCTTTGACAGTTGGCTCTTTCTGGCAGACAGATCTCTGGCAAAATATGTGGAGCCTTGGTTCCGCTCGATTGATTCTTCAATACAAGCTGTATTGAAGTTGCGTAAGTCCCGTCGCATGCATTTAAAGATGTGTCTGTTCAGTTGCCTGTATGCTGTCAAATCTTTTGAAATATGTAGCTTCATCTCCCGTCTAACAGCCATGGGATTAAGAGTGTGATCGGCGAGTTTTTGTGTTCTTCTGCGGCGGGTCTTGCAGAACTTAGCTCCGACCGCATGGACAGTTTCCCCGAGCTTGTCATTCATATCGTCCACTTCATTGCAGTCTTCTAGGCACTGAAAACGGTTTTGTAACTCGAGCTGAAAGGTTTCGGGACTTTGGAACAAAGCTCGAGGGGGACGGAGCGTTGACTTCATTAGATGATTGATACCTCTCCAACTCAATATTTAACTTAACGTTTGCCTCTGACCATTTGGTGATCGCTACCAGTTTTCACCATCGCGATCACGGAGACATCACTGAACAGTTATTGTCTGGTCGTCATAATGAAGTCAATCTCATTTTATGTCGAACCGTCGGGGCTCGAACAGGTCCACTTCCTGTGGGGCCGCTTCTGGAAGAAAGAGTTCATCATAAAGAGTCCCTCTTTCTCCATGAAGTCGACCAGCTGATGGTCCCTTGGGTTCCGTTGCCCTATTCCAAATTTCCCTACTTTCAGCTCACCGTTCTCTCTTGTGCCTAGTTTTGCATTGAAGTCTCCCATTAACACCGTATATTGGGTTTTGTAGGAATGCATGGCTCTAGAGATATCCTCATACATTTCCTCCACCTCCTCATCAGGGTGTGCCGAGGTTGGTGCGTAAATCTGTATGACCTTCAGCGAATACCGTTTGGTGATTCTGAGTATTAGGTACGCAACCCCTCGTCGACACACTCTCAATCTTACAACGTTGTTACGAGAGACTTGTGGACGATAAATCCGACACCTCCTTGGGACAGATGGTCGCCCTCCTGGTGATAGAGCAAGTTGCCGATTCGAGGATTACCGTGTACTCCCCCTCTTTTCGGACCTCGAATAATCCTATAATGTGCCAGTGTACCTAACTTGTCTATCTCTTATTCCAGCTCCACAATCTTCTCGTCAGTCCCAGGGTGCGTGCATTATATGTTGGCAGGTCTATTCGTCTTAGGTAGCAACCGAACCTCCACCGATATTCTTAGTACCCCCTGCCCCGCCGTTACCATTTTCGCCACCGTAGCCAGGAATAGGGGGCCGCCGGAGACTGGGGGGTTTACTTAGTTGGCATTTATAGGGGGTGTTTGCCATAGTTGCCACGCTTGGCGAGCGGGTGGCAACCGCAGTTTTTTATTGTATTTTTGCTGTTATCAGGAAGATGCTGCTGCTCATCTCCTGCCTGTTTCCCTTTGTCGCCTTTACGAGACCCACGGGATGATATGGGGTAGTGGATATTCTAACCGCCACTACACGGCATACTTAAGGTTTTGGATACTTTAGGTAATATAAATAAAACAGCTTACCTTTTTATTTTTATTTATTTATCCTACTTCAAAATCGTCTCTTACTAAAATGCTATCCAGAATTGCGGCCGGTGCGGTAATGGAATTTTGATACCGAGCCCACACAAATACCAGATAATGGTCATTATGTGGGTACAGCAACCCACTCTCTGTTGTCCAGAAGTGCAACTGCAAAAAAAAAAGTAAAAAGTTGACATTGTGTTTGACATTTATTTTTGCATTTATTTTGATTTTTGCATTTATTTTAAAATCTTCGATGTAATATACTTTAAAAATAATATAAATAAACGTAAAACACATATAGACAGAAAAGTTAAAAGACAGACGTACATCTTTGGAAGCATTTTAAATAGCCTAGGCATTGACGACCGTTATCATCGCTATGACTGAACAGGTAAATGCGTACATGGTGTGAGGATGCTGCGTTGGCGATTGGAGAATGAAAACTACTTTAGCTGTATCTCATGTAATAAAGCTTTCCATCATGCTTGCATGATTAACTGTGAAGCGGCGCTACGTAATTCAACAAAATTGATTTGCCCAACCTACTCCGGCAAAAGTCCTAAGCCACCTAGAGATGACAACGCCCCAGTCCTTTTTAACTCTAATGTTACCGTGAGACGAGCAAGAAGGCAAGCATTAAGCTCGCTCCCTACTACTAGCTGTAATTCATTGACTACTGAGACGTTCGAGACATTGTACAAGATGTATACAGAACGAGTTAAGCACACTTTTAACGAAACTTAATGTCACCATAACAGCTTTAGTTGGTGAGGAATTACAAATCAGTTAAAGCTGAACTGAAGAGTGTGAAAGACTCAATCAACCTTGAAAAGAGTCAACATAAAAACTATATGGTTAAGCATAAGGAGTTCAAGAAAATGATAGAGAATCTTCAGACACAAAATACTTCAATGCAGACGACAATCTCCGGAATTAAGCTCGAGAATACAAGAGCTTGAACAAAAACAAACAAAAAATGACAAACAAGCAACCCAATGAAAACTTACAAACTAAAAAAGGTACTTTATCAAATTCATTCATACCATCAACAGCTGCTCATGGTGCGGTATTCACACATTATTCAAAACGATTAAGAGCCAAGATAGTTTGGAATATAGTAACGGCAAGGGAGAAGAGAACAAGGAATTAAATATAGCTTGTCACACTAAGACAAGCATTAGTCAGCCGCAGACGGAGAAACAGTATGACACTAGACAAACTGATTGGCAAACGATTACAAATCGAAAGAAAGATAGGAAACCAATCGGGCAGCTAATCATGAGAGGAGGAAATAGCCAAATTAGTAGCCTACAAGCCATAGAAAAGAAAAATATTTGCATGTATGGTCGTTACATCCTGATACATCAAGAGAAACGATGATGGCACACGTTGAAAGTATCCTGCGGTGGAAATAACATCACTGTTGAAAAATAGCTCACAAAACACAGCGAGATTACTTTTCTTTCAAATTTGGGGTGCCGGAAAGTTTATACGAGAGAATTGCTGATGCAGATGTGTGGCCTGTGAACGTATGTTTCAGTGAATGGCGTTGGTTCGAAACTTTCGTAAATCCAGCGAAGGGGAAAACTAAGCATGCATTGGTGTTGTACTATCAAAATGTTCGGGGACTGCGTAAAAAACTGAAATCATTTTATAAAATTTACTCGGATCAACGGACTACTTAATAGTTATCACCGAAAGTGGAATAAATGACTCGCTGCATGACGGAGAACATGCACCAAGCGGCTACGCAGTACTTCGATGTGACCGTGCGGACGGCCGCAAGCATGGAGGGGTGCTGCTGGCCGCTGCGCTGCGCGGTGCTCTCGAGCTGCGAAGAGTAGCACTGCCTGACAATGCTAACCTAGACAATCATCCCTTTGAAATCGTTTGTGCTACAGTGTATCGTGGAAATAATTTCTATTTTTATGTTGTGTATATTCCACCAAAGTCTATTGAGAGAGAGTATTTATATATGTTTTATTTTTTAGAACAGTTATGTTAGATTATGATAATATTGTTCTCGTTGCTGATCTTAATATTTATTCTACAAATCAGGATATACAGTGTTATTATGAGTACTTTGTCACCTACTGCGGATTCAACAGTCGAACGCTCGATGTCGTGTTGACTACTTTGCCGGAGGATGAGATCGCGTTAGTGACGAACGTGATGAGTGCTTGTCATGACATCGACCCGCAGCACCCGCCGTTGCGAGTTAGCATTAAATGCGTGAGCCCAGCTACTGTCCCCGTCGGATCCACGTCGGCAGCCGCCTCCTACCCCCAGTGGAACTTCGCTAAGGGTGATTTCCATACGATGTTCTTATCGCTGGCGCAAGTGGACTGGAATTGCGTTTTATGAAACAAATAGCGTTGAGGAAGCATACGGCTAAGTTTTATGACACATTTAATAAGATTCTAGATGATAACACTCCTAGAAAAAGACCTAAGGCTAACCACTCGCGGTATCATTATCCGGAATAGTACACAACTGATATAATATATGATATAAGCCGAAAAGCTTTCTATCACAAGGCTTATAAGATAAGTGGTTCAAGCAATGATTATTAAAACTTTTCTTACTATCGCACAGTAGTAAAAAATAAAATTAAAATCGCATACCGTAACTTTCAAAATAGTATCGAAACGCAATTTGTTAAAGAACCGAGGTCCTTTTGGAATTTCATAAAAAACAAGCGCTCGAAGCGAAGTAAAACTCGGATATTTAAAAAAGGAGTTCCGTTGTTAAAAAGTGAGTACGCACAGGAGTTTGCTAATTACTTCCAAACAGTTTATGGAGATGCAGCTCCGCAGCTGGATGCAACCGCCGACGCGCAAACAGCGCCTGAACGCGGAGCGCGGGTGCACGTAGGACAGTTGTCTCTTAGCGACGTGCGTGCGGCCCTGGCGAAACTTAAACCCAAACGATCGGTAGGTCCAGACGGTATCCCCCCCTATATTTTTAAGGACTGTAGGATGTTACTAGCTCGCCCTCTTCTACATTTGTACAATGGTTGTTTGCGTGATCGCTCGTATCCTGACGGTTGGAAGCTGACTAGAGTAACTCCGGTCCCGAAGGGTGCTCTGAGCTCAGATGTTAGTGGATACAGACCTATAGCGGTGCTGTCAGCGTTTGCTAAGGTCTTTGAGTCAGCATTGTGTTCCTGCATTTACTCGCAGGTTAATGTACAATTTAATGATGCACAGCATGGTTTTCGGACGGGTCGTAGCACAAATTCCAACTTGATGTGCTTCATGAATCACTTAGCACCAGCTCTCGATCAAGAGGCCGGTGCCCAGCTGGATGTAGCCTATTTCGACTATAGGAAGGCTTTCGATAGTGTGGACAATGACGTCTTGTTGAGGAAATTCGCAATGGCTGGTTTCACTCCAGACCTTTTGCAGTTCTTTTCTAGTTATTTAGGGAACCGAAGGCAATTCGTGGACTACGCTGGCTACACCTCAAACTCGTATCTAACACTTACAGGAGTCGGTCCAGGGAGTAATTTGGGTCCGTTAGAATTCATCATTATGATAAATGACCTTCCAGAGGTGGTGAGAGACACGGGTTGCTTACTCTTTGCGGCTGATCTCAAATTATTCCTGAGGATTACTTCCGACGAGGACTGCAACCGCTTACAATGTGATATTGATCGGGTGGTGGAGTGGAGTCGGGAGAATAAATTGCTGTTTAATATGTCAAAATGCAATGTGATGTCTTTCACACGCTCGAGGACCCCGATACATTTCAACTACCTCATGGAAGGGGATGTCATCAATCGCGTTGTCTGTATACGTGATCTTGGCGTCTTATTTACCGAGGACGTGACGTTTCGTACTCATATTGTACAGGTGTGTAAAAAGGCCTTTAAAAACCTGGGCTTCATAATGCGTGAAACGCATGACTTCCTCAACACTGCCGCCGTGAAGTCATTATATAATGCTTTAGTAAGAAGCAATCTAGAAATCAGTGCTATCATCTGGAGTCCTTATGAAACCAAGTATAACCTCATGCTGGAGAAAATACAGAATAAGTTTACGCGGTACCTCTATTTAAAGCAATACGGGGTGTACCCTTTTTATCCTCTTATGTATTCAACCCTTTTTGTAATAGGAATGGTTGGATATTATAAGTTGGAGTTTAGACGGAACTTTGCGCTACTTAAGTACATATACTTGATATTACGTGGTAGATTAAACAATCCGGAAATTCTGGAATTACTGCGGTTCCTTGTACCTAATTCTAGGCTGCGACGGGGGCTGAGGGGAGGTTTGCTGGACGTACCAGTTGCTCGTACAAATATTTTAAAGTACGCACCGGTTGTTCGTGCAGCTAGAATGCTTAACATCGTAGCACAACGATTAGACATATTGTACATTGGCGGAATTCGAGAGGGTGACATAAAACTATTTGTCTTTTTTAAATTAGTGGCCACATTGTTGTATAAGGCTCCACTCCTATAATAATAATTGTGAGTTAGTAAATAAATAAATAAATAAAGAGACTACAGATAGAATCATGTCATTCAAATGCGTTTAATAGCTTAAGGGAACATCTTTCTTTAGTACATACCTGCTTACTGATTCAAAATGTGATTCTACAAAATACAGATGTCCGATATCAACGAAATCATAATCTCACGTAAATCATTAAGTCCATAAAACAAAAGCAGAGTCAAACAAGTATTAACTGATCCAAAGTCCAAAAAAAAAAACCAAATTCCCAAAGAAATCCACAATTAAACGTATTCACGAGTTCAGAACACACATGTGCTCACCGCTGTGCTCGCGTTGTTTAGCCATTATAGTATTAAATACGTATTCAGCTCGGGGTCACCAATTTAGCGAGATAAATTGTCTATACAAATAAGTCCACCACACTGACAGTTAAAATGTTTAATTTAATTCACACAAGCAGGAGATACACAATTTAACACAAACAAGCAGAAGATACACAAGCCAAGATAAAAGAGTTTATAATAAAAAAAATACAGTCTAGGAAAAGCACAATCAATATTAACTGTAATATTTAAAAGTCTATGGCGAGAACAAAGGACTTGCGCTAGCGAGCAACATGCGTTGCGCGTCGTATCGGTAGATCGACTGGCGAGCGCGGTGCGCGGACGCAGGCGATCCTTTTGCCAGCTGTGCTAACGGGATTCCGGGCGGCACGTTCAACGCCCGGCTGTTGCTACGTGCATTGTGTTGAGAGTATATAGTGGCGTGTAAAAGTATTGTATATATTGAGTGTGAGAAATATGTGCGTGTGTATCTGTGTAGTTATATGCGTGTGTGTATAATGTAGGAAAGTAGCCTACATTCACTCCCCCTAGAGGCCATCTTATGGTCGATAATAGTCCGGGAATCTAACATGGCGTCCAGACGTTGTACTTGGGCCCGGAAAGGGTCCCACCTTTAATATTCTCTGAGGAAGCGGCCTGTATGGGACTGTAACTGCTACCGTCAGCTAAAATATAAGCCGGTTTAAGTCTGTCGATTGAGACATTCATCTCTTTTCCTTTGACCAGGAGCTTAAAAACCTTATCTCCTCTGGAGAGTACCCTGTGTGGACCTGAGTACGCAGGTTGCAAACTCGTACGCGAAGCGTCTTCTCTTAAGAAGACGTGTTCAGTAGTTGCAAGATCCTTGTATACAAAAGTTTTTTCTTTTGTGTGGCGTGAATCTGAGACGGGTTGCAAATGTTTAACAAAATTATGCAACTTGGCTGTAAACTGGGTTACATCTGACGTAACATTTATGGTGGGGTCAAAAAATTCTCCATACAGCAGTTCAGCAGACGAAGGCTGCAAGTCTTTCTTAAATGCACTACGAATGTAGTGCATTTAAGAAGTAATATAATATAATATAAATAAATAGTAATAAGTGCCAAGGAGAAATAAAGGTAAAGATTCTCACCTGCATGGCACATGATCGCAGCCTTGAACTGCCTGTGGAAACGCTCTATTAAACCGTTACATGGCGGATGGTAAGCTGTTGTTTTTTTATGCTGGAACCCATTTATCTTCGACAAATATTGAAACAAAGCGCATTCGAACTGTCGACCGCGATCTGTAACAATGTCTACTGGACAGCCAGCCATACCTAGCTATCCATCCAAACAGCAGGGCTTTGGCAACGGTTTCCGCAGTTATGTCTACGATCGGCACGACCTCTGGCCATCGTGTAAAGCGATCAACTGCAGTGAGGCAGTATCGAAAGCTTTGCGATGGTGGCAGAGGCCCCACAAGATCGATGTGGACGTGCTTGAACCTTGCACGCGGTAAGTTATACGTGCCTAAAGGCGCAGATACGTGTCGCGTCACTTTGGCACGTTGGCAAGCCAAGCAGGCACGTGACCACTCTCTGCAGTCCTTCCTGAGGCTAGGCCACACAAAACACTCTGCAACTAGTTTTGCTCTAGTGTTCGCGCCTGGATGGCTCAAAGAACGCAGACTTTTAAAAACTTGTCTGCGCAGCACAGGGACAAATGGTCTAGGAGTCAGTGTACTGATATCGCAGTATATACATGTTCTACTCCCAGGAATGTCATACTTCTCTAAGTGAAGGGATGATCCACCTTTGAGAACTTCAGCCAGTTCGAGATCTGCTGCTTGAGCTTCGGCCAATGTACTGAGATTGACGGGCGCTTGCAGTTCTTCAATTCGAGATAAGGCATCGGCAACAACATTTTTTTTAC
Organism: Parnassius glacialis; assembly: GCA_033319125.1. Lineage (NCBI taxonomy): Eukaryota > Metazoa > Arthropoda > Insecta > Lepidoptera > Papilionidae > Parnassius > Parnassius glacialis. Next base: position 40,850,472 of record JAVANC010000016.1, read on the forward strand.
CAAAAATATGCCTTATGTCGGTTGTGAACTGCGAAATGTAGTCTAGATGTCTATACTGCCTAGGCGAACAGTTGCCTTTGTGTCAGGGTGAGGTAGTAAAGCTGCTTCATATAGGCTTAGCTTACAATCGTTAAAAGCTTTACTAGCTTCTCCTGTTAAATTAATTGGTTGTAAACCTTTTGTGGCTCCTGCAAGTTATGCATTTAAGGGAGCTTGAATGCGCGCAGCATTAGGCAAAAATCGCCGGTAGAAATTTATCATGCCCAGAAATCTGAGCTGTCGAACGTTTTTGGGCGAAGAAAAGTCTTTAATCGACTGTACTTTCTCCTGGAGAGGCTTAATACCATTGCCGGTAATTTTATAACCCAAAAATGTTACCTCAGACCCACCGAAAACACATTTAGAGGTGTTGATCAACATCCGGTAATACTTCAGTCGGTTAAATATCTGGCATAAATGCTCCTCGTGTTCTGATTCCCTCCTCGAGAATATTAAAAAGTCATCCAGGTAACAGTAACAAAAATCTAAACCACGCGTGACCTCATCCACGAAACTTTGGAAGTTTGACTTCCATTACAAAAACCGTAATTCATATACTTAAATTCGTATAAACCAAGTGGTGTGGTAATCGCGGTTTTCGGTATGTCTAATTCGCTGACAGGTATCTGATTATAGGCAAGATCTAAGGTAGTAAATATGTTACATCCAGCGATGCTGTGAGTGAAGTCATGGATGTGTCTTATCGGATATCTATCAGGAGTTGTCCTAGCATTAAACATCCTGTAATCGTCACAGGATCGCCAGCTATTCTCTTTTTGTGAACCAAATGTAAGGGAGAGGCCCATGAACTCTCTGATGGTCTGACGATACCGCTAGAAAGCATTGACTCGAATTCCTGTTTCGCGATTTTTAATTTATCAGGGGCAAGACGCCTGGGAGAGCATGAAATAAGAGGACCTGGCGTAGTGCGAATGTGATGTACTGTGTTATGTGGAATATTACGTTGCGTCCCAGCCGGACATGTTATTTCTGGAAACTCGGCTAAAATACTATGGTATTCGTGTCACCAGTCGCAACCTTAACGGACGAAACAGCCTCTAAATTTTTAACATACAAAGCATTAACAGAAACAGTCGTGGTATTATCTACAAGGCGGTGATTACGACAATCTATAATTAAATTATAAAAAGAAAGAAAGTCTACACCAATAATAGCTTTGTTATATCGGCAACTACAAAACGCCATTTAAAGTCTCTACGAAGGCCAAGATCAAAAGTAAGGTGTACATAACCATACGTGTTGATGACACTCCCGTTGGCTGCGCAGAGTTGGTAGGTGGTCTTCGTACGTCGCTCAGGAAGCCATGCACGAGGGAAAACACAGAGGTCGCTACCTGTGTCGACCAGGAACTGCATTTTCGATATTCGGTCAGTGACAAAGAGACGACCAGTAGAACTTGGGCAATCATCAGTCGCCATTAACGACTGCCCTTCATGTTTTCCGTCTGGAAATCACATGGGCGAACACACCTTTTGGCGTTGACACCAAATTTCGCATGGAACCAACATTTAGAATGCCTTCGATAGGAAGATGCTGATCGGGTCGATAATGAACGTCTGCGACGCTCATGATATTTCGTGCGAGAGCGAGATCTCCGATGAAGGCTTGTCGTTAGGTTTTCCACTTGCTTTCTTAATTCTGTAATTTCTTTGGCCATCGAATCCATCATGAATCCAGGAGTTGGAGGTGCACAGTAACTGGTGGTAGCTACTTGAGGCAACGATATAGCAATTTCCTGGATTGTGTCCGCTAAATCTGCTAATATCTCGAGCGAGGCGGTTGGTTGTGCTGCCAGGACTGTCTGGATGTTTGTTGGTAGTCTACTCGTTCAAATTGTCCTCACGAACTCATCCGGAACGTTAGGACCCGCTAGACTTGGCAGGTTCCGGAGAAATTGTGACGGTTTTCTGTCACCGAGCTCTTCATGCATGAGCAATTGCTTAACTTTCCTTTCATCAGACGCACTCAGACTTTTAATAAGCTCAGACTTAAGCTTTTCGTACTGGCACTGCCACTGGCAGGAGGGTTCACAATAATATCTTTTATTTTCTTAGATACCTGATGTTCTAATTGACCAATAACATAATTGAATTTAGTAGAATCATTAGTTATACCAGAAATCGCAAATTGTCCTTCTACCTGAGCAAACCAAATCTCCGGTTCTTCTGGCCAAAATGGCGGAACACGAATTCCAACTTTGCAAATGTCGGAAGGCCCGACAGACATGTGCTCACCGCTGTGCTCGCATTGTTAAAACATTATAGTATTAAATGCGTATTCAGCTTGGGGTCACCAATTTAGCGAGATAAATTGTCTATACAAATAAGTCCACAGCACTGACAGTTAAAATGTTTAATTTAATTCACACAAGCAGGAGATACACAATTTAGCACAAACAAGCAGGAGATACATAAGCCAAGATAAAAGAGCTTATAATAAAAAATACAGTCTAGAAAAAGCACAATCAATATTAAATGTAATATTTAAAAGTCTATGGGGAGAACAAAGGATTTGCGCTAGCGAGCAACATGCGTTCCGCGTTGTATCGGTAGATCGACTGTCGAGCGCGGTGCGCGGACGCAGGCGATCCTTTTGCCAGCTTTGCTAACGGGATTCCAGGCGGCGCGTTCAACGCCCGGCTGTTGCTACGTGCATTGTGATGAGAGTATATAGTGGCGTGTAATATATTGTATTGTATATATTGAGTGTGAGAAATATGTGCGTGTGTATCTGTGTAGTTATATGCGTGTGTGTATAATTTAGGAAAGTAGCCTACAACACAATGAAGCTCGGAATAAATAAAAATATCATTTGACAGAAATGACATTTGACAAATTTAATAACAGTGTCTTTTTTACTTTTTTATAACTGCAAGGGCACCATCTTGTAAAACCATCAAAAACTTGGGATTGCATTTTTATGTTTAGCAAGTTATTAAGTTTGATTTATTCTCTCATTTTATTATTAACACAATCCCTGAATTTTTCTCTTTTTTACGGTATATTGTACATAGACTGGGCCAGAAATGGACCGTCTCCTTTCGTCACAAGAGTACCAACCCGTGAGAAAGAGCATAACAAACCGATAATAATCTGTTTCTGCAATCGCTATGTGAAGGCAGATTTTGTGGCGGCAGCCAGATATGCATCGAAAATTAGTCATCTCATATCAGGCAATATGGTATTTGTGGACAATAATAGGAATTACGTCAATGACCACCTAATCATGCACAATAAGATCTTACTATCTAAAACAAAAAAGGCAGCGGTTGAAATCAATTTTTGTTATGTCTAAATCAAGTATGCCAAGATACATACATGTAAGAAAACCCGATACATCGCATATAATTATGGTGAAGTCAGAAAGAGACATTACTATAATATATATATAATAATAAATAAATATAATAATAGTAGTGTGATTTTAAACTTATTATCTTTTTATTCTATTGCTATTATTCATAATTTGTTTTTGCTTACTATTCGAAACTTATATAATTGCAGTTCGAGATCCATGCGCTGTCGCAGTGTGTTAACGTATTCATTTTGTTGTGCAATTGCGAATTTATTTACATTATAATTTTTAAACATCTTACCAATGTGGATAAACTATTTTTAAATCTTATTACATATAGCTTGGTTAGCTTTTGGTCTATTAATTTGCTATCAAATATGAACGATGTTTGTTTGTTGATTTTTTATACGTATGTCATTGATTTTACTTATTGTTCATTAGTCGTAAGCATTATAGACATATATGTTGCATATTACGGCGCTTTGTTCAACCCTTATGAATTATCTACATACCCGCTTTTATATGGCATTTTTGTTCTCTGTTTTAAATGTTACTATTCTTTTACTATTTAATTTACTTTTATTGAATTGCTGCATTGTGATACAAAATTTAGTTATATTTAAGCTCAATCACGGATTCGATTAAAATATGTTACCAAAATGTACGCGGTTTACGAACAAAACAAATTTGAACACTCCTTTGTACCCCGGGCTGGAGTTTGCGTATACGTCAGGGAGGACATCTGTTTTCGACGCCTCGGCAGTCTTGAAGGTACGGACCTGTCCATCCTATGGCTGCGCGTAGACAGCGACGACCATCCCCGCGTCTACGGGTGCCTCTATAGGTCCCATAGCGGTAATGCCGACACAGACCGACTCATCGACCACGTCCAAATGGCTGCAGACTCTGTGCTACAACAGGTCCCATCCGCAGAGATCGTGATACTCGGTGATTTTAACGCCCACCACGCTAAATGGCTTGGTTCTCGTTTAACCGATCATGCGGGTAGATCTGTCTTTGACTTTGCTTTGGCATATGGTTTAACACAACTGGTTACTTCGCCTACGCGGATCCCAGATGTGGAGGATCATGTACCTTCCCTGTTGGACCTTCAGCTGACCTCTCATCCGGACGGATGTCAGGTCTCCGTCAATGCCCCACTGGGCTCTTCGGACCATTGTCTGATCCGGAGTACGGTGTCACTCACGCTCCCATCGCAGTTGCGATCTGCAGCTTGCCGCCGTGTTTGGCACTATAGGTCGGCCGATTAGGACGGGATGCGGTCTTTTTTTGCATCCTACCCTTGGGGGCGGGTTTGCTTCTCGCCGGAAGATCCCAGCGTTGTTGCCGATTCTGTTGCTGATGTGGTACTTCAGGGTATGGAACTTTTTATTTCATCCTCTGTGGTGCCCATCGGAGGCAGATCCCAGCCATGGTTTGGTCGCTCCTGTAAAATAGCATTACGCTATAAGCAGGAGTGCTACCAAGCCTGGGCTGACGCATCAACGTCCTGGGATGTAAACACCAGCGCTCTTAAAAAGAAGTACAATTCCGCCTCCAGGAATCAAAAGTGAAGTTTTGAAGGATCAAAAGTGTCATTGCCAAGGCAAAGTCAGAGCACATCGGCAGAATTGGCGAGAAACTAGTTCGCCTCCCTTCGGGAACACGTGCATTCTGGTCTCTTGCCAAGGCTGTCCAAGGGAACTTCTGTCAGCCATCTCTGCCATCTCTGCACAGGGTGGACGACTCACTGGCCCATGACGCAAAGGAGAAAGCCGATTTGCTAGGCTCTCGTTTTGCTTCCAACTCGACTCTAGATGACGGTGAGAATACACCGCCGAACATCCCGCGGTGTAAGTGCTCCATGCGGGAAGTGCTGTTTACACAGCGCTTGGTGCGTAAAGCACTCCTCTCCCTGGACGCCAACAAGTCGAGTGGGCCTGATGGAGTCCCACCTATTGTGCTGAAGACGTGTGCTCCGGAGTTGGCACCGGTTTTAACGCGTCTTTTTCGGTACTCCTACTCCCTAGGCGTAGTCCCGGACTTATGAAAGACAGCTTTGGTGCACCCGATCCCTAAAAAAGGCGACCGCTCAGATCCGTCGAACTATAGGCCTATCGCCATCACCTCCTTGTTCTCCAAAGTAATGGAAACGATAATTAACAGCCAGCTCATGCGGTACCTTGAGGATCACCAGCTGATTAGTGATCGCCAGTACGGTTTCCGTCGAGGTCGCTCAGCTGGTGATCTTCTGGTCTACCTGACCCATAGATGGGCGGAGGCAGTGGAGTCCAAGGGGGGGGTGTTGGCCGTTAGTTTGGACATAGCGAAGGCTTTCGATCGGGTTTGGCATAAAGCGCTTCAAATGATATGTTGCAAACCAGTAACATTCATTGCTATGCAGACGAAAGCACTGGTGATGCTTTATACACCGGCCGTGCCAATATTTCTCGGGAAAACGTCGCCGAGTACCGAAATAAACTTGTACCTGAAGTCGAGACTTTGTAGAACAAAGTCTCAGACTGGGGGCGACTAAATCTAGTCCAGTTCAATCCCCAGAAGACACAAGTTTGCGCGTTTACCGCTAAAAAGATTCCCTTTGTCGTGTCGTACCTCAGCCAGTATCGGAATCCTCGGCGTCGACATATCGAGTGACGTGCAGTTTTGTGGTCACTTAGAAGAGAAGGCCAAATTGGCCTCTAAAAAGCTTGGCGTGCTCAGCAGAGCGGGACAGTATTTCATGCGGGCACACCGCTCGCAACTTTACAAGGCGCAGGTTCGGCCTCACATGGAATACTGTTCCCATCTCTGGCTACTTCGGTTCCGGTCGTTGTATCGATCGGACGTGTCGCGAGCTCGCTCTTACTTTTGTTTTTCATTTATTGGTTATTTTAAGTTTTACTGTTGTGTTTTTTACTGCTTTTAGTTATATGTACTTTTATTTAGTTATATACATTATTACTGTCAGTGTTGTGCTTATAATTAACGTTTAATTGGATTGTTTTCGTGCATTTAGTGAACCATTAGTGACATTATTACTTTAGTGGGTAGTTGGTTTCTGACGTGCCGTTCGAGTGCCATCTAGAACCTTCGGTGGCTACTCGCCGCCAGGGGGTGATAGCGTGCACTTCCGGCACTGCGACGCCATCTGCGGGCGCCGTGCGCACAACCATTACGGTTTGTGTTATCTGTGCCTGGCAGGGCGAGTGTGGCGTCTGTTGCGCCGCGCGCCGCTGAGTGGCGCTAGGTGTGGGTCCGCACCTCAGCGACATCTGGTTTAACCAGCTAAGTACTATTAATTGTGAAAGTGACACTTTAGTTATAGTTTTTGATACATTTTATTAGTTTAGGTTAGTGCCGCCAGATGGCGCCACTATAGTTATAAGTCAGCGACATCTCGTGGCTGGGCTGTGATAGTGACACTTTTAGCTTTTAGTTTTTAATTTATTTTGTACTTTTGTTATATTAGTTTTTAGTCCGAGTGTGTCCCGCTAGAGGGCGCTGATGTGTGTTTAACATATATCTGGCGACCACTTGGGTCACCATAAGTTTTCTGGGACTTAGAAAAAATTTCGAAAATTTTAGGACCTTTTTGCCTCCATATGTGTAAACTATTGGGTATGCCCCTCCGCACGCTAAATTTTTAAAGTTAGAAAGTGCTCATAACTTTTTAGTTTTTAAGTCTTTCTTTTTGCTTTTTGGACAGAACGATATAAATAGTGACTTTGTAGACGATAAGTAGGAATTTTTGATAATGGGGGACGAACCCCCCATTTTCGCACCGAGGAAATCTCTGGCGCGCACGCCCCCCGGGGGTGCTTCGGCGAAGCCTGTAGGTCCGGGTGTGCAGAACCCGAAGGGTATTAGTAGCACTACGGCTGAAAAACGGCCTCTTACATCTCCGGATCAGCAGCAGCCTATGGTGCAGCGCCAGAAGATGGACAAGGAAAGGAAAGGAGGAAAAGGAGGGTCTGTTGCCTCAGTCGCTGGGGTCTCGACCTCAGATCAGACTAGGCAAGCGCTGGAGGAGGATTTAGAATCCTTGGATGAGGGGTTCGATGCCTCCAAGGCAACCCCATTAGAAATAATTGAGCACACGCGGGCAGCCATTAAGACTATAATGGGAATAGTATCTGGACCAGGCTCGAAACTTAATAAGGCGGAGGTTAATAAGATATCGGCAACTGGGCAGGACCTTATCGCAATGGTGGCTGCGATGGAAGTGCAGCTGATGGAGGCACAGCTTGCATTATGCAGGGCTGAGCGAGACAAGTCTCAGGTTGTAGCTAAGCTGGCGCACCAGGAGGCCGCGCGTGCACCCTCAGGTGACGGAGACCATGCCTCCGCAGTCGGCAATACGTTTGCATCAGTATTAAGGATGCCGAAAGGTGTGGCAGCGATGCCTATCCCGGAAAAATCGGGTCCAGTTTTGGCGTTCTACCCGGCAGGCGAGCAGGAGCACCTGAAGACGGCCGACGACACTAAGGCGGAGTTGAAAAAATCCATTAAGCCGTCGGAAATAAGTGTGCAGGTAGCTAAACTCAGGAAAGTTGGTAATGCGGGGGTAGTGGTCCAGACCACGTCCCAAGAGTCTGCCAATAAACTTAGATCTGCAGCGCCACCAACGCTTCGAGTAAGTGAGCCCAAGCAGCGCTTACCACTTGTGGCCTTGCGAGGATTCGAAGACGACGTAAAAAGTGAAGACCTACTGCCAGCCCTCCATGACCAAAACTTCGGAGACGACGAAAAGTGGACCCTAGAGGTATTACAAAAGAACAGCAAGGTGGCTTTCAAGAAGTCATGGAGGGGCAGTCGCAGGACTACCGTGGTGCTGCAGTGTTCCCCGGCTCTAAGGGATGCATTAACGGCCCGAAGGCGATTGTATATAGGGTGGGACGTGGTCGAACCATGCGACTTCGTAGACGTCACCTGTTGCCAGCGATGCCAGCAGTACGGCCTCCCGGCCAAATACTGCAGGGCCAAAGAGGCAACGTGTGGCAAATGCGGTGAGGAAGGCCATGCCAGGGAGGACTGCACCTCCGATCATGTGTGCTGTGCCACATGTAAGAAGTTTGGCAAGCCGGGTGCAAAGTCCCATGCCACGATGGCGAAGGCGTGCCCGGCTAGGGTGTACGCAGAAGAAAGGGCGGTCAACACTACGCAATATGGCGGTTGAAAATAATTTAATAATAGGTCAGCTCAATTTGGGACGGAGCGAGATGGCCACCAAAGAGTTACCAGCACTCTCCAGGGACTATGGCTTGGATTTAGTCCTAGTCCAAGAACAGTGGCCGCAGGCGCAGGATATTATTAGCTTTGGCGATGGACCGCAGGCTGGCATTAAGGTCAGCAAAAATAGTATAGGTGTTGCTGGTTTACCACACTTTAGTAACCCCTATTGCGTGGTGTGCCATGTGGAGAAGTACGGTCTCTACCTTATATCAGCATACTTTAGGTATAGCGATCCCATCGACACTCATCTGCAACATCTAGAGACCGTACTTGACCAGTTAAAAGGCAAGCGCGTTGTAATCGGAGTGGATTGCAACGCGCACTCGCCACTCTGGTACAGCGATCACTCACAAACAACGGGCAGAGGACACGAAGCGGAACATAGAAGACGTATGATGGAAGACTTTATTACATCGCGAGGGCTCACCCTGGCCAACGTTGATGGACAACCGTCCACGTTCGCTGGGGCCATGGGTGAGTCTAACATCGACCTCACCCTCGCGACGAGAGGTGTCGTAGTATCAGGGTGGCGAGTACTGGACTGCGCCAGCATGAGCGATCATCGCCTCATTGCCTTCAGAATTGAGAGGGTGCGCCGTGCGGAGCTCGCGGGGTCGGTGGGGGTGCCTGCCCGTTTCCGGGACCGGGGGGTTGACTGGCGCTATTTTCGCGGTACAATTCACGTAAGAATGGGTAATCTGGAAGTTCAACAGCCGGCTGACCGACTCTGCGCGCAGTTCACGGAGATCGTCGTTCGATCTGCGGAGGACGTGCTGGGGAGTGCGCGCTCGGGTCGGGACGGTGGCTATGAATGGTGGACGCCTGAACTAGATAGGATGAGGAAGAAAGTGTGTAATGCGAGAAGGGAGTGGCAGAAGACCAGAAAAAAGGGAGGCAGGTCTGAGGAATTAGCTGTGGAACGATTCCACAGTGTGAGAGCGGGATACCGACAGATGATGGGGGACACGGAGCTGGCCCACTTTCGGAAAATTGCCAATACCGGTAACACTGAACCTTGGGGGCGTGCCTACCAAGTGGCGAGTGGGAGGTATCGTCCTCCAAGCAATGTCATAAATGCGGTTAAATTTGCGGAAGGTCACTCGGGGAGTGTGAGAGAGGCCATGCGGGATCTGCTCGGGGCGCTGTGTCCGGACGACGATCTGTCAAAGGACACAGAATACCATGGGCGGGTACGCCTGATGGCCGCTCTCACGCCATCTGGGCCGGTCGCCGCTCCCCCTACCATTGAGTGTCTGGAGGGCATAGTTAGGGCTTTGCCCAACACTGCTCCGGGATTGGACGGAATTAGCGCAAAAGTTGTTAAGAACGTGTGGAAGGCTGCACCCAGGGAATTCCACTGGGTGTATGCCAAATGCGTGGAAGAGGGGGCTTTCCCCGAAGTATGGAAGAATGGACGGCTGATAGTTATTCCGAAAGGTAATGACAGGCCTCTAACGGATCCCAAAGCGTACCGCCCGATAACGCTCCTCCCCATCTTTGGGAAGCTGCTGGAGCGTGTACTGCTACGATGTGCCCCGAGCTTGGTGAGGGGTATATCGGTATACCAGCACGGATTTTCTCCAGGTCGGTCCACAGTAACGGCGCTGCAAGACGTGCTTAGTACTGCGCGCGAGTCGCAGCGCAAGTATGTACAGGCCGTCTTTTTAGATATATCGGGAGCATTTGATAATGCGTGGTGGCCGATGATACTGCTGAAGACCAAGCAAGGGGGGATTCCACCTAATGTCTACCGTATGTTGGTGAATTACTTCATCAACAGGCGAGTGGGCATATTCGTGGGTGAGTGTGCTGAGTGGAAACGCTCGACCATGGGCTGCCCCCAGGGATCGGTCCTTGGACCGACCTTGTGGAATTTACTGCTGGATGATTTGTTGAGGCTGCCATTTCCTCTTGGTACGAAAATGCTGGCGTACGCAGATGATGTGACACTTCTGATAGAGGCAAACTCTAGAGCAGAAATAGAGAGAGCGGCCAAATCTGCACTGGAGCTGGTATCGTCGTGGGGTGAGAGGAACCGATTGTCCTTCTCCTCCGCGAAGTCATGTACCATGACCATCAAAGGCAAGTTCCAGCGTCCACCTGTTATCAGGATGGGGCTGGAGTCGATAAAAAGCGTAATGTCGGCTAAGGTATTAGGTGTCACGATAGACAATAGTCTATTTTTCATTCAGCATGCCAAGGACATAGGAGAAAGGGCTGGGAAATGCTTTGGGAAGATGTCGCGGGTGTCGGCGTCTTCTTGGGGCGTGCGCTACCCGGCCCTTCGTGTTCTGTATAAGGGAACATATGTCCCAGTAGTGACTTACGCTGCGTCCGTTTGGGTTGATCGGGTGGGGAATTATACAGTGCGCACGGCACTGCTTAGAGCGCAGAGATCCTCACTCGTGTTGCTGACAAAGGGCTACAGGACGACAAGTACTGCGGCACTTCCGGTGTTAGCCGGCGTCCTACCGGCTGACCTGGAGGTCATACGTGCGGGTAGGACTTGTCGGATGCGTGAGAATGCAGATAACGGGGAGTTGAGCAGGCGCAAGCGCGAAATTTGGGTTGAAGTTGTGAGTGCATGGCAGGAACGGTGGATGAATGAGACGAATGGCAGAGAATTATTCCGCTTTTTCCCGGACGTGGCGGTGCGACTCAATGCTAATTGGGTCGTGCCGGACTATCAAGTCTCGCAGATGCTCAGTGGGCATGGATGTTTCAGAAAGAGACTGTACGATATGAAATTGGCTGAATCGGGTATGTGTGAGTGTGGTGAGGCCTATGAGGATAGGCACCATGTCCTGTGGGAGTGTAAGTTGTATGATGACCTGCGATGTAAGATGATGGATGGAATTGTACGCGAAAGGGAAGGTCCTGTGTTCTACCCGGAACTTGTGGACGGTGGGGTGAACTTTGGCCGGCTGCGCGAGTTTTCGCATGGATGGCACGCAAGAAGGACGGCAATGGAAGGAAGAAAGAAGCAAGTTGCAGAAGACCAGCCCGGAACCGAAGCCGTGATGTGTACGTCCAGCCCAGAAAGGGAGAGTGACACTACGGGACAAGGATCAGATTAAATAACTTGTAGAGAGTCAAGAAAGTGCACGCGGGAAAGAGCCCAGAGCAAGTACCGCGCGCACCTCTCGAGATTCGGCCCGTATAACCGTGAGGTTGGTGGGGCCATGGGAGGTGGAGGGTTGTTCCCATCTCTGGGCAGGGGCCCCCCAGTGCCAGCTCCTTCCACTTGACCGCATCCAGCGCAGAGCGGTTCGAATCGTCGACGACCGAGTTCTTTCCGATCGGCTTGACTCACTGGCACTGCGTAGAGAGGTTGCATCTCTTTGCGTATTTTATCGCATCTACCACGGGGAGTGCTCTGAGGAATTGTTCGGACTAATTCCAGCCGCTCAATTTCACCATCGCACATCGCGACAGAACTTGCGATACCATCCATATCATCTAGATGATTGGCGGTCCACCACTGTGCGATTCAGAAGAAGTTTTCTCCCTCGCACAACTTCCTTGTGGAATCAATTACCACCAGCGATTTTTCCGGACCGATACGACTTAGGGACCTTCAAGAAAAGAGCCTACACCTTTTTAAAAGGCCGGCAACGCATCTGTAATTCCCCTGGTGTTGCGGTTGTTCATGGGCGGCGGTAGTCACTTACCATCAGGTGAGCCGCATGCTCGTTTGCCCCCTCTCCTATAAAAAAAAAACAAAAACACTTAACTTGTTTAGGAACGTATGATTAAATTCATATGATATTATTATATTCACCGAAACGTGGTTGGTTGATAGTATACATAACAGTGAATTTTTTGATGACCGATATTTAGGATGGAGGTGGGATCGCAATTATTTTAGCACGTCACAAACGCGGGGGGAGGGGGGGAGGTGTACTAATTGCTGTGAGGAATAATCTTTCGGTAGTGGAGAGGGGTGACTGGCGTAGTTCAGCGGAAGATATTTGAGTCTCTATTTTACTAAAAAGATCCAGGCTGCCAGTGACATATAATATATACTTGTGGGCTTTACTTGTGTAGAGAAAATATCGGTAACTCACATATATCATAGATATTATCATATAATACCAAATTACAAAATTTCACACAAAATATTAATACCATAATTATGTCAAATCCATGTGATAAATTCATAATCGTAGGTGATTTCAAATTTGTTTTTTTTTTTATAGAATTAGGGTGACAAACAAGCACACAGTCCACCTGATGGTAAGTGGTTGCTGTGGTCTATAGATATCTACATCTATCCTCGATTATGAATCAAAATGCAGATGCGTTGTCACCTGTGAAGACTTAGATGGAATGCCTCGTTTCCAGTAAAAAAGGGTCTCCGGTTCTATACACTCACCATACAAAACTATTTTTTTTATTTAGTTAAATATATATAGTTATTATTTATTATATATACTATATATTATATATATATATATATATATATATATATATATATATATATATATATATTCTGTTGTCTGTGTATTCTGTTTAGTATTCTGTGAGAGCGTGGTCCTTCCCCGGTCGAGCCGACCCATTCGTGCTACAACTATACCAGTAATATAGCTGCAACATGGGTCTACCATGTTGCTAGTGTAGTAGATTGGAATATTTGCAGCGAAAGTAGTGAGTTGTTACCTACCAATTACTCCTGTCAATATATAATAATAATAATAATCTTTATTGACATAAAAAAAAATGTTACAATTTGAAGTCGCTGACTCCCGAGCTAGGTCAGAAAACCTGTGTTACGGGAGTCAGTGCGATCTCCCTAATATAAATGACAGCTAAACTATTTTATGTAAATAAAGCAATTTAATTCTATTTGCGTGCATGCATATCTCCGCGCAAGCGCGCGCGCGCGCGCGTGTGTGTGTGTGTGTGTGTGTGTGTTGTGTGTGTGTGTGTAAGTGGATATGTATGTGTGTGAGTGCGAGTGAGTGGTCGTGCATGTGCGTACGTTCGTGTGTGTATGGTTGAAATTTAAGATTTAACAAATTTTTTTGGATGTTAATTGATTAACTTCATACTAAGATCGATTCAGTTTGTTCATAATCTAGTCCTAATAGCCAATTCCTAATTTTAATTTTGACTTTTCTATTAGATATGGGATGTATATTTGTTAGCTTATTAATTTTGTTATATAAATATATAGCCTTATAAGCATGTTGCCGCCTAGCTGAAGCAGTTCGACATGTAATAGGTAAGCATACATTTTTTATAACCCTATTTTTGTTATAATCAGCGGCATTATAAACGGTAACTATATGCTGTTTAGTAATTAATTTTAAAATGTACAGTTGTCTAACACTTAATACTCGACATTTCTCGTACAATTCTTTAGTGGGAAATCTGTATGGCTTAAAGGTCATGACTTTTAAGAGGGATCTTTGTGCCCTTTCCAGGCGGATTAAAAAGGTCTTACAGGCTCCTCCCCAGACGTTTATACAGTATCCTATAATAGACTGAACCAAAGCATAATATATTGAACGTAGAAGAGGTAAATCAGCGGAGTATCTTAACTTTTTAAAAACCCAAATAAGTTTTCTAGTACGTTCAGTTGTAAGATCTATATGTGAACGCCAGTTAAGTTTGTTGTCTAATATTACGCCTAGATATTTGACACTACTGGATTTAGTAATTCCAAGACATAAACATGGTGAGGTAGTATTGAAAGATTCCGTACACGAGTGGACCTTAAGATCGAGGTTTACGGATCCAGTGTTTCCCAAGGAAAACTGCATGTATGTAGTTTTAGAAATATTTAAAGTCAGGAGATTTGCACCGAGCCAATGGCCAACCCTGTCAAGTCCCAACTGAGCATTATGTCGAGCCTCATCCCAAGTCTTACCGTGGAAGACCAAAGCTGTATCATCAGCATAGGTAAACATTTTACCATTTACTAGAGGTTGCTGACATAAATCATTTATATAGATAAGAAAGAGACTAGGTCCTAGAATACTACCCTGTGGAACGCCACATACAACCGGTTCCTCGGGACTGACGTATTCACCCACTTTAACCTGTTGTGTGCGGTCACACAAGAAGTCCCTAAATAACATCAGTGCATTGCCACGAATACCAACGCGTTCTAACTTGCTCACAAGGATAGGTATCGAGACAGTGTCAAACGCCTTGGCTAGGTTGAGGAAAATCCCTAAACATTTTTGCTTCACATCAACCTTTGATGTCACAAACTCTGTTAATTGAATTACTGCGTCTTCAGTGGACTTCCCCGACCTAAAGCCAAATTGTGAAGAAGATAAAACTTTATTATGTTCTAAGAATTTAATAAGTCTACAATTTAATGATTTTTCCAAGATTTTTGAGATAGAAGAAAGTACTGAAATATTCCTGTAATTGGACATTTCGTCTCGAGATCCACCCTTATGAACAGGAGTGATCAGCGATTTTTTAAAAACTTTTGGAAAGATTCCTTGCGCAAAACACAGCTCAAAAAGTTTAGTCAACGGTGGAACTATAAGATGTACGGATAATTTGAGAAGTTGCACAGGTAAGGAGTCCCATCCAGTAGCAGAGTTATTTTTTAGGTTTCTAATAATAGATACAACCTCGCCCTCATCTGGTGGTAGTAGCACAAAAGAGTTAGGGACTGGTGGAATTGTGAAATTGTATGGAGAGCTATTTTGATTTGGTATGTTCGCGGCTTCAGCTAGTTGTTTACCAGTATTAGAAAAATATTTGTTTATGGCTTCTACATCACGAACAGCATTTTCAGCAGAACTCAAAAGATTATCAGCACTCGTATTTTGTTTTGTGTAATTTATTATAGATTTAATTGCATTCCAAGTATCTTTATTAGTTTTCGCGTTTCGTAACAGTGACTTTCATAATTTCTTTTAAGTTTTCTCAACAAAGAGTTACAATAATTTCGGTAACGCTTATATGTTATTTCAAGAATTGTATTATCAGGATTATTTTTAAGTTTTTGATGGAGTTTATCTCTGTGGCGAATACAACGCAAAAGACCAAAAGTTAACCATGGTTTTAGCGTTCTTTGTTTGTTAGGGATACTACGGGAATAAGAATGAAGTGAAATTGCACTAGCCAGCTTTTCTACTAAAGTTGATGCGGCTTCATTTGCATCAGATGAGGTATTTATAAAAGAAAAGTCCACTGTCTCCAAATATTTTAAACAAGCATCATAATTTATTCTAGTAATAAACTTTGCTTCTTTAGGCCTTTGCTGGTCAAGGCAAATGCTGAGTAGGATTGAAGCATGATCTGTTATAGTACTATTAATCACAAATACTGATGCCGCCGAACTAGCTTCACTTCTTCGATCGTTGTTATTAGCTTTAATATCAATATTTATATCACCAATTAGTACCAAGTTTTTATTTGAGTCTAGGGGACGAATTATATTTTCTATGGAATTCAAAAAACTGTCAATACAGTGAGTCGATGGGGATCTGTAAGTAGCTAAAATGATGTCGGGATCAATTTTAATAGACATAAAATTGGCACCTAATGGCTCTGGTTCTTCTATTGTACATTTAATACCTTTTTTAACATATATCACGATACCATCGTTTTGATTGAGACATTTATGCGTAAAGTATGCATTGTAATTTTCAAACTGAGGAATATGTTTACAGGCACTCAGCCAGCATTCAGTTAAGACAATGATGTCACATTCAAACGTGAAACGAGATAGTTGAACGAGTAAACTATCTGAGTTTTTGTATATACTGCGAATATTTTGACAGAATACTTTCAGGGAAGTAGACTTATTTTTAATGATCGAATTACAGGTTTCAGTGTCGCAATCGTAAGCTAAGGCTACGTCTATATTGTCCAACTCTGTTGAGATATTTTCATTTACATCAATCAGCTCAAAAACAAGTTAACAGATTGGCACTTTTTATTGTTACAACGTACTTGGTTTATATTATTATGGAATGCGAGTAAAGTAGCGATTGATTTAATTTTTATGAGTGTGAGTGAGACTATAATTGAGTTTGTGTGTTTGAATAGTTTTTGCATGATGATTTTAGTGGTGAGTAAAGTGAGGATGCCCAGGTGAGTGTGTGTATAGTGATGAAGTGTATCCACAGTATAATTATTAGTTTTAAAAATTATTCTTAAAATTAACTTACAGGATTGCCTAAACAAAATTTTAGAATTACTGCAAAAAACGAGTGACAAAACATGTTTAGAAAAGCATTTTCTAACTTTATACATGCCTAAATTAATTATGTTGACTACATTTCTCAAAATCGCTGTGAAATGACATTTCTGGATTGGTGTCTGTATTCCCCGTTTCAGTTGGTTTAGAGAGAAAGAATTTTTCAGAATCAATTCTAATAGACCTGTCAGCAGTCAATTTTCGCAGAAAAACTTGGCCATTAGATGTCCAGCAATACTGGTAATTATTATCTCTAGCGTACATTCTAGCTTTACGGAATAGGCTTTTGGAGCTTGGAGGTAGATATTCTGAGACATAAATTGGTATGCGCTTGCCAGATAACCTAGATATATGTCTGAGTTCCTTGACTCTGTTAACACCTATAGCTTGTCTCAATATAATTGTATACGTAACTTGAATGGGAGACTACTTGACTTGGTTTTCTCCAATGAACTTGTAGATGTTAAGAAATGCTATGAACCATAAGCAAAAGCAATAAGCCCTCAGATATGCACCATAAGCGTTTGATTATAAAGGCTGATTTTGATGTATTACATAAACTAGATGATAAAAAGAAAAACACTCATCTTTCTCTCTAAGGTGATTACGCGGCTATTCGTTCAGCTTTTGACCAGGTAAACTGGTATGACCTTTTGGGGATTGACTCTCTAGACAATGTAGTTGCTCTCTTTTATAATAAACTATATGAACCTAGGGAACAGTTTATTCCCGTAAAATCCACTAGACGATCGTCCCACCCTCCATGGTATAATTCTGCGCTACTAAATGTCTTAAAAGAAAACACAAGTATCATCGCAAGTTTAGTTATATGGTAATAATCCGAATGGTAATAATATCCGACTACCAGTCTTTTTCATAATTACGTAAAAGGGCTAACCAATTAGAGCGAAACTGCTTTGAATCCTATATTATTAAAATCGAATCTTCCATAACTAGTCACTTAAAAAATTTCTGGTATTTTATAAAAAGTAGAATTAATGTGTCTGCTACTTCTAATGTACTGTATTACGAGGAATCTTCTGCAAACACTGGTGAAGAAATTAGTAACTTATTCGCTAAATATTTTAGTACTACTTTCGTTGAACCAGAATTAGAAACTTCCGATTCTAAATTATTTCCTAAAACTGATTATAGTATTAACGGTATAAGCTCAATACACGTCTCAAAAAATGGTATCTTGAAGCTATTACAAGGCCCTGACATCTCTAAATCTGGTAGTTCCGACTATATACCACCCATATTTATCATAAATTGTGCGAAAAGCTTAGTCAAACCCATTATTATACTTTTTAAGCGGTCATTAACAGAAGAAATAGTTCCACAAGTTTGGAAATCTGGCTTCATAACATCGGTATTTAAAAAAGGTGACAAGTTAAATGTCGGAAATTATCGTCCCATTTCGAAGTTATGCCTGTTTTCTAAAGTTCTTGAAAGAAACATTTATAGTGAAGTTTATTGTGCAGTACAAAACTGTTTGGGGGATGAACAACATGGTAATAGAAAGCAGAAGGTTATTATCAATGGTAAAATTTCTTCCGGGTCACCTGTACTAATGGGTGTTCCTCAGGGCTTGATTCTCGGCTCATTCCTGTTTCTGGTGTATATTAATGACTTACCTCACCTTGTAGGGGATAGTCATGATATAGTATTATTTGCTGATGATACTTCCTTGATTTTTAAACTTCAACGTCAATCATTTAAATGTGACGAAGTGAATAATGCTATATCAAAATTAGTGCATTGGTTTAACGTTAATAATCTGCATTTGAACGGAAATAAAACTAATTGTTTTAAATTTACAACAACGAATGTTAAAAATCTGAATAACAATGTGTTTTTAAATGGGGAGGAATTGAGCCCTGTTGTATCCACTGTTTTTCTTGGCATCACTCTTGACGCAAAGCTTCAGTGGGGCCCCCATATATCCAAATTAGCAAGCAGACTAAGTTCTGCAGCCTATGCTGTAAAAAAGATTAGAGGTCTCACTAGTGTCGAGACAGCTAGATTAGTTTATTTTAGTTATTTCCATAGCATAATGTCTTATGGGATTTTGCTATGGGGAAACGCGGCTGATTCAGAAACTATTTTTGTTTTACAGAAGAGGGCCATTAGAGCTATTTACAATCTAAAACCGAGAGAGTCTCTTAGAGATAAATTTAAAGAAATTAATATATTAACTTTGGCCTCTCAGTATATTTACGAAAATTTAATGTATGTTCACAAAAACAAAGATAGTTTTAGTAAAAAAAGTGATATACATTCTGTAAACACTAGGAACAAACACAAGCTAGTGATGCCAGTTTCTCGACTCCACAGAGTCAGTAATTCATTCTTGGGGCAATGTATACGCTATTACAACAAGGTCCCGGAAAGTGTACAGGTTCTCTCTATTACCAAGTTTAAATGTTTTATTAAGCTGAAACTGTATAAAAAGGGTTATTATAGTATAAATGAATACATGGTTGATAATAACCCCTGGGAATGAGGTGGTCGCTTCCAAGCAGTTTCTAAAATAAATTTTGTAAATAGTTCGTAATCATTTATATTGTAAAATTTATTTTAAAAAAAATGTCCCGCTGGGTTTCTTGCTGGTTCTTCCCAGGACAGAGGATATTTTTTCGAATCAGTGGTAAAGTAAAAAATGACTTTCAATAAGAATTACACATGTAATGCATAATGAATAAAAATTATTCTATTCTATTCTATTCTTTCTTCGAAAGCGTTCAACTACTTCTTATCTCATTACGGCTAATGAGTTCATCAATAAAGGCATGAAGCAGCGTGTACAGGAAGACGTAATTTACACAGATTATTGCAAGTATTTTGATCGTATTAATCGTCGTGTTCTTTTACAAAAGCTGTTAGCTTCGGAAATATAGGGCGACTTGAATAGATGGTTTTGTTCGTATATAGAGAATTGGACACAGGCTGTGGTTTTGCATGGTTACATGTCCGGTTGGTGCTCAATCCCATCTGGTGTTCCTCAGGGTTAATTACTTGGCCCCCTCTTATTCACAATATTTATTGCCGATATTAAGTTATTGTTTAGGCCAAAATCGTAATATTTTAAAAACTTGCATCAAGTTGCACGCACGGCGCGTCACCCGATGGTATCGAGGTGAGGTACACGCCACCGAGGAGGGGGGGGGGGGGGAGCGTGAGCCACTTCTTGTCTTTCTGCCGCGTGGGCTAGCGACAGTGCATTGAACGCCGCGTCGTTGTCGACTAGTGTTGTTTGCGGTCAGTTAGTATGAAAAGGCGTCGTGACGCGACAGTCGGTCGCGCGCCTCATACGGTGTTATCACAATTTGTTTTCATGATAACGAGGCTAGGCTTAAAGTTTGACGGTTAGGTGCGAGGCGGTCAGCTGCGTGACAAACGCCTCTTATAGATTGTCTTTCGTGCTTTAAGTGACAAGAGGCCCCTTTGAGTTTTGAAACGCTAAGAATGTGTGACCCGGAAAGGAGATCGCTTCGTGTTGGATATAGAGAAAATAGTGCGAGCCTAATCGACTATTGAATATTTGGGTCTCGAAGGGGACCGCCTCGGATTGGTTTGTCTAATTTGTATATATAATTATATCTGCGCAACAATTATTATTAATATTAATAATTGTTGCGCACATTCCATTTCGAGGGCGTGGCCCGGTTAATTGTTTTTGGAAGTTAATGTTGAATTGTAACGTCGCGTTAAGTGCCTTTTTGTGTGTTGACTATTTTGTTCGTTTTACGTGTCAACGAGGTGGATTTTGAGTTCTGATTGCGGACGTGGTATTTTAATATCGTATGAAAGAATTTAGCTTTTTGTGTGGAACGCTGAACTTTGAGACTCGAGAAGAGGCCATATTTTCACATATGTTCACATCAATTGAATACCTCCAAATGTTCTCATATAACATTCACACGACAAAGATCTAGTGTTGGGTTCGGTTATACTCTTCATAGTCAGACTATCAGCATGGTTAATAATATCATCTCGGCGTAATACATGATAGTAAATTTGTATTCGACAAACACGTTAAATATATTGTCAACAAAGCATCCATGGGTCTTGGTGTCATTTTAAGAACTTCAGCCTGCTTCCGCTCTCTTAAAGCTACTAAGATTTTATATTGCTCATATGTGCGAAACCATGTAGAATATGCATCCCAAGTATGGAACCCACTATATAAAGTTGATATATCTCGTGTTAAAAGTATAAAGAAAAAATTTCTGTGATACCTCGATTTCAAGGCACAAAAAATTCAGCAAATCATCTAGAAAGATGTACGAGATATCATTATTTTGCCCTTGGAATATAAACGTAAAGTTAAAAATTATATTCATTTCTTAGTTAATATTGTAAATGGATCTATTGATTTTTCTGAGCTACTTTCTGACATAGTGATTCATTCAGTGAGTGAGATTTAGACAGCGAACTTGCTTCAACGAATTATAGATGAAATCCGTTCTTTCTGCGTAGCGCAATGGAATTTTATAAACTTTCATCTGTAGTAGATATTGACCTATTTTTACTAGTTCGAAATCTGTAAAAAAAGTGATGAACAGAGAATTTGTCACTCACAGCTCCTTGGTCTCGCGACAATTTAAACTATGCTGTTTTTTTTTCTTGTTAATGTATTTACATATTTTTGTTGTTGTTTTTTTGATAAGTGATAACTAATCCATAGAGCAGTGAATAAAAACTACTTTTACAGATTTTATCGTGTTGAATTTTTTATATTTTTTATTAATTCACGACTTTCGGGTGCTTAACAGCACCCATGGTTTCGGGGGACTAAGGTGATTGACGTCCGGATGTCAGAGTTAACCCGGAGTACATTCAGATTTTTTAATTATTAATTTTGGTTCGATCTACGCAGAATGAACTTACTGTATCTTGAAGTCTTGCAGTGGTATGCTTGGGTTTAGTTTTAATTTTATTAATTACAGGATCCCAAGCAGGTGGTAGTACCCAGCGTACCTCTCTATTGAAATTAGGCATCATTCATCCCTGGCAGGAATCGATGTTCTTTCGCGAGAATTTGTGGTTTATCAAATCTCATGTAATGGCGGGGGCCGTCTAAGATATGATCACAAACTGGAGACTTCCCGGAACGTTGGTGCTACACGTCGGATAAGTGTTATTTTACGCAGGTGTTTATTGATCGCTTTGTTTGCTCTATATAAGAGACCACTTTCACAATTAAGCTTGTACACTCCTTTATCTTGTAGAGGAATCGTGCACTTGACGAATGGTAAGAACTGACTAATATTCTTTGGCGGTTTAAAGAATGTTCTAATAGAAGCTCGCTTCAAGATGTAGCCAATCTTGTTTGTGACACCTCTGACGTATGGTAGTACAGCAGGCACACGCTCGACTGTAGCCGTTTCACTCAGTCACTGTGACGTAGGCAGACATTGCTTTCCATCTGGCTATCCACTAAACCGTCCACGGTGACTACAGTCCCCAAAAACCATTATTGCTTCAACCTGTCTAGGCAATAAACGACATCTTTCGGTTTAAATGCGTACAGCGCAAAAAATAGGTGTTATTTATACAGTAAAGAATTATAAATTATGAAATTTGTCGTCTGTGAAAGTGAATTTTATCTGTATAATATTAACAAAATATTTATACAAAAAAGTTAAAATTAAATTTCGCGATTTTTGTTTGTGGAATGTTAACGTGTGAGAAATTCCATCAAAAATGTGATATCTTTTCTGTTTTTATACGTTATTTCTAATGTTATTGTGCATCAAACTAATTGTGAAGATATTTTCTTTAGTAAATATGTATCATTACGACAATTCCAAAACGTTTACATATAATAATTTAGCTCTAAATTTTAATCACTATACGCGATTATCGTTTATTGATTATGTTGTTTAAAATGTATTCTAATTAGTTTTTTGTGTTAAATGAATGCAAAATATAAAATAATGATTCACTATTAATACGTTAATAGTAATTTATAAACGAAATATCTGTTGAGATGCGTCTAGAAATGATTTAAACCAATTTTTTGTTCATTTATTTACTTATTTATTCAAATTTATATTGGGTAAACGTTATATACTTATTTACATTGAGTATATAAGATGTCATTGATATTAGTGTCATTTTAAAGGGAATATCATGTACTAATAAAATATAAAATAATTTTCTCCAGTAAGTATTACATTTTTCTTGTAAAACTCGAAATAAAAAATAAGTACGATTTTTTTCTGATGTTCCCATTTTTAAGCTTTATTTTCAGGCTTTATTTTTAATTTGACTTATTTTATTTTAACAAAATAAAATTTTGAATTCTTTGAGTGTAGTGTTTTCCGGCCGATTATTTTCTTGACCGCCATTACACGGTTCAACCGTGTAATGGCGGTCAAGAATATTCACTACCCCATATCCTCCCGTGGAAAAGGCGACAAAGGGAAACAGGCGGTAGATGGGCAGCAGCATCTTCCTGATAATAGCCGAAGTTACAATAAAAAAACTGCGGTTGCCAACCCGCTCGCCAAGCGTGGCAACTATGGCAAATACCCCCCAATGACGAGAGTAACAAAGAGACGGCCCCCAGTCCCCGGCGGCCCCGCTATTCCTGACTACGGTGGCGACCATGGTAACGGCGGGGCAGGGGGTGCTAAGAATCTCCGGTGGAGGTTCGGTTGCCACCTACGACGGCTCGACCTGGCAACGTACAACGCACGCACCCGACTGACGAGAAGATCGTGGAGCTGGAATAAGAGATAGACAAGTTGCGCTGGCATATTATAGGATTATCCGAAGTCCGAAGAGAGGGGGAGGACACGGTAATCCTCGAATCCGACAACTTGCTCTATCACCGGGAGGGCGACCATCTGTCCCAAGGAGGTGTCAGATTTATCGTCCACAAGTCTCTCGTTAACAACGTTGTAAAGATCGGGAGTGTGTCGACGAGGGTTGCGTACCTTATACTCAGAATCACCAAACGGTATTCGCTGAAGGTCATACAGGTTTACGCACCAACCTCAGCACACCCCGATGAGGAGGTGGAGGAAATGTATGAGGATATCTCTAGAGCCATGCATTCCTCCAAAACCCAATATACGGTGTTAATGGGAGACTTCAATGCAAAGCTAGGCACAAGAGAGAACGGTGAGCTGAAAGAAGGGAAATTTGGAATAGAAAGAAAGAAAGAAAGAAAGAAGGAAAGGTTTATTCTCCAAAATGACGCCATCAGAGATAACATAAAAAAACACATAATTTACAAATAATATTGGCTATACAATACAAATTACAATATACTACATATTACAAACTATACAATACCAATACTCATATGTGTCAAGGCGTCATCAGGGAACAGGAGCACACTCAGCATAATGCCATGAATTTTTTTTTCTCCATGGCGCCGATTTTCAGTGTGTCCAACCAGTGACTTACCGAAATAAGTGCTATATGTATACTCATGACAGAATTATGCACAACAAGGGGGAAAGAGACAGTAACTATCTTAAGTGAGAGGGAGAGAGTAGCGTTCAAGGTCGAATGCCATTTCGACACAGCACGTCCCGTTTATGTTGCTTTCAGACGCTCTTAGAAGGGCTATACGAACACTACAAAAGGGGAGATTATTAAAATACTATAAAGGGCTATATACTACAAAAGGGAAATTATTAAAATACTATAAAGTGCTATATAATAAAATGACCAGATAATTTGTAAAAAAAAAATATGTAATTATTGAAGAATATAAAAGTATATAAGAAGACAAAATCCGCATTCAAGAGGATGATTTTAATGCTCCGTTGTTAATAATCTATGACGATTAGGTACGTAATCGTGCAAAGCGTTATAAACTTTGATCAAAGTTAATCTGACTTTGCAGTAATTGTGTTCTATATTTAATTTTAAATGTGTGTACTGCTTTAATAGGGCAACGGACCCCAAGGGGCCAGCAGCTGGCCGACTTCATGGAGAAAGAGGGACTCTTTATGATGAACTCTTTCTTCAAGAAGTGGCCCCACAGGAAGTGGACTTGGTCGAGCCCCGACGGTTCGACAAAAATGAGATTGACTTCATTATGACGACCAGACGACAACTGTTCAGTGATGTCTCCGTGATCGCGAGGGTGAAAACCGGCAGCGATCACCGAATGATTAGAGGCAAACTGAACCTAAATGTTAAGTTGGAGAGGTCTCGTCTGATGAAGTCAACGCTCCGTCCCCCTCGTGCTCTAATCCAAAGTCCCGAAACCTTTCAGCTCGAGCTACAAAACCGTTTTCAGTGCCTAGAAGACTGCAATGAAGTGGACGATATGAATGACAAGCTCGTGGAAACTGTCCATGCGGTCGGAGCTAAGTTTTGCAAGACCCGCCGCAAAAGAACACAAAAACTCTCCGATCACACTCTTAATCTCATGACTGTTAGACGGGAGATGAGGCTACATTCTTCAACAGATTTGACAGCATACAGGCAACTGAACAGACAGATCTCCAAATGCATGCGGCGGGACTTACGCAACTTCAATACAGCTCGTATTGAAGAAGCGATCGAGCGGAACCAAGACTCCAAAGTCTTTGCCAGAGATCTGTCTGCCAGAAAGAGCCAACTGTCAAAGCTTAAGACCGAATGTGGCAGCACCGTTTCCGGGGCACTTGAGATTTTGAGTGAGATTGAGAGGTTCTATGGGCAGCTGTACACATCAACGTTGGAGCTACACGCAAGTGTGAGTAACGATCCAAGAGCGAGTCTTATCCGACACTATTCCGAAGATATCCCGGACTTCAGTCTGAGCGAGATTAGAATGACTCTCCAGCACTTAATAAAATAAAAATGGCAAGGCCCCAGGCGATGATGGAATCACAGCGGAGCTTCTGAAAGCGGGTGGAAGACCGGTACTTGAAGTCCTTCAGAAGCTCTTTAATTCCGTCCTCCATGGTGGCATTACACCGGAGGCGTGGAGCAGAAGTGCGGTGGTCTTGTTATTCAAGAAAGGTGACAACGCTCTCTTGAAGAACTACAGACCGATTTCCCTTATGAGCCGCATCTACGTGCTGTTTTCGAGAGTCATTACGAATCGTCTCGCGCGCAGACTTAACGACTTCCAGCCTCCCGAACAAGCCGGTTTCCGAAAGGGCTTTAGCACCATAGACCACATATATACCCTACGGCAAATTGTACAAAAGTCCGAAGAGTACAATTTGCCACTACGTCTGGCGTATGTGGACTATGAGAAAGCCTTTGATTCCGTCGAAAATTGGGCGGTGCTGCAGTCCCTTCA
This sequence comes from Parnassius glacialis, assembly GCA_033319125.1. Classification (NCBI taxonomy): domain Eukaryota; kingdom Metazoa; phylum Arthropoda; class Insecta; order Lepidoptera; family Papilionidae; genus Parnassius; species Parnassius glacialis. Next base: position 40,876,490 of record JAVANC010000016.1, read on the forward strand.
GCGGTGCCAAGTTGACTGTCGGTATATCGAAGTGCTGAAGTGTTTGTACAGTAGAGCTACGATGGCTATCCGAGTACAGAACCTTAGTACGAAACCTATCCAATTGCAGAGAGGTGTAAGACAGGGTGATGTTATATCCCCGAAACTCTTCACCGCTGCATTGGAAGACGTTTTCAAGCTTGTGGACTGGAAAGGATACGGTATTAACATCAATGGCGAGTACATCACTCACCTTCGATTTGCCGACGATATAGTCCTTATGGCAGAATCGCTGGAGGACCTAAGCACTGTGCTCAATGACCTCAATAGTGTCTCCCAACAAAAGGTCTTAAGATGAACATGGACAAAACAAAGATTATGTGAGAAAGATTATGACATTAAGTCCATGTCACACCTATGCCGGTAGTTGTTGGGAGCGCTAAGCTCGAAGTTGTTGTCGAGTATGTTTATCTGGGACAAATAGTCCGACTAGGTAAGTCCAACTTCGACCGAGAGGTCAATCGACGGATTCAACTAGGCTGGGCAGCGTTCGGTAAGCTAGGACACCTCTTCTCGTCAGACATACCTCAAAACCTTAAAACGAAATTATACAACCAGTGCGTGTTGCCAGTGATGACTTACGGAACTGAGACGTGGTCCTTCACTGTTGGTCGTATGAGGAAGCTCAAGGTCGCTCAGCGAGCTATGGAGAGGGCTATGCTCGGAGTTTCTCTGCGTGTTAAACTTAGGAATGAGAATATCCGCAGTAGAACTAGAGTAACCGACATAGCCCAACGGATTAGTAAGCTGAAGTGGCAGTGGGCCGGCCATATAGCTCGAAGAACCGACAACCGATGGGGAAGAAAGGTTCTCGAGTGGCAGCCTCGTACCGGTAGGCGAAGTGTAGGGCGTCCCCCCACGAGATGGAGTGACGACCTGGTAAGACGTGCAGGAAGTCAATGGATGCAGGTGGCTCAGGACCATGCTTTGTGGCATTCTTTGGGGGAGGCCTATGTTCAGCAGTGGACTTGTAAAGGGCTGTAATGATGAATAATGATGATTCTTTGAGTCTTTTGACAATATTTTTTATATTTGAATGTAGCTTTAGTAGTTTTTCAGTAGTATTCGTTTTTGTTAAGACTGTCTCGCGCAGTCATAAAAAATAGTGACATTTAATTCGCGGACAGGTTAGGCGAGAATCACTCGCGCGGGGCGGACGGTTGAGTGGCTATCTATAGTGGAAGGAAGTTTTACAAGGAAGTAGATAGTGTTGCTATAGGCTCACCGGTATCTCCCATTGTCACCGATATTTTCGTGGAGGACTTTGATGAGAAAGCCCTGCTTACTGCACCAGTAACTGCAAGTTTCTACAAGCTGTAGTGTAGTGGTGAAAGTACCTAAGTAGATTACCTAATAAAACTGTTTTGTAATAGGTAAAGGAAGCATTAATAAACTACTCAGTCATCGAACAACACTTGGCATACGGTCAAGGTGTATAATGAATTTGTAATCTTTTCCTGGCATTCTTTCTAATGCTGCTTTGAAAGTGCTAATGCAGCTGCATGATCATACGCGTAACATTCTTTGAATTTTTAAAACGATATCCCTTTCAACTACCTCAATAGTTTGACATTTGCGTTCAAATTCGTTTTTTCGTCCCCCATGAAGTAAATCTGCAAACATTTTGACGGACCATTTGTAAGCAATAAAGAGCCATGATACACATGACCTTGGGTTGTAAAAGTAGTGGAAATTGCCTCCTACGACTTCATTTGAAAACAACAATTATATTTCCTTATTCTGTTCAAAATACGCCGCCATTCATTTTTATCGTACAAAAATAAGGAATTTAGTGGTTCCTCTGGCTCACCAGGTGATGGAAGTGAAACCACAAGAACAACACATACCCGGAGTTTTCTCTTTTCAGTGTTCTTCAGTTCAGTTTTAGTGCTTCACAATGTGTTCACTTTTTTTCCATCCGTCCTATGAGAACTAACCGATGATTAATATAATCGATCAAAGGGTCATAATCAAAAGTATTGTCCTGAAATGCCTCCCATGTACTACGTGTAAATGCACTTCTCCTTTCTAACTGCCGTTCAGCATTTAAAACACGTCGTCTTTGTGATGTGATGCAACCAGGTACTATGAACCAGGAAAAGGTAGGCAACCCAACTATTGCATAATATTGTGTATGATGTAGCTTTTCATTGGAACTTAGTTCACTTGGCAAAAGAGGCAGTGAAAATTGAAAAAAAAATATAAAAGCTTAAATTAATTATAGCCATGAACATATTTTTAGGCAACCCTAATATATGTTTATAGCTATAATTTAGTAGACTCAGTTAAATAATTTTGTCCCATAAATTTATTTCATCAGGTCTTAAAACCTGAATAGAATTAAAATAAACCGCAACTCAAAAATGTTTCTGAAAAAAACTTTAAAAATAGGAAACAAAAAACACGTTTTTTTTAACCGACTTCAAAAATGAGGAGGTGCTCAATTCGACTGTATGCTTTTTATGTGTGTTACCTCATAACTTTTTCTAGGTGAACCGATTTGATGACACTTTTTTATTTGAAAGCTGATGCTCCTCACGTGTTTTCATATAAATTTAATCAAGGTCTGACCAGTAGTTCTTGAGTTATCCTTAATAATGCGTATTTAATTGACTTCAACTACATTGATGATGTTGTCATTTTATTTATATTGAAATCGGTTGTAAAACTTTTTTAATTTTACCACTTATATTTAAATTGAAGTCGGTTTTACAACATTTTTAATTTCACCACTTGTTTGTAGGAGTATAGAGGAAACACAATCACACAAAGCAAATTTATGTTTCACAAGTGAACGGCAAATCGGGAAGGGACGCCCTAGACCAAATTTTTTTTATTTTTTTTTATTAGATTTATCGACCAAATCGGCGATACATTGAAAATGGGCCAGATTAGGAGTACCCTTTACCGACGAGCGTGTATGCGTAAATATATGGATGTAAAGGAGGCGAGAGAAGTGTGTCAGGATCGCGCCAAATGGAAGTCCGTAGTCTCTGCCTACCCCTCTGGGTGACAGGCGTGAGGTTTGTATTGTATTGTATTGTACAATCACACAGTCCACTTGATGGTTAGTGAATGCTATCTGGGGGAACCCAGATCACAGATACAGTTATTCTCGACAAAAATTCAAATGCGTTGTCACATTTGAAGACTTCCCATCGAGTCTCGTAATCGTCACTCGTTCCTCGTTCATTCTTTCTACATGATCAAACCACCGAAGCATTCCTTTCTTAATCCTGGTCAAAACGTCATCTTGCAAACTACACTTTTCTCTTATCACATTATTTCTCACCTTTTCATTCAGATTCAGCCCTAGCATACTACTGAATGACTGCATTTCTACAGCATTTATTCTACTCTCATGCTTCTTATGCCAGACCCAACTTTCACTATTATATATTAAAGTAGGGACTAACACAGCATTATGAATTTCCATAGGTGCTTTCTTTGACACATTCTGATTTCATAATAGCGTGTAGAGCCCCATTTACTCTATTTCCCGCGTTCACTCGTTGTTCTATATCCTTATCATTTCTACCATCCCTGTTAAATATACATCCCAAATATACAAACTCGTCCACTTGCTCAATCAACGCCCCTTCTATTCTTATTTCTTATAACGTTTTTTTTATAGGAATAGGGTGACAAACGAGCACACAGTCCACCTGATGGTAAGTGGTTGCTGTGACCCATAGACTTCTACATTTATCCTCGTTTGCGAATCAAAATGCACATGCGTTGTCACCCGTGAGGACTAAGTTGGAATGCCTCTTTTCCAGTAAAAAGGGTCTCCGGTTCTCGACACTCACCATACGAAATACAGCAGTGTTAAGCTGCTATTTTACGCTGGTATTCTGTGAGTGTTTTACTTTCTTCTCTTTCAAAAACCATCACTTTCGTCTTACTTGCGTTCACTTTCATACCCCTTTCTTTTAATGAGCAGTTCATTAAAGTAACCATCATTTACAACTTGGCCCCCGACGATGCAAATATGACTTGATCATCGGCGTACAAAAGGCATTTGACGGATAACACCCTTTCTCATCTCGCATTCTTCAACTTTCAAAGTTTGATAACAACTGCCCATAAATAGGTTAAACAGCCACGGGGAAGCTACACAGCCCTGCCTAACACCTTTTTGAAATCCAAACCAGTCCGAGTAGACCCCGTTGATCCTGACTAGAGTCCCTATAAAGAGACCTCAATGCCTGTATCAAACCAGCGCTCAACCCAAATGAGTTCAGTGTTTGCCATAACACGTTCCTATCCACTATGTCATAAGCCTTTTCTAAGTCCATGAACGCACTAAAAACTTTCTGATTTTTGTCCAAAAACTTCGCCGCAAACATGCGTATGGAAAAGACTTGATCCGTACACCCCATTCCCTTTCTAAATCCAGCTTGCACATCCCAATTTTTTCCATCAGTTTCTTCTATAACTCTTTCAATTAACACCTTAGCATACAGTTTACCCACAATGCTAAGCAAGCTGATACCGCGGTAGTTTTCACAGTCCTGCTGTGAACCCTTACCCTTATATATTGGGACTATAACGGCTTTGCACCAGTCTTCCGGCACCCGCTTCAGTTCCCAACATAAATTAAACAAGGTGTACAGCAGGCCTGCAACCATACCATCTCCAGCCCTTAGCATTTTGAGTGAAACTCTATCATATCCGGCTGCCTTACCTGCTTTCATTCTTTTCATTGCTTTCATTATTTCATCTACACTTATCTCCATACCTCTCTCCATTTCTCTCGGAATTTCTATTTCACTTAATTCAGACGACTCTTTACTCTTAAACACGCTTTCAAAGTATTCCTTCCATCTCTTTAAATTCGAAACTTCATCATTCAGCATGCAGCCATCCTCGTTTCGTATATCATTCATTCTAGGCTGTTTTGAATTTCCAGAACATTTTAATATTTGCCTGGAAGTTTTTAGATATCCTTCTATTATTCTTATCTATCCTTTCTTTCTTTTTCCTTTCAACAACTTCTTTTACTCTTATTTATATTTTATATTATATGTCTAAAATCTGCCTTTTTTCTTTCAGTCTCATTTCAACAAAATCATTTCATCTCAACAAAATCCCGGAACATATTCAAAGTTTATCAATAAATAAGTTTAAAAGTTTTATTAAAGAAAAACTGTACAAAAAGGGTTATTATAATATCAAGGAATACATGAATGAAAATAACCCCCTTTTTTTTGCGGATGGAAAATCATCTAATGACGCCTTTCGCTGTAGGTGGAGCGGAAGGGAGTGTCAGACTTTTACTGACTAAAAACCATCCGTGTTCCTTCAGTGCCCTTACGTTCCGGAGCCGCGGTATCTCTTTCGAACAGCCCGCAGCCCCGGCAGGCGTCGGCCCTTCACGCTGCTGACAGCTCTTTGAGGCGCGCGTGGAACAAAACGCGCCGTCGACACGGCCTGTCGTCGTTAGACGGACGGACGGCGAGCTACCCATTGCTCTCATTGTTCGGTGCAGGAACCTCCCGAACACACCGTGTCCGGTGAGGACCTGCGTCAGGCGGAAGGTGAGGACGCCGTGGCGTCTCTCAAGCCACTCCTTAAAGAGGGGTCTTATCGCCGCTATAGTGGCGTGCCCAGCACGGGGTTGCGACAGTCGCTCTCTCCATGTCGCCATGAAATCATGCCGGAAGTCTGTCCGCTGTGCGACAACTTGCCGCGGCAGCGGGGTTTTCCCCCGGCATAGTGCCTCCGCGCGCCATTCGTGCAGGCGCGCGAGGACTATCGCCTCCAGATCCAATGGCGGCAATCCGGCAAGGAGGCTCGCCGCCTCGCGGGAGATCGTGCGGTAGCTGCGAACCATTTTTACGGCAACCACCCTTTGGGGCGCGTTTAGGTGGTGGACGGCAAGCCGTGCCAAACCACGCGCCCACACCGGGGCCCCGTAAAGGGCCATGGACCTCACGATCCCCGCGTAGAGCCTCCGGCAGGAGGCGTTTGGCCCCCCCAGGTTCGGCAGGAGCCGCCTGAAGGCAGCCCCGGTCCGTTCTAGTTTGGGAGCCAAACGTCGGAAGTGCTCAACGAAGTTCCATCGGCCGTCGAGGACGAGTCCTAGGTACTTCAACGTCGACTCGACGCCGATGGATACCCCTCCTACCATCACTGAGGATCCCGCTGGTGGCCTGTTCCGAGGACCATGGAAGTGCATGGCCTCGGACTTGTGCAGAGCCACGTCGAGACCCAGGTGCCGGATCCTCTCAACGACTATCGCAACCCCGCGTGTCTTAGTTTCCGCCGCCGCCTCGTACGACCCCCCTTGTGCCAGTACCAGCGTGTCGTCAGCGTAGCAAACTACGCTGACGCCGGTAGGGAGGTCGGCGCGCAGCACCCAGTCGTAACCGATGTTCCACAGGGGCGGTCCCAGAACCGAACCCTGTGGGACACCGCACGACATCTCTCGCCGGTTCCACCACCGTTGCGACCGGGGTAGATGACGGCCCTGTCCGTCAGATAGTCCCCGACTATACGACGGAGATAGGTCGGCACCTGGTGATACCGGAGTGCCTCCATAATGCAGCTCCAGGGCATGGAGTTGAAGGCGTTGGCGATGTCGAGAGACACCGCCAAGACAACCACCCCCCCCTGGCCACTGCATCCCCCGTCGTGAGGGCTCTCACGCGCATGATGGCGTCCATCGTAGAGCGCCTCTTGCGGAAACCAAACTGGTGTTCCGAAAGATCCGGCCCCGTCCCCGCAAGGTGCTCGGCGAGGCGGTTTGCAATTACTCTTTCAAAGAGCTTGCCCACCTCGTCGAGCAGCACCACGGGCCGGTATGCGGACGGAGAGTCCGCAGGGCGCCCCGGCTTCCGAATGAGGACCAGCTTCCCCGTCTTCCAACGAAGCGGAAATTGGCCTCTCTCCAAGCATGCGCTATGAAAATAACCCCTGGGAATAAGGTGATCGCCACCACGCTGTTTCTATTAATAATCATTTAAAAATTGTATAAATGAAATTATTGTTAAGTGAAATATGTTTGAAAAAAAAAAGTCCCGCTGGGTTTCTTACTGGTTCTTCCCATGACAGAGGTATTTTCCGAACCAGTGGTAAATAAAAAATGACTTTCAATAAGAATTATGTAATAATCAATATTGAATAAAAATTATTCTATTCTATTCTATTATTCATATCGCCAGAATTACCAGCTTTGGTTGCTAGTAAATCTAGCCATGTCATCTCTTCTTTGCTTCAACTTCCATCCGTACCTCATGTTCCCACGACAAAGTATTACTTTTCCTTTCATTCGTTCTCTTACTTACACCACATTTTTCGGTGGCTGCATCCACCAAAACTTTTTTTTTCTTATTCCATACATTCTTCAAGTCTAAATCGTTCCTACGTAATTCATTGAAAACACTTATATTTTCCCTCAGTCTGCATTTATACTTCGCTTTTACACCTTCATCTTGTAACCTCTCTATTCTTATACGCTGTAACGCAGTGGTAGACACAGGTGTCCGATGCCGCCAACGCCAGAACAGACCATTAATCTGGCATAAGACCAAATAATGATCCGTCGCTACGTTGGACCCACGGTAAATCCTTGTATTTACCACTGCGCTCCTCATTCTTTCATCCAAAATTATTAAATCTATCATGCTTCTATCATCCCCTCTTTCCCATGTATATAGGTAAATCCTCTTATGGTGAAAGAAAATGTTCGCCACAAAAAGATTATTTTCCACACATACGGTGAGGAAGTCTTCACCAGTCTTATTTATTCTTACATCGCCAAACGTTCCTAATATCCCTCCATAACCAGACCTCTGCACCCCAACCCTTCCATTAAAATCTCCTAACATAATAATATTTTCATTTTCCTTTCTTTTCATCAACACCAGCCGTACCATGTCCCAAAACTGCTCGCGGATATAAGTGGGCTTAGACATATATGGGGCGTACACCCCAAGCACGAACCACTTCTTTAAGCCCACTTTCATTCGTATCCACAGCAGCCTTGGGCTTACACATTCATACTCTTTCACACATTGACCCATTCTTTCTGAAAGGATGACACCGACTCCCTGTTATGCCCGCTCGGCCTTCTCTACACTAGATCAGTAAGCAGTATACATGCCATGTGCAGTGACATCTCTTCCCTTTCGTTTCGACTCATTTACACACAACACATTTATTCCTCTATCATTCATGATTTCGCATACTTCATCCATCTTATCATTCATTGCTTGACATCCATTCAGCGTAGCCAGACGGGTCTCCGCAATCCACTTTTCGCCCCTCTGGGAGACAGGACGTGACGGGTGGCGAACCTCGTCGCCAGTTTTTCTCCCGGAGACTTAATTCAATACAAATTTTACTTGATCTAAAGAAAGACATTTTATTTGACGACATGAGATAAGAACCTTTTAGAGGTATCCAAATTTATCTCTTAAATTACGATTTTACTTGTTGCAGCAAAAACTTTTCGAGTTGTGGGTCTTGGATGGCTAAACACTTACTTGGTGTTGGATATTCGTGTAGTCCTTGGGATATCGGACACTCGCTTGGGGCTGAATACCCGTATGGTCCTTGGAAAGTCGGACATTTATTTGAGGCTGGATACCTATGTGATCCTTGGATTCGCAGAATGAATGTTTAGAGCCGGCTTTCAGGCTTTGTCTCGGGCGACACCTTGGCGATACTTTACGCATTTAAATCTTTTTCTTCAGGTAATAGACGGACTTCCTCTTAGTCTTCGTTTTTATTGGGCTCTACACGTAATTGCTCCACTATACTGAGTTTGGGCGGTTGAAGGAATATTTTTATTCCTGAATCAGTTGTTGAAATATTCTCGAATTTTGTAGATCATTTTACAAATTTGTAAAATTATAAATAGTCTAAAAAATACATATAGTGTTGGTTTTGACGACGTTTACAAGAGTAATAAAATATGTAAGCTCTACAATAGCAAGACCTTTGAGCCATATTATAAATTTAAGCTTTACTACAGGTATATTCCCAAACAATTTAAAATTAAAAAAGTAAAAGTATTTCAGCTTCAAAGCCTACCGTAGAAATTCATAACTCTGTTAGTAATTCAACTAATGACACAAATTTTTCCCTTTTTTCGGAGCAAATTTACGATTATCATCGTAATGTACCAGTGATTAAAATTATTCCTAGAGGTGCGAGGATGCAGCTTGCTAAAGCATTGTCATGCACTATTCAAAATTGTTTCACTAATAGTGAAAATAGTTGGCGAAAATTATTTACCTTCGCATATTCCCATTTTGATTTTGATAAAACAATTAAATAATCAATTACGTCTCAACTAAAAGAGACATCTTTTCAAAATTTAAATTACCCAATTAATAGTCATTTATCGCGACCACGGCCTTAATTTGATATAAAAAAAGTAGTTGAGTCGAAAGTAATGGATGGCGACTTAAAAAATGCATCCCGTATTTTATTCTCAGACGACATCCTGGCTCCTCGTAATGTCGAAACTCTTGAAAGCCTTCGTCAGAAGCATCCTTCGGTCAAACCTTCTCAGGGTTTACCGCTGCCTCCCAAGACTTCTATGCAACCTTTACAAATTTCTGAAAAAGAAATTTAGAAGCAATTAAGTCCTTTTCGAATAGCTCTGCTGGCGGCATTGACGTAATTACGTCTCAACATCCTAAAGATCTTGTAAGCGCTTCTGCCGGTGACGTCGGCGGAGTACTTCTTAAAGACATTACAAAATTATGTAATTTTATGCTTTCTGGTAATGTTAATCCAAATTTCATTCCATTCTTATATGGGGCAAGATTATGTGCCTTCAAAAAAAGGATAACGGAATTCGTCCAATTGCCGTTGGTTCTACATTTCGACGCTTAACTTCAAAATTAGCTTGCAGGCACATAATCTCTAACCTTAAGACCAAATTTCAGTCTACTCAACTAGGCTTTGGCACTAGAGGTGGCTGTGAGGCGGCGGTACATTCAGTGCGTACATTTTTAACAAACACTGATGCAGATGTTCTTGTGAAGGTTGACCTAAGGAATGCTCTTAACACTATCGATAGGGTAACCTTACTGTAAGAAGTGGCTTTTTTTATAGAATAGGCGGCAAACAAGCATGCGGCTCACCTGATGGTAAGTGACTACCGCCGCCCATGAACAACCGTAACACCAGGGGAATTGCAGATGCGTTGCCGGCTTTTTAGAAAGGTGTAAGCTCTTTTCTTGAAGGTTCCTAAGTCGTATCGGTCCGGAAAATTCGCTGGTGGTAATTGATTCCACAAGGAAGTTGTGCGAGGGAGAAGACTTCTTCTCAATCGCACAGTGGTGGACCGCCAATCATCCAGATGGTATGGATGGTAACGCGAGTTTTGTCGCGATGTGCGATGGTAAAATTGAGCGGCTGGAATTAGTCCGAACAATTCCTCAGAGCACTCCCCGTGATAGATGCGATAAAATACGCAAAGAGATGCAACATCTCTACGCAATGCCAGTGTGTCGAGCCGATCAGAAAGAACTCGGTCGTCGACGATTCGAACCGCTCTGAGCTGGATGCGGTCAAGTGGAAGGAACTGGCACTGGGGTGCCCCGGCCCAGAGATGAGAACAGTATTCCATGTGGGGCCGAACTTGCGCTTTGTAAAGTTGCAAGCGATGTGCCGGCATGAAATACTGTCTCGCTCAACTGAGCACGCCAAGCTTTTTAGAGGCCTATTTGGCCTTCCCTTCCAAGTGACCACGGAACTGCACACTACTCGATATGTCGACGCCAAGGATTCCGATACTGGCTGAGGCAGCAAGGGGAGTGCCTTGAAACTGACGAGATACGACAAAGGGGTTCTTTTTAGCGGTAAACGCGCAAAATTGTGTCTTCTGGGGATTGAACTGGACTAGATTTAGTCGGCCCCAATCCGAGACTTTGTTAAGCAAAGACTCGACTTCAGACACAAGTTAGTCCCGGTACTCTGCGACGTTTTCCCGAGAAATATCGGCACGGTCGGTATATAAGGCATCACCAGTGCTGTCGTCTGCATAGCAATGAATGCTACCAGTTGGCAACATATCATTGATATGCAGGAGAAACAGCGTTGGTGATAGCACACAGCCTTCTGGAACATCAGCGTTGATGGGCTTGAAATCAGAGCATTCACTGTCTACTACGACCTTAATGCTCCGATCAGCAAGGAAACTGGTGATCCATTTGCACAATTTGCACAATACCATCTATGGGCTCAGCATCAGCATCAGGCTAACTATACCATCGAAATTTATCATTACGTTTGGCAATATTATAGTCAAAATACTAATTTGTTTTACGAAAACCATGTTATCGATTCTGGTGTCGGTTCAGTAGGGTGACACACTAGGTCCAGCACTCGGTCACTAGGTCAGTTTGGGAATTCAACCCATTATTTCAAATTTGAAATCCAAGCTGAATGTCTGGTACCTGGACGACGGTACACTGGGAGGTAGAGCAGATGACGTCCTCAGTGATTTTACTCATGTTTTTTCGAAATTTAAAAATATTGGTCTTGAACCAAATAGCAATAAATGTGAAATATTTTTTTCCAACAATTTATCTACTTCTTATAGAGATAGTTTAATTCAAAATTTCAATCATGTTTCTCCAGGAAAAAAAAATGTCAGTACGGAATTACTATACCTACTAGGTGCCCCGTTGTTTTTCGATAGTATTAAACCTGTTTTAAAAACAAAATTTGATCAGTTTTTAAACCACGTTGATAAATTGTGTAAATTAAACCCTCACATAGATCTTACTATTTTAAAATATTGTCTCCTTGTACCTAGATTTACATACTTACTTCGCTCGAGTCCAGTCTAAAAATGTTCGGATATTTTATAAGATATTGATAATAATCTTAAAAAAGCTATAGAAAAAATTCTAAATTTATCTTTAAATACAACATTCCTGGACTCAAGCTACTTTACCTACAAAGTTTGATGGTATTGGTGTGAGAAATCTTTCTAGCGTTGCATTGTCTGCTTTCCTTGCTTTCATGCATAGTGTCAGTGACTTATGTAACATAATTTTAAATAATAAAGTAGACCTATGCTTTGCTACGGAGGCAGGGTAGACATGGCAAACGCTCTGTCCCCGTGAAAATGTTCCACTGGAAGTTAACCAACAAAAACAGTGGGATATTCCGTTGGTACGGGGTGTGCAGAAAGATTTGTTTCATAATTTTCATAGTGACCAAGATAAGGCACGCCGTCTAGCTGTTTTGACTAAGGAATCTAGTCAATGGTTACACGCTTTACCACCAAGTAATCTCGGCACATTACTTGATGGGGAAAGCTTGCGTATTGCCGTAGGAATCCGACTAAGAGCGGCACTTTGCCAACCCCATGAGTGCCCCTGTGGTAGCAGCGTCGACAAGTTTGGGCTCCACGGACTTTCATGTAAGAAAAGCGCTGGTAGGTTTTCACGACACAGTTTTTGAACGATGTCATCCGAAGGGCTCTTGTCTCTATAAATGTTCCCTCGGTTTTAGAGCCTTGTGGAATATTTAGAGACGATGGCAGGAAACCCGACGGTATTAAATTGGCCTTGGGAGAGAGGTAAAGCCCTAGTGTGGGATGCTACTTGCGTAGACACTCTGGCGGCCTCTTATCTAAGAGGTACCTCGTTTAGAGCCGGGGCGGCATCAGAGGCAGCTAAACTAAGTAAGTGGCACAAGTATGAGTCTCTGAGAGATGACTACATATTTGTGCCATTTGCTGTAGAGACTATCGGTCCGTGGGGTCCACGTGCGGTGAAGTTCTTAAAGGAACTCCATCCGCGGCTGGTCGTTCCTGCTGATGATAAGAGGGCTGAATCTTTTCTCGCTCAAAAGCTAAGTAGCCATTCAGCTTGGAAACGCAGCGAGTGTTCTTGGCACGATACCACGGGGAGTAGGACTATATGATAATTAAGTTTCTGGTTTTAGTTTTTTCTTAAATAAACGTTACTGGTTACTGTATCGTGGAGGCAGTTTACAAACACAAATATCACAAGGACAAACATCCAGACCCGGAACAATTAAAAAACATTAGGCCATACAAATACTTGTTCCGTGCGGGATTCGAACCCGCGCCCCCTAGCGCAGCAACTCATTGCTAAGCCACTGCGCCACGAAGCCGTCAATTTATTATTATAGTTTGCCCAATTACATTATTGTTATTTTAAATGGAAATACACGATAATTTTAAAATCAGCTGTAGTAAACCCATTATTTGAAAAAGGTGATAAACAAATTCCCAATAATTATCGCTCAATCGCATTACTATAAATTTTCTCAAAAATATTTGAAAAAGTTATTCACGCTTTACGCATTTTTAGAAAAATATAAAATTTTGCATAAACAGCAAAAAGGATTTCGCCGACCTGTAATGCCGTGTTTGGCATTACAGGTCGTGGTCCTTCCCCGTTCGAACCGAGCCATTCATGCTGCAACTATACTACTAATACAGCTGCAGCATGGCTCTATCACATTCAATTGTTTTTTGCATCCGACTGTTCTTTTTTTGCAATCCCTGGACATCCACAAATCGAGTGGCCCTGACGAAATCCCCCCAATTGTGCTGAGGACGTGTGCTCCGGAGTTGGCACCGGTTCTAACGCGTCTTTTCCGGTAATCCTACTCCCAGGCCTAGTCCCGAAATCACGGAAGACAGCTTTTGTCCACACGATCCCTAAAAAAGGCGACCGCTCAGACCCGTCCAACTACAGGCCTATTGCCATCACCTCCTTATTCTCTAAAATAATGGAATCCATTATCATTTGCCAGCTCATGCGTTATCTTGAGGATCACCAGCTGATTAGTGACCGCCAATACAGTTTTCGTCGGGGTCGATCAGCAGGTGATCTTCTGGTCTACCTGACTTATAGATGGGCGGAGGCAGCGTCCGTAGCGTAGCGAGTCCAAGGGGGAGTCGTTGGCTGTTAGTTTGGACATTGCGAAGGCCTTTGATCGGGTTTGGCACAAAGTGCTTCTTTCGAAGGTCCCTTCCTATGGACTTTCCAAGAAATTGTGCAATTGGATCAATAGCTTCCTTCCAGATCAGAGCATCAAGGTCGTTGTAGACGGTGGATGCTCTGACTACAAATCTATTAACGCTGGAGTTCCACAAGGCTGTGCGCTATCACCAACGCTGTTTCTTCTGCATATCAATGATATGTTGCAAACTGGTAACATTCATTGCTATGCGAGCGACAGCACTGGTGGTGCCTTACATACCAGGCCGACCTTCCTACCGACATTCTTTCTTCTTTTCCGTAGCAAACAACGTCTCTTAAGTCTTAACGCTATGCCAAACTCGTTATTCACTGTAATATATAAAATTACACCGTTCATTTGCTTACACGTTTATTTTACAACTGACCACCGCCCAGTAAATCTCGCATACGCTACACAATTATATGTGCCTGCGAGTATATTACAGTTGGCTGATAATGTTCTTGAATAAATACTGTTTCTGGGATTCTGAGGGTAATTCGTAAAATTTATTACAATTAATGATAAAGGAATTTACTATTTTCCTACTACTGTCATACGTTTTAATGAATTTTTTGAATCAATTTAAGGTATTTAAATCTATCTTGGTCGCTGCGGTAGTTATAATGGCGGTCCTCGTACCTCTTGGAGGGGCTGGGATAAATTTCAAGGCGTCACTAATACTTAGCTCTGTGATTTCAGTTGTAAAATTGGCCTGTTTTGGCATTATAAAATTAAAATATACATAAACTTTAAATGTTATTTCACTCGAACAAATGAACATAAAAATATTGAGAAACTGGCTTCTAAACTCTAGACTCTAGACAAAACAGTGACCAACGACTCACAATACGTTCTGTGGGCAACGGATGTAAACAATATGAACGGGGACATTCCGACTGATAAACGCGTCTTCGGTAGCACACAGGAATGGAACACGATGAATTTCGAGTTATCGAAATCTATGACGCTATTTGTTTTATGATAATGACGCTTTTCAGAGATACTTCTACATTATTTTCTCTTCTGTATGCCTTGTGTAGATGAAAACAGGTTATTGCAGTCCAAGATGCAATCACAGGTATTCCTTGGTAAGAATGGTACTTATTTTCCAGGAATAAATTGGGTTTCCTTGATGTGATAGACATCCAGGCTGTAGAGGTGAGTATACCTGTACTTTATTTGCTTCACTAGGACGCATCAGGACAACACATATAAGTTTTATTTTTATAAGACTTTAGGATACGGAGCGAGTCAGCTGAGCTGTTCCACTTCACTCGACACTGGGAATTCCTATCATGCAATCACTGCCACTAAAATTTTATACGGAAACGTTTAAATCAGTTATTAAAAAACAAATATTTAAAAGCACTATATTTAATTATATATTTGGATTGAAATTGAATTTATATCCAGAAAATTTAACAGTTTAGAAGATGGAAACAGACTGTGATTGCCAATCTGTTCCACTGTAATTCTTACTGAACCTTAAGGCTAAGCCAGCATCATAACTAGACAGTGCAGCACTAAGCTGAACAAATACAGTATATAATAGATCGCAAATTCGCCTTATTGTGGCAATTAGGGTAAGTAATCTCAACAATGGGGGAGGTCCACGTTCAGCAGTGTAATTTTACAGGCCAATAAAGAAAGATAGAATACATACCTGTTCTTATAAAACTCTCCTTTTCATTCAATAATCCAGTACCCCTTATATTATATAAATTAACGGATTTGTTTTTTTTTGAAATTATCAAATTTAAGGTGCTCGCATAGTTTTTCTATCTGTTCCTGTGTTATGTCTATGCCAAGGAATTTGGCAACGCGACGTGCACATGCTGGCAGATCCTGAAAATAATTATTTTCTATTACACTATTTAATATAGCTCCGATATATAAAAATGAATTTAATTAAAATGATAAGACATAATGAAATAACTGTTATATTTTTGTACTGATCATGATTGCTTGATATTAAATTAAAACTCGTATTTCGTATATCAGTGATAAAAAAAATACTTAAATGTAGGCTACGCAGTATAATTAATTTGTTGAGTGAAATATAAAAGAGTCAAATAATAATACCAGCACAAAATAAAATATTATTTAAATACTAACATCTTTATGGAATAATTCTAAATAAAAAACAACAATTAAAAAACATTAATTAGAATTTTGGGATATTTATATAAGTTGCTCATGTACTGTGGCTGTATATATATGTATACCTGCTAAACGGAGGCAAAGAAAATATACACTACCGAAGGTGAATAGAAGCGATACCATTTTCAATCCCATTCTTTATCTGCACGGGTAATATATGCTATGCTATGTTGGTATGTTAACGTATCGCTACCTTTACATCCCCAGTATAATAATCAAAAAATGATTCTGATTGCTAATAAATTTTTCCTAAATATTCCCAAATATGTTTTAATACGAATGCAAAATAATGGTAAAAATTAAATAGAAAAATTATTTCAAATTATACATTTCAAACAGTTTACCTCAGAAAATATGCAACTTGCAGTAATGAAACCAAAATGAAACTGTGTAACTTATATTAAATGAAAACGCTTATTTTTAAGTCATGTTGAATAAAAAAATTGACAATCAATTGGCTTGACAGATGCGGGAAGCGAGGTAACGTTTTCATACGTACACACCGTAGTAGAAGAAGCATCGCATATTAGACTATCAGAAGAAAAAAACACATCACGCTAATACATTATTCTATTATGTTTCAAAAATTCTTAACATGCTAAGCTAAATATTGAGGAATGTTATACATGATATGATTCAGTATGACTAACTTTACATCCCCAGTATAATTATCAAGAAATGAGTCAGATTGCTAACAAGATTTTTCCAAATGTTTCGAAATATATTTAAATGCGATGCTAAAAATGGTGAGTTATGAATGCTGCAATCAAAAATTATTTCGAGCATTACATTTCAAGCAGCTTACCTTAGAAAGCTCTTCGTAAAACAAAAACCAATCTTGTCAGCCTTGAGCACAGGCGCAGAGTAGCCAGTCTCTCGGTATTCTATAGGATGCATTTCGGTGAGTGTGCGCAGGAATTACACGACTTAATTCCTCCTTCTCCTTTCCACCATCGGACAACCAGACGGTCGGCGGGTCTTCATCCCTTTGTTGTCGATATTCCACGCATTAGAACCAAACGGTTTGCTTCGTCTTTTGTAATGCGTACAGCAAAGGAGTGGAATAATTTGCCGGCGTCTATCTTTCCGTCCGAATACAATCTAGGCGTCTTCAAGGCAAGTGTGAATAGGCTTTTGTTACGATAAGACAGTGCGATTTACCATCTAAGGCTACATCAACACTTACCACCAGGTGGGATTGTTGTCAAGCACTGGCTTATAATAAGTAAAAAAAAAAAAACAGCATGTTAGGGTGGTTCCGCATTTGCCACGCTTCTTTAACGTGTTCAAAGAATGGCATACCACCAACTGTAATGTACAAACCATATCAGTGTCTTAAAAGGGAAAGGGAAACTTAATCTGTTCCTTTTTTCGAGAAAATAAATTAAAAGAGCCATAAAAATATATTATTTCAGAGCATTTAAATATTTTGCATTTATAGTTTACCGTCTGACTTTTTTGCATTAAAATAAATATTATGATCACCCGAATCTGAGCAAACTCTTTTAAACGCTATACCAAGTCTCAGTATAGATGACGCAAAAAGAACTGATAAAAAATAGACGGGATGCTAATTACATCAAAATAAAGAGGACGGGTTCAGGCGAGTCGGCGAATTCAGTCACATTATTCTTTTGAGCTATTGTAGATTTACTACCATCAGCGTGGATTGTTGAGTGATCTCTGCCGAATTATATAAAGTGCGCGACCAGCTCATCTAAACATCAAGTGTTGTTGGGCGATCAAGACACCAAAGGCGTCCGTTACAAAAATTTTATAGCACTAATAAATAACACAGCTGAATATTCCGGATATAGCCTAACAGTTTCACTGTAGTTTTGTAATCCTTTATCATAATTAAATATAATCCTCACAATAAAAAAAATACTAGTCAAGTGCGTGTCGGGTCACGCTCAATGTAGAGGTAGGTTTCCGTAGTTGACCGTCACAATACGTGGTTTGAAAATGAACATAATAAGTTCGCGCCTTGACCGCTATGACGACTAAAATTGGGCCCAAATACAAAGATTGTAACTGAAGGACTTATTTACAAATCAGACTTTTAGGGAGTGGTATTCCAAAAAGATGAAAAACTTTTCGATTTTGAAAATAATACCCTATCTATCTCGCAAATGAAAAAGTAAAGCTAATAGTATTGCATATAAGTCGTTTTCTTCATAAAATGTTTATTTTTAACAGTTTAAAATTTCATTACAAATTATAATGCAGCTAGTTTGAGGTCATTTTCTATGGAGTTGTAATGAAATTTTTATTGATGCAAGTGCATTTTATAATTTGGTCGACTATTACTCATTAACTTCTTAATTCTACTTAGATGTGATAGTTTTTCTTTTAACTACTATACTACTATTGTGTATACTTTCACGTTTCCATATAGAGCGGTTTAGTTGGTAGAGGGGGGGGGGGGGGGCAAATGAATAATGAAAAATACCACTTTAAAGCTAAATATTACGCAAGTGGACCCCTGAATCGAAAAGATGTTGTTCCACACTCCCAGCATTTTTGAAATACCTATCCAACAATACCCTTGTCTGATTGCTCCTCTTCCATGCTTTTCCATTCAGTTAATTTGATTATCATGAAACTTTGGAGAGTAGTTTTGCACATCACTGCGAAGATTTTGGACTAACGTGGTAAAGCAGACATTGATATTGACGTCACGGGGGTCCGGAGCTACATAAAAAATCTTACATGTGTCCAATAGCTTTTGTGGTAGAAGAGATAATGTCAAATGTGATTTAATAAATCTCGGAGAAGCTATACTTATAATTTGATGCACTGGTAAGTTGTTTTCTTCTACCGTTTTCTTTATCTGTTCTTCGATTAGCATACCTGCCATTTCATTGTCATTCATAAATGTCTCAAGTCTGTTGGATGTATAATTAAACTTTGATTAAATATATACTCAAAAAGATTGTATAACAACATAAATCTTTTAATCAAAATATCTGTGTATTATCTTTTAACAGCAGGTTTAGTAATTTGTATTCAGTGGAAGAATTTGAAAAAGCGTATAGCAACTTTAGGGCTGCTCATCGCCGGTCAAAATATATCGTCTATCGAAAGCCATCAAGATAGTTCTTAAATTTCCTATAGACACCTTTTACGGCACCCATGGAACAAAATGAGGTGGTAGATTTTCTTATGCCTTCACCATGGCTATACATAATATATACCACTCTGCCCTAAGAAAATAATAAGTTTCAACCCGCCTATAATCAATACATATAATAAAAATGTAAATAGCTGATGTCTGTACATTTTAGATTTATATAATAAAAGTGATTAATAGGTACTAAAAATAAGTAATTAAATACATTTCTACCATTATTAGAATTTTCTGTCTGTCTGTCTTTCTGTCTGATTGTCTGTTTGTTTGTTAACGTATCACGTATAAAATACCAATTTATGTCATAAGAATCGTTAAAGAAATTATAAAATGTATCTTCAGGTTACATTTAGTCTTTATTTCATTAAAATTAGTTCATTCCATCAAGAGTTATGATAAATATTCTGAAGTATGGCTACGAAGTATAGGTACAAATTTATTCAATGGTGGCGTTCGTTGAGTCATCAAGTACATTTTAAACTAATATCATATTATAAATCATAATTAAATGATGTAAAATAATGTTCTATAATGATATAATTATATCTAAAACGCAGTAAACAAAAGTATTACATAAAAAATAAATACATTAAAAAATATATTAACCTTATTATCTAAAAATCTAAAGTACAATAGTTAACCCATTTCATCAATAGATGGTGGTGTAGGACAAATGCAATACAAAAAGGCAGGTTGTGGTTTTTTCCTGCAGATGAGTTTTCATATTTGCTGTTTATCTTTACATTACTCGCTGCCCTACTGTGTGTTGACAATCTCATTTATTCTTTACCGCCGAGTACTCTATGTGGTAAATCAAATTTTAAAAGAGCTATTAACCATTTCGTTGGTTTCGGCGAGGATCAAACTTTCTTTTTTGCTTACTATGCAGGCCTGATTTATAAGTTCTTTTATGTTTTATATTATGTATCAATCGCGTCAATTAATCTCTTTTATTTTTAGAATTGATTTTAACAGCGCCATCTATCTTTAAATCTCTATACATGCGGTGATAAAATGCTGTGTCTGTTTCTGTACATTGTATAGTACCTATATTAATTTGTGAGTAAAATCATTATGGAGACTGTTATTCATTAAATAACAATTTTATTATTTTTAGAAGTGTCTGTCTATCTGTCTGTCTGTCTGATTGTTTATGAACGTATCAAGTCTTAAGTAAACACCTTTTTTTTCAAAGAAGTCGTTAAGAAAATCATAAAGCGTATCTTCCAGGTTTATTTAATCTTTGTTTTATTAAAATTGGTTAATTCTATCGAAAGTTATGATTACTATTTTGAAATGTAGGTTCGATTTGTTTAAAGGCACCATAAAATCTCAGAAATAGTAATAAAAATATTCGTTTGTAAAAAAAAAACGTTCTATTATAATATATTTATACTTAAAACACAGTAAACAAAAAAATGTTTTCCTTAAGTTAAAAAAAGTATGTTTTCTCACAAAGTACGTAATTGATGGCGTTGTACAAATTACAACTTTTTCTGAATTGCGGTGTTAATATTTTTAACCGGTGAATCTTATTGAGACTCACTGAAGTAATTTACGTTAACGAGTCCATTTAAGGTAAAAGAGCAGTGTAGGGTGTAGGCCAACAGCAGAAACATCAATAGAAACTAGAATAAAGATACGTATGCCCAAACTAAAAGTAGCGAAATTGCAACAAA
Source organism: Parnassius glacialis (assembly GCA_033319125.1). Taxonomy (NCBI): domain Eukaryota; kingdom Metazoa; phylum Arthropoda; class Insecta; order Lepidoptera; family Papilionidae; genus Parnassius; species Parnassius glacialis. The sequence continues at coordinate 40,897,466 of JAVANC010000016.1, forward strand.
AACAAACTGTCTTGATGTTGTTTTATACCAAGAATCTATCGTCATCAAATAACTTTCCTTTCAGTTTTAAGCGTGTTCTGTTCCCACTTCCCAGTCAGCATGTGTTATGCGATGACCGATTACCGTAAATAAAGCGCACGGGCAAACTTTACGCGTTGCAGGAGTGGACCTCAGTTCCTCAGAAGTTCTATCACAAACGACTCAGAACTTAGAACATAACATTACTGTATAAACTTTGTTCATACAGTAATGATATAAATCGTTTAATATTCTCTTACCTAAACTTCAAATTCTTTAAGTAAAACCTATATACGCGAGCTACGCCGCCGACACAGCTAGTTTTATAATAAAATAATAATAATACCGCCCCGACATCCATTTTGAGCGCACGAAAGACATCACTTGATTTGAGTTCAGGTGACGAGTGATTCTCGCGCTCAAAATGGATATTAGTGTCTTGCATATCGTGGGTAGACATGTGATGGGTCGGTATTTGCTTGAGTTTTTGGTATACTGGTCTTTTAGAACCAAATGAATGACTCCAGTAGTGAAGTGGCTCGGGAGCGAATTCTGGTCGAGAGCATCTTAGAACTGTCGGGCAAGCACAGCGTGACACACCACTAATCCCTTCAGCCAGTAGCGATGCAGTCCTTAGACTTTTCCAGTTCGGAGCTCGACGGCTCCATAGGCGTAATATTAGCACACTGACTCGCCGCAATTTCAGTCAAGGGGCCCTTGCTTTGGTTTACGGGCTCTGACCACAGGCCACACCAGAATGCCACAGTGTCGGCCTGATTCGGTGCTGGGCCCATTCCACGTACCATTGTTGGCTCCAGTGATTTATATAGCCTCTACTGATCACTCTAGAAAAGACGATTCTGGTGAACCGTGTCGAATATATCGCCGAATCCGCTTTCCCCAAGCAGCTATTCTTGCTTCAGGTCGCCTATATGTTCCGTCAGTTTTTGCGTATATGACATCCTGACGGTGCGCATAATTCTTGATCTGTTATTGCCCGACCTGAAGCTTATCAGTCTGCCGATGAGTGCCCTTGCCTTTGCGATATGGTCTTCAATTCTTTTTCTCCAGGCTGGGATGGCGCTACTTTGTGCAGTAGCATGTCCAGCAGTGGGTAGCTTAGCGCCAGTAATACGGCATACTACCAGTGCGGCGCCAAATAGAATTGAATCCGTCTTGCAAAGGTCCCGGGTGGCTTCCAAATAGGTCATCAGAATTGGGTTTAGAGCCCTAGAAGACACTAACTATGGTTTGGGAATTCCCGAAAATTTCAAATTCCCGGCACACGGGACAGCTTATAATCAAAATCCCGGGAATTTATGGGACTTTCGAGACTTTTAAGAAAAAACTTTTGTTTTTTTTAAGATGGGTAAGCTTTTTTGAAGAATTTTAATTGAGTTAGTTCCTAAAAAAGGTCTTAAAAAGAGGTAATTTTTTGCAAAAATCAACATTTATTAAACAATTAAATAGAAAATTAAATAACTTTAAGGTTAATTTCAGTCTTAATAATTGCTTTGTTTGTTTCTTTTAGTTACACACAGATACACTTCTAATCAGTTAAAATTCTTATTCTAATTCTTAATAAATTTCTAAAGTTCTAATTCTTAATAACTTTACTATAATCTAGTAATTCTAGTATCTAATCATTGTTCATAATATCATTGTTAATTCCCATAATCACATATTTGTTTAATTAATTGTGTTGCGTACTCAGTAATTATTCATTAAACTAACACATGGCGCTAGGCTCCTTTAATTAATTCAAAATAAAAATGATTACATAACAATTTCGACAATCTTGTCTCGTCTCGAGACTCGACCCGAAAGTCCCGGGACTCGAGACAACTAAAATTACGAAAAGTCCCGGGACTTCGAGACACGAGACGTCCCGGGACCCAAACCCTAACACTAACATCTATTTTGAGCGCGAGACTCACTCGTTACCTGAACTCAAATCAGGTGATGTCGTGCGAACATAGTAGATGTCGGGGCGGTAGTCTTGGAACGAAAGAACCACTCTTCATTGACGCAGTCATTGGAAAGGTGGTTAAACGCAACTGGCGGAACTTCTCCACCGCCTGGATTGGCTACAAAAAGGCATTCGACTCGGTGCCTCATACATGGCTGAAGGGGGTCCTCGGTCCTGTACCAGGTTGACTGTACAGTTGGAGACTTCCTCCGGTAGTATATGGGGCAGTGGAGTACGATCCTTTAACATCTAGGCAAACGGATGACGGCTGCGGAGAACCTCATAAGGATAAGAAGGGGTATCTTCAAGGGTTTCGTCTGTGCGATACAGGATAAGGTTATTAAGACCAACAACTATCGGAGATATATCCTAAAGGATGGCGCTGATGACATCTGACGAGCTTGTGGCTATCCCGGTAAGTCACTTAGGCATGTCATCTCCGGTTGTTCGGCGCTTTTTAACTCGGAGTACTAGCACATGCACAAGCTATTAGCCAGGATTCTACACCAGGTGCTCGCTCTGAAATACGGTATCGTGGAGTTCCCGAACCAGAGCCTTATTATAAGTACTTGCCGGAAGCCAAAAAAGTTCTAAAATGACCGCGCCAGCCTCTACTGGAACTAAGCAATCGTCACAGATAGGACTATTCTTGCGAATAAGGCTGTTATTGTGCTGATGGACCGTTCACAGTCAATATTTTTGATTGACATTACCATTCCGTATGACAAAACACTCGTGAAAGCTGAAACAGGTAAGCTGCCAAAATATTCCAGATGTTTTGGTAGCTTGCCTGTTTTGGCTCACGATGTGACCGACGTGTGCGGTGGTCTGCCGGCCGAAGTTATTCGTGTAGTCGTTTCTGCAAACGGGCTAATCCCAGTCAGCCTCTCAGTTCATCTGAGGTGACTGGAACTCCGTGACGGACCGCTACGGGCTCAGATGCTGAAGGCGGTGCTCCTCGATATCACCCGCATCATACGCCGGTTTCTTTTCCTTTCTTCATAACACTCGGCTGTTTGGTCTCCCCTGCCGAGTGGAAGCCACCCGGTTGGGTTTTTATTTATTTATTGATGTTTATATATTTATTTTATTTTATCGTTATTCATGTAAATTTATCATTTTCATTTATATTTATATATTTATATAGCCCAACCAGATGAGAAAATTATATAGATACCTCATAATAAATGTAACTTTATTGTACACTATAGCTATTTACCCAAAAAAGTAAAAAAGTATATTCAATAAAAAATGTATTATCTTTAGTAACAACACAGGTTTCGACTAAGGTATATTTTCAAATACTTACTCTAAAAAAACATATCTTTCGGTGAGTGGGGTTTCCAAAGCCTTTTCATAATCAAAGTTGTTTAAAATTAGCCAAAACAGTTCCTGCGTCCAAGTGGTACCTGTAATTGATATTTATTATAATTTGTAGAGATTTTAACATAAGGACTCAAAGATACTCACAATTTAAGTCAGCGTCATCTACAAAAATAAAAGGAGTACCTATTAAATTTCTTCTTCAGCCACTAAATCATAAATGTGTAAGTGTATACCGATTCTTAGTTTATAATTTTACATTAATGCTCTTAATGCATAAAGTTTTTTGCATACTTGTATGATGTATGATTTTCTTTATATGTTCTATTTCATTTTATTTTAGTTTTACAAAATCAATGCTTGATATTTTGAGTCCTAGGCTGAGTCAAATATTGTAAAATAAATTATTTCATTTAGTAAAATAATAATAATAAGGCCAACATCTGGGAAAATCCAGTATCGCATAATAATCATGCAGACTCGATCAACGAGGCAATACCAGAAATCCCAGAAATTTAATTTGAATTTATACAAATAAATACATTTATAGAAGTCCTCAAACGCACACACACTGGAAATCGCCAGGCACAGACAAAATTCACAACTACTGGTATAAAAAAATCACCAGCATACATCCATTCATATACAGATCGCCCAGTAATGGTGGATAATCTGGTACGCACGTGCTAGGGCAGAGGGAAAGTGGCCTCGGTTCCCTAAAAAAAATTCTTCCCCAAACGGTTCACGCTCTACGCCATGTTTTATAAAATTTCGAAAATTCGTACTTCTGCTCACATTAGGTCATCACGTCTACAGTTTAATGTCTAGATCGGAATTTTTTCTTTTAATATGTTCCCTAATTATGATGTTCTTAAATTACCCTTAAAAGTTTTGAACTACTATGGGGTAGTATTTTACAAGACGGCACTAAACATAAGTTTTAATTTTTTACTTTATTTATCTGCTAAGTTTGAGCACCTGTGGTGAAAAAAAAACGTATGGGATCTGTGTGGCCAACCATTTAAAAAAATTGCCTACATCATGATAATTATAAAACATTAACTGTTGGCGACGCGTCTATAAAGAACATTTCAATTTATTAGTTAACCGATTACGAATAGCTTCTAACAGCAAAAATTTCATAAGTCATAATATTCTAATAAGAAAACGCTTAGTTGAATCTTAAAGAAATGTCGAAATAATAATTTGAAAGTCTTGGGTTCGATTCCCAGGCCGGACTAGTTCGTCGTTTTCTTAGTAACATTTTCTTAATAAATTCATAAAGGGAATTTTTAAGATATCAATTATGTTTTCGGGTTCAGTTCCCCGGTTGAAATCACCTTTCCATAATATTGATAATTTAAAGAAACATTAAAATAAAGTTAGAGACCAGGATTTGTTCTCCGGTCGAAATGACCACTTCGTGTATAAATAGAATTAATGTAAACTAATTACATAAGCATTGTCTTATATAAGTTTGATACGTTTTGTATGAAAATAAAATGTTTATTTTCAATGTTTGGTTTATAAAATATTTTCTTTGTGTTATCTGATAACATGGTGACTGATAACAACTTTGATATCTGATAAGAGATTCTTATTGGAAGCCACCTTATCGACAATAGGAGTCGTAAAGGAATTAGTTACTCATCTTGTGATAATGGATCACAGAGAAATAGGCTAAAATTGCCAGCTGTTTTACCGATAACGGGGTGTAGGGTAAAAGTTACTTGTTCATCTAGTTGCAGATAACAACAGTACGCTAATTTATAGAATCAAAGTTTGAATAAGTGGAAATTTAAATGTTTGTAAGTTTCAGCAATTTATGTAGAATTGACTTGTAAAACGTTTCAGATTGATTGTATGAGCAAATAGGTGAATTCTGTGTTATCCCCATGTAAAAATTCTTTTGGAATATTGAAATATTGATAGTTTCGTATAGGAAATTTAAAAGTGTTTTAAATAGTAAAATGTATAGGAAAAATGTAAATTAAATTATTGTATTAGTTAAGATATTTGTATTTTCAAATAAAGAACATTGTTTCAACCTTATATGTTAGATATTTAAGAATTCTAACTTAGTACATAATATGTATAGATAATATATTATAATTAATATATTATATTGTAAAATAGGCATATTTTGTTGAATAAATAAAAGGTTTTTTGTTATATAAAAATGTAATGTATATCATAGTATAGATATTTTTTTGTGCTATCTTTATAAATAAAATGTATAAATGTATGTCTCTTATACAAATAAAGATATTGGGCAAACCGTGAGGGAGTGATAGTACAAATTTGATGTATTTGAGTCTCGAAATCGCACAGAGGGCATGGCTCTCTTTCGAGTATAGCTTTGTTGATACCCCGTTAGACTGGTTTTCGTACAAATCAACTTCACTTAGGAGACCAAGGGTCTCCTAAGTGAAGTTATTTGAGGATTATACAGTGGTCCCAAATAACTGCCGGTACGACATACTCCGCTAAGCGTCGAGTCCGCATACTCCGCGAGGCGTCGAGGTCACCGGCCCTTAGGCAGATTCTTGGCACTCAAGAGCGTTCCGTGCCTTTTGTGCCCAGTCGCGTTCGCGAGTGCTCACATAGCACTTCCCCCAACCCTTTCCTGAGGAAAGGGGTAGGCAGTGCGCCTAAGCGTTGCGGTCTCCCATCTTCGCTTCCGTCCGTTTCGAACGTCGCGCGTCGCTTGCGTCACCTGCCACGTTAGGAACGGTCTCATTGATAGGCACTAGCAATCACATTCATACAAAACAGTCGTAACAGCTGTAACTATGTCAGGCAAGGGGAGAGGGGAACCCCCCCCACCCCCGCGCGTTAGGAAACCCCCGGATCGCCCTGGGGTTTTAGATCGTCCGCTACTAGTGAGGGACCTGTCGAACCCGGGAAGATCTAGGATCGTCAGCTCCTTCAGCCAGATCCCCATGCGGAAACCAGCCTCGCCGAATGAGGAGGATCCCGCGACGAGCGCCGCGCTCACGCCCACCGTGTCTGAGTGCACGAGTGGGCAGGAACCGACGCCCCTACCGCAGCGGGCAAGGAAATCGGCGCGCAGGCATACACCTCCGGAGACCGACGCATCGCTCTTTGAAAAAAGGCAGTGCGTCGAATCATCATCATTTGAACATGGATCATCATCATCATCATCGTCCTCGGCGGAGTCGGAAGATGATGAAAGAGTCCCAACTGTGAAGGAAGTAATTAGGGCGCACAAGTCGCCGCCCAAGTCGCCGCCCAAGTCGCCATCACCGCCGAAGCCAACCCCCCCCACCTCACCCGGCCGCAGGACCATGGATGCGACCGAGTTCGAGCAGGGAGGAGAGGAGTCCCACGGTTGGGACTCAACATCTTACGCTACTATAGCGACCGCCGGACATCCGTCGACATCCACCAACCCATCGGGCCTGCCACACGATGATGGTCAGAGGCCCACTACCAGCTACGCCCAACTGGCAGCGATGCCAGCAGTACCACAGGCAGCCAACACCCCTCAACCACAGAAGGAGGAAGAGAAGGCGCGATACCCACCGATTGTGGCAGAGTGCCTCCCGGACTGGACGAGGCACTTCGAGATCTTGAATAAAAAATTGGGACACCCTCCTAACGCCCGTCCGTTCGGGAAGGGTGTACGATTCACCCCACAAAGCCCGGAAGAATTCCGGGCAGTACAAAAGTATCTTATCGAGCTCACGGAGAAAGTACCAGCGCTATCCTGGTACTGCTACACCCCGACGGAGGAGAAGCCCACTAAAGTGGGCATCCGGGGGCTGCCAGTGGGCACGGATACCGTCCAGATAACCGAGGCTATCAGGGCAAAGGGATTCCCCGTAACGTACGTGAGAGCAATCCCACCCCGTAGAGGCAGACCTGGGTGCCTCTACTACGCACAGCTGGAGCACCTAAATAAAGAGAAATTAAATGAACTCTACGCAGTCGACGAGCTCCTTTTTATGAAAGGAGTAGTCATAGAGGCCTGGCAAGGAAGAGTGGGACCGGCTCAGTGCCACCGCTGCCAGGCCTTTGGCCACGCTTCGGCCAATTGCCATAGGCCCGTCAAATGTGTCCGCTGTGCTGGGGAACACATTGCGAGCAATTGCCCCAGGGGTAGAGATGAACCACCTACGTGCGCAAATTGCGCTAAGGACCATACTGCAAATGATCGACGCTGCCCAGTCCTGAGGAGGATTGCGAGAAAACAAGGGATCACTCTGCCGGGACTACTGCCGGAAGCACCGCAGAGGATCCCAGCGAGTCGCCCCAGGGTAGAAACCAATGAAGACGGATGGGCAACCATCAGGGGGAGAGGGAGGCAAACCGCCCCCCCCCCCACCCGTAACTGCACCACCCGCAATACAAGCACCAACAAGAACGGTGGAAACAGCTGCAAGAGCAACCACCGGGGCGACTCTACAGCCCCCCGCTAACGACGCCATAGAGCGTCAGCCTCCCAAGAAGAAGAAGCGGGGGAGGAGGAAGAAGAAGGTGCAGCCACCTCCTCAGGCAGCTACCTCTACCCCGACACCAACAGTTACGATAGCCTCGCAAGCGCAGGCAAGTAAGAGGACCACCACAGAAGGTAGAGCGCCAGAAAGGGCTCTATCAGAAAATAGAGCCCGCTCTACACATAGAGCGCGCTCTACCTTAAGGAGAGAAACCTATGCCCAGCCGAGACCAGTACCAACAACAACATCAGGACATCCAACCGCCGACTCTACCACCACCATGGACGCAATCATGAGGCTGGTGGGCATCGCTATTGAAGTCGGCAGCCAGGTACTGGCAGACATCAGTACCGGCACCGACCCCATTACAGCAGTGATGAGAGCGCTGACTGTACTACTGGCTCGGCACTACAGAGGCGAGTGACACCAACCTGCGCTTGCTTTACTGGAACCCGGACGGTATCCAGCATAAGCTCCATGAACTCCGCACTACAGCCCAACAACAGGACATACATGTCATCTTGCTGGGGGAGACCAAGTTGAGGCCATCTATGTACTTCAAGATGCCCAACTACCACATATACAGGAGGGACGAAGTCAACGCTCTAGGAACCGCCTACAGAGGCACGGCGGTTCTAGTGAGAAAGGACATCGTCCACCTAGAGCTCGGATTACCGTCATACCATACGACGCGCTCCATCGGCATAAAAATGGAGGCGGCGGGCGAGGAACTGAGGATCTTCGCTGCATACCGCCCGCCAGGGACTCCATTTCACTCCTCAGACATCCGGACGATAATGGAAGGATCAGCACCAACCATCATCGCGGGGGACCTAAACGCAAAACACCCGGCGTGGGGATCCAGACTGATCAACCCGCCGGGTCGTGAGCTATACCAAGATGCGGAAGACAACAACTACGACGTTTTAGGTCCCGAGGAACCAACGCACGTTCCTACTGATCACAGGAAGTGCCCGGATGTGTTGGACATCGTGCTCGCTAGGAACGTCAACTACCCGGTAGTGGTAGAGGTGCTGTATGACCTGATGTCTCAGCACCTCCCGATTCTGATAACCCTTGGCCTCAAGGCAGTGACTACGTTGCCCAGAAGGTTCACTACCAAGATCAACTGGGGGCTCTACCAGCAATACCTGCAAGAGAGGCCTCCAGTTCGCAACCCGATTACCTCGGCGGACGACGTAGAGACCGCTGCTGCTAACATAACTCAAAACATCCAAGAAGCCCTCAACGCGGCCTCTACGATCGTCCCATTGACACATCGAAGAGAAGAGCTGCCACAGGAACTACGTGTGCAGCTCAATCAAAAGCGAGCGTTGAGGAAACTCTGGGCGCGTACTCGCTGCCCACGAATAAAAAGCAAGCTGAATGCATTGACGGATGAGCTGTCGGTTGCAATACAGGCCTACAGAGGAAGGGCCTGGGAGCGGCGCATATGGATGGCTGAACACCAGGAAGCGTCGCTCTATCAATTGAACCGACAGCTAACCAAGACCAGACCCCCCGTCTGCCCGCTGACCAACAGCGCGGGTGGGCGTTGTTACGAGGCCAAAGGTAGAGCGGATATCCTAGTCGAGCACTTCGAGGAGCAATTTATGCCGAACCCAGCAAGTGCGGAGTACATGGAGCTTCATGCCCAAAAGGAGAGCCGCGTACGGGAGTTCCTGTCGTCGCCCGCGCCACCGCTTGCAGGAGACTGGTTTGTCTCCCCGCTGAAATGCGGAGGACGATTGCCCGCCTGCAACCGAGGAAGGCGCCGGGGCACGACCGGATAACGAACGCTGCACTCCGACAGCTGCCCCATAGAGCCATTGTAGAGCTAGGACGACTCTACAATGGCATACTGCGGACTTCACACTTCCCGGAGGACTGGAAGAAAGGCAAGGTCATAGTTCTGCCTAAACCCGGGAAGGACAGGCGTAGAGCAGCTAGTTACAGACCTATAACGCTGCTACCGCACATAGCCAAATTATTTGAGAGGATCGCCCTGAGAAGAGTCCGCCCTTGTATCCAACTGAGGGCGGATCAACATGGATTTAGGAGCGGACACTCCGCAGCAACACAGCTGACCAGAGTGCTGCACTACTTGGCGGCGGAGTATAACCGAGAACGCACATCGTTGGGCGTCTTCCTCGACATCGAGAAGGCGTTCGACAGGGTGTGGCACTCTGGTTTACTCTATAAGATGATTCAACAGACGAGTGTCCCTCCGGCTATGCTGCGGCTAGTGGCGTCGTTTCTAGCCGACCGGAGCTTCTACGTCTGTGTCGAAGACGCTGAATCCGCAGTAAAACCCATTAGAGCTGGCGTACCACAGGGCAGCTGTCTTTCGCCGATCCTGTACGCGGCTTATACTAATGACATCCCTACACTGGAAGGACACCTAAGAGAATGGGAGGACGATGTAGAGCTGGCGCTGTATGCGGACGACAGCGCCTATTTCACCTCGTCCAGAAGCCCCCATCTCGCCGTCACCAAGATGCAGCGACTGCTGGACCTGCTGCCACCGTGGCTGGATAAGTGGAGGATGGCTGTGAATGTTGGGAAAACGGCCGCCCTCCTCACCCGCCGCTACCGGAACCTCCCGCCCCCGTTGACGCTCAGAGGCCAGGAGATAGCGTACGAGAAGGCCGTGACCTACCTTGGATGCCGGATCGATAGGATGCTGCGCATGACTGCGCACGTCGACATCGTCGTCCGCAATGCCAGATGTGCGCGGGCGATGCTCCGCCCAATCCTGGCATCCAAGCTGCCACTGAAGATCAAGCTAAAGATGTACAAGCTCTACATCAGGACGAAGATCACCTACGCCGCGCCGGCCTGGTACGCACTCCTGAGCGAACGGCAGAGGCAGCGGCTGCAGGTTCAGCAAAACCTATCCCTACGGACCATTGTCGGTGCAGGTCGCTACGTCCGGAATGACGTCATCGCGGCCAACCTCAAGGTGGAGACCATCAAGGAATTTGTGGCCCGATTAGCGCGCGGTATGTTCGACCGCGCTGATAACGGGCCACACGAGCACCTTCAGAACTTTGCTCCCTTACACGCTCGGCCACCGGACGGGCGACCTCTACCAAGAGAACTCCTCTCTATAGAGATTAGAGAGTCGAGTAACAACCCACAATGCCGCAGATAGGCCAACCCAGACGCCTGGCCGGACTAACAACCGGCCACATTTGACTACCATCATGCCATGTTCTTACAAACGGAGGCTATATCACCTATATACGACCACATGAAGAAAAATTCATGAAGAACTAACGTTGACTACAGCGACCGGGAAATCAAAGCCGCGTCGCTGTTCCAAACCTACAATGCCATAACGGCTCCCACGACCGGTGCATAGTGATGCACCGCGAGGAGATTCCGGGCAAAGGGGGACATGCCCCGAGGCCCGAGACCTGCTGTGTGCATAGGCATACACGCAGACGATTACGTAGTACAAATCGTTACAGGCCTACAGAGGAAGGGCCTGGGAGCGGCGCATATGGATGGCTGAAGACCAGGAAGCGTCGCTCTATCAATTGAACCGACAGCTAACCAAGACCAGACCCCCCGTCTGCCCGCTGACCAACAGCGCGGGTGGGCGTTGTTACGAGGCCAAAGGTAGAGCGGATATCCTAGTCGAGCACTTCGAGGAGCAATTTATGCCGAACCCAGCAAGTGCGGAGTACATGGAGCTTCATGCCCAAAAGGAGAGCCGCGTACGGGAGTTCCTGTCGTCGCCCGCGCCACCGCTTGCAGGAGACTGGTTTGTCTCCCCCGCTGAAATGCGGAGGACGATTGCCCGCCTGCAACCGAGGAAGGCGCCGGGGCACGACCGGATTACGAACGCTGCACTCCGACAGCTGCCCCATAGAGCCATTGTAGAGCTAGGACGACTCTACAATGGCATACTGCGGACTTCACACTTCCCGGAGGACTGGAAGAAAGGCAAGGTCATAGTTCTGCCTAAACCCGGGAAGGACAGGCGTAGAGCAGCTAGTTACAGACCTATAACGCTGCTACCGCACATAGCCAAATTATTTGAAAGGATCACCCTGAGAAGAGTCCGCCCGTGTATCCAACTGAGGGCGGACCAACATGGATTTAGGAGCGGACACTCCGCAGCAACACAGCTGACCAGAGTGCTGCACTACTTGGCGGCGGAGTATAACCGAGAACGCACATCGTTGGGCGTCTTCCTCGACATCGAGAAGGCGTTCGACAGGGTGTGGCACTCTGGTTTACTCTATAAGATGATACAACAGACGAGTGTCCCTCCGGCTATGCTGCGGCTAGTGGCGTCGTTTCTAGCCGACCGGAGCTTCTACGTCTGTGTCGAAGACGCTGAATCCGCAGTAAAACCCATTAGAGCTGGCGTACCACAGGGCAGCTGTCTTTCGCCGATCCTGTACGCGGCTTATACTAATGACATCCCTACATTGGAAGGACACCTAGGAGAATGGGAGGACGACGTAGAGCTGGCGCTGTATGCGGACGACAGCGCCTACTTCACCTCGTCCAGAAGCCCCCATCTCGCCGTCACCAAGATGCAGCGACTGCTGGACCTGCTGCCACCGTGGCTGGATGAGTGGAGGATGGCTGTGAATGTTGGGAAAACGGCCGCCCTCCTCACCCGCCGCTACCGGAACCTCCCGCCCCCGTTGACGCTCAGAGGCCAGGAGATAGCGTACGAGAAGGCCGTGACCTACCTTGGATGCCGGATCGATAGGATGCTGCGCATGACCGCGCACGTCGACATCGTTGTCCGCAATGCCAGATGTGCGCGGGCGATGCTCCGCCCAATCCTGGCATCCAAGCTGCCACTGAAGACCAAGCTAAAGATGTATAAGCTCTATATCAGGACGAAGATCACCTACGCCGCGCCGGCCTGGTACGCACTCCTGAGCGAACGGCAGAGGCAGCGGCTGCAGGTTCAGCAGAACCTATCCTTACGGACCATCGTCGGTGCAGGTCGCTACGTCCGGAACGACGTCATCGCGGCCAACTTAAAGGTGGAGACCATCAAGGAATTTGTGGCCCGATTAGCGCGCGGTATGTTTGACCGCGCTGATAACGGGCCACACGAACATCTGCAAAATTTTGCTCCTCTACACGCTCGGCCACCGGACGGGCGACCTCTACCAAGAGAACTCCTCTCTATAGAGATTAGAGAGTTGAGTAACAACCCACAATGCCGCAGATAGGCCAACCCAGACGCCTGGCGGCATTAGCCGCCAGCCACACTGATTATTGACAAAACCGGACAACCAACTCACAGCGACCGGGGAAACAAACCCGAGTCGCTGCTTTAACCCAACAATGCCATAACGGCTCCCACGACCGGTGCATAGTAATGCACCGCGAGGAGATTCCGGGCAATGGGGTCAGCCCCGAGGCCCGAGACCTGCAATATGCATTATGCATATTTGCGGAAGACAGGATAACGTACAAATCGTTACCAAGGATCTCCTAAGTGTGTGTTGTTTGTGGATTAGCAGTGGTCCCAAGCAACCGCCGGTACGACATACTCCACCGATCGTCGAGTCCGCATACTCCGTGAGGTGTCGAGGTCACCGGCCCTTAGGTAGATTCTTGGCACTTAAGAGCGTTCTCGGCTTATAAGTGTCCAGTCGCGATTTTAAGTGCCACCTATTGCACTTCCCCCAACCCTTTCGTAACAAAAGGGGTAGGCAGTGCCCCAAGTGTTGCAGCCAACTCACTCTCCACCGTCTCCCGTATCTCGCGGCGCGCTTCAGTCATCTGTCTGTCAGCCTGCTAGGTAGGGAAAATTAGATAGGACACGCAAGAGACAACTGTACATAGGTAAATAATGACCGGCAGGGTAAGGGGAAGCCCCCCCCCCCACCCCCTCGCGTTAGGAAACCCCCGGATCGTCCGGGGATATTAGATCGTCCTCTAATGGTTAGGGACCTCGCGAACCCGGAGCGCTCCAGGATCGTAAGCTCCTTCAGCCAGATCCCGAAAACCACCAGGAAGCCTACTTCGCCGCCTAAGGAACCCGCATCGAGCGCCGCGCTCGTGTTCTCCGCGCCTGAGTGCACGAGCGAACGCGAACCCTCGCCCCTACCGCAGCGGGCGAAGAAGTCGGCCAGGAGGCACACACCACCGGAGACAGAAGCATCCCTATACGAGAAGAGGCAATGCGTCGTGTCTCCAAACTCGTCAGCATCCGAATCTTCCGATGAAGAGTACCATCTACCAGCGGTCGAAGTAAGGAAATACAATACGCCGCCGAAATCACCTTCTCCGAGAAAACCAACCCCTCCTATCTCCCCCGACCGACGTAGCAACGCGGTTGGGTACGAGCAGGGGGGGGGAGGAATTGTACGGCTGGGATAGCACTACGTATGCTACCCTAGCACCATCGGATGGACAACCAACAAACCCGTCTGGATTGCCAACGGACGACGGACAACGTCCGTCAACAAGCTACGCACAACTGGCAGCAGCCCCAGCAGTACCAAGGCAGGAGGCTGAAGCCCAGAAACCAGAGGTGTAATCCGGAAAAAGCCGATATCCTCCAATAGTCGCAGAATGCCTCCCGAATTGGACGAAGCATTTTGAGGTGCTCAACAAGAAGTTGGGTCACCCTCCGAACGCTCGTCCGTTCGGGAAGGGGGTGCGCTTCTCCCCCCAGAGTCCGGAAGAATTCCGGACCATCCAAAAGTATTTAATGGAGATCACCAAAGAAACACCAGCTATGTCCTGGTACTGTTATACCCCCGAAGAAGAGAAACCCACAAAAGTGGGCATTAGGGGGCTGCCAGTTGACACGGACACTCAAGCTATAGGAGAGGCTATCAAGGCATTAGGTTTTCCAATTCGCTACGTTAAGGCAATCCCGCCCCGCAGAGGAAGACCGGGTTGCCTATACTTCGCGCAACTTGACCATTTAAGCCAAGAGAGGCTCAAGGATCTCTACAGCATCAACGAGCTACTATTTATGAAAGGAGTCGTGATAGAAGCCTGGCAAGGACGAGTGGGACCAGCACAATGCCACCGCTGCCAGGCTTTTGAACACGCCTCCTACAACTGTTTCCGCCCGATTAAATGCGTCCGTTGCGCGGGGGAACACGCTGCAAACCAATGCCCGAGGGGTAGGGATGAAGCACCTACATGCGCAAATTCCGCCAAAGATCACACGGCCAACGATCGACGATGTCCGGTATTGAGGAGGATTGCACGGAAGCAAGGAATCGCACTTCCGGGCTTGCTTCCGGAAGCGCCGAAGCAGATTCCGGAGAGTCGCCAGAGGACCGTCCAAGTCAACGAAGAGGGGTGGACTACCATAAGAGGGAAGGGGGGGAGGCAATCAGCAATGGCATAGCCATAGAGGTCGGCACGCAAGCCCTGGCCGATATAGGAGCCGGGACAGACCCAATCACCGCGATAATGAGAGCGTTGGCGCAACTACTTGCCCGGCATTACAGAGGCGAGTAACCTGCGCCTACTATATTGGAATCCAGACGGGATACAACAGAAGATCCATGAACTCCGCACTGTCACCCAGCAGCAGGATATACAGGTGATACTGCTAGGAGAGACAAAACTAAATCCAAAGACGCATCTGAAGCTGCCAAATTTCCACATATATAGAAGGGACGAGGTCAATCCTCAAGGGACCGCCTATAGAGGCACGGCGGTTCTAGTGAGGAGAGACATCGTCCATCAAGAACTGGACCTACCAACTTATGAATCGATGCGCTCTATCGGCATAAAAATGGAGGCGGCGGGCGAGGAACTAAGGATCTACGCAGCATACCGCCCGCCAGGGACTCCATTCTGCTCCTCAGACATCCGGACAGTAATGGAAGGCGAAACACCAACCATCGTCGCAGGGGACCTAAACGCGAAACACCCGGCGTGGGGGTCCAGAGTGATCACCCCGCCGGGTCGTGAGCTTTATGATGACGCTGAGAGAAACGGCTATGACGTTTTAGGTCCCGAAGAACCAACTCACGTTCCTTCGGATCACCGAAAATGTCCGGATGTATTGGACATCGTGCTCTCTAGGAACGTCAACTACCCGGTAGTGGTAGAGGTGCTGTACGACCTAATGTCTCAGCACCTCCCGATTCTTATCACCATTGGCCTCAAGGCAGTGACTACGCTGCCCGGAGCTCTTAGTAGGAAGATAAATTGGAGGCTCTACCAGAGACACCCAATGGAGAGACCTCCAACATATTCAGCCATAAACACAGCGGACGACGTAGAGGCCGCAGCAACCAAAATTACAAGGACGATCAAAGAAGCTCTACATGCGGCCTCTACGATCGTCCCAGTCACAGGAAGACGGGAAGAGCTGCCGCGAGAGATATGCGTGCAGCTCAAACGCAAAAGAGCGCTAAGAAAACTCTGGGCGCGTACTCGCTGCCCTCGACTAAAAACGCAACTGAATGCCTTAACGGATCAACTGTCGGTTGCAGTCCGGGCCCACCGAGGAGAGGCCTGGGAGCGGCGCATATCAGAAGCAGAGCAAGAAGATGCGTCGCTCTACAAACTGAACCGGCAGTTAACAAAAACCAGACCCCCCGTTTGCCCGCTGACCAACAACGCGGGCGTACGTTGTTACGAGGCCAAAGATAGAGCGGATATCCTAGCAGAGCACTTCGAGGAGCAATTTATGCCGAACCCAGCAAGTGCGGAGTTCATGGAACTTCATACCCGTAAGGAGAGCCGCGTACAGGAGTTCCTGTCGAAGCCCGCGCCACCGCTTGCAGGAGAGTGGTTTATATCCCCCGCCCTATTGCGGAGGACAGTAGCCCGCCTGCAACCCAGGAAGGCGCCGGGGCACGACGGGATAACCAACGCAGCACTTCGACAGCTGCCTAATAGAATACTTGTAGAGTTAGGTCGACTCTACAGCGGTATACTGCGGACATCCCACTTCCCGGAGGACTGTAAAATCGGCAAAGTGATCGTTCTGTTGAAACCCGGGAAGGACAGGCGTAGAGCAGCCAGTTATAGGCCGATCACGCTGCTACCGCACTTAGCTAAACTGTGCGAAAGATTGCTGCTAAGAAACTTCCGCCCGTGCGTACATCTTCGGGCGGAACAGCACGGATTCAGGAGGGGCCACTCTACAGCAACACAGCTGACCAGGGTGCAGCACTATCTGGCGGCCGAGTACAACCGCGGCCGCACATCGTTGGGCGTCTTTCTCGACATAGAGAAGGCGTTCGACAGAGTGTGGCACTCTGGATTACTTTACAAATTAGAAGCACAAATAAGTACCCCTCCTGCTATGTTGCGGCTAGTGGCGTTATTCCTGAGAGATAGGAAGTTCTACGTGTGTGTAGTGGACGCCGAGTCCGCAGCAAGACCAATTAGAGCCGGCGTACCGCAGGGCAGCTGTCTATCGCCGATCCTGTACGCGGCTTACACCAATGACATCCCCACCCTGGCAGACCACCTGCGCGAATGGGAAGACGATGTTGAATTGGCACTATATGCGGATGATAGTGCCTACTTCACATCGTCTAGAAGAGCCCACATAGCCACTGCCAGGATGCAGCGCCTGCTGGACCTGCTGCCACCATGGCTAGACGAGTGGAGGATGGCCGTCAATGTTGGCAAGACGACCGCTCTGCTCACTCGCCGCTACAGGAACCTACCACCACCACTGACGCTCAGGGGCCAAGAGATCACCTATGAGAAGACAGTGACGTACCTGGGATGGGTCTCTATAGTTAATTTTTACAAATTTAAGGATATGAATAATCGCGAAAAATGGGAAGTGGTTAAAAAGGCGATAATATATTTCCAATGTTTGTCACCTAACCATAGGAGGTTAGAGTGCAGGGCGAAAAATTGTGGTATAGAGGGATGTAGAATGGCACATCATCGAATGCTACTTCCATACCCCAATAAAAATACCTCGCCGCAAGGGGAAGAGGGGGGTAAAGAGGCTCAAATTACAACTGTTAGTACAGTAAATGCACTGGCATGTGCATATTTAAAAATTATACCGGTCGAGTTGTATGGACCTAGAGGACATATCAAGACTACAGCTCTTCTGGATGAAGGATCAACCATGACACTCATAGAGGAGTGGATGGCTCAGAAGTTAGCGCCTCGCGGATGCAAAGAAGAATTACGTATTCAAGCCGTAGGGGATAAGCGAATTAACGACAACAGTTCGTATCGCTTAAACGTTAAAATAAAAGGCATTTTCCGAAAGACTTAGAGAAGATAAGTGTACAAACAATTAAGTCACTTAACCTTTCTCCGCAGTCGGTAAGCCGAGAATTATTGCAACGGTGTTCTCATTTGACACCGATTAAGGACGAGTTGATTTATGAGAGGTCCAGACCTACCATATTTATTGGCCAGGACAATTGGCATCTCATAGTTACTCGTGAAATAATTTCAGGAGGTAAGAACCTACCTGTAGCATCGCTCACCAAACTTGGATGGGTTTTACATGGTCACATATCGGGTGGCATTAAACCAATCAAGATTGTTAACCACATTTCCACCAAGAAGGAGGAGGACATGGAGAAGTTAATCAAGGATTATAATAGTTTGGAATCTTTGGGAGTGTCTGCGCGTAAGCCCGCAAACGACCCAGAAGAACGACCTTTAAATATTTTGAACAAAACGGTACGTCGTATACCTAATAATAGGTACGAGACTGCTTTGTTATGACGCACAGATAATGAGTGCATGCCGTCGAATAGAGCACAGGTTGAAAGTCGCCTGTTTAATATCGAAAGGAAGCTCGATAAAAATAGCGAGTTGAAAAAAGAATATGAGAAGCAAATTGAAAATAGATGTTTTCCTTCCTCCTTCGATAAAAGTCATCGCTGGTTTCAAGGACCTGAATTCTTCAGGACAAGTCCTGATTTATGGCCTAAACAAGTGGACACAATAAATAGCTTAGAAACGGGTAAAGAAAAATCGCCGAAAGGCGTAAATACGCTAAGAAAGCAAGAGCCGTTAAGTCTACCCGACTACGGACGATTTAGTAGCTTTAAGGAATTCCTTGGGCCAACTTCACGCATCTTACAAGCGGAAGAAAAACTCAAGAGTTTAAGAAAGTCGGTTAAAGGACCCGACAACACAGCCGAAAAGTCGGTTATGTGTTCCAACGAGATTTTAGCAAAGTCGGTAAAAAGACCCGACAGCGCGTTGGACATAACGCTCTTAAAAAGAGTTATTAATTTGGAGAGAGTATTAATTTGGAAGTTCGTTCAAGACGAGTGTTTCCATTCGGAAATAAAATGCTTGAAAGCAGGCAAAAGTGTTGAAAGAAGTTCACGCTTAAGTAAATTATCTATGGAAATAGGAGAAGATAACTTACTCCGTTTAAACGGGCGTTTACCTATCAAGTCTAATTTGACTGAGGAAAGTAGAAATTTTGTCATATTAGACGGTAAACACGAAATCGTTAAAATGATGATTAGAGAAGTTCATCATCATTTTGGACATGCCAATCACCAGACGGTGATGAATGAGGTGAACCAAAAATTTTATGTCTTGAACTTACGTAACGTAGTACGAAGTGTGTCACATCACTGTCAGTGGTGCAGGACATACAGGTCAAAGCCGCAAAACGTGCCACCAGGAAATCTTCCTCTGGAGAAAAAAGCTCATCATGAGCCACCTTTTACATACTCAGCCGTAGATTATTTCGGACCTATGAGTGTGACTATAGTAAGGCGACACGAAAAACTTTGGGGTGTTTTATTCACGTGTCTGACAACCAGAGCAGTACATCTGGAGTTAGCAGCCTCATTGACACCAGCGTCAATAATAATGGCGTTAAGGCGATTTATCGCCAGAAGAGGAAAACCAGCCGTTATATACAGCGATAACGAGACGAATTTCAAAGCTGCAAATAAAGAGTTATTGCAAGCATGTGAAGAGTGCTATGAGGGCATGAAAAGCGAGTCATTGAAAAAATATATTAAATGGAAATTCATACCTCCTGGAGCACCGCACATGGGTGGCGCTTGGGAGAGGTTAGTAAGATCCATTAAAATTGCGTTGACCGCTACGCTCAAAGAAAGGAGCCCGTGAGAGGAGGTTCTGCATGCGTTGCTTTTAGAAGCAGAGCATACTGTAAATTCCAGACCTCTGGTAACATTCAGTATGGATAGTCCTGAAGAGGGTTTGACACCCAATCATTTTCTTCTCGGACACTCATGTGGTGATCGACCACCTGGATTATTTTTAGAGCGACATCTGACGGGTCAACTCAATTGGAAATCCGCCCAGAGGTTAGCCGACCATTTTTGGACGAGATGGCTGAAAGAGTACAAGCCTACTTTAATACCTCGAACGGGTTATAACGGAAAGTTCATGGAACCTAAAGAGGGTGAGATTGTCTTGATAATAGATCATTCATTGCCACGAAATACGTGGCCGAAAGGCAAGATTAATACGACGCTGCCGGGACCACACGGTCACACCAGAGTGGTTGACGTCATTACTATAATTGATAAATCGGCTATAAGAGCGAAAGTGCATCAGTTCTTTCTTGCAGGAGAATTACCGACTTTAGACAAAATTTTGCTCAGTATAAATCAAGATGACCAGTTGCCAAACTTGAGCAAAACTTCCCTGCGACGTGTGTTGCGCCATTTAAAATTCAAATATATAAAGAGAAACAGAAAAAGTGGTCTAATAGATCGCCCAGAGATAGTTCTGTGGCGTACCAGATATTTGAGAGAAATACAAATATTAAGAAACGAGGGACGTAACATTTTTTACCTTGACGAAACATGGATTAACGCAGGTCATACTATGGGAAAGGTATGGGAAGACACCACAATTGAATCTTCTCGTCAATCACGGTTAGAAGGCTACTCTACAGGCGCGAAAGCCCCTTCGGGTAAAGGAAAGCGATTAATAGTTGTACACGTTGGCAATGAAAATGGCTTTTTGGAGGGATGTGATTGGGTATTTGAATCATCATCTACTGGTGACTACCATGAGAGTATGGACGCTCTCCATTTCGAGGACTGGTTTAGAAAAGTAATAGAAAAACTGCAAAGCGGCGATGTCATAGTTATGGATAACGCTAGTTACCACTCCAGACGTTTAGAAAAAACCCCAACAATGTCTTGGCGGAAACAAAATATGCAGGAATGGCTAGAATCTAAACAGATCGCATACGTGCCCTCGGACACAAAGACCCACTTAATGGAAAAAATAAAGGCAGTTAAAGATAACTATCGAAGTTACGTCACTGACGAGATGGCAAAAGAAAAAAGCATCACAGTGGTAAGGTTACCTCCTTATCACTGTGAGCTTAACCCCATTGAACTTGTGTGGGCAGATGTGAAAGGGTACGTTGCACGAAAAAATACAACTTTCAAGTTAAAAGATGTTAAAAATTTACTTAAAGATGGTTTAACTCAAATCACGCCAGATAAATGGAAAAACTGTGTTCAGCATGTCCTTAAGGTTGAACAAAAAATGCGTGGCATGGATGATAGAATTGACCAAACTGCAGATCGCTTTATAATTAATGTTACAGATAGTTCATCAAGTGAAGATACGAGTGATGATTGCACCGAATAAAAATAAAGTTCTTATATAATATTAAAAATAAAGTTTTATCTTTTGCATAAGTACGTACTTATTCGGTGTCGTTATCACTCGAATCTTTATATGTGTTATAAATTAATGTTTTTTGTTGTTAAATGAATAAAGTACTTTATAACAATAGATGATTTTTCTTCTACAGCGATCTTTCACATAACTTTTTAATAATAGTTAATAAATATATATTATATCAATCATTATAAAAAAATCATTATAAATAAAGAAAGTACTACATATAAAATGTGCCTATATATTGAAGGTTTGTAACCCCTGGTTAAACGACCGAAAGGTCATTGTCCGTTTTTCTCAATCGATTTGGCACATACTATAGCACAGGTATCTTGAGGAAATCTACATCCATAATAATAGTCCTGGTACCCGCGACGCCTCCCAAATGATGGTGCTGATGCACGGGGGGGAGATTGTTGGCGACGCGTCTATAAAGAAAATTTCAATTTATTAGTTAACCGATTACGAATAGCTTCTAACAGCAAAAATTTCAAGTCATAATATTCTAATAAGAAAATGCTTAGTTGAATCTTAAATAAATGTCGAATTAATAATTTGAACGTCTTGGGTTCGATTCCCAGGCCGGACTAGTTCGTCGTTTTCTTAGTAACATTTTCTTAATAAATTCATAAAGGGATTTTTTAAGATATTAATTATGTTTCCGGGTTCAGTTCCCCGGTTGAAATCACCTTTCCAATAATATTGATAATTTAAAGAAATATTAAAATAAAGTTAGAGACCAGGATTTGTTCCTCGGTCAAAATGATCATACATAACATACATACATAAACACTCACGCCTGTCACCCAGAGGGGTAGGCAGAGACTACGGACTTCCATTTGGTACGATCCTGACACACCTCTCTCGCTTCCTCCACATCCATATACCTACGCATATACGCTCGTCGGTTAAGGGTACTCCTAATCTGGCCCATTTTTAATGTATCGCCGATTTAGTCGATAAACTTTCGTCTAGGGTGTCCCTTCCCGACCCTGCCGTTCACTTCTGTAACATAAATTTGCTTTGTCACTCTTTCCTCTTTCATGCTTTCTACATGACCAAACCACCAAAGCATTTCTTTTTTAATCCTGGTCACAACGTCATCTTGCAAACCACACTTTTCTCTTATCACACTATTTCTCACCCTGTCATTCAGATTCAGCCCTAGCATACTCTTTAAGGACCGCATTTCTACAGCATTTATTCTACTCTCATGCTTCTTCTGCCAGACCCAACTTTCACTACCATACATTAGAGTAGGGACTAACACAGCACTATGAATTGCCATACGTGCCTTATTTGACACATTCTGACTCCTCATAATAGCGTGTAGAGCCCCATTCACTCTATTTCCTGCGTTCATTCGTCGTTCCATATTCTTATCATATCTACCATCCCTGCTAAATAAACATCCCAAATATACAAATTTATCCACTTGCTCAATCAACTCCCCTTCTATTCTTATTTCGCATAACGTTTTACTCTCTTCTCTTTCAAAAACCATTACTTTCGTCTTACTTGCGTTCACTTTCATACCCCTTTCTTTCAATGACAAGTTCATTAAAGTAACCATCATTTGCAACTCGACCGCCGACGATGCAAATATGACTTAATCATCGGCGTACAAAAGGCATATGACGGTTAACTCACCCATTCTCAACCCACATTCTTCAACTTTCAATGTTTTTTGTTTTTTTTTATAGGATAAGGGTGACAAACGAGCACACAGTCCACCTGATGGTAAGTGGCCGCTGCAGCCCATAAACATCTACATCTATCCTCGTTTGCGAATCAAAATGCAGATGCGTTGTCACCCACGAGGACTAAGATGGAGTACCTCATTTCCAGTAAAAAGGGCCTCCGGCCACAAGCACTTACCAAGCGAAATGCAGAGGTAAACCTCTACTTCACGCTGGTATTCTGTGAGGTCGTGGTACCACCCCGGTTCGAGCCGGCCCATCCCTGCGACAGCAAAAGCTGCCGCGTGGCTCTACCACTGTTAAGTTTGCAAACAACTGTCCATAAATAGATTAAACAGCCACGTGGAAGCTACACATCCCTGTCTGACACCTTTATGTATGCCAAACCAGTCCCAGTAGACCCCGTTGATCCTGACACAAGCACTAGAGTCCCTATAAAGGGACCTCAATGACTGTATCAAACCAGCGCTCAACCCAAATGAGTTCAGTGTTTGCCATAACACATTCCTGTCCACTCTGTCATAAGCCTTTTCCAAGTCCATGAACGCACAAAAAACTTTCTGGTTTTTGGCCAAAAACTTCTCCGCAATCATGCGCATGGAAAAGACTTGGTCCGTACACTCCATCCTCTTTCTAAATCCAGCTTGCACATCCCAAATTTTTCCATCAGTTTCTTCCATAACTCTTTCAATTAACACCTTAGCATACAGTTTACCCACAATGCTAAGCAAGCTGATACCACGGTAGTTTTTACAGTCCTGCTGTGAGCCCTTTCCCTTATATATTGGGACTATAACGGCTTTACACCAGTCTTCCGGTACTCGTTTCAGTTCCCAACATAAAAATTAAACAAGGTGCACAGCAGGCCTGCAACCACACCCTCTCCAGCCCTTAGCATCTCGATGATGTTCTATCATATCCGGCTGCCTTACCTGCTTTCATGCTTTTCATTGCTTTCATTATTTCATCTACACTTATCTCCCTACCTCTCTCCAAAATGATCACTTTGTGTATAAATAGAATTAATGTAAACTAATTACATAAGCATTGTCTTATATAAGTTTGATACGTTTTGAATGAAAATAAAATAATTATTTTCAATGTTTGGTTTATAAAATATTTTCTTTGTGTTATCTGATAACATGGTGACTGATAACAACTTTGATATCTGATAAGAGATTCTTATTGGAAGCCACCTTGTCGACAATAGGAGTCGTATAGGAATTAGTTACTCATCTTGTGATAATGGACCACAGAGAAATAGGCTAAAATTGCCAGCTGTTTTACCGATAACGGAGTGTAGGGTAAAAGTTACTTGTTCATCTAGTTGCAGATAGCAACAGTACGCTAATTTATAGAATCAAAGTTTGAATAAGTGGAAATTCAAATGTTTGTAAATTCCAGAAATTTATGTAAAATTGACTTGTAAAATGTTTCAGATTGATTGTATGAGCAAATAGGTGAATTCTGTGTTATCCCCATGTAAAAATTCTTTTGGAATAGTGAAATATTGATAGTTTTGTATAGGAAATTTAAAAGTGTTTTAAATAGTAAAATAAAGTTAAGATATTTGTATTTTCAAATAAGAACATTGTTTCAACCTTATATGTTAGATATTTAAGAATTCTAACTTAGACATAATATGTATAGATAATATATTATAATTAATATATTATATTGTAAAATAGGCATATTTTGTTGACTAAATAAAAGGTTTTTTGGGACATAAAAATGTAATGTACCTATATCATAGTAAAGATATTTTTTGTGCTATCTTTATAAATAACACATTTTAACAGTGGTAGAGCCACGCGGCAGCTTTTGCTGTCGCACGGATGGGCCGGCTCAAACCGGGGAGGTACCACGACCTCACAGAAAACCAGCGTGAAGTAGAAGTTTACCTCTGCGTTTCGCTTGGTGAGTGCAGGTGGCCGGAGGCCCTGTTTACTGGAAATGAGGCATTCCATCTTATTCTTCACGGGTGACAACGCATCTACATTTTGATTTGTAATAGAGGATAGATGTAGATGTCTATAGTCCGCAGCAACCACTTACCATCAGGTGGACTGTGTGCTCGTTTGTCACCCATATTCTATAAAAAAAAAGTGATAGGGAAAGTAATTACTCTCTCACGGAGCGATTTGAAGATAATTACTGTTTTATTCCCAAGGGATCCTTCACCTTTAAAAATAAGTACAGTTCATCTGGTGTCGCTAGCGCGGCACATATTGAAGAATTAAGGCGTTGGGACCGGAACGACCTCGGAAGACCCGTAATCCCCGCCTGAACCTATTTGAAGAAAAAGAAGAGGTCGACGCCCTTGTGTGTTACTCCATTGCGAGGTTCACATACGTTGTTCCCGAACCCAACGTAGGTGTCATAGGAAGTTACGAAATCCGCTGCTGAACGATCCGTGACCACACACAGCTTTCTCTCGTTCCTTTTCATTAACATACTATGTACTTAATATCATTACTTACTGAGCTATAGCCGTTAATGTGTAAAAGTAGGCATTTCATTACAAAACTACAAAATTATTGGCAGATATTTTTTTTTAACATTGCAAGTCTTTATTAGGTAACTACGTCTGTCGCCCTTGAAAATTTTACTTAACTATCTGCTCGCCATGTTTGGACTAATTCTAAGTTGTATGAGCGAGACAAACAGTGAAACTTAACATGTTCTATTATGTACAGTTGTGAAAATATGGTTTGTACTGTTTTCCATTTGTTAAGGATGCGTAAATTAATGAAAATGACGTGAGTTATATCCAATTTTTTTTATTTAAAATCATTTACAGGAAATGCTCAAACTGGTCTCTTCCTGCCCTTATGCAGGCTCTCCATCTTTGTACAAACGATCTTTCTAAATGTCTTTGATAATTTTTGGTTGAAATAACTCTTCCTGCGTCTGTGACGCGAAGTCTAAGTTCGTCGATTGTTTCAATTGGTTTTTTATAAACTTGCTCTTTTAGGCAGCCCCAATAAATAAATCTAATGGGTTAAGATCAGGTGACAGCCAGTATAACCACTTTAACACATTCATCCAATCACCACATTTACTTCCAACATACATAACATCCATTCATAAGGGGGGTATTTGCCATAGTTGCCACGCTTGGCGAGCGGGTTGGCAACCGCAGATTTTTTTATTATAATATTTAATTTTATATAATTCCTTCACTGCTGGCCGTATGAGGAAGCTCAAGGTCGCTCAGCGAGCTATGGAGAGGGCTATGCTCGGAGTTTCTCTGCGTGATAAACTTAGGAATAAGGATATCCGCAGTAGTCGTCGTCGATTGTTTCAATTGGTTTTTTTATAAACTTGCTCTTTTAGGCAGCCCCAATAAATAAATCTAATGAGTTAAGATCAGGTGACAGCCAGTATAACCACTTTAACACATTCATCCAATCACCACATTTACTTCCAACATACATAACATACGGAGTAACATATATGATACACAAATACATGAATGACACCATAAACCCAGCTAAATGCCGACCAATTACTTGTCTACAAACCTTGTACAAAATATTAACAGCCTGTTTAAGCGAAATAGTATATGAACATTTAACCGAAAACAATATTCTAGCAGAACAACAAAAGGGATGTCGTAAGAATAGCCAAGGATGTAAAGAATAACTTACTATTGATGCAATTATATTGAACAGCGCTATTAAAAGGAAAGATATTCACACAATGTTTATTGATTACTAAAAGGCTTTCGTTTTAGTACCGCATAGCTGGTTATTAGATGTCTTAAATCTGTATAAAATTCACCTAACACTGAAACTATTCTTAAAAACTTCTGTGCAGAATTGGAAAGAAGTGTGTGTGTGTGTGTGCGTGTGCGTGTGCGTGTGCGTGTGCGTGTGCGTGTGCGTGTGCGTGTGCGTGTGCGTGTGCGTGTGCGTGTGCGTGTGCGTGTGCGTGTGCGTGTGCGTGTGCGTGTGCGTGTGCGTGTGCGTGTGCGTGTGCGTGTGCGTGTGCGTGTGCGTGTGCGTGTGCGTGTGCGTGTGCGTGTGCGTGTGCGTGTGCGTGTGCGTGTGCGTGTGCGTGTGCGTGTGCGTGTGCGTGTGCGTGTGCGTGTGCGTGTGCGTGTGCGTGTGCGTGTGCGTGTGCGTGTGCGTGTGCGTGTGCGTGTGCGTGTGCGTGTGCGTGTGCGTGTGCGTGTGCGTGTGCGTGTGCGTGTGCGTGTGCGTGTGCGTGTGCGTGTGCGTGTGCGTGTGCGTGTGCGTGTGCGTGTGCGTGTGCGTGTGCGTGTGCGTGTGCGTGTGCGTGTGCGTGTGCGTGTGCGTGTGCGTGTGCGTGTGCGTGTGCGTGTGCGTGTGCGTGTGCGTGTGCGTGTGCGTGTGCGTGTGCGTGTGCGTGTGCGTGTGCGTGTGCGTGTGCGTGTGCGTGTGCGTGTGCGTGTGCGTGTGCGTGTGCGTGTGCGTGTGCGTGTGCGTGTGCGTGTGCGTGTGCGTGTGCGTGTGCGTGTGCGTGTGCGTGTGCGTGTGCGTGTGCGTGTGCGTGTGCGTGTGCGTGTGCGTGTGCGTGTGCGTGTGCGTGTGCGTGTGCGTGTGCGTGTGCGTGTGCGTGTGCGTGTGCGTGTGCGTGTGCGTGTGCGTGTGCGTGTGCGTGTGCGTGTGCGTGTGCGTGTGCGTGTGCGTGTGCGTGTGCGTGTGCGTGTGCGTGTGCGTGTGCGTGTGCGTGTGCGTGTGCGTGTGCGTGTGCGTGTGCGTGTGCGTGTGCGTGTGCGTGTGCGTGTGCGTGTGCGTGTGCGTGTGCGTGTGCGTGTGCGTGTGCGTGTGCGTGTGCGTGTGCGTGTGCGTGTGCGTGTGCGTGTGCGTGTGCGTGTGCGTGTGCGTGTGCGTGTGCGTGTGCGTGTGCGTGTGCGTGTGCGTGTGCGTGTGCGTGTGCGTGTGCGTGTGCGTGTGCGTGTGCGTGTGCGAGTGCGAGTGCGTGTGCGTGTGCGTGTGCGTGTGCGTGTGCGTGTGCGTGTGCGTGTGCGTGTGCGTGTGCGTGTGCGTGTGCGTGTGCGTGTGCGTGTGCGTGTGCGTGTGCGTGTGCGTGTGCGTGTGCGTGTGCGTGTGCGTGTGCGTGCGTGCGTGCGTGCGTGCGTGCGTGCGTGCGTGCGTGCGTGCGTGCGTGCGTGCGTGCGTGCGTGCGTGCGTGCGTGCGTGCGTGCGTGCGTGCGTGCGTGCGTGCGTGCGTGCGTGCGTGCGTGCGTTCGTGCGTGTGTGTGTGTGTGTGTGTGTGTGTACATTTTTTAAAAATTAATTATAAATTACTAATAACAATAGAGGTGGAGCAATTTCGGATTCTGCTGGAGCATTTATTAAGCAATTAATTGGCATACAGTTTAATTTTTAAAAGGAGATATTTTATATTTTATAGCAAAATTAAATCTTGGATACTTACATTTTTTTTTAATTAATTATAAATTAACTAATAACAAACAGAGGTGGAGCAATTTCGGATTCTGCTGGAGTATTTATTAAACAATTAATTGGCATACAGTTTAATTTTAAAAAGTAGATATTTTATAGCAAAATTAAATTTTCAAAACTTATTTTTTTTTACTTTTTAAAGTAAAAAAAAAAAAAAAAAAAAAAAAAAAAAAAAAAAAAAAAAAAAGGCCAGGTTAAGAGTACCCTAAACCGTAGAGCATGTATGAAGGGAATAATGAAAGTGGACGAAGCGAAACAAGTATGTAAGGATCGTAGCAAGTGGAAAGAAGTGGTCTCTGCCTACCCCTACGGGAAAGAGGCGTGATTATATGTATGATTATTATATATATTTTTTTTTAAATTAATTATATATTAACTAACAACAATAAAGGCGGAGCAATTTCGGATTCTACTGGAGCATTTATGGAGCAATTAATTGGCATACAGTTTAGTTAAAAAAAGAATGTTCTACGCTAACTTCCATCTGGTCTTTAAATGTACATAAAATTATTTAATTTACATTGCCTTACATACATGGTTCGCCGCAAGAAAATAAAATAAGATACGATTTAAATTATTAATGAATACCTTTTCATGTAATAATAATTTAAACTTTACATTTAATTGTTATAATTATTATATCAGAATTAATTTAATAGGCTAAATAATTTAATTATTTATTTTCGACTAGAGATAGGTATTGCCTATTCAAATATAATTTAAGACAGATAGCAAATGTGCTATCTTATTGTTTATATACTAACTCATCCAAGGACTTGGCTACACAGACATCTGCTCCTATTGAGCAGTATAACGACTTAATATGTAAATTGTAATCAGTTCTAAGTACGAGTAATTTAAATTAGAAAATGAGACAATAGAGGTAATCTCTAGCAGTTATATTAATTTAAATAATTTAGAATGTAGCTTACAAATCTTTAATTGTATGACTCCACAGAGCGATAATATAAATTGTTAACAACAGGTGCATCAAAATATACCAGGCATAATAGTAGGCAAAGAGCTAGAAACTAAATTGTTCTTAAATAGCAACAATATTCATGTTTTATGTATCTCTAATCATTAGTTAAAAGCTTGTAATTTATGTTAAGTTTCAGTAATCACCAGGTGGTCAGTTCTTTCAATAGAGAAAAGGTTTTAAGCGGTAGCTCCTTAATATTAGCTAGTAAATTATTATCATGTAAAGAACGTAAAGATATTGTAAGCCTCTCTGTTGAGTGAACTGTAGAAATGACATATGTTGTGTTTGAGCACCTTATTGTTGTGAGCGCCTATAGAACCCCAGTTTGTTAAGCTTAATAAACAGAATAAATCTGATGTAATATGTGGAGACATTAATATCAGCCTCCTAGAAGCTTTCTCCACCAATATTAAATTTATATCATTTAGATTAAATCATATGGTCTTTTTAATTTATTTAGTTTTTAGAGCCAACGTGTATTATTTAATCTAGTGCAACATCTATAGATAACATTTTTATAAATGTTAAACCGTTGCATAAATGTAAAATTTAAAAATTAAGTTCTTATCATTGTGAACTATTAGTTTTGTTACCTTATGTTCAAAAAAGTAAGTAGATGAGAAACTTGTGTTTGTTCCAGTAAATGCACGTCGCTTGGAGAAGTTTAGAAGTAACATAGTGAAAAAACTTCCATTACTTTCATACCAAAATGATTCAAATTTTTTTGTATGGAACATTGTTTAAGTTTATTTGCATTGAATCTGATAATATTTTTACTTTTAAAACATTTTCCTTGAATAGTCGGAAGGCATTGAAATGAATGGGCGACAGTTGGAGTCCATAAGAGTAGACAAAAGTTATACGAACTTTACCATGAAAGGTCATATAATTCTACCATCGAATTTAGGGAATATGTAAAAAATATACAAAAATATTTAAAAAAAGTGTGCTCCACAGTCAATTCTTTGCATTTGAGCAAAAAAATAAGACGACTTCTAATTAAATTAAAGTGACATGAATTATAATTAATAGCGAAACTGATAAGACCAATTCTCACAATTCAAACTACCAGTTAGCAACAAATTAACTGAATCAGATCACGTTTCGATCTACGTTTTTTGAGAAATGTTTTACTGATATTCCGATCTTAATCACTGAGTCACTGAATTCTTTTCCTGCAGTCGCCGAATCATTGCTTAAATAAAATGTAAATGCACGTACAAATAATTTTACATTTCATAAAGTATCATCAAAAGATATTATAAAACATTTTAAAACTATTGACATTAACAAAACTGCAGATCTATGGGACATTTCCGTCAAAGTTATCGCGTCTATAATAGATACAATCTCGCCTCCTCTAGCTATTATTTTTTTAATAGTGTCAAATCTGGTGTGTTTCTTGATTTAATGAAGCAAAGTTAAGTAATAAATTTATTTAAGTTTGGTAGTAAATTAGACTCCGCCAATTTTAGACCTATTTCTGTACTACCAACAATTAGTAAGATTTTTGAAAAAAAAAATGTGCTTGACCAATTGTTAAATTTCTTTAATATTATTTTATATAATAATTTATATATAATTTTCTTCATAAAAATCAATTTAGTTTCACAAGGAGTCGCTCGACAACTGATGCCGGTGTTGAGCTGATTAAATATATTTTTAATGCATATGAGAATTCACAGGAAACTTTATATACCCATTCTGTGACCTGTCCAAGGTCTTCGATTGTGTTCACCATGAAACATTAATCAGAAAAATTAAACACTACGGTGCAAGAATTAATGCTTTTAAAATAATTATTTATATTTAAGTGCCAGAATGCAAATAGTTGTAATTAACATAATGAGCTTTTCCGAGTCGACGGTCAAATGGGCGTGCCTCAAGGATTAATTCTCGGCCCCTTTCTGTTTCTTGTGTATTTTAATGACTTACCTTACATACTAAGGGATAACCATGATATAGTATTATTTGCTGATGACACTTCTTTAATTTTCAATTAAGACGACAATTACTAAAATATGACGCAGTAAATAATGCTATATCTAAATTAGTAAATTGGTTCAATGGTAATAATTTGCATTTAAGTGGCACTTAAGCAAAATGAACGAAATTCATTACTCCACGTTTCAATTAATTGAATACTACAGTAATTTTAAATGGAGATTAACTGAGTCTTGTTGATACCATAATTTTACTAGAATCAAACTAGACGCGAACCTTCAATGGAGCTCCCGTATATCAAAACTAGCAAGCAGATTAAGTTCTGCAGCATATGCTGTAAAAAAAGATTAGAAATATTACCGGTGTAGAAACAGCTAGACTTGTTTACTTTAGCTATTTCCAGAGCATAATGTCGTATGATATTTTGCTATGGGGACACGCAGCTGCCACTTACATTATAATTGATTTACAGAAGATCGCGAAAATAGCAATTTATGATTTAAAGCCTAAAGAGTCGCTGCGACAAAAATTTAAGGAAATTAATATTGTAACGGCTTGAATGTTTCGCAATGTGTTTCGTGGGTGGTTTTGGGAACCAGAGAACAACCAGACCAAGGGCTGGCTAACCCGATGATTCCAACCGGGAAGTAAACGAAAATAGCTTTAGAACTGGGTAGATAAGGCAAGGATACTCACAAAACTGGAGCACTCCTCGTGGTTATGGTGAAGTCTGTATATTTAGGCTGAAGTTCTCGTGTATACACAGATACCACACTGCACTTCGAATGTATATGGACACGAGCAATTGCACGATAGTCTTACAACTTATTTATTGAGTATTTTCAAACGAGCGGTAACGAACACGTTTTATGCGTGCGCGGCCATCTTGCTTCCTCTTTTCGCGACGACAGGTGGCGCACCATTTTGAGTAGTGCGTATATGGGGGAGGCGGGAGGATAGGAAACACTTAGGAAAAGGAAGTTATATCGGGACTGTTCCGAAGCCACAACATTCCTCCCACCTGAAATCACCTAGGGATTTCACAAGACAACCATCGACCCGGCAGCTCTCCAGGTCCCCAGTTGCTCATAGAATATAAATTAATATAAACTAAATAGATATCTGAGCTAAGTTGTGCATTGATAACCTTAACTAAACCACAAAAGAAAATCAAACGTAGTTAATTTAATTTTAAAATTAGAACTTACAATCTAGCTTAATAAAACAATAAAAATAAGATTCAATCAAGAGGAAGAGGGCAGACTTTGACTACTGGTCTTGTAAGTAAGCCTCTTTTGGTCTTTAAGGTCACAACCCGGATAATATTGTCCTTTCCGGGGTGGATTTGGACTACTCGACCTAGGCGCCATTCGTTAGGTGGTAGATTAGGTTCAATGATTGAAACGAATTGACCAATATTAGGATGTTTGTGATCATCCTTCACTTAACTTTTTGTTGAAGCGTATGTAAATAATCACTTTGCCAAATACGCCAAAAACTTTAAGAAAGCTTTTGAAGTAACTGCCAGCGTGTTCTAGGATTCATATCTTCAACGGACGGTTCTGGTAGAGCTACTAAAGGACGTCCTATAATAAAATGACCGGCCGTGAGAACATGAACTTCGCCAGGATCAGACGATAACTGACAAATCGGTCTTGAGTTCAGCATCGCTTCAACTTTAGTTAAAACTGTAGTTAGTTCTTCAAACGTCAGGACTTGTGAGCCTATGACCCTCTTGAGATAATATTTAGTAGATTTCATACCACTTTCAAAAATGCCTCCAAAGTGAGGTGCTGAAGGTGGATTTAATTTCCACGAGATTCCACGAGACGTTAATTGATCAGAAATATCCTGTTTGTTATCTATCAATAATTTAACCATTTCCTCAAGATATCGTTTAGCGCCTACAAAGTTAGTGCCACAATCTGTCACAATATGTTGACATATTCCACGTCGAGACAAGAATCTGTCTAGGGCGGCTAGGCTTCTGTAGACTGTTCAGATACGAGTTCTAAATGAACTGCTTTTACAGATAAACAAATGAACAAGCATATGTAAGCCTTACTGACCCGTGCGTTACGTCGTCTGTTTTCTTTTATAAGAAAAGGACCGCCAAAATCAATCCCTACCTGTTGAAAACAGTAACCTTGTTGAGATCTACAAGGTGGCAGGTTGCCCATAGACGGCTGATAGGGTATAGGTTTAACCCGAAAGCAAGTTACACACTTTGTTAAAATAGAACGAATAAGATTTCTAATTCCTAAAATCCAGAACTTGCGAACAATTAGTGATTGTAACGTGCGAGGTCCACAGTGCAAATACCGTTTATGATAATAGCTAATAATTAATTGAGATAAAATAGATTGTTTCGGTAACAAATATGGATGTTTTGTGTGCTCAGGTAAGTTAAAATTAGTAAGTCGTCCACCCACTCGCATGAGTCCTAGGTTATCAATAAACGGAGACAACTTTTGTAAGTATTTAGGTAGACGCTTCTGCGCTTTTAATTTAGTCAAGTTTGCATGTGTTTGAGAGTACGTGATAACAAGAGCGCACCACACAACTCCAAACGATTAACTGTTAGAGGCTTAATCGGAGCCACTTTAGATTTAGAAATCAAAAGAGAAACTTGTTTTTGATCATCGATACTTGATCGAAGATAGACACAGCACCCATATGATTTGGTTGATCCATCGAAAAACCCAATCAGCTGGTGTGTAGCTGTTAAATCAATCACGGTTTTATGAGGGATTTTTATCGATTTTATATTAGACAAGTCAGACACAAATGAAACCCAATCGTTACACAGATTGGCGGGAATGATTTCATCCCAAGCCAATCCAATACGCCATAAATTTTGAAGAATTATTTTGGCTAAAAGAATAAAAGGTGAAAGCCAACTCAACGGATCATAAATACGAGCAACGTGGGACAGGATTGAACGCTTCGTAAACTCCACATTCACAGGAGAGACGGAGTTAGTGAAATAGTCTTCCGCAGGATCCCATTGAACTCCTAAAACCTTAAGCGTTATTGAACTATCATCAGAAAATGTCTTCGGACACTGACAATGTTCCATGGGTAACGATCGAAGAAATAAAGGGCTGTTACTGCTCCACGTACGCAAATCTAGCTGAGCACAATTAAGAAGATTAATTAAATCTTCTTTAAGCTGAGAGGCTGCTTCGACTGAGGAAGCACCTGTAGTAATATCGTCCATGTAAGTATGATGCCGAAGAGCTTCAGCTGCATGAGGAAACTGATCACCGTGATCTGCAGCTAACTGATGTAATGTTCGTATCGCTAAGTACGGCGAGCTTTTGACTCCGTATGTGACCGTACGAAGTTCAAATTCTTGAACAGGCAAGGAAGGGGATTCACGCCATAGTACGTGTTGCCTGTCACATGTAAAAACTATATTATGGACCCGAAATCCAGTAATAATGTCAACGAAATCAGCCTGTAACTTCGGTCCAGTATAAACAATATCATTTAAAGATAGTCCATTAGTCGTCTTGTGACTCGCATTGAATACAACGCGAAGTTTGGTCGTTATGCTTTCTGGACGAATCACGCAATGGTGAGGAATGAAATATCTACCAGGTGTAATATCTTTTCCCACTGGTTGCATATGATTAAGCTGCTCATAATCACGCATAAAATCGTTATAAAGTGATTTAAGTTCTGGTTGTCGGCAAAGTTTTTTCTCAAGATTTATAAACTGCGACAAAGAACTATTATATGAGCCTCCCATATAGACAGACGACTGCGTCAATAAGATAGGGACTACATATCGACCGTCCGATTCCCTATAAGTTTGAG
This sequence comes from Parnassius glacialis, assembly GCA_033319125.1. Lineage (NCBI taxonomy): Eukaryota > Metazoa > Arthropoda > Insecta > Lepidoptera > Papilionidae > Parnassius > Parnassius glacialis. The sequence continues at coordinate 40,932,703 of JAVANC010000016.1, forward strand.
TGGAATACAGGCGTTCGATCTCCTCATCTTCTGGAGCAAGTATATGTTGAAGAGGCGGTTCCTCGACTTCCCAAAATCATTTCATCATCCCCTCCAATGAATTGGTTGAAGTAATTAATGAAGTGCCAACCGATTTTACCAGACTCTCCACATTGGTGGGTCCTGAGAGAACCCAACCAAAGACGCTATGTAAAGCAGCAGGATAGCCGGGCTCTGGGTGAATGACACGGCCGTCATAGATGTGATGAAATACTTCAGCACCTAGCAATAAATCAACATCAGACGGTTTGTCAAAGTCACGATCCGCTAATACTAAGTGTTTATAACAGTCTCGAACCGCTAGAGGAATATCAGTGGTTGGCATTTTAGAAGTAATGTTATCGATGACTATAGGATTAATATCAAATTGTGGGTCATTCGAATCACACGGGCGTATAGAGCATTGAGTCACTCCCTTGACTTGACACACAGACTGTTGTCCAAGTCCAGCCACAGTTGTGGTGCATCGACGTAATTGAAAACCAAGTCTCTTTGCGCATTTCATAGTGATGAAGCAGTCCTGAGCGCCGCTATCGATGAGCGCTCTAACTTGATGGAACGTGCCATTAGAGTCCTGCACACGCACCATGCACGTCCCGAACAGCACCACGCACGGGCCACGAGCCTCTCCCACGAATGCACTCGTGTTAGTGTGGGCGCTACTCGAACCGGTGGTCACCGCGGTCGGTGATCGAACTTGGTTGTCGATGTGTACCAGAGTGTGATGATTACCACTACAGATAAAACATCTCATTTTTGAGACGCATTTACCAAGAGAATGTTTTCGTAAACAGGTAATGCATAAATTATTTTGTTTCACATTATTTATTCTAGCACTGGTGTCCAAAGATTGAAAGGTGGGGCACTTATAGATACTGTGTGCTGCGCCACAATAATAGCACTCTAGTGAAGCCAGCTGCTTCGAACTAGTAGGCTTAGACTGAGTAGTGAGCACGGAACGTTTCAGGTTCGGTGCCCGCGGTGAAACATTCTTGATCTGTTTACCGCCTAAAAATTGAGAAGATCGCGCCCTAATGTCAACATTAGCATTTATTTCTAAAACTTTTACATAGTTTTGAAGAAACTGCATAAGACTTTGAAAAGAAGGAATTTCCGATTTATTTTCAGATTCGAAGCGGTGGCGCGTATCTGAGTCCAGTGCGCGAAACGCTGCGTTAAATAAAATAAAATCGCCTAAGTCATCTAGCTCTAAGGCCTTAAGGGCATTGACTGACTCACAAAGAATATTAGTATATGTTTGTAAATCATTGAAATTGGGAGTTTTTAAATAAGGATAGTTATTTATTTGATCTAAATACGTCACTGCTAAAATGCGCTTATTTTGATAACGCTTAATAAGTTCATTGAATACAAGCTCATAATTATCGGAAGTTAATTTTACCTTCTTTGCGATCCTAAAGCGGATCCCGATAAACAAGAAATGAGATAGTGAAATTTAGTAATATTCGCGATTGATTTATAATTATGAATTAAGGTTACGAAAGTGTCGTAAAATGTTTGCCAATTCTCAATTTTTCCGTCGAACTTCAGAAGCTCAATTTGTGGCAGTCTAGCTTGTATCTTTTCCGCGTCGGGCGTAAAGGTGTAGTTAACGTCAGCGGACGTTGGGCTGTTGCCTCGTTTGCGCTCCGGTAGGGACATCTCCGCGGCAAAACTTAGGACTTCATAGTACATATCATCAAATGCAGACGCTTGCATATCTATTTTTTCTTTAGGAAACAGCGCTAGTTTTAACGAATTAATTTTTTCCGTAAGCAACACATATTCATCACGAATGTTTTCAATTTTAAGAAATCTAGATTTAAATTGGCTAACTTTAGATGAACTGGAGTCATCCCGTATTTGAGTGGATAAATCGAAAAGAGTTTGAATAGAACGAAAAACATACTGTCGCTGTGACGTATAAAGTTTAAGTTTCAGTTTTTCTTGCGACATGATTATAAAATAACAGCGAAATATTAAATATGAATGTTAAGTATAATTATTAACGACAGATATTTAAAACAATATTTAAGTTTGTCAAAAGTAAATTGACATTCAAATACTGAATTTAATGTTAACGTTTTTTAACTGTTTGAATTAGATAACAATTAACAAACGACCCAACATTCAAAGATATACCAGTATTTATACTTAAGTGCTATTATTCCAAGACCAAATGAATCATTTCGATAAACTGATTTAGTAATTTTTTCCAACAATAATTATAAAATACCCTCAGATTATAATAATTTTCAAAGCGTAAGACTATCAATGCACATTCCAAATAAACTTAGCAATTATAACGCAACCAAATAAGATAAGTCTGCAAAGTATGAGTAATACGAAACACTTCACGAGCATTCAAGTCTAGCAGGATTATAATTGAAACGAATTAGTTACTTTCAATTATAAGAAAAATAGATTGAAATATCAAAGTTTTCCTTAGAAATTGAACTTGATATTATCTTAATAAGGAGCGGACTGTATAAAAATAGAAATCCATAGGTACCCGGATCGTATGGACCAGAAATTATGTTACGGCTTGAATGTTTCGCAATGTGTTTCGTGGGTGGTTTTGGGAACCAGAGAACAACCTGACCAAGGGCTGGCTAATCCGATGATCCCAACCGGGAAGTAAACGAAAATAGCTTTAGAACTGGGTAGATAAGGCAAGGATACTCACAAGACTGGAGCACTCCTCGTGGTTATGGTGATGTCTGTATATTTAGGCTGAAGTTCTCGTGTATACACAGATACCACACTGCACTTCGAATGTATATGGACACGAGCAATTGCACGATAGTCTTACAACTTATTTATTGAGTATTTTCAAACGAGCGGTAACGAACACGTTTTATGCGTGCGCGGCCCTCTTGCTTCCTCTTTTCTCGACGACAGGTGGCGCACCATTTTGAGTAGTGCGTATATGGGGGAGGCGGGAGGATAGGAAACACTTAGGAAAAGGAAGTTATATCGGGACTGTTCCGAAGCTACAACAAATATATTAACTTTTGCCTCTCGATACATTTCTGGAAAAGTAATGTACGTATACAAAAGTAAGTGATATTCATTCTGTAAATACAAGGAACAGACAGAAGCTGGTAGTACCAGTTACTCGACTTTACCGAGTCAGTAATTCATTCTTGGGGCGATGTATTATACGCTTTTACAACAGAATTCCAGAAAATATACAAAATTTGATCTGCATTTTTATTTTGCAATTAGATTGAATTCTAGACTTTCAAAATAAAGAATGAATGTCATAATGGACAAAGTTTTATTATATGAAAATCACAAATTATAATTTCCAAATTATATAGATAATGTCGAACTGGTGGGTTACAGGAACGGGTTGACTCTAAATGTGGCTCCTAAACCTGTGAGCTATTGGCTGCAGAAGGTGGTCTAGAATAAATATTGTTAGAACTACCCGCAACAGAATTTTTTCCGATTTCAAGATTCAAGTTTGATGTTGAAAGGACTTCTTCAACTTCTTCAATTGTTTCAAAAGTATCAAGTTCATTTGTTACCTGAACTGGTGCGGTATGTTCTGTTGTAATCAAGAAGTTTTCAGTGTCCTGTACTGTGTCATAGCCTATAGGATATGGGTGATCATGTATAAATTCCTCGTCATCTGTTTCACTGTCACTATTCATTAAAACTTTGAGAATACGTTCGTCAATCACCTTATCCATGTTGCAGGAATACTTTAAAACTTAGTTTATAAAGTATAATTCTATTACGAAACTGTATTTAAATTTTTTCCATAACTTATGCCGAAAACGTCCGTTATTTTTCTACATAGATACTTGAATTTGAGTGTTGCTATTTCTAAAAAACGAAATTACTAGAGATTATGTGAAAACCGTAAAAATTTTAAAATAGAAGATACATTTTCTGTCCGTACATGAGGTCGGGGTTGACCTCATCAGGTTTTTAGCCTATTAAAAAAAAACCAAAGACAATTGAAAAATAAATAATATCTAAACTGTATTACTAGGATCTATATTAATCTATTATAATCTAAATCGAAAGTGGACATGTGGGTGTAATCATGATTTTATTCGCGGACAGGGAACGTGGTAACATACATGATTGTAAGCTGTTATTTAAAAAAAATATCCCGCTGGCTTGCTTGCTGGTTCTTCCCAGGACAGAGTTTTTTTCGAACCAGTGCTAACTAAACAAAAGAGTGACTTTCAATAAGTATGGTTTATAATCTATATTAAAAAAATCTGTTTCTGTTTCTGTTTCAACTTTTAGAACATCAAAATTAAGGTATATACGAAAATTAAACTTATTATATCTTATTCCGAGGTTGATCGCTAATTTGACTGAGCTAAGTGGGCGGTGAGCCGTGTTGCTCCATGTTAGATTGTAGCGTTCATTTCAAAATATTTTTTTTAAATATTAAGGGGTCCATATACTGTAAAACCAATAGTTGACCATAGAGCGTGCTTATTTAAGGAAACCTCTTACCTGTTGTATGGGAACCAATTGTTGGCTAGGTAAATCCGGAACCAAATTGTGGATTTCGTTATTACGATTAATTTCTTGTTTATTTACAATATGATACACTAGCGTATAAATTGCCCAATTCATTGCTTGGTTTGTTTGTGAATGTTTTAATCCAAATAGGTGCATTTTACTTCTTCGCGTTAATTCAAAGTAAGACAAATAAATCATCATCATATTTAGGGATTATTAGGAGGGTAGGTGATTTGAGTAGTACACATTTTTGACATCTTAGATTTAAATATATTTTTGTTTGTGAATGTTTTAATCCAAATAGGTGCATTTTACTTCTTCGCGTTAATTCAAAGTAAGACAAATAAATCATCATCATATTTAGGGATTATTAGGAGGGTAGGTGATTTGAGTAGTACACATTTTTGACATCTTAGATTTAAATATATTTTAAAAATAGTTACAGTTTGAATTTCATGTTAATTACATCACTGCACTGCACAATTATTTTCACCATGCAAGCACTGAAAGGTTCACTAATTGAGATGTCAAAGTCATTCCAAAGTCAAATGGATGACTTTCAACGGGAACTGCAACAATCTAGTTCTGCTGCCTCAACTGCATCTTCCCTACCTGGTGATTTTACTGCATTTAGAAAATTCATCTTGGCTGCTTTAACATCTTTGCATAACCAAGTAGATCTTCTGGGAAGAGAGCTAGATCGTAGTGAAATGCGTCGCCGCAGGAAGATGATCCTACTCCATGGAGTTCCTGAAGAAAAATCTGAGAAAACTGCCACCGTCATAAGTACACTGATCAGCATGAAACTACAAGTGTCAGGTTTCAGTAAAACATCCATAAGCCGCTGTCGTCGTCTAGGACGCCCTTCCGATAAATCTTCCAGGCCTGTGGTTGTCAAATTCAGCGATACTGTGATGCGAGACAAGGTTTGGTTCTCCAAAACCAAACTTAAGGGCACAGGTATAACTCAGTCGGAGTTTCTTACAAGGAGACGCCACAGTGTTTTTCTTGAAGCTAGGCGTAGGTTTGGCGTAACCAAATGTTGGACCAGGGATGGAGTTATTAATATTTTAACTCCTGATGGCACAATGCATCAGCTTGAGACCTTGTCTGAGCTTGACACAATATGCAACGGGTCAACTTCTGCCACACCCGCTTATCCAATGGTGGTTGAGGCAAATAAGGCTCCCAAAGATAAAAGTGCACCACAGCGTTCTAAGAGGGTCGGTAAAAAATGAACTTTCTTATTTAACATCATCATTTTATTAATTTTGTAATCTTTATTGCTATAACTTTTCTTTTATTTTTCTTGTTTGCTTGGGAATGGGATGCCCCAGTTTGGGATAAATAAGAGGAGGTTTTTAGTCAAAGAGTAGGCGGTGCGGTACCCATGAATTATTTCTAAAATAAACTTTGTGGCTCACATTGACATTCAATTGTCATAATATAGTATTAAGAGGCCCGCTGTGAACCTGTTAGTCAGAAGTTACGCAGTTTCTGTACTTTGTTATCAATAGGGGATGCGCCACGATTGCGATAGCTTCTGATTCCTAGTGGTATTTAATGCATTCGTGAACCTTGGGTATAAAATGGCTCTTTATGGGAGCCTATTGCCAAGTTATCACTTTTCTGCCCTTGCCAAGCGCCAGTTTTTCTGAATACACCCAGCGAGGGCAGCAAAATATTTTTGCTGCTGAATATTACTTAAATTCATATTAGCACCTCATTTCGAGACTTGCGAAGGCTGTTTATGATACGCTTATTATATCCAGCTTGTGAGGTGGACATCCACAGGTATCCACAGTGAGGCAGTATTGCGCTTTTGTAGCGGCTAGAAACATTTCTTAACACCTCCAGCTTTATCATGTCGTATCCTAAAAATCGCAAAATGTTTTCGAAGTATGTTAAAACAATATAAATCATCATTACAGCCCTTCACAAGTCCACTGCTGAACATAGGCCTCCCCCAAAGAATGCCAAAAAGGACGGTCCTGAGCCACCTGCATCCATCGACTTCCTGCATGTCTTACCAGGTCGTCACTCCATCTCTTGGGGGGACGCCCTACACTTCGCCTACCGGTACGAGGCTGCCACTCGAGAACCTTTCTTCCCCATCGGTTGTCGGTTCTTCGAGCTATATGGCCGGCCCACTGCCACTTCAGCTTACTAATCCGTTGGGCTATGTCGGTCACTCTGGTTCTACGGCGAATATCCTCATTTCTGAGTTTATCACGCAGAGAAACTCCGAGCATAGCCCTCTCCATAGCTCGCTGAGCGACCTTGAGCTTCCTCATCCGGCCAGCAGTGAAGGACCACGTCTCAGTTCCATATGTCATCACTGGCAACACGCACTGGTTGTACAATTTCGTTTTAAGGTTTTGAGGTATGTCTGACGAGAAGATGTGTCGTAGCTTCCCGAACGCTGCCCAGCCGAGTTGAATCCGTCGATTGACCTCTCGGTCGAAGTTGGACTTACCTAGTCGGACTATTTGTCCCAGGTAAACATACTCGTCAACAACTTCGAGCTTAGTGCTCCCAACAACTACCGGCATAGGTGTGACATGGACATTAAACATAATCTTTGTTTTGTCCATGTTCATCTTAAGACCTATCCATTGGGAGACACTATTGAGGTCATTATAGTTAGTTAAAACAATATAAATAATTATTATTAATTATTAATTTAGGTAAACAAAATACTCACTTGTATCACTATAAAAGTAATGAAAACAAATAAAGTTAGTTTGCTTTATAAAGGCATATCAGATTATATAGATAATTTATTTTGTCGTTACTTATCAGAAAGCGATAATTCAATTACGATAAGTCGCATTAAAAGTAAAATGCGTATTAGGGTCTTCACATATCCACGCATTTTTTACTACTACTCAGACATCTAGGCTTCTCCGTGAAGTTATTTTTCACCACTTCACCGAACGCGTGGCAGATCAGTGGTAGAGCCACGCGGCAGCTTTTGCTGTCGCACGGATGGGCCGGCTCGAACCGGGGTGGTACCACGACCTCACAGAAAACCAGCGTGAAGTAGAGGTTTACCTCTGCGTTTCGTTTGGTGAGTGCAGGTGGCCGGAGGCCCTTTTTACTGGAAATGAGGCATTCCATCTTAGTCCTCACGGGTGACAACGCATCTACATTTTGATTTGTAAAAGAGGATAGATGTAGATGTCTATGGGCCGCAGCAACCACTTACCATCAGGTGGACTGTGTGCTCGTTTGTCACCCTTATCCTATATAAAAAAAACTTACTGACGTCTCTCATTACCCATAGTGTTCTGTGGGCAGGAAAGAGTTTGCCGTAATGCTTCAATGCGTATTAGGGTCTTCACATATCCACGCATTTTTTACTACTACTCAGACATCTAGGCTTCTCCGTGAAGTTATTTTTCACCACTTCACCGAACGCGTGGCAGATCAGAATATAAAATTTCCTATTTTTATTTTATAAAAAAAAAATTACTCTTAAACTAGGATTTTCTCCTGTATCGTGGAGGCAGTTTACAAACATACATTGCATGAGGACAAACATCCAGACCCGGAACAATTATTTGTAGGCCATACAAATACTTGTTCCGTGCGGGATTCGAACCCGCAGCCCCCGGCGCAACAACTCATGGCTAAGCCACTGCGCCACGGAGCCGTATATTAGTTTCAGTCTTCGCGAAAGTCATACAAGTTTTTCTTCCATACCATCAAATCTTACGGCGAGCTACACAGATCTCGTAATATAAAAAAAGATCATAAAAGCTAAAGAGAAGCTACTGTGCGATTGTGGACCTTTGTCATCGAATGAACATTATTATCATCATCATTACAACACTTCACAAGTCCCCCACTGAACTTAGTTCTCCCTCAAGAAATGACACAAAGCACGGTCCTGGTCCACCTTCATCCATCGACAAGAAGCATATCTTACTACGAACTATTCTATCAAAAATAGATAAAAATCTGACAAATACACCTAATTTTCAATTACTTAAACATCAGATAATTTGATAACAAATGACGTGAGTGAAATTATTGCTATTGCTATAGATACACACTATATTTAACTAAAGAGATTCTCTCTTAGTCACAGTATAATAGTTTTGTTAGTCATTTAGCTAAACGTGGAGATTACGGTAAACATCCCATTACTGACCACCGGTCTGGATATTTTAAATCTTACAATTTTTAATACTGCAAGAGTATGTGTGCGGTAGCATTATTTTTAATTTTATCAGTTACTTATTATTAGATTATTTAGTAGTAGGTAGATGGCACTAGTAATACATTAAAACTATGAAAGCCAAAACTGTTCCATCTAGTTATATTATCTTGAGCATCTTATTGTTGACAGTGTTTACAGACCCCCATGTTCAAATTATGATATACCTTTGAAAAGGTTATGGAAGAAGTTTTAGTTAAGCTTAATAAACAGAATAAATCTCTTGTAGTGTGTGGAGACTTTAATATCAATCTCCTGGAAACTTCTTCCATCAGTATAAAATTTTGCTCTTTGTTCAAATCCTATGATCTTGATAATTTATTCTTTGAAGCTACACGTATTGCATGGTGTAGTGCAACTTATATTGATAATATTTTTACAGGTGTTGTACCAACCAACGAATCAATAATTCAAAAACTTAGTTCAGGGTTTCATTACCTTATATGCACAAAAAAAAGGTAATTGAGAAAATTGTGTTTGTTCCTATTAATACAAAACGCCTGGAGAGATTTAGAAGTAATATGGTAAAAAACCTTCCATCACTTTCTTATAAGAACAATGCAGACTATTTATATGGACAATTATTTACCCTTATAAGCAATGAATTTAAAAAAAACTTTTACTTCTAAAACATTCTCCAGAAACAGTCGCTTAAATGAAGTCTGGGATGGTCGACCGTTGTAATATTTAAAAAGAGTTAATATCTGTTAGCAGGTGGTGATAACTGATAGACCGTATGCTGTTCACTGTCAACCGCACGAGGACGTGCGACAGTCAGAGGTAGCCGTGCCTGTGCATCTAGAAAATACTAGAGACGTTGCAACATTCTAGCGAAGTAATTATTCTAGAGCAGGAAAGGAACATGAAGTTGCAAGTTGGTCTGTGCTGCACTGGGATGTGTTGTGTTGCTGTTGGTTTACATACTTAGGTGTTATCATATCACTACGTCCCTCACGATACGCTTTTGTGTGATTGTGACAGGGACATGTTTGTGGTATGGCTAGTCTGTAATTGTTCTATACTGAATTGAAAAAAAATTCCCACTTTTGTTTTGCTACAGCGAGGATGGATACTCCATTTTATACGCCAGTGCGATCCTAAGACCAAACAACCGCTTAAAAAATTGTATCTACTGCAAGTTTTTATTCTTACCTTATTTTGATTAGAAAAGGAGAAGATAACCATCTGCTATATTTTAGTTCGCTGTTTTGCCAGTTTTCAGCTGACATGTTTGCAAACATCGAGACGGAAAGGTTGGGTTATATTTTTTTTATAGGATAGGATAGGATTTATAGGATATGTGACAAACGAGCACACAGTCCACCTGATGGTAAGTGGTTGCTGCGGCCCATAGACATCTACATCTATCCTCTATTACAAATCAAAATTTAGATGCGTTGTCACCCGTAAGGACTAAGATGGAATGCCTCATTTCCAGTAAAAAGGGCCTCCGGCCACTTGCACTCACCAAGCGAAACGCAGAGGCCAACCTCCACTTCACGCTGGTCCTCTGTGAGGTCGTGGTACCACCCCGGTTCGAGCCGGCCCATCCGTGCGACAGCAAAATCTGCCGCGTGGCTCTACCACTGGTTAAACAATATTAGGAACAACTAGGCGCAGCTATGAGCGGATAGTTATATACACTTGCAAGATGCGATAGGGAGACATGATGTTGATGCTGATAAGCTGAGTCCAAAGGTAGTGCTGCCTTCTTCATTTCTCATCACAAGACGCCATGACGTATGTGCGCCACTACGGTTGTCCCGATCTGTTTATAACATTTACATGCAATCATCGATGGGGTATGTGGGATGAAATCACGGAGATGCTTTTACCGGGGTAAAAAAGTTATGATAGACACGACATAATATCCAGGGTTTTTTATCTCAAAGTTAAGAAAATAATAGTCTTTCTAACTAAAGAAAAAATATTTGGAGAGGTACGTTGTTTCATGTTCTCTACCGAATGGCAGAAACGGAGTCTGCCTCACATACACATATCATTGTGGATGGTTAACCGCATTTCGCCTGACATGGTGGATGCACTTATATGTTGTGCTGTGATACAAAATCCAAATAGAGATCCTATTTTATAGGAGATAATTAAAAACAATACAAATAACAATGTGCAAAAATATTCCAGACGATTTTTGAGAGATACACAGGTAACGATGGTTACCCACAGTACAGAAGACGATCTCCGGCTGAAGGTGGCTTCATTAATAAGGGCAGTGATCAGGCGGCTTTCGTGCTGGAAAACAAAACGGACGAAGTCTAATTTTTTTTTATTTTTAAAATATTTAAAAATATATATATTTGTGTGAGCGTTATTTGAGTAGTTCAAATGCAGTTTGAAGGATTTTAGGGTTTTTCATACATGAAAGGTTCCCGCAGTCATACATTTAGCTCTCCATCTTGAAAATGGCCAACGAGTCTATTTTAATTCTGACAACCTCGCCGAAAGTTACTAGCCCACGAAAAACCACACTGATTGATGAGATGATTTTACTAAAACCTTTTATATACGGAAGTGCCTTCATATTTTGTATGGCAAAAAATAAATTTATAAGAATAAAAAGAGGAAAACCCGTAGACGGCTGGCCAGGAATAATGAAAGAACACGCTCTAGGTAGAGTATACACGGTTCACCTGAATAACACAGAGCGTTGAAATCTTCATTACTTCTGCACGAGAGTGACATCCTCACACCAAAAAACAAATAAGCCTCTGTCATCAATGAAATGATTTTGTGATCATTCGAAGGGGTCAAATATCAATATAAATCCGTCGACTCAGTGATAAACATCGATGATGCCAATCATTATCCGGTCGAGTTCCTGAATATACTGAAGCCTCCTGGTCTCTCAACTCACATATTAAAATTGAGACTTGGCGCGCCAATTATGTTGCTGCGCAATATAAATCCACCAAAATCATACACTAGCACCAGATTTCAAGTGAAAACATTGCATCGCAATATAATCGAGGCCACTATACTGACAGGTTGTTCTCGAGGAAAGTCTGTATTTATTCCTCGGATTCCCCTAACACCATCAAATTACCCCTTCGAATTCAAGAGAGTGCAGTTTCCTACCAAAGTCTGCTTCGCCATAACCATAAACAAAGCTCAAGGTGAAACCCTTAAGGTAGCGGGAGTAGACTGAGGGAAAGCTGCTTCTCCCACCATCAGTTGTATGTGGCATGCTCTAGAATAAGCGCACAGAGTAGCCTGGTGATTCTAGGACCCGAAGGAAAAACAAAAAATATTATTAACAAATAAATACTGCGGTAGGGTAGTATTTCGATTTCGTTGTAAAAAGATAATACCCCCGTATCGCTTTCGCCAGATCAGTGGCCAAACTTCGTGTCCCCACACTGTAATAAAGATTGTTATACTTTATAAGTATTCAAACATTTTAACATAATAATTTATATGGTATAACAAAATTAATAACGTTAAAAACCATTTAAAAACCATATTAAAACCATTTTCTTCTACGCGGACGAAGTCGCGGGCAAAAGCTAGTCTATAATATAATATAAATACATATAAATTAACAGTGGTAGAGCCACGCGGCAGCTTTTGCTGTCGCACGGATGGGCCGGCTCGAACCGGGGTGGTACCACGACCTCACAGAATACCAGCGTGAAGTAAAGATTTTCCTCTGCGTTTCGCTTGGTGAGTGCAGGTGGCCGGAGGTCCTTTTTACTGGAAATGAGGCATTCCATCTTAGTCCTCAAGGGTGACAACGCATCTGCATTTTGATTCGCAAACGAGGATAGATGTAGATGTCTATGGGCCGCAGCAACCACTTACCATCAGGTGGACTGTATGCTCGTGTGTCACCCTTATCCTATAAAAAAAAATTATGTAAATTGAAACATTCAGCGATAAACGATATAGATTAGTCTATCATTATATAGATTACCTATCATAGATTAGTCACATTAACTGTTTTTTTTTCATTATACAATGATACAAAGTACGATGATACAAATTTTAATCAAATTTATCTCTCTATCATGATGATGAACATAATGATTTCTTATATTTACGCGAACACTACACATTGGATAAAACAATTTTTTACGGATTTTATCGCGTTTAAGCGACTGAGATGTTTGACGTCTCGATGTCACAGTTAGCCCGGCTACTTTCATTCGGCTTTATTAAAACCTGAAGGTAGCTGGGCTAACTGTGACATCGGGACGTCAAACATCTCAGTCCCCCCCGTGACCATGGGTTGCTGTAAAGCACCCGAAACGTCGGGAATTAAAATAGTAAATTAAACGCGATAAAATCCCAAAAAAATAGTTCTATTCAATGATGATTTAGTTAATATTTTGGTCTTCAAATAACTGAAAGTGGATATTTCGTTTAGGCAACACCCGTAAATGAAAATAAGTTACCTACGCAAGAATATCGCGGCAATCTGTTATTTATGAAACTCGTACCACAATGTGCTATGTACATTATAAATCACACATTAACCGTTTTTTATCTAAATAATTAAAGCTCATATCATACAGAAGCGATCCGAGAAGCGTTCCGGGGAATAACGTGGATTACTAGTAATTAAAAATTAATTTCATACTGCCGCATGTAGACCGGCGAGACCGGCGAGATAGGCCAGGATATACTGCATTCGCCTGCGGTACGGTACCGGTACCTAGCAAGTTACTTTAAAAATATTCAAAATAGGTATTCACATTTCATGACATTATATTCATTCGGAATAACCCTACAAAAAAGTAAAAATAATAGTAAAACAAATATCTAGACACTTTTTCCGAAAAGAAGTTTATATTCCCATAAATCTTATCAATTATAACTAATTTATTTATATTTATAACTAATAGTGGGAGATGTGCGATGCAGTCCGAAGGCCGACTTTTACCAGACTTGCATGTCTTATTATTTACTAAATATTTAAAAAAATCTTACGTTTTATTCAATAGGTTATAGTTTAGCTCTTACTCAATTGTGGTTGATTATTAATCAACAAATTATTCTTTGTTCCTTAATAAATAAAAACCTCATTAAAAAGTAAGTAATGTGATTTATAAATAACAATTATTATTGCAGTGATTGCAGATAGAATGTTTTACAAAAATGGCGAATCAACAATCAAGGAAAGATAAAAAGATAATTTGGTTACAGTATTGCGACAGCAAGGACAATTCTTATCTGTTAACAAATCACCATTATTATTAACAGTCTTAATTACCTTAACATCTACCTAACAGAACAGACTTTGTGCTAATATAATGGAAAAGCTCAATGACACTTTGGTCACTTCGGGGGCCAAAGTGTCAGTTACAATATTATATTTAAAAATAAGGTCCAAAACAGACCCACTCATTAATAAAATATCTAACATGCAATAAATCCGTAGAAAAGTCGTGTCTGTAATTTAATTTTCTTTTGTAGTAAAAACACTTGTTTTTGGACTTCCCCTGGACTTCCAGGGGACTAAAGAAAGGGTACTGAAGCCAAATTAGTGGTTATTAGAATGTTTGTCAGTCCGTCTCTGTGTGTATTCACGATTCACGCAAAAACCAATGTACCGATTTCCTTAAAATTTTATGCCTAGATAGTTAGGGATCTGAGGCAACTTATAGGTTACTTTTTATACGATTATGGAACTTCAGAAAAGAAGAGTATGTGTTTTCCTTTCTTAAGATGTTAATTTCTATCTTAAATGATTATGTTCGTTACAACCGGGATAACGTAGTGTTTTTTTAATTAATATCTACCATATGTATAAATAAGCCTAAAATTAGTTTAAACTATTTTATTTTTTCAAAACAACGCCATCTATTATAAAATATGGAAAATAGTATATTTTGCTTTCAGTTAAAAATAAACTTAATAATTAAATAAAATAAATAATTCTGTATAAACCTAATTATGTCAATATTTATAAGTTTATATAATTAGAGTTATAAAATGGCCAGACCATATCATGATATGATCAACGGATATATTCCATTTAATGAAATACAACCATCTCATGAAATGATCGATTATTTTATGAAATGATCAATTCTACGATCTGACTACGACATATAATTATATCATAATAAAATTGAAAAGTAACAGCGGCTCCTATGACTCGCCCTGCAGGAGAGATCCACCAATTAGTGACCTTCTATTAACAGATACAAATACCACACCAAATTGGGTTCGGGAACAACGAGGTGGAGGACGTGACCACTGAGTAGGTATGTCACTCAAAGCCCGTCTACGCTATCTCAAAAGATAGGTTAGACGACTAAGAATATGGATCCCTATGGAATGGTCCTGGTCTTGACGCCAATAATGAGTGTATTGTAATTTCGTTTGAAGTGGAGTTGGAAATAAAACATCGATTAATCTTCGTAATTTCCCCTTAGAAATGCGACATTGAAAATTTTCGGCATCCCCTATTGCCCGGATTCTCCTCGCGGTACACAACTATGTACCGGTCGTGGGAGCCGTATCGGTATTGTAAGTGAAAAGCAGCGGTCGAGGGTTCGATTCCGGTGGCTGCAGATTGACTTTAAAAATTATATAAGTCAAAGTTGGTCTATCTGTGACATTTTGGGTAGTTACTCGACTCTCTAATCTCTATAGAATAGAATAAAATATTTTTTTATTCAATATTGATTATTACATGAGAGAAGTTCTTTTGCTAGAGGCCGCCCGTCCAGGGGCCGGGCATGTAAAGGTGTCAAGTTGTTAAAGTGCCGCGCGCCAACCGGACCACAAATTCCTGAATGGTTTCTATTTTCAGGTTGGCCGCAATGACGCCATTCCGGATGTAGCAACCTGCACCGACGAAAATTGTCGTGTAGGGACAATTAAGAACAAAAAGAATCTAACCTAAGAGCAACAAAACAACAAAAATACAACAAAACAAATAATATATTTAAGATTCAAAAATATTTACAATTTTATATAACAAAAATGGAGTATGAATATGAGGATGGATGATGCGATTTACAGATTATTTTAAAAAAATAAATAAAAAAAGAGATTAGTGCCGAAGCTGAGTCGGAAGATCCAAGGTGTGCTCTCAGCGCCTGGAACGAGCACGCACGGCGTAGGTGAGAAGGCGTGGGCGTCTCTAGGCGACGACCTCCGGTGAATGTGGTAATTGCAGGATCCGGCGATTTCAGGCCAGACAGGGGCTTGCAGGATCCTCAGCGGCTTCAGACATCACAGAAACCTGCAGGATCCGGTGACTGCAGGCGGGACAGAGGTTTGCAGGTTCCGGTGACTTCAGGCGGAACCGAGGTTTGCAGGTTCCGGCGACTCCAGGTAGAGCAGAGACTTGTAGGATCCCGGCGACTTCAGGCAGAGCAACGGTTTGTAGAGTCCAGCGACTTCAGATAGAGTAGAGGTTCGTAGAGTCCAGTGGCTTCAGGCAGGACAGAGGCTTGCAGGATCCCGGGGCAGAGCGGCCCCGGGATAAGGCCTTTAGAAGATGCTTCCAATTCGAGGACTGAAGCAAGACTGCCTTTCTTCACCGATTGTTCGGCTTTTATATCTTTCTAGAGAGAACGGAAAAATTATTTAAATTATAGCAAATTTTTTGTAAATGGTCAAGAGGAAAGAGTATTTATGTGGAATTATCGAAATAGAAACAACAGACCGGTAGCAAATTTGAATATAATTTCCATGGAGACCAAATAAACAACAATAACAAAACATGTCAAATTTTAGTGACGGCAAGATTTAAGTGGAAAAGGTGATATTATTGATATAGGAAAAAAGGTAGCGCAACTACCCACACAAAGCCCGAAATTGTAGAGTTACGGAAAACTAACTAAAAGATCGAAAAAAGGTAGACTTCATTGACACCAATTTAAAAGTGCTGATAATGTGAAAATACGAAGTAGAAATGATTTGTGATTGTGTTCTTATGGTTTAAAATCGTTACAGGATCCTATGGAAATAAATGTGATGTAAAATATCCAGTTTTGAAGTGAATGCAGAAAATCGAAACAGAATGGAAAAATGGATTTAAAATAATGTAAAATGATAAGTAAGTAGCATAACACTACAAAATTCGTAGTGACTAATTCTGCTGGGCCCGCAGTTGCCGCCTCTGTCGATCGCTCATGAGTGCGTACTAGGCCGGAGCAGCATGTGTTGAGCAGAGCGATTGTCTTGCAAACATTGACAGTTATCCTCTACTCGTTCAGCCATGGTGGAAACAGGTTCAGCAGACGCTGCATCCTGGGAATGGCTATGTGGGCTCTTCTGGACGATGTGAAGTAGACACTACCGTCCACGTATAGATCCAGCTCTACATCATCCTCCCATTCGCGCAAATGTCCTACCAGATTTGGAATGTCGTTGGTGTAAGCCGAGTACAGAATCGGCAACAGACAGTTGCCCTGTGGTACGCCGGCTCTTACGAGTCTCGCTGCAGACTCGGCGTCCTCTACACAGACGTGAACTTCCTATCTGTGAGGAATGACGCCACTAGCCGCAACATAGCAGGAGGGAGATTTGTTTGTGCTTCCAATTTATAGAGTAATCCAGAGTGCCACACCCTGTAGAAAGCCTTCTCTATTTCGAGAAAGATGCCCAATGTTTAGCTATGTGCGTAGCAGCGTGATCGGCCTATAGCTGGCTGCTCTATACCAGTCCTTCCTGGGCTTCGGCAGTACGATCACTTTGCCGATTTTCCAGTCTTCCGGGAAGTGGGATGTCCGCACTATACCGTTGTAGAGTCGACCTATCTCTACAAGTGACCTGTTGGGCAGCTGTTGGAGTGCAGCGTTGGTAATCCCGGCGTGCCCCGGTGCCTTCTTCGGTTGCAGATGGGTTATTGTCCTCCGCAGCTCAGCGGGGGAGATGAACCACTCTCCTGCAAGCGACGACAGGAACTCCCGTACGCGGTTCTCCTTCCGGAAATGAAGCTCCTTGAACTCTGTACTTGCTGGGTTCGGTATATATTGCTACTAGAAGTGCTTTACTAGGACTTACTCTTTACCTTTGTCCTCGTAACAACATTCGCCCGCGTTGTTGGTCAGCAAGAAAACGGGGGTCTAAAGTTTGTTAACTGTCGGTTCAATTTGTAGGGCGACGCATCTTGATCTTCCGTTTTCCAGATGGGCCGCTCCCAGGCCTCTCCTCTGTTGGCCTGGATTGCAGCCGACAGTTCATCCTATTTAATTTTATTTATAGTTAGTCTATTTAATTTGGTTTTAATTCTGGGGCAGCGAGTGCGTGCCTCGAGATTTACACGCACGCAT
This sequence comes from Parnassius glacialis, assembly GCA_033319125.1. NCBI lineage: Eukaryota > Metazoa > Arthropoda > Insecta > Lepidoptera > Papilionidae > Parnassius > Parnassius glacialis. Next base: position 40,950,703 of record JAVANC010000016.1, read on the forward strand.
ATCTCTCGCGGCAGCTCTTCTTTCCTTTCTGTTGGTGGGACGATCGTAGAGGCCGCGGGGAGGGCTTCTTGGATCGTCTTAGTTATTCTAGTTGCAGCGGCTTCTACGTCGTCAGCTGAGTTTATCAGTGTGTAAACTGGAGGCCTCTCCTGCAGATATTTTTGAAGAGCCTCCAATTGATCTTGGTCTTAAAAGCTTGAGGCCAATGGTAATCAGAATCGGGAGGTGCTGTAAAGCCAGGTGATACAGTACATCTACCACTATTGGTCAGTTGAACTTCCAAGAGAGCACGATGTCCGGTCATCTCCGGTGGTCCGTAGGGACGTGTTGGTTCCTCGGGACCTAAAACGTCGTAGTTGTTATTCTCAGCGCCTTCGTACGATTCACGACCCGGCGAGTTAATCACTCTGGATCTCCAGGCTGGATGTTTTAACTTAGTTGAACGAATTTCCACTACGTTGTCTTCTTCTGCGCGCATCAGCGCTGCAGGTACAGGCCTCGGGGCATCTCCCCATTGCCTTGGTATTCCTCTCGGCCCATAACTATGGGCCGGTCATGGGTGCCTTCTTGGCATTTATCCATAATTACAGCGACACGGGTTCAATTCCGGTCGCTTTGTGTTGGTTTTCCATGATATGGCCGAATTTCCTGAAAAGGCGCCTAATTCGGCCTATGCCTGAAAAAGGCGCCTAGTTTGGTCTGTGGTGTTCCTGCGGCTAATATGGCCGGGTGTCTATGTTGGCCTTTCTGTGGCATTGTGGGTTTTACTCGACTCCCTAATCTATATAGGGAGGAGTTCTCTTGGTAATGGTCGCCCGTCGGGGGGGCGGGCGTGCAGCGGCGCGAAGTTGTTGAGGTGAGGGTGTGGCCCGTTGACGCGGTTGGCGCGCGGTTGAACATGCCGCGCGCCAACCGGACCACAAATTCTTCGATGTTAACGAATTTCCACTACGTTATCTTCCGCATGTGTGCTTGATAGCACACAGCAGGTGTCGGGTCTCGGGGCATACCCCCTTCACCCGGGATCTCCTCGCGGTGCATCTCTATGCACCGGTCGTGGGAGCCAATAGGCGTTGTTTGTGTGTTGCAGCGCCCTGGGTTTGATTCCCCGGACGCTGGTCTTGAGTATTGGTTATGGCTGATTTCCTGAAGAAGGCACCTAATTCGACTTATGCCTGAAAAAGGCGCCTAGTTCGGTCCATGGTTTTCCATCTGATATTTTTTATAGACCGCTAAAGCGGTCAGGCGTCTAAGTTGGCCTGTCTGCGGCATTGTGGGTTTGACTCGACTCTCTAATCGCTATAGAGAGGAGTTCTCTTGGTAGAGGTCGCCCGTCCGGTGGCCGAGCATGTAAAGGTGCGATGTTTAGCAGGTGTTCATGTGGCCCGTTGTCCGCGCGGTTAAACATACCGCGCGCAAGTCGGGCCACAAATTCCTCGATGGTCTCCATTCTTAGGTTGGCCGCAATGACGTCATTCCGGACGTAGCGACCTGCACCGGTGATGGTCCGTAGTGATAAGTTCTGCTGGACCTGTAGTCGCCGCTTCTGATGACCGCTCAGGAGCGCGTACCAGGCCGGCGCAGCGTATGTAAGTTTGGATCTGATGTACATCTTGTATAGTCCCAGCTTTGTCTTAAGCGGTAACTTGGATGCCAGGACGGGACGCAGCGCCGCCCGCGCACATCTGGCGTTGCGGACGACGAGATCGACGTGCGCGGTCATGCGCAGCATCCGATCTATCCGGCATCCAAGGTAAGTAGCGGCCTTCTGATACGTGATCTCCTGGCCCCTGAGCGTTAACGGTGGTGGAAGGTTCCTGAAGCGGCGAGTGAGCAGAGCGGTCGTCTTACTAACATTGACGGCCATCCTCCACTCATCCAGCCATGGTGGTAGCAGGTCCAGCAGACGCTGCATCCTGGCAGTGGCTATGTGGGCTCTTCTAGACGATGTGAAGTAGGCACTATCGTCCGCGTATAGTGCCAATTCAACATCGTCTTCCCATTCGCGCAGATGGTCTGCCAGGGTGGGGATGTCATTGGTGTATGCCGCGTACAGGATCGGCGACAGACAGCTGCCCTGTGGTACGCCGGCTCTAATTGGTCTTGCTGCGGACACGGCGTCCTCTACACAGACGTAGAACTTCCTATCTTTCAGGAATGACGCCACTAGCCGCAGCATAGCAGGAGGGGTACTTGTTTGTTCTTCCAATTTATAGAGTAATCCAGAGTGCCACACTCTGTCGAACGCCTTCTCTATGTCGAGAAAGACGCCCAACGATGTGCGGCCGCGGTTGTACTCGGCCGCAAGGTAGTGCAGCACCCTGGTCAGCTGTGTAGCTGTAGAGTGGCCCCTCCTGAATCCGTGCTGTTCCGCCCGTAGTTGTACGCATGGGCGGAAGCTTCTCAGCAACAGTCTTTCACACAGTTTAGCTAAGTGCGGTAGCAGCGTGATCTGTCCTTCCCGGGTTTCGGCAAGACGATCACTTTGCCGATTTTGCAGTCCTCCGGGAAGTGGGATGTCCGCAGTATACCGTTGTAGAGTCGACCTAGCTCTACAAGTGTTCTGTTGGGCAGCTGTCGGAGTGCTGCGTTGGTTATCCCGTCATGCCCCGGCGCCTTCCTCGGTTGCAGGCGGGCTACCGTCCTCCGCAATAGGGCGGGGGATATAAACCACTCTCCTGCAAGCGGTGGCGCGGGCTTTGACAGGAACTCCTGTACGCGGCTCTCCTTCCGGGTATGAAGTTCCATGAACTCCGCACTTGCTGGGTTCGGCATAAATTGCTCCTCAAAGTGCTCTGCTAGGATATCCGCTCTACCTTTGGCCTCGTAACAACGTTCGCCCGCGTTGTTGGTCAGCGGGCAAACGGGTGGTCTGGTTTTAGTTAACTGTCGGTTCAGTTTGTAGAGCGACGCATCCTGCTCTTCCGCTTTCGATATGCGCCGCTCCCAGGCCTCTCCTCGGTGGGCCTGGACTGCAACCGACAGTTCATCAGTTAGCTGGTTTAATCTTGTTTTGATTCTTGGGCAGCGAGTACGCGCCCAGAGCTTCCTCAGAGCTTTTTTCCGGTTGAGCTGCGCGCGTATGTCCTGCGGTAGCTCTTCCCTTCTGTGGGTTATTGGTACGATCGTAGAGGCCGCATGTAGGGCTTCTCTGATCGTATTTGTTATTCTTGTAGCGGCGGCCTCTACGTCGTCCGCTGTGTTTATAGACGTAACCACTGGAGGTCTCTCCTGCAGGTGTTGATGGTAGAGCCTCCAGTTTATCTTGGTTTTGTAAGCTCTGGGTGGCGTAGTCACCGCCCTGAGGCCAAGGGTGATGAGAATCGGGAGGTGCTGAGACATCAGGTCATACAGCACCTCTACCACTACCGGGTAGTTGACGTTCCTAGAGAGCACGATGTCCAATACATCCGGACGTTTTCTGTGATCTGAAGGTACGTGAGTTGGTTCTTCGGGACCTAAGACGTCATAGTTGTTGCTTTCAGCATCTGCATAGAGTTCACGACCCGGCGGGTTGATCACTCTGGACCCCCACGCCGGGTGTTTTGCGTTTAGGTCCCCTGCGACTATAGTTGGTATTGTGCCTTCCATTACTGTCCGGATGTCTGAGGAGCGAAATGGAGTCCCTGGCGGGCGGTATGCTGCGTAGATCCTTAGTTCCTCGCCCACCGCCTCCATTTTTATACCGATTTAGCGCATCGATTGGTAATCTGGCAGGTCCAGCTCTTGGTGGACGATGTCCCTCCTCACTAGAACCGCCGTGCCTCTATAGGCGGTCCCTTGAGGATTGACCTCGTCCCGCCTGTAGATATGGTAATTGGGCAGCTTCAGATGCGTGGATGGGTTCAACTTGGTCTCTCCCAGCAAGATCACCTGGATGTTCTGTTTTTGGGCGACCGTGCGGAGTTCATGGATTTTATGTTGGATTCCGTCCGGATTCCAGTAGAGTAGGCGCAGGTTACTCGCCTCTGTAATGCCGAGCCAGTAGCTGCGCCAACGCTTTCATGATGGCTGTTATGGGGTCGGTCCCGGCACGGATGTCGTCCAGGACCTGTGTGCCGATTTCTATCACTAGGCCAACCAGTCTGTGGATGGCATCGGCACTTTCCATGTTGGATGTTGGCGTTCTTGATGTTTTAAATGGCTCTGGTCTCGGCTGGGCTTGTGTCTCTCTTCTCATGGTAGAGCGCGCTCTATTTGTAGAGCGGGCTCTATGCTCCGGTAGAGCCCTTTCTTGCGCTCTACCTATGGCAGTTCTTTCTTCCTTGGCGGTAACCTGCACCTGTGAGGCTATTGTCACCGCTGGGGTTGGGGTAGAGGTAACTGCCTGAGGAGGAGGCAGTGTTTTGCTCTTCTTCCGCCTCACCCGCTTCCTTTTCTTCGAGGTTTGACGCTCGATGGCATCGTTGGCGGGGGGGCGGAGAGTCGCCCCGGTGGTTGCCCTAGTCTGTGCGGGTTCCACCGTTTCTATAGAATCTTCTTGTGTCTTCGGCGCGGGTGGAGGGGGGGCTGTTTGCCTCCCATTGGCCGAAAACAGTTGAAGAAGGCGTGTCCAAAAGCCTGGCAGCGGTGGCACTGTGCCGGTCCGGCCTTCCCTTGCCAGGCTTCTTTCTATGATGACCCCTTTCATAAAAAGGAGTTCATCAATCTTGTAAAGCTGGTTTAATTGCTCCAGGTTTAGGTGGTCCAGCTGTGCGAAGTAAAGGCATCCCGGTCTTCCTCTACGGGGGGGAATTGCCTTTACGTATCTTATGGGGAATCCTTTGGCCCTAATAGCCTCCTCTACTGCGGTGGTATCCGTGTCAACTGGCAGCCCCCTGATGCCCACTTTTGTGGGCTTCTCCTCTTCCGGGGTGTAGCAGTACCAGGACATGGCTGGTATTTTCTCGCTAATTTGGATCATGTATTTTTGTATAGTCCGGAATTCTTCCGGACTCTGGGGGGAAAAGCGAACCCCCTTCCCGAACGGACGGGCATTCGGTGGGTGTCCCAACTTTTGGTTGAGGACCTCGAAATGTGTTGTCCAGTTCGGGAGGCATTCCGCGACGATAGGTGGATATCTCGATTTTCCCTCTTCCGGCTTTTTTGGTTCCTCAGCTGCTTCCTTAGGTCTGGGTACTGCTGGGGCTGCTGCCAGTTGAGCGTAGCTAGTCGATGGCCTTTGTCCGTCATCGGATGGTAGGCCAGAAGGATTGGTAGCAGGCGCGAGCGGAGATCGTTCGGCAGAGGGAGCTAGTGTAGCGTACGTTGTACTATCCCATCCGTACGCTTCCTCCCCTCCTTGTTCGTACACGGCTGCGTTGTTGCGTCTGTCCGGTGAGGTGGGGGGGGGGGTTGTCTTCCTTGGCGAAGGAGATTTTGGTGGTGATCTATGGATCTTGTATCCTGCTGCTGGTTGGTAATCTTCTTCGTCTGACGACGATGATGCTGATGGTGGTGCTGAAGAAGTGGGCGAACCGATGCATTGTCTCTTTTCATAGAGAGATGCCTTGGTTTCAGGCGGCGTGTGCCTCCTAGCCGATTTCCTTGCCCGCTGAGGTAAGGGCGTCGGTTCCTGACCACTCGTGCTCTCAGACACGGTGGTCGTGAGCGCGGCGCTCGTTGCGGGTTCATCCTTGCGTGGAGACGCAGTCTTCTTTTTGGGGATCTGGCTGAATGAACTCACGATCCTGGAGCGTTCCGGGTTCGACAGGTCCTTTATCAGCAACGGTCGGTCCAATATCCCCGGGCGATCCGGGGGTTTCCTAACGCGAGGGGGTGGGGGGGGGTCCCCCTTTCCCCTGCCGGTCATTGTTTACAATGTAGTTTTCTCTTGCGTGTCCTATCTAAATTTTCCCTACCTAGCAGGCTGACAGACAGATGACTGATGCGCGCCGCGAGATACGGGAGACGGTGGAGAGTGAGTTGGCTTCGACACTTGGGGCACTGCCTACCCCTTTCGTTACGAAAGGGTTGGGGGAAGTGCAATAGGTGGCACTTAAAAAACGCGACTAGACACTTAAAAAAAGCCGAGAACGCTCTTAAGTGCCAAGAATCTACCTAAGGGCCGGTGACCTCGACACCTCACGGAGTATGCGGACTCGACGATCGGTGGAGTATGTCGTACCGGCGGTTGCTTGGGACCACTGCTAATCCACAAACAACACACACTTAGGAGATCCTTAGGTACGAATTTCCAAAATAACAGCTTCCTATCCTAGTATGACAGCTATACGCGAAAGAGAACCGCGCGCCGCGCGTCATTTCGACATAATCTAACACTAACATTCACTATCGTATTTCCCTATTTAAGCCCATATCTTTATTTCTCAAAAGCATATTATTAAATAATTTTAATTGAAAAACACATACAAAAGCCTTATTATTATGATATTCACTACATCGCTATCACATAAAGACATATTAAGATATTTAACAAAAATACACTAATTTTACAAGGCATTTTTAAAGTTCTAAAACTTAAGTATCTTTAACATATATTTAAAGCAACAATATTTATCAATAAACATGAATATCTTATTTAATACAATAACACAACTATCTCTGTCATTATAAAACATTATTTACTTATATATGCTATTGCTATGCTATTTTTATCTAGACATTATGTAACTTATCTCTTGTCATAAGAAAATAACATATTTTTTTTTATATAACAAGTATCTAATTTAATAAAAAACTTTTATTAGTACTACTAGCCGATTACTATATTACACATGACTCTAAGTTAATCTATAAACAAACTTTTGTGGAATTAACTCTCGACCGGGGAATCGAACTCCAAACTTTCGCTTGACAGTCGAATGTTCTTATCATTATATTGAATCTATTTACTTTTAACATAAATTATTCTTTAATTTGGAATATATTTACTTTTAATCATAAACGATTATAAATGCAAATATGCTTGTTTCTACGAAATAGAAAATTATTTAAATAATCTATTAAGCGCGTCATCAACAAAAATAGTTTCCCTATTCCTCGTTAACGGCGTTGATTACGCATTTTTTCTACCGAAACACAATTTTAACAGAATGTGCCTCGTTTTGTTCCTAAAATTATATAAATGTAGTCACACTTCAACTTACTGTATTATTACTGAGATTATCTTTATATATAAAAATTACGTGTCACCAAAGAGATTTAAAAAATAACTACTTAAATGTCTTTGCGTGTCACGTTGTTTGTCCGCGATGGACTCCTAAACTACTAAACTGATTTCAATGAAATTTTGCAGACTGTGTGCATTTTGGTCCAACTTGAGAGATAGGATAGTGTTAATACCGCTTTTCATTTTTCATTTCATTTTCAATTTATTACTAGCGCCATCTACCTACTACAAAATAATCTAATAATAAGTAACTGATAAAATTAAAAATAATGCTACTGCACACTTACTCTTGCAGTATAAAAAATCGTCGGATTTAAAATATCCAGACCGGTGGCCAATAATGGGATGATTTACCGTAATCTCCACTTTTAGCTAAATTACTAACTAAACTATTATACTGTGACTAAGAGAGAAACTCTTTAGTTGAATATATTGGGAGTCTATAGGAATAGCAATAATTTCACTAACTTCATTTGTTATCAAGTTATCTGATGTTTAACTAATGGAAAATTAAGTGCATTGTCAGATTTTTATCTCTTTTTGATGGAATAGTTCGTACGCTTCTTGCCGATGGATGTAGGTGGACCAGGACCGTGCTTTGTGACATTTCTTGGGGGAGAACTAACTTCAGCAGGGTACTTGTGAAGTGTTGTAATGATGATGATAATAATGATCATTCGATGACTAATTATTAAGTACACGTGGTCCACAATCGAACAGAAGCGTCTCTTCAGCTTTTACGATATTTTTTTAAATTACGAGAGCTGTGTAGCTCGCTGTAAGATTTAATGGCACGGGAGAAAAACGTGTATGATTTCCGCGAAGCCTGAAACTAGTATAGCAAATTTTATGTGCTAATCTGCCACGCGTTCGGTGAAGTGGTGAAAAATAACTTCACGGGAAAGCCTAGATGTCTGAGTAGTAGTTAAAAATGCGTGGATATGTGAAGACCGCTAATACGCATTGAAGCATTACGGCGAACTCTTTCCTGCCCACAAAACACTATAGGTAATGAGTAGTTGCGAGACGTCAGTAAGCTACTATTGCACTTTTTATAGTCCCACCAACTTATCTGTGAACTGACAGCTGCGGCAAAATTGTGAACTACAGCCGCCATTTAATCAAATGTCACTCGATACGTGATTGTTTTGAGAGTTTATAGAAAAATAAAAAATGCCGAAAACCATTGAAAGTGATGCCCAAAACATTATTTTAAAAATATTAAACTTTTGTGAGCAAGAAGCTCGAGGGCAAGCACCGATGATGCCTTTCAATTAGGTCTATAAAAGACTATCAGCTACTACAGATCAGTATTGCTATGTTTTGTTCCATCCTTCCGTATTTCCGATAAATGGATTGCTTAATGCAATTCATTTCTTTTTTAGATGTAAGTCAAGGATTCATTTCCAAAATAGTTAAGGAACCGGAAACCGCATAAACCACAGGAACGCAAATTACAACTCCCGGTAAACAAGGCATAAAGGCATATTATTTAATTAAAGTTTCATTTGTTCAATTATGATATTTTTGTTTCTTCTTGTTCTTGGACATTTATCTGTTAAATATGTGTTCTAGTCTTTTTATTCCGTGACTAATTTATTACCCTAGTAAGTGGACTCTATCTAGGAATATAAGACCCTTAGATGGGAATATTCCCGAACTGGCAACACTTCAGCGCTGAAGCGCCAAGCTGTCAGTTCACAGATAAGTTGGTGGCACTATACATTTGATGCGACTTATCGTTTTTGAATTATCACTTTCTGACAAGTAACTACAAAATAAATTATCTATATAATCTGATATGCATTTATAAAGCAACTGACTTTATTTGTTTCCATTACTTGTATAGTGATACAAGTGAGCATATTGTTTACCTAATTTAATAATTAATAATAATAATTTATATTGTTTTTAACATATTTCGAAAACATTTTGCGATTTTTATAGATACGACTAATAATAATGGCTACATCTAACAAGAGCTTTCCTTTCGAAATTCGAGACATCGATCCTGAACAAGTTGAAAAATTGAAGAAATATTCCTCAAGTAAGTGTTTCGAAATCACTCAGATGTCAGACGAATATCTCAATAATACTCATATTTCGTCAATACACTTTTAATATTTTATTTTTCATGTATATAATATGTATATAATACTTACTAACAAGGATGGTATAAGTATGTCTTGAGAATCGGATATTCTTTTTACTGGTAACGAGGCATTTTAACTTGATACTAAGAGACGACAACGCATATATATTTTTTTTATGGGATAAAGGTGACAAACGAGCACACAGTCCACCTGATGGTAAGTGGTTGCTGCGGCCCATAGACATCTACATCTATCCTCTATTACAAATCAAAATGTAGATGCGTTCCCGTGAGTACTAAGATGGAATGCCTCATTTCCAGTAAAAAGGGCCTCCGGCCACCTACACTCGCCAAGCGAAACGCAGAGGTAAACCTCTACTTCACGCTGGTTTTCTGTGAGGTCGTGGTACCACCCCGGTTCGAGCCGGCCCATCCGTGCAACGGCAAAAGCTGCCGCGTGGCTCTACCACTGTAGAGCCACGCGGCATTTGATTGTCTATGGTGGATAGATGTAGGTGTCTATGGGCCACAGCATTAACATACATTAGGTGGGCTCAGGGTTCCTTTATTATTAATATTTGTATGAAAAATAGTAGATGAAGGCAAAGCATTGGTCAGAATGTTTGTCACAAAGCTAGTCTTGTGTTGTGTCGGAAATATATTTTAGTTATAATATACAGATGAGTCGATGCCGCGTGCTAATTTTCGTTGCTAGTCGTCAAAGGAATATATTTCCAAATAAATACACAAATAATCTATGATCAAAATTTAACACGGTTATGCCTTTTAAGAAGTCGTTAACAGTCTACATAAATGTGTTACATTTATTGGACACAGTTTTTTAACTATAGATCAGAATAAACAAAAGGGAACTGTTGAGCGAGTTACTGAAATTTTATAATTAAGAATATCGTAAACGAAAATGTATAGACTCATTAAGACTGAAGGCGATTAGCAAACTAATACTTTACGGGATAAGTTGTAAAAGAAAATGAGAGAAAAAAAGTTATTTGTATTTTTTGCTTATTATTGAAAAGTATCAAATAAAATAGCTAATCTAGTTTAGATTAAAGAACTTTTAGGGACCTATGATAGTTCAAACTTATCTATCGGTATATGTACATTATAGAGCAAAGTAATATTTTATCTACTATTCTTCCTCCTCCCGCCGCGCCCAGTTTTAAAGAAAACTGTATAAGATAAGGTTCATGAAAAGTGTGCTTGTACGAAATAATCCTTAATTAATTTGCTATTAACCTTTTATACATAAAAAAGCGATATCATTTATAGTTACCGCGCAATCTGCCACGACATATGATTTTTTTTATCATTTATCGATTTTTATTGTTCAAAGTACATGTTTTCTCAAAAATTTCCCACTCTACTCCCAAGATATGTATGACTAAAGTAACGAACAGAATATGTTCTTTAAGAAAAGGTATCATTAATTTTTAAATTCTTTAATTTCACGTTGCTATGATACTTTTAAAGGTGAGGTTGGTAGTTAATTTATCAGGGATCATTTCGTACATGCACATTTTTCATGTTTAGTGAAACTTCATGTATAGTAAATTTCATTCTTCATGTATAGTAACTTTCTGCGGCGGCGGCAGCGGGGGGGGGGGGGTTGATGCCCACCCGGGAAGGGGAGGAAGGGTTAACTTCGCTGTATAACGTCATATATCGATAGATAAAAGTACTCCATTAATTTGGCATTTTTTCCATACGTTATTCAGAATGTTACGTATTAAGAAAAAACGGGGTATCCGTTATCACTAAAAAGTTAGGTCACCGGATCTCGTTACTTAGCAAACAAAACATAATTCAGAATTATCATGTTGCTATTTTACGCTGGTAGGAGTCGTGGTAACTCTAAGCGCTTGTGCAGTCCGCCACACATGCACTGGAGTAACGCGGCGGACAAGTTGTATTCCATACCCTTCAGAAATAAGAAGAGGCCTGTGCCCTAAAGTTGGCTCACAAGGGTTGTAAAATTGACTTTATTAACTTTTATTCTTTTATTCTGAGAGACCGTGGTTGCAGCTGGTATCTAGTAAGTTTGCCATTATATCCTCGATGTTCAGTGTATTGATTTGACTTGACCGTTATTCGAAGTTTATAGCTATATAAGTTACCACCTATAGTTCTGTCTCTTTCTTTCATATATGTCTAACTCTTGTTCTTGAAACACCATTCTTGTGGCAAGTCACAGCGCAAAAGTTTATAACTTTCATTGGCGTCGAAGTTCTCGCCACGGAAAGAAGTACAAAAAGCGTTGTTGTCTCTATAATATTTTTGCTGAAGAAAAAAGTATTAGTATAGCGTGTTTTAGTGTTCATCTGTTATTAGTAGAACACATAGAGGTAACGTACATATAAATCATCACGTTCATCATCATCATTACAGCCCTTCACAAGCCCACTGCTGAACATGGACCTTCCCCAAAGAGTACATCCTGCCACAAAGCACGGTCCTGAACCACCTGCATCTATCGACTTCCAGCATGTCTTAACAGATCGTCTCCCCATCTAGTAGGGGGGGCCGCCCCATAATTATTGATCTTTTATTTTACGAAGATATTTTAAGTGTGCCTTTTCTACGTATGGACCTTGATAGTCGAAACACAAATAAATAATCTTCACGTTAGCCAAAGCAAGTAAAGATTATATTTCTGATATAAGTAGAGATTTTTATGGGGAATGCGGTATTCATTCACCAACTCACAAAATGTTATTTCTTATCAAAATTTATTTAGCTTCGATATAACTACTAAATTAAATGAACCTTTATTTTCTAAGACGTCACAAGTGCATTAAAATCAACTACAAGACATGCAATTACTAGATAATATTAACTGGTGTGATTTAAGGTACGCTGATATCTAAAAATGTAATAATGTGTGACTCTGGATTTGTTGACCTGGAACCAAATGAGGAGCTTAAAGCTCACGATTCACTTTGTATGCTGATAAGGCGTATGCTGCTTTAAGCTTTTGGTTTTTCAAACAGAGATAATCATTACCTACACATTATCTTGAGTGAACTTTTGGATACCAGGAAAACTGGTGCTTGGCAAGGGCAGAAAAGTGGCAATCGGCTCCCATAAAGAGCCATTTATACCCGAGGTTCACAAATGCATCAAATACCGGGTGTCCAGTAAGGGTACCGGGTATTTGACAGTTAAATAAAATGAGAAATACAATTAATTAAATATATCCTTTATTTTTAATTCAAAAACAGTTTGTTGGAAATTTATTTACAAGGTAAAGCGGTTGAAGTTAAAAAAGAGACAGAACTATAGGCGGAAACAAGCGGCTGCTATCTCATATTATATAGCTATATGATATTGCAGCCGCTTATAGAAGCTTCGAATAAGGTAAGTAAATTAATATGCGTTTTGTTGGTACGTAAAACGCTTCTATTTATGATAGTATCACTAGAAATCTTAGTCTTAATGGATTTTACTAGCTGTATGACAATAGATTGACGATAGGTGTTACACTATCCAATTTTTTTTTATTTAGTTGTACCTAATTTTTTGAACCAGAAACAATACCTCCAAGCACATCGCGTTTTGGACCCAAAGGTTACCTCCTTCCTAGAAAATTTGAGGACGTTGGCAGAGAAATATACAACATGGAAATTAGACCGAGTGATACATTTGTTGTAACTTTTCCTAGATCAGGTACGTATATGATAAGATAAGTATTGTTGTAATCTGTGTACTCCGAAAAGTTATCTGTTAAATATAATACACTATTGAATAACATTTTTCAATTATGCAATATTTTATTATAATTTATAGAATTTACTTTCCATCAATTTTATTCCCTGTTTTTAGCCTTGAACTTTTTTTTAGCCTGGCATAAGCTAAGGGCACGAATTTCAGTGATAATTTTACTAAAACTTGAAAGGAAATCGAAATTAAGCATTTATTGTATTCTTTTGAAGGTTTAGCTATTAGATTTTGGCTTGTATTCTAAATTGATTTAATATGAAAAGATGTCGAAGGCAACTTATTCCGATGTATTTAATTAATTGTTATTAGTAAAGGATTCCGAGTATATAAAATGTTGGAAGTAACAGATAGTGTTCATTATCCTAATACATAATCCTCATAATTTTGCAGAAGTATTATCTTTGAACTATCATGTAGGTATGTGAAAATTTTAGGGGATAGGTTTCATTGCGTTATAAGCATCCATCCTCGTAATCAATATTAACAGTCCATACTAATGAAAATAAATCTTTTTATTACCTAATATATATAGCTGATCAATTTTATTTATTTAAATAATCGTTGTTTTATTACAATAGTATTACGAACAATGTTTGATTCTCTTTAAAGCATGATAGCGTGTAAAATAATATTATTAAATTAATGTAGTTGAGAATTATTATCCCCTAGCTGTTCCCCGCGATTTCACCCGCGTGAATTTTTTTTTTCGGAATCCTAAAATAAAAGTAGTCTAAGTTACTCCTTATAACATCAGCTATCTGCCAGTGCAAGTCCCATCCAAATCGGTTCACAGGTTTTTGCGTGATGCGTGTTTACGCCAAAATAGCTCGCAGATGACAGATTTTTTTCAGCCAAGCAAAAGTTTTAGGCCAATTTACACAATATCTTTATGAATTATAGCTCATGTTATTCTGATGTATGAGCTACATTACTGTAAAGTTTCATTAAAATCCATTCAGTGGTTTTTGCGTGAATGGGTAACAAACATCCTCACAAATTTTCGCATTTATAATATTAGTAGGATAGGAAGTAGGATAAATGTTTAACACTACGTTCGCAAGGTTATGAAATTTATTATAAACGAAATAGGAACCTTCGCGTTATTGAAACTATAAGAAAGTACATACCAAGCTGCGTAAAATTTTGAACAATTTTTTGCGTGTAAATATGTCGCAGAATAAGGTGCTTATCCCGACCTACTGTACATCGAAATAGCCTGTCTCTCTCTAGATAGAAACTCGTAGATTAAGACAATTCTTTTTATAACAAATTTTATTTTTTTTAACATTGGTAGAGCCACGCGGCAGCTTTTGCTGTCGCACGGATGGGCCGGCTCGAACCGGGGTAGTACCACGACCTCACAGAATACCAGTGTGAAGTAGAGGTTTACCTCTTGCGTTTCGCTTGGTGAGTGCAGGAGGCAGGAGGCCCTTTTTACTGGAAATGCGGCATTCCATCTTAGTCCTCACGGGTGACAACGCATCTGCATTTTGATTCGCAAACGAGGATAGATGTAGATGTCTATGGGCCGCAGCAACCACTTACCATCAGATGGACTGTGTGCTCGTTTGTCACCCTTATCCTATAAAAAAAAATTATTTAGATTAATACAAATTCTTCGTAAATATAAAAATACTTGCTTAATAATAACACTTGCTTAAAATTACATCGAGTTACACAAAAAAAATTAAAAAATTTAAACAAAAATGATACTCACGTGGATAATCTCTAAAATATATGAAGCATGGACCTGTTGCTAACACAAAACTTACCATTTTTTTTAAAACGTATACACATTAATCCAGACCTTTGATGATATGACTACACAATCTTATAATAGGTTTTACCTATTATAACATTAGGCTTTACCTACGAAATAACCGTTTCGCAGCACTGGGTATTTCAAATCAATATAATTTTTGTTTGGCTAAGAATTTTATTTTAAAAACATGGAATTCTTTTTACAATATTAGTCATTTGTTTATAGATTAGCGTTATGTTTTCATTGCATTTGAATAGTTTTGATGATCATGGATACGTTAAAAATTCGAATAATTATGAAATATAAGCACCTTCGTGGCAGCACCGCGGCACATGCGCCACGCAACATCAACGACGTTTACGGAGCGAATACTACAAACGAACACACCGCTCGCTTCCGTTCTAGAAATTTCGACCTTAAAATGAACCCCGTGGTCGCCCGAAAACTTTGGTTGACAATAGAATAGAATAGAATAATTTTTATTCAATATTGATTATTACATCATTCTTATTGAAAGTCATTTTTTTATTTACTCTCTCGAAAAAACTCTCTGTCCTGGGAAGAACCAGCAAGAAACCCAGCGGAACTTTTTTTAAATAATAGCTTACAGTTATGTATGTTACATAATTAACAACAAATTATAAACAGCTTGACAGCGATCACCTAATTCCCAGGGTTTACCATCATCTATAAATTCCTTAATATTATAATAACCTTTTTATACAAACTTTGTTTAATAAAGTTTTTGAACTTTGAGCAGGTCGAATTTTGTATAATTTCTAGGATTTTGTTGTAAATGCGTATACATCTCCCCAAGAATGAGTTAGTAACTCGGTGGAGTTGAGTAACTGGTACTACTATGTTGTGTGTGTCCCTAGTATTTACAGAATGAATATCACTTATTTTTGTAAAACTACTTTTATTTTTATGTAGGTACATTATATTTTCATAGATTTATTGAGAGGCCAAAGTTAATATATTAATTTCGGCTTTAAATCATAAATTGCTCTTATAGCCCTCTTCTGCAAACCAAATATAGTTACAGTGTCAGTCGCGTGTCCCCATAGCGAAATACCATAGGACATTATGCTATGGAAATAGCTAAAGTAAACAAGTCTACCTGTTTCCACACCGGTAAGATTTCAAAATTTTTTACAGCATATGCTGCAGAACTAAGTCTGCTTGCTAGTTTTGATATTTGGGGGCTCCATTGAATCTTCGCGTCTAGTTTGATTCCAAGAAAAATGGTGTTATTAACAAGACTCAGTTTCTCCCATTATTTAAAATTATATTAGTATTTAATTGTTTTGAGGTATACCTGACGAGGAGAAGATGTGCCGTAATTTCCCGAACGCTGCATAACCGAGTTGAATCCGTCGATTGACCTCTCGGTTTAAGTTGGACTTACCTAGTCGGACTATTTGTCCCAGGTAAACATACTCGTCAACAACTTCGAGCTTAGTGTTCCCAACAACTACCGGCATAGGTGTGACATGGACATTAAACATGATCTTTGTTTTGTCCATGTTCATCTTAAGACCTATCCGTTGGGAAACACTATTGAGGTCATTGAGCATAGTGCTTAGGTCCTCCAGCGGTTCTGCCATAAGGACTATATCGTCGGCAAATTAAAGGTGAGTGATGTACTCGCCACTGATGTTGATACCGTATCCCTTCCAGTCCAGAAGCTTGAAAAAGTCTTCCAATGCAGCGGTGAAGAGTTTCGGGGATATGACGTCACCCTGTCTTACACCTCTCTGCAATTGGATAGGTTTCGTACTCTGGTTCTGTACTCGGATAGCCATCGTAGCCCTACTGTACAAGCACTTCAACACTTCGATATACTGACAGTCAACTTGGCACCGCTGAAGGGACTGCAGCACCGCCCAAATTTCGACGGAATCAAAGGCTTTCTCATAGTCCACATACGCCAGACATAGTGGCAAATTGTACTCCTCGGACTTCTGTACAATTGGTCGAAGGGTATGTATGTGGTCTATGGTGCTGGTCGTCAAGTCTGCGCGCGAGACGATTCGTAATGACTCTCGAAAACAGCACGTAGACGCGGCTCAGAAGGGAAATCGGTCTGTAGTTCTTCAAGAGAGCGTTGTCGCCTTTCTTGACGAACAAGACCACCGCATTTCTGCTCCACGCCTCCGGTGTAATGCCACCATGGAGGACGGAATTAAAAAGCTTCTAAAGGACTTCAAGTACCGGTTTTCCACCCGCTTTCAGAAGCTCCGCTGTAATTCCATCCTCGCCTGGGGCCTTGCCGTTTTTAAAGTGCTGGAGAGCCATTCTAATCTTGCTCAGACGGACGTCCGGGATATCATCGGAATAATGTCGGCTAAGACTCGCTCTTGGATTGTTACTCACACTTGCGTGCGGCTCCAACGATGACGTGTACAGATGCCCATAGAACCTCTCAATCTCACTCGAAATCTCAGGTGCCCCGGAAACAATGCTGCCACACTCGGTCTTCAGCTTTGACAGTTGGCTCTTTCTGGCAGACAGATCTCTGACAAAGACTGGATTCTTGGTTTCGCTCGATCGCTTCTTCAATACGAGCTCTATTGAAGTTGCGTAAGTCCCGCCGCATGCATTTGGTGATCTGTCTGTTCAGTTGCCTGTATGCTGTCAAATCTGTTGAAGAATTATGCTTCATCTCCTGTCTAACAGCCATGAGATTAAGAGTGTAATCGGAGAGTTTTTGTGTTCTTCTGCGGCGGGTCTTGCAGAACTTAGCTCCGACCGCATGGACATTTTTCACGAGCTTGTCATTCAGGTATACCTCAAAACTTGAAAACGAGACTGTACACCCAGTGCGTGTTGCCAGTGATGACAAACGGAACTGAGACGTGATCCTTCACTGCTGGCCGGATGAGGAAGCTCAAGGTCGCTCAGCGAGCTATGGAGAGGTCTATGCTCGGAGTTTCTCTGCATGATAAACTCAGAAATGAGGATGTCATCAGTAGAACCAGAGTGACTGACATAGCCCAACGGATTAGTAAGCTGAAGTGGCAATGGGCCGGCCATATAGCTCGAAGAACCGACAACCGATGGGGAAGAAAGGTTCTCGAGTGGCAGCCTTGTACCGGCAAGCGAAGTGTTGGGCGTCCCCGCACTAGATGGAGTGACGACCTGGTAAGATATGCAGGAAGTCGATGGATGCAGGTGGCTCAGGACCGTGCTTTGTGGCATTCTTTGGGGGAGGCCTATGTTCAGCAGTGGACTTGTGAAGGGCTGTAATGATGATGATGATTTAGTTGTTTGACATTTGGAGTCATGAATTTCGTACATTTCATTTAAGTGCCATTTAAATGCAAATTATTAATATTGAACCAATTTACAAATTTAGAGATAGCATTATTTACTTCGTCATATGTTAGTAGTTGTAAAGTATTAAGTGTCATCAGCAAATAATACTTTATCATGGTTATCTCTTGCTATGTAAGGTCATTAATATATACAAATGTATAAAGGAAATGGGCCGAGAATTCTGTTTAACGATGCTTTCAACAAGGGATCTCGAGCTTGGCTGGTTATTGTTTCACGGCGCATTTCAATAACTTCGGCACGATGGCCGCAAACTAACTGTAATAAGTCTGAAGAAATTTTATGAAACTCCCCTTTTTGAAATATCTCTTCCACCTTAAGACTTAAGTTATCGTTAGTAATTTCAGTGTTTTTAGCCCATGAAAGAAGATTACGGAAACCCTCTTGTAATGCTTCTTTTTGCTTTAATATGCCGTAAGTTATAGCTGCATATGCTTTATCGGCATAAGACAAATAACGTAAGGTGTCATACATTTTTACCTCTTCATTTGTTTCCAAGTCAATGAAACCTGGAGTATGGTTATATAGCTTCTGTGTATCAGCGTACCTTACTTCTGACCATGAAGTACTGTTGAAGCGCTGAACGTCATTTAATATTTTTAAAAAGTTTTCTGGCGTTTTCAAAACGGGAGATTCCTTCAATTTCGTTTCGATATTAAAAATGAAGTTATCGTTTGAATTTTCTTTGTGAATATCTGAATATTGTTCATGAGTACCCATAAGATCACAATAAAGGTCTCCACTGACCCCAGAAAAATTAGATTCGTCGTCACGATACGTTTGATCATAGTTATTAGATGTGATAACATGTTTCCGTAGTTCGCCAATTTCTTTCAATAGTTTATCTATCGTATGACTAGAGTGTCGAACACGTTTATTTTTCTTACGCCGCCAATGACATTGAGATCGCTTACCTTGTTTATTATTTGAAGAGTATGAACTAGAGGAACAGCTACTAGTCGAACTATTACTGCTGCTTCGATACCTTTTACGAGCCTCTCCACTTGGACCAGCCACAGGCTCGGTAGCGATGGGAACCGAAGTATCAAAATTATCCATTACTGTAATGAAGTTACGTACCATAAATTTATAAAGTCAACTATTTTCGCATTAAAATATTTCATCAATTTGTTCAAACCAACAATAATTAATTGTAGGTAGTTTAACTTTCTATAATAGGATTATTAAACAATGCACAAATTAAAATATTTACATTAAAATATTTCATCAATTATTTAAACCAACAATAATTAAATGTCGGTAGTTTAACTTTTATACCACAATTATTAACAATGTACAAAGTAAAGTATTTACATAAAAATATTTCATCAATTATTCAAACCAACAATAATTAGGTAAATGGAGGTACATTCAACTTTTTATACTAAAATTTTTAGTAATGTACAAATTTAACTCGTACTTAAAGGTAAATATAGTTAATGATTCGAACGAAAAATTTTGTTTTAAAGAGAAAGTGAACGTGTTTAGTACCTTACCGGTGGTTAAGTCGTATTCACAATTTCTTGGGATTCAACACTTTTAACTATTAACACAATTAATTTTAATATATTTCACTTTGTGAACGTTGGTCGTCGCAAGGACAGAGCCGCTTTGCGCACAAGTTACTTCGACGGAGAATGAAACGCCAATGACGCCAATGAGTAAAAATCGGTGCTACACATTTTATGAACTAAAAATGTTGACCCCGACCACCAGGTGACGCCACTGGACCGGATATCACATAGATAAAAGTAAGAAAACTGATAAAAACGACGGAACCGGAAATGCTATCTCAATTTAAAGCTTCCAGTGACGGTCAAGAGATTTAATATAATCGATTCTTTACTAAATTGAGCGTATTAATATCTATTTTCGATTATTTTTCTGTGTTAAGGAGATAAAAATTGCGAACATATCTACAAAATAATAATAAAAAATACAAAATATCAGCATTCCAACATGTAACAGTAACAACAACAATTCATGTAATCGATCTCAAATCGATATCCCTAATATCCACTTCACTATTAATTTATCTTTCGATAATGAGCCCTCATCCACGACTTTTTCTGCCACCAGGGCGGCGCCACTGTATAGTGAGGTAAAATATTTGACAGATTTCATAGCTGGGACGATAATTTCTTAGGAAAATGTAATCTTCAAAGTTTCTTTCTGTATTATTAGTTATTATTAGCAGTATATATTAGCAGATTTTTTTTAAAAAGAGTTATAAAGTGCAAAAAATTAAATATCAAACCACTGACGCATTGTGATGTCTATTATTAAAATACTCTAGATAATGATAAACTCGTTTAGTTATATGTACTACGTACTAGAGAAGCCATTCCGAACATTGACTATGTTCAACTGAACTGTAGTGCAATCCATACAAACTAAATATTGCGTAAATTGAAGATTTGTGAATTCCATAAAATAATTATTATTACATTTTATTAAGAAATATGTTTGTTTAGATTAAATTAAGATATTTCATATTAAATTCTCATATTTATTTTATATTAATATCTTATTTTATATTAAATTAAAGTCTTCGCGCATGCGCGACTACTACTCCCGCGCATGCGCGAAGACATAGAGTAGGACACAATTTTTGTTTGGAATGGCTTCTCTAGTACGTAGTACATATGACTCAATGGATAAACTATTATTTGAAACTAATTTCTCAATTAACTGACAAATATGTAACAAAAACTTTACCTCAGTCACAACTAGCACATCTGGTGAGTGGAAGATTATCAGCCCTCATTGTTTAACCATTTTGTTTCCTTATTAACCACAACTTTCCTTTAGTGATTTTATACTGATCTTGCTTTTATATTTTTAAGTAATTATAGTGAGTAATTTATTAATCACAATGTCGCGTCACAAGTTTTAATTATTATTGCATGAAAAATTTGTCATTAATAAATTTAAATCATACCTTATTTTATTTTCTTATGGCCAACCCTGAATGTAAGGCAATGTAAACAATATAATTTTATGTACATTTAAAGTATTTAGATTATCAATAAATTTTAATAATTGATTTTGTTTTTTATTTAGTAGTTGTTTCAAAAGTCTCATAAAATTTGGTGCCTGCGTCATAAGATATTCAAAAAAGAACATTTTAAAATGACGGATTGTACGAAAATTCAGCTTATTATCTCTCGTTCTGAGGTTACCAATTTTGACTGGACTAACTGTAGAGTAGGGAACGTGGCGGCGGCGTCGAACAGTTTGCCTATTGCATTTTAAAACATTTAGGTACTCGTGATAACTTCGAAATTAAATGTCCGATTCGAAAGAATTAAAAAGTATTTTACGGGTACAAAAATGTCCTTCATGATAAAACTGTTATATTTATTTGAATAATAATTGATACTACGATACGAATGTAACCAGCTTTTGTTTCTACCGGCGATCTAATTAAATTTTAAAACACAAAAGCTACTATTGTGAGATAACTATGATAGTTACATATATTCCCTCGCGGACGTTTTTGTATCTACTTTTTGAATACCACTCCCTATGTTTAATTTGAAAACAAGTCAAGTAGTGAAGAAAAATTGGCTCAAAAGGAAGATTGTAACTGAAGGCAGTTACAATCTTCCTTTTGAGCCAATTTTTAGTCGTTATAGCGACCAAACCGCCAACTTACTTATTTTGCTCATTATCAAGAATGCCCACGTATTGTTACGGACAACTGCGGAACCCTACCTCTACATTGTGCGTGACCCGACACGCACTTGGCCAGTTTTTATTATTTTTATTATAACGTAGGAAGGCATTAGTTATTATTTTTGATAGTTTTGTTATAGCTACTTACAATAAAATGTACCACCAAATCGTAAACTTAAATAAAAATAGGAATGTCGACTTTTCTTTCTTAACTGTTCCTAAGGATACCGAGAGGTTATATATTATTATTTATAGGTAGATCGAGATAATTATGTACTTAGTTACTAACGCCATAGTTTGTATACGTGGTAGAGCCATGCTGCAGCTATATTATGGTTCTAGCATGAATGGGTCGGCTCGACCGGGGAAGGACCACGCTCTCACAGAATACCAGCATAAAATAGCAGCTGA
Source organism: Parnassius glacialis (assembly GCA_033319125.1). NCBI lineage: Eukaryota > Metazoa > Arthropoda > Insecta > Lepidoptera > Papilionidae > Parnassius > Parnassius glacialis. The sequence continues at coordinate 40,972,831 of JAVANC010000016.1, forward strand.
AGGCTGCTGTGTTTCGTATAGTGAGTGTAGAGAACCGGAGACCCTTTTTACTGGAAACGAGCTATTCAAACTTAGTCCTCATGGGTGACAACGCATCTGCATTTTGATTCTTAATCGAAGATAGATGTAGATGTCTATGGGCTACAGCAACCACTTACCATCAGGTGGACTGTGCTCGTTTGTCACCCTTATTCTATAAAAAAAAAGATTTATTATTTGATTTCGACTACAGCTTCGCAGTTTTCGATTTTTTTGCGTATAATGCCAATGACCCCAAAAAATGTTCAGTGTAAGTAGACCTTCCAGTACTAGTGACTGCCTACTAATGCAATATCAATATCAGCATATTATACTGTGTTTTTGTTTAACACTTGGTCGATAAAAGAAAGAGGAAAAGAGAAATTGACTCTCGTAATAATGACGTCGCGTGTCACATGTTTGTAAATCGCAAAAAATGTGAAACAGACAAGGGACGGCTCTGTGGCGCAGTGGCTTAGTAATGTTTTGCAGCGCTAAAGGCCGCGGGTTTGAATCCCGGACAGAACAAGTATTTGTATACCCTATAAATAATTGTTCTGGGTCTCTTCTATGAATGTAAACTGTACCTGCGATACAGGAGAAAACCCTAGTGTGGAGGTAACGTTTTTTAAAAAGACGAAGAGAGACAAATAACGAAATTAATAATTTTGTACAAGCGACTTCAATAATAATACGCATTATTAAGGATAACTCCTGGTCTAAACTACTGATCAGATCTTGATCAAATTTATATGGGATGTATAAATTATCACCAGCTTTCAAATAAAAACAGAATCATCAAAATTGATTCACCTAGAAAAAGTTCTGAGGTAACACACATAAAAAAATACAGTCGAATTAAGTACCTCCTCCTTTTTTGATGTCAGTTAAAATGGTAAGTAGGTAAGTAGGTAGGTAATCCTATTATGTAAAGATTTTGTAACAAAATAAAAAAATTGTAATATATTGCATAACACCTCGATGTATTCTACTATATACCAAGTACCAATTAATACCAAAGGATTCAATTTGCTTTCTCACAACACCTAACCCTACTGTAGGGGAAGCCTTAACAAAGGCGCGTATCAGACTAAGTGATACAGATACTCTCACGCAGATGTAAGGTGCATTTTGATTTAATACCCGCGCCGCATAAATTTTAGTTTTGACGTAGGGTAATTTCACGAAGGTCGCTTCCGGGGCGTGTAAAGTATTATAAACATTAGCGACATTGTAACTAGGTTTAAACTCGCAAATTTGCTATCAGAGAGTGATTCTTCTGTTCTTGTACTATTAATTTATTCTGTGGTATTATTTTAATTCGATAGGCAGGTTTTGCAATTGCAATGGCAATAGAATATTAAGAATAATTTACCGCGATCTGATCAAAAAGTTGCTATGGCTTTTAAAAATCATTTTACTGATGTTCCTTTTTTGACAACAAAATCATTAAATTCTTCTCCTACTGTTGCCGCATCATTGCTCAAACAAAATGTAAAGACTTGTTCAAATACTTTTAAATTCCATAGAGTACTGCCAAAAGATATCGTTAAATATTTTAAAACTATTGATGTTAAGAAAACACCAGACTTATGGGGGATTTCTGTTAAAGTTATTTTATCTATAATAAATATATTAGCACTTTATCTAGCCGCTATATTTAATATAAGCGTCGAATCTGGTGTATTTCCTGATTTATTGAAACATAGTAAAGTCATACTTATATTTAAAACTGGTAGTACATTAGACCCCGCCAATTTTAGACTAATTTCTGTACTACCAACATTTAGTAAAATTTTTGAAAAAATAATTTTAGATCAAATGTTAAGTTTCTATAATATTAATAAATTGCTACATAAAAATCAATTCGGTTTTACAAGGGGTCGCTCGAATATTGACGCTAAAGTTGAGATTATTAAACATAATATTTTTTTGTGCATGGAAGAATGCAGAGGATACTTTGGGTATGTTTTGTGACCTTACCAAGGGCTTAGACTGTGTTCATCATGAGACATTAGTCAGGAAGCTCAAGAACACAGCGCTTAAACTTATTATTTCAAATTTAAGTAATAGAAAGCAGAAGGTCATTATCAATGGTAAAAGTTCTTCCGGGTCACCTGTACTAATGGGTGTCCCTGAGGTCTCAATTCTCGGCCCATTACTGTTTCTGGTGTATATTAATGACTTAACTCACCTTGTAGGGGATAGTCATGATATAGTATTATTTGCTGATGATACTTCTTTGATTTTTAAACTTAAACGTCAATCATTTAAATGTGACGAAGTGAATAATGCTATATCAAAATTAGTGCATTGGTTTAACGTTAATAATCTACATTTAAACGAAAAAAAAACTATATGTATTAAATTTTCAACAACGAATGTTAAAAATCTGAGTACCAATGTGTTTTTAAATGGGGAAGAATTAAGCCCTGTTGAATCCACTGTTTTTCTTGGCATCAATCTCGACGCAAAGCTTCAGTGGGGCCCCCATATGTCCAAACTAGCAAGCAGACTAAGTTCTGCAGCTTATGCTGTAAAAAAGACTAGAGGTCTTACTAGTGTCGAGACAGCAAGGTTAGTTTATTTCAGTTATTTCTATAGCATAATGACTTATGGGATTTTGCTATGGGAAAATGCGGCTGATTCAGAAACTATTTTTGTTTTACAGAAGAGGGCCATTTGAGCTATTTACAACCTAAAACCGAGAAAGTCTCTTAGAGATAAATTTAAAGAAATAAATATATTAACTTTGGCCTCTCAGTATATTTACGAAAATTTAATGTATGTTCACAAAAACAAAGGTAATTTTAGTAAAAAAGTGATGTACATTCTGTAAACGCTAGGAACAAACACAAGCTAGTGATACCAGTTTCTCGACTCCACAGAGTCAGTAATTCATTCTTGGGGCAGTGTATACGCTATTACAACAAGGTCCCGGAAAGTGTACAGGCTCTCTCTATTACCATGCTTAAATGTTTTGTTAAGTTGAAACTGTATAAAAAGGGTTATTATAGTATGAATTAATACATGGTTGATAAAAACCCCTAGGAATGAGGTGGTCGCTTCCAAGCTGTTTCTAAAATAAATTTTGTACTTATATAGTTTAAACAACCATTAATGTAAAACTTGATTTAAAAAAAAGTCCCGCTGGGTTTCTTGCTGGTTCTTTCCAGGACAGAGGGTCTTTTTTTCGAACCAGTGGTAAAGTAAAAAATGACTTTCAATAAGAATTACACATGTAATATATATTGAATAAAAATTATTCTATTCTATTGTATTCTTTTGCTTTTTTAAGTATTTAGTTATTTATTTATTTACTCACAAATTGCGTTACATGTGACTTAGTGACTAAACAAAACTTGCAAGTTCTAACAATCACATGCACCTCGAAAGGCATAGCAATGAACAGGAGAGGGGCAGACACTTAAAAATTCTCTTCCTCAAGGTATTCATTAATTTAATAATAACTTTTTTTAATAAGTTTATCTTTTAAAGATCTTATGAATTTATTAATATTTGTTTCGGCTTTTATGTATTCCGGCAATTTATTGTAAATTTTTATTGACATCGGGTAAGGACCTATACTGTGTAATTTTAATTTAGATTTTGTTTGCAAAAGGTTATTCTTATAGCGAGGTATGTTGTGACGGGGCGCGTCTATGATTTTCGTGTAAAAATTTGGGTGTCTTTTTACAAACTTACATACTTCTAATATATAAAGGCACGGTAATGTTAGAAAATTGAGACTTTGAAAGTGAGGTTTGCAGCTTTCTCTTTGTTTGATATTTGCAAGTACGCGTATACATTTTTTTTTTGTAAAATAAAAAGTTCGTGTGATTCTACACTGTTGCCTCACAGTATGACGCAGTAGTTTAGCCACGCTTGAGCGTAGGCGTGATAGGCTGTCACTGCCGTTTTTAAATTTGTAGATTTTTTAAATTCTTTTAAAGCATATATGAATTGTGGTAATATTAACTTATATTTTTGAACATGTGATTTAAAATTAAGATTCGAATCTATATTTATACCCAGCAAAGAAACATTTTCAACAAATTCTAATTTTGTTTGATTATATGTATAATTTATGTCTAGTTCATGTTTTTGTCATGGTCTGAATTGTATTAATTTAGTTTTTTGATATTGACTTCTAAATTATGACCGCTTAGGCATTGTTTTACTTTGTTTATAATTATGTCGATTCTTTCATTAAGTTTGGTACCGTTGATATAAGGGAACACAACGGAAAAATCGTGGGCAAACATCAATAAAGCTCATCAATAATCTTGGGAAGGTTATTGATGTAAATAAGGAAGAGGACACATCCGAGTACGGATCCCTGAGAGATCCCCTGAGAGTCCCGCATCGGCTGGGCCTTCGACGTGACACATGTTATGGTTTTTGAATCTTGATCTACATTTTCTATTTCGATGTACTCTGAACGATTGCTGAGAAAGGAAGCAAACGACTTATGAGCTACACCACGGATACCAATGTCATAAAGTTTATTTAAGAGAATGTCATATTTAATTTTTTCATATGCTTTTGTCATGTCAAATAAAATTCCTATTGCGTATTTCTGATCGTTTAATATATTCAAGACTTCATTAAAATACTTAAATGTGGCCAGGGTTGTCGAGCGGTTTTTTCTAAAACCATTTTGGGCGTCGTCGAAAATATTGTACGTTTCACAAAATGAGTAGAATCGTTTGGACATAGCTCTTCCAAAAAATTTTGAAATTACGGGTAGGAGTGCAATTGGTGGGTTGTTATTGGGGTCCGTTTTTTTGTCTTTTTTATGTATTGGCTTTATAATAGCAATTTTTAGTATGTCAGGGAATACTCCTTCAGAAAAGGATTGATTTATAATTAAAGCTAATGACGGAACTATTTCTTCGGCACATTTTTTAATAAGAGTGGACGGCAGCTCATCAACACCGTAGCTAGATTTATATATATAATTTTAGTTGTCGCACCAATGACATTACCTCTCGTTCATCCACTGGGGTTAAGAACATCGAGTGCAGGGAGAGACACATAACCGGGCGGCCGCGTCGCGCGGTCGCACTGCTCACAGAACATATATACCCCTAAAGGGGTACACTGCCTGCCGCCGCACCGCTCCCTACTGACGCAAACAACAACTCGTTAAAAACATTAGAAACCTCATGCGGCTCCGATATTGGTTTATTGTTGATATGCAATTTAATATTTTCATTATATTTTTTTACCTTAACATGCTATGTTTTTTCATTTATTATTTGCCACATACATTTAATTTTATTAGTTGTTTTATTCATTCTTTTAATTGATTGTAATTGTTTTGATTTTATTTTATCCTTTTTTTAAATATTTTTCATATTGTTTGTAATAATTTTGTAAAATTTTATTTTTCGAATACATTACATAAACTTTTAGTAATCTTTTATGTGTACAAGATTTTTTTAATACCGTATGTTAGCCATGATTTATATCGTTGTTTATTATAAATTTTTAATCGTTTATATGGAATACAATATTCTAGTGCATCGTGTAAAATTTTATTTAGTGAATTGTAATTTTCGTCAACAGTTTTATTATTTGAAATGAACTCTTGCCAGTTTGTATTTTGTAAATATTGTTTGAAGTATCAAACAACAACAGCTTCTCTACTGGATTTTTCGATAGTATAGAAAAAGTAGCTACTATGAATGTCACAAAACCGTAAATCTAATCTCTCCCAAAGCTCTATTAAAGCTCGAGCTATGAAAGTAGCTAGACTTGACGAGACAGTTCCACAAACTAAATTGCAAAGGCTTGAACAGGTGGTACGTGTGGAAGCACACAGAGCTGCTTAGCCCAAGCTCGGCGTCGACAGCATGCCGAGTCTCTGGCGTCTCAACGGGTTGCCGAAATACTGTGATATAGGAAGTACCTATGTCAATGAAATTTGAGGCATGTTGATGCTTCTATAACTTTAATTATACTGTCCTTATTCTACCTTAACACTAATATATATAGTCGTGGGGGCTATACTACACTACACTTCCCACCGACCAAAAAATAAAAAATAAATGAATACATTTGTTTTTTTTAACTTATAAAAATAAATATATAACGTTAGTCTAATAATAACATAAATTACAAAAGTAAATATAAATAGGTATATCCTATGGGTAGTTCGATTGGCCATATCCCCCTGCCCCATAGTAATTTCAACGTCATAATAGAATTGGTATGATGTATCATGCATACATACAACATACTTATTTGACATAATTAGGTAATTCGCGAAGATGTAGTATATATTTTAAAATACTCTGCTCTTATATATTTATTCATACTTTTTTCATCTCATTCCTTATTTTTGATTGTTAGGGCTTTTTATTATCTTTTTTTTTTTTTCATAATTCTTGTACGTACTTTATTTTCTCGATATTTTTGACCTTTAGCTAGCTTTATTTCTCTCTATTCACTTATTTAATTATTTATTATTTAGATACCGGGAATCGGAGTATTAATTCATTTCATTTATATTTTATTTCGTGATATTTATCACGCGGGTACTTAACAAATATGGGCCCCTATTTACTTGGGTATTATATTACATTTTCCTTACATTCATTTTATTTTATTGGTACATAAACTTTTTTTCATCATACTATATCAAGGTAATACTGTACCTTGGGTTGTGCGCACAACCTTGAGGTCAACTTTTAAGTCATTTTAAAATACTCCAACAATTGTCACGGAGGAAAACTAAGTTCACACTATGATCCAATGAAGGATGTGACCTTTATGTACCATTATTAAGGGTAACAAATTTAAGACTTCTCTGGTCCCCAACAGTACTAATATGAGTAAACTCATTCACATCTCACTTGTACTGAAAGTATTGTTGCCTATTACCCGTTACTTCCGATTTTATCATCCAATCATGGAAACATACCCTGCTCGAGGACCATATGCTTTACCAGTGATGGACGTTCCCGTATCTCTCCATTACTTATTTATGTAGGTCAACTTTCGTTTCATTTCTATTTATTTCTTTACTTTTATGGTATTTATTCCTCATTCTTTAATATTACCCAAGATTATGGACAATATTCCTATACAATTCATAATAAATTTTCATTTACTTCATTAACAATACGTTAAAACTTATTCCGTATTTAATAGTGTTAGAACCACCTTAAAAATTAATCGGTTATTAGGTTTTCCAAACCCTCAGCTGATCAAGCTGATTGTATCTGGATATGCTAACCTTCGATAATTTTTCTTTACCTTACTCTCACACTTAGGTACACACTATTAATATTTTCTATTTATAATTACGTATTCCGTAACTAAGCCAAACATTTACTCACATCTTTTACAAATTTATATCATAAAATAGTCTCGTATAATATTTAGTTACATCGTTGTCGGTCAGGGATTGAGGCTCACAATTTGGGCACAATAAAATTTAAATTAATTAATTGTATACATATTATAAAAAGTTTCTAAATTGAATTAAACAAAGTAACTATTTTCATAATCCACACAAATAGGTTAGATAATCAAGCTATTATCCCAAAAATAATGACCTGTAATAGTTAAAACCTTATGATAGTTTAATCGATATTAAATCAAAAATAAATTATTGCATTTCATATTAAGATACAGAACAAAGAATTCAAAGCAACGTAATCATTTTCAATAACAATAACATAATCACATAACAACAGATAGATCAAAATACAAATTGTAATTCCACTCTTAGCAGTGCAAGCGATTTGAGACAGCTTTGTTTTAATTACTAAAGTACGTATATGGAAACGTCTGCGATAACATATATGATTACCTAATTGTAATATAACTTGTAAAATGTTATTATATATATGGGGATATAAGTAAAATGATTGTTTTAAATTTCTTAATTATTATACAAAATTTTAGATTGCTAGAAGTATATCTACTATATCGTTTACAGAAAATAATTGAATAATCACTATTACACCTATCAACTTTACATAACAAAACATTAATTACTTACTTAACTTTTGACATTCAACAGAACAATTTTAATTTTTAAGTAGGTTATTATATAATTTTAAAGTCACTGTCTTTATAAAAGAAAAGAAAACCTAACACTTATTGATACCGAATTGTTTTTAACCCTTTTCAAATTGAATGAAAACATTTAAATAAAATTTACTATAGAAAAAAAATCACAACAAAAAATATCATCGGTGTTATTTAAACTAAACGAACAATCAATTTATGATAAACCATGGTAGATTTAAAAATGTAATCTACTACTATATTATTTCATTCGTTTTTGTATTGTATCCTGCACAGTTATAAAAATAAGATGAAACAATAAACAATAACTAAATAAAATTTAATATAAAATTGTCTTGTGCCTTAACAAATGCCATAAGTGCCTAAAATGTAATGTGCTTTTTTGATATTGTATTATGATTACATTTTTAATATACATAAATAGTGATAAAAATATTGAAAAATCAATTGTTTCGTGAGTTATCTGATAAATAAGTTCAACTTAAACATACGTGTATTAAATATAGAATATTTAATACTCAACTTCAACAAATATTATAGCAAAAAAAATAATAAAAACAATCTCAATTTTTTTTGACGTGACAACGTCTTATAAATCGATGAAGCCTGCTGCACGAACGAAAAAACATGACTCATGCGGCGTTACCTAGGCGTTCCATTTAAAGTGCAAGCGAGAGCGCGGAACGAGCGACTGTGCGAGCGAATGTGGTGTCAATTGTTTATAGCAACGATAATTGCGGCAATAAAGGTAATGATTCTTTCGATATTAAATATTTCTTATGACGTTGTCACGTTCAACTATCGTCAGTAAACCGACTTTACAGACAACCGTTTTTTTTTTAAATACATTTAATCTTTATATAAATAATACTTATTTTTATCTACAATACTAAAAAATTGATAAATAAAGTTTTAAATGGAATTAAAATCACACAGGTGCAAAGTTACCTCTTAATTTCCTTCTTTGTTCTTCTGGACGAAGCTTGCAAGAGTATAACCGCTGCTGTCCTTTTCAAATAAACCTGCCGTTTCTTGAATTTTGTTCTTTGGTAATTATATTAAAAAAAATCACTTTTTATTTTCCTCATTCTGTCTTACTTGTTCTTCTTTGTTGCTTTCATAGTAAGTACTATTATACATTTAAATTATATTACTTCATGTTCATTATACTTTTTATATTTCAGTCAGCTTCTGTAAAATTATTATTGTGGCCTCTTCTTGTATTCATGTTTATTTATTGTTTTTCGTCACATCCGGGTATATATTCCGTGTAGTGCGGGAAATATTTATATTATTTTCAACAATTTTTGCAGGCCGTGGCCTGGCAGGGTCGCCATGTGATATAGGAAGTATGTCAATGAAATAGAGACGTGTTGATGCTTCTATAATTTTAATTATACTGTCCTTATTCTACCTTAACACTTACATATATAGTCGTGGGGACTATACTACTCTACAATACCAGAACAGTCCCAAGCTCGGCGTCAACAGAACGCCAAATATCTGACATCTCAATGAGCTGCTGACGAGCTAGAACAGTTCCAAGCTCGGGATCTTTATCACGTGACTTACATGATGTCCCAAAGATCTACAGAATCCGTTGATTCATTTTAATCTCACAGTCGCGTTTTTGCTGACAGGGTAAAACAGCGACGTCAAATATTTACAAGAAACACGTGGGGGTTTTTCATAGAGCTGAATTTGAGTACGACGATACTCTTGATTATAAAAGCCACAAGTTTTTAAAAATAGAAGCAATGAATCAAGAATGCAGATTTTTGCAGCTCTTAAATGAGAAGTAGAAGCAGCAGGCATGGGTTGTTCAGTACGAAAAGTAGCCCTTCCTTCAATAGACGAGCCAATTGAACTCCTTAAAGAACTTTTCCCAGTCTTACCGTTTCCTAAAAAAACTCTCTAGTACCCAAAATTTCTTGGAAAGGACAAGGAGGATACATCTTTGTTATTCCTCAGATAAACCTAGTCAGCAGACTACCTATACCAAAAAAAAGGATCCTGCAAAGACTTTTATGCATATAAATGATGGTACATCCCTACAATTTTAATTTATTGCTCTGATGAATTTTTCAAAAAAATTATTCCTCTTCCCTCCCGGACCGCTCTCGGAGTGCACGTCTGCACTGTCACTATTTTTCTTATTTTTAATAATTTAAAAATAATTTAAAACTAGTAAAATCGAACGTAATAATAGGAGTGCATGAGTGAAGCATAAGTTACGCGGGCCGCTACGACAGTAATCGTACCGCAGTCTTAGCTCCGCCCACCGACTTGACGTAGCACAATACCGGCACACCTGCCGTAGGAGCGTACGAACTGTGCTACGAGTCACCACTATCTGCTACGACGACGCCTATCTACAGTAACGAATCTCCACGCTTTGCTGTCGTCCTGGTACTTTGGAGCGATTGCATCGAAAAAGTGAGCAAGTTTGTTTATTAACATCGCAATATCGAGCGCCGCGTTTTTCCTTCATCTTCATTGCGCCCTCGTAGCGAACGGACAGGAAATTATGCATGCTTCATTCTCGGACTCTAATATTGCCGAACAGGATAGTGGAGTGCAAACACCACCTAACTATGTTTACCAACGACAAAAACGAAGCCGAGAACACGAATTCGAGGATGAATTTAACACGTTTAAGGATGAAATGAAGAACATGATTACTTCGCTGTTCGCTGCACAACAAGCTGAACTGAAAAAGATTGTAACGTCTCAAACTGAAATCAAACAAACTAACAATAGCATACAAGAGTGCCTTGGTTTTCTCACGGCCCAAAATGAAGAGCTGAAAAAGAAACTGGAACAGTTTGAAATTCAGTCTAGAAAAGATAAGGACTACATTACAATCCTCGAGGATAAAATCGAAGACCTGCAGCGTGTAAATCGTAAATCCACTATCGAACTCAAAAACGTTCCTCTAATTACTAACGAATCAAAAGAAGATCTCACAAAAATGATAACGTGCCTCTCAAAGAGCATTAACTGCAACGTTAGAAAGGAAGACATCAAGGATATTTACAGAATGCGTGGCAAGAAAAATCCTGATAAAAGCTCACCCGAACTCTCGTCAACATTACTAAAGTCAGATATCTTAAAGATGTGCAAACTCTTTAACATTAAAAATAAAGAAAAACTACGAGCCAAGCACTTAGGAGCCACCAAAAAAGAAGAAACCGCCATCTTTGTGTCAGAACAATTAACTGCTCGAGGTGCTCGTATACACTTCATTGCCCGTGACTTCGCAAGATCCGAAGAATATAAATTCTGCTGGACCGCCTTTGGACGTGTGTATCTCCGGAAGGATGAAAACTCACCTATCATTCTTGTTAGAAGCGAATCACAGGTACACAACTTAAAATTGGCAAAATGACTAGATTTTATTACTTATATGTTAGTATATCCTTTGTTTTATCACGTGTATCTGTATTTAGTTAAAAAAAGCATTAATGTCAACCTAAATTCTCACACACAACGCACACATCACACACTCGCATACACATATATAAATCTAATAATTACAAACAATCACCCTAAAACTACGTTCATAAATTCACCTTTCAATCGTCTTTTCAACATTAAAACCTGCAATTATTTGCAGTTTACAGAAAAACTTAATCTTATAGCACCATCATCACATTCAAAAGCGTCAGATAAAGTAACACGTTTCCTTCTTGTCACGAAACATGAATAACGTTCTTACAAATATGAATGAAATAGACAACACAGAAATAGCCTCTGCCTTTGTTTGTCGTACTGATGATCTGCCTACAGTGATGCCAGTTCACGTGTCGGACTTTGTTATAGTGTCACAGAACATCCGGAGCATTTACGCTAATTTAGCTGACTTTCAAATAAACCTGTGCGACTTTAAAACAAAAGTAGATTTAATTATTATTACTGAATGTAGACTCCATACTGATAAACTTATTCCGCAAATTAATTCATTTATTTCATTTCAAACAACTAAACACTTAAATCATGCTGATGGAGTGGTTGCTTTTATTAGAGATACAATCGCGGCCTCAATAACTGAAATAAAACTTACCCATGCGTCATGCTTACAAATTACCACGTCTGAACATATTATTATTGGCATTTATCGTTCCCCATCAATTAAAAACACTGACGATTTTATAAACTCTTTGAATTCACACTTAAGTACTATTAATAAATGCAGTAATATAATTATTACAGGTGACATAAATATAAACTTAATATTTAAAACGGATGAAACAACACAAGAACGCAATAATAGAACAAATTATCTTAATATGCTTGCCATGCACGGAATGCTACCAGGACATCTCCTACCAACAAGAGGAGAAAATTGTCTTGATCATTTTATAATAAAATTTAGTAAAGGTTATAAAACAGCGTCCATTGCAGTTATTGACTCCAGTATCACAGACCACTTTACAATTTTGGTTAAAATATCAAATACAAATATCAATATTAAAAAGAAATCTAAATTAACTACAAACTTCGAAGAAGCACTTAAAACTCTAAAAACCACAGATTTATCTAACTTATTAACAGTTAACGACCCGAATTTCATAGTAGAGCAGCTCACATTAACTATGCAGAAGTGCCTTCAATCCAACATGAAACAAATTTCGATTCCTAGAAAAAATAGAATAATCAAACCTTGGATTACCCTGGGAGTTCTCCGCTGCATTAAAAATAGGAACGATATGCAAAGTAAAGTAAAATTAAATCCAGAAAACGAGCTTTTCAAAATCACATATAAACGTTACCGAAATTTTTGTAATTGCTTGATTAAAAAATTAAAACGTAACTATGACAAAAAGCAACTAGAACTAGCTATCAGAAACCCAAAAAAATTATGGCAGACGATCGATAGTCTTACTCAACGCAAACCAGCCAAAGTTCAAAGCCTGGATCTTCTGAAACTAACTTTATTCCCCCAGGAATCTGTTGACACTGTTAACAACTACTTTGCTACGGTAGGGCAACAGTTAACAGACGGCAATATTAAAAACACAACACAACAAGCTACTAATACTAATATCATAACAAATACTCAAGTTTCATCTTTTGCTATTTTTGACACCGACCGTGAAGAGATATATAGTCTGCTCATGTCCATGAAATCAGACAGTGCCCCTGGTTATGACAATATACCAGCTCATTTTCTAAAAAGTGCCCATAAAGAGGTTATACCAATTCTTGTTCACCTGGCTAACCTTTGTTTTGAACAAGGCGTCTTCCCGTTAGTTCTTAAACAGACTATTATCACACCTGTATATAAAAGTGGTGACAAGTTTAATCCTTCAAACTATAGGCCGATATCGGTGATATCTGTAATAGCAAAGATACTTGAGAAATTAATAAACATTAGATTAATAAAGTTCTTTTCAAAATTTAACATACTTTCAACATCACAATTCGGCTTCCGTCAGAATCTATCTACGGAAGACGCAATTATAGCACCGACTTCCCGTACGGTAAACCATGTTGATTCCGGAAGGAAATGTCTAGCTGTCTTCTTAGATTTAAAAAAGGCCTTCGACACAGTTTCCGTCCCTATTCTAGTACAAAACCTTCACAATCATGGTGTTAGAGGTATTCCGCTAAAACTTCTCGGTGACTATCTCAGCAATCGTAAAACTCGTGTCAAAATCGGCTCAATCACTAGTTCTGAGGCTACTGTCACGTATGGTGTCCCGCAGGGCAGTGTGTTGGGTCCCACTTTGTTCTTGGTCTACATAAATAGCTTGTGTAATATGCAGATAGAGGGTGGTGACATCTTCTCATATGCGGACGATACAGCTATTGTTTTCTCTGCTAATGATTGGGAGCAACTTAAAAATCGTGTGGAGACTGGCTTAGTAAAATTAGGATCCTGGTTGAACAAAAACCTACTCACTTTAAATTTACTTAAAACTAACTATATATGTTTTACCAAATACAACAACGCCCAGCCCCCAGATAACTTTAATATTAAGCTACATTATTGCAATAATCACTCGGTCTCGGATTGCTCTTGTCCTGAGTTAAAAAAGGTTTTTAATACGAGATACCTTGGGGTAATGTTGGATCAACGATTGTCCTGGCATCAGCATATAGATCAACTCACAAGCAGAGTTAGGAAATTAATCTGGTCATTTAAGACTCTGCGACACGTGGCTCGACTGGAACTTCTACGTAAAATCTACCGCGCACTTGCCGAATCAGTAATTACCTACTGCATATCAGTTTGGGGAGGTGCGACAAAAACTAGTTTCTTAAATCTGGAAAGAGCACAAAGGGCTCTTCTGAAAGTAATGTTCTTCTTACCATATAGATCCCCAACTGATAACTTATATCTGAAAAGTGGTATCTTATCTGTAAGAAAGTTGTACCTACTGCGCATTGTCATGAGAAAGCACAAGTCGATTTCCTATGACCCAAAAAAAAGCAATCGTAGGACGATCGTTAATGTTGCTCCACAGCCCCGGGTTAGATCGGTATTTGCAAAGAGGCAATATAACAGTCAGTCTGCTTACATATATAATAAAGTTAATAAAAAACTCAATATTTACCCTCTACCATATATTGAATGTAAAAAGACACTAGAGAAATGGTTAATCACAAAAAACTATGAAGAAATTGAGAGTGTCATTCATCACCCATAAGCGCAACTGAGTGCTATGCAACTTTTGGTGACAGTTAGAGAAAGTTATTCATTGAGCAATGATAACTTCCGATCCCAAGACACAGTCGTAGGGCTAACAAACCAACAAACCAAATGTGAAATATTCCACACTATAATATATAATTCACAAAGATACATATACTATACATACATGCACCATGCACCATACATTCACCCACATAACACACACGCACGCACAAACACACACACACACACACACACACACACACACACACACACACACACACGCACGCACGCACACACATACACACACATACACACACACACACACGTACGCACGCAAGCACCATATTTATAACCCTAAATTCATTATTTGTATTTTTTATACTTTTATAATTTAATAACTAACTTTTTATTAGTCTTTACCTCAACTTAGTGTTATATACCCATTGTTTGGAAGAGCGGTGCTTCCTAGTACAAGCAAATCCTTTGCTTAAAAGGAAGCTCCAACCACATTTTGATGTAATAGATTAAGTTATGGAATAAAGAATTTGAATTTGAATTTGATGAAAACTTCTCTTTCATCAAATTTTGTCGGTATGTACGAAAAACTTGAGAGTGAGTGCTTAAGGTATATTACCTTGAACCAAACTAAACTGCAAGCAAATGATTATATTCATCTACAAGACGCGATAAGGAATGATGCGGATTTAGATTCAAATAACTTAAGTCAAATGGTAATCCTCCTATCGTCATTTACAAATAGCCTGAGATGTCTTCTGACTGATCCAAAACTCTACGATTATTAGGCTTTGTTTAACATCTGTCAACAAGGGAATGACATTGACCCGAGAGAGGGGGTGCAAACATTTCGAGCTGCCGGTACGTTTTTAGTAATAAAGCAGCGTGGTGGACCTTGGGTCTACCTCTGCATGATAGACACCCAACAGTCACTCAACTCATCTTGCTCACTATTGGGCAGATGTACCAGCCAATGGGCAGATTTACTTCACTGAAATCGATTTTAGAGAGAAAGAGAGAAAAATTGGCCGCACTACCTAGGACAACACTGAAAAGCGTTGTAAAATAATTTAAAATTAAAAATTTTGTAAAACCGACTTTAATATAAATTACTTTGCCTACCTACTTGACCTTGATCAAATTTATATGAGACCACATGAGAAGCACCAGCTTTCAAATAAAAAAAGAATTAACGAAATTGATTTACCCAGTAAAAAGTTACACATAAAAATATACAGTCTGATTGAGTACCACCTTCTTTTTTAAGTCGGTAGAAAAGTGTAAACGTCGTTTACAAGGAATACTTGTCGATGGCTGGCCAAGTGTGAAGGCAGGAGATGCTCTTTGCTGCATTTACACAGTGCACATTAGGATTAGGAACTTCGGATGTTACTGTTTACGAATGCTGCTGAATATAATACGGGGTCCTACTAACTTCTTGGAACTAAAGGCAGTTGACGGCCAAGAACTTGAAATTTTTAGTCAAGTGAATGAGAAGTTGGGGTTGTTGGAAGGAAGACACTCACTGGAATGCTACAATGGATGAGGCCGTGATGTGTCGCTCTCCATCACAAAGAAGAAAGATATTTGCCATATTGATATGCACTTCCGGTTTATCCAATCCTCTTCAACTATGGGGTAAGTATAAAACTGCGTTTTCAGAGTATACTCTGCAACTTGTTGAGCCGCATCTCCTGTCGTAGTATTTTTATTCGACAAAGGAATAGCCTCACGTCGTAGCCGTTCGAGTTCGGCGTCATCAAATATTTTTGAGCGCATGATGTACCGAACTCGGTCTGCCAGGTTTTGCTCGGTGACAATAATAGACGGCCCCAGCTCAGCAAAAAGTCGATGCATCCTATCCCGGTACGCAAAACCTCCAATTTCTTCCCGCAATTAAAAATTAAAATACGCCCGCAATACGTTTGTATTAATTTTCTTCGTCCAACGCATGCGGCGTACTCCACCAGCGGCGGGTGCCGCTTGCCGAGTCCGAGAGGGCACTGCCGACAGCAAGCCATTTGGTGGAGATGATGGATGCGAGGCGCTGCTAGATGGTAGTGCAGCACATCGCGCTTGCTGGCGGCCCACATGCTGTCGCGTCCAGTGCCAGCTCCAGACGCGCCCCGGCGACCCGCAGGCAGCGGCCATATACGCGGTCTATTTATTTCCATCATCCATAAATTGGGCGTCAATTAACGGGAGACGCCCAGGCCCGGCAGCGTTTCATGATTTGGCCGTAAGCACTAACGGGGCCCAAATTAGCACCCTCAATTCTGCCGAGGCACGGCGCTCACACCTCTTGGCAAGACGTTGACTGACTGCGACGACGTATCAGTTTTGTCACTTAACTGTGACGTCGTCCATTCCCTACGCCTTATTAATATTATTATTATTCCACTTAATGAACCAATTTATGATACAATATTTGGCTCAGCCTAGGATTCAAAACATTAAGCAATGATTTTGTAAATTTAAAATAAAACAAAATACATAGGCTGCACTAAAAGTATCGGGAACGGAATATTTCCACTGTTCCTGTCATATTAAAATCTTTTTAATTGAAAAGTCCTTGGTTTTAAAAATCGAATACCATTTATTTATTTAAAATGAGATAATCGGTCTTGTCACAAGGTTTTGTCAAACTTGTTTAGTCGTTGAGAAAATGGAATTGACTCGAGAAAATTCAAGAGCGATGATTTATTATGACTTCCGAAGTGGTTTAACACAAAAACAGTGTGTTGACCGGATGATTTCTGCATTTGGTGATGAAGCCCCATCCAAAACCACAATTTATCGCTGGTATTCTGAATTTCAACGTGGACGTGTCAAGCTCAGTGATGATCCCCGTCAAGGTCGTCCAAAAACTGCAGTCACCCAAGAAAACGGTGATGCTGTGCGTAAGCTGATTAAGGAAGATCGACATGTGACATACCGTGAAATTCAGGCAACTTTAGACATTGGCATGAGTCAAATAAAAATAATCTTGCATGGACAATTAGGTGTAAACAAGTTGTTTTCCCGATGGATACCGCATTCGATCTGTGAAGAGCAAAAAGCGGCTCGCGTTACTTGGTGCGTCAGAACTCTCGAAAGATTCCACGCAGGATCGTCATATGCTGTATACAACATCGTATCAGGTGGCGAATCATGGATATATGCATACGAACCCGAAACATAAAACCAGTCACGAGTTTGGGTGTTCGAAAATGAGTTAAAGCCAACAAAAATTGGTCGTTCACGGAGTGTTGCAAAAAAAATGGTGGCCACGTTTGTCTCTAAAACCGGCCATGTTACGACTATTTCTCTTGAGGGACAAAGAACGGTTAATGCAGATTTTTTTTGCCACAGGTCGTTTCTGAACTCCGTAAAGAGAACTGCAACCGCCGCATCATCCTCCATCACGACAATGCGAGTTCTCACACCGCACACAGAACAAAAGAGTTTTTAGAGCAAGAAAACATAGATTTATTAGACCATCCGCCGTACAGCCCCGACCTAAGCCCTAATGATTTCTATAATTTCCCTAAAATAAAGAATAAATTGCGTGGACAGAGATTTTCATCACCTGAAGGAGCTGTAGACGCCTACAAAACGGCCATTTTGGAGACCCCAACTTCCGAATGAAATGGTTGCTTCAATGATTGGTTCCATCGTATGGAAAAATGTGTCAAATTTCGCGGAGAATACTTCGAAAAGCAATAAATACATTTTTAAATAGTAATGTAGTGTCACTTCCTTAATTCCTTAATATTTTCAGTGCCGCCATGTGTATATGCGTCTATCTGACTGTGTATATGTACGAATATTATTAAGTTTTCTAAGTCAGTTTTCACATATAAAACATATAAAGAAAGTCATACATCATACAAGTATACAAGGAAATTCATACATAAGCGCATAAATGTAAAATTAGAAACTAATTGTTCATAACAGTGGTAGAGCCACGCGGCAGCTTTTGCTGTCGCACGGATGGGCCGGCTCGAACCGGGGTGGTACCACGACCTCACAGAAAACCAGCGTGAAGTAGAGGTTCCCCTCTGCGTTTTGCTTGGTGAGTGCAGGTGGCCGAAGGCCCTTTTTACTGGAAATGAGGCATTCCATCTTAGTCCTCACGGGTGGCAACGCATCTGCATTTTGATTCGCAAACGAGGATAGATGTAGATGTCTATGGGCCCCAGCAACCACTTACCATCAGGTGGACTGTGTGCTCGTTTGTTATCCTTATCCTATAAAAAAACGCTCTTATTTGCCCCGACAAAAGTCGACTGGCCCATAGTAGCCCCTCGACGAGCAACAGAGGGTGGGGTACCCAAATGGCCTATGGATACTTATTATATATAAGGGCTGATAAGCAACACAATCTTACCGAATTCCGGAGTTAGGGTTGACCACAGGGTATCAGTCAGGTGGTAAGAAAAGGGTATGTAAGTAGTGTGCGAAAGTGTGTGTGTGTGTAACCTGACGCCCCGATGTAATCTGACAGCGGACCCACAGGCGCAGCTTTTCTACAAAATGTGCGGTCCCTCCAGTGGGCGTTCACCAATTGATACCTTCTGCTTTTATTTCACTATTTTAGTTTATCAACTTTATTGTACATTTAATTAACTTCAAATTCAACAAAATCAACGTTAATTGAAATAAAAACAAGTGACACGCTGCAAAACTTAAGAACGGTCGGTCAAACTTCAATATCCCATGTTCGAAACTTTGAATATTTGAAAACGAACGCGACCTTCTCTCGGGTCATAAAAATTAAATTTCCACACGACAAAGCAAAAATTCTTTCGTACGATATTAAAATACCACACAAGCAACTTGTCGACGCAAATTAATGGCAATCGAAGTTAAACTAATCACTCAAAACTCAAAATTCAGCCTCGTTGACACGTTAAACGAACGAAAATAGACAACGCAATGAGAGGCACTTAACGCGACGTTACAATTCAATATTAACTTCCAAAAACAATTAACCGACCGGCTGTCGCGCGACAATTCTTTTCCATACTAACTCGGCGGTCGCGCCCTCGAATTAATGCGAGCGGGAGTGGGGACCGGCGGTGACCTTGGTAACTTTAACAGTGGTAGAGCCACGCGACAGCTTTTGCTGTCGCACGGATGGGCCGGCTTGAACCGGGGTGGTACCACGACCTCTCAGAATACCAGCGTGAAGTAGAGGTTTACTTCTGCGTTTCGCTTGGTGAGTGCAGGTGGCCGGAGGCCCTTTTTACTGGAAATCAGGCATTCCATCTTAGTCCTCACGGGTGACAACGCATCTGCATTTTGATTAGCAAACGAGGATAGATGTAGATATCTATGGGCCGCAGCAACCACTTACCATCAAGTGGACTGTGTGCTCGTTTGTCGCCCTTATCCTATAAAAAAAAAACATCGGATGCACGCGTCGAGCGCGCGTCGTGAATTCAAGTTTCAATTTTTGATATTAGGCCTAAACACTAATAATCGGTATGCACTTATATATTTACGATTTAGTAGCTGAAGAAGAAACATAATAGGTACTCTTTTTATTTTTAATAGATGACGCTGCCTAAAAATTGTGATTGTCTTTGAGTCTTTGTCAAAATCTGTATGAATTTTTATAAATGTCAATTACAGGTACAACTTGGACGCAGGAACTGGTTTGGCTAATTTTAAACAACTTTGATTATGAAAAGGCTTTGGAAACCCCACTCGCCGTAAGATATATTTTTTTAGAGTAAGTTTTTTAAAATATAACTTAGACGAAACCTGTATTGTTACTAAATATAATACATGTTTTTTATTGAATATATTTTTTTCTTTTTTGTGCAATTGGCTATAGTGTAGAATAAAGTTACATTTATTATGAGGTTGTTACGGCCCATAGCTGCTCCAAAGATCATATATCCCGGGGCCGGGTAAATGCAAATTTATATATAATTTTCTCATCTGGTTGGGCAGTATAAATTTATAAATGTAAATGAAAATAATAAATATACATAAAAATAAAATAAAATAAATACATGAACATAAATAAATAAATAAAAACCCAACCAGATGGAAGCCCTCGGTAGGGGAGACCAAACAGCTGAGTGTTAGGAAGAAAGGGAAAGAAACCGGTACCTTCTGCATCTGAGTCCGAAGTGGTCCGTCACGGAGTCCCAGTCTTCTCAAATGACCTGAGGGGCTGAATGGGATTAGCTTGTTCGCAGAAACGACCACAGGAATAACGGCCCAGCAGCGAATCAGGCCGACACTGTCACATTCTTGCGCGGCAAGTACTCAGAGCCCGTAAACCACAGCGAGGGCCCCTTCATTTCCGAGGACGGAAGTTGTGACGTGTCATTGTGCTAATATTACGCTCATGAACCCCGTTATCATAACGCCGGACGATGTAGCTGAGGCGGTTCGAAGCGCTCCGAACTGGAAGCGTCCGCGGCTCGACGGACTGCATCACTACTGGCTGAAGGGAACCGTCGTGTGTCACGCTGTGCTCGCCGACAGGTCCAAGAGGCTCTTGACCAGAAGTCGCTCCCGAGTCTCTTCACTACTGGGGTCACTCATTTAGTTTCAAAAGTTCAGGATACCACAGACCCGAGCAAATACCACCCCATTACGTGTCTACCCGCCATATGCAAGACACTTTATTATTATTATGGGGTATCTATAAAGTTTTCTCATCTGGTTGGGCAATATAAATATATAATTGTAAATAAACATAGTAAACGTACATAAATATCAATAAAATAAAATAAATACATAAAAAATACATAAATATATAAAAACCCAACCAGATGGAAGCCCTCGGCAGAGGAGACCAGACGGCCGAGGGTTAGGGGGAAAGGGAAAAGAACCGGCGGACAATGCGGGCGGTATCGAGGAGCACCGCCTGCTTCTGCATTTGAGCTTGGCGCGGTCCGTCACGGAGTCCCAGTCGCCTCAGATGACCCGAGAGGTTGACTGGAATTAACCCATTTGCAGAGACGACTACAGGTATAATTTCGACCGGCAATCCATCCCACATGTCGGTCACCTCGTGAGCCAGGTCCAGATATTTAGTAAGCTTATCTGTTTTGGCTTTCACGAGGTTCTCGTCATAAGGAATGGTAAGGTCGACCAAAAATATCCTTGACTGTGCCCGGTCCATTAGCACAATATCAGGCTTATTCGCAAGAATAGTCCTGTCTGTGATGATGGCCCAGTCCCAGTAGAGCCTGGCGCGGTCATTTTCGAGCACGGCTTCTGGCAAGTACTTATAATACGGCAGTTTCTGTTCCACGAGACCGTATTTCAGAGCGAGCTCCTGGTGTAGAATCCTGTTATTATTTTTATTATTAGAAAATTATAGGCTACAGCCAGCTATATACGTACAGTCGTGGTGAAGGCGTAATAAATTCTACCACCTTATTTTGTTCCATGGGTGTCGTGAAAGGGCTTCTGACTATGGGAAATTTCAGAACGATTTTGATGGCTTTCGATAGACAATATATTTTGACCGGCGTTAAGCAGCCCTAAAGTTGCTATACGCTTTTTCAAATTCCTCCACTGAATACAAATTACTAAATCTACTGTTAAAACATAATACACAGATATCTTGATTAAACGTTTTAAGTTCTTACTTTTTAATTTTATGAGGATATATTTAATTAAAGTTTAATTATACATCCAACAGATTTGAGACGTTTATGAATAACAATGAAATGGCAGATATGCCATTCGACGAAAAGTTAAGAAAAACGGTAGAGGAAAACAAGTTACAAGTGCATAAAATTCTAAGTATAGCTTCCCCGAGATTTATCAAATCACATCTGCCATTATCTCTTCTACCACAAAAACTATTGGACACATGTAAGATTTTTTACGTAGCTCGGGACCCCCGTGACGTAGTTGTGTCATTTTACCATCAAAACATATTGATGAAGGAGCTCCTAGACGGCGTGGACTTTAAGACGTTTTGGGAACTCTTTATCAATGATTTAAGTAAGTATTAAAAATTTATGTAAAGTATTTCTTTCTAATTTGATATACGTTTTATTACCAAAATGAATATTTCGCCCAACTTTATAAAGTTCATCATGGGTAGAATTTTATTACTAACAACCAATATCAATATTTGATTTTCCAAGTTAATCTAAAATCTTTACGGTGATGTGCAAAACTACTCTCCAATGCTTCATGATAATCAGAGTAACTGGATGGAAAAGCATAGAAGACGAATAATCAGACAAGGGTATTGTTGGATAGGTGTTTCAAAAACAATGGGGGTGTGGAACAACATCTTTTCGATTCAGGGGTCCATTTGCGAAATATTTAGTTTTAAAGTGGTATTTTTCATTAGAGTCATATGTCCGCCCTCCACCAACGAAACCGCTGTCTATGGAAATGTGAAAGGTATACACAATAGTAGTATATATAATGAAGTTAAAAGTAAAACTATCACAGCTAAGTAGAAATAAGAAGTTAACGAGTAATAGTCGACCAAATTATAAATGGATTAGTAAAAATTTCATTACAACTCCATAGAAAATGACCAAAAACTAGGCTGCATTATAATTTTTTCATGTTATTGTAAACTGTTAAAACTAATCATTTAATAAAGAAAACGACTTATATGCATTACTGTTAGTTTTACTTTTTCATTTGCGAGATAGATAGGGTATTATTTTCAAAATCGAAAAGTTTTTTTCAACTTTTTTGAATACCACTCCCTCAATCTTAACTCTGATTTAAAAATAAGTCCTACAGTTACAATATTCCTATTTGGGCCCATTTTTAGTCGTTATAGCGGTCAAAGCGCGAATTTATTTATTATGCTCATTGACCACGTATTATGACTGGCAACTTCGGAACCCTACCTCTACATTGTGCGTGACTCGACACGCACTTAGACAGTTTTTTTTTTATTGTTGGGATTATTTTTAATTACAATAAAGGATTACAAAAATATAATGTCTAATAATGTAAAAATGTCTAATAATAAAAAAAGTGTCTAATAAAAGTGTAAAAACTACCGTGAAACTGATAGGGTACGCGTACACCTAATCCGTCAACGGCCGAAGTTTGCTCGGGCGATGACGGCCGAACTTGGACAATCGCATCAAACACTTGTAAAAGAAAGAGAGTGCGTACACAGACACGATCGTTATCGTCCGATAACGCACGAAAACGGCCGATCAACCGTTGAGTCTGAACTTGTTGGGATTTATCGCCAGATTGCCGGCGTCTATAGTGCAAATTGAGTGTATTTATAGTTTAATTGAATCATTTTGTCTTTATTCTGTTGTTTTTGTCAGTGTAGCTATCTACCTAAACTATGGATATTGAAAAATTAATTAGTTGTGTTTATAATAGACAATTATAATAATCATGAGGTTTCAAAACGGTTATGGGCTGAAGTTAGATCGGAAATGGATATAGCGGTTCCAGATATTTAAAAAAAAATGCGCCTTCATTCTGTTAAGCAACACAGTCAACTACAGAATACCGGCAACGTTCAATGTCGGCACACGTGGTACACTGTTACAGTGTAAGCACATACAGTCCGAGTTACTCGTCCGGGTAGTTCTGTCCGCCATCGGCCGACAAAATCGGTTTTGGTGTACACGTACCGTTAGGCTGTATCCGGAATATTCGGCCGTTTTATTGATTAGTGCTATAACTTTTTTTAGTAACTGATGCCTTTGGTGTCTTGCCTTGGTTGTCTACTTTACACTGATCGCCCAACCATTTAACGAACCTCAACACTTAGTGTGTGTAAATGAGTTGGTTGCGTGCCTTGAATAATTCGCCAGAGTTCACTCGACGATCCACACTGAAATCTACAATAGCTCAAAGAAGTGTGACTGAGTTCGCTAACTCTCCTGAATCGATTCTCTTTATTTTGATTTACTTCATCCACTCTATTTTCGATCAGTTCCTTTTGCGTCATCTATATTGAGACTTGGTATAGCGCTTAAAAGAGTTTGCTCAGATTGGGGTGATCATAGTATTTATTTTAGTGCAAAAAAGCCAGACGGTAAACTTTAAACTCAAAATATTTAAATGCAATTTAAATAGTAATATTTAAAGAATACATTTTTAACGTTCTGTTTAATTTATTTTCTCGAAAAAAGAAATAGATTAAGTTTCCCTTTCACTTTTAAGACACTAATATGGTTTTTATATTACAGTTGCCGGTACGCCATTATTTGAACACGTTAAAGAAGCGTGGCAAATGCGGAACCACCCTAACATGCTGTTTTTGTTTTACGAAGAGCTTTCTAAGGTAAATTGTTTGAAATGTAATGCTCGAAATAATTTTTTGATTGCAGCACTCATTACTTACCATTTTTGGCATCGCATTTAAATATATTTCGAAACATTTGGGAAATTTCGTTAGCGATCTGATTCATTTCTTGATAATTATACTGGGGATGTAAAGATAGTGATGCTGTATCATATCATGTATAACATTCCTTAATAATAAGCTTGGTGGCTTAGCTTGATGTTTTATTTTCTTCTGATAGTCTAGTATGCGATGCTTCTTCTACTACGGTGTGTACGTATGAAAACGTTACCTCATAATCATCACACTGTTGGAATAATTTACCACCACCTATTTGTTCCCTAAAAACGTTAAGTCGTTTTAAAAACAAATAATTATTTAAAATAAATTATTAATTAGGTATCTATGTATTAAAAAAAACTATAAGTACAAATGTTTTTTTATGAAATAATATTTATTACAACATCAAAATTTATTAAATTTAATTATATACAATAAAATATAAATATAAATATCAAAACAAATTATAGTTGCATTATTTGGTACAACAAGTACAAAATACGTAATAACTGTCTCGAACGTACGATGATAGTAATATTTATATTTGTTCTTCACTTTTTTTATGTTCCAATATTATTTATTATTAATGTGTTTCTGTTATTTGATGAATGATTATTTATTATTTATTAGTTTCATTCTTATTTTTTTTTCATTTTTTTCCTTTTTGCTCTAAAAATCCAGCAGGTCTCGTAACACGGCGTGTCTTGTTGACTCAGAATATTAAATTATCTACTTTTATGAAAAAAGTTAAAGTTGTCTTCCCCATAGAATAGTCAGAATAGTCAAATATCATGTTAATATTGTATGTTTAAGTATATAAGTAGGTATTATTGAAATATACAGTAATATAATACTTATACACCTGTTAGCTAGGTTTAGTCTCAATGCATGTGTGTATACGTTATATATGTTGGCACTACCTTTTACTCGTAATTGTTAATAGATAACTATAAACTCGTATATAACTCGTAGTTGGAAGATCACACACCAACTTCGCTGTGAAGTCACAAGGCTTCAACTAAAAACCAGCGCTGTATTTGCAGCATTATGCTGAGTTGGAGACCTATTTGATGTCACATTTTCATATTCATTTTTTTTTCCTTTTTCCTTTTTCCTTTTCTGTTTGTTTGTTTGTTTAATTATTAATTATTGTTGTGTATTTATATGTACTGCTACTCAATTGTAAATGCGTAAGCAGTATAAGACTGGTACATGCATTCTTTTAACCCTTGCTTTTATATAAAATATATTTCTAATGTGTGTAAAATGTTTATATCAAATAAATAGTTCCTTCTTTCTTTCTTTTTTCATCTGTCAAGCCAATTAATTGTCGAATTTTTTATCAACATGACTTAAAAATAATAAGCGTTTTCATTTAATATAAGCTACACGGTTTCATTTTGGTTTAATTTCTGCAAGTTGCATGTTTTCTGAGGTAAACTGTTTGAAATGTATAACTTGAAATAAAATTTTCGTGACAATTTTTATTACTATTTGACGTTCAGATTTATTTTTTGAATATTATACTGGGGACGTAAAGAAAGTGATACGGTATCATACTAGCATAGCATATACTACCCGAGCAGATAAAGAATGGGATTGGTGTCGCTTCTATTCACATCCGGCTCGCATTCTGTCGCTATCTACATATACTCATACTCGCCGATAAAGAATACAGATAAAATCTTTGCGATAAGCGTTTTCTGTACGTCTTTTTACGTTACACAACTTGTCATTGCATCGAGGATAACAAAATATATATACAGCCACACAACATGAGAAAACTATATAAATACTGCAAAAACTGTGTGGAGGTGTTGTTCAAACTTTGCTCTTATTGCGTTTTTGAGTTGAAAAGTATTGCAGTCCTAGGTGCTTACGAATTATAGTGTGGAAGATAAAGAGTTTTCTTACCGTAAGAACTGAGCATTCACGGTAGAGTAGTGACGTGCTATGCCTACGCGGTCTTTTATGATTACTTTTAAGATTGCACGCTGAGCACGCTCCAGGGGAAGCAGTGTACTATTGATAGTTCCACCCCATGAGACAATGCAGTATTTGAGCAAAGATTGGACAAGCGCATAGTAAACACACATTAGCATGTCGCGATCAGCAGATTTTCTAAGTAGGTAAATGATAGGAATTAATTTTCTAATTCGGGCTGTTAATTATTTAACATGTAATGACCAATTAAGATGATTATCTAGAATTAGACCGAGATATTTAAGGCTATGTGTTGCTAATAACTGAGGACAGCCGCAGCAACTATTTATTCTATCAAAGTGTGTGCCCTTATACAAAAGTCGATGGATGGTTGAGTATTGGCCCGTGGGATGAATGTTATGTACTTGGTCTTTTTTAAAGTTTAACGTAAGCAAATTGTCGTCCAAACATCTCATTACCTCAGTGAGGGCATTTTCAGTGTGTTGTTGAGCCCGAGCCCAAACCTCACCATGCACAATCAACGCTGTATCATCTGCATAAGTGATAATTTTGCAGTTTGGTAACGAAAGTTTACACAAGTTGTTGATGTACACTAGGAAGAGGTTTGGACCCAGTACACTGCCCTGTGGTTCTCCATAAGAGAGATTGACATCCAGACTTTGGTAGTTACCTAATTTGACACATTGTGAGCGATTTGAGAGATAGTCACAAAAGATATCCAAGACGACTCCGCGTATACCTATTTTCAATAGTAATGGTATAGATTCATAGTCGAATGCCTTCGACGAATCGAAGAAAACTCCAACAACTTTGTGACCCATATCAAGGTGAGGTGAGGTTTAAAAATCCATACTAATTTTGTGCAATTACATTTGTCTTTTCTAAAAATTTAACAATTTAAAAGCTTTTCCAGCTTTGTCAGCACCGAAATAGGTCTGTCGTTCCCTATCATATCTCTATTTCTGTTTTTATAAATAGGATGTACAAGAGCTCTCTTGAGGATGTTTGGAAAAACTCCTGAAGCGAAACATTGATTGATCATGTGGGTCAAAGGTGGAATAAGGCTACTCCTTGCGTTCTTAAAAACTTGAGTAGGAATGCTGTCAACACCTGTAGTGAAATCATTTTTAAGGTTCATAATAGTGTTCGCAACTTCATTATAATTAATCCACATCCAGTAAAGCCATCGATTCCCTCTGTGACTCAATATGAGTGATGTTTACGGAATTAGTCAAACAAGTACTTCTTCTAATTTGTATTTCATTAGCAAGGGACTTACCTATACTTGCAAAGTATTCATTTATTAGGTTTACTGATTCATGGGGTCTTTGGCGAGGTTTAACCATTCAGTGGGAGATGGAGATGCTTTTTTTAGTATAGGGACTTTATTAATAGTATTCCACATTTCTTTGGGATTATCTTTATTCTTTTTGAACTCGTTTAACTCAAATTCGGTTTTTAGTTTTTTTTTAAAGATTCTTGCAAAAATTACGGTACCTAGAGTAGGTTAGTTGGAATATGGCATTGTTAGGATCCAGTTTAGGCTTTTTGTGTAACTTGTCACGATTCCTGATGCATCGTACAAGACCAGGTGTTATCCAGGTCTTAATAGCTCGTTCACGATACGGGACGTAGATGAATGTGGAGTGGCAAGAAATTGATATATTATATCAATCAAAGAGTTTGTTGCTAAATTTGCATTCGCACAGGGTTAAAGTCTGTTACAGATTATTCCTGAACGAAACTTGGATGATCAATTTTCCTTATGGTGACTTTATAATCGGCGCAGGATCAGTTTTGAGAGAATCGAGAATAAACGTTTTAGAACATCGATTTGATCTTAGCATAACGTGATCAAGACAGCTACTTATACCCGTTGAAGTAACATGTGTTGGAAGCAAACCATGAGATGCCATTAGGTCAATGTAGTTATTACAATTTGGATCAGAGCGATCGGAAGCTATATTTATATTAATATCTCCAA
This sequence comes from Parnassius glacialis, assembly GCA_033319125.1. NCBI lineage: Eukaryota > Metazoa > Arthropoda > Insecta > Lepidoptera > Papilionidae > Parnassius > Parnassius glacialis. The sequence goes on from JAVANC010000016.1 coordinate 41,001,778, forward strand.
TTAATATAACTGATTTAACAGACGCCAATGAAGTCAACTAACTCAGTACTGCTAAATTTGTTGTTGACTATTTTATACAATGTTATGGCTTCAAGATATTTACGTCTATATTCAAGTGACAAAACACCAAATTCTCTCAGCAATGGGATACGAGACATGTAAGATTTATGGCATCTATAGTACATGGCACGTAAAAACTTATTTTGAACTTTCTCAATAGCTTCTTTGTATACTTTATAGTAGGGATTCCATATAGGTACAGTATATTCAAGCTGGGAACGAACAAGAGTTTTGTAGAGGTATAAGTATGTAGTTGTGCGTTTAAAATCAGTAGAAGATCTCATTACAAACCCGTACATTTTTAAAAGTTTGTTTGACTATTTTATTAATATGGATGTTTAGTTGTAGCTTAGAGTCTAACTGAATCCCCAAATCGCTTAAGTTTGTCACTCTGGCCAAGGACTTTTTACAAAGGATATAATTAAAATGGACAATATTTTTCTTTTTTGTAAAGCTTATGTATTGACATTTCGGAATGCTCAATTGTAATTTATTAATGTTGCAATATTTTGTCAATAGATCAAGGTCGCTTTGAAAAGATATACAGTCATCTATATCTTTAATAGTTTTGTATGCTTTAAGGTCATCGGCATATAATAGAAAATTGGAGTTAAGGAAACATTTGTCTATATCATTATTAAAAATAATAAATAACAATGGTCCAAGAATGGATCCTTGAGGAACGCCAGATGTAACCAAAACGTCCCTTGACAGATTTCCATTTACTACAACTTTTTGGGTACGGTTTTGGATATAGGATGCAAACCAGCGCAGCAAATTACCACGAATACCGTTGAATGCAATCTTGTTAAGAAGAATCTCATGATCCACCTTGTCGAAAGCTTTCTTAAAATCTGTATATACAGCATCTACTTGAAAGCCGTCATCAATTCTTTCAAATAAATTATTCGTAAAGGTTGATTACTAGTAGTAGATCTATGTTTAACGAAACCATGCTGTTCTTCAATAATAGCCTTATGTAGAATCGGGTAAATTTGGTTGTGAACTAACTTTTCGAGGACCTTCGACAGGACGGAGAGAATAGAGATGGGACGATACTGTTCAACATCATGTTTTGACCCACTTTTATGAACTGGAGTTATATTTGCGTGTTTCCACTTCCTAGGAAAAACACTCTCTGACAAACACTTATTATAGATAAAATGCAAAGGCTTATACATATTTTCAGCAGTTTGTTTGAAAAAGAGTGGAGGAAGGCCATCTGGACCAGGACTCTTGGAAGTGTCTAAATTTTTGAGTTCATTTAGAATTTCAGTTTCTGTGAAGTAAATATTAGAAATTAAAATATCGTGACTTGAGGTACGAGATGGAGGCTGCCAATGCGAAAGAGAAGGGGAAGAGGGCTCAAATACCGATTGAAAGAAGTCAGAGAACATGTTACAGACCGTCTCGGGGTCGCTAGATTTAAGGTTATGGTAATGCAAAGTAGACGGGATTTTAGTCTCAGTTTTGCAACTCGATACATAGGTCCAAAAATGTTTTATATTTTTAGTTATATTTTCCTCTACAGTGTCCATATACCTACGATAGCACTGTTTGCATTATATCTTGAAGGTATTTCTATATTGGGAAAATAGTACGTAGTCACTTGGGTTTTTATATTTCTTCCACTTAGTCCAGGCTTTTTGTTTACATTTAAATGTTTTAATCAGAGGACGTGAAAACCAGACAGGAAATCTTCCGGAGCGAGAACTAGAACGTGGTGCATGTTGTTTTATGATGTCATCTATGGTCTTATAAAATGTTACAATGCAGGCTTCAGATGGAAGCGTTTGCAGTAGTTCCATCCAATTTGTGTTTTCAAGCTTGGAATTAATGAAGTCAAAATCTACTTTATGGAAGTTATACTTGGTTAGAGGGCGCCTTTTCATTGGGGTATACGTCTGATTTATGTTAGTAATCGCAATAAAAGGTGGATGATGAGAATCAGGAGGAAGTAGTGGATCCGATGAGGCTATAATGGTAGATGAGGTGTTAGAGATGAAAAGGTCCAGTAGTTTATCATTAGAATTAAAGATCCCATTAAATTGTAATGCATTTAGAAATGCCATAAAGTTCAATAATAAGGTATGTGTGTAGGTGGATCCAGATCCATTCAACGGTAAAGGTTGGTTGCAATAATCAGAAATAGGGGTAAAGTATGATGATGGAACCCATGTTTCACACCCAAACCCAACAGCTATAATCGTAATTTCATTTCCAAATCTTAAAAGAAGACTATTACAGTCCTTTAATTCAGCCTCTAATGAAGTTCTATGCTTAATTTCGGACTTGAAAAAAATTAAAACACCATCGATTGCAATAGCCCGAAGCATAAGATATATATCCAGGTATATCTGGAACGTTTAACAGTTTACTCAACCAGCATTCATTTAAAACGAGGACATCGCATTGGAAAGAGATTCTCTGTAATAAAACATTAAATGCGTCAAAGTTACACGATAGATTCCGTATATTCATGTGCATAATTGAAATGGATCCTTGTAATAAATCTATGTAATTAATAAGAGATTCGGGACTACACACCATAAATTGAGATATTTCAAGAAAATCAATGTCATCAGAGATATCCGTTATTGGATCGCCTTTTAAAAATACTAGCTATCAGTTGTGTAGAACCGGGTGCTTAATAGTTCCCCCATTTAAGTATGAATGTTTCTGCGACAACTAAAGATTGTATGAATATCGTATTTGATTTGTAGTAGTTTTTTTTTTTTTGTTTTTTTTTATTTGTAGTGTATGTGGTAACCTTGTTCACAAAGAGTATTACAAATTGTGGCAATGAATAATAATTGTACATACCATAAAAAATAAAATTGTGTAAAGAACTAAGTAAATATACAAAAAATTAAAATGATATAAAAAGCATTTTCAAATATGATAAAGAATTACCAAAAAGAAACTGGAGCAATAAATTTTGGTAGTCATTTGTCTTGAGTTTGGAGCAGTTTCTGTAAATCAGTCTCCGTGTCAATGCGACGACATAGATCACCCTCCTTCTTACGTAGGAACACCTTCCCATGTGCAGTCCAGCAGTAAGTATAATTGTAGTTTTTACTAAATTCTCGTGCCATGAAGTAAAGTTTCGTAGTCGACTGGGTGAGATTCTCTGATATAAAACTGGTTTGGGTTCGCCATCTATTTTAAAGTCACCAGTATTTAGTTTATTGTCCTTCTTTGACTTGTTGTAAGCCTTAACTGAAGTTAATATATTTTCTTTTAACGTAACTGTTGTGAGATCCACAATAATTGGCTGATTATATTCTTTTTTGGTTTAAAGCCAAAAGACGTCGCGGATCTGCAATTCTTTCACACAGACATTGACAGATTCTCCAACCTTTTTAACTAGTGTCACCAGATCTTGCTTTGATTCCTTTTTATCTATAGGAATGTTTCTTAGCTCAATACTGGCTTGCCTTTGTGACCTCTCCAAATTTTCCACCTTTTGTTCTAGCCTCTGAATATGGGCTAAATGGGATTTCCTATCTAATTCCATTTTGGCCAATTTGTTTTTCATATCTTCATATTGCTTTGATATGAAGTCCATGGATTCTTTGATGTCAGTGTTTTGTTTCTTAATATCTTTAATGCTTTCTTGTATTGTATCTTGCTGTTTAGTTAAAATTCTAATGGATTTCCTCATTTCCACCATGAAAGAAGCTAATTTTCATCATACTGACGTTTACAGGGTCGATTTCTATTCAGATTGTTCATATTGGAGCTTTCATTATCTGTATCAGTAGGTGGAGCAGAGCTTTGATTTGCATCAGATTCAAGGACCTGCAGCAAGGATGCTTTCTGTTTCTGAGTAGATGGTGGTGTTCTCTTTAGTGGCATTTTTCTTTTCTTTAAAATGCTTCCGCCTATGAATCAGGGCAAGCGACTCTTGTGACGTATACGTACGTAGTTGGAGTGACATCGGTGAAGCGAACCTGGATCGTTCTGCTTGTCTCCACTGTTGGTATCTCTTTCATAACCGTTCCGTACTACTGCGTATCACCCGAAAGTTATGCAGTCCTAGTACTAAGCCGAAAAGTTACTATTTGGTTGGAATTTAATTTATTAAAAAATATTAATTAAAGATTACGGGTAGCACGTCTAATCGCTTTCGCTGTCCAGATGGAAGGGGGGAGGAAAAGTATTAAAATAATATTTTCTTTTAAACTAGTGTTACTTTATTTAACTTTTTTATATTTTACTCAACAAGTTAAACATACCACGCATCCTACATTTATCTTATTTATTTACATTTATCACTGATATGCGATATACAAATAAAGAGTCTTAGTTTCATGTTAAACAATCGTGATCATTACAAAAATATAACATCTATTTCTATATAACTTATCATTTTAATACAATTTATTTTATATTGCTGAGCTATAATAAATAGTGTAATAAAAAATAATTCTTTTCAGGATCTGCCAGCATGTGTACGTCGCGTTGCCAAATTCCTTGGCAAAGAGATAACACAGGAACAGATAGAAAAACTATGCGAGCACCTTAAATTTGATAATTTCAAAAAAAACAAATCTGTCAATTTAGATAATATGAAGGGTAGTGGATTATTGAATGAAAAGGAGAGTTTTATTAGAAAAGGTATGTATTCTGTGTTTCTTTATTGGCCTTTAATATTACACTGCTGAACGTAGACTTCCCCCATTGTTGACAATATTTTCCTTAACACAATAAGGTGAAATTGCCATCTATTACACACTGTATTTGTTCGGCTTAGTGCTGCACTGTCTATTTATAATGCTGGTATAGCCTTGAGGTTCAGTAAAGATTAAATTAGAGTGGATTAGCCACCGCAGTCTGTTTCCATTTTCTAAGCTTTTCGATTGTCTATGGACTTAAATTCAATTTCAATCCAAATATAGTTTAAATATAATATAAAAAGATTTAATAATATATACCCAGCCTCCCTGTCTATTGAAGTGAGGCTGTTTTTTAATTTCAATACCCTCATGTATCATTCTTGGCAGGAATCGATGTCCTTTGGCGAGAATTTGTGGTTTTTCAAATCTAATGTAATAGCGGAGGCCGTCTAGGATATGATCACAAACTGCAGACTTCCCTGTTGTGACCATATCATGGGTACAGCCACCTGCTTGGAATCCTGTAAGCAAATGAACGGTGTCTCATTTTATATATTACAATGTTTAACGAGTATGGTATAGCGTTGAGATTTGAGAGATGTTGTTTGATGCGAAAAAGAAGAAATTTTTAAGTGTAGTGCCGAAAATCAGAATGTCGGTAGAAAATGTCAGTGAATTTGATTTAAGAACTGAAAGCATGTTCATCGTATTTGGATAGACTAAAGATGTATTTCTTAGTCAATCAAATAAATACGAACTTAAAATTATCTACATTAATCGCAGTAATAGGCCATGAAACCTACGATTTGTTGGCAAATCTGGCTAGTCCAGAAAAAAAAACATCTTAACTATCCTACGATGCGGCAGTGGAACTCCTACGTAAGCATTTATAACCAACACCGTCTGTGCTTACCAAGAGGTACCGATTCAGACAACCCAGGCAAGCTAACGGTGAAGATGTAGCGAGTTACGTTACTGAGTTAAAGAAGCTGGCTCGGCATCGTAAATCTAGTGCGATACTTAATGAGAATTTACGTGATCAATTTATTTGCGGGTTGTGAAGCGACATCATCAGACAACGGTCGTGCGCGGAGGATGATTCGCTGCTGTTCACCAACGCTGTCAAAATTGCAACCTCTCCCGAAGCAGCGAAGCGGGACGCGACTGCAGTGGATGCTACTACTACGACAGAGAACGATATCAGGATCCAGGAATCAGTGGCGGTGCATGCGCTAGTATTTAAGTATTATTTTAGTCATTGTTGGTTTAGGGTATAATATATTGTATGTTGTTATAGTCATAGGTCTGAATCTAGTGCAGAGGAGTAATGTAGGTAGTTTAATGTAGGTACATAGAATTGTGTACAAACGTGTAGGCAAACGAACGGTATCTTATTTTATATATTATACCAACTTCATGGTACAGCGGAAATTCCTTGCTCTATAAAAGAAAAGAAATAATTCAAAGTGGGAATAATTCAAGGACTTCTTAACGTAAGCGTAAACGCTATGCGCATATTATACTCGTATTCACCGAACTACAAGAGACGTCGCTTAGAGACTTCCCTTTCACAGCTATTATCAGAAGTATCCTTATTTAATACTAAGCCAAAAGAATTACCAGGTTGGATTGCGGCCATGAACCTTGCCCTCCATCATTTCCTTATGAGATTACATCTCCACATTTCAACTATCGTTAGGTGTAGGTCTCCAAAGATTTTCAATGACGCCATTAATTTGGCCATTTCGGTGAAACGCATACAACAAATCTTATACAGCCAGAGGCAAAAAATGACCACAAACCAAGGCAAAATATCGTAATTTCTAAATACTGAGGTAGTTGAAAAGGATACTATTTTAAAAATTCAAAAAAAATGTTGCACGTATGATCGTGCAGCCTCATTAGTCCTTTTAAAGCAGAACCAGAAAGAATGCCAGGAGAAGATTACAAGTTGGTTATACACGCTGACCGTACGCCAAGTGGGGAACATATGTGAAATATGCAGCAATATGTGGAATATGCGGGACATAAGTCGGAGCCATATTTCACGTAGTCCGAAGTAAGTCAGGGCAGTAACCTTGGCCCTTTGGAGTTCCTGCTGATGATAAACGACGTACCAGAACTAGTGAAAGATACTAGATGTTTATTGTTTGCTGACCACCTCAAATTGTCCCTTGCAGTAACTAATAGTAGTGATAATGGCTCCACAAATGTATTATGCATTTTTCATGCGAAACTTTATTTGATAAAGAAAATATAACAGAAATAATTTTTTAAATAGATCCATATTAAAAAAAATGTAATAAACAAAATAAAATTACTATAAAATAAGCGGCGTTTCGCTCGCTCCTCAAACTCAAACATGCTACCCGCTCGTTATCGTAGGACTTTAGTTTAGGAAAATCCGCAAAATTTACACGCACTTCAAATGATGGCAAAAGTATTTCCTACTATACGCCAACTGACTTATTTTGAGCCCGTGTTTTTTCAGTAGTTATTTAAAAACATGGAAAGTTTAATAAACAAAATTTTGTTACAATTCAATTGCCATGAAAAGATATAAAAATGAAGGTTGTTTATCAACGACCGATAAAAAATGCCTATGTTAATTAAGGTTTTTGTATTTTAGAAGGTTATTGCAGATCTAATCAATCCATATAAAATTTACAAGTATTATTTTATTTCAATTTAATTTGAATATTTTTACGATGATTTTTCTGAAGTAAAATTATTTATATACGTTTGAATACTGATTATAATAACGCGCTTAACTGGAACCACGGAGTTATTGTTACATATTGTATTTTGTCGGCACTAATTAATAGCAGTAACATTAAAAGACGGCCTGACTGAGTAGATAACTTGTATTTTATAAATATTGGTTATCGATCTAAATTCAACTACTGCCAAAATAATCTTGGCATAAGATATTACTAAAATAACCTAAACGTCATCGTAGTCGGATGGTAACCTCAACAAAGAACCCGACGAGTTAATCAGAACAGGACTATTCTAGAAGGTCTGAAATGATATCACAATGGGTTGACCCCACAGAGGGTAACCCACTGCACTGGTTGAGTAGAGTCCTAAAACAAGACTGCTTAACGAGTTTCCGATTAGTTCATATGCTTATTATATTAATTTGATTTTATTCTAATAACTTTCTTTGCGTTTTCCTATATTATCTACCTGAAACGGATATTAAAATAAATTATTATTTTATTAAGTACACTAATTTCTGATACTTACAAAAACCAATACATAATAAAACTCATATACCATACATATTAGTCTACTAACTCGAAGAATACAAATAATTTTAGCAGTCGTGTCCGAAACTCGCGACCCACCGTTATGCTATGTTAAACAATAGACGTATCGAATCGACTCGTCAAATACGTACGGACCTCCTCGAAAATTGAGGCGGCACTGAATTTTTTTTCACGCGTATTCTCTAATAAAAAGCGCATTACGGGAATCTAACCGTTTCATACTAAAATGTATGGAAAGCGGGGAACGATTTCTGCTAAGAAATGAATGATATTTACGCTTAGATTATTACTTTTTAGTTTGAATTAGTAAAAATAATGAATGGTGAATGTGTTGTCTATACTTTTATCTCACGTTTTAACTTAAAATATTTTCTAAACTAAAACGATTTTTTTTTGAGATTTTTAATTTAATTTAAGATTTTTTTGTGGTGTCATTCAATGAAGTCAGTTCTTTTATATTTTTAAAACCGTAACTGCCAATTTGCCCGTTTCTTAGGACCGGCCTCTTAAATATAAAATTTGGCTACTCATTGAAAAATAAAACCCTAGATATTTGTCGCCACACCTGTAATACATATCATCAACATCATTATTATTACAGCTCTTCACAAGTCCACTGCTGAACATAGGCCTCCCCCAAAGAGTGCCACAAAGCACGGTCCTGAGCCACCTGCATCCATCGACTTCCTGCATATCTTACCAGGTCATCACTCCATCTAGTGGGGGGATGCCCTACACTTCGTCCACTGGTACGAGGCCGCCATTCCAGAACCTTTTCCCCCATCGGTTGTCGGTTCTTCGAGCTGTATGGCCAGCCCATTACCCCTTCAGCTTACTAATCCGTTAGGCTATGTCCGTCAGTCTGGTTCTACTGCGAATATCCTCATTTCTAAGTTTATCACGCAGAGAAACTCCGAGCATATCCCTCTCCATAGCTCGCTAAGCGACTTTGAGCTTCCTCATTCGGCCAGCAGTGAAGGACCACATCTCATTACCATAGGTTATAACTGGCAACACGTACTGGTTGTGCAGTACTCCTCGGACTTCTGTACAATTTGCCAAAGGGTATGTATGTGGTCTATGGTACTAAAACATTTTCGGAAACCGGCTTATTCTGGAAGCTGAAAGTCGTCGAGTCAGCATGCAAGACGATTCGTAATGACTCTCTAAAATAGCACGTCGACGCGGCTCAGAAGGGAAATCGGTCTGTAGTTCTTAAAGAGAACATAGTCACCTTTCTTGAAGAACAAGACCAACGCACTTCTGCTCCACACCTCCGGTATAATGCTACCATGGAGGACGGAATTAAAGAGCTTCTGAAGGACTTCAAGTACCGGTCTTCCACCCGCTTTCATAAGCTCCGCTGTAATTCCATCCTCGCCTGGGCCTTATCGTTTTTAAGGTGCTGGAGAGCCATTCTAATCTCGCTCAGACTGACGTCCGAAATATCTTCGGAATAGTGTCGGATAAGACTCGCTCTTGGATCGTTACTCACACTTGCGTGTGGCTCCAACTATGACGTGTACAGCTGCTCATAGAACCTCTCAATCTCACTCAAAATCTCAGATGTCCCGGAAACAATGCTGCCACATTCGGTCTTCAGCTTCGACAGTATCCTCTTTCTGGCAGACAGATCTCTAGCAAAGACTTTGGAGCCCTGGTTCCACTCGATCGCTTCTTCAATACGAGCAGTACTAAAGTTGCGTAAGTCCCGCCGCATGCATATGGAGATCTGTCTGTTCAGTTGCCTGTATGCTATGAAATCTACTGAAGACTGCAGCTTCATATCCCGTCTAACAGCCATGAGATTAGGAGTGTGATCGAAGAGTTTTTGTGTTCTTCTGCGGCGGGTCTTGCAAAACTTTGCTCCGACCGCATGGACAGTTTCCACGAGCTTGTCGTTCATATCGTCCACTGCATTGCAATCTTCTAGGCACTGAAAACTGTTACAAGCTCTTCAGTACTTCGATATACCAATAGCCAACTTGGCACCGCCGAAGGGACTGCAGCACCGCCCATATTTCGACGGAATCAAAGGCTTTCTCATAGTTCACATACGCCAGACATAGTGGAAAATTGTACTGACTTCTGTACAATTTGCCATAGGGTATGTATGTGGTATATGATCCTAAAGCCCTTTCAGAATCCAGCTTGTTCGGGAGGCTGGAAGTCGTCAAGTCTGCGCGCAAGACGATTCGTAATGACTCTCGAAATCGCACGTAGATAATGAAGACAATCTCATTTTTTTGTCAAACCGTCAGGGCTCGAATAGGTCCACTTGCTGTAGGGCCGCTTCAGGAAGAAAGAGTTTACCATAAAGAGTCCCTCTTTCTCCATGAAGTCGGCCAGCTGCTGGCCCTTTCGGTTCCGTTGCCCTATTCCAAATTTCCCTACCTTCAGGTCACCGTTCTCTCTTGTACCTAGTTTAGCGTTGAAGTCTCCCATCAACACCGTATAGTGGGTTTTGGAGGAATGCATGCCTCTAGAGATATCCTCATACATTTCTTCCACCTCCTCATCGTGGTGTGCCGAAGTTGGTGCGTAAACCTGTATGACCTTCAGCGAATACCGTTTGGTGATTCTGAGTATAAGGTACGCCACCCTCGTCGACACACTCTCAATCTTTACAACGTTTATAACGAGAGACATCTAGACGATAAATCCGAGACCTCCTTGGGACAGACGGTCACCCTCCCGGTAATAGAACAAGTTGCCGGATTCGAACTCTCTTCGGACTTCGGATAATCATATGATATTCCAGCGCAACTTGTCTATCTCTTCTTCCAGCTCCAGGATCTTCTCGTCAGTCCTCAAGTTGCGTGCGTTATAAGTTGTATTGCATATATTTACAAAATTATTTATTTTTTATTTTGAACCTTAAAATACGCTTTTATTGGAAATCAATAAATAAATACATGTATTTGTGAAGTATTATTTTCATTTTAATTATTGGTATAAATATATAATATAAATTACGAGCACATACTTTTAATAATATGTAAATTTGGGAATGTGTCAAATACAAGTAAGATTATCAGAGTTTCAGACATTTTCGACTTCGCGTCTTCTGGTATATAAGATAGTAAACCGTCATCTACCAGATTGATTGTTAATTACCCACACCAGTGACGGGGAGTAACATAACATTTTATCGTATCTCCTCAGTTTCGAGGCACTCCCCTTCTTGTCTCAGCCAGTATCGGTATCAGACATATCGAGTGACGTGCAGTTTCGTGGTCACTTGGAAGAGAAGGCCAAATTGGCCTCTAAAAAGCTTGGCGTGCTCAGCAGAGCGGGACAGTATTTCATTCCGGCACACCGCCTGCCACTTTACAAGGCGCAGGTTCGGCCTCAAATGGAATAATGTTCCCATCTCTGTGCAGGGGCTTCCCAGTGCCAACTCCTTCCACTTGACCGCATCCAACGCAGAGTGGCTCGAATCGTCGATGACCGAGCCTTTTCCGATCGGCTCGATTCATTGGCTTTGCGAAGAGATGTTGCATCCCTTTGCATTTTCTTTCGCATCTACCATGGGGAGTGCTCTGAGGAATTGTTCGGATTAATCCCAGCCGCCAAATTTAACGAACGCACATCGCGACAGAACTCCCGATACCATCCACACCATCTGGATGATTGGCGGTCCACCACTGTGCGATTTAGAAGATGTTTTCTTCCTCGCACGACTTCCTTGTGGAATCGGTTACCATCAGCGATTTTTCCGGACAGATACGACTTAGGGACCTTCAAGAAAATAGCGTATTCCTTTTTAAAAGGCCGGCAACACATCTGCAATTTCCTCCCTGGTGTTGCAGTTGCTCATGGGCGGCGGTAGTCACTTACCATCAGGTGAACCGCATGTTCGTTTGCCCCCTCTCCTATAAAAAAAAATTCCCGGCATCTGATACTGTGATCATCAAACTGCACGCAATGCGTGGCTTTATCAGTCTGTCCTAGAATGGATGATTCACATGTTCATCTGTTTTCTCTTACCAAATAAAATAATGTACCCATTTGTCATCAATTCGTATCCTTTAACAAACTTTTCAGCAACAATAATAGTGAAAGATAATTGAAAAATAAAAAGACTATTGGTAAATCCAATTGCACATGCCTTAAGCGCATGAAAAAAAATTACGTATAACATGATTATACGTAAATTTTGAAGGTAGTTTAATTAAACACAAGTTGTCACTAAAAACGTTATAATTATTAATATATTTCTAGTTTTCCAATAGTTTTATGTGAAAATTCAATTTAAAAAAAACTTGGAAAATCCAGAAGTACACGTATTATAATCCTCATATGATCATGAATAATTAAAAAAAAGTTTAAATTGTCATTCTACTCATCAAAGCGTTCCAGTTGCAGTCACCGATGTACACCTTTAAGTCACTTCATCTATTCCGGAAGTCATAACTAACAAAACGAGCCCAAACTCGAACATCTAGTTCTACACTTCGAGGAGTTCCAGTAGCATTCAGCAAAGTACACCTTCTGGTCACTCTATCAAGTCCGGAGGTAAGGTCTCATCATAACTAACAAGACGATGCCAAACTCGGCACACCTAGTCCTACTCTTCGAGGGGTCCAATAGCATTCACCGAAGTACACCTTCAGGTCACTCTATATAGTCCGGAGGTAAGGTCTTATCATAACTAATAAAACGAGGCCAAACTTGACACATCTAGTTCTACTCTTCGAGGAGTTCCAGTAGCATTCACCGACTAGTAGTAGCATTCCTAGAACTTACCTTGGGACTTGATAGAATGACCTGAAGGTGTACCCTTCAGGTAATTCTATCAAGTCCGGATGTAAGTTCTCATGATAACTAACAAAACTAGGACTTTATCTTTCTGACAATGCACTTTTAGCGAAACAAAATATTGTAATAAAATCTTTGATTATAAAAGTAATAAACTTGGTCAAGTATGTATAAAATTTGGTTTTTGGAATATAGTCTATTTCTACAATTTTGCTGTCTATTACCGCTGCTATAAGCAAACGATACAGTAATCTACTGACAACGGTGGCCGAGGCCGGAGTGCGAGTGATGCAAAGTGTATTTAGTCAAATAAATTAATACAGGGCAAAACACCGAAAATTTCGGAATTTCTCAGCCGAAAAACATTAATTATAACTAAAAAAAAAACTAAATTAAACTGCCATTTACATTCCACGCATGAAGATATTAAAAAATAGGTTGAGAAAATAAATTGATATTTTCAAAAGTTATTGTGTTTACCACACCATGCGGACTTGATAAATCTACACCATAAGCCACAAAAATCACTTTTTTATGTGAAAATAGCAATTAGTCGATTTAAAAAATAAATAAATTCAATAATCATTTGTCTTTCTGACAGTGTGCTTCTTATATCATTTATATGTTCATTATGAGTATGTTAAGGAGTATGTTAGGGATGAATCTGAAGGACAGAGTGAGAAATTGTTTAATAAGAGAAGAGTGTGGTTTGCAAGATGATGTTGTGACCAGGATTAAGAAAGGAATGCTTCGGTGGTTTGGTCATGTAGAAAGAATGAATGAGGAAAGAGTGACAAAGAAAATTTATGTTGCAGATGTGAACGGCAGAGTCGGGAAGGGTCGCCCTAGGCGAAATTTATCGACCAAATTGGCGATATATTGAAAATGGGCCCAATCAAGAGTACCTTTAACCGACGAGCGTGTATGCGTAGGTATATGATATGTTTGTGAATGCAATGAAACAACCGCTGTCTTGTAACACTCGTTTATTACTGGTTGGATGACCGTACTACACACGTATATATCATTCCTCCCCACTTAATTTTGGAACCTGGTAACAAGGTTTCGTAATTAAATACAGTAAAAATTTTTTTTACATAAACTTAACAACTAATAATAACTATTAATAATAATTAGCAAACTTGATCTCTGCATAACTATAATTAACAATCGCTACTTAAAAATACTTTTTATAATCCACCGCTGGTCTTGTACGTTTCGGGCGTGTGGCTAAAAGTGGCAATGTTGGCGGTACATGGGAATCGCCAATTGTGGACAGCACAGCCTCCGTTTCTGCCATAGGCCTTTCTACGGGGGCAATGTTGTCCCTCTCATACCTAGTCTCACAGTCACTTACTTCTTCTGCCTCACCGTGGTCAGATGAACCAAGATTCGGCGCTTCAGTATTCGAGGGCGATTGCAGCTCACCCGCCTGCATATTTGTAGCCTGTTCCATACTTTGCTCCGTATTACTTATACCCGGAAACATAGGCTGTTGCGCGGGAGGGTGTGCATTTACAGTAGCCGGCGACGTGGAGGGGCAACGAGTCTTCTCAGCAGCGACAATATCGTCGCGACTACTGTCTGAACCCGTATATCTAATAATTTGATCCACATGTCTAATGCACCAAACCTCCATGTCCCTAATATGAATTCTATACATTTTATTTCCTATTTTTTCCTTTATTCTACCTAACTGCCAAGATTCTTTTCGTGCACTGTACCATCGGGTCCAAACGATATCACCGATTTCAAAAGATCTTTTCCCGGCTGCCGTAAGTGAATTAGAATTATGATTTTTTAAGGGTAAAATCAAATCGAGACGCGACCGCAAATTTCTGCCGAACATTAACTTTGCCGGCGTTTCACCCGTGGTACAATGCACGGTATTTCTATAGTTAAATAGGTACCCTAATAACATGTCATGAACTTTGTGCAAAGGTAAATTGTCAATTAATATACATTTTAACATTTTCTTACATGTTCTTACTGAATTCTCAGCTTGACCGTTACTTGGCGGATGGTAAATGGGTGACGTCATGTATTTTATGCCATTCGATGAACAAAATGTCTGAAAATCGAGTGAATTAATTTTTACATCGTTGTCGGACACTAAAACATTTGGTATTCCAAAATTAGAGAAAACGCCTTTTAATTTTGTTATTAAAGCATTAGATGAGGTTCCGTTATGCATGTATAGGCATTCTATCCATTTACTGTAGGAGTCGACGATTACCAGATATACCCTCTGCCCTACAGTCATGTAATCAATGTGCACTCGTTGCCATGGCGCGGTGGAGGGAGGCCAGGGCGCGAGAGGGTCGCGCGGCGGGGCGGCCCGCACGCTTGCGCAAGTCGCACATGATCCGATCCAGCGTTCGATGTCCCGGTCAATACCGGGCCACCACATTCTACTTCTAGCGTTACATTTAGTTTTGGTTATTCCTAAATGAGAATCATGAAGCTCGCGTAACATTCTATCTCTCAACCCGAGTGGTATAACAATCCTATGTCCCCTAAAAAGACAACCATTCTCATATTGTAAATCGGACTTGCAATCAAAATAAGGTAAAATAGATTTACATTTTAATTTACGCGGCCACCCGTGTTGCATGTACCTAAGCACGGTTTTAATCGTCCTATCTCGCTCCGTCGTCTGCGCAACGTCGCGGGTCGAAGTGGCCGGCGATGACGCATCGATAAACCTAACTGCATAATGAGTGTCTATATCGTTTGTATCTATATCGTTCGACGACTCGTTGACGCATTTTACAGGAGCGCGTGAGAAGTAATCGGCCACAATATTATTTTCGCTAGATACATATTGTACGACATAGTTATAAGCGGACAATATAACTGAGTATCGCTGCAGTCTTAGCGCAGTAGTAACAGGAATACCTGTTTTAGGATTAAAAATAGATACCAATGGTCTGTGGTCGGTTTTCAGGATAAAAGGGTCTTCGCGACCGTACAAATATTGATGAAAGCGTCGGACCCCGAAAATAATGGCCGTCGCTTCCTTCTGTATCTGGCTATAGTTTCTTTCACTGCTCGTAAGTGAGCGAGATGCATACGCTAGCGGGCGTTCGATGCCGTCCTCCGCCCTTTGTGAGAGTACGGCGCCGAGACCGGTCGGGCCGGCGTCCACCGCCAGCACTAGCTGCGCCGCTGGCTCGAAATGAGCCAACACGCGTTCTGACGCCAGTTCGCGCCGTATCGCTGCGACGCTTTGTCGCTGCCGTTTTCCCCATTCCCATTTTGCATCTTTACGTAATAGCTCATGTAGAGGACTCAGTACAGAAGAGGCGTTTGGAATAAAATTTCTATAGTAGTTGACTACTCCTAGAAATCTTTTAACTTCGGTGACGTTATTTGGTTCCGGTGCACTAAGAATGGCTTGTACTTTATCCGGACAAGTTCTTAATCCCGTTTTACTAATCACGTAACCCAAATACCTGACGCTTTCTCTGAAAAATTGACATTTGTCTTTTTGTAAACGTAGGCCTGCCTTACATAGTCTATCTAGGACTTTACTTAGCCGCTGCATGTGGGAATTTCTATCGAGGCCCGTGACACAAATGTCATCAAGCCATATGCTTACCCCGTCTATTCCTGATAAGAGTGTCTCCATGCTCCTTTGAAAAATGGCTGGACCACTAGAAAGGCCGTACACTAACCGTATGTGCGTATTAATTGCCGTGAGCTCCTGAGACGCGTCATCTAGGACGAACTGGTTGTAAGCGTTTTTCAAATCAATTTTACTATAGTGCTCCCCCCCTCCAATTTTGGCAAAAACCTCTTCAATTCGAGGCAGGGGATATTTTTCTATTATGAGATCCTTATTTAATGTAATAGAAAAATCACCTGCGATTTTAACTTGGCCATTATCTTTTAAAACTGGCACAATGGGGGTGGCGTATTGAGAATAATTAATAGGAACAAGGATACCCAAGTGCACTAATCGGTTTAGCTCTTGTTCGACTTTATCTCTGAGGGCAAAGGGTACGGTACGCGGCTTAAAAAACTTAGGCACAGCATTCGCCTTCAACTGCAAACTGACTTTAAAGTTATTAAATGCGCCCAACTCGTCACGCCACAACGCCGAATATTTATTTAATAACTCATGCAATTCGGAATCATTTCTTATGAATTTAATTTAGTAGTAATCACAAAATTAAAGGCGGTCATGAATCCCTACCTAGTATAGGCGGTCCCCCATTTTTGACAACAAAATATTTAATCAATTTTGTACTGTTATTGTAACTAGTTTCTACAGTAATATAACCTAATGGATCAATCTTGTGTCCGTTATATAAGCACATTTTTACAGAACTACTACGTAATGAATATTTTAAGAATTTTTTTTTATATGTATTATAAGAAATCACACTTTTACTTGATCCTGAATCAAGCTCCATTGTCATACACTGATTACCTATTATTACATCAATTGAAATGGGCTTATCAGTCACATACCTCAAATTAAAATTGTGGCACTCCTCACAAGACGTGTCCTTGACCTGCTCTGGTTCGCTTACCGACTCGATATGGTACATCCGCGATCTATTGACACTATCGCACACTTTCTTTAAATGACCTTTTTCACCGCACTTTTGACATTTGTAACTTTTATAACGGCACTTATCACTTTGGTGGTTCTTCAAGCCACAGACCGAACAACGAGAAAAATCTCTCGGTTGGTCGCGACCTGCTGATGTCCTGCCAGCATTAGGACGCCGTATAACCGCGCCGCTGTCTCCTTGACCTTGAAATTTCGCTCGGTATACCGGTTCCTCCTTAATTGGAGCCTGTTCGCTGGTGCACAACATAACCTTCGCCTGCCTGGCATACGCCGCCTGCTCGGCTAGCTCCATAGCTACTGACAGTGTCAATGTGGACGGTTCTTGTTCGAACAACTTATCTTGTTCCGGGCCAGGGCCCAGGCCGAGGACGAAACGATCTCTTAAATTCGTTTCCAAGGCAGTGCCGAAGTCACAATTGCTTGCGAGACCTCTCAATCGCGCTGCCCAGTCTCCCAATGATTCGCCTGGATTTCTGGTTGCCCCAAAAAATTTTGCTTTATCCACAAATGAGCATTTTTTTGGCTTGAAATGACCTTCGAGTAATTTAACGAGATTCGAGTAACTTAGAGATTCTAAGTCTTGCGGGTACGCTAAGTTTCGTACCAAGCGATACGTTTCATCCGTAAGATGGGTGAGAAGAATTCCACTTTTGTTCACTTCTTCGACGCGATTTATCTTCGCAAACTGAGTTAGTCTGCTTTTGAAAATTGACCATTCACTTAACTTATGGTCAAAAATAGGCAGATTTCCCAGATAAGCCATTTTTTTTTATTTGTGGGTACTCCTACTTTGTCGCCAATGATATGTTTGTGAATGCAATGAAACAACCGCTGTCTTGTAACACTCGTTTATTACTGGTTGGATGACCGTACTACACACGTATATATCAATATGGATGTGGAGGAAGCGAGAGAGGTCTGTCAGGATCGTGCCAAATGGAAGTCCATAGTCTCTGCCTACCCCTCTGGGTGACAGGCGTGAGTGTTTATTATATATGTTCATTATGATTGTTAGATACGATTTCATGCGACAAAACGTTGGAATCTTGATTTTTAGACGCTAGTAAAACATGCCTACGCACTTTGCGCTTAAGGCATGTAGTATACTCAAGGTAAATCAATAATACAACAGTGGTACAAATTAAACATCTGGACACCATAACTAATTCCATGAGTAAAAAGTTCGTACTCTAATATTATAAGGTGGTGAAACTCTTTTATGCCTAGTTCTGGATTTGTACCAGCCTCCTATCTATTTTTGCTACCAAGCAGTAGTACTTAGGTTAAAGGTCTCCTTTTCTGACTAGAAGTCCGTCTGGGTAGGTTTACCAGCCCTTTACCTACTTCTAGCACCAATATTTTTATTTATTTAAACTTTTGTAACTATCATAAAAGGAATTATCTAATGCGACCGTGTAATTATTTTTATGCTAATAATAGTTTAATATTTTTATGCTAATAAGTTTAACAGTGGTAGAGCCACGCGGCAGCTTTTTCTGTCGCACGGATGGGCCGGCTCGAACCGGGGTGGTACCACGACCTCACAGAAAACCAGCGTGAAGTAGAGGTTTACCTCTGCGTTTCGCTTGGTGAGTGCAGGTGGCCGGAGGCCCTTTTTACTGGAAATGAGGCATTCCATCTTAGTCCTCACGGGTGACAACGCATCTGCATTGTATGATATGATAGATGTAGATGTCTATGGGTCGCAGCGGCCACTTACCATCAGGTGGACTGTGTGCTCGTTTGTCACCCTTATCCTATAAAAAAAAAAAATAGTAGTGCTTGCAATGCTGTGTTCCGGTTTGAAACATTAAGAGAGCCATTATAATTACAGACTGTGTACAATGTCATCTTAGTCCTCAAAAATGGTTTAATCGAGGATAGATGTAGATGTCTGTGGGTCTAAGCATTCACTTACCCTCAGACTGACTGTGTGCTCATTTATTAAACTTTTATATTTAAAAAGTAGGCCATGGGTTCAGTAAGCTTGTTTGCACTTATAAGAACTGGTCTCTACTTTTTATGGATTTGTGCATACGGAGAACACACCAAATATTATTTTTTATAATTGCAAATGTATATCATAATAGTTTGTGTCTAAGTAATAATAATCTGTGTATATATGAAGTCCAGCAGCATTTATTGGGACGGTGGCGTTTTTGCCGTACGGTGCCACTAAAGCCGAAATAAAATATTACCACCGTAACGCTAGTACTGAGCGGACGTTGTACTTGTCATTCTAATTTTATCTAAAAGTGGTCAACAATCAAAAATCAATATTTAAGTGTCTAAAGTAAAGACGACAATCTTGTGCACTAGATAAGGAATTTAACTCTGTCATAATTTCTGCGAACACCTCACCCCCTCGAGTAAAGAGCACAGGCTCTTAATTTTATATCCTACTCGACGTTCTAAACAACTGCATTACAGATCTCATTAAACTGGTCATCTTACATTATGAACGTACAAAGATCTCCGTCTGTGGCTAAAGTTGGTCTTGCTAGCTGCCAGGCTAATCTTGTCAAATGTGATACTGAGGTTACACAGCAACGCAATACAGTGAAATGAGACTTCTTTGACTTTAGGAAAGAGACGATGTCCTTTCTTACCGATTTCAAAACTTCCTAGGATGAGTATATTAAAAAAATATATGAAGAAGGTCATTAAAGGAACAACTATGTGATCTTAAATATATATCAGACAGTCTTTCTCAGGACCAAGTAACTATTTAGGACACTTTAACTGCTATACACTCAACTCAACAGTCCACGGCTGCCACAATCACCGAAATGCAAATCTCCTTAGAATTCTCATGCAAACTTAACTTATCTTCACGCACAATCCCTGACGGGGTAGCCAGAGAGAACAGATCGCCAAGTGTCACGATCCTTACATACCTCTTTCGCTTCTTTCAGATTCATTGTCTTCTTCATACATGCACGTCTAGGTATCCGAGTACTCTTGACCCTCCCCTCTTCGTGCAGTTTGCTCACATGGTCTTCGAAAGTTAGTCTCGGTCTACCTCGACACCTTTTAATATTAACTTTCGCGCTATATATTTTCTTCACCATTCGGTCTTCACTCATTCGCTCAACGTGCCCAAACCATCGAAGCACGCCCTTATCAATTTTTGTGATAAGGTCATCTTTCAAACCTGCCATTTTGCGAATCTCTTCGTTTCGCTTTCGGTCGGCCATGGTAACGCCGCACATTTTACAGAGATCGCATCTCCACTGCATTCAACTTGCTTTTATGCTTCTTCTGGCATACCCAAGCGCATTGATACCCTACAAAAACGCGCAAATTCCTCCGAAGAAAAACTTAAGATACAAAGTCGTGAAATCACGGAAATGCAAGTGATATTAGATAAGCTTTCCATGCAAAACCGAAGAAAAGAACAGTGGACACGTCAATTGAATGTAGAAATGGTGGGAATACCAGAAAGTAAAAATGAAGATCTAACCAGCATAGCAGAAAAAGTAGGTGTTGTGTTAAGCGCTGGAGATATAGCAAGCTGCACAAGATTGCAAGCTAAAAATGCCGTTAAAGGTCGGCCTCGTAATATTTTTATAAAATGCGCTCCCGTATTTACAAGGATAATCTTATTGCTGACGTTAAAAAACATCGTGGCATCACCACTGGAGATCTCCGGCATGGAGGTGAACATAAGAAAATATTTGTAAACGAGCACTTAACCCAACCGAGCTTAGCTTAGCTTAGCCGGTTATAGGTATATCTGGATAAAAAACTGCAAAATATATGCTATTTATATGTACATCACCACACATTATTGTCAGTTCAGAAATAGACTTAAAAATTTTAAAAAAATATTGGTAAATCCAATTGGGCATACCTTAAGCGCATTAAAAAAATTACGTATAACATGATTATACGGAATTATTAAAGTAGTTTAAATACATTTCGACAGCACTATCGGCTTCAACACCCTCGAAAACCATCAAAATGACACCCATGATGAAAAAATTGATACCTATTGCAGCCGCCATCTTGGATTTACATTTCGACAGCACTATCGGCTTCAACACTCTTGAAAACCATGAAAATGACACCCGAGATGAAAAAATTGGTACCAACTTCAGCCGCCATCTTGGATTTACATTTCGACAGCACTATTGGATTCAACACCCTCGAAAACCATGAAAATGACACCCAAGATGAAAAACTTGATATCTATTGCAGCCGCCACCTTGGATTTACATTTCGACAGCACTATCGGCATCAGCACCCCCGAAAACCATGAAAATGACACCAATGATGAAAAAATTTATATCTATTGCAGCCGCCATCGTGGATTTACATTTCGATAGCACTATCGGCTTCAACACCCTCGAAAACCATGAAAATGACACCCATGATGAAAAAATTGGTACCTACTTCAGCCGCCATCTTGGATTTACATTTCGACAGCACTATCGGCTTCAACACCCTCGAAACCCATGAAAATGACACCCATGATGAATAAATTGGTACCTAATTCAGCCGCCATCTTGGATTTACATTTCGACAGCACTATCAGCTTCAACACCCTCGAAAACCATGAAAATGACACCTATGATGAAAAATTTTATACCTATTGCAGCCTCCACCTTGGATTTACATTTCGACAGCACTATCGGCTTCAGCACCCTCGAAAACCATGAAAATGACACCAATGATGAAAAAATTTATATCTATTGCAGCCGCCATCGTGGATTTACATTTCGATAGCACTATCGGCTTCAACACCCTCGAAAACCATGAAAATGACACCTATGATGAAAAATTTTATACCTATTGCAGCCTCCACCTTGGATTTACATTTCGACAGCACTATCGGCTTCAGCACCCTCGAAAACCATGAAAATGACACCCATGATGAAAAAATTGATACCTATTGCGGCCGCCATCTTGGATTTACATTTCGACCACCCTATCGGTTTCGACACCCTCGAAAAGCATGAAAATGTCACCCATGACAAAAAAAAATTATACTACTGACTTTTAGTACGTACTACTATTATTTATTCTGTGCTTTTAAATATTGTAATAAAAAAATCTCTTATTATTATTATAATCAAGTATTTAAGTTTGGTTATTCGAATATTGTGTATTTGTACAGCGATCTTTTTGAGCCGCTGAAAACAACCGAAACAATGTCCACTCACGACGGCGACTGAAGCCGAACTAAATTACTAAACTTAATACAAAGGTACTCTGTGAACTAAACTACTCTATGGTTGTAGATCCCCATTTACAGAAACAATTTATATACGAGGCAAACAAATCAACGAAAATTTCGCCATTTTGGAGCCGAAAAAAATTAATTATAGCTAAACAAAACAAAATTACACTGCCATTTACATTCAGTGGCTTCCCACATGATAGATGAAGAGATTAAAAAATAGATTGAGTTAAACAATTGATATTTTCAAAAGTTATAGTGTTTACAAGCCACAGGGACATGATAAATCCACACCATAAGCCATTAAAACCCTTTTTTTTATTTAAAATTAACAATAAATCGATTTTAAAAAATTATTAATAAGTTCAACAATCATTTATCTTTCTAACAATGTGCTTTTTATATCATTTATATGTATAATATGATTGCAAGATACGATTTTATTCGATAAAATGTTGGAACTTTAATTTTTAGGCGATAGTAGAACATTACCTTGCGCTTTCGCTTAAGGTATGCAAAAATTATACTACATTAGGTAGTATACACAGTCAGGTCATAAGTATTGTCAAACAGTAAAAACTTTTCTTTTAGAATGCTGGCCACAAGAAAATTTATTGAATTCGAATTTCGAATCGTTCATGAAAATAAAACTATATACTTTTTAGAATTTTACTCATTTTTAAATATGGAGTGGACGCTAGAAGAAGACCGTGTTGCAGTTATTTTGTTGCATCGTTGCGGTTATGCGCCAATTCAAATTTTTGACATACTGAAAAATTTGAATATAACCAAAAAATTCGTTTATCGTACCATCAAACGATACAATGAAGACTCTAGTGTAGACGACAGGTCAAGAAGTGGTCGCCCTCGGTCTGTTAGGACTCCAGCAGTGATAAAAGCTGTGAAGGCGCGAATTCAAAGAAATCCCAAATGTAAGCAGAAACTGTTGGCTCTTCAGATAGGGTTAAGCAGAACCACGGTGAAAAGGGTGTTAAATGAAGACTTAGGGCTTCGGGCATATCGAAGAAAAACAGGACATCGTTTAAATGCTCGTCTAATGGACCTGAGACTGAAGAGATGCCGCGCTTTGTTGAAGCGGTACGCCGGAAAAAAATATCGGGAAATTCTTTTTTCGGATGAAAAAATTTTTACCGTAGAAGAGAGCTACAACAAACAAAATGATAAAGTGTACGCACACAGTAGTGAAGAAGCAAGCAACCGTATTCCGCGTGTCCAACGAGGTCATTTTCCATCCTCGCTTATGGTATGGTTGGGAGTTTCTTATTGGGGCTTAACAGAGGTACATTTTTGTGAGAAAGGTGTAAAAACGAATGCAGTTGTGAATCAAAATACAGTCCTGACGAACCTTGTGGAACCTGTTTTTTATACCATGTTCAATAACAGGCACTGGGTATTCCAACAAGATTCGGCGCCAGCTCATAGAGCGAAGAGCACACAAGACTGGCTGGCGGCGCGTGAAATCGACTTCACCCGGCACGAAGAGTGGCCCTCCTCCAGTCCAGATTTGAATCCGTGAGATTACAAGATATGGCAACACTTGGAGGAAAAGGCGTGCTCAAAGCCTCATCCCAATTTGAAGTCACTCAAGACATCCTTGATTAAGGCAGTCGCCGATATTGACATGGACCTCGTTCGTGCTACGATAGACGACTGGCCGCGCAGATTGAAGGCCTGTATTCAAAATCACGGAGGTCATTTTGAATAAAATTTAGTGTCATAAGAATCTATGTTTTGTTAAGTTCATTTTGGTATATAAATAGTTACATAATGAATAAACTTGTTTCAATTATTTTATATTGAACATGTGACAGAATTTATGACCTGACTAGGTATATACTTACTTAGCAATTTTTATAAGGTATTGACACAATGTGTAAATCTGTTATATAATTGTCATAAAGGTACGTCATTTTATTTCTAAATTTTGTATAAAGAAACAAAACACACACTACACACTAACACACAACACAACACAAATACCATTTCATGCCCAATTCCCCCCCCCCCCCATCAACATGGTAGCGGAATTACACAATAGACTACCCCAGGAGGGTACCAGTACCCCTGGAGAATCCCTCGCTGAGCATCCACGACCATGTTATTCCAATCCTGAGCGTGGGTGCTCAGGCTGCCCCGCGTATTCTGGGGGGGGGGGGGGGAGGGGGCAAAATTCCGCTCAAAAACATAAATGCTCGGGGCAAACTGAGCAACAATACCAAGGCGACCCCTGCCACGCTATCCGTGAATTTCTGCAACATCAGGGGACTTCACTGTAACCTAAACGCCGTCCACTACCATCTCGAGACGGCGAAGCCGGCCTTGCTCTTCTTGACCGAGACGCAGGTTTCCTCTCCGGCTGATATTGCGTATCTCTCCTACCCGGGGTACAAATTGGAGCACTCCTTTGTGCCTCGGGCTGGAGTTTGCGTGTATGTCAGAGAGGACATCTGTTCTCGACGCCTCGGCAGTCTTGAAGGTTCGGACCTGTTCATCCTTTGCACATTTTGCACAGGGAGGACGACTCACTGGCCCATGACGCAAAAGACAAAGCCGACCTTTTAGGCTCCCTTTTTACGTCCAACTCGACTCTTGATGACGGAGGGAAAACACTGCCGACCATCCCGCGGTGTGAGTGCTCCATGCCGGATGTGCTGTTCTCACAGCGCTCGGTTCGCAAAGCACTCCTCTCCCTGGACATCCAGAAGTCGAGTGGGCCTGACGGAATCCCCCCAATTGTGCTGAGGACGTGTGCTCCGGAGTTGGCACCGGTCCTAACGCGTCTTTTCCGGTACTCCTACTCCCAAGGCGTAGTCCCGAAATCATGGAAGACAGCTTTTGTCCACCCGATCCCTAAAAAAGGTGACCGCTCCGACCCGTCCCACTATAGGCCTATCGCGATCACCTCCTTGTTCTCCAAAATAATGGAATCCATTATCAACTGCCAGCTTATCCGGTACCTTGAGGATCACCAGCTGATTAGTGACCGCCAATACGGTTTTCGTCGGGGTCGATCAGCTGGTGATCTTCTGGTCTACCTGACCCATAGATGGGCGGAGGCAGTAGAGTCCAAGGGGGAGGCGTTGGCCGTTAGTCTGGACATTGCAAAGGCCTTCGATCGGGTTTGGCACAAAGCGCTTCTTTCGAAGCTCCTTTCCTATGGGCTTCCCGAGAAATTGTGCAATTGGATCACCAGCTTCCTTACAGATCGGAGCATCAAGGTCGTTGTAGACGGTGCATGTTCTGACAACAAGCCTATTAACGCAGGTGTTCCACAAGGCTGTGTGCTATCACCAACGCTGTTTCTTCTGCATATCAATGATATGTTGCTAACTAGTAACATTCATTGCAATGCGGATGATAGCACTGGTGATGCTCTATACACCGGCCGTGCTAATATTTCTCGGGAAAACGTCTCCGAGTACCGAAACAAACTTGTGTCTGAAGTCGAGTCTTTGCTGGACAAAGTCTCGGACTGGGGGCGACTAAATCTAGTCCAGTTTAATCCTCAGAAGACACAAGTTTGCGCGTTTACCGCTAAAAAGAACCCCTTTGTCGTATCTTCTCAGTTTCAAGGCACTCCCTGGTTGCCTCAGCCAGTATCGGAATCCTCGGCGTCGACATATCGAGTGACGTGCAGTTTCGTGGTCACTTGGAAGAGAAGGCCAAATTGGCCTCTAAAAAGCTTGGCGTGCTCAGCAGAGCGGGACAGTATTTCATGCCGGCACACCGCTTGCAACTTTACAAGGCGCAGGTTCGGCCTCACATGGAATACTGTTCCCATCTCTGGGCAGGAGCTCCCCAGTGCCAGCGCCTTCCACTTGACCGCATCCAGCGCAGAGCGGCTCGAATCGTCAACGACCGAGCCCTTTCCGATCGGCTCGATTCATTGGCACTGCGAAGAGATGTTGCATCTCTTTGCATTTTCTTTCGCATCTACCATGGGGAGTGCTCTGAGGAATTGTTCGGATTAATCCCAGCCGCCAAATTTCACGAACGCACATCGCGGCAGAACTCCCGATACCATCCACACCATCTGGATGATTGGCGGTCCACCACTGTGCGATTTAGAAGATGTTTTCTTCCTCGCACGACTTCCTTGTGGAATCGATTACCATCAGCGATTTTTCCGGACCGATACGACTTAGGGACCTTCAAGAAAAGAGCGTACTCCTTTTTAAAAGGCCGGCAACGCATCTGCGATTCCCACCCTGCTGTTGCAGTTGTTCATGGGCGGCGGTAATCACTTACCATCAGGTGAGCCGCATGCTCGTTTGCCCCCTCTCCTATAAAAAAAAAAACCATTGTTCTATTTACCAATTGCAACCATAATCAATTAGCAATCGATTTATATTACACATCACAAAATTACCTTGTAGCCTTTCTATCTCAACTTATAAAACTGCACGCATCCATAAATCATTCCCAAGTTATTTGCATACTGTAGGCTTATTTATACTCACAAGTACAAAAACTTGTACCAAAAATATCAATACTTGCTCAAGCAATTATTATGATTTGCTATTTACTTATACTCTATAATAGTCATAATCATTACCAGCTAATACAAACTAAATTAGTATGTATTATGTATGGATACATGCTTGAGTATTATAAATGGGTACATGCTTAAGTATTATAAGTATATATTTATTATTTTATTTATTATACACACTGTTAAAATTAATAAGGACTTACGATAATGATTGGCTCAATAGATAAAACACCAATATCTCATCATCATCATTACAGCCCTTCACAAGTCCACTGCTGAACATAGGCCTCCCCCAAAGAGTGCCACAAAGCACGGTCCTGAGCCACCTCCATCCATCGACTTCCTGCATATCTTACCAGGTCATCACTCCATATAGTGGGGGGACGCCCTACACTTCGTCCACTGGTACGAGGCCGCCATTCCAGATTTTTTTTTTCCCATCGGTTGTCGGTTCTTCGAGCTATATGGCCGGCCCATTGCCACGTCAGCTTAGTAATCCGTTAGGCAATGCCCGTCAGTCTGGTTCTACAACGGATATCCTCATTTCTAAGTTTATCACGCAGAGAAACTCCGAGCATAGCCCTCTCCATAGCTTGCTAAGCGACCTTTTGCTTCCTCATCCGGCCAGCAGTGAAGGACCACGTCTCAGTACCATAGGTCATCACTGGCAACACGCACTGGTTGTACAGTCTTGTTTTCAAGTTTTGAGGTATATCTGACGAGAAGATGTACCGTAGTTTCCCAAACGCTGCCCAACCGAGTTGAATCCGCCGATTGACCTCTTGGTCAAAGTTGGACTTACTTAGTCGGACTATTTGTCCCAGGTAAACATACTCGTCAACAACTTCGAGCTTAGTGTCCCAAACATCTACCGGCATAGGTGTGATATGGACATTAAACATGATCTTTGTTTTGTCCATGTTCATCTTAAGACCTATCCGTTGGGAAACACTATTGAAGTCATTGAGCATAGTGCTTAGGTCCTCCAGCGATTCTGCCATAAGGACTATAATATCTTTGGCAAATCGAAAGTGAGTGATGTACGCGCCATTGATGTTAATACCGTATCCTATCCAGTCCAGAAGCTTGAAAACGTCTTCCAATGCAGCGGTGAAGAGTTTCGGGGATATAACGTTACCCTGTCTTACACCTTTCTGCAAATGGATAGGTTTCGTACTCTGGTTCTGTACTCGGATAGCCATCGTAGCCCTACTGTACAAGAACTTCAGCACTTCGATTTGATTTACCGACAGTCAACTTGGCATCGCTAAAGGGACTGCAGCACCGCCCAAATTTCGACGGAATCAAAGGCTTTCTCATAGTCCATATACGCCAGACATAGTGGCAAATTGTACTCCTCGGACTTCTGTACAATTTGTTGAAGGGTATGTATGTGGTCTATGGTGCTAAAGCCTTTTCGGAAACCGGCTTGTTCGGGAGGCTGGAAGTTGTCAAGTCTGCGCGCGAGACGATTCGTAATGACTCTCGAAAACAACACGTAGACGCGGCTCAGAAGGGAAATCGGTCTGTAGTTCTTCAAGAGAGCGTTATCGCCCCATTGACTTAATATTTCTTCTAATTAGTACAGTTTTGTAATTACCAGTATGTAATAAGTTTTTATACTGTGTTCTCATAGGACCCAAACAAGTTCTAATCTCGCCTTGTGACGGGAATAAATTTAAATTCGTTTTAACAAAAATTTAAACTTCCAAAATATACAAACACGGGAAGGTAAGTATTTTTAGTGGCCTAAACACAGACTCACAGCTGTCTGTAGATGTTAGATTTGACATAGATCTTATGCAGCGTTTTTGAGCCTTGAATATCTCCTCCCTTTCACTACAATTGCCCAAAAAATATTACTCCGAATCTTAAAATTGGCGCAACAAGTCCATAATAAGCTGTCAGAAGTGTACATTTGCTTACTTTATGTGATAAGTAATACAGCACATACGCTAACTTGCTCAGTTTGTTACAAACGCCTTCGGAATGAGGTTTCCAAGTGAGCTTGCTGTCGACTAATATACCTAGGAGTTTTGCAACATTAGTTGAGTTATCATTTTGTCCATTAAAACTAATAATTACGCTAGGCCGTTGGTAAAAGTGTCGTAAACGGCGACAGAGGGAAACTGAGGCAGAGGATGGGCAGCAGCATCTTTCTGATAACAGCAAAACAACAATAAAAAAACTGCGGTTGCCAACCCGCTCGCCAAGCGTGGCAACTATGCCACCCCCCATGAAAGTAACGATGAGACGGCCCCCAGTCCCCGGCGGCCTCGCTATTCCTGATTACGGTGGCGACCATGGTAACGGCGGGGTAGTGGGTGCTAAGAATCGAGGATCCTGGAGCTGGAAGAAGAGATAGACAAGTTGCGCTGGAATGTCATAGGATTATCCGAAGTCCGAAGAGAGGGGGAGGACACGGTAATCCTCGAATCCGGCAACTTGCTCTTTCACCGGGAGGGCAAGCATCTGTCCCAAGGAGGTGTCCGATTTATCGTCCACAAGTCTCTTGTTAACAACGTTGTAAAGATTTGGAGTGTGTCGACGAGAGTTGCGTACCTTATACTCAGAATCACCAAACGGTATT
Source organism: Parnassius glacialis (assembly GCA_033319125.1). NCBI lineage: Eukaryota > Metazoa > Arthropoda > Insecta > Lepidoptera > Papilionidae > Parnassius > Parnassius glacialis. The sequence goes on from JAVANC010000016.1 coordinate 41,031,357, forward strand.
CGCTGAAGGTCATACAGGTTTACTCACCAACCTCGGCACACCCCGATGAGGAGTTGGAGGAAATCTATGAGGATATCTCTAGAGCCATGCATTCCTCCAAAACCCACTATACGGTGTTAATAGGAGACTTCAACTCAAAACTAGGCACAATAGGGGACGTTGGGCTAAAGGTAGGGAATTTTGGAATAGAGCTACGGAACCCAAGGGGCCAGCAGCTGGCTGACTTCATGAAAAAAGAGGGACTCTTTATGTTGAACTCTTTCTTCCAGAAGCGGCCCCACAGGAAGTGAACCTGGTCGAGCCCTGACAAAAAATGAGATTGACTTGATTATGACGACCAGACGACAACTGTTTAGTGATGTCTCAGTGATCGCGAGGGTGAAAACCAACATCGATCACTGAATGGTAGTGTAGAACGAATGGGGCGGCTTCAACGCAAAACTAGGCACAAGAGAGAACGGTGACCTGAAAGTAGGGAATGTCGGAATAGGGCAACGGAACCCAAGGGGCCAGCAGCTGGCCGACTTCATGGAGAAAGAGGGACTTTTTATGATGAACTCTTTCTTCCAGAAGCGGACTTGGTCGAGCCCCGACGGTTCGACCAAAAATGAGATTAACTTCATTATGACGACCAGACGACAACTGTTCAGTGATGTCTCAGTGATCACGAGGGTGAAAACCGGCAGCGATCACCGAATGGTGAGAGGCACACTGAACCTAAACCTTATGTTGGAGAGGTCATGTCTAATGAAGTCAACGCTCCGTCCCCCTCGTGCTCTAATCCAAAGGCCCGAAACCTTTTAGCTCGAGCTACAAAACCGTTTTCAGTGCCTAAAAGATTGCAATGCAGTGGACGATATGAATGACAAGCTCATGAAAACAGTCGGAGCTAAGTTTTGCAAGACCCGCCGCAGAAGAACACAAAAACTCTCTGATCACACTCTTAATATCATGGCTGTTAGACGGGATATGAAGCTGCAATCTTCAGTAGATTTGACAGCATACAGGCAACTGGACAGACAGATCTCCAAACGCATGCGGCGGGACTTACGCAACTTTAATACGACTCTGGCTTTAGAAATATCTTCATACATTTCCTCCACCTCCTCATTGGGATGTGCCGAGGTTGGTGAGTTAACCTGTATGATCTTCAGCAAATACCGTTTGGTGATACTAAGTATAAGGTACGCAACCCTCGTCGACACACTCTCAATCTTTACAACGTTGTTAACGAGAGACTTGTGGACGATAAATCCAACACCTCCTTGTGACAGATGGTCGCAGATGGTGACAGAGCAAGTTGCCGGATTCGAGGATACCATGTCCTCCCCATCTCTTCGGACCACGGATAATACTATAATATGCCATCGTAACTTGTCTATCTCTTCTTCCAGCTCCACGATCTTCTCGTCAGTCCTCAGGGTGCGTGCGTTGTATGTTGCCAGGTCGAGTTATCTTAGGAGGCAACCGAACCTTCACCGGAGATTCTTAGCACCCCCTGCTCCGTTATTACTATCGTCGCCACCGTAGCCAGAAATATCGGGGCTACCGGGGACTGGGGGCCGTCTCTTTGTTACTCTCATCATTGGGGGATATTTACCATAGTTGCCACGCTTGGCGAGCTGGTTGGCAATCGCAGTTTTTTTATTGTAATTTTGCCGTTATCAGAAAGATGTTGCTGCCCATCTCCTTCCTGTTTCCCTTTGTCGCCTTTTACGACACCCACGGGAAGATATAGGGTAGTGGATATTCTTAACCGGTGATCTGTGATAATCGATATATTGTGTATAGGCTGGATCGTGTACTATCAGGAAAAAGCAAATCATCAGGTGGAGTTGTGGCGATCATAATTTGTGCGACTATTGACGAATTGTGGAAACAGTCGTGCGCTTTTATCGAGACGCTCTGGATAACAATACCGGTACTGGGTCATACGTTCACAACACGAAGCGCACACGTTTCCGTGCGTCATGCCCTTTACGCCCCTCATTCGCCGCCTGATCAAAATGTGCATTTAATAACTACCTATATACCGGGTAAATCATCAAAGCATCGTCGTACGGACGAAATTCACGCTAGAGATATTAAATTGTTTTTGGAATCGTTTTGTAATAAAATTAACTCGCGCAACTGTTATATAATAGCAGATGAGTTTAATCTCTCTAATATTCACTGGAATGAAAGTAAACCTATAATATTAAGACAGGATTCTACCGAGCTACAAACAATAGGGGAGCAATTAATTAACGAACCAGCTTATCATGGATTGCGACAATACTAATTGCTGTAATAACACATTAGATTTAATTTCTTCTAATATAGACACAGAAATAATACTATGTGACAAACCCTTAACTACGATAGATCCATTTCATCCTCTTCTAAAATTTGATTTATTTGTGGCTATCTCTCCACTTAAATGCTCTATTATTAATAAACGTAATTTCAATTCAGCCGATTTTGTTCAAATAAACACATATTTATGTGCAATCGACTGAAGAGCACTGAATCGCATGAAAACACAATATATCTCACAAGTAATACATATTATATTAAATTAGATTATTTAGTGCGATTGCCAAGTCAATCTATGTATCAATCTATGGACTGAATAAATTAACCGACTTGGTATTACATGGATCTCACAACTTTTTACGGTAGAAGAACTGAGTTGCGAGACTTGGCTTTTTTTTACAAGTTATGTTTTTGGTGGCATCTCATTTCTTTTTGTAGATAGTTATATCTAGGTAGCTATTTACACCTATTATTCCATTATACATATATAGGTACACTAATTCATTCACTGCAAATGTAACTTTGTAATACTATATGTTTATATGGGATTACAAAGTTATTTATGCAGTTGGTGTATCTCGAAAACTAGACCGAAATTGTAAAATATTTTAATTTTTACGTGATTTATATATTAAACAATAATTGTATTCCAAATTTGAAGTTTCTATGTCTGCTAGAAGTGCCTCAGAGTTTTGATGATCGGTCAGTCAGTGAGTGACAAAATTAAGAAATTTTAACTTTTTATAATTCTTAAACTACTGCTTCAAATTTTATGTAATTTGAAACATACTGAGTCTATACAATACCTACTTGGTTAGTAAAAATTCAGGCTTCTAGTTTTATCCATAACGAAGTTATAGGGTTTCGGAAATGGCCTGAACTGCTTCGAGAAAAGGATGGTACGGCCGTGCCGCTTTTTTGCTCGACTTGGCGGGGGCACTGCCGTGCCCCCAGATAGATTGAATGGATCAACAATTCAAAAAATACAGGTAGTCTGAGGCCTTGGCATTTTATTAGATTCCAAGCTTAAATTTAGTAATCATTTTTATTATATCACAAATAAAGCATACAGAAACTTAGGATTCGTAATACGTACATGCCAACCCTTCTCAAACTTACCTTGTATTAAATTATTATACTATGCCTATGTTCGCGGTATCTTAGAATATGGTAACAACATATGGTGTCCACAATTCCGTACATATACTAACAAAATAGAAGTATTACAAAATAAATTTTTAAACTTCATAGACTATAAAATTAAAGAACGACATCAGGTTTACAAAGAAAGATGTGTATACCATAAATTCCTCTCATTAGAAGATAGAAGAAAAATGCTCGATCAAATGACACTGTATGACCTCATTCACGGCCGACTCAATAATTCGTATTTACTTGGACTTATTAACTTCTCAACGCCCATATATCGTACAAGACATACCAAAATGTTCTCCATCTCTCACTTTCATACAAAATATAGCAAAATCTCATCAATAAATCGGATGTGTTGCACTTATAACCATTTTTTTGCAAACATTGATATTTTTACGAAAAAGAAAAAACCTTTAAAACTAAAGTATGCAAAAAACTTTCTAATAGTTATTTATGATTAAGGTATTGAACAAGCAGTCACACACACACACACACACACACACACACACACACACACACACACACACACACACACACACACACACACACACACTCGCACGCACGCACACACACACACACACACACTCATGTTGTATGTACAGTGTTATCAAGTTACCAAGTTACCAAGAAGCGACGCTCTTTCTTTTTAATTATGTATAGATAACATAGGAAAACCTGTAATAAGGCTTATGTTAAGATAATTCAATCTGATGTAATCTTTTTTTTAAAGCTGTTTGTTTTCTAAATAAATAAATAAAAAAGGCTCATATGCGCGTATAATAAGAAATTATGTTGCTATAGAAAACATAATTTTCGACACTGTCTTATCACCATTATAAGAAGTTATAATATTTTTTTAGTCTTTTGAAGTTGATTTTTACTTAATTATTACAAAAATGTTTACATAATGTTCTTATTAATTTTCAAATTATTTCAGGAAAAGTTGGCGGTTGGCGAGACTATTTTGATGAAAAGATGACGGAACAGGCACAACGATGGATAGATGAGAACTTGCGTGATACCGACTTGCGTTTTCCTCATTAAGCATTTCAATAAATTTGTATTAATAACGAAAATATACTATTATTAACGTAACTTTTAAGGGCTTCAACAGATCTGTTACCCCATTGTAAGATGGGTACGAAATTGTCTTGTAAAATAACGTCACATATTAAACTACTTACTATTCATATAATTACATTTTTCTAGTAAATTGGAAGATACCAGTATAACGACTCTTTATATTCAGCATAGTATAACGAGACTAAATGTAATCTTGGCATTTTAGTCTTGAATGAATTACGCGCAGTGTTTTTATACAGGTTTGTCTCTTTTGTGTTATATGAAAATTAAATTATAAAAACAAGATAAGTATAATGACTTCCTTTATGTATAATTGTAGATTCCCTCTATACAAACATGTGTATATTATTACTCTTAGTAATAAATACTCGTAAAAGTTGTCGGCTATTTAAGAAAAGCATAAAGTTCCTCTTTATCTCTCTCTTCTCATTAAATGACATGAGAAAGATAGGTATGGAGTTACCATAGAATATACTGGAGTAAAGACCGACATAGTGCTCAAGGGAGAAGAAAATTCCTTATGGTAAAAATGTAAGATAGAAAAGGATAGGTACCAAATCTCATGACTCTGTAACCGATTTTGAATAACAGGTCGGCACAAGTTGGCATGCAAGAAATAAGCTAATAAGTAATACTAGTTATTTTTAGTAAGTAACTTTTTTCCAAAATGGTTACTTGTTCTGTAAGTGATTGCGGTATAAAGAATAGAAATAATTCTGATAATTGCACATTTCACAGTGTTCCGTACTGGAACAGATTATTAATATGTTGTGTTTTTGGTTTCTTTTTTTTTTCATATATAATAACAAGTACAAGGCAACACAATTTCGAAGATATTATTTTTTTATATTTCTATTAAATTCATTGGGTTAGCGATCAACTGTTTTCATTCTGAATGCATCCATAATCTTGCGGGTTATGGTTCTCTGTGCGACACAAGCGCCACATCGATTGGCGGTAATTGTGAACAGTCTTATCAAATCCACCAACGCGCGCACATACAAATAATTTCGTGTTACTCAAGCTCATCTCTCAAGATCTCTTTCACCTGGAAGTGTGTTACGTGCAACCTATGGACTCTTGTGCGATACACTCTGCTGAACTTTTATACTACTATCATCGCAACGATTGCCCCGAGCTCCTTTAGCCAGCCCCTGGATTCGTGGTTGCAGGGGGATTGTAGCGGTAAGTCGCTAAACCCAGTAGAATATCGTACATAATATTTTTGGTCATTCGATCTGAATTAATATCTTCCAGTTTGTGTTATCTTGTAAACAAAAGTATTGCAGTATTACGTACTCATTTCTTTTACGTGTAAAATTCTAATCCGCCATTTTGAAACGCAAAATGTCGGACGACGAATCGCCGTGTGAACAAGATATTTTCGGAAGAGATTTAATTCTTGATAAGCTTAATCGTATTATTCAGCTCGCAACAACAAATGAACAACATTTTCGTTCGCGAACTACCAAAGAAAATTCAATAAAGTTCAAACAAAGATTGAGAAAACGCTCATTAAAATAAAATCATTTAACAAAGAGGAGCAGATTAAAGTTCGCAATGATTTTAACGATTTATATTATACTATTGTTACTCATTTAAACAATTTAAAAAAGGAGCAGCTGCGCCGCACGAGTCGGTAATTTCAAGCATCCTAGGTCATAGTGCAAGCAAACAGAAAAAACCTACCTATATTGCCATTGCCAGAATTTCACGGCGGTCCAACCGATTGGCCGTCGTTTTATGACTTATTTCGTTCGCTAGTACATAACAACAGCACTTAGTGTAATGCGGAAAAGTTTAGATATTTGCTACTTGCAATTAAAAACGAGCCACATAATCTTATTAAATCTATTCCTATCACCGACGAAAATTACTTTGTAGCCTTAGATATTTTGTGTCGCGTTATGATAATAAAAAAATTATTGCATCGAAACACCTTGACAAAATTCTAGATATTGAACCTTGTTCCGATAGGTTAAGTCATAGTGCACGAAATTTACTAAATATATATCACGAGAATATAAAGGCGCTTGAAGTTATGAATTGTCCAATAATTCAATGGAGTTTTATACTATTAAATATTTTGTTGCGTAAGATTCCGCTCACAATTAGAAGAACATTTGAACGTTCATTGAATAAGCCATCCGAAATTCCAGACGTATGCGCGTTAATTTCTTTCCTCGAACGGGAAATTTCCGCTGACGAAATAACTATTTCTACTATTGAAAACGTACATTCCGCTAAGAAACCATCGTTGAATGTGGGTAGTTCAGTAAAATTCTCGGGCCGGAGCAACAACGCAAGCGACGGTACGGTGCCTACGGCGCGACGCTCTTTCATTACTAACCTTAATGTACCCATAGAGCAGTCTCGATCTAAAAATAATGGTAATAAGGTTAAAACTTGTTTACAGTGCAACGGTCAACATATATTAACTAAATGTTCACAGTTTCTAAATCTTTCTCCACAAGATAGATACTTATTCGTGCAAAATAAAAACATCTGTTTTAATTGCTTACATGTTGGACACGACGTTCAGAATTGTAAATCAAATTTCGTTTGCTGTTCGCGTTATAAACGACATCATACATCATACATCGACATGATTTGATCCCACTTCTGACACCAATTGTTACGAGCTTGGTATTCGAGACAATTAAAAACTGCCAAGTGAATTACCAAAATTGACACTTTATTACAGAACACTAATTACAATTTAAAACCACACAAATAACAAAACACAGTTGTACTACTGATCACTTTAGTTCGCAGTTGTATCGCTTCAAAGTATTCTATCGCCAATTCAACCTTGACTCCGGTCGCGGTCTAGACCGCCTCAGATAATTCCAGAATCTTCTACTGTAGAAACATCTAGAATGTTTGAGTACATATCCCGATTGACTAGGTGTCCATACTTCTAGAAAGTTCTTCCATGTAAATTTCTAGAAGGATCTTGACTCTCTTAGTTCTGCCACTCGATACTAGTGGGCGCTAGTAGTAGTAACTAGTGTTGCCATTTACCAGGCATTAATGGTGGCGCTCAACAATATGTTCAATATATTTTGTTTTTTCTTAAGACCCATTTAGTTTTTTGACCAAAAAACAATGTCACAGCTATTATAAACTGAAAGGATTTTCATTTTATAAGTACCGTAAGAGGTTAAGTAAGTAAGAAATTGGATTACTTGAAATCAGAATTTGATTTTTCAGTGTTAATTTACATTCAAAATTGTATTCCTATTCTTCAGGAGAAGTTACGTAATAAGATCGAAAATGTTTTGTACACATTTATCCATAATGATATTAATGTGTCTATTAAATTAGCGAATGTTCTATATCACTGTTGTGGATTGTAATTGAACAATAGACTTTTATTAATTTGAAAAATTTGTGTTTCACATCAGGTATGAAAAATTTTAAAAAGTTTAGACCAAGTAATTTAAACTTATTTTTAAGGTTTTGAATATTTTTATTTATAATTGCGGAAAGCTTACGCATTGCCGTAGGAATCCGACTAGGAGCGGCGATTTGTCAACCCCATCAGTGTCCCTGTGGTAGCAGCGTCGACAAGTTTGGGCTCCACGGACTTTCATGTAAGAAAAGCGCTGGTAGATTTTCACGACACAGTTCTTTGAACGATGTCATCCGAAGGGCTCTTGTCTCTATAAATGTTCCCTCGGTTTTAGAGCCTTGTGGAATATTTAGAGACGATGGCAGGAGACCCGACGGTATGACATTGGTCCCTTGGGAGAGAGGTAAATCCCTAGTGTGGGATGCTACTTGCGTAGACACTCTGGCGGTCTCTCATCTCAGGGGTACCTCGTTTAGAGCCGGGGCGGCATCAGAGGCAGCTGAACTGAGTAAGTGGCGCAAATATGAGTCTCTGAGAGATGACTACATATTTGTGCCATTTGCTGTAGAGACTATCGGTCCGTGGGGTCCACGTGCGGTGAAGTTCCTAAAGGAACTCCATCCGCGGCTGGTCGTTGCTGCTGGTGATAAGAGGGCTGGTTCTTTCCTTGCTCAAAGGCTAAGTATAGCCATTCAGCGGGGAAACGCAGCCAGCGTTCTTGGCACGATACCGCGGGGAGTAGGACTATATGATATTTAAGTTTCTAGTTTTAGTTTTTTTTTTTTATTATAGTTTTTGGTATTGTATATTTTAATAAATGTATATTGAATTTATAATTAAACCCACTTTATAACCCAATTAACAGCAAATCTTCTTCAAAACTTCACACTTTTTTATTTTCTGAATCTCTTCTTCTAAAATGCCAATAATCGTAAGTAAAAACAAAATTAAGGCTAGTCTTGTTTTAATTAATTTTACAGCAGTATTAAATTCAATATTTTATTATAAGTTTTTCTGACATACTAAACTCTATATATGTATGTGGGAGGACATACTTGACTCACACTGTAATAAACTGCTCTCCAGCCACTACGAGACATTTTTCTTTTCCTTTTGTTTTTTGTATGTAATATTTTAGACCATTTGGAATAAAATAAGGTCAGATAAAAGTGCTTACATCTATAGCTGTGTTTATACCTCTATTCTTTCCTCTTCGATAGCTGGTCTCGGCACCAATAATAAGTAATATCTCCTCTGCTGGTATGGAGCCATTACCGGAGGCTATTGCATCCCTAGTGAGTTGTTACTAATGGAGATAGGTCCGAATAGTTTATACTCGTAGGTCTTTGTTTTAGATTTATCAAGATCTTTTGAACATTTTGGACATAATTCTATTGGTACCTACCAAATGATATCACTTCGGTTTCCTTAAGAACTTTCTTTATAATCATTGGTTAGCTCTGATAGAAGTAATGCTCTTCTTTTATCAGCTTCTAAATTGTGTAAGACACATAACAGTCTAACGCAGTCATTTACAGCATTATTATTTTCTTTATCAGCTTTCTTGCTAAAACCTATACATACTATGTTTAAATTTGAAATTATAGGGCTTAATTTTCATCTATTTTTCTATCTCTACTTTGGCCCTTGTTAAAAAATTTAATGGTTTACATTTAGAGAATTTAAATTGCAATTTTTCCTTAATACAAGATTTTCTGATAAGTTTTTCGGGTTTATATTACTGTGTGAAACAGAATATTTATCTTCTTCATCACTCTAGTAAATAATTTGTACCGAAAGTGAGTAAGATCAGTTGTAAAAATAGCCTCATGTACATTAGAAGCACGAGCTTATAAATACTCGTAAAAAAGAATCATCAAAATCTGGTTACCTATAAAAAAGTTATGATGTAACACACATAAAAATATAGTCGAATTGAGTATCTCCTCCTTTCAAAGTCGGTTAAAAAGTATATACAGACGCTCGTACTGTCACATACATAGATTTCACATCTCGCGTTTTTATTAATTTACTCTACAAGTTATTAAATGCATAGGTATACAATATACATATTACTTAAATAAATCTAATACTAATCTTTACTAATATAATAAAGCGGAAGAATTTTTTTGTTTTTTTGTTTGTTTAAACGCGCTAATCTCTGGAACTACCAGTCCGATTTGAAAAATTTTTTTTTGTATATTATAGCCAGATTCATGTGGAATAGTATGGGCTATCTAGCATTAAGCTATATTACTCAGCTAGCCTTAAATATAGATATTTGTTAAGCAAGTCAGAAGAAAAAGCACTCCCGAAATGATTTATCCGCGTACGCTGGTGTTATCGTTAGGGATACCTAAATACAATGTTCTAGAAAAATATAGACCTTTCTTCCGTCTAATAAAAGTCCGCGATACTATATGTCTATTTCTTATACATAAGCCATAATTTGGTATTTTGAGACGAAAAAATATTGAAAATTTAAAAGTGATTTATGAGCGTTATTATTAGGCATGGCCTATTTATCCTTACGAACGAGATCCTTCATCATCAAGACAATTTTATGAAGATAATCTTTGTTCTTTATACCATGTTATTTGGACGCATAGTTTAAGAGATAATGTAAAATTAAAATAATTCAATACTTGGCTGGGCGCGCGAACGACGCTTAAACCCTAGCCGTTATAAAATGCTTGAACAAGGTCATGTCGCGCACCTCGGACACGTGATGACGCGGGTGAAACCGCGGGCACAGCTAGTACTAAATACATATTAAATTGATTAAAAAGTATTTACTTACAGATTAAGATTTATAGATTAAGATATAATTAAAAAATGTGGATATAGGTAGGTACTTACATCTATTTAATTAAATAAAAGGTTTTTGCTAAGTACTCGTATATTTTTATTTATTTTTTTAACTATGCCCACCACATTTTTCTAACCTAACACCTACAAATCGCTTATATGAAAACAAATGAATCTATTGTGCAAAAGCGATTGGTACCATGATAGAACGTCAGCTTTGCCCATAAACTTACATTAGTTCTTTGACAAGAATGCCATAGGAGCTATAGTTCCGCAAATAATGGATGCGGGCAAACATGGACGAAAATAAAGGTAAATTTGCCAGTTATCAAAATTTAAAATTGACTGATATTGTATGTAAATAAGACTTAATTTACAATCGTAACGCAATTCCATAATCGACTAGACCATCTTTAGAAATAGAGAAGTACCATACTATAATATATACATATATACCATACCTTACCATAATATTATAATTTATTTAAGTAAGAAAGCGGGCGAAATTGGACGGTTTGACGGTATTTTGTTTTTTGTATTAAGATTATTAGGTACTGTCACAGCATATTGTCATATTCAATGATTAATGTCATTGGTCATATTAATGTTTATTTATTTATAGGTTTAATTAGGTATTGGTATTTTGTTGTATTAAAGTTGTTAAATAGGTATTGTTTTTGGTATTTTGTTTTATTTTATTATTATTAGGTTTTTAAATAGGTATTGTCACAGAATTTTGTCATATTAACGTTAATTTGGAAATAGGTCAATTATATATTAGTACTAGCTCGTCAGGCAGACGTTGTTCTACCCTTTCCAACGACCCTTCCTATAAAATTCCTTAAATTCGCAATAAAAAATTTTGAGAGTCATTTATCGGGATAACAACTATCCTATCTCTCAAATTGGACCAAAATGCTCACAGTGTGCAAAATTTCATTGAAATCAGTTCAGTAGTTTAGGAGTCCATCGCGGACAAACAACGTGACACGTAATTTTTATATTTAAATATTTCCTTGTATTAAGGTTGTTAGTTAGGTATTGTCACATTATATTGTATTTAAGTTAATTTGTAAATGGGATTAATTAGGTGTTGGTATTTTGTTTTTTGTATTAAGGTAAAATTTTGTGTTATATAGGTATTGTCACATCATATTTTCGTATTAATGCTTATTTCCAGGAATTCTCGTATTATTATTGCTAGGTACATTGTCGTATTTCCTTGGCTGACACCGACTCCAAAAATGACAATAGTTGTAGCTTATATTATCCTAATAATTAGATTGTCTTATAAACAGTCTACACATATATTTGAAATTTTTTGCTTAGTTGAACTCTAAAAAAATATTTTGACAATTGTTTGTTAGTCATAGTTATGTAATGAGTTAGATGAGAAGTTTAAGTCTGTACCTACCTTCTTGCGTGGTAAACGCATAGATCGTACACTGAGTAGAAAAACTAAGTTGATGAAGTCGGTATTCTATTTTGTTAAAAATTTTGTTTATTTCTCTGTTTTTAGTAAATCTGAAGTTCGATAACTGATTTTATTTGTCTGAAAATGGGTAGACCTACCAAACGCGCTCCTCATAATATGAGACAGCGCCGTTTAAATGAGACAAACGAAGAAAAGGAGAAACGCCTATCTCAAAAGAGGAAATCTACCTCAAGGGATATTTCAAAGGAGAATTGCGAAGAGCGTAAAAATAGGCTTTCAATAATGCGGGCTGCCTCGGCGTGATCCACGATTGTCTATCGAATGAGACGCAAGAGCAACATGCACACCGCCTCTGCGTGATCTACGATCGTCTATCAAATGAGACGGAAGAGCAACGTGCCCACCGCCTCGGCGTGATCCACGAGCGTCTATCGAATGAGACGGAAGAGCAACGTGACCACCGCCTCGGCGTGATCCACGATTGTCTATCGAATGAGACGGAAGAGCAACGTGCCCACCGCCTCGGTGTGATCCTCGGTCGTCTATCGAATGAGACGAAAGAGCAAAGTGTCCACCCCCTCAGTGTGATCCTCAATCGTCTATCGAATGAGACGGAAGAGTAACGTGCCCACCGTCTCGGCTTGATCCATGATCGTCTATCCAATGAAACGGAGGAGCAAAATGCCTAGCGACTCGGATTGATTCACGATCGCTTATCAAACGAAACACCTGAAACTCATTTAGTTCGACTTCATAGAATGCAAGAAGCCAGTCCAGGTTGTAGGGACATCGCAAATGAACAATCTTTTGAAGCGGCTATTAATATTTTTGCTTTAGAAGTCTTTATCCACAACAGCGTTCCAATTTACCAGCATATATGTACGTAGTACAATATTACCTGAAGAACTGATTTATGTAGGTACAATAACTACGTGCTCTCGATGTAACAATAATATTAGGAAAAGAAAAATTCCAACAACTGCATATTGTAATAAAATGATGCCCGGAGAAGTACTGCCTGAATTATCCAATTTAACGAGCGTTGAAGAACGATGTTTAAGCCGCATCGTACCGTTTTTAAATATTGTGAAACTTGATAACATTTTCAGTCAACATTGGTATAAAGGGCAGGTCTATTTGCAAAGGGTGTTGTGAAAATAGCTGAACAGTTACCACTTAAACCAAATCAAGCTGGTTTAGTTTTAATAGTGGAAAGTCTCGAGAACCCTTTATGTTCTAAAGAATTCGTCGTGGATATGCAAAGAGTGAATCGAGCATTAACTTGGTTAATATCCAATAACCATCATTACAGAGATGTTCAGGTGCATTTTTTTATAAGATAAGGGTGACAAACGAGCACACAGTCCACCTGATGGTAAGTGGTTGCTGTGGCACATAGACATCTACATCTATCTTCGATTAAGAATCAAAATGCAGATGCGTTGTTACCCGTGAGGACTAAGATGGAATGCATCGTTTCCGGTAAAAAGGGTATCCGGTTCTCTACACTCACCAAATGAAAAGCAGCAGCGTTAAACTGCTATCTTACGCTGGTATTCTGTGAGAACGTGGTCCTTCCCCGGTCGAGCCGACCCATTCGTGCTACAACTATAATATAGCTGCAGCATGGCTCTACCAGGCATTTTGAAACTACTTTAAACATTCCGTATATATTACAAATAGCTGAAAATTCTTTTCCTGAACAGGATGGCGTTGCTTCTGAAATTTCATCACAACATTATATCATTTTAAATGACAACAAGGCAATATTACGCAGATCATTTAATCAAGGTGATTTACGATTTAATTTATCTCGGGGTAAGCAATGTACTGTCTAGCGGCTATTGATTGTGCAGCATTTACTGTAGAAATCCAAACAAGTGGACCAGAAGTGATATTGATTACATTATAATCATTGGCGATAAATACTATAATGACTGCATCGCTGCAAGAGATAATCCTGTGCCCGGCGAAGTAAATCCTGACTACCCTGCTGTTTCAGATCTTAGATCAGAACTTTTTTTTATAGGAGAGGGGGCAAACGAGCATGCGGCTCACCTGATGGTAAGTGACTACCGCCGTCCATGAACAACCGCAACACCAGGGGAATTTCAGATGCGTTGTCGGCCTTTTAAAAAGGAGTAGGCTCTTTTCTTTTTAATCTATATTTCAATCTTTTCCACAAGGAAGTTGTGCGAGGAAGAAAACATCTTCTAAATCGCACAGTGGAGGACCGCCAATCATCCAGGTGGTATGGATGGTATCACAAGTTTTGTCGCGATGTGCGATGGTGAAATTATGTGGCTGGAATTAGTCCGAACAATTCCTCAAAGAACTCCCCGTGGTAAATGCGATAAAATACGCAAAGAGATGCAACATCTCTACGCAGTTCCAGTGTATCGAGCCGATCAGAATGAACTTGGTCATCAACGATTCGAACCGCTCTGCGCTGGATGCGGTCAAGTGGAAGGAGCTGGCACTGGGGTGCCCCGGCCCAGAGATGAGAACAGTATTCGATGTGAGGCCGGATTTGTGCTTTGTAAAGTTGCAAGCGATGTGCCGGCATGAAATACCAAATTTTTTAGAGGCCAATTTGGCCTTCTCTTTCAAGTGACCACGAAACTGCACGCCACTTGATATTTCGAATCCGAGGATCCCTATACTGGCTGAGGCAAGAAGGGGAGTGCCTTGAAACTAAGAAGATACGACAAAGGGATTCTTTTTAGCGGTAAACGCGTAAACTTGTGTCTTCTGGGGATTGAACTGGACTAGATTTAGTCGCCCCCAATCCGAGACTTTGTTCAGCAAGCCGAAAACGAAATTAATTATTTGGGATGAGAGTACTTATAGTTCTAATTAGATATTTGTAAGATATTAGAAATAATAATTGTCAAATCGGAGGAGTTACTGTATTGTTAGAGGGTGATTTCTGGCAAACTTTACCGGTAGTGCCCAGAGGAATGCGAGTGGATGAAGTTAAAGCGTGCGTGAAATGGTCTCGTTTGTGGTTTTCAGTGACAAAACTGAGCCTTACCAAAAATATGAGATTCCATTTTAATTGAGATGATACTGCCGGACTGTTCCCAGACCTGTTTCTTAAAATAGGAAATAGTGATTTCCCGGAAATGGATAATAATACAATTCTCCCTACAGAGTAAGGAACAACTGTTTCCATTGTAGAGCTTTTAGCTAAAGTTTAAAGGTTTTTAACATTAATAATATTCACGATAAACCTGCATAATGATTATGCGAGCGTGCCATCCTAACACCAAAAAACGAACATGCCTCCGTCATAAATGAAATACTTTTGAGATCATTCGAAGGGGAACAATTCAAGCCTCAGTCATAAATGAAATTTTTTTGTGATCATTCGAAGGGGTCGAATATCAATATAGATCCGTCGACTCAGTGATAAACACCGATTATGCCATTCATTAACCGGTCAAATTCCTGAATACACTGAAGCCTCCCGGTCTCCCAACTCACATATTAAAGTTGAGAGTTGGCGTGTCAATTATGTTGCTGCGCAATATAAATCCACCAAAATTATGCAATGGCGCCAGATTGCATGTGAAAACATTGCATCACAATGTAATCGAGGCAACTATACTGATAGGTTGTTCTCGAGGCGAGTCTGTATTTATTCCTAGGATTCCTCTAGCACCATCAAATTACCCCTTCGAATTCAATGATGGAATTTAAGGTCACCGCCGGCCCCCTCTCCCGCGCGCGTCTCCCCGCTTAAGCTCCGTTGCCCGACGTCTGGAAGTTACTATAGAATTAATTGTCCGCGGCAGTCGTGTCGATTAGAAGTATTCAAAATACGCTACCATCGTTAGGTCGCGTACCTCTTATTACGTGTTCTTATTTCGTGCATTTTACGTAACAACGAGGCTTCCTTGAGTTTTGAGTGGTTAATTTAACTTCGATTGCCATTAATTTGCGTTGACGAGTTGCTTGTGTGGTATTTTAACCCTTTCGCTGTCCCGTGCACTACATATAGGTCAGGTGCTATTGTCTTACTATTGTGTCTGGAAACCAAACAGTGAACGTGTTAATATCGTAAGAAAGAATTTATGTTTGGTCGTGTGGAACGCTAAAACTTTGTGACCCGAGAGAAGGTCGCGTTCGTGTTCGATTACAATTTTGTCCTAAGTGACGTTAGACTTGAGTTCAGATAAAAGTGGACGTCCATTTGGAGTGATCGAAGTTGTGGAGCCGAACAGCGCATGTGGGCTGCTGGCCGATTACATCGGTGACGTCAGGTTACACTTACACACTACTACATTTACACTTACATACCACCTACTTGCCCTTGACGGCACCTTGTGGTCGACCCTACCTTCGGAACTCGGTAAGTTTGCGTTTGCTTATCCAGCCATTATATAATAAGTATCCATAGGCCATTCGGGCTCGAACCCTCGGTTGTCCGTCGAAAGTGTTACTCATGGGCCCTAATACAGTCGACTTCTGTCTGGGCAACTGAGGGCCGTAACAGTCAAAAATTCGTGATTATAGAGCTTTTTGAGATCTGTGAAAGAGGTTGGCCCACGGACATGGTGTAAAAGCATTCGAAAACAAAAGCATTCCATGTTTCTTAAGAAGATAGTGTCACTTGGAAATTATTTTCAATAAAATAGACACGTTTAACATTTTCTAGGTGCACACTGAGATATGTGACGGTGGGGTGCCTTTTGTGTAACGACAAACCTGAGAGCCAGCACACGGCTTCGTTGCTGCTGACATAACGACCTGACTGATATACTTGGACTTCAGTTACGGGATGAGCGATCTCTGTTTCTGAAATTAAAAATAGCTTGATCGCTTCCTTTATTAATATATTTGCAGATATATTTGATACCGCGTAATGAACTGCAAGCCTTACCATTTATATGGGCATTACATTTTTTTGACAATTTTATTTTACCCAACCTCATTACCTAAATTAACATGACTATCATTTCGGAGTTTTCTAGATGCCGTTCGACCTCCGTCTGCTGTCGCATTTCTACGATACAGCGGATATCCTTTATCATTGTAGTATTTTATCTTACATTGTATATATATAATGTATATATTGTATACATTGTATCATTGTATAGTAATTAACACGCTCTTAGCTGTTTGTTAAATTTCAAGAGATAGTCTTTGCTCCAACTCACAATCCTGTCTATGTCTCTTTGTAGTCTAGCACAGTCATTCTTATTTCTTACCGCAAGGGACAAGGTCGTGTAGTCGTGAGGTCGCCAGCAAACAATAAAAACCTAGCGTCTTTCACAACTTCTGGTAGTTCATTTATCATCAGCAAGAACAAGAAAGAAGAAATATGGCTCCGACTTATGTCCCGCATATTCCACATATTGCTGCATATTCCACATATGTTCTTCTCTTGGCGTACGGTCAGGGTGTATAACCAACGTGTAATCTTCTCCTGACATTCTTTCTAATGCTTTTTTGAAAGTGCTAATAAAGCTGCACGATCATACGTGCAACATTCTTTGAATTTTCAAAACGATATCCCTTTCGACTACCTTAATATTTTGACATCTGCGGTCAACTTCGCTTTTTTCGTCTCCAATGAAGTAAGTCTGCAAACATTTTGGCTGACAATTTGTAAGCAATAAAGAGCCAATTCTATAAAAAATAAACATGACCTTGGATTGTAAACGTAGTCGAAACTCCCCGAAACTACCCCCTACGACTTCATTTGAAAACAACAATTATATTTTCTTATTCATTGCTATCGTACAAAAATAAGGATTTTAGTGGTTCCTCTGGCTCACTAGGTGATGGAAGTGAAACTTCAAGAACAAGACATACCTGGTGTTTCCTCTTTGCTTTTTAATGCTTCACAATGTGTACACTTTTTATGCATCCGTCCTATGAGAACAAATCGATGATTAATATAATCGATCAAAAGGTCATAATCAAAAGTATCGTCTTGAAATGCCTCCCATGTTCTAAGTGTAAATGCACATCCCCTTTTTAACTGCCGTTCAGCATTTAAAACACGAAGTCTTTGTGATGTGATGCAACCAGGTACTTGGAAAACCAGCAAAAGGTAGGCAACCCAAATATTGCATAATATTGCGTATTTTGTAGCTTTTCATCGGAACTTAGTTCACTTGGCAAAAAAGGCGGTGAAAATTAAAAAAGAAAGTATAAAAATTTTAATTAATTATGGCCATGAACATATTTTTAGGCAATGATATATGTTTGAAAACATTTTATTTGATAAAAAATAATTTTCATCAGGTTAACAGATGGGTAAAGATCAATCTTACTTCGAATCTTCTACTATTACGATGAACGGACTATACAGAGAGTGCTCTGTATTTTAATAGTCACAATTTCACCAGAGATCTTATCACTTTGTTTTGGTACTCCAGATATTGAATAGATAAAATAGATATAAAATAGCTCTTGACATAAGGCATATTATTGTAATTTTAAATGATATGAAAAACTGAAAAAGTTTAAATGGTATCAAAAACATCTGTTTAGTAAGTTACATTTTTATAAATATGACGAAAAATTGTACCTGAATGAATGAATGCAGCCAAAATTTAGTAGACTCAGTTAAATAATTTTGTCCCATAACTTTATTACAAATAAGGTACCTGAATGATATTAAAATAAACCGCAACTCAAAAACTTTTTATTATTAAGTTGATAAAAATGAACAAATATTATCGACAGATGATTTAGAAACAAAATACGTTAACCTTTAACAAGTTATTTGGCAGCCCAAAGTACCAAGTCGATAATAACTTTAAAAATAGGAAACACGTCTTTTTTAACCGAATTCAAAAAGGAGGAGATAGTCAATTCGACTGTGTGTTTTTTTTGTGTGTGTTACCTAACTTTTTTCTAAGTGAACATTTTGATGATACTTTATTTGAAAGCTGGTGCTCCTCACGTAGTTCCATATAAATTTGATCAAGGTCTGACCAGTAGTTTTGAGTTTTCCTTAATAATGCGTATGTATTTGACTTCAACTAAATTGATGATGTTCTCATTTTATTTATATCGAAGTCAGTTGTACAAATTTTTTAATTTCACCATTTCTTTACAGGAGTATAAAAGACACACCATCATACAGTCCATTTGATGGTTAGTGGACGCTATGGCCCATAGATCAAAGAGACAGTTGACAGAGACATTATCCTCGATAAGAATTCGAATTGCAGATGCGTTGTTACCTTTGAAGACTATGATGGGAAGTCCCTTATCAGTAAAAAAGGGTATTGTTTCAATCATCACCATATAAAACACATAACTTACGCTAAAATTACACTTTCACAAACACCGCGAACTCGTGGCCTTGATAGATGATGGTATATCGTTTCGGATATGCCATATATAAAATACCCTGACTATCGATATCTGGTATTATATCTGTTATGCGTAGATGGTCAAAACGATTTTTAACAAACAAGTATTATAAAACTCTATATTTAATTATATATTTGTATTGAAATTTAATTTAGGTCCATAGACAATCGAACAGATTAGAAGATGGAAGCAGATTGCGCTGGATAAACTGTTCCATTGTAATCCTCGGTGAACCTAAAGGCTAAGCCATAATTATAAATAGGCAGTGCAACACTAATGCTAACAAATACAGGGTATAACATCTCACCCTTTAAGAAGAGATTTTAGCGATGATGTTATAAAACCTCCAGATACTACTTTGATTTGTTCCAGCAAATGCACGTCGCTTGTGGAAGTTTAGAAGTAACATAGTGAAAAAACTTCCATCATTTGGAACAGTGGTAGAGCCACGCGGCATCTTTTGCTGACGCACGGATGGGCCGGCTCGAACCGGGGTGGTCACGACCTCACATAATACCAGCGTGAAGTAGAGGTTTACCTCTGCGTTTCGCTTGGTGAGTGTAGGTGGCCGGAGGCTCTTTTTACTGGAAATGAGGCATTCCATCTTAGTCCTCACGGGTGACAACGCATCTGCATTTTGATTCGCAAACGAGGATAGATGTAGATGGGTATGGGCCGCAGCAATCACTTACCATCAGGTGGACTGTGTGCTCGTTTGTCACCCCTATCCTATAAAAAAAATCATACAAAATTATCCTAATTTTTTGTATGGAACATTATTTAAGATTATTTGCAATTAATTTAATAACACTTTTACTTCTAAAACATTCTCCTTGAACAGTCGGAAGTCATTCAATGAATGGGCGACAGTAGGAGTCCATAAGAGCAGACATAGGTTTTATGACCTTTACCATGAAAGGTCATATAATCATAGCGTCGAATTTAGGGAATATGTAAAATTACTAATTTTAAATATTCCCTAAATGCTACTTTGACAATTACTAAAATATGCCGAAGTAAATATTGCTATATCTAAATTACTAAATTGGTTCAATGTGAATAATTTGCATTTAAATGGCACTAAAACGAAATGTATGAAATTCATGGCTCCAAATGTCAAACAATTAAATACTAATGTTCTTTTAAATGAGGAGAAACTGAGTCTTGTAGATAGCACAGTTTTTCTTGGAATCACACTAGACTTGAAGCTTCAATAGAGCCCCCATATATCAAAACTAACAAGCAGACTTAGTTCTGCAGCATTTCATAGCATAGCATAATGGTATTTTACTATGGGGGCACATAGCTGACACTGAAATTATATTTGTTTTACAGAAGAGGGCCATAAGAGCAATTTATGATTTAAAGCCTAAAGAGTCGCTGCGACAAAAATTTATGGAAATTAATATATTAACTTTGGCCTCTCAATATAATTATGAAAATGTAATGTACGTACACAAAAATAAAAATAGTTTTACAAAAATAAGTGATATTCATTCTGTAAATACTAGGAACAGACACAAGCTAGTAGTACCAGTTACTTGACTCCATCGAGTCAGTAATTCATTCTTGGGGCGATGTATACGCTTTTACGGTCATATTTTGGTCAAAATTTGTTGCATGCGTTTCACCGAAATGGCCAAATTAATGGCTTCATTAAGAGTCTTTGGATACCTACATTTAATGATGTTTGAAATGTTAAGATGTAACCCCATAAGGAAATGATGGAGGACAAGGTCCTTTATGACCGCAACCCGACCTGGTAATTCTTTTGGTTTAGTATTAGATAAGGATACTTCTGTTAATAGCTGTGAAAGGGAAGTCTCTAGGCGAAGTCTCTTGTAGTTCGGTGAGTATAATATGCGCTTAGTATTTACACTCACTAAATTGTGTCTTCAAGAATTCTTTGAGTTAATAATTTCTTATAATCACGCGAAGACTACACAGTAACAGTGGTAGAGCTAAGCGGTAGCATTTGCTGTCGCACGGATGGGCCAGCTCGAAGAGGGGTGGTACCACGACCTTACAGAATACCAGCGTGAAGTAGAAGTTTACCTCTGCGTTGCGCTTGGTGAGTGAAGGTGGCCGGAGGCCCAATCCCCCCCCCCATAAACATGGTTGTGGAATTAAATAAGAGACTACCCCAGGAGGGTACCAGCACACCTGGAGAATCCCTCGCTGAGCATCCACGACCAAACTATTTCACTCCTGAGCGTGGGTGCTCAGGCTGCTCCACATATTCTGGGGGGGAGGGGGGCAAAATTCCGCTCGCGACTAATGCTGCTCGGGGCAAGCGGAGCAATACACCCAAGGCGACCCCTGTCACGCTATCCGTGAATTTTTGCAACATCAGGCGACTTCATTTCAACCTTAACGCTGTCCATTACCATCTAGAGACGGCGAAGCCGGTCTTGCTCTTTTTAACCGAGACTCAGGTATCCTCTCTGGCTGATACTTCATATCTCTCCTACCCGGGGTACAAATTGGAACACTACTTTCATCCTATGGCTGCGCGTAGACAGGGACGACCATCCCCGCGTCTACGGGTGCCTCCATAGGTCCCATAGCGGTAATTCCGACACAGACCGACTCATCGACCACGTCCAAATGGCTGCAGACTCCGTGCTACAACAGGTCTCATCCACAGAGATCGTGATACTCGTGAGACTCGGTGATTTCAACGCCCACCACGCTGAATGGCTTTTTTTTATAGAATAGGGGTGACAAACGAGCACACAGTCCACCTGATGGTAAGTGGTTGCTGCGGCCCATAGACATCTACATCTATCCTCAATTACAAGTCGAAATGTAGATGCGTTGTCACCCGTGAGGACTAAGATGGAATGCCTCATTTCCAGTAAAAAGGGCCTCCGGCCACCTGCACTCACCAAGCGAAACGCAGAGGTAAACCTCTACTTCACGTTGGTTTTCTGTGAGGTCGTGGTACCACCCCGGTTCGAGCCGGCCCATCCGTGAGACAGCAAATGCTGCCGCGTGGCTCTACCACTGTTGGACCTTCTGCTGACCTCTCATCCGGACGGATATCAGGTCTCCATCGATACCCCTCTGGGCTCTTCGGACCATTGTCTGATCCGGAGTACGGTGCCACTTAAGCTCCAATCGCAGTTGCGATCTGCAGCTTGTCGCCGTGTTTGGCACGGTATACCTATTACTGAATAAAAGAAATGTTAAGTAAAATACAAGACTATGTTGTATAGGTTTGTTTATTATTGCTAAGACAACTGTTTGTTTTGTTTTTAAGTGTTAGTAGTAAGTTAATTTTTTTTTTGTAATGTTGTGAATGTTAAGGAGTGAAAGCGGCATGGATACCTGAGGACAGGCATGAGATAAGGACGGCCGAATGTGGGATGGAACGCAGCGTAATGAAGTGATCTGGAAGAAACGGAGCGAATGACGAATGAGTAAAATAATGATAGTGACAGCACTGGTGATGCCTTATATACCGGCCGAGCCAATATTTCTCGGGAAACGTCGCTGAGTACCGGGAGAAACTTGTGTCTGAAGTCGAGTCTTTGCTTAACAAAGTCTCGGATTGGGGCCGACTGAATCTAGTCCAGTTCGATCCCCAGAAGACACAAGTTTGCGCGTTTACCGCTAAAAAGAAACCCAAAAACAAATTGAGCACGTAAATTTTCACTAAGTACTTAATTAGATTTACGAGGGCGGCACTGAAAATTTCGGGAAACAAGGAAGTGACACAACATTACTATTTAAAAATGTAAAACTCCGAGAAATTTGACACATTTTTCCATACGATGGAACCAATCATTGAAGCAATCATTCCATTCGGAAGTTGGGGTCTCTAAAATGGCCGTTTTGTAGGCGTCCACAACTTCTTCAGGTGATAAATATCTCTGTCCACGCAATTTATTCTTTATTTTAGGGAAAGTATAGAAATCATTAGGGCTTAGGTCGGGGCTGTTGGGCGGATGGTCTAATAATTCTATGTTTTCTTGCTCTAAAAACTCTTTTGTTCTGTGTGCGGTGTGAGAACTCGCATTGTCGTGATGGAGGATGATGCGGCGCTTGCAGTTCTCTTTACGGAGTTCAAAAACGACTTGTGGCAAACAAATGCTAGCATACCATTTTGCATTAACCGTTCTTTGTCCCTCAAGAGGAATAGTCGTAACATGGCCGGTTTTGGAGACAAACGTGGCCACCATTTTTTTTGCAACACTCCGTGAACGAACAATTTTTGTTGGCTTTAACTCATTTTTGAACACCCAAACTCGTGACTGGTTTTTTGTTTCGGATTTGTACGCGTATATCCAAGATTCGTCACCTGATACGATGTTGTATACAGTATTTGAGGATCCTGCGTGGAACCTTTCGAAAGTTCTGACGCACCAAGTAACGCGAGCCGCTTTTTGCTCTTCACAGAGCGAATGCGGTATCCATCGGGAAAACAACTTTTTACACCTAATTGTTCATGCAAGATTATTAGTATTTAACTCATGCCAATGTAGAATAGAATAGAATAGAATAGAATATTTTTTTATTCAATATTGATTATTACATAATTCTTATTGAAAGTCATTTTTTATTTACCATGTCTAAAGTTGCCTGAATTTCGCGGTATATCACATGTCGATCTTCCTCAATCAGCTTACCCACAGCCTCAACGTTTTCTTGGGTGACTGCAATTTTTGGACGACCTTGACGGGGATCATTACTGAGCTTGACACGTCCATGTTGAAGTTCAGCCAAACAGCGATAAATTGTGGTTTTGGATGGGGCTTCATCACCAAATGCAGAAATCATCCGGTCAACACACTGTTTTTGTGTTAAACCACTTCGAAAGTTTTAATAAATCATCGCTCTTGAATTTTCTCGAGTCAATTGCATTTTCTCAACGACTAAACAAGTTTGACAAAACCTTGTGACAAGACCGAGAATCTTTTTTTCAAATACATAAATGGTATTTGATTTTTAAAACCAAGGACTTTTCAATTAAAAAGATTTTAATATGACAGGAATAGTGGAAATATTCCATTCCCAATACTTTTAGTGCAGCCCTCGTACAATGCCAAGCCAGCTTCTTTAACACCGCGAAGTAACTCGCTATATCTTCACTGTTAGCCTACCTGCGGTGTCTGAGTTGGTACCTTTTGGCAAGTAAAGACGTTCTTGATTGTAAATGCTGAAGTAGGAGTTCCATTGCCGTATCATAGGATAGTTCAGATGGTATTTTGAACTAGCCAGATTTGCCAAGAATTTGCAGGGTTCATCCCCTTTTACCGCGATTAATGTAGGTAATTTTAACTCCGCCTTTATTTAACTGACGAATAAATACATCTTCAGTCCATCCACATACGATGATCGTGCTTACAGTTCTTAAATTAAATTCACTTACAATTCCTACCGGCATTCTTTCTTCTTTTCCGCAGCAAATAACATCTCTTAAATCTTTACGCTATGCCATACTCGTTAATCACTGTAATATATAAAATGAGACACCGATCGTTTACTTACACGTTTATTGTAAAACTAACCACCGCCCAGTAAATCTCGCACTCGCTACACAATTCTATGCACCTACGAGTACATTACAGTTGGCTGACAATGTTCTTGAATAAATTAATTTGGTTTATAAGATTCTGAGGCTAATTCGTAAAAGTTCTTACAGTTAATGTTAAAAGAGTTTACTAATTCCCTACTACTGTCATAAGGTTTGATGAATATTTGAATGAATATAAGGTATATTATTGAGGATTTTTAAAATAAACCACAAATTGTTTCTCTGAAAATACAAAGAAACGACATTTAAAGTTTACTAATATCGCTTCCTCAATCGTATCCTTTAGTTTATCTCTCTACAAGTTTACATAACAATAAAATGCACAAAATAATCTAAACATCATCCGCCATTGAATCATAGTTCAAACGTCACTTCGATGAGCCCTCTACCATCTTCCACAGACAACATAGATAAGCGAATCGAAGCAAATTCAAATTAATGAAATGTCATTCATTTCATTACATCTCCCCCCCTAAGAGCGAAAATTCTAAGCAATATATCTATAAAATGTACCTATAAGTTATCTTCATATTCGTTTTCTTCTCCTTCATCTTCTTCTGTTACGACAGGTTGTAATTTTGTTATGTGAAATAATGTTGATTCTGTTTTTCTGTTGCCTGTATCAAGCCTATAAATGGAATTCGATATTTTCTCTATTATCTTGAAAGGGCCTATTTTCAATTCGTCTAACTTCTTTCTATTCAGTCTATTTCCATTTTCTACGTATACACTGTCTCCTACATTAAACTCTTGCATTTTTCTATTTCTATCAAATATTTTCTTGTTGTACTCATGGGATTTTATTGTATTCTCTAATGCCAATCTTCTATCAGCGATCCACTTGTCTTCCTTTTCTATTGTTTTAAATTCATTTGGTAGAATACTGACATTTGTACCATCCAGTAAATATTTTGGTGCAAAACCTGTAACGGAGTGTTCTGTTTCATTATATTTCTGTATACATTCTCTTGCTAGTGTTGTCCATGTTCTCTTATTATTTTTCTCATTCATTTTACACCTTATTTTATTTACTATTGTTTGATTTAATCTTTCATTCAAGCCGTTCGAGAATGGTGCATTCACAGCTGTAAAAATTAGTTTAATATTATTTTCCTGCAAATATTGCTTAAATTCTCTTGAATTAATGCCCGGATATTGATCTGTCAGGATATATATTTTATAAGGTATATTATTGAGGATTTTTAAAATAAACCACAAATTGTTTCTCTGAAAATACAAAGAAACGACATTAAAAGTTTACTAATATCGCTTCCTCAATCGTATCCTTTAGTTTATCTCTCTACAAGTTTACATAACAATAAAATGCACAAAATAATCTAAACATCATCCGCCATTGAATCATAGTTCAAACGTCACTTCGATGAGCCCTCTACCATTCATGTCATTCATTTCATTACATGAATTTAAAGTATTTAAATCTATCTTGGTCTTTGCGGTAGTTACAATGGCGGTCCTCGTAACTCTTGGAGGGGCTGAGAAGAATTTCGGGGAGTCACTAATACTTGGCTTTGTGATTTCAATTATTAAATTGGCCTGATTTGACATTATAAAATAAATGCAACAATATACTTATAATAATTACAAGTAATAAATACAAAGGAACATAAAAATATTGAGAAACTCTGGCTTCTTAACTCTAGACGAAACAATGACCAACGACTGACAATACTAGCATTCTGTGGGCAACGGATGCAAACAATATGAGCGGGAACATTCCCACTGATAAGCGCGCACTGGAACGGAACACGATGAATTTCGAGTTATCGAAATCAATGGCGATATTTGTTTTATAATAATGATGCTTTTCAGAGAAATTCATACATTATTTTCTCTTCTGTATGCCTTGTGTAGATGGAAACAGGTTATTGCGGTCCAGGATGCAAACACGGGTATTTCTTGGAAAGAATGCAACTTATTTTCCAGGAATAAATGGAGTCTCTGTGATGTGATATACGTCCAGGCTGTAGAGGTGAGTATAGCACCTGCACTTTATTTGCTTCACGAAAATGCATCAGGGCAACCACATGTAAGTTTTAATTTATAAGACTTAGGATATAGAGAGAGTCAGCTGAGCTGTGCCACTTCACTTGACACTGGGAATTTCGATCATTCCATCACTGCCACATAAATGTTAAACGAAAACGTTCAAAACGGTTATTAAAAAACAAATATTTAAAGCACTATACTTAATAATATATTTGGATTGAAATTGAATTAAGGTCCAGACAATCGAACAGTTTAAAAGATGGAAACAGACTGCGATGGCCAATCTGTTCCACTGTACCTTGAGGCTAAGCCAGCATCATAACTAGACAGTGCATCACTAAGCTGAACAAATACAGTGTATAATAGTTCGCAAGTTCACCTTATTGTGGCAATTAAGGAAAATACTCTCAACCATGGGGGAGGTCCAAGTTCAGTAGTGTAATTTTACATGCCAATAAAGAAAGATAGAATACATACCTTTTCTAACAAAACCCTCCTTTTCATTCCATAATCCAGTACCTTTCATATTCTCCAAATTGACGGCTTTGTTTTTTTAAAATTATCAAATTTAAGGTGCTGGCATAGTTTTTCTATCTGTTCCTTGTAGTGTTATGCTACTTACATTTCTTTGTACACTATTTCTTCATTCTGTTTTGATATTCTGCATTCATGTTTTGCATCACTTTATACTATTTTTCCATTCTGTTTTTGATTTTCTGCATTTATATTTAGCATCACCTTTATTTCCATAGGATCCTGTAACGTTTTTACACAATAACATATCATTTTACTGCGTATTTTCATACTATTTAGTACTTTTAAAATAGCTGTCAATGGAGTCTTACCTTTTTTGGTCTTTTATTGAATTCTCTGTAACTCTACAATTTCAGGCTTCGGCGCACTGTCGCGTATCAGTTTTTCCGATATAAATAATATCTCGTTTCTTACTTAAATGTAATAGTTTCTTAATAACAGTCCAAAAACCAAAAATTGGTAAATATGACAACTACTATTTATACCGTTAACTTTTATTCAAATTCGTCTCTGGTATGATGTTCTTTCTACATAAATACTCTTTGGCTGTAGGTCATTTACAATAAATTTCGTTTTAATTTAAATAATTTCTCGTTCTCTCTAAAAAGATATAAAAGCCAAACAATTGGAGAATACAGGACAGTCTCGCTTCAGTTCTCAAACGAGAAACATCTTAACAGTGGTAGAGCCACGCGGCAGCTTTTGTTGTCGCACGGATGGGCCGGCTCGAACCGGGGTGGTACCACGACCTCACAGAATACCAGCGTGAAGTAGAGGTTTACCTCTGCGTTTCGCTTGGTGAGTGCAGGTGGCCGGAGGCCCTTTTTACTGGAAATGAGGCATTCCATCTTAGTCCTCACGGGTGACAACGCATCTACATTTTGAATTGTAATAGAGGATAGATGTAGATGTCTATGGGCCGCAGCAACCACTTACCATCAGGTGGACTGTGTGCTCGTTTGTCAACCTTATCCTATATAAAAAAAAATCTACTAAAGGCCTTACCCCGGGGCCGCTTTGCCCCGGGATCCTGCTAGCCTCCATCTACACGTGAAGTCGTCGGCAGTCTGCTTCAAGGGCGGGGCCACACTACCTTCGGGTGCGCTACGACTGCATGCTCCAGGCGCTGAGTGCACCTACTGCCCGCGCTACCTTCGGGCACGCTACGACTGCTTGCTCCAGGCGCCGAGTGCACCTACTGCCCGCGCTACCTCTAGGCGCGGCGACTACTTCTCCAAGTACTGAGCGCACCTACCCCAGGCGCTACGTGCGCCGGCTCCGGACGCTGCGTGTGCCCAGTCCAGGCGCTGCGTGCCGTCGCCGCTGAGAAACCTCAAGCTCTGCGTGTGCCTATTTCTACAAAAGCAGCGAGGCTCCAGGCTCCACTATAAAACTATATTGTCCTATTCTCCTACCTTTATTTTTTTTAAAACCTAATTTGTAATCTCATTTCATCCATCATCTTCATATTTCATTTTTTTATAAAATTGTAAATACTTTTCTGAAACTTTAAATATATTATTTTCTTGGTCTACTTTTGTTGTTTTGCTGTTCTTAGGTTAGGTTCTCTTTATTTTTTAATTGTCGCTTCACGACATCCTGTGTCATCTCTTTGCCAAGGAATTTGTACACATGCTGGCAGATCCTGAAACGAATTATTTTCTATAACACTATTTAATATTGCTCAGCAATATAATAAGACATAATGAAATAACTGTTATATTTTTGTACTGATCATGATTGCTTAACCTTTAAGTACCGACGTGCGGTCTGTGAGGCCCCAGCAGGCACTTGACTTGCTAGTTTACCCCTTTCCCCGAGTAATACCGATACCTGCTTTTAAGTAGCTGCAAGGACTGTGCTCACGTTAACGTCGGAGCAGGAAGTGGTAACGTCGCTGGCGCATTTGGTGAGTAATTACGATTTAAAATTCTACTTGTACTTACGTAACTGTTTTGTTTTATTTTTTGTTAAGGTAAACTGTTATTTTTATAGATATTGTAAATTATGAATATACTAGAGACTTCAAGTTGTAAAAGAAATAGTTGTGCGATAGATTTACAGCAATCAAAGAGATTTGAACCTCGTGAACTAAGGATGAGTTTGGCAAAAGTACTTGGTTCTGATAAGCCAGAGACGTCTGAAGATGAAGCTGAGGAAGTCAAGACACGAAAGACTTGTCTCTCATGTCAACCTAAACTGAATAGAAAATCGATATAAAGATGCTATTCGTGCAAAAAACACGTTTCTTTACAGTGCGCGAAACAAGTGTGCCTTGCCTGAGCTTAGATTTAAGGTGTTGTTGGACTGTGGTCATTTTATTTCCAGAAGGTTTATATTCCTATTTAATTTTTTTTATAAAAGTAATATAAGTCGTAAGTAAGAAATACTATTTTTTGTTATTCTGAGAAGATTATTCTTCGTGTTTTGATTTTTTTATATATAATCGTCGGATTTTTCCCCAAAATTCTAGCCGAATATTATTGTAGCCTTATATTTAAAAATTTCATTAGGTTGAATTCCTTTTTATACTTTTTTTACTTATAACCCTTTACTTTTCATCATAATGCAAAGACATCACTTTCTTAAAAAAAAAAAACACTACATAATATACGCGGCCTCTCAGACCTCACGTCGGTACTAACGTTACAAAAAATGCACGTCGGTACTTAAAGGTTAATATTAAATTAAAACTCTTTGTTTGTATATCGTATATCAGTGATAAAAAAATAAGATAAATGTAGGCTACGCGGTATGTTTAATTTGTTGAGTAAAATATAAAAAAAGTCAAATACGTTAGTATTTGACTTTTTTTATATTTTACTAATACTAGAGACTAGTACAAAAATAATTTTATTTTGATACAAAATTTTTATGGAATATTTCTAAATAAAAAACATAACATCAATTAGTATTTTCGGGTATTTATATAGTTTGCTCATATACTGTGGCTGTATATATATTTTGTTATCCTCGATGCATGACTAGTTGGAATAAAGTTAAAAGACGTACAGAAAACGCTTATCGCTACTATTTTTTTGGATTTTTTACCGAGTGTGAGTATAAATAGTGACGGTGTGCGAGCTGGAGGTGAATAGAAGCGATACCATTTTTAATCCCATTCTTTATCTGCACGAGTAGTATATTATGCTATTCTGGTATGATAACGTAACACTATCTTTACATCCCCAGTATAATATACAAAAATGAATCTGATTGCTAATGCAATTTTCCTAAATATTTCCAAATATATTTTAATGCTAATGCAAAAAAATGCTAAAAATTAAATCGATTTATAGATTATTTTATAGATTATATTTATAATAGATGCAGGAAGCGCGGTAACGTTTTCATACGTACACACCGTAGTAGAAGAAGCATCGCATACTAGACTATCAGAAGAAAAAATACATCACGCTAATAGATTATTCTATTATGTTTCAATAATTCTTATCATGCAAAGCTAATTTTTTTCATACGATAAGGGTGACAAACGAGCACACAGTCCACCTGATGGTAAGTGGTTGCTGCAGGCCATAGACATCTACATCTACTCTCGATTACGAATCAAAATGCAGATGCGTTGTCGCCCTTGAGAACAAATTTGTAATACCTCGTTTCCAGTAAAAAGGGTCTCCGGTTCTCTACACTCACCATACGAAACACAGCAGCGTTAAGCTGCTATTTTACAATGGTATTCTGTGAGAGCGTGGTCCTTCCCCGGTCGAGCCAACCCATTCGTGCTACAACTATACCTACTACTAATATAGCTGCAGCATGGCTCTACCACGTAAGAATATTAAGAAATGTTATACATGATATGATACAGTATCACTAACTTTACATCCCCAGCATAGTAATCAAAAAATGAATCAGATCGCTAACTAAATTTCCCAAATGTTTCGAAATATATTAAAATGCGATGCCAAAAACGGTAAGTGATAAGTGCTGCAATCAAAAAATTATTTCGAGCATTACATTTCAAACAGTTTACCTTAGAAAGCTCTTCGTAAAACAAAAACAGCATGTTAGGGTGGTTCCGCATTTGCCACGCTTC
This sequence comes from Parnassius glacialis, assembly GCA_033319125.1. Lineage (NCBI taxonomy): Eukaryota > Metazoa > Arthropoda > Insecta > Lepidoptera > Papilionidae > Parnassius > Parnassius glacialis. Next base: position 41,062,957 of record JAVANC010000016.1, read on the forward strand.
TTTAACGTGTTCAAATAATGGCGTACCGACAACTGTAATATAAAACCATATTAGTGTCTTAAAAGTGAAAGGGAAACTTAATCTATTTCTTTTTTCGAGAAAATAAATAAAACAGAACGTTAAAAATGTATTATTTCAGAACATTTAAATATTATGCATTAAAATAAATATTATGGTCACCCGAATCTGAGCAAACTATTTTAAACCAATTTTTTTATCCAAGTCACAGTATAAATGACGCAAAAAAAATTAATAGAAAATAGATTGGATTCTAATTACATCAACATAAAGATGACCGGTTTAGACGAGTTGGCGAACTCTGTCACACTCCTTTGAGCTCATTGTAGATTTACTACCACCAGCGTGAATTGTCGAGTAAATTCGACTCTGCCGAATTATGCAAGACGCGCGACCGACTCATGTATACGTAAAATATTGAGCTTCATTAAATGGTTGGGTGATCAGTGTAAAGTAGACATGCAAGGCAAGACACCAAAAGCGTCAGTTACAAAAAGAAATTATAGCACTAATCTATAAAACGGCCGAATATTCCGGATACAGCCTAACATTTTCACTGTAGTTTTTGTAATCCTTTATCATAATTAAAAATAATCCCACGAATAATAAAAAAAAACTGGCCAAGTGCGTGTCGGGTCACGCACAATGTAAAGTTAGGAATCCGTAGTTGCCGTCACAATACGTGTACATTCTTGATAATGACCATAATAAGTAAGTTCGTTTGACCGCTATAACGACTAAAAATAGGCCTAAATAGGAAGATTATAACTATAGGACTTATTTTCAAATCAGACTTAAAGGGAGTGGTATTAAAAATATAAAAAAAATTCAATTCAGAAAATAATAGCAATGAAAAAGTAAAGCTAATAGTAGTAATGCATATAAGTTGTTTTCTTCATAAAATATTTATTTTTAACATTACAAAGTTATACTGCAGCTAGTTTTAGGTCGTTTTCAATGGAGTTGTGATTTTTACTAATCCAAGTGCATTTTATAACTTGGTCGACTATTACTTCTTAACCTCTTAATTCTACTTAATAGTTTTCCTTTTAACCTCATTATATATACTACTAACATGTATACTTTTTACATTTCCAAAAACAGCGGGTTAGTTGGTAGAGCGGGGCATGACTTTTTTCGTTAGACCACTTTAAAGCTAAATATTTTGCAACCGGACCCCTAAATCGAAAAGATGTTGCTCCACACCCCAAGTGTTTTTGAAAGACCTATCTAACAAATTCCACGTGATGTAATAGACGGGTAAAAAAAATCTTCCACCATTTACTTATATGAGAAGTACCCAGTACCTAGATTTTATTTCACGGTTTTCTAGGCGTGATTAATATCTACAACTATGCCAAATTACAGATTTGTAGCACCTAGGGTCTCTGAGCAAAACCGCGGATGGACGAACGGATATGGCGAAACTCTTAGATAATTTAAGAGTAAATTATCTAAGGCGAAACGCTAATAATCGCTATTCCTATATATTAAAATTAATATTGTTTGTTTGTGCTTCTTCTATGTGTTCCTATACCATTCAGCCAATTACAATGAAAATGTTGTCGATTGTTGTTAAGTACCTGTGAAGGTTTCCGAGGAAAAACATCAGTTTTTGTTTGTTTGTCTGATTACTTGTCTTCTATACCTTTCCATCCAGTTAATCTGATTATCATGAAACTTTGCAGAGTTGTTTTACACATCACCCCGAAGGGTTTATACTAACTTGGTAAAGCAGAGATTGATATTGAATATTAGTAATAAAATTCTATCCATGATGGACTTTATAAAGTTATATATAAGAAATATTTATTTTAGTAATAAAACTTATATATTATAATAAGAAAGAAATATTTTACATAACTTTTTAATACTTACTTAAATCATTGATAAAGAGTTCCCAATACGTCTTAAAGTCCACGACGTCTAAGAGATTCTTCACCAATATATTTATGTGGTAATATGACACAACTACGTCACGGGGGTCCCGAGCTACGTAAAAAGTCTTGCATGTGTCCAACAGTTTTTGTGGTAGAAGTGATAATGGCACATGTGATTTGATAAATCTCGGGGAAGCTATACTTAAAACTTCGTGCACTGGTGAGTATTCCTCTACCGTATTTTTTAACTTTTCGTCGATTAGCTCACACATTTCATTGTGATTCACAAACGCCTCTAATCTGTTGGATGTATAATTAAACTTTGATTAAATATATCCTCATAAAATCAAATAGTTAGTGTAACAACATGAAAATTTTAATCAAGATATCCTTATATTATATTCTAACCGTAGGTTTAGTAATATGTATTCAGTGGAGTAATTTGAAGAAACGTATAGCAACTTTGGTGCTGCTTAACGCCGGTCAAAATATATCGTCCATCGAAAGCCATCAAGATCGTTATGAAATTTCCCATAGTCAACTTTTACGACACCCATGGAACAAAAGGGGTGTTTAATTTTATTACGCCTCCACCACGGCTGTACATATATACCACTCTGCCTTATGAACATATTATATAATAAAATTATTTTATAATAATAATAATATTATAATAATAACAATATAATGATAATTATATAATAACCCTCCCAAAGTCAGCTCCATAAAGTTAGCAGTGAAAAGTCAGCAGAAACCTGCTAATTGTATCTAGGAATTAGTAGCTAATTTGTTGCTAATTAGTTGCCAAAATCGCGATTTTGTTGCTCCAACCGGTTTTGAGAAAATGGATTTATTGCTATCTTTATATTAAGATAGCGGAAAAACTTTCAATGAACCCCGCCGTAACCGATAAAACGGGACAATTTGTTGCTAATTAGTTGCTGAAATATAATGCAAAAAAATATAAAAAAAATCAAAAATTTTAAAAAGCAAAAATTAAAATGTTGTGTTGCTGGGTTTCTGGTGTGTTCTAAAGGCATGTGTAGAGGGGAAAATTATTATATTCTTCACATAACTGGTGGAAGTAGATTTATTTTGTCGAACCCGAGACGCGTGCTCGCTTAGTACACTCCGAAGGAACTGTGTCACTTCGCTTACAGGCTGCCGTCCCTGCCTGGTCGTTATCGTATTTCGCAAGAATTACACATACATTGACACCGGTGACGCCTGTGTGTGCTGTGTCAGCAGCACTCACAGTACTCCCCCCTTTTAAACAAAATGCAATATATGAATTTAATACATCATTTAGCAAAAAGTTAAAAGTTTCATCTAAATCTGTTGAGCCTTACTTCTAACTAAAACTAAACAGAGTGTGCGCAGAGCATATTAGGTTGCAAGCAAACAATGCGATATCGCGTGGCTTGCCTGCTACTCGATCGCTCGACGTACCTACTTCCTATGATAACAATACGGTGAAACACTGATCTAATGTATTATATTGTTGTTTTGCACTATATACTATTAAATACAAAGTGACTCTCTTATGGGTCGGATTATTTTATTAGAGCTATATATGTTGGTCTTAAGAGTAAAATTAAATAATTCATGGTCTTAACAATACATTTAAGTAATTACTTATGTCTAATTCCTTACACTAAATTTTAAGTCCACTGTGAAACACTTTTATTACAAAAGATTTAAGTCTATAAACATGTAATACATAGTTTAATTTTATAAATATACTAGGTACTCAAGTATGCTAAACGGATTATATGTTTTAAATTTTATTTTAACACTACTATTTAATAATGCACTGATGCTCATTGGGCGTTTGGACTAGCTGCTGTTTGAGCTAGCTATGTCCTGCGTCCTTGCTCGATACTCGAAATAACTTGTTCGATCACTTTACCTTTTATTTTCTTTCCGGCTTTCCGGCAAAAAATTTAAAAACATGTTACACATATCACAATTATCACAATCATCGTGACGACACTGTAGCTTTCTAACTTTCTTTGTAATTCAGCTTGCGCATGGTTATCAGCTCCGTTCTGAGCTATTATTACTTCTGCGTTCTTTGACTGTTGCTTGCCCATATTTATAAAAATAGCCACAAAATAATTTCGAAAGTTATTTTACGTAAAAGAAGTGTCAATAGGTTGAAATTTACATAAAGAAGAATGGGATTTTTGGGCCTGAAGTTAACTAATTGGCTTATACTTTAAAAAATCGGCCAAATTTTTCGAAACTAAATAATAAAAAAGTAGCTTCTTTTACAATCTCTAACTCGAAAAAACAATAAAATAAGAAATAAGTTAGAAAATCGATTGTATTGTATTCTTTATGTCAATAAATCGATTGAAATTCTCGTTTCTGAACGTTATCTTCCAATGGAGGACTTCTGAGGACTTCTCATTTTGAAACTTGACAATTCAGACTTCAAACTAATTATTTAGGTACATAAAAGAAAAAGACAGATTTTCGATTCCATTTGAAACGAGCTTAATGAAATTGATTCTCAATTAAATTGACCATTTTAATATCTATTTTCGATTATTTTTATGTGTTCACTAGGGAGATAAAAATGATTGCGTAAATATCTACAAAATAATAATAAAAAATACAAAATATCAACATTCCAACAAGTAACAGTTACAACAACAATTCAAGTAATCCATCACAGATCAATATCCCTAATATTCACTTCACTTAGTTGTTGTTGTTTTAACTTTCATTAATCGTTTCACCATTTTGTTTCATTACTATCCACAGCTTTTTAGTGATTTTACACTGATTCTGATTTTGTATATTTAAGTAATTATAGTGAAAATAGCCTGTTACAGTGTAATAACAGTGTAGGTCATAGATAATCTCACTTTTACTTATTCTACAATAACTCAGCTCCTAGACTGACAAACCATGCCAGATTTTCAGCTATGAATTGTTTATATTTACGCTTTCAAATGGTCCTACTTTCATCTTGTTAACACTTGGGCCCAAGAATGTATGGAGACGTCTCCTTCTCCTTTATTGCTAATTATTCTACTTTATAAGTCAACTTTTAGCTAAATTTGCAGAGTTACATTTAATTAAATTTGCTTAAGACCTAGTTTACAAAAAAACGCGCGGCTTTACTACTCTGCCACTGCGTGTGGTACAAGGAACAAACTTATTATCTACTTTACTTTTTGTGTTCGCATTCTGACATTCCTTATTATTTATACTTAAATCATTAGTTTCTGACTCGACTATATATGCTGGTTTCAATCTTTCAATTGAAATATTGACTTGCCTATTAAGAAGTTGTACCTTAAACACCTTATTATTTCTACTTATGACGCTGTAGGGGCCATCGTAAGTAGGTGTTAAAGGTTTTTTTTTACCGTATCATTAATTATGAAAACATGGCTACAATTACTTAAGTCCTTATAGACAAATAATTTCCGCGAATCGCTTGCGCTTCGTGACTTTGGACGAAGATTACTTATAACTTCTCGCAATCGTTCGACATACGTGTAATCGTCCCCGTTGTACTTTGGACTCGCTTCGCGGTAAAAATCGCCTGGTAAGCGTAATGGTTGTCTGTAGACTAACTCGGCTGCACTTAAGCCTGTGTCACACCGACTGGCGGCTCGTAATCCGAATAAAACTGTAGATAATTCGTCATCCCATGATTCGTTTTCTACTAACCTGCTTGTTAAAGCGACTTTCAAAGAACGGTGCCATCTCTCTATCATCCCATTACTCTGAGGGTGGTAAGGTGTGGTTCGAATCCTTTGAACTCCTAGTTCCTTTAATATATTTGAAAAAAGAGTGCTTTCGAACTGCCTACCTTGATCACTGGTTAACCTGCTAGGGCACCCGAATCTACATACCCAGTTTTCATAAATAACTTTAGCTACGGTCTCCGCGGTGATATTTTCAACTGGTATTGCTTCCGGCCAGTGTGTACAACGGTCTATAATTGTGAAGCAATACTTATTACCGTGGCACGTTGTAGGCAACGGGCCTACAATGTCCACGTGAATGTGTTCGAAACGTTCACTGGGCTCGAATGAACCTATTCTTGTAACAACATGACGTATTACTTTGCTTTTTTGGCATTTTATGCATGTTTTTGCCCATAATCCTACTTCTTTGTTCATGTTTGGCCAAAAGAATCTCTTAGTAACCATTGACCGATATGTTCTATTACCTGGATGGCTGATGTAATGTACAGATTCGAAAACAGCTTTCCTGAATGACGGTGGTACATAAGGTCTTATATTACCGCCCGCGACGTCACAGTATATACTTTTATTAACGTTGGGAATAAAGATGTGACCGATATATTCGTATTCGTTAAGATATTAGTAATATTGGGTGGATTCATAGATCAGTAATCCAACGGATTCTAATATGCTAATATTCCATATTCACTTCATTTATACGCCGACTGTTCAACATCGGTTGGATAATATCACTCGGCTCAACTCGACTGCTGATATTCGTGACGGATATCTGTATTATTCGTATCGTAAGAATAGCGGTGCAAGCGAGCTAGCCGAATGACCTAATGAATTAACCGATATGAGCGTTTGGCAAGTATTCATTCTCTATTGTATAGTACTTAGGGACTATTTTCAATTGGATATTTTATATCACGGCGACCAGCGGGACTTTACAAATAAAATTCTCAATAATATAACACGACCAAAATAAATAATAATAGATGTCGCAACCAGATGGAATTCCACCTTTTATATGCTAGAAAGAGCTTTATTGTTAAAGGAAGCAGTAACAAGTACATTGGCAATTTTAGACTCCGCTAGCAGTACTTGCCTTGAAAATATTAGTGCCGATGAATGGAAACTATGTTCAGATTTATGCACAGTTTTAAAACCGTTAGAGCAAGTTACTGTCCAGATTAGTGGAGAAAAATACCTTACAGGTAGTCTTGTCATAATATTTAATAGATTATTAAATAATGTATACTCCGAAAAAATTTCACACGCTGAAACAATACATTCCGGTGCTAAAATTGTATGCAATAGGATTATACGTGGCTTGCTGACAAGACTAAATAATATAGAGATGAGCGGTACTTTCGGATTAGCTACATTTCTCGACCCACGATTTAAAATGGCATTTTTTATTGATAAAAGAGCAGCTGAAGCAGCCAAGAAAAGGGTGATCGAAATGGCAGTTATTGAAATAAATAAATAAAGTGCTAGACAGGAATTACGGTCGACGATAACGTCAACAGCGCCGACAACATCAACAGAAACCGGAATATCAGAAGATATCAGCAAGCCATATAATTTCATAGATATTTGGGCGGATATTGACATCCAAGACGTTCATACACTGGAGTCACCAACGGCAATAGCTATTGCTGAGGTTCAGAGGTTTATAAATGATAAAATGTTACCAAGGAATGCAAGCCCCAATGACTGGTGGCATAAACATTCTTTTTGTACCCTAACCTCAGCAAGGTATTCAAACAGCACTGTTGTGTACTAGCCACTTCAGTACCTTGCGAAAGAATTTTCTCTAAATCTGGGGAACTAATTTCTGACCGACGAACTCGTCTGTCATCAGAAAAGGTGAAAAAATTGATGTTTTTACACACGAATAAAAAATAAAATTTTCATATATACACATTATATAAAAATGTTGTTTGTTTTTCATTCCAATTCCTCACAATATCATTTATTTATTAACAACATTAATATTTATCAAAGCATATAAACCGAGCATACATTCGTATAAAAACTAATAAGATTGCTTGGTAAAATAAACTTATTACCTACATGAATAGAATAGTGATACGTATAATCGTTATATTAAGATATCAGTAATATCCATATATTAGTTTGAATATTATAATATCACTTAACGAATATATTCATATTAACTAATACTGACAAATATCGGTATTAACCCATCTTTAGTTGGGAATAAAAATTCGCTTTAACTGTACCTTGTTCGACGCGTCGGCGTTCTGCAGGATCTGCGAAATTTGAACGTCGGTTTCCTGCGCTGTCGCTAATTCCTCCGTAATCTATGACCGTTGGACAAACGATAGTTTCAATACGCGATAGAGCGTTTGCGACTGGATTATTGCTACCGTTGACATGTTGTATACTGCGGTTATATTCGCTAATATACAACAACTGCCTAATTCGCCTAGGGGTCTCTTTAATGGAATTTACCTTTGTAAGTGCGTATGTCAAAGGCTTGTGGTCTGTGTACACGGTCATTTCCCGGCCTTCTATCATGTTTTTGAAATGCATAATGGACATGTACACAGACAACAATTCTCTGTCATACGTACTGTATTTTTGTTGAGCATCTGATAGCTTTTTTGAGAAATACCCAAGCGGCTTCCAATTACCGTTGACCTTCTGTTGCAGTACTGCCCCTACACAGGTGTTCGAGGCATCGGTCATCAATGTTAATTGCGCGTCCGGCACAGGATGCGATAATGTTACGGCGTTTAATATGTCTAACTTACATTTTTCGAATGCGTTGTCGGCTTCAATGTCCCATTCAATTTTTGTCTTGTCCTTCTTTTTTGCGTTATGTAAAAATTTGTTTAGGTTCATATGACACTCAGCTGCTTTGGGTAAGTGTGACCTGTAGAAATTTACCATACCTAAAATACGTCTTAACTCGTCGACTGTCTGTCTGTGGCTTTGGATAGTCTAGAATAGCCTTGACCTTGTCGGGCAAAGGGCTTATTCCTGACGGAGTAACCTCGTGTCCTAAAACAGCGACTTCGCTCACTCCATACAAACTCTTACTTAGATTTATGGTCAACCCGATACTGTGGAATCGCTCAAATACTTTTCGGACATGTTCTCGGTGTATGACAGCATTTCGCGACGCTATGATGACATCATCAATGTAACAAAAAAGCGACGACTCGTATTCGTTACCTATTTTACCGATGTTTTCGATCCATGCAGTACCGTGCTGTCCATGAATCTCTGATAGGTTTGGGCTGCGTTCTTCAGGCCGAACAACATGCGTGGAAATTCATACAAACCAAAAGGAGTGGTAATGGCTGTCTTCTCGACGTCCTCTGGTGCAACCTCAATAAAATGGTAAGCTCTATTAATATCAAGACGTGTGTATATTGTCTTACCTGTTAACCCGAAAGTGAAGTCTTGGAGTCTCGGTACCGCATACCGATCCGGTTTCGTCACTGCATTGAGCCTACGATAATCTTCACAGGGCCGTATCTGTCCGTCTTTCTTTTGTACGTCGGGTAGAGGACTAGCCCACTGGCTCCTGGATGATCTACAAATGCCTGATTCCTGCATATGGCGAAATTCATCCCTAATCTTTTGATATTTTCCCGGCGGTAAAGGTCGCGGCTTGGCATAGACCGGCGGTCCTATGGTATCTATGTGATGCATAACTTTGTGTGACGGCGGCGTTACTTTAAATGAGACGGGCCTTGTTATATCCGAAAATTCCTCCAACAAGTGACGAAACGGATGCGATTCCTGAATGCTATTTATCATCGGTTTACTATAGTTTACGATGGTTCCTATAACGCACAAATCAGTAACATTATCTACTAATTTTCTATTTTGTAAGTCTACCAATAATCGGTGTGCTTTTTAAAAATCTGCGCCTATTATTGGTTTACTTACGTCAAAAATAATGAATGGCCATTTAAAACTGCGTCGTAGACCTAAATTTAATTCTAATGTTACGACACCGTATGTATTAACCCTTTCGCTGTCCCGTGCACTACATATAGGGCACTGCTATTGTCTTACTATTGTGTCTGGAAACCGGACAGTGGAAGTGTTAATTTCCGTGTCATTTGCAGCAAATAATTTATAGTTACTTTTGACCTGATTACGATATTTTCGGTTAGTTTTAGTCACTGGTATAACCGACACATTGGCACCAGTATCAGTAAGAAAATTCATACCATTTTTAGTGTCCGTGACGCACAAGCGATGGTTTTCTGTGGAGTTGATGCAGGCTACCACCGCATCGGGCTGCACCCTCTTCAGTTTTCCGGCTTGTTCGTGTAATTCATCTTCTGCCAGTTTCAGGGAGACTTGCATCGTCGTGACGCCTCGCGGTACCGGAAGTGGTACCAGCACAGCCAGTCTTCACTGCGTGGTGTCCGTTGCGGTGTACGAAACCTGGGACGCGAACGAGAACGGTTGCGTGACCGTCGCCTACCACCGTTATTATGACGGCGGTTGTTGATGGTGTTTACCTCACTTCGCGGCGTCTTGAGCTCCAATTTTTTTTATAGGATAAGGGTGACAAACGAGCACACAGTCCACCTGATGGTAAGTGGTTGCTGCGGCCCATAGACATCTACATTTATCCTCTATTGCAAATTAAAATGCAGATGCGTTGTCACCCGTGAGGACTAAGATGGAATGCCTCATTTCCAGTAAAAAAAGACCTCCGGCCTCACCAAGCGAAACGCAGAGGTAAACCTCTACTTCACGCTGGTATTCTGTGAGGTCGTGGTACTACCCCAGTTCAAGCCGGCCCATCCGTGCGACAGCAAAAGCAGCCACGTGGCTCTACCACTGTTAATGATATTGCCAATGCCATAGTATTCATCTGGGTCAGCAGCTCAACGTTCACCTCTGCCACGCCTGGGGTCGACGACGAGCTGCGGGCTAAACCAGCGTCCCCTGCCAACAGCTCCCCGTTGCGTAGATTGTCCATCACTTTGTCTGCCATCTCAGTGAGATCATCTAGTTTCGTGTCTGCTCTGTTGGTAGCCAAAATCGCGCGGACCCATGCAGACAGTCGCGCTAGCCACAAATTCTTGAGCGTGTTTGGCGTGGCGTTGGTTGAGCCATCGTGGCGTGGTTTCGCGGCACGACGTGTATTACTTCCGCCCCTACACAAGGCCTAAGTCAGGGTCACCAATGTTGTGTTGCTGGGTTTCTGGTGTGTTCTAAAGGCATGTGTAGAGGGGAAAATTATTATATTGTTCACATAACTGGTTGAAGTAGATTTATTTTGTCGAACCCGAGACGCGTGCTCGCTTAGTACACTCCGAAGGAACTGTGTCACTTCGCTTACAGGCTGCCGTCCCGCCGGCGGCGGTAGTTATCATATTTCGCAAGAATTACACATACATTGACACCGGTGACGACTGTGTGTGCTGTGTCAGCAGCACCCACAAAAAATAATCACAAAATTTAAAAAAAAGCAAAAATTAAAAAAAAAACAATAATTAAAAAAAATATATAAATCAAGTTATGTTTTAATACTGATTCTGAAGTTCTAAATTAATGAAAATTTTGCTGCTGATAAATAACTAATAGATCAATAACTCCCAAATAGCCTACAACAACAAAAAATCGGGCGATAATCTGTATCAAATAATAAGTTACAAATAAATGTGTACATGCTGCATATACGGGAGATTTAAAAACAGAACAACAGTTATATTGTTGCTGTTCAATTATGGAAGCAGTAAGTCATAAAAAGTCAGTAACAAAATAAAACAGATTGATAAGGAGCACCAAGCAATTAGTTAGTAATTATTTGTTTACATGCTATATGTTTATGAAAATTTTAGGGAAAAAGGTAGCAGATCTTTGTCGCTGGTCATTAACTGAAGCAGAAACTCATAAAGAGCCAGCAACAAAATAAAATCAATCGATAAGCTGCACAACGTTATTATTTAGTAATTATTTGTGTACATGCTATATTTTTAGGAACATTGCAGGAAAAAATCATAGCAGATTTTTTGTTGCGCGTCAACAATTGAAGCAGCAACTTATAAAGAGCCAGCAACAATGTAAAATAAATCGATAAGTTGCACTAAGTAATTGGTTAGAAATTATTTGTGTACATGCTATATTTAAATAAAAATTTTAAGAAAAAAAATTAGCAGAATATTTTTATTGATGGTCAGTAGCAAAAGCAGCAACTCATTAAGAGACAGCAACAAAATTAAATAGATCGATAAGCTCCACCAAGTCAAAAGTTAATAACAAAATAATAAGTTGTGTACATACTATATTTATATGAAAATTATAGGGAAAAAACTAGCAGACCATTCGTTGCTGGTCAGTAATAAAAGCAGCAACTCATAAAGAGCCAGGAACAAAATAAAAAGATCGATAAGCTGCACCAAGTAATTGGTTAGTAATTATTTTTGTACATGCTATATTTTTAAGAAAATTGTAGGAAAAAATATAGCAGATATTTTGTTGCTGTGCAGTGATGAAAGCAACAACTCATAAAGAGTCAGCAACAAAATAAAATAAATCGATAAGGAGTACCAAGTAATTAGTGAGTAATTATTTGTGTATTTTCCTTAAAATTTTCATAAACATATATCATGTACACAAATAGTTACTAACTAGTTACTTGGTGCTTCTTATCAAACATTTTATTTTGTTGCTGACACTTTAGGACTTGCTGCTTCCATAATTGACGAGAAATCATTATCTGTTGTGTTTTTCCTACAATTTTCCTAAAAATATAGCATGTGCACAAATAATTACTAACTTATAATGTGTTGCAACTTATCGATTGATTTTTTGTTGCTGGCTCTTTATGAGTTGCTGCTTCAGTTACTGACCAGCAAAAAATATCTGCTACCTTTTTTCCTAAAATTTTCATAAAAATTTAGCATGTACACAAATAATTACTAACTAATTACTTGGTGCAGCTTATCGATCTTTTTCATTCTATTGCTGGCTCAATATTTATTTCTGCTTAAGATACTGACCAGCAACAAAATATCTGCTACCTTTTTTCCTAAAATTTTCATTAATATTTAGCATGCACACAATTAATTACTAACTAATAACGTCGTGTAGCTTATCGATTGATTTTATTTTGATGCTGGCTCTTTATGAGTTGCTGTTTCAGCTACTGACAAGCAACAAAATATCTGCTACCTTTTTTCTCAAAATTTTTCATAAAAATATAGCATGCATACAATTAATTTCTAACTAATAACGTAGTGCAGCTTATCGATTAATTTTATTTGTTGCTGGCTTTTTATGACATGCTGCTTCAGTTATTGACCAGCAACATAATATCTGCTATCTGTTTTCCTAAAATTTTCATAAACATATGGCATGTACATAAATAGTTACTAACTAATTACTTGGTGCTCCTTATCAATCTATTTCATTTTGTTGCTTACTCTTTACGACTTGCTGCTTCCATAAATGACAAGCAACAAAATATCAGCTATGTTTTTTCCTGAAATTTTCCTAAAAATATAGCATGTACAAAAATAATTATTAACTCATAACTTGGTGCTCCTTATCAATCTATTTTATATTATTACTGGCTCTTTATGTGTTGCTGCTTCAGTTACTGACCAGCAACAAAATGTCTGCTACCATTTTTCCTAAGACTTTCATAAAAAAATAGCATGTACACAAACTAATTCCTTGGTACTCTTTATCGATCTATTTTATTTTTTCGCTGACTTTTTCTGACTTGCTGATTCTATTACTGTCCAGCAGCAAAATATCTACTATGTTTTTCCTACAATTTTCCTAAAAATATTGAATGTACACAAATAATTACTAACTAATTGCTTGGTGCAGCTTATCGATCTTTTTTATATTGTTGTTGGCTCTTTTTGAGTTGCTGCTTTTATTACTGACAAGAAACGAATGATCTGCTAGATTTTTTCTTACAATTTTCCTAAAAATATAGCATGTACACAAATAATTACTAACTTATAACGTTGTGCAGCTTATCGATTGAATTTATTTTGTTGCTGGCTCTTTATAGAAAGAAAGAAAGAGAAAGAAAACATTTATTGCTCAAATACGCCACATGTACATTTAAACCATAAACATAAAAAATACATAGATAGTAAAAAGAAAAAAAAGAAGAATAAAAAAAAATTAAACACATCACACATTTTACGCACACAAGTGTGTATGGCGTACACGGCAAGCAGACCGCACTCAGCTTAATGCCGCAGTCGATACGAGACTACAGCTGGTTTTCAGTGGGCCTGTGAATTAAGTGATGTGCGGACGTTCACACCGTCATTGATAGACTAATAATAATTAACATAGATTACATGAATGAACTAACTGGATCTAATACAAAGAATGTCCGAAACATTTTAAAAAGTATTGTTATCACCATAAGAGTCATGTATCTATGACGTATTAGTTAGAAATAATATAAAAGAAGAAACACTAAATGATGGTACCCTACAAAAATATTTTCTCAGAGGTATGTAATCATAACCATAAACTTAAGCAACAATATTATCATTAGAAACAATATTTTAATAAAGTCAATAATGATTGCACGTTAAAAATATACTTGTATCATAGTTATAATTAATAGCATGAAAAACACTTTTATTTCAGCATTTAAGTATCAAAAAAAGTACTATGCACTCTTATGCTTTCCGCATGACCCCGCCGGACAGCGCTAAGTGTCTGTAATTATTTAGGTAGGTAAATATCAAGCCATAGCTTTTTGAACAATAATTAGATGAGCTTTATATTTTATTTTAAATGTATTTAATGTTTTCAGACTACGAAGCGGTGGCGGTAGGTTATTCCAGCATTTAGAGGCAGAATATTTGAAACTTTCACGAACGGCGATTTATTTATGAGTTGCTGCTTCAGTTACTGACCAGCGACAAAATATCTGCTACTTTTAGTCCTAAAATTTTCATAGAAATATAGCATGTACACAAATAATTACTAACTAATTACTTGGTGCAGCTTATTGATTAATTTTATTTTGTTGCTGGCTCTTAATGAGTTCCTGCTTCAGTTACTGACCAGCGACAAATATCTGCTACTTTTATTCCCAAAATTTTCATAGAAATATAGCATGTACACAAATAATTACTAACTAATTACTTGGTGCTCCTTATCGATCTATTTTATTTTGTTGTTGACTCTTTATGATTTGTTGCTTCCATAACTTATCAGCAACAAAATACCTGCTATCTTTTTTCCTAAAATTTTCCAAAAAATATAGCATGTAAACAAATAATTACTAACTAATTACTTGTTGCTCTTTATCAATCTATCTTATTTTGTTACTGACTTTTTATGACTTGCTGCTTCCATAACTGACCAGCAACATCTGCTATGTTTTTCCTACAATTTTCCTTAAAATATAGCATGTACACAAATAATTATTAACTAATAAATAATATATATAATAATAAATAATAATAAAAATTTTTTATTTTGTTGCTGGCTCTTTATGCGTTACTGCTTTCGTTACTGACCAGCAACAAAAATTCTGCTCACTTTTTTCATAAAATTTTTACGTAAGTATATCATGTAAACAAAAAATTACTAAATTATAACTTTGTGCAGCTCATAGATCGATTTTATTTTTTTCTAGCTCTTTATGACTTGCTGCTTCCAAAACTGAACAGAAACAATATAACTGTTGTTCTGGTTTTAAATATTTCGTATATATTTATTTGTACAAGGCAGCATGTATATATTTATTTGTAACTTATTAACTACTTGTTACAGCTTATCGACCGCTTTTATGTTGTTTTAGGCTGTTTGGGAATTATTGATCTATTTATTAATCAGCAGCAAAATTTTCATTAATTTGGAACTTCAGAATCAGTATTAAAACATAATTTGTTTTTTTTTTAATTTTTAAATTTTTTAAATTTTGATTTTTTTACATTCTCTTTGCATAATATTTCAGCAACAAATTAGCAACAAATTATCTCGTTTTATCCGCTACGGCGGGGTTGATTGAAAGTTTTTACTGCTATCTTAATGTAAAGATAGCATTAAATCGATTTTCTCAAAACCGGTTGGAGCAACAAAATCGCAATTTTGGCAACTAATTAGCATTAAATTAGCTGCAAATTTCTAGACACAAATTTTAGGTTTCTGCTGACTTTTCACTGCTAACTTTATAGAGCTCCCAAAGTCCAATCTTTACGTCTGAAGAGAACACCGATTTCAAGTGGGACGTGGACAATTGTACTAATCGAAACTTACAAGCTAATAAGGTTATGGAAATCCAAAAATGTTTGAAAAATTGTTCAAAGATAGGAATCCTAACAATCCTAAAACACTAAAATTCACAGGAAACGCCCTTGCGAATCAAGCTATAAGTATAATATCTAGGTAATTCTTGTGAACTTAGGTTTTGGATGAAATTAAAGTTAGAGCTGAAGAAAATATTACAATAGCACAGAACATGGCTGACTTCAACCTAGTTACATCTATTAATTCATATATATATATATATATATATATATACAATATCTAATAGTTCAGACAAACAAATCTCTGACAATTATGTCTTCATAGATAACACACAAAACGATCCCACGTTATCCGATATACTTGCAACGACCCGAGCACTTATAACACGTAAAGTTTTAGAAACTATTCCAGAACAGCAGAATAGAAATGCCCTTATTTCGCAACTCCTACAAACTCTTGCGGAAAATAAAGAAATATCTATTGAGAATGAGGCTACCTTACCAAAGGCAAAATTTTGTAAACAGATTTGCAAAAATTTAAATAAAATCAATAACTTTTTGCCGAAATTTTTAGAGTCGCACCAGTCCTTAAAGGAAATAAATGATATTATTCATGTAATTGATAATACAGTAACCACTGCAAACAAACAAAAACCAAAAATACCTAAGCTAACTAATCTAGATGCAATAAAATGGACAGAAAAGGCACCGTGGAAAGCGAGATTACAGAAGAAAGTAGAGGATTTTAGAAGAGATTTAGGCAGACTAGTAGAAATTCAGAGAAAAAACTATCAAACTAGAAAAATAATAACAATTAAAATGAGTTAGCTAATAAATACAATACACGAAATTATCAAGATTTAGACAATAGTGTAGAACTAGTTAAACAGAAAATAAAAGCACTGGTGGGGCGAATTAAAAGGTATGATGATTGTATTTTTTTATAGGAGAGGGGGCAAACGAGCATGCGGCTCACCTGATGGTAAGTGACTACCGCCGCATATGAACAACTGCAACACCAGGGAGGGAATTGCAGATGCGTTGCCGGCCTTTCAAAAAGGAGTACGCTCTTTACTTGAAGGTTCCTAAGTGGTATCGGCCCGGAAAAATCGCTGATGGTAATCGATTCCACAAGTAAGTAGTGCTAGAAAGAAAACATCTTCTAAATCGCACAGTGGTGGACCGCCAATCATCCAGATGGTGTGGATGGTATCGGGAGTTTAGCCGCGATGTGCGTTCGTGAAATTTAACGGCTGGGATTAATACAAACAATTCCTCAGAGCACTCCCCATGGTAGATGCGAAAGAAAATTTAAAGGGATGCAACATCTCTTCGCAGTGCCAATGAATTGAGCCGATCGGAAAGGGCTCAGTCGCCGACGATTCGAGCCGCTCTGCGCTGGATGCGGTCAAGTGGAAGGAGCTGGCACTGGGGAGCCCCTGTCCAGAGATGGGAAAAGTATTCCATGTGAGGTCGAACCTGCGCCTTTTAAAGTTGCAGGCGGTTTGCCGGCATGAAATACTGTCCCGCTCTGCTGAGCACGCCAAGCTTTTAAGAGGCCAATTGGGCCTTCTCTTCCAAGTGACCACGAAAATTCACGTCACTCGATATGTCGACGCCGAGGATTCCGATACTGGCTGAGGCAACCAGGGGAGTGCCTTGAAACTGACGAGATACGACAAAGGGGTTCTTTTTAGCGGTAAACGCGCAAACTTGTGTCTTCTGAGCATTAAACTGGACTAGATTTAGTCGCCCCCAGTCCGAGACTTTGTCCAGCAAAGACTCGACTTCAGACACAAGTTTGTTCCGGTACTCGGAGACGTTTTCCCGAGAAATATTAGCACGGCCGGTGTATAGAGCATCACCAGTGCTGTCATCCGCATAGCAATTAATGTTACCAGTTAGCAACATATCATTGATATGCAGAAGAAACAGCGTTGGTATAACGACCTTGATGCTCCGATCTGCAAGGAATCTGGTGATCTAATTGCACAATTTCTCGGGAAGCCCATAGGAAGGGAGCTTCGAAAGAAGCGCTTTGTGCCAAACCCGATCGAAGGCCTTCGCAATGTCCAGACTAACGGCCAAAGCCTCCACCTTGGACTCTACTGCCTCCGCCCATCTATGGGTCAGGTAGACCAGAAGATCACCAGCTGATCGACCCCGACGAAAACCGTATTGGCGGTCACTAATCAGCTGGTGATCCTCAAGGTACCGGATGAGCTAGCTGGTAATAATGGATTCCATTATTTTCGAGAACAAGGAGGTGATCGCGATAGGCCTATAGTTGGATGGGTCTGAGCGGTCACCTTTTTTAGGGATCGGGTGGACAAAAGCTATCTTCCATGAATTCGGGAGTACGCCTTGGGAGTAGGTAAATCCCTAAAAATGAGAACACCCTAGATACAAAGAACTGGAGACCGATAGCGTGCTTACCTACCATGTACAAACTCTTAACATCCATAATTTCTAGTGAACTTTATACACACGAAATAATATTATAACTCCTGAAAAAAGAGGATACAGACGTTACGTCAGAGGTTGCAAAGATCATCTCATGATTAACAAGGCTATATTGGTAGATGCACAACAGAATCAGAAAAATTTATGTATGGGTTGGATAGACTACCAAAAAGCCTTTGACATTTCATTCAGAAGCCTAAAAACAGCAAATATCTCCAGCATTAGAGTAATTTATTTTTGCTTTTCATGATCAGGCAATAGTAACAAGACAATATAAGAGAGACATACTTCAGAAACCGGTTGATGGTAAGTCTAACGAAAGATGAAACAAGTCAACATATTATCTCAGGACGTGAAAAACTAGCTGGCACTTACTATACAAAGAGGCACAATAATACTTTACGTTATTATTGTTTACGTAATACGTTTTCTGGACCCTAGCAAAAAAGCATGGATTTAGCGTAAGCAAAATATGTTGGAAAGAATATATGTTGCAACCACTGGTTAGAGAGAATAATAAAACCAAACTGATGTGGGAAATGCCTGTTCAAACAGACAAAACAACAACACACAATAGGTCAGATATAATTTATATAAATAAAATTTAAAATAAAACTTGTCTTATCGATATTATAGTACAATCCAATTACAACATAGGAGCGAAGGAAATATAGAAAATTATTAAATGAAACTAATTTTTACAGATTTTATCGTGCTTAATTTAAGTTTTTGATTCCCGACGTTTCGGGTGTTTTACAGCATCCGTGGTTAGGGGGGGGGGGACTGAGGTGTTTGAGGTCCTGATGTCATAGTTAGCTTGGCTACCTTCAGTTTTTGAATATTAATTTTTGGTCCGATCTACGCAGAATGAGCTTACAGTATCTTGAAGTCTTGCAGTGGTATGCTTGGGTTTGTATTTAATTTTATTAATTATAGGATCCCTAGCAGAGGGCAGCACCCATCCATCTTCTCTATTGAAATTAAGAAGTATTTTAATTTCAATAGCCTCGCAAGTCATCCTTGGTAGGAATCGGTGTTCTCTTGCGAGAATTAGTGGTTTATCAAATTTAATGTAATGGCGGGGACGATCTAGAACATTTTCACACACTGCAGACTTCCCGGAACGTCGGTACCCATATCAACCGATATTTAAATGGTGAATCGCACCATCATCCATCACAGTTAGCTACCGTGGGAAAATCTTTGTTTCAGAGAGCATGAGGGATCTGTGACAAAAAACATCTGGCCGCCGAACTTCAGCACGTCGAGCAAGTATTGAAAGAACTCGGGTCCCGCGCCTACGTCACAGTAACCGAGTGAAGTCGGCCACAGTCGAGCGTGTGCCTGCTTTACTACCTTATGTCAGAGGAGTCATTGAGAAGATTGGCTACGTCTTGAAGCGAGCTTCCATTAAACATACTTCAAGCCGCCCAAGAAGATTAGTCAATTTTTACCATCTGTCAAGTGTCATATCCCTCTACGAGATGTAGAAAAGGACAAGCTTGATTGTGAATATGGTCTCTCTTATATAGGACAAACTAAAAGATCCATAATAAAACCCACGTTAAAGAACACATAGCTGATGTGAAGAATCGACGCTCCGGGAAGTCTGCAGTCTGTGAACACGTACAGGATCGCCCCAGTCACTACATTAGATTTGTTAGAAAAACACAAATCCTCGCTAAAGAACATCGATTCCTTCCAAAGATGATTCGTGAGGCTATTAAAATCAAAAAACATTCTTATTTCAATAGAGAAGATGGCAAGGTGCTACCATCTGCTTGGGATCCCATAATTAATAAAATTAAATCCCAACCCAAGCATAACTTAAGACTTCAAGATACTGTAAGTTCATACTGCTTAGATCGAAACAAAAATTAATAATTTTTAATCTGGAGGTAGCCCTGATTAACTATGACATTGGGACGTCATACACCTTAGTCCCTCCTGTGACCATGGGTTCTGGAAAGTACAAGAAACGTCGGGAATATAAAATAAGGTTAATATACCCGATAAAGTCCGTAAAATTAGTTTTATTTAAATGTGTAGTGTTCGCGTAAATATAAGAAATCAGAATACCGGGTTCATCTCGAGAAGACAACTAAGAGGAAACAATAATATAATAATAATAATAATATATTAAGGCGTAGGCAAGTGACGATCCCATCGCCCGACGGCGTAACAATTAAGTGACAAAACTGCTACGTCAATGCAGTAAGTCAGCGCCCTGCCCAAAGGTGTGAGCGCCGTGTCTAGGCAAAATTAAGGTTACAAAGGTCCGTTTGTGCATATGGCCGAACCACGAAACGGTAGCAGGCCTGAGCGTCTCCCGTTTATTGACGCCCAAAAATGGATGATGGCATAACGAGGAACGCTGCTTGAATGTCGCCAGGTCGCGTCTGGAGCTAGCGCTGGAAGTAACAGAATGCAGCGCGAGGGGCTGCGCGACTACCTCGTAGCCCCTCGTATCCATCGTTCCCACCAGATGGTTTGATGTCGGCGGGGTCCTTCGGGACTCAGCAAGCGGCACCTACCCCTGATGGAGTACGCCGTATGCGTTGGACGAAGGAAATGAATACAACCGTATTGCGGGCGTATTTTAGGGCAAAAGGGGAAAAAATTGGAGTTCTTGCGTACCGAGCTAGGATGAATCGCTTTTTTGCTGAGCTGGAGCCGGCTATTACTGTCACCGATAAAAACTTGGCAGACCGAGTTCGGTACATCATGCTCTCAAAAATATGTGATGAAGCCGAACTCGAACGGCTACGACGTGAGGCTATTTCCTCGTTGAATGAAAATACTACGACAGGAGATGCGGCTCTACGAATTGCAGAGCAACCCGCACACGTAGATGCAGCCGTAGATCTTCTTATGGTTGACTTAGACGACGATGGATTATTCGCGCAGGAACAAGAGCAGATGAGGAGCCTATTGGAAGAAGCGATTAGGGAAACGCGCAGTGCTCGGCGTGGCATGTGGTCAGAGCCCGAAAACCACAGCGATGACCCTTGGATAAAAGTTGTGGCGAGCCAGTGTGCAAATGTTACGCCTATGGACACCGTCATCATAATTCCGGATGACATAGCTCAGTCGGTCCGTAGAGCCTCGAACTGGAAAAGTCTAGGACGGACTACATCACTACTGGCTGAAGGGGTTCGTGGTGTGCCACGCTGTGCTCGTCCGACAGGTTCAAAAGGCTCTTGACCAGAAATTTCCCGAGCCTCTTCACTACTGGGATTACTCATTTGGTTCCTATAGATCTGGATACCACAGGCTCGAGCAAATACAGCCCCATCACGTGTCTACCTACCATATACAAGACACAAACATCCATTTTGAGCGCGCGAATCACTCGTTACCTTAACTCAAATCAGGTGATGTCGCGCGCTTAAAATGAAAGTAGAGGCGGTGCTTGTGGAACCAAGGAACCACTCCTTATTGACGCGGTCATTGGCAAGGTGGTTAAACGCAACCGCCGGAATTTCTCCGCCACCTGAATAGACTACAGAAAGGCATTCGACTCGGTGCTTCATACATGGCTAAAGAGGGTGCTCAAGCTGTACAAAGTGGACTGTACAGTTAGAGACTTCCTCGTGTAGTGTATGGGGCAGTGGAGTACGATTCTATGTCATCTAGTCGAGCGGATGACGGCTGCGGAGTACCACATAAGGATAAGAAGGGATATCTTACTGGGTGGCTATATGAGTCCAACTGGAAGGCTCCAGGAGGAGATTTCAGCTTCAGAAAAGAGGTATAAAAGTGACCCACCTTTTCTAGATGGATCATCTCAATTTATTCGCCTCCAGTCGCCCCCATCTTATGGAATTGCTAAACATCACTTGTGATTTTAGCCATTCTATAAAAATGGAGCTGGGGACGGATAAGTGTGTGGTCCTTCACTTTTTGAGAGGGGTAGGGTAGTTAACTCTGAGGGCATAGACTTATCTATGCCCATCAAAATAAGGACTCTTTCCGAGGCTGAAACATACCGATAACTGGGTATGTCACAAAATATAGGTATCGATCAGTTTGCGATCTGTTTTATGCACGCTTGACCCTTTGGTGCTTAACAGCCTTTTGTCGGGCGTGAATAAGACACAAGCATAAAATGGTTGGGTCATGCCTGTCCTTATCTATGCCTTTGGCATACTCCGGTGGACTCAGACCGATTTGAACGCTCTGAACATAAAAGTCCGCACTGTTATAACGTCCCATAGGATACACCATCAGAGATCGTCAGTGATGAGTCGGTACTTGCCGCGGAAGCATGGTGGGCGTGGCGTTTTAAGGGCGCTCATCATGCATAATCGCGAAGTGTGCATCCTCCGTAATTACTTCCTGACGAGATCGGGTGATCCATTCTACAGGGACGTCATTTCGTGTGATAAAGGGCTCCTCTCTCCTTAGCCAACGAGCAATGGCAAGAAAAGGTCTCCCTTGCCGATGGCTTTCATCTGGTTGGGTTTTTACTTATTTATGTATGTTTATGTATTTATTTTATTTTATTGACATTTATTATATTCATCACTTTCATTTACATTTATATAGTTATACAGCCCAACTAGATGAGAAAAATATATAGATACCTCATAATAAACGTAACTTTATTGTACATTATAGCTATTTACAGAAAAAATAAAAAAGTGTATTCAAAAATAAAATACATGTATTATTTTTAGTAACAACACAGGTTTCGACTAAGGTATATTTAAAAAAAACTTACTCTAAAAAATCATATCTTACGGTGAGCGGAGTTTCCAAAGCCTTTTCATAATCAAAGTTGTTTGAAATTAGCCAAACCAGTTCCTGCATCAAAGTGGTACCTGTAATTGATATTTATTAGAATTCGTACAGGTTATAACATAACGACTCAAAGACACACACAATTTTTAGTCAGCGTCATCTATTAAAAATAAAAAGAGTACCTATTATGTTTCTTCTTCACCTACTAAATCATAAATATATAAGTGCATACCGATTGTTGTGTTGTGCTCTTAATACATAAATTTCTTTGTATAATTGTATAATGTATGACTTTCTTTATACGAGTATGTTCTATTTTGTTTTATTTCAGTTTCACAAAATCTATGATTAATGTTTTGAATCCTAGGTTGAACCAAATATTGTATCATAAATTATTTCATTAATTAGAATACTACTGAATACTAATTCGAGCAGCATATTATAATCATATAAAAAAATTGTTATAAATATCCAGACCAGTTGTCTCAATAATTGTGAAACTATTTGCAATATATTTTAAAATAAAAATAGCGATATGTATCAATAATATCTAGCTGGTATATATTAAGTTTGTCTTACAGAATATTTATAAATAAATCTCATTAAAGTAATATGTATTAATAAATAAATATATACGTCGATTCGGTGTTGACAGTAGAATTTTACGTAGGGACTAATGAATAAAATCATTGGTTAATGTTTTTAATCTATTTTATGAAATACATATTGTATCATAAATTATTTTATAAGATAGAATACTAATAAATACTTAATCGGGTAACATATTACAGCCACATAAAATATTGTCAAATTTAAAATATACACACCACACAAACATAATATAATAGCAGACGTCATACTGTTGTGCTGCGTGGTAATAACTTCACTAACTTATTTCTACTTAGTTTTTGCCTGCGACTTCATCCGCATAGTTATTATAATTTAAACCGTTCGTGGTCCATCAATAATCGCACTTTCATAGTAAATTCTATCATCCCCTTTAGGGATGATTTCCGTGATCAAAGCTATTCTATTTCCTTTCCCGGAACTTAAACTATCTCGATACCAAATTTCATCTAAATCGGTTCAACGGTTTAAGCATAAAGGGGTACATGTCAGTGTCGTGTATTCAATAGACACAAAAAGGCAATGCCTACCCTGGCAATATGCTAGTTAAATAAAGAAAAAATATCGTATATTAATTTTTTAATTTATTTTCAAAAATATCGTGAATTATGATTTTAATTACTTTTTTTCTGTATTAATATGATCCATAATAATTTATAAGATACTCCTATAAACTATGTTAAACGATTTTTTTCGTTCAGCATAAACATGCAGATTTTGTGATTTAGATACACGTAAGCACGTAGAGCTAACCGTGGGAAAAACATGGCATGCGCAAATGTATTTCTGCTACCTTTAAGGTTTGACTCTGTGACTTGTTGATACTCATTGAAAATTCAACTTTTAATGATAACTGCAGACGTTTAAAATTAAGTGGTAAATTATTGGATGGTATAAGCACATCGCCTCCCTTGGCTTCTCCAGTTTAAGTTGTTGCCTTCACAATATGGCTTCCTAGTTCAGTGACTTGCAACCGAGTACCGTTGCATAATCTTGGCGCGTCCAATTTGTGCATTAACAAAATTTGTACACCTACCTTCTATCTTAACTTATGGGGCGGCACCCCGGATAGCTCTAAAGAGATTAGGAACTTTACGGGGTAGCTCGTAGTGCCATAGGATGACATGTTTCGCTAGTAATTTTTTTATTTATTTTCCTAGCAGTCTCATTGTTTGGTGCCATGATGGTTCTTTCATCGTGAATGTATTGTTGTAGATTCGGTAAAACTTGAACAATAAATTTATCTTCTGACTCTACAACATTGCAATATTGGTGTGTTAAAAGAACCATACCTTCTTATTCAGTTTCTAGACAACCTTCAAAAATTTCAAAGAGTTTTTGAGACTCGACATCGCTGAATAACTGGACTTACTTATTAGGGGTGAGATAAAGCTTTTCAACTTTGGTCCACAGATGTGATGCTTTCAGACATGCATTAATTTCGTCTGCTGCAGTGCCTCTTTCGGTAATAGGTAAAGTCTGTTTAAAATTTCCTGCCAATAATACTACTACATCACCCATCAGCTTTCGATTGCTTTAAATGTCTTGTAGACAGCGACCAAGCGCCTCGATCGCATGTTTGTTTAACATTGTATACTCATCCCACACGATCAGCTTATATTGCCGCAACAGGGCGCCGCACCATTTAAAAACTGAGTGTGCCATCCGTCCACCGTTCAGTAAGCCACAGTTAATGCAATTTTATGGTCCCTACGATTTTTTAAAACAGAAGTTTAGAAGTGACGAAACTTCCATCACTTTCATACCAAATAATCCTTCTGTATGTGTGTTACCTCCTATTTCAATAATTCTTTTTTTTATTTGAAAGCTGGTGCTTTTCATGTGGTCTCATATAAATTTGATCAAAGTCAGGTCAGGTTTAATGTTAAATTATTTAACAACGCTTTCCATGTACATGAACAGAAAGAAATATTTTTGCAAGTGCGTAATTTCGACACAGCAGAAGAAATGCAGTTAGTGCCGTCCTAGGTAGTGCGGCCATTCTCTCTCTCTCTCTTTCTTTCTTTATAAAATTATTTTCAGTGTAGTAAATCGGCTCACCATTGGACAGATGTATTGCAAGAAGAGTGACTGTTGAGTGTCTGTCATGCAGAGGCTGACCCAACATCTGCCACGCTGCTTTATTACTACTAACATATCGCCCGGCTCAAAATATTTGCACCGCATCTTTCGGATCAATGTCATTCCCGTGCTGACAGATGTAAAAGTTAGCTTAGTAGCTCACTTTATTTATATGTTTGCAAATATATTTTATAGCCTGTACCGTATTGTAGAATTCTACATTTATATCGGAATTAAAAGTTTTACAAAGAAGAGGGGAATATGGAACCACTCAGTTATTGTCAACCTATATTCCATGTATTCTACCTCGGGTTTTTACAGTTGTTGTACGTCCACCATCATTTGGTGCTCTTTGCCTGTACAGAGGATAACCTTTGTCATTAGTTTTAGTGTCATTCAAAAGCGCCTTTGGATAATTTTTGGTATATTTTCCTTCCTCTATACTTGGTGATAAGGGATTTAGTGCGCCACAGAGTCGGTGAATCATATTTTTAGTCACCGAATCATAGATCTTTCGATCAGTCAAAAGATATCTCGGGCTATTTATAAATGATGACGGGGCGATTACCATTTGACCAAAGTTATTTGGATAGAATATAATTTTCTGCAAGCAGTTTAGTTTGGTTTAAGGTAATATAATTTAAGCGCTCACTCTCCAGTTTGACGTAAATATATATCCACAAAACCTGGTGAATGCGAAGTCTACATCGAAGCAATAAATTAAAATTGTAGGGATGTACCATCATATTATACGCATAAAAGCCTTTGCAGGGCCCTTTTTTGTTTGGTGTAGGTAAGATGGTGGCTAAGTTTGTTTGAGGAATATCAAAGTGGTATCCCTCTTCTTCTTTCCAAAAAAAAAATATTAGGTAATCGAGAGTTTAGAAAACGGCGAGACTCATCAGTTTCATATGAGAAAAGTTCTTTACGGGGTTCAACTGGCTCGTCTATTGAATCAAGGGCTCCTTTTCCTACTGAACAACACAGTCATGTCTTCTGCTTCTTCTTACCCTTTAAGAGCTGCACAAAATTATTCGGATGCATGAGTTATAATATTGTAAGATTTCATTAAAATATATTCAGTAGTTTTTGCGTGAAAGAGTAACAAACATTAATAAATCCATATATCCTCACAAACTTTCACGTTAATAATATTAGTAGAATATCCTTCTCATCTTATCCCATGTAATGTAATAGAAGATTAATGCACCGTAAGATTAAATTTAGTGGGATAGTTCGTGGCATCGCTAGATGCTTAATCGCTGTTTTCATTGTTATCACTCTATATTATATATATCATAATTCAGCGTTACAGCCCTTCACAAGTCCACTGCTGAACATAGGCTTCCCCCAAGAAATGCGGAAAGCACGGCCCTGGACCACCTGTATCCATCGACTTCCTGCATGTCTTAACCAGTTCGTCATTCCATGTAGTGGGGCGACGCCCTACACTTCGCCTGGCTGTATGAGGCTGCCACTCTAGAAGCTTTCTTCCCCAGCGGTTGTCAGTTGTGCAAGCTATATGTCCGGCCCATTGCCACTTCAGTTCACTAATCCGTTGGGCTATATCGGTTACTTTGGTTCTAATGCGGATATCCTGGTTTTTAAGTCCATCATGCAGAGAAACTCCGAGCATGATCCTCTCCATAGCTTGCTTGAGAACCTTGAGCACGCACTGGTTGTACAATGTTCTTTTGAGATTTTGTGTTCTGCCTGATTAGAAAATGTGTCGAAATCTCTCTAAATGCTGATGCTAAATGGATACTGTGGCCCATAGATATCTACACCTATTCTCGATTAAGAATCTAAATACAGATGCGTTTTCAACCCTGAACAATGGAATGGAAACCCCTGGAATGCCTCGTTTCCAGTAAAAGCGGTTTCCGGTTTTCTACACTCACCATAAGAAACACAGCAGCGTTGATAATATTTTACGGTGGTATTCTGTGAGAGCGCGATTGAATATAAATTACCTTTGACCTTCAATCACTTACGACGCAGACACGAAATTTTATGAGACTTTTGAGACAACTTTTAGAACGCCAAAATGAAGGTATATACGAAAATTAAACTTATTATCTCTCATTCCGAGGTTCATCATTACGATGTTAGATTGTAGCTTTCATTTCAATTTTTTTTAATGCCACTAAGGGTCTGCATAGTTAGGAAAGATAAACCTCTTTATCTGTTGGAAACCAATTGTTGGCTAGATAATCAAATGGTGTCAAATAGAATCAAATGGTGGATTTCGTAATTGCGATTAATTTGTTGTTTATTTACAATATGATACAATAGCATATAATTTGCACAATTCGTTGCTTGGTTTGTTTGTGAATGTTTTTATCTAAATAAGTGTATTTTTAATGTCTTCGTGGCAATTCATAGTAATACAAATAAATCATCATCATATATCATAACAAAAGTACTAATTCCACGAGAACGAGGTCGCGGGCATAGCAAGTATTGTGTAACTTCATGGGGAGAAGCAGCTAAAACTACATTTCTACCACTGGAACGTGTATAAAAGATCTTTAATGAACGTCGCAATATTCCGCCCTATCTTATTCTCGACCCATTACATATATAAATACTGTATTGTCCTCTCAGTGTGCCAATTATTCGTTATGAGTAGATTAAAACAGCTCCCAATATTTCGCTAATGAAAAGTCGTTGATAAAGGACACAAAGATAAAGTGAGTGAAATTGACTTACATTAGTATAAACCAGCCTTATTGTATAAGGTCTCCGGTTCTCTACACTCACCATACGAAACACAGCAGTGTTAAGCTGCTATTTTACGATGGTACCCCGTGATAGCGTGGTCCTAGTCCGAGTACCGAGGTTGAGCCGACCCATTCGTGCTACAATCATAATATAGCTGCAGCGTGGCTCTACCACAATAAAACAATATTTGAACCGATCAATTTGCAAACAATATTTGAACTGATAGTCGTTGACAATTTTGAATATCGTTATAATAGTCGAAAATGGTCCAATTCATTATTTGTACAGGCGCAATAGCGCTTTTTAATTATGAGTTTAATTGTTGCTGAAAGCATCAGAAAAATGTTTGTTTACATTTATTTACATTACATAATATTTTTAATATTTTATTATATGGCGCTTTTAAAAATGCATCCCGTATTTTATTCTCAGACGACATCCTGGCTTCTCGTAATGACGAAACTCTTGAAGGCCTTCGTCAGAAGCATTCTTCAGTCAATCCTTTTCAAAGTTTACCACTGCCTCTCAAAACTTCTATGCAACCTTTAAAAATTTCTGAAAAAGACATTAGAAGCAATTATGTCAGTTTTGAATAGCTCTGCTGGCGGCAGTGACGGGATTACGCCTCAATATCTTAAAGATCTTGTAAGCGCTTCTGACGGTGACGCCGGCGGAGTACTTTACACAATTTTTACTTGACATTACAAAATTATGTAACTTTATGCTTTCTGGTAATGTTAATTCAAATTTCGTTCCATTCAATTCAAATTCAAGAGTATGTGCCTCCAAAAAAAGGATAACAGTATCCATCCTATTGCCGTTGGTTCCACATTTCGACACTTAACTTCAAAATTAGCTTGCAGGCACATATTCTCTAACCTTAGAACAAATTTTCAGCCTACTCAACGAGGCTTTGGCACTAGAGGTGGCTGCGAGGTGGCGGTACATTCAGTGCGTACTTTTTTAACAAACTATGATGCAGATGTTCTCGTGAAGGTTGGCCTAAGGAATGCTTTTAACTCTATCGATACGATAACCCTACTGTAAGAAGTGGCTAACAATACCCCCGAAATTTATCATTACGTTTGGCAATGTTACAGTCATAATACTAACTTGTTTTACGAAGACCATATTATTGATTCTGCTGTCGGTGTCCAGCAGGGTGACCCACTAGGTCTAACACTTTTCAGTTTGGGAATTCAACCCATTATTTCAAATTTGAAATAAATAGTTCCAAGGGGAAATCTATCCGCGACTGGTCGTTGCTGCTGGTGATAAGAGGGCTGGTTCTTTTCTCGCTAAAAGACTAAGTATAGCCATTCAGCGGGGAAATGCAGACAACGTTCTTGGCACGACACAGCGGGGAGTAGGACTGTATGATAATTAAGTTACTAGTTTTAGTTTTTTTTATTATAGTTTTTAATATTGTATATAATATAATCAGAATAATTAGAAATATAAATAATATTTAATAGTTACCGCTAGTTTTGTGTGTTTTCATTCATATTTGTTTCGAAATAATGATTAAAATAAACTTCGCGACGTATAATTATTATGATAGAAATTTTTGATATAAATAATTTTTAACAATAAAACGGGACCATTGGTGTCCCGCACTTCGGTTGCCACCCGTACTATAACATATAGTAACGTACTATATTTCAGTCAATTGTACTATAATATTATAAAGAAAAATAATATAATACGAAAAATACTGTATTTTTATCCCTAATTCAACTGTCGCGCTTTTTTTATACTGTGACTGGAAGTCTGAAACAAGTTAGATTTACGAAAAGAATTTTTCCGTCATGAATGTAAAATGGAAAGAAGCAAGAAATAGAGAATTTTAACAGTGGTAAAGCCAGGTGGCAGCTTTTGCTATCGCATGGATGGGCCGGCTCGAACTGGGGTGGTACCACGACCTCACAGAATACCAGCGTGAAGTAGAGGTTTACCTCTGCGTTTCGCTTGGTAAGTGCAGGTGGCCCGGGGCCCTTTTTACTGGAAATGAGGCATTCCATCCTAGTCCTCACGGGTGAAAACGCATCTGCATTTTGATCTGTAACAGAGGATAGATGTAGATGTCTATGGGCCGCAGCAACCACTTACCATCAGGTGGACTGTGTGCTCGTTTTTCACCCTTATCCTATAAAAGAAAATATAAAAATGTTCGTGAGAAAGCTAAAATAGAGAACTACCGATATACCTACTTGGGTTCGTGACAGAAAAAAAATTGTAAGAAAGAATGACACCTTCCCCCATATTGAAGTTACGGTTCTCTTGATTTATGAAAATTATTATTATAAAAAGTATTATCATTATAAGAGATACTACACATTAACTATGTTATATGTTAAGTTTTTATTGTTTTGCTGTATGTTATTTCGTTTATTTATAGGCGATTAAAAAATGATAATATACATGTATTTACAGAAATTTGTCATACACATAAGTTCTTATTTTACTCCATGAAGTTATGCATACAAAATAATAACGTAAACAATAAACTCAATCGTTCACATCATTATTATTCACTAAAATATTTAATTTCAAAAACATCCACAGACTTTGACAAAGCTCTATATCACCTTAAAAACCAAAACTTAGGTAAACTATTACAATGCGATGACCCTGAGTTTATTACTAATCAGTTGATTTATACACTTATCAACTCACTAAGAGAACATGCAGTAACCACAACTATTTCTAAAAAAAATCGTATCCTAAAACCTTGTATTACACCAGCTATTTTACGCTGCATAAGAAACCGCAATAAGCTTCAAAAACAAGCACGTAATGAACCTCACAATGAAACAAGCACAATAACATACCGGAGGTATAGAAATTACTGTAATAATCCCACTAAAAGTTAAAAAGAGACTATGAGAGAGAGTTGTTGGCTACATCGGTCAAAAATAACAAACAATTATGGAAAAATATCAAAACTATTACTCACACTAATAAACTCAAGACTTTAAACACTGAACTTCTCAATATTACTGATAACCCGATAGCCTCTGCAAACTCAGTAAATTACTATTTTTCTAATATTGGTAAACAGCTTGTAGACCGGATTGAATATGTTGAAAACGGCTCTAACTCTTACCTCCAAAACCTGCCAACACATCCGAACTCCTTTGTACTTCTACACACTGATCATTATGAAGTTAATAACATTTTGATGAACCTAAAATCTGAAAGTTCTCCAGGCTGGGATAATATCCGGACTGCTTTACTTAAACATACAAAAGAAGGGATTGTTCCCATCATAACTCCCCAAGCAAACCTGTCCTTTGATAAAGGAGTATTTCCGCTCCCCTAAAGCAGTCGATTATTACCCTGGTTTACAAGACTGGGGATAGAGATGACGTAAGCAACTATAGACCTATATCGGTGCTGCCTGTGATATCCAAATACTTGAAAGAGTTATAAATGTAAGATTAAACGCCTACTTACAAAAATATGAGATCTTGTCTTCTTCCTAGTTTGGTTTCAGACAGGTCGACCGAAGATGCAGTTTCTGCATTGAGCTCATTGGTAGTAGAGGAAATGGATAAACATAATAAATCCATAGCAGTATTCTTGGATTTGAAGAAAGCGTTTGATACGGTCTCTATCCCCATTCTTGTACACAAGCTGGAAAGAATCGGTATCAGGTGTGTTCCGCTAAAACTACTCTCGGACTATCTTGCAAACAGGAGGCAGAAAGTAAAACTAGATAATTATACAAGTGATTTCCCTAATGTGTCGTTTGGTTTCCCGCAGGGAAGTGTTCTTGGCCCTACATTATTCTTAATTTATCTGAATGATTTATGTAATATGACCCTTAAGAATGCCAAAATATTCTCTTATGCGGAGGACACTGCCATCGTTTTCACCGGAGGATCCTGGAACATTGCTAAAAAGAATGCAGAAAAAGGTCTTGAGCAAATAGGT